>CAJQZP010000008.1:10620000-13407500 GCA_907164705.1 Parnassius apollo
CGTGTTACGTGACAAGAAACCTACTGGTCCTACTTTGTCCTACTTTGGACCTACTTTGTCGCTGAGAACGTTGAACCTTGTGATCCCGGTGTAGATCGCGCGCGATTATAGTTCGTGTTAAGTGACGCTGGACTTGAGTTCCGATAGTGGTGAGCATCTTGTGGAGCGGTCGGTGCACGTGGTGCTGCTATCTGATCGTATTGGTGACGTCAGGTTACACTGTGCACTTTCTTACACTACACACCTACTACCGTTTACTTGCCCCTGACGCCACCTTGTGGTGGACCCTACACTTCTGGAATTCGAAAATAGAAGCGAGAAGCTTGCAATTGGTGAACGCCCCCCTAAATGGATCCCACATTTGGAGAGAGGCAGCGCCTTGGGATCTGCAGTCCAGGATCAGTGGGAATGTCAGGTTATACATTGTACACATTGCTACATACTATTTACATGCACATCACTTATCAACTGACAGGTACCCCGTGGTCAACCCTACCTCCGCCAATCGGTAAGTGGTGCTTGCTTCTTTATCAGTCATTTTTGGAATCGTTATCCATAGGCCACTCGGGCTCCGCCCTTGGTTGCTAGTCGAGGTGACCACTCATGGGCCCTAGTCCCGTCGATCTTTGTTGGGGAAATTAAAGGCGTGTACAATTATGTTAAACAATGCATAATAAAATAATAACTTTGATCTACATTAGATCACAGTTGTCATTTAAATCATATAATTTAAATAAATATTAAACATAAATGACGCTACCCTATTAGATATCACGCGGGCGAAACTAGGGCGGATCGCTAGGGCCGAATACGAGAAATAGAACTAGGTTCTTATAACCAAACCTCGAAGGGCAGCGTAGGAGCATCCACTACCCGATATCATTCCATGGGTGTCGTAAGGGATAATAACATCTTCCTGATAACGACTCGAAATAATAAAATGTCTGCGATTGCAAGCCTAGGCGAGTTGACAACCGCAGAGTTCTATTTCGAAATTTGTAGTACCAACATGACAACTTTGTTAAATATCGCTCTTGTGCTGTCTTGTGTTAGGTTGTCAGAGTTGGCAAAAAAGAGGCCCATGTTCTGCTGTGTATTTTGATATTCTGTTATGATAATAATGATGATGACGCGAACGTCGACTTTCCACCATGGGATATAATATAATTTATATTACATCTCGAGATATAAATTAATATCGCTCACCGTACTATTAAATGCAACCGTTTCCACTGAGATATAATATATATTACATCCCAAACTATAAATATTTTTTCGATCGACCGAGCGATATTTTCATATTGTATTTCACCTCCTGTGCCCCGCAAACCCTTCCGCACCTCTGCTATGCCCTCAGATCGTCCAATGATGAACGCATACTGGTTAAAAGATATAATCTCACAGCGGGAAGTGCAATCGCGGGATATAATTTATATTTAGGGATATAATATATATTATATCCCATAGTGGAAATCCAGTTCTTTTGACTAATTTCTATTTTACCTACATATTTACAGCAAAATAAGCCATTATGTAGAAACAGTTATCGGTCCTTTTTTGGACACATATCATAGAAACATACAAACTTCATACCAGCAGCAGACGAACAAAATTCTTCGAAAAATCAAAGATGAAGTCAACGCCGCATTACGCAAAAAGCAAAAGATTTATAAAGAGTTGATTGAATTAGCAGATAATTTAGTCGTTCCAGGTACAAAGTAAATTGTGGATTGTTTTAAAAACTACTTACTATAATTTGCAATATTTTAAATAACATTTTGAGATAGCTCATCAAAAATCGAAGCAGCACTTCTACTTGATACACTTCTACTTTCGATATTAATACCTATGTAGAATTTAAAAAAAATTGTTTCTAGATTTTTATATGACATTTATTATCTAACGTAAATTATCTAATTTAAAAATAAGGTTTTTTATAGGATAGTATGACAAACGAGCACACAGTCCACCTGATGTTAAGTGGTTGCTGTGGCCCATAGACATCTACATCCATCCTCGATTACGAATCAAAATGCAGATGCGTGAGGAATGCCTCGTTTTCAGTAAAAAGGGTCTCCGTTTATCTACACTCACCATATGAAACATAGCAGCATTAAGCTACTGTTTTAGATCCAGGTCCCCGGTCGAGCCGACCCATTCGTGCTACAACTATACTACCAATATAACTGTAGCATGGTTCTACCACGTATAAGCTGTGCTAACTTGCTGGTTCTTCCCAGGACAGAGGTTTTTTTCGAAACGGTGGTAAAATAAAAAATATACTTTCAATAAGAATTACTTGTAATCTTTATTGAATAAAAAATTATTCTATTCTAATGTATTCTTTAAAAAGTAAATAAGTGCCTTGTTAAATGAAGTTTATAATATAAGTATTAATTTTGTCACAGTAAGGCTTAGATTTTGTAACTAAATTTAATTTTATTCCATGACGAATAACTTCTGATTTTTGACAATCAGTACTCATTTATTTATCTATTGTAGTTAACTTATTTTATCCATAGTAAGCGAAAAAAGGCAAAATTACGAAAATTGCTTATCCTGTTTAACTTTGTATCCCAGTGTATGTCACTGCAATTGTACTTTTAAGGCCTTACTCATAAAAATGACATCAATTTAAGAAATACTTAAAGTTCTTCTCTCTCTTTTTGCGAAATAGAAATAAAAAGTGATAGATATAGGAAGAATTGATATTAAATTAAAGTGAGAGGTAAGTAGAGATTCTATGTAAGGCCGTAAATGGATAATATTATCATCATGTTCCATTTATTTTTATAATGTTTCCAGAAATGTGTGAGGAAGAACGACGCTATGCGCGTACCATCGCAAGCAGGCATATTGCCCATGTCTACAAATGTACCGAGATAGCGAAGAATTCAATTTCTAAATTGGGAAAGTGTGCTGAAGAAATGATAGCCATTACACGAAATCATATGCAAATGGCGTTGGAAAACGCTACAAAAAGAATCGTTTTAAAAGAACAATATGGAATTGAAACAGAGAAGTAAGCAACTTTTAAATATGGGAAACTTTTTCTTCAGGGGCTTTGAATGGCCCTGCAGGTTTTGTCAATTAACTATCTAAAATCGTTAATGTTAATACAAAACTATATATGTTAATGGGAAAAAATATCTAAACTTTAAGATTTGCTTAGATTTGCGGGCGTTAAGACTGGTGGTTCTTAACACATAATAATGTAACTAGGACACAGAAGTGGTATCGAGACATCCCTTTTGCACTGCGAGGATGCTGGTGACAGCAAGTATTACCCCTGGGCTCCAGTTGCATTCCAAATGTAGATCAAGTGGCCACTCCCACCCGCTGGGTTTCCGTAGGTTTGTTTACAGCTGGTAGAAATTCGGCATACGTTCACTTTAACTCTGGCAACATTATTCACAACAAAATCAGGCTTTCTATTCTAGATAATATTTTGCGAAATATAGCTTTAGAATATGGACACATAAAAGGGTTTCCTCTTACCAATTTCTGTCACCAAACAACAGTGCCCGCACCGCTGTGTTCCAGTCTAAAGTTTAGATAGAGCTAGTATAAATACAGGCTTTATGTGTATAATCATAATGATAATTTAGTTTTAGCATTTAGGGAGTATTTGGATAGGCGAAATAAAAATACAGCTAAAAGTAGCGCTAGAGTCATGCTGTAGTTGCATTTCCTCGGTAACACAAACGGATTATGTCGACTGGAAAAGGACTACACATTACTTGCGTTAAATTGCACTAAAATATGTTTTAATAGTTAAGTGATTATAATCGGAGATCCATTTTATTGATAACGAGATTTTTTATCTATATATACTCAGTATACTTAAATGTGACAATTTATCAGTATTTCGACTATTACAACTCGTTTTATTAGTTTTAATTTAATAACTAACTGTTCCCGTGACTTCCTTCGCGTGCAATTATACTTTTTTAATACTTTTATTATGATAAGTGATGATAATTTATTTATACTTATATTTGCGCACCAAGACCTACCTAGGAAGAGGTCTTCGCAACAATTATCCACTAATCGGGATAAGATCACCCAGTTAGTATGTCAACTATTCAAACTAAAAGACGAATAAATATACGGGCCCAAAATGAACTAATTTATGGTTACACAAATGAATCAAGAAACAAATTGAGAAAACTATACGCTTGATCAACACTTGATTCCCATACAACAAATCTGAGACTGTCCTAAATAAGCAACTACATCCTCAATTATTTGTACTATCGTATGAGTCACCATTTTGCCATTAATATTAAAACTATTCGAAACGAAAACAACACTCGGAATTAATTAAATTGGTTATCTATATTTATTTATTTATTTTTTATTTAAAAATTTATGTACACACGAAGTAATGTTACAATAAAAAATAAAAAGATATTTTGTACAGACACTGCTTATTCCATATTGACAAAAAGAAATATAGTGCTCTTTAATTCTCCTTTTAAACACTGAAACTATTTGAGCCTCACGAATTGCAGCAGGAAGAGAATTCCGTCCAACTGCATGTACTGTAAAAGAGTAAGAAAAGTGCTTAATTCTGGAGGAAGGGAAATTTAGGAGGGTTTTTAAATGTGATCTGCAAACTGCATCGGGAGAACGAGCAAAGCGGAATCGATCACGTAGATATGGTGGTGATGTTGGATTGTATTGTATGTTAAAGAGGAGGCATAGGATTCGGGTATTCCTGCGAAGTCGGATTGGGAGCCACTTGAACTATTTGCGATAGGAGGAGACGTGGTCATACTTTTTTATGTCTCATCCTGCAGACAATTGAAACATAAAACTAAACTCAACCGAGGAAAGTCTTTTGACCTTTAAGTTAAAGGTGTTATTGGGCCCAAAATCAGTTGGGTTTTCTATCAAGAAATTCTCAATAGTAGTTAGCTATTTTAGCGGCGTTTCATTCCTATTAACCAGAAACCACATAAAGCCGTTGGTTCTGCGTACGGTCTCTCTATATTTGTGTCGGATTACCGTCCCGTCGGACTATAAGAGTGAGTTAATAGAAACGACACCTGTGTTTGCACACACACGTGACCCATAATTCTGCCCTGCGTCTTTAAAGTATAACTTAGGCACTCCTTTGGTACTTAGGTAAATATTTTGGAACACTATTACTCTGTACCGAATGGTTCGTACATAATATCTCAATGTCCTGCATAAATAGTTAGTCTCCGATAAGACGGACCGCCGTGACCGAAGTTCGGCATGCAGGGATTTTTCGATGGTTATGTTGGAACCGTAAAAAAAAACATTCACTGCTCAAAATAGCTTACATATATATATTCAAATACGGAAATACTTAAAATATAAATATAACGCATTAAAAATTTTGGAAAATTATATTATAAACCTTATGATATAACCCATGGTGGTAACAAAATCTTCTTTTAATTCAGCGCTAACGCCATCTAGTTGCGAATTGCATTAGTTATAACCTATGCACAATAATAAATAGACAACCTTAGTTTACTTAACCTTACTTTAATTTAACAATGTTCCACCTTTTAATGGGTAAATAATTCTAAAATTTAATTTCTAAAATATGTAATATTCATAACTATCATAATTTCGTTTCACGAATTACAACCATCACCAGGCAATTAAAACCATTCTTTTTACGCACACTTGTAACCTCGACTTACGACCTTTACGACCTTTTCGGAAAATAAAAAAGGTATCTATTTATTTTAGTCAGAAAATTGGTATTCTTATTTTTAAGTTACAAAAATCATTCAATAATTCTCTCCACTACAAAATATGAAATCATTTTAAAAAAATTTTAAAACATGGAGCACCATATTTCATGTACCACATCTCTAAGGGTTTACATTTTTTTAATCCTTTCTGAATAGCTACCTTCGCCTTCTAAATAAAAGAAAGTTTTGTCTCAATTTCACGATTCTTCTTCCAGTGGATTATTTCTATTTTTATATTGATCTGTATCTAAGCTGTGCGTCTAAATACAAAAGAAAATTATACAAAATTTGCATAGTTGTTTAACCGTAAGGGTAAATTTTATTATTTAATAGCATTAAGTGTTTTTCTCTATAAAAATTGTTTTACAATCGCAAAACACGTATTCATTTATATTATTTACACAGACTTCCAGTAAGTATCGAATCAATCGTTCGGTAAAATAAAATTTCATACAAACTGTTACACACTATTTCACATTCAAAAGGGTCTATGTTTTTTCTTATTGGACGCCTACGTCATAAAAGGTTTCCCAATTTCTAAGTCAAGCGGTTTCGACTGTGCGTTTATAGATAAGTAACTCAGGAAATCTTTTACATTATAAAGAGAATATAGATATAGTAGATAAATGGTAAAAAATGACACCTTACACTAAATAGCAAAACTATATTTACGGCTCAATAAATTCTATTCTATGTATATTCAATTTAAGCATGTCATGAAAAAAAAAGAATTTTCTCTCATTTTAAAAATTTCCTCGGCAAAATAATAACAGAAATTAAAAACATGTACTTTATTACTAAATGGAAAATTTAATATTTAAGTAAAGAAAATATGTGGGTCAGAACAGCGCATCATAGGCAAGGTGATGGACTCGTCCCCATTCCAAGAAAACCCTTTCAGTAATATAAAAGGCCTATACTACAAACTATAGACTTCTACTTTACTTTTGAATTGAACTCTTTAATCTTTTTCAACTTTAGTAGATAGGTACTATTAAAAGAAACTCTACATTACAACGCATTTACACTAAATAATATTGATATATGAGATATTTTGCTTAATACGAGAAATTATGAAAATCATCTATAAGTATATCCATCCGTGCTTTTAAATACCTGTAGCGCCATCAAGATACAATGATAGTAATTAGATTATTATTGCATTAAAATAAAAAAATATTATATTTAGAAAATAACGAGTAGGAATAATATAAACAACTCAAAATTAAATAGTGTTTCACATTGATAATTTTAAGCCTTTAATAGCTGCAAAGGAAAAGATTATGCCTACTGCGCAGCTACTATGGTAGATAGCGTTATGATATACAGAATGGGTCCCACATATATGCAATAAATGAAACCATATACTTGTTATCGCCTTTGCTGACGATATACAAAAAATGAACGTAATCGGTTCAGTAATTAGGTCAAAAAGTAGAGTTTTAATTTTAAGCAAATTTGAACACTATAGAATTGGGTCACTAAGTCAATGATTCAATGAACTTGAATCCTTGAACATTAAAAAGCGACGTTGCCACGCAGTGCAAACTATTTATTGCGACATATCGACAGCGGTGTCTTTTGTCGGCGTGCCACCCGCGTGCAACGTTGTCACTCTTCCAAGGGGTCAAGGTACGTTGTCTAAACAGAGTGTTCACTTTTACTGAATTTATTTTAATATTTATTTTGTTTGAAAATTTCACTTTTTTATTTTACGGGTTTTAATTTAATATTTAATTTTTCTACACTTCTACGGACTAGTATTACTTGTGGTTTCATTTATTAACGGATGTTTTTGTGTAATGCATGTGCAGATAGACAAATAGACAGACAACGTTTGCTAAAAATGTTCATTGTACAGAAATCGTCGCGTTAGAGTTTTATTATAGTATAGATAGAGTTCTAGTATAGTTAAAGTTTTATTATAATAGTATAGTTTAAAGCAAATGATTATTGATTCATAAGGTAGAAAGTGAATGATTCGTAATTTAATTTCGATTCAAAATATATTCAAGTTACACCTATATTTCTCAGATCAAATGAAAGCGCTTGCCTCAAAGATCTGTCGAAAGCAGCGGTCTCTCTTGGGTACGAGTTGGATTTAAGTTTAACAAACGCTCGTCGACACAACGAACAATCTTGTGAGAAACTTTTTGTTTGCTGTATGAGAGCTCAAAAAACCACTGATGAATCCGTGGCCGCATTGAAAGATAATCTGTATCAGTGTGTATATGCTTAACAAAGAATAGGAGATTCGAAACAAAAATGTAAAATTTATAGAATGTGTTATTGTAGAGAAATCTATATTTTTTTTCTTTTATTTATCCTTAGGTTACGCTTTTATGTGTAATAGATTAACATAACATAATAATATACAATATTTATTCCTATATGAAAACTAAAATAACATAAAGTTTTAATACCCACAGTTATAGTACCTGTGTTTTCTAGCTGAATGGCTAAACTTCGCTTTTTGGCGAAAATTAATCTTTCATGTCTAAAGTGGCGACCGACAACCAGACACGAATACAGTTTCTCTAGAAACTTCACCACCCTTGGACCCCATAGTCTGTGTCTTCTCTACATCAATTGACACAAATATACAATATATAAAGTATAACCTGTTCGATGCATGAAAGTGCTTTATGGTATTTTGATATGATTATTTTTCGAATAACTTTCAAAGATACACCTTCTATCAATATATTTGAGTTTCATTTCAGAATAAATAATTTTTGTACTTATGACCTTTTATTTTCAAGTGACATCTTTCTCGAATGACAAGACTTAAATTATTGTGTAGCTTATTATGTGTAGCCAGAAGCGACATAACATATTTTTTTTATAAAAAAAAACATGCGTGTCGAATATCATATTACCTGTAATTCCTGTAATCTCAGGGCTCAATACCCGGCCTATTCCCATTTCTTATCAATACTAATGTTTGATGAAGGTTTATAGGTGATAGACATGATATCACCACTTTATTTTATTAATTGTAAATGTTAAGAATTATTTTTTACCTGCAAACAGAGCCAGTATTATAACAGGCTGTGTTGCATTCCATTTTGTTCCTGAAAGGTGACAACGTAAGGCCTTTTTATAATGCAGTTGGATAAAAGTGTCCATAGGCTGCAGTAGCCGCTTACATCAGGACGTCAGTAATTTCTTTTATTGCTTTAACTTTATAAAGCAAATACATTTATTTCTTATAGACTAATAACCAGATCCGTAACAATCATGCGTAAATGATACAAATAGTTTTCTGTGTGGGTCAATCGCCACAGTCAAACGCTTACTACACTAAAAAACCGGCCAAGAGCGTGTTGAGCCACGCTCAGTGTAGGGTTCCGTAGTTTCCCGTCCTTCACAATAAGTGTTCCCACTTATGAGTGTAAAGGTGGGTATCCATTATGTTCGCGCTCCAGCAGCGCTCCGCGCTCCTGCAACTGCTCCCGGTAGTGGGTACGTGCGCGAACATGGAGCGCGCAACATTGCACGCTCCGCGACAGGCGATGCCAAGGAGAGACCAACCGAACAATTCGATAACCCGACCCAATGTAATAAGTACCTACAGCGCCATCTCTCAGGGAATTGGGTTACTAATTAATACATAGACGTGCCAGAAGTTTTCGGTGGTAATTTTGGATAATTTTTTAATAATTCTTTTTTTGTTTGAAAAAAGATACGTTCAGGATAATAAAATATGTAAACGAAGTTAAAAAAAATTCCTGCTTATACGATTATACTACAAACTTAGTCCAGAAATTATTTTGGACAACTTTTTGTCTTTTTTTGTACAAAAACTGTTTCCATCCAGGTTCAAAATAATTTTCCTAGAAAGTCCTTATAAAGTTCTACCTTTCAGATTTTTTTCATATTTTCTAAACCTATGGTTCAAAAGTTAGAGGGGGGGGACACATTGTTTTTTACTTTTGGAGCGATTATTTCTGAAATTAATGACATTATCAAAATATGATTGTAGTAAACCCCTATTCATTTTTAAATACCTTTCCAATAATATATCACACGTAAGGGTTGAAATTAAAAAAAAAAATCACTTCCCACTTTACATATAGGGGGGCTACCCTAATAAAACATTTTTTTCCAATTTTTATTTTACCACTTTGTCGGCGTGATTGATACACATATTGGTACCAAATTTCAGCTTTCTAGTGCTAACGGTCACAGAGATTAAGCGAGGACGGACAGACGGACAGACAGACATGGCGAAACTATAAGGGTTCCTAGTTGACTACGGAACCCTAAAAACCATTAAACAAAGAAAATGTATTGAACGCACTAGTTAGTTCCATTCATATCATCACAGCACTGTGAGTTTTTCTTTCCGCACAACTACATTGTAGAATTTACTATCAATAGTTTTCCGAACCGATACTAAACACACGGCACTGACAATACAATTGCAGGTCCTCAAGTAATGCGTATGTTCTAAGTTCAGTCACTTAATATTAGGGCAGCCGGCCATATTTGCCGTTGTTTCCACGCTAGGCAAACGGATTATCAACCGCAATTTTTTTTAGTTCATAGTTGTTATTAGGAAGATGCTTTTGGTCGTTGAAGAAAAGGGGGAGACCTTCCACCGGGCAAAGTGTTCATCCCGAGGAGCGGCCAACGCTTTGTGTGATAGTTCGATGACATTCTATATATACTGCAATTCTTCGGAATTTTGATAACTTGATTTAGGCTAGTATATAGATATTTTAACTAGTTTTAAGCTATTGCATAGCTTCTATCGCGGGCCTTGAGCGCGGGGACCGAATCCAGAAATTCCGTAACGAAAAAACCTCACGCTCCCCACTCCGACGGGCACGGAGTTAAGGCGTTGAAAGCCGTGCATCGTCTAACGTCGTTTCAGTTCGGCAGACTTCGGCACGGTGTTTGTGTACGTGCGACTAGACGTATGCGTGTACACTAGCTGCTAGCTCAATGATAAAAATTCCTGAATAACCTACATGTATTGTAAGATATTAAAAATATTTTAAACAATATTAACTTCTCATTTATTCAATAAGAGAAAAAAAATTGTTTTCTTATCGGTCACCACGCTCAAAAAGTGTAACTTGATCTAATATCAAAGACTTAACTGCATAAATAAAATAAATAAATAATTATAATTGCATAAGTTGATAAAAATGCTATGCAATAGCTTTACCGCGGCAGTCACCGAGTGCCACACGTATTTTTTTTAGTTTATAGTTGTTATTAGGAAGATGCTTTTGGTCCTTGAAGAAAAGGGGGAGACCTTCCACCGGGCAAAGTGTTCATCCCGAGGAGCGGCCAACGCTTTGTGTGATAGTTCGATGACATTCTATATATACTGCAATTCTTCGGAATTTTGATAACTTGATTTAGGCTAGTATATAGGTATTTTTATCTAGTTTTCACTAGTTGCACGATAACAGCGCCGCCACACGCTGATGTCCATCTCCTAGTTTTATTCTCTCTGTCGCGTCTTATGATATCCAGGGAAAGATATTGGGAAGCGAAGATTCTTATAACTTGTGATTGATCAATTGATTCTGGTTTACCTTATTTTTTATTGCATGTTAGGTTGCTCCCTCTTCTTTATCTAAATATTTTGTCAAATCTAGCAAAGTAATTATTTGTCTAGGGAAGTATTGCTACAACTCGGTTTTCAGTTACGTGATAATGACTCGCTATTTGTCCTCTGGACCGCAACATTTAGCTCCAATTAAGAAAATTAATGTTATCAATTTTCACTCATGACCAACGAAACAAAATTGCTTTAGGGGTTGGATTACTCAGTTGTAAAAAGTTAGTTTCACGTCTTTTCTCTAAACGAATGATAGCTATAATTTTACCCACTAAAATTCACGTAAAACCTAAACAAAAATATGTAGATCTACTCGTATAAAAGCGGTTTTGGGCAAATACTTCTATAAAAAATAAATAAAAAAATACAGGTTATTCTACTTTTTCTGCCTTTATCTCGAAAGCAATGTGCATTGTGGGAAATACTTGACATAAAAATTAAAGATCTATTATTACTACGTTAAATGGATTTTATTACCACATCCTCCATATGAAATGAGGTAGAAGATAAAATGATGATTTCATCATTCATCACGAGCCCATTGCTGAACGAAGATCGCAAGGAATACTACAAATCACAGTCCTCAACCAGTGGACCAGGTTGTCACACCATCTAGTGGGTGGCCTACACTTCGGTACGAGACTACTACTCAAGGGTCTTTCTTTCCCATCGGTAGAAGTGGCGATGGATAACGGTGTGGTGGTGCTAGAATATCCACTACCTAATACCTTGAGTCCGTCAGAGACGACAAAGGAAAAGAAACCAGGAGATAAGCAGCAGCGCCTCAATAATTACAACCAGAACAATAGATAAAGAAACTGCGGTTGCCAACGCGCCAAGCATGGCAACTATAGCAAACATCCTCCTATAGGCGACGACATGTTAATGATAAATCTTTGGGGAATATTCAAAATATTATTTTACTATCTTTTTACGCGTGGCTTCACTTGCGTGGGCTTGAATTTAAAAATATCAATAATTATTTCTTAAATTTACGCGAACACTACATATTGAATAAAACTATATATGCGGATTCTATCGCGTTTCATTTACTTATTTTAACTTATTTTTTTTAATTCCCGACGTTTCGGATGCTTTACAGCACCGATGGTCACGGGGGGGCCTGAGATGTTTGACGTCCCAATGTCATAGTTAGCCCCGATAACTTCAGTTTTTAATATTAATTTTCGGTCCAATCTATGCAGATCGAACTTACAGTATCTTGAAATCTTGCAGTGGTATGCTTGGGTGGGTTTGGGTTCAATTCTATTTATAGGATCCCAAGCAGATGGCAGCACCCGTCCATCTTCTCTATTGAAATTTCGAATTGAATGAATCTTCAAGAATCGGTGTTCTTTTACAAGGATTTGTGATTTATCAAATCTGATGTAATGGTGGGGACGATCTTGAACATGTTCACAGACTGCAGACTTCCCGGAGAGTCGGCGCATCACGTCAGATTTATTTTATTTCACGCGGGTTTTTATGGACCTTTTTGTTTGACCTATGTAAGAGAGACCACATTCACAATCTAACTTGTACACTCCTGCATCTTGTAGAGGAATGGCTTGTAGTATATTTTAGTGGAAGCTCGCTTCAAGATATAGCCAACCTTGTCTATGACTCCTCTTATATACGGTAGTACAGCAGGCACACGCTCGACTGTGGCCGGCTTCACTCGGTCACTGTGACGTAGGCGCGGGACCGGAAGTTTGTTTTCTTGCAATACTTGTTTGACGTGCTGAAGCTGGTGACCAGATGTTTTCTGTCAAAGATCCCTCGTGCTCTCTGAAACAAAGATTCACCCACGGTAGCTAACTGTAAAGGATGATGATGAGATTCAGTATTTAAATATCGGTTGGTATGGGTCTTTTTCCTATACACAGTGTGACCATTAGTGTTATCAAGGTTTCGGATAACTAAAACATCCAAGAAAGCGAAAGAATTATTTGCCTCTAAATCCAATGTAAATTTTATTTTTGAGTTTATAGTTAATGTGGTTTAAAAATACAGTCACTTTATCAGGTGGTAAAATTGAGAAAAACTTGGTACAACTTATAGAATCTTGGATTTATAGGTGGGGTAAGGAGAACTTTCTCCTCAAAGTTCTCCATTAATATGTCGGCGACCATAGAAGATAAGAGGTAAGCCCATCGCCATATAGTCTACTTGCTTGTAGAACTCTTCCTTCTACAATAGATAGCCAGATATGAGGCAGTGTTTGAATAAAACTACATATTTAGCAGAAGTGTTGTTATTTTTAAGCTTCCTAGTGTAACGATTCCCCCCCCCCCCCTCTATATAAAAATTTTATATTATTAAATATTAAATATATCCCCGTTTCAATAACATAAATATATATATATATATATATATATATATATATATATATATATATATATATGACCAGGATTAATAAATTATGTTTTGATCTTTCTAAATGATCTTTCTAAAGGTTTAATAATAGGCCGTTAGTAATATTTTGGCGTGATCGTCTTAGTTAGGACCCTTATTTACGTTGTGTTTGTTTAGTAACTTAGTTCTTTTAGGTGTATTTTGGAAGAATGAATATTCACTAGAGCAATTGAAAGCCGTTGGTAGTGCCTTATAAGCTAAGTGAACCCCGTTCACGAAGACAGGGCTCGAGAAAGGTTAAGAACATAAAAGTCCTTATTCCACTTGTATCAAGTTTACAAAATTATTATTAATTATCCCTTCCCGCTCGGAAAAGGCTCAAAATATATTTATACAAAATACCCGATACAAGGGCTTCGCTCTCCTACATTTTTCTTTTTTTTTTTCATTCACACACGCCGAGCACGGTGAGCGCCAACCATTTTGATGCACTCCCCCCGTAGGGAAAGCTAATTTGGGAACTGGACCGTAGTCCACAGCAAAATAACTGGCGAACCAGTAAAAGAGGCTTGGCCCCTTGCTAGTGCGTAAGCACAAACATCGACCGAAGTCGCGCATGTCAATGCGTGTAAACGCCAAACAGAATACGAACGAATCCAGCCACAGTGAATGTACGTCACACGGTTTCGGCAAATAGGCACACTGGCCGTAAACACTCCGTGAGCGCCACCACCTGCCAGACCGCCGCTCCTGCAGACGTGATGTAAATGTATGGCATCACCACCAGTTGCATGATCAGCACGGCTACTAGCCGCAGAGCGTGTCATGAGTCTACCGCTCACCTCTAGGTAATGGGGTCCCACGTTGTGCGGCTTTCGGCCGCAGCCTTGAGAGTCTCCTCATATCCTCCTTCCAGTTACCATCTGCATGAGGTCGACACATATGCTCCACCAACCAATACAACGGCAGATAAAGCCAAAAGGCAGTTATAAGATAAGAGTAATAATTCGCCATCAGAAAGGGTTTGTGTCACTGACGTTGAGTAAATGCATTTTCGATCATGTTTGTCTCACCCACCAACAAGTTGCCTTCCATCATTCAAAGGTGGGAAAGTTACAGAGATATAATATTATGTTGTTATATAAAACATCGTGGAGGGCAGACAGTCTGCAGCCCCGCAATGAAGGGACCCGACTTGGGCAAAGCTACTTAGGTGTGAGTCAAACCAAGACGCAGAGAGCTCTATTGAGAATATCGTCCCACCAAACAACCATCGCAGAGACGCAATGCTGCAGAACGTAGCAAGCATCAATACGACTATCGTCGGGCTTACACCATTCCAAGGTCCCCCATACATCCCAGCAGACATCACCACCATACGGGTGGTCAAGCATCAATGCAACTATCATACGGATGGCGCCCCACTCACAACACACCCAACATGATCCCTATCGACTTTGGTAACAAAGTTGGTATTGTTGTTATATAAAAATATCACCAAAGTATCATAGTAGCAGGCTACTAAGACGCCAATGAACAAAACTCCACGTATCATAGCGCTAATGCACTAAGACATGAAGTTGAGTATGCCTGTTATACTTAAAAGTGCTACCAAACACACTCATCATCCCCATCCGAAAGATAGACGACGCATCGCTATGCGCTACGACGCCGCCCACAACCGGTATGGGTGTGCGATGTCCACGGGAAAGCCGTATTGCTACAACAAACCCGCTTACCACCGGCACTAAGATGTTAATTGTATACCTCCATCGACCAGAACCACAAGAAAGCGTCGAATCAGGCGCAGCACACCCGCAGATCCATCACAAGACGCAATACCGCAAGTAGCAGTAAGCATCAATGCAACTATCATACGGGTGGCGCCCACTCACAACACACCCAACATGATCCCTATCGACTTTGGCAACAAAGTTTGTATTGTTGTTATATAAAAAATATCACCAAAGTATCATAGTAGCACGCTACTAAGACGCCAATGAACAAAACTCCACGTATCATAGCGCTAATGCACTAAGACATGAAGTTGAGTATGCCTGTTATACTTAAAAGTGCTACCAAACACACTCATCATCCCCATCCGAAAGATAGACGACGCATCGCTATGCGCTACGACGCCACCCACAAACGGGATGGGTGTGCGATGTCCACGGGAAAGCCGTATTGCTACAACAAACCCGCTTACCACCGGCACTAAGATGTTAATTGTATACCTCCATCGACCAGAACCACAAGAATGCGTCGAATCAGGCGCAGCACACCCGCAGATCCATCACAAGACGCAATACCGCAAGTAGCAGTAAGCATCAATGCAACTATCATACGGGTGGCGCCCCCCTCACAACACATCCACATGATCCCTATCGACTTTGGTAACAAAGTTGGTATTGTTGTTATATAAAAAATATCACCAACGTATCATAGTAGCACGCTACTAAGACGCCAATGAACAAAACTCCACGTATCATAGCGCTAATGCACTAAGACATGAAGTTGAGTATGCCTGCTACACGTAAAAGTGCTACCAAACACACTCATCATCCCAATCCGAAAGATAGACGACACATCGCTATGCGCAACGACGTCGCCCACAAACGGTATGGGTGTGCGATGTCCACGGGAAAGCCGTATTGCTGCAACAAACCCGCTTACCACCGGCACTAAGATGTTAATTGTATACCTCCATCGACCAGATCCACAAGAATGCGTCGATTCAGGCGCAGCACATCCGCAGATCCATCACAAGACGCAATACCGCAAGTAGCAGTAAGCATCAATGCAACTATCATACGGGTGGCGCCCCCTCACAACACACCCACATGACTCCTATCGATTTTGGCAACAAAGTTTTTATTGTTGTTATATAAAAAATATCACCAACGTATCATAGTAGCACGCTACTAAGACGCCAATGAATAAAACTCCACGTATCATAGCGTTAATGCAGTAAGACATGAAGTTGAGTATGCCTGCTATACTTAAAAGTGCTACCAAACACACTCATCATCCCAATCCGAAAGATAGACGACACATTGCTATGCGCAACGACGTCGCCCACAAACGGTATGGGTATGCGATGTCCACGGGAAAGCCGTATTGCTACAACAAACCCGCTTACCACCAGCACTAAGATGTTAATTGTATACCTCCATCGACCAGAACCACAAGAATGCGTCGAATCAGGCGCAGCACACCCGCAGATCCATCACAAGACGCAATACCGCAAGTAGCAGTAAGCATCAATGCAACTATCATACGGGTGGCGCCCCCTCACAACACACCCACATGACTCCTATCGATTTTGGTAACAAAGTTTTTATTGTTGTTATATAAAAAATATCACCCACGTATCATAGTAGCACACTACTAAGACGCCAGTGGACAAAACTCCACGTATCATAGCGCTAATGCACTAAGACATGAAGTTGAGTATGACTGTTACACTTAAAAGTGCTACCAAACACACTCATCATCCCAATCCGAAAGATAGACGACACATCGCTATGCGCAACGACGTCGCCCACAAACGGTATGGGTGTGCGATGTCCACGGGAAAGCCGTATTGCTACAACAAACCCGCTTACCACCGGCACTAAGATGATATGTCTAGGACACATCGGTTAGCGAGTCCAAGTTTACCTCGGACCAATTGCTCGTGAAGCAGCACACACGCCACCATAATATTCCTTTTCAAGTCCCTAATAAGGACTAGTCATTTTGCTACAGTACTAGGAGCAGTCGGTCACCCGACCACCCCATACAATGCTTATGCATCAAGGAGACCTCCTATAATATTGCTTATGTATCATAGACCTTACTTTCATAAGTCATGTATATATAGGATTCGAATCCACGACCCTACTATTGTAATGCATATTAATCATAGAGACCTTCTATAGTATTGCTTTTGAATCATAGACCTTACTTTCATAAGTCATTCATAGTATATAGGATTCGAACCCACGACCCTCTACTATTGTAATGCATATTAATCATAGAGACCTTCTATAGTATTGCTTTTGAATCATAGACCTTACTTTCATAGGTCATTAATATATAGGGTTCGAACCCACGACCCTACCATTGAAATGCAAATTCATCATGGAGACCTTCTTTAGTATTGCTTTTGTATCATTGAGTTTAATATCATAAGTCCCCTAATATAGGACTAGTCATTGTGCTACAGTACTTCAGGCAGTCGGGCTCCCGACCACCCCATATATATGTACAACTGCAGGTATGTACCTCCGGCAGCTTCCTCCATACAAGACGTCTATACGTGAACACCTTCCATAACTTAAAATTAACTTACTAAATTTTCTTTAATACATGAACTCCTTCAACAACTTAGAAAAATTTTCTTTTATACATGAAACCCTCCCATGACTTAAACAATTTTTAACAAATTTTCTAATTATCTTATAAACGTTATTTAACTTAATTTTATAATATTTTTTGACTTGTATTTCTATTATTTATCTTATTTTAAATATTTTTTCAAGTTTTTAAATAAATTTATTTATTACGAAAAACAATAATTTTGCCTTTAATTTACTATGTTATTGGGATAATGTCTGAAATATATTAACTTTATATTTATTAATTTAACTTAATTGCTTAATATATATCTTTTAAGACTATTTTTGACGCCCCTTTATATTGAATTTAATTATGAATAATGTTTAAAAACATTTAATTTCGGTTCTAATCTAACCTTAGTATTTAGTACTGAAAAATGTCAAGAGATGTCGCGAGCTCGAATTACAACTCGTTATCTTTTCGCTTACGGCAAACCGTATAGGGTCTGAGAATTATTATGCAAATAAATTATTTAACTACTGGTGACATCTGGAATTTAATTTCAACATCCGCAAGTTTAAACATAAAGTGGTGCCGAAACCCGGGAGAAGAAGGACATAAGTGTAACAGTGAGTAAAGTGACGAAAAAATTACAAGTGTTAAAGACTTAGAATAATTTGTAAGTGAACTGTTTGACAAAGTGTTTAGAATAGAATATTTCGTGTGCAGTGAATAATTGTCAAGAGTGCCAAAGACTTAAAAAATTTACCGTGTTGCAGAACTTAGAAAATTTACTGATTATGGGACTTTAATTTTTTACTGATTATAGGACTTAGAAAATTTTCGATGAGTGGAACTTTCTTTGTTATTTAGACATTTGTTTTGCGTCAATATGGAGGAGATAAACTCAATGATTCTCAAACAAACTGAGATTAGTCAGCGTATTTCAAAGGCGTTTAAGAACTTTAAAAAATCCCCGAAGGACAGAATTACGGTGCCTTACATCCGAATTAGAGAAGAAACCTTAAAGGCACATTGGGACCTATTCAACTCCAACCATTATGAGATTGTTGCTGCCACCTCACCAGACGACCAGAAGCTGTTGGCGTACTTTCTCGAGGATGCGTATGACTGTTGTGAAGATACATATTTGACATTCAAGACTATGCTGCTAGAGCAGTTAGAGAAGCTTGTTCCAACCAGCCCAGCTGCTAAATCGAGCAACTCTGGTAATAATTCGGAGACAAGTTCAGGAAACACTGGAAAACCGCAACCTGACGTGAAGCTACCGAGAATAGAGTTACCAAAGTTTACCGGGAACTACGACGAATGGCAGAGCTTCTACGATATGTTCACTTCGATAGTCCACAACAATTGCAGTTTAAAAGATGTTCAAAAGCTCCACTATCTGAAAAGTAGCCTGTCTGGAGAACCTGAGCTGCTTCTGAGAAACCTGGCAGTGACTGATGCAAATTATCAGGATGCTTGGACAAAACTGACGCAAATGTACACAAACAAGAGATACAACTGCAACGAGATAATGAAGCGTCTGTTTTCCCAAAAGGCTATTGCTGCTGAGTCAGCGACCTCTACGAAGCAACTTCTAGATAATACATCTGCGTGTCTCAAGTCACTACAGAATCTTGATATCAACACTGACACTTGGGATCCTATCATGAACTATCTGGTAGTATCTAAGCTTGATACCGAATCACGCAAGCAATGGGAAATGTATGTGAGTCAGAATGTTCAGCCTAACACCTTACCATCTTGGAGTCAACTTACGAGTTTTTTGGAGACTAGATTTCGAACATTAGAGATGCTGGAAGGCCAAAAATATACACCAAAGGCTACACAGAACAATACTTCGAAACAAATAATTAAACACAAGTCATTTCACTCCACTGTTAACAACAACGAGAAGAAAGTGTCAATCAATACTTGCGTGATGTGTTCAGGAGGACACTCACTATACCAATGTAAGCAATATGAGAGGCTGTCCCCAGAGAAGAGGACTGAGTATGTGCAAGCAAATCGCTTGTGCTTCAACTGCTTATCATCGAGTCATTCTGTGAGAGGATGTCATCAGTCTATGAGTTGTCGTCGGTGTGGACGACGTCATCACACTACACTACATTACGAGAGAGATCCACAAGTGGCTGGTGCGGTTCCGATCCTATCGCTAGCTACTTCGCCTACGGTTCTGTCAGAGAATCAGCAACCGTCTGAAAAGAAGAATCCACAAAATTTGAGTCAACAACCTAATAATCATACCGAGTCGAGAGTAGTAGCTCATTTTGCTAAAGAGAGTTATCAGGGCAATCAGAGTAAATTGTTAGCAACCGCCCTGGTAAAAATTGTTTCATCAAATGGCTACTCCCAATTAGCCCGAGCGTTAATTGATCAGGGTTCTGAGGTGTCTTTGATCACTGAGGCAACCGTTCAGTCATTAGGTCTTGATCGAACTCCTATTAATGGTATAGTTTCCGGTGTAGGTGAAGGTGAAACAAGAACCAGGAGCATGGTATCTTTTAATATTGAGTCTTTGCTTGATTCTGAGTTTTCGTTTCCAGTTAGAGATGCCTATGTGTTGAAGAGTTTGACTTCATTACTGCCTTCGCGCAAACCTGCAAATCTAAATTGGCCTGAGCTTGACAATCTTTCACTAGCTGATCCACAATATAGATCTCCTAGTAAAATAGATGTCATTTTAGGAGTCGATGTTCACAGTGGGATAATTAAAGAGGGTCTTATTAAACATCCTTCTGCAGAGCCAGGTGGTCCACTTGCTCAAAATACTGAACTTGGTTGGATTTTGTCCGGTAAAGTCGACAACGAGTTCCCTGGAGCATGTTCTTTTCCCATCAGTCTTCATATCCGAGTTAATGAAGATGAGCTTCTGAAAAATTGGAGATAGAGAGAGAGCCAGACAAAATCGAAAAAAAGATGACAGAAGAAGAAATAAGGTGCGAAGAAATTTATAAAAGGACCACAATGAGAGACATGAATGGACGTTACATGGTGAGACTACCCTTCAAAAGTGCAAACCCAGAGTGTTTACATGGCAATACGAGAGAGATAGCGCTGAAGAGGTTTACCTATTTAGAGAAGAAGCTTTTGAGAAATCCATCTTTACGTGAAGAGTATACAAAAGCTATCGATGACTATTTGATTCAGGATCATATGGTTCCTATCATTGAGGAAGAGCAAGTGAAAGATCCGACAGTAGTGTATGCTCCTCACCACGCAGTTGTGCGAGAAGATAAAGAGACGACCAAAACGAGATTGGTCTTTGATTTTTCGTGCAAAGGAAAGAACAATGTTTCTTTAAATGAAGAACTGCTCGTCGGCCCCAAGATACAGCAGGAATTACGCCATATCTTAATGAGATGGAGACGACACCCGATCTGCATTGTGGCGGATATTAAGCAGATGTATCGCCAGGTAATGGTCCAGGAGCCAGATACTGACTTACAGCGCATTTTATGGAGATCAGATCCCAAGGAGCCAATACAGCATTTTCGAATGAAGCGACTGGCGTTCGGGACGGCGTCAGCGCCGTATTTAGCGGTTAAGTCTTTGCAAACGCTGGCCATGGATGAGTTTGCAAAGTATCCTGTAGCATCTCAGATCACACTTGAGGACTACTACATGGACGATTTGCTATCGGGATGCGAGACTTATGAGGAATCCATAGAGATTTATGAGCAGATGACGAACCTAATGAGAGCCGGAGGTTTCGAACTACAAAAGTGGTGTAGCAACAATGATCAGTTACTTGAGCACATTAAGACTGAGAATTTGCGTACAGATAAAACTATTGGTTTCAAATTTAATCAAATGGTCAAAGTATTGGGTATATCTTGGAACAAGAGCACTGACAACTTCGAATACAATTTACAACTTCCTATGAGGAATGAGACGGTGACTAAGAGATCTGTGTTATCCGAAATTGCAAGACTTTATGATCCAATCGGTTGGATCGCGCCTGTGATATTTGTGGGTAAAGTCTTCATCCAAAAACTTTGGAAGTCTGGTCTCGATTGGGATGAAAACTTGCCGTCGGAACTCCTTCGCGAATGGTGTAAATTTAGAGACGATCTGGTAAATGTTCCTAGGCTTATTATTCCAAGATGGCTGCAAACAAAAAGAGAGGATCATGTTGAGCTACACACCTTTGCAGATGCTTCCCAAGCTGGATATGCTGCAGTTGTTTACCTGAAAACTGAAGACAAGGATGGTAAAGTTGCTATTAATCTGGTTACATCCAAAACTAAGGTGGCGCCAGTTCAAAAGGAGATGTCCATACCTCGCTTAGAGTTGTGTGCTGCACTTCTTGCTGCAAAGTTGATACATGAAGTTTCCCAAGTTATGAAAATACCAAAGGAAAAATTATACGCCTGGTCGGATAGCACCGTAGTGCTGGCATGGATTGCAGGAGAACCTCATCGTTGGGTGACTTTTGTGAGCAACAGAGTATCAGAGATTCTTACAATACTGGATAGAAGTCAATGGAGACATGTAAACACAAATCATAATCCGGCGGATTGCGCATGCCGAGGCATAAGCAGTGAAGAGTTGGTTGATCACGAGTTGTGGTGGCACGGACCCACATGGTTAAAGGACAACAAAATGTATGAGAGCCAAGGCTGTCAAGAATTTGAGACTGCAGAAGAACAAAAGCCTGTCAAGTCTTTGGTGACTACGATACAACCAAAAGAGGCTTTCCTTTGGACGAGATTTTCTTCATTACCACGGTTGTTACGCGTGATGTCCTACTGCAAAAGATTTTTGAACTTAAAACTACCAAAGAAACAAAGACTCACCTTATCGAAGACTGTAACAGCCGACGAAATGAGCACGGTGATGAGACATTGTATAAAGGAGACACAGAGTTTATATTTTGAGGAAGAGATCAAGCACTTAAAAGCCCACAACTGGGTCCCAAAGAGGAGCCGTTTACATACTCTGAACCCGATTCTCGATGAGAATGGTGTGTTACGAGTAGTTGGACGCATTAATGAAGCCAAGGTTGGCTATGACACTCGTCATCCAATAATTATGCCTAGTGAGAGTCATCTTACAAAGCTCATAGTTGCGGATGCTCACCTTACAACGCTTCATGGCGGGCCACAGTTGATGCTTAATTTCTTAAGATCAAAATACTGGATCATTCGAGCTAGAGACTTGGTGAAGAAGCAGTATAGAACCTGTGTAAAATGCATAAGGTATTCGAAACAAAACAACAATCAGCTGATGGGCCAAATTCCCGAGGATCGTTTAAAACCAACGAGACCCTTTAGGATCTCAGGAGTTGATTTTACGGGTCATATTAATATTCGTTTTTCACCTGGACGAGGAGCAAAGTCTTACAAAGGCTATATCTGCGTTTTTATCTGCATGTTTTCAAAGGCGGTACATTTAGAAGCAGTGACCGATATGACTGCTAAAGGCTTTATCGCAGCCTTTCGCAGATTTGTTTCAAGGAGAGGACATTGTAAGACCTTGTTCAGCGACAATGGTACCAATTTCGTCGGCGCTGATAAAGAGTTGAGAGAGAGTTTTATTTGCGCTGTATCGCAGCTGCCAGACGAAATTAGCCACTTACTTGCTAGCGAAGGTACGACATGGAATTTCATACCTCCACATGCCCCCAACTTCGGAGGCTTGTGGGAGGCCGGAGTTCGATCCACTAAAACGCATTTAAAGCGAGTGATAGGAGATTCTACGCTCACGTATGAAGAGCTTTCGAGTGTCTTAACCCAAATTGAGGTATGTCTCAATTCTCGTCCACTTTCTTATCTCAGTGACAATCCTGATGATCCCTTACCTTTAACGCCTGGACATTTTTTAGTTGGGGAGCCACTTATTGTAATACCTGATGAATATTGTACTAGTAAAAATGTAACTGGTCTTCAGAGATGGAAATATACTCAAAAAATGGTTAACGATTTTTGGAAAAAATGGTCTAAAGAATATTTAGTAACTTTAAATCAACGCTATAAATGGACAATGAAAAAAACTGAGCCAGAGATTAATGATGTTGTTATAATTAAAGATCATAACTTACCCCCTGCAAAATGGTTGTTAGGTAGAGTTGTAGAAAAACATGTCGGTAAAGATCAAATTACACGTGTTGTAACGCTTAAAACTAAGAACGGATACTGTAAACGGACGCGTAACAAATTATATTTTCTACCTAAGTCTGTAGACTAAGTTTAAATTTTTGTTTAAGTTGTAACTACAGGGTTAGTTTGATGTTAGTTTTGAGTTTTTCTCTTAAAGTTGAGTACAAATTTATATGTATTTTTTTTAAGTATTTTAATTTACTCCTTTTCTTCATGTGTGATCTCATGGTGGGCGGTGTATATAAGCCCAAAGCCTAATTATTTTCTATAGTTTCTATTAAGAGTTTCTATATTGTTGTGTTCCTTTATGGACCTTATTTTTGGTTTGTATAAATTTCTTTTTATGAAAGGACGGAGTCCTTTTGGTGGGCGGGATGTTTAAAAACATTTAGTTTCGGTTCTAATCTAACCTTAGTATTTAGTACTGAAAAATGTCAAGAGATGTCGCGAGCTCGAATTACAACTCGTTATCTTTTCGCTTACGGCAAACCGTATAGGGTCTGAGAATTATTATGCAAATAAATTGTTTAACTACTGGTGACATCTGGAGTTTAATTTCAACATCCGCAAGTTTAAACAAATAATAATATTGGGCCGTCACACTAGTTACAATTGAGATGCAATCTTCAATAGGCACGCATGTGAATAGTGACTGAACATCAAAACTGACCAAAGTTTCATTGTCAGTGAGATGTAGGTCTTTAATCTCACTAACAAAATGGTATGAATCCTTTGTGTGTGCTCTGGTATGTTCTCTCAGTGGCGACAATATTTCTGTCAAATGTTGTGCTAGTTTATAAGTTAGTGAATCGATCTGGCTCACTATGGGAAGTAGTGGAGCGTTTGGTTTGTGTATATTCGGTAAACCGTACAACCTCGGTGGTTTGGTACATAATCGTATTAGCGAATTCACGCCGAGATTTAATTTTTCGGAGTATTTCCTTATTTAATCGCTTCTTTTTTCTAAACTATGGTGTGTTAGTTGGCTGAATTTGTTTACTTGTTTACCAAAATTGATGAAATCTGTTGCGCTGTAACGTTAAATGCGTTGACTCGTTGTTAACCTATTTTTGCGTTAGGTATTTATTATTAGAACTTTATATATTAAACTTTGCTTAACACGGAAATGTGGAATATTCTTAGCGGTACGGGGAGTGGGGGGGGGGTTATTTCGATAGAACAGACTGATTCTTCACTTTTATTTATATGTACATACAAGACAGCAGTACTGTCTTTAAGTTGTATAATGTACATGAATCCACTTCGCCGCTTAACCGAGCACTTGTGTAACTGTCTAAATTATGTACGCTGCGTACGTTGTGTCTCATACTTTATTATGGTACGATTGCCTGCAAACATATGCTACCTACAGTAGAAGCTCTCAAATAACAACAATTTACCTCACAGTATTTTACTGACGATGCATGACTTTTTTATAGGAGAGGGGGCAACCGAGCATACGGCTCACCTGATGGTAATTGATTACCGCCGCCCTGAACTTTTTTTTACTTTATTGGGGCAGTGCCTACAAGGCCTTGTACCAAAAATATACATCAAATATATAACTTGGCAGCAGCATCTTTGTAATAACAGCTCACAGTAATGTTAAATTGCGGTTGCAATCCCACCTGCCAGGCTTGGCAACTGTGGCAAATATCCCCCCTATGAAGCAATCTATGGCGAAGGTCAATGTTCAACAGTGAACTTTGACCAGCTGTAATGAATGAAAATAAATGAAGGAATGAATGACCATCAAGAGAATATAAGCCACTTCTATTGTTTAGAGCATTTTACTGTTCGGAGTAGTTTATTGTAATTTATAATTTAAATATTATCACGGAGCCAGTAACAAGCAACTGCATTCTTGTAGCTCCGTAATAATATTTACTACTTACTTATATTCACTACTTCAGAGTGAACCATTTCTGCTAAACTCACCAACTACCTGAGGATGTAGAAAAACCAACTATCTCAAAAAAAAATATACAAAGAAAAACTCCTAAATGTTTTATTTTACCGACTTTTATTCAAGCTTGGTTTATGAATAAAGAAGTAAACTACAACGATAAACATTACCCCATCCTTTTCCCCTTCCCACCGTAACATAACCTTTTTCTTTATAACACAAAAAAGTTTATTTTAAGCCAATGATAAAAAATATTAATTGTTTAAGTGTTCAATTTAAAAAAATTATATAGTGTTCCAAACTTCAAGGCTTTTAATTAACAAACCCCCCCCCCCACAGGGTGATAATGGGATCTGAAAAAAACCAATCCACCTGCTATAAGTGGTAATTTTTTTTTATTGAATAACCTACATTGTTATAAAAGACATTACGATAGCCATCTATCTACAATATGATTTGCAATTTACACATTTAGACGATTATGGCAAAAAATTATCATCAATGATATCCTTTGACGGCTCCATTGCGCAGTGGCTTAGTAATGAGTTGCAGCACTAAGGGCCACGGGTTTGAATCCCGCACGTAACAAGTATTTGTATGGTCTACAAATTATTGTTCCGGGTCTGGATGTTTGTTCTTGTAAAATTTATATATATATAAACTGCGCCCACGATACAGGCGAAATTCTAGTTTTGGTTTAACTTTCTCTAAATACTAAAAAAATCAATAACAATATCGACACTATTTAATAATTGCATAATGCTCCTGTGTTCCTGCTGATGAGTGGCGACAACTGTTGACTGTTTTTTACGTTAGACATTTAATTGGATTCAACCTTCGTCCTCAAGAGTGACCGCACATGTGCATTTAGATTCTAAATGGATAATAGAAATATGTAGCGGTTGCCAGGTCGCCAGGCCAGGCATAGACCACGACCAGGTGCACTGTCTACTTGCTTGTCACCCTTTATCCCACATCAACGTCATTACAGTCCATCACATGTCGACTACTGAACATAGGCCTTCACCCAAGGAGTGCCACAAAACACAAACACTTTTGTCAACCTTACTTTTATAAAAAGAACTTTCTGATGATATAGGAGAGACCCATATTCAACACTGGTTTATTATGGAGCTAATATGGGAGAAAGTGATAACAATTTTTACATAAAATCCAAAACTAAATTTTGAATAGCTTTTTTTTAGCTTAATAATTCAATTTGCAATATGTCGTGTTGAAACAGCACTATTTATTGCATTTGTGTGTTATGTTTGTATTGGATGCCGTTCCTTTACTACGGGACTGACTCTACTGCAAATTTAATTATACTCTTTGTTGTCTCCGACACGAAATTTAGTAGAAATGTATTTACTACTGTATTATTATAGTTATAGTATTAATAAATTCTTAATTTATTTATCTCTACATATAAATTGAAGTGTCTATCCGTAACATCAAAATAATTTTCTTATCATATTAGACTATATTACACATGAATATCCATTTTTAAATATTTTGTCTGTCTGTCTATTTGTCCGAGCTAAACTTGAGAATGGCTGAACTGATTGTAATGAAACTTCATGAGCAATACCAGAAGTGATAAATAACCATTGTGAACTTTGATACGTTGCAAGCTCATGCTGTTGAATTTAAATGCCTCATTTAAATATTGAAAGCATTTGTGTATTAGCTCTAAGTTTATTATATTGCTTTTCAAAGCATGTAGTAGCTCTGCTATGGGAAGCATTTGTACGGAGTAGTCCTTTAATTCCCCAGCGGTTATTGCTTGTGATGCTGAAATTGTGCCACCCATGCACACATGAGACATTAATGTAGAGATTTTCTATTGTGACTCATCATTTTTATTTATTATGATAAATCACATTTTATCCAAAACACTCAAGTATTTTTATGGAGTATGTGCAATTTTTTTGTAAAAACGAAAGACGAATAAAATAATTGGTCTTTGATTATCTTAAGTCTACAAACAACACTTCAATAATAGGCATCTAGGTAGAACCAAATTGAGTTGCTAGTTAATAAATATAATTCATAAACTAAACGTTGAACTGTGGATTTGTGAACTAACATGATATGTAATCTAAAACATAAAAAATTTTACTTTTATAAAGAAGTAAAAGTCGTTAAATAGCTTCACAAGTAAGTACAAAGACATGTGACAATGTCAATTAGGGACAAGTTTTAAAGCATCAACTTCTAAATGTAGAAATTGTTTTATTTTTTTGGGTGTGACCCTTTTGAGTGAACTAAGGAAATAAAATATATATATATATATATAGACTTGAATGGCCTCGAAATATTTCCAATAAAAACTTCATCCCCTTTTTTACTTTTAGGAATGGAATTTTTCCCTCAAATTCTATAGGACAACTTCATAAAAAATTATTAATTGAAATCGGCTCGTAATTGATACTGATATTTGGTAAAATACATACAAAATAGAGAACATACATTCAAATTATGAACATTCTACTTTTTTGGCGGCGGCTTAAAATAGCTATTTCTGAAACTAAATTCGTCACACACTGGAGTGGTGCGGATGACAAAATATTCCATATTAATGTGCAGCCAGTCCCAATGAAGACTAGCCATCTACGCAGTACAGGGTAAAAGTGCCCAAATTTATGCGCAATTATAATTAAGTAACCGGATGACCGAGCTTTGCTCGTTTTTTTTTTTTTTGAAATTGCATTTATAAATTACATACTGATGAACCTTAAATAATATTTTTTGATCTTATTGACAGAATAGAAAAAACTGAACTGATTATTTGAATAAAAATCATGAGTGCAATTAGTTTTATTAAAATTTTCGTATATAAAACAAAACAAAAAAGGGCTTGAAATAATAGATTTTCTCACAAAAGAAGGGAACTTGAAAAAAAAAGGAAAAAAGCTGGACCAGAGACAGGACGCGAACCACGGAACTCCGATATCACGCCCGACCGACATAAATCCTAGCTAGATCGATTCATTGCCCCCGAAACTCCCTGGTCACTAAATTTTATGAAAATCGTTTGGAGCCGTTTATATATATATATATATATATATATATATATATATATATATATGTGTATGTATATGTATATATGTATATATATATACAAGAATTGCTCGTTTAAAGGTATAGGATTTATTAAACTTCGTTCCGAAAAAAACGTTTCCAGTGAACTCTCTCTACACTCTTCGTACGAACTATGGCAGCAGAAAACTGCTATTTCACGTGAATTCGTTCTCACGGAACGTGGTGATTTCCCGATCGAACCAACCTATTCATACTACAACGTGTCTTAAAAATGAAAAATAATAATCCTTTTATAAAGTATTTTAGAAAGACATTTATATAAATTTGTATCGTTACTTTCTTTTTAATTTATCATATCCTGATAAAACAGTACTGTTAATAATAGTTTTGTAGTATTGTGTGGCCCACTGACACTTCTTACTTACTTATCGCTAGGTTAATTTATCAAGTCCTAATTGGATTCTTGATTTAGATGAATTACTATTTTCGTGTATTAACATATTATAATTTTTTACTTCATGTTTATAAATAGATATATATCAATAGCTTTTTAAATCCAGCTGGCCCGGCAGACGTCGTTCTATCTTTTCTGGCATATTTTATTTTTGGTTCATTCACTACACGTTGAATCAATCTCATCTTGCGAATTTTATAGCTTTTACAGATTTCATTTATTGGCCGTGTAGTGGCTGTTGAGAATATCCACTACCCCATATCTTCACGAGGGTGTCGTAAGAGGCGACAGAGGGAGACAGAAAGGAGATGGGCAGCAGCATCTTCCTAATAACAACAATAATATAATAAAAAACTGCGGTTGCCAACCCGCTCGCCAAGCGTGGCAACTATGGCAAATATCCCCCCATGAGCAACGACGCAAATAAACAGCTCCCAGTCCCCGGCGGCCCCGCTACTCCTGGCTACGGTGGCGACCATGGTAACGGCGGGGCAGGGGGGTGCTAAGAATCTCCGGTGGAGGTTCGGTTGCCACCTACGACGACTCGACCTGGCAACGTATTACGCACGCACCTTGAGGACTGACGAGAAGATACTGGAGCTGGAAGAAGAGGTAGACAAGTTGCGCTGGCATATTATTGGATTATCTGAGGTCCGAAGAGAGGGAAGAACACGGTAATCCTCGAGTCCGGCAACTTGTTCTATCACCGGGAGGGCGACCATCTGTCCCAAGGAGGTGTCGGATTTATCGTCCAGAAGTCTCTCGTCAACAACGTTGTAAAGATTGGGAGTGTGTCGACGAGGGTCACGTACCTGATACTCAGAATCACCAAACGGTATTCGCTGAAGGTCATACAGGCCTACGCACCAACCTCGGCACATCCCAATGAGGAGGTGGAGGAAATGTATGAGGATATTTCCAGAGCCATGCATTCCTCCAAAACCCACTACTCAGTGTTGATGGGAGACTTCAACGCAAAACTAGGCACAAGATAAAGTGGTGAGCTGAAGTTAGGGAAATTTGGAGTAGGGCAACGGAACCAAAGGGGCCAGCAGCTGGCCGACTTTATGGAGAAAGAGGGACTCTTTATGATGAACTCTTTCTTCCAGAAGCGGCCTCACAGGAAGTGGACCTGGTCGAGCCCCGACGGTTCGACAAAAAATGAGATTGACTTCATTATGAAGACCAGACCCCAACTGTTCAGTGATGTCTCAGTGATAGCAAGGGTGAAAACCGGCAGCGATCACCGAATGGCTAGAGGCACACTGAACCTAAACGTTAAGTTGGAGAGGTCTCGTCCAATGAAGTCAACGCTCCGTCCCCCTTCTGCTCTAATCCAGAATCCCGAGACTTTTCAGCTCGAGTTACGTAACCGCTTTCAGTGCCTAGAAGATTGCAATGCAGTAGACGATATGAATGACAAGCTCGTGGAAACTGTCCATGCAGTCGGAGCTAAGTTCTGCAAGACCCGCCGCATAAGAACACAAAAACTCTCCGATCACACTCTTAATCTCACGGCTGTTAGACGGGAGATGAGGCTGCAATCGTCAACAGATTTGACAGCATACAGGCAACTGAACAGACAGATCTCCAAATGCATGCGGCGAGACTTACGCAACTTTAATACTGCTCGTATTAAAGAAGCGATCGAGCGGAACCAGGGCTCCAAAGTCTTTGCCAGAGATCTGTCTGCCAGAAAGAGCCAACTGATAACGCTGAAGACTGAGTGTGGCACCATCGTTTCCGAGATACCTGAGATTTTGAGTGAGATTGAGAGGTTCTATGGGCAGCTGTACACATCATCGTTGGAGCCACACGCAAGTGTGAGTAACGATCCAAGAGCAAGTCTTACCCGACACTATTCCGATGATATCCCGGACGTCAGTCTGAGCGAGATTAGAATGGCTCTCCAGCACCTTAAAAACGGCAGAGCCCCAGGCGAGGATGGAATTACAGCGGAGCTTCTGAAAGCGGGTGGAAGACCGGTACTTGAAGTCCTTCAGAAGCTCTTCAATTCCGTCCTCCATGGTGGCACTACTCCGGAGGCGTGTAGCAGAAGTGCGGTGGTCTTGTTCTTTAAGAAAGGCGACAACGCTCTCTTGAAGAACTACAGACCGATTTCCTTTGTGAGCCGCGTCTACGTGCTGTTTTCGAGAGTCATTACGAATCGTCTCGCACGCAGACTCGACGACTTCCAGCCTCCCGAACAAGCCGGTTTCCGAAAAGGCTTCAGTACCATAGACCACATACATACCCTGCGGCAGATTGTACAGAAGACCGAAGAGTACAATCTGCCATTTTGCCTGGCGTATGTGGACTATGAGAAAGCCTTTGATTCCGTCGAAATTTGGGCGGTGCTACAGTCTCTTCAGCGGTGCCAAGTTGACTGTCGGTATATCGAAGTGCTGAAGTGTTTGTACAGTAGGGCTACGATGGCTATCCGAGTACAGAACCAGAGCTCAAAACCTATCCAACTGCAGAGAGGTGTAAGACAGGGTGACGTTATATCCCCGAAACTCTTCACCGCTGCGTTGGAAGACGTTTTCAAGCTACTGGACTGGAAAGGATACGGTATTAACATCAATGGCGAGTACATCACTCACCTTCGATTTTCCGACGATATAGTCCTTATGGCAGAATCGCTGGAGGACCTTAGCACTATGCTCAATGACCTGGGCTCCATATCTTATGACATGGACAAAACAAAGATCATGTTCAATGTCCATGTCACACCTATGCCGGTAGTTGTTGGGAGCACTATGCTCGAAGTTGTTGACGAGTACGTTTACCTGGGACAAATAGTCCGACTAGTTAAGTCCAACTTTGACCGAGAGGTCAATCGACGGATTCAACTCGGCTGGGCGGCGTTCGGGAAATTACGACACATCTTCTCGTCAGGTGTACCTCGATCTCTGAAAACTAAAGTGTACAACCAGTGCGTGTTGCCAGTGATGACTTACGGATCAGAGACGTGGTCCTTCACTGCTGGCCGTATGAGGACGCTCAAGGTCGCTCAGCGAGCTATGGAGAGGGCTATGCTCGGAGTTTCTCTGCGTGATAGACTCAGAAATGAGGATATCCGCAGTAAAACTAGAGTGACCGACATAGCCCAACGGATTAGTAAGCTGAAGTGGCAATGGGCCGGCCATATAGCTCGAAGAACCGATAACCGATGGGGAAGAAATGTTCTCGAGTGGCAGCCTCGTACCGGTAGGCGTAGTGTAGGGCGACCCCTCACTAGATGGAGTGACGACCTGGTAAGACATGCAGGAAGTCGATGGATGCAGGTGGCTCAGGACCGTGCTTTGTGGCGTTACCTGGGGGAGGCCTATGTTCAGCAGTGGACTTGTGAAGGGCTGTAATGATGATGATGATGACAGATTTCATATTTTAAGTGTAGACGTTTCGGAGGCGACTGATGTGTTTGACGACCTATTATCGTAGTTATCCTGGATTAGATTCAGCTTTTGAATAATAATTATTTGTCCGATCTACACAGATCTAACCAATATATTATGTTATAAGTAGGAGTAATTCTAGTCCATTCATACAGATTTTGTTAATAACGTGATCAATTTTAATAATAGAGTCACCTATCGGATCCTATCATACTAGTAGCTGTGAACCATTTCAACAAAATATATGAATTTTGTAAGTACGACGTGTCGAATCAATTCGTTCAGAAGCTACACGATCACTAACAGACATAAGCCAATATCCAGATGTAACATCTTTGACGTTGCTGTCTGTTGCTGGCCTGATTTTATTAACCCTGGTTCAAGTGAGTTAGTTATGTGATCTAAGCTTTGTCGTGTATCCCATAGTCTTCTTAAAAATTCATTTAACTGTTTTTGTAAACAATCCCACAACTGCCAGGGCCTGCTTCCAGCACATTTGCTCCCTACACATCTAAGTTTAGACCACACTTTACTAAAAACTAGGTTACCATCTATAACCCCTGTCACCAGTCCTATAGTAACCGATCATAGTGCCGTCATTCTTAACTTAAGCTTTAAAATATCGAAACCTAATTGTAAGTACTCTATTACTAAAACCTTGAACAAGCAATTCAAAACATAGACTTTAGCCCAGTTTATAAAACCGATGACGTAAACATTTCTTTGCCTTACTTAATAAATGACATACGAAATGCCATTGCTAGCAATACTTCGTATATAACAGTAGCTAAAAAAATAAAAACTTAAAGCCTTGGATTACACCCGCCCTGATTAGGTGCATGAAACACAGGGACAACTACACCTGATGGCAAAGTCCACTTCAGATAATTCCGTTTTACAAATTTCATATAAAAGATATAGGATTTTTTGTAACAATTTATTAAAAAAGTTGAAGTATAATTATCTTACAAACTTACTAGAAGAGTCTGGTAGAGATAATAAAAAGATTTGGCGGCATATAAAAGGTATTGCATTTATTACCAAACAGCATGAATCTTCGTCAGAATTATTACAAAATAATTCCTCGCCGCTTATTTTTATAGATCTCTTTGTTTGACCTATGTTAAATGTTAAAGAGATCTATAAAAACCCGCGTGAAGGAACACATAGCTAATGTGAAGCACCGACGCTCCGGGAAGTCTGCAGTCTGCGAACATGTTCAAGATCGTCCCCACCATTACATTAGATTTGATAAACCACAAATTCTCGCAAAAGAACACCGATTCCTACCAAGGATGATACGCGAGGCTATTGAAATTAAAAAACATCCAAATTTCAATAGAGAAGATGGTTGGGTGCTACCATCTGCTTGGGATCCTATAATTAACGAAATTAAACCCAAACCCAAGCATACCACTGCAAGACTTCATGACACTACCGTCCTTGGTCCGATTTACGCAAAACGCTCGTTTTGCGTAAATCGGACCAAAAATTAATATTAAAAAAACTGAAGGTAGCCGGACTAACTATGACATTGGGACATCAAATGTCTCAGTCCCCCCCCCCGTGACCATGGCTGCTGTAAAGCACCCGAAACGTCGGGATAATAATAAAAATAAATTAAAGTAATTAAACGCGATAAAATCCGTAAATAATAGTTTTATTCAATAAATCCATATTATCGAATATGCAATATGGTTTCAGGCCTAAACTGTCCACTGCTGATGCTGTGCAGGAAATGAACGATTACGTCTCTCAAGAATTAGATAAAGGCAACCAATCAATTGGTATTTTCCTTGACATTGCAAAAGCATTTGATACGGTTTCTATTACTATCCTATTAAGTAAGTTAGAGAGCATAGGTATTCGAGGTAAGCAGCTTCAACTTTTTGAGAATTATTTAGAAAATCGATATCAATACATAAAAATCGATAAGGTTGTTAGCTCTGAACAAAAAAATACTCATTTTGGCGTGCCTCAAGGAAGTGTATTAGGGCCAACCCTATTTTTGATTTATATAAATGACCTTTGCAATCTTGAACTTAACTCAGGTAAAATAATATCTTACGCAGATGATACCGTGCTACTTTTTTCCGCAAATACAGTTGACAAGGTTTATTTATATGCTCAGCAAGGTTTTAATGGAGTTAATAAATGGCTCCAACAAAACTTATTAACACTGAATACGGACAAAACCAAATATATTCATTTTTCTATGCGCAGCTCAACCCAGCATACAACCATTCCAGAAATTTATGCACATCAATGTTACTCAGTCACAGAGTCTAAATGTTACTGCCCAGTTATTTCTAATACAAAAACTATTAAGTACCTTGGAATAATTATAGATTCTACGTTTCCATTTAAAAACCACATAAACCACCTATGCAATAGAGTTCGTAAAATAATGTTTGTTTTTAAAAAAAATCGTTCTTTTGCTGATATTAAGGTAGTAAAACAAGTATATTACGCTTTATGTCAGTCAATACTTACCTATTGTATAACCTCATGGGGTGGAGCAGCTAAAACTACACTGCTACCACTGGAACGCGCTCAAAGAGCTGTATTAAAAGTTGCAACATTCCGCCCTATTCTATTTCCATCCCATCTCTTATACAAATCCTATAATGTCCTCTCAGTGCGCCAGTTATTCGTTATGAGTACGTTATTAAAACAGCACTTAAAATTGCCCTACAGAAGAGAGGTCACTGATAAAAGACGCAAAGATAAAGTAATTGAAACTAACATTAGAATAAGGCATTATTTCATGCATAGATTTTTTACATTCCTCGCCTTTTTTTGTATAATCAAGTCAATGCAATTATGTACATAATATACCCATTAAAAATGGCAGCCTGTAAAAAGGTAATTCGAACATGGTTACAAAATTTGTCATACGATGATACGGAGAAGTTGCTGATTGATTTTAAATTAATTAATATCATAAGTAAATTAATGATAATATATTTTACCCAAATAACCCTTATTAGTTAGTACATTGTTCAGTTCATATAAGAAACAGAAAATATTTGTTAATGTATCTTTTAGCACATACACCTGCGATACAGGTTTATCCTAGTTCTGGTGCCTGTTATTGTAGACAATTTTTAAGTTAAGACTTATTGGAATAATTTGTACAGTTTATCAAAATAAAAATAAATTATTAAATTATTATTAACTTCCCTCTATTTTTAAAATTCATTGAATAAAACTATTTATACCAATTCATACAATTTTTAACTGAGTCAATATGTAAGGGTTTAGTTTGTTATTGTAAGGTGTCAGTATAAGAGAATCATCCCCATACTTCCGGTGATTACTAAGAGGCAATATAGGAAAAAATTAATTAATTACATGTTTTCGTTACAGTCACTAATTACATTCCATAATTACAATACAATATCACATTTATTCATTACATTGATTAATTTAATTCTTTCATTACATTCATTATTTAAATTATTTCATATTTTTAATTAATTAAATTATTTCATTAAAATTATTATTTTATTTTTTTTTCATTACATTCATTAATTGTATTCTTTTATTACATACATTCATTAATTAAATTATTTAATAACATACATTTATTCCATTATCTCATCACATTCGTTAACTACATTATATCATTTCATACTTTAATTTAATAATTCCATTACATTGATTAATTAAATTATTTAATTACATTCGTTCATTATAGCCTATACGTCTACTGCTGATCATAGCCTATATAATAGATTGAATCCTATGGAAATATTTGTCATATTTCCATAGGATTCAATCTATTATATATATATATTGATTAATAGATTGAATCCTATGTATATATTTGTCATAATTTCCACGCTAGACAGGCAGTTGGCAACCGTAGTTTTTTGTTTTCAGGTTGTTATAAGAAACACGCTCCTGCCTTTCTCCTGGTTTCCCTCTGTCATTTCTTACGACATACATGGGACGAAAGGCGGTAGTGGATATGTTTGTCACTACAAGGTTATACGTCGTATACACACGAGATGCAAAATATTTGCGAAAATTATATATTTAAGAAAATTACTTGCAATAGATAAATTTTGTTAAATTATGTATTAATGGAATAAATGTATGTGAAAAGTACTAGTCTAGCAGCGGCCTGAAACAAGTCGATAATGATATATTATGTTATTCAGAATTCAAAATATCGCTGATGCGGCCAAATTATCCAATAAATTACATTCTAATTATATATTACAGTACTGTCAATATGAAAAACCGACAACAAGTTGTTAAAATAATTGTTAAAACATTATTTTCATGAATTACCCCATTATTCAATTATATTAATAGAAGTGGATTGTTAGTAATCACAAAAATTAACGATTCCAGAAAGAAAGAACATGGAGAACTAACATAGCCTAGTCTAATTCTTCATTCTATTATATTTGTAATAGTCCCTCAGTTAAGCTATCATGACGTTGAAATCGGAAGACTTGTATCTAAACAGGGCAAGATTCGTAATGAAATATTTAGGAGTTTGGGTGCCTCATCCAAATGAGACTTTGGCTCATAGATTTTACAGAATATTTATGATGACGCTACAATATTTGTTTTTATTTTTCCAAATAATCTACATTTTCCAAGTTTGGGGTGATTTAGGAGCAGTATCCCAAGCGTCTTATTTGCTGTTTACTCAAGCTTGTTTATGTTTGAAAATAACAGTGTTTCAAGTAAACGTGGACGTGGTTAAGGACTTGTTACGAAGAATGAACAGCGATAGTTTTACACCGCAGACAAAAGAACAAGAAAGGTAAAGTCGTGCTACTTATTGTAGTCTTAATATTTTTATAAAATTAAAAGTGATACTAACTGAGCTATGCATGACGCCATGTGGTGGCAGTGTAGAAGAATACTACCCTGTATTGTCCAGTAGCTGTCGTAAAAGTCGACAGAGGGAAATAAAACAAGAGTTAAGCAGCAGCATCTCTTCCTGATAACAACTCAAATAATACAAAAAATCGGTCTGCCAATCGTGACTAATTGACAAATATCCCTATAAGTGACAATCTGTGCACTAGACCTATGTTTATCCGTGAACTTTCAAAAGGATTTAATGAAGTCAATGAAAAATAGTGATAACCTACAGTTCAACTGTGTTATAAGGAATAGTAGTTGGAATACACAGGCTGCACTAAAAGTATCGGGAATGGAATATTTTCACTGTTCCTGTCATATTAAAATCTTTTTTTAAAATAAAAAAAAAGTTTTGCAAATGAATATCGAAAATCAAAAGAAACTTTCGAAGTGGTTTAACACAAAAACAGTGTGTTGACCGGATGATTTCTGCATTTAGTGATGAAGCCCCATCCAAAACCACAATTTATCGCTGGTTTGCTGAATTTCAACGTGGACGTGTCAAGCTCAGTGATGATCCCCGTCAGGGTCGTCCAAAAACTGCAGTCACCCAAGAAAACGTTGATGCTGTGCGTAAGCTGATTGAGGAAGATCTACATGTGACATACCGCGAAATTCAGGCAACTTTAGACATTGGCATGAGTCAAATACAAATAATCTTGCATGAACAATTAGGTGTAAAAAAGTTGTTTTCCCGATGGATACCGCATTCACTCTGTGAAGAGCAAAAAGCGGCTCGCGTTACTTGGTGCGTCAGAACTCTCGAAAGATTCCACGCAGGATCCTCAAATCCTGTATACAACATCGTATCAGATGACGAATCCTGGATATATGCGTGCGAACCCGAAAAAAAAACCAGTCACGAGTTTGGGTGTTCGAAAACGAGTTAAAGCCAACAAAAATTGTTCGTTCATGGAGTGTTGCAAAAAAAATGGTAACCACGTTTGTATCCAAAACCGGCCATGTTACGAATATTCATCTTGAGGGGCAAAGAACGGTTAATTCAAAATGGTACGCTAGCATTTGTTTGCCACAGGTCGTTTCTGAACTCCGTAAAGAGAACTGCAACCGCCGCATCATCCTCCATCACGACAATGCGAGTTCTCACACCTCACACAGAACAAAAGAGTTTTTAGAGCAAGAAAACATAGAATTATTAGACCATCCGCCGTACAGCCCCGACCTAAGCCCTAATGATTTCTATACTTTCCCTAAAATAAAGAAAAATAAAAACAACCCGAATGAATTTCTTAAATGTCCATCATATGGAAAAATGTGTCAAATTTCGCGGAGAATACTTCGAAAAGCAATAAATAAATTTTTAAATAGTAATGTTGTGTCACTTCCTTGATTCCCAAAATTTTCAGTGCCGCCCTCGTAATTTTGTCCTTTGTGATTAGGTTTTGGTGTATTATAGACATTGTACCATTCCCACTAGAACTAGACAAGACTAACACAATTGCACTGCTGACGATATGATGCCATTTCAGCATTCTTCAAAAAACCTTGCACCCTCGCGGATGAAGATATAATGCTTTATAGCTTGCAATTTTATTCTCTCTCTTTTTTATACAAGTGAGGGCAAACAAGCATGCGACTCACCCCATGGTAAGTGACTACCGCCGCCCATGAACAACCGCAGCACCTGGGAAATTGTAGGTGCATTGCCGACCTTTAAGAAAGGAATGAGCTTTTTAATCTTACTGTGAGGTATTCCATTGGGCCTTCAGAAATGTAAACGTATCTGAATCCTGGTTTGTAGTTGGTTGCAGGTGTTCATGGGTTTAATGATGAACGAATGATGGACTGTGAGTTCGTTTAATACTTCAGTTTTATAAAAAAGCCTATGTCCATGTACCGCTGATGCAGCGGTGGTGGGGCTATGGAAGGAGAAGGGCGACGAGATAAAATCTGTCGTACCGGGTTCCGTAATACTAATGCATTCCGGGTACATGGGGTACTTGAAAAATGTCTTATTATTAACATTAATAAAATACTAAACTTTTAACAGGATATTAAAATGGCATGCTACCCGTATCAAAAGACTTCTGCTAGCTTTTATGATAAGTTCGCAAACGACCTGCGGTTTGTGGGCTTTGAAACCATTGTTCGACGATGCAGGGAGTCGAAATTTTCCATTTGACATGTGGTAATTATTACATTATTTTTATTTTATACTATCTGGTGTAAAATTTATTATTTTATTACTACCATCGACGCCGATTGCAGGTTCTTTTATATTTATAAATAAAATTTAAAATAGGATAGTAATTATCAATAATCGATTAATAATCATTCATTCATTCGCATATTCATTCAAATTTCAGTAAATTATTTATATTTTATTAAAACATGGCGTATAAAACTGCAAATCGGAAACATATTACTTCATAGTATCAATCAGTTTGCAGTATTTTGGTCCAATAGTGGAAATCATGCATTTATAGGACTTGATTTGAATGTTAAAAAAACAATTGTGTAAATTAATTCATTAAAAATTTATTGAAATTTATCGAGGATCAAACTACATATTGTGTTTATGGCTACCAAAAAAATTAATAACGTTAACTTAATATACATATTTTTATCATCATCATTATTAATATTAACACGAGTCCACTACTGAACATTGGCCCTCCAAAGAATGTCAATAATCACGGTACAGAGCTCCCTGCATCCATCAACTTCCTACATCTCTTACCAAGTCTTCATTCCTTCTAGTGGAGAGCTGCCTTACACTTCGCTTACTAGTATGAGACTGCCATTCGAGGACCTTTCTACCCAATATGTCAACTGCGTTAAATTTGTTTACATATTATATTTGATAAAAATAATTTTCCACCAGTTAGCGAATGAGTGATAATCGACGTTAATTCCTACATAAAAGCATATAATAATAATAATGTCCTCCAGACCGAATTTCGGTCACGGCGGCCGACCTCAACGGAGACTAACCATCGGCGCAGGATAGGATTAAAGTGCCCAAGTGTATGCGCAAGAACAGGTGCACTCTCTATTCCTTATAATCCGATGGGACGGTAAACTGACACGACCGGAGAGAGATCAGGCGCAGGACCAACAGCTTTGCGTGCTTTCCGAGGCACGGGGGTGAGACACCGCCAACTTCCTGACTCCGGGTAGCTACTGAGAATTTCTTAATGAAAAAACTTAGTAACCGATATTTTTTGGGCCGACCCAGGATTCGAACCCGGGACCTCATGATTAGCATTCGCACTACTACAACCACTAGACCAATGAGGCATGAGCAATAAAGCATATAATTATTGTTTGAATATTGGAAATATATCTAATTTAAAACTACACACGCCTTGGTACAATTTGTCATATTTACTCTATTAACTATCATGAAATCTAAATCTGCGCGGACAATCTGTTTTGTGATAGTAGATTTTAGGATATTCACCATATTCGACATGATAAAAGTGATAATACATACCGATAATATACAAGAGACACGTGTAGTTTTAATTTAGATAATCTATAGTATGATATTATGTCATTTATACTACCAAAACTCAACGAAAGAAAAGCGGGGCGTTAAAAAAATGTGTAACACTTCAAATTCAGCTTCGTTACTCGTCCAGAGTAACGAATACCATTTGTTACTAATATACAATAACTGTTATTTGAATGCTTTGTGGCATTACTTGTGGGAGGCCTATGTTCAGCAGTGGACTTGTGAAGGGCTGTAATGATGATGATGATGATGAATATAGTAACCAGTGGTAAGTGTTCATTACTGGTATAACGCCCACGTCTGGTGCTATAGTAAAAACGACAAATTAAGATATAAAAAATTATAGGTTAAGATAAGATACGCATGAACACATTATTTTATTATTCTAGTAAATCTTAGCTAAATAATTTTCGTATATTAAATATTTGATTCGCGCAAAGTAAAGCCCGATTTTATTTCTAAGCACGCTGAAATCTACAACTGTTCATAATTTCTCATAACACATCTATTATAAAACACATAGGATGCCAGTCAGACCGGAATATTCTCCACAGTACGAGCTGGGATATTTGTTCCAGCTAGTGACAATATGCATTAGCGCCTACATGTATTTCGGTGTCGACAGCGTAGCTTTATCTATGGTCATTTTCGGATGCGCCCAAATTGACATTATTAAGGACAAAATGTTGAGTGTAAGTATACCATTCCTTTCTTAGTCGTATCTTCAGTCCAATCATAATTAGAAAAAATATGTATGTTACCTGAAACCACTATTGTTATTTAACTATTAAAAAGATTAACACGTCTATTAAATTTGTTTTTTGTTCCTAACTAACCCAGATTAAAACTTTCGAAGAGAAAGGAGAATTTTCGAAGGAACGGGCTAAATACCTTGAAAATAATTACAATAAATTAATAGAGTGCGTAAAGCAACATCAAGGCGTAGTAACGTAAGTAGCCACATTATTTTACACAAGTCCTAGCGGTGCGAAATAAAAAGTGAGAATGAATATGTTACAGGTAATAACTTATTATATATTATTTTTTTGCTATATTCTGCGTTCTTCTTTTAGTATTATACACTTGGAATGTCTTAGTTCTTCTTACCTAAAGATCCTGAACACCTAAAAATTTATGTACTGCAGCAACTACGACTTCATCAGCTTCAATTGAAATCAGCGGGTGCAAGATCTGTTAGATATAGAGGATAATAAAGTATTTCAAAGCCAGCATCTCAAACTTTAGTTGTTTTTTGTTCTATATACAAAGTGCCCGTAATAGTAGCTCCATAATCAAGATAACCAATAATTACTAATTAGATATCTTGATTATGTTGTATCTGAATTGTAATGATGCGGCTATGTTCCATACTTCGTTTTATAAATCGAGCCAAAGATTGATGAAAAAAATGATTCAGTCTAATTTGTTCCTGAGCTACGGTAAGCATTTACCCACGGCGTGAATACATTGAATATTAAGCGTTCATTTTAAGCACACTATTACCAGTAATAAGACGTAACATGACATGACGATCTGCAAAAACATTTTTTTCTGACTTTTTAACCTCTCCTGTTGTCGTAGGGCGTCATGAGTACATCCCGAGTACGGGTCAATATTACGACACGGGTCGACATTAGTGAATTTTCTTATACCTATTAAGCGTTATTACACATCTTATACATTAACGTGTCAATTACGGATGAGCTTTAACCTCGTGTATCCCGTAAATCGCGATTGACTTGTTACGGAGATACTCAAGAACAATAAATAGTTCAATTTTACGTCTACAGCCGACAAGATACAACAAACCGCAAAACAATGACTTCTATTTAAAAAAAATTGACTATCAGTTTATTTTATGTCAGATATTTTTCAAGTCAGTATTAACTTTTTTGAATACAGAAACGTATGAACCGCATTGTTACTTATTGTTTTTGAACGCATTTTCTATGTTTTTTTTTAATATAATTAATATAATTGGGTTAGTTATGAGATTTTCATACATGGTAGAGCCAGGTCACAACGTATTTTGGATGTAGCATGAATAGACCAACTCGACGGAGGAAGGTTCCATACTTGCGCAGAATACCGACGTAAAATAACGACATTATTTTATAGTGTTGGTAGTTAGTAAACAGAACCGGAAACTCATTTTATTCGTAACAATGCATTCTAGGAGGGGGTTTCAATGTATTCTCGGTATGAGAGTGATTTATTAGTAATGTGAGTAATTAACAAAGTCATTAACTAACCATACACCTGAAGATATAAATATAAAATTTCGTCTTAATAACTTTATTACTTCTTATGTAACCTTCAGTCATAGACGACGGAAATGTCTGAATCGACAATATTGAAAAAAGTCAAACATCGTGCGGTGATTAAATTCCTCACTAAATAAGGGAAAACTTAAAAAAAACATCCATGAAGAAATGGTGGCTGTTTATCAAGACTTTTCTTCTTCAATGCCAACAACAGAAGTGGTCAAGTGAATTCAAAAGAGGCAGGGAAAGCATCGAAGTTGACCTCCGCCCGGGTGGGCCAATCACAGCGGCTATAGAAGAAAATGAAAATTATTGAAAAACAAATAAGAATTAAGATATGAGCAGAAATGACTAACCTATCTGTTTGTAACATATTGCATGACTATTTCAACCTCACAAAAGTAAAAAAAAAAATGGGTACCGCAAATGCCCACTACGCTTCAAAAGCAGGCACGAGTTGACTGTTGTAGGAAGTTTTAGAGCCGTGTGGTGACGACTCAACTAATGTTTTCGATAGGATAGTCACAGGAGATAAAACGTTAGTACACCATTATGACCTTGATAGTAAACAGGAGTCTATGCAATTGCATAAAAAGGGGTCGGACCTCTACATGAAGTTCAATGTCACTCCATCGGTCTGTAAAATCATAGCCACAGTGTTTTGTGATTCCAAAGGAATACTATTAATTGAGTACACAAAAAAAAGTGAAACCATCAACAACAAGACATCCAAAGACTCAGCCAGCATTGAAAGAAATAGAAGAGGAAAACTGATCAAGGAAGTGCTGCTTCTTCATGACAACGCTCCGGTTCACACGGCACGGCTCTCCAAGACTTCTGTACGAGACTGTGGGTCTGAGGAAATTAACCACCCACTATACAGCCCAGATCTAGCCCCTAGTGATTACTTTTATTCCCAAACTTAAAAAGCCTTCGGAGAAAGCGATTTGCTGACAATAATAAGCTCAAGTCCGCTGCAAATAAGCATTTTTCAGGACTAGATGAAGAATATGTTTTAAAGGAATAGAAAAGCTTTTTCCGCTAAAAGGTGAATATATTGAATCCATGTAGTCTTTGTTGATAAATAAAAAATATTTCATAATTTTTATCTTTTTTCTTACATACCCACACCGAGAAGACATTGAACGCCCCTCGTATCTTAGTCCTTAAGGGCCGATCCTCTTTATAATGCCGTTCACAGTTCATTCTCGGTCCGATCTCGGTCTGATAAAATATTATCAAGTAAAAAGTATGTATGCATTAACTATGTAACAGTCAAGTTTCGGTCGAATCCCATTCCATTATAATAAATCAGACCGAGATCGGACCGAGAACGAACTATGAAAGGCAAATGATCGGCCTTAAATGTAACACGCGTTTACGTTTTGTAATCGAGGACAGATATAGGCGCCAACATTCTAACCATCTAGAGGGCTGTGTGCAATTCTGTCATTCTTACCGTATAAAAATTTTACGCTTAGTAAATACAGTCTTAAAGACTTCTTTGTTTCAGGTTAGCACACCTAGTAGAAGACGCATTTCATACTTTTCTGTTATTTCAACTGATTGGCAGCGTCGGTTTAATTTGTATGTCTGCTCTGCGAATTTTAGTGGTAATTACGATATTATGAAATTTAGTTGTGGTATACAAGGTAATATTTTATTATTAATACGTGGTGTGTTAGATCCTCCACTAGATATAGAGAGGTCTTCCTATCAATGTGGATGGTGTAATCACAGCTGTGGTCGTGGCTGTAATAAGCATGATAATTATCATGTATTCGTTACAGCCCATCAAAGTTCACTACTGAAAGAAGGCTCTCCCCATACCCTACCCCATGAGAGGAATATTTGCAATAGTTGCCATGTTGGGCAGTCGGGTAGACAAACATAAATTTTTTCTAGTTGTTATAAGGAAAACTCTGCTGCATATATCTCCTGGTTTATTTCCCTTTGTCGTCTCTTACAACACCCACGACTCGATGTAACGAAGTGAATATTTCTACGACGCCATTACACGATTAAATTGTGATGGCTAGCGATATCATACCATATTTAAATAAAAGTCTTTTCATTAACAATCTGTGACACCGGTGTGGGTTATTAAATTACTTTTGTTAAGGTCACAGGAATCAGTAAGTTGTAGTACCTACCGTTTTCTGCCGTAGAGTCCGACTGGATATCTTTATCGACTCTTATTGCTGTCGTAAAACGGTAGAGCGTGCAGTGTTTTATGCTAGTCTCAAGGCTACAGAGAGCCAATATGATAACAGACTGTAAGGTATTCCACCTTAGTACTCAGATGTGACCAACGGCTTTGAAGACTTTTTCCTTTGAAGCTGTCTGCACTCACCCTCACATGGATTATAAGTTCGTTGGTCACTTTAATTTTATAAAAAATATGCTCATTATAAGCCTAGGTTGTCTCAAAGTATGGTCCTAAAACACGAGTACTCATCGTAAATTATATTTATTACTTCCAGGTGGACTGGCGTAGTATGCAATTCGCCTCAATAGCTACATACTTGTCCGTAATGATAAGTCAGCTGTTCGTAAGCTGCTGGTGCGGTCACGAGCTTACTGCTACTGTAAGAATAATGTATTTTAATAATACGTTTTGTATGTATGTGTATATGTATATATGTATACAAAATATATATATATATATATATATATATATATATATATATATATATATATATATATACATATATGTGTGTGTGCGTGTATGAATGTAAATTCAGTTTTCACCCACTTCCGGACATACTATAATTTCTTAACTTAGGTTTTATATTCTCACTAGGATCATCACAGCATAATATGACAGATATGTTGTTTAAGTCTTTTTATTTCAGTCTTTTAATGCTTTGTATTGTAATCATGTATTAACGTGGTTTCCAAACACACTTTGACATTGAAATAATACTAGTTTTTACGGAATTCATCGCGTATATTTAACTTTTTAAATACTCGACGTTTCGAGAGCTTTACAGCACCCATGGTCACGGGAAGTACTGAGATGTTCAACGTCCAGCTGTCATAGTTAACCGCGGTTACCATAGATTAAAATTTAACTTTTGTTCCGATCTACACAGTATGAACTTATGGTATCATGGAGTCTTGCAGTTGTATGCTTGGGTTGGGATTTAATTTTATTTATTATAGGATCCCAAGCAGATGGTAGCACCCAGCCATCTTCTCTATTGAAATTAGGATGTTTTTTGATTTCAATAGCCTCGCGAATCATCCTTGGAAGGAATCAGTGTTCTTTAGCGAGGATTTGTGGTCTATCAAATCTGATGTAGTGACGGGGGCGATCCTGTACATGTTCACAGACTGCGGACTTCCCGGAGCGTCGATTCTTCACATCAGCTATATGTTCTTTGACGCGGGTTTTAATTGATCTTTTAGTTTGTCCTATGTAGGAGAGACCACATTCACAATCAAGCTTGTACACTCCTGCATCTTGCAGAGGGACGTTACACTTGACTGATGGTAAAAACTGACCAATCATCTTCGGCGGCTTGAAGTATGTTTTGATAGAAGCGCGCTTCAAGATGTAGCCAATCTTGTCAGTGACTCCTCTAACATATGGCAGTACAGCAGGTACACGCTCGACTGTGGCCGGCTTCACTCGTTCTCTGTGACGTAGGCGCGGGACCCGAAGCTTGTTGTCATGCAAAACTTGCTTGACATGTTGGAGCTCGGCAGCCAGGTGTTTACTGTCACAGATCCCTCGTGCTCTCTGAAACAAAGATTTACCCACGGTAGCTAACTGTGAAGGATGGTGGTGAGAATCACCGTTTAAATATCTATCTGTATGGGTCTTTTTTCTATACACAGTATGGCTCAAGGTGTTATCAGGATTCCGAATTACTAACACATCTAGAAAAGCTAAGGAATTGTTTGCCTCTAACTCCATTTTGAACTGAATTTTAGAATTTATAGAGTTAAGATGGTCTAAAAATGCAGTTACTTTATCTAAAGGTAGAATTGTGAAAGTGTCGTCTACGTACCGCTTGTCGAATCTTGGATTTATGGGAGAAGTAAGCAGGGCTTTCTCCTCAAAGTCTTCCATTCCAGCGACAATGGGAGATACAGGTGAGCCCATCGCCACACCATCTACTTGCTTGTAGAACTCCTCCTTCCACAATAGGTAGCCAGATGTAAGGCAGTGTCTGAGTAATACTGCATATTCTACGGGCATGTTGTTTTCTTCCAGCCTTCTAGTTACAATTGAGATGCAGTCTTCAACAGGTAAGCATGTAAACAATGACTGCACATCAAAACTGACCATAGTTTCATTGTCTGCCAGACGTAGGTCTTTAATCTCGCTGACAAAATGGTAGGAATCCTTTATGTGTGCTCTTGTTTGTCCCCTGAGCGGTGAGAGTATTTTCGCTAAGTGTTGAGCCATTCTGTAAGTTAGTGAATCGATTTGGCTCACTATGGGGCGTAATGGAGCATTGGGCTTGTGTATTTTTGGTAACCCATACAACTTTGGTGATTTGGCGCACGTAGGTATTATCCATTTTACGTCCAGATTTAATTTTTCGGAGTGTTTCTTTATGAGGTCACTAGTTGTTTTTAGTGTGCTATTTGTTGGGTCGTTTTTAACCTTTTATAAGGACTTACATCCGACAAAAGTTCTTGTATTTTAGAATTATAATCTGACGTATCCATGACTACCGTGGCGTTTCCCTTATCTGCGCGGAGAATCGTAAGTTCTGGTTTATTGCGTAGGTTCTTTAACGCTATAAATTCGTCTTTGGGAAGATTCGGTTTAGGCACTGAACATCGACGTAACATAGACGAAATGTCTTGACGTATCGCCTCCAAATCTTCTTTCCGCATATTGTTTTTAACTAAACAGTCCTCGACAGAAAGAAGAATCTTCCCAGAGACGAATTTATAGCGTGCCTGCTTGGGATCCTATAATAAATAAAATTAAATCCCAACCCAAGCATACAACTGCAAGACTCCATGATACCATAAGTTCATACTGTGTAGATCGGAACAAAAGTTAAATTTTAATCTATGGTAACCGCGGTTAACTATGACAGCTGAACGTTGAACATCTCAGTCCTTCCCGTGACCATGGGTGCTGTAAAGCTCTCGAAACGTCGGGTATTTAAAAAGTTAAATATACGCGATAAATTCCGTAAAAACTAGTATTATTTCTATGTGTAGTGTTCGCGTAAATATAGGAAATCATTACACTTTCACATATTTAACTTTTTATTTTAGGTTTGGCAAATAATTGATGTAATGAATTAATAGTAAAAAAACATTTTTAACATCAAGGTTTTCATAATGATTTCTTAAATTTACGCGAACAGTATAGCTAGAACAGTATAGCAGCTGTAAAGTACCCGAAACGTCGGGATAATAATAAAAATAAATTAAAGTAATTAAACGCGATAAAATCCGTAAAAAATATTTTTAACATCAAGGTTTTATTTAAATGCTCTAAAAAGAAGAGATAAATGTTTAAATTAAATAAAACCCATCAATTTATTACATTACACAATTTAAATAATATAAATGCTTGTCACGAGATTTTGCGATTTTATAAAATAGAACTTTTTTTCTTACAATTACTTATCTACGTCAATATCAAGTTACATAATATTCTATTCTTGTTTATTTTAGAAATTTTACTCATTTTATTTTGTTTATGAAGCCCTTTCGTTAGACACCCATATCACAGGGGTTACTATTGAAATTATGTTTCGCCATTTTAGGTCTTCAGCCATATTGAATTTAGAATAACTTCATTTTACTTATTGTGTTTCGTTTATCAAGCCCTTTCATTAAATATCCATATCATAGGGATTGCGGTGGAAATGATAAATAGCTATTTTGTAACGTCCGCCATATTTGATTAATAATTACTTCAAGAACTAAACGTGAATGTTAAATTTAGCACGATAGCTTTAGAAGAAGTGGGTGAAATATTGGTTGCCAAATTCGAAGGCATACATACGAGTAAAGTTTAATAAAAGCTTTTAATAGAAAAAATGTATTTACAGAGCGATGACCTAAACACAGTACTATACAAATGCGCTTGGTACGATCAGGATGTGAAATTCAAGCGAGCGTTAGCGTTTGTTATGATGCGCATGAGCAAACCAATGGTATTAAGGGCGGGACATTATGTAACATTATCGCGCCAAACATTTGTGACAGTACGTACGAAAAAGTTTTGTTTTTATCTTTAGTAAAAATATAGTGCTACTGATTACATGCTGGAAACCTGTATATCTGAGAAATTAAAAAAATATTTGGAAGTCATGTGAAGACAGCACGCATTGGGGAAGCGCGGCATTTGAATAGGTATTGCTTAGGGCAATGCCTCTTAAAACGAGAGGAGGCTTGTGTCCAGCAGTGCGACGTATAAAGTCTGTAGATTTACTGTTTTTAACTATTAAATTAAAAAAAAACATAAAATAACGCAATAGCCCATGTTCAACCACTGTCGAATATCTCATAAGCCAAATTCCAAAGCAGTTCAAAATCAACATGGATGAATTTTTCGCCATCAGTGGCCGTCACAGTTCCCTTTGCAGTCAGGATGCATTGAGTGCAGTGCAAAATGGTCGTTATGGTTGAAATCAGTCAAAATGACCCTTTAGAGATATTTAAAATTTACTTGCTAAGATCAGCATAATAAAATAAAATGATGTCTTGCCTAGTTTGAAGAGCACCTCCCGCCCACTAACAATTGCATGCAGTATCCCCGTCACCACTAATTCCAGCACCTCTACTCCAAACACCACTACACTAGGGAAGACACGCTACCGTCGATAATATGAGACATGTTTCGGCTCTACATGAGGCATCCCCAGGTGAAGTAGATTCTGCGGTGGCTGACCGCTACGTCTTAGTTTAATTTTTTACATCTTTAATATAATGGATTTCTACAAAGTAACTCCTGATTCTATTAAAATTGACCTATGTCATGACCACTATCCTTATCTTATTGTCAGTAAAAAAAGTTTTTAAAACTCTCATTTTAATAATGGACATTATATTCTGCTTCTTCCAGATTCTGCGAACATCCTATTCATATTTTGCGGTATTAAATCAAACAATTAAAGATTAAAACATTGATATCACTATGCACATAGATAACTCTAGAATAGAATACGACATAATAGAATAGGAAAGGAAAGAACATAATAGAATAGATTATTTTAAATGTTAATACTTCAATTGTTTGGAAAATACCGCTATCTAGAAAAACCCACCCGGTGAGATTTTTTATAATATGGTAAGAAGTTAACAATAATATTGTACAATATAAATTAATTAATTTCGAAACGGTAACATCACGTCATTCCCAGGGGTTACTAAAGTTCATGTTTTCTAAATCAGGGGGTACAATAATACATGAGTTTTTTGGCATTTTATGACATTTTTCAACCTTTATGATTTTCCGTTTTATGATATCATTAACTTGCTTATAGTAGTACCAGTAGCCGTGGTAGCTCAGATGGTTAACGCTCGCTGCAAATATAACAGAACGCGAGTAACCTGGGTTCGATCCCCGCCGGCACCAATAAAACTGTTAATTGCAATTTTAAGTGATGATTTACCAGGGGCTCGGCGGTGAAGGAAACATCCTGAGGAAACCTGTATGTCTGAGGAATAATAAAAAAAGTATTTCAAAGACATGTGAAGTTCGCCAGCACGCATTGGGGCAGCGCGGCGGACACGTCAAGAACCCTAAAACGCTCTCAGAAATGAGGGTAGGCCTGTGTCCAGCAGTGGGACGTATATAGGCTCTAACTTTTAACTTGCTTATCAAAAAGAAGACAGCCATTATATCGATGTACATTGTCTTGGATTCTGTTGCACAATGTAAACATTTTCACAAAATAAATTATTGAGCCTGTAGATTCGGGTAACTGGCAATACACGCTTATGTTTATTTTCTATATAAAAATTGATGAATTATGAATTATAGTATTTACGGTATGTTTTTAGGTTATAATATTTTATTGTATGTGTATAAAGAACAATTTAATATAGTATTTCTATTTCATTCCAGATACAAACAAATAGTATAGATGCTAGTTGCCTTTCCTCGTAGCAAACTTACATACGAAATTATGCTAATCGAACGTGGCATTGTAGTTGGTTAGATTGAATTAAATGTCTGCGCAGTTTGCAAATCATATTCAAAGACTGACTAATTCTAATAATAATTCGATATGCTCGTAATTGAATCGAATGCCATGGTAGCGCTAAATCCAATTATCTAATACTGAATAGTGGAGCCGCTTCCTTGTTATATAACAGATAGTAACGAAACAACGTAACAAACAAAACTATTTAAGTATTATTGGCTTAATACTACATATTTTTAAATACCTTACATATTGTCACATCAACTATTGTAAAATATTAGTTTCTAATTCTCATAATACGAGTACTCTTCTACAACAATGCTACGGTGAAAACAGATGTTAATCGTGGTTTGCTTCGTTTACGTTTAGTTTCGTTGTTTTGTGTAAATGTGTTAGCAGCGATGATTATAAGACGATGTTTCACTTATAATATTATCTTATTATAGGTTTTAATATATGATCATAATGAAAAGAAACATAATAAATAAGTAATGTCCTCCAGAGCGATTTCGGTCAGGGTGGCCATCCCCACCGGGACTAGCACAGGATATAGTTGCCGATAGTATGCGCAAGCACAGGTGCACTCTCTATTTCCTTAATCTCATATTCCGATGGGAGAGTAAAGAGATTAAGCGCAAGATCAACGGCTTTACTTGCTTTTCGAGGCACAAGGGTAAAACACCGCAAAATCCCTGACTCCAACCTGCTTCTGAGAATTTCTTGACAGAAAAACTCAATAACTCATTTTATTGGCCCAACCAGGTTTCAAACCAGAGACCTTATAATCAGAAGTCGCGTCTACGACCACTAGAACAACGAGGCAATCACATTTAAAAACAAACAGGAGTTATTAGAGATTCTCACTGGCAAACAATTTCCACCAGAGGCACAATCTTATACATATATATTGCAATGTCTGTTTCAGCGACAGCGTCTCAGTCATTTCCATATAAGGGTTGTAACCTCGTAATTTGTTAAAATTGCGCATTCTACAAATACCCGCATTGATGTTTAGTAATATTCACTAAGCGAAGCGGTATGCAGACTCACCCGATTATTAAGAACCTATAACATATATAACCCTACCTGTCGTGAGCTATCACGAATCATCGTCATTATCATTACAGCCCTTCACAAGTCTACTGCTGAACATAAGTCTCCCCCAGGAAATGCCACAAGGCACGGTCCTGAGCCACTTATATCGATCGACTTCCGGCGTCTCTTTCCAAGTCGTTACTCCATCTACAATCGGCTTACGCGGCTGCTACTCGAGAATATTTCTTCGATGTATGTATATGTATGAATGTAAGCTAAAGTTACAGCCTTTATACGTCCTACTGCTGAACACAGGCCTCCTCAGCTTTGTAAAAGGGTTTTAGGGCAAGTAAATGTCTGCCCTAATGCGTGCAAGTGAACTTCGCACGTCTTTGAAATTTTTTTTTATTTCTCAGACATGGAGATTTCCTATTTTCCTTTACCGCCGAACACGTAGTAAATAAGCACCTAAAATTGTAATAAACAATTTCGTTGATGCCGGCTGGTGAAGAACCCCTGAATTAACTATGAAAATTGCATGATAACAAATAAAATACAAAATTCTCTCTAAGGGTCTCTAATTGTGATGTCGTTATGTAACTATTATTGTATATTGTACAAATTGTTCAGTTTTGCTATTTTGTCGACAGATAAATTGATAATAACGGCACTAACACATAATTTACTCCAAGTTGATAAATGGTTTGCTTCACTATAAAGGTTTCATATTAATGGCACTAACAAATAATTTTACTCAAAGTTGATTACTTTTCACTACTGCTAAGGTTTAGTTTGGGTTAATTTATGACATTTTATTAAATAACGTTTTATATATCCAGAAATCTGTAATGATCTCACTATAATGTTATTTCAAGACATTTTAATATTACGAATACTATGATACATAAATACAGGGCACAAATTGTCCGTAATTTGTTTTTATTTATTACTAGCAACCTGCACCGGCTTCGCCTTTCAATTTAAGGCGTTATACATAGTCAAAGTAGGCTTCCCCTCAGTGAGTGAGACTACTCGTCGCCCACTCATCTGCTTCACCCCCTCTAAAACACATAAGAAGTCTATTCACCGCGTCTTAACAAAAACTATTTAAAAAATGTAATCCATATTTTTAAATAGACGTTGTGAACCAACTATAGCAGCATATTATGGTTATAACATGAATAAGTCGGCTCAAACGGGGTAGGACCACACTCACACAGAATACTAACGTGAACTATCAGTCTAATGCTGCTGTGTTTCATATGGTGAATGTAGAAAACCGTAGAACCTTATTTTTGAAAACGAGGCTCCTGAAAACTTAATCCTCAGGTCTGCGAACGCATCTACATTTTGATACTTAACCGAGGATAGATAATAGATGTCTATATCTACTTACCAACAGGTGAACTGTGTGCTCGTTTGTCAGCCTAATTCTATAAAAACGACTACTGACGATGTTTTGGACGTATCTGCACATTCGGTTTCCGGTACAGCTTTTCAACTTTTCAGTATACCGTGTCCGATACAATACCTTGCTGATAATAGCGGAAATCATATCTGTTGTCAATTACTCGACTCCACCTAGTCAGTAATTCATGTTTGGATGATGTACAGGCTTTTACATCAAAATCCCGGAAAATATACAAATGTCACCTGCTCAAAGTTCAGACTATAAAATTAAGTTTGTATGAAAAGCGTTATTATAATATTAAGGAGTTTATGGATGATAATAAGCCCTGGGATTGAGGTGATCGCTACCAAGCTATTTCTGATTTGTTGTGTATTGTAAGCTGCTGTTTAAAAAAAGTCAGGTTTGGTTTCTTGCTGGTTCTTCCCAGGATGGAGGTTTTTTTCTGAACCATTAGTAAATTAAAGAAAAGAGCAACTTTCAATAAGCATTATTCGTAATCTATATTGAATAAACGAGTTTGTTTCTCCGTTTCTGTTGCTGTTGAATTGAGCGATGTGAAGTCACTGGATGAGCACGCATTGTGCCATCTGCGGTAGTGGTATGTTTCATCCACTATCCTACTAGTATATGTATGTATGTGTATGTGCGTGTGGGTTTGTATGTGTGCTTCTTCTATACTAGTGCGTTTCTCCGTCCAGTCTGCAACATCATTTAACTATCAAATGTCAGTTACTTTTTATTTATTAAAAAAGAGCGAAAAAAGCGCTATGTACATAAAACTAGGTGTAAATAAGAATTTTGCAAATTTTACAATAAAAATACAAAATGATATCGACGTTTTAAATCAAATTCGTTTGCTGCGTTCACATGATTATACAATATGAGCTTTTAATTTTCGTGTTTACGCATAATTAACTTGGGAATTGCTCATAAATCTGTCCAGTTTCTTATTTATTTGCTTTGATGCTGGCAAAATGGCTGCCTTTGTACAACTTTATACCAACATTATATTAAGGTACTTATTTTCAAATTGCCCGAATATCCTATATCCTATACCTTTAAACAAGCAATTCTTGTGTTGCTATATATATATATATATAATCAGAATCTCGGAAACGGCTCCAACAATTTTCATAAAATTTAGTGTCCAGGGAGTTTCGGGGGCAATAAATCGATCTAGCTAGGATTTATTTTTAGAAAGCGTCTTTTTGTCCGTGTTTTCAGGCAATGAAAAACTGCTACAATATACGGTAAATTTTGACACTGTGTTAATGATCGTAATAGCTCAAGTGGATAGCGAGCAGTCGCGAAATCGTAATCCCTTGGTTCGAGTCCCGTCTCTGGTCCGACTTTTTTTCCTTTTTTTCAAGTTCCCTTCTTTTGTGAGAAAATCTATTATTTCGAGTCCTTTTTTTAGTATTTTTTAAAAATATGAAAATTTTAATTCAACTAATTGCACTCATGATTTTTTATTCAAATAACCAGTTTAGTTTTTTTCTATTATGTCAATAAGATAGATTAAAAAATATTATTCATCAGTATGTAATTTGTATCTAATTGTAATATCAAAAAAAACCGAGCAAAGCTCGTTCATCCGGGTACTGTACTTTATATAACCTGTTAAGGAATGAGACTGAAAATGGCGTCGTCTCTATTCATCTCGCACACTGTCGTTATCTATACTCACACCCGCCAGTAAAGACTGCAAAAAAAACTATGTAGCGATAGGCGTTTTTCGTACTTTCTATAACTTCAGTTCAACTTGGCTATGAAATCAATGATTATAAAATTCTATAAACTACAAAAACATCACTCTGGTTTAGCTAGTTTATGATCTAAGACGCGTTTTGAAAGTTGTCTTTATAATTATTGTGTGTATTTTGTTTGTTAATATAATATGCCCATGAATAGCACCAGGGAAATTACAGATACGTTGCCATCCTTTTTTTTAAAGGAGTGAACCCGTTTCTTGAAGGTCTGTACGTCGCATCGGTTCGAAAAACTCGCCGGTTGTAGATAATTCCACAAAGAAATCTTGCGATGAAGAAAACTCCTAGTAAACCACACAGTAATGGTGGATCGCTAAGCATCCAGATGGTGTGGATGGTGCGTGAGTTTTGTCCCGGTGTACGTTTGTGGAATTTGGCGGCTGGAATTTCAGAGTGAGAAAATCGAGCTGATCAGAAAGAACTCGGTCAAGTGCAAGAAACTGGAAATGGGTTACCCTAGTCCAGAGATGAGAACAGTTCTCCATATGAGGGCGGACTTGCGCCTTGTAAAGTTGTAAACGGTGTGCCGGCATGAAATACTGTCAAGCTTTGCTGATCACGCAAAACATTTTAACCTTCTTTTCAAAGTGACCACGGAACTGTAGATTATTCGATATGTCGATGCAAGAATAGAATAGAATATTTTTTTTCAATATTATAAATCTTATGTAATTCTTATTGAAAGTCATTTTTTACTTTACCACTTGTTCGGAAAAAAACCTCTGCCTGGGAAGAACCAGCACGAAACCCAGCGGGACTTTTTTTAAATAAATTTTACAATACGAACGGTTAAAAATTATTTACAAAAATTATTTTAGAAACAACTTGGTAGCGACCACCTCATTCCCAGGGATAACCCTTGTCAACCATTTACATTATAATAACTCTTTTTTTACACTTTTTTTTAATTAAATATTTAAACTTGGTAATAGAAAGACCTTGTATATTTTCTGGGACTTTGTTGTAATAGCGTATACATTGAGGATGAATTACTGACTCTGTGGAGTCGAGAAACTGGTATCACTAGCTTGTGTTTGTTCCTACTGTTTACAGAGTGTATTTATATTATAGTATTATCTCTTTTTTGTTCTTGGTCCGTTTCTCTTTATCCTCCTTATAAATGACATACACGAATGTTTTAAGCACTAAAAATATGAAAAAATGTAAATAATTCTATGCTATGGCAATAAGATCATAATAATTTGAGTTTTAGAGTCAAAAAAATAAACTTTAGTATCACAGTGTCTTACAATATCAGTTACTACTACTTACGTTACTTAAAAATAAAAAAGTGCTTAAGTTCAATTATACCCTCAGACAATCTATTACATACAGCCTTTTTGTTCGAGATCTAAGTGTAACTTTGGATCAAATCTTCAATTAAAATTATATTTAAAAAAAAAGACGTGTGGCACTCGGGTACTGCCGCGGTAAAGCTATTGCATAGCATTTTGTATCAACTTATGCAATTATAATTATTAATATAAGGACTACGTAAATATTCAGTACAGCAAGATTGGAAGAAAAATGACGTCTAAATATTTTTTCGTATTTAGTAAACGAATAACTAGTTGGTAAATTAATCATGATATATATCTTTTTTTTCGCCGGAGACTAAAATGATATTGCTTTTTTTCGTAACTGCAGATTCTGTGGATTTATTTCATTATTTTGAACAATATACGAAATTTAAGTGACTAAAATTAAATCTGATCTGAACCAGAATCATAAAAACTGTATTATTCGTGCTAAACGAATCTAATAAATATCTGTTATTTTTGTCTCCTGAATCTATCGAATACCTACATAAACAAAATATCACCTATAAATAAAATATTACAAAGCGGAATAACTAATAAGAGTGGCAACGTCGCACTATACAAAGGAATTGCGTAGGTGGCACAAGTCGCGGGCTCGAACTCATTGGTGGGCGCGGCCAAAAAGCACGTTGTCTCACCTGGCATCGTGCCACTCGTACTAAATTATTAGGTGCTGCGTTATCGCTTTATACTATACCTCTATGACTCTATAGATACCTAATATAGATTGCTTATTTTATTATGTTTAGTTTTCCCCGGGTGGTCATGCAGCGATCACTCAAGAGTTCACAATGCCGAAGTATGAACTGGAACAGTCATCGCAGTTTATATCCGTACTAGCTGTTGGCAGCGGCTTCAAACGCGTGAACTCGAAAATTATCCCACAGGAATGAAATACCTGAATAAACGGTATCAAATGTGTTATTCCAGACTAGGTATAACCTATCTCTGAGCTAAATATCATCCAGATCCCTTCAGCTGTTCTGGCGTGATTGAGTAACATACATCTATCCATCCAAACTTTCGCATTTATAATATTTAGATAATAATTGTAATTAGTTCTGCCTACCTATAAATTGTTTTCAAAAATACTTACCTGTCTTCTTACTTTTTTTATATACACACAATATCACTAGATGTAAACACATGTTTTATCAAGACAAGTGACCCGTCAAGACTGTTTCCTTAGTACCGACGTACTTAGGCAGGTAGATAGGCAGTTTACATTTTAGTGTCCACGACGCAGCGACAGTTTGTCAAATTTTGTTGTATAGTAGGTTATGGGTATTTAGGTAATAACAGTGGTAGGTACCTATCCACCGAACCATGATTCTCATCCCACCTGTCCGCGCAGTAACTTTTTTTAAGAGACTGTCGCAACAAAAACGATTACTACTGAAAAACTAATATAGGTACCTACCTAACATTCAAATAAAAATATTCTCAAAAAGCTCAACGAATTCAGAATTTAATTTTGTTAAAAGAAAATTGGTCAAATAAAAAATAAAGGATGAAAATAAAGCATATGGGGATATAAAAATAAATCGTATTTATTTTTTATTTCGAATTTTACAAGAAAAGTATAATATTTACTGGAGACAATTATTTTATTATTATAATAGTACATGATATTCCCTTTAAAATGACACCAATATGAATAATATCTTATATCTATATCTACAAATAAATAAAATTGAAGTGTCTGTTTGTAATGTTAAAACAACAGCTTTTTATTAAATGCATATGAAAGTACTAGTACCAAACACAATTTTTAAAATTTTTATCTGTCTGTCAGTCTGTCTGTCTATCCTTTTGTTCCAGCTAATCTCCGAAACAGCTGGATCTATTTTGACGGGACTTTATTGGCAGATAACTGATGATATAAGGAATAACTTGAACTACTTTTGTTTTAGAAAAAGAATTAGGGTTCCGTGCAAAAAAAATTAAAACCCATGAAATCCATATTCCACGCGGGCGAGATCGCGGGGGAACAACTAGTACTCATATAGATAAATGTATACTTATTTTTATTTATTTATTAGTTTAATAAATAAATAAAAATAAGTATTAATAATTTCTAGACACACCTCAACAGATATTTCGTTAATAAATTGCTATCAATACTGAAGCATTCTTTTATATTTAGCATCCATTTAACACAAAAAACTGATAAGAATACTTTTTAAACAACATATAATCAATAAACGATAATCGCGAATAGTGAATTTCGAGGTAAATTATTATATGTAAACGTTTTTGAATCGTCGTAATGATACATATTTCCAAAATAAAATATCTTCACAATTAATTTGATGTAAAATAAAATAACATTAGAAAACTCGTAACATATAAAAACGGAGAAATTATCAAATTTTTGATCGAGTTCCTAACCAGTACACAAACAAAAATGGTGAATAGTCATTTTCACATTTTTTTAGAAATAACGTATAAAAACAGAAAAATTATCAAATTTTTGATCGAGTTCCTAACCAGTACACAAACAAAAATGGCGAAATGTCATTTTCACATTTTTTTTCTATATATTAGTTATTTGTTACACAGATAAAATTCACTCTCATAGATGACAAATTTCAAACACCACAATCTCTAATTTTTTACTCTGCTATCTTCAGCGCTGTACACGAACGGAACGATGTCGTTGAGAGCCGTGGTTGCTCACATGGTTAGCGCTCATTATAAGTATCACAGTACGGGAGCAACCCGGGTTCGATCCCCACTGGCACCAATGAAATTGTTGCGTGCTGATTTAGCTATCAGTTGGAAAGTCTGTTTTTCTGGGCCGTTTTGTTTTGTTACACTGACATCTCGCAAGTCACCTAGGGACCTAGGAGGTTGTCGGTTGCTTATTTTTTATTTTTCTTTAAAATTTTCGTCGGTAAAATAATATATTTATAAAAGTAAAAGAAAGTAAAGTTACAGCCTATATACGTCCCACTGCTGGGCACAGGCCTCCTCTAATTTCTGAGAGGGAAGGCAAGGAAATGTCCGACACGCTGCCTCAATGCGTGTTAACAAACTTCACATGTCTTCGAAATATATATTTTTTAATTTCTCAGACATGCAGACCCGAGTTCGATCCCCGCCGGCACCAATGAAATTGTTAATTGCAATTGTGCTGATTTACCACGTGCTCGGCGGTGAAGGAAAACATATTGAGGAAACCTGCACGTCTGAGAATATAATTATAATCGAATGTAAATCAAATTGACATAGGTAAGTACAGATAAAATTAGCGGAACATTAATAAAATTTTGAGATCGTTTTTTTTTTTTTTCAAAATTTTATTTATATTCCGCTATTTTTGTCTGTGCTTATATCAATTTGATTTACATTCGAAAATTGTAGTTTGCGAGGGTAACGGGGATCTATCAGCTCCGGCAAAACACATTTCTGATAAAAGCTATCTAATTTTAAAATTTTGTCTGCCGTCCAAAACGCATCATCTCTTTCAATAATATCAATTTCTATGCCAAACAGAGTAGTATCGAAATTCAAAGTTCAAGCAGGGGTCAATGTAGCGTAGTAATTTAGAGCGCAGGTATAGCTATAGTCATACGAACGTCACAGGCCGCAGCTGACTGAGTCGAATAAAACTAGAATAAGCGCGCGTCACCGCGCATGCATGTGTGTGTGTAAGTGTCGTCCTCCCGCACCACACCGGGGGAAACATTATTCAGTGAGATGCACGATAATTCATATAAACACGCGCGCGTAAAAAAATACGAAAAGGCCTTTGGAAGAAGGGTTTTATGAAAAAACCACTGCATAAATCAATTACAAATAAAATTTATTGAATTCTTCGATAATTGAGCTGTGTCGGTACCGACTTTGTCTTGGAAATTTTACACTGCTTTTATTACTAATTTACGCCCAAAGTTGTGTTAAAATTGGCAACAAAAACGAATCTTTGATAGCTCGTAAATTTTTAATGACTTTTTATTTTACTATTCTGTTTCCGTACAGACAAAATTAATAATGAGACAAAACGATATCATGTTTAACTGTCACTTGTATGTACTGTTGATGTACACTGTCAAACAGCGGAGTAAAACCTAAAAAGTTGTTTGTATGGAGACTTGGCCAATCAGCTGACCGATTTCCATACAAAGTGCAATTTTTTTTTTGAGAATTGACTATGGATTCCTTGGGGAAAGTGGTACAGTATCATGAGTAGAACCACCAGTTGCAGCCATGGCATATTATAGTTTAGAAGCACCTTATATTTCAGTTAAAATAAGTGCAAGTAGGTATTATTTTTCTTGTACCGAATTTCGGCCCATCTCTAATATATATATATTGAGAATCTAAATTGAGAATTTAAACTATACGCGTGTGTGTGTTTGTGTGTATATAAAGAGGGCTACTTTTAATATCCTTTTAATACAAATTTTCTTACAGTTTTTAAAGAAAAATCGTGTCGAAGACTGCCGAAAAAAGAAACGACGTTAGACAATGCACGGCCTTCAAGCCGCACCTCCGTGCCCGTCGGAGTGGGGAGCGTGAGGTTTTTTCGTTAAGGCGGAATAAATTTCTTGATTCGGTCCCCACGCTCAAGGCCCGCGATAGAAGCTATGCAATAGCTTAAAAAATATAAGCAAAATATATCAACTTGTGTTCTTTTGATGAAATCATCAAATCAATTCAAAAAGCCTTCAATATATTTCTATATGATTAATTCCTTGACTTGGCTACAAGTAGAATACGCTTGTATTATTACTATACTATTGGGACTCTTACTATGCAAAATATAGTGAAGCCTCAGAAAGAGTTCAAAGCTAGTTTTAACGCACCGTACATTTTCGTCGTAAATATTTTACCCATTCATATGATAAACTTTGTCTAAAATATAAATGTTAGCGTCGCAAGATAAATTTTATCTTTAAATCTTTATTTTTATAGAAAAAAGACTAATCACTGAACAATAATGTCTTTCAGACCACATTTCGATCACGGCGGCCTGCCTCAACGAAGACTAGCCATCGGCGCAGGACAGGACTATAGTGCCCAAGTGTGTGAACAAGCACAGGTGCACTCTCTATATTCGCTCACTCTAAAATCCGATGGAACGGTAAACCGACACGACCGAAGAGAGATCATGCGCAGGACCAACGGCTTTACGTGCTTTCCGAGACACCGCCATCTTCCTGACTCCTGACTCAGTAACTACTGAGAACTTCTTGACGAGAAAAACTCAATAATTGATTTTTGTCCCGACCCGGGATTCGAACCCAGGACCTCATGATCAGCGGTCGCACTACCTCAACCACTAGACCAGAGTTCCCCAAACTTTTTGTGTCGTAGACCCCTTGCCATGTTTTTCCGTGTTGGGTAGACCCCCTACTTACCTGATATTGATTTCCTGTAAATTTCTAACTGCAGTGAAGTTTAGTGTTAAAAACTTAAAGTAAAAACACATGTTAATTTATACAATTATTAATTGAATTGAAATTAAAACTATCAATATAAAATTTTGTATCTGTTATGTTAAATATACGTAGCATTAAATAAACATAAAATAAACTATAAATAAAATAACATAAGCAATAAGTCAATATTTTAGTGAGAAGGATGAACCTGATGCTTAATAATAAATTATCAACATTTGGCGTCAATTTTGTAAGGGTTAATCTTAAATCTCCTCGGCTAATGATGTCCAGTCTGTTTCTTTTTTTCGTTAGGAGATTGGTAACAGCGCTGAACCCCCTTTCTACTAGGTATGACGATGGAAATGAAATTAAAAATTTCCTCGATATATTCCATAATACGGGATAAGTAACGGGTATGTTGTTTTGCAGCCAGAATTGCTGATATCCGTTTTTAAACAGAACTGCGCAAATAACCCCACATTCAACGCTTTGCTTCGGATTCGGTTTACTGCATCAATGACTAAATGAAGTGATTCATGCAATCTAACACTCAAATTTTCAGCAACTAAATGTTGTCGATGGATGACGCAATGTATTGCTAACACCCCTGACACATTTTGTTTTAAATAGCTTATAATCAAAGTCACCAGGTCTCCATCTGTAGCTACTGATATTATATTTGATAAAGGAATTGCTTTTTCAACGAAGTAATCCTTCAAAACATGAAATATTGATTCACATTAATCGTAGGGCTACCTAATCCACTCAGCTTATCCCCAATTGCAATCTCTCACCCTTTTACTTATAATTTTTAGAGAATTATGTAAAAGGTATGCTAGCATACGCTCACACACACACACACACACACACACACACACACACACACACACACACACATACACACACACATTCATACACATTCACCCACAAGTACACGCGCGCCCCTTTTAATTAGAATTTGTTTGTTATGTCTGTAATTTTTCATAAATTTTTAAGTTATTTTTCCTTCGCTGCGCATAATTGTTTTACGTAATTTTGACAAATAGCCACTTTGATCAATTGTAAAATCTTTTGCTTGACCCCCACGAGACAGGCCATGCCTAGTGTGGGAGTCACAGAACTTATTGTATTTTGGCTACGTGTTTTCTGGTAAATAAATAAATTTATTATTTATTATTATTATTACCTTTAGTGTCGGTTATCAAAGTTCTTGCGAAGAGCAGTTCTTCGTAGATTTCTTGATTCATAATAAGACGAACATATGCCATTAATAATGCTGCATTATCAGGTAAAGTTGACTCGTCCAGTAGTATAGAGAAATGGGTTGTTTGCAAATAATTATATAAGAAGCTTTCAATATCAGAACTCATTTCATCAATACGTCTTTCAACAGTATTGTTGCTTAAGGGAATTCTTTTAATGATATCAGATGCAGGTTTGTGTAAAACAGTTTTTAAAACCTCTTCAACGGCTGGCAAAAGTAACTTCTCTCCGATAGTATGCGGTTTTCCGGATTTTGCTATAAGTAACGAGATATTGTAAGACGCCCGCAAACCATCATCATTTCTTTGTGACGTCGAAGCGAACATTCTGTCCAGTGTAGGTCTCTTCTGAAATTTATCTTTGAGTGTTTGAAAGTATTTCAAATCTTTCTCTGTTTTATCAGGGTGGCATCTTCTCAGATGATCTTGCAGTTTAGATGGTTTCATAGCGTTATTGTCCAAAACTTTGTTGCATTTTTTGTTTGCGTAAAAGCCACATAGGCAGTTGTTTGTCCGGCAATGATGGAATGAAGCCAAATTTCAATAATCGACACTGTACTGTCTACATTTCTTTTTAGATTCGGACATGGCATCAGTCATCTGTGGGCAAAATTAAATTATTTAAATAAGACAGAAAATCCAGCAGCTAAATATATATAATAAAAATATTTTTTGATTTTTCCGAAAACATTCCATAATTTGAACATCTTCTTGCAACAATTAGCTCCAACAATTAGCGAGATTGCACTGTAATTATAATACCGATTGCTAAACCTTTCAAAAAGAAACTATTGAGGAGTACTCGTGTAATTTTGCATGATTGAATATTAAACTACTAGTAAATAAAGTCATGATTGGCGTAATTTATCTATCTTTGCTAACTACGAGTACAACACTAAAATTTAATAAAAAATAATGTACTTACTTTTCTCCAGCACTCTCAAACAAAATAACACTGACTCACTATAATTTGTATGATATACTATCTGTTTATATTTTTTAAAATATTTTCTTAGCACTTTCCTTTTCAAGATTCAGGAAACGAATAAACGTATTCGTCCCACATTCGTATTTATAGAGTGACGAATTGAACAAGTCAGTGCAAGGTAGTGAAGCTCTGAGACTGCGACTCTCAGGTTTTTACAAGTTCAAAATGTATTGCGACCACAAAGCGAATACCAACATCCTACAACTTGCACAATTTTATAAACATATATGATAAATTTTTTACTTTATAGGTACTTTTATAAATAATGTATATGTTATGATATTATAAGATAGTATGATGTAAGTAAATAGGTACTATCAGTGTATGTGTTGAGATCCACTATCGTGTACCCCAATTTTCATTTCATGGACCCCCAAATTTTTTTTCGCGGGTTGATATAGACCACTTTGGGAATCACTGCACTAGACCACCGAGGCAGTCTTTTACTGAACCATAAGACAGTATTGTATAAGAGTCATATTGCAAAATAATGAATGATTTTAAAGATAAAGTATTAATAGGTTTACTCAACTTAAATTCATGTCTTACGTAATAATTGGTTACGTAACGCGAACTAAAAGGATTAAAATCAATTGAGATAAAAAGGTATTTGCTATTTTGATAAGATAAGGCCTTTGTTCCCATTCAGGTTTAATGCTAGAGTAGGAAAGTATGTATATTAGGAAAGACAATGATAGTTTTAATTATTAGAGGGAGAGGACGAGAACATCTTATATACTCCCAAGAGTCTCGCAAGATTCAATTAAGCAACTTGTAGGGGTATATGTACTCATTTCTTAGCTAAGTGCGAAGCGTCTTGTAAAAAATAATAGCATTTAATACATGTTTTTTCTAATTTTTCTAAAATAATGTTGAAATTACTTGTATGTCTTATAAAAATAAAAACTTGAAATATTAATGAACTGCGTTTGACAAACTGCAGCAGTGGACATTTATAGACTGTAATGAAATTATAGTAAACTAAGTTCATGTTTGTTTACAACATGCCAGATGCAAGTTTGAATTTGGATATAAGCTGTAACGTCCCTGTGGTGACTTATACTACAATTGAATCGGTGAAGTGACCTAGCCGAAACTATACGGTGCGCCGAATTGAATCGGTGACTCGAGTACAAGCGAACTCGAATGAAATTTATTATCATTCGAGTACCGAGTCAGAGAATTCACTCGATTCACTCGGGTTAAAACAGGGTTTGAGTCGCATTACCACTGCAGGAATAAAGTATGTGGTTATCAAAGATTTAAATTTGGTGGTTTGATAGCAAAATTAAAAAGTTTATACTTGTTTATTTACAAGACAATAAATCTCGTCCCATCGATGCACAAGTGTTTATTATAATATGGATCATGCAGGTTGGCCAAATATTAATATTCCACATTATGTATTTCTCATTTTTTTGAGGTGGCATGGTAAAATTTGCCTATGACATTCGAAAATTAAAACTGATTCGTTTAGTTCATAATATAAAAGTATGTATGTAGAACAAGAGGTTACTTTTCCACATAAAATTTTGAAAAATTTGTTATAAATTTATGTTGAATTACCTAAAACAAATAACGAACACAAGTCTTAGAACCTTTATAATATTGTTACGAGCTTGGGATTCGTGATAACAAAAACTATCGATTGAATTACCAAAATTGACACTTTAATTGTTGAACACCAATTACAACTTAAAACACACTAATAATAAAACACAATTGTATTAATGATCACTTTAGTTCGCAGTTGTTTCACTTAGAGTTAATTCGCTTGCATCGCTAATTCAATACTGACCCGGGTCGCGGTCGATAATGGCGTTATATAGGACCTCTTCTACTGAAACATCTAGAATTTTCGAGTACATACCGGTCCCAACTGACTAGGTGTAGAAAGTTATGGCAAGGAAATCTCTAGAAGGAACTTGACTCTCTTAGTTCTGTTATTCGATACTAGATGGCGCTTGTGGTAACCAATACCTCCATGTACCAGCCATTAATTATGGCGCGCAACACTCCCTCCTCCTAACACATGCTCGTCCCGAGCATTATCGGCCCCATAATAATGCGCCAGTCGATCAACATGCACCATCTTAGGAGTACCTCTTGCACCTTTCTGTATCCGGTAGGTTACATCATTGAAACTGGTGTCACCGATGTACTTTCATGAACAGCGCTTCGATATGACAACAAAAACGATTGTATGTGTTTGTCCCAATCTGATACATTTCCAATGTTTGATTAAATCGTTCTACCATTCCATCAGATTGTGGATGGTAAGAAGTTGTTTTTGTTTAGTGAGTACCCATAAATCTGCAAGTTTCCCGCAATACTACATATATGAGACTCAAAATTCCTTCCTTGATCGCTGTGAATCTCCAAAGGTACTCCAAAACGACAGAAGCCTTCATGAACTAGTTTATCTGCAACTGTTGAAGCTTTTTGATTTGGAATGGCGAAGACTTCTGGCCACTTAGTGAAGTAATTCATCACAACCATGAAATATTTGTTACCACTTTCACTTTCCGGAAACGACCCCCACAACGTCAAGGGCTATCCTCTCCCATGGTGCACCAACACCGCACAATTTCAATGTACCTCTTAACTACGAGTCTGAGGTCCCTTTATAAGCGCACAACTTGCACATTTGCGACACCAATCCTCGACATCGTCACGACAGTGGACCCAGTAAAACCGTTCTCGGATCTTTAGTAGAGTTCTTTTAACTCCAAGATGACCTCCTGGTGGACTATAATGGTTGTTCAGGATCTTAACTATGAAAAATAAAAATAGGGAATGGATTTTGATTTCAGAATGTGATTTTTACGTTCCAAAAGTTTCTATTCGCACAATGACCTTATATAATTTAACTAGGTGCTTAAAGTTGACTGGAACTCAACTCTGTATTACTCACAATAAAGTGCCAAACATAGGTTTTCGACGTCTCAATATACCTCCAGATTAAGATTACGGTATCAGCTGATTATTGACCGCCAATACGATTTGTTGGGTAGTGGATATTCTTACACGACTACTTCGCGGTAAGCATCTCTTCTTCACCTGTCTCATACACCATATTCACTTTACAATATAATACATTATTTTAAAAAGTATGGAGATTTGAAAATGATACTATTTATTAGGTACAATTGATCGTTTATTTTTTTTTTCAAAATAAAATTTAACTGGCCAGTGTCTCACAGTCATACAATAAACTTTTTTTCGCAAAAAAAAAAACTTCTGCGTGGCCTGTCTTAATCAACTATCAAATCAAATAATTACTTTATCTTGCAATTGAATGCGCCGATTATTCATCATAAAAACTATCCAATAAAACTTTATATTTAAAGAACAGTCGTACACCAAGCGATTTATTGGTCGACATTAGTATTCGATGGGATTAGAGTCGGTGATCGTGTTCGAGTCAAATTGGTATAGTACCTAATCAACTAGATAGTGTACTGAATGAAAATTTGCGGGATTCAGTCAATTTGCTTTCAATCCCTTGAACAAAATGCATAAGTCGATTTAGGAATATATTTAAAAATCTGAGACGGCAAACAATGAACAGGAAAATAAAATAAACAGAAAAATAATTTATATATGATATTTTCTCCATTGTTTATATTTATTTATCAATACTAGACCGTCCACTGTTAAGTAAGGGCATTAAGATTAAAGAGAGATTTTTCTATAACCGCGAGGGCAAGCAGAATGACTATACCACCATCTTTTCAAAGTCATGAAGTCCGTCATTCCTCATAACGATCCCTTACTACACCCACGATACTATAAAATTGATTTATTAGATTATGAAAAAATGTGAGATGGACCGGAGCATCTTCCTGATGTTAACTCAAAATAATAAAACACTGCGGTTGTCAACCCACCTGCTGCTGAAAATGTGCCGATGAGGCCATCTATGGGAGTGGCCTACGTTCAGCATTTAATTTTTAATTAACAGGCTATGTACGTCCCAATGCTGGGCACAGTCCCAATACAGGCCTCCTTGTATTTGTGAGAGGGTTTTAGGGCAAGAAAGTGTCCACCGCGCAGCTCTAATGCGTGTTAGCGGATTTCACATGTCTTCGAAATATATTTCTCAGGTATACAGGTTACCTCAAGATATTTTCCTTCACCGCCGAGTAACTTAGTAAATCACCGCACGTAGTAAATCAGCGCTTAAAATTGCAACAAACCGTTTCATTGGAAACGGTGGGGAACGAACCCGGGTTCTTTGAAATTTACAGCGAGCGCAACTTGGCCTACCACGGCTCTACCATTTAATTGGCTGTAATAGTTTATCAAAATGATTGAGATAAAATGATGTGATGGATATTCATTAAAATTATTTGTAAATATAGAAATTGCTTCTAATATATCAATATAACATTTTAAAAAATACGTCACAAAACTGTACCATAACTCCTTTTGAAGATACGAGAATTAAGTGTGGGGACTATTTTGGACGATTTAAGTGAAATAATATTATGAAACTTTTATGAAATATCTTTTGCTCCAGACGATTGAGCCCAAAAGGCGTTAGTTTTCAAATGTTTTCTTAAATGATGAATACATGTGGCTCAGGATCAGGTTTTGTGGCATTCTTTGGTGGAGTCCTTTGTTTAACAGTGGACTTGTGAAGGGCTGTCATGAATTTTACGATGATAAATGATCACATAATTCATTTTATGGTAAATAGATGTTGTGCCCCATAGACACCTACATTTATCTTAGATTAGTTTTAGCAATATCTCTTTTGCCAGAAACCGCGAATGCGTTCAACAACCTAGCAAGTTTCATCACTATCAATAGGAACATATACAAGCAAACAAATAAACATTCTTTTATATATATAAATATATATATATATATATATATATATATATATATATATATATATATATATATATATATATAATCATCCTTTCACGGTAAATGTTGATCCAGTGAGAAGTTAGAACAATTGTTGATCTACCTATTTGACGTGTTTGCTCAGCTCCTCGTCGCACAAACTGATATACTTTGATCCCTCCTTGATGCGCGTGTGACTTCGGTAGATCTGCACTAACAGGTTTTCAATATACTCGTCAGCGATTTGACCAACATTTGTTGATCTATCAACGGTCAACAAAATCATACTGAATATGATTTTTTAGATCCAGAGTATATTTAATTTATATGCGACATTTACTTAGACTAAGTGGATCCGGAGCCATAATTGACGAATAGGTACTCGAACACGAAACGGCATCGTCGCGTTCTGTGTGTGACAGAGAACCCAGTAGGCTACTTCGTTATAGTAATAAGGTAAGAAAATACGTTATCTGCTGATTTTGTGGATCAAACTTTGGCAGGTTTTAATGTGGAAAGAAGTTTGTTCGAGATTTTGTTATCGTGTGAGTGAATTTTTGTTATTTTATTCATTTGTCATAGATCACTTAGAAGATGATGGATAGTACTTTATTACAAATTAATTTGTCACTCGAGTGTGTGTGTGTGTGTGTGTGTGTATTTGTAAGGGTGGGGGGTGCCATTTAGTTCGCGCGCGTGTGTTTGAGTGTGTGTGTGTGTGTGTGTTATGCGAGTTTGTGTGCGCGTGCGTGTGGGTGTATGTGCGTTCATGTGTGTTCGTGTGAACGCATGTGCGTGCGCGTGTGTGTGAGTGTATGTGTGCGTGTGTACACTGTTGTGTTTTTTTAGTACGTGTGTGTGTGTTAGTATGTGTGCGCGCGCGCGTGCGTGTGTGTGAGCGTGTGAGCGTGTGTGTGTGTGTGTGTGTGTGTGAGTGTGTGTGTGTGTGTGTGTGTGTGCCCAGAAAACGGAGGCAGAGAATGGAGCCGCGGAGGCGAAGGTGAATGCAGCGTAGTATGTGGTGAAGGCGGAGGAGAGGAATTTGTGGTGAAGTCGGAGATAGTGGAAACGGGGAATTGTGTTGGAGGCGGAAAGAATAGTGACGGCGCGTGGTGGTGGCGGCGGAGGGAGCGGAGTTTATTGTTGAGGCGGAGGTAGCGGAGGTGGAGAACGAAGGCTTAGAGAGGGGTGCGGTGGTAGATGTGGAGGCATAGGTGGCAGAGGTGGTGGTGAGTGCACTGGAGTGCAGTAAAGTGGGTATCGCGTGAGGGCAAGTGAGGCTCATATAAAGGACAGTTGGTTACAGCGAAAAACAGTGTGGCTGGTAAGTGGATATTGATACTGCCCCTAAAGATGTTACTACGAGGTTATTCATTTTTCCAAATATCAGCTTGGATACCTATTGGTAGAGACAAAGTGAAAAGAACCTTTGTTTTGTGACGATTTCATCATAACTAACAAAACAAACCCAAACTCGGCATACCTAGTTCTACTAGTCTAGGTGTTACAGTGTTAGTTACCGAAGTACACCTTCAGGTCACTTCAGCAAGTCCGGATGTAAGGACTCATCATAACTAACAAAACGAGCCCAAACTCAGCACACCCAGTTCTACTAGTCCAAGAGTTCCACTAGTAGTCCCAAATTACATTTTGAGGTCACTCCATCAAGACCGGAGGTAAGGTCTCATGATAATATCTCATGTAATAGTTCGCTTCTATACCTATCAATTTTGTAAACGCGTCCTTAAAAATCTTGATTATGAAGACGTAGAAAACATGTTAACTGGTTTATGGTAAACACACACACACACACACACACACACACACACACACACACACACACACACACACACGCAAGTGCGCGCAGACATGCACACATGCGCATACGCACAAACGCATACACACACTCACACACGCACACTACCGCACACACACACACACACACACACACACACACACACACACAATAACAGTGCACACATGCACACCCATTCACACACACACACGTACACATACGCACACGCACACATATGCACACAAACCCACACACACACACACATACACACACACACACACACATACACAGACACACACACGCACGCAAACATGCACTCAGACGAATACCTTATGTCACCGTTGCCACCACTTCCGCTACTAGAAGGGGCGTTGTCGAGTAATTCGTTAAAAAAGTCGTTTATTTCGACCACAAGGATCGTAGATGTTAGTAATAATACAAATCTTAAAACTAATTTTCGTAAAACTTAAAACTATTTACCTAATTTTAAAACTATATATAAGACAGGCCCGATTAGTCAGCGCGTGCACCATATGACAATGGTTCAGGTACTGACCTCAATCCTGTCAGAAAATGTCCTCAGGATACCATTGGAACTGGCCCGCACCCTGCGCACCAGGGATGTGCATCGTTTACGCATGGTGGTCTATAAACAATCCACACGCGAACATACCCGGCGCATTACAATAACGAGGTAGACCAAACAGCACCCTGAATGCATTACATAACACGCATTTAATCTGTAGCTTGTACCGCCAAAGATACGAAAGGGCAACGTCGCGGCTGCATTCAGCCAATCCGATCGTTTATCTTATCGCTTGCTGTGTTCTGATTGGCTCATTTAAATCGGATCAACGTTTTCCGTAACCATCGCAAGGTGGATTTGTATATCGGATCAACTTCGGCCAACGCTAGCAAACAGTCTCGTGAGTGCAGATGTTGATCCGGTCGGAGCCACATTAGTTACCAGAGACGCATATTGGATCAACAAAAGGCGCCGGATCAACATGCGTTTTCGGATCAACAAAGTGCTCGCGTGAAGTCGCGTCTGATCAACATTTACCTTAAAGAGATCTTATATATATATATATATATATATATATATATATATATATATATATATATATATAGACGACGAATACTGACGACTGATAAAAGGGTTTCCTGGTAAAAATGATCTAATACAACTCATAATGATTTCTTAAATTTACGCGAACACTACACATTGAATAAAACTATTATTTGCGGATTTTTTTCGCGTTTAATTACTTTAATTTATTTTTATTATTATCCCGACGTTTCGGGTGCTTTACAGCGCCCATGGTCACGGGGGGGACTGAGATGTTTGACGTCCCAATGTCATAGTTAGTCCGGCTACCTTCAGTTTTATAATATTAATTTTTTAATTAATTTTTTTTTAATTTTTTTAATATTAATTTTTGGTACGATTTACGCAAATCGGACCAAAAATTAATATTAAAAAACTGAAGGTAGCCGGACTAACTATGACATTGGGACGTCAAACATCTCAGTCCCCCCCCGTGACCATGGGCGCTGTAAAGCACCCGAAACGTCGGGATAATAATAAAAATAAATTAAAGTAATTAAACGTGAAAAAATCCGTAAATAATAGTTTTATTCAATAATACAACTCAATTCACATTAAACGTAAAATTAACATCATCTGTATTGTATATTTACAATTTTGTTATTTTGACTGTATTCCATTACATAAACTGTTCGTACAAAGTTTTAATAAAATATTGTCACAGTTGCTTTAGACTTAGTTTAATATTAATTGAACTTTCAGAAACTCATTAAAGAGCTTACGCAAACTTCGCCGTAAGTAAATCTATAAAATCAACATTACTATATTATATCGAACTGTAAGACTATTGAAAAAGTAATTGATATTATTTATTAAAGACCTTTGTATGCAGTTATAATGCTAATAACTGTTATAGATACAGAAATACTGTTTTTAGCTACTTTCATAGAATGATGTCCCATTGAGCATTGTTGTAAGGATCTTATACGAGGGTGGATTGAAAAGTACTCGGCCTAACCAAGAAAATAAACACATACTAAATCAGTTATATTTTTATTTTTCTACATAATGACCATCAAGTTCAATACACTTTTGCCACCTCCCCTTCCAAGCATTTAGACCGTTGAAAAAAAATGATTCTTCCTTAGAGTCAAAATATGCGTCTACAGCTGCTTTGACCTCGTCGTTTGTCGAAAATCTTTGACCTCCCAAGTGCTTTTTTAGGTTAGGGAACAGAAAGAAGTCTGATGGTGCCAGATCAGGTGAATACGGCGGATGCGGTAACAGTTCAAAGCCACAGTTGTGAATTTCAGCCATTGATTGTACTGACGTGTGAACACGGGCGTTATCTTGATGAAACAGGACTTTTCTTCTGAGCATTCCTCGACGTTTTTCTTTTATTTCCTCTCGTAAACGACGTAGTAAGGTGCAGTAGTAATCAGAGTTTATAGTCTGACCCCTTTCAAGATAATCAATCATAATCACACCTTTCGAGTCCCAGAATACTGAAGCCATCACCTTATTTGCCGAAAAAATCGACTTAGCCTTTTTAGGGGGTGGTGAACCAGGTCTTCTCCACTGTTTTGATTGTTGTTTTGTTTCCGGTGTACAGTAATGAACCCATGTTTCATCCATAGTAACAAAACGATTCAAAAAATCATCTGTATCGGCTTCAAATAACTCCAAACAGTCGCGTGAAATAGTCAATCGCGTCCTTTTTTGTTCAACTGAAAGCAGTCGCGGAACCCACCTCGCAGACACCTTGTGGAAACCCAACTCGTTGACAATGATGTTTTGAGTTTGTTCATAAGAGATGCCTATAATCTCGGCTATCTCTCTAATTTTTAATCTGCGGTCTCCCATTATTAAATCAAGTACTTTTTTAATATTTTCGTCAGTAGTTGACGTCGAAGGCCTTCCAGAGCGGGCTTCATCTTTCACACTCTCTCTACCACGCTTAAATTCTGCTATCCATTTTTTGACGGATGAATATGACAGAGCACAATCGCCTAATGTACTGACCATGTCATCATGGATGGCTTTTGATGACAGCCCCTTCTTATGGAGGTACTTAATGACGGCACGCTGCTCGATTTGCTCCATTCGCGGAAATTATGTCCGATTACTTTGTTAATAAATTTATAAAATCACAACTAATTATCGCACACGTTTCGAACTTCACACAATGAACTAGTCTGAACTGAACTAAATAATGTGGGTAGATTTGATTTTTAGAATTGAATGGATCTGTGTTAGGCCGAGTACTTTTCAATCCACCTAGGTAGATCTCCTTTGCATAAATCAAGGCGTATCTAAAAACATTCTAATGAAAAAAGGAAGAATGAAGATTATTCAGATGAATATTTATAAAAGAAGTATGCTTGGGCTTTATGAGCATTTTAGATTTTCTTCACTTACATATATACGGTTGTTCATGGGCGACCGTAGTCACAACTTACCATCAGCTAAGCCGCATGCTCGTTTGCCCCTCTTTTATCAAAAAATACAGAAAAATAAAGATTTTTATGAACAGTCTATTTGCGACTTTCTGGCCACCTTATCACAAGATCTCCCGCAGGGACTTTTTGAAGGGAAGGCGTGGCGTATTTTGAATTTCAAAACGTGCTTTGTATACTTGGCTGTCAACTTTACTTTGTAGGAGGATTGGCGTCGCCGGGAGCACACATACAAGCAATTACATCGTATTATCAGTTATCACTACTACAAACACATTTTAGACTTTTGATTAATGTTTTTGATACATAAATATTTATTTATTTTTGTTTCTGATATTAACAAAATATAAATAGTTCCGACTTACTGGTTGTAGAACGTCTCCTTTATTTAAATTCCATTTCCCGCTGTTCTTTCGACACGTAATTATTGCACAATTTGCCATTTTTTTTAAATAATTTGCATGCAGCGACGCTTGACACGTAAATTGGAAACGATTGATTTTGTTGACATTTATACGTGTGAATTGATGTGTTAGTGACATGTTAGTGGCTACACGGCTACTCCGCCCACTCCCTCGTTCTATTATGTATGTATTATAGTATTCTATGTTTGTAAAGGCCAGTTTGAATGATGAAAATATTTTGACTTCGACTTTGAACTACTGACTTCATATATCTATATGTAAAAATGCTGTCCGTTTGTCTCGCTAAAACTCGAAACTAGCTCTACCGATTCTGATGATTCTGACGTGTTTGTGTGTTTTAATGGGTCTTTGAATGGTTTAGATTCACGATTGGACCCGGTAGGTAGAACTTTTGTGTAGATCCAGAAATCACTCATGCGAAGCCGGGCGTATAGCTAGTGGTAACTATAAAATAATTTTCATATGAATATCTAATATCACTGTGCCAACGTTTTACAATCAAAACATGCTTGAATCCAATTTATTGACGTCGAGTTTTTTATATAGAATAAGGGTGGTAAATGAACACACAGTCCATCTGGTGGTAAGTGGATGCTGTAATCCATAAACATCTACATCTTTCCTCAGTTAAGATTAAAAATGTAGATGCGCTCACAGATCTGAGCATTAAATTCTCAGGAGTATCGTATTCTATAATAAGGGTCTACGGTTTTCCACACTACGGTGAGTGTGGAAAACCGTATGAAACACAGCAGCTAATGCTATAAACTGCTAGTTTACGCTGGTATTCTTTGAGAGCGTGGTTCTTCTCCGGTCGAGCCGACCCATTCGTGCTGCAAACATAATATAGATGCAGCATGGCTTACCATGTAAAGAATAAATTCGAACATAAGGTTCTAAATTTTTAAGTTTTTTTGGCAGATCTTAATTTTGTCGTTACTTCGACCGACTCTTTGAAAGCAGGATGCCCCATTGTAGCCCTTTACTTAATGGAAGTATCTTGATAGGCAAGAACGAGTAAGCACGATCTTAATTAGGTTTGTCGCCCTTCACTCCTGCAGTTGACAGAAAGCAACAGCCATTCAGAGCAAGTTAGCAATTATGGATGGTTGTACTTGTACCGTATAATATGTAAATAAAATAAATCGATAGTAGTCTAATGGCAGGGCGCGGACCGCGAACTCAAAAAGGTCGTGGGTTCGAATCCACCATTCGACTACTGGCGTGAACCACTCGTAACACAAGCAATTTAAGCTTACCACGAGTGGTTAAAGGGGAATATTAGTAATGTTTATAGCATTGTTAATATTCTTTTTTTTAAATTACAATCATTTTTTATAAATAAAGTTAATGTTGGTGTTGTGAATAATAATGATGAAATAATTTATTATTGACACAATATAAGTAAAAAACTTAAAGAACACAAATACAGTAGAAAAACGTTCCAGTTTTAAAAATGTCTCTCCACTAAGTAAATGTTCGTGTTAAAACTGCTATTTCCCTTAATAGGAAAAGTTCTAAAGAAAACGCTAAACAAATAGGTTGTTAGTTTTTAGTACAGATAAACTTTGTTCCGATTAAAATTAACTCCATGCTTCTCACTTGTTTTCTTCATCAACTATTACCAAGCTAAGTTTTAACTTGAAGAAGATCTCAGTCGTTACTTACTCGTAAATTGAAGTACTTATTGGTTAGATTAGGGATGTTAGTAATAGGGTTAAAGGTGCTAGTAAAAAGATAAAACGAAAATAATTCTATTCCAACTAGAGACAACGTCGATTATAAAAAATTCTATTTATTTACAGCCAAGTACGAAACTAATTTACATAAAACCTTATAGACTTCTTAAGTCACATAAGCCAGACATTAATCAACAAATAAAAAAAATGTTACTCGTACATACAACTCATTTAAGCATATAAAAGTGCGCTAAAATTATAAATATGAATATTAAAAATCAATATAATATATAATAATATAAAATTAAGTTGAAAAGTTATCTTAGAAAGAAAAATCCCATTACTGTTCTATTGTTTTGTATTGAAGTTAATCTAACGGAAGGTCCGACAAGCTAATTTACTCAACGAAAATATTAATACACATCATTCTTGGTTAAGAAAACTCCTCAGTGTATACCCAGAGATAAACTTATTAAAAATGTTGGTATAAATTTTAACAAACTATTCATGTACCTAAGTTTTAAATCCTATCTATTTATTAATATGTGAAGAGGAAACTTTGTACGTCGTCGTCACAGATTTATATGATATTAATGTGCATTTGAAATCATATTTTATATAAAATCATATTAAATATTGGTAATACGTACTGAGAACTGAAAGTGAAATACAGCTTGCTTAATATACATTTTTTTTCTTAATTAACCCCGGTGCTGTAGTAGTGTACTGGTGAAACATTATTTATAGTTTGTAGTCAGTAATAAACGTACTTCTAAGCATTACCCACGTGTTCTTGATGTTAATATATTTAATTATTCAATTCGTGAAACAACACTAAAAAAATACTAATTGTGCCTATTCAGAACAAAAAATAAGGTAAAGTCATTGACGTAATATGTACTACGTACTATAAAACATGTCGAAGCTTGGTTGTTTGCACCACGACCTAGAGCCCACGGGCCCACGGCCTTATACTTAGTCGTTGCTATAAAAAGTACTTTGTATCTCATTACACGCACCCTACACTACCGCATAGATTTTGTTAGCGGTGTCTCTCCTAATGTGAAGTATAATGTTTCAATGGGTAAAGAAACAATACAGCTTAGCCTTAGTCTGCCGTGTAGTCCTTAGACAGTTTCAGTGTATGGAAATGTATAAAAATTAACATTCTTCAATGTGTCGTGTACATATAAAAAATCATTGACTTCGTTATTCTTTGAGTTGCGTCTTCGCAATCTATCTCTGGCTACCAACTCTTGAACTTCACCACTTAGTTTGCAAGTAGCAGTAAACTCGTTATGTTAACTTATATGGATGGCAAAGACGTATGTTCAGAAGTTCGTCATATTCGTACTACTTCGTACCATAACTTTTCGTAATTAAATATTTGATTGAACCGTGAAATTGTTAATTATAATGTTTATTTTAATTTCATAATATTTAGAATTAGTAATTTTACTTAATATTCTAAAGTCTTAAATTCATTTATTTTCATCTATCAAATACTTTTTACGGCTCATCTCTTGTGTGGTACGACCCTCATGCTACGCGCCGGCTGAAGACCTAGCCGCAGGCTCTGCTACCTGTGCCAGCCTACCACCCACTCCATGAAATTACGCTCAGAGATGGTTTTATACGATAGGGTGACAAACGAGCACACAGTCCACTTGATGGTAAGTGGTTACTGTGGTCTATAGACATAAACATCTATCCTCGATTACGAATCAAAATACAGATGCTTTGTCACCCGTGAGGACTTAGGTGGAATGCCTCCTTTCCAGTAAAAAGGGTCTCCGGTTCTTTACACTCACCATACGAAACACAGCAGCAGCATTAAGCTACTGTTTGACGATGGTATTCTGTGAGAGCGTGGTCCTACCCCGGTCGAGCCGACCTATTCGTGCTACAACTATACTACTAATGTAACCTTCAGCTACCTACATTTACCAACAGTGACTTATAAGTGCAAACCTTAGTGCGGGTGTAAGTCCGTAACCCCGACCTTATCTTGGTCGTCTAATTGTTATTATTATAATTTACTAAAAAACTATCACTCCGTGACATCTTATCTAATTAATTTTTCTTTATCTACCTATAATCCTACCCGTCACATGGGCTTTTTTTCTCCAAAACCACACGGAATAAAATTTTTTTTTTGTACTCGTTCGTCTTATAACTCTTTTTTTTAATCTAACACTTTAAACTTTGTGTAAATTAATTGCTGTTTTTTTTCATATATTTTGAAATAAATTTTCAAAACAATATATCAATCAAAATCTTTCATATCCAAACATCATCTATTAATCCTGTTGGCACCCACAATCGTCTGCAATCTATCAATCTACGCGTTGCTTCTGAAACTCGCATTGTTTTACTTTAAGGAATTTAATTTCTTCAAATCCTTTGAAATAGATTACACTAAATTAATTATTAGCCCTAATTTATTTAAATTATTTAATTAATGAAATAAATACTAATCTTAATTTTATTAGCCTTTTACTATCAGTGCAGTCCATTGCAAGTGCACTTGTCTAGAATCAAAATGCATTTGTCGACTCATTGCACGAGTCATCAGAGCGGACTCATTTTTTTTATTTAACTGGCTTTACGGCTCTGGGTAATAGCCCTTCTGGGCCTATCATTTCTTTCAGAATCTTCATTTTATATATTTTTTCTTCACAATATGCTGATGAGTCACATTCATAAGTTTTTGGGAGATTTTGACGACAGCTTAACCCAGCGGACTGTTGATGACGACAGTCACTTAAGTTCATAAGGCGCCCAGGCGATCAAATTAACTTGAGGTTTATATCAACAGCAAAGCACTTGTTTCGTCGTTTTCTCTAATAGATCACACGCGCAAACACTTAATTCACAAGATCACATCACTTTTACCAATTAAAATCCACTTCAAACTATTATTCAAGCCACAAAACAGGAGCGACAGTCCGCCGTCGGCCAAGTTCCCGCCAAAACTCCAGAGCGGACTTACCTGATACTGGGCCACAGAGTATGTTAAAATTACCACAGCAGCAATTAGTGAATCTTTCATCATCTTTGATTGTCAGTTCAGCTTACTGGTCCGTAGCCCTAATAAGTTACTCTTTAAGACTTAAACTATTGTTGCAGTCTACTGATTTTTCAGGAAATCTCTATAATTTGAAGTATTATAGTTTACTGATCTATTCGCTTCTCTTGTAAAATACTTCATTTTTAGTAATTTTTTATAGAATTATATATTAATATGTAATAACATCGTCTTATGAATGTCGTAAGAAGTGAAATATGGAAACGAATCAGAAGATGGACAGCAGCGTCTTCCTAACAACTGGAAAAGAAAACATCTACGGTTGCCAGCCTGCCTGCCAAGCGTGGCAACTATGGCAAATATCTACCTTATGCGCCATCTATGGGAGGCTTAGGTTCAGCAGTTGAAATATGGAAACAAATCAGCAGATGGACAGCAGCGTCTTCCTAACAACAACTGGAAAAGAAAACATCTACGGTTGCCAGCCCGCCTGCCAAGCGTGGCAACTATGGCAAATATCTACCTTATGCGCCATCTATGGGAGGCTTAGGTTCAGCAGTTGAAATATAGAAACAAATCAGGAGATGGACAGCAGCGTCTTCCTAACAACAACTGGAAAAGAAAACATCTACGGTTGCCAGCCTGCCTGCCAAGCGTGGCAACTATGGCAAATATCTACCTTATGCGCCATCTATGGGAGGCTTAGGTTCAGCAGTTGAAATATGGAAACAAATCAGCAGATGGACAGCAGCGTCTTCCTAACAACAACTGGAAAAGAAAACATCTACGGTTGCCAGCCTGCCTGCCAAGCGTGGCAACTATGGCAAATATCTACCTTATGCGCCATCTATGGGAGGCTTAGGTTCAGCAGTTGAAATATGGAAACAAATCAGCAGATGGACAGCAGCGTCTTCCTAACAACAACTGGAAAAGAAAACATCTACGGTTGCCAGGCCGCCTGCCAAGCGTGGCAACTATGGCAAATATCTACCTTATGCGCCATCTATGGGAGGCTTAGGTTCAGCAGTTGAAATATGGAAACGAATCAGGAGATGGACAGCAGCGTCTTCCTAACAATTGGAAAAGAAAACATCTACGGTTGCCAGCCCGCCTGCCAAGCGTGGCAACTATGGCAAATATCTACCTTATGCGCCATCTATGGGAGGCTTAGGTTCAGCAGTTGAAATATAGAAACAAATCAGGAGATGGACAGCAGCGTCTTCCTAACAACAACTGGAAAAGAAAACATTTACGGTTGCCAGGCCGCCTGCCAAGCGTGGCAACTATGGCAAATATCTACCTTATGCGCCATCTATGGGAGGCTTAGGTTCAGCAGTTGAAATATGGAAACGAATCAGGAGATGGACAGCAGAGTCTTCCTAACAACAACTGGAAAAGAAAACATCTACGGTTGCCAGCCCGCCTGCCAAGCGTGGCAACTATGGCAAATATCTACCTTATGCGCCATCTATGGGAGGCTTAGGTTCAGCAGTTGAAATATGGAAACGAATCAGGAGATGGACAGCAGAGTCTTCCTAACAACAACTGGAAAAGAAAACATCTACGGTTACCAGCCCGCCTGCCAAGCGTAACAACTATGGCAAATATCTACCTTATGCACCATCTATTGGAGTCTTAGGTTCAGCAGTGGATTTCGAGAGGCTTTAATGATGATGATGACAGTGAGGTGGAAATATAATTATTTTTATTTGAATATTTAAACGCACCTTTTGTTTATGGCCGTTATCGTTACTGCCTATTAAAGTCCTCTGCTGAACATAGGTCTCCCCACAAATTGCCTCATAATGGGAGTATTTGCCATAGTTGCCACGCTTGGCAACCGGGTTGGCAACCGCAGTTTTTTTTTCATTATTGCTTATCAGGAACACGCTGCTGCCCATCTCTTTATTGTGATAATATGCGGTAGTGGATATTCTTACACTGCCACTATACGAGTATGGTTAGATTGTGTTCAGGGCCGTTAAATCGAAAATAAAAACTTTAAATACGTGATTACATTTGTGACGTGCTCGAATTTAGATATTCGGATTATAAGCTGATTTACGCACGCACACATTGAAACAGTTTTCCCCTATATACTTTATACTATTTTATATACTATACGTAACAAAACTTAATACTTGCTCAGACCAACAAAAGAAGAAAGACAGAGCGCTGCGTAGATTTAAGTAACGCTGAAACCAAGTTCAACTTCTTGACACGCAATCTCGCATACATCTTTTATCCTTGTTTATCAGCTCGTAAAGTTTACCGACGAACGCACACATCGATGCACCTAAAACCATGTTAATGGTTGCAAATTATTTTTGATGGATACATACTGAACTGCGCGCTCCATTTTTCTTTCTTTGTGTGTATGAGGATACTTAATTTTACAAGTATTGAATAAAGTTAGTTGGTGAAACTTTGCAATCGCATTTGGTATCTGACATGATAATAATGTTCTTATTATTTGTAACTTTGAGAGTGAGTGCGGGTTCAGCATTATTACAAAATAATTTCGTATAGGACGCCGACATATGGGAATGCACGAGTGGACTTGCGACTGTATTACCGTAAATGTACCGATTGGATGTGCGTTAGTGAGGAATCTTTTTTATAAATTTATTTAATTTTCGATTATAATGATTAAACATTATGTTTCTTATCACTAAAGATTACCTTGGCAAAGGTTTTATAACTAACGATGTCCAATACGACGGATGGAATTCTTATTTGGAGATGCATGTAACAAATGAAAAATTCGATTTAAGCAAAACAAAATTAAAAAAACATTATAATATATATATATATATATATATATAATAAAAAATAAATCAGGTTAATTATCGAAATTTTTAATAATAAAATAAAACAGATGAATATTTGCTTTTACACGTTATTTCATCTGTATGTTTTTACTCGTGTGTGAGCTATGGTTTATATCTAGCGTATCGAGGGTCAACCAGTTCTGGAGGTTAGCAGTTATTGTAGAGTTAAAGGTCCCTCCACCCCTTCTTTACAGAACTGGTCATCTCTTTTTATACATTCAAATTTAATTTTACCATCGCTGTCCACAGGCAAACATATACATATTTTGACCAGTTACTTGTGATTGGCCCTGAACTTGGTAGCACCATTTTCTTTTTGTGTTGGCTTTGAAAACATCAGATTTATGCAACCAAAAGTAATTTTTTTTTTTGTTTAATTGCTACTTCGGGTTCCATATTATAATCGGATCAGGTTCATATTTGCTATCGGGAGTAGCACCCAGAAATAAAAAAATGGTATATGTATGAGTAGAATAAATGCAGTGGAAATGCGGTACCTAAGGAGTATGTTAGGTCTGAATTTGAGTGACAGGGTGAGAACTGTGTGATAAAAGAGGAGTGTGGTTTGCAAGATGATGCTGTGACCAGGAATAAGACAGGAATGCTTCGGTGGTTTGGTCATGTAGAAAGAATGAATGAGGAAAGAGTGACAAAGCAAATATATGTTGCAGAAGTGAATGGATGAGTCGGAAAGGGACATCCTAGCCGAAAGTTTATCGACCAAATTGGCGATATATTGAAAATGGGCCAAATTAAGAGCACCCTTAACCGACGGGCATGTATGCGTAGGTATATGGATGTGGAGGAGGCGAGAGAGGGTATGTCAGGATCGTGCTAAATGGAAGTCTGTAGTCTCTGCCTACCCTTGTGGGTGACAGGCGTGAGTGTTTATGTATTATGAATGTATATCTAATCTACAGCTATGTATGTTAACATTTAAAGCACTTTCTGGTGCTCGGGACGCTTTACGCACGTCGTTCTTGATTTTTTTGTAGATGGTACATTGCTTAAATCATAGCCGCTTATTAAATTCTTAGCAAAGAGAGCATATTTGATATTGTCAAGCCGCTTGCAAACTCTGGGTGAAGTGAGAACCATGAAGTGTGTCAATTTTGATTCTAATTTTCACCAGTAAATTTGCACTCTGTAAAACAGTGCTTCTTTCAATAAAATTTATCTGTTTTTAAAATTTCACCAACTGTAATATAAGTTCGAGTATTTCTTATATAAGCATAGGCATATAAGCATATCCCTATGATCTGGTCTGGTGTCTCATATGATCTGGTGGCTCAATCCCTCTGTTTTCTGGTCGGAAACATATGACAGAATATTAATTTTTCACCTCACAGTACAGAACTTATTTACTCTGCTGGTCACCAATTGACGCAACGTCAGAGCAAGCATCGTAACGTATGCCGCTGTATGAACGTTTACTCAACATGCGTCAGAAATATGTTAGCCGATCGTTGGTTTTCCTTGAGACGACATTTTTCCGATAACTTTTACATACTCCACCTCTTCTTTCCTAGCTTTACCCATAAAATACTGCGCCGTTTCTTCCCACTATTAGCAAACTTAATTACGCGTTGATTCATACAATCCCAGAAGTACAGTGAGTTGTCCCGGTAGGCAAGAACAATATGAAGCTGGATATATCCAGCACCAGTAAATATAATTCCTGCTACAACCTCCTGATATACGCCTATTTTACTATCACCTTAGTTCTAGTTGATCACTTTAATGAAGGCCAGCACTCTTTTCTTTATTTATACTGCTGCTTAAGGCGACACCGCGAAAAAATGCACCTCCTTTCATCGAATGGTATAGGACTATGACACCACTTACGAAAGTGGAATTTTAGTATAGGTAAATTCATGTCTTTATCTTGAATTAGATTATTCAAAAACACGATTGTATAATTTTGACTCGATCATAATTATTTGCGAAAACACCTCTAAAAAATCACTACACCATCCTAAATCTAATCATCATAATTTCAAATTACAACGAAAATACTTAATCTATATGCTTGGGAATCACTTAAATATATTCATAACATCAATATTCATAATTTACTTGCTCATTATTTTGATTACATAAATCAATAATTTCATAAAAAATATTTTAAGATTCTGACAATTTCTAACCGGTTTTATTCGTCGCGGGCGCTACGCAATTTTAGACCTTATGACGACGTTTTTTCAAGTTTTTATAGAAATTATGTATTCACTCAAATCAGTACGGCGATAGCCTGGAGTCACTTTTTCGATGTGTCGTCTTAATAAGTTGGCTTTATTTCCCATTACATCTGAATCGTAATTTGTTGTTACTCTAAAATATATATTGTCGGCCATCAAAAATAATAATAATATATGTTACTTACTAAAGAACTAAGAATTGTCGATAACACTATAATAGTGCACTCTAAATATGCATATTGCATGCGCCGAGCGACATGACCTCTTTCAGGAAATCTTAGCGGCCATAGAACACAATTATTCTCTGCCGATAGATAGTATAGACAGTTTAATTTGAATTGATACAAACACATAGTTTTATAGTATTTTAAAATATTAGTGGAAAAATAATAAAGCTATTTTATTTTTAATTTTAAAGGGTAAATGTTATAAAAGATGTTCTGCTAACGTATTGAGCTTTTATATTGAACTAAGAAACATAAATTGATGAAAATAATCGTTTCATCGAAAGCATTTTCATAAAAGTTTCACATGGTTTGAATTGTTAGTATCTTATGTACATATAAATCCTAAATAAAAAAAATACGTGTGGCACTCGGTGACTGCCGCGGTAAAGCTATTGCATAGCATTTTTTATCAACTTATGCAATTATAATTATTTATTTATTTTATTTATGCAGTTAAGTCTTTGATATTAAATCAAGTTACACTTTTTGAGCGTGGTGACCGAAAAGAAAACAATTTTTTTTTCTTATTGAATAAATGAGAAGTTAATATTGTTTAAAATATTTTTAATATCTTACAATACATGTAGGTTATTCAGGAATTTTTATCATTGAGTTAGCAGCTAGTGTGCACGCACACAAACACCGTGCCGAAGTCTGCCGAGTGCCGAAGTCTGCCGAACTAAAACGACGTTAGACGATGCACGGCTTTCAATGCCACACCTCCGTGCCCGTCGGAGTGGGGAGCGTGAGGTTTTTTTCGTTACGGAATTTCTGGATTCGGTCCCCGCGCTCAAGGCCCGCGATAGAAGCTATGTGGTTCGGCTAGTTTAATAAACAACCGAAATTTGTTCGTTTGTTTGCGCTGAATACTCGCAACCGTTACATCAATGTTACTTTGGTTTGGATGTCCGTGTATTTCGCGGGTCGATGTGATGCTTGCTTACTATTGGTCCGTTAAAGTTACGGACATCTTTTCGTCACGTGATTAACTGCACGTCAACGCCGCGCGCCGTGAGAAAAGGGCACGTTTTACGCCGCTCCCAAATATATGTGCCATCGCAAGTTCCTACCCGAATTGGATCATCGTGAGTGACCGAAATCCGAGTAGCTGGGATCCCCGAAGAAGCACACGAGAGCAGGAGCATCCGCCTTCGTATATTCAGGTACGTCCGACCTTAGTAATATTGTCGAGTCAACGGTAGAGTAGAATCAGCCAGCGTCTATGCAAATTACAGTCCATTTCCCATTTCCAGCCAAAAAATGGTCCATCTCACAGGATGACAATTGGATTGGAATTACTAAATACGTAAATCCGATTGTGATTCGACTCTGCGACGTAATCGATTCTGAACCTTATTGCTGCATACTTACGTTGATGTCGACTATTTTATACTGTTAGTTGCTGACTTGTAAAATGTTACTTAATTTTGAAGTATTTTCCGCATCGCATACAGCCGTTTACAAAATCGATTTTATATGTTTATTACTAAGAAACATTCTTATTAATCGCATCGACTTTTAGACAGCTGTCGCATTTAATTTACTTACCTATTATTATCATCTCGCTCCGTGAATATTTCAATCGGTTCGATTTAATTTACATAGTGGGTAGAAATCACCGCCGTGCGGCCGCGTCGCGCCAACAACCGGTTTGCAGTTTATCTAATACCGTATCGTACTTTTCTTAGGTGCATAACGTATGCAGCGCATTACATATATATATTAAAACTGATTTGAATTTCTAGTCGAGTTCGCAATATTTATATACTATAAATACAGTTAAATTCTTAGATACTTATTAACTAACCTGCTCATTTATATTTCTTCAATCACGCGTGAAAATTAATTTACATTTAATTCGTAACCACAAAGATACTTTTACTCACTTTGGGGTAATATAATCGTGTTCTAATAAATATATTCAAAATGACGGAAAAGGGTGCAGGAAATGATAGACGCCTTATGCAAATTAAATTGTTAGAAGCTAAGCGTCAATTGTATTTCTCACAAATAAATAAGACCTTTCAACTATCATCGAAAACAGATGAAAAATCACGGCATAGTTTCTTATCACAAGCTCGCGCCGTCGATCAATTACGTAAAGAATTTGTAACTTTGGTTGATGATATAAATTTATTAAATTTGGAAGTAGATCCCGATTATAGTATTAATTACCAGCCGTTATCAGCGTTTGACGATTTATATTATTTTATTAAGGATCTTCTGAATAGTATGGAGAGACCCAACCCACAATCGCAAGTCGTCATACATGTAATTACTCAGGAACATACCATTAAGATTTCTCGAATTGAATTGCCTATTTTCGATGGTGAATTACAGAACTTTCCTTATTTTTACGAAACGTTTAAACGTGTTATACACGAAAATAAAACGTTAACGGATTCAGAACGTATTCATTATTTAATGAGCCACCTTTCCGGAAAGGCAAAACATATATGTGCTGGTATAGTCCCGGCGGCAGATAATTACGTAATTATTTGGCAAACGTTACTAGACAAATATAAGGATAACAGAGCTTTAGCTACGACGTATCTCAATCAGTTATTTGCATTAAAAAATATTAACGGTCCCTCTGCAATAAATTTAGAAAAATTGGTAGATAAATACGCGGCCACGATCGCAGCACTCAAACAACTTAATATAGATAATTTAAATGACTTTATTTTTGTTTACATGGGCCTAAAGCTCGTAGATTTCGATACTGCGAAGTGTTTCGAAACATCCGTTCGTAGTGAAACGGACATGCCTAAATACGACGAATTTGTCAAGTTCTTACGAGAGCAGGTAAAAATTTTGTATCGAACCAGCACTTCAACACAGACTCGTGGCAGTTCCATGGTACCACATCCCTACTCGGGTAGTCGCCTATCTAGCTCACTGAGTTTAACCGTGCCGCCACGCGCCTTAGTTTCCACGCAGCAGACCCAAGTTCGTACTAGGCCATGTAAGCTTTGCTACAACACGGCGCATACGCATCTCTATGCATGTAAACCTTTTGCTAACCTTTCGGCTGCCGAAAAATTTAAATTCGTTAAAGACAATCGTTACTGCGTTAATTGTTTGAGTAACCAACATATCGCCTTTTATTGCAACTCAAACACTTCTTGCCGCAAGTGTAACGCCAGACATCACACGTTGCTTCATTTTGGAAAGGAACCATTTCCAGCGCAGTCGTGCGCCGCCACTGTAGCCATAAACGAGGAACATGATACTAGTGAAATACTGAACTCACTAGAACTTGAAGAAGAGTCTTCCTCTGATCAAGTGGTTGGAGAAGGAATTCCAGAAGTATCGTACTGTTCGCTGTCTTCTACAAAATGTGATTCATCATCAACAACGCAAGTTCTCGCAACCGCAAAGGTTTATGCCACGGGTCGCAATGGTAGCGATGTAATCGTTAGATGTTTACTGGATCCTGGTTCCCAGAAACATTATATAACAACAAAATGTTGTTCAAAACTAAAGCTAAAGGTCGAATCTAATTCACCTGTAACGGTGAAGGGAATAGGTGGCTCATCACAGATAGTCAAGGGGGCAGCAAATGTTTCTTTTTGATCTCGATTCACTAATACAAAATTTAATATTCAGGCTCTAGTGTTAAATCGAATCACTAGTAATTTACCAACGTGTAATGTCGATACTAGATTCCTTGAAAATCTGCGTAGTATTCCCATGGCGGACGATAGCTGGGGTATGCCTGGAGAAATAGATTTATTAATAGGTGTAAGTCTTTTTGCGGAGATGCTACGACCTGGTAGAATTATCGGGGAACCCGGTTCTCCGGACGCGCTTGAGACCGTTTTAGGATACATAGTTCTAGGAGATGCTCCAGCGGTTATCCAGGCTCAAGCCCCAGCCACCGTAGCGTTTCATGCTATTTCAACATCTGAGGTCGAGACTCTAGTTAAGAAAATGTGGGAACTCGATGAAATTGATCCTAAGCATATCTTTAGTGCTGATGATAAAACATGCGAAGAAAATTATAGTAAGACTGTCACGCGTTCTGCTTCCGGACGCTACGAAGTAGCCTTACCTTTCAAATTCAGTCCAGATTTTCTTGGTAATTCTTTGGAAGTCGCTAGGCGTAGATTTTTACATTTAGAGCGTAGGTTTTCTGCTCAGCCCGCTCTAAGAGAGACGTACGACAGTGTAATTAAGGATTATATGGATCAAGGTTATTTATCTCCTATTGATACAGCCGATAAAGATCCTCTACACTTTTACATGCCACACCACGCGGTTCTTAGGGAGGATAAAGTATCAACACGGATCAGACCTGTTCTGGATGCAAGTGCTAAGTCTAGTAGCGGATTTTCCTTAAATGACCTTTTATATGCCGGTCCCAATCTTCAACGCGACCTTTTTACAATCTTAACGAATATGAGACTATTACCTGTTGCCATCACAGCTGACGTAAGACAGATGTATCCTAGGATAGGCGTCCGTAAGCAGGATCGCCGTTTTCAGCGTATCTTATATCGCTTCAGTTGGGATGACAATTTAGAAGGTGGTTCAGATATTCGAAATCCAATAAAATCATTGGAATTCAATAGAGTAGCCTTTGGACTAAAGTGTAGCCCATTTTTAGCTCTTCGTACTGTCTCGCAACTGGTACAGGATGAGGGTCACCGTTTCCCTATAGGTAAAGAAGTCGCGCAGAGAGATCTTTACATGGACGATATAGCTAGCTCACTGATGAATTCCGATCAAGCTATTTCTGCCTTTCAAGAGTTAGTCGGGCTATTCAAGGCTGGGGGTTTCCACCTAGTCAAATGGAGTAGCAATAGCACAAGGGTGCTTGAACATATTCCTGAAGATTATCGCTTGTCGCAAAACGTCGAATTTCACAAAGACGATACCCTGAAAATATTAGGTCTCTACTGGCGTCCTCGTGATGACGAGTTCGCCTTCGAGGTGATTTCAGATGATCGCCCTTGCACTAAGAGAAACATTTTGTCCTCTGTCGCACGTTTGTTTGATGTTTTGGGCTTGGTAGCACCTGTAGTCTTGTATGCCAAGCTTTTAATCAAGGAGCTTTGGATTGCTAAAATAGACTGGGACGCTGACCCCCCACAACGAATTAGACGACTGTGGAATGAATTCCGACGTGAACTTCCCCTGCTTGCCCAGATGAAATTTCCTCGGCACCTTGGAGTGGTTCATGGCTGTTCGGTAACAATTCTGGGTTTCGCTGACGCGAGTGAAAAGGCTTATGGTGCCGCAGTTTATATTCGAGTAGACGTCAAACAAAATCAGACAACTGTCATTTTGTCTTGCGCAAAGTCAAAGGTTGCGCCCTTGAAAGTTGTCTCATTAGCACGTCTGGAATTATGTGCAGCCTTGTTGCTTTCTAAATTAATAAAAGGGGTTCTTGAAATATATTCGAGTAGATACCCAATTAATTCGGTGTTAGCATTTTCAGACTCGACCGTAGTGTTAAATTGGATTCATTCTTCTCCACACCGATGGCACACGTTTGTTGCCAATAGAGTCCCCAAAATCCAGGACAATTTACTACCGGATCACTTTTACCACATCAAGGGTAACGAAAACCCGTGCGATTGTTTGTCCCGTGGATTAACTCCTATACAACTTATGAATCACCCCCTGTGGCTACAGGGGCCTCCTTGGGACAATTTACCTAAAGTCGAATGGCCAATAAAAACGTTTGTGCCAAAGGAATCTTCCGACGCGCTGGAGCTTAAGTCTATTTCCCTTGTAATAATAAAACCAATCGAAGAACCTTTTCTGTATAAGCTAGCACGTAATTACTCTTCGTGGCAACGGTTTCTTAACGTGGCGAGCTACATATACAAATTTATAAGGAAGCTGCCCCTGGGACCCATAGTTAAGTCAGATTTGGAATTTACGGAATTAGAAATTATGAAGCTAATACAGTCGATACATTTTAGTGATGACCTTCAACGTTTGGAGAAAGTGGGATGTCGTTCTTCATCTATTAAAAAATTAAATCCATTTCTTAAGGATGGCGTATTACGCGTGGGTGGCCGTTAAGCAAACTCAGAGGAGAGTTTGGAATTTAAACATCCTATTCTTCTTCCTTGTAAGGATCATGTGGTAGACTTGCTCATACGCTCATACCACTGCAAATATTTACATACAGGACCAGGGTTGCTATCTTCTGTACTCCGTGGTAAATACTGGATATTATCTGCTAGACGTGCAATTAGAGCCATCATCTCTAAATGTAACGTATGTTTTCGATCTAAACCTCAACCTGGGTTCCCTATGATGGCGGACCTCCCTGAACCTCGAGTGCGAGCGGTTGTCAAAGCCTTCGTCCATACTGGATGCGATTATGCCGGCCCAATCCTAGTAACACCATATCGTGGTAAAGATATAAAAAGCCGTAAAGCTTACATCTGCTTGTTTACATGCCTTACTACACGAGCGGTGCATATTGAGCTCGCAAGCGATCTCAACACAGCTTGCTTCTTGGCCGCCATGAAACGATTCCTAGCTAGACGAGGATCGGTTCAATGTTTTTATACCGATAACGGAACCAATTTTATTGGTGCCCGGTCTTATCTTCGAGATTTGTACGCTTTTGTAAAGAATGAATATAAACCAGTATGGGAAAAGCAGTTAGCAGAAAATCGTATCCAATGGAAACTTATTCCTCCTAATGCTCCACACTTCGGTGGTTGCTGGGAAAGTAACATCAAGTGCATAAAAACCCATTTATATAGGGTTATCGGCCAACAAATTCTTACCTTTGAGGAGCTTCAAACAGTTTTAAGCCAGATTGAATCCATATTAAATTCACGACCACTTACAGTGCTCAGCTCTGATCCTTCAGATCCAGCAGCTTTGACGCCAGCTCATTTTTTACATACCGTCCCGCTTGATTTCCTGCCAGCACCTGATATTGATAATTCGATTCCGCATCTTCTAACTAGATATGAGCTCTTAGACAAGATGGTACAGTCATTCTGGATGCGATGGCGGAGAGAATATCTTCATAGCCTACAAGCCCGCCAAAAGTGGAACTCGCCATCCTTCCCAGTTAAGGAAGGGACGGTTGTTGTAGTAATACAGGATAACATCATGCCCTTACATTGGCCCTTAGGCATTATAACACAAACTTTTAAAGGTAAAGATGACGTTATACGTGTAGCAATGGTAAGGACTAAGCACGGTACTTACCAAAGACCGGTGGTTAAATTGTGTCCATTACCAACTCAGTAAAGTCATAAATTATTTAGGTATAGGGTAGATTAGCTTCTAGATAATAAGTCATAGATAAGATAATGGGATTAAGTAGACATAAGTAGTTAACAAACATTCTTTAGTATGTTGTAATAAGGTTCCTAGAAGTAAGAATAAATTAATTTAAATCGATAGATGATTACACCTTTGAAAGCTTCCCTTTCAAGGCCAGGAGGAATGGTTCGGCTAGTTTAATAAACAACCGAAATTTGTTCGTTTGTTTGCGCTGAATACTCGCAACCGTTACATCAATGTTACTTTGGTTTGGATGTCCGTGTATTTCGCGGGTCGATGTGATGCTTGCTTACTATTGGTCCGTTAAAGTTACGGACATCTTTTCGTCACGTGATTAACTGCACGTCAACGCCGCGCGCCGTGAGAAAAGGGCACGTTTTACGCCGCTCCCAAATATATGTGCCATCGCAAGTTCCTACCCGAATTGGATCATCGTGAGTGACCGAAATCCGTGTAGCTGGGATCCCCGAAGAAGCACACGAGAGCAGGAGCATCCGCCTTCGTATATTCAGGTACGTCCGACCTTAGTAATATTGTCGAGTCAACGGTAGAGTAGAATCAGCCAGCGTCTATGCAAATTACAGTCCATTTCCCATTTCCAGCCACTATGCAATAGCTTAAAAGCTATGCAATAGCTTAATATATATCTTCAATAATTATTTTCCTTGGGGTTTCAAATCAGTTATATTATTTTGTTTCGAAAGCGATTTCAGATATTTTAAGCCTTGAAATTAACACTAAAAAATGGAAATTAAGAAATCTTCGCTTTAGTTTTCCTGATAGCATCCATAAATCCTGTTTAAAATAATAAAATTAAATAATTCCTAGATTTACATTTGTTTTTTAACTTTAAACATTTATTTTGTAACTTTATAAGAATAAATTAAAAAAAATTGTGTACGATAAGCGGTTGATGGATGTTAACAGGTTTGAAAAGTATTGTTTTGAGCTAATCAGCGCTTGGAATGTGAATACGTCCAACCGATAACAAAAGAAACGAATAGGCTTATTACCAAAACATTCTGTGCAGTATATAAAGATAATTTTAATGAAGACTTCTTACAATTATGAATACTTAACCAAATTTATTTGTCTTTTATTTTACCTAAATTTTCAAAAAGGTTTGTAATTTGCATTTTAAAAGTACTAAATATTGATTAAAATTTACTTCTGACTAGTTGTTTTATAGTAATTTATGTATGTTGTGTATACCTCGAAGAGTATTTATTAAATGCAACAGTTATTCAAAACCTGATTTTATTGTTTTATTTTTGAAATTTCTCAACACTGAATATCTTTTTCAAGCTTTTATTTTTCTGTTAGTACTTTAATTTGCTATAATTGTGATTTCAATAATTTTATAAGGAAAGTGATAATGTGTACTAAGACAATTTTTGTTGAAAAAGGAGCGTTTTATTTCTGTGTAAATGCATAATCATTATTATCATTAGCCATTAAAATTCCACCACTGGACATGGGCTTAATATGATTGAGAGGACTGGATATTTACGTCTAGCATGAACGAGATAGTACACTGCCATATCGAAATCCATAAGTTTTATTCTGGCATTTTCTATATGGTTTTCTTAATAAATTGAATTGACAAGAAACTTACATTCCTTATTGGTAAATGGCTACGACAGCGTATGGTGATCTGCATACAACTTCTATCAATAAAAGGTACAGAAATGCGTTGTCACCTCTGAGGACGAAGATACTAGCCTCGTAACCCGTAATTATACTGGCTATATACATTTCAGACACAGTGTAAGCACTGCTATTTGGCTGCAGGAATAGGTAAGGGGGCTATCACCTAGTAAAAATGTACAACGTCTTATACGAAACCTACGGGGCGAAATAGAGTGATGGGTTCTCTGTCGGTGTCAACACACGGGGTAGCGCGGCGGACATTTCCTTGCCGAAACCCCTTTCAGAAATGAGAAGTGACCTGTGCACCGTGGAACATATTTATGCTGTTACTTTAATTCACTTTAATGATTTCTTATATTTACGCGAACACTACACATTAAAATAATACTAGTTTTTACGGAATTTATCGCGTATATTTAACTTTTTAAATACCCGACGTTTCGAATGCTTTACAGCACTCATGGTCACGGGCGGGACTGAGATGTTCAACGTCCATATGTCATAGTTAACCGCGGTTACCATAGATTAATATTTAACTTTTGTTCCGATCTATGCAGTATGAACTTATGGTATCTTGAAGTCTTGCAGTTGTATGCTTGGGTTGGGATTTAATTTTATTTATTATAGGATCCCAAGCAGATGGTAGCACCCAGCCATCTTCTCTATTGAAATTAGGATGTTTTTTGATTTCAATAGCCTCGCGAATCATCCTTGGAAGGAATCGGTGTTCTTTAGCGAGGATTTGCGAAATCTGATGTATTTAAAAAGTTAAATATACGCGATAAATTCCGTAAAAACTAGTATTATTTCAATTAATTCACTTTATTTAGCCTTTCAGGTCTTTGCACAAATTCCAAACAATTACGGAATATTTACTTTGGTCTCTTTAATATTTGTTTGTATGTAATGAGTACAATATGAGCACGAGGGATCTGTGACAGCAAACACCTGGCCGCCGAGCTTCAGCACGTCAACCAAGTTCTGCACGACAACAAGCTTCGGGTTCCGCGCCGACGTCATGTTACCGACTGAAGCCGGCACAGTCGAGCGTGTGCCTGCTGTACTACCATTTTTCAGAGGTGTAACAGACAAGATTGGCTACATCTTGAAGCGAGCTTCTATTAGAACATTCTACAAGCAGCCGAAGAAGATTAGTCAGTTCCTACCATCCGTCAAGTGTCATATTCCTCTACAAGTTGCAGGAGTGTACAAGCTTGATTGTGAATGTGGTCTCTCTTATATAGTACAAACAAAAAGATCAACTATAACCCGCGTGAAAGAACATATAGCTGATGTGAAGCATCAACGTTCCGGGAAGTCTGCAGTTTGTGATCACATCCTAGACGGCCCCAACCATTACAGCAGATTTGATAAACCACAAATCCTCGCGAAAGAACACCGATTCCTACCAAGGATGATACGTGAGACTATTGAAATTAAAAACCATCCTAATTTCAATAGAGAAGGAGGCTGGGTACTACCACCTGCTTGGGACCCTATAATCAATAAAATTAAAACTAAACCAAAGCATACCACTGCAAGACCTCAGGACATAGTCAGTTCATTTTGCATAGATCGGACCATAAACAATAATTAAAAAAACTGAAGGTACTCCGGGTTTAACAATGACATCGGGACGTCAGTCACCTCAGTCCCCCGTGACGTCGGGTGGTTTCCAGCACATGGGTGCTGGAAACCACCCGAAACGTCGAGAATTAAAAATAAAAATAATTAAAACTAAACGCGATAAAATCCGTAAAAGTAGTTTTAATCAATGTATAGTTAATTAATTATGAATAATCATGAAAGTACGGACATTTAACATACAGTTATTAACATTACGTAAATTACATTATAATTTTGACGTCAATTAATTAATATATCTTGTAATAATCATAAATGAACGCAATTGAGTTTCCAATTGTTTAAAAAAAATTCACGTTTACCTATAAAATATTTGCACAGCATATATAGTGGTAGAATATAAATGGGCCATTAGATATAATTTTATATCATACTTTATCGTATTCATACATTCTGGCAAATAAATGAATTTGAATTTGAGGTTAAACATTATTTATTATTATTAGCTTTATTTTATCCCTTACATGTATGTATTTCTTATCTATTATTATGTATGCTTATTTATTTATTTGTTGGTAATGTTAGTTTTCTTTTTAAATAAGGTTAGTATTGTTAGGTGTAAGGGCCGCCTTTTGCGGTGAAAGCCTCCTCCAAACCATTCCAGGTGGCTCTATCATTTGCCCGTCTGGACCATAAGTTTCCGGCTATTTCTACGATGTCGTCACTCCATCTTTTAAATGGTCTACCTTTCCTTCGTTTTTTATATTGGGTACCAATTTGTGATTATTTGTGACCATCTTTGATCCGTAGCTCTATGAATATGACCAGACCATTTCCATTTTAATGTCAGGACCTGTTTCACTGCATCTTTCGCCTTTGTTCTTTTCCTTATCAGTGAACTTTTGACTCTATCTTTCAATTTGATGTTCATGTAACTCCGCTCTAGTCCTCTTTGACAGGTTCTTATTTTATTTAAGAGTGATTTTTTGAGGGACCATGTCTGGCATGCGTAGGTAAGAATCAGCGTTAGGCAGATGTTCATCGCTTTTGTTTTCAGTTTTGTGGGTTTTTTTTAAATTTTGAAAATTTCCTTCATAGCCCTGTATTTACTCCACGTTTTCTTTACTCTTCGATCGATTTCTTTTTCTGTACAGGATTTTATTGAGATTAGATGTCCGAGGTAAGTATAATCTGTGACATATTCTATAGTTTGAGACTGTATGGATATAGGTATTTCTTCACGATTAGTCATTATTTTCGTTTTGTCCCAGTTAATCTGTAACCCAACGGTCTCACTGTGATGGCTAAGGGACTCTATCATGTCGTTAAGTTTGCGCGGGTCTTCCGACAGCAGTACTATGTCATCCGCAAACCTGAGGTGTGAGAGATACTTGCCATTGATTTTTATTCCCACATCACTCCAATCGAGGTTTCGGAATATGGATTCTAAGACTGCGATGAAAAGCCTTGGGGAGAGCGGATCGCCTTGCTTTACCCCCCCCTCTCGACTTGAAATGATGGTCCTCTTGAGTCTAGACGTACTCTTGTTGTGCTTCTCAAGTAAATAGCTTTAATAAGTTCTATATAGTCGTGGTCTAGTCCTTGCTGGTTTAAAGCCTGCCATATAGAGTCATGTGAAATTGAATCGAAGGCTTTCGAGTAGTCTATAAAAGCAACGTATAAGGGGAGGTCATATTCCATAAACCGTTCGATTATTACTTTCAGTGTGTGTATGTGGTCATTGGTAGAGAAATTTTTCATGAATCCCGCTTGCTCTACAGGCTGGTTCTCGTCAATCTTCGTTGTTACACGTCTTAGTAGGGTCGATGCAAATACTTTATACAGACAGGATATAAGACTGATGGGTCTGTAATGATATGTAAAGGATGGGTTGTCTGTATCAGTTTGGGGTCTCCCTTTTTATACAGTAGAACTATCTCCGAGCACGTCCATGTTTCCGGTAGTTCTTTTGTCTTTAAAATACAGTTGAAAAGCTTAGTGAGTGGTTTTATTAGTTTCTCTTTCGCGGCTTTTATCATCTCGTTTGTCACTCCGTCAGGTCCTGGGCTCTTTCCTGCTTTTAGTTTTATTATAGATAGCTCTATCTCTCTTTCTAAAAAAGGTGGTACTGTTTCTTGAACTGGTTTATAATTTTTAGGCATTGGTGTCTCATGATTTTTATTTACACACGTGTAGAGGTTCTTATAAAACTGTGTAGCTATCGTCATTAGGTCTTTCCTATGAGTGACGATGATACCCGAGGCATTCTGGAGTTGTGTCATGAGATGCTTGGTACTTTCTAACTTTTTATAAGCCTTTTTTATTCCACCTGTCTCTTCTATGAACTTGCTGATTGTATCGAGTCTCCTCTTTTTAATGTTTTGTTTTATTTTTTTATGTATTGTTCTATATAGTTTACTCAGACTTTTCTTTTCTTGCCTAGTTTTGTCTTTCTTGTTTTTTAATATGTGTTTTTTGTTTTTCAGAGTTTCTATTTCTTCTGTTATAATTTCTTTACTTCTTTTCTCAGTTGTATCTTCAGTTCGTTTTTTGTAGCCTTTTAGTAAAAATGTCTCAATTTTCTTATTAAATTGGTGCACGCTATCGTTTTCGCAGTCGGACAAGGATGGCAGGTCTTCATTTGTAGTTTCATTGTCTGTATATGCTTTGCCTCGGTAGTGAGCTCGGGATTTTTTATTTTCCACCATATTTAAAGTAATTCTAATCATTCTGTGCGGTGGTGCAATTTGCTCATTACATTAACGTTTTGTATATTTTTTGTGACATTTGTAGCTATGAAGTCAATTTCGTTTTTTGATTTTCCATCAGGTGTTTTCCAGGTCCACCGAAGCTTATTAGATTTTTTTGAAAGTTGTGTTAGAGATTTTTTAAGTTGTATTGAAGACAGAATTGTATGAACCTTTCTCCTCTCTCGTTCCTTTTTTCCGTAGCCATACCTTCCCATTACTAATTCTTCATTTTCTTTGGGGTATCCTATTTTTGCGTTCATGTCTCCCAGAAATATTATATTTTTTGTGCATTTATTCATAGCTTTGTCAAGATCGGCGTAAAAGTTTTCTATTTCAACTGTAGTGGCTCTTTTCGTAGGTGCATATGCTTGGATTATAGAGAATTTCTTTCCGTATATACCTACTTGTAATATAGCAGCTCTTTCGGATATCGCTATAAAATCATGTACTTCTGTATTGTTTTGTTTCTTTACCAGGAATCCAACACCTTTCTCTCCCTTTGTTTCCCCATAGTAATAAAGAAGATATCTTCCTCTGTCTTCTATTTTATAACCCAGTCTTCTCGCTTCAGCTATACCGATAATGTCCCAATTAATTTGCGATATCGCGTATTCCAATTCAGCTATTCTTGCTTCATTTGCTAATGATCTGAGATTGAATGTAGATATATAATATTTTTTTTAGGTTTGGAGGGTGGTCGTCTACAACCCCCCGCGGTGACGAGCCGTTCTGGGGGAGGATTTGTAGGTTTTGTGTTTGTCTTTGAAATATAACGTTTGTTTTTTGTTTTAGAGGGTGCGGTGTTTTCATTTTTCTGGAGTTTTCTTGATTGCTATTCATCAGAATCATTTGAAGAGTAAGGAGTTTCCTCTTCCTCGGGTTTTTTAGTTGAAATAACATTTTGTTTAGTGAAGAAATTTTTCATAGAGCTCTGATTTTTTCCCATTTTATATGTTTGAGTTTTATTCTTTTTTATTGCTTGTTGTTGTGCGGTGTTCTTGTTTGAATCTATTAACTGGTGGGGAGGGGTTATTTCTAACTCTCTCTTTTTCCTAGTTTTTTCTGTTTCGGTTTTGTTTGTCTTTTCTTCTTCTGTTTCTCTGCTGTCTTTCATGGATGGTTCTCGAACTATAAGTTTGTCGTATCGCAGTAAGGCTATTTTTCCGGCTTCCTTCTCTTTTTTTAACTGTTCTTGTAACTCTTTACGCGTTTCTGGGATTTGAGGTGGGAAATCTTCTTTCATATAAATATTTTTCGTTTGTATATATTTCTTGTTTTTCAAAATTGTAATCTTCCTGCCGTACGTTGTAAATGTGACGACGATAGGTCTCACTGTGCTTTTTAAGTATTTTCCCATTCTCCGGACCGTCTCTAATTCTTTTCTGTCACATTCCAGCTTAAGTTCGTCTTTAATAGTTTGTAACACGGTTCCTTCCAACTCCTGATATGATTTTTCACCTTCTTGTACCCCAAAGAATATGACATTCCTTTGCCTAATGTGTTTTTCTATGGCACTAATTCTTTTGTCATGTTTGGAGTTGGTTTCCTTAATTTGTTCAAGTTCCTTTTGTAAGAAGTTAAAATTTTGGTCTATTTTGTCATTTATTTTGCTCGTGATACTGGTCTCTAAATTCAGGAGTGATTCTTCAGTGTCTCTTTTAATATCTAAACTTAGTTCTTTTAAAAGTTTTTCTATTTCCGACATAGTGGCGCCCTCTGTTAACTTTAGGCCGTATTGTATACTTAAGCTCTGTGATGCCCTCAGTGAGTAAGGTGCTGTACTATGTGAACTTTTGGACGTTTTTGTGTAAGTATGCTTTGGAAGTAGTTTCCCTGAGCGGAGACAGATGTCGCTCTTCTTTGCTACTTCTTGTTGTTTAGGTCATCCGTTAGATGTCATTGTGCGCCGAGTTTCTAATGGATTTTCGTGCTATGGTCTAGGGATGACTTTGACAATTTGAATTTGTAGGTTAGGTTTGCAATTTTTCGGTGTAATTTTAAACGAAAAACTATTTCTTTATTTTTAATGCACAAAGATGTTCAAATTTTTAATGTTCACACGATTTTTAAAGCAAATCGGCTAGTTTTGTTTAAAATGTCATTGTCATTCACATCACTTCATCTCACTTTGTTTTGCAATTTTGTCCTTTATTTTTGGAATTATTCACTTGATAACACTTGTAGTCAGGGTGTCCACTATTCTGCACTGTTTTAACATAAGTTTGTCTAATTTTTGTCGTGATTACACTTTTAAAACTTTAAAATCGACGAGCGTTTAAACAAACAATGTTTACATCACCGCGCCCTCTCTCGGTCAATTTAAGAGGTTAAACATAATGGTAATTAAGTAGATCCATACATAACTGCCGTGCCGTGTAGTGGCGGTTGAGAATATCCACTACCCCATATCTTCCCGTGGGTGTCGTAAGAGGCGACAGAGGCAGACAGGCAGGAGATGGGCAGCAGCATCTTCCTGATAACAACTGTGTTATAATAAAAAACTGCGGTTGCCAACCCGCTCGCCAAGCGTGGCAACTATGGCAAATATCCCCCCATGAATAACGACGCAAAAAAACGGCCCCCAGTCTCCGGCGGCCCCGCTATTCTTGGCTACGGTGGCGACCATGGTAACGGCGGGGCAGGGGGGTGCTAAGAATCTCCGGTGGAGGTTCGGTTGCCACCTACGACGACTCGACCTGGCAACATATAACGCACGCACTCTGAGGACTGACGAGAAGATACTGGAGCTGGAAGAAGAGGTAGACAAGTTGCGCTGGCATATTATTAGATTATCCGAGGTCCGAAGAGAGGGGGAGGATACGACAATCCTCGAGTCCGGCAACTTATTCTACCACCGGGAGGGCGACCATCTGTCCCAAGGAGGTGTCGGATTTATCGTCCACAAGTCTCTCCTCAACAACGTTATAAAGATTGGGAGTGTGTCGACGAGGGTCGCGTACCTGATACTCAGAATCACCAAACGGTATTCGCTGAAGGTCATACAGGTTTACGCACCAACCTCGGCACATCCCGATGAGGAGGTGGAGGAAATGTATGAGGATATTTCCAGAGCCATGCATTCCTCCAAAACCCACTACACGTTGTTGATGGGAGACTTCAACGCAAAACTAGGCACAAGAGAAAGCGGTGAGCTGAAGGAGACTTACGCAACTTTAATACTGCTCGTATTAAAGAAGCGATCGAGTGGAACCAGGGCTCCAAAGTCTTTGCCAGAGATCTGTCTGCCAGAAAGAGCCAACTGTCAAGGCTGAAGACTGAGTGTGGCAACATCGTTTCCGGGACACCTGAGATTCTGAGTGAGATTGAGAGGTTCTATGGGCAGCTGTACACATCATCGTTGGAGCCACACGCAAGTGTGAGTAACGATCCAAGAGCAAGTCTTATCCGACATTATTCCGATGATATCCCGGACGTCAGTCTGAGGGAGATTAGAATGGCTCTCCAGCACCTTAAAAACGGCAAGGCCCCGGGCGAGGATGGAATTACAGCGGAGCTTCTGAAAGCGGGTGGAACACCGGTACTTGAAGTCCTTCAGAAGCTCTTCAATTCCGTCCTCCATGGTGGCACTACTCCGGAGGCGTGGAGCAGAAGCGCGGTGGTCTTTTTCTTTAAGAAAGACGATAACGCTCTCTTGAAGAACTACAGACCGATTTCCCTTCTGAGCCGCGTCTACGTGCTGTTTTCGAGAGTCATTACGAACGTATCGTCTCGCACGGAGACTCGACGACTTCCAGCCTCCCAAACAAGCCGGTTTCCGAAAAGGCTTCAGTACCATAGACCACATACATACCCTTCGGCAAATTGTACAGAAGTCCGAAGAGTACAATCTGCCACTTTGCCTGGCGTATGTGGACTATGAGAAAGCCTTTGATTCCGTCGAAATTTGGGCGGTGCTACAGTCTCTTCAGCGGTGCCTAGTTGACTGTCGGTATATTGAAGTGCTGAAGTGTTTGTACAGTAGGGCTACGATGGCTATCCGAGTACAGAACCAGAGTACGAAACCTATCCAACTGCAGAGAGGTGTAAGACAGGGTGATGTTATATCCCCGAAACTCTTCACCGCTGCGTTGGAAGACGTTTTCAAGCTACTGAACTGGAAAGGATACGGTATTAACATCAATGGCGAGTACATCACTCACCTTCGATTTGCCGACGATATAGTCCTTATGGCAGAATCGCTGGAGGACCTTAGCACTATGCTCAATGACCTCAATGGTGTCTCCCAACGGATAGGTCTTAAGATGAACATGGACAAAACAAAGATCATGTTCAATGTCCATGTCACACCTATGCCGGTAGTTGTTGGGAGCACTATGCTCGAAGTTGTTGACGAGTACATTTACCTGGGACAAATAGTCCGACTAGGTAAGTCCCACTTCGACCGAGAGGTCAATTGACGGATTCAACTCGGTTGGGCAGCGTTCGGGAAATTACGACACATCTTCTCGTCAGGTATACCTCGATCTCTGAAAACTAAAGTGTACAACCAGTGCGTGTTGCCAGTGACGCTTACGGATCTGAGACGTGGTCCTTCACCGCTGGCCATATGAGGACGCTCAAGGTCGCTCAGCGAGCTATGGAGAGGGCTATGCTCGGAGTTTCACTGCGTGATAGACTCAGAAATGAGGATATCCGCAGTGAAACCAGAGTGACCGACATAGCCCAACGGATTAGTAAGCTGAAGTGACAATGGGCCGGCCATATATCTCGAAGAACCGATAACCGATGGGGAAGAAAGTTTCTCGAGTGGCAGCCTCGTACCGGTAGGCATAGTGTAGGGCGACCCCCCACTAGATGGAGTGACGACCTGGTAAGACACGCAGGAAGTCGATGGATGCAGGTGGCTCAGGGCCGTGCTTTGTGGCATTACTTGGGGAGGCCCATGTTCAGCAGTGGACTTATGAAGGGCTGTAATGATGATGATAATGATGATACATAACTGAATATGTATGGTTCCAGCATCGGTACCATTTGTGGAACCAATAAATAAATAAACTTGTCGTAAGTCATTACAATAATACCTCAATAAATACGGCGTGTGAGTTCCTGTGGGAAACATCGTAATAAATACGAGCTACGAGGATGTTCCGGTGCGAATTATCACGTAACGCGTGAAAAGTTGCTATTTTACTGGAGTGCATTGTGCGTGTTCCCGCTTATCGTATCAATAATTCCATAATATTTTATTTTATAATATATAATTGTATGTTTATTAATATATTTTCTTCTGAATATATTTCGGAGTGTGTGCAGGAAATGCATGATTTAATTCCTCCCTTTCCCTTCCACATTCCTTCATTGATTCGATACCCCGCATTCGATCCAAATAGTTGGTTTCGTTCCCACGTGCCCTCACGTGTGTATCCGTTCGGGTTGCTGTCTCACTGATATTAACTTCGTGAAAGCTCGGCATTTTTCGGCGAAGGGGCATGCCGTGCCACGCAACACGCTTTACATACATACATACATACATAAACACTCACGCCTGTCACCCAGAGGGGTAGGCAGAGACTACAGACTTCCATTTGACACGATCCTGACACACCTCTCTTGCCTCCTTCACATCCATACACCTACGCATACATGCTCGTCGGTTAAGGGTACTCCTAATTTGGCCCGTTTTCAATAAATCGCCAATTTGGTCGATAAATTTTCGCCTAGGACGTCCCTTTCCGACTCTGCCATTCACTTCTGCACCATAAATTTTCTTTGTCACTCTTTCCTCATTCATTCTTTCCACATGACCAAACCACCGAAGCATTCCTTTCTTAATCCTGGTCACAACATCATCTTGCAAACCACACTCTTCCCTTATTACACAATTTCTTACCGTGTCATTCAGATTCAGCTCTAACATACTCCTTAACGACCGCATTTCTACTGCGTTTATTCTACTCTCGTACTTCTTCTGCCACACCCAACTTTCACTACCATACATTAAAGTAGGGACCAACACAGCATTGTGAATTGCCATACGTGCCTTTTTCGACACATTTTGACTCTTCACAATAGAGTACACGCTTTACGTAATTCATTCATTTGCTTGTTTGGCGCCGACTCATAATTACTTAGGTATACTTACATAAGTTTAAGAACTTAGTTATCAAGGTTAATTAAAAACTCAAAATAACTACAAAAATATATACTTAGGTACATTTACATTAGTTTAAGAACTTAGTTATTAAGGTAAAAGAAAAAGGTTTATTATTTTTTGCTTTCCAGTTTTTTCGGCAGCTTAATTTTTTTGTTAAAAAGTTTTTATTTAATTTCGTACTAGATACCATTTTATCCTTGAGCGCTATCATTTTGTATATTAAAATTTATATAATATTCTTTTGTATGTACAACCCACTCCATTTCATTCCTTGATTACATCAGTTTTCTACATAATGGTGGTCTGGAAGATATTACTTGCAGAATCATAAGACGCCTGGTGTACTTATCTTTACATATTTCTTTACTGAAACCCTAAATGGAGTACAATAAAAAACAAACCATATTGTACAGAAATGAGATATTAAAAGGTTGATTTTCTCATAATAGCATCCGAAGTTGGTGTTAAGCATTGACTTATATATTACTTTGAAATTTGTGGTGCTAAGACATAATGTATCGATCAATAAAACCCCGACTTCATAAAGTATGCGGAAATTATTTTATTATTTTGAGTTTTGAACTACGGAATATTACAAGCCGTAGGTAACAATTAGATTGACGTCTAAACAGTTCCCCTATTTTCCACCCTTGGTGGTGTATATTTTTTAAACCATGATGCAAATGGAGGGGTGTTATATGTTTAATGGGTTAAAAAATAAAGAAGAGTCGTAATAGCTCAGATGGTTAACGCTCGCTGTAAATATAACAGAACGTGAGTAACCCGGGTTCGATCCCCGCCGGCATCAATGAAATTGTTAATTGCAATTTAAAGTGCTGATTTACCACGTGCTCGGTGGTAAAGGAAAACATCGTGAGGAAACCTGCATGTCTGAGGAATAAATATTTCGAAGACATGTGAAGTTCGCCAACACGCATTGGGGCAGTGCGGCGGACACTTCCATGCCCTAAAACCTCTTCTCAGAAAGGGGAGGCCTGTGATTAAATTGTTTTAGTATATAGATAGATTAGATTTAGTATATAGTAGATTTAATTATATTTGTTTGAAAGGTAACTTGATGAAGAGTGTTCTTAACTATGATTCAAAAAAAAATTTCTATTGCCGTTTGAAGATCATCAGCTTTTTTATTTCGGTGGTTTTTAAATTTTCAATTTGAGTTATCTTCAAACTTATGTAAGACCACAACTTTAGGTAATGCCTATTTAATAAAAAATACTTATATAAATCGGTATTGAGCCGTTTCCGAGAAATCGCTGAATATACATACATAAAAACGTATACGTTGAATACAGAACCTCTTCGATTTTTGAAGTTGGTTATAAAGATATTTCTTGATATCATAAATAAAATAATACATATTCTATATACTCGGACCATTTCGGAGAATCTAACGTTAGGTTCATTGCAGTGTATAAATTTAAATCCCTGCAGCTAGAACAATCCATCAAAGTGCATTTCAGGACAAATAATCGGCTCATATTTATGCACGCTCCGTGCTTCCGTTACTCGTTATCACGTTATTATGCAACTGGTCGTTTATCCTATACCTTTAAACGAGCAATTCTTGTATATATATATAATCGGAATCCCGGAAACGGCTCCAACGATTTTCATAAAATTTAGTGTCCAGAGAGTTTCGGGGGGCAATAAATCGATCTAGCTAGGATTTATTTTTAGAAAATGTCCCTTTGTCCGTGTTTTCAGGCAATAAAAAAACTGCTACAATATAAGAAGGTAAATTTTGACAAGTTACTAACGGTCATAATAGCTCAAATGGGATGTTGTTCGGGCGTGATGTCGGTGTTCCGTGGTTCGTGTCCCGTCTTGAGTCCGACTTTTTTCCTTTTTTTTTTCAAGTTCCCTTCTTTTGTGAGAAAATCTATTATTTCGAGCCCCTTTTTTAGTATTTTTTAAAAATACGAAAATTTTAATTAATCTAATTGCACTCATGATTTTTTATTCAAATAACCAGTTCAGTTTTTTCTATTATGTCAATAAGATCTAAAACTATTATTCATGTGATTTATATATAAATGTAACTTAAAAAACCGAGCAAAGCTCGGTCATCCGAGTACTAATTTTAATATTACAGAAAGATAATATTTAAATCATTTATACTTTTCAGCTGTTGTTGTTTGTTTGCAACACGAATAGGTTAGTTCGACCAAGGAACCACGCCCGATCACAATACCAGCGTGAAATAGAACCATGACTGTATTACGCCTGTTATGACGAGAATCGGAAACTATGTTTTCTCGTAACAGTATTCCATCTTAGTCTACAGGAGTGACAACGCCACGTCGCATTCCACAGCATTCACTTTTTCTTCTTTAAAAATACTATAGTTGCTTATTCATTAGCAAGCGCGATAAAAATCAAGTAACGGTCTATAAATTAGTTTATACGTGATAGAGCCATGCTGCAGTTATATTAGTAGTATAGTTGTAACACGAATGGCTCGACCAGGGAAGGACCACGCTGTCACAGAACACCAGCGTAAAATAGTAGTTTAGTGCTGCTGTGTTTCGTATGGTGAGTGTAGAGAACGAGAGACCCTTTTTACTGGAAACGAGGCATTCCATCTTAGTCTGGACTGGTGACAACACATCTGCATTTTGATTTGTTACCACTTACCATCAGGTGGACTGGGTGCTGGTTTGTCACCCTATCTTTTTAAAAAAAATCTCAAATTAACACAGGCCTGCTGTAATTTCTGAGAGAATTAGAATGAGAAAGAACCACGCTACTATTACCTCCACACGTTACGGAAACTCACGTGTACTGGCCAGTACAATATTCATCAAATGTGTCTTCTTCTAGGTATGAGGACTACATTCTAGCCTGGAGTCCATCTGAGTAGGTACTAAAGTTTTGATTATTTCTGGCGCCAACTAGCTGTACTTGTACTGCTATCTCAGGATATAGACAGCAATTTAATTGTAGGCTGTAAAGCATTCCATCTTAGTCGAGTTTGGCAACGCACCTGTAGTTCTTTTATTTGAAGTGGGCTCCTCGTGGACTGAAGTTCGTTAGTACTATAGCTTAAAAAAAATCGTACACATTTCATTCCTTAGAATCATAACTGGACTCAAAAAATAAGAGCCGTGGTAGTTTACGGGTTAAACGCGACAAGTAATCCACAGCGCAAACAAACACGTTATGATTTCTTTACAATAAACAAATGATGCAAGAAACACAAAAAAAAAAAATACAAAACACAGCAGCACGGCGGACAATTCCTTGCACTAAAACCCTCTCAGAAATGAGAGAAACCTATGCCCAGGAGTGGGACGTATACAGGCTGTAACTTTTTTTTTACTTTTAAACAAATGATGCACCACAAGAAACGCGTCGAATCTTGTCCACCAATTTTTTCGCTCCCATTGGTCATTGTCACATGCGAACGGCACGCACCACTCGCCGGCCCCGCCCATTTCTTTCTTGTCGCAACGCATGAAAATGCGCTTTGATTGTTACGGAAGCTCCGCATTTGCGGATGCGGATGCGAATATTTGCAACATCCCTGCTCGCAACGTTTAAGTACGCAAGAAATTCGGGTTCGATCCCGGCACCATTATAATTGTTAATTGTTATAATGATTTCTTAAATTTACGCGAACACTACACATTGAATAAAACTAAATTTACGGATTTTATCGCGTTTATTTCACTACTTTTACTTATTTTTAATTCCCGACTTTTCGGGTGCTTTACAGCATCCATGGTCACGGGGGAGACTGAGATGTTTGACGTCCCAATGTCATAGTTAGTCCGGCTACCTTCAGTTTTTGAATATTAATTTTTGGTCCGATTTACGCAAAACGAGCTTATAGTATCATGAAGTCTTGCAGTGGTATGCTTAGGTTTGGGTTTAATTTTGTTAATTATAGGATCCCAAGCAGGTGGCAGCACCCATCCATCTTCTCTATTGAAATTTGGATGTTTTTTAATTTCAATAGCCTCGCGTATCATCCTTGGTAGGAATCGGTGTTCTTTTGCGAGAATTTGTGGTTTATCAAAACGAATGTAATGGTGGGGACGATCTTGAACATGATCGCAGACTGCAGACTTCCCGGAGCGTCGGTGCTTCACGTTCAGCTATATGTTCTTTCACGCGGGTTTTTATGGATCTTTTTGTTTGACCTATATAAGAGAGACCACATTCACAATCTAACTTGTACACTCCTGCATCTTGTAGAGGGATATTACACTTGACGGATGGTAAAAATTGACTAATCTTCTTCGGCGGCTTTTAGTATGTTTTAACTCGCTTCAAGATGTAGCCAACCTTGTCTGTGACTCCTCTGACATATGGTAGTACAGCAGGTACACGCTCAACTGTGGCCGGCTTCACTCGGTCACTGTGACGTAGGCGCGGGACCCGAAGCTTGTTGTCTTGCAATACTTGCTTGACGTGCTGAAGTTCGGCGGCCAGATGTTTGCTGTCACAGATCCCTCGTGCTCTCTGAAACAAAGATTTACCCACGGTAGCTAACTGTGAAGGATGAAGAAAAAAAAACCAATGGTGAATCAGTTTAGTTACCTTGTGTTCACAAAAAAACAAGTAGATGAAAAAGTTGTATTAGTTTCAGTAAATGCACGTCGCTTGGAGAAGTTTAGAAGAAACATAGTTAAGAAAACTTTCATCGCTTTCATACCAAAATAATTCAGAATTTTTGTGTGGAACATTATTTAAGCTTATTTACTACGGATTTCGTCATACTTTTGCTTCTAAAACATTTTCCTTGAACAATCGTAAGGCATTCAATGAACGGTCGACAGTAGGAGTCCATAAGAGTAGATAAAGATTATACGAACTTTACAATTAATATATAAAAAATATATTTAAAAGAGTGTTCTCCATAGCCAAGTCTTTGTATTTGAGCAATAATATAAAGACGGCTTCTAAATTATAATAAATATAGTGAAAAAAGCAAGGTCAACTCTCGCAAATCTAACTACCAGTTAAGTTTTAACAAAAACTTAACTAAATCAGATCAGGACGTTGCAATGTTTTATGAGAAATATTTTACTGATATTCCGATCTTAACCACTAAGACCCTGAATTCTTCTCCTGCTGCTCCGAATCATTACTTAAGCGAAATGTAAATGCGTGTACAAAAATTTTACATTTTGATAAAGTATTTTAAAACTATTGATATTAAGAAAACCGCAGATCTGTGGGGAATTTCCATTAAAGTTATTACAACTATCTATTATTTTCAATACTACTATCGATATGTTAGGGCTGAATCTGAATGATAGGGTGAGAAATTGTGTGATAAGAGAAGAGTGTGGTTTGCAAGATGATGTTGTGACCAGGATTAAGAAAGGAATGCTTCGGTGGTTTGGTCATGTAGAAAGAATGAATGAGGAAAGAGTGACAAAGAAAATTTATGTTGCAGAAGTGAATGGTAGAGTCGGAAAGGGACGTCCTAGGCGAAAATTGATCGACCAAATTAGCGATGTATTGAAACCGGGCCAAATTAGGAGTACCCTTATCGACGAGCATGTATGCGTAGGTATATGGATGTATAGTAAACGAGAGAGGTGTGTCAGGATCGTGCCAAATGGAAGTCTGTAGTCTCTGCCTACCCCTCTGGGTGACAGGCGTGAGTGTTTATGTATGTATGTATGTACTAGTATCGAATCTGGTGTGTTTCCTCATTTAATGATCACAGTAAAGTAATATTATTATTTTAATATTATTATACCCTCATTTAATACTGTTAGTAGATTAGACTCGGCCAATTTTAGACTAATTTCTGTACTGAAACAGTACTGTAAATTTTTTTGAAATTATTCTTGATTAAATGTTAAGTTTTTTATCTCATTTATTCTTTATATTATTCTCAAGGAGAGGAATGATCAAAAGAAATAAGGTTTTCCTAAAAAAATAGCGTGCCGTGCATTCTATACCCGCACGGTACATTATTAGTATGGTGTATCAATTGTTTCGGTATTGACATTTCCGTTACCGTTACAGAATATTAAGTTCACTGCTGAACATGTACTCCCCCACAGTTTTCCTCACAGGTGGTATGGTGTAGTTGCCATGCTTGGCAGGCGAGTTGACAAACGCAGTTTTATTTTTTAGTTGTTATATATGTTAGAAATGACGTTGTTGTCCTACTCTTGGTTTGTTTACCTCTACTATTACGTTTTACGACATCTACGGATGTTTTTTCATGTGCAGTTCCTTTATCATTATCACAGCCCTTCACAAGTAATGCACAAGTAATGCCACAAAGCACGGTCCTTATCTAAGAGTACATGCATCCATCAAATTTATTTTTTAATTTTTTAATTTATTTTTTACAAAATATAGTTATTAAATAAAATCCGACAGTACAAATAAACTTACAAAAGTTTTTCCATGTACCGCCGAAATGAACGAAATGAAATGAACGAAGTAAAAATGAAATGAATCCAAATGCTTCAAGAATCTTTACAAGTATATCATCGTCACTTATAAACAGGTGTTTACTTTAAAATTTAATTAACCATGTTGATTGTCCAGATTTAGTTATAAAATAAATTTTATAACAAAAAGTAAGTTCATAGTGCGCCCCTCCCACGTTCAAGCAGTCATTGATAGTTATTAAAATATATTTGTACCAGGGAAAGAAAACAAAAACCATTTTATTTCGATTTAAAATCCGGAGTATAATCCGAATAGAAATTAATTGTACGATAATAACTTTTATAATATTGTGAACTTAACACAGAACTAAGTATATTTGATAATCTTTAAATCAAATTTAAACGTCTTATGTACAAAAATAATAATATTATAAATTAAAGAGTACAATCTCGTTTATTATATAAATCGCATTTTGTTGTATCAAAATAATTAAATCTCCAACTGTATTAAATAATTTTAATTTACTTTATCATATAATATTCTACTTAAGTTCACTATATAAATAACCAGCTTGCCAGGCATACATTGTTCTGCCCTTTTCGACGACCATTTGTCATGTCCTATTAAAAATCCTTAAATTCGCGAAAAAAAATTGTGGGTAAAGTATTACAAAGCAATTAGTCTTAGGAAATTCATTTTGTTTTTAGTTTTTATTCTCTCCAGAGGATTTGTCTTAAGGCAGATAACATAAGAAAAATATATTAATTACAACACTGCATAAATGAATATACAAATATCTAACATATATGAAATTGAAAATATTTTTTTATTTAATTTAATTTTATATTAACACTTACATTTCTTCACTAAAATTTCGTTCAGTTTTACGATAAAATTAAACTGTTGAACCAAATTAAAAAGGCTTGAAGATGTAGATGCCAGGATTAAGAAAGGAATGCCTCGGTGATTTGGTCATGTAGAAAGAATAAATTAGGTCAGAGTGACAAAAAAAATTTATGTTGCAGAAATGAATGGCATATTCAGCAAAAGATGATAAGTTTATCGACCGAATTGGCAACATATCGAAGATGAGCTAAATTAAGAATACCTTTTTATAGGATATGAGTGACAAACGATTGCATAGTCCAACTAATGGCAAGTGGTCCATAGACTTTAACGTGTATCCGAATCAAAATGCAGATATGTGGTCACCCGTGAGGACCACAGTGTAATGCCTTGTTTCCAGTAAAAGGGGTCTTCGGTTCTCTACACTCACCATACGAAACACAGCAGTATTAAGCTGCTATTTTTCGCTGGTATTCTGTGAAAGCGTAGTTCTTTCCCGGTCGAGCTAACATTTTTGATACAACTATATTGCTATTATAGCTACAGCATGGCTCTACCACCTATAAGCGACGAGAATGTTTACATGGGTATATGGACGTACCTAGGCTGCACTAAAAGTATCGGGAATGGAATATTTCCACTGTCCCGGTCATATTAAAATCTTTTTAATTGAAAACTCCTAGGTTATGAAAATCGAATACCATTTATTTATTTAAAAAAAAGATTCTCGGTCTTGTCACAAGGTTTTATCAAACTTGTTTAGTCGTTGAGAAAATGGAATTGACTCGAGAAAATTCAAGAGCGATGATTTATTATGACTTTCGAAGTAGTTTAACACAAAAACAGTGTGTTGACCGGATGATTTCTGCATTTGGTGATGAAGCCCCATCCAAAACCACAATTTATCGCTGGTTTGCTGAATTTCAACGTAGACGTGTCAAGCTCAGTGATGATCCCCGTCAAGGTCGTCCAAAAACTGCAGTCACCCAAGAAAACGTTGATGTTGTGCGTAAGCTGATTGAGGAAGATTGACATGTGACATACCGCGAAATTCAGGCAACTTTAGACATTGGCATGAGTCAAATACAAAATAATCTTACATGAACAATTAGGTGTAAAAAAGTTGTTTTCCCGATTGGATACCGCATTCGCTCTGTGAAGAGCAAAAAAGCGGCTCGCGTTACTTGGTGCATCAGAACTCTCGAAAGATTCCACGCAGGATCCTCAAATTATGTATACAACATTGTATCAGGTGACGAATCCTGGAATATATGCGTAAGAACCCGAAACAAAAAACCAGTCACGAGTGTGGGTGTTCGAAAAGAGTAAAACAGTCTCACGGAGTGTTGCAAACGAAATGAAATGTTCCACGTTTGTCTCCAAAACCGGCCATGTTACGAATATTCCTCTTGAGGGACAAAGAACGGTTAATGCAAAATGGTATGCTGGCATTTGTTTGCCACAGGTGGTTTCTGAACTTCGTAAAGAGAACTGCAGCCGCCGCATCATCCTCCATCACTACAATGCGAGTTCTCACACCGCACACAGAACAAAAGAGTTTTTAGAGCAAGAAAACATAGAATTATTAGACCATCCGCCGTACAGCCCCGACCTAAGCCCGAATGATTTCCATACTTTCCCTAAAATAAAGAACGCGTGAATGAAATGCGTGGACAGAGATTTTCATCACCTGAAGAAGCTGTGGAAGCCTACAAAACGGCCATTTTGGAGACCCCAACTTCCGAATGGAACGGTTGCTTCAATGATTGGTTCCATCGTATGGAAAAATGTGTCAAATTTCGCGGAGAATACTTCGAAAAGCAATAAATACATTTTTAAATAGTAATGTTGTGTCACTTCCTTGATTCCCGAAATTTTCAGTGCCGCCCTCGTAAAAGCGGCAAGAGCGGTTTATCAGTATCCTGGCAAATGTAAGTCCGTAGACTCTGTCCACCCCATTGGGTGACAGGCGTGAATATTCATGTTATGTTCTTTTTCACAAAAAATGTGATGTTTGTTTTTTTATTGTAAAAATAGTAATTTTATTTCACATAAAACTACATCACAATAATATATCAAAAAATATAACAGCAAACTGTAATACACCATTTTATCTAACTAGAAACATAGTTTCTCTATGCCAAATATCTACACAAGGTGAAAATTTGCACGTTCATGATGTCAGCATCAACAATTTGAATAATGCAAAGCACATGTTCACAATAGAAGGCAATGTAAAATTCAACACACATGTCAAAATGTTCCCGATGTGCAACAATTTTCCTATATGTACTGGCATCATTCCAAATCATGTGTTAAGGGGATATTATAAAAACGCCGACTTAAGCTTTTCACTACTTTGAAAAGTATCAGAACACTCTTGAAACTTTAAAAAAAAAGTTACTTAAACATTTTAATCATCTAAAAATTTTCACATTTATCAATTTGGAAAAGATTTGCGCTCAACTATATTCAGAAAGTGACAATTTGCAATATAAAATTGCGGTAGTCATCGTGTATTGGTGAAGTTGGAGAAGCCCGTAGGTGTCGTAAGAGGTGACAGAAAAAACTGAAACAGGAGATGAGGAGCTGCATCTTGTCGTAAAGCGACAATTAAAAAACTAAAAAACCTAACCTAACAACAACGAAACAACAAAAATAGAACAAAAACGAATAATTTATTTAAAATTTTAAAAGATATTTACAGTTTTATATAAAAAAAATGAAGAAGATGATGGGTGACGTGAATTACAATTTTTTAAAAAAAAATAATAAATATGAGTGAGTACTGAAACGGACCCCGAAGACCAAAGTGGCACACCGCGCTTGGCAGTGGTACTCACCGCTCACGGAGTATGCACAGGCTATGCCCGTGGTAGGTGCGCAGCGCCTGATCTAGGCACACGCAGCGTCTGGAGAAGGCACACGCAGCGCTTGGAGTAGGCACACGCAGCGTCCGGAGTAGGCACACACAGCGCCTGGAGTAGGTACACGCATCGCCTGGAGTTGGCACACGCAGCGTCTGGAGTAGGCACACACAGCGCCTTTGTAGATGTTCTCAGCGCCTGAAGTAGGCGCTCGCAGCGCCTGGAGCAAGCACGCACAGCGGCTAAAAATAGCGCGGGCACTAGTAGGTGGAGGCGTAGGCGTGGCTAGGCGACGACTTCAGATGAAGGCAGAGGCTTGCAGGATCCCGGGGCAGTGCGGCCCCGGGATAAGGCCTTTAGGAGATGCTTCTAGTTTGAAAGCTGAAGCGAGACTGCCTTTATTGGCCGATTGTTCGGCTTTTATACTTTTTTAGAGAGCTCCGCGCTCGACGACGGATCTGAGATAAGAACGGGAAATTATTTAAATTAAAAGCAAATTTTTGTAAATGGCCAAGAAGAAAAGAGTATTTTTGTGGAAGTTTTGAAGTAAAAACATCAGACCGGTAACGAATTTGAATAAAAATTACCATGACAACCAGATAAACAACGATGTCAAAACATGTCAAATTTTGGTTTCAGGCTCGTAATAGAGAAACGGCAAGATTTAAGTGAAAAATGAGATATTATTGATATAGAAAAAAAGGTAGCGCAACAGCGCGCACGAAGCCCGAAATAAAAATAACGCAGAGTTACGGAGAACTAAATAAAAGATCGAAAAAGGTAGACTGCATCGACACCGATTTAAAAAGTGCTGATAGCGTGAAAATACGAAGTGAAAATGATTTGTTATTGTGTTCTTATGGTTTAAAAAACGTTACAGGATCCTATGGAAATAAAAGTGATGCAAAAATCTTCCTAACAACAACTGAAAATAAGTAACGACGTTTGCCAACCAGTTTGTCAAGCGAGGCAACTATGACACAATCCTTCTTATGAGTGGAGGTTTATTTTCAATGGATTTTTGACAGGATGTTATGAATGAATGAATAAGAGCTACACTGTATCCGTATTATGACTCCAGTATACATATTATAATAAAGAACGAATATCGAATAATATAATAACGCTTGATATCAAAATAACAAACACAGCAGTTTAGACTCACAGAAGGATGAGAATCGATGAACCTTTCACTGATGACGAGGCATTACATCGTAGACCTAACAGATTGCAACGGAAGACCCACCTGTGTTTTGAATTAATCGAGGATAGATGTAGGTTTATAGGTGATAGATGTAGGAGTATAGGTGATAGATGTAGGAGTATAGGTGATAGATGTAGGAGTATAGGTGATAGATGTAGGTGTATAGGTGATAGATGTAGGTGTATAGGTGATAGATGTAGGTGTATAGGTAATAAATGTAGGTGTATAGGTGATAGATATAGGTGTATAGGTGATAGATGTAGGAGTATAGGTGATAGATGTAGGAGGATGTACGAGGCTAATGTAAGATGGACTTAGTCGTCGTTTGTCATCTGTCTTTTTATGTAAATAGGTCTGTGCAAATTACATTTTTTAAGACGGTGGATTACAAACAAAATTGTTCAAACTGCTAATAACGGCTTACTAAGCATAGGATCACAAATTTCGCGTAATTTTCCCGCGATTAAACGGTAAAGTGTATACAGTGCTTGTCGCTTAATCCACCGAAGTGAGTACAAACCCGTTAAGACTTGTAACTACTTTTTTAAATGTTTCGATTAATTACTATTTCATAGTAATAATAGATTTAATTTAGTAATCTTTGCATTAAAATTTAACAAAATATAAGGAAATCTGCAGAAGCATACAAACGAAATATACGATATATAGTGGCAAAATAAAATATAACATTACTCCCCAAGATCGTGAAGTTTCTGCCAAAATGAATACCTCTCAGAAATGCGCTGGATGCAAAAATTCCTTACTTAAGAAGGAATATTTACAATGTGCAGCATGCAAGTCGAAGTACGATATGGAGTGCGCAAATATTAGCCATAAATCCCTCAACTTGATGGAACGCAAAGACAAATGGAAGTGTCTTTTGTGTGTATGTATTCAGCCAAAAAAAGGTAATGTAAATACCCCTGTACGCAGTACTGCGACAATAATAGGTAGAATGACGGAACAGGAAACAAATATCTGTACGAAACCGCACGATTTAACGTATGACGACAATAATGTTACACAACGTGCTAAGATAACGAGACCTTCTTCTTCTAGTGAACAAAGCAGTCCAGTGGCTGAAAATAGTGGGTACAGTAATATTCCCTATAGTGCTATGTTGGACGACTTAAAACTATTTATAAAAGAATTACTTCACACCCAGATGGTTAGTATTCGTGAGGCGATAGTCGGGCTAACTACATCAATTACAGCTCAAAACACGCGTATAGAACAGCTGGAAGCTAGGATCTCTACACTGGAGAGTAAGTCAAAGGATGTGCAACAACCTGGTATCTCAATTATAGAGAACACAATCGCACAGTTACAATCTGATGTTGCGGAGCGAGATCAGGCCCTACTATCCAATGACCTTGAAATAGCTGGGTGTACGGAAAGGACAAATGAGAACTGCGTTCATATTGTGCTTACAGTAGCGAAGAAAATTGGCGTTCAGCTTGACGAAAAGGACATTGTAAGTGCAGAGAGAGTGGGATTTGTGCGACGGACTACAGAGAGTGAAGCGCATGTGCGACCACGCCCTCTCGTGGTTCGCTTAGCGCGTCGTACTACCCGGGATGCCTTACTACAAGCCGCGCGAATTCGACGAGATCTGAACACCGAAGGCTTGCAGTTCCCTGGACCGGTTGGATCCTTGTACATCAATGAACGTCTGACCAAGCAAAATCGTCTTCTGTTTCAAAAAGCGCGCGCTCTAGCCCGCGAGCTTAAATTCAAGTATCTGTGGACGCGAGACGGAAATATCTACGCACGTAAGGACCAAGGGAAACCGCGACATCGGTTGCGCACTGAAACAGACCTCTCTAGGGTTTTTGGAAAGCCTGATATTTGATCTCATATGTCTTCTCATTTCATTTAATTTAAACTATTATATAAACGTTTTTTGTTATAGTAATATAGATTATGTTTTAAGATGTAATATACTTTTAAGATATATTCTTGCAACACAAACAAATACACTCACACTACACATTCACACAAATAGATCACACTCACTTACAACGTAACGTTTATCTTTATAGCTTTTACCTCAGTAATGTATTAACCCTGACGCGCGATAATGTCTAGCTTAAAGCAAAATTATTTGAGATTAGGGTTATTAAACGCTAGATCCATAAATACCGGAAAAGAAGAATTATTTGTAACTCTTCTTAACTACTCGCCTGATATCCTTGCCCTTAATGAAACCTGGCTAAAGGCAGGAGAAGAGGCACTGGCACCAGTGATACCGAACTACAAATTTATACATAGAGCAAGACAGGTAAAAAAAGGCGGAGGAGTGGGCTTCTATGTAAGACAGAACATAAGTACAAGGATACGAGAACATCCAAGATCTCCACTGGAACAAATGTGGCTAGAAGTTCACCTACCAGGAACCACTATGGCAATCATATAGACCGGAGTATGTTAGTGTTCAAGAAACTTTAGATGCACTTAGTGAGACAATGAACTCTATGGCACGATGTGACATCACATGTATCCTGGGTGATTTCAATATTGGTATAGCTTGTGTAAGCTCTTCAAAGGTGAAAGAACTTAAGCATTTTTGTTATCATCACAGTCTTCAGCAACTCGTAAAGGAACCGACTAGAATCACCGACCATTCCCAAACCATAATAGAACTCGTTATGACTGACAGCCCTTTAAAATGCAAAAATATTGATGTGATACATAACCACTGTTTAAGTGACCATGCATTAGTAATTGTAAATTTAGATATCAAAAAACCCAAGTTAAATAAAGAAGTAAGATTTCAACGATCAGTATATTATATAAATCAAGGTAAGTTTACAGATGACTTAAAACTTATTCCCTGGGAATCTATATATACTCTACATAATAATAATAATAATAATAATAATGTTTATTGATAAACAAAATTTAGTACACACTTATAATCTAATCTTAAGATTAAAGTTACGGGTAGAACAAACATTTTAAACAATAAAAACTTGAATGCATAAGATGTAGTTTCATTCGAACAAGAAACAAGTTTCACCACTATAACTGTGAACATTATTAAGAATGTAATTATTTATGTTGTGTATTTAATAGTACAAAATTGAAATTTTATTTTTAATTGAGTAAATCTTAATATTTGGAACATTGGAACGAAAAGTGTACACTATAAGATAAAAATTGCTAGCATTTAAACTAGGCCAAGCCTGTGTCTTAAATGCTAGTTTCTTCCTTTAAGTAAATGAACATAGGATATACACTTAAACGTTTTACAAATTACTACTTTTTAATAACGTGTTAATAGGTGTTTATAATTATTTAATATTGTTTTATTTTAATTTAAGTTTAAATTTTAGGACTCAGCTCATTTTTTTATTGTAAATAGATCTTCAATGTCGTCATAAGTTTGTGATTTAAGCCAAACTGTCAACTTTTTTTTGCAATTGTATTTGTTAAGCGGATGTATATTAATCATTCGGTTAATTTTATTATATAGAAAAGGACCAATAAAACATTGAAACTTTTTAATAAAGTGAGTCCTAAAGGGAATATTAGGACACACTCTGTCCTTCCTTCGTATTTGGGGTTGTTTTGGGTCGTAAGAGACTTTCTTGTGTTGGGATAAGATAGTATCAACTACGTACAGTTGTCTTACCGTCAGCACATCGCACGTTGTATACAATTCAGCAGTGGGAAATCGGTATGGTTTAAAAGTCATAACCTTAAGTAACGCGCGTTGGGCCCTTTCAACTCTTATTATATGAGATTTTTTAGCACCTCCCCACGCTCTTATGCAATATGATATTACGGATTGGGCCATGGCATAGTAGACTGATTTTAAAAGTTCATTGTCAGCAACATGCCGCAATGTTTTGAAAATATAAATTAGTTTGCGAATTTTTTCTGATATCATTTTAATTTGTGGTATCCACGTTAGAGTTTGATCCAGAATTACGCCAAGGTACTTTATTGTGGTTGTACGTTCTAATACTATACACTGACATGATGTTATATGTGGATGAATATTATTACAAGTATGGGCTTTAATGTGTATTTCACTAGGAATGCTATTTTGTGCTATACCAAAAGTAATAAACTTAGTTTTCGATGCATTTAGTGTCAGTATGTTTTTTTGAAGCCATTGCGTTGCCTGTTGCAATCCCATTTCTGCCTTGATTCTAGTTTCCTCCCAAGTTTTACCATGAAAAACTAGTACTGTATCATCGGCAAATGTAAAGATCTTACAATTATTCAAATTAAGATTACATAATTCATTTATGTATATTAAGAAGAGGCTAGGGCCGAGGACGCTGCCTTGTGGCACGCCATAAGTGATTGGAGAATCTAGACTAGTCAGGTCACCAATCTTTACCCTTTGTCTTCTGTGAGAAATATAACTTTCAAACACACATAATGGTTTCCCGCGTATACCTATTTTATGCATTTTATCTAGAAGTATGGATGCAGAGACTGTATCGAAAGCTTTTGCAAGATCTAAGAATACATTTATTTATTTTTCTTATACATTTATTTTTCTTATCGATTTGCTGAGCAAGATAATCTGATAATCCAGTAACTGCATCAGAAGTACACTGGCCAGCTCTAAAACCATATTGATTGTTTGATAGAAGAGCATTCTTTTCCAAAAAACATATTAATCTTTTATTTATTACCTTTTCTATAACTTTTGATAGGGCTGGCAATACTGAGATAGGACGGTAATTGTTGATGCAGTCTCTTGGGCCAGATTTATGTATAGGATGGATAATCGATATTTTAAATATTTGTGGAAATACACCTGTAGTTAAGCATAGGTTCACTATATGTGTTAAGACAGGTACTATATGATTGTTGCAAATTTTTAAAAGTTTGTTGGATATACCGTCCCAACCAGTAGCGCTGTCATTTTTAAGCCCTATAATAATGGCTTTAATTTCTTCACAGGTAGCTTCAAGCATAGTCATGGAATTTGCAGGAGAGGGTGCATTCGAGTTAGATACCGTTCTTTGGTCACTTGTACGTACATTAACTAATTTATTTGCTAATTTTTCCCCAATATTAGCGAAAAAGTTGTTGATATACTCAACAGAATTTTGAGGAGTGTCACATATACGAAGTAGGTCTTTAGGTATAGCCTTCTGTTTATTTATATGAACAATAGTTTTAATGGTGTCCCAGGTCTTTTTAGGATTATTAGAATGCTTTTTCAGCTCATTTTGTTCATAGGTTCTTTTTAATCGCTTGAGCAGATCGTTGCAATAATTTTTGTACCTTTTATAAATTGTTTGCATAATTTCATTTTTGGGATCTGCTTTACTTTTAGAGTGCATCCTGTCTCGGTTTCTGATGCAACGTAGCAGCCCTGGTGTGATCCAGGGCTTAAGACAACGAAATCACGTGGTACTAAGATTCTAGTTGAATGGCTGGCTAGGTAATTTGAGAGAATATTTACGAGTCTCTCAGCAGCCCAATTTACGTCCATGGACATAAAAATTTCTTCAAAATTGGTTGCATCCAAATCTTTGAGAATTCCTTCGTAATTGACTTTAATCAGTACAGACTCCCTTTTTTGGTAGTTTTTAAATGTTGATTCCAAACATGAAATGACTGCTCTGTGATCTGTGAGCGGTGTATTTAAAACCAAGGTAGTTACTGATCTATTAGTATTTACCATAGAATGGTCAAGGCAGTTTGCTCCTCTAGTTGGGTAAGTATGACCAATGAGAAATCCATGACTCGCAAGTAGGTTTAAATAATCATGCGAATTTTGATCCTCATTGTTAGGCTTTACGTCTATATTTATATCCCCCATTATAATGACATTTTTATAAGACTTGTGTGAGGACAATAGCTTATCCAACGAGTCAATAAATACAGCAATACTTCTCTGAGATGGAGATCTGTATAGGGCAATTATGAGTGTATCAACATTTATTTTTATTATTAGGCAACTAGCTCCATCGAAGCTTGGTTCCTCAACAGTACAAGTAAGTCCATCTTTAATATATACAACTAGTCCGTCATTTTGGTTTATATTATTTTTAGTATAAAACGAGTCGTAGTTTGGAATCGTTGGAAAATAAGAAGTAATTTTATTCCAAGATTCTGTCAGTATATATATTTCACAATTTAAATTAATTCTAGCAAGTAAAACTTTAAATTCATCAAAGTTGCGATTTATACTTCTGATATTTTGGGTCAATACTTTAAAGGTTTGGTTAGTAGACGTAGAAGTTAATATTGTTTTGCAAGACTCTGGGTCACATAAATAAGACTTTCCGGCTATAATATTATCAATGTCATTTGTAATGTACAAGTTATTTATGCCCTCGAATTTTATTATTTATTTGCAATGACACCAATATCGGCAGTTTGGTGGAAATCAATAAGTTAACTCTATAAGACTTTCTAGTATTTAAGTTAGTTTTAGACGATAAATTAGCTGAGTTTACAAAGATTACTATGAATATGTTAGTGTAAAATTTACTGATTAAGTACGAATTAAAACTTAAACTAAGAAGCATGCAAGTATGTAAAACAAGTATAAGTAAAAATAAAATATAAAAAAATTGAAAGTATGTGTAGCACAATAAGATTATTAATAGTCATTTCATGTTTTTAAGTTTTACCAGGTCTGTTTCACACTTTATTTCAATGTGCGGCGATTCGTCGGTTTTGCGGAGAAAAACTTTCCCGTTGCTCGTCCAACAGTATTTGAATTTGGCAGTTGAAGCAAAATCCCGCGCCAGATACAGTAATCTACGACCTTTATGTGTAAGACCTTCGGATAAATATAAAGGTATAGATGGTCCACCTAAACCTATAAGAGTTGAGTTAAGCCTTTCATTTGGGTGTGTTTTGTTATAAAGCTTGGCACTTTTAATTAATTCCTGTTTGGTCTTTGTTCGCAAGAAATCCACTACAAGGGTAGATGTCCCCGATTTTCCCTTAATGCGGAAGACGTCCTTAACATCACTCGGTTGAAAATCAACAGCAAGGACTTTACAGGTATTTTGTACTATATTAGTAAGTTCCAACTTGTTATCGTTTCTAGTAGAACACGGTACGTTCCTAATTTCTACAGTAGTTGATTTCAGCAATCTTTGCATGTCTTCAACTTTTGCTTCAAGTGAAGAGATATACAATAGCTGTTCTTTGCGTTCTCGTTCTAGAGTTTCCACTCTTACCAACATACCGTCAAATTGATCAGATAGAAACTGCAGAGATTTTTCAATCTCCTGATTAGACTGTTGAATTTTAGAATTTTGAATTTTTATTTCGGCTACATCTTTAGTAAGATCATTGAGAATATGATTTTGGCTTTCACTCATTTCTTTAATCATAGATTTCAACTCTTCTTTGAAATTCAAAAATATATCTTCGCAACATGGCTCTCTTAATCTTTTTGTTCGCTGGGTTACGTATGGCTTGTGCTCTTGGGCATGCCCAACCAAAGAGACGTTAGAATCTGACGCAGTGTGTGGTATTGGCCCACTTGATGAAGGGCTTCTTGTGAGTCGGCTCATTATTAGGAAGAATTTTCTTAGGTTCAAAGTTTAAGTGATACAATTTTCAACGTTGTGTTGTACAAAGACCGGTCTTACTGTGATATTATATCTCACTCGTTCAACACACCGCAATTAATACTGCACTACTGCTCCCACACTTGCACAGCACTTTATCGTTTATGAGCGCCTGGTACTCGTAGTAATTTAAATTCGCGAATTAATATTTCATAAATTTATTTTTACAACAAAAAATACGTGTGATCACGGTCGACACTAGGACGGAAGAAGGATGATAATGTAGATGAAATGGTTAAAACTTTTAACATGTATGTAATAAAATTATTTGACATACATGCACCAATTCGTAAGGTTGTTCTCAAAGATAAGCCTAAACCATGGATCACAAACATGGTCAAATTTATGATGAAACTTCGAGATAAAGCTCTAACGAAAGCGCAGAAAGACAAAAAAGACAGCTCGAAAGATTATTACCGAAATTTAAGAAATTTTGTTACTGCAACTATTAAAAGAGAACGAAAAGCCTACTATAATAATTTTGTAAATAACAATATGAAAAATCCGACTCTATTTTGGAAAAACATAGAAAACAGTACCCAGTTTGATTACATGCACAAATCCATAATTCCTGAACATCTTAATGACCCCGATAAAATCAACGACCATTTTTTGAATTTACCAGTCAGTAACGAAACAGTTGTTCAAAAAACCTTCACTAGTTTAATTGATACACCAGAGCTTGACATGTTGGTCCTAAAATCTACTACAGAACAGGGAGTAAAAGTTATTATTGATAATATAAAGACCAATGCAGAGGGACACGATGGCATTAGTATAGGGATGATTAAGCTGACTCTAGATGTGACTCTTTCTATTATTACGAGGATACTGAATAAGTCAATTGAAACAAATACTTTTCCATCATGTTGGAAAAGAGCACTGGTAAGGCCCATACCTAAAAAAAATTCTCCTACTGAAATAAAAGACTTGCGTCCTAATTCGATTTTGCCAGTACTATCTAAAGTTTTAGAAAAAGTAGTAATAAATCAAGTACTGAACTACTTAGAAACCAAAGATATAATACCTAAATTTCAGTCGGGCTTTCGCAGGGGTCATGGTACAGAAACTGCACTTTTACATGTCACAGACGACTTGACCGAGGCTTTGGATATGGGGATGAGTAGTATAATGGTATTACTTGATTATTCTCGAGCATTTGACTGTTTGGAAACTGAACTACTTTTACATAAGCTAAGTTGCTATGGATTCTCAAATAATGTCTTTGGTTTCACAGTTTCCTCGCTAATAGAGAACAAATGGTAGAAACCGACGACAAATACGGAGAAAAAAAAACGGTCGTGTCTCAGGTTAGTTCAGCGCAGCGTGCCTCAAGGCTCTCTACTTAGTCCAGTCCTATTTACAATTTTTACAGCAGATCTACCTAGACATATAAAGTTTTGTAAATATCACTTATATGCTGATGATACACAACTGTACTGCTTGTTTCACAGTAAAGACGCTCGAGAAGCTATTGAGAAAGTTAATGATGACCTGAAAAGGATCCACACATGGTCTGAAAATAACTCTTTAGTTCTCAATGCAGCTAAATCTCAAATGTTGGTCTTAGGCACTAAACGCCAAATAAAAAATGTATTAGACGTTGGAGAAAAAGTTAAAATAAATAATGTTATTCTGGAACAAGTAACCTCTGCCCATAATCTCGGCCTAATTTTAGATGGGAACAAAAATTTATTGATCACGTTAATAACAAAATAAGGACAGCATTTTTCAAGCTGAAAACGCTCTACAAAATCAGACCATATCTTAAGGAGGATTTACGGATACTTTTATGTGATACTCTGGTACTATCTCAATTTAATTACTGCAGTTCCACCTTTGGTCCAAGACTAAAGTTTAACACAGAGAGGGCAATACAAAGAGTGCAAAATGCCTGTGTTCGTTTTTGCTTTAATGTGTCCAAAAGAGAATATATTACCCCGTACTTTAATAAAAAGTGCTTACTTAACATGAGTGCTAGAAGGGACCTTCAGTACGCTTGTACAGTGCATAGGGTAATATGGAACAAAAAGCCTGAGTACCTATTTGAAAAACTCCTATGAATCAAAGACATTTCACATAGAAACCTTCGTACGAACTCGTTAAACATGTTAAGTATGCCAAGACATAAAACAACGCGGTACAGCGGATGTTTCAAGTTTGTTGCAGCAAGGATATGGAACGATTTGCCCCCTCCTATGAGAAATAAAATGAGTACGGATAGCTTCAAAGCTAAATATAAACACATAAACACACACACACATCACACACACACACACACACACACACACACACACACACACACACACACACACACACACACACACAAACACACACAAACATACATACACACATATAAGTTCAAAGAAAGGAAAGTTTATTTTATATTTTCTATTTCTCGTGTTGTTTTTGAATCTGTTGTTAGCTCATTTCATAATGGTTGTTTTATGCATATTTTTAAATGTTTTTATTTTGTCTTTAATGTTTTTAATCTTTTTTGTATTTGCGATTTAATATTTATATAATATTTTTTTTAATTAAAAAAATATTTATATTGCTATAGTATTTAATTACTTTGTACATAGTTTAAAAGTATAAGTCAGGTAAATGGGGAGCCTGCTACTTTGGACTCCCGCACAACACCTCAGGGAGGAGGGAGCGGCTGAAAAACAGCTCTGTATGAGATCTGTATCTCGTTACAGACAAAGCTGAGCCGTCTCCTTTTGTCTCAAATAATTATAATGTTCTTTTGTTTTAACGTGAATGTAACTGTGTGTTTTAGAGACAATAAAATTTATTATTATTATTATTATCTGCACTTGCATAAAAATTATCATCATCATCATTACAGTCTTTCACAAATCCACTGCTGAATAATGCCACAAAGCGTGGTCCTGAGCCATCTGCATCCATTGACTTCCTGCATGTCGTCACTCCACTTAGTTGGGGGTCACCCTAGAATTTGCCTACCGGTACGAGGCCGCCACTCGAAAACTTTTTCCCCATCGGTTGTCGGTTTATCGAGCTATATGACCGGTCCATAGTTGCTTCAGATTACTAATCCGTTGGGCTATGTCGGTCACTCTGGTTCTACTGCGGATATCCTCATTTCTAAGTTTATCGCGTAGAGAACCCCGAGCATAGCCCTCTCCATAGCTCGCTGAGTGACCTTGAGTGTCTTCATACTAAATCTGCTCATTTGAGAATTCGATTTAATGTCCACATTCATTAGGTGGCTTCTAAAAAGAAGGAGGTTTTGAATTTGTCTTTTCTTTAATCGTAAATAAATATTTATTTGGTATCTTTGGTATATGTGTTTAGGCGTAACTTATTTATTTATGAATCAATTTTGTTGAATTTTTTTTTACCAAATAGCACTTCATGAGTCATCCCATAAAAATTTAGTTACCTTGAACTTGTTTTATTCCTTAGAGAAGGGTAGAAATAAACTCAAAAACTAAAAAGAATACAACATTCAAACATTATTTTTAGTTTTTTTTTTAATTTTATTTCAGTGTACAATCTTCGTTCCTGAATACTTAATTTCTTGCAAATTATTGAATTCCCGTTTAAAAATTTAAGCTTTGAAACTTAGAATACAAGTGTCATCACAGCTACCTACAAATATTCACAGATTATATTTTATAGTAAATTTTTTCGTGTTACATGAAAAGATAAATCTAATTTAAAGCATTAAATTGCAAATTTGGTTCGATGTTCTCAACCCTTGATTCTCGAATAAATTTTCGTGGACTTAGTTTGTGAACAATTTGAATTTTCTTAAATCAAAAGAAAAAGTTGGAGCAATCTGTCGTTATTACAGTGATTACAGTTAGTACTAGGATGTCAACTCCTATAACGACTTGCTTTAGGGAATAAATTATTGTTTGAAATCTGCCTGAATTTAATAAGCATTGAGTGTAAAATAAAATACGAATGATTCCCTATCTTAGTAATAAAGTACAAATAATATTTTTAGTTACATTTCAACAGATTGTATCCCTAAGGCTGACCGGTATATGTTTTAAGAGGCGACGGGAAAGCGAAACCAGTAGAATAGCAGCACCATTTTTCTGATAACAGCTAACTAAAAATAAAATACTGCGGTGCAACCTTCTTACTAAGCATGGCCACAATTTCAAATACCCTCCTATGATGCATTCTATGGGGGTGGCCTATGTTAAGCAGTGGACTTTAGATATGCTGTAATGGGAATGGTATAACAGATTGAATGTGACTGTGTCCTCTGGGTGCCTTAACATTTAATACTTAGTGTGAATAACTGTAGTAAATTTAAAAAAATATATGGGCCCCATACAAATTTAAACAAAAATTCAGAAAATATTATATAAAGAATTATTTAAATCGATTTGGTAATTTCAGATATATCGGTAAAACATAAAAAAACACATGCGTTGAATAAAGAATTTTCTAATTTTTTGAACTCGTTTAATATAATAAACAAATAAGGTAGCTAATAAAGTAGAAATTAAAATATGATTTCAACTTACAATTGTTGTCATTTGCTGAAACTTCTGCTTCATTTTTGTTATTTGGATTGTAAGCTTTGAAATAAATATTTTTTTAAGTTACTAGTTAACTGTAAAATTCTCCATATTCCATTTTACTGAAATAGTAAAATATAAAATATAGAGGAACAAACATAAAAAAAATGATATCTCATAGGAAAGTCGAGGATTTGTTCACAGCGTCTACGTGATGCACACGGAACGTGAGCGGAATATGAAGCGTCATTTTAGCATCTTTTATGAATAAAGTTCTACATGTATCGTATTATGAAGCTAACAATAAGATATTACTGAAATAAATATTTTATATACTTAAGAAATTTAAGATCATTGGGTGTAAGTGCCGTGTAAGAATATCCACCACCCCATATCCATCTCGTGGGTGTTGTTAAAGGCGACAAAGGGAAACAGGCAGGAGATATGCAGCAACATCCTCCTAATAACAGCAATTGTACAACAAAAAACTGCGGTTTGCAACCCGCTCGCCAAGCATGGCAGCTATGACAATATACTCCCCATAAACAACGACACAAATAATCGGCCATCTGTCTCTGGCGGCCCCACTATTCCTCAAACTTAATCTCTCCAAAACACTTTTATTCTCCGACGGAAAATGAAGCTTCAGTCTTCAACATATTTGACAGCATACAGGCAACTAAATAGACAGATCTCCAAACGCAAGCGGCGGGACTAAGGCACCAAAGTCTTTGCCAGAGATCGGTCTACCAGAAAGAGTCAACTGTCAAAGCTAAAGAAAGAGTGTGGCAGCATCATTTCCGGGACACCTGAGTTTTTAAGTGAGAATGAGAGGTTTTATGGGCAGCTGCACACATCAACGTTGGATCCACAGCAACGATTGAAGACCAAGTTTTATTCGACACTATTCCTATGATATCTCGTACGTCACTGTGAGCGAGATTATGACTCTCGAGCACCTTAAAAATGGCAAGGCCTCAGGTGAGAATGGAATTACAGCGGAGCTTCTAAAAGCGAGTAGAAAACTAGTACTTTTAGTCCTTCAGAATCTCTTAAATTCCATCTTCCATGGTGGAACTACTCCGAAGACGTTGAGCAGAAGTGCTGTAGTCTTTTTCTTCAAGAAAGGCGGCAAAGCTCTCTTGAAGAACCTCAGACTGATTTTACAGATTCTATAGACCGCGTCTACGTGCTATTTTCGAGAGCCGTTACGATTCGTCTCGCACGCAGACTCGACGACTTCCAGCCTCCCGAACAAGCGAGTTTCTGAAAAGGCTTCAGTACCATAGACCACATACATACTCTGCGGCAGATTTTACAGAAGATCGAAGAGTACAATCTACCACATTGTCTTGCCTATGTGGACTATTGGAAAGCCTTTGATTCCGTTGAAACATGGGTGGTGCTACAGTCCCTTCAGCGGTGCCAAGTTGACTGTCTGTATACAGAAGTACTGAATTGTTTGTACAGTAGGGCTACGATGGCTATCCGAGTACAGAACTAGAGTACGAAACCTATCCAATTGCAGAGAGGTAAAAGACAGGGTGACGTTATATCCGCGAGACTCTTCACCGCTCCATTGGGAGACGTTTTCAAGGTACTGAACTGGAAAGGATACGGTATTAACATCAATGTCGAGTACATTACTCTGCTTTGATTTGCCAACGATATAGTCCTTATGGCAGAATCGCTGGAGGACCTAAGCACTATCCTCAATGACCTCAATAGTGTCTCCCAACGTATAGGTCTAAAGATGAACATGAACAGAACAAAGGCCATGTGTGATGTCTATGTCACACTTATGCCGGTAGTTGTTGGGAGCACTAAGCTCGAAGTTGTTGACGAGTATGTTTACCAGGGACAAATAGTCCGACTAGGTAAATCCAACTTCGACCAAGAGGTCAATCGATAGATTCAACTCGGCTGGGCAACATTCAGGAAATTACGACGCATTTTCTCGTCAGGTATATCTCAAAACCTAAAAAGAAATTGTACCACCAGTGCATGTTGCCAGTGATGACTTATATCTATAAGCTTTAGGAGGGGTTTCTCTGTGTGATAAACTTAGAAATAAGGGTATCCGCAGTCTACTGCGGATACCCTTATTTCTAGGTAACTAGGTAAAGGTAGGGTTCTAACCCGGGTGACCGACGTAGACTAGTAAGCTGAAGTGGCAATGGGCTGGCCATATAGCCGGAAGAACCGACAACCAATGGGGAATAAAGGTTCTCGAGTAGCAGGCTCGTACCGGTAGGCGAAGTTTAGGGTGACCCCCCACTAGATGAAGTGACGACCTGATAAGACAATGGATACAGGTGGCTCAGGACCGTGCTTTGTGGCAATCTTGGGGGCATTCTCCACTTGTAGAACTGCATAGGTTCTACAGTTGTGACCCTTGCACTAAGGACTGTGTAACATGACGTGCGTGTTTCAGTGGTTATTTACAACTCTTGTATGGACAGAATTAAGAGCGAATTTCGTATAAGTATTCCTGTATCCTTCATCGACGCTGTGGAGTTTTAGTCTTTACAAGTTCTGGGGATTATAATATACATTAGGATGTTAGGTATTCATCATCATCATCATAACAGTCCTTCACAAGTCCCACGCATCCATCGACTTACTGGATCTCTTACTAGGTCATCACTCTGTATAGCGAGACACCACCCTATACTTAACTTACGGGTATGAATGTGCGACTCAAAAGCTAAAAAAGTTAAAGTTACAGCCTATATATATAGCACTGCTGGGCACAGGCCTCCTTTTATTCCTAAACTTACAAAATCACAATCCAAAATCCAATTTTTATTAATAAGGTTGGGGAAAAGTTTTGTTCGTATTTTTTCAATATAAAATTGAATAAAAATCGTTTTGGTTGTTCTGTTTGTATCTGGCTGGTTTTAATATCAATACGTATAGAATTTTAAGAAAAACAAATTAAAAGTAAAAAACACTTTCCCGCCATTTGTCAATTGTTTCTCTATCCGCCAAAATGAGTGAATCTACCAAAGAAATTCGATACTTCTGAAGTTTTATAACAAAAAAGGGAAAAATTCCGCGAAAAAAATTGTGACGTTTATGGATCTAATGCAGTGTTAACAGAGGCGGCGTAAGGCGTGGGCGACGTAGGCCACTGCCTACGGCCTCGCGATCCAGGGGGTCTCGCGCTCTGGAGATTTATGCATTACTTAAAACCGTAAACGCGCCGAAAAAAATTCATTTTCATGAATTGATATTATTGACATAGCTAAATATGTTTTTATTTAGTCTCGCAACATTAGTTCGCGTTCCTATTGCGGGAAATCCCGCTGCGGGGCGACCAGTATATATACAGTAATCTATGGGAGCGACAAACGCTGAGGATTCCCCGTTCACATAGACATAGATTATATATTATTGTAACCTATGGAATGCAATAAAGTTATTGAGTATTGAGTATTACTAACTTTATTTAATCGTGGGCGCGTGACAATCGAGTAGAGAGTGCGGTACAGCAGCCCACTTGGTTGCTGTACGTATATTTTCGCGCTGTACGCACATGAGTAGATAAACGGAACAGACACAAAGCTTCTTAAGAACTGGCAAAATTGTTACCTATTTTGGTAGGGTTGTCATAGGTGAAGAAAAATTAAAGCTCTAGAACGTTTATGTACATTTTGTGATTGAATTAAAAAATATCGACAAACTTGTATCGAAAAATGATTGTCTGGTATTTAACAGTTTATTGATAAAAACTGTAATGATCTACCAAAAGACTTTAAAAATAAAAGAGTAGTAAAAAAGAAAAAGATGTTGGATTATGAAGGCAAGGATTAACCTATATAGTCTCCTAAAAGTCGGTAATAAACAGATTTTTTCAACACCATGCTTGTTCAATTATAACAAATTTGAATTTGAGCTTTATGGCTTTAAACCCACATTATGAAAATTTTAGTTTCCTTTATGATTTAAACAAGTTAAAAAATATTCCAAACCATCTAATATTAAAATAACTGTCATGATTTATACACAGCCCTGTGAGTGGGTGAAAGCAGTGACTTCCAACCTCACGAATTATGTGAAGAATTACAATTAATGATCCCTAATTTACCTAACTTCGTAACAGATGTAAAACAGCTTCTCTAAGTTACAGAAAATAATTTAAAAAATATACCCAAACATTTACATCGCTATTTAACAATACCGATCAGTACAGCCTCCGCTGAAGGAAGCTTTTTAAAATTACTACTTATTAAAAACCTGAGGAATGCAATGTTACAGAAAAGACTTTCAGCGTTGAAAGTTTTATCTATCGAGGCAGTTATAGAATCCAAGCTGGATTATGAGGCTGTAATTAAACATTTCAGCAGGATAAAAAGCAGAATATCTATTTCGTGTCTAATTGGTGTTGGTACTTAATCATTTTGTAAAAATAAAAATTTCATATTGTCAAGTGTTTTGTTTTTCATTTTATATAATCCGTCTTCTTGCGCACGCAGAGGGCCTCGCAAAATGTATCTTGCCCACATAAAATTTAGGTCTTGCGCCGCCACTGAGTGTTAATATGAATAACACAAAGTTGGTTCAAGCGTTTACAGTTCGAGGATTTTGATGTCAAAGATACAGCTCGCTCTGGTCGCCCTCACACGGATAAAGTCGATGCTATTTTTGAAAAGTGGATCAAGTTCGGCAAACTGAAGATTGACCACAAAACAATTTTGACCCATTTGAAAAAGTCTGGCTGTACAAAACATCTCGATATTTAGTTTCCACACGAGCTCACTGAAAGAAACCTAATGAATCGTGTAGTCATTTGCTACTCTCTAAAGAGACATAATGAAACCGAACCATTTTTGAAAAGATTGGTCATCGGTGATAAAAAGTGGATCACCTACGCCAAGAACGTGCGAAAAAGATCATGATCAAAGGATGATCCAGCTCCACAGACTGTAGTGAAACCTGGATTAACACGCAATAAGGTGATGCTGTGTGTATATCACCAGATATATAGACATAATAAAAATGTAAAATGCAAGTGTTTGTATCATAACGGAATAACCGAAACTGAGAACATAAAATTGAGGTATACTTATTGTCTTTATTACATACGACAGTAAATTTTGGCATGTAACGCACTTTAGCACCTTACACTGAAATATAAAATAATGAGTTACGTCAAAGGGAACGGATGTAAATGCCTCTATTTCAGCTTTGAGCTTTTTATTTTAGTACCGCGCAAAGCTTGAGGCAAAGCTCTTTGTAAGCTGACGTACCACACACAGCTTGTTCTAATTTCGGTATCATTAGGTTTTAGTTCAAAATGTTCAGTGTGCTGGTTTGTCATGCTAACCTATAAAAAAATATGGAGCACACTATTTTAAATAATTTATACATATTCCCTAAATTCGACGCTAGGATTCAATGCCTTTTCATTGTAAAGTTCATATAACCTTTGTCTACTCTTATGCAACTTTTACTGTCGCCCATTCATTGATTGCCTTGCGATTATTCAAGGAGAATGGTTTAGAAGTAAAAGTATTACTAAATTCATTGCAAATAAGGTTAAATAATGTTCCGTACAAAAAAAATCTGGATCATTTTGGTATGAATGTGATGGAAGATTTTTTAATATGTTACTTCTAAACTTCTCCAAGCCACGTGCATTGACTAGTAGTAAATGTAGTGCACGTCGTGAACATAAGGTAACGAAACTAACTGTCCATAGTAATCAGAGCTCAATTTTTGAATTATACTTTAAGGAACGACTTAACATTTGTAAAAATGAAGGAAGCCTCTAGAAGATTGATATAAAAGTCACATATTACAACAGATTAATTCGCATTATTAAGCTTAACAAAAACTTCCTCCATAATTTTTTCAAAAGGTTCGGATGTAGAACATGGGGTCTGTAGACGCTCACAACAATAATGTGCTCAAACTCGCTCAACAGAGAGGCTCACGATATCTTTACGTTCTTTACATGATAATAATTTACTAGCCAAAATTAAGAAGCCACCTCTTAAAACCGTTTCTCTATTGAAAAAACTGACAACCTGTTGATTACTGAAGTTAAACATTAAGTTATAAGCTTGTAACCAATGTACAGTAATACATAAAATATGAATATTGTTGCTATTTAAGAACAATTCAATTTCTAGCTCTTTACCTACCATGCCTTGTATATTTTGATGCACCATATGTAAACAATTTTGATCTCCTGTTGTATTCCTTACATAATGAACTATATCGTATGCTGTAAGCTCCTACGTGTGTCCATTGGAAGTAGGATGAAATCCCTGTCATCGCCCACACATTATTTTCAAAGAGTGTGAGCGAAAGACGTTTGTGGAAGATATCATCAAACTAGGGAATATCAAAATCTCGAGGTCGTCTAAATAGTTGCATTAAAAAGGTCACCCTCTATTTTGCGCCCTTTATGTGTGGAATTTTTTCTACAAATCTGTAAAGAACTAACGCTGAGAACAACATTCCCGAAAACGATTCCGTAATGTGCTTTTTTGTAGCACAAGTTTCCATTTTATATTATTTAATGGCTTCGTTCGCATAGAACATTTTTTAGCAATTTATATAATTATACTTTCCAATTTGATTTGCACACAATTTCAAGGATTTTAATTTTTTTGCGAGGAACCCTAATATTATTTTTAAATTAAAATAGCCCCAGTTACTCCTTGTAACATCAGCTATTTGCCAGTGAAAGTCTCATCAGAAACAGGTACAGCTACGACCAGTCGACCAGGTAGAAAAACAAATTTTTTTTAATATTGTTTTTTGTTATAAGTAACATACTATATACTTTTATATGTATTTAATTAAAACCTGTTATTTTAATGTTACAAACAGACACTTTCATTTTATTTATTTTTATAGATATAGGTTTCATGTTTTATTTAATCTAGAAACTTAATCAGTGTTCCATTTTACTTAGTCAACTTAAAGTTGACCTACTGATACTGATTGATTGAACTATTAGCAATTTGGAGAACTAATGAACCGTCGTTTGTGCTGTTCGCATTATTTAATTCAGTTATTTTAGCACTAGCAGATTAAGCGGTAAAGTTCGTGAATAGTACGTGAACTGCAAACACGCTGATTCGGATCCCAAATAAGATTAATAATAATGTTCTACATCCGTAACATTAAAAACTATTTTGAAACTTCTGTCAATTTCATATAGTGCTCATAAAAGTAAAGCAAGCTTAGTGATTTAGAAGTTTTTGTAATGAAGTACATTACTCTTGTACTAGGTACATTTATCTTTTGACCCGTTTATTGTAAAGAAAAATGTATTACAATTGTCAAAATTGAATGTGATTCCATTTTGACACAATATTATTTCTAATTATGTCCAGATCGAATTTCGGTTACGACCCCCAGTATCAACGGAAACTAAGTCATTTGCGGAGGCAAAATTATAGCACAGAATAAGTTAAAGAGATCGACTATATCACATAGTCCGATGCAGAACCAAGTTTTACGTGCTTTCGTGGCTTCTTGTTTCAAGATGATTGCATGACCTGGGATTGATCAGCAGTTGCACGTAGTCTAAATAGAGTAGACTAGTCTACTAGACCAACGAGGAAATCTAAATATTTTTGGTAAGTATACTCACAGCATCTTCCTGATAAATACTGACTTTGAAAAAAAACTGCGGTTGCCAAAATTACACTACCGAGCTGTCGTATAACTCAACCTTGATCCAAAGGAACCCTTCTGGTCGGCTCTTGATCGACTCGGAGGCAATATCAAAGACAAAGACACTAGGATCAACGAAACGCACCCAGATTTGTAAACAACTTTTTTTATTATATACTTTGGTTTCTAACCCGCGGCATGGTATTTCGATACACCCACCATTAAACCACGTCATCATCATTACGACGGTATAATAATATTTTTTGTGAATATTGCGCTGCAGATCGAGTTTCCGTTGCGGCGTGTGCAAGCACATGTGCACTCTCTATAGTCTACATATATCCTCACTTTCATAATCCGATAAGACGGCAATCCAACACGAGCGGAAAGATATCAGGCGCAAGACCAATGACTTTACGTGCTTTCCGAGACACGGGGGTCAAACATCACCAACTTTCTGACTCCGATATCGATAATTTCTTAACCATAAACCCAATAACTCTGGATCTGGAATTTGTACCAGAGACCTCGTGATCAGCAGTTGCGTTAACAACCAATGGACCAACGAGGCAGCAACTAAATAGCAATGTCTACGGTCAAACTTTTGGCAAACTACTAAATCGTTTCTTTATTTCACATTAACTTTTACTTGTGTTTCAAAATATAAATTGTTCACTAACTCAGATCAGAATTTTGTAAGAAATCAGACACTCGGGGTAGTGAGAAAATGACACATATAAATATAAATATATTTTTTATACTTCTCAAATAAATTATGCCTACAAACCTAGTTATAAAATTAGGTATAAGTAATACTAACGAAATATGAGCTTTGATTGCTTAAATTAATGAAATTCTTCTTCTTCTTCTTCTAAGTTAATGCCATTAGAACAATTTAAAAGTCAAAAGTTTCGACCCGGATACTTTATATGTCTATAATTTAAGATTTATTTCGATCAACTATCGAAGAGTAATGATTTCTTATATTTACGCGAACACTATACATTGATTAAAACTACTTTTACGGATTTTATCGCGTTTTATTTATATTAATTTTAATACCCGACGTTTCGGATGCTTTCCAGCACCCATGGTCACGAGGGACTGAGGTGACTGACGTCCCGATGTCAAAGTTAACCCGGAGTACCTTCAGCTTTTTAATTATTGTCTTTGGTCCGATCTACGCAGAATGAACTAACTGTATTTTGAAGTCTTGCAGTGGTATGCTTGGGTTTAGTTTTAATTTTATTAAGTATAGGATCCCAAGCAGGTGGTAGTACCCTGCCTCCATCTATATTGAAATTAGGATGTTTTTTGATGAAAAAAAGAATTTAAAATGGAAACCATATTGGTGACGGTAGAGGTCGTGCCCGGGTTGGTCACGTACTGTGAAATTTACGAAAAGCCGCTGAGCTGCCATGGGCCTTTTACTTAGTAAATCAATCCATCCATCCATAACGTTATTAAAATCTACTGCTGGGCTGCCTCTCCCATAGATTGCCTAAAGTTGGATTTTACTATAGTTACCACACTTGCCAGACGGGTTGGCAGCCGCATTTTTATAATTTAGTTTTGTTATTAGAAAGGCTGCTGCCTATCTCCTGTTCCAGTTTCCCTCTGTTGCTTCATAGAATACTATAATACACAATAAAATGGCTGTCAACCTTATTTTGTACGAGGATTGGCGTCGCCGGGAACACACATATAGGCAATTCGTTGCAAAGTCGTATTACCACGACTACAAACCCGATTCTCTGTGTTGACAGACAGTAATAAATTTACTGAGACAGTAATAAATTTACTGTCTGTCAACACAGACAACATTTTAGACTTTTGATTAATGTTCAACATCATCATTTAAAAAATCGTTTAAATTTTAATACATATTTATTTGTAAATAGGGTGCTATTTGGCATTTTCTAAATAATTTTCATGTGAAATTTGGAAACGATTGTAACGTCAAAACACATCTCGTGTTGATATTTATACGTGTGAATTGACATGTAAATGACATTTTAGTGGCTACACGGGCTCCGCCCACTCCCCTGTTCTATTATGTCTGTATTATAGTATTCTATGGTGATAATGCATATTCTAACACCTCCATTTTGCTTTTATATATAGACTGTTTCTATTTACACACAATAAATATTATTTAGTCTGACATTTTATCACACAATAAATATATTTTCGCAAACAACATGTCAAAGCAATACCTTATATCACGTGTACTAAACTTGTAAAACGGTTTGCTCATACTAGTGCATTTCGATACATGTGACTGAATATTTCCCTCTTTGATCAGCAGCATAAACACGTGCACTGCATTATTCAAGTATCTCGTATTTACCATTATGTTTGCGCAGATTTAAATATAGAAATGCTTTTTAATGTTGGACATATATCAATTTTAACAGACTTCAAAAAAGGAAAGTAGAAAGAAGGAAAAATTCCCAATTCTGGTGTATTTTAATATAAATGTTACGTTATATCTTTGCCGATTAAATTATTATTTATTGGTTAGATAAATATAACTGTAATAATAATAGACTATATATACCTCGAGTGTGGTTTCATTTAATATGTATAATAAATTCGGGTAGGATAAGTAGAGAATGAGGTTTTTATGTAACTATATAAACGACGTTCAACTTGAGTATATGTTACTTCTCTCAGAAGGATTAAAATATAAAAAAGTTAAAACCGATTTCAATTTTTTTTAAGTATATCTTCCATACTCTTTGTTTCAGCACCGACTTCAAAAGCTGTTAAATCATGTAAAAATCGTTTTATTTTATTTTCTGAAGTCAATTTTCACTTTTTTTTAAGTTAAATTATTACTTTGTCTTATCTATACCTCTACTTCTGCTTAAAGCATCATGGAGAGCTAATTCTATATTAGTTTGTATGACATTCCAACTTAATTGTTAGAGTTGGCAATTCACCACCTTCTTTGTTGAAGAAATGTTGTTACCTCGATTTTAACAATGATCATCATCATCATTGCAGCCTATCGAAAGGCAGCTGCGTCCTTTATTGCAGTTGATTTATTTCGGATAGGTACATCAGAGTTGACAATTTAAAGGACTAATGATCAATAAATTACATTTACCACTGTGGCCGTGGAAGGAAAAGGGGAGATCTCCCGCCGGGCAAGGTCTTCTGCCCGGGGAGAGGCCAACACTCCGTGTGATAGTTCGGAGATGTTCGATTGATTCGGAATGTTGATAGCGTGATTTAGGCTTCGGTATGTTTCGCTTGCGGCGCGACGACAGCGCCGCCACATCACCCCCCTGCTCAGACCAGAGGTCGATAGTGCACTCCAATTGCCGGTGCGTCCTTAATGCCGGTGAGGAATGCATGCTGTGTGCGTAAGGGCAAGTAACACCGGTGCGAATAATATGCCGATGTGTAATGCATGCCGTACTACGCACTGGCAAGTGATGCCGGTGAGAACGATGTGCCGGAGCAAGTGCCAGAAGTCTGTCTTATAAATCTGCGGTGAGTCGAGACGAAGACAAGTTGGACTGGCTTGCAGGAACTGAAGACTGCAGAAGACGATTCTCAGTATTGACTGGTAGGGGTTCTTGAAGATATTGACGAAGGCATGAAGTTGTAGTTTCCGAAGGTTGTTGGTTGCGTGTTCAGATCACGTCGGGTGGTCACTACTGTGGCCGTAGAAGGAAAAGGGGAGATCTCCCGCCGGGCAATGTGTTCTGCCCGGGGTGCGGCCAACACTCCGTGTGATAGTTCGGAGATGTTCTATATATGCTGTTTATGATTCGGAATGTTGATAGCGTGATTTGGAATTCGGTGTGTTTCGCTTGCGGCGCTGCAACCCCTGCTCCTTTTATTTCTTTTGAAAGTTTGTCATACAATATAACACCATCGCACAAAAGGATCTTTTTACCATATTCTTGTAAAGTTATTGTAATGTTTTAATATAGAGGGTAAGACGAAAAACAAATCAGTCGGTTGTCCGAGCATTAAACGAAGCATATACGTTAGCAAATTACTTGTGTTTTATTCTAAATAATTTCACAAATACAACATTTTGGCGACGAGTTTCGTTATCTACGTGTGTAAAAAGTGTTATTAAGAAAAGAAATTATGGCTACCAGTGCTAATGTAGTGTTCGGAGGCAGTCTCAGTTTTGACCACCGAATTCACGAGTGGAGTGTTTTTAAATGCCGATTATTCCAGTTTTCTACCGCTAATGATATAACGGAACAAACGGACAAAGCTGGTGTTAAGCGTCGAGCAATTTTACTGTCGTCATTATCAGAAGACACGTTCCGTATCCTCAGAGATTTAGTGACACCGAAGGAACTTGATGATACAGAGTACAAAGTGCTTATACATTATTTTGACAAACATTTTATGCCAAGGAAGTGTACATTCGCAGAACGTTTTAAGTTTTATAAGGCTGAGCAACGTCCAGGCGAGGGATTGGCTGAATGGGCGGCCAGAGTACGAAGTCTTGCACAATACTACGGGTTTAAGAGCGAGCTTGATATTGCCTTGCGTGACCGATTCGTATTAGGACTAGAAAACATATCAGAAAAAGAAAAGTTATTCTCAGAATGCATCGACACATTGACGTTCAATAAAGCGTTGGAGTTAGCACAGGGGGTGCATTGCGCGCGATCAGCTTTGCAAAGGACTTTGGAGACTACGCGTGACTCATCACCATCACAGCGGACGATATTTGCCGTGCGTGCGAGTACATCACGGTTGTGATCACAACAACAACAACAACGAAAAACGTTTTGTGAAGTATGCGGTTATAAGAACCATGTTAAAAATCAGTGTAGATTTATTAATTATACATGTCAAAAGTGTCATCAAATAGGACATTTGAAACGAATGTGTAAAACACAAATAAAGAACAATAATTTTGTAACGGAGGAAGGGGACGACATTGTCGAAGGTGAGAAATTTTATAACATTAGGTCAGTAACTGGTGAGCCTATGCAACAGATGGTAACGATAGCGGGCGAAAGCATTTTATGTGAAATAGATAGCGGTAGTGCCGTTTCGGTGATGCCAAATGATGTCTATGAAGCGTATTTTAAAACAAAGTTCAGAATGCGTTTTTCTAATATCGTTTTAAATTGTTATAACGGGAGTAAGATAGCACCCAAGGGTTCCGTGGAATTACCGTTAACGTATGAAAAATGTACACAGCGAATAACATTTTTTGTAATCGATACAATACATAAACGACCTACTTTGTTGGGACGTGATTTTTTGAGCTTGTTTAAGTTAAAGATTTGTGGGTCATGTTATTATAGTGCAAATGAGAGCGATTTAGGTTCTAAGCTTTTAAAAAAATATGAAAAATTATTTTATGACGAATTGGGGAGATTTAATAAATTTAAAGTTACCTTGAAAATCAAACCAAATGTACCTTTAAAATTTTTTAAGCCGCGCCCTGTACATTTTTGCTCTAAAAAATAAGGTAGAAATTGAAATAAAACGTTTGGTCGAATTAGGTATTTTAGAAAAAATAGATCATTCCGACATCGCTACACCAATAGTTCCGGTGTTGCGGGCCGATGGAAATATTAGGATTTGTGGGGATTATTCTGTCACCTTAAATAAAGCTCTGTATGTAGATAATTATCCAGTACCGCGTATTGAAGAAATATTTGGGAAACTCCATGGAGGTGAGGAGTTTACCAAACTTGACCTCTCCAGGGCCTACAACCAGTTGGAACTGGATGAGTCGAAACAGCTGACTTGCATTAATACCCACAAGGGTTTATACCGTTATAACCGGCTAGTTTTTGGATTATCCAATGCTCCTTTTATTTTTCAGCAAACACTTGAAAAATTACTGGGTGATATTGAAGGTGTTTGCATATTCATTGATGACATTTTAGTGACGGGTGAAAATCGTAGTATATACTTGGAACGTTTAGAGAATGTTTTAAGCAGATTAGAGGATGCTGGTATGCGGTTAAAGAAAGATAAGTGTGAGTTTTTTAGAGATTCGGTGGAATATTTAGGATTTGTAATAGATAAAAACGGGCTTCACAAGTCACAAAAAAAAGTTAACGCTATTTTAAATTGTAAACGACCCAAAAATGTAAGTGAATTAAAATCGTTTTTGGGCCTAGTAAACTATTATGTGTTTCGTTCCTAACACTTCCGGTGTTCTAAACCCTTTGAATCGTCTTTTAAAAAAGGACGCAAAATGGCATTGGGGAGAGGAGCACGAAAACTCTTTTAATGATATTAAACAAGAAATGGCTTCTGAACGGGTGTTAGCTCACTATACACCCGAGCTGACGACGATAGTTACAGCGGACGCGGGTCCTGAGGGCTTAGGCGCTGTGCTGTCGCAAGTACAAGGGAATGGCGAGGAACGCGTCATTGCCTATGCATCACGTTCACTTTCGAAAGCAGAATGCAATTACGCACAGATTCAAAAAGAAGCTGCGGCCCTTGTTTTCGCGGTGAAAAAGTTTCACTATTTTTTATATGGCAGAATGAAACCGTTCATTTTGCGTACAGATCATAAACCGCTCATAACAATATTTGGTGATAAAAAAGGAATCCCAGAGTTGGCAGCAAATCGGTTACAAAGATATGCTCTATTTTTGTCGAGTTATAATTTCAATATTAAGTATATTAAAAGCGATGATAACATTGCAGACTTTCTATCCCGATCAATAGACGGTATGCGCCAGTGCAGTGAAGTGCTTAGCCCAGAGGTAGATACATGTTTGTACATAAATTTTTTAACGAATAATATTTTGAAACCGGTTACGTTAAATGACGTTAAGTTAGCGATAGCGGAAGATGCGATTCTAAAGCGAGTAGCGCAATACTTAAACAAAGGATGGCCAGGAAAATTACTAAATGATAATTTTAAACCTTATTATAATTGTAGGTTTGAACTTAGCGTAGAAAACGGTTGTCTTCTTAGGGGGCATAAATTAGTAATACCTACCATATTTAGGGAGCAACTTTTAAATGAACTTCATAGTTCCCATTTTGGAATTGTGAAAACTAAAGCGGAAGCGAGATCGCATATGTGGTGGCCAAATATCGACAAACATATTGAACAAAAAATAGGTTCGTGTAGCATATGCAGTACAATGCGATCCGCCCCACCACACTCTCTGCTCTCTCCGTGGCCCTACCCGGAGAATCCTTGGGAACGTGTGCATCTTGATATGTTTTCACTAGAGGGTAAGCATTACCTCATCATCGTTGACGCTCATACCAAGTGAATTGAATGTTATTCTATGCAGTCAACAGACACCTTATCGATTATTATAAAATTGGAAGACGTTATGAGTAGGTTTGGTTTAATGAAAGTATTAGTAACGGACAACGCGACAAATTTCTGTTCTAATGAGTTTAACGAGTTTTGTAGTATTAACGGAATCAAACACATAACTAGCCCTCCTTATCATCCGGCCTCTAATGGACAAGCGGAAAACAGTGTTAAAACTATAAAAAAGGGTATAAAAATAATTCTAACCGAAAAAAATAATCAAGTTTCAATTAATAAAAAAATAAATAACCTTTTGTTTAGCTATCGTAACTCCGTTCATACAACAACAGTGTTTTCTCCTGCTCAATTGATGTTTGGCCGTTCGTTACGTTGTCGTTTCGATCTGTTGCGAGGCACGAAATCGCTTGAGTCACAAAACTCACCTTCAACATTGTCTTTTAAACCTAATCAAAATGTTTACTCTAAACAGATCTCACAAACTAGAAACTATGGAGGACAACGCAGTGTTAAATTAAAAAAAGGAGATCAAGTGTTGGTTAAGCATTACTTTTACAACGGAAATAAACATACTTGGAAAAAGGGTATTGTTCAAAAAAAAATTGGGAATAGAATATATTTAGTACATATATTAGATTTAGATTTAGTGGTAGAAAAACATATTGATCATTTATGTTTGTATAAAGGATCAAATGAGTTTTGTATAACAAAGCAACATAACAAAGGGGAGAATAATGTTGTTTTATCTAGTTCTTTCGGGGAAGCTGGATTAAAATGTAGGGGACACTCAGTGCAAGAAACCAATTATCCTAACCAAATTGCAACGACCGAGTCAGAAGTAGAAGGGGAAGGTATAGAGCCAAGTGTAGGTCCTAATGTGTCCTCAGACTCAAATGAATGTTCTCAATCCGAAAATGTCCTTGACCTTACGTCAAAAGAGCCCAACGAACGCCGTTATCCTGTTCGTTCCACAAGAAATCCTAGTGCTAAGTACAAATATTAAAGCTGAACATGTTTGTTAGAATAATATTTAAGTAGTTTTGTATAATAGATTATGTAATTAAGTGTTATTTTTTTAAAGTAATATTGGAGGGATTGTTATGTTTTCATATAGAGGGTAAGACGAAAAACAAGTCAGTCGGTTGTCCGAGCATTAAACGAAGCATATACGTTAGCAAATTACTTGTGTTTTATTCTAAATAATTTCACAAATACAACAGTTATATTTTATAATATTACGAATACGAAGCCTAACTTCGTTATGTTCCGCTTGCGGCGCGACGACAGCGCCGCCACACCAAACGGAAAAAAACTGGAAATGTCTAAGCGCTTCAGCATTTAAAATACTGGCCGATTATATAGACATGTCAACTAAAATTATCACATTGGAATTATTGTAGAAGTTACTAATAACATTAGGTTTACCTCAAATTTCCACTTAATTAATTTAAAAAATACAAGGTGCACAATAACACAAAAGGAAAATGTTAGAATATGCTATTGTCCATCAGTCAACTTTCACATACACCCTGACATACAGTTGCAAATGTTGTTATTAAAATTAACTTAAATGTTAACACGTTTGAGATGGGCACACTGTGGCGATCTTTCCACAGAACATGAACAGTTCTTTTGGGATACAAATTAGGCAAGCAAGACCCCTTCGGGCTCTCCCATAGATGCCTCATTGGGCGATTATGCCATCGTAACCAAATAAAACCACACACGAGTTATTATTTTTTAATTTCTACTAACCGAAACGCCGAATTATAGAAACTGTAAGGATTGCGTAGAAAAAAAAATACAGAGCCAATTTACAAGTGCTAATATAGGCTACAACTACGATAGGATTAAATCTTTCTTCATTCTTGTTTATCAGCGCGAAAAATTTCACTGCTGAACATGGGTCCCTCCCATCGTAGAGATGTATAGCAAGTAGGTTGACGACCGTGGTACCAGATATCTTGCAACTACGATATACGTGGTACAGCTATATTGTGGTTGTAACACGAATGGGTTGGCTCGAACGGGAAGGGCCGCGATCTCACATAATACCAACGTAAAATAGCAGCATAGTGATGCTGTGGTGCATGTCGCATGGTGAGTGTTGTGAACTGGAGACCCTTTTTACAGGAAAAGAGGCACTCTATCCCAGTCCTCAGGAGTGACAACGCATCTGCATTTTAATTAGTATTAATCGAAAATAAATGTAGATGTCTATGAGCTACAACACCCAGTTACCACTGGGTGAACTGTGTGCTCTTACTCTGTAAAAAAAACTTTGACTCTACTCTCCGTCACCAGTTTGGATATTTTACCCCTTGTTTAAATGATTGGTAAAAGTGCCATCTATCAGAAGTCATGAGCATTTTCTAGTATTTTCTATAGTTGTATACTATTTGGCCAAATACCGAATACTAGAGTAAGATGATATATATATATATATATATAGTAGTCAGATAATTGGTAAAATAAAAATATTGATTTATTTTATAATTATATATTTTATTATAATCATTAAAATAATCACAGGTACATAATCAACTTCCGTATTATAAAAAATATCAACAAAAAAAATATCAGATAAATGTCCATGTATTTGAATTATTGTAATTAAATTGGAAGATTATGGTGCGTAAAAACTAATTTTTCGGATTTTCTCCGAAGCTTTCCTTTTCTTAAACCAACAACGACATCTTGCTTCTGCAAACGCACGAAGATTTTTGCTGAAGAATTTTGCATTCTTTTCTCTTCTCACACAATTTCTTTTCAAAGTCAGCGCTAACATATTTTTTACAACCAAACTAAATTTAGCTATTATTACAAGCAATAAAGCTATGGTCATTGCAAATAAGAGTCATCATAACTCAGGGCTTTGACGCTCGCCATAATTTCATAATACGCGAACAGCTCATTCAGATACCACCAACACCACTGAAACTTTTTCTACTATTTCTTTATCAGTGCTTTAAAGTCTACTGCATGGTCTTAGTCATAACACTTGGCAAGTGTATTAACGAATTGAGTACCCGATGTCTTCTACCTTTAATGGGGAACAAAGTTACTCGTATAAGTGCTCGTCTGTTATACCACCATCAATAGAGCGCCACCATATATATGTGCTGTATCTAATAAAATTTGGAAGCCATAAGATCTATCACGTCACCTAGTCGCATCGTACAATAACCACGGTGTTTAATTATCTTACGCCACTTTACGGTTACGTCACTTTACGGTTAATTACAATTTTAATTGCAACCGCTCGGCGATGAAGGAAAATATCGTGCATAAACTTGCATGTATAAAAATTAAAGACATCTCAATTTAGAGGAGGCTGATACCCGACAGTGGGACGCATATAGTTTGTTATTTTAATTTCTCATTTTATCGGCTCGGAAAAGTCTATTGCTTTGAGCGGGAGGTTGTGTCTTGTAGCACCTTCTGAAATGTCTTAACTCCATTTACCCCCAACCTTTTTTGGGAGACATTTTTACAATACTATTTAGAGTGATAGTGGTTTGGTAATGTTGGTATTCTTTCCGCGTCATTAAGGCGGCTTTAGTCGAATATTGTGAAACCTGTTGAACATAACTTTTATCTTGTTCGTCCTCTCCTCTAATTTTTACAACGCAAAAAGACAACAAATAATGTTCTTTATAATGTACTAAATAATTTTTATAGAATTGGGGTGACAAACGAGCACACAGTCCACAGGATGGTAAGTGGTGGCTGTGGCTCATACACATCTACATTTGTCCTCGAGAGTTTCGTTGTCACTTCAGCATGTGTCACATTTTGTCAAAGGAGCGACATTAGAGTTCGTGCTGTAAAGCACCCGAAACTTCGGAAATCAATTTAAAATTAAACGCGATAAAATTCTTAAAATTAGTTTCATTAATATTTATTATTCGCGTAAATATAAGAAGTTATCGAAATTCAAAAATATTTGCAAGAAGAATTTGGTGTCAAGGGTAATAATAAAAGTATTTAATCTATTCATAAATAATGTCCTCCTGACCGATTCATTTCGATTTCGGTCACGGCGGCCAGCCTCAACGGAGACTAGCCATCGGCACAGGACAGGATTATAGCGCCCAAATGCAAGCACAGATGCACTCTCTAATCCCTTACTCTCATAGTCCGGTGGGACGGTGAACCGGCGAAAGATCAGGCGCAGAACCAGGGCTTTACATGCTTTCCAAGGCACCGAAGGGGGTGAGATACCACCAACCTCCTGACTCCGGGTAGTTACTGAGAATTTTTTATACAAAAACTCAATAACTAATATTTTTGTTAAACTACTAAACCTTTATTTAAACAATAATGTACAGGAGTGGCAATCTACAACAGTCAAGTTTCCACAAAAGAGCCGTCAACACTCTGATTCCGGGTTGTTACTGAGGATTTCTTGACGGAAAAACCCATTAGCAGATTTTGACTCCGATCCGGAATTCGAACCCAGGTCCACATGATCACTAGTCCCCGCTTACGACCACTATAGCTCAACGAATCAGTTAAATATAAATTCATAGATATCTATTTATCATTATGTATTTTTGCACAGTCTTTTTAAATGTAGTATTTAATTAGACGTATAATATTTTAGTTTATTAAAAAGAATTTGTCACTTCAGTGTAGCAATAAAGTAGCAACACTGTCGTGTATTAGGTAAGCTAATAAGATTGGCCTGTGTTCAACGATAAATAAACCGCTGATGCAGATAGTAGGACATTGCTAGTTAAAAATATTGCTTATTTTATGTTAAACCCGGGGATTTATCTTACACTGAACCACCCAGCCACCTAAAACGTTAATAAGAAAATTTAATATTTCAACATTAACGTCAGCAAAGTAAAGCTTTGGTAGAAACATCTGGATTTTTATACATTTCGAAAGTCAGCAAGCGCTGTTTCTCTCATGAGTTTTTTTTATAAATATAGTAATCAGATTGACAAAGAATAGTGCATCGTACTCGGACCAGTCGGGCACCCTTTTTTCTATGGTGTAAACGTATCTCCGCCTCAAGGGAGCAAGGAAGGTTTATGTTGGACTAGGGCTGCCATCTCTAAAACCTGTCGCCTGATCGCCCCCCAGGACCGGAAGTGTAAGTTCCCCGAATTTCGGAGCTTTCACCCCGGACATTTCAATACTTTTTTTCATTCACTTACTTCTTGATTAAAATATATTTTACTTAATTTTAAGCCTCTTTTGTTGCATAAAATAGCGTGTTTAATCGTTCTTATGACGACAAGTGAGTAATTTTGCTTTATTTTTAAACCTTATTAGGTATTAAATATAAGATAAACAAACTCAATATTAGCTACTCAGTTAATAAAATTAAACGATAACTTGTTTAATTTTTATTTTTCCATACAATTAACGATATTTAGTTTAGTTTTAAAAGAACTTAAATCTTAAATCAAATTCAGAAAGTTATAATAACTTATACTAAGGAACAATTTTAACAGCCCTACATGTTTATTTCTTTATATTACAAGAAACAAAATACAATTTGTTGTTTCATTCATAGATCTATGTAACTAAATTAAATCGATATTTAAATTAAAAAGAAATAGTTTTTAATTATTTGGCAATTCTTAAAGCAATAAGAATGCCTCCAAATTTTAAATAGACTAGACAGAATTAAAACTTAAATAGCTTATGTTATGAATTTAAATTTTTTGGTAACACTTAAACGAATACGGTAGTTCTCTTAAAAAAAATAGTGTCAGTTAGTCTGTTCAGACAATGTACAGTCAATTTATATTTAAATAAAATGAATAGAAAATCCAACTTAAACTGTCTAACTAACAATCTTAAACCGATAGAAATACAGAATGGTTCGGATATAAGTGTTAAAGTTTGTAGAAGGGAATAGCTAAATTTCTAAAGTTCAATACTGCAATGGCAAGACGACCGTGGGGACTATGAATAGAGTATTCTATTCTTTTCAGGTACGCAATGGATATTTAGTTCAAATGCCAACCGAATATTTTACTGATCTTGTATTGCATGACATTACAAAATCTAAATGCAAATCATTTAGATTCTTAATCGAGGAAAAATGTCTGTAGACCACAGCATCTACTTACCATCAGGTAGAAGGTATGCTCGTTTCTCACCCTAATACTATTTAAAAAAACATAATCCTATCCTGCCTGGTCCGTCTGCTTCTTTCTTACCTATTTCTCCTATTAACCATTTCACTGTCCCGTGAGTCATATATATGATTATTTCGATAGTCTAACTATTGTGTATTTTTCGCGGACAGTGAAGTTATTGAAGCCACTTGAATGAACTAATTTAAAACTATTTTTTACGGCTACGGGATAGCTTAGCCCATGAGCTACCAAGCCTCTTTAACTTCACTGTACACGAGCAACCTTGGTACAATATGCACCAGCACCGATAAAATTGTTAAAAGGTTATTTTGAGTACTGATATATAAGGTACTTGGTCAAGTCATGCCAATTGGGAAAACGCGATGAACTGTTCACTCCAAACTTTCTTAGAAATCAATACCTGTAGGTGTACGACTACATTATAGTTTGCTACTTTACTTTTTTTTAATTATTTATAATTTTGACGGGAGTGACGTCGTTATATAACACATCATTTAATTTTTTCTTATGGGTGTCGTGAGATTTTTCGTTTTTTTGGTAATGGAGAATTGACCGTCAATCTTCCGTAACTTCTTGAGTTCAATGCGAGCGGGGGGATCACCAATTCTTTGTTTTGTAAACCGCGAACGTTGTTTTCTAACATTAATTTTCCTTTAATGTGACTAATGAAATGCTGTCATTATTTATGTGCGCACTTTGTCAACTTGATTTGAAGTTTATTTCAAATAAGTATGTAACTTTTTTCTTATATGCCTAAAAACATTAAATGTCGTAAAAAATATAACTGTACGACGTATTGATCGTGACAGCTACTCGCCTAGTTGGCGCCCGCGCGGGATCAAGAACTGAGACACAGTTTTTGTTCTGAACTGCCAGTCTAAAAGTATAGGAGAAAGCTGATCTGTTAGGCTCTCTCTTTGCGTCCAACTCGACTCTTGATCACGGGGGGAACACACCGCCGACCATCCCGCGGTGTGAGAGCTCTATGCCAGATGTACGGTTAACACAGCGCTCGGTTCGTAAAGCACTCCTCTCCCTGGACTTCAGCAAGTCGAGTGGCCTAATGGAGACCCTCCTATTGTGCTGAAGACGTGTGCTCCGGAGTAGGCACCGGTTTTAACGCGTCTTTTCAGGTACTCCTACTCCCAAGTCGTAGTCTCGAATTCTCGGAAGACAGCTTTGTCCACCCGATCCCTAAAAAAGGCGACCGCTCAGACCTGTCCAATTACAGGCCTAACGCCATTACCTCCTTGTTCTCCAAAATAATGGAGTCCATTATAAACTGCCAACTCTTGAGATACCTTGAGGAAGGCCAGCTGATCAGTGACTGCCCATACGGTTTCCGTCGTGGTCGATCAGCGGGTAATCTTCTGGTCTACCTTACCCATAGATGGACGGAGGCAGTAGAGTCCAAGAGGGACGCATTGGCCGATAGTTTGGACATTGCGAAGGCCTTCGATCGGGTCAGGCAGAAAGCTCTTCTTTCGAAGCTCACTTCCTATGGGCTTCCCGAGAAATTGTGCGATTGGATCACTAGTTTTCTTGCTAATCGGAGCATCAAGTTCGTAGTAGACGGTTCATGCTCTGATTACAAGCCTATTGACGCTAGTGTTGCACAAAGCTGCGTGCTATCACCAACGCTGTTTCTTCTGCATATCAATGATATGTTGCAAACAAGTAACAGTCATTGCTATGCGGACGACAGCACTGGTGATGCTTTATACACCGGCCGTGCCAATATTTCTCGGGAAATCGTCGCCGAGTACCGGGACAAACTTGTGTCTGAAGTCGAGTCTTTGCTTAACAAAGTCTCGGATTGGGGGCGACTAAATCTAGTCCAATTCAATCCCCAGAAGACACAAGTTTGGAATCCTCAAGTCGGAATCCTCGGCGTCGACATATTGAATAGTGTGCAATTTCGTGGTCACTTGTAGGGGAAGGCCAAATTGGCCTCTAAAAAAGCTTGGCGTACTCAGTAGAGCGGGACAGTATTTCATGCCGGCACATCGCTTGCGACTTTACAAAGCGCAAGTTCGACCTCACATGGAATACTGTTCTCATCTCTGGGCCAGGGCACCCCAGTGCCAGCTCCTTCCACTTGACTGCACCAGAGCAAAGCTTTTGCGTTTTCTATCGTATCTACCATTGGGAATACTCTGAGGAATTGTTCGGGTTAGTTCCAGCCGCCAAATTTCACGAACGCACATTGCGTCAAAATTCACGATACCATCATCACCATCTGGATGTTTGGCGATCTACCACTGTGCGCTTCACTAGGAGTTTTCTTCCTTGTACAACCTCTCTGTGGAATTGTTTACCACCGGTGTGTTTTCTGGACCGATACGACTTAGGGACCTTCAAGAAAAGAGCTTACTCTTTCCTAAAAGGCTGGCAACGCACCTGCAATTCCCCTGGTGTTGCGGTTGTTTATGGGCGGCGGTGGTCACTTACCATCGGCTGAGCCGCGTGCTTGTTTGCTCCCTCTTCTATAAAAAAATACATAGAAGTCTTTGCAGATAAGCGACAAGGAGCAGCGTCAAACGTGCGAGACATCTGGTACTGCGATCGTCAATCCGCCTAGCAAGCGTTTAATGCTTCAACGAGAGAGACCTAGCCAACTGAAGATTTTCAAAGGTGAAGTAGAAAAGAAGAACTTTTGATACAAATGAATCACACATCCAACTTTAAAAAGAAACAATGCAACAAATTCAAAATTGTTTGAAAACGTCTTCACAATATATCGATGCGTCGCGTTCCGAAGTTTTAAGTAGATTTTGACGGTAGCTTGAGCCAGGAGATAATCGGTGACTATATTATCTCAAGGCGCTTAAATACACATATTATCTTTAGGTTCACATTGCCATCGAAGCACTTGTTCCGCCTTTGAATGAGTGAATGAATATACTTTATTGTACACCACAAACAAATTTACAAAGAACATAACAAAGAGCAGATTACATGTACAATTTGGCGGCCTTATCGCTACATAGCGATCTCTTCCAGGCAACCAAAGATGTAAAGGAATAAAACAGTGAATACTAGGTAGGTGGCGCAATATAAATATACCTATAATATCAATACATGCAATAAAATAACATATAAATAACTAATACATTAAAAAATATGATACATACATATATATGAGAAACGATTCAAAGAGCTTTTACACGCTACCTTACCTTTTCAACTCCAGGCATATCGCATAGACACCCCTATAGTCAGAGGCTAGCATTTTTCAAAACGACAACCTTACGTGACCGACTATCACATTGCAGACTTAATGTTCCTACACAAGTTACTGCATAACAAAATCAAAAGTACACACCTCCTCGATCACATCAAATTAGTTATCCCGTACAGATATCCTCGATATCCAATTCGCAAACTATTTAGCATACCTTGCCACAAAACAAATTTAGGCGCGCATTATCCCCTAGCCAGAATATGTAACACATACAATGAAATTATGACCAAGATACCGAACATCGACATTTTCAACGACTCTGCCCGATGCTTCAAAAAAAAATTGACCAATTTCTTTTCACCCTCTCAGCACACACTCATTCCTTAGTTAGTTTTTTCTTAATATAAGTTATTTTGTATTCAGTACAGTACAGTTGTTTTGTATACCTGTAATTGGCAAACATATTTAACCATATACATTTGATTATATATGATATGGGTTGATAATGTTCAAATGTATATGTATAAATATATATATATATATATATATATATATATATATATATATATATATATAATGTATTAGTGACAAAATTTATTCTAAACCTTTATTTAAAATTATATATAAAATAATAACCTCTAGCAAAAAGAGATCGGACACGTCTACTCATGCCATCTTGTAAAACTACATTATTTCAGAGGAATTGCCTCATAATGTGTATCAAAGTTTATAATAAAGTTCCTAAAAATATTCGTGAACAACCATTAAGGCGAATGAAAAAAAGTTTAAACCAGTGGCTAATAAATACTGCCTTTTATAATAACAATGAATTCTTCAACCAATAAATAAATTTTCATTTTATTTTTATGATTTTGCTAAACTAAGTAAATTACTAGAGATCCAGGATTTTGCGTGATACTTCTCAAATGAACAAAAATTAATTTTTCTATTTTTGTTATGTTTTACTAAAAACATAAATATAAAGTTTTTATAAAAGAAAAAGAAAATTTATAAAAGTGTTTGCTTCCAATTTTATTTATTTTATTATTTTAATTTGTTTCTTAACATATTTATTTTAAACAATTTACATGGTGTAAACGTATCTCCACCTCAGGGGGGCAAGGAAGGTTTATTTTGGACTCGTAATGACGAAAACCAGTATGGTGTTATATTCGGTGTTTTTTCGTAACTTTTCTATATTTTTTATTTCTTTTAATCAAAGTAATCACCAATGCAATCGATGTATCTTTGCCAACGCGGCGGCAGTTTATTCGTGCCCTTCTTGAAAAAATCAGCTGGACGGGAAGCAACAAATTCTTCAAAGGCATTTCGTACTGCTTCTCGGGTATTGAATTTTTTCCCGACAAAAAGTAATCCAGATTCTGGAAAATTTAAAAGTCTGAAGGCGCAAGGTCTGGTGAATATGGTGGATGACGGAGAGCTTCCAACCCCAGCTCTTGTAACTTGAAGACAGTCTGTTGTGCAGTATGAGGCCGAGCAGGAGCAGCGAGACAAATTGACCAAAGCCGGTTGGAGATGTGCAAACTTCTTCATAATTGTGTTCAGTTCTTCACAGAACACATCTGCAGTAATGCTGCTGTTACCTGCCGCTTGTGCCTCGTTGCAGCCACTCATATTCCATAATTAATCATTGAGTTATAATGTACTACGTACTAGAGAAGCTATTCCAAACAAAAATTGTGCGCTACTTCTATGTCTTCGCGCATGCGCGGTAATAGTAGAGTCGCGCATGCGCAGTTGGTATAAACGCGCTTTGCGCTTGCGCGGTCAGTTTTTGTTATTATAGATTATACGTAAGTAGAATGGTCAGTATGTAGTAATTGTTTATTTATATTGTATTGTTAATTATATCGAGTACTTACAATTTTTTAAAATGTTTTTTATTTTGTATATGTGCTAATTTAATATAATATTACATAATATTATGTCAGAATTACATTTTGATGATATTGTTATCTGAATATTTTAAAAGGTATCTATGTCAAATATAAAAAAACGTACTAAATGTATGTTTAACAAAACTTATTAACATAAAATTTAAATTACAAATATATTTATTTAAATTAGAATCATAAATGTTGTAAATAATCGTTCATAAATGCTGGGCACGCGAGAGTTAAAAATGGACGAATTTATTCCACTTTGACTTTGAAGTGGAAACCTAAAAATAAAATAAAAGAATAATAAGCAGATTTAAACATGAAGAATTTAGCTTAATTATAATAACTTATATGTTTCTACAAAAAAAATGTGTAGTATAATAATATATTCGTCCTAAACTTAAGTACCCACAGAAATGTCGCATCTGAACATATTAATTTCATAATCTATATTCAATGATACGAGATGGCGTCTTAGGAATAATTTGCTTTTTGATCGAGCAAGTAGATGAGTTTGTATATTTGGGTTGCGTATTTAGCAGGGATGGGAGATATGATAAGGATATAGAACGACGAGTGAACGCAGGAAACAGAGTAAATGGAGCCCTGCACTCTATTGTGAAGAGTCAAAATGTGTCAAAAAAGGCACGTATGGCAATTCACAATGCTGTGTTGGTCCCTACTTTAACGTATGGTAGTGAAAGTTGGGTATGGCAGAAGAAGCACGAGAGTAGAATAAATGCAGTAGAAATGCGGTCGTTAAGGAGTATGTTAGGGCTGAATCTGAATGACAGGGTGAAAAATTGTGTGATAAGAGAAGAGTGTGGTTTGCAAGATGATGTTGTGACCAGGATTAAGAAAGGAATGCTTCGGTGGTTTGGTCATGTGGAAAGAATGGATGAGGAAAGAGTGACAAAGAAAATTTATGTTGCAGAAGTGAATGGCAGAGTCGGAAAGGGACGTCCTAGGCGAAAATTTATCGACCAAATTGGCGATTTATTGAAAACGGGCCAAATTAGGAGTACCCTTAACCGACGAGCATGCATGCGTAGGTGTATGGATGTGAAGGAGGCGAGAGAGGTGTGTCAGGATCGTGCCAAATGGAAGTCTGTAGTCTCTGCCTACCCCTCTGGGTGACAGGCGTGAGTGTTTATGTATGTTTATGTATAATATTTTTTTATTGAATAAGTATCTTATTAACCGATGAAAAGTAATTCCTTGGTTTTTACTGACATTTCTTGAATTATTTGTGCAATATCTAAGTACACAAGACGGCATATTTTTATCAAGAGATTTTTTTTAAATCAACACAACACGTGACAACTCTACAAGCGCCTAGCGAGTGACTGATTAAAGTGCAGTGCATGCACCGCAGTTGAGTGGAACAGAGTAGCTGAATGCAGTGTCTCCTCTAGTACGTAGTACATAATAGCTCAATGTAATTAATCGAATTTTTAACGTATCCCTAATGACGAATAAGATTTAATTTCGATGAAATCATACCGCTAATCTATAAACAAATGACTAATTTGAAAGAAGAATTCCATGTTTTTAAAATAAATTTTATTGATTATCAATAAAATTTTATGATATTGATTATCAAAGTATAGATTTGATGCAATTAGCATATAACTAAATTAAATAATAGGTCTTTACTTATGAAATTGCCGTTCTGCAGTAATGGGTATTTCAAATAAGAATTCTAATTTCAAATAAAATTTATTTTATTTGAAATTAGAATTCATAACAAAACATATGGATGTTTGTTTTATTATTATCCTTTTTGTTATTGTTTTAATAAAAGACGTCATAAATAGGTGTTTAAATATCGACTGTAACACTTTAATACTTTTTAAATAATACAAAATTAACTCTAATAGGTACGTAACCATTGAAGTATGACGTAATTATGTAATTTCAATGGTACGTAACTATGTTTTATTTCGTAGAAATGTTGCGGTTGTGTTTTCGTAGAAATGTTTCGTATTGATTTTAAAAAAATATCTTAATTTTAGTTTATACTACACGATAGTTCTCTTCCAGAAGTTAAACTTAGAAATAAGTGCCACGTTAAACGATTTCCAATCTCAGTCTTGAGCCATCTACCACTCGCTAAGGTCGACGACATTTAAAACTAAAAAGTAAAGTTACAGCCTATATACGTCCCACTGCTGGGCACAGGCCTCCCCTCACTTCTGAGAGGGTTTTAGGACGAGGAAGTGTCCGCCGCGCTGCCGCAATGCGAGTTGGCGAACTTCACATGTCTTCGAAATGCTTTTTTTTTCTTATTCCTCAGACATGCAGGTTTCCTTCACCGCCGAGCACGTGGTATATCAGCACTTAAAATTGCAATTAACAAAATAATTCGAATCGAGCCCGGGTTACTCGCGTTCTGTTATATTTACAGCGAGCGTTAACCATCTGAGCTACCACGGCTCTTAACGACGACATTTACTCCACCAATATATCCATAATATAAAAATAGTATGTCAACTATCAGACAAAAGTCTAATTTTCTCCAAAAAGTTTACTCTTAACGCTTCTATAAAATAATTCTTAAACGTCAATATAAATCAAAACATGTCAACAATGAAACGTAACAAGATAAAAGTAAAGAATTGCCAAATAAATACGGCTAAAGAAAGTTAAAATACGTACAAATAATCAAAAGTTAAAATATACGGATTAAACCTTTGGCTCGATAGGGATATTTTCGAGTCAAACTATTTTTAATGATCAGTATGGTTAGCATTTGTATTCAGTTCTGTAATGTATAAACAGTGCCGTATGAAAATCCATCTTTTCATTCACCCATTTCGTTCCGTCGATATCCTATAGATCACCCAAACCGGCAACAAAAACCAGCGTCAACGTGCAAAACACCTGTTCACTACAATATACCAGGTATAAATACCCAAATCCATTTCCAATGCGGCTGCCTAGCGTGGTAATTACAGAATTTCGTAAATAAAAAATAAAGCAAAAACAGAGAAGAGAGAGAAACAGTACTATGGAGTAATCTCATCATCGTCGCTTAACTTTTTTTATAGAATAAGGGTGACAAGCGAGCACATAGTCCACCTGATGGTTAGTAAATACTGTGACCTATAGACATCTACATTTAACCTCAATTAAAAATTAAAATGCAGATGTGCTGTCACCCCTGAGGACTAAGATGGAATGCCTCGATTACAGTAAAACGGGTCTCCAGTTCCCTACACTCATCATACGAAACACAGCAGCATTAAGCTTCTATTTTACGCTGGTATTCTGTGAGGGCGTGGTCCTACCCCGGTTGAGCCGACCCATTCATGCTACAACCATAATATAGCTGCAGAGTGACTCTACCACGTATAATCAACAATCTTTCTTTTCTTACTCCAGCGTATTTATCATCCTTCTGTAATAAGTCATTTTCTGTTACAGCTGTATGGTTATAGACACCTCCTGAATAACTCCCTGCCTTGCTCAGTCCCTTTTTAAAACGCTTTTATTAGCTTCGCGTATGTCTATCTATGTAACGGATTCTCATAATGTAAAATTTACTAACTTGTAGACCGCCGATCGACTTGAAAATTTGCACTCGTATCAAGGACCGATGACAATATAATGATTTAATAACGTTATCCTAGTATCCTGATAAGGATCATCAGGATAAAATAAAATAATTAGGAGGATCATCACAGCTCATGATCAATGCGTATTGTTTAAACTCTTATATTATTTCGTTCAAATATGTGCAAAGACATATTATTTGGATCTCTAAATATTTCCCGTCCTTTCATGTATCTATCCTACTTATCCCCTTAACTATCATCATCTTTTGTTTTTTATTCATTTATTTTATAAGTTATGGACACATCCCTCTTTGCCATTCCTTGTTAATAACAGTTCTCAGCATAAATAGAAGTTGTCTGGAAGAAATCGCTTCCAGAGCGATGAAACCGCCTCAATTCGTTTCCACTTGTATTGATTTACAATAAAGAATATAATGAGTGATTGATTTTAGCTTATGTGAATTTGTAAACAAAGCAAACGATTGATAAGTAAGATTAGATGAAGACTGTAAGAATTCGATTTGACATTTTTTTAAATATTTTTTTAAGTTTATTAATAATTTCAAATGTAATAACAACATAGAATAAGGGTGACAAACCAACGCACAGTCCACCTGATGGTAAGTGAATGCTGTGGCCCATTGACATATTTTCTCGATTTAGAATCGAATTGGAGATGCGTTGTCACCCCTAAAGACAGATGGAATGCCTTGTTTCCATTAAAAAGGGTATTCGGATCTCTACACTCACCATACGAAACACAGCGGCATTGAGCTAGCTAGGATATACAATATAGCTGCTGCATAGCTCTACCACGTATAACAAAATTCGATCATCACCTAGTTGTTGTCATACAAAAACTGCACAAGAAGACACATCCATAGATCGAAAAAATTATTTGTAGATCACTTACTAAACATTTACATTTACATTTTACAAACAAGTAACATTTGTCCCTAAAACGCCGCGATCAAATTCATAACTACGAAGCCCCTAAAACTTGTTTACAGACTGATGAAGAAGAAGAAAGGTGTTTAAGTTGTTAAAAGTAACATGTAGATGTCACTTCTAAATGAATTGTGTTTTAATTTTTTCCCTGTTATTCCGACAGGACCAATTGCTAAATCGTGAGTGGTGGGTATACATGCTTATCGTACTGGGTATGTACATGAGCTGTTTGTTCCTTAACTACGTTGTGAAGAAAATGAACGGTAATAGAAGCGTTTTTAACTTTAAAACAAATCATCATCATCATCATCATTACAGCCCTTCACAAGTCCACTGCTGAACATAGGCCTCCCCCAAGTAATGCCACAAAGCACGGTCCTGAGCCACCTGCATCCATCGACTTCCTGCATGTCTTACCAGGTCGTCACTCCATCTAGTGGGGGATCGCCCTACACTACGCCTACCGGTACGAGGCTGCCACTCGAGAACCTTTCTTCCCCATCGGTTATCAGTTATTCGAGCTATATGGCCGGCCCATTGCCACTTCAGCTTACTAATCCGTTGGGCTATGTCGGTCACTCTGGTTTTACTGCGGATACCCTCATTTCTGAGTCTATCACGCAGAGAAACTCCGAGCATAGCCCTCTCCATAGCTCGCTGAACGACCTTGAGCGTCCTCATACGGCCAGCAGTGAAGGACCACGTCTCTGATCCGTAAGTCATCACTGGCAACACGCACTGGTTGTACACTTTAGTTTTCAGAGATTGAGGTATACCTGACGAGAAGATGTGTCGTAATTTCCCGAACGCTGCCCAGCCGAGTTGAATCCGTCGATTGACCTCTCGGTCGAAGTTGGACTTACCTAGTCGAACTATTTGTCCCAGGTAAACGTACTCGTCAACAACTTCGAGCATAGTGCTCCCCACAACTACCGGCATAGGAGTGACATGGACATTTAACATAATCTTTGTTTTGTCCATGTTCATCTTAAGACCTCTCCGTTGGGAGACACCATTGAGGTCATTGAGCATAGTGCTGAGGTCCTCCAGCGATTCTGCCTTAAGGACTATATCGTAGGCAAATCGAAGGTGAGTGATATACTCGCCATTGATGTTAATACCGTATCCTTTCCATTCCAGTAGCTTGAAAACGTCTTCCAACGCAGCGGTGAAGAGTTTCAGGGATATAACGTCACCCTGTCTTACACCTCTCTGCGGTTGGATAGGTTTCGAACTCTGGTTCTGTACTCGGATAGCCATCGTAGCCCTACTGTACAAACACTTCAGCACCTCGATATACCGACAGTCAACTTGGCACCGCTGAAGGGACTGTAGCACCGCCCAAATTTCGACGGAATCAAAGGCTTTCTCATAGTCCACATACGCCATGCAAAGTGGCATATTGTACTCTTTGGTCTTCTGTAAAATCTGCCGCAGAGTATGTATGTGGTCTATGGTACTGAAGCCTTTTCGGAAACTCGCTTGTTCGGGAGGCTGGAAATCGTCGAGTCTGCGTGCGAGACGATTCGTAATGACTCTCGAAAACAGCACGTAGACGCGGCTCAGAAGGGAAATGAAGAATGATTTAAATAAAACGAATGTTTATATTAATTCTACCTTTTAGACAGCATTCTATTTCTTATCTTACGTCTAAACACTCAAATGCTTCCCAATTTTAAGATGAGAAAATAGGTCTCATGGTGTCACAGTCACTTTGACTTAAAGTAATAGAGACAGAACGAGACTTAATATTGAGTAGCGTTTTAGTTTGGGCATTAAACTTTGAAAATCCTAAGGCTATCCGAAAAGGTAAAAAATAATCTTTAAAAAAACTAAAAATCTCCTTCAATATCTAAATATAATAAAATAATTTTCACTTAATAGCACATATGCACCTCAAAGCATCGGACTTCAGAAACTGCTGTATGGAAAATATTATTTTTTTGGTTACAGTTTTTCCTTATCAATAGTTTTTTTTTATTCTTCAGAGTTTCAAGATCTCTCACTATATTTTGTTTTACTAGTGATCACGTGTTAAATTAGTACTTAAAATTGCAATCAATTTCGTTAATGTCAACGAAGATCAAAGTCTGGTTTCTCGCGTACTCGAAAAATGACTAGACGAGGACTAAGACGGAATGCCTCACAGCAGTTATAATGACTCTCTACACTCTCCAGAAGGAAACAGCAGTACAATCACTGCTATCCGGCAGCAGAAATAGACATGTGGGTGGTACTTACCCAGACGGACTCTTAGGCAGAAAAGAAACCACCTAGTGAAAAACAAGTGTCCAGATAGTCTACTTTGATTAAGTATTTAACGTTAACTGAAAAACTAAAGCTAAAATACTCATGCTACTAAATTCTAAGATGCCGTTAAGTTTCATACTCTCTCTATTACCTTAAGTCAAAGTGACTGTGACACCAGGAGACTTATCGCCATCTTAAAGTTAAGGAGCGTTTGAGTATTTGGCGTTATGAGTTTTATTTTACTACATTTCAGAAACTAACATATAGCCGTGGTAGTGCGATGGCTTAGCGCTCGTTGTAAATTTCACAATACTCGAGCAACCCGGGTTCGATCCCGGCTGACAACAATGAAATTGTTGTTTGCAATTTTAAGTGCTGATTTACCACGTGCTCAAAGGTGAAGGAAAAGATCGTGAAGAACCCTGCACGTCTGAGAAATTAAATAAAAATTAAAAAAAAACATTCGAAGTCATGTGGAGTCCGCCAACACGCATTGGGGCAACGCGGCAGACACTTCCTTGCCCTAAAACTTTCTCACAAGTGAGAGGAGGCATGTGCTCAGCAGTAGGACATATATAGGCTGTACCTTTTCTTTACTTTATATTACATTTCAGAAGCGAAGCACGAAGATAGGTTAAGGAAAATTGAAAGTAAAAATTTAAGCAATCCGCTAACACATGCACAAACAGAAAAGCTGTCAGAAGCTAGTCCTAATACAAAAGAAAATGTAGCAAATGAACTCTTTCCTAAAGGAAAACCCTTTATTTCCGATCCAAAAGATATCTGTTGTGACAAACGAATTTCATTTTATTCGGCTTACAGTGCTAGCAGCGTTGTTTCTCCCCATCTTTACAAAATGAGTTCGAGTCCTCAACTTAATAATAAACGTATTTCTTACACTATAAATGTGACTAGTAATAGCATGAAACATTTAAATGGTAATAATATTATTAATCAAAACGATCCAAACCAAGAAAGCAAATGCATTTCACATATTCAGACTTTGATAACTTTGCGAAACGAAAACGAAATAAAACAATGGTTATTAGACCTTATTAAAAATATTAAAGATTGATATAAACTTAATGATTTTTATTGTATTGTTTTGAGCCTTCTGTCCATAAGATAATGTCGTTTTAAACTGCCTTCCGCGGGAGCGAATCTTCGAAATGAGTACTTTTCTATATTACGTAGTACTATTATTTATTCTGTGCCTATAATAAAGGTTGCTTGGAAGGTTGATGGAGAGCCTTGAACGCCTAAGGTCACCTCGTGGGGCACATTTTTAAGTAGGTTACCCTAACCTAATGTCATAGAATTTCTAGTTATCGTGAAAATCCCGAACAGGATCTCCATCTTTCAAGCCTTTTACTCCTTTGCCATGAAACGTATATTTCCCCTTACGATGCATAGTTAGTAATAAATATATAATTGACCAAACTTTCCATTTGGATAAGTCAAGAATTCGTGATATTGCTTTGATGCTTGTTGTGGGTTCATTTTCAAATGCTTGTAAAATAAGCTCCTCTTCGTGAAGAGGTTGACCTGGATTATTCCAGGTTCCAAATATTGAACCCTTCCAGTTTCACCTTGGCGACGATACGTATTGTGGAATAATATTTTTTATATAGGAGAAGTGGCAAACGAGCAAACTACTCACCTGATGGAAAGTGATTACCGCCGTCCATGAACAACTGCAACACCAGGGGAATTGCAAATGCGTTGCCGGCCTTTTAAAAAGAGTAGGCTCTTTTCTTGAAGGTCCCTAAGTTTTATCGGTCCGAAAAAATCTCTGGTCGTAGTCGATTCCACAAGGAATTTGTGCGAGGAAGAAAACTTTTTTAAATCGCACAGTGGTGGACCACCAGTCATCCAGATGGTGTGGATGGTATCGCGAGTTTTGTCGCGATGTGCGATGGTGAAATCGTGCGGCTGGAATTAGTCCGAACATTTCTTCAGAGTATTCCTCGTGGTAAATGCGATAAAATACACAAAGAGATACAGTCTATTCGCAGTGCTAGTGGGTCAAGCCGATCGGAAAGAGTTCGGTTGCCGACGGTTCGAACAGCTCTGCGGATCTAATCTTGATGCAATCAAATGGAAGGAGCTGGCACTGTGGAGCCCCAGCCCATAGATGGGAACAGTTTTCCATGTGCGGCCAAACCTGCGCCTTGTAAAGTTGCAAGTGGTGTGCAAGCATGAAATAATGTCCCGTTCTGCTAAGCATGCCAAGCTTTTTAGAGGCCAATTCGGCCTTCTCTTCCAAGTGACCACGAAACTACACGTCACTGATTTGCTGACACCGAGGATTCAAATATTGGTTGAGGCACCGAGGGGAGCTCCCTTAAACTGAGGAGATATGACAAAGGGGTTTTTTGTAGCGGTAAACTTTGTGTCTTCACGTGATTAAGCTGGACTAGATTTAGTCGCCCCCAGTCCGAGACTTTAGTCAACAATGTCTTGACTTCAGACATAAGTTTGCTCCAGTAATCGGCAATGTTTTCCCGAGAAATATCGGCACGGCCGGTGTATAAAACATAACTCGTGCTGTCGTCTGCATAGCAATGAATATTACCGGTTTGTAACATATCAAAGATATGAAGATGAAACTGCGTTGGTAATAGCCATAGAATAATAACACCTAGAACGATAGTCCCCTACAAAGCGGACGTTCTTAAGTGAGGCAAAAACAAAATCTATGTGTGCGTAAGCCACTTGTGTTTACGCTAGACGAAACGCACTCAAGTGAAAAAATAATTTTGCCAATACATTAAATTTTCCCCAAAAAGTAGGGAAGTTGAAACTATATTGGACTAATAGTTACGACGTAACGTATGACTGATACAAATGTGAAAATAAGTTTTTTGAATTCTGTTATCGAAGTGTAGCCCGCCAAATTCAAAATATTCTTGAATAGCGCATTTGCCTCTCTAGCCAAGTGAGATTTTTATGATCCATCGAAATGTGATTGCATCATATTTTTCTTTGTTACTGTATAGGTTATAATAAATGTATACGTTATAATTATATGACTAATGCAAGTTCGATATACACACCCGCCCGATACCCGACACATGACTGTTCGACGAACGATTGATCGAATTCAGTATATATTTTTCAGTTTGTTTTTAACTATTTTTTTAAATAATTGTTGAGTAATGGTGTACCGCACCTCACTGCATGCATGATGTAAGCTACATTACGAAAAACACAAGATCATTTTAATTTTGGCAGGTTTCACACAGTAGATGCATTTCAGCTTAAAGTGATTGGGAAAAATTTATTAGAAAAACACAAATAAAAATTAAAATCATTTATTTCAGTAGCCTTGTAACTGCAACTGTTTCCTGAATAACTGACGCTTTGATGATACGAATCGTAAAGTATTTTCTTTTTTTGGATTCATAGAACAGTCTAATTCTTAAGTAGCGCTCGACAATAAGTCTCATCAAATTCGTGTCATGGAAGTGGGAGTTAACGTGTTCTATAGAAAATATACGAGTTCCTCCTATGAATCTTCTCATAATTAGAAGTGTGATTTCTTTTTCGGAAATATTGCCTGGATTTTCTTTTAGATAACGTCTCAGAACAGTTTCAATAACACTACAAATATAATAAACTTCTTTTGAGGCGTAAACCAATCCACCTTTATCCCTCATACATACTAATTTATGGAACCAAAGTTTCTCTTTTGCAAGCATGTTATCAATGCAATATTTACATTTTACTCGGGTTGTGAGATGTCTAGCTACATTTCCAGCTATATAGCCAACAATGTGGTTTCTGCAGTTAGGATCATCGCTACCCGATGAAATTTCGAATCCGACATCATTTGGAATCGGTGTTTTCAATAAGTGTTCTGTTAATTCTTTTTCTTCATCATCAAATCGTTCGGAAAATGAAGTATTATTGATGCAAGTTAAAGCAGATGAACATGTTAAAATAGGTATGTTTTCGAGTGGCACGCAGTTACCAGTTTCACTTACTTGCAGTTCCATGCGGCAGAGCAGTTTTCTGTAGCTACCCTTAAATTGTAGAGCGTTTGGATTGTCATTATGTCCGCTTTGCATTCTTATCAATCCAAAAAGTAGCTCGATATGGTCCTGGCTCAACCTGTAGATTGTAATATACTCCAGTTCTTTTGTATCTTCAACTAAGGTATTATATAAGTACTTAAGGCTCTCTATGCAAACTAACAATCCTTTAAAGCCAGGAGAGCACTTTACAGTAAGGGCCGATTGGAAGCTTTTGATTTTGAGATTTATTGAACTCTCTTTTTCATTGTATTTGCGCTTTCTAGTAGTTTTAATCTTTAAGTGAAGTATATATTTTTTGGTTTTCTCTAAAAAATCAAATATTTCCTTTTTATTAGAATTTGAAAGGGGATGGCAAAAACCATGTTGTGTTAACCTTCTCGTATTAAAAATGTCGAACAGGTCGTTGAAAATCATGATAAAATTTTCTGTGCCCTTACTATTCTTGAAATCGTCCAATTTCAAGACTTCGCGGCAAAATTTCAGTGCCACTGCTACACTTCTGCTAAGTAGTTGAACTGCTAACTTTATTTTCATAATAGAGTTTCTAAACTCGAGATGTTTACGCGTTAGTTTATTAGCAATGTGTAAACCTTCTTTTTCTTGAAAGTCATTTAATTTTGTTAAAAATTCCCAGTCCACTTTATTTTCATCTTGGTCTAGGAATACTTTTTTGTCTTCGAAATGATTCCGAACCAGTTTGATCATATGACTGGAATCTAAAAACACCGCTACCTCGTTATTAGCTGCTGGGTGTTTGAATGTAGTTTTCATATTCTCTACGTCCTTTAGTCGGCATCCTAATAATTCCATGGCTGATATATTTGTCGAATGTGCGTCAAATGTCAGAGCAACTACTTTTACGCCTACCTCTTCACATTTAGTCAGGCATATTTTTATCAGGTTAGCTTTTTGCCCCCCGGTAAGACCATGCACCAAAAAATATCCCAATGGGATCTTCCAGTGTTCATTCAAGCACACAAGAATAAAAGTATAAGCTTCCGTAGCCTTTGTTGTACAATCAGATGTACCTGTGCCAATGTCTACACGCCCGTGGCCTCCTTTTATATTTTGTGGTCGTATTGCCATTTCATCTGCCACTAAAGCACATATTAATTTCTTCTGTGTACATTGTAATACTTTCGATTTCAAAATATGAAATGCTTCATCTGTAAAACCAGGGGAACCATTTATGGTTTTATACCAGTTGTAAATAGTTTTCGGATGTGGGAGGCAAGTATTAAATGTTTTACGAACATAGATATAAGCTCGTGGCGAGTAAAAATGCAAGGTTAGACAGAATTTCCTAAATTCTGGAGTGTATTTAGGCATCGGTCGTTTTTTATCTTTACATATTTTTTTAGCTAAGCTACTGTATAAATCTGCTGCAAATACATTTTCCGACAAAATATTGGATATGTCATTATTAATATATCTTTTCTTCCGTAATTCTACTAAAATATTTTTAAGAGTGGCATTTCTTTTCTTTAAGCGTCGATTTTTTTGCTTCAGAGTCTTAATCTTTCTACTGTGTTTTTGTTGCAACAAGATCTTTTTTCTTAGTTGTCTCCGTAGTGAAGCCTTTTTTAGGTGAATCGAAAATAGAATCTAGTTCTGAAGATAAAGGTGTCATTGAAGCGCTTAGATTAACATTTTTGTACATCTCACAACCTGAGGCTTCCTGAAAAACATTTATACAAATTAATAAAGTAGTAAGTACGAATCTGCCCCACATACTGATTTACTGGTAGAGAATGCCATAAGGCATAAAGTCCACTGTTTATGCATCTTATTCGTGCAATAAAGAAAATATAAATAAAAATAAGCCAATAGCTACTCGTCAATCGACATAATAATTTACTGTTAGTTTAGTTCCTATATTATTATTATTTTACTACACAAAAGGTGGACTGAACGCTTATTGGCATTCCCTACCATTAATTTTATTTACATTATGTGACTATGATGATGACTATGACTTAATAAAATACTGCACTAGAAAAAATCGACTGGTATCGAGTGGGACTCGAACCCACGATCATTCACTAACCGGGCGACTGCTCTTCTTTTTCTCTTGTCATGAATTCGAGTTCTGCTCGATACCAGTCGATTTTTCTACTGCAGTATTTTCTTTTGAAAATAATGTCATTGTGAATGCTTAAAACCACAAATAAATTATGTGACTTGGCTTTGTGTTGATTTATTAAAAACTTACCGGCTGAGGTTGATTTTGCTCTTGACTTAAATCATCACTCTTCTCTTCCGTGCTAAAAACGGGTAGATCCTAGAACACAAAAATTAAACGTAAGAAAAAAAAATTAAAAAGCAATCCATATTAAAACAGTTTATAGGTATAGAGCGGAATTTTTTATACCTTAGTTGGAACTGCACCCTTGCGTAATCTACATAGGCCACCTTTAGTAATATACTTTACTTCATCCTCAAAATGTAAAGAACAAATTTTTGTATTTTTAGTGGGCTTCCAACTGCTATCATTTCGATTGCGTCTGATTTTTTCTGTCCAACGATCTGCAATGATCGGATCAGAAGGAAACCTAATACGAAAATGAAACATTCATTTATTATCAGACTATATAATAAATTTCCTTAAAATTTATCATCGATACTTTTTAAATAAAAACAATGCGTTGTATTTTATTCAAATTTATTGACGTATTTTACTTTTAATTAAACGACAAAATGTGGGAGAATTTTTTTCATACTTTGGCAACATTTCCATATAATATCATGTGTCAGTTTTTAAAAATTCATATTTATTTTTGATGAATATTTTACGTAAAAATATAAGTTCAAAAGCACTACTTACACGTGAAATGTAATGTCACTATGTTTCTTGTGTTTCTCTGATGTATTGTGACATCCGTTCACTGTACAAACCGTCATTTTAAAATTAAAATTATGAGAGCTGTTGTTAACACGATACGACACTGAGTACTAACGGGCCGAGTATTGAACTGAGCCATACTGGCTTAGTTTAAGTTGCCTCACATTACGGACGCGGACTCGGCTTCTAGGTGTTATTATTCTATGGTAATAGCACGCAGCGCTGTGGATCCAATTGTACAATTTCTCGGGAAGCCCATAGAAAGGAAGCTTCTTAAGAACCGCTTCGTGCTAAGCCCGATTGAAGGCCTTCGCTATGTCCAAACTAAAGGCCAATGCCTCCTCCTTGGACTCTACTACCTCCGCCCATTAATGAGTTAGGAAATCCTGAAGATCACCAGCCGAGCGACCGCGACGGAAACCGTACTGGCGGTCACTAATCAGCTGGTGATCATCAAGGTACCGCATGAGCTGGCTATATTGCGAGCCTTTTACGTGTAAAAACAAAGTCTAAATGAAAATTGTGTCTCATTTGACCCACCGAGAGACATGTTAAAAAACCGTCCATTACCGACTATTTAGAATAAATATGAGTAAATAAAATTGTATGTATAATATTTTAATAAATAAAATTTTAACGAATGTGTATTTGATGGTTTGTCCGTTTTTCACGATCCAGCGGGAAAAACTGACTTGCAACATTTCAACTATACGTAACAAGCCGGTAACATTCATTACTATGCGAATGACAGCACTGGTGATTTTTTTGTGCGAGCATGTATGCAGGTCAAGGGAAGGAGACCAGTATCACTGCGACCCAAAAGATCTATTGTGATCGCTGCTATGGCTATAGTTCACTACTAAGTCCTATGTCTTCACTGAATAAAAGGAGTTGCTTATCCGTGAGCAATTTCACTTCTTCTGGGCGGAGTACATAGTTTCCCAGATGAGTGCTACGTTTGCGCATTAAGGGTTTGCAATCAGTTAGGATGTGCAGAGGCGTTTCTTCCGTTATGGAACAGAACTGACACATCCTTGAATTGATTAGTCCCAGGATGGATATGTGCTTTTTAAGACAACAGTGTCGTTATGGCTCTTGCCAGAATGCGCAATTTATTTTTACTTAATCCTAGGGCTTCTGAAGCGAATTTACGATCAAAAGCCTGGATTAAGGTTTTAAAATGTTTTAAGCCTGGTGTGTCAGACCAGATCTTAAGAGATTTATTGTGAGAAGTTCAATCGGGCTAAGCTTCTTAAAATTCCACAAAATGGCTCCCGTGCAAGTTTGTCGGCAAAATCGTTGTCTACAATACCCGCGTGACCCGGAACCCATCTAAAAAGGACCCTGTTGTTACATCTCCGGCCGTTTAAATGGTTCATGCAGTCTCCAACTCCAGCTCGAATTCACTAAGTTTGACCTCAGCGCTAGCAGCTAGACTAACGCTTGACTCTAACAGCTAGCTTGACTATCAGAGTTTATATAAATTATATGGTTAACGTAGTGTTTTTGCAGCCTTAAGTATAAATAGAACTTTGACAATTCTCCATCGTTCTAGAATATATCACCATGCAAAACTTGCTCTGAAGATTTGCACCAAATAAGGAAGAAGGATGTCGATACCCCTCTGTAGTTGGATGGGAATTATTCCATCCTCCCCGCTTGTTTTAAATGGTTTAAAGGAGTCAACAGCCTTCTGCACTAGGTTTGGCCTTATTATCTTTGCAGCCTCCATACCAGTCCTCATTAGAGCCTTCGTAGGGCTCTGAAAGAGTTCAAGGCAGAAGTTTTATGTGACCCTGGGAAATGGATTGATGACTATTAACTCCAATGTTTCTGTTTCACTATTAGTGAAGTTACCATCAGGTTTTTTAAGAAGCCCGATCTTATTATGTTTAGACTTCGATAGCATTTTGTGTAGTCTTACACTGCGAGGCGAAGACTCAACTTCCTCGCATAGCTTCCACCACGATGCTCTCTTGGCTTTTTTAATTTCTTTATTATATACAGTTAGGACTGCACTATAAATATCCCACTCTTTGGTTTTCTTAGCCCTATTAAATAGTTTCCTGGTCTTTTCCCTAAGTTCTTTTAGCTTAGTATTCCACCAAGGAACTTTTTGTGCTGAGGTCTTGGTTTTGACGGGACAACTTTCCTTAAAGGCTTCACGGATACCTACGGTTACTGTCTCCGTCTTTAACTCCAGACCTTAAATCGTTTTGATGCTTTTAGGAAACGTTTCCAAATTCCTCAGGCTATCTCTGTAGATATCCCAGGAGTTTTCACTACTAACATGCCAGTCATTTATGTCTGGACATGTTATTGTTAGCAAAGATTATGTTTAATACTTCTTGCCTAGCACACGTAACGAAGGTTGGTGTACACCCTAAGTTTAGGCTTACCAGGCCATTGGAGATGAGAAAATCATAAAGTAACTCACCTCTTTCGTTGATGTTAGAGCTTCCCCAGACTGTGTGGTGAGCATTAACATCACAACCCACCACAAGTTCGGCTTGTGTTTTCGGGATAACTCCGCCACTCGCTCCAACTCGATGGTAGGATCTGAGTTCTCTCCAGGAAGATAGGCTGAACAAATTATTACTCTGGCCCCTGTGCAACCCTTAAGATTTATGAAGGCTGTAACCAGGTCATCATTGCAGTACTCTGGAACAGTCAAAAGTTCAATATTTTTTATTGTAAATTATACAAGATCTAAGTCTACTGCCTTTAGTATTGACAAGAATCTTACCGGCAGCCGACAATCTCAGAACTTGACCGTTGGCCACCCAAGGCTCTTGTATGAGGGCGAGGTCATTGTTGTCCTCTGCAAAGCAAACCTCCTCCATGGCAGAAGCAGCTGCTGCATGGTGGAGATTTGCCTGGAGGACCCTCGTCTTACCCTTGGGGTTAGCCGTTTACGGGCAAGGGGGGGCCGGAATCTTTTCCGCCTGCTGAGGACAAAAACGTCCTTTACCGGGGCTCTTGACCCTCGCCTTACCTTTCGCTGTACCGCTTCCACCTCCCCTCCCCCCACCCCTGGACGACAGCGGTGAAGACCATCGGACCGTGGCGAGATCAGCGCCTTGGGTCTTCGTCAACCTCTCACTGATGGCGTTCCAGTGTCACCATGAGAGTTGGACGGCTGGGGGGGGGTTGGAGTTGTGGTGGTTCAGGCTCCATTACGGCGTCAGAGCCTCCCTTGACCTCAAAAGTTATCATTTTAAAGCCAAGGACGGCGCTGCCGCCTGATTTACGAAGAGCCTCCACCGATGGGTCGTCCAAAATAAGGTTACTAAGAATACATTCTCCTCGTCCCTACGGTGGAGAATTTTCCAGAGCTAGGTATGGAGCCCTTCATTTTGTGCCCTCAACAGCACAGCCGCCTCCTCTGGATATTCAGCTTCGCTGCGAGGGAAATACGTGATGCCCAACTGAGGCTTAGGCAGTTCGCCCTCGGGTATTATTGAGAGCTCTGCCTCTGACCAGAATCATCCTGAGCACTCTTATCTATGAATTCGAGTAAACTTAGTGATTATATACTATTTGGTTCTAAGGGGTCCCATCTAAATATTACTATACTCTTTGGTGCGGTCTACAAGGTGACATTTTGAGAATCCGAACCGTAGACAGAGAAACCTCTAGACAAATTGACGCCTTCTTTCGCATTCGCACACGAAAAAGATAGATTTATGCATACGTCTTGCATAGAAATGAGATAGAGCGGTGTGATTGTTTGTCCCTTTCTCCGTGCCGGTTTTTTTGTTTAGTAAACTCCACAGTTTGCTAAACAACTTTGACAGCGTAGCGATTTAAGGAGTTTACAAGTTGGTTTAAATGAGAAAAAAAGTGTTTTTTGAGCTTAACATTGGTGAATCTTGTTCAGTTCAGTTCTTAGAACAATTAAAATTTTTATCTAAGTGTTTAAAAGTCATAAAGATTATTCTATAACCTAAAAATTCGTTATCGTTCTTTCTCACTTGAGGCCACGCCGATCATTAGTCTATAGTTTTCTCTGTCTACGATCCGAACGGATTCCTTGAGCTTTTACAGATTAATAACCCTATTACACCACCCTGAATCAGGGTCATAAATGAAGGGTGGGTGTGGCCCCTAATTAGGGACGTCAGTTATTACATTACCCTGATTTTACGCCCTTACTCAGTCATAGGGATGTACAAGTGAAAAAGTATATATATTTATTGAATCGATATTTTTAAAGTAATAAATAATAATAAAGTAACAAATCATTTACTGTTACTGTGTTTCGTCCTGCTAACTCTAGTTGCGTAACTCGAGTTTAGTTCGAGTTGTCTGAATTTGAACTTGAATTAACTCGAGTCGTAATTTTTCCAAGTAAACACATCAAACATACATATATACAGACATAGCTCATTAAAAACATCAAAGCTTATATACGATATATCGATTTTTTCGATGTTTTTTATCATCATTTAAATATACATATACATAAATACATATGGAATAAATAATCATTTTGAACAGAAATTAAACAAAGAAGTATAATAATCAAACATTATATTTATGTTATTTTAGGAAGTTTTACACTATATTTTACTAATTTAATTTTATCGAATCATTATCAGAAAACAAGAATTAATTAAATATTTTTTTACTTTGACGTTTATTTCTTTCGAATTGAATTTTTAAATAACAATTTTGACAACCTGGTGCCTAGTAAGTGGTTTCTCTACTGGGTGATTTTAGATCCAGCCTCTGAAAATAAGCGCTCACGGGATACCGAAGTTGCCACGATAGGCAAATAGATCTTAACTAGGCTATGAAGCCCGGAAAATAACCCTTTCATGATATCCCTCATGTAATATATGAAACTCGTTTTTTGCTTTCGTTTTATTTTTTATGATGTGGCGCGTTATGTTTTACGCTAGTTCCATGTGTTACCTTCAGTATTATCGCATTTTCTAAATACATCTACGTAACTATACCGAAATACAAACATGTGAATAACCGTTCATCCATAAAAATCAAAATTTCAGAAAAATCGTTGTAAAAAAAATACAATGTACCGTAAGCCGATAAAATAATTTCCATTACAAAATAACTATTAACTTATAAGACTGCACTTAAGCTATTCATTAAGTTAAAGCTCAAACAATATAATTATTAATAAGAAAATAAATAAAAAAAATTAATCCATTTTGGATATTTGTAAACTTATCTTAATTAATTATCACAATAAAAATAACTACAATTTTACACCGAAAATGGAATTACCGACAGAAGCCAATTGTCCTTCTGAAGTTCAAGTACATTTATTTTTAGCTGGAAGACCATTCGCCTGTTTGTTCATTCGTAATTAAAATTTTCGGGATTGAGTAATTTATATGTATAATATACTTGTAAACCTTCTTACTTTAATTATCTAACTTTGACATATTTCATTTTGAATATTTATTTTTTGGCAACATAAAATTCGTGATAATCATCGTTTGCAACTTTTAACATACGGAATTTTTTAACCTTTGCATAGTTGGTTATTTCGTAACCTTCGACGGCAAAACATCGTTCATAAAACATAGCTCATGAAGAACCATGTTTATGAACAATATATCGATGTTTGAAAGAATTGATGTATCGTTTGCATCCCTAGTCGCGCATCGAATAAGTGCCTTAACTCCCTTATAGTGTTATTACACTGCCTGGTGGAAGGGCTGTAGTGTTATGCTACTTACATATCATTTTACACTATTTTAAATTTATTTTTCCATTCTGTTTTTGATTTTCTGCATTCACCTCAAAACTGGATATTTTGCATCACCTTTATTTCCATAGGATCCTGTAACGTTTTTAAAACTATAAGAACACAATAACAAATCATTTTCACTTCGTATTTTCACGCTATCAGCACTTTTTAAATCGGTGTCGATGGAGTCTACCTTTTTCGATCTTTTATTTAGTTCTCCGTAACTCTGCAATTTCGGGCTCCGTGCGCGCTGTTGCGCTACTTTTTTTTCTATATCAATAATATCTCATTTTTCACTTAAATCTTGCCGTTTCTCTATTACGAGCCTGAAACCAAAATTTGACATGTTTTGACATCGTTGTTTATCTGGTTGTCATGGCAATTTTTATTCAAATTCGTTACCGGTCTGATGTTTTTACTTCAAAACTTCCACAAAAATACTCTTTTCTTCTTGGCCATTTACAAAAATTTGTTTTTAATTTAAATAATTTCCCGTTCTTATCTCAGATCCGTCGTCGAGCGCGGAGCTCTCTAAAAAAAAGTATAAAAGCCGAACAATCGGCCAATACAGTCCTCCTACGCGGGCCCCGTCTTTGCCCACGCAAACCCTAACATTATAAATGAACTCCAAATAGTTCAGAACCTCTTCTGCCGTCGAGCTGCGAACGCACCTTGGTACGTCCGTAATGCCGACCTTCATCGGGACTTAGAGCTCCCAACAATTCAACAATTCCTTAAAAAAACTCTCTGAGAACTTCTTCAAAGTCTCAGAGTCGCACCCAAATCAATTAATTCGTGAGGCAGCTTCTTATGCAGCCCCACCGCCTTCTCGCTATCGTGTCCGCAGGCCGAGAAACTCTCTCTCGGACCCGCCTAATAAACTGTCAAACGACTTGAACTGTCTCCTGGCGGCTCAGACCAACTCTAATTAAAGTAAATTATTGTATTAACCAACTTTAATTTGCCTTCGTAGGCACTCCCTCAGCGGCTCTTAGCCGCCTGCGCCCTCTTTTCCCAAAAGAGGGTCGCTCATGATAAGGCACAATAGAGCTTAATCAGCCGGTTGCCTGTCCCCAAAGGCGATTTTTAGAGGGTATCACTTAGGGTCCCCGGTAGGACAGTGAGCCCCTCATAACCACGATAGACCGGCTATCGTGGTATGCGTAATGCATTTTCCGCCTCCCTACGTATAGGGTAGCCCTTTAATTGCTTCGGGCGCAAAAAAAAAAAGAAAAAACCAATACAGTCAGTCTCGCTTCAGCTTTCAAACTAGAAGCATCTCCTAAAGGCCTTATCCCGGGGCCGCACTGCCCCGGGATCCTGCAAGCCTCCGCCTTCACCTGAAGTCGTCACCTAGCCACGCCTACGCCTCCACCTACTAGTGCCCGCGCTATCTTTAGCCGCTGTGCGTGCTTAGTTCAAGCGCTGCGTGTGCCTACTCCGGGCGCTGCGTGTTCCTACTCCGGGCGATGTGTGTGCCTAGTCCGGGCGCTGTGTGTGCCTACTTCAAGCACTGCGTGTGCCTACTCCAGACGCTGCGTGTGCCTAGATCAAGCGCTGCGCACCTACCACAGGCATAGCCTGTCCATACTCCGTGAGCGGTGAACACCACTGCCAAGCGCGATGTGCCACCTTGGTCTTCGGGCTCCGTTTCAGTACTCATTTATCTTTGTTATTTAAAAAAAAATAATTGTAATTCACGTCACCCATCATCATCTTCATATTTTTTTTTATAAAACTGTAAATATCTTTTAAAATTTTAAATAAATTATTCGTTTTTGTTCTATTTTTGTTGTTTCGTTGTTGTTAGGTTAGGTTCTTTTGTTTTTAATTGTCGCTTTACGACAGGGCACTGCAGACCTGGTCAAGTTTGACGTCCTAATTAGGGACCCTTACTCCCCATATATAAAAGTGTATTGTAATTCCCTTTCTCCTATTACACCACCCTGAATCAGGGTGTAGGGACACTGATTCAGGGAATTGTAATAGGGGTGTAAGCATGCCTTATACCGTAGACAGAGAAATCTCTGTCTACGCCTTATACACTTGGATTTACCAAAAGTTTTTTTTTATTTATCTATGCATGCATAAACCAAATATGAATATATTATAGTATAGTAGATTAAACCACAGAGTACCTTTGTATAAACGATTAAACTCACAGAGTATTTTTTAATATAAACCGGAAATTAAACTGGAAACACTGTTCCGGCATGCGTCATTTCTTGTTTGACTTTGACTTAGCTTGCTACATATTTATTTATCTATGGTTTGACTTTGATTTTGAACCAAATAAAAGTAACAAATTATCATAAAACTTGCTTTTAAGTTCAAGATCTCTCTTCAAAATGGAAATATAACGGTATAATAATAATCAAAATTGCAAGCTACCGTAGTAAACAAAAATTATTTTATTAGAAGATGACTTCCATCATCAAATTACACTGTCTTTCTGGAGCTGGTGATGAATCTCCACCCTGTTACGTTCTTCAAATAGATGAATTTAAATTTCTTCTAGATTGCGGTTGGGACGAAAAATTTGATATAGATTTTATAAAAGAGTTGAAAAGGTTAGATTTTTAGGTTATGTTTATGTTTTTAAACTGTTATATCAGTGTGTATTAATGAAGACTACTTTCAAATGTGGCTTTACAATAACTTTACAAACTTTTAGGCATGTCAATAGTATCGATGCAGTCCTTCTTTCTCACTCGGATCCTCTTCACCTCGGTGCCCTACCATTTGCAGTTGGTCAACTTGGCCTCAACTGCCCAATATATGCCACTCTTCCTGTGTACAAGATGGGTCAAATGTTTATGTATGATCTATATCAGTCACATCGGAATGTATCAGATTTTGATTTGTTCACACTGGATGATGTGGATGCAGCTTTTGATAGGATTACACAGTTAAAATACAATCAGAGTGTTGATATGAAAGGTATGTATTTTTAGTAGGTGTATTAGTACCTATTATATAATTATATAATATTAACCTCATAAAATGTGACAAATTTTATATGTGGTAGAGCACTACTCAGTTATATTAGTAGTATAGTTGTAGCACAAATGGGTCGGCTCGACTGGGGTAGGACCAGGCTCTCACAGAATAGTAGCTGCTGTGTTTCGTATGATTAATGTATAGAACCGGAAACCCTATTTACTGGAAACAATGCATTCTATCTTAGTCCTCACGGGTGACAATGCAATTCGTGAAATTGCATTTGAAGTCGGTTATAAAAAAAAAAATGTTGTTGTTCTGCCACATCTATTTTAACTACAGCACAATCATGTAAACTTCATTTTATACATAGAATTTATTTTACTTTATTTAGGATAAGACATAATATATTGATAAACAGTTCTGAAGTTTTTACATGCAATATGAATGGCAGATGTATCTTTCTTGCTTTTTATTATATACTCGCTTGCCACGTATACGTTGTTCTGCCTTTTTCGACGACGAAACGAAATTTTTAAATTCGCAAAAAAAATTTGTGGGCAAAAAACTATCCTATCTCTCAAGTTGGAAAAAACTGCACACAGTGTGTAAATTTTATTAAAATCGGTTAAGTAGTTAATAGTCCATCGCGGACAAACAACTTGACACGTAATATATATATATATATATATATATATATATTAAGATATAATGTTTATAATTAACTCTTTCCCTGGCCCATGATTCATATGTGAACATTTCTATAGTTTATACTATTGTGTCTGTTTAGCAAACAGGGAACCAGTTAAGAAGATGTTGAGGTTGTATTTAGTCCTTGCAAATATTATAAAAACATATCCCTTTGTTTTCTCCCGAGATAATAATACAAGAACAAATTTTATTTTTGCAGTACAATCTAAGTCTCACTGCTGAGTTCTATGTTTTGTTATCAACCGACTTCACAAAAAGGAGAGAGGTTCTCAATTCAAGTGATTTTTTAATGTGTTACCTCAGAACTTTTTTCTAGTTAACTGATTTTGATGATTCTTTATTATTTGAAAGCTGGTCTTCTCGTGCCGTTCCACATAAAATTGATCAAGATCTGACCAGTAGTTTTTGAGTTATCCTTTATAATGCATATTTACGAGGGTGACACTGAAAGTTCTTAGAAAATCAAAAACTGAACAAACTAGCTGGTGATTAGTTTTATTTTATCTTTTCAAAATAGTGTCCATTTACATCATTACATTGCTGCATCTGATGGAACCACTGAGAAAAGCACTTTGCCTACTCGTCCTTAGGAGTCTCTTCAACGGCATTTAGAAACACAGCCACTGCTTCCTTGGCGTCCATAAAACGTTATTTTCGGAAATAAATAAAAATCGCAAGGTGCAAGGTCAGGGCTATAGGGCGGGTGACCCAGTAACTCCACGTCTGACGTCACTAAGTAGTAGATTGTTTGCTTGGCGGTGTGTGACAAGGCGTTGTTGCGCTGAGGGAGGATCCTACTGCAAGGTTATTTCTCCCGAACTTTTTCTGAGACAAGTTGCAAACAATTGTTAGTATACCACTCTACAATTACTGTTTTTTGATCCTCTAGAACAATTGTTGCATAATGACCTGTCCTTCCCAAGAACGAGGCCACCATCTTTTTTCCACGCTTCGTCCTCTCTTCACTTTAGTTGGCAAGTCCTCGAAAGGAAACACCCAGACAGCAAACTGTCTCCTAGTTTCAGAATCAACAGTAAATCCAGCTTTTGTCACTCGTAAGTTTGTCGAACACAACATTTGAGTCACTTCTGTTAAATCTTTAAACCATTTCACGACACCAATCAACATGGTGGAGTTTTTGGGCCTCAGTCAAATTATGAGGTATCCATCAGGCACAAAGCTTTCTGAACGCTAAATGTTCATGGTGGATTATGTGCACTTGACTAATACTGATGCCTAAGCTTGTCCGAATCTGCTGGTAAGTCACACTTTTGTCAGTATCTATCATACGCCGCCCAACACTGATGTTATCTTCAGTTATCGCCATAGAAGGCCATCCCTCACACAGATCATTGGTGAGATTAGTGCAACCACGTTTAAACTCATTAAACCAGTTGTAAACAGTGGCATGAGATGGGGCTTCATTGTGAAAGGCCAATCAAAGTATATCATAACTTTCTTGTTGACTTAAATGACATTGAAAGTAATAAAAAATCATTGTATGAAATTTTTCACGCACGTGACAGACAATTTTCAATTTGCCGCCAAATCGTAAACAAATGACAAATTAATAAAATACATACACAATAATATTGGCAAAGAGTTCCATTTTCAAAATTTGAACTTATTTTTTTATTATATCGTTTACAAGTGGCCAGTTCTAAAAACTTTCAGTGCCGCCCTCGTAATTGGCTTTGACTACATTGATGATTTTATTTATATTGAAGTCATTTATACAAAATTTCATTTGTTTAACATAATTTAGTTATTTTTTTTTTTCATAAATTAATTATTTCAAAAACTAGGAACCTAAAATTGCCTAGTTATACTACCGTTATTAGACATCCAGCAAACAAATTTAAAAAGATGGTAGACCCACACTGTAACTATGTTGTGGTAGCAACAAAAATTGTTCGGCTCGACTGGGTTGGGACAAAACTCACAATACCAGCATAAAATAGCAGCTTAATGTTGATGTGTATTGGATATGTGAGACCCTTTTTACTGGTACCTTGTCATTCTATCATAGTCTTTTGGAATGACAACACATCCATATTTATCTAGTGTGACCACAGTGTCCGTCTACAGTCATATGGAGCATGTACTCATTTGTCACATTCTTCTTCTTCTTTCTTTTGTGGCGGTTTGATAAAATTCGCCAATGACGTATTGAGTAGAAAATGAAAGCTTTTGAGTTTAATTAAAATAAGAGTCTGTTATAATACAAGGATTCAGTTTTCCTCCGAGAATTTTGACAAATCTATTTGTTGAATTACCTAGAACAAATATGACAAACACAGGTGTTAGACTCTTACCTGTATGTTAAAAGTGACAAGGATTTAAAGTATCATATTATTAGTATTAATAAAATCACATAAAATATACACAAAAGGAATACTGGTATATGTTAAAAGAGAATTAAAATCTATAGGTCGAGGAATATAAGGAGGAAGGTAATCATAAAGGGAGGAGGATAATTTGGGACAGTTGAAAAAAATATGGTTTGTGGAACCTTCATCTAAGCCACATTCACACAATGAGCTATCCCTTATTCTGATTTTTGCCAGATGTGCATGTGTACAAGCGTGTCCAATTCTTAATCTACAAATGATTGAAGTTGCATGTTTATTTGCTTTGTTAAATTTAAAGAACCAAGGCTTGGGAGGAATAACCTCTTGGATGGCAGCATAGTGCTTACCTTTAACATTTTTGGAAACTTCCCATAATTTATTCCAATTTTCATTCAGTTTCCTTTTAGCTAGCAAAATTAGGTCATGTGAGTAAATTAAATTTTGTAGAATGCCATTAGCAATTGCATTTTTAGCGAGTACATCAGCTGTTTCGTTACCATGGATACCACTGTGGCCTGGAATTCAGGCCACTGAAACATGGATTCCTTTAAGATGGCATCTGAATAGGGTATTTTTTATTTTAAGAATTAGTGGAAATTTATGTTTGTTATGGAATTGATTGGACAAAATAGCTAACAAACAACTTTTTGAATCTGTGAAAATAACTGTTTTATTAAGATTATGTGACTCTACATATAACAAAGCTTCACTGATTGCAGTTGCTTCACCAGTAAAAGTGAAGGATAGTGAGGGGCATTTAAAGTTAAGAATGATTTTAAACTTAGGAATCCAAACAGCAGCTCCAGTATAGTCTTCATCAGACTGTTTTGAAGCGTCTGTGTACATGACAAGCCAATCTTTAAAGGTGTTTTCTATAATTTCTTTTAATTTCAAATTTGCCATTGGAGAATCCTTTTCTATACCTAGATCTAGATGAATGTCGGGTTGGTAAACAAAAGCCTCGTAAGGAACATCAAAGAGTGGATTTATTTTACATTGGAAGATTGGGTAAGGAAGCTGAAGAAAAATGACAAAACTTTTAAACAAGCAGGGAGAGTCCTTATGGGTCCAGTATCGGTCAGATGAGATATACTCTGAAAGAAGGTGCAATTTAGGAATTAGGGGATGATCTGAAAGCTGGCAGATCTTAAATAAGAATCTGTCTGATAGGTATTGCCTTCTTAACCTTAAAGGAGGATCTACGCACTCAACCTGAACAACATTTATTGGTGAGGATTTCATTGCCCCTGTAATAATGCGAAGACATTTCAATAGAATTTTGTCCATTACTTTCAGGGATGATTAATTGCAAGGCTCCAACAGAAAACATCCATAGTCAAGGTGGCTTCGTATTAAAGCATTGTACAGTAATTTCTGAGAAAAAGGATGGGAGTAAAGGTTATTCTAGGTGAAGTAGGAGGAGTGATGAATATAGGAAAATGGTCACTGCCATAGCTAGAAGGTAATATTTGCCACAAAAGAAGGGAAGCAATATCTGGGGAGCAGAGAGTTAGGTCAACGGCACTTCTAACATTTTGTAATGGGGATACTCGACGGGTAGGAGACCCGTCATTTAGAATACAGAGATTAAAATTATCAATAAGATCTAAAAATAAGGGAGCCAGTGAATCACACAGATGGGAGCCCCAAACAGTATGATGCATATTAAAATCTCCCAAAATAACCATAGGAGGTGACAGAGAAGAAATAGGTGTTGCAAGTTCTGTTAAAACATTTACATCAGGATTAGGAATGTAAACAGAGAGAATAGAGACACCAAGGGCCTTAATAGCAACAGCATTTACTGCTGGACTATGAGAAGGGAGAGGAATTTGTGAAAATGTTACTCTTCTTGAAATTAAAATAGAGGTGCCAGCACGACCATCACTCCTATCATCCCGGAGGCATGCGTAGCCTGAAACCCTAAAATGAGACTCAGGCCTAAGCCATGTCTCCTGGATGGCAAGAATGAAGGGATGAAGTTTATTAATGAGGTAAATGAGTTCATTTTTAGGGTTCCGTAGTCAACTAGGAACCCTTATAGTTTCGCCATGTCTGTCTGTCCGTCTGTCCGTCCTCGCTTAATCTCTATGACCGTTAGCACTAGAAAGCTGAAATTTGGTACCAATATGTGTATCAATTACGCCGACAAAGTGGTAAAATAAAAATTGGAAAAAAATGTTTTACTAATAAAACCTACCCTACCTACCTACCCTAAGGTAGCCCCCCTATATGTAAAGTGGGAAGTGATTTTTTTTTTAATTTCAACCATAACGTGTAATATATTGTTGGAAAGGTATTTAAAAATGAATAGGGGTTTACTAAAATCATTTTTTGATAATGTCAATAATTTCGGAAATAATCGCTCCAAAAGTAAAAAACAATGTGTCCCCCCCCTCTAACTTTTGAACCATAAGTTCAGAAAATATGAAAAAAAATTGATAAGTAGAACTTTATAAGGACTTTCTAGGAAAATCAGTTTTTAGTTATCACCGTCCTTTGTGGGCCCGTTTTTAGTGTTCCGTAATTATTAGAGTTCCGTAACAAATAGCCTTTTAAGGTTGGGTTACCACTATGTTCGCGCTCCAGCAGCGCTCCGCGCTTCTGCAACTGCTCCAATGGATACGTCGCGCGCACTTCTACATGCGCTCCCCTTTGACACACTGCGCTCCCCTTTGTGTTCGCGCTAAAAACCATCACGAGTCGGAGCGCCTGCCGCGGAGCGTGCAATGTTGCACGCTCCATGTTCGCGCACGTACCCACTACCGGGTGCAGATGCAGGAGCGCGGAGCGCTGCTGGAGCGCGAACATAATGGACACCCACCTTTAAACTCATAAGTGGGAACACTTATTGTGACGGACGGGAAACTACGGAACCCTACACTGAGCGTGGCCCGACACGCTATTGGCCGGTTTTTTTTTATTTCTAATGCTCCGACAATTCCATTGAAGAATTGGCGGGACTGCGAATGTTACGGGCTAAGGAGGAAAGCTGAGTAAGTTTTTGGTGTAAGCTAAGAGGAAGTTCCGTGTCACTAAAACGGGAGATCATGTTAATTAGAATTGATATCATAAGTTCGCAGAAATTATCATTACTAGAGGAGTTGTTGTCATTTCCCAGTGGAGCACACCCATTAGGAAGGGAAGAATTAGGATTCTCAACAATTGCCTGATGGGCTGCCATATCATATCCAGAATTTAATGATTGGCTGCAGGTACGTTGAGGGATAAAAATTGTTTTTTTTATATGATGCAGTTTATGAGAGCTGAGCCGAAGGGGTTGAAAGACTGTCAGTTAAAGTATAAGGGGTCTGTTGAGAACAATTACGAGGCTGGATTCTTGTTGTATCAGCAAAGGATCTTTTTGTCTGAGGGAATCTAGCTGAAGCTTCTAAATATTAAATATTTTCTTGTGACATAACAAGTTTAATAGATTTTTGCCTTAGATGTTCAGGACACGTAGGGTCTTTTGCGGTCTGGGGACCAGAGCAGAATAGGCAAGTAGGAGTTTGTCGAGTACAAAGTAAACCTTCATGATTCTGTGCACATACAAAGCAGCGAGGGGATGATCGGCACTGGGAAGTAACATGGCCAAATCTACAATATTTATGACACTGAATTAGTGGCAAAACATATTTTTCCACTGGCATTGAGGTGTAAAAACAGTAAATATGGGCAGGAAGTTTTTGTCCAGAAAAAGTTAGAACAACCGTCTGAGTTGGAACCCATGAAACGCTATTGCTGTCACTCACTGATCGTCTATTAAGTCGCCGTGCTTTAATTATAGAACCGTAGCCAGAGGGAATTTCTATAGCTGCTATTAATTCTTCTAGTGTCCACTCTATGGGAACTTGTCTAACTAGCCCCATACGAGTGATACTATATGAGGGGGATGGTTGCTTCATATTTAGAAATTTGGAGAGCTGGGTGATCGATAAAGGTGTTTGCGTCTGCAGCTGTTTTAAACTCCACTGATATTCTATTTCGTCCAACTTTTTTGACTCCATCATGGACTATATTTTTAATATTGTTATGATACAGAAAGTGACCGAATTTAATTGGTTTAAGAGTTACTCCAGACAGCTGATCATTTGAGATTTTACTTACGTGAACTACGAGTAGAAAAGGAGCGGCATCATCTTGAGAGTACTTAACTTTTTTATTAATAAAATCAGGATGGGTATATGAGGATTGTATTGAAGGAAACTTGATTTGGATCAGTAATAACTATTTTTTGTGGGTGGGCAGACTCGTTACTTACTTGGGCACGTTTACGGTTAATTAGTTCTACATTATCAATGTTAATGGTAAGGAAAAGGAATCATTGTGAACCCTTCCGGGATCGGGAGGTTCGTCCTCCATTATATTACTACAACAAAAAATTACATAAAAACGGCACAACTACAAACACTTACTAATTTACAGATGTTAAAACCTCCACCAAGACAGAAAAATTTACCATAGTAAATCAACAGCACTTAATAAAACAATAAATTTTAAGCAAAAAAGCACGACACTTGTATCTCTCACTTCCTCCGAGAAAAAAAAACCCTATTGGTAAATGCTACATAAAGTCTTGGCCGCCAGAGAATGCATTTGTCACATTTATTCAAACAAAAATTAAAATAAAGATTGTAAACCTATTCTTCAAATTTATTGCAGCCCAGATAATTTTATATGATTTTTCCTTTGATTACAAATTAATTAAAAGAAATATTAAAATATACAAATCTTGCGGAAAATATAACACTTTGTTAATGAATCTAAAAAATAACTAATTGAAACTCCACTTCCTATATAGTAGTAAACTAATGGATTGTTAAAATTCTTAAATGAGAATGCTATAGCATGATGCAAATTCAATGCATAAAAATATATCATCTGTGAAAATGTATGTACATGCCAACATGCACTGTTATTATGTGTGTAATATTTTTAAAAGGTGTAAACCTAGGTGTGGTAAGTGCTAAATATGAATTCTATAGTTTTGACTATGATAAGAAATTGTGACACCCGGTGTGTTCTTTACTAAACCATGCCACAACAGCATTACAACCTTATACTCATTATTAATAGTGAAGAAATTAGAATAAAATACTAATCATTATGAATGAAATTAATGTACATTAATTAATTATCTTTTTGCAGGTAAAGGGCATGGATTGAGAATTACCCCCATACCTGCAGGTCACTCTCTTGGTGGAACGGTATGGCGTATAGTTGCGCCGGGCGAAGAAGATATAGTGTACGCACCAGACTTCAATCATAAGAAAGAACGGCATCTTAATGGCTGTGAAATTGAGAAAATAATGCGACCGTCTTTATTGTTGCTTGGTGCAGCAAATGCTGACTATGTGCAACAGAGGCGGAGAATGAGAGATGAGAAGCTTATGAGTTTGTATTTGTTTATTTTCTTTTGAATGTTATTTTAACACTAAGAGAAAAACTAAAATGATAATTAATGGAATCATTTTTTATTTAAAATAGGAAGTTCTTATTAAAAATTAAAACAACGCCTTTGTCAATGGGAGAAAAGGCTGCCTCAGAAACATTAGGGCAATCGCAATCCCATACTTTGTTTTTCACATAATTATCCAGCTGCGATTCGAATCTAGAATATGCAGACCATCTAGATTCTATATCCACTATGACACGCGGCTGCCAGATTTTACTTTTAAGATTTCTTTAGTAAGATATTTTTCTATACTAACTATATATAAAAAATACTATGTTCAGCAGTGAACTTTTCATAGGCTTTAATGATGATAGTGATGATGTTATTAGTAGTAGTGTTATTAGTACTCTACTTAAATTTGTAGTGGTGTGATAATCTATGTATATTTGCTGCCCCTTATCCTCCCATGGGTGACGTAAGAGGTGACAGAGGGAAACTGAACCTAGAGATGGATAGCAGCATCTTCTTAATAACTACTGAACTGTGATTGGCAACCCGTTTGCCAAGCGTGGCAACTATGTGTGTAACTATGCCTATACATTTTTTTAAGTATAAAATTTTTGCTTACATTGCCATCTGATGGTAAATAGTGGTAAATCGCACTGTCTCAGCATAACAAAAGACTATTTGCTCTTGCCTTGAAACGACGACATTGTAATTGCACTGAAAGATAGTTACAGATTATTCCACAATAGATGAATTTTCATAATAATAATGATGTGTTTTATCCCAGCAACAATACTTAGCACTCTCCGTGGAGGAGGCTGCGTTTTGGTGTGCACGGACACGGCTGGCCGAGTGCTGGAGCTAGCTCACATGCTGGACCAACTGTGGCGCAACAAGGATTCGGGACTCGTTGCATACTCACTGCTCCTGCTCTCCAATGTCAGCTACAATGTCCTTGAGTTTGCCAAGTCACAGGTCAGTACTTTACTGTACAGTACTTTACAGTAGCTTTACTGTGGCATAGTCCAGTTCCTTTACTATCTAGATGTCTGTTTATAAAAAGGATATATATGTGGTAGAGCCACGCTGCAGCTATATTGTGGTTATAGCATAATGGGTCGCCTCGACTGAGGTAGGATTACGACGCTCTCACAGAATACCAGCGTAAAATAGTAGCTTAATGCTGTTGTGTTTCATATGGTGAATGTAAAGAACCGAAAAGCCTTATTACTGAAAACGGGGAATTGCATCTGAGTCCTTCAGAGTGAAAACACATCTGTATTTTGATTCTTAATTTAGAATAAATGTAGATATCTATGTAGGGTCACACCATTCACTTACTATAAGGTAGCATATGTGCTCATTTGTTACCATTATTCTATAAAAAAGGCTAAAGCACCAGCAACAGCGAACTCTAGAAAGAAAGAAACATTTTATTTTAGCACATACCTACTCAACAAGATACTAACAAAAATACAAAAACATAATAAATTTTGCTTTGTAAGTTAAAGGCATGCTAAAAACAGTCATTACTCAGCATAGTTTGTGGCGAAACCACATCACTGATTTTCCGTTATGACCATAAAAAATACTGTAAACATTGGAGGTGAAATTTTGAACAAAATCTACGACAAATTGTCACTACATTAACAAATTATCTTAAGCATTTGAATGAAAAAAAAAAAACAACATGTGGTAACAGCCCAATTAGCTGCGGTCGCGTACCGCGCTGTATCCCGGCAAGCGCGGTGATTAATTAGCATTATAGCTCGAAGTGCATATAAAAGCGAGTCTAATTTCATGTTTCTTTGCTATTATTACATAACCGTTTCTGCGCTATGTAGTGCTAGTTATATAACTTCAATAAAATCTATACAGGTTTGATATAATTATTTATTTAAAAATGTTGCTTAATTTTAATACAAATTAAACCCATTTTAAGAAAATTAATCTACAAATCTTTTTAACTATCATCCTTGATAACTTACATCTGTATAACTCGACCTCGACCAAATTCAACTTTTATAATTATTAAATGCAATAGAATATTATACCTAGCAAAATAAATAATAATATATATATTTACGTAAATTCTTGTAAAAGCAACATTTTTAACATTATAAGTTATCCTGGTACCTTAACTAGGTTTTTTCTGCCTTCTACACTATTTGACCACACAGGAGGTCATTTTTTCATTTTTATGTGTTTACGGATCGGAATGCTTTTATTTTGAAATAAATATTTTTCTCACACAGATTGAATGGATGAGCGACAAACTAACACGCGCTTTCGAAGGCGCACGTAGTAATCCATTTGCTCTCCGCCATTTGCAACTTTGCCATTCGGTGGTGGAGGTCACAAGGACACCAGGACCAAAGGTGGTTCTCGCTTCATTTCCCGATCTAGAGGTCGGTTTTGCGAGGGACCTGTTTCTGCTTTGGGCGCCAAACCATTTGAACTCCATTGTTTTGACAGCTAGGTAAAATTTACTAATTAATTAAAAATCATTCACACACATAATATGAATAACTGTTTAATGAAATATATTTTTAAAAAGTATTTTTAGATGTTTTATTTAATGATTAGATTTTTAAATTTTTTCATTCAATATAGTAACATAAATAATGAATAATTCTTGTTGAAAATCATTCCCATTAACAATACTTAGAGGTAGAACCAGCAAGAAACTCAGCAGGATTTATTTTAATAAAAATAGGTTGTACAATTACTAACTAAACTCATTTAAGAAACAATTTGGTAGCTATCTTATTCCCAGGAGCTATTATCAACCATGTAACCCTTTTTTTAAAGTCTGTGTTCAATATAATATAAAATTAAAATAATAATATCTTATAGTTACGCGACCACTACACATATTTAATTAAAATTAAAAACTACTTTTACGGATTTTATCGCGTTTATTTTTGCTTTTAATTACTTTTATTTTTAATTCCCGACGTTTCGGGCGCTTTCCAGCGCAGTCCCCCGTGACCATGGGTGCTGGAAAGCGCTCGAAACGTCGGGAATTAAAAATAAAAGTAATTAAAAGCAAAAATAAACGCGATAAAATCCGTAAAAGTAGTTTTAATCATAAAATTAAAAAATTTAATTTCAAATGTGGCACAGTTCTTGTATATTATTTTCTGAATTTCTTTTAACATTTCATAACTGAAAATGAAGCATTCCATTTTTGTCCTCATGGGCACATTCTACTCCATTTTAATTCTTAATCGGGGATAAGTGTAGATATCTGTGAGTCAAAACTTCTACTTACCATCAGGTGGACTGTGTGCATATTGATCACACTTACCTGTATAAAAACTATTTCCTTGATCTTAATTACAGGACATCACCTGGTACCTTAGCTCGGGATCTGATAGAGAAAGGTGGGGACCGCACTATTGAACTAACTGTGAAACGTAGAGTGAGACTTGAGGGTGCAGAGTTGGAAGACTTTTTGCAGCAGCAAAGAATAAGGATAAATAACAGCATAAAGTGAGTAATCTGAAAATTATTTTTCTGCATCAACACATAGAAAATTTCTCTACCAAGAGTGTGTTAAGACTCTCTTTTTAAACGAAGTCCATTTGGGTAAATATTACCCTCATATCTATTTCTGCGGCCAAATAGCAATAGTTGCTCTGCTGAGTTCTGGTGACAGAGGAAAACTGAAACAGAAAGATGGTTAGCATCATCCTAGTACCATTTCAAAATACCATTCTTTATGTGGTAGAGCCACGCTGCAGCTATATTGAGGTCGTAGCATGAATGGGTCGGCTCGACCGGGGAAGGACCACGCTCTCACAGAATACCAGTGTGAAATAACAGCTTGATTGCTGCTGTGTTTCGTGTGGTGAGTGTAGAGAACCGGAGACCCGTTTTACTGGGATCGCGGCATTCCATCTTATTCCTCAGGGATGACAATGCATCTGCATTTTGATTCTTAATCAAATGTAGATGTCTATGGGCCACAGCATCCACTTTCCATCAGGTGGAGTGTGTGCTCGTTTGTCACCTTATCCTATAAAAAAACCTTATGAGGCAATCTATGGGGAGGCCTATATACAGCACTGGACTTTTTAGTCTGTAATGGATGGAAGGAGAGGTATCCCATGTTAGTCCTCAAATGTGACAATACATCTAAAGCCTTATTTGATTGTCACTACAGTTTTACACAAAAATGTCCACTGCTGGACATTGGACATTTTAGCGAAGATATGGCTTAAGATGAAATAAATAGTGATTTTACCGACAACTATCGGAAGCCATTAGAACTTTTCTATCTAGTCTTGTGAGTCGCAAGACTAAGGTAAGGCAGAAGATGTATTCTCTTACGCTGTCACCAACGGCAATCTGAATAATAATCAACGCTGTTTCTTCTGCATGTCAATGATATGTTACAAACCTGCAACATACATTGCTAAGCAGATGACAGCACTGGTGATCCTCCGTACACCGGCCGTGCCAATATTTCTCGGAGAAACGTCTCCGAGTACCGGAACAAACTTGTGTCTGAAGTCGAGTCTTTGCTGAACAAAGTCTCGGATTGGGGACAACTAAATCTAATCCAGTTTAACCCTCAGAAGACACAAGTTTGCGCGTTAACAGCTAAAAAGAACCCCCTTGCCGTATCTCCTCAGTTTCAAGGCACTCCCCTTGTTGCCTCAGCCACTATCGGAATCCTCGGCGTCGACATATCGAGTGACGTGCAGTTTCGTGGTCACTTCGAAGAGAAGGTCAAATTGGCCTCTAAAAAGACGTGCTCAGCAGAGCGGGACAGTATTTCATGCCGGCACACTGCCTGCAACTTTACAATGCGCAGGTGCGGCCGCAAATGGAATACTGTTTCCATCTCTGGGCTGGGTCTCCCCAGTGCCAGCTCGTTCCATTTGACCACATCCAGCGCAGAGCGACTCGAATCGTCGACGACCTAGTGCTTTCCGATCGGTTCGATTCACTGACGCTGCAAAGAGATGTTGCATCTCTTTGCGTATTTTATCACATCTATCACGGGAAGAGCTCTGTTTATTCTATCTATAGTCTATTTCTTACGCGATATATTGCAGCGAGAGCGCTTGGAATGTATAGGACCGAACGCTCAACTTCGCTCGCTAGGTAGTAGCGCCATAATAATATTATATTCTATGTAAATGGTCGAAAGATATTTAGCACTATTTTATATGAAATCTATATAAATAAAATTTTTGATTAAATATTTTATTTTATGTTTGAATGATTTCAGCACAATTGTTTCAAATGATGCCACCTTGAGAAGTTCAAGGAAAGACTTTGAAATATATTTTTATTATAACAATTTTTTATAACTAAATTGTCATAAAGATGCTACTGAACATTTTGTTTGAGTTTCCCTTTGTCAGCTCTTATGACACCTATGGTACAATATGGGGTAGTAAATATTCTTACACCGTTACTGTGCGGTTAACCCAAGAGTTTGTTAATTCTAATATGAATGAGTCTAATAATATTATTTTTTCTCAATATTTGAGAAAAGTTTTGAGGGAGGGCAACAAAAAAAGTGTTTTTCACTAGACTTGTTTTATAAAGAATGTAAAAAGGTGCTTTAATAAACTTTCACTTGACAAAACCACTTTGATGCAAGTCCCAGGATCATAATTGTAACATGTTCTCCTATATGACTATTAAAACTAGTCTAATATAACGTTCCTTGTGATTTTCTTTAACACAGAAAAATAAAATTACATCCTGAAATTTGAATTGTTACAGAGAAGAAGCTGGGGGTATCTCCTCTGATTCGGAGTCAGAAGGGGAACTGGAAATGTATGTGGTGACAGGAAGGCACGATATACCAGTCCGTCACGATACCAGACCCACCGGCTGCTTTAAAAGCAACAAGCGGCACCACGCTATGTACCCATTCCATGAAGAACGCACCAGATCTGATGATTATGGGGAAATAATACGGGTGAGTATCGTAATATTATTTGGAAACCAAAAAAAAACCTAAAGGTCAAATTTTGCTATCATCAGTCCACTACACTATATCATAACGCGGGTGTCGTAAGAGGCGACAGAGAGAAATAAAAAGATGAAACATTAGATGGGCAGCCAAATTTCACGAACGCACATCGCGTCAAAATTCACGATACCGTCCTCACCATATAGATGCTTGGCGGTCCACCACTGTGCGTTTTACTAGGAGTTTTCTTTGTGGTACATCTTCTCTGTGGATTTTTTTACCACCGGCGATTTTTCCGGACCGATACGACCTGGGGACCTTCAAGAAAAAAGCTTACTCCTTTCTAAAAGACCGGCAACGCACCCGCAATTCCCTGGTGTTGCGGTTGTTCATGGGCGGCGGTAGCCACTTACCATCAGGTGAGCCTGTACGCTATGCTCGTTTGCCCCCTCTCCTATAAAAAAAAAGAAAGTATGTTCTTGATAACAACTAAAATATTTAATAAACACTGTTTCCAGCCTGCATGCCAAGCGTGGCAAATATATAATGAGACAATATATGAAGGAAGTTTACGTTTAGTACTGGTTTTTTAATAAACCTGTAATCATGTTTTTTTTTATTTCAGCCGGAAGACTACAGGTTAGCGGAAATAGTTGATGCAGAAGGAGAGATCCGAGATGTTCCACCAGCGCCACCACCAAAGCAAGAACCTGACGGTATGATTTGTTTTATACAAATATATATTAGCTCATCACAATTCCCTAGTAAGCCTCTCCTAAAAACAAAGCTACATCCTGTCTAGTGTAAAAAAATAATAATATTGTAACATTGAGGCAAATCTGTAAGTTAATACTGATTTAGAAAATTGATTGAATAGGCTGTATGGTAATTGATTGTTGCCTGTGCCGAAGGAAATTTTACTTTGTATTATGGAGTGTAAAAGTAAGTACAGACTGTGTATTAAAAAGTGTCCATAGAAAACTGTTAAATAAGGGTGGCGCCACTATAACTACGGGGTAAATTTTAGAGAACGCACCGAAAAATGTTAGTGGGAATGACGACTTTATCGAGGTTATATTTACTAAATAAAATTATTTTAGATTTTAGAGCTACTGAGCAGTTTAGCAGCACACTTAAACCGTCGACAACTGCTAAGTTCATTTCATCCCAGTAGCTTTTCCAGCGCTGTTGTGCAGAGTTTTGGAGCTGTTATTTACTGCTTACAGATGGCCACTTTTCAACTATTCTACTATGGGAGTTGCGACTCCTTACTTCTACACTCCATACTGGCACACTGTCGTGTTTATACTTTAGTGGATTAATTTGACCCTCGTTGGCTTTTCTCTCGGATAAAGCTGAACGCACAATTGTCAGCACCGTACGCGCCGCATTTTAGAAATCGTTGTATGAAATCATATTAAAAAACCCCGCACATTGCAGCCACGTACGCGCCGATTTTTAAAATGCGGTAGGTATCTGAATATTGAAGGTGGCATGCTGATGAGGTCATATAATGCGGCGCATTCGACGCGTGCTATTATTCAGTTTTTTCTTTAGTTTCGAAATATATTTTTACTTCATTTCATGAGTTTTTACTTGTACTGTGTAGGCAAAAATGAGTCACCAAACAAGACTTTATAATATTAATTAATCCGTAATTAACTATTATACATAAAATAAGATAAACATTGCATCGATTATCAATATGGAATAAGTATTCTTATATAATTATATACTTAGTGATAAATTATTTAAATACAATAAAAAATGATAATTCATTTTAATTCAAAGACCCAATTATACCTGACTACTTAATTATCAATAAAAATACCTCAAAACATACAATAAGTCTTTCCTCTGGTTCAATTTGCCTTCTAAATCTTAAGATATGGTTTCAGTATATGTAGCAATTCATAAAATTTCTTGTATGTTAAATGCAAATATCTGAAAAATTATTCATTATCATTTAATGAGTCTTTAAGGCCCCAGTCTTGTAAAAATTAGTGTTTTCGCAAAATTTACAGCAAAACAAATATTTTTATAGTATTTAGAAAAGAAAAAGTTAAACATATTTTACATTTATTTAAAGTGTAGGATTTGACATTTTCGAAACTATTTTTTAATTTTATTTTGGTGTTCAAATTAATTTAATAGCTCTATTAGGCGTTAAACATGCCTATGCCTGGTTACATGCGTTAAAGGTCTTATTAAAGCCTCTGCTATGTACAAACTATAACAATATCAAAAAAAGTATTCAGATCACATTTATTTACATATTGTCTACAATAATCTGATCTAGTCACTTTTTTATAAATGTTGCAAAGTCGTGCTTAAAACCCATAGAGAATATAACCACTAGAGAGCGTATAGGCAGATTTCTTCTAAGCATACGACTCACTACTGCGGGCCGGGGGGAAGGTACGAGGAAGAACGCGTGGCTGCAAATGATCAAGTTGCGTTGTTATGGCTATCTTTAGGGTTGCTCTTCTTAATAAAGGGAAAATATTCGTTATCGATAAAATGGATTTTATCATTATGAAAAATACTCAATTAAAATCATATAAATAATATTTAATCAAAGTCAATCAGTTACAACGAAAAAATGTATTTATTATATTATTATTGATTTTTAAAATGAATAATTTTTTATATTTATTTCGAATTAAAGTTTAAGGGTCCTGATTGTTCTTTGTAAAAAAATATAAACAAGCGTCTACAAATTTGTAAATTATGCATCTTGCTAATTCAATTAAATGATTTGTTTATTCTATTTCATATTGATGAAAATGAATATCCGGGAATCAATAATACCTAATCAGAGATTTTAAAACCGTTCTTATAAAATAATTGGTATTATATTTCGAAGACAGCACTTTTGAACCACTCTCATTGATCGCCCTCTTATTAAAAATTTTACAGCGACGACAAATATCTATTACTGTAGTGGATCCGGACAATAACTTGTCTTTAGTGTCCTTTTGAAATTGTAAGCCGTTCTGATTTGGTACACCAATCTAACTAATTTAACTAGGTAACTATAAACTTTAACTAAGAAAAAATACCGACAAACTGAGAACCTCCTCTTTTTTATGAAGACGGTTAAAAGTAGATAAGTATTTTTTCACAGTGTGTGAATTGAATAATCTTAATAATTTTATTATTTTCGATATCGACTTTCAGCTATTAAAGGTAACAGTAAGTACTAATGTTTACGATAAACATACAAAGGGAAAGAAAGGGATAGAAGCATTAGAATTGTCTAATTAATAGAACGAGACTTTTCCAAAAGACATCAACGCGCGACTCAACCATGTCGTTATTTATCCGGCCACCGTTTTAGATAGACCCCTGCGGTGGCTCATAATCTGAATTAATCAACAATAATTTTCGTATTTTTTACTTAGCAATGAAAAGTTACTTCATTCTTTTTGGACATCTGTCCTGGAATGTTTCCCACACCACTTCAACGCGCATTTTGATGCATTATAATTGCATAAAAGTTATAAAAATTTGCATTAATTTAGCGTGCACACAGGTCTAACTTTTGGACAATACTAAAATGGTTAATACTACCATAGCCGATGCATAGGCGACAAAATACTAATAGTTTTCGAGCGTCGGGTACTGTATGCACAGTCAAGTGGTTATATTGTCTTTGTTAAAACCACATAAAATAGAACTATTTTAAGTGAATTAGAAATAAATAAAATTAAAAAAATATATATTATATTCGTACTTTTTACCTATATTCCATTTATAAACCAGAAACGGCTGAAAATTCTCTCAGTTCCGCTAGGATTTCTCGGCGTTCAGACGCGTGCAGTGTTGCTCAACGCTACTTTACCTCTCGCTCGCACGGTTGATCTCTTTCCCTTGCGCAGCTCTTATGGACTGAGCGGAGCATTGGACTTTTATATGTGGAGAATTTCAATTTATTACCAAAAAAATACGGAAAAAGATGGATAGAAAAAAGAAGAAATATCCTTGTGTCAGTAAAAATAGTAGTAAAAGTAAGTACAAGGTCGAGGCGAAATTACATGAAATAGTTTTATTTTCCTTCGGTTGTATATACACTTTTTAAACCTACACCCCGTATAAACATTACTAAAAACGACATTTATGAAATATAAAAGGGTAAAAAATTATACTACCACGACAAAAGTAAAAGGAATATTTTTGGAAAAAAAATTAATAAGTTATATATTTAATGAAGTAGACCAACCTTCACCTGCGATCTCGAACGTATTTATGCACTGGGGAGAGCGCCCCCTCTAATGGCTGAGAATGTAAAACAGCAAGCTAAACGGAAGCATATAAATTATAATATTTTCTATACCACTGCGTTTCTAAATTAATATTGTGAATCCAGAATCTTCTTTTTCTTCGAATTTTATTTTCTTCTTCCTCTGCCAATAAGCAGGCTATTACAATAATTTTTTCCATAGCGATCCAAGCGATCAATGTCACTGTACCGTTTCACACCAATGGTTGGAAATAACTGCAAAGGTTGTTGGCAATACAAAATTGCATGCGGCGCGTACGTGCCAATGTGCGAGGCCATCAGTAAATGCGGCGCGTACGGTGCTGACAAATGTGCGTTCAGCTTTAAAAGACAGTAGGTTGTTGCGCCCACATAATGAAAATAATGTGGTATTAATTACCTCAAACTACAAAATGTTACTTGTAGATATTAAATGCTTGATCAAACAAACAACCACTTAATAATTGATGTTATGAAACTGAGTTCTCTTTATTAAATCCTTACAAAGTGGAAGTAGTTAAATGTAATTATAGTTTTAATTAAATTATGTCACACTTGCCTCAGGTGACCTTACTTGGGTTTTGAGAGAACAGACAGTGTATAACTTCCCGCTGCTTTTCTTGATGACATTTTATTGACAATTGCAAAAAATAATTGAACAATTAAAAAGGTCGAGTTTTATTTTACTTTATTTGATAATAACTACAAAACTGCATTATTCTGTGTCCTTTTCAATTTGTGTGTGTGTGATTTGTGATTTTACTACTTAACCTACATAAAATAAAAACAAAACCTCAATTCCTACAAAAATATGATGTTTTGACATAAGTGGCAAATATTTAAATCCTCAAAGTAAGATATTATTTGAACTTTGTTTACGCCAGGCTCAAGCTTGTATGGAACCAAGTTCATTTAATTTTATATTTAAGTTCAAATATATAAATAATAATATACCGTTATTGCAGTTTTTGAAAATAGGCGTAAATAAGGCTTCTACCTTTATTTGAAATTATTCCATTTGTGCGATTCAATTCATAACTTTTATGCCGATCGAGCGATCCTTACGAATGTGTGCGTGCGTACGTAGTAAAGTAGTAGGCGTTAGATATTTATGAATGATAATTAGTAAAAATAATGTATTACCACGCATTCTGAATTAAAAGATAAAACTGCAAATTTGTTTGAGATTTTTTAATTAATTTTTTTTCACCTTTCGCCTGTATTACTAATTCTGAACCTTTTCTGCAAATTTGGGCATATGTTGGAAAATAACTCTGTATGGACTGTAATTTTATTTTATGTTACATGTAATGTTTCTGTTGCCAGAGGAGATGATGGAGATCCCGAGTAAATGCGTTACGTCGGTGCGTCAGGTGGCGGTCCGCGCCAGCGTGCAGTACATCGAGCTGGAGGGGCGCTGCGACGGCGAGTCGTTGCTGCGACTCGTGGCGCATGCCAAGCCGCGAGCCGTGGTCGCACTGCGAGCCCGCCCGCACGCAGTACAAACGCTCAGGTACATGCATATATACTGCGAACTGCGAGCAAGTGCGTGACGTCATCACATCAGCTGGAGGGGCGCTGCGACGGCGAGTCGCTGCTGCGGCTCGTGGCGCACTCCAAGCCGCGGGCCGTGGTCGCACTGCGAGCGCGCCCGCACGCAGTACACACGCTCAGGTATGTACATATATACTGCGAGCTGCGAGCAAGTGCGTGACGTCATCACGTCAGCTGGAGGGGCGCTGCGACGGCGAGCCGCTGCTGCGGCTCGTGGCGCACGCCAAGCCGCGGGCCGTGGTCGCACTGCGAGCGCGCCCGCACGCAGTACACACGCTCAGGTATGTACATATATACTGCGAGCTGCTAGCAAGTGCGTGACGTCATCACGGTCACTGCTGCGGCTCGTGGCGCACGCCAAGCTGCGGGCCGATCGCCTCGAGTGCCCGCACGCAGTCACACGCTCAGATGCATATACAGAAAGGCACCAAGAATCGCGAAGCCGCGGGCCTGGGCGCCCGCACGCAGTACACACGCCGAGCTCAGCCAGGGGCGCTCAGGTCCTGCGGCTCGTGGCGCATGCCAAGCCGCGGGCCGTGGTTGCACTGCGAGCGCGCCCGCACGCAGTACACACGCTCAGGTATGTACATATATACTGCGAGCTGCGAGCAAGTGCGTGACGTCTATCTACTAGGAATTCGTTTTAAAATCATAACAGATTGCTCTGCTCTTACTAAAACATTACAGAAGAAAGACACCTCCACGTGTTGCTCGATGGGCTCTGCTCCTAGAAGAGTATAATTATGAGATAGAACACAGGTCAGGATCAAGACTTAAACATGCTGACGCATTAAGCCGAAATCCTGTCTGCTTGATACTTACCGAAGCTGCTGCCCGCTTGAAGAGAGCTCAAGACGACGACCCTCATATCAGTCTGTTAAAGAAAATGTTAGAAAAAGAACCCTATCAAGACTATATTATGGAAAGAGGAATATTATGCAAAGAGAAAGAAATTCTGCATTTTCTTTGGAACTGCAGTTCCAAAGAAAATGCAGAACGAAGTAATAAAGAAGAAGCATGATTATGGACATTTTGGAGTTAGAAAAACAGAAGAGCTTGTGAGTCGAGAGTATTATATTGAGAATCTGAAGGAGAAGATTGGAAAAGTTATAGATAACTGTGTAGAATGTATTCTGATTGAACAGAAAAAAGGAAAGAAAGAAGGATTCTTACATCCATTAGACAAAGGTGATGTCCCGTTATCGACGTATCATATTGATTATCTTGGTCCATTGACGTCTACTAATAAAAATTATAAGTACATTTTTACGGTAGTTGATGGCTTTACCAAATTTACTTGGATCTATCCTACAAAATCTTTGTCTACAGATGAAACGTTGGACAAACTGAGAGTGCAACAACAAACCTTTGGTTCCCCTCAAAGGATTATTTCCGCATTCCGTAACGCCGCATTTACTTCAAAAGACTTTCAAGACTATTGTGAACAAGAAGGCATAACTCATTATACAATTACTACAGGACAACCCCGGAAACGGGCAAGTAGAAAGAATCCACCAAATCATAATAAGTGTTATAAACAAGTTTCCAAAGTGCAACGCTGTATGAATAGTACATGGCAAAGAAGTATTGGAATGACTCCATTCGAGTTACTTTTTGGGACCAAAATGAAAGATGAGAATTAAGAAATTATGAAATTAATAGTAGAAGAAGAAGTTAATAACTATAATGAGCAAAGGAATTAACTGAGATTAAAGGCAAAAGAGTCAATACAAAAGATTCAAGAAGAGAACGTTAAAAATTATAATAGGAAAAGAAAAAAGGCTACCGAATACAAAGTTGGCGACTTGGATGCTATTAAACGAACACAATTTACTCAAGAAAGTAAATTGTATCCTAAGTATCTAGGACCTTACGCAATGACAGCCGAAAAGCATCATGAAAGGTACGCTGTAAGAAAAGTTGGTGAATGCGAAGGGCCCATCAACACAACAACCTCGGCTGATCTCATGAAGCCATGCGTCGATGAAGAAGTAGATGAATATTCATCTGGGTCAGATGAATGATCAGGACGGCCATATGGGAGAAAGTTTATTTTTAATCTGTTTTTATGTTAGTTTTTAGTCATGGCATGGGAACATTTTTGGGTAGTCTGTGGTTACGACGATAAACATTGTAAAGAGGGTAAGCAGTTTTATTAAAGATTTTGTGTTAAATCGACCATTCTTTTCTTCGACGATCCCACATATATTACTCGAAATTATTTACGTAAAAAACACTAGAAAATATTCTAAAATCAACACAATAACATTCACGTGAAAATGGCGTATGAAATGAACGTAGATTATAAATAAATATCCATATGATAACTTGACTTTTTATTGCACTAGAGGATAGAAAATTTCATATTGATTAATAATGCCAAACTTCTTCCTAGCAAAGTAGTCTCCAAATATAAGTTTTAATGGTTTAAAGTGCTGTGGGTGTGCGCGGTCGAATCCGACCGCTTAAATTTTGTCGGAATAGCGTCGCGGTCGCATTCGACCGCTTGGGGACAGAGGGGACAACATCATCTATCTGCCAGTAAGATCCTGTCTAAATCGGTTCGACCATTTCGGAGATTAGCCGGAACAAACGGAGAGATAGACTGACAAAAATTTTAAAATTTTTAGTATAATTAGTATTTTGTTCTAAGTAACGTTTATACTTTCATATGCATTTAGAAAAAAGCTGTAATCCGACATTACAAATAGACACTTCAATTTTATTTATACAATTCGTGACTAAAATAAGTGACAAAATTATTTAAAGAATCTCTTTCCTTCTAGTAAACACTGCGAAAGTGAGGGCATAGAAAAGGTGTTCACTCCCAATAAGGGCGATACTATCGACGCGACCACGGAGTCACATATTTATCAGGTAATTCATTTTTTTAATTAAGTTTACATATACTTGTATACAATTTATTCAATCGTATTATTTTCGGTTTAAATTATTATTTTTTTGGATTAAATGCTAATAAGTTATAAGTGTAAGCTATAAATTGTAACTAACATGCCACATTACTATGGATGAAAATGTTGAGGAATGGAGGAATGCGTTTTCGTCGTTCACAAGACAAAGACTCAAAAGCGATAGTAGCTTAATGGCAGGACGCGGACCGCGAACTCATAAAAGTCGTGGGTTCGAATCCGCCATTCGACTACTGGCGTGAACCACTCGTAACACAAGCAATTTAAGCTTACCACGAGTGGTTAAGGAGAATATTAGTAATGTTTATAGCATCATTAATATTCTTTAAAAAAAAGACTCCGTGGCGCAATGGTCTAGCGAGTAGCGACTCCTGGTTTCCCTCTTTGCCTCTTACTTAATCTTAAAGGATGATGAGATGAGAAGGATGGAGAATCTTAAAGGATCTTAAAGGATGAAAAAATATCAGTACGAGGGCGGCACTGAAAATTTCGGGAATCAAGTGTGGGAGGTTACACGAGTACGAGTAGTAGCGAGACGCCCTTAATTGCGTAGGAGTTCGAAGTGCTCTTGTAACATCAGGAGTAGCGTTAGCCCCATGCGTCATAGGCACAGTCGACGACGCACCAGAACTACCTGGTTCATCCGTCAGGATATAGGCCGGTTTTAGCCTGTCGATAGAGACGTTGACTATCCTACCAGCAATGTCAATTTTGAAAAATTTTTCACCGCGCTTTATTGCCTTATACGGACCGGCATAAGGTGGTTCCAAAGATCTCCGTACAAAGTCCTGTCGTAAAAATACATGTGAAATAGTCGAGAAGTCTTTAAAAACGAAGATTTTACGCGTGCCGTGTCGAGTAACTGTTGTAGGTTGTAACTTAAACGTAAACGCAACCTGTCCAGAAAGTCGGTGTAATCGGTCAGTTTGTCAGCAGTCGGTTCAAACAAGACGCCGGGTAACTTAAGCGGTTCTCCGTAAACTAGTTCAGCAGTAGAAGCAGACAAGTCGTCCTTCGATACACTACGAATACCCAGAAGTACAAGTGGAAGTTTCTCAGTCCAGCTTTCGTCTGCGTGGCACATAATAGCTGCCTTAAGTTGTCGATGGAAGCGCTCCACTAGACCATTGGCAGCAGGATGATACGCAGTAGTTTGTATATGTCGTGAACCTATAAGCGCTGATATCTGACTAAAAAGATGGGATTCAAACTGTTTCCCTCTATCTGTGGTTACCTTTTCTGGGCAACCAAAACGTGATATCCACGATGAAATAAAAGCTTTTGCTACACTCTCCGCTCTGATGTCCTGTAACGGCACTGCCTCCGGCCACATAGTAAACCTATCTATAGCTGTGAAGCAGTATCGGTAACCATCAGAGACGGGAAGTGGACCTATCAAGTCTACGTGGACGTGAGAAAATCGGGCCGTAGGAAGCTTAAAATCCTGGCTAGGGGCATGTACGTGTCTCGATATTTTCGATCTCTGACATGAGATACACGAGCGTGCCCAATTCCGACAATCCTTCCTAATGCCAGGCCATACATACCTCTCAGTCACTAATTTGATAGTAGCTAGCACTAGAAGTAGATAGTACTAGTAGATTTGATTAGTAGTAGAATATTGTCAAAAACCATTTTACGGAATGCAGGTGTTATGAATGGTCTATGTCTGGGGCCCGATATGTCACAGAAGATTTTCGTACCATCAATACAGACCTTCTGTAACTTAAGAGACGAACCAGTTCGCAAAATATTTTGGTGTTCTGGGTCCGTATCCTGAGAAGCTGCTAAGACAATAGAGTCTATTACATCCGTTTTTGATAACGCATCCGCGACAACATTGTCTTTCCCGGTGATGTGACGGATATCCATTGTAAATTGGACTATAAAATCTAAATACCTAAATTGTCGCGGAGAACAAGTGTCACGGGCTTTCTTAAAAGCTGAAATAATCGGCTTATGATCAGTCAGTATAAAGAATGGTTTTAATTCAATCATATGTGGAAAATATTTTACTGATTCGTAAATAGCTAAGAGTTCACGATCATATGCACTGTATTTGACTTGTGTTGGCGAAAGCTTACGCGAAAAGAATCCTAACGGCTGCCAATGACCTAGGACTTTCTGCTGCAAGACTGAACCAATAGCGGAGTTGGATGCGTCAGTTACTATGACCAACGGAGCAGACGAATCTGGATGAGCTAGAAGAGCGATGTTAGCAATGCTTGCTTTGCAAGCATTAAAAGCGCTTTCTAGGTCAGCAGTCCAGTTAATGTCGCCACACAAGGAAGTGACACATTACTATTTAAAAATGTATTTATTGCTTTTCGAAGTATTCTCCGCGAAATTTGACACTTTTTTCCATACGGTGGAACCAATCATTGAAGCAACCATTCCATTCGGAAGTTGGGGTCCCCAAAATTGCCGTTTTGTAAGCGTCCACAGCTTCTTCAGGTAATGAAAATCTCTGTCCACGCAATTAATTCTTTATTTTAGGGAAAGTATAGAATTCATTAGGGCTTAGGTCGGGGATGTACGGCGGATGGTCTAATAATTCTATGTTTTCTTGCTCTAATAACTTTTGTTCTGTGTGCGGTGTGAGAACTCGCATTGTCGTGATGGAGGATGATGCGGCGATTGCAGTTCTCTTTACGGAGTTCAGAAACGACCTGTGGCAAACAAATGCTAGCATACCATTCTGCATTAACCGTTCTTTGTCCGTCAAGAGGAATAGTCGTAAGATTGCCTGTTTTGGAGACAAACGTGGCCACCATTTTTTTTTGCAACACTCCGTGAACGAACAATTTTTGTTGGCTTTAACTCATTTTCGAACACCCAAACTCGTGACTGGTTTTTTGTTTCGAGTTCGTACGCGTATATCCAGGATTCGTCACCTGATACGATGTTGTATACAGCATTTGAGGATCCTGCGTGGAATCTTTCGAAAGTTCTGACGCACCAAATAACGCGAGCCGCTTTTTGCTCTTCACAGAGCGAATGCGGTATCCATCGGGAAAACAACTTTTTTACACCTAATTGTTCTTGCAAGATTACTTGTACTTGACTCATGCCAATGTCTAAAGTTGCCTGAATTTCGCGGTATGTCACATGTCGATCTTCCATGCTGTGCGTAATCTGATAAAGGAATTTTTACAGAAAACTCTGTAAAAATTCCTCAATCAGATTACGCACAGCATCAACGTTTTCTTGGCTGACTGCAGTTTTTCGACTACCTTGACGGGGATCATCACTGAGCTTGACACGTCCACGTTGAAATTCAGTAAACCAGCGATAAATTGTGGTTTTGCATGGGGCTTCATCACCAAATGCAGATATCATCCGGTCAACACACTGTTGTATGTTAAACCACTTCGAAAGTCATAATAAATCATCGCTCTTGAATTTTCTTGAGTCAATTCGATTTACTCAACGACTAAACAAGTTTGACAAAACCTTGTGACAAGACCGAGAATCTTTTTTTAAATAAATAAATGGTATTCGATTTTTAAAACCAATGAGTTTTCAATTAAAAAGATTTTAATATGACAGGAACAGTGGAAATATTCCATTCCCGATACTTTTAGTGCAGCCTAGGTAAACAATATTATTGAAAAATTTACAGACGCATACGAGGGGTGATCCAAAAGTATAATCGGTTACTTCAGGTCCGCATAAAAATCCAAAAAAATATTTTTAGCTTGCTTATATGCTCACTACGTCAGCCTAAAAAAATCATATAAATGGATCACGATTTCCGAGAGATACATTCATTTGAATAGGAACTGTCAAAGAGATAACATCAACATGGAGAAAAACGAAATTAGAGCTGTCATCAAGTACCTCTGTTTGAAAAAAATTTCTTCAAAAGACATACACAGTGACTTAGTGGAAACATTGGGGGACTCTGCTCCTCCATATTCTACAGTTGCACGCTGGGCCAAGGAGTTTAAACTGGGCAGAATATCCACAACACAAGATGAACATCGCGAAGGACGCCTATCCACGTCCCTCATTGAAGACAGCGTGAAAAAAGTCGAAGATGTTGTGTTGGCGGATCGAAGAGTGACCATCAGGCATGTAGCTGAGGTCACAGGGATCTCATATGGCAGCGTTCAAAGAATCCTTGTGAACGAGTTGCATATGAAAAAGGTCTCTGCGCGTTGGGTACCCAGAATGTTAACCGATGAGCAAAAGAAAAATCGAGTCGACATTTCGAGGGTCAATCTCGAAAAGTTCCAAGCAGATCAAGAAAATTTTTTGTTCCTTTTTGTGACTATAAACGAGAACTGGATCCACCATTTTGATCCTGAAACGAAACAACAATCGATGACTTGGAAGCGAGCCTCCTCACCGACGCCAAAGAAATTCAAAATTTCAAGTTCGGCGAGAAAGGTTATGGCATCTGTTTTTTGGAACGTTCAAGGCATAATTATGGTGGAATATTTGGAAAAGGGAGCCACTATTACGGGCTCTTACTACGCAGACCAAATAAGAAAATTACGGGAGGCCATTTAGGAAAAAAGACGCGGCAAACTGCGAGCTGGAGTGCTGTTTCACCAAGACAACGCACCGGCTCACAAAGCCGCAGTTGCGATGACTGTCATTCAAGAAACGGCATTCGAACTGCTCAAACACCCTCCCTATTCGCCAGATCTAGCTCCTAGTGACTTCTACCTCTTTCCTCGGCTCAATGAACGCCTCCGAGGCAAGAAATTCGAAGACGATAGCGAAGTAATGGCCGCTGTTGAAGCGTTTTGGGAGGGTCAAGACAAAGAATTTTTTTCAAAGGGAATCCTGGGTTTAGAAAAAAAGATGGACTAAATGTATTGATTTGTTAGGAGACTATGTAGAAAAATAAATTATTATTTTAACTTTAATTACCGTGTTTTATTTTCATTATCATTACTTTTGGATCAGCCCTCGTAATATAGGCTTATATGCTACTGAATTTTTCAATCCACATAGATATTTATCGCATTCACCAATTTTTAATAATAGACCGGGAGCTGGTGACAGGTGACGTTCCACGATTTTGTCGTGCATGCCTTTTTAAGGCTTGATAACTAACCCTAAAATATCAAAGATTGTCAGGGCTTTAGCCCCCCCCGCGCGTCTTCTTCATAAGGAAAAGCGCTTTTTTTTTGTGTAGCGAATTTTCGTGTTTTTACGTGATAGTATACTGCATGCCATTGTAATATATGGAAGTTCAAGCGAATTGAAGCTCTAATAATTGATGGCATGCACCCCGCAGCGGCCCAAGATGATCAAAGGGTTCTGTAAACCTGAAAAAAATTAAAGGGCAATTCCGTGTTTTCAAATTGCATGCCGATGTAAAGAATGGTAGTTTTTGTAATAAAAACACTCTGGAAAAATTGGCAACGGTGGAAAATTTCCAGAAAACTCTGTAAAAATTGCACTCCGATTTTCCGTGATTCCAAATTACTCCTAATAAGGATGAATATTAATTTTATAACGAAATAATTATCTAATTCAAATGGCATGCATGTTGAATAAGCATTATAAATAATAATAAAAGTTGCAAAAAAGATATTGCAAATTTAGGTGACTTGTTTTTGCATGCCGTTTTGTATTTCATGAATTTACATTATTTCAAGTCATGAACGTAAATGGCATGCATGTAGCAACAGCCCAACATACCAAAATTGTGAAAAAATTGAATAAACATCAATTTTTCAATTGAAAAAAAAATCTGAAAAATGCCGTGACTTCTTATTGAATGCCGCTTTGTATTTTGTTAGTAGATACTATTTCAAGTTGAAATGCGAATGCTATAAGAGACGAGAATGGCTATATTCTGAATGATGAAGTTTTGAGTTTAAAGAGATGGAAGGAATATTTTGAAAGCGTGTTTATGAGTGAGGAGACAACGACACTGTGTACCACGTTCTAAGTGAAGTAGAAACTCTGAAAGAAGAGGAAAGAGGTAGGGAGATAAGTATAGATGAAATAATGAAAGCAATGAAAAGCATGAAAGCAGGTAAGGCTGCCGGATATGATAGAGTTTCACTCGAAATGCTAAGGGCTGGAGTGGAAGTCGTGGCAGGCCTGCTACACACCTTGTTTAATTTATGCTGGGAACTGAAGCGGGTACCGGTAGACTGGTGCAAAGCCGTGATGGTCCCAGTATATAAAGGAAAAGGGTCGGCAGGACTGTAAAAACTACCGTGGCATCAGCCTTCTTAGCATTGTGGGAAAACTGTATGCTAAGGTACTAATTGAAAGGGTCATGAAAGAAACTGATGGAAAAATTTGGGATGTGCAAGCGGGATTTAGAAAGGGAATGGGATGTACAGATCAAGTCTTTTCCATGCGCATGATCGCGGAGAAGTTTTTGGCCAAAAACCAAAAGGTTTTTTGTGCGTTCATGGACTTGGAAAAGGCCTATGACAGAGTGGATAGGGTTGTGCTATGGCAAACAATGAACTCATTTGGGTTGAGCGCTGGCTTGATACAGGCATTGGAGTCTCTTTATAGGGACTCTAGTGCTTGTGTTAGGATCAAAGGTGTCTACTCGGACTGGTTTGACATCCATAAAGGTGTCAGACAGGGCTTGTGGCTTCCCCGTGGCTGTTCAACCTATTTATGGACAGTTGTTTGCAAAATTTGAAAGTTGAAGAATGCGGATTAAGAATGGGTGAGTTAACCGTCAAATGCCTTTTGTACGCCGATGATCAAGTTATTCTTGCGTCGTCGGCGGCCGAGTTGCAAATGATGGTTACATTAATGAACAGATCATTAAAAGAAAGGGGTATGAAAGTGAACGCAAGTAAGACGAAGGTTATGGTTTTTGAAAGAGAAGAAAGTAAAACGATTTGTGATATAAGAATAGAAGGGGAGTTGATCGAGCAAGTAGATGAGTTTGTATATTTGGGCTGCGTATTTAGCAGGGATGGGAGATATGATAAGGATATAGAACGACGAGTTAATGCGGGAAATAGAGTAAAAGGGGCCCTGCACTCTATTGTGAAGAGTCAAAATGTGTCAAAAAAGGCACGTATGGCAATTCACAATGCTGTGTTGGTCCCTACTTTAAGGTATGGTAGTGAAAGTTGGGTGTGGCAGAAGAAGCACGAGAGTAGAATCAACGCAGTAGAAATGCGATCGTTAAGGAGTATGTTAGGGCTGAATCTGAACGACAGGGTAAGAAATTGTGTAATAAGAGAAGAGTGTGGTTTGCAAGATGATGTTGTGACCAGGATTAAGAAAGGAATGCTTCGGTGGTTTGGTCATGTGGAAAGAATGAATGAGGAAAGAGTGACAAAGAAAATTTATGTTGCAGAAGTGAATGGCAGAGTCGGAAAGGGACGTCCTAGGCGAAAATTTATCGACCAAATTGACGATTTATTGAAAACGGGCCAAATTAGGAGTACCCTTAACCGACGAGCATGTATGCGTAGGTGTATGGATGTGAAGGAGGCGAGAGAGGTGTGTCAGGATCGTGCCAAATGGAAGTCTGTAGTCTCTGCCTACCCCTCTGGGTGACAGGCGTGAGTGTTTATGTGTTGAAATGCAGAATAGTATGCATGTAGCTTTATGACAATTGATTAAATAAACAAAAAAAATGGTCCGATTTTATAATTTTTTTTCTAAATTTTTTATGAAAAATGAAAGTAAAAAATTATTAGCAGCATCATTATTTTAAACGTGAAGTATTATTAATTATCATTATCATCAACCGCTTCATCATCATTATCGACATTATCATTATCATCATCATTAACGCGGCTATGTACGGACTCTTCTTCCGTTGTGTAGCCAATATCGGTTTGGCAATCGCTGTCATCGTCATTATTCGATTCGTCATCCTCTTCATCATCAAAATTTGGATACATCGATATGACTTCCTCGTCATTAGCGCCGCTTTCTTTTGGGGCTATGAAAATTAAAGAAAAACAAGTTTTTCAGTTATCATTCTGATTTTACGTATTTGTTAAACATAAGTAAAAAACAACTGATCGTACAGTAATGAAATTTCTAGTATCATAATAACCTCCAATGTGAAAAGATAAAAGCATGAGTAGAAAGAAATAATTACCTTCAATAATTTCCTATACATTAGGAGGAATGTCATCACCCTTGAACCACCGGAAGGAATAGCTGTTATTTTCCAGTTTCCAGCCGAATTCCTCTACATTCAATGAATCGTTGGGACTGGAGAAAAATAATTTTTCCACATATGTCTAATGTACGCTGCTCGAAGAAGTTGTTGTTGGAGTTCACGTTTACAAGGTTGACGTTTACAAGGTCGTTTGTGGGTATATGTGTAAATATTCGTAGACGAGCCTCGTCTACATTAGAGCATTTTCTGAGACCATTTTTCGCTGTTGCGTACATTTTGCAGACAAAGTCCTCCAGCGTGGTAAATGCACTTTCGTAATTGTCGCTATCTGGGCTTTGCAATGCGATGAAAGCTTCGTGGAAATCTTCATTGGCAGAATACAGTTCCCACGGTTTCCTTTTTCCCTTGCGGTAAAATGCAGGGTTGAAATCGCACCCGGTTAAGGCATGGAAAGCCGGTAAGCCTGAGCATTTTTTGCTTCCCAGTACGTCATACACTTTGTTCATGTTAATGTAACAACGATTGTGCCAAATAATGTCCAAACCTTCAGTGACGCTGGTAGTTTTTCCATGTTTGCAAGGACGATGACGAGGATATCCGTGTCAGAGCATTTGATCACTACTTCTTTTTCTTCTTTAAGTTGACTCAGGAAAAACGCCATTTTTGTGTCCGCTTCCTCGTGGCCTTCGCATTTTAAATTGGGCATTACCTCGCAAACAAGTGACGATGTGTCATCTACTTTGTACCGTAGACATCTCTCGAAAGAAACATATAGTTGCTTATCTCCTATTATATCCGTCACTGATGGTTATGACGCCCATGATAAAGGGGATGAAGGGTTTCTTGAAATTTATATTTTTTAATTCTGCTGCGAAATCAGGTGGTCGCTTCTGATCTGCACCTAATAAAAATATTAGCTTCATTACAATAAAATTAATTAAAATCTAATTAAACTCTTAATATTTTTATATAATTACCTTTGATCTCATACTTCGCAGTGAAATTATCTCTTAAGAGATGTTCATTGTCTTTTATGGATGGGCTCTGGTATTCATCAAAAATCAATAAATTTCCTCAGCAGAAGGATTTGTCATAATGACGTAATTCAAATTTTTTTTATTGCTGCAGCCCCTAATGTCGCAGGTACTTGCTTCACCAACCATTTTTAGAGGTGAACACCAAGATATTCTTGTTAATCATTCAGAAATGAATATTATTCAATTGCAAAATCACGTCGGACTCACTAAAACCGAAAACCATTAGCTGGCGCGTGGACTATACATGTATTTAGTATATCTATATAGAAAACTGAAATCTTATAGAGACGACATCTGGTGGTTAAATTACAAAGCGCAGGCTGCTTCATTAAGGGAACCATTGCCGCCGCTAGAGTTTCCGGACCTGTGTATACGACCGTGGTCTAGACGCTCCGAAGAGTCCAGCTGTTCGAGAGTGTTGGGTATGTATTGGTGGTATAAGGAAAGATTTTACTATAATTCCGTATCAATATGATCACCACGCGATCTAGAATGGAAAATTTCCTAATTTTCGGCCGTTGCAAAATATATATCTGCTAAGCGTGAAGTATATATATATATATATATATATATATATATATATATATATATATATATATATATATATATAGAAGAAGGGGCAAACGAGCATGCGGCTCACCTGATGTTAAGTGACTACCGCCGCCCATGATCAACCGCAACACCAGGAGAATTGCGGGTGCGTTGCCGGCCCTTTAGAAAGGAGTAAGCTCTTTTCTTGAAGGTCCCCAGGTCGTATCGGTCCGGAAAAATCGCAGGTTGTAAACTGTTCCACAGTGAGGTCGTACATGGAAGAAAACTCCTAGTGAAACGTACAGTGGTGGACCGCCTAGCATCCAGATGGTGTGGATGGTATCGGGACGTTTGCCGCGTAGTGCGTTCACGAAATTTGCGGCTGGGATTAATCCGAACAATTCCTCAGAGCACTCCCTGTGATAGATGCGATAAAATACGCAAAGAGATGCAACAACTCTTCGCAGCGCCAGTGAATCGAGCCGATCGGAAAGCACTCGGTCGTCGACGATTCGAGCCGCTCTGCGCTGGATGCGGTCAAGTGGAAGGAGCTGGTACTGGGGAGCCCCAGCCCAGAGATGGGAACAGTATTCCATGTGCGGCCGAACCTGCGCCTTGTAAAGTTGCAGGCGGTGTGCCGGCATGAAATCCTGTCCCGCTCTGCTGAGCACGCCAAGCTTTTTAGAGGCCAATTTGGCCTTCCCTTCCAAGTGACCACGAAACTGCACGTCACTCGATATGTCGACGCCGAGGATTCCGATACTGGCTGAGGCAACAAGGGGAGTGCCTTGAAACTGAGGGGATACGACAAAGGGGTTCTTTTTAGCGGTTAACGCGCAAACTTGTGTCTTCTGGGGGTTAAACTGGACTAGATTTAGTCGTCCCCAATCCGAGACTCTGTCCAGCAGAGACTCGACTTCAGACACAAGTTTGTCCCGGCACTCGGAGACGTTTTCCCGAGAAATATTGGCTCGGCCGGTGTAAAGAGCATCACCAGTGCTGTCATCTGCATAGCAATGAATGTTACGGGTATGCAACATATCATTGATATGCAGAAGAAACAGCGTTGGCGATAGCACGCAGCCCTGTGGAACACCAGCATTAATAGGCTTGCAATCGGAGCTTGCACCGTCTACAACGACCTTGATGCTCCGATCTGCAAGAAAGCTGGTGATCCAACGCACAATTTCTCGGGAAGCCCATAGGAAGGGAGCTTCGAAAGAAGCGCTTTGTGCCAAACCCGATCGAAGGCCTTCGCAATGTCCAAACTAACGGCCAATGCCTCCCCCTTGAACTCTACTGCCTCCGCCCATCTGTGAGTTAGGTAGACCAGAAGATCACCAGCTGACCGACCACGGCGAAAACCGTATTGGCGGTCACTAATCAGCTGGTGATCTTCAAGGTACCTCATGAGCTGGCAGTTTACAATGGACTCCATTGTTTTGGAGAACAAGGAGGTGATGGCGATTGGCCGGTAGTTGGACGGGTCAGAGCGGTCGCGTTTTTTTGGGATCGGGTGGACGTTAGGCGTCTTCCATGATTTTGGGACTACGCCTAGGGAGTAGGAGTACCGGAAAAGACGCGTTAAAACCGGTGCCAACTCTGGAGCACACGTCCTCAGCACAATTGGGGGGATTCCGTCGGGCCCACTCGACTTGTGGATGTCCAGGGAGAGGAGTGCTTTGCGAACCGAGCGCTGTGTGAAGTGCACTTCCGGCATGAAGCACTCACACCGCGGGATGGTCGGCGGAGTACTCCCCCCGTCATCGAGAGTCGAGTTAGACGCAAAGAAAGAGCCTAGAAGATCGGCTTTCTCCTTTGCGGTATGGGCCAGTGAGTCGTCCTCCCTGTGCAGAGATGGAAGAGATGGCTGACAGAAATTCCCCTGGACAGCCTTGGCAAGAGACCAGAATGCACGGGTTCCAGAAGGAAGGCGAACTAGTTTCTCGCAAATTCTGCCTATGTGCTCTGACTTTGCCTTGGCAATGACTCTTTTGAAGGACCTAGAGGCGGAATTATACTTCTTTTTTAGAGCGCTGGTGTTTACATCCCGGGACGCTGATGCATCAGCCCAGGCTTGGTAGCACTCCTGCTTATAGCATGATGCTATTTTACAGGATCGACCAAACCATGGCTGAGACTTGCCTCCAATGGGCACCACAGAGGAAGGAATAAAAAGTTCCATACCCTGAAGTACCACATCAGCAACAGAATCCGCAACAACGTTGGGATCATCCGGCGAGAAGCAAACCCGCCCCCAAGGGTAGGATGCAAAGAAAGACCGTATCCCATCCCAATCGGCTGACCTATAGTGCCAAACACGGCGGCAGCCTGCAGAATGCAACCGCGATTTCAGCGTGAGTGGCACCACACTCCGGACCAGACAATGGTCCGAGGAGCCTAATGGGGCGTCGACGGAAATCTGATATCCGTCCGGGTGAGAGGTCAGCAGAAGGTCCAACAGGGAAGGTGCATGATCCTCCACATCTGGAATCCGCGTAGGCGAAGTAACCAGTTGTGTCAGACCATATGCCAAGGCAAAATCATGAACAGATCTCCCCGCATGATCGGTTAAACGTGAACCAAGCCATTGGCGTGATGGGCGTTAAAGTCGCCGAGGATTACGATCTCTGCGGAGGGGGATCTGCTGTAGCAACGAATCTGCAGCCAGGGCTCTGGCTGCAGATTCGTTGCTACAGCTGGGCGTTAGTTATTAGTTATTATATATATATATATATATATACTTCACGCTTTCTTATATGTATACCCATACACACATACGCACGCACCCACAAAAGCAAACTAAAAATAACAACACTTTCGTAACCTGCAAACAAAACTAGCCACAATTGTCGATTGACGCCATGTGACATATTACTGTACTTACAAAAATACACCGGATTAGACAGAAATGTATGATGAAGAGGGCACGTATACATTACTGGCTATCTTATAAATTTTCACTAGTAAGTACACTTTTAATATACAGTTACAACTATTAATAAACACTGTGAAGACTGAAAATTATAAGTTCAATATTGATTCTGTTACATGTTCTCACTTGCGTTTCGACATGTACACTGAGACGAAAAATGTATAGGCAGTGGTGTAGCGTAGACGTGGGTCGACAATACTTTTAGATTTGCGGGGTTTTCAAATTCGAACAAAATTATTTTATCAACATTGATTGATGCAATGAGAAAAATGCAGCTTATCAATAATCCTATAATTATATTGAAATATATTTTGTTAATATTTATTTCATTTATAACTAATCTTACTCTTATAAAATACTAAACCTCGTTTTATTGTTTATTTAAACAATTTTCATGAAGCTACATGCATGCCATTTCGCATTTCGGCTTAAAATAGTATCTACTAACACGATACAAAGCGGCATGCAAGAAGAAGTCACAGCATTTTTCAGTTTTTTGTTTCAATTGAAAAATTGATGTTTATTCAATTTTTCCACAATTTTGGTATGTTGGGCTGTAGCTACATGCATGCCATTTACGTTCATGACTTGAAATAATGTAAATTCATGAAATACAAAACGGCATGCAAAAACAAGTCACCTAAATTTGCACAGTGTTTTTGCAACTTTCGCCATGCATGCCTCTATTTTGCAACATCCTGGTGTGCATGCCAAATTTCTTACTATTAAATAATGATACAAATTAAGTATACTTTCAATGGCATGCTGTTTGGAATCACGGAAAATCTGAGTTCAATTTTTACAGAGTTTTCTAGAAATTTTCCACCGTTGGTCTCTAGGGGTTGGATCTAGGGGTGCTTGCCAATTTTTCCAGAGTGTTTTTATTACAAAAACTTCCATTCTTTACATCGGCATGCAATTTGAAAACACGTGTATTGCCCTTTAATTTTTTTCAGGTTTTCAGAACCCTTTGAACATCTTGGGCCGCTGCGGGGTGCATGCCATCAATTATTAGAGCTTCAATTTGCTTGAAACTTCCGTATATTACAATGACATGCAGTATACTATCACGTAAAAACACGAAAAATCGCTACACAAAGAAAAGCGCTTTTCCTTATGAAGAGGACGCGCGGGGGGGGGGGGGCTAAGGTCCCGACAATCTTTGATATTTTAGGGTTTAGTTATCAAGTCTTAAAAAGGCATGCACGACAAAATCGTGGAACGTCACCTGTCACCAGCTCCCGGTCTGTAATAACATTGTCAAATGCGATAGGTACTATTAACATTGGTTAATACAGAAATTAATGCGATAGGTATAGGTACAGATATGAACAGGACTATAAATATTATGTGAATGCAAATGAACGCGACGTACAGTTTTCACTATGCAGGTGAAGCTGACGGACGCGCTGGTGAGCGGGCTGGCGTGGCGCAGCGCGGGCGACGCCGAGCTGGCGTGGCTGTCCGCCGTCGTGGCCGAGCGCGCGCGCTCGCGGGACGCCGGCACAGGTCGCTGCACCATGCAGCCTTTGTTTTTTTACATTTTATTTTACAGTGCAACCGTGCCCGGTCAGTGGACTTTGTGTGGACAGCCTTTATTATTTCTAACTGTGGTTTACAGTACTAGTTTAGTGCACTTACTGGTCGAAGTGCAATCATAATGAATTCGAATCCCAGAATTCTGATACCATCACCCCGTATGCAAACAAAATCACTAGCTTTTCTTGGAGACGGTGAGCCGAGTCAGAGATGTTAGTGGTTGCCTAGTGATCTAAAATCGACCATAATACATAAAATTTTTAGTTTCTGTAATAAGCCATCTGTATTTCACTAGCAACTGCACATTAATATATAGAACGGATATCAATATATAAAATAGATATATATACGTAAGAGAATTTGTAGTATATCAATCTGATATAATTTGATAATATAATAAATAATATTATATATAGTCATTGTCGTGTGGTGCCGGCTTATGTCGTTGGGAGAAGCTATCACCCCCTTTGTCTTGAAAATGTCAGGTGTAAAGGTTATACCAGCCATATAATACCCAAAATGGAAACGGGGAGGAGCGTCTAAAGGTGTAAAACATCTAGTACTACAATCCATCAATTCGCCTGTCAGGCGCGACCATTAAGGCACATCCTCTGTACAAACAGGAAAGATCCACCTACACCGATAGAGTTTTACGGGTGAAGAAGAATATAGCCTTTCTATCTCTATCTATTCATTTCCGCAATATTGTAGGAGTTTCTTTTGACTCATTGATTTATTAAATATGGCGTTACAGAGGAGCGTGCGGACGATGAACTGATGTCGCTGGAGCCCACGCGTGGGGAGCGCGGCACCGCCCACTGCGCGTCCTTTATCAACTCCGTGCGTCTGTCGGAGCTGCGAGCACATCTCGCGCGCCTCGGCCTCAACGCGGAGTTCAGCGGCGGCGCGCTCGAGTGCTGCAACGGCACCATCGCCATACGCAGAGTACGTACGTTGTCTCGCTCGCGTACTTACGTCCGTCCTGCTCGATTGGTCAACGCGCTTGGGTGCTGCACGCAGGATACGTATGCTGACTCGCTCGCGTGTCTACGTCCGTCCCGCTAGCTCAACGCTCTCGAGTGCTGCAACGGCTCCATCGCCATAATCAAGGTACGTATGCTGTCTCGCCCTCGTGTCTACGTCCGTTCCACTCGCTCAACGTGCTCGAGTGAGGCAACGGCACCATCGCCGTACGCAGGGCACGTATGCTGTTTCGCTCACGGGTCTACGTCCGTCCTGCGCTCTCTTCGCGCTCTAGTGCGGCAACGGCGCCATAGCCATACGCAGGGTATGTACGCTGTCTCGCTCGCGTGCCTAGTGCCTACGTCCGTCCCGCTCGCTCGCTCAACTCGCTCGAGTACTTAGGATTACGGCAAATCCTGTCAGCTTTAGGCAGGCTTATGTCAGTTCATCTCAGACTAACAGAAAGATCGAGGGAGCGCGGTGTACATTTCAAATTATGTCGAAACCATGCTCATTTTCTAGACACGCACATTCGTAAATGCATCTTTCTTCTTTTCTTTATCAGCCTATAAAACTTTAATTCTGTACGCCAATAAATATTTCCTAAACTTTGTTGTTGGTTGCAAATGATTTTCAATACATATGTGTACGTGAATGCGTATTCTTACAATATGTTGAGTATAGTTTTAGTTCAGTTTTTTGCGTCACTTAAATGTATGCAGCGCTCAGTGTTTCTTTCTTGGTAGCTGGGCCTGCAGATTGAATTTTACTTAACTGTAATTGTTTCATTTACAGTTGGAGAATGGGCGTGTAGCGTTGGAAGGAGTGTTGTCGGAAGAATATTACAAAGTGAGAGAACTGCTCTACGATCAGTTTGCTATAGTGTAGCACATGTTGCTGCTTTGTGTTTCATATTGTGCGAGGTAATAAAGATGATTTCAAGATGGCAGGAACCGAGATACTTTCGACATGCAGAAAAATGTTGAGGAAATGTGGTGTGAATTGGTGTGGCCGACGAACAAGGACTTCTCCTCGACACATGAAAAGCTAGCCTCATAATTACTTATTTATAAAGCAATTTTTGCACACACATGGAAGCTTAGCTTAGTTGTATATATTATAATAATAAAATAAAGTGAATAAGCTGTCTTTATATTTAACAATCCTTTCATTAAATACATATAATTCAACAAATACTTCTGTGTTCGAAAATTTATTAAGTTTTTACCGAAATCGATTTAGATCTAACAAAAAAAATCTGATTACCGAATTGAAAGATGATTAACAACGTTGTGCGTTGGATGGTGTTTGTCGACCTTTATACTGGCAATATTAGTCCATCCATCAAGAAGTGTCATTTGGTTTGAAAGCTTGTCAAATGAAAAAAAATGAGCTTGCAATCATAGAGTAATAAAAAAACGCGATCGTCCGCCCAGGCCTAGTGTTCATCTCGAAAGCAAGTGAACTTAATTGAATCATGGTTGAGTTTCAGCATCAATGCAGCATTTGGTGGCTTTTTTATAGAATATAGGTGACAAACGAATACAGTCACCTTATGGTAAGTAAATGCTGTGAACCACAAATATCTACATCAATCCTCAATAAAAAATCAAAATGCAGATGTCACCACTGAAGTCGAAGATGGAACGTTTCCAGTAAAAACACAGCAGCAATAAGCTGCTATTTTACGCCGGCGTTCTGTAATTCTTCCACGGTCGAGCCGATGAATCGGAACGTGTCACCAGACCATAATCGGGACGCCAAATGTCCCGAATTTTTACTAACCTCCCTAGTTTTATAGTTCCCTAGTTGTATTTTATCGATCATTTTAACAGCAAAATTGAATATAAGTATCTGTAAGCTGTTACTATATTAAAATAATTTTACTTTGACAATTTCATATTTTGCCACCAAGCTCGAACTAAATAGGCAACAACAAAGTTTTAAACTTTACGCGTAATATGTTAGCATACAGATATCAATCAAAAAAGAAACTATGATATCAATCATGTTGACTCGTTTTTTTTTCTCAGTGTCTGATGCATGGACGTTAGAGAACAGGAGAACGATCGCAAAGAGAAAATAGTGTCACAGAAATATGGACACCATAAGTGAGGCGCTGAGATCGCTAAGTTCGCTCAATAAAAGTCATTTTCAGTCTATTTTCCGATCAGATACTAAACCACTTGCACATCAACGTACAATAAAATATTTCTCCATTTTTAATGTTTCTTTTTGTCAAAAATTAAAGAATTACGGAGCATGAAAATTTTCATTATTTTTTATTATTGTTGTAACTTATACGATATTTTATTATTGTAAATTTCCCGATTTTAAAACCAAATTTTTACCTGGCCACACTAACGTACACCGAATGAAGGCGCAAACACAGAATAAATAATAATACTTTGTTAAATGATATTATTTATTAATAATTTTATACGTTTATTTAATAGTTACCAACTTATTAATAAAATATCATTTATCACTATCTACGAGCACTTAACCCTATAGAGAAGTAATATATGCGAATTTAAAAGAAAACAATTTTGTCAACTAGTTGCGGTGCGGGGGGAGTTGTGATCGCTGCGAAGTACTCCGAACTGAGATTCCGAACACGGTCGCTAGGGCGTGCATTGTAATGAATTTATGCTTTCTATCGATATTGATAAATTTTTTCGCTTTTTTAATACATACTTTCAGTATCAGTAACTAGCTTTTGACTGTGACTTCAATTTTCCTGTGCAACTAAGAAATGCAATTTTAAATGTACTAACTTTTCAAGCAGTATACTCAGGTAAAATATAAATGCCAACTTCGAAAAAAAAATCTAGATTAAATTAAAGGAGTTTAAAATAAACTTTTAGTGATTTGTTGAACTTTAACATAAAATCACTTTAACATAAAAAATTAAAACATTTAATACGTTGTAGAGCCAAGCTGCAGTTATATTAGTAGTATAGTTGTACTATGAATGGGTCGGCTCGACCGGGGAAGGACCACGCTCTCACAGAATACCAGCATAAAATAGTAGCTTTATGCTGTGTTTCGTATGGTGAGTGTAGAGAACCGGAGACCCTTTTTACTGGAAACGAGGCATTCCATTCCCCATGGGTGAGAACACATCTGCATGTAATCGAGGATAGATGTAGATGTCTATGGGCCGCAGCAACCACTTACCATCAGGTGGACTGTGTGCTGGTTTGTCACCCTATCCTATAAAAAAAGGCCCCGTAGGAGATACGCAAGATAGTTCGGCTCAAGGTCGAGGCACTACGTGGCAGTACGGAGAGATTGAAAAGAGAATAAAAAAGATTTTCATGTTTATTTATTATATTTATTTTGTTAAGCGCTATTATTGATTTTTAAAATGAATTAATTTTGTAAATATTCTCCTAACTGCACATTTTCCTTCCAATTTTTGATTTTTAAGTATAAATGTCATTCTTGTGTCAATATATTTCTTCATTACACTTTTCGTTAAATCAATAATATGATTGGTTTCTTCGGCGTAAAATTGATGATGTGTGAGTTTTATGGGTCAACAGTTCAGCGGTGATTTTCCTTTAGAGTCACTATTAATAAAATCTTTCTTGATTACGGACTCGCAACGCCGACATATTTTAACGACCATTTGTGAGGGATAAATTAACCCTCCATTATCTTTGTAGAATATGAGACTCTTTCCATTTTATTTTAATGACACTAAAGCCCTTATACAGGTATTGCATCTGAGGCAAAAACAGCGTAAGTTCTGCACTTCTAATTAGTCGCCGCTTCTTGTTTGTCATCAAAAAACAATCCTCAGTAAAATGGTTTGAGCACATGACGCTATATTTTAATGGAAACCAATTTTCTCTTTTTGCAACGGTTATCCATTTGTTTTTAATATTACCATCTTTTGGAAACCTATAGGGAAAAAATCATACAGTTTAAATAAAATATCATTGTTATCGTACTTATCCAAAGCTCATACACGAAAAGAATAATTATAATTAATATTATAAAGTATTACTACGAGTAGTATATGAGCCATGGTAGCTCAAGGGCCAAGTGCTCGCCATAAACGCGAGCAACTCGGGTTCGATCCTCGCCGATACAAATGAAATTGTTATTTTGATCAATTATCTTTATATTATGAATCAATATTAGTATATCAAACGATATATATTTTGTGTAATATCTACATATTTAGAGTGTGGTTTGCAAGATGATGTTGTGACCAGGATTAAGAAAGGACTGCTTCGGTGGTTTGGTCATGTGGAAAGAATGAATGAGGAAAGAGTGACAAAGAAAATTCATGTTGCGGAAGTGAATGGCAGAGTCGGAAAGGGACGTCCTAGGTGAAAATTAAGCGACCAAATTAGCGATTTATTAAAAACGGGCCAAATTAGGAGTTAATTTCCTAATCCCTTAACCGACGAGCATGTATGCGTATGGATGTGGAGGAGGCGAGAGAGGTATGTCAGGATCGTGCCAAATGGAAGTCTCTGCCTACCCCTCTGGGTGACAGGAGTGAGTGTTTATGTGTACGTGTATGTATATTTTTCAATTCGAACATATATTACTTTCCCCTTTCTAGTTGTTACCTTGACGTTGTGGCATTCCTTAGTCTACTCAATAGAATAAAAACGAAAAGCCGACTTCAATTACTAAAAGACTACTAGGCTAAAAGAATACTAGGCTGCACTAACTGCCGCGTGGCTCTACCACTTCACAGTGGTAGAGCCACGCTTGCTTTGCTGTTGCACGTATGGGCCGGCTCAAACCGGGGTGGTACCACGACCTCACAGAATACCGGCGTGAAGTAGCGCTTCCGCGTTTCGTCTGGTGAGTGCAGGTGGCCGGAGGCCCAAATCCCCCCCCCCATCAACATGGTAGCGGAATTAAATAATGATAGACTACCCCAGGAGGGTACCAGCACCCCTGGAGAATACCTCGCTGAGCATCCACGACCATGTTTCTCCACTTCTGAGTATGGGTGCTTAGGCTGCCCCGCGTATTCTGGGAGGGGGGGGGGGGCAAAATTCCGCTCAAGACTACACTGCGCGGGGCAAACGGAGCAACAAGACCAAGGCGACCCCTGCCACGCTGTCCGTGAATTTCTGCAATATCAGGGGACTTCACTCTAACCTAAACGCCGTCCACTACCATCTCGAGACGGCGAGGCCGGCTCTTCTCTTTCTGACCGAGACGCAGGTGTCCTCTCCGGCTGATGTCTCGTATCTCTCCTACCCGTGGTACAAACTGGAACACTCCTTTGTGCCTCGGGCTGGAGTTTGCGTTTACGTCAGAGAGGACATCTGTTCTCGACGCCTCGGCAGACTTGAAGGTTCGGACCTGTCCATCCTTTGGCTACGCGTAGACAGCGACGACCATCCGCGCGTCTACGGGTGCCTCTATAGGTCCCATAGCGGTAATACCGAAACAAGACCGACTCTTCGACCACGTCCAAATGGCTGCAGATTCGTTGCTACAGCAGATCCCCTCCGCAGAGATCGTGATCCTCGGCGACTTTAACGCCCATCACGCCGAATGGCTTGGTTCACGTTTAACCGATCATGAGGGGAGATCTGTTCATGATTTTGCCTTGGCATATGGTCTGACACAACTGGTTACTTCGCCTACGCGGATTCCAGATGTGGAGGATCATGCACCTTCCCTTTTGGACCTTCTGCTGACCTCTCACCCGGACGGATATCAGATTTCCGTCGACGCCCCTTTAGGCTCCTCGGACCATTGTCCGGAGTTTTGTGCCACTCACGCTGAAATCGCGGTTGCATTCTGCAGGCTGCCGCCGTGTTTGACACTATAGGTCAGCCGATTGAGATGGGATGCGGTCTTTCTTTGCATCCTACCCTTGGGGGTGGGTTTGCTTCTCGCCGGATGATCCCAACGTTGTTGCGGATTCTGTTGCTGATATGGTACTTCAGGGTATGGAACTTTTTATTCCTTCCTCTGTGGTGCCCATTGGAGGCAAATCTCAGCCATGGTTTGGTCGCTCCTGTAAAATAGCATCATGCTATAAGCAGGAGTGCTACCAAGCCTGGGCTGATGCATCAGCGTCCCGGGATGTAAACACCAGCGCTCTAAAAAAGAAGTATAATTCCGCCTCTAGGTCCTTCAAAAGAGTCATTGCCAAGGCAAAGTCAGAGCACATAGGCAGAATTGGCGAGAAACTAGTTCGCCTTCCTTCTGGAACCCGTGCATTCTGGTCTCTCGCCAAGGCTGTCCAGGGGAATTTCTGTCAGCCATCTCTTCCATCTCTGCACAGGGAGTACGACTCACTGGCCCATACCGCAAAGGAGAAAGCCGATCTTCTAAGCTCTTTCTTTGCGTCTAACTCGACTCTCGATGACGGGGGGAGTACGCCGCCGACCATCCCGCGGTGTGAATGCTCCATGCCGGAAGTGCACTTCACACAGCGCTCGGTTCGCAAAGCACTCCTCTCCCTGAACATCCACAAGTCGAGTGGGCCTGACGGAATCCCCCCAATTGTGCTGAGGACGTGTGCTCCAGAGTTGGCACCGGTTTTAACGCGTCTTTTCACGTACTCCTACTCCCTAGGCGTGGTCCCAAAATCATGGAAGACGGCTTACGTCCACCCGATCCCTAAAAAAGGCGACCGTTCTGACCCGTCCAACTACCGGCCAATCGCCATCATCTCCTTGTTCTCCGAAACAATGGAGTCCATTGTAAACTGCCAGCTCATGAGATACCTTGAAGATCACCAGCTGATTAGTGACCGCCAATACGGTTTTCGCCGTGGTCGGTCAGCTGGTGATCTTCTGGTCTACCTAAATCACAGATGGGCGGAGGCAGTAGAGTTCAAGGGGGAGGCATTGGCCGTTAGTTTGGACATTGCGAAGGCTTTCGATCGGGTTCGGCACAAAGCGCTTCTTTCGAAGCTCCCTTCCTATGGGCTTCCCGAGAAATTGTGCGATTGGATCACCAGCTTTCTTGCAGATCGGAGCATCAAGGTCGTTGTAGACGGTGCAAGCTCCGATTGCAAGCCAATTAATGCTGGTGTTCCACAGGCAGCGTGCTATCGCCAACGCTGTTTCTTCTGCATATCAATGATATGTTGCATACCCGTACCATTCATTGCTATGCAGATGACAGCACGGGTGATGCTCTTTACACCGGCCGATCCAATATTTCTTGGGAAAACGTCTCCGAGTGCCGGGACAAACTTGTGTCTGAAGTCGAGTCTTTGCTGAACAGAGTCTCGGATTGGGGACGACTAAATCTAGTCCAGTTTAACCCCCAGAAGACACAAGTTTGCGCGTTAACCGCTAAAAAGAACCCCTTTGTCGTATCCCCTCAGTTTCAAGGCACTCCCCTTGTTGCCTCAGCCAGTATCGGAATCCTCGGCGTCGACATATCGAGTGACGTGCAGTTTCGTGGTCACTTGGAAGGGAAGGCCAAATTGGCCTCTAAAAAAGCTTGGCGTGTTCAGCAGAGCGGGGCAGTATTTCATGCCGGCACACCGCCTGCAACTTTACAAGGCGCAGGTTCGGCCGCACATGGAATACTGTTCCCATCTCTGGGCTGGGGCTCCCCAGTACCAGCTCCTTCCACTTGACCGCATCCAGCGCAGAGCGGCTCGAATCGTCGACGACCGAGTGCTTTCCGATCGGCTCGATTCACTGGCGCTGCGAAGAGATGTTGCATCTCTTTGCGTATTTTATCGCATCTATCACGGGGAGTGCTCTGAGGAATTGTTCGGATTAATCCCAGCCGCCAAATTTCGTGAACGCACTACACGGCAAACGTCCCGATACCATCCACACCATCTGGATGCTTGGCGGTCCACCACTGTACGTTTCACAAGGAGTTTTCTTCCACGTACAACCTCTCTGTGGAACAGTTTACCACCGGCGATTTTTCCGGACCGATACGACCTGGGGACCTTCAAGAAAAGAGCTTACTCCTTTCTAAATGGCCGGCAACGCACCCGCAATTCTCCTGGTGTTGCGGTTGATCACGGGCGGCGGTAGTCACTTAACATCAGGTGAGCCGCATGCTCGTTTGCCCCTTCTTCTATAAAAAAAAAGTATCGGGAATGGAATATTTCCACTGTTCCTGTCATATTAAAATCTATTTGATTGAAAATTTCTTGGTTTTAAAAATCGAATACCATTTATTTATTTAAAAAAAAGATTCTCAGTCTTGTCACAAGGTTTTGTCAAACTTGTTTAGTCGTTGAGAAAATGGAATTGACTCGAGAAAATTCTAGAGCGATGATTTATTATGACGTTCGAAGTGGTTTAACTCAAAAACAGTGTGTTGACCGGATGATTTCTGCATTTGGTGATGAAGCCCCATCCAAAACCACAATTTATCGCTGGTTTGCTGAATTTCAACGTGGACGTGTCAAGCTCAGTGATGATCCCCGTCAAGGTCGTCCAAAAACTGCAGTCACCCAAGAAAACGTTGATGCTGTGCGGAAGCTGATTGAGGGAGATCGACATGTGACGTACCGCGAAATTCAAGCAACTTTAGACATTGGCATGAGTCAAATACAAATAATCTTGCATGAACAATTCGTCATAGTCGTAGAATAGTGACGGATCTGACAATTATTAAACTTTACAGGGCAGCCATTTCAAATAATTGTGTTCAGATTTTTTGACAACTTAATTCTAAATCTGTAATTATGAAAATTGGCATATCAGTTTAAAATAGGGTTTATTTTAAACCGGAATAAAATCAATAACTTTTAATTATACAGTTTTCCTGAAAAATCACGTGCTTCATTTTACTTTGGAGTCAAGACAGTCACATAGTATTATCCGACATTTTTCTTCGGAAAGTTACTGTTCAAAGAATGACGGATGTAACTTTCCAGTCATGTTCTACTGACTTAGCGAATAATATTTTGGCGGATGTGTTATCTGTTATATTCTAGTTTGACCATGAGTAAGAAGGTAGGCAGGTGTTCGATAAGTAAATAGTACAGTAGGTAAGTAGGTTGGGGTAGGTAGGGTATCTTATAAATAAAACAGACTATTTGGTCTAGTCTTTATACTGAATTTGTATTAAGAAATTATAAACAACATTATTTTGTACTACATAGATTAAGAAGACTATAATGTTGAAGCTATTTGGACTTGATTTCGTCCTTTTTGGTAAATTAGTAATCTAAAACTTAAACACTAACCATTTGTTAGCCAAGTTATATTATCACAATCATTTTTATAATTAGATAGGGTAGTAAAAACGTTAATTAAATGAATAAATCCTTAAAAATCACAACTTCAGAGATCAAAACAGTAAAAATTAAGTAACTAGGATTATTAATAACAATTCTTTAGCACAATTATTCAATCAGATTCATTGTTATTATCAGAAACATTACGCCCATGAGGTAAACTTCTGAAATAGTTATGATATTTGGTAGGTATTATTGAAGAATCGCAAAGGCTAATAAGATCCTTATATTTATCATTACTGATTGGAATTGGCCCCACGTAAGCTTTATGTAAGATTGGATTATTGTATTTTCTAGTCTCCTTTCGAAGTAAAGATTAAGAGATAAAGCATATTTGTACCGGATTTTACTGCTCTGAGTTCCATCGACACAAAATTCTTTTATTCTAGTCCAAGTAACTTTGTTGTTAACTGTATTTTTTACCCAGTTTTTATTTTTTAGCTGATCTTTAAAGTCAAACACTAAAGACTGATTTACGTCTATGACTTCATAAGAATCACCTGTTACTTTAGCCCAACGTACATGTAATTTCCATTCATCTGGTGTATAAATTGTTTTATGCTCAGCAGCCCTTTCTATCACACTGTGGACAGAATCCCCCCTCGTTTTGGGTGTGGCCTTTTTCAAAGAATCTATGTGTTATAGTTATATAATATTCTTTAGCTACGTGAGCATACATAATAAACACTATGCGATTTCGATTCTGGCCAGCGCAATTGTCTGACCAGAATCGAAACTCTTTCACACCTTTTGATACAAACTTCTTTATGAAGTCATAAACGCAACTGGCTACTTCGTTGGCTCCACGTTTAGCAACACTTTCATCCCACATATAGCAATAACCTTGTTTGCCGATCATATCGTATATGGTGAAATTATAACATGACAGCTTTCGCTTGTAATACAATACTCATTTGCCCGTGAGGACATGACAAAACCTTCTGAAAATCAAAGGTAGCACAAACTATGCGTCCATTAGAATTAACAGCGTCATTTTTATCATTCTGTTTCAAGATCCTAGACGCGTTTTTGCTATTTAAATCGTTTGCATACTGCTCTTTAAGTTCATCAAGCGGATTTTGTGTTAGTTTAAAACTATGGCACTGATCAAAAGTATCCTTTTTGGGTAGATGAAAACTCAAATTAAAATGACTGTTAACTATGTCTCTGTACTGTCTAAGACTGGAAGCTGTATTTGAATAATAGTTAAGTTCATGCCAATCTTTGTATAAATTGCACATCCTAGCGATGCTCAAGTCACCATCTAAATACAGTCGTTTGGACGCTCCTCTGTTATAATAAGATTCTACAGGTACAAATGAATTAACGTGGGCACAAACCGACTTTACCATTTCATCGTCAACAACCCGATTATGATTTTTATGTTTCCCCCCTCATGTCTTTTTCTATTAAGTGTTGTTTAAGTGCTTCCGTCATATTTATTCCAAGCTGTCCGAACTAACCTTTTGCTAATCGAATACGTACTTAAAAACATGGTTTTAAAAACCTCTATTTTTGATGTGCCCTTTGGCAAAAAAATAATTGTAAGTAAATTGACGGTTATGCTTTAAATCTCTTTGAAGGCCCCTTTTCTTCTTCTGTTTTGTAGTATAATTCGCAACATGCAACCATTGTTTCTCACGATCACCTAACTTCCAAAACTTTTCAAATGCATCCTGTCTTTCTTCGAGAGTCAACATAGTGTAACATTTATATCTACACGTGCAAGGCCTACCTATAGCTTTTGCTTGAACAATAACGCCCTTTTTGAAGATGTACTCTTTTCCTGCATTTGCTAAGCGTTTTCTTTTAATTTCTACCCAATCGTCATAATTTCGGACACGTTTTTTACCTCTACATCGAATAAGAGGCGCTCGAGACAACTGGTATGAAGACACAGCTGTGCTTGTTTGATTGACAGTTGCTATGTCTGCACCATCGTGAGTGGAACAAAGAAAGTCATTACATACCTCACCATGAGTTTTTACTGGTGATGGCATAGGTGTTTGTCCATTGTTGTCAACAGTCGGGGTAATCGGTTGCGGGAAAGGTGACAGGTCTGATATCAGGGTAGAAGTATTTAAAGGGGTTAGAGCTGAGGTGATATTTAAGAGGGACACGACACCATGCTGATTTTCTGACGCGAGTAAATATGGTGAGGATGCATTTTCATACACGGCCATAAAAGGATCTTCTTCAAGAACACAAGTAGATGCTGGTATGTTCGGGTCCATATTTTCATTTGTTGATTTTATGATTTTGCTTGTTCGGTGTATGTCATCTGAAAAGACATCTTCACAAATGTCGTTCATCTCTTCTATTACGTTGCGTGCTCCTGGAGGTAATGGCGAATGGCATTCTGAAAAGATATCAATATATGTAAAAATAAATAGATTATTAATATCACGGGTTAACATTTACTAAAAACGGTAAGACTATTCATAATAAAAAGATTAGAAAGTATAAAAAAGTACTTCTTTTTATATTTATACAGGTAAATTTTTACTCAAATCCGATTATTTTTTAAAGAAAAATATATTAAATATATACAAATAATCATAGTTTTTCAATAGAAAAATGACGGAAGTGAATTTAGTTCAAAGAAAAAAGTGGGGTGATCAAATACGACCGTTGACAAAAAAGCGTGTCCACAAAATACCGGCGTTTGTAACCACGCGTCACCATCATGTCCATAGAGAAATGTAATATAGTTACATACAACTTGAAAATTTAAATTCTCAAATATAACAAAAACTCAACATAATAATTGTAGTAAAATCAGCGAGCAAATATTATTTTTATAAAAATTACATTTTATATTGATTTATATTTTCCGTAGAAAACCGACGGATACTCGGAACCGACGCTTTACTTATTTACTTTGCAAAATATGTGTAAATACAAGAATTAAGTAATACTATAATATTAATACATAATTCATTAACTTACCTGGAGTCCCTGGTATGCAGTCCTCCTCATCCATGCGCTCTTAATGAGTAAAACCCGTACTTTTCGAATTTTTACTTGTTTCTTCCACAAGTTTTAACATAAGCTTTGATCGTCCTGTTTTCATTGTGGCACACCTTTTAATATAATATGTAAAAAAAACTAGGCACGCAATAGAAACAAACAGGCAAATAAAGTAAAACTAGTGCAATTGTTTAATAAAAATCTAATCCGCTGCAACGCGTGAGCGAGTTCGACGAAAAGTGACGATTGCGCGGATTCGTCGGGAGTGGGAGAGGATGGCGGGAGATCCCCGCGCGTCGAATAATAACGAGTATATACAAACGTCATTTTACTATGAGTGCCTAACAAATCCGTCTATTTAACGACTGATTATTTTGAAATCCGAAATACATATAATTTTTTTCTTTAATGTAGTAATAATATTTAGGCAATATAGTATCCAAATATGGTAAAAAGTGAATTTCGTGTTTTTTTTAGAACCTCATTATTCTACGTTCATGAAGAATTGTGTGTAAAAAAGTTGTTTTCCCGATGGATACCGCATTCGCTCTGTGAAGAGCAAAAATCGGCTCGCGTTACTTGGTGCATCAGAACTCTCGAAAGATTCCACGCAGGATCCTCAAATGCTGTATACAACATCGTATCAGGTGACGAATCCTGGATATACGCGTACGAACCTGAAACAAAAAACCAGTCACGAGTTTGGGTGTTCGAAAATGAGTTAAAGCCAACAAAAATTGTTCGTTCACGGAGTGTTGCAAAAAAAATGGTGGCCAAGTTTGTCTGCAAAACCGGCCATGTTACGACTATTCCTCTTGAGGGACAAAGAACGGTTAATGCAGAATGGTATGCTAGCATTTGTTTGCCACAGGTCGTTTCTGCACTCCGTAAAGAGAACTGCAACCGCCGCATCATCCTCCATCACGACAATGCGAGTTCTCACACCGCACACAGAACAAAAGTTTTTAGAGCAAGAAAACATAGAATTATTAGACCATCCGCCGTACAGCCCCGACCTAAGCCCTAATGATTTCTATACTTTCCCTAAAATAAAGAATAAATTGCGTGGACAGAGATTTTCATCATCTGAAAAAGAAGCTATGGACGCCTACAAAATGGCCATTTTGGAGACCCCAACTTCCGAATGGAATGGTTGCTTCAATGATTGGTTCCATCACATGGAAAAATGTGTCATATTTCGCGGAGAATACTTCGAAAAGCAAGAAAATCCATTTTTAAATAGTAATGTTGTGTCACTTCCTTGATTCCCGAAATTTTCAGTGCCGCCCTCGTAATTTATACATTATAGCTTCCGATGTCGGGGCTAGATCAGATATTAATTCTTATGTACACTATGTCTTAGCTACGACCTCATAAAGTATTGTGTGAAAATTATTTTATTCGTTTAGTTCCAATAGTATTCGTGCTAGATACCACTAGTAACCTTGCGCTCGTCCCACCTCGAGCAGTGACGCACACAGAGAACATTGTGGTGTGCGTTAATATTAGGCCGTTCCAGAGATATTTTGACTTGCGCATATTTGAATATACGCTCATAACTTATAATCACTTAGAACTTATTAATTACTGTGTGAAACTTATATATATTTCTGCAAGGAGCAACATTCTGCTAAACTTTGTATCTTAAACAAGAGGAATGCCATAGTAGACTGAGTTAAAACTTAAGTAAATTAATATTCTGAGTGACGATGGTGTACTTAATATTGTAGTTTAAGCATCTTAAATAAACACCAAACACTTAAGAAGGAGTAATTAATAAAGTTGCATTTACTGCTACTAAAACCTTTTACTTATCCCGTAATGTAGGAAACCCAACACAGTGCAGCCACCAACAATAAGCATACTCTGCGTTTGTCGCAATAATGAGGGTGCATGGTCATGTCAGAACTACTGTGACTACTTCACAACTTTACTTGGAATAAAGCGGTGTTAAATAAAAAAAATGATTGAAGTAAAGTAACAGCCTATATCGACCCGTTACTGAGTAAATGCATCCTCTTTTTTTTTTAAGGGATTTTGGAGTAAAAATGTTGCGTAGCGCCAATGCGAAATGTAACTTAAGCGCTTTTTTCCTGAGCTACAAAGGTTTAATAAATAAAATAGTATACTAGTAATAGTACTAACAATTTCCACAAATAAAAGTGCATAATTTTAGCCATTTCAATTTATTTCACATAATTATCTTCGAGACTGGTTGACATAACTATAAATAACAAAGTATAAACAAACGAGGGTACGAATTCTAAGTAAAATAACTGTGGTTGGACTCAACTGGTTTGATCTGAAATTGCTACAGGGTAGAGAAGTACACTATTCTTTCGATAATCACAAATTATGTATCATGCTACACATAAATGTTTATATACTGCAATATACATTGAATATCTATATAAACTAATCGCCTCCCCAAATATTTTAATTTTTAAAATAAACCATATTTCGTTACGAAAATATTGGTTAATCATAACAAATATGGTTATAACAAATTTAGGAACTATATCATGAATTAAAAAAATATAAAAAATGGCGGTAGTTTAGATAACGACCGTTAATATTTGATAACTTTAATTTCACATATGTAAAGTTTATACTTGATCGTATAGATCTTAATAAAAGTATTAATTTAGCGCCAAAATAATGGTCCGCCATTTTGTCGTAGGAATAACAGATCAAACACTAAAAATATTATTAAAACACTTAACACCTATTCTGGCACATCTCGCAATTTGTACAGCCATCATACCCTGAGACTATCCCCGCCCCGTACACAAAGTACATTTAAAAATTATAAATAACATGAATATTCTTAACATAAGAATAACTACAACATAACGTTTCGTTCGATTCACTGGAAATTAGTATACATTTTCATTAGGACTCTTCCTATATTATGTACGCGCCTTTACCTGTCACACGGTCTAAAAATATTTTATATTGCGATTTATCAACACAAAAATTCTGTCAGATATATTTAACCAGTCTCATACATACATATTAATGTGTCATATTATATAAAACTAATACATAAGCGATATAATATCGTGTTTACTACAGTTAAATCCTCAAACTGTTTCGACAATAACATGAATATAGTTCAATGTTTTACATTATTATAGTATTGAATTATGTAACAGGAAATTAAACGCGCATCCATAAATTAATCAGAGAGATCGCTCAATTATTTGCAAATCTTACAGAATTGCAGATTATAAAAATTATTTTACAAATATCAAGGCTACCAACTGAATGATTAGTTACAACAAATGTCACGTCATAAAGTTGTTTATAAATAGATAAAATCGATTTCACACGTTTTAATTATCCCTATAAATTGTCAATATTTATTATTATATAATTATTTACAAAGTGTAAGTATATATTTTGAAACTTATGCTAGTTAAAAATGCGGTTTGTTATTTTTGTAATAAATTGGGCGATATTTCTGATTGCTTTTTTTCTTTACCTTATATTAAATATGTTTTCTATATCATATATGACACTTTGCATGTATGGGTAACAGATTCCTGAGGTATTTACGATCATAAGTACTGTTCCACTTGTCTCGAACAGATTTTTGTAACAATAATTATAGATATATTTATATGTTAAACATTGATAATTAATTCAACAATGCAAAACATGATACATTATAAGTGGAACAGATATAAAAATAGACATACAATAGATATATTACGGCATAAAATACATCTAACTGGTTTAAATAAATCTTCTGAATAACAACCAATTAAGCCGTGAAATTTTAAAAGCACATTTCTTCTAGAGAACGAGTTACACTTAAATATTCATTGAATAGAACGGGCGTAGAATCATGATCGACTTTTAGCGCACAAAAATGAACATAACGACTACACCAGTAATTAACAAATCCCTATCTTCCGTTGATATACACAGAAGCGTCGAAATAACATAACTAAAGTTAATTCTGCCGAAAACGGCCCCCGCTTTACCTGATACATTTACTTCAATGTGCAGTCAAGAAAACAACCTATTTTGTTAATTTCCTTATAAGATATGAGGTATCACTACATGTTATTTAAAACTTTTATAAATCGCACTCTGTACTTATGTTTGAGGCAGTAAGTAAAGCTACCTATAATATTATAAAGTGGTAAATATAATGTTTTATATTTTCGTTGTAAAAATAATTCCTTTTCTATTGCAATCTTTTTCATATTGCTATTTAAATATATGCAGTTTATTTTATATAAAAACTAAGTCGTATTTAAAATGCCTTATAAACGACATATTTATAATATAATTTTTTATTTGTTATTTGAGTTTCTGTACATTTTAAAGTAATATAGAAAACAAAGTATTAACTTACATTATTTTACTTCAACTCAACGTTTGAGGTATTTTTATTGGTATGTATGTAGCATGCGTTCTCTACGTATGAAACATCCTCCACCGCATTAATCTCGATACCTTATCGCCCAGTAAAACTAGATATAATTTTAATATTTTACAAAAATAGTAACAAGTTTTGTACTAGATCCGTCCATTGTTTTGTACATTATTGGCGCGGGGACGCGACAGTATTTCCCGCCAAAAGTAACATAAGTAAAAGTCAAATTATTTTCTAGTGTCCCAATCAAAACCCGCTCGTCACTTCACAGCCATAATAACACAGACTAAACAATGCCCATAAATAACGTACACTCACGATAACAATCACATTCCTCACGACAACAACAAAACGTTTCCGCTTCGCGAACATTAAATGCAGATTAAAAAGTTATGGCAAAAGAACTTTTCTACCGATGTGATATGATTTTGTGATGACAAATGAAACTTCAAAGTCGCGACCCCGCGTCCTTTAGCCATTTAGACACTGCGCGAATGTTTGCTCCCACATTCCGGTCCTTCCAAACCCGATAGAGCAGGGTCGTAGGTACAAAGATAGCCTAACTGTTAAGGAAGCGTCGTAGCGACACGCGAAACGTAACTCGAGTAATGAGGAAACTGCGCATGACAACTTTAATTCGCCACTTTTTAACGCCCATACAGAAAAAATTGTTCACAGATCAAAAACGTTCGAAAGTTCAAGCGTTTTTAAAACAACAAATATAACACAACCATCTTCGAATGTACCATCAGTTCACAATTACGGCGCCATTGCCCAAGAAGGGTCAGTAGAGGTCTACCGGAGACAGGCCTCCAGCATTTCGACGAAGAGTTTGTTCATGGGCGCGCGTCTATCCCGATGTACGGCGGCCCAGAAGCGTCGCACCGACACGTCCGCGTGCCGCAGCGCTGGCAGCACTAGCAGCAGTTGCTGTAGCGCTGCGTTGCCGTTGTATGGCCTGAAATATACGGCTTACATTCAACACGTCTTCACATAGTACTATACTATAGTCTAGACAACTTCTCATGTACATGAATGAATATATATTTTTATGCCTTTTTTATTTCGACCAATTTGGATGAAAACGTGTTAGTAATACAAGTAATACAAGTATCTTAATTTGTTGTATGCTGTATGCTGATGATGCAGTGCTTATTGCACCATCAGAAGCAGAACTGCAGGCATTAGTCACGTGTATGAAAGAGGAATGTGAAATTAAAGGTCTCCGTTTGAATGCTAATAAAACTAAGGTTCTGGTATTTGAAAAGGACGAAGAGAGAACGAAATGTGAAATATGGGTAAATCAGGAATGTCTAGAACAGGTAAATGAAATTGTATACTTGGGGAGTGCTTTCAGCCGGGATGGAAGATGTGATTTAGATGTGGATAGGCGTGTCGCTGCCGGAAACAAAGTCAATGGTGCCCTGAATGCATTAGTCAAAAGGCAAGGCGTGGTGAAGAGTGCACGCCTTGCAATACATAACGCAGTGTTGGTACCGACTTTGTTATATGGCAGCGAAACCTGGGTATGCCAGAAGAATCATAAAAGCAAATTGAATGCAGTGGAGATGCGATCTCTTCGTAAACTGTGTGGCGTTACCATAGCCGACCGAAAGCGAAACGAAGAGATTCGCAATATGGCAGGATTGAAAGATGACCTTATCACAAAAATTGATATGGGCGTACTCCAATGGTTTGGGCACGTTGAGCGAATGAGTGAAGACCGAATGGTGAAGAAAATATATAGAGCGAAAGTAAATATTAAAAGGTGTCGAGGTAGACCGAGACTAACTTTCGAAGACCATGTGAGCAAATTGCTCGAAGAGGGGAGGGTCAAGAGTACTCGGATACCTAGACGTGCATGTATGAAGAAGTTAATGAACCTGAAAGAAGCGAAAGAGGTATGTAAGGATCGTGACACTTGGCGATCTGTTCTCTCTGGCTACCCCGTTAGGGATTGTGCGCGAAGATAAGTAAGTAAGTAAGTTAATTTGTTTGTAAAAGAAAAACTAAAATTAACCACTCGTAAAGTCTACTTAACCTAAGAACGTTTATTTGTATTGAGCGTAAGACTGTTTATTCAGCGGGTGCGCCCAAGTGTGTATACGGTATCGTTTTTCGCGTCTGTGTGTAAATGTGTTCTCGAGGCGCGTCTCCGAGTTGGCGAGCGCGAGCTGTGTGTGAGTGCGTGTGTGTACGTGCACGTGTGCATGTGTGTGTGTACCTGAGCGCGTGCGTGGCGTCGTTGAGCGCGGCGAGGATCGCGTCGCGGAAGCGGCGCAGCGCGGCGTGCTCGTCGAGGCGCGCCTCCGAGTTGGCGAGCGCGAGCGCCTTCAGCAGAAAGCACTCCTCGCGCAGCGCGCCCGCGCGTTCCAGCCGTCGCGCCACGCCGCACACCTCAACACAAACACAACATCAAACCTCTGGCTAGGGATTCGGTTTTGGGATTCGGTTTTAAGATACCAGGTCCAAATTAAAATAATATTTAAATTACAAAATGCAAAGAAAGAAAGCCTTTCGTACGTTACGTAGTACCTTACGTAGTTCTTTCACAAAAATAAATTGTTTATTTTTAATGCTGCCATTTTTAATGCCGATTTTACCACGTATTTGATGGTAAAAAACGCTCCAAAGCAAGGAAGAATCCCCCTCCCGCGGACTGTTCCTTGCTTTGGGGCACCATTTCAGAAATGAGACGAGACTTCTGAAGAAGGGATGAACAAAATTCTAACTTTAACGGAGAACAAAAATATGATGTTACCGTTACCGTTACAGCCTATTAAAGCCCATTGCTAAACATAGGCCTCCCCCAAGATTGTCTCATAGGGGGGATATTTGCCATAGTTGCCAAGCTTGGCAAGCGGGTTGCCGACCGCATTTTATTTTTATTTTTAGTCGTTATTAAGAACACGCTGCTGCCCATCTCATCTGCAGTGTACTTGCAGAAAGTTTGGTGTGGGTATACAGTCTGCTTGCTTGCAGGCAGTGTGGTGTGGGTGTGCATTGTACCTGCAGGTTGTGTGGTGTGGATGCGCAGTGTACCTGCAGGTAGTGTGGTATGGATGCGCAGTGTACCTGCAGGTAGTGTGGTGTGGGTGTGCAGTGTAGCTGCAGGTAGTGTGGTGTGGGTGTGCAGTGTACCTGCAGGTAGTGTGGTGTGGGTGTGCATTGTACCTGCAGGTAGTGTGATGTGGATTCATTACCTCAGGTAGTGTGGTGTGGGTGTGCAGTGTACCTGCAGGTAGTGTGGTGTGGGTGTACAGTATCCCTGCAGGTAGTTTGATGTGGGTGTGCATTGTACCGGTAGTGTGGTGTGGGTGTGCAGTGTACCTGCAGGTAGTGTGGTGTGGGTGTACAGTATCCCTACAGGTAGTGTGATGTGGGTGTGCATTGTACCTGCAGGTAGTGTGGTGTGGGTGTGCAGTGTACCTGCAGGTAGTGTGGTGTGGGTGTTCAGTGTACCTGCAGGTAGTGTGGTGTGCGTGTTCAGTATACCTGCAAGTAGTGTGGTGTAGGTGTGCAGTGTACTTGCAGATAGTGTGGTGTAGGTGTGCAGTGTACCTGCAGGTAGTGTGGTGTTGGTGTGCAGTGTACTTACAGGAAATGTGGTGTGGGTGTGCAGTGTACCTGCAGATAAAGATCAAGCGCGCCGATGTCGCGTGCCTGCTGCTCGTCGAGCGTGAGGTCTACGGCGAAGCGCAGGCGCAGCGCACCGGGCCCGGCGGCCGGCAGCGAGCGGTACGCCAGCATCAGGCTCAGCATTTCCGCCCACGTGCTCTGCAGCAGCCGCATCTGTGAGAGGGGGAAGGGATAGTTAGGCTTACAATGTATATACAACCTGTAATAACTATTCTCATCTAATCAACCTCAGGGGTTAAATTTTTCAAAATTCTTTCTTCGTGGGTGGCTACGTCGAGTAAGGAGTTTATTTGCCAAATTTTAATTCAATCGGGCGTACAGTTTTGAAGATATTGAGATGAGTGAGAGAGTCAGTGGTATTTCGCTTATAGTATAGATCTTGGACGAATTAACCAGACCCGACATAAAACACATATCTATGAAAACTCGTTCAACCAAGTGGAGAAAAACGCACCAAAGATTTTATTACGTTAATATAAATACAGATACGAAATTCGTAGAAATTCACTCTATTTCTAGTGCTTGAACGTAGTCGATAAAATATATCGATGAACGACTGAGAACGAAAAGACGTATCGTAAATAAGCTGTAAGACAAAGGAAATAAAGGGATAATGAAGGTGAGGTAAGCTTCCGGTATTTAAATTTTAATTAAAATAATATAAGCAGGTGTTTAAATATTTTAAGTACAGATACTAATTATAATTTTTGCATTTATAGATAATATTTTTATTTAATTATAAAAATTACTATTATAAATTTAATGACATTAGATTGTAGGATACTGTTATATAAGTATTTTAAGTGTAATTGTATTGTACAAATAACATCATCATTCATTCGGTCATATCGTCAAATATCGATATATTTTTCGACATGGTCAAGCATTAGTCGATGTCAAATTGACTTACACCACAGTTTTAGTCATTTGTTTCGAATGGTATAATCCAACCCATTTTGTACCATTTTGTGATGGTTGTCAGATGTCAACAACAATAAACATCGACTATATTTAACATAGTTAGTTAATACAAAATTTTATTTTATATTTGATTAAATTGTGTGATAAATAACAATAAATGTAATAAAATAATGGTACTTACAAGTGAAAAGAAATAGTTCTGCTTCCGCCGCTATAGTTTTTATACCATTTAACTGAAGATTTAGTCATTTTTGGGAGATGTTTTGTCGACAAGTAAGTGCTTGAGACTGACGCAAAAACAAACGACCAAGGCTAGAATTTCCTGGTTACTGACAAGACCGGTATAGGTAAGTCCGCTTATATGTCGGGTCCAGTGGTTAATTCGTTCAAGGTATAGATATACGATGCTTGTAGACGGCTTGAGTCGTAAGTGAATCCATCACGTATACTTTGGATGTCATAAGTTACGAATATGGAAATGCCAAATATTTTTGACTTTCGATAGATGGCGTTATGAACTTCCCATTTACGCTAGAATAACACGTGACTCAAGTCAAACTATTTCAAATTTCCCGCGCACTCTCTTCGACCTCGTAGCCTTACGAATACTGCTGTCATACATATAAGGAGAGTTGAATTGAGCGACTGGTTTTCTCCCTCGCACGTGTGGGCTTTTTACCGGGCTTTCGAGAAGGCGATCGCTCCTTTTCTAACCTGTGGCAAAATGTTCTCTAATGAAATATAACTACGAAATGTTTATATAGCAATTACTATTGAGCCACAAGCCTGGCTTTGACCTGAAGTTGTGTAGGAGTGCGTTAGCGACTAGCGAATGGGGTGCGGGCCATTCGTATGCAATTTCACTTCACATTTCAATGTTTATGTTTGTTTTTGTTGTGTTTGTTAAAAATTTATGCTTTTTCAAAGATTTTCAGTGAAAATGGGAGGATAATAGTGTTCATTGTGATGAATATAAGTGTGTTGAAGTGCTAATCGGCGAGGAAAAGGTAAAATCTTTAAAAATGAAATTTAATATTCAATAAACATTTCTTCATACTTTAAATATAGGTACAGGACTCTTTAGTATTAAAGTTTAATTAAGTTAGGCGTATTTAAAGATTTAATAAGTCAATATTTATATTACCATATGAATTAAAAATATCATTTTGAACGGCAGCATAAAATATGAGACACCTAGGTTTAATTTTATAGGAAATAAGTGTTACAATCTTTTTTTACTATGAAGCCCAAATTTTAATGGAATAAATCAAAAGAATACAGAAGAATGTATTGAGGTTTTTAAAGAATACTTCCTTTAGTTATTTTCAGTATATCAGATTTTAATAGCGCCATCTACTTAATTCTATAAGTAAATTCATTTTATCGAACGAAAGTTGGTTGATTCTCACGATGGTACCTAAAGATTACGCTAGATGGCACAAATACGCTATCGGCTAATTTAATATTTATATTACCATATGAGTTTAAAAATATCATTTTGTACGGTTTATTATAAATTGAAAATGAATAATTATATAATAAGTAGTCATTATTTTATGAATATAACAAAAAAATTTTGTAAAAAAAAATTATTTAATTAATTACTAAAATTAGCAAAGCTTTATCTTCTCATTATAACTATCTAATTCCCGTCGTAATTCGTTCTTTTATGCATATAACTTAAAACAAAATAATTTCGAAGTTTCACATATGCCAGGCGTCCCTTTTTTTAACTTAGTACATAGTTTGTTTGTACTTTGTTCATGCTTTTCTTTTATTCATGTATTGTTGTATTGTTTGTAAATATCTCAAGCAAACCCAAACGGCTCTTTTCAAACCCACCGAAGGTGTGCAATTTCATATTATGTCATTACAATCTATCTAGCGGTAGTATGCTTTCTGTGTGCTTTGTTAAACACGTCCTTGTCAGCAGTGAATATGAAACTAGAGAGTGGAGACAGCTCAAGATTGGTGTATTTTTATTAAACTGCTAAAAACAACAAAACCATATCTTGGGCTTGCCCTAGTTTGGAGCCCTAGCTGCGCCACTGCTCGTGGTCAGGCATGACTTCCTATTGGCATTGACAATCAACGACTTCACTACAGATAAATAACTACAGTTATTCTCCTTAAGTGTTCACATTCACATAAAAAAAAACATAAATAATCTTGTTCTTCGAGCTGGACTAAAATGCTGTACTTTATATATACTGAAAGCCATGATACGTTTCTGACATTTCCCATGGTCTATAATGAGAACACTGAGCGAGATTAGAATGACTCTCCAGCATCTTACAGAGGCCCCAGGCGAGGATGGAATTACAGCGGAGCTACTGAAAGCGGGTGGAAAACGAAATCCTTCAGAAGCTCTTTAATTCCGTCCTCCATGGTAGAACTACTCCGGAGACGTGGAGCAGAAGTGCGGTGGTCTTGTTCTTCAAAAAAGGCGACATAACTTTCTTGAAGAACTACAGACCGATTTCCATTCTGAGCCGCGTCTACGTGCTGTTTTCGAGAGTCATTACGAATCGTCTCGCACGCAGACTCGACGACTTCCAGCCTCCCGAACAAGCCGGTTTCCGAAAAGGAATCAGTACCATAGACCACATACATACCCTCCAACAGATTGTACAGAAGACCGAAGAGTACAATCTGCCATTTCACCTCGCGTATGTGGACTATGCCTGCCTCGTTGATCTAGTGGTTGTAGTAGAGCGACTGCTGATCATGAGGTTCTGGGTTCGAATCCCACGTCGGGCCAAAAAAAATCAACAATTGAGTTTTTCCGTCAAGAAATTCTCAGTAGCTGCCCGGAGTCAGGAAGTTGGCGGTGTCTCATCCCCGTGCCTCGGAAAGCACGTAAAGCCGTTGGTCCTGCGCCTGATCTCTCCCCGGCCGTGTCGGTTTACCGTCCCATCGGATCATGAGAGTGAGGGAATAGAGAGTGCACCTGTGGTAGCATACACTTGGGCACTATAATCCAGTTTTGCGCCGATGGCTAGTCTCCGTTGAGGCTGGCCGCCGTGACCGAAATTCGGTCTGAAGGACATTATGTGGACTATGAGAAAGCCTTTGATTCCGTCGAAATTTGCGTGGTGCTGCAGTCCCTTCAGCGATGCCAAATTGACTGTCGATATATCGAAGTGCTGAAGTGTTTGTACATTAGGGATACGATGGCTATCCGAGTACAGAACCAAAGTACGAAACCTACCCAACTGCGGAGAGGTGTAAGACAGGATGACGTTATATCACCGAAAATCTTCACCGCTGCATTGGAAGATGTTTTCAAGCTACTGTACTGGAAAGGATACGGTATTAACATCAATAGCGAGTACATCACTCACTTTCGATTTGCCGACGACTTATTATTATAGTCCTATATATATGGCAGAATCGGTGGAGGACCCAAGTTCCATGCTCAATGACATCAAAAGTGTCTCCTCCCAATGGATAGCTCTTAAGTTGAATATGTACAAAACAAAGATCATGAGTAATGTCCATGTCACACCTATACACCGGTCGTTGGTGGTAGCACTAAGCTCGAAATTGTAGACGAGTAAGTTTATCTGGGACAAATAGTCCAACTATGTAAGTCCAATTTCAACTGAGAGGTCAATCGATGGATTCAACTCGGAAGCTACACAAGCTCAGGAGCGTGCTTGGTGGCATTCCTTCGGGGAGGCCTATGTTCAGCAATGGACTTGTGAAGGTACTGTAATGATGATGATAATGAGAACACATCGTTTAACTCCAATGTTAATCAATACCAAAAATTCTGAACCTTACGCACCTGATCATTAAGTTGTAAATCCGTGAAGCCGGGTATCTGTTTGGCCCATCCAATGACGCCCACCAGCTCTCTATCATAGAGATCTGCTAGTAAGGCTAGTGTTCTTGCAGTTGGGTCTGTCACGCCGGCAGGTGGCGTTGCGCATGTTAACAATTCAGGTTCATAGGATGACAGTGCTTCAAGGATCTGAAATACAAAATGAAATATCATTAGATTCCAATTTATCGAAACACCACATCAGAGATAAAGTCACAAACACATCATAGCTATGTAGCTATGTACCTTGTACATATCCAGTTTAAGTCACTAGTAGTTTGTTGTTGGTTACTTAATGGTTTAAACTGTTTACTGTCAAATTCACTCTGTATGAATTTTCATGACAGTGTCATTACATGCGCAACTGTCGTTACAACGCGTGTATTGTACAATAATATTTTAAGAATATCATTTTTATTTACTTTTATTAAAATCCAGCAAAATGCTGTCAAGTTATAACATGATTAACAATGTAAATATAAGGAAGTAATTATATTAATTTATTTGTTTTTATTTTTGACACAACAGTGACATCGCACCGGTGAGTATTTATTCATGACTGACGGCGCTGCAGCAGCGTTTACCTTCATGTGTCCGTGCAGACAGGCTTCCAGCACTATCGCCTTGATATGTACGTACGGGCATTACAGCGGGCATTACAGAGCGCAGGAGTTCACCTCGATTATGCGGCACAAGCTTACATTAAAAGCTACTTCGGCTCAGCACTCAATTCGCTGTGTATTAGTCGAAACCTTAATGTCGTCGAGATATGAGCTCGCTTCCACCTCGCTACGGTGCGACTGCTCGAGGTGCTGCTGCGTCCATGTGTGCGCAAACCGATTGCAGTACTATAAAGTTCACCTTGCTGTGTATGCGCAGGCCGCATGCAGCGCTGCAGCGCTCACCTCGCTGTTTGTGCGCAAGCTGCTTGCAACAAAACAAAGCTCACCTCCCTATGTGCAAGCACAGTGGCGAAGCTAGAGCTCCAAGCTAGGGCAAGCCCAAGATATAAATTGATAAAAATATAGATTGTTGATTTTAGCAGTTTTATAAAAATACACCAATCTTGATCTGTCTCCACGCTTCAGTTTCATATTCAGTGCTGTCAAGGACGTGTTTAACAAAGCACACAGAAGGCATACCACTGCTAGATAGATTGTATTACATATCAGCAATTGCATAGCTTCGGTGGCTTTGAAGAAAGCCGTTTTGGTTTGTTTAAGCGAAAGAAAAAAAATATTTACATCCAATACAATACATGAACAAAAGTAAAACACGAACAAAGTACAAACTACGTACAAAATTAAAAAAAAATTATTTACATTCTAATGGATAAGAGAAAAAGAAAGGTAAAGGGAATCGTCTCGCTTTCTTATCGAAAGATTTAATTACGTCCACGTAAAATGTTGGTGAACGTTTTAATTGTACCAATAACTGTTATTAATTGCTAAAATTGATAAGTCTGAAATACACTCTTAACCTTGTGTATTATCTCAACAAAGTTTAAAGATTTCCTCCCCGATTATCACTTTAACACACTTCAATTCATCACACGGAACACTATTATCCTCCATTTTCATTAAAATCTTTAAAAAAGTATAAATTTTGAACTCGTAATATTAAATCGATTAAGATAAGCACACAGAGTAAATAAACATTGAAACGTGAAATGAACTTGCAAACGTATTGCCCGCGCGCCTCCGCTTTTAACAAATTCATTCCCAAAAGCCTGGCTTTAAATCTCTATACTAATTGCTATATATACAATCTTAGTTATATTTCATTATAGAATATTTTGCCATAGGTTAGAAAGAGAGCGATCGTCTTCTCGAAAGCCCCGTAAAAAGCCCACGCGAGCGAGGGAGACAACTATTAGCTCTATTAAAACTCATTTTTTATGACAGCAGCAGTATCGCTAATGTCGCCTCTACACGTTGGCCAACACAGTGGCGAACGTAGTGGCGAATATATTGGCCGAGAGTTGGTGACGGCGTCCACACGTTGGAAGGTCGTTCAGTTTACTGCGGTTCGGGCCAATGTGCGGACGGACGACGGCTCCGTGGCGCAGTGGCTTAGCAATGAGTGGCTGTGCCGGGGGGCGCGGGTTTGAATCCCGCACGGAACAAATATTTGTATGTCCTACAACTAATTGTCCCGGGTCTGGATGTGTGTCCTTGTGCAATTTATGTTTGTAAACTGCCTCCGCGATACAGGAGAAAATCCAAGTGTGTGGATAACCTTTTTTATAAAAAAAGTTATAAAAAATAGTTGATATTAATGGGGCCGTAGTATAGATATACGATATACGATTAGCTTTATTTATTCTCTATATGCATCATAAACTGGAATAAATACCATAAATTAGAACTTAACTTATTTTAAAGTTAAAGGAGTTATAATCGATTAGTCTATGTTTTAAAATTAGGTTTTGATTTTAAAGTTTAGCAAAACATGTACTTGCTTTTCTATCAGACATTTGATGTATATAAAAAAACACCTTATAATTTATTTGGTAATTTAATTATTTTTTGAGAAAGACTAAACCAATAGAAATAAATATAATTAACACTCACTTAGTAATAGGTACTAATTATAACTTAGAACATAAATGAAAAACTCATGACAAGGAAAGTGGCTCAGGACCATGCTTTGCGGCAGTATGTGGAGGAGAATGTTCAGTAGTGGACTTGTGAAGAGCTGTAATGATGATGATGATTCGAAAACTTGCAAAATTATAAGAAATCGACGTTTTTTAATAGATTAGGGTGACAAACGAGCACACAGTTCACCTAATGGTAAGTGGTTACAGTGGCCTACAGACATCTACATCTGTCCTCGATTACGAATCAAAATGCAGATGCGTTGTCACCCGTGAGGATTAAGATGAAATGCCTTGTTTCCTTTAAAAAGGGTCTCTGGTTCTCTAAACTCACTATACGAAACACAGCATAATTAAGCTACTATTTTACGCTGATATTCTGTGAAAGCATGGTCCTCCTCCGGTCGAGCCGACCCATTCGTGCTACAACTATACTTCTAATATAACTGCATGGTTCTACCACGTATAAACGACGTTCTTCTTCTTTTTTTTCATTTTAAAATTGTTCTCGTAATAACCTGATTGTAAATAAATGTTCGTTATTTTTTTTTGATAAATAGCTTATCGATTAAAACAAATGTGTAAAAATAATTAAATCGCGCTAATTAAAGTAGTAGGAATATTTAAAGTTGAAATTGGCACTAAAAGGCTAGTAATTGGGGCATCCACCCTACAAAACTTGAATATAAAATTTAAATCAGATGCGTGTAATCACTCTGGGAGCTTGTAGCAAACTAAACGCGAGGCCAACGTGTGGACGCGGCGACCAAACTCTGCCAACAATCCTTTGATCTTTTGTAAAAAACCGACACCACACGGATCTCGCGCCAACTTGCGGGCCATCGTTCCAATACATACCAATGAAGCCCAAACACCCCGTCTACACGTTGGCCAATGCTACTGGCCACTACATTCGCCACTGTGTTGGCCAACGTGTAGAGGCGCCGTAAGGCAATACGAGGTCGTCGGTGGACATGTGTCGAACAGTGGAGTGCGCGGGAAATTTGAAATAGCTTGAAACATTTTACGAGTTATTTTATTAGTTATATTAATTGATTGATATTATTGATTGATTCATGTTTAATAAGTAACCCGTAATAAATTGGATAATAAATGGAAGCTTCGCTACTGTGCAAGCATCTCTCTTGCAGCGCTACAACGCTCACTATGATATTTATGCGCAATCCGCTTGCAGCAGGAACGTCGGGCGCGCGGCAATATTTCTGGTGGCCGCTTGCAGCGTTGCAGCTGCAGCTCACCTCGATATCGTCGAGGTACGAGCAGGGCGCGGGCTGCGCAGGCGAATCGGGCGCTTGACGGTACTCCTGACGGCCGCTTGCAGCGCTGCAGCTCACCTTGATGTCGTCGAGGTGCGGGCGAGGCGCGGGTTCCGCGCGTCAGTACTCCTGGCGGCCGCTTGCAGCGCTGCAGCTCACCTTGATGTCGTCAAGGTGCGGCCGGGGCGCGGGTTGCGCGCGTCAGTACTCCTGGCGGCCGCTTGCAGCGCTGCAGCTCACCTTGCTGTCGTCGAGGTGCGGGCGGGGCGCGGGTTACGCGCGTCAGTACTCCTGGCGGCCGCTTGCAGCGCTGCAGCTCACCTTGATGTCGTCGAGGTGCGGGCGGGGCGCGGGTTACGCGCGTCGTACCTGGCAGCCGCTTGCGCGCTGCAGCTCACCTTGATGTCGTCAAGGTGCGGCCGGGCGCGGGTTGCGCGCGCGTACTCCTGGCGGCCGCTTGCAGCGCTGCAGCTTACCTTGATGTCGTCGAGTGCAGGCGGGGCGCGGGTTACGCGCCTCAGTACTCCGGCCGCTTGCAGCGCTGCAGCTCACCTTGATGTCGTCAAGGTGCGGGCGGGGCGCGGGCTGCGCGTGCGCGTCGGGCGCGCGGCGGTACTTCTGGCGGCCGCTTACAGCGCTGCAGCTCACCTTGATGTCGTCGAGGTGCGGGCGGGGCGCGAGCTGCGCGCACGCGTCGGGCGCGCGTAGTACTCCTGGCGGCCGCTTGCAGCGCTGCAGCTCACCTTGATGTCGTCGAGGTGCGGGCGGGGCGCGGGCTGCGCGGGCGCGTCGGTACTTCTGGCGGCTGCTTGCAGCGCTGCAGCTCACCTTGATGTCGTCGAGGTGCGGGCGGGGCGCGGGTTGCGCGGGCGCGTCGGGCGCGCGGCGGTACTTCTCCGCCGCCGCCCGGCGGCTGCTTGCAGCGCGGAGCCCGCCCCTTGATGTCGTCGAGGGGCGGGCGGGGCGCGGGGTGCGCGGGCGCGTCGGGCGCGCGGCGGTACTTCTGGCGGCCGCCGCGCACGCGGTCCAGGCGCACGCCCTCACGCAGCATCCCGGTGCGCAGGCACTTGCGGAAGCGGCACGCCTGGCACGCCTTGCGCCGCCGCTTGTTTATCTCGCACTCGTTGGACGCCGGACACGTGTACTCTATATTGCCCTGCTCAATTAATTACCTTACGTCATTTTTTTACCAATTTTTAGGAAACTTACGGCCATATACTCAAACGCTACTCAATTTTAAGATGTCGTTAAGTCTAGTGGTGTCTCAGCCACTTTGACTTAAAATGACAGAGACAGCACGAGCACGACAGATTTAACGGCATTTTAAAATTGAGCAGTGTTTAGTATTTAAGCATTATAGATATACAATACTAAAAATTGCTAACAATTTAAATACAAAGAAGATTGGTATATTGAAAAGCTGCAACAAAATATAAAAATATAGTAAATAACGTACAGTACCCGGCGATAAATATTGCACATCGACCTTTGAAAAGAGACAATCGGCTAATTTCCGCTTCGTAGAGCGTTATCTCTGTCGCACACTGACTGCCGGACTGTTTGTATTTCGTGCGACAGAGATAACGGTCTACGAAACCGAAATTAGCTGATTGTCTCTTTCCAAAGGTCGATGCGCAATTTTTTATCGCCGAGTATTGTAGTTAGTCGTTAGTCGAAGATTTTAAAAGGCGATTTTTATTGTCCTTTTATAATTTTTAATTACTAAAGTATACAAAAACTTAAAATTAATTGTTTTAAGAAACGACCTCTAGATTCTTTTCAGGTTAAAAATCCCAACAAAACTTATTTCAGACTGTCAGTACTTTATACGATTGTAAGCATGAATTTTGACAAAAACCGAATATTTATTGACTTCAATATTATGTACGAAGCAAAATGTGTTAGACAAAGATTTTAAATGCGGTAATACTGGCTTTTAGAAATCGCCATTGTATAATTTCGAAGTTTTTTAGGTATATTCAACCCACGCCTATATACACATCGATCATCTTCATCATTACAGCCGTTTAAATGCCAACTGCTGAACATAGGACTCCCCCAAGGAATGCCACGAAACACGATCCTGAGTCACCTGCATCCCATCGATTTCCTGCATATCTTAACAGGTCGTCACTCCATCTAGTGGGGGATCGCCCAACACCTCGCCTACCAGTACGATGCTGCCACTCGAGAATCTTTATTCCCCATCGATAGTCTGTTCTTCAAATTGTATGACCGGACCATTTCCACTTCGGCTTACTTATTCGTAAAATTTAATTATAGTTATTATAATATTCATAAAGATTGTTAGAGAATGCCAGAGAGCATAAAATACGTCCCATGTCACCCCTAGTTGAAGGTAGGAAGAATCGACTTCCAGCTATATATTCGGCCCATAGCCACTTTAGCTTTAATACTCGTTTATTTCATCCCGTCGGTGCCATAAGAAACAACTATGGGAAAAAAACAAAAATCGAGACCAATCTCGTGAACTCGTGATATCTAACATAATACATATAACATAAACACTCACGCCTGTCACCCAGAGGGGTAGGCAGAGACTACGGACTTCCATTTGGCACGATTCTGACATACCTCTTTCGCCTCCTTTACATCCATATATCTACGCATACATGCTCGTCGGTTAAGGGTACTTCTAACGTGGCCCCTTTTCAAAATATCGCCAATTTGGTCGATAAACTTTTTTATAGGGCGTCCCTTCCCGACTCGACCGTTCACATCTGTCATATAAATTTGCTTTGTCACTCTTTCCTCATTCATTCTTTCTACATGACCAAACCACCGAAGCATTCCTTTCTGAATCCTGGTCACAACATCATCTTGCATACCACATTTATCTCTTATCACGCAATTTCTCACCCTGTCATTCAGATTCAACCCTAGCATACTCTTTAAAGACCGCATTTCTACAGCATTTATTCTACTCTCGTGCTTCTTCTGCCACACCCAGCTTTCACTACCATACATTAAAGTAGGGACTAACACAACATTATGAATTACCATACGTGCCTTTTTTTGACACATTCTGGTTCTTCACAATAGAGTGTAGTGCCCCATTCACTCCATTGCCTGCATTTACTCGTCATTCTATATCCCTATCATATCTACCATCCCTGCTAAATACACACCCCAAATACACAAACTCATCCACTTGCTCAATTAACTCTCCTTCTATTCTTATTTCACATACCGTTTTGCTTTCTTCTCTTTCAAAAACCATCACTTTCGTCTTATTTGCGTTCACTTTCATTCCCCTTTCTTTTAATTCCCAGTTCATTAATGTAACCATCATTTGCAACTCAGCCGCCGATGACGCAAATATGACTTGATCATCGGCATACAAAAGGCATTTGACGGTTAACTCGCCCATTCTTAACCCACATTCTTCATCTATCAAAGTTTGCAAACACCTGTCCATAAATAGGTTGAACAGCCAAGGGGAAGCTACACAGCTCTGTCTGACACCTTTTTGGATGCCAAACCAGTCCGAGTAGACCCCATTGATCCTGACACAAGCACTAGAGTCCCTATAAAGAGACCTTAATGCCGGTATCAAACCAGCGCTCAACCCATATGAGTTCAGTGTTTGCCATAACACATTCCTGTCCACTCTGTCACAAGCCTTTTCCAAGTCCATGAACGCACAAAAAACTTTCTGGTTTTTAGACAAACTCCATCCCTACCGTATTATTCGAGTCGTGAACACACCTGTATGGTCCGTTTAAAGAAGGCTTTACAGGCTTCGCAGCTCGCGACTCCGTAGTGGAAGCCGGAGGCGACGTCGCCGCACACGAGGCAATAGCGGCGCGGCGAATCCTCGTCCCGCGCGCCCCCCGCGGCTGCAGCAGTCGTCGACGAGCAGTGCTGCTGCTCCGGGCTGGTGTTGCCAACTACACCGTTCTCCGGCGACACGCAGAACTTCACCTCCTCCTTTGGCTCGAGCTCCAGCTGTTGCCAACAAATTGGCTTAAAATAAGGGTGAAAATCGAGCACACAGACACGTATCCTCAATTACAAAACAAAATACAGATACGTTGTCACCCGTGAGGACTAAGATGGAATGCCTCGTTTCCAGCCAAAGTAAAAAGGGTCTCCGGTTCTCCACACTCACCATACGAAATACAACAGTATTAAGCTACTATTTCACGCTGATATTCTGTGAGAGCGTGGTCCTTCCCCGGACGAGCCGACCCATTCGTACTACAACTATACTACTAATATAACTGCAGTATGGCTCTACTAAATATTTGATCGTAAGTGGATGCTGTGGCAGATGAAGGTGTCTACATACAACCTAGATTAAGAATCAGCGACAATTACAATACGACTAGTGAGTTCCGGTTACTAACGTAGTTACCAAATTGAAGTAACAAAAGTACTCATTACTCCAATTTGGTTACAACGTTAGTTTGTTTGCAAAAAATGCTCCGATTTTCGAACTCGGGGCCGACAACAACATGAACAACAGTATACTGTGACGTGAACCGATGAGCTAATGAGCTAAACGGACGTCGCTTTATTTACAGTAATATGTAAAAACAAAAACAAATATATACTATTTTATATATAATTATGATCTTATTCAATTAGTACCCAATTCTCAATAAATTCTGTCATTATTAAATTATTTATGTCAGTACCTACTGGTGAGACAATATATTTTATTAATTATAAAAGTGAGAGAATTAAAAGTCGAAAAAACCCACAATTGTCAAATTAAAAAAATTATATACGTAAAATACGTAAAAATCGTGACTCTTACCAATTACAAATCAATACGCCAAATCTGTGTGATGAAGGACGAAGCAAGTGCGCAGATAAATGCATCGTAATGCACACAGTGGATACCTTTTTTATTATAATAAATTAAATAATTATAACTGTCGAAAATTCTCAATACAAAATGCATTTTACGTCTAAAATATGCACACCCAGAAATTAAAGTGCCCTATATAAGTTGCTATTAAAAATTACAGTATGATATGAGTGCGTGCACTTGAAATTGCAACGAAGATCACGTTAAATGTTTATGGAGAATAATTAAATTAAATTAACTTTAAAATGAATAAAAAAACACGTTTCTTTTTAAAAAAATTTTCTACGCAATACAGCTCACTGATGATTACAATAGAGTTTAAATCTAGGACGTGCTACAAAACCTAGGTTTAAAATCTGACACAATAACATTTCACCTAGTTATTGATTTTCAGTCTGTGCTCCTCTTCGTAAGAAAGAATGCATCCGTATCCGATCTAGTGTTCGACTGAGCGATGCTCGCGTGCAGTGGAGACGTATCACCGATTTTAGTTTATTGGTTAGGAGAGGATAAGCCTGGATACTCACCTGGGGAGCATGTATCATCGGCACCGGGCGGTGAGGCGGGTGCTCCGCGAGCGTTTCTGGCGAGTACTGGGGCGGGGGCTCCGCTTCCTGCTTCACGCGGCGCAGCATAGGCTCCCCGCTCACCGCGGACATCATCTGCACCTGCAACTGTGAGTGCTCTAGATTAAAATGAATTATATGAAGGTGAACGCGAGCGATGGGAACTTGGACTTTAATACATCACGATAAGGGTCGCGAAATATAATATTTAACCGAATATTTTTCAACGTGCGAGTACAAGCTTCGTTTTTAATTTTAAGGTCGTTTATTTGTTAAATCGTCCAGGTCCAGATGTTGTCAAGTACTTTAAGTATCGTAGGTACTGGAGTCATAGGTACTTGAAAAGGGTACAGTTATATTTTTAAATTAAGTAATAATATTGATAGCTATTTCCATAATACATAACTATTATTACATAGAAACATAAGTGCACGTTCTTAATTTTTTAGTATGAACAAAACAATTAACGACTCTATAGTGTAGTGGGTTCGTTAGTGAGCATGCTCCACTTGTAGAAATTGCCGTTAAAGACGTGTCATACATACGTCATCATTAACTTTCGTGAGTTATAACTTATAACAAAAAGGAATCCTTGTATTATCGATGGTGATGATCACTCCTAGTGTAGCGGTGTTTGCTTTAATGGTGACAGTGATGGTGCACGCAATTGTGGGAGGAAGGGAGGTGCTTGCTGTTTAGACTAAGTAATTTTGATTTCGATTAGAATTCGAACCTAGACCTACTACAACTTATTTAGGTACAAACTACAGAGCTACAAAATCGTCAATCACTATAATCATTTTCAATCAACTTTAAGTGCAATAAAATTATTCAAAAATTAACCAAATACAACACGAAACTGTGAATAACCAATATGAACTAAGTAATCCGTTTTATGTTATAAAACTACACACACTCTTCACACTGTTAAGTTATATAAGTTAAGTTATAGTTTAACAAGATAACAAACGTGCAATCACGTTTAATCTTTTTCAAAATAAAAACATATTCTAAGACATCAACATACCATTAGATATTACAGGCTTCAGGTCGTCGTAACGTTTAGCTTCCATAGATGGCGTTGCTTTCAATTAAAATGTAATGTTACTTTTTAATTTATTTTATTATCTGTTAATGTGATATTTTTCTTTAAATAATAAAATATTGTCTAGAGAACTCAAACATTTAATTACAAATTCGATCCAATATTCTTATTTTAGATCTTTAATTTTTCACTCATATTATTAATAAGTTTCGCGATAAAGAATAAGAGCGCGAATAAGAGCGCGCTGCTTGAGTCTAAGGCGGCAAATTTTTAGGTATTGTATTTTTTATGATTCAAAAATAAGGCACAAGTACATTTTTAAAACATACTTTTCAGAAAGCATGGTCACGGCGCAGCGTCCCCTCAGCACCCGAAACTTAGAGAATTGAAAATAATTATACACGATAAAATCCGATAGTTTTTTTCAATGTGTAGTGTTCGCCTAAATATGTATAAGGTTGGTCTAGTAGTTGTAGTAGTGCGAGTGCGACTGCTGATCATGAGCTCCTGGGTTCGAATCCCGGGTCAGGTCCGGAGTCAGGAAGTTGGCGGTGTCACCCCCGTGCCTCGGAAAGCACGTAAAGCCGTTGGTCCTGCGCCTGATCTCTCTCCGGTCGTGTCGGTTTACCGTCCCCATCGAATTACGAGAATGAAGAAATAGAGTGTGAACCTGTGCTTGCGCAAACACTTGAGCACTATAATCTTGTCCTGCGTCGACATTATGAGGAATCACAGGTAATAAATAATAATAAACTTTCTAAACACTAGGTGGTCTTTCGTTTCTTCCGTTCTATGCTTAGGCGTCTGTTTGAGTTGACCATCTTACTATTTCTATCGTCGACCAACAATGTACAATGAAACTTAATAAATTTAGAGGCGTTACATCTTTTTCCTCAGGTTTGTTTGTGTACAGGTGTCCATAGCCGTAGTAGGCACATACCATCAGGCATCAGGTGGACTGTTACTTGACCTACGAACGGCAATAAAACAATAAATTCAGTAGGCATCTTTGACCTTGTCACTTCGTCACAGGCTAGGGTGAGTATGATTTGAATTTCGATAGATTTTAATTTATTTATATATTTAATTCAAAATGTTGTCTTTATTTTTTGTAAAATATCAGTGCCATAGGCTGCTACTCCGTTCACATGTTACACCCAACTTTTTTGAGACGATAAAAAAGGTCACCAGTATATAACAATCAAATAGTATTTTGACGTTAACATACCTCACATTAAAAAGGGCGTCTAACGGTCTGATGTCACAGATTAAATAATGTTACTTTGTAACTACTGCTTTTATGGCGTATAAGTCAAATATAGCTTTTTAACGTAGGTTCTTTGCGAACTTAATAATAACAGAAGTTTTGACAGGTAATATTATATATTTCAATTGCGTAAGCTAGTCTCGTAACTTTATATTATTTAAAAGGGCTACGTCCGAAGCAAAGACTTTTAACCTTAGATATATTATTTTGATGCGCAACAAATTGAATTAGGCACTGTGAATAATTGAATATACAGAATAATTGAATATACAGAATAATTGAATATTGACAAATTGAATTAGTCGTTTACGTGAATTAATGAATTTCATTATTATAATGCACAGTCGTCTTTCTTATTAAGACTGTAGGTTACCAATCAGATTTTATTTCATACAAGTAAATTAACAAATGAACCTATACTCCCCCTGATGATAAGTGGACGCTGTTGCCCATAGACATTTACATCTATCTATAGAATCAAAATATATAATATAATATTCCTATGATGACTGAACCTGGCCGTATGAGGACGCTCCAGGTTGCTCAGTGAGCTATGGAGAGGGCTATGCTCGGGGTTTCTCTGCGTGATAAACTCAGAAATGTGGATATCCGCAGTCGAACCAGAGTAAGACATAGCTCAACGGATTAGTAAGCTGAAGTGGCAATAAGCCGGCCATATAGCTCGAAGAACCGATAAACGATGGGGAAAAAAGGTTCTCGAGTGGCAGTATCGGAATCTCGTACCGGTAGGCGTAGTGTAGGGAGACCCACTAAATGGAATGACGAACTGGTAAGACATGCAGGAAGTCGATGGATGCAAATGGCCCAGGACCGTGCTTTGTAGCATTACTTAGAGGAGGCATATGTTTAGCGGTGAACTTGTGAAATCTGTAATGATGAAATGATGATGATGACTGAGATGGAATGTCTCGCTTCCAGTAAAAAGGGTCTACGGTTCTCTACACTCATCATACGAAACAGCAGAATTGAGCTACTATTTTACGCTGGTATTCTGTGAGAGCGTAGTCCTTCCCCGGTCGAGCCGACCCACCGTGTCTGTGTCTATGTCTGACGATCAGAGAGTTATATTTCTGAGTCTTTCATGTTGATGACTGAAATTTCGTTCTAGAATAGGGTCTTGATAAACCGTTATACCTAAAAACGCATGTTAAAATTATTGACCCATTCAGGTTTAGTTTTCAGGGGTTCATGAGGAAAATTAAAAAGAAATGTTGAAGATTGTCGTGTGGAGTGTTCGTTAAAAGTTTTTTGAAGCACTATTTTAAGCTTTATTTTGTTTTTGTTTTTTTCGAATTAGTTATGAAGGTATTAGAATAATTTTTGAAACACTTTTCGGGAAAAATATTTGAAAAGTTGAACAATCTAATACATAATTTAGGTTAGATCAGGGAAGGGGATGCCCACGGATGCGTAATTGCGCTTATGATAATATAACAATAATAATGATAATGTCCTCCAGACCGAATTCGGGTCACGGCGGCCTGCCTCAACGGAGGCTAGCCATCGACGCAGGACAGGATTATAGTGCCCAAGAGTATGCGCAAGCACAGGCGCACTCTCTATTCCCTCACTCTCATGATCCGATGGGACGGTAACCGACACGACCGGAGAGAGATCAGGCGCAGGACCAACGGCTTTACGTGCTTTCCGAGGCACGGGGGTGAGACACCGCCAACTTCCTGACTCCGGGCAACTGCTGAGAATTTCTTGACGGAAAAACTCAATATTTAATTTTTTGGCCCGACCCGGGATTCGAATCAAGGACCTCATGATCAGCAGTCGCACTACTACAACCACTAAGCTAACGAGGCAGTCAAAGATACAATATAGTAGTAAATAATAAAGTAAATAAGTAGTAAGTAAAAATATAGTAGGGGAGCGGGGGGGCACGTTGTTACAATTTTTAGATAGTTGTTAATATGACAAAAGCTATCAAATAAATTATACATTTGATTACTTGTAATGTTAGTATGTCTATTTAGCTATTAAAATATGACTGAAAAATTATTAAAATTTATGTAATTTTTTCACAATGGAGAATTTAACTAAACAAGTAGATTGTAACATCTTACCCCGGAATTGGGGCTAGTTGTTACATCATCGGGGCACGATGTTACAGTAGATAAATAGACAAAATCATCAGTGATACATATTTTTTTATTAGTATTTCAAAATGATATAAACAATAGAGATCACTTTATACAGTCTTCTAACATTTATGAGTAATTATAATATCTATTATGGTAATTATTTAAAAAAAATTGTAGAAAATCACTTTGGCAGGAACATTTTTAAATCTTATATAAAAACACAGACTTAGCCTGCAAATAATAACTTGTAGTAATTAAATTATTCACTTTTACTTGTTGTAATGGTTTTTCCTGGATGATTATTCATCCACATATGAATTTTAGAGCACTTTGATAAACTAGTTTGCGTACTTCTGTTGATAGTAAACCAAAATATATTTCTGAACTTTTGAGTAGATAAGAAGCTAATTTATATTCTGTTTCTTCTGAGAATACCAATCTAGGTTTAACGTAACCCAATGAACAACTTTCGTTGTTTTTGGTTTTTCTGACATACCTGGATAAGGACATCGGACACAAATTAAACATCTCGCTTGCTTTACGAATGCTCGTTTTATTCTGCAGTACTTCTGCTGCAGCAGATTCATAAAGTTCTTTACTAGTTGTACCTCTTTCTGTTTTTCTTTTATAGTTTCTCATTCTGGAAAAAAACAAAGAATATGTAGAATTTTTAAAATAAGAAAACGAACGGTACAATACCAGATATGGTAATATTTTTGGGGTAAATTGTCACATGTAACAACTTACCCCAAATAATTGTAACTACTTGCCCCATGGCACATTTTTTAATATAAATTGAAGTCATTATTAATGGATATCGATAGTAGAATAAAACAATATTGTAAATTAAAGGTAGATATATTATGAACGTTCAAAGTTAAAAATTTTGACAAAATAAAAAATATAGTCATCAGAAATCAAAAATTTCGTAAAGGCTTTTTTACTTACTTGGTTGAAATCGGGACACACGCACACAACCTAGCAACTCAGCGCTTGGCGGGTCACTGATTGTTTTTATCTAATGCACGATGTTATAAGAAAACAAATGAGTCCAATTATATCTATCAAAGAGTTTAAAATCACGGTAAAAAACGCGTGTAACTTCTTACCCCTGTAACAACGTGCCCCCCGCTCCCCTACCTAGGTAGGTATAATACATAACAACTTTACGTTCTTGGACTTTTTTACATAAAGGCATAACTAATTACATTAAATAAGCAATCTAACACATATATTAAGTTAGGTTTTATTAGGTATTATATAGGTTAATCTTAGATAATAATTACAGAATTATCATCATAATAATTCAATTTTAATGACTAAAAGCAAAAAAAAACCAAAGCGCATCGTTATTACGCCGGTTGCATTCGCGATAAGCCAAGACATACCTACTGCGGCGGTGGAAAATAAAAAAAGTATTTATCTACGATATCTGCTTCTTTCAAGGATGTGGGTTCAATGCCCCCTTGACATTGGCGGGTTTCCGATAAAAATATGTGCCGTGACGCAATCAGTCGAGTTTTCGTAAAACAAAACTATACAGTATACACGATTGCTAGGTATTCATTATGCAAATCAAGCCAATGATATATTTGGTGTTTGGTTCGCGTGGTTGTGAGTTCACGATTACTGGGGCATTGAGTCCACAGTCCTAAATTCAAATACCGATCTAACAAAATGTTGTTGAGTTCTTCTGCATCCCTTACTTTTCATTGCCTTAATTTTTTTTCATTATAAATAATTATTTATACTTATTAGCACTAACTATTTTGCTTAAATTACTGTAAATATCTAAAAAATAAATAACAAGCGCTAGTATTATTTATTCTGTGGTATTAGCTAAAGCAAAGTTTACATACCACTAGGTAGGTACATACGTTTTAATATTATAAAGTAAGAACCCGTTGACATTAGAATTTTTTTTTAAATTTCTTTTTTTTTGTTTTTTTGTTATTACGTTTTGTTAAATAAAATGTGTGATATAATAAAAAATAAGCTGGTTTTATTTCCACGGATTTAAAAATAAAAAAATTAAATATGCACACAATCGATCCTCATTCTAAAACATTGCCCGTTTATTAATAACGTAATAACGGTACAATCCGTTGGAAATATGCTAAGAACTGTCAAATGATGTCATTCAAATAGAGTCTGAAGCTCTGAAGGAATCGGCGAACATGCAGATGGCGTGGCGCGGTGCATCACGGGACCAACCCGAATTCCAGCGAGGTCCGTATATTTCCATCGGCTTGTAACTAAATACATATAACCAATATTTTATAATAAAGCGGCGCTGTCGTAATATACTTATATGGGTCAGTTATAAAACGAACTTTTTATGAACATACCGTTCATGTTCACAACTAAAACTTACAGGCACAAAATATCATACCAATTTAAATCAATATTTACATTAATAGTTACAGCATGAAGGTTTTATATGTTATGGGATTGTCAAAAGCCAAACTACTTTTTTTATAGAATACTAGCTTGCCAGGCAGACGTTGTTCTGCCATTTTCGACGACCCTTTGTCATGTCCTATTAAAAATCCTTAAATTAGCAAAAAAAAAAACTATCCTATCTCTCAAGTTGGACCAAACTGCACACGGTGTGCAAATTTGATTAAAATCGGTTAAGTAGTTTAGGAGTCCATCGCGGACAAACAACGTGACACGTAGGTAATTTATATATATATTTAAGATAAGGCAAACGGCATACGGCTTATATGATGGTCAACGATCGACATCCATAACCGTCTACATGACATTATAATATGTCCATGACCATGTTCATGTTTTATGGTACTAATACTCGTGCCTCGTTGTTCTAATGGTAAGTCATACGTGGTAGTGCCACGCTGCAGCTATATTATAGTAGAGCCATGCTCATTATATTAGTAGTATAGTTGTAGCACAAATGGGTCGGCTCGGCCGAGGTAGGACCACGCTCTCAAAGAATACCAGTGTAAAATAGCAGCTTAATACTGCTGTGTCTCGTATGGTGAGTGAAGAGATCCGGAGACCGTTTTTTAATGGAAAAGAGGCATCCCATCTTAGTCCTCAGAGGTGACAACGCATCTGCGTTTTGATTCTTAATCGAGGATAGACGTAAATGTCTATGGGCCACAGCATCCACTTACCATGGTGGAATGTGTCCTCGATTGTCAACCTTATCCTATAAAAAATACCTATTTTTTACTCACCCCTCGTCTCATTGTACAAGCTCCAGGTGTTTGAAATTTCGCTTTTTGTCGAAGCTAGAGAGATATTGAAATATTCCATAAAAATTTTCATTTTTATTGAGGAAGTAGGGCCTTATTGCTTCACAGCATGACGTTGGAGCTCGCAGGAATATCGTGATTGCTAACTTCAAGACGTTTATATATGGGGCGACGGTCTCACTCTTACTTTTTGTTCACCCCCGGATCTAATTAACCGGCTGGAACCAAGAAATCATATCCGAGGTATACTATCGCGATGAGGTTTCAGTATTTTTTTTAAATGTATATAAGTACCTATAACTGTGCTTTCTCATCTCACAACACAAGATCTCGAAACCCTATTCCAATATTCCAATTCAATATTCCTATAACAAGATGTAAAATGAATACACTACAGATACTACTACAAGTATATTATATTCTATGCTCGCACTTGCACATCCACATACAATAATAATATTAATGAAATAAAACGTATGTGGAATTTCCAATCTGTGAGTATAATAGTACCCATAGTTCTGTCTACCACAGGGGTAATATAATATAAATATAAACTTTGCATCAGTAAATCAAATCACTCGATCGACCAGAACAAATTTTTGTTAGTTTACAGAAGGCTGTAATATTAAACACATGCCGAATTGTGAGAAAATTTTCGCAATGTGAACAGATGATAAAACAATATAATGTTGTTTGTGGTTTTAATTAGTTCATGAAAGTAATAAATACTTTTGTTTTTTAAACTGCATTTGTTCATCGTCTGTTTTTTTTTTAAATCTATATATCTGCCTTTTTTGTCTGTATGTATGAAAAAATCTTTCTTTGTTTTTTTCATCATTAAATTGAGCGTAATTCGCAACGGCGGCGAAGTATTGAGTCAATCGAGCGACACTGAGGAAGGCGGAGCTGTACCTATCCCAACTTCGGCACAGTTGCGCCGCGCCGCCTTGACTTAGCCGAATTGTTTCCAATTTCCATTTATCTACGAGGCTCGAAGGTGAGATTGCGGGCGCACGGTCGACGACCCGCCATCCGTATAGTCATTATGAATATCTATTTTTCGCCACAACACTGAAACTCGCATGTTTACGCGATTTTATCGCGTCAAGGTCTTTCACTTTCTGTATCTCTTAAAATATTTTAGTTTTTAATATCTTAACACAGGCCGTGGGCGGTTATATATTTTTTAAATTCCTAACCAGCGATGACACAATATGATGAAATTTCTTAATGTGTTTATTAAGCATTCTGCTGCTTCTAATGGCACTTTCTCCGCATCTTTATCGTTAACAACAGACAGACGTAAACGACAATTCAGCTATTTCGTGATCATCATAAAATAAATTGCTGATATTGAAATTTAATTAGCGACATGTAATATATTAATGCAGTACCTTTAACCATAGTACCTAATAATTGTGTATTAGCACCGAACAAATATCCGGTTTCTGGTGCAACTGCATCCATTATCATAATCAAACGTTCAAAATAGAATAAGCAATGATCCCACTTTAAATATATAATTAAAAATAAAACTAAACAAATAACTAACGTCCGGAAAGAAAACAATTTTTAATTAATTTGTTTCGTAAAAACGTTCATGAAAAATATAAAAAAATTAATGCAACAAAAATTTTCGTAAATAATTCTTATTTTATTTTCGGCCTTGACTGTGCAAAACCTACAAAGCACTACAAGTAAGCGAATAAACTACACAAAGACTGAATAATGTATTTAAATAAAACTACTTAGATTTTGCAAACATAAAAAAACTCATATTACCTATATATACGAAATACTAATGACTGAGTGACTCATCACGATATCTCTAAAACTATAGGTACACCCGATTGACTTGAAGTTTAGTAAAGTTACTCATTTCGAAACGCTCACTAAGAACGAATTTTTCGACAGCCCCATAAAAAATCTTGATATTTTATTTCTACATTATTTTCGTCTAATTATCATGCGCACAGCGATGCGATCGGGTATCAGCTATCAGTTTGTAAACCTACGAGTATGTACGTATGACAAAATAAATTTAAAATAATAGGTTATAGTTTAAAAAAAAACTAAAAAAACGCTTTAATAGCAATCGAATTAAAAAGGCAAAATACGAGTGGTATACGCTTAACCTGCTCACTGATCTAAATATATTTTTTTATTCTAATGATCCTGGTCAGGGCTTTAATATAAGGTTATGAGATTATTGTATTTTCATCAGCCCTTGACCACTGTGCAAGTTTTCAAGTTAATTAGACTCCTATAAGTAGGTAAAAATGAAGTTAAAAGATTCCGTTACATAGGTACATACAGGTCAAGCTAATAAAAGCGTGTTAAAATATCTTCAACATAAAACGGTGTCTGTCATAATAATATTGAATTATATACCTAAATTTCTTATCTCTTTGAACCGACTATATTCTGGAAACAATTTAAAAATAAAGACAAACTCTGGTAGGATACGTGTAGGTATCTAATCAAACTGCATATTACGTCATGGTGTATCTGAAATAGACAGAATAAATTCATAGTTGAACTCAGGGTTACCTATAAATGTTTCGTGGAACTGGCAGGTAGTATTCTATAATTATAAATATATGATTGATTTTTTTTTAAACTTTTGCGGCACGTCTTAAGTTTCTCAGTAAGTAATAATGTAATCATAGAATACTATAATACACAATAGAATGGCTGTCAACCCTATTTTGTACGACGATAGGCGTCGCCGGGAGCACACATACAAGCAATTACGTAGTATTATCACTACTACCAAACCGATTCGCTGTTGATTTGCTATTGACAGACAGATATTAATACGTATTTATTTGTGAATAGCGTGCAATTTGTTAGTTGTGTTAGGGACATTTTAGTGGTTAAACGGGCTCCGCCCACTCCCCCGTTCTATTATGTATGTAATCATAGTATTCTATGAATGTAACCATTACTTAATGAATAAATTAATACTTAATGAATAAAATAATAAAGGCAGTATTATTATTTTTTAATAAAAATAAAAATAGTATGTAAGCAGTAGCTATAAATTAGAACTAAAGAAGTTGAATTACATTTGAGCATATTTATATCTTATTTCGAAACGAACAACAATGCGAAATAGGATAAGCGTTTTTTTTTTTAATTAGATCGTTTTCGTAATATTTTATTAACCGATTAAAGGTTCATTAGTGCAAAATGCTTTCGCATTGCTATGACTTGTAAAAATTATCTACATGTGCATATTATTCTTTAAGTAGTTATTTCACTTAGAAATCTCAAACAAAAGTTGAGTACCTACCTACTACAGTCACAAGTGTTAAGAATTTCAATTTTTATTGAACTCAGCAACAACAACTATAGGTAACTATCTATGATTTACCTATGTACCTAATTTACATACATAATACATAAACACTCACGCCTGTTACCCAGAGGGGTAAGCAGAGACTACAGACTTCCATTTAGCACGATCCTGACATACCTTTCTCGCCTCTTCCACATCCATATACCTACGCATACATGCTCGTCGGTTAAGGGTACTCTTAATTTGGCCCATTTTTAGTACCTATGTCGCCAATTTGGTCGACAAACTTCCGCCTAGGACGTCCCTTTCCGACTCTTCCAATCACTCACTATTTATGTATATGATTTATGTAATTTATAGTATTATTAAGGTGAAGTGGGCGCCGAAATCAGATTTTTCGCGCTTTAGGTATATGGACTGTCGGCCCGCGCACTATTTAATCGCCCAATATTTATTTGATATTTCTTTTTAAAATGACATAATATACTCTTTTATTAAAAAATAAACTCATAGTTTACTCACGTATTTACTGGTGAACACATAGCCTGAAATTAATTGAAATTGATTTCATTAAAAAATTTGTCAATCGTGTTTTGGCCACCAAAATTCACTAAGAAAAATCTTTAACTTTCATAATGAATTTAAAAAAAAAGTGAATTCGTAGTTTTTAATACCAAAAATTTGCAAAAATCCGCTTTTAGCGGTATAACGATCACCTGATATATAAGGTTAAGCGGTATAACCAATTCTTACGGTTTTAATAATTTTACGCCTAAACGAACCAACACAAAACCAAAAAGATTCGAATTCAATAAAGCGAAATAATAAAAATAGTAAATTAATTTAGAGGTTTATTTACATAATTTACTTTCAAATATTGCCAATTGTAAAAGATCCGCTGAAATATACATATTTAACGGATCTTTTAAATGATAACCCTAGCCGTAACGTAGCCGCCATGTTTGTTTATATGAGCGCGTCGGACCTACCTCAACATTATGATTAGGTTGCCGTGCCGCTATGATAACATTGCGTTATCATTCCTAGTCGCTTTATGTTCGAATGAAAAATCGTTTGTCTATTGTGTGAGCTGTCAATTAGTATACGTTCGAGGCCGTCTGGGTGAGCCTCATCTGAAAATTTGCACAGCTGCGCCATCTTTCGACTCGTATTCGATTTTTTTTTAATATATGTTTTACAATCACTATAGACAGTTTCCAATATTTTTTTTATATTTTAAAAAGTAAGTATATGGTCTGAATTCCACTGAATCTATATATTATGTATAAAATATTACATAAGTGACAAAATCTCTTAAATAACGTAAAAGAACGATAATTTAACCAACCGTCTTTTTATTACAAGTCTACGAGCACTTAATTAAGTGCTCGTAGTTACAAGTGTGTACTTTCACAGTGGTCAATTTAATTAAAAACATTCAAGTAAAAACCAGATCTTTAGTAGTGTATATCAATTGAGAATCAAAATGCACATGGGTTATCGTTCCTGTAGAGTTAAAATAATATTCCCCGTTACCGGTAAAAAGGCTCTCTACTCTATAGCAATAAAGTTAAGTTACAGTCTATATACGTCTCGCGGCTGGGCACAGGCCCCCTCTTATTTCTGAGGGGGTTTTAGGGCAAGGAAGTAAGGAAGCCGCGCTGCCCCAATGCGTGTTGGCGAACACATCTCTTCGAAAAAAATTTTTTATTTCTCAGACATGCAGGTTTTCTCACGATGTTTTCTTCATCGCCGAGCACGTGGTATATTAGCACTTAAAATTGCAATCAACAGTACCATTCCGGCGGGGATCGAACCCGGGTTGCTCGCGTAATGTGACTTTACAGCGAGCGCTAACCATCTGAGCTACCACTCAGCAATTAGCAAGAGTGTAAGTTGTAGCTATTCACTAGCCATAACAAACAGCAGTTTTATGCAGCTATTTCACAATGATTTCTGTAATCTACAAGATACTTTCCCGGGCGAGCCGACTTAACCCATTCGTCCTGCAACCATGCCACCTTGCACCGTTTCTCTACCATGTACCAAATAAACAAGCCCATAGGATTTAATACTAAATTTATACTAGGGCCGGAAATGGAGCGGAGTACAAGTCTAAAGTAAATCTTTATTTCAACAAAAGATTCAATCAAATAGTGTGACATTGCGACATTTGCAAACCTTGTCTGCGTTGAGCTACTAGGTACTACTAACTATTGCCGAAAACAATATGTAAATTGGCCTACGGGTTACGGAGGAGATTCAAAGAATCGTTTTCTTGCGCCATGGGAGCTCCTCTCTAACAAAGATAAATAAAATATAAACGATTAGATAGATATGCTAAAGTTTAGTTTCATTAATAAACTCCGTTTCAGCCTATGAAAAGACGACAACAGACCATAGGCCTCACCAATACATTGCCTCATAGAGGTGATATTCAGGTTGGCAACCGTTCTTATTTTTGTTTAGTTGTTAGGAAAATGCTGCTGCTCATATCCCGGTTTGTTTACCTACTCTACTCTGCCGCCTCTTAGGACACCCACAGGACGATACGGGGTAGTGGATACTCTTATACAGCCACGCTACTACACGGCTAACCTCGTACATTATATTATTATCAGCCGCCAACTACAGAAACAAAGTAAAAAATGTAAATTTCGTGGGTTTGGCGCAAAAAATTAGTTTCGTGTTTGATACGCCCCTTTGTATCGAAAATAACCTTTGTGCATAATCAAAACCGGTTTTCCCAATCATCGGTCACAAATTTGCAATTTTTCGCGTTTCGATTAAAGAAATCCAAAAAACATAATAAGCAGCGAGATTATAAAAATACAACTACATTTTCTATCTGTGACTGGATGACTGGTGAAAGATTAAAATAGCTTTATTTATTGTCTCTGTTTTGAAAAAAAAAAAAGAAACGTCTACATCCATTTTCTTTTTATTTGTTTAATTAAAATTACTGTAGAGTCTCAGATCGCAGACTTATTATAATTTTAATTTTAAAACCGTTTTTGCAGAATACTGGCTGACGTGAACGATTTAAAAACGAAACAAAAAAAGCGAAGATAAAAAAGGTCCGTTGCAAAACTTAGCTTAGCCTTACAGTCTAGCGAGGCAAGTTGCAGACACAGGATTTCCTTGACCGGTACCGAGTTTGATTGGCAGGATAAAAATTAGATTGTTGTATATAGACCGAACAATATTTGTGTGTGGTCCGCCTTCAAGGCCGGCACATTAGGTATTCGCCGGCGCTGGCCGCCGATGACTGCACCGACACATTTTTATCGAAGTGCAGTATCTAATTCTCATAGAACACGCTAAACAATAGAATACATTAAGTAAATCTGCAAAAAATAAACGGAATATGGGAAACACAAAATAAATAGATATTAACTCTAATAAAGAAACTTTTTTTTTACTTTTTTTAATATGTTCAGGAGGTTAAAACGTGGGATTTTAAAATACTAACATAGGCCTCACCCACAGAAGATTATGTAATTATTATACATAAGATACTTCTATAATGATATCTTTCCTCATAATAAACAATTTACTAATTAAAGGAAAAGATTGAATTGTTCAGAACTTTGCGAATACCTTATGCGTGCACATTGCCTCAGAAAGCTCCCGTAAAAACCGATCTAATTTTTCAAGTAGGTTCAATTATTTAATAGGTAGGTACCTACCGAATTATCGAAGTGGTTTGTACAATTGTTGACGAAAGTACGTAGTAGGTACTATTATTTATTCTGTGAAGAAAGTAACATTTTTTTTTAAATCTGTCTGTTCTTTCATTCATTTCATATATTAAATGTGCCTGCTCTTTAATTTCCTAAGACAAGGTATATACCTATAATACTTTCATATTTATTTTAAACCTATATCATTATCTAAAATATTATTTGTCAATTATACATTATATAGGTAGGTGAGCTAAAATTAATCTAGGAATTATTGCCAGAAATAAACGAAGTGTTGTATTAAAAACTTTCGAAAGTATGTCAATAACATTCCCCCAATTGGTGTAGGTCACTGCGGCGTCGCGGTAGGTTTTTTTTTGCGTCACCCGTCACCGCGACATAACCATAGAGTAGGTAATATAACATACTATTACCATATATATATATATATATATATAAAATAATACGCTTTTTTAACGCAAAGTCCCAGAAAATATGCAGTACTCTCACAGAAATAATAGTAATACGATTTTGTGACTTATTTCTATAGGTTAGATAAGATATATCTATAGATAGATAAATTAAACGATTCAAAATATTTTTTAAGCAAAAATTGTTTAGTATGGATTATTATAATACTAAAGAGTACCTACATGATTGATAATAATAACCCCTGGGATTCGCTTGATTCGATTGTAATCGCTATCATGTTTCTAAATGTTTTCATAACAATTATATAAATATCATATTGTAAATTGTGCTTTTTAAAAAATAGTCCCGCTGAGTTTTTTTGCTTGTTCCTACTAGGACATAAAGTATTTTTCTGACCAGTGGTAAAAGTAAATTTTTTTTAAATAATTAATAAAATTACATGTGATCAATATTAAATAAAAAATGTTTCTATTCTATCATATATTATATTCATGTGTCAACTAACAAACTAATCACGTTTACATTATTCAATACCTGGAAGTTTTATAGTGTATTTAAATTGAACGTGGCAAAAAATTTATAAGCACAGTCGTAAAACCGTGTTAAACGATACAAGTCATATCGATGACAGAACAGCATGGAAGGCCAAGCGCTGTTGCACACAAGTAATCGGCGCATAATTTACGGTTTATATAATTACTAGGTGCTGTGATTTATAAACGTCGGTCCCGTTTATAAATGCGTATAATTACAATCCTGATTGGCAGTTTATAATTTTGTAATGGCTAGACCACGAAATCGGTCGACGCTGTCTAGTCGAATAAGCACACATAGTTATGCGTATAGGTAGGTCAGGTTCGAGCTACACCCAGGCGAATTCGGCGGCGGCTGTCGAGGTAAAATAAGTGAGGGTGTAGAGCTATGAATCGGTGTGAGAGTGGGGCGGGTGGTCGGGTGGGGGTTGCGTCTAGACTGCGGCCTTGACCGCCGCGCAGTTTCCGCGCGAACGAGATCGCTGCGACCTTCGCAGCCCACCGACCGAGTGAGGAGTACGGACACGGAGATATGTTAGTCCCCTAGACCTTTTGTGTCAGCGACCGCATTTGATTGGGTGTTAAGTTATTTTTATAATATAAAGACTGCTCATAATTGTAATTAAATAATTGAAAGGATTCTGTTAACTAGTTTTAAAACACGGGGGCAAATTCGATCGATTGTGCTCTTTGTTGTTTGGTCGCGAATCGTGATTTTAGTTAATTATAAAATCTAAAAGCTTAATACATAAAATCACGAATAACTAACTAAAAAGCTATCCTTTGTCCCAAATTCATAATTGCAGATTATAAGGACAAATTACTAACCTAATGTATCTTTTCCTACAAAATGATGTAACTACAATATTAACTAGCTTGCCAGGCAGACGTTGTTCTGCCCTTTTCGACGACTCTTTGTAATGTCCTATTATAAATCCTTAAAAACCCCAAAACAAAACCAAACTGCACATGATGTGTAAATTTCATTAAAATCGGTTAAGTAGTTTAGGAGTCCATCGCGGAGAAATAACGTGACACATAATTTATACCTATATATAAAGATAATAATAATGTCCTCCAGACCGAATTTCGGCCATGGCGGCCAGCCTCAACGGAGGCTTGCCATCGGCGCAGGACAGGATTATAGTGCCCAAGTGTATGCACAAGCACAGCTGCTCTCTCTATTCCCTCACTCTCATAATCCGATGGGACGGTAAACCGACACGATCGGAGAGAGATCAGGCTCAGGACCAACGGCTTTACGTGCTTTCCGAGGCACGGGGGTGAAACACCGCCAACTTCCTGACTCCGGGCAGCTACTGAGAATTTCTTGACGGAAAAACTTAATAATTGATTTTGTTCGCCCGACCCGGGATTCGAACCCACGATCAGCAGTCGCACTACTACAACCACTAGACTAACGTGCCAGTCAGATGTAACTATAATGGTTATAACATTGTTTGTTTTTAATATATGCCCGTTCTTACCTTTCCTAAGACACGGTAAAAATTATTGCTTTTAGATTTTGACCAATATAATTAGTTACTTCATGTTACAGAACACTTCAGCTTTATTGCGTTTGGAATTGTTGACAATATTATATGGGATGTTGTGATAAAAATTTCGAGAATCTAAAGTATGCCAGCAATATCCCCCAAGTGGGGTAGGTCGGTGGGGCGTCGCGCTATGTTACATAACCCGGCGTCGCCCGGCAGGTGCTCGGCGTTCGTCCGCGTGGGTGATATTGGGCTGTCGGTCGTTCACCCAGCGCTATCTGCATTATTTAGCTCGACCCAATGTCGGCGCAATGTCGAAGCCGCGCGAGTTCACGAACCCGTCGACGACGCGACTCGCTCGACCGCTGCTCTAGCTAATTTTTATGGCCGCATATATAAGAATGGAGGGGAGAGGTTATTGCTATAGAATGTTTGTTGGAGTATGCTTCTTAATTTTATATTTACAATGTTGTCCGTTTAAAATAAACAAAACGTCACTTACGCAAGTTTAATTCATAATTAATGGCCTTATTCATATAAATCGTATATCATGATCATATAAGTTGCCCTTTCTCCCTTTTCACTAAATGACAATAGTGAAGGACAGATATGGAGGTAATTGATACCTAATTTAAGTAAGCTTTAATCAACGCTTATAAGTTCACACGTAGGATTAAATAAACAATAATATATGACTGCAACAGGTTAAAGGGAAATATAACCTCAAATGGTTTAGCAAGATCCTCCGTTATGCCGAAAATATTGCAGCATTAATTTTGAAATAAATATATGGTAAAGTTGAGGATTACTGTTAAGGACTATGTTAGACGAAAACACGATTCCGTAAAATTTTCTCGATAGAAAAAAAATCCGAAGTTACCTCCAAAATAAACAATAAACCGCTGTTATTCATAAAATACTTTAAATAAGATCATGAAACTTTGCATACTAACTGAACTAACTATAAAGCAGTGCTTATATTATTTACTTTTTTTAAATACCATTATTTTCACTGTAAAAAGAAATTACCTAAACTATCGGCTTCTTGAAGCTTGATTCCTACCGCCCGGTCAGTTTCGCTTCGGCCTTTGAAGGGGGAGGTTGTGTCGCTTACGATCAGAATACACATTACGCAACAGGACGACGTAAAATCAAAATGGGAAATAACCGTAATAAAAATAAGAAGCGACTAGGTTAGCGTTAAGAAACAGGCATAAATATGATAAACCTAATGAAATAAGTATCTAACGACCTATCTACTTACAGTATTAGTGATTACAAACATGTCGGTACATAGCATGCGACGCGCGGTGAAGTGGGGGCGAAATTAGAATTTGAGCTGACTTACTATATCCTCTGAAGGCGACACCGTGAAAAAATTCACCTCCTTTCATCGAAAAAAATAGGACTATGTCACCACTTACGAAAGTGAAATTTTGACATAGGTAAATTCATATCTTTATCTTGAATTTGCTTGTTCAAAAACACGATTGTATAATTTTGATCATAATTATCATATCATAATTATTTGCGAAATCACCTCTAAAAAATCACTATAAGTAGTTGAAATTACAACGAAATTACATAATCTATATCCTTGGTAATCACTCAAATATATTCATAACATCAATATTCACAATTTTACTTGCTCATTATTTTGATTAATTAAATCAATAATTTTTAAAAGATATTTTAAGATTCTTACAATTTCTAAAGGGTCTTAATCGTCGCGGGCGCTACGCAATTTTAGACCTTATGACGACGTTTTTTAAGCTTTTATAGAAATTGTGTGTTCACTAGGACCAGTACGGCGATAGCCCGGAGCCACTTTTTCAATGTGTCGTCTTAAATAGTGTCATGACTCCGGGCTAGTGTTGAATGCAGCTAAAACTAAGATAACACACATAAAATCACAAAAGTATACAAAAAAGCTTATAGTTCATGATCACAGTTGTCTGTATAATTTGAGCCTACCTTGTACAAAGTTGTCCACTAGTTAAAACTTTAAAGTTGAATTTAAATGAAACCTATAAATTAATATACATTTAACTGGCGGCACGAAGCAGAATGACTCTGTACCTATGTGACAAATTACGAGCGCTCGTCGCAAACCTAAGTCCTACCTATCATAAAAAATAGATAAATTTAGAAATAAATTATAGTATTATAGTACTATATTTACTATATTTAGTATTATATAACGCATTTGCTTATTCGATTGTGAGCTATGGCCTCTTCAGTCATCAATAAACTTTTAAGACATGTCTGTATAAGATAGAATCTTCAAACCAGAATATTAAAGAAATGGGTGACGCTTAAAATCAACAATTTTCTTCAAATGAAATACAATTATTTAAATATTGCAAAGTACTACTGTATTACTCGTGCACTATCAGTTCACTACTCTGACTTTTTAGGAAGAATTTTTAATAATACCTACGGAAAGATGAAGACTGCTGATGTGATTCCTCTTTCTATATGAATAAGGATAAATCCTAATTTTTTTCGGATTACCTTCCAATTTTACTCTCTTAGTTACAGTGTTATGAACGACTGGTGTCTTAGTAAAGTAAGCTCTTATTTACGAAAATTCCTTGCTCATAATAAGAAAATCGTTATGGTGTGAAAAAAAATATTAAGAAAACTGACTTTGCTAGATTTCAGTATTGCGTTTGACACCGTTGATTTTGATGTTTTCTTGAATAAATTGCGCTATCTCAATGTATCGTCGGCTGTAGTTGACTGGTCTCGTAGTTACTTATTAGGACGCTAACAGCATATTTAGTTACAATATTCTTCTCAACTTGGACTGCTTCTGTTGCCGGCGTCCCACAAGGTAGCGCGTTATTTCCTCTCCTTCTGTGTTTGCATTTTCATTAATTTTTTCCTCCTCATCAACAGACTTCTTCTTACCACTTGTACGCTAATAATCTTTAATATTATATTTAATCGTCTCTGGAAGATTTAGCTAAAGCTTCATTGATGCCTACAACTAATAGGTACTAATCGGACTTATATTTTGGACTGGTATAAATACTATGGAAATTAATCTAGGAATAGTTGCCAGAAATATACGAAGTGTTGTAAAAAAATTCGAGAATCGAAAGTATGTCAGCAGTATTCCCCCAATTGGTGGTCGGAAGGGCAGACGTCGCGGTAGGTAACACGCTATGATTTTCTTGTGTAATCCATCACAGTGCCACAATCACAGAGCAGGTAATACACTTTTCACGCAAAGCTCCCACAAAATATGCAGTACTCACAGGTTAGATAAGACAGTTCAATAGATATACATCAAAAGATTTAAAACATTTAATAAGCAAAAATTATTCCGTAAGGGTTATTATATTACTACTAAAGAGTAGGTACATGACTGATAATATCTATTAGATAGTCCCAAAAATACTCAAGAATCAATTATTGGTATTTCTATTTTATTATTAAGGTTGACTTGTTTCACCTACCTATTTTTCTTAAAGGCATTCGCATCTCTTAATATAAAGTTAAGAATTTAGGAATATATATATATTTACTCCTGTCTAACGTGAAATCTACTTACAAAATAATGATGTAATTAGGAAAAAATTTGCAGCGCTATGCTTCATTCAAACTTGTTGAAACAAGTTTGTTTTACAAAGATAAAAGGGTGATAGGTATTTTACGCTGCCATCACTAAATTATTTTTAGGTATATCATTTAAAACTAAGTACAGTAGTACCCTGTCCGTTGAACGTTGAATCATCGGCAACTCCTGTGTAGCTTTATAACGTCAGAAGTACCGTTAAAAGCGAGAGAAGAGATATAACAACAGTGAAATCGCCTTTGAACGTTATGATTGCGGTAATCCGTCAAGTTGGGAGCGATCACGTACCAGTGGACTGTTAAGATATAATTTAAAAAACCTCCAAAAGATTCCCTTGAAGAAATCATATCCAATTTCGTAATTACGAAGAAAAATAATAATGTAAAACAGATAATATAAATAATAAAATTTCACTACTGAACATAGGCCTCCCCCACTGATTGCCGCATAGCAGGGATATTTATTACATAACTGCCACGTTTGCCAGGCGGTTGGCAACCGGAGATTATTTTTATTTTGATTTGTTATCAGGGAGACGCTTCTGCCCCTTCTTACGTATGTTTATCTCAGTCGCCTCTTGAGACACCCAAGGGACAATATGGCGTAGTGGATGTTCTTACACCGCCAAAACACGGTTTTCTCTTATATGTAGAAAATCCTAGGTTTATGTCAAGAATATGGAGTGTCAAGAATGAGGAGTACAGACTCTGTATAAAATGTGTCCGTAGGAAAGCGTTCAATAAGGGCGGCGCCACTGTAGCTGCAGTCTAAATTTTAAAGAACTCTTTATAATTTTTTTATTGCACAGACTTTTACCATAATTCTTTTTGCAATAATTAATTTATTGCTTTCAAAATGTTTATTTTCAAAACTCTCAACGTATTTTACGGCGATTTAACATACCGTAGCAACTCGAGCGTTGTAGTGGAGAGTTTTTGAACTGTTATTTACTGCTTACAGATGGACACTTTTTCAACTATTCTCCTATGGGAGTTGGTACTCCTTACTTCTACACTCCATAGTCAAGAAGTTGTCTGTTTAGTGCTTATAGACAGATATATTAACTATACAACATGTAACATAATTAAAGCACTTTGAGAAAGTAGTTCGTTCAGAATCGTTTACTGAATCGTCTATCCTTCTATCATTTTTAATATAGGTATTTTTTCATACCAAAAATAATTAAAACTACGTAAATTACAGTCACACTAAATCTGTACAGCCAAAACAAACTGAAATATGAAGTAGGTGCTACTAAATTTGATATTTTGTGGGTTTTTTTTAATCCGGCATCCGGCCGGCTAGCTATTTGTTATCCAGTATTCGGCCTATCCGACCGGATACCGGATAACAAATAGTTACCGAATATCCGTTTCATCTCTACTGTAAACTGCCCCCACGATACCTACATGAGAAAAATCCTATTGTGGAAGCGTTTTTTTAAAGAAGAACGAAAAGAAGAAGAATTCTATCAGGGAGAAGGCCATATCCAGTTGTTAATTTTAATGGGGCGTTGGAGAATCTTATTAGGATACAATATGCTCAAGTTGCTTACTGTAAAAACATAAAATAGTACCCCATTATTAGTTTAATGTACCTACCTATCACCGGCAGGTATGAAAAAGCGACAGGTATTATATTATATGATTAACAGATGGTCCTACCGCAATCTACATCGCATTATGGGCAACTGTAATTAACAAATAATTAAATATGTAAATTTAATATTATAATATGGTCATAAAGGAGAAAAAAGAGATGGTGTCAGTAGCATATACTGTAAACTAATTTTACATCTGGCCACTTAGGAAACAAATACGGACACCACTGCTCACGTAACCACGTTACTATAGAGTGTAGAAGTAAGGAGTACAGACAGCTACGGGGTAAATTTTAAAGAACGCGCCGAAAAATATTAGAGGGATAGAGGACATTTTCGAGGTTATATTTACTAAATAAAATTATTTTAGATTTTAGAGCTACTGAGCAGTTTAGAAGCACACTTAAATCGTCGACAACTGCTAAGTTCATTTTATCCCAGTAGCTACTCCAGCGCTGTTGTGGAGAGTTTTTGAACTGTTATTTACTGCTTACAGATGGCCACTTTTTCAACTATTCTACTATGGGAGTTGCTACTCCTTACTTCTACACTCCATACACGTTACGTGAGAAGGGTAGGTAACTGCGCAAAAATCAAAGACTATGACGCGACGCCACCGTTCGGAAATGATTTGCGGCGGTTGATTCACACAGACGTTTGTGCGATTGGGCGGGGCGGTGGTAGGCGCTCGGGGAGAGCGGGGAGGGGCCAGCGATCTACGAAACTTCGCGCCGGGTGACATTGCGCGGGCAACGACACCGCGCCCGACCTACGCTACGCCACCACGGCCACGGCCACCCGAACGCCCGCGGAAAACTACGATACGCCGCGGGCGGCATCCGAGCTCCGGCGTTCCTTCATTACCTACCTCAACGCAAGGGATTCGACTTACGAACGAGTCATTCGGATCTATCATTCAAATGGATCATTTTTTCTGTGATCTGTAAGATCCGCTCGAAAATACTGGTCGTCAGACATTACCATACTCTTTAGCCGTGGACTCTGTCAATCGTTTGATGCAACCCGGGTAAAATGAATGGATCATTCATGATTGACACATGTCTACCGGGGGCCCCACCCACAACTATCCGGTAAATTTGGGGCACAGAGGCAACTTGCATGTACACCGTTTTTATGCAGGATAGCAACGATGCGGAAATCAACGTCATTGTGTTTTTTTTTTATATCAATATGCCGCATTAAAACATATTGATATAAGCACATTTAATATTCTATATTCAAAAGAAAGGTGTTAGACATCGCTTACAGGTTGTTTCAACGTAGTTTTATTGATCGAAGTTATATAAGCAATCTGTAGAATATTCCATTTCACAGAGCTAATTTGTAGTTTTCTTGCCTCTTTATAATCACAAAATTCTAAACATACCTGTTCACAGTCGTACCTATCTATCGCGAACGTATATATTTAAAATAAAGAAGGCATAACACAAATAGATGTTGCTGAAATCCCAGTGGAAAATTAAAAAAATCACATAATTTAAGCATTCTATTTTTAAAATTATTTAGGTTTATCAACATTATTTTAGCAAATTCTTTTACCTATATATATATTAATTCATTAGGTACCTACTTCTTTTTAGAGAATTTTAGGCTTAATTTATATTGCGGCGGAACGGAATGGAACGATAGCGTCAATATCGGAAGGCGCGCGAATTCAATTTCGCCTTCGGCCTATACAACAGTTGCCTTGGGCTGTAGAAAAGTTAGTCTAGAATCCACGCCCTTCGAGCCGCTTCCCGCGATTTCCACAGACTTCGCCGACTGTAGCTACGGGAATCCTCGAGAATTCCCCGGAAGATGCGCGACTTCTTTTTTGGCTCATATCTAGTTTGCGCGTTATACAATAAACATAAGACTCATTTTACTATGTACAATTTCGTTACGAAAAAATTCGCCTCCATTTCGTTCCGCAGCTATACACTATATATAAATCACAGTGACAAGTTGCTGTGTAGTCGCGATGTAAAAGAATCCACTACCCGACAGTAACATCAACGATTATATAAAAAAAAAAAGATTATAATAACATCCGAGATTGGCAGTAACATCTTCCTGATAACAACTCAAAATAATTTAAAAAAAAAACTGCTGTCACCCCGCTTGTCAAGCATGGTAACTATGCCAAATATCCCCCCTCCCTACATGCATTATAATATGTTCAGCAGTGAATTTTTTGTAGGTTGTATTTAAAAAAATCAGCTGCCATAGAAACCAAAACAACGTAGGTACTTAATATCCGGCTAAACCATTGTTTACGCGAATTTGTAATAAAAATAAGACAAACATTTTGCAGAATTTTTATATTATTATGGAGAAATTAGCCCGCCGTGCTTGTTATTTCAGTCTTTAAATAATTTATTTATTAGACATGCAGGTTCCCTCACGATATTTTCTTTCTATTTCTAAAATAAAATAAATATTTTCTCTTTATATTATTCGGTTATTTTGAAAGCATATACAAGTTGACCGTAAATCCAGTTTTGCACTTTCAATGCACCTATTATCACCGTCAAAACTCAACTCTAATCCGAGTATAATATTAATATGGTAATTTTTTTTTACCCTGACATTCAATGTCACTAATGATGGTTAATATAGCGCATAGCGCCATATTATAGCGCGCTATCGCTTCATAACGCATAGCGCGTGCTATGTAAGTAGTCGCCATGGCGCTATCACGCTATGACGCTTTGGCGCTATTCATATCAAGCGGTAATTACTTAGTTCCAGCAGCAACGCTGTTAGGAGTGGACGTGCGACGCAAAGAATCATGTCCAATTTTGACCTGAAAATTTTTTAACGCGTCTAGTAATATAAAATATCTTATAAAATTGCCTTTATTTTGCTTATTTCGTATCGCATAATAGAATTTTTCAATAAAGCCAGGAAAAAGAGTAATATTAATATGTTTATCGTTCTCAATAGACTTTTGGAGAAGGAACGCGTTTAAAAAATGACTTAAAAGCCCAGAAGCCATGACAATATATATTTAAAAAAAAAGTGTTTTACACATTTCGTTTCACAGACTACGAAAATCTTATTAATTTGTCATGTGGTTTATTAACGTTTAAAATAACCAATTATTTTTTGTTACTTATCTTATTATTTTATGATCAGATATGCTTTTTTGTGGTTTTATTCTATGGTGTGGAAGTTATTTTTCTTTCCACGCCATAGTATACCATAGTGTACAGTTGACAGCTTATAATCTGTAAAATTTATTTACTTTATAGCATTTTTTCCCTGGCCTCTAAATAAAAAGGTGATAAGTTATTATGTTATTATAAACGATAATTGATTTTATGCAACAGTAGTTGTAGGTAGACGCGACCTCTAAAAAGAATCAAATGACAGGTCAATCAATGTATGGAAAGTGGGCATACTTCTTTAATCTAACAGCACGCTATTCATCGCACGCGATCTAATTTAGTGTTAGACGTTATTCAGTTAGTGTATACTGTATATTTATTAGTGATCTAAGGACACAGTTGTCGTCTACAAAAGAAGCCTAACTAATGTTTTTAAATGTAAATAAAATATAGATACAAAAGTGCATATAATAGTGTTTGTAAATAGTTGATTTTTGTATGTACAATCAATAAACTTTTAAATACATCTTTTATAATTTATAATTTATATTAAGGTTAAAATAACGTTTACGTCAATTATAATAAAAAATGATTAATTTTATTTTGTTTTAAGTACAGTCCTTAGAAATATTTTTAGGATTATAAAAAGTCGTATGCCTGAAAAGTATGAAAGAGCGTTCTTTAATTTTTTCTTTACCACTTTATTTTATTTTTAATCTAAAATGCGACTTATTACGAAACAATGTTCTTATATAGCACGCGGTCTATCCAATGAACGACATGTAATGTAGCATGCTCCGAGATATAGCGTGCTGCTAAACTTAACGCGCTTGCCGGCCTCCTGCACACTTTTTATAAATAGCGCGCTATTACATAGCGTATTTAATAACGCGCTAGAAATTTCTAGTTTATAGTCTGTAGCGTGCTATTGATTTATAGTCGTTTTGAACAACTTTAAATGTCACCATCATTCAATAAAATATCTATATAACTAAATACAATTCAGTTTTTAAAAATAAAGTTCTTTTTGTTTTATATTCATTTGTAATTCCGTTCAAAACCCAATTTAGAACGTTTATTTTTAAAAGTTACCTATAAGAAAATATTTGTAGTACGAGTATAATAGTTTCCTTGCACATCGAATAACAGCTGTAATACAGCCTGTTTTATGCTTGTACAGCTACTGTACAGTACTACTAACTCATAAAGCTGTATAATTTGTGGCCATTTTTACTTATACTGCTTATACGAACTGTGTAAGCGCTTGTACAGCCTTTTAAACGACCAGAAGATACAGCCTCTAGTATAAAACGAACATCAATACAGCTCGTATACAGTTTGCATGCTGCTTGGATGATTTTTTATAGAATAAGGGTGACAAATGAGCACACAGTCCACCTGATGGTAAGTGAATGCTGTGCCCCACAGACATCTACATTTATTCTTGATTAAAAATCAAAACGCAGATGCGTTGTCCCTCCCGAGAACTAAGATGGAATGCCTCATTTTCAGTAAAAAAGGGTCTCCGGATCTCTACACTCACCATACGAAACACAACAGTATTAAGCTGTTATTTTACACTGGTATCCTGTGAGAGCGTGGTTCTATCACGTATAAGATTAGTACTTAAGTAAGCTAATACAGGCAGGCAGGCATTGCCTAAAACAGGCAGTCCAGGTTAGTAATAATAATATAATGTTTATTTATTAAGGTATCGCACGCGCACGCGCACGCACGCACGCACGCACGCACAAATACAATTACATTCTATTATGGGTTAAAATATTATACTTAAAATAGTTGTTTAATAACCTACTTATATCTAGCGTGCGATGCATCCCCTGCCAGTGTTTTAAGTTAGTGTTAGTAGTAAGTTTAGGTTAGTGGTGACGAACGAATGATATAGTCTAACATGCCCAGTGCTCAGTGTTACAGCACTAGGAAAACATATATGCATAAACAGTTATGGTAAAATGGTCAGTATGGTCTATAGGCAAGTTTTTCGTCGATAAATACGATACCAATTTCTGATCATAGATAAAACACTATTTTGTTTTATATTTTCCTGACACAGATAATGTACAAACTCGATATAACATTGAATGCAACGCGCGACGTATCAAAGCTCACTTACCGCTTAGACTCGAGCAATTTCCATACTATAAAACGCGAGATAAACTTTATTGACGTGGGAATAAAGGTTAATAGGTTATCGCCAGCAATTTTAAACAATGTAAAGCAGTAATTGTAACATGTTGTAATAGTAATGAAACATTGTAGAGAAATGTGTTAAAATAAGAAATGCCTTTGCTCTTGAGCGATTTTAAAATTAAAAAACAAGTCATTTTTCGTTGTCCTCGTTTTCCATTCTTATTCTATAAAAAAAACAGGAGTGTGAAGGAATAATATATGTAAAAATAAAAAGTCCTCAACTTTGTTCAAATACAAAAAACTTTGCGGCGTTCTAAATAAAATAAGTTAAACCGTAACTTAACTTATTTGCTCTGACACGTGGTTTCGAATTTATTGGTTCGGTCAACGAATGAATGGACACTTCTCTATCACCTAGTCGCCTACTAGTAGAACGCGACGAGTATGGTGCATCTCAATAATGAAGAAAATCCCGTTGTAAAGATGTTTGTTTGTTGCAGTCTCATGTTTATCTTTTTCATCCTTACTTCGTAAAGTACAGTCAACGCTCAGTCCGTAAATAAACAGACAAACATGGGTACTGGTCTTCTAAAACTTTAGATTTTTAATGACAAACGAGCACACAGTCCACTTCATGGTAAGTGGCTTCTGTGGTCCATAGGCATCTGCATCAGTGGCGAAGCTAGAGCTCCAAGCTAGGGCAAGCCCAAGATATAAATTGATAAAAATATAGATTGTTGTTTTTAGCAGTTTTATAAAAATACACCAATCTTGATCTGTCTCCACGCTTCAGTTTCATATTCAGTGCTGTCAAGGACGTGTTTAACAAAGCACACAGAAGGCATACCACTGCTAGATAGATTGTATTACATATCAGCAATTGCATAGCTTCGGTGGCTTTGAAGAAAGCCGTTTGGGTTTGTTTAAGCGAAAGAAAAAAAATATTTACATCCAATACAATACATGAACAAAAGTAAAACACGAACAAAGTACAAACAAACTATGTACAAAATTAAAAAAAAAAATGTTTACATTCTAATGAATAAGAGATAAGATAAGATAAGTGGAATCGTCTCGCTTTCTTATGGAAAGATTTAATTACGTCCACGTAAAATGTTGGTGAACGTTTTAATTGTACCAATAACTGTTTTTAATTGCGATAATTGATAAGTCTGAAATACACTCTTAACCTTGTGTATTATCTCAACAAAGTTTAAAGATTTCCTCTCCGGTTATCACTTTAACACACTTCAAATCATCACAAGGAACACTATTATCCTCCATTTTCATTAAAAATCTTTAAAAAAAGCATAAATTCTGAACTCTTAATATTAAATCGCTTAAGATAAGCACACAGAGTAAATAAACATTGAAACGTGAAATGAACTTACAAACGTATTGCCCGCGCGCCGCCGCTTTTAACAAATTTATTCCCAAAAGCCTGGCTTTAAATCTCTATACTAATTGCTATATATACAATCGTAGTTATATTTCATTATAGAATATATTGCCATAGGTTAGAAAGAGAGCGATCGTCTTCTCGAAAACCCCGTAAAAAAGCCCACGCGAGCGAGGGAGACAACTATTAGCTCTATTAAAACTCATTTTTTATGACAGCAGCAGTATCGCTAAGGCAATACGAGGTCATCGGTCGACATGTGTCGAACAGTGGAGTGCGCGGGAAATTTGAAATAGCTTGAAACATTTTACGAGTTATTTTATTAGTTGATATTATTGATTGATATTATTGATTGATTCAGGTTTAATAAGGCTAGCCTGGCTTTTCGGCTTTAATGGAAGCTTCGCCACTGATCTACATCCATATACTCGACTAAGAATCAAAATGCAGATACGTTGTCACCCGTGAGCACTAAGATGAAATGCCTCGTTTCCAGTAAGAATGATCTCCGGTTCTCCACACTCACCATACGAAACACCGCAGCATTAATTTGCTGTCTTCTAAAACAAAATATGATAAAAATATGTAATTCGTCGTTTTTTTAAAAAAGCACCTTCAAGTTTTTCGGATAAACTATAACCTAATCATTCTCAGTATTGCTCTCTATCTCTTTATAAAGTTTCATCACACTCGGTTCAGCCATGCAGAACATTAGCCCGGAGAAACAGATCATTTTATTTTATCTTCAATTTCATTTATATGTACTTAAAATACCCATATATAAAATTTGACATACACAAAATTTTATGGCAATTGGATAAAATTTTATAAATTATATTATTTATCTATGTAATGATTGACGAATGAATATTAATATTTGACATTGCGCTACTCAGTGAGAGACAATCAGAATATAGCACTAGCACGTATACCCCAAGTCAGTAGCCTAACCCTAAGCCACTTCTACCAAAACCCTAACAAAATTATAAATATTGACGACTCCGTGGCGCGGTGGCTTAGCAATGAGTTGCTGCGCTGGGGGTCGCGGGTTCGAATCCCGCACGGAACAAGTATTTGTATGGCCTACAAATAATTGTTCCGGGTCTGGATGTTTGCCCTTGTGCAATTTATGTTTGTAAACTTCCCCCACGATACAGGAGAAAATTCTAGTGTAGGGGTAACGTTTTTTAAAGATTAAAAAAAATTATAAATAAATAAAACTTCAGAACTTATATATCACTTCTGAATGACACTTAGGTGATAATTACAAAAAAAAGTAGCACCATATAAGTATAGTAATACCTAAATTTAGTTTTGCATATGCGTTTATTCGAGGCAATGAACTGCAAGTTAGTGTTTTTTGTCTATTTGTTTTTCTTGTATATGCATTTGAGAGATGCGGAGAGGTCAATGATGCAACGATCCCTGTATCTGAGATGTCCTTGTGATTCGATGAGCAATCGCCGGAAACAAGTATACCTATATAATAATATTATATTTTACTTATTATTTTTTATTATATAGGTACTAGCACGCACCCGGCGCGTCGCGTTGCCTCCGCAGAAGAAAAAAATGTAGAATTATCGTTTTAAATTTGGAAGAGTTGTATTGTTTAAATTGGGAATGATATATAACTTTCAAATAAATTTGTCGGAACGATACGCTCGCCACCTACCTAAGTTAATTGTACTATGCATATAACCTTCGCGGAAATGCAAACAATAAGTTGACAAAGTTTTACCGCAATCTGATGAACGGTATGGCAGCGCATAAAAAAACCAACAATTTTTTTTTATATACACAACACAAGAGTAAGCGATCAAAGTAGCATAAAACCTAAGTATCCTAGACTTCTTCTTTTTCCTCGTTATTCCACCGTTATCACGTTATCCCACCATCGCATCGTGCCAGTGCGTTATGAATGCCATGTGCTTTTACCCCAGCGACACCTTATCGAGGCGTTTCCTTGTAACATAGGTACTCTTCCGGCTTAAGTAACATGTGATGTTAACTGACTTTCCTGAACGTCTACTTCACGTACTTATATGAAGACATGCACATGACGTGGCGGGTATAATCGTAACGTATTCGTGACGTAAACGTGTAAAAATCCAACGTAGCATTTCTATTTGTATATATAGATAGCATAACGTAGAGCTCCTGAACATGTCAGCCCACGATCGGCCAGTCTCACTACCATAAGAGTACGAGTCGGTCAATGCTCTAGTACCTACACTTGGCCTTTGAACTTGGAGAGCCAAATAACTCTTAGTACAAATCGGATAATGCTCTAATACTCTTGGCGTTTAAACTTGAGAGGTGTCTTAAGACCAAATAACTCTTGATCTCTTGCCATTTACCCCAAGTTGCACTAATACGGGGTCTAGGCATTAGTTCGTACGTAGTCTATATTATACCCAAACATATGCTATATTATACCCGAACAAATGCAATAAACCTAAGTTTCTCAGAATGTATACAGAATCTACATAATGTTTCTCAAATTCTACTTAATGGTGTTGGTGTTTCGTATGGTGAGTGTAGATAACCGTAGATTTTACAAAAAAAACGAGAGATTCCATCCTATTCCTCAGGGGCGACAACGCACCTGCAATTTTAATCTTAATCGAGGATAGATCTAGATGTCTAAAGGCTACAGCATCTGTGGACTATGTTCTCACTATTCTAGTTTTAAAAAGGTACCCAATCATACACTAGTACAAGTTTGTAATGAATAATACCTCCCAAAATATCAGGCTTATTGTACAAAGAGGTACAGAAACATAGTTTTATAAACTATAACATTAGAATATTCATGGCCGTAACCTCGAAATGTAATGGCCGGTTGCTAAGAACCAACTGGGAAGTGTCCGCACGTATGTTCTATTGAGATACATTCAATAGGTATAGCTTCAATTGATAAATGGGTTTTTTGAACTGGTGTTCAGTAAATGCAAATGTATACACGCAAAATTATACAGTGTAATATATATATATAGCATCATACGAATGTACGAATGGATCAGCTCTAGCGGGAAAGGACTATGCTTTCACAGAATACTTGCGTAAAATGGCAGCTTAAGGGGAAATATAATCTCAAATGGCTTAGCAAGATCCTCCGATATGCCGAAAATATTGCAGCATTAATTTTGAAATAAATATGTGGTAAAGTTGAGAATTACTGTTAAGGACTATGTTAGACGAAAACACGATTCCGTAAAATTTTCTCGATAGAAAAAAAAATCCAAAGTTACCTCCAAAATAAACAAACAATAAACAGCTGTTATTAATAAAATACTTTAAATAAGATCATGAAACTTTGCATACTAACTGAAGTAACTATAAAGCAGTGCTTATGTTATTTACTTTTTTTTAAATACCATTATTTTCACTGTAAAAAGAAATTACCTAAACTATCGGCTTCTTGAATCTTGATTCCTGCCCAGTGTTGCCGTTTTAGCGACTTTTTCGCTAGATCTAGCGGATTTCAACAATGTTTAGCGGATAACAAAATCGTTTTAGCGAGAAATAATTATTTAGCGATTTCTAGCGACATTTGGACTTTTGAGATGGCGACTTTTTTATAAAGTAATTCATTTCAAATAAGTAATTTATCATATGTCCAAATTTGTAATCTACCGTTGGTAACACTGTATATATAATATAATTGCACGAGAATTCCCGAACATAAACTAACAATTCAATGTCGTTCATTCACTTTCATCTGTTTCGACCTTAGACCATGGTCTAAGGTTTCGACATACAAAAATGCAGCAGGAGTAAACATACTCGAAGATTTATGTAATTTTGCAATAGTAATATTATCACACTACCACACTCAAATGCAGACTTTGAACGCGTATTTGGTGCTATGAATGTAGTTTAAAGTAAACTGCGAAACAAGCTTTGATTAAAACATTTATCGTTTAAATAACCGGGCAAACCACCGGCGAGAGCGAGGAAAAAAACCCCCCCGCCCAAATTCAACCCCGACCTCCCCTTTTTTTTTTTGGGGAATTCCCAAAAAAAAGAGTTTTGATGTTGCGTGTGTTGCTTTGGGAAGTTAAAAAAAATAGGAAGAGGAGGAAACACCCCCCCTTAAAATATGATTTCATCCCCAAATCACCTCCCCCCCCCCCCAACCCGCCCGCCACCCCTAAAAAAACACAACCCCCACACTCCAAACCAGAGAAAAAAAAAAAAAAAATAGTTTTAATCAATGTATAGTGTTCGCGTAAATATAAGAAATCATTATGCGAAACAAGCTATCAGAAAAAACTTTGAATTCCATTCTTCATAGAAATCAGTTAAGGATTAAAAAAATAATTGCGCAAATGATATTCCCAAAGATGTTGTCAACGAAGTCGATAAAGACAAACCAAAGATAGGAACTGGAGACATTGGCGAAGCTTCAACTTCCGCTGAAGTTCTTTTTGAAGATCTGGATCCATTCATCTTCGCTATTAATTTTGAAATTTAGGTAAAAGAACGTACTGAGCTAATTGTTTTATTTTTGATAAGATGACTAATGTTTAAACGTGGTTTAAAGATTTAAGATTTATTTTTTACAATATTTTTTTATTTTGTACATCAATTATTTTTGTTTTGGTTGTCATATCATTAACCTACACTATAAATAACTGATTTATTTGAAATAGAATCCGCTCCTTTTAAGGTTTTACTGAATTTATAGTTTTTGATTTTCGGTAGTCACGAAAATATACCTAGGGACATCTAGCGGATTTTAAGAAAAAGAAAAATCCTGTTTCTGGCGGATTTTTTCTGTTAGTCTAGGGACTTTAAAATTTGTAGAACGGCAACCCTGTTCCTGCCGCACGGTCACTTCGCTTCGGCTTTTGAAGGGAGAGGTTGTGTCGCTTACGATCACATTACGCAACAGGACGACGTAAAATTAAAATGGGAAATAACCGTAATACAAATAAGAAGCGACTAGGTTGACGTTAAGAAACATGCATAAATATGATAAACCTAATGAAATAAGTATCTAACGACCTATCTACTTACAGTATTAGTGATTACAAACATGTCGGTACATAGCATACGACGCGCGGGGAAGTGGGGGCGAAATTAGAATTTGAGCTGACTTAGTATATCCTCTTAATGCTGCTGTATTTGGTGACCGTAGAGAACCAGACTGCTTTTACTGGAAACGAGGCATTCTGCATTTTGATTCTTAATCGAGGGTTGATGATGATGTCTATCAGTATCTTCTTACAATCTGTGTGGTCTTTTGTCAATCTTATTCTAAAAATCTCTGAAAATATAGGTGCAATAATTTGACACAAAATTTAAAGAAAAACTTGATTCAAAAATTCTATTCAAAAATGGCTTCTACAAAATAAATTAAAATATATTGATGACGATGATGCGTGAAGGTGGGAATGAAACGGAAGATGTAAGAACAGCAGCTCTTTCCTAAAAACAACCCAAATTAATGAAAACACTGCGGTTGTTAACCCGAGTGTGGTTATTAAAGCAAAATATCCTGTCTTTGCCTTATGAGGCTTAGGTATGCCATATCCTAGGTATGAGGGAGGTCTACGTTCAATGGTGGACCTTTGAAGAGTTGTTAAATTAGTTCATCTACCTAAGTTGAATTTGCTATTTTTAACAGCGTCTTAAAATTCAGTCGATTTCTCATTTTAAGTTTAATTTTTTAATAACATAACATAACAACTCACGCCAGTCACCCAGAGGGGTAGGCAGAGACTACGGACTTTAATTTGGCACGATCCTGACATACCTCTCTCGCCTCCTTTACATCCATATATCTAAGCCTACACGCTCGCCGGTTAAGGGCACTTCTAATGTGACCCATTTTCAAAATATCGCCAATTTGGTCGATAAATTTTCGCCTAGGGCGACCCTTCCCGACTCTGCCTTCACATCTGCCATATAAATTTGCTTTGTCACTCTTTCCTCATTCATTATTTCTACATGACCAAACCACCGAAGCATTCCTTTCTAATTCTGGTCACAACATCATCTTGCGCATCATAGGTTTAGATGAAAAATTATGAAAACAATGATAAGGTGGACAAGGCAGGCATAGCCTATACAATCACATTTCTTATATTCCAATTGTCATCGATTAGGTACGACATGCTAGGCAAGTAACACATGTTGGTGCATTCTTTTTTGTTATAAGTCCCAGTTATACAAGGAACTCATCCATGCTAACATGGCAAAACGTGGGCGTTTCAGAACTTTTTCAAAAGGTAACCAAATTTTAAACTTAAGTTCAAATATTTATATAAATAATGATTTACCTACTATTGTTGTAGTTTTTGAAAATACGAGTAGGTAAATAAGGCTTCTACTTTTACTTGAAATTATCCCAAATTTAATGTGATTTATGGCCAACAACGTTTTTGCCTACCGATCGACCCTGTGTGCGACGAATGTGTGCGTGCGCATAAAAATCAGTTAAAATAGTGCATTGCCACGCATTTTGAATTTAAAAGATAAAAAAAAGAATGTTTGAATTTTTTTATAAATTTTTTTAACCTACCTATATTAATTTATTACCTTCTCTGCAAATTCGGCCGGTTATTGCAAAATATCTACGTGGTATAGTCATGCTGCAGTTATATTAGTAGTATAGTTGTAGCACGAATGGGTCGGCTCGACCGGGGAAGGACCACGCTCTCACAGAATACCAGCGTCAAATAGTAGCTTAATGCTGCTGTATTTCGTATGGTGAGTGTAGAGAACCGGAGACCCTTTTTACTGAAAATGAGGCATTCCATCTCAGTCCTCATGGGTGACAACGCATCTGCATTTTGATTTGTAATGGAAGATAGATGTAGATGTCTATGGGCCGCAGCAACCACTTACCATCAGGTGGGCTGTGTGCTCGTTTGTCAGCCTATTCTATAAAAAAAAATAACCCTGTACACAGAATTGAGATCAAAGGATTCGCTTCAGATCGAAGGAGAAGGCTACGCCTACCTAAATACTATGTCCTACTTATAAAGTTTTAATGACCTGCCCTATCTATCTAATCTATATACTAGGTACCTACTTTAACTAGGTACTGCTAAAGTTATATGCTTATTTTTATTTTTTCTAACGAAATTACTCACATTTTTGTAAGAAAATAATTTTAAACATTATCCTCGACAAGAGTTAGGTAATATATTCGTTGAAATTTTCCGTAAAAGACATTCGTCCTATCGAAGCGAGTTTAAAAATAAACGAGCCAAATAAAATGACGCAACTAACTCACAAGATCTCTCTCAAGCTCGTCCAATATTATGCTCCCTTCGGCAAAGGGCCGGGTGACTATCGCGCACATGTGTAGAAGCATTTGAACCACTTGTTTCAAAACTTTAATAATTTAAAAAAATAACAACAGTCGTGCTCGGACACTGAAACGACCAGTGGAAGCGTCGGCCACGCACTGTCAATGGAGCACGCAATGCGTACGCGCAGATCACACTTCCCCTCCCAACCACCGAGTGCGCGCACGTTCAACCCACGCAACGCCCAGCGCTCCACCACACGTGCGCCTTCAGATTGGTCCCTTCGCTCGCAGCACGACGAATGCCGACGAGGCGTATATTTGCCCAGTTACGGCGTAAAGGGCCGATGACTTCCATTGGTCGTGGATTTACACACGAGTGCTTGCTCATCGCCAATGGTTGTGAAGTACATGCACCTTATGTAACACACGACCGAGGTCCGAAGGGTCAGTGGCGTATCGTTTACATTGTTTATAATTTACTTGATATATGCGTACTAGTGGTACTAGGAAAATTTTAATCTCTGAGTACCTACCGTTCTTCGCTTTTAAATTCAACTACATGTATAGTCATATCATACACCTTGTAGTTGTAAGTAATATGCGGTATAAGATATAGTAATAAATTAAAAAAATGTACCTACTCATAAGAAAATGACTTTTTGGAAATGGTTAAAATGTAACAAATAAAATATTCACCCATTTGAATGTACGCGAAGTGTGCATATATATATTATACAAAAAATAATAATAAGTTTGCTTTACTTTTATTTTTCTTTTGTTTACAACTACATTGTGCTAATTAATATAATTAAGCGGTACTTTCTAGAAATCCATTGTATAAAATATGTCAAAAATGAATTACCTGAGATCTGCAAAAAAATTCAAAGGGCGGGAGGATACTTAAGGGTGCTCTTGAAATTAGGTAAGACACATTATTTTTATTTTTTTTTACGATCATCTTATTTAATGGAATGGTACCACGCAGAAAAATTGTAAGAAATGAGAAAAAATGAAATAAAGTACCTACTTCCTCCCTACCCTCCCCCATAAAAACCTGGTAGGTACTCTCCCAAAAACTTGGGAGTTTTCATGTCCACACGAGAAAAAATTTAATACATTATACATACCTACTATAATTACATTTAGCAGTTATAATTACCTATTATAAAAATTGTTTCATTTACAATTAATTATTTTATTCCCTACCTAGTTCAAATGGGTAGAGTTACGTAGTACTAGGTATTACCTATTTATTCTGTGGTAGAGTTTAGTTAGGTAGTTCGGTTGCAACAGACTATTTTCTCCGCAAATCCGCGTTCAAAGAACATATTTTGCGCGTAGACAGGAATAATTTAGTTAACAGAGCTCGATATCTCCTCGAATATGTTCAGTATACCCTTGATGTTACTGACGATTTCTGAATTTAGTTATGGACATACTAACAGCAGGTTTGAAGGCATTTGTGCACTCTTTATAAGAAAAAAAAGTTATAGAAGCCCATTTTGCACCTAATGTTTTTTTTGGAAACGTCCAAAATTCGAGGTCCGATATTTAATCGCGTTTGCATAAGAGAGGTATTCCTAGCCACGCCTTCTAGCTACTACTGTCGCCCATGATCATCTACATCTATCCTCAAATTAGAATCAAAATGCAAATGCGTTGTCACCCTGACCCAACTAAGATGGAATGCCTCGTTTCCAGTAAAAAGGGTCTCCGGTTCTCCACAACCACCATACGAAACACAGCAACATTAAGCTGTTATCTCACGTCGATACTCTGTGAGATCGTGGTGATTTCCCGGTCGAGGCGATCCATTCGCGCTGCGGCCATAACATTGCTGCAGCATGGCTCTACCACGGCTCTACCACGGCTCTACCACGGCTCTACCACGTACTAAGGGACTATGGAGTGGATAATAGATCGTTAATACTCCTAACTACAATTCTTGAGATAAATATCTGTAGATTATCCAATGACCATTAATTCCTTAATTAGTTTCAAGAAGAATAACACCGATCGTTTGGATGTGGTACCATTACTCAATAAAATACTTAGTTCGATGCGAGATGGGCAATCAGCGAGCTTTTTTACAGCAGATTGGTTCTGCAGTTCGATTAATTGGTGATACCTAAACGTTTCTAGTGTAAATCACTACTACGTAACTTTTTTCATTATGATAACACTTTGAAACTTAATGCAAGATAACATTTATTTATTAAGAAGAATTCGGTTTGTAATCGATAATGATACATTTTACAACAAAGTTATAAATAGAAAATCAGGTGTTACTTACCTACCGAAATTAATTTTATTATATATAACATCCGCGTAAAAATAGAAAGGACACACAGTCAGTCTACAAAAAAGGCTTATGAGGCAGAACTTAGCACTTACAAATAATGAGGTGTTATAATTGATAGATTTTATAAAGAGGGGGGGGGGGTAATTTATAAGAAAAATTTAATGATTGATGTTTCTTACTGGAATATTAGTTATATTTCATATTAATTTGATTAGAAATGGATAAACCAAACTATGAATATTCTCAAAGTACCTACACGAATTTAAAAAAAGTTAAAAATATGAATATCTAAACTTAGAAGAATATAGCATTGAGACATTGTTTTGTGTACATACATTATTCATACAACAGTGAAGTATTTTATTCAAGGCTTGCTTAAAGGTCTCATGGACGTCAGCAATCGACACCAGTTGGTAAATAAGACTGTCTCGGAGAAGAACGGCCAGAATACAATAGGGTATTTTTTAATGAAAATGTCACAATTTATTTCACAAATAAGAAATGTATGGCTATAAATATTTTTTAAAGTGAAAGAGTTATTTCCAAACATTATTGTTTATTCTTTATATGATCTATAAGGTATCCTATAATATGGATTTTTAACAAAACTTTTCAAAAGTGGTATAAAAGTTTAACATATCATTTTTTTTTAAAAAGAACATTAAATATATCTATCTAATTCACTTAAATACTTTTTGTAAAATCTTAAGCATTTCCTCTGAAAAGCTAAGATTATAATTATGGTAACCGCAAGGTAGCTTTAGCACGTAAATAGTTAAGCAGGTGAATAGGATTTTGTTACGTTACAGCAGTGGGATTTTTCATCTATGGCCTCGTCATCACTTATCACCAGATGGGATCGTAGCACCGAATACATAGAACTACGCACAGAACGGCCACGCACCACACCAATGAGTGCGGGGTCATTTCAAATATCGCACCGCATCCCGCACTTCGTTGTAGGCACTAGGCAACACTGACACTTGGATGAGGGCGCGCGCGATCGGACGAACCTAACGGCGCCTCTACACGTTGGCCAACACAGTGGCGAATGTAGTGGCCAATAGCATTGACCAACGTGTAGACGGGGTGTTTGGGCTTCATTGGTATGTATTGGAACGATGGCCCGCAAGTTGGCGCGAGATCCGTGTGGTATCGGTTTTTTACAAAAGATCAAAAGATTGTTGGCAGAGTTTGGTCGCCGCGTCCACACGTTGGCCGCGAGTTTAGTTTGCTACAAGCTCCCAGAGTGATTACACGCATCTGATAAAAATTTTATATTCACGCTTTGTAGGGTGGATGACCCAATTAACAGCCTTTTAGTGCCAATTTCCACTTTAAACGTTCCTACTACTTTAATTAGCGCGATTTAATTATTTTTAAACATTTGTTTTAATCGATAAGCTATTTATAAAAAAAAATAATGAATATTTATTTGCAAGCAGATTATTACGAGAACAATTTTAAAATGAAAAAAAATGAAGCACGTCGTTTATACGTGGTAGAACCATGCAATTATATTAGAAGTATAGTTGTAGCACGAATTGGGTCGGTTCGACCGGAGAAGGACCACGCTCTCACAGAATATCAATGTAAAATAGTAGCTTAATGATGCTGTGTTTCGTTATAGTGAGTGTAGAGAACCAGAGACACTTTTTAAAGGAAACGAGGCATTTCATCTTAGTCCTGACGGGTGACAATGCATCTGCATTTTGATTCGTAATCGAGGATAGGTGTAGATGTCTGTGGGCCACAGCAACCACTTACCATCAGGTGAACTGTGTGCTCGTTTGTCCTATATAAAAAGCGCCGATTTCTTATAATTTAATCGTGCAAGTTTCACAAGTCCACTACTGAACATCCTCCTCCACAGACTGCCGCAAAGCATGGTCCTGAGCCACTTTGCTCATCATGAGTTTTTCATTTATGTTCTAAGTTATAATTAGTACCTATTATTAAGTCAATGTTAATTATATTTATCGCTATTGTTTTTGTCTTTCTCAAAAAATAATTAAATTACCAAATAAATTATAAGGTGTTTTTATATACATCAAATGTCTGATAGAAATGCACGTACATATTTTGCTAAACTTTAAAATCAAAACCCAATTTTAAAACATAGACTGATCGCTTATAACTCCTTTAACTTTAAAATAAGTTAGTTTCTTATTAATGGCATTTATTCCAGTTTATGATGCATGTAAAGAATAAATAAAGCTAATCGTACATCGTATATCTATTTACAACCCCATTAATATCCACTATTATTTCATAATTCTTTTATAAAAACGTTAACCCCACACTAGGATTTTCTCCCGTATCGCGCAGGCAGTTTACAAACATAAATTGCACAAGGACACACATCCAGACCCGAAACAATTATTAGGACATACAAATACTTGTTCCGTGCGGGATCAAACCCGCGGCGCCCGGCGCAGCCACTCATTGCTGAGCCACTGCGCCACGGTGCTTATAAATTCGTCCGCACATTGGCCCGAACCGAAGTAAACTGAACGGCCTTCCAACGTGTGGACGCCGTCACCAACTCTCGGCCAATATATTCGCCACTCCATTCGCCACTGTGTTGGCCAACGTGTAGAGGCGACATAACGCGAACACATAATTTTACAGTTTAAAAGATAGGTACCTATAATTGTTTTCATTACGATCGTGGCATTGTGCTGTATTTGGATACATTTCTATTCAAGGAATTATAAAGACAGGAGTTTCTTTCGGTTCCTATTATATATATTACCTATTATATAATATGTATATCACCGCGCCACTCCAACGTCGGCCGCCGCACTTCCCAATTTAATTTCACGCACACATATGCGCATGTACGTCATTTGCTTATGTAGTAGTAATAGGTAATTAATTTTGCGTTGTATGGAGTGTCCGGAGTGTGATTGTAATCTAGCATTGACGTATAATAACTTATTATTAATAAGTATAAAACTCCAAGAGTAGTTGCTAAATTAACAAAAAGCTTTTGTTTTAGTGATTTTATAAGAAAACTAAACGAATATGAACACAAAAACTACAAGTCACCATCACAACTCTCATGTTCTTTTCCGAATGCTAAAATCAGAAAAATACAAGACGTAGAGTGTCTGCATTCCGAAACAAATAAAAGATGTTCTATAGTCCAACGCCCTAACACGAATTCTGATAAGATTCAATTTAGGTATCAATGCTGCTCTTGACGCGGTAGTTTCTAGAATAAATCATTACATAAGTCTTATAGGACGTGTTCTTCCGGTTTTAAACTTGAAATAATAGTAGAAAATAAGTAAAACAACTTTTTTAAATAAAGCTTCTACTATTAGAGAATAGGAGAGGATAGAGTTCAGTGGAGATAAACAAGCTTAAGTCTACCTGCTGGTAAATGAATGCTAAAAATTACGTTGGCATGTATAAAAAACTACTTTTTAAAAAGTTGCGAGGTTATATTTTTTTAAATAATTTATCAAAATAAGAATTAGTAATGTTTAACTATACCTACATAGAGCCGATCGATATTGTAGTTTTGATAACGAATAAATATAAATTTAATTTTATTCGTACTTATTTATTCCATACTTACACATATATTCGTTACATAAGTCTATTTTTTTTAATATATCTTACACGTTAAAAAGGTATAACTTACCTATGTAAGATGTAAGAAATTTAACCTTCTGTTAACTTAACACCGACCTGCAGCCTATAAACGATGTAGGATTTAAATGCACATACGTTGTCCCTTGGGGACTAAGATGGTAGGTCCTATATGTCGTTACCAGTAAAATCTCTAGTTCTCTACACTTATCATACAAAAAACAACAGCATTGAGCTCCTATATTACGATGGTGACCTACGAAAACGTAGTAATTCTGCGGTTTTAAGATTGTCAGAAAGACGCGCGGGGCGAGGGGGTGGGGGGGCAACGTTCATAATCATTTACTCAAAAAAGAGTAAGGCACAGTCCAAATACTAGTACGGCCACCTCTTTTTTGAGGGGGTTGTACGGAACGTACAAAATTTTGTTGCTTACCTACTCAGCAACCTACTTACGTTCCGTGTCGCCGCCACACATATTTTGTGACTTTATTAGTGTAGGTACCATAAAACTTCATATCAACACACGTGTTTAACTTATGACCAGTTCAACAGCTTCAGAGCAAAAAATTATGCGGATCAAACAACAAATTAAAGGGATAAGCACTGTGGGCCCTGAGTCAGATGAAGCTGTAGGAGTCGCATAGATTAACAGCGAAAACATCCCGAAAATAGACGTTACAAGTTTTAAAAGGATACCTTGAAAATGATTCGTAGTTTTGTGGGCATGGCTTAGCACTTGGTCGTTTAAGCTCACGGACGACTGAGAGAGTGTCAAAATGAAAAAGATGCAATTATTTTATGTACACAAATTATGAGTACGCGCTCTGAAATAACCAAAGTAAGCGCCAAACAACATTCAATTTTATATTTTTTTAGGAAAACTTCGTTATGGATTTAAAAAAAAATTGTTAATATGTAATTACGAGTAGATATGATTGACTGTGCTTTAAAAATAATTCCATGGACGTATTCGTAAAAATATTGTGGTGTATGCAAAAATGTAATTAATTAGAGCCTAATTTAAAAAAAAATCTATCGTGATAATTACATGACATTGTTTACCTTTTATGCAATCCTAGGTCATATTATAATCAAAAATCATAAACTAAAAATTTGGCTCATAATCTATAAAGATTAAAATATGTGAAATAAAAAAATAATCCACCAAATTTTCAACAAATCACCTAAAGGCACAAGAGTTTGCGAGTCAAAGAGCAATAATTATATCGGTACAGTACAGAAGCATCCTATGGCAAATTTTGAATCAGGGTCGCGGATAAAAAAAACACTAGAATCCTATATAGAATGCTATAAAATATAGGCCAGGCCTCATTATGATTCGCCTCGTTCGTTCATATGCGCGAAAATATAGACAACAAAAGAGGGACGCCTAAAAAACCGAACACCGCGCGGAATGCTAAGTTTGGTCTTTGAAATTTAAAGCCTTAGAAAAGCCACGGGGCCGTCTTAAACCTATTAAAAGCCTGTAACAAACGGTCGAGAACGTTGGATCACAAAAATATATATTCATAGTAATTTCCTTTTTAAATATAAGGAAATTCCTTGAATCCCTGAGAGTATAAGAATGATTAGGTACATCAGTAGTTTCGTTAATTAATAAGTACACGTAGGCAGTCGATGGAAGTCACCTGGGCTCGGGACCATACCTTGTGGTAATCGATGGGGAAGACATACGTTCAGTTTTTATACGCGGTAGCGCCACGCTGTAGGTACCAATATTATGGTTGTAGCACGAAAGGGTCGGCTCGACCGGGGAGTGACCACGCTCTCACAGAATACCAACGTGAAATAGCAACTTAATGCTGCTGTGTCTCGTATGGTGAGTGTAGAGAACCGGAGACCCGTTTTACTTGTATCGAGGCATTCCATCTTAGTCCTCTGGGGTGACAACGCATCTGCATTTCGATCTTTAATTGGTTAAATATAGATGTCCATGAGCCACAGCATCCACTTCCACGTCCACTAAATCTATATGAAAAAAGCTGTGGACGTATAATGGGATGTAGCGATAGTGATAGACAAATACAGAATAAGTAATTTTAAATATAGAAAAGTGGCGATAGTCCAACAAAACCGACAGCCAACGGGGAAGGGAGGTTCTTGAGTGGCCCCTCGTACCGGTAAGAAGAGGGTAGGGCGGCCCCCCACTAGATGGAGTGTTGACTTCCAGTAAAAAGGGTCTCCGGTTCTCTACACTCACCATACGAAACAGCAGCATTAAGCTATTATTTGACGCCGGTATTCTGTGAGAGCTTGGTCCTTCCCCGGTCGAGCCGACCCATTCGTGCTACGACTATACTACTAATATAACTGCAGCATGGCTCTACTACGTACTACTATTTTATATAGGTGGCTTGAGACTGTATTATGTGGCGTAAGGAACGGAGAGATCTATGTTCAGCAGAGGAAGTGTGAGGGATTGTAGTGATGATGGTGATGACAATAGATAGTTAGGTACTTGAAAATCCAAAAATAACCTTTTAGCTACGAATAAACCGCGGCTCGCGGCAAATCAACCACATGCTTGGCTACTGTGTCAAAATGTTCAGAACAAACTTAATAATATTAGGTAGTGTTTTAAAAAACTTAAACAACACGAATTAATCATGAACTGTGATGATTTTAGTAGATACAAATGCTGGGTCATATTCGTGAAATTCTCTTCACTGCTGACCATATGAGGACGCTCAAGGTCGCTCAGTGAGCTATGAAGAGGGGTATCCTGCCTGATAAACTTAGAAGTGAGGATATCTGCAGTAAAATCAGAGTGACGGACATAGCCCAACGGATTAGTAAGCTGAAGTGGCAATGGGCCGACCATATAGCTCGAAGAACCGATAACCGTTGGGGAAAAAAGGTTCTCGAATGGCAGCCTCGTACTAGTACAGGCGAAGTGTAGGGCGACCCCCCACTAGATGGGAGTGACGACCTGGTAAGACATGCAGGAAGTCGATGGATACAGGTGCCTGAGGACCGTGCTTTGTGACATACCTTGGGGGAGACCTATGTCCAGCAGTAGACTTGTGAAGGGCTGTAATGATGGTGATGATAATGATGATTCGTGATAATATTGTATGGTCGTGGGTTCTTAATACGTCACCAAAATTTCAGATAATGCAGATGTACGGACGTAGATGAAAACTGAATTAACAAATTCTATTACATTCAATTATACACATACATATACATACATACATACTTACAAGTGAAAACATGTTTAAAAAATGACAACGAACAAAGGATCTGCGATAAAGACAAGTTACACACCTAGAAAATCAAATTAAAAAAAAAACAATTCGCGAACAAACTACATTATTTTAATCCTATAATGGCCGTACATTTCTAGACTTTATTGGAGAAACAAAAACACAAATACAAAGGGAGGCTTTGTGTAAAGTAATTTGAGTGTTTTGTAGGTACAAAGCATTTTCGATAAACATCCAGGGCTCTAGGCTACCTATGTATAGGTTGAGTTAGGGCAGGCACGCGGCGGCGCGACGGCGGCAGTCTGTGTGCGCTTTTTTGGACATAAGGCTGCTCACTCAAGGTCGACGTATACACCTACGTAGGTACATAATATATTATTAACTCCCTTAAGGCGACACCGTAAAAAAATGCACCTCCTTTCATCGAATAGTATATGACTATGACACCACTAACGAAAGTGGAATTTTGATATAGGTAAATACATGTCTTTATCTTGAATTTGATTGTTCAAAAACACGATTATATAATTTTGACTCGATCATAATTATTTGCGAAAACACCTCTAAAAATCACTATAGTTGAAATTACAACGAAATTACTTAATCTATATGGTTGGAAATCACTCATATATATTCATAACATCAATATTCATAATTTACTTGTTCATTATTTTAATTACTATCAATAATTTTTAAAAAATATTTTAACATTCTGACAATTTCTAAGCGCTTTAAATCGTCGCGGGCGCTACGCAATTTTAGACTTTATGACGGCGTTTTTTTCTAATTTTTATAGATATATTCACTCGGATCAGTACGGCGATAGCCTTTTCGTCAGTATATATTTGGATACAAAATTCACCCCCAAGTGTGGGAAAAATAGGAGATAGTTTTAATGTAACCATTAGACATGTGTCAGTGATGATGATTCGTTCTTTTGGTTTGGTACACTTAAAAGTATTGATGGTTCATTCATCTGTTTTTGAAAGTTCCGGTACAACAATTCACAAACAATTGACGGAATCTTTTAAAACGTGATTGGTGTGAATTGTTTTTAGTGTAGGGTACTGGAGCCCGAAATGATCCATTTGAATGATTCGGTCACGAGAAATGAATGATTGACACATGTCAAGTAACTATTTAGACGACATTCTAGTAACAACTAGATATATTATCACAAGCTCGGGGTAACAACCCTGAGCTTGTGATAATCTTTAGCCCACTCAAAATGGTGAAAAAATTTAGCTTTTGATAAGAGTTAAATAATAATAAAATTAATAATAGTAAAAGCCAACTTTAAAAAACTAAAAAGGATATAATAAATAATAACTTCCCCAGGTGGATTTTATTTTTCTTTAAAGTTTAATTTTGTAGTGTTTTATATCAAGCACTTAAAGTGTGGATTAAAAAAAATACACATTATAATGTGAACACTATTACCGAATATGTTATCACCAAAACGCCAATGCCTTGAGACATTAATCAATATAAAGACTAAAATTTAATTTCTTAACGCGTTTAGAATATCATGTTGTGTACACGTAGGTACACAAGTAATGAATAATATATAAGACATAGATAACGGCAACGTTAAAGCGCTACAAAAAGTGCATTTTTATTACCCTCCGTACCGGAAGTGTCCCGTCTAGACCGTACTGAATAAAAATCGTTGATCCAAAATTCTTAATCGGCCGACCAGTCTTTGACGGCCCTAATAATAATTGTGTGGGAGAGGCCGTTCGTGGAATAGCTCCGCGCCTGTGTGTGTGCGTGTAAATACGAATGTTAATAGTGAGCTTGTGTGCGCGGCGCCGCCGGTTCATTGTCAAGGCCAACTGCCAAATCTCCCGCTTACTTCCCCCTCGCTCCCTCAACCTCCCGCAATGTCAATTACACGAATTCGACGAAACTATCGCCTTGATCCTTGCATACGCCTTGGGCGTTGAAGGCTCGATTCCGCTGTTAGCGTACATAGCAACAAATGCACAGCGAAATATTTGGCCGCGTCTAGTCAGTCATTTGGTTCAAAGGCGTTGAGCTTCACGTTATGGAGTGTAGAAGTAAGGAGTACAGACTGTGTATTAAAAAGTGTCCGTAGAAAACTGTTAAATAAGGGTGGCCCCACTATAACAACGGGGTAAATTTTAAAGAACGCACCGAAAAATATTAGTGGGATAGACGAATTTTTCGAGGTTATATTTACTAAATAAAATTATTTTAGATTTTAGAGCTACTGAGCAGTTTAGCAGCACACTTAAACCGTCGACAACCGCCAAGTTCATTTCATCCCAGTAGCTACTCCAGCGCTGTTGTGGAGAGTTTTTGAGCTGTTATTTATGCTTACAGATGGCCACTTTTTCAACTATTTTAGTATGGGAGTTGGTACTCCTTGCTTCTACACTTCATACTTGACGTATCGCATTCCGCCTGTTTTTTTTTTTTAAATCATAAAAGTAAATTCGCGACGTAGAGCAGATTGATGGTAAGCACCAAACATTGAGTCACGTTTGGTATGTGATCTTGAATGATGGTTTGACCCATTTATCTCAGGAACTGTTTAATGTACATAACATATCGATTAATCTGGAGTGTTATTCGTGTTGATAACGTAAGTTGATTAGAAATACGAAGATGATAAAAACATTTTTATACGTGGTAGAGCCATGCTGCACCTAACTATCTATTGTCATCACCATCATCACTACAATCCCTCACACTTCCTCTGCTGAACATAGATCTCTCCGTTCCTTACGCCACATAATACAGTCTTAAGCCACCTATATAAAATAGTAGTACGTAGTAGAGCCATGCTGCAGTTATATTAGTAGTATAGTCGTAGCACGAATGGGTCGGCTCGACCGGGGAGGGACCACGCTCTCACAGAATACCAGCGTCAAATAGTTGCTTAATGCTGCTGTGTTTCGTATGGTGAGTGTACAGAACCGGATACCCTTTTTACTGGAAACGAGGTATTTCATCTTAGTTCTCACGGGTGACAACGCATCTGCATTTTGATTTGTAATCGAGGATAGATGTAGATGTCTATGGGCCACAGCAACCACTTACCATCAGGTGGACTGTGTACTCGTTTGGCACCCTATCCTATAAAAAAAATTAAGTCCTTTTATTTTAGAAAATATCATGATCATCGTGTTCTAAATGTTATAATTCTAAATCAAAACATTAGGCTCTCGCAGGATATATTTAATTTTCGAGCAGGGGGCAATATTTTTATAACAATCCTTCGATAGTATTTAATAAAATATATTTTTTATATATAAGAGGGGCAAATGAGCACGTGGCTCATCTGATGGTGACTACCACCACCTATTAACAACTACAAAACCAGGGGAATCGCAGGCGCGCTGCCGGCCTTTAAAAAAAAGTAAAATTAAAATTTCTTATAACTGGGAACTGAAGTGAACTGAACTTCCGCATCTTATGCTATGTCTAGCATTCATCATTTGGCTTAAGACGCAGGACCATCTTTTGTCATCCAAAACAGCTCTCAGCTCAGAGACTAATTTTAGATCTCTTAAAATTGATATAGTAGTTTTTTTTTTGATTACATCATTCTGACATTTCGCAACCGAAAATATCATTAATTTACTTAAATATAAATTAATATAAAACATTAACAACATTAATCATCATCCTCATATTATGTATACGGTATCATACATTTATGCATTCAAATATTCATACAGTGGCGAAACTAGAGCTCCAAGCTAGGGCAAGCCCAAGATATAAATTGATAAAAATATAGATTGTTGTTTTTAGCAGTTTTATAAAAATACACCAATCTTGATCTGTACTCCAACCGCTTCAGTTTCATATGTCAGTGCTGTCAAGGACGTGTTTAACAAAGCACACAGAAGGCATACCACTGCTGGATAGATTGTATTACATATCAGCAATTGCATAGCTTCGGTGGCTTTGAAGAAAGCCGTTTGGGTTTGTTTAAGCGAAAGAAAAAAAAATTTACATCCAATACAATACATGAACAAAAGTAAAAGACGAACAAAGTACAAACAAACTATGTACAAAATTAAAAAAAAATTATTTACATTCTAATGGATAAGAGATAAGATAAGATAAGTGGAATCGTCTCGCTTTCTTATGGAAAGATTTAATTACGTCCACGTAAAAAATTGGTGAACGTTTTAATTGTACCAATACCTAACTGTTTTTAATTGCGATAATTGATAAGTCTGAAATACACTCTTAACCTTGTGTATTATCTCAACAAAGTTTAAAGATTTCCTCTCCGATTATCACTTTAACACACTTCAATTCATCACAAGGAACACTATTATCCTCCATTTTCATTAAAAATCTTTAAACTCATAATATTAAATCGCTTAAGATAAGCACACAGAATAAATAAACATTGAAACGTGAAATGAACTTGCAAACATATTGCCCGCGCGCCTCCGTTTTAACAAATTTATTCCCAAAAGCCTGGCTTTAAATCTCTATACTAATTGCTATATATATATACAATCGTAGTCATATTTCATTATAGAATATTTTGCCATAGGTTAGAAAGAGAGCGATCGTCTTCTCGAAAGCCCCGTAAAAAGCCCACGCGAGCGAGGGAGACAACTATTAGCTTAATTAAAACTCATTTTTTATGACAGCAGCAGTATCGCTAAGGCAATACGAGGTCATCGGTCGACATGTGTCGAACAGTGGAGTGCGCGGGAAATTTGAAATAGCTTGAAACATTTTACGAGTTATTTTATTAGATAAATTGATATTATTGATTGATTCAGGTTTAATAAGGCAAGTCCGGCTTTTCGGCTTTAATGGAATCTTCGCCACTGATTCTATATTCTATAATTATCACAGAAATCTAAATAATAAGGCACTTGATTTCCTAATTAATTAACAGTTGTAATGACGTAGGCATCCATTAAGAAAGGATTTTGAAAATTCGCCCTCTAAGGGGATGAAAAAGGGGTTGAAAGTTTGTATGAGTAAACAAGATTAGTTAAACTACTTTATTCAAAACTTCACAGGAGTACTCCTATCAATAAATGGGTAAATAAGTGTTTCAGGCTCTTTCATAATTCAACCCCTAAAAGGTGGAAAAGGGGTGACAAATTCTGAAAATCAACATGGTTATCGTTTTTATGGTTTATCGGGTCGCTGATTACGAAAACAACAACTATTTCAAAATCCAACGAAGCAGACGGGAAATAACTACCATCATCCCCAGTGGGGGTGCGATGTGGTCTGTGGTTGAAATGTCAATATGGGTGTCGTTTTATGGTTTTTGGGACGTTAATTACGAAAATGGCATCGATTATGGTTTGAAACCAACAATCTACACAAGTGGAAGATATATAAGTTCATCAGAGGCAGTATGGCGAATCCTTGAATTTCCCATTCATGAGTGTTTCCGTCCCGTAGTTCACCTCCCTGTGCATTTGGAAAACGGGCAAGGGGTTTATTTTAATGAGCAAAATCTGAGTGTAAGAGTGAATAGTCCTTCAACAACCACACTCCTGTTCTTTTTCGATTTGTGTAAACTGTAAAGTGGATAACTTTGCAAAAGCATTGCTCTACTTAAAAGTAGGTACCTGCATACTACGTTTGGGATAAAAGAAAGTTCCAAAGGAGAAAGAGAGGAGCAAAAGTTGAAGGCTGGTCAAAAAAGAGCACGTTCTGGGCAGGGTTTATACTGTGCATCCGAACAATACAGAATGCTATCTTCTACCTTCGCATGCTTCTTCATGTGACCCGGGGCCCAATTTCGTTTGAAGCGTTAAAAACTGTAGATGGTCATGTATATTCCACGTTCCAATCGGCTTGCTTGAAGATAATCAGCATTTGTTCGCAGCAATGGAAGAGGCTGCACTTTGCCAATCACCGCAAATGATACTGGATCTTTTTACGATTATTTTAGTGTTCTGCCAAGTATCAGACCGTTTAAGCCTTTGGGAGAAATTCAAAGAATACCTATCTGAAAATTTTAAAAGGCAATAAGAAAGACAGGGAGATATGGACGTAGAGCACATAACAGATGTGGTATTTAACAAATGGCTTTCGGTAATAGACGATGCAGTATTAGCGTTGGGTGGTCGGCTACTAAAAGAGTATGGGTTACCTCAGCCAAGCTAAGAACAACAATTTGAAAATAGAGCGTTTCTTAAAGAGACAAGTTACGACTTAGCAACATTAGAAAACGCAGTTAAAAATTGTTTTTCACACGGGAAATTCTATGTGGCTTGCTCACGCGTAAGCTCGTCCAGTAGTCTGATCATTTTGGCACACACTAATAGATTAGTAAAAATGTGGTGTATAAAAAAGTTTTGTAGTTTACTAGCTTTTGCCCGCGACATCCAGTTATAATTGCGGCTTGTACCAGCAGACTCTTTTTCACACATGGGCGCGATATAAACAACTCCACGCGGACGAAGTCCCCGGCAAAAGCTAGTACAGAACATAAGAGAAAAAGAATAAAGGAAAGGAGAAAAATGTATTGTTGCAGTTGAAATTGTATTAAATGTAAAAAAGGTCGAAGCCGAAAAAAACCTATGAAACCGAGTCATTAAAATTAAATTAGTTAAATAGTGAATGGCAGTCGAGGAGGGTCGCCTTTAGACAGAAGTTTATCGACTAATTTGGCGATATATTGAAGATGTTTAAAAATGAGGATCATATATAAAACAGACTGATATCTACATATATTATTTGAAAAGTTATATTATTGATAATTTAAAAAAAAACTCAATACTCTTTGTTTCCCTTCGTGACATTTTAACAGCCTAAGCATATCTTGCGATGGAAACAAAATGCCTGGACACATCAAAATATGCAATAAATATCATTCACACACATCTAATTATTTATAATAGCGGAAATATATACAATGAAACTTTTATCTATTAGTATTGTCCGTGACCACGTCGATCCGGCGACCCTAAGCTGATACAATATGTTCTACAGCTTTGATATTATATAAAATATAACGATAAAAGACATATTTATTTACGCATTGAAATGATCAATAGTTAATGTTATTAAATTTCATAACATTAACTAGGTTCTTTATATGGACAGATCAATGATTACCTATTGTTGTGTCAGTTGTATTAGAACTGTTTCTATTTTTTATATAGAATATGGATGACAAACGAGCACACAGTCCACCTGATGGTAAATGGATGCTGTAGCTTATAGACATCTACATTTATCCACGATTAAGTACCAAAACGCAGATGCGTTGTCATCCCTGAGAACTAAAATGGAAATGCGTCATTTCCAGTAAAACAGGACTCTGGTTCTCCACACTTACCATACGAAACGTAGCAGTTTTATAAGCTGCCATTTTACGCTGGTATTCTGTGAGAGCGTGGTCCTTCCCCGGTAGATCCGACTCATTCATGCTACAAAGATAATATAGCTGCAGCGTGGCTCTACCACGTATATATATATAACATCAAATGGGCTTACAGTCTATTTTTATATTAAAACCAACTCAATGAAGGCTTACAGCTTTATTAGAGTAACTTTTATAGATCGTTCGATCGTGAAAGGTAAAAATAAACCCACGCTACGATACACCCTCCGGTATGCCTTGTAATTTTCCCCAACCCTGATACTGTTTAACAAATCTCATAATTCTATTTATAAATTCTTCATTGAGCTAAGAAGTTCTGATTGCCTTTGCACATGCGCAGTATCGAAAAATGCCGTTGGATAGTTCCCGGAAAATGTCTTTATAGTCAAATAGGTTCAGTCAAACATGGTAAAAAAACAAAATCATACTTACAAATAGCTGAGTACAATACGCGTGACAATCAGCTTTTTATAGATTTTTCAATGTGTAAATTCGAGATCTTGTTCAATGCTATTTAAAGAAATAAAATATAGAATATCTACATAGTACTTGAATCGAATAAATTGAATGTAATTTCTTTCGGTTTATGTAGATTCGGTCTAAAACAGGTTCATCTACCTGCCTTGATTGCTTCGTTGGTATTAGAGGTTGAATCCCGGGTCGGGACAAAATCACTTACTGGGTTTTTCGGAAGTCAGTCAAGAAGTTGGCGGTGTTTCACCCCGTACCTAGGAAAGCAAGTAAAGCTTTCTTTCGATTTTTATTTGGAATTAATACATCTGTATTTCATTTTACACTTGCCTCTTATCTCTGCACTACTCTAAGGTAGAATGGTAGAAATTGCCTCAATACGCCTATATAGATTAACATGTTAATGAAGTTAAATAAATAAACATTCATTTCATACATTTCGAATAAAAGAGGAAAGTGCGCCTTCTTTAATTTTTACGGCAGCTCAATGGAGTGATTAATTCTTCGATTCTGTTAAGTCGATTTTAATTATTTTCTATTTTTATTCTTTAAAAGCATATTGGCAAAGTTTTCCCATTATTTATATAATTCGGTCACATAGACCCGATCCTTCCCGAATTCGCCAAAATCTGTTTCAAAATGTTACAATACAGGACCGCAACTCTTTTAGATAATTAGAGAATCTATTTTATTTTTAGAAGATGTGGAAACAAGCATTACCGGAGAAATCCGGAGTGCATTGCCGTATGGGCCACAGCAACCACTTACCATCAAGTGAACTGTGTGCTCGTTTGTCACCTTATACTATATAAAACAAAAATTCGAATCGATCGAATTTTATCGCGAATTGAAACTTAATTGTTCTATTATAATACGAACGTTGAACACATAAAAACGCATTCATCCAAGCCAGCAAGAAGAATTCCACGATAAAACACTATAGAACTGACTTAGCAACGGTCCTTTTAAAAATGGATGCGACGCACAAAACAAGAACAGTCTCTTGTTACATATATGTACCTGGATTAGGAGTAGATAAGTTGGTCGGCCAAGGCCAGCTTACAATATTATCATATGCATCAAGTTGCATACGTACGTTTGCGATAGATTAGATAGAAATGTACGCGGTGAAATTACACTTTCTTTTTCATCTGTGTTCAGTCACATATTTTTAATATTTTTGTGTCACGTGTAATCTTTAACGGTATATACAAAGGTACGAACACTTACGATTGCGTGGAATTGAGAAAACAACGTTATTTAACAAATTATTACAGGAACAATACTATAAAAAGCGCGTAATGTTAACCAGATACCAGATTTGTAATCCCTTTCTAAAGATAAAACCTTTAGTTTTAAATAAATATGTTAGAAAAAGTAAGACAGCTTCAGCACGATTTCATGGACACCGATGTCCTCGAAAGATACACCTGTCTGGTATGCAGGTTTTTTTTTATAGAAGAGGGGGCAAACGAGCATGCGGCTCACCTGATGTTAAGTGACTAACGCCGCCCATGAACAACCTCAGCACCAGGGGAATTGCAGGTGCGTTGCCGGCCCTTTAGAAAGGAGTAAGCTCTTTTCTTGAAGGTCCCCAGGTCGTTTCGGTCCGGAAAAATCGTCGGTGATAACCTATTCCACAGAGAGGTTGTACGCGGAAGAAAACTCCTTTTGAAACGTACTGTGGTGGACCGCCAAGCATCCAGATGGTGTGGATGGTATCGGGACGTTTGCCGCGTAGTGCGTTCACGAAATTTGGCGGCTGGGATTAATCCGAACAATTCCTCAGAGCACTCTCCATGGTATATGCGAAATAAAATGCAAAGAGATGCAACATCTCTTCGCAGCGCCAGTGAATCGAGCCGATCGGAAAGCACTCGGTCGTCGACGATTCGAGCCGCTCTGCGCTGGATGCGGTCAAGTGGAAGGAGCTGGTACTGGGGAGCCCCAGCCCAGAGATGGGAACAACCCACCACCTCCCATGGCCCCACCGACCCTCAGGTCATACGGGCCTAATCTCGGGAGATGCGCGCGGTACTTGCACCTTGCTCTTTCCCGCGCGCACTTTCTTGACTCCCTACAAATATTTATTCTGTTCCTTGTCCCAGTTTAACGTCATTCTCCCCCTTCTGGGGCTGACGGCACAATAACGCCTACGTCGTCGGGCCTTCCTACCAGCATCCTTTCCTGCCTTCTCCTGCGATCGTGCCACCTATGCGCAAACTCACGCAACAGCCCGTAGTTCACCCCATCGCTGACGAGATCCGAGTAGTAAATCGGTCCCTGAACCGTTCGAACCAGCCCATCCAACACTTTCGCTCTTAGATCGTCATACAGAGGACATTCCCATAGGACATGGTGAACATCCTCCTCTGCCGTACCACACTCACACATACTGGTTTCACACAGTCGCATGTCATGCAGTCTCTTTTGAAAACATCCATGTCCAGTGAGAATCTGGGATGTTTGATAGTCCGGTGAGACCCAGGTATACCTGAGTCTCAACGCCACCTCCGGGAAAAATCGATTTAACTCACGTCCTTTCGTTTCGTTTTCCCATCGATTCTGCCATACGCCAATCACCTCAGTCCAGATATCGCGCTTTCGTCTGCTCAACTCCTCTTTGGGCGCGGTCAAACGTGCCACACCCATCCTACCAGCACGGATGACCTCCAGGTCAGCAGGGAGAACGCCAGCCAGCACCGGTAAGGCCGCCGTGCTAGTGGACCGGTACGCCTTGGTCAGCAAGACAAGTGCAGATCGTTGCGATCTCAGTAGTACGCTACGGACTGTGTACATGTTCGCCCGCTCATACCAGCACTCTGCTGCATACGTGAGCGTGGACACAAACACTCCTCTGTAAATAATTTTTAAACTCGGATATCGAATACCCCATGACGAGGTCGATACGCGAGTCATTTTGCCAAATCCCTTAGTCGCTCTTTCAGAAATATCAGAAGCGTGTTGCACAAATGATAATCCTGAGTCCAAAACCACGCCTAGTACCTTAGCGGTAGTCACGGACTTGATTGATTCCCCACCAAGTTTAATAACCGGGGGGGCGCTGAAGTTTCCCTCTAACAGTCATGGTGGTAGACTTTGAGGAGGAGAACTTCAGTCGATTCCTCAACCCCCATTCCCGTACAAGGTCCAGAGTGACCCGGGCCCTGGATTCAATACCTGCTCTCGTTTCCGATTCAACCAAGATTGTGACATCATCGGCATAGGCAGTCATGGCAACTCCCTCAGGCAGAGGGAGTCGAAGCAAATCGTCCATCAGCACGTTCCACAGTGTTGGGCCCAGCACGGAGCCTTGAGGACATCCCATGGTCGAGGTCTTCCACTCTACCCGGTCCCCGATGTAGAGGCCCACACGCCTGGAGATGAAGTAGTCCACCAAGATTTTATAAATGTTAGGTGGACATCCACCCCTCTTAGCTTTGACCATCATCATCGGCCACCAGGCATTGTCGAAGGCACCGGAAATATCCAAAAAGATAGCTTGCACGTAGCATGCCCGAGAATACTTTGCCGTGCTGAGCAATACTCGCAGCGCTGTTACCGTAGATCGCCCCGGAGAAAATCCGTGCTGGTGCTCGGATATCCCGTGACTAATCACAGGAGCACATCTTAGAATTACACGTTCAAGCAACTTTCCCAAAACAGGCAGGAGCGTTATGGGACGATACGCCTTGGCGTCAGTGAGTGGCTTGTCATTACCCTTAGGAATGACAATCAATCTACCGTCCTTCCATACCTGGGGGAAAACCCCCTCTATTACACACTTGGCATACACCGAGTGGAATTCCCTCGGTGCAGCCATCCAAACATTCCTCACGATTCTCGCACTCACTCCATCGAGACCCGGAGCCGTGTTGGGCAAGGCCCTGACTATGCCACCCAGGTCCTCAACCGCAAGTGGAGGTGCAGCTCTACCAGAGGGCATAAACGCCGCCAGCATTCGAACCTGCCGGTGGTAAGGCTTGTCACAGCCAGGGTCGTCATCCGGACAGAGCGCAGTCATCAGGCTGTTCATGGCAGCTACCAGACTATCTGGGTGCCCACCCGCGAATGCAATCCCATTGATCACATTCGCAGGCGGACGCACCCTCCCGCTGGCCAACCTGTAGGCCAGGCCCCAGGGGTCCTCATTGCCAGTATTGGCGACCCTCGTGTGATGCGCCTGCTGCACCTCCACCATCATCTTTCTATATCTCGCACGCACACTGTGAAAAGCCATTCTGGCTATCTCCTCTGATCTACCACCCAGACGCCTTTTACTCTGCCATACACGCCTGAGCTTGCATTGCAGCTTCCGAGTTTTATCCAGTTCAGAATTCCACCATTCATACCCCGCGGAACCCCTAGGGCGACGCTCCCCTAGGCCTTCCTCCGCGGAGCGGATGATGACCCCTGAGAACTCCTCCGCCAGGAGGGCCGCGGGTTTGTCCACATGCAACCATCCCATTCTTAATTTTATGATCGCCCGGAACCTGTCCCAATCCACCCCCCGGTCACGAAAACGCGGGGTCGTCGACGATTCGAGTCGCTCTGCGCTGGATAGTCGGTCAAGTGGTAGGAGCTGGTACTGGGGAGCCCCAGCCCAGAGATGGGAACAGTATTCCATGTGCGGCCGAACCTGCGCCTTGTAAAGTCGCAGGCGGTGTGCCGGCATGAAATACTGTCCCGCTCTGCTGAGCACGCCAAGCTTTTTAGAGGCCAATTTGGCCTTCTCTTCCAAGTGACCACGAAACTGCACGCCACTCGATATGTCAACGCTGAGGATTCCGATACTGGCTGAGGCCACAAGGGGAGTGCCTTGAAACTGAGAAGATACGACAAAGGGGTTCTTTTTAGCGGTTAACGCGCAAATTTGTGTCTTCTGGGGGTTAAACTGGACTAGATTTAGTCGCCCCCAATCCGAGACTCTGTTCAGCAAAGACTCGACTTCAGACACAAGTTTGTCCCGGTACTCGGAGACGTTGTCCCGAGAACTATTGGCTGGGCCGGTGTAAAGAGCATCACCAGTGCTGTCATCTGCATAGCAATGAATGCTACGGGTTTGCAACATATCATTGATATGCAGAAGAAACAGCGTTGGAGATAGCACGCAGCCTTGTGGAACACCAGCATTAATAGGCTTGCAATCGGAGCTTGCACCGTCTACAACGACCTTGATGCTTCGATCTGCAAGAAAGCTGGTGATCCAATCGCACAATTTCTCGGGAAGCCCATAGCAAGGGAGCTTCGAAAGAAGCGCTTTGTGCCAAACCCGATCGAAGTCCTTCGCAATGTCCAAACTAACGGCCAATGCCTCCCCCTTGGACTCTACTGCCTCCGTTCATCTATGAGTTAGTTAGACCAGAAGATCACCAGTTGACCGACCACGGCGTAAACCGTATTGGCGGTCACTTATCAGCTGGTGATCCTCAAGGTACCTCATGAGCTGGCAGTTTACAATAGACTCCATTGTTTTGGAGAACAAGGAGGTGATGGCGATAGGCCAGTAGTTGGACGGGTCTGAGCGGTCGCCTTTTTTAGGGATCGGGTGGACGACAGCCGTCTTCCATGATTTTGGGACTCCGCCTAGGGAGTATGAGTACCGGAAAAGATGCGTTAAAACCGGTGCCAACTCTGGAATCCCACAATTGGGGGGATTCCGTCAGGCCCACTCGACTTGTGGATGTCCAGGGAGAGGAGTGCTTTGCGAACCGAGCGCTGTGTGAACTGCACTTCCGGCATGGAGCACTCACACCGCGGGATGGTCGGCGGCATACTCCCCCCGTCATCGAGAGTCGAGTTGGACGCAAAGAAAGAGCCTAGAAGATCGGCTTTCTCCTTTGCGGTATGGGCCAGTGAGTCGTCCTCACGAAGGCGAACTAGTTTCTCGCCAATTCTGCCTATGTGCTCTGACTTTGCCTTGGCAATGACTCTTTTGAAGGACCTAGAGGCGGAATTATACTTCTTTTTTATTGCGCTGGTGTTTACATCCCGGGACGCTGATGCGTCAGCCCAGGCTCGGTAGCACTCCTGCTTATAGCATGATGCTATTTTACAGGAGCGACCAAACCATGGCTGAGATTTGCCTATAATGTGCACCACAGAGGAAGGAATAAAAAGTTCCATACCCTGAAGTACCACATCAGCGACAGAATCCGCAACAACGTTGGGATCGTCCGGCGAGAAGCAAACCCGCCCCCAAGGGTAGGATGCAAAGAAAGACCGCATCCCATCCCAATCGGCTGACCTATAGTGCCAAATACGGCGGCAGCCTGCAGAATGCAACTGCGATTTCAGCGTGAGTGGCACCACACTCCGGACAAGACAATGGTCCGAGGAGCCTAAAGGGGCTTCGACGGAAATCTGATATCCGTCCGGGTGAGAGTACAGCAGAAGGTCCAACAGGGAAGGTGCATGATCCTCCACATCTGGAATCCGCGTAGGCGAAGTAACCAGTTGTGTCAGACCATATGCCACGGCAAAATCATGAACAGATCTCCCCGCATGATCGGTTAAACGTGAACCAAGCCATTCGGCGTGATGGGCGTTAAAGTCGCCGAGGATCACGATCTCTGCGGAGGGGATCTGCTGTAGCAACGAATCTGTAGCCATTTGGACGTGGTCGAAGAGTCGGTCTGTTTCGGCATTACCGCTATGGGACCTATAGAGGCACCCGTAGACGCGCGGATGGTCGTCGCTGTCTACGCGTAGCCAAAGGATGGACAGGTCCGAACCTTCAAGTCTGCCGAGGTGTCGAGAACAAATGTCCTCTCTGAAGTAAACGCAAACTCCATCCCGAGGCACAAAGGAGTGTTCCAGTTTGTACCCCGGGTAGGAGAGATACGAAACATCAGCCGAAGAGGATACCTGCGTCTCGGTCAGGAAGAGCAGAGCCGGCCTCGCCGTCTCGAGATGGTAGTGGACGGCGTTTAGGTTAGAGTGAAGTCCCCTGATATTGCAGAAATTCACAGTCAGCGTGGCAGGGGTCGCCTTGGTCTTGTTGCTCCGTTTGCCCCGAGCAGTTGTAGTCTTGAGCGGAATTTTGCCCCCCCCCCCCCCAGAATACGCGGGGCAGCCTGAGCACCCACGCTCAGAAGTGGAGAAACATGGTCGTGGATGCTCAGCGAGGGATTCTCCAGGGGTGCTGGTACCCTCCTGGGGTAGTCTATCATTATTTAATTCCGCTACCATGTTGATGGAGGGGGGGGGGGATTTGGGCCGCCGGCCACCTGCACTCAGCAGACGAAACGCGGAAGCAGAGCTTCCACTTCACGCCGGTATTCTGTGAGGTCGTGGTACCACCCCGGTTTGAGCCGGCCCATACTTGCAACAGCAAAGCTGTCGCGTGGCTCTACCACTGTTAAAAGGTTCCCTTTGATTGTTGCTTTGTCGTCAAATATATTTCTAGACTAAAAACTCTACATTCAAGATGCCTATTTCATTATGTGGTTAATAATAGTAACAATAGTGATTATAATAATAATTATAAATATAGTGATAATAATAAAAAAAGTTATAGGATAGGATAACAAACCAGCACACAGTCCACCTGATGGTAAGTGGCTGCTGTGGCCCATCGACATCTACATCTATCCTCGATTACAAATCAAAATGCAGATGCGTTGTCACCCGTGAGGGCTAAGATGAAATGCCTCGTTCCCTTTAAAAAGGGTCTCTGGTTCTCTACACTCACCATACGAAACACAGCAGCATTAAGCTACTATTTTACGCTGGTATTCTGTGAGAGCGTGGTCCTTCCCCGGTCGAGCCGACCCATTCGTGCTACAACTATACTACTAATATAACTGCAGCCTGGCTCTACCACGTACAAATTATTATAAATATTATAGTAATAATAATTTTAAATTGTTAATTCATAGTGCAGGACGATTTTTTACACTACCTCACAAGATAACGTAATATGTATAAAACTAAAAAACTTTTTTTTTGTGAAAAAAGTCTTAAGGTTTAATAAAGGTTTTTGAAAATTTGTACGCGTAATTTCGTCTTGAAATACTAGACATCTTATAAACATCAATCTAAAGATAGCATTGACATTAGCTTCATAAAATGTGGGCGTGCACCAGAGACTAAAATTGCCATGTTTTAAAGTAACTTTTTTACAAATTTCATTTATATAAAATATCATTTTTATAAGCCTGAAGTAACAACTGAACTTCCAGTTCATCTGATGGTAAGTGGGTCCCACAGATCATAGACATCTGCAGTCAACATCAAAGTAGATTCCAGAGGAATCGTAACCTCTGAGGACTAATATGAAATGCCTCAGCCTGTAATTACTTACCCTTCAGACTGAAACACAACAATGGATTGCTATTTAGCGGCAGGTATAGCTACGATGATGATGTAGTGGATATTCTTACATCGCCTCTATAAGGCGTTACCTACTGTTTATTTGGTATGTTATAATATTAAAATTAATTTCTCTAATTTAGGAAAAATACATATAATACATATAACAAGTGGAGAAGGTACAACAATGAACACTATTTTTTTAACGAGCTCACACTGATGGTAATGATAACTGAATGCTCTGACCCATAGAAATTTTCATCCATCTTCAATTAAAAATCAAAATGCATATGCGTTGCCACCCTTGAGGACAAAAATGGAATACCTCATTTCCAGTAATAAGAGTCTCCGGTTCTCTACATTCACCAAACTAAACACAGCACTATTAAGCTGCTATTTTACGCTGGTATTCTATGAGAGTGTTGTCTTTCCCCGGACGAGTCGACCCATTCGTGCTACAACCATAATATAACTGCAGGCTCTACCACGTATTAAATCGACTTTTTAAATCTACTCAGAAGTAGATTTGAAAAGAAACTGTAAGCAACGACATTAAATATTTCTAAATAGCCATTGCGTAGTTGCGTGAGGTGTGGACTAAAAAAGCCGTTAGATATAGGAATTAGGAACGCTAGGCGTCTAAGACGAGGCTGGCGGCTCGATCGATGAGCGTTGAGGCAGGTCGGGCACGGCGCGCCGGTTGCGTCACGCACTTGGACCACCAATATTTTGAACACGGTATATTCTAATCTCATGTTACGTGCCGACGAAATTACGTTATTTTAATAACGTATCATTATAATTAGAATTTTCTTAATTAAATAACATTTAAGATACGTAAATTAATATTTCTATCAGTTCGAAAATTCTTTCTAAAAAAGAATCAAATCCATATTTCTAACTCTGAGATAACTTTTTTCAATTGTCAACTAATGAATACAAATAATTGCTAATACATGTTATTAATTTGGTATGTAGAATCCAATGGCAAAATACAGAAATATATTTATTAAAGTTACAAAAGAATGCGCGAATTTTGAATATTATCCAAAACACCTAATACTTCTAAATATTTCAACCGGTCCCTACCGGTAAGTAATACTCTACATTCGTTAAACTAACAAAATAACAGCGTACTGTTTGGGCAATGTCGATAAGAATTCAGCAGTTGTGTACAGTGCGAGCTGATAAAATGTTAGGATAGGTCAAGGCAAAACAAAATTTTCGCACGCGAATATAATCGGCGCAGCGTCTAGATATAAGCGGAAGTGGGCCAGTAAGTTCCCTAATATTTGTAAATCAAAATGTACGCACCACTTCCTCCATCCAGTCCATGTCGGCTAGTTGCGTGATCAGGATACTAGATTAAGGTTCTCCTACTCGGGTCTGGCGTCACAAGAGTACTGCGCGTCGCGACGTCTGACACACGAGTGCAGCGTCGTGCTCGTGTCGTATGTTGCACCGAAAATTTCCCGCTCAGCCGCTCCCCGCCCTACATCGCACCCCGCTCGCCAAATTTCAAACTTCGAATCGCGCAACGCCATCTATGAACGATTAGTTAGCCTATTCTCCTTCGTGCGTGGCCTTGAACTTGACAACACATCGCGGACGACCCAGTTCCGTTCCGCGGCGCCCCCACCCCGGCGCACACGTACTGCACACTGTCACGGCCGAGTCAACTGAATGGAACCGAGTGCAGTATAGAACATTTTCGCGTCATAACTCGCAACTCTCGTTTTCATTGTATAATATTACATCACACTTGCACTCGTGTATTTACATCGTACGATTAACATGCACATGCAGTCACTAGCACTCAAACAAATTATGAACTTCAAGTTTCGAATTTTATCGTTGTGCTTCTTTAAAACTATTAAACGTTTTCTTCGTGCATTTTGCAATCACTGTGTATTAAAGTAGAAGATCATTGAATTTAGATACTTACTAACAAGTAAATATTCCCCTATTTAAAGTAGCGTCCGTTGTTTTCTTAACATTTGATCACGATGTGATATTCAAAAAAAGGCGAGAAGATGTAAAAATATATCTGAATTTGTTTTATGTTTATCCATAATCGATCAACCATCGGTCTCCCAGATTAGACTTCATGGTTAACACCGGTTAATATGAATGCTCGTCCCGAAAGTAGTCTTTAATCTATAAACACTCACCCCTGTCACCCAGAGGGGTGGGCAGAGACTACAGACTTCCATTTCGCACGATCAATGACAAACCTCTCTCGCCTCCTTCACATCAGAAAGTAGTATGAAATCAAAAAAGGTTAAGAATGATCTATCTGACTCGGTAAAGATACTATTTTACCGAGTCTATATGTCTATATCTATATCTAGTCTTTATCGAGTGTTATTTCGGATAATATAGATAACATTGTGTAGGTATTATGGAGGTTTCTTAAACAATAGAAAATTGAAATGAACCAGTGAAGCGAATCAAAGTAACATGGGATTAACATACTAAAACCGAAAGTTAACTAAAAATTATCTTGGCACTGATCAATTTATTTAGTTATTCCACGATTTGTGTTTTGAAGTACAGCGACTAAGGTGTGTAGCGCCTGGTACTACGACCGTTCAATTACAAATTCATCTGCCAAATGTACCGATTACAGTTATTCCGAAAAATTAGCAAATTAACAAATATTTACTCTTATGCGGTTATCATTAACAAATATTTACAAAAAGGGTCCCAAAAGTCACCCTTGGGGTATAAGGACAACCTATTTACCTGTGTAAGATTCTAGAGTTAATAAGTAAAAATTGTTGAATGCTTTTGATAAGTTTTATTGTGAATTGTGTTTTTTCATTTCTATCAAACACAATATTTTCCTTTATAGGAGAAGAGGCAAACGAGTATGCGGCTCACCTGACGGTAAGTGACTACAGCCGCCCATGAACAACTAGAACACCAGGGGAATTGCAGATGCGTTGCCGCCCTTATAAAAAGAGTTGACTCTTTTCTTGAAGGTCCCTAAGTCGTATCGTTCTGGAAAAATTGCCGGTGGTAGTCGATTCCACAAGGAAGTTGTGCGAGGAAGAAAACTTTTTCTAAATCGCACAGTGGTGGACCACCAATCATTCAAACGGCATGAATGGTATTACAAGTTTTGTCGCGATGTGCGATGGTGAAATTGAGCGACTGCAATTAGTCCGAACAATTCCATAGAACACTCCCCGTGGGAGATGCAATAAAATACGCAAAGAGATGCGACATATCTCCGCGATGCCAGTGAGTTAAGCCGATTAGAAAGAACTCGGTCGCCGAGAATTCGAATCGCTCTGTGCTGGATGCGATCAAACGGAAGGAACTGGCACTAGGGAGTCTCAGCCCATGTTTAGTAATTTCAAAGCTACGTCGCGTCGTCGCGGCTGGATAGTGGTTACACTTTTTTCTACGCGCGGTAATGTGGTTTCCTCCTCTTGTTTTGTATAACTCAATGGCTATACCATCTACTGGAATCCGTTACAATTTTCTTATAGTCGCCTTTTACATCCCTTATAATGGGAAAAGGGGTGATAGATTCTTTTTTTTATAGGAGAAGGGTGACAAACGAGCACACAGTTCATCTGATGGTAAGTGGTTGCTGTGGCCCATAGACAACTTCGTCTATCCTCGATTCTGAATCAAAATGCAAATGCGTTGTCACCCGAGAGGACTAAGGCGGAACGCCTCTTTTTCAGTAAAAAGGGCCTCTGGTTCTCTACACTCATCGTACGAAACAAATTAGCGTTAAGCTGCTATTTTACGCTGGTATTCTGTGAGAGCGAAATCCCTTCCCCGGTCGAGCCGACCCATTCGTGCTACAATTATACTACTAATATAGCTATAGTAGTATGGCTCTACCACGTAAACAGTGGTGTTTGACATTTCAATCTTAATCTCTATTGAAATTAGTTTTTCTCTTATTTCTCTCGCGAATTTTGTTATTTTTTATCTAACCTAATTGCTCTACATTCCATCCCAATTTCAGGGGTGACAAGTCAAGTTCATAATGATTTCTTACATTTACGCGAACACTATACATTGATTAAAACTACGAAGGACCACGCTCTCACAGAATATCAGCGTAAAATAGCAGCTCATTGCTGCTGTGTTTCGTATGGTGAGTGTAGAGAACCGGAGACCCGTTTTACTGGAAACGAGGCATTCCATCTTAGTCCTCAAGGCTGGCAACGCGTCTGCATTTTAATTCTGAATCAAGGATACATGTAAATGTTTATGGGCCACAGCATCCACTTACCATCAGGTAAACTGTGTGCTCGTTTGTCACCCTTATTTTATAAAAAAAAAATGGTTGATCCTGCAGGTCATCCCTGGAACTTCCCGCTAATTTCAATTGCAAAGCGCTCCAAATTTCAACAAATTATTTTGCGAAATCTCGAAGTTATGTTAAAAAAAACGTTTTTTTCAAATTCTTTCTCCTTCGATATCTCACGAACGAATGAACCGATGTTTATTTTCCAAACGGCATTCGACATCATTTTTTGAGGTTAAGAGCTGATTAGTTTTTAAAATCGATCGGTAAAGCCGTTTAAAAGTTATTCCAAGAAAAGTATTTCAAAATTTTTATTCTCGAGATTTCTCAAAATCTACTCTTCCGAATCAGTTCATATTATCACCAAATCTATTCCACATTGTGATCTTTAGAACACCGCAAACCACACCTCTCATGCACGCGCACAAGCACGCGCACGCATTGGCACACACGCACACATCCGTACGGACGTCCACGTGAAATTAGTCAGAATTACTTACTGGGATCTCAAAACGTCGAGATCAGACGAAAACTCGATTTTCGAAAATCGGGGTGAAACCAATAACTCCTCCGTTTTTGAAAATTTTATATTTTCTTAGCGGGAAGTTAAAAACGTGGATTAGGCAAGCACAGTGTGATGGTATGTAATATGAGGTACGTTTATAAGTACGAGTTTTCGCCTCTAGATGGCGTTAGTTATGATTACATTCTTTATTCTATTCTTTACTTTTCTAGATGGCATCACCAAACACATTTTAAGAAAAGGTAGTTTAGCTACAGGGTAGGTCTGAAATTTGATAAATTTAATTTGCCTTTCATAGAAATGTCAAGAGATATATCCAAATAGCAATGAATAAAATTTGAACTTTATGTTAATAGTATATTTTTTATAAATTAATGAAGTGTCAAAAAAAATTACACTCCACCAGGTGTTAAATGGATACAGCAGTCCATGGACACCTAGAGCCAAATTCAAACATAGGAGGCTACAGATGACATGACATCTCTGATGTCTGTCTAATGTCTCTTTGTAATCTCCAGACCAGAATGCAGCACTGCTAATGGGCAGCATGAATAGGCAAGAGAGTGATACTTATCCAGATGGACCACTACACTATATAAATATATGTGTAAATAGCAGTGTAGTGATGGTATAAAAATATCCACTACCCCATATTGTCCCAAAGGAACCGACAAGATGGGCAGCAGCATCATTGTGACAACTCAAAATAATAAAAACTGGTTACCAAACATTGTAACTATGGCAAAATCCCCTCGAGTCAATCCTCAAATGAGGCCTATGTTCTGCAGTGGACTTTTATAGGCTGTAATGGATCGATAAATAAATTGAGTCAAATATTATGTTATAACTAGAAACAATGTAGCAAGAATATTTGACCCAGTCCAACAAATGTGAAAAAAAATAGTTGGTGATAATAAAACTTACCTCATCCATAAGTTATTGATTTGTTATTCATTATTCTTACGATCATCTTCATTATCTTCAGTACTTCTCTAGTTTTGACAGATCTGAAATATATAACAGGATTTTAATAAATCAGAAAAAAAATATGTCCTTTGCTAAATTAAAAGGCTTTATTTACAATTGCGTAGTAATTATGTATGATTTTGAAAGTTAAATTGAGAAATAATTCAAAATTTATAAATACAGTACTCTCTTGCTTATACCCCGCTCGATTATCTGACAAGTACTATGATCCACCGTTTTTTGAAGTGGAGATCGGTCTTGATTAAACTCTGTAATCCGCCGTCACTGAACGTCTTCGACTCAATAAACCGCCGTCTTACCTCTCTTACAAGCGTAAGATGAACAGAATTCTATACTCCCCCGCACAGTGCTAACAACCACTCTTTATTGCGCCCGGACTAAAGAGTGTTTGTTAGCAGGACAACTCATCAGACGAAGAAGTCACATTTCATGCCCTGTTAAATCTGAGAATGCCCTGAATAGCGTATTAAATGGATCCAATAAAATGGAAATTCATACGATATGGTTGCAAATTTATGTAAAATGCGCGATGAAGCTAACAAGTAGATATGTTTCGGTAAAAAACAAGCAAAATTAGACCCATTTCATTCCAAATATGAATAATTACTTTAATAAAAGATTTGAGTTTGTCGATTTCTTATATATAAAAAAATCATAATTTTTTTTTTCAATTTGTCGTTCCATTTCATTATAATCCGCCGAAGGTTAGGATTTTATGGTGACAGATTAGGGAGAGAGTACTGTATGTGTTTAATTCATTATACTTTCTAATTATAAAAAAAATTGAGTTAGAAATACAAAAAAATTACAGCAGACGTTTATGAGTGCATCATAAATCATAATACCAAATAGTTTTATAGAATTTAATAATTATAATTTCAAATTATCTTTAGCTAATCTTATAGTTTGCTAATACGAATATTGAATTACAGACAATTCACCTTAATATCAGATTTTCCATTAGCCATTCATTAAAACAACCTCCTTTCACATAGGTTTTTTAAATCATTATTATATTTTTTGTTTATTTAGTGGATGATGATGAATAAATTTAAAAAAGTTAATTCAAATTAAAACAGCAAAGCGCAGATAAAAAGCCCGATACATTGATCCGATCTGATACATATTAAAGTAATTCTACTATTTTTACAAAAATCTACTATACTTTTGTTTCTGAGAGTGTGGAGAGAGGTGAAAGAGAGAAAATGAAACAGGAGATGGGCAGCAGCATCATCATCTACTATTTTTACAAAAATCTATAAGATTTTTGTAAAAATTAAAGGAAAATTTTTATAGGACCTTGACCATTCTTTTTTATTATGTGCAAGCAGCTATGCAGGTCTAGGTAAAGAGGCCAGTATCACTGCGACCTAGAAGATCTATTGTGATCGCTGCTATGGCTATAGTTCACTGCTAAGCCCTATGTCTTCAATGAATCGAAGAAGTTGCTGTAGGACCTAGACCATGCTTTCTTTGTATTATTTGGTTGCAGATTTATTGAAATTTAATATTGGCCATTGTCTTTCTTCAACAAGAATTGGAGCAGAATGAAAAGACTAATTGCTTCATAACCTAAGAAATAAGCAGATATCTGCATTCATCAATGGAATGTAAAATATTTGCAGGAACTTTATGATACAATTTGTTACACATTGATGATTATGTAAAGAGGATTGAAATAATGTTTTCTTCAAGTCTCATAATGCAGTTTACTTCATCTTCAAATCTCTACATGCAATTTACTTTGCCTAACAGTGAAAAAACATATAAAAACGCCAAACCCATAACTCAGACTGGGGGGACAGTATTGCCAATCATGAAGGTACAATCAACTCTCTGCTCACAAATTCACATGCTTATTTATATTTTATTTATTTATTTATTTCAATCAACAAGGATCATAGGGTAAAATAACATTCATTAACATCTATTCTAATACTAAGATTATAAATCATTACTAATATTAATTATATCAAATGCGTAAGTATTTATAATAATTACGAAAATAAAATTATAATTTAACAATAATAATAAAATAACAAATCGATTTCACAGTTACATACACCATATCCGATTTAATTATATATTAACAAAACCACCAACAAAACTTACCATAATGATATAATATAATTTTTGTTAAAAATACAAAGAAAAATTCTTAAATATATGTAAGTAAAATTAGGTAATAAATTAGTTCATATAACTGGAGTGCCTGTCCGAGGCAATGGTTACATGGACATGAACCCAGTGCTTCAAAAAAGCTCACAAGCTTAGCAAAGTGAGTTTGGTCATTACTGAAGTCAAAATTTCAAAAAGGTCTTTGTTTAGTAGAGATGTATGTGGCAGATGATGAAATTTTTAAAACTTTTAAATATAAAGTTAAGAATCTATACTTTTCTGTAAAGGTCGATACTGCCTTCACATAGAGATAAAAAGAAGATTTTTTTATAACTAAATAGCCAAGGTCAATGTAGAAATACTTACAATGTATAAATCGTATGATTATATTACTTATTTTTCTTTATTGGAGATGTCACAACTTTATAGAAAAGTTACATTACACTATTATGTAAACATCTATTGAACCTACTTTCAACTAAAATAAAAACGGCTTAGTTATTATGAAATCTAAAAATCTAAAACACATTTACAAAATACACGCTGAATTGGTATTTATTCTACAAAACCGAGTTTTTTCCTCAAAAAAAAAATTAAAAATATTGTGAAATGTCAAACATCATCAGTCTCATTCGTTTTTAGAGCACTAGTTATGCTTTTTCCTATAATATAATTAGATTGACTGCATATTGTCATAATCATAATATTGCGTTTACTTAATATGAAAATGTTTAAAGAAGAGTAAAAGTTTATGTTTTCAGAAGATCGAAACATCTAATTAGGTTATAATAATTGACAAATTGACATTATGAGCGTTGACATGACGTTTGAGAGACACCAATGACACCATCGAACATTTGCTTTTTATATTTTACGGCAAAGGGATCTACGCCCATCCAGCCTCATCTGTCGCTTATTTTGTTCACAAAATTATTCACATTATACCATAGATAAATAAATATGTAGCAAGCTACATTATACTGATGCACGAAAAGTTTTTCAGTAATTTCAATATATGTTACACCTTTACTGCAAATGGACCACTACGATAATAAATACTATAATACAGTACTTCTTATGTAATAACATAACAACTCTCACACTTCTTACTCAGAGGGATAGGCAGACTACAGACTCGCAATTGGCACAAACCTGACACGCCTTTAATTCTGCCGATCTTCAGTATATCACCAATTTTATCGATAAATTTCCACCTAGGGCATCCTTTGCCAATTTTGCCATTTACTACTGCAGCATAAATACTTATTTTTGGTTTGTGGTAAAACATTATTATAATGGAGTGTAGAGATATGGAGAACAATATCTCATAGGAGTATAGTTGTGAAAGTGTCCATTTGTAAGCAATAAATAACAGTTCGAAAATTCTCCACAACAGCACTTGAGAAGTACTACAGGAAATAGCTACATCAAATGGACTTGTAGCTATAGTGGCGCTACCCCTATTTAACATTGTTCTACGGACACTTAAAGGCTTCCATCTAGCTTTGATGTTTTACATTCCCAGCCATTAGAGGGGGCGCTCTCCCCCGTGCATACGTTCAAGATCGCAGGTGAAGTTCCAAGAATATTCATTTTACTTTTGTCGTGATAGTATAATTTTTTACCTTTTTATATTTCATAAATGTCGTTTTTAGTAATGTTTATACGGGATGTAGGTTTAAAAAGGGTATATACAACCGAAGGAAAATAAAAACTGCCTCTTCATACAAATTTCGCCTCTACCTTGTACATTTTGTACCTTACTACTATTTTTACTGACACAAGGATATTTCTTTTTTCTATCCATCTTTTTCTATTTTTTTTTTTGGTAATAAATTATATATAAAACTTAAAATACATAAAACATACCAAATATAAAAGGCCAAGTCAATTAATCTAATACTAATATAAACACTAAAAACTAGAGCTAATATGACAATTAAATAAAAATAATATATATTTAAGTGCAGCAACTTTCATGATATGCTCCGCTCAGTTCATAAGAGCTGCGCGAGGGAAAGAGATCAACCGTGAGAGCGAGAGGTAAAGTAACGTTGAGCAACACTGCACACGACTGAACGCCGAGAAATCCCAGCGGAACTGAGAGAATTTTCAGGCGTTACTGGTTTATAAATGGCATATAGGTGAAAAGTACGAAAATATATACTTTTTCAATTTTATTTATTTCTAACTCACTTAAAAATAGTTCTATTTTATGTGGTTTCGAGTACGACTTTGCCACATTTATACTTGTAATAGAAAAAAATAGATATTTGCAGGTAAAAATCATGAAATTACAATTTTTAAGCCCTTCAAATAAGAAAATTAAAGCATTTATAAAAAAGTGACCAGATCAGATTATTGTGATCTGAATACTTTTCTTGATATTGTTATAGTTTGTACATAGCAGAGGCTTTAATAGGACCTTTTACGCATGTAACCTAAACATAGGTATATTAAACACCTAATAGAGCTATTAATTTAAACACCAAAAACCAGTTTAAAATTAAAAACCAGTTTCGAAAATATCAAATCCTACACTTTAAATAAATGTAAAATATGTTTCACTTTTTCTTTTTTAAATACTATAAAAAATATTTGTTTTGCTGTAAATTTTGCGAGAAACTAATTTTTACAAGACTGGGGCCTTAGTACACAGTCTGTACTCCTTATATCTACACTCCTCTTCTTCTTCTTACATCCCTGATCCGGTTATTTGAGGTCGGGTCTCCGACTTTTCTGCGCCAGACAAACGGTCTTGGGTTGTCACATGCGGCAACTGGGCTTTCCTTAGGTCTCTTGCGATATAAAACCACCATGACATTGGCGGGCGGCCTCTACTTCCCTTTGTTTCTGGCAAGCTTAGAGCTATTTGAACTTCATGATCTTCGCTGTGTCTTTTAATATGTCCATACCTTTGAATATTCAACCAACTGGAGAGGCCATGCGCGTTAATTCCTAAACAAAAATTCTGTCAACATCAGGGGGGCGCAAGAAAACCACACAACTGTATACTTAACTGCAAATGCAAAACTAAATCGCGTCACTATAAACGCACACTACAGCATTTGCGTTTGTGTTCATCGCGTTTACGCATACCATCAAATTGTACACGTGTCGATACACTGATGGCGCTGTCTAAATGCGTTAGTAACGTAAGGCGTGGACTAAATGTCGATAATTTTTATAAACAAGTCACCATAGTCCGCATAAGTTTTTATTTGATTATAAGTAATGATATATAAGTATTATAAGTAAATAATATCAAGGTGTTATTTGAAATTCTTTTTTTAAAAGTATTTAAAAATTTTCTTCGGAAAAAAACTTAGAAATGATTGAAAATAAGTTTATTATTTTGATACAGATTTATTTTACATTATGCAGGATAAAATTTAAAACACTTAACAAATAACTAATAAATAAAAAAACTCACTGACATTGCTGAAATATCTCCAAATCAGTTCGGTTTTACAGCATTCAAATCAACTAATGATGCCATCCAAACGATTAGAATCCTGATGGAAAAACATCTCATCTAGCATTCATAGACCTAGAAATAGCCTTTGATCGAGTTCCACGTAGGCCGGTATGGCAGGCACTTGGTGCCAGAGTAATATGTACTGCAAGGCCAACACGAGAGTCAAAAGCCCAACCGGCGTGAGTAAAACTTTTGAAGTCAAAGTGGGTGTCCATCAGGGATCTGCTCTTAGTCCCCTCCTATTCAATCTGGTGATGGACTACCTCACTAAGAATAATGTCTTGCAGACCGAATTTCGGCCACGGCGGCCTGCCTCAAGGGAGGCTAGCCATCGGCGCAGGACAGGATTATAGTGCCCACGTGTACGCGCAAGCACAGGTGCACTCTGTCTTCCCTCACTCTCATAATCCGATGGGACGGTAAACAGACACGACCGGAGAGAGATCAGGTGCAAAACCAACGGCTTTACGTGCTTTCCGAGGCACGAGGGAGAGACACCGCCAACTTTCTGACTCCGAGCAACCACTGAGAATTTCTTGACGAAAAAACTCAATAATTAATTTTTTTTGGCCCGACCCGGGATTCGAACCCAGGACCTAATGATCAGCAGTCGCACTACTACAACCACTAGACCAACGAGGCAGTCACTAAGGATATACCTGCCCCATTGTCATGGACTATTCTATACGTGGATGACATTGTCTTAGCTGCTGATACCGCAAGCCATTTGCAGGAAACTCTTAATACGTGAACACACGCTCTTGAAAAGTACCGCCTGGTAGGAGTAAAACTGAGTATTTGAAATGCACTTTCAGTGGAAACACGGTATCTGAAACTATCTGTATTGAGACAACACCTATTCCTACAGTAGATAAATTTAAATACTTGGGCTTACAACAGATGCAAATGTTGACACAGACGTGGCCCATAGAATAAATGCCGCGAGGCTGAAATGGCGGTCACTTACAGGGGTATTATGTGATCCACGTATTCCCATAAAAACTAAGGGCAAAGTTTATAAAACCGCAGTACGTCCCGCGCTATTGTATGGTTCTGAATGTTGGATAGCAAAAAAAGACGCATGAGCAAAAGGTTCATACTAACGAAATGAAGATGCTTAGGTGGACTGGAGGTGTGACCCAGCTTGACAAAGTCCGTAATGAACATATACGTGGCAGCTTTAAAGTCGCTCCTATTACAGATAAAATCATTGAAAATCGCGTAAGATGGTATGGACCTTTGAGTATTAAACCAAAGGAGACGGCATCGCAAGGCATACCCCTCTGTAAAAGGTACGAGAGTCCGACTCATACGCGTTATATAAAACTAGTTGCTCTGCGTCGTGCGTCATTTCGAAGTGATCGTGCCAGTAAATCGAGCTCCGATAAAATGACATGAAAAAAACAATAAAAAACGTCAAGTATACAAAAGGACAATGTGACTTTTCATCTGTGATTATTTATAACATAATATTAAAGTAATTTTATCATAAAAACTCGTACTTTGTGAATATTTTCGTCCAATATCGAGTGTGGCCATCATAGTTCATAAAGTGCAAAATAATCTATTTTTAAATAAATATAATTTACTACTCATGTTATATATATTAACGAAAATATATTTCCTAATAACCAAATCAGTTTGTGATGAATAATAATCATTACATATAGATGTGTAGTGGATTTTGTTAAATTATTTATATATTCAGCTCAATTTTAACAAGATACTGAATATTATATAATTAAATATAATCGATAACAAGTATTTATTAAAATATTATACAAAATACAGGCCAAATAAGTCAAATCGAAACTTGCTACCTCGCAGCAAAAGTGTGGAATTTTATATAAAAATAAACTGCAGCCGAAAGTATTGCACTATAGTGATGAACGCCGCGACTTTAGCTATCGATAAGTTAATTAACCTAATTAACCATGCGGGTTTGTCTGCGAACCGGTCTTTAGTTTTTATTTAGATTTTATAATAAAGTATTACAAAAAAGTAGTAAATTTTTCTATTATTGGTTTGTTATTACAGATTTCCAAGAGATCCTCTTAGGTGGCACACTTGGATTGCAGCTTGTAGAAACCATGAATGTAGTATAATTTTTGTACGCCATACCTTTATTATATATATATAATCCTTATATAGCACGAACTAGTCCTACTCCCACTGCGAGTACGAGCCAACACTTAGGCCAAGGAAAAATAAAAAAAATGCCTTGACATAAAAAACAATAGCATAAACAGGCTTCGCAAGTTTGCAAGAAGTACTATGCCCTAACACTTAACTATTACTCACCAAAAGCCTATCGCTATGTACGTGAAACTTTTGGAACATGTTTGCTTGCACCTGTACATTGACTAAGTGGTACACTACCATCGATCGCCGACCAGGTTTACTCAAGAAGCGCTGACGGCATTAAAATTGAGATCGGAGAGTAATCCTGATAAATTTTTTTATTGTACCTTGGTAATGGATGAAATGAAAATTAAGCAATTGAGAGAATACCATGCTAGTAGCCAAAGGCATTATGTTTATAACCAAAATGTTTTTTAGAACTTGCATGGTACTCCGTCAATTGTTTTATTTCATAATTTCTTGTCATGGTTACTCTCTAGTCTAAGTTTTAAAACAGTTAAAGCTTTTTCTTTGTGCAGCCAAGTCGGCCATAAATTGTATTGTACCACTTTGTTATAGTATGTGATGAAGGCAGACCAATTTCAAAACTTTTGATATTTCGCCCATATGGTTAAGCTTTCGGTGAATAGTAATGTAAAGTTTAAGCAAAACATCTTTCTGGGGAATACTTAGCCCTAGGTGGATGTCGCGTTTTATTTTTAAGCAGCTGTCTGCTTAAAGTTCACTTTGTTAAACTTTTATATACTGTAAAACTTTATTGTTTTCCTAATTTATTAAATATTTTCCAGATAGTTTCAACAACAACTATTTTTAATTAGTGGTTTTATGATTGAAGCTTTATAATAAAAACAAAAACTTTGTTAACACCATTTAAGACGATAAAGTGATACTTGACTTTTATTTTCAAAAAATCAGATTTTTAAAATAAGTTAACTAAACCTATTCCGATTTGTTAAATGTTTTAAATTTTATCCTGCATAATGTAAAATTATAATAAAAAATAAAAATATAAATTTCTTCGCAACCTTCCGCTAAACAAATACAATGATGTGTCTTACCTGGATTGAAGAGCACCTCCCGCCCTCCCTTGCCCTCAATTGCATGCACTAACTCTGTCATCATTACTCCCAACACCACTATTCCAGGCAAGACACACCATCGACGATAATACGACACGTGTTTCGCCTCTACACAAGTCATCTTCAGGTAATGGAGACTCTGCGGCGGCTGACCGCTAAGTGAGCGGCGAGCCGAAACAGCTGCTATTTATACACGCCGACATAATCGCTCCCCACCAAAGCAGTGAGTGACCGCGCCGTGCGATAACAAACCTGCTACTAATTATCATTATTGTTATGATTAATATTTTTAAATACTATTATTATTATTGTTTTATTGATATTATTATAGTTATTTATTATTATTAATCTTAAAATTATTATTAAAGATTGGCCTTAAAGATGTTTAACAAAGTTGAATTAGAAACATTTGTTTGTTCATTCAGCAGTGCATAATTACCATTATTACTTTTTAAAATCTCCAACTGCTCCAGCACACACAGCCGCAGTCCCTTATTACAAGTACGTAGAACTTCAAAGGAATGGTTGCTAGCTAGGTTGTGTCCAGTGTCCAAGAGATGTTTAGCAAAATGGGATTTATCAGGATTACAATTTCTGTACGCGGCCAAATGCTCTTTATAGCGCGTCCCGAAATTGCGACCAGTCTGACCCACGTAAACGGCGTGGCATTCGTCACAAACAAGTTTACAAACACCCGATTTTTGACTAATATTTAACTTATCTTTATTATTACAAATATTCCTAAGCGAATTGTTTGTTTTGAATGCCACGTTAACGCCGTTTATCTTAAGAATATTAGCTATTTTTTCCGATATGGAGCCTAAGTAGGTCAAACTACCCACATATCGCCGGACACTTTGAGATCGAACCGCGTACAAAGACGGTACGATTTCGTGTAGAGGCGAAACACTTTTCGTATTAGCGTCGATGGTGTGTCTTGCCTGAAATAGTGGTGTCGGGAGTAGTGGTGCTGGGACTAGTGGTGACGGAGTTAGTGCATGCAATTGAGGGAGGGCGGGTGGTGCTCTTCAATCCAGGTAAGACACATCATTGTATTTGTTTAGCGTTAGGTTGCGAAGAAATGTATATTTTTATTTTTTATTATAATGGATTTCCGCAAAGTAACGCCTGATTCTATCAATTAATGTAAAATCATATATATATATATATATATATATATATATATATATATATATATATATATATATATATATATATAATATATATATAAAAATGTACGAAAAGACATTCCTACGTTGAACAAATTACTTGTCGAATTGCGATATGAAATAAATTTTATAAATGTGTGTACTACACTATGTTAAAACGACTAGGATATAAATACAAAAAGTGTTAATCGAAACGAACAATTTTAGTGAAACGAACAGATATATCTGCCTGGCAATTTAATTATTTGAAACAAATTAAAAAAATACCGAGAAGAGAGGCGGACTATTGTCTATTTAGATAAAACATTTATTCATATGAGGTCCAAAAATTTGGCAGTCAGTTTCTGAAGAAGGTGTATTGGTCAGAGGATTCATGTACGGGTAGACGATGGATAATTGCACACGCTGGAACTACAGACTGCTTCATTAATAATGATTTACTGCTATTCAAGTCACAAACTAAATCATCAGACTACCATAACGACTGAGTTTTACCAAACCTGTCACGTAATTGTGTGATTGTGATCACACAATACCGTGACACCATATTACACTGTTCAAACAAATAAAAGCTATAATATGGCAAGCCTCAAAATAGATATGGTAGAGTAGCTTCAAAACAAGGGACTGTTGTTTTCGCCAAAAATGTTTTATATGAATTGATAAAAATAAATAAACCAAAGCACACGTATAAAGCTCACAAATTAATAAAATCACATGGTCATAATGTTTTGCAACTGCCCCCACATCACGTGCATTTAAATCCAATTGAGGTAATATGAAGAGACGGTTCGCAGAGAAAAATGTGGCCAGAGAGATGATTAAGTGTATTCACTTATAAAAGAATTGTTTGACTCAATAAGCAATCAGCTTTGGAATAAAAAGTGCTCTAAGCGATGAAGGAAGTGATCGCTTTTTATTGTGGGTTGGCAGTGACACTGACGAAAGTGATAGTGACAGTGAGCATCTAAGTAACATTGAAGAAGATATGATCCCTTTACACCTTATTGATCATAATTATATAAAGTGATTCTTTTAACCCTGTCTTAATAAATTTAACCTGAATATTCCCATTGATATATGGATTGTTTCAGAGAGTATGACACTTAAAAAGTCACTAAGTGTAGATATCGGTACCTTCGTAGTAACAGTTGAATTACGAAATTAATGCCCTTACTCATTCGAAATAAAGACGTTTTAAGGCTTAGCTGTTAGCGCTAAGTGAGTTCGACTGTACATGCCAAGTTTGAACCCGCAACCTCGTGCTTGAGATGCATTCATACATGCTCTTATATCCCGTTCCATAATAACTGTCCCTACATTTCGGGAATGCCATTCGCATTGAAACATGCAACACTGTAAATTACAGGGCTACCAATCGCATCACGCGTCAAGTTACGATGAACCACTGACTTAGAAGTATATGGACTGAGCCACTGACTTAGAAGTATATGGACTGGGCATGCCTACAAAATTAGCGTGACTACCTACAAAAATCTGGCGCATAAAATGGCCGCATTTTATAGGGTTATAACTCTGCAATATGCGCAGCTGATATCGATATTTTAACTAATATGATTTTTTTTCTTATTTTACCAAATGATGAGCTAATGACGTCACAAGAAAGTGTTGTCAAAATAAGCAATTGACAAACTGTTGTTGTCTTCCTTTTCTAATGAAGCTACTGCTTTGTTAAAAAGAAACAAAAGTATTTTTGACAAGTGTGTGTCGACATTATAGATATTTGTATAACTATTATTTCTATAGTAGAATACGCCGCCTCCATAGTAGACTTGGGTCGTTATGTCATTTTCAAGAAACGTAACGAAACCAGTGACTTGATCGGCGTCACCTGTTTCAAAACTAGTGATTTTTGTAACTGGCTATTTTTATTCGGCTACTGTGATTGTTTGCATAAATATCACCACCAACTATACAGTTACACACGAAACGAAAATAAATTTAATCACAATCTGTGTTTGTAGCTATACAGTAACTGTATACTGTTAAATCAATAAATTAACTTCCCTTCATACTTTATTCAGGTTTAGGACAAACTGCATTAAATGTATTTATGATTGATTTGCGTTTACTATGACACTAATATTTTCATAAAATTATTAATGCAGGCATATTGACAAGTCAATTTGATTGTATATACAATGATTATTGATATTTACAGATTATTTACACTTTTTCAACGTTTTCACTGTCATTTGTTTTTGCACTTTTATTTACACTGTACAATTAATTTGTTTGTTTGTTTGGCTATTTACACACAGTTTTTAAGTTTTATAATATTATAAACATTTAAATTTTTAAATTTTTATACACATTTTTTAGTTTTATTTTAATTTTATGAATAAACGAGTTCATGACTCCGTCAAAAATGTTTTAAAAATTATTTTAGTTAAATTCAATGTGACTCGCTTCCCGGAATCGCAAACCGTTGAAAATATTTACAAACAGAGATTACTCTATTTTATTGTCTATGTCTATAGTCTTACGTATGAAAATTAAACGTACAATAATACTGTTACTTACGATGGTTTGTTTATTGTTGTATGCCACATGTGCGCTTTGCGCTCGAGCGACCGACAGTTAGACGTGGGTAGTTACGTCATTTTCAAGAAACGTAACGAAACCAGTGACTTGATCGGCGTCACCTATTTCAAAACTAGTGATTTTTGTAACTGGCTATTTTTATTCGGCTACTGTGATTGTTTGGATAAATACCAACCAACTATACTGGTGGAGCGTCGAGCCTAAGGTTGCCGAAGTCTAATTCCCCCGGTCGAACCTTAAAACCTATTACGCGAGCTATTAATCTAAGTGGACTGTATCTACAAAATGTTTCTACACTTATATAAACGGCGACTATAGCATGCGGTACAATGCACTCGCTCTTCCCTAAAAACGAACTATTATTTGCCAAATCGATGAAAGGAATCCTGCTTGATTAGGAGAAAACAAAATTGGAGCGGGTCAAAACACAATTATATCAAGCAGGCAATATTATTAGGAATATTGACTCACCGGGGGTGTCTCTTCTCCGCTGTTGGGCACTATAGCTGCGACTTCTGGAACTTCTTCTGGACAGACACTCTGAAAAGAGGCGGTGCGCGACTATACCTCACACGAGGTGAGGCGGGCTTCCTGAAGCTCGACTGCTTCCAGGCTAAAGCGGTTCTACTAGCGGTGTGGTTCCAACAACGAGCGCGGCGGGAAGAGGTCGCGCGTCGGTCGCGCGTGCCTTTTATTCCTTTGGTTGCGATGATTACGTGATATTCTAGAATCATCTTCTTTCCCCTCCCACCCCACCACCCCGATGTGTCGATAGGAGGGTATGAATGATATCGTTTTGGAAAGGGATAACCGATTTGGCAGCCTACCGTCAAAATAAATAAATACGAATGGTTTTCCGCGCAACCATCTCCCCCGCCCTTGAAGGATTTCCTTCAAAAAATAACTAAAACAACTAGAGCTAAGATCAAACTAACAAAATAACTAACTAACGCTATGATTACCTAAGGGGGGCAGGGGGCACAAACGGACAACAGGACGCAGGTAAGACCCAACCGTGGTCTTAACGCGAGCTACCCTAATTACTCCGTCGGAACCGGGAAAAACCTCTTCGACAATTCCTAACGGCCAGTGGAGAGGCGGCGTATTCTCTTTGGTGAGCACAACTACATTTCCTACAGCTAAAAGCTCAGTTTCTGTGTTCCATTTTTGCCGAGACTGCAAAGTATGCAAGTATTCCATCCTCCATCGTTTCCAAAACGATTGCAGTAACCGGTCTAATAATTTGTGGCGTGCGGAAATGCTAAGTCTGTTCTCATCCATATCTACGGCGGGCAAATACTTTAAAGGCGTTAAATTCAAAAAATGTGCTGGAATTAGAGCCAGCGGTTCCGAGGGGTCACTAGACAACGTACGACAAAGTGGGCGGCTATTCATTACGCATTCAATTTGAGCGAGCACCGTACTTAGCTCTTCGAAGGACAAAATTTGATCTCCTATTACTCGGTGTAAGTGACTCTTTAGACTTAATATTAGTCTCCCAATTGCCCCCAAAATGACTCGCGGCTGGGACGTTCAGAGACCACTCAATGCGGTTCTCGGCTAGAATGTGAGCGAACCCCGAATTATAATACTTGCTAGCTAAGAGCTCATGTAGTTCTGATAAAATACGTTTTGCACCGACGTAGTTCGTACCGTTATCCGAATATAATTTACCTACAGGGCCACGGCGGGATAGAAATCTTTTAAATGCACCCATAAAGCCTGCTGTGCTGAGATCACCAACGAGTTCTATATGCACTGCTCGAGTAGTTAGACATACGAAAATGCAGACGTAAACCTTTGTGGATCTTATACCACGCCCGCGAGTGAGCGTGACCTTAAACGGACCAGCGAAATCAGACCCGGTGTGCGTAAAGGGCTTTACTGATTGTATTACTCTACAAGATCTAAGTTCCGCCATTTCCGGAAATGACGGCTTGGGGCGTGCCCGAAAGCAAGCTATACATCTGTGCACCCGATTGCGTATTAAACTACGTGCAGAAAGAATCCAATAATTCTGACGCAAGATCGACATCAGCAAGTCGGGGCCAGCGTGCGAATTCAATTTATGATGGTAATCGACTAATAAATTCATGATATGGTCTTTGCGCGGTAAAACTATAGGGTGCCGTTGGTCGAAACTCAACTGCGAGTTGGACAAGCGTCCACCTACCCTTACAATCCCATCCTGTAAAAATGGCTTAAGGCGTTGAAAGGCGCGACTACAAGCTCTGTTCGATTGTAATCTTGTAATTTCTTCAGAGAAGTGTGCACGTTGAAGTTCATGTAATACTAGCGACTCGGTATAGTTGTAATCGGACGCTAAGACATACGAACGTCGCGGTAAAAGCTTCGCGAATCGACAAACGTAAATTACGCTACGCAATAATTTCGACCAAGAGGACAAGCGGTTCGCCAAAGCAATGATTGGAGAAACCCCGCTCGATACGTTCGCCACTAGAGCGTGTCTCTTCTCTTCCGGCGGTTGTGACACTGACGAAGGTTCGAAATCGGTTATTGGCCATTGCCAGGGATCCAAGTGAACCCAAGAAGGTCCGTGGAACCAAAGCGGGTGGTCCATTATTTGCATCGGGGTGAGTCCACGGGATAGACAATCGGCAGGGTTTTCAGTACCGGACACGTGATAAAAGTTCCGCGTTTCCAACTCGTCTTGGATCTTGGCCACTCGGTTCGCGAAAAACGTATCCCAACGGTGTGGTGAAGAATGAACCCAGCATAAGGCGACGGTGGAGTCGGAAAAGGCAAATATCCTTTCTATATGAACTCTATCCCTACATGCGCTGATAACTGCGGTAATAAGCTTGGCGAGTACTAATATTGCGCAAAGCTCTAAGCGCGCCAGGGAGACAACCTTACGGGAGGAGACTCTCGACTTAGAACTAATGAGGCTAATCGAATTTCTACCATTATTCTGAACGTGGAAATATACAACGCCTCCGTAAGCCTTCTCGCTGGCGTCTGCAAACCCAACGACCGTTATGACGCTATTTCTATCGACGTTTATATGACGCGGTATTTTAATTTCTCTTAGTAAAGGAAGTTCCTCTCTAAAGCGCTGCCACAACCGAACAATGCTGTCAGGCGGCGAATCATCCCAATCGCATTCAAATAACCAAAGTTGTTTAGTCAAAAGCTTAGCGTACAATACCACCGGAGCTACGAAACCCATGACATCCCATAATCTAGCAACGCATGACAGTATTGTGCGCTTTGTGCATTTCTCTACGGGCGGATTTACCTTAAGGCTAAACACGTCGGACTCTGGTGACCAACACAGACCGAGCACCTTGTGTGTATCAGAATCGTCGAATTCCTTTATCGCCGAAAGACGGTGTGATAGTGGGATTGTATCTAAAACCGGACGCGAATTACTAGTCTACTCGACAAGATCGAATTGACCCGATTTCATGAGCTTTATAACCTCGGCGGTGGTTAGGGTGGCCTCCTCCACGCTATCGACCGAGTACACAAAATCATCCATATATAAACCGCTCTCAATTGCCCTCTTAGCTTTAGGATAAGAGGGACCTTCATCGTGGGCGAGCTGTCTCACCGTGCGTAACGCATGAAGTGGGCTCGACTTTAAACCAAAACAAACGCGGTTAAATTCAAACACCATTAGAGGTTCCTTTGGGTTGAAACGATATAAAATGCGTTGGAATCTACGGTCGCATTCACGGACCCCTATGCAAAGAAACATTTGGCGAATATCGGCGGATAGTGCTATACTAAACAAACGAAAATTGGCTATTATATTAAATAAACTGCCCTGTAAATTTTGCCCACTATAGAGGATATCGTTAAGCGACAGGTGAGTGCTAGTTTTAGCACTAGCGTCGAGCACTACACGTAACTTAGGTGTAAGTTTGTCCTCCCTAATGACCCCGTGGTGTGGTATGAAATACGACGGTGTGTCTTCGTAGTTATCTAATTTCGAAGCCACGAGTGATATGTAACCTTCTCTTATATATTCGTTAATGACGCCGTCATAAGCTTCTTTTAACTGGGGTGAAGCGAGCATCCTACGCTCCAAGCTGTAGAAACGTTTTTCCGCCATTTGACGCGAATCGCCGAGAGATAAAACATCTCCTTTAAAAGGTAGCGCTACACTATATCTACCGTCGCGATCACGAACGGTCGTGCGGACGTAAATTTCCTCGCATAATCTGTCATCTGAGCTAGCTATTGGAGGGACGTTCACCTCCTCCATCTCCCAAAATTTGCGGACTAACGACTCGAGCGGTTCGACAGCCATACCACAATAAGAGGTTGCCGAAATACTATCTAGATGGGGGCGGAGCCAACGATGACATAGCCCAATACGGTTTCCAGTGCGTAAGGCGCGGTATGCGAGTAGTTGCCCCTGACCTTGTTATTTAGCAAAAGATGAGGGAAAAGCGATACTCCAATGAGCATGTCTATGTTTCCGGGAACGGCGTAAGTGTCGTCCGCTAGAGTCAAATTTTTAAATTCAATCATTGCCGAGATGTCAACCGAAACGGTTGGCAACCGTTCAGTGATCCTATCTACTACTAGCGCATTTATATCAAAGTTAACGTTACGATCTATCCGAGAATAAAATTTTAAATTTATATATATCCCTGGGTATCTTTACTAGTACCTCCGATGCCTTTGACTACAGGACATGAAAGTGACCTATTTATTACTAAGCCTAAGCGCTGACAACATTGTCGCGTTATAAAGCTATTTTGGGCTCCGCTGTCCAGCAGAGCACGGATGCTTTGTTCGTTTCCACGCGAATCCCTAACCAAAATACGCGCCGTACCCAGTAACACGGTTGAAGGAGGTTGTGCTCCCATATTTGCCAATGAGCACAGAGCGACATCACCAGGTCGACCGCTAGAATCGTTGACTTTGGTAGGGGTGAATTCCTTGTCCGCTTTACTTGACGCCGCTATGTTGCTATTTTCAAAATGTAATAGCGTGTGATGTTTCCTGGCGCACTTGCTACATACGGAACTCGAATGGCACTTTGCAACCAAATGCTTATCAATTAAGCAGTTCAGACATAGGTTGTTTGTCTTTACTAATTTATAACGTTCGCTTAGTGAATATTTACGAAAAGTCGCACAATTATATAAATTACCGTGTTTATCTTTACATACGATGCAAGCATGCTGAAGTGATGCTGACGTAGCGGTTACGTAAGTTAACGACCCTGCTATTTTAGATGGTTGAGTCTGTCTACGGTCGATGCACCTTTTAATCTCCTGTTTAACGTTCGGAGAGCGCTGCATCACCTTTATTTGATCTCGCACGAACGATGCTAATGAATGAAAGGAAGGCATCTCCGAGCTACGATGCTCCATTACAAACGCACGCACGGTGTCGTGGTCCAATTTCTTTAGTGCAATATGGAGAAACACCACGTCCATAAGGTCATTAAATTTCAAATTCTTAAGTGCAGCCACCGATGCCACAAATTTATCTAAAAACTGCTCTAAGCCGTTGCGCGGATGATATAGGTTTAAGATCGAATATCTCGTTCAAATATTCGGAAGCTAACATTCTCCTATCTTCATATTTAGTTTTAAGCGTTTCGAATATTAACAAGTAATTGTTTGCTGTAGGTGTAAAACCCGAGCAAATTGACTGTGCCCTGCCACTAAGTTTACTAATTAAATAATATAATTTTTCAGCGTCCGATAACGATGGGTTATTGTGTATATTGTTTTGAAAACTACTGAAGAAGAAGGGCCATGTCTTAATATCACCATTGAATACCGGAATATCTATTGGCGGCAACCTAATTGAGTCGCGTTGACGTACCTGTATTTCCGGCTTTGCTTTGTTTTGAGATTGTAAGAGTTTCTCCGTTCTTTTCACGCGATACAACATATGCTAGAAGCGGTTGGTAGTTCACTATGTATTTCGGGTCGATTTGTAATTCCAAATGATTAATTTGGTCTAATATTCTTTCGTAATCCGTCTGCAAAGAATCCACCGTTTCAATTTCATTCAAAAAAGTTTCCCGCACTGCTTCTACATTGATGTTCTTTATGTGATCACTAATACTTTGTATACGTGAAAAAAGTATGTCCCTCTTGGCATAAAGCGTTTTAATTTTAATTTCATTTCCACTAACTGCCGTTTTAAATTATTGTAATAAAGTTATATTAATCACAATTAATCTCACAACGCACAAATTATAGAGAATGAACACTCGTATGCCGTATTACGTAATTAAATCGCTGTAACACCTGTTACAGCGAGTCGAGGTGACGCGTGTCGCTCGCTAAACTCAATATATTTTTAATCAAAATTGTCGGGTAAGCGTACAAAACGATTGCTATTACTCTGTTTCAATTATTTAAGCGACTAATAAGCTTTAAATTTAAACCAAATACAAACACTATTTTAATGAATAATTCTATTTTTAAACGAATACTACTTAAGTCTATTACATAAATTAGAGTGCATTATCTAAATAATTAATCTAATAATTCGACCAGAAAATGGTTGAACGACTACTAAACACCAGTCCAAATCCTGCCGAAGTGACCATAAAATGGTGGAGCGTCGAGCCTAAGGTTGCCGAAGTCTAATTCCCCGGTCGAACCTTAAAACCTATTACGCGAGCTATTAATCTAAGTGAACTGTATCTACAAAATGTTTCTACAGTTATATAAACGGCGAATATAGCATGCGGTACAATGCACTCGCTCTTCCCTAAGAACGAACTATTATTTGCCAAATCGATGAAAGGAATCCTGCTTGATTAGGAGAAAACAAAATTGGAGCGGGTCAAAACACAATTATATCAAGCAGGCAATATTATTAGGAATATTGACTCACGGTTCTACTAGCGGTGTGGTTCCAACAACGAGCGCGGCGGGAAGAGGTCGCGCGTGCCTTTTATTCCTTCGATTGCGATGATTACGTGATATTCTAGAATCATTTTCTTTCCCCTCCCACCCCACCACCCCGATGTGTCGATGGGAGGGTATGAATGATATCGTTTTGGAAAGGGATAACCGATTTGGCAGCCTACCGTCAAAATAAATAAATACGAATGGTTTTCCGCGCAAACATATACAATTACACACGAAACGAAAATAAATTTAATCACTATCTAAGAGCTTGGCTATACAGTTAAATCAATAAATTAACTTCCCTTCACACTTTATTCAGGTTTGATTGGTTATGATTGATTTGTGTTTACTATGAAACTAAGATATTTATAAAATTATTAATGCAGACGTATTTACAAGTCAATTTGATTGTATATACAATGATTATTGTTATTTACAGTTTATTTACACTTTTTCAACCTTTTCACTGTCATTTGGTTTTGTATCTTTATTTACATTGTACATTTATTTTGTTTGTTTGTTTATCTTTTTACACACAGTTTTTAAGTTTTATAATATTATACACATTTAAATTTTTATACACATTTTTTAGTTTTATTTTACTTTTATATATAAACGAGTTCATGACTCCGTCAAAAATGTTTTCAAAAATTATTTTACTTAAATTCAATGTGACTCTCGCTTCCCGGAATCGCAAACCGTTGAAATTATTTACAAACAGAAATCACTCTATTTTATTGTCTGTGTCTATAGTTTACGTATGAAAATTAAACGTACAATAATACTGTTACATAAGCTGTTTTGTTTATTGTTGTATGCCACATGTACACCTTGTGCTCGACCGACCGACAGTGGACTCTCACAATAATCACAGTTAACAGTAATAACGCATTTACAAAAATAACTAAACTAGTTGTAATATTACTCGAAATTAGTGATTCGGTTACACGCCGCGTAGCCAGTTATTGTATCTAGTGACGTGAAATAACGCCCACGTCTACTCCATAGGTATTATATCTCTATGCTATGAACAGACAATAAATATTTTATAGTTTTATACTATAGATTTAGTATACTACATATTTATTTATCTATGGTATATGTTTCCTTTTGGTTGGCAACACTGTTTGAACGCCGACGTTTTTGTCTCTTTGGGCCAACTCATCGGTCTTTGACACGAAATATGTTTGTTTTCAGCACATTAGGCTATGAATTTTGACCTTTTCTGTGTATGAAATTAAAATACTGTAATTATTAAACCATGGATGTATACTATCTCGTTTTCCTTTTAAGTATTTTCTGGCGAGGATGCCATGGAATCATGTGGAGTTTGGCTCCGAATACCCAAAAATGTTTGAAAGAAGAACTACATGCAAATGTGCTCGTTGCTGGAGAGTATGAAGTAGTGGAAGCGCCTGGTCAACGAGTCGATTATATCGTAAGTAAAAATCTGCGAACTTTACGTTTTACTTTACCTTTGCCAAGTGTAATTAATACAATTGGAAAATGTGTAAAATATCTTTCAGTATGACCTAATAATTAGCAATTGTACTATTATAAAAATAAATTGCAGGTAAGAGATTCAAAAGGCCACATTCTGTCACAGAAGGACTCGATAAACAGAGGGAAGTTCACATTTGTAACCGAGACTTATGATACTTTTGAAGTTTGTTTCATATCCAAAGTGCCACCAGGTAAGCTTTTATGATAATATTAGTAAAGTTATGGCCTATATCTTTAATATATTTTCATCCTTATGATAATTACAACCTATCAAAGTCTACTGATGAACATAGAACTCTAAAAGATTGACATAAAGTATGATGTTGTGCTACCCTCATTCACAACTCTCTGCATCTTTCATCAAGTCAGCACTCCATTACTTAATTGAAGGCTTTGGCCTATACTGTGCTTGCAGGAATGTGTCTACCAATTTGAAACCTTTTTCTACCATCAATACATGTCTTACTTAACCACTTCCGTCACTAATATCTGTGTCATACTGTTATTGCCAAATTCTCTGCTGCTAATTAGCATTGCTTGCATGTGCATGCTGTTGTGTTCTGGTCTGAAAGCTCTATATCCATTGTAATTGCAGGCTGTGAGGCATTTTATCTTAGTTCTCAAAGCTGACAATGTGTCTGTTTCTCCTTATTTGGAGATGGCTGCAGGTGTCCATGGATTGCAGTAGCTACAATGGCAGATTTACACATTTGCTCCCAGTAGGCTATTCAAATTTTGCTGTCCCTAGTGACTCCTACAATTTGATGCCCTAGTTCACAATTGTGTTAATTACAATTATTTTAAATTAAATTGTAACTTTATGATTTGTGCACTTTCATACTAATTACATCACCAGGGAGAGAGGGAATGTCCTTTACACCCCAATACCACACCCATTAAAAGGTAAAAAAAACTTTCTCATTCTATGAAAAACTTGCAAAGATATCCGGAAAGATCGACAATAGTGATCAAATCTATAGTAGAAACCTGAATTTGAACATTCATTTTGTTTATTTTTTCCAAAAAAACATATGGTGTTATGTGGTAGACTCCACCCTACTCAGCCTGCTGTTAATCCGCCACTGAGTAGCCACTTACCATCAGGTGGACTGTAAGTTGATATGTTACTTTAGTTCTAAAAATAATTTATTAGTCTGTACTAAAATGTGTATAGCAGTAAACAATTAATCATTTTAAGCATTTTACAACTTTCAGAGCGTAGAGGAGTCAGTCAAGAAGTGTTTTTAAATATAAAAGTTGGATTTGAGGCTAAAAACTATGAAGGTGTAAGTATAGCATATATATTTTAACCTGCATCTGAATGTTATTAGGTCCTAAGTTATGAAATTGCTGTTTCATTCTAAACTTCAAACAATTTTTTTTGTAAATATATATTTAATTATTCCAAGTACATATGTATCAAACATTGTTATCAGTGCACTTTTGTCATTCATTGATGCCTCTACACAAAAATTGCGAAGACAGAAGTTATTTAATGCCCAGATTTTTTTATAGAAAAAGCAACAAAGTGATTGCACAAATGTTTCTTTATTTAAGTGAATGAACTAAAAAATACAATAATAACCTTTTTGTAGGCCATTTGAGTCATAATTTCTTGAAAGTGTCCATCATCATCTTAATGCTTCACTATCAAATTAAAGAACTAAGTTTTGGGTTGATATGGGAACTTAGAGTGTAGGTGATAAGATGAGGTTTTACCTGAGATCTCATAAAATAAAGCAGTGTTATTTTAACTTTTAGTTCTTGACTTAGGACTAAAATTCTAATGTGATTGAAAATGATATAGATAATATGTATATATACATAAACAAACAGATAAATGATATGGAAATTATAGCAGTATGAAGAAGCAACAATGCTTGAAATGTACTCAAATTGCACTTCTTATTTAAAAGAACTTCTGAAAAAGTGCTTTTGTTCGTTATGAATTTTGACTAAATCTGGGTTACCAACCAAGTAGTAGAAGAACTTTGTAACTTCATAGCACTAAGTAAGGTAGGATTTTGGGCATAGATGGTTGAAGGCATTTTATCCTGTTTTGTAAGTTTTTTCCAGTATAAAATAATATATAATATAATGTAAAAGGATATAACAGTATTTTTTTCTTATACTGATAAAAAATTATTTAGTAAGGTCTGAACAGTGTGATGAATGTCTAAGAGCTTTCAATCAAAGATACAAATAAAGTATTTTCAGATTATCCATTTGTGCAGTGTGTAGATGGTATTTGCAATAGAGAAGTAGTAAGCTAGATAGCAATTGACAAGTCTTAGTTGTTTGATAGCAAACTTGTCCATTGTTGTTTGCTATTCTAGGTACTATACCTCTGTAGTAATTGTAGTCACAGATTTTAAGAACCTGTCAAGAATAACACCGGCACTGGTTCTTATGAATCATCAATATTTAATGCTTGCAGATATATCAATATAAGAAAGGAAGAAGGAAAAAAAACAATTTATTTTAACTGTCACAGGTTTTGTGACATCAAACTTCCAAAATGGCAATTTCACAGTGAATAATATTTAACTTAACATAATATGTAGTGAAATAGGGAATTGGTAGATTGCTTTTTATGCTTCTAACTATATATTTTGCCCAGCGTTTGGTTCCATAGTAATCCATACTTATTAATATTATAAATGCGAAAATGTGTTTGTTTGTTTGTCCTTCTTTCACGTCGCAACAGAGCGTCGGCATGGCATGATTTTTTGTATGGGGATAGTTCGGTGGCTGTAGAGTGACATAGGTTACTTTTTTCCGCGGAAAAACATCTCATTCCCGTGGGAAAATAGAATATGTTGCAAAAGTTTGTCCTTCTTTCACGTCGCAACAGAGCGTCGGCATGGCATGAATTTTGCTATGGGGATAGTTTTGTGGCTGTAGAGTGACATAGGCTACTTTTTTCAGCGGAAAAACATATCATTCCCGTAGGAAAATCGAATATGTTGCAAAATTAAATTCAGCTAGGTGGCGCCACCGTGATTCTACAAGACGGACGACGGTACGATGGACGAACACAGAAGGTCAGAATATCTGGATTATTATATCTTTTTACCAAAATTAAGATAAAAAATGTATGGATCTGTATTTTTCCACGCAGGACCGGGAAGAGAGCGATAAAAAACATAAAATTCACCAGCTGATTTTCTTCAAACGTTTTGGTGCATTGTAATTCACAGAATAGGCGATAACCTCGCAGACGATATTAAGTAATCCGTTGATGCTCTGCCTACCTCGCAAGGGTTACAGACGTGATTATAAGTATGGATCAGAAATACTATCACCACCTGTCATGCTTTCACCCTTAACTATTACTTACTTTGGTAGAAACAGTTCTTAGTAAGCCTTATTAATAAGCTTTTGTAATATTTATTGAACGGAAATGAATACAGTTCTTATATGTGGTTATAAATGAATCGGTATTACAATAAGAAAAATTGTGCAAAATTATAAGAAAAATATTTTTTGAGAGTTCTTATTAACTAACGTATACATAGTTTAAATTGATTCCGCTAGATGCCGTTACTAGGTTTTTAAAACGCGGTAACGAAATGTTTCCTGACATGTGCTTAACTCCCGGTGTTGAGCCGCGCGTCAACTTATAGTGCATACGGTACCTATACGCTTAAATTGTTTCTATTTCGTAGCTTATTCGACTACCTGCTTTCGTTGAATGGATTTATATTGGCTTTCATTTTCGGATTTGTGTATTTTCTTGGATCGGTTTTGTTGATTTGGTTGGTATTCCTTCATTATTATATATATTTAGACTCTGGCTTTGATTTTGGATTTTGTTTATTTAGAATCGTGAATTGGTTTTCGTTGTTTTAGGTTGTTTAACAATATTTCAAAGGAATATTAATAGTATAGATAGTGTATACGGTACCTATACACTTAATTCTTTTTTCGTTGGTTATATTTATATTGACTACTGCTTTCGATTTCGGTTTTCTGCGATTTGTTTTGTGATTTGGTTTAAGTTGATTCGATTTTTTTTTGGCTATCGTTTTCGGATTCGTGTTGTGTCTTGAATTGGTTTTGTTGTTTTGATTTAAAAAATATTTAAAAGGAATATTTATTCCTTTTAGATATTTTGGATTTGCTTTTAAAAAAAATATTTAAAAGGAAATTTAATTCCTTTTAGGTATTTTAAAGTTTTTTTTTAAATAGGTTTTTTGTTACTTCATAATGCCTCGCAAACGTAAGTCCAGCCTTTCAAGAGTATCTTCTCAAAGACAAGCGAAAAGATTAGCTCGATCGCTAGAATCTTTAGAAGATGCTGAACTGAGAAGGCAAGAACAAGCAGAGCGTCAGGCTGCTTTTAGAGCATCTGAGACACCTTCTCAACGTCAGCAAAGGCGTCTTGAACAGACAGAGCATCAGGCTGCTTTAAGAGCTTCCGAAACACTTCTCAAAGTCAGCGAAGGCGTCTTGAACAGGCAGAGCGTCAAGCTACTTTAAGAGCTACTGAAACACCTGCTCAAAGTCAGCAAAGGCGTCTTGAACAGGCAGAGCGTCAATCTACTTTAAGAGCTACTGAAACACCTGATCAAAGTCAGCAAAGGCGTCTTGAACAGGCAGAGCGTCAAGCTACTTTAAGAGCTACTGAAACACCTGATCAAAGTCAGGAAAGGCGTCTTGAACAGGCAGAGCGTCAATCTACTTTAAGAGCTTCTGAAACACCTGCTCAAAGTCAGCAAAGGCGTCTTGAACAGGCAGAGCGTCAAGCTACTTTAAGAGCTACTGAAACACCTGATCAAAGTCAGCAAAGGCGTCTTGAACAGGCAGAGCGTCAATCTACTTTAAGAGCTACTGAAACACCTGCTCAAAGTCAGCAAAGGCTATTCGAACAAGCGGAACGTCAGGCCGCCTTAAGAGCCGCGGAAACACCTGATGAAACTCAACACAGACTCATTGAGCAAGCTGAACGTCAATCTACTATAAGGGCATCTGAAACACCAGAACAGACACAGGCGCGAAGAGATGCAAATGCACAGCTCCAAGCTGAACGTCGAAAAAATTTTCAAAGAAACAATTGGTCGGTTTTTAATGACGCAGCATTCAATTATGATCCGTTGATTGATTATAAAAGTCACAGGTTAGTTGTTATCGGACTGATGGACAAGGCGTGTCGATTTTGCAGCGCTTTAAAATGGAAAGATGAGACCGCAGGCATGTGCTGTTCCAATGGCAAAGTGTCTCTTTCGTTCCTTGGGGAACCAGAAGAACCTTGAATGAAAACTCTCTTTTTATATGATGCTAATGAGTCACGGCGCTTTTTAAACAGGATCCGGAAATATAATTCATGCTTTCAAATGACGTCCTTCGGAGTTGACCGGGAAATAATAATGCCGGGATTTTCGCCTACATTTACGGTACAAAGGGCAAATTTATCATAGAATAGGTTCACTTTTTCCAGCTGAAAACGAACAGCATAAATTTTTACAAGTATATTTTATGGGTGACGAAGAAATTGAGGTAGACCGTCGCTGCCAATTTATCCAGGGAGTTGAGAGAGACACAGTGTTCAAAATTCAAAGATTCTTGCATGAACGTAACATTTTAGTCAAAACATTTATAACTGCTTTAGAAAACCTACCTATATATAAAGTCGTCATTCACGCAGATCGGACCCCTCGAAGAGAGCATGAAAGCGCTACAATGCACCTTTAGCATAAACGAAATAGCAGCCGTAATTAGTTGTGATCAATTTTCTTCACGAGACATTGTCTTGCGAGCACGTGATGATACGTTGCAACGGGTAGCCGATACACACAAGTTTTATGACGCTCTGCAATACCCATTGATTTATTGCAAAGGACAAGAGGGTTATCATTTTCAAATTCCACTCATTAACCCGGTCACAAAGGAGCCTACTCCGAACAAAAAAGTATCATGTATGTATTTTTATGCGTATCATATGATGTTGCGAGAGAATGATTTTAACCTCTTAGCCCGGTGTAGACAATTATTTCATCAATTTTTGGTAGACATGTATGTAAAGGTAGAAAGTGAACGTCTCCGTTATATATCTTTAATCGTTGATAATTATATTACCTCTAGCGACGCCAATGTAAACCCCAGAGATTTAGGTAAAATGGTAATTCTGCCCTCATCATTCGTTAACAGTCCCCGCTACCTACACACAAGACACACAAGACGCATTCGACTATGTACGAACTTACGGAAGACCTGATCTTTTTGTTACTTTTACTTGCAATCCCACACGGAAAGAAATAACCGAGGAGCTAATGCCGGGCCAAAAAACTACTGACAGACACGATTTAGTTGCTAGAGTATTTAGATTAAAAGTACAAAAATTAATCTATGCAATTAACAAAGGGAAAATTTTCGGAGAGGTGCAGTGCTTCGTGTATTCAATTGAATGGCAAAAAAAGAGGATTACCACATGCCCACATTCTAATATGGCTTAAAGAGAAGTTGCGGCCCAGCCAAATAGACGACATAATAGGCGCCGAGATTCCGGATCCTGAGCAAGATAAAGAATTGTATGATAGCATCGTCCGAAATAATATTCACGGTCCATGTGGAGCACGAAATTCAATATCGCCATGTTTGAAAGAAGGAAAATGTACAAAGAAATTCCCTAAACAGCTATTAAAAGAAACAGTGCACAATGACAATGGCTACCCTTTACACAGACGCAGAGCTCCCGAAGATGGTGGCAGGAAAGTTACAATCAAATCTCGCTCTGGAGCGTTCGAAACCTTAGATAACAGCTGGATTGTCCCGTATTCGCCCATTCTATGTAAAATGTTTAATGCCCACATTAATGTAGAAGTATGTAGCTCTGTCCGCGCAATCAAGTATATCTGTAAGTACATAAATAAAGGAAGCGACCAAGCAATATTTAATCTCAGGAGTGAAGGTGAGGCAAATCCCGTTAATGAAGTACAGACCTTTCAAGCAGGGCGTTATGTCAGCAGTAACGAGGCAGCGTGGCGTCTCCTTGGCTTCCCTTTACACGAAAGGCACCCAACAGTTACTCACCTTGCTGTGCACTTAGAAAATGGAGAGCGTGTATATTTCACCGAAAGAAATTTCCAAGAAAGAATTGCATCACCGCCAAAAACTACACTAACAGCCTTCTTTCAACTTTGTCAACCCGACCCCTTTGCAAAAACGTTGTTATATTCTGAAGTCCCCCGCTATTATACTTGGAACACATCTAGGAAGGAGTGGAAACGCCGTATTCAAGGCGCGCCTGTTGCAAATTGGCCCGGTGTAAAGTCATCAGATGCCCTTGGTCGTGTGTATATGTATACCGTCCATGTAACTAATTTTGAATGTTTCTGTTTACGATTGCTGCTGCACCATGTTCGGGGTCCTACAGGATATAAAGACCTTAAAACTGTCAACGGTCAGGAATGCGCAACTTATAGAGAAGCATGTGAAGCTCTGCATCTTTTAGAAAACGATAATCACTCGGATGAAACCATGGAGGAAGCTGTGCAGTGCCAGTCACCAGCCAAAATTAGGGATCTTTATGCAACTCTCATATCATCTTGGGGGCTATCTAATGCACATGAATTGTGGGACAAATATAAAGAGTACATGGCGGAAGATATTTTGCGAAGGTTACAGCAGACACACGCGAACATGACATACAATGAACACATTTTAATGAAGCACTTGGAAAAATTAAAGATAAAGTAATGGCAATGGTAGGCAAAAAATTAAGCGACTTCGGAATGATAAACCCTCAGCGAACAACCGAAAATGAACTAAGTGATGAAATTATACGTGAAACAAACTACGATATACCAGCTTTGCAGCAGCAAGTAGCCGAATTTGTACCCCGCTTGCTTCCCGAACAAAAACGAGTTTTTGACAAAGTATTAGGACAAATTGAATCTGGAAATGGTGCACTTTTCTTTTTAGATGCTCCTGGAGGAACTGGGAAGACATTTTTGTTAAATTTATTATTAGCGCAAGTACGGAAAGATAAAAACATTGCTGTGGCCGTAGCTTCCTCCGGTATAGCCGCCACGCTGCTAAGCGGGAGCCGCACTGCACATTCATTTAAAACTCCCTCTAAATCTAGCCCAGGAAGAATCGCCGATCTGCAACTTTAGCAAAAATAGTGCACGAGGTATAATGCTACGACAATGCAAACTTTTAGTGTGGGACAAAAGTACAATGTCGCATAAAAAAAGCTGTAGAAGCACTAAATCGAACGCGATTTGCCAGCAAAAAATTTACTCACTTAACTTTACCTGTCATTCAAAAGGGCACACCCAGATTAAAGCATGCCTCAAGTCGTCTATTTTATGGAACAAGGTGACAAAATTCAGTTTAACTACGAATATGAGAGTGCATTTGTATAATGATATCAATGCTGGAAACTATGCTGACACACTATTAAAAATTGGCGATGGGCGATTGGAAACGGATGCTGAGGGCTGCGTTAAATTGAAGAGAGATTTTTGTAATTTAGTACAGTCATTCCGAATTAATTGCGAGCGTTTATTCAGATTTAACGAACAACATGCATGAAGACAAATGGTTATGTGAAAGGGCGATTCTTGCACCAAAAAATGAGAGCGTTAACAAAATAAATTCAGATATATTAAGCGAAGTAGCAGGAGAAATAACAGAGTATTTGTCAGTAGACACAGTTATGGACGAGGAACAGAGCACTTCATATCCCGTAGAGTTTCTAAATTCTCTAGAGTTGTCAGGTGTGCCCTCACATAAGCTTCAATTAAAATTAGGCGTCCCAGTCATGCTAATGCGAAATTTAGATGCTCCTCGGTTATGTAACGGGACAAGGCTGCGTGTGACACATCTTGGACGGAACATATTCGGTGCTACAATTTTGACAGGCGTAGGAAAAGGTGAAAATGTTGTTATACCCCCTATAATTCCCACAGATCTTCCTTTTCAATTCAAAAGGTTGCAGTTCCCTATTAAGCTCAGTTTTGCAATGACAATTAATAAAGCGCAAGGGCAAACGTTACAGGTAGCGGGGGTCAACTTAGAAAAACCGTGTTTCTCCATGGTCAGCTGTATGTAGCATGTTCGCGTGTGTCAAATGCCCAGAATCTGCACATTCTTTCCCCGAATGAAAAAAACATATAACATAGTGTTCAGTTAGTTTTTTTTTTTCAAAATTCCTACAATCAATTAATCAGAATTCCCACAGATCTTCCCTTTCAATTCAAAATTTCCTATTTAGCTCAGTTTCTTTTCAATTCCAAATGCTGCACCTCTGACGGACCTATTAAGCTCAGTTTCCTTTCAACTCAAAAGGCTGCATCTCTGACGAATCAATTTAGCTCAGTTTCTTTTCAAAAGTCTGCATCCCTGACGGATAATTATTTTCAGTTTACTTTCATTAAAAAAATATCCCATTTCCGTTTGGAATAAACAGGCTATTTTCATGCTTTCCTATACGTTGCGTTTCAAAACATTTAAATAGGCTGACGAATCAATTTTGCGCAGTTTCCTTTTAATGGCTGCATCTCTGACAAATCTATAAAACTCAGTTTTCTTTCAATTCAAAAAGCAAGGAATAGTTCATTTCCCAGTGACCATGCGGGTGAAGCCGCGGGTAACAGCTAGTTGCTATATAAATATTTCGTAGTTAAATTTCATTATAGAACATTTTGCCACAGGTTAGAAAGGGAGCGATCGTCTTCTCGAAAGCTCGGTTTGAAGCCAACGCGTGCGAGAGAGATGATTAATAGCTCAAATCAACTAGTTGCTTTCATTAATTTTGACAGTCCATTGCGTGTTCGCTTTGAGACAGAGAGAACACGAATAAGTGTATTTCGAATTGAAAGCAAACTGCCAAGTGTTGACGTCACATATATGCTACGAGGTCATGACCTGTGTAGAACAGAGGCGCGCGCGCGAAATTTGAAATAGTTTGAAACAGTTTACGAGTTACTTTATTAGTTGATATTATTGATTGAGCAGGAAAGCTTTTTGCTTGAAAGGGAAAGCCTGGCTTATTTGATTCTATGGAGGCTTCGCCACTGCAGAGACCCTATTTCCTACAAATTTGTAATTTGGCATAGTTATGGATATTAATTACGCCTTCAAAAACTGAAAATCATAAAAAACATTTTTATTTTTGATACCTCCAGGTAAATGGAGGATTTTGATTTTTTTTACCCGTTTTTCCATCATATGGGGGATGGTTAAATAGGTCTTTCAAAAACACTGATGTTATGGAAGAACATCTTTTCGATTCAGGGGTCCGTTTGCTAAAAATTATCTTTAAAGTGGTATTTTACATTAATCATGTGTCCCCACTTCCCACCCTTTACCAACTAAACCGCTGCTTTTAAAAACGTGAAAAGTATACACAATAGTAGTATATATATAAATGAAGTTAAAAGGAAAACTATCACAGCTAAGTAGAATTACCGAGTTAACGAGTAATCGTCGGCCAACTTATAAAATTCACTTGAATTAGTAAAAATTTTAATACAAATTCATAGAAAATGACATAAAACTTTGCATTATTATGTTGTATTGTTATTGTAAATTTTAAAAAATAAAGATTTTATGAAGAAAACCGAATTGAAAATAAGTCCTTCAGTTACCATCTTCCTATTTAGACCCATTTTTAGTAATTATAGAGGTCAAACTGCGAACTCAGTATCAAGAAAGAAAGCCCACGTATTGTGATGGTCAACTATGGAACCATACCTATAAAAATATATATGCACAATGCAGGGTCCGTGACACACTGCGAGTTTTTACCTATGAATCTATTTGGGTTGAAGTCAACCTATTACAAAACACTGATTACACTGACTCCAAGGAGCATTGCATACACTGCCGTGTATACTATATAATATACAACACGTAACATAATTAACGCACTTTGAGAAAGTAGTTTGTTCAGAATAGTTTACTGAATCGATTCCTATCATTTTTAATACAGGTAATTTTTTATCTCAAAAATAATTAAAGCAACGTAAATTACAGTCACACTAAATCTGTACAGTCAAAACAAATTGAAATGGACCGTAACTTAAGGCAATAAGACTTTTAAGAGTGCAGTTTTATTTGTATTATTACTAATTCTGTCATTCAATAAAAATAAAGAAAAATGAACTTTATTTCAAGCACGTTAAAGTCTTTGTGTTCGTGGATTTGTACTGTGACCACAATGTTCTTCCGGAATTAGTATAACTAATTTGATAAATAATCAGTGCATAAAAATGTTTAACTAAAAATTCAGTGAATGTATTATGATTATAACATAATATACTAATTGGGGTGTCTGAGGATGTGCGTTAATTACGTTACATATTGTATACTATATAATGTATATAGGCTATAGAAATGTCTAGTATAGTAATCTGTTGTGAAGCGTCTTATACCTCAATATGACTAGGTTTCAATAGTATGATATTAAAGTGATTGTCACTTTAATATACATAATACAATAGACACAATCACTCACAATTAGAGTAACTTTGCTTATAGTTTCTACACTGTAATTTTCATGTTTACTTATATATATTGATTAATTATGTTTTTATTATCGATTGGTCACCATTGGCACTGACGACTACAATCTGCTAGAATAATTGGGTAATAATCTGCGGAGATTTGAAATTGACTAACAAAACTTATCAAGTGTTTGAATGTGTTGCCATTTAGAAAGTTTAATATGGACAATTAACTACAGAAAATTAAAAGGAAGTTTTATATCATTCCCAAAATTGTATAATGATAGTTAAATTAACATATCATTAAGTGGTTTTGCATGTTATGATATTTTATGTTTATGATTTATGATCCTACAGTGTTATTGAAAAATATAAATTATTTTTAAAACGTACATATTATTATGTACAGAGTAATATTTTTTTTAATTGTATTAAGAATTTTTTGTCATTTTTATTGTGTTGCATGCACAATATCTAATTCCACATTTTTAAATTTTGTAGTTTCATTTACTATCATAAAATTAATAAACAGATTGGCGAAGCGGCAAAGTTGAAGCCAATGGAGTTAGAACTGAAAAGGCTGGAAGATCTGTCAGAAGCTATTGTTCAGGACTTTACTCTAATGAGAAAAAGGGAAGAAGAAATGAGAGACACTAATGGTAAGTAACTTTAAAACGCAAAGAATAGCAGCTTAACGCTGCTGTGTTTCGTGTAGTGAGTGTATAGAACTGGAGACCCTTTTTTACTGAAAACCAGGCATTCCATCTTAGTCTTCAGGGGTGACAACGCATCTGCACTTTGATTATTAATTGAGGGTAAATGTAGATGTCTATGAGCCACAGCATCCACTTACTATCTGGTGGACTGTGTACTCGTTTGTCACACAAAAAAGTATTGCATAGCAACATATGAACATGTAAGTACTTGTGTCTGTTAATGTTTCTTGGGATATTCTTATTCAAATATATGTAGTACTTTCTGAAATTTTTAGACAGTGCATGTGTGCGTGTTTGGGTACGTATGTGCTTGTGTTTAAATATATTTCATGTTTGCGTCGCTGGTCTATTGGTTGTAAGATGTGACTACTGATCATTTTGGTCCCGGTTTTGAATCCCGAGTCAGATCAAAATTCAGTTATTGGGTTTATCCAGCAAGACTATAGATCCTTTTTACCGGAACATGCCATCCTAACATATACGTTATGCTCATTGGGTCATTAGTCACCACTATAAAAAAAATATTAATCTGACATATTAAAGAAGCATTTTGTGGAAAAAAGATGTCTACCAATAGGTGGGAGTAGCTCAGCAAACTCTTGAAACCCTCTCAAAAATGAGAAGTGACCTGTGCCAAGCGGTGACATGTAGGTGTAAAGGCTCAATACATACTAATTAATCCTTTTGTTTTTTCAGAATCAACAAACAACCGAGTGCTGTTTTTCAGTATATTCTCCATGGTATGCCTTCTCGGTCTGGCGACGTGGCAAGTTCTGTACCTACGTCGTTATTTCAAAGCCAAGAAGCTAATTGAATAACCTAGTAAATTTGCGGTTATAGCGGCGCGAGGTGGAATGTATATCCTAGAAAAGAGATGTATTTTTGTGTTCCTATGTTATTAAGGGTTTTGAAGTCTAGAGATATTTGTTGAAAAAATCTTTATGAACAAAACCTGTGCTTATAAAATGATAGTAAAAGCGAATGAAACAAAATATTTTAAGCTTCTTTCTTTATCAAACATATAATTATAATTAAACACTTCTAGCTTCACTTTTCCATAAAAATATTTTATTAAAATAGATAAACCATAACAAAGTTAAATTTTAATTTAACATAAGCTTTTTTTGATTTCCAATAACACCTCTGTGTATTAATATTACGAGTATGTCACAAAATACCATTCGTGAAAAGCATCATAATGCGATGTTTCGAATGGTGAGCGTAGGTAACCACATTTATTTTTTACAGAAAACTAGCTAACAAGGCATTCCATCTTCGTCCTTTGAAGTAACAACGCATCTGCATTTTGATTCTTAATCGAGGATAGATATAGATGTCTATGGGCCACAGCATCCACATACCATCAAGTGGATTGTGTGCTCATTTTTTCTAGGTTTTCTTCAATTCAGCAAATAGATTTGTCAAAATTCTAGGAGGGAAAGTGATCTCTTGCATTTTCAGTCTTATTTTAATTAAAGTCATCTGTTTTCATTCTTCATTCAATACGTCATTGGCGAATTATACCAAACAGACAGAAAAAAATAGGAGATTAAGAAATATTGTGAGCTCGCGTCACACCTACCAGCCTATGGCCTCGCGTCACCCTATGGCCTAGTACTAATTGGCAACGATCGTACGAACAAACGATGCGATATCGTTGCACGACGAGATTAATCACCCATTACCTTAAAGTGTCCTTGCAAGTGATCGCGCGAGCATAAGAAATGCTTAATAACGATCGTACGATTGTGAAATAAAAATAGAAGAGGAGTAGAGACCTAAAAACCTAAAAAAACGACGGTTTGCACTCCGGGAGTGCCGGCAAAAGTGAAAACTTGAATATTAACGTTGTGCGTTTTTAATATTTTGGAATGGTTGCGGAATAATTTTGCACGAATTGCTTTAATTATCAGTATAAAAGTACTATCATGTATGTGATAGAATACAATATTCATTTATTGCGCTATCGTACACAAAAATGACAATTATTATTACATTCGCGCAAGCGCCCTGCGCCGCCTAAACGAAACAGCAGGCGCAGGCATACATTTTCGCCGCGCCGTAGAAAGAGAGGGGGATACTTCCTCTTCTACGTCGCGCCGTCCGTCTTACGAATTTTCGATCAGGTCACGTGTCCTGACACGTGTTTATCATTTTTTACCCATTACAAAAAAAAGTGTACAACGTCGCTAAAGAAGTTTTCACTTCAAAAATGTGCATCTCAGTAAACTGCCATTGTTGAAATGGCACCGTTGTGATGGCACCGTTGTGATGGCATGGCGTCGTTGCGCGATCTACTAGGACATCTGTTGGACCATTGCACGATATTTTTCAGCGTGCGATGAAATCGTATCGTTTTATCGTATGATCGATAGCTAATTAGAACGACGTCTTATTCTACAAAAAAAATATTAACATCGGCTTTGCGCTTGCAATTTTGACGCTTTCTAAAAAAGAGTTTTATATTAATTATTATATTTCCCAGTCCGGCCCATTCGGCACAATCTTCAAAACAGCCGGGCGAAACTTTCTCCAGGTTTCGGTTGGTAATTGGGTTTGTGGATTGACAGTATGGTCTCAGAAGACTCGCTAAAATTGTGCAAGGACGAGTGAACCCGGACTTTGACAATTCGACGAAAACTAGAATTTTTGTATACTAGCACAAATGTATTCTATATTTTAATATCTTTTAGACATCACAAGATCCCCGCGTCGTTATCCCGCTCGTGCTAAGATCTCGTGTCGCGCAGTCACGTACTAATTTTGTAATTACTTAATACAGATTTATTATTTAATATTTTTGTTGTATATTGTCGAATTCATGTTAAGTAAGAATTTAAAAATTAATAATTTTTGGAAATTGTTTGTGTTTTATTTATTTCCCAAAAATGCATTCGAATACTTGTTAACCTGATTGCGACAGAGTTCAAAAGGAAAATAGTTTTTGCTGGTATATTTTGACAAATGTTCATATTTGAAATCAATTCGTTATAATTGCGTGGTTAAAGTGGACTATGACGTCAACATTAAATAAATTTCAGGTACTGTCAAAAACTGGCGAACTTAAAATAACCGAATGTTGCGTGATATCACAAGATATTAATGTTTAACACAAGTACACTCCAAATGTAAATTTAACTTATACCTTATATCACTGCAGTCCGATCACAAATAAAAAGCCGGCCAAGAGCGCGTCGGACCACGCTCAGTGTAGGGTTCCGTAGTTTCCCGTCCGTCACAAAAAGTGTTCCCACTTATGAGGTGGGTATCCATTATGTTCGCGCTCCAGCAGCGCTCCGCGCTCCTGCAACTGCTCCCGGTAGTGGGATACTGTTGTTTCCATCCAAGTATAATAATTTTCCTAGAAAGTCCTTATAAAGTTCTACTTTTCAGATATTTTTCATATTTTCTAAACTTATGGTTCAAAAGTTAGAAGGGGGGGGGGCACATTGTTTTTTACTTTTGGAGCGATTATTTCCGAAATTATTGATATTATCAAAAAATGATTTTAGTAACAACCTCCTATTCATTTTTAAATACCTTTCCAACAATATATCACACGTTAGGGTTGAAATTAAAAAAAAATAACTTCCTACTTTACGTATAGGGGGGATACCCTAATAAAACATTTTTTTCCAATTTTTATTTTACCACTTTGTCGGCGTGATTGATACACATATTGGTACCAAATTTTAGCTTTCTAGTGCTAACGGTCACAGAGATTAAGCGAGGACGGACAGACAGACATGGCGAAACTATAAGGGTTCCTAGTTGACTACGGAACCCTAAAAATGTGAATAAAATACCTATTACATACCTCTTTTTTTCTGTTGCATGTCATCAAAACTATTTTTGGTAACAACCAGTCAGCACTGCCTTTCCACCTTAAGGCCGAATACGACGCGAATGACCTTGCTAGTTTCGCAGCAAACCACGCGCCGCCAGTACCTACGCTTTGTTTATATAGACATGTATAATACCTATAATCAAAGCCGTACGGGCTTTGATTATATTTGACTGAACTAGCTCAGATGCAGAGTAATGAACAACACAGAGAGCATTGCTTACTTCTTAAATAAATTTTTCTTATTTATAATATTAGTTCCAATAGATTATAAATTCTGTACTTTATTCGTTATAAAATATTGTTCGAAAAGTTATTGAATTGATAACGATTTTTTTTCTTAATTGGTGCATCGTACGTAAAGAATCTCATATAACTGAAAATGTTTGTTCTTGTGAGACTTACAAGATGCCGTAATGCAAATTGCATAAATAATAAAGAAAAAAAACTAAAAAGTCGGTGATTGCCCCATAGTGGGGATAGGTACTGTGTATGTAAATTCTCACAAGACTACTCCGACTGGTCAATCACTTCACATCCGAAGTATTTCGGTTTTTCTTAATTATGTACTTTTACCCCACGCTTTCGGACAATACATTGACTGACATTATTTGCGGTCTCTGTGCTTGCACTACTCTGTACATTCTTTTCCGACTGGGTCTTGATATTTTACATTTTTAGTGTTTCTCACTTGAAACTAGAAAAGTATAAATGATCAGTTTGGCTAATGTAAATGAGTAAAAATGCAACCTATTAGGCAGCCTCAAACAAAAAATTATCTTACTAAATATAAGTATTAACCCCAAAATACAACATTCGAGCAGCGTTCATGCGATAAACTCTCTTTGTTTTACCACTTAGGTAACATTTATTTCTTTTCCTACCCATATTTACATTTACAGACACTTAAACACGTATAAAACAATAAATTAACGATTTTCGCTACAGACACATCGACTGTTGTTACCTTACGTCACACGTCGAAGCGCCTGGTAATTGTATTACGGCAAACTTTTATCTGGCAATATACGATATTATTATTAGGTGTTTTTAATTAAAAGAATTATGCCTTAACAAATAATATCTCTGTATCGATAATAAAGATAGCAGGTACCTTCGGAATTACAATACAAACATTTTTACGTAAAAGAATTTTTCCTAAATTAAAATTCACAGAGTTTTGGAAGAACAATAATTTTATATATCATTTCTTAACATTCTTTTATTTGTTGTATATTCATTTATTTTAAAATTTTAAAATGACTGTGACATTGTGAAGGACCCGAACAAACCTACAAAAATGTTTTAAAGCTTAGAATTACTTCAGGTCAAAGTTCTAGTCAAGAGAAACACATTAATTTTCGCCAGTTCTCTTCGTATTCGGCCTTAACATGGTATCCTCAATGGCATCGTGCCTATTTAGTGACTTCCTCGTCTGAAGAACCATTGGTAACAAAACGGTTCGTTTTACGCTTGTGGCGCGACGACAGCGGCCCACATATGCTCAGACCGAAGGTCGATGGTGCAATCCATGTTGTTGACAAAGATGCATGCAAGTTGCCAGGAGTTGCATTATTTTTTCTGCAGTGAGTAGAGAAAAAGGCAAGTAATCCGCGAGAGTGCCGTGAAGCAGACGCCAGCAGTAGGGGCTCAGAGCTGTGCCGAACATTAGCGCAGAGAAACTTAACAGAAGGAACAAGAAAAGTAATTCCAATGTTACGGTGAACCATGTTAAGCTGGACCAGTTTGCAAAGTGATGTCCCGGAAGGACGCTGCGAGAGAAAGAGGGAAAGAGCGGGAAATATTCCAATAACTTAAGCGGCGTACACTGGGGTTGTCCGTCGTCTTTTTCACGAGGTTTTACGGTGTTTCCCGTGCGCCCTACATGAAGAAAGGGTGGAGAACTCCACCTCTATTCCCCTCGTCGAGAAAGACCCTGTAAGTACCCTATATAGTGTGCAAGAAGCGTTTTTGTTGCCCTGACTAAGAGAGATGAACAAATTGAGGTTTTAGCTGTAAGGTAACCTGTATCTGAGGCTTGTAAGAAACTGACCACTACAAACAATGTTTGGAACAAATGATGGAAGGACTTTTTGAGGACGATGACAAAAGCTTAAACTTGAGTTTCCGATATAAGCATATTGCGTATTTAGATCAAGTCGGCTTCTTCTTCTTAAAGTGCCATCTTTCCAAGGTCGGCGATCATTAAGCCAACTTGAATCTTTCAAGCCGCGGCTCTGAATAAGGAACGGGTGCTCTTTCCAAACCATTGGCGTAGGTTTTTCAGCCAAGATGTTCTTCGACCCACACTTCGTTTTCCGTGGCCGAGATATTCAAGCTTTCTTTTCTTTACTAAATATACAACTTCTGTTTTTTTCTTTATGCGACTTAGCACGGTTACGTTCTTTATTTTGTCTCTCCAGGATATCCTTAACATTCTCCTGTATTTCTGGTTCTGTGAGGGTCCATGCTTCGACGCCATAAAAAAGAATGGAGAAAACATAATATCGTGCTAATCGTACTCGTATCTGGATTTTCAGCTTTTTATTGCACATAATTAACTTAAGCTTAAAGAAAGCATTACGGGCTTATTCTATGCGGCACCTTATTTCAAGACTGTGGTCTCCCGTATTATCAATCCAGCATCCCAAATATTTGTATTTTCTAACTTTTTGTAGAGGCTGTCCTTTACATAGTAGAGAAGGGTCAGCAGGTGCTATTTTATAAACTGTCATATATTTGGTTTTCCTGGTGTAGCTACTGAGGCCATACGCTGAACTAACAGATTGGATTTTATCTATAAGGATCTGAAGTTCTTCCATTGTAGATGCAATAAGTACAGTGTCATCGGCATAGCGGATATTGTTAATAATCTGACAATTCACTGTGATACCTACATCCACCCGATTCAAAGCTTCACGGAAAATCATCTCTGAGTAAATGTTGAAAATTGGCGAGAGAATACATCCCTGCCGTACTCCACGTAAGATTTCCGAGTCATCTGTTAGTTTTACCCTCTATACGTACAATACACGTCGGTGAACTGTAACCATTTAATGTCAATAGATTAATAATATCCACAGCCCCGGATATTTTTTTGCTCATATTAGATCTTCTATGATACTACACACCTTCCACCACTTCCTGGATCTTCCCTTGTATATTTTCTGTTGCGGGATTCACTTGGGGATGGTATTGGTATTCAGGGAGTTATATTCATACTTTCCAAGTAACCTGCCTATCTAAGCCTTTGTGATTTGTTAATCTGTGATATATTTTTTGCCACTACTGTAACATAATTCTAAACGTTCCCCCAGTTATGCTATGTACCTAGTCCGGCCATAAGTTCTGTTACAAATGAGAATGCATTTTTTTTAATGAAGTAATATAAAATTACTAAAACTTATATTTACATATTTATCAAATATTAAATTTCAGCAAAAAATAAAAACATTATTCCATTCATAATGGCCACCTTTGGCTTTTATACACGCCTTTAATCTGTCTGGCCACGAATCTATGGATTTACGCACTGTTTCCATGGGAAAGGAGACAATCATTTTTGGGCCCACTAGAAATATTAACGTCGTTTAATGGTATTTACACCAAAAAAAGACACCAAATTATAATAGTAAATGGCCTATAGATTTTTCGAAATAAACGGAAACAAGAAATCTAAAAAAAAAAATTAGTTGTTTTGACATTCGTGTTCCGATCATTGGCTAAGGTAATGTAATATTTAAAAAATTATTGTCTTAGAGATGTGAAAAGATCAAAAAATTTATTAAGTAAATTAAGTTTGTATAAAAGGGGTTATTATAGTAAGTATAAAGGAATTTATGGCTGACAATAACCTGTGGGTAAGGTGATCGCTACCAAGCTATTTCTAATTCGTTCTGTGTTGTTAATTATGACATACATGATTGTAAGCTGGCCTTTTTTTTTTAAAGACCCACTGGGTATTTTGCTGGTTCTCTAAAGTCAGAGGTTTTTTCCGAACCAGTGGTAAATTAAAAAAGTGACTTTCAATAAGTATTATTTATAATCTAAATTGAATAAAAGGTTTCTGTTTCTGTACCTACTACTGTTAATAGAATACTTAAATAAATTATGATTTACAATAATAGAGTTACCTACATTATATTTTGTTTTTTTGTAATACAACCAGTTTAAAACATTTCTTACTGTGTGTTGGCAATATCATAAATATAAATAGACATTATCCCTTAGCCATCTTGGTATTTAGAATTACACTCACAACCAATTTTTTTTAAATATAGCAACCTAACAATTACTGCCAACCTCCAGTCAATAAAAATACTTGTAACTTGAAATGAAACGACGGACAATCTAAAGAGAAACTACGATTCTGATTAAAAACCAAAATCATAATGTTAAGAACCATATAATACTATAATAATGTCAATAATCATGAAATGACTTGTACTGAAGTATATTAAATAAATGATGGATGTTAGGTTGAAAAAATAATATTAAACTCAATCCCTTAAAATAATAAGTATTACTAAATAAAGACCATTGATTGCTAAATAATGAATAAAATTTTATAAACTAATATTATTTAAATCTAAAAATTCCATAAGACAATTGAAAACATTTTTACTTTTTTTTGAAAAAATTAAAAGAGAACAAATTTCTGTAGGAAAAGGAATTTTAAGATTTACCAAAGCGTTAAATAATGAAGTATGATCATATAAAGGACACGAGAAGAGAATATGGTTGAGGTCACCAATATCCAAACCACATTCACATATTGAAAAATTTTTTAATATGAAGCCTAGCAAGGTGAACCGAATTACAGCAGTGACCCAAGCGCATTCTACTAACATTGATGTATGTTTCTTATTTAAGAGGTGAGAGTAAGTCAGCTCAAATTCTAATTTCGCCCCCACTTCCCCGCGCGTCGTATGCTATGTACCGACATGTTTGTAATCACTAATACTCTAAGTAGATAGGTCGTTAGATACTTATTTCATTATGTTTATCATATATATGCCTGTTTCTTAACGCCAACCCAGTCGCTTCTTATTTTTATAACGGTTATTTCCCATTTTAATTTTACGTCTTCCTGTTGCGTAATGTGTTTTCTGATCGTAAGCGACACAACTTCTCCCTTCAAAAGCCGGAGCAATACTAACACAGAATACATTTACCCATACTAACGGAGCGACAGGAACCAAGCTTACGCGCCGATAGTTTAGGTAATTTCTTTTTACAGTGAAAATAATGATATTTTTAAAAAAGTAAATAACATAAGCACTGCTTTATGGTTAGTTCAGTTAGTATGCAAAGTTTCATGATCTTATTTAAAGTATTTTATGAATAACAGCGGTTTATTGTTCAGTTTGGAGGTAACTTTGGATTTTTTTTCTATCGAGAAAATTTTACGGAATCGTGTTTTCGTCTAGCATAAACCTTAACATTAATCCTCAACTTTACCATATATTTATTTCAAAATTAATGCTGCAATACTTTCGGCATAACGGAGGATCTTGCTAAGCCATTTGAGGTTATATTTCCTCTTAAGGATAATTTATAAAACCAAGGCTTAGAAGGAATGATGAATGAATGATGATTCAAATGAATTGGAGAAAAGAGGCAGAATCGCCGATCTATAAATAGGATCTAGTAAGGAATTATAATGTTCATAGCTTTTAACTAGGTTAGGAGTTTCTTTATTACGCCAGTATTTTCCTGAATTAATTGAAATGTACTGAGAAAGCAAACGAATTTTAGGGAGTAATGGATGGTTTGAAAATTGAAGAACCCGATAAAAAAAGGAATCCGATAAATATTGTCGTCTAATAAAAAGTGGAGGATCACCGCATTCAATCTGCAAGGCATTTATAGGCGACGAATTCATAGCGCCTATAATTAATCTTAAAGACTTGTGTTGAATGATATCTAATATTTTTAATCCTTTTTTTACTAGCTGGTTCAAGAAATGAGGCATAATCTAATAATTGCATTATAAATTAATTTTAAATAATATGGGTGAGCGCCCCACCATACCCCGCACAAAGCTCTAAGAATGTTTATATTTTTTTCGCATTTTTTTGGGTATAAATGATATGAGGCATGCCGGATAATTTATTATCAAGAATTACACCAAGGAATTTAACTTGTTGAATATTTACGAGCGGATAATCAAAAAGGCGAACTTGGATTTCAGGTAAAACTCTTTTGCGCGAAAAAAAATACTGTATTACTTTTATTTGGGGAAAGTTCTAGTCCATGATCATCTAACCAAGAGGCCATAGAGAGGAGATCTTGTTCTATCGCATTAGCACAAGATTCTATACATTTATCATTAACATAAACTAAGATATCATCAGCATATTGCAAAATTCTACACTTTGAAATAGACTGGTCCAAATCTGACGTATAAATATTGTATAATAAAGGACTTAAAACGGAGCCTTGTGGAAGGCCTTTGAAAACCTTTCGAGTATATTTTAGATCATCATCAATTTTAATATGTATATATCGATCTAGAAATAAATTGATAATGAAATTTAAGCTTAAACATCTTTTCTCTAAGGATGTTGAGTCTGACATTATCGTAAGCAGAAGAAATGTCAAGGAAAGCAGCAAGGACCGATTCATTTCTCGAAAATGCTAGTCTAATATCTGTGGTGAAGATAGAAAGACTGTCATATGTGCTTTTACCTTTTCTGAATCCATATTGGGTATTTGATAACAATCCATGACTTTCTACATACCATTCAAGACGGTTCTTGATCATATGTTCAAAGGTTTTAATTAGAGTTGAGGATAGAGCGATCGGTCTATAAGAAGAGCCGTCGTTAGGATTTTTGTCAGGTTTCAAGATAGGAATAATTACTTGAGTCCGCCAACAGTCAGGAACAAAGCCTATGTCAAATAAAACGTTAATGATATTTAAATAGTAGGATAAAATTTGATCATTACATTTGGCAAGTAGTGAATATGGAATACCGTCTAAACCAGGAGCTGAATCTTGAACGTGAGAAAGGACAAGCTTTAATTCATATAAAGAAAATGGACGTTCTAAGGGATCAAAAAAAGAATCACATGGAATATTTTGAGGTAGCTCCTCTCTCAAAGGAGCGGAAGAGGGGGGCAAGTTTATCCAGAAAAGTATTTATAGATTGAGAGGGAATGGCACCACTGTAAGATCGAGATGAAAAACAACAGCGAAATTTTTTAATATTACGCCAAACAACTGATGAAGGAATTGAAGGAGAAATTGGGGAACAAAAGGCATGCCAACGTGTTTGTTTTTTTGTGCGAAGAGTATTTTTAGTCACTTCTTGTACACGTTGAAGGTATGAATAGTTTTCCGAACTCATGTCTAATTTATATTGTTTTTCGGCTTTTTTCCTATTACGAATGGCCTCAGTACATTCAGAATCCCACCGTGGAGGGGAGGGCCTACATTTATTATTTAGAGTTTTAACAGGAATTGTTTGATCTGCTGCATTTATAACTGCGTTTGTAAATGCTTCAATTTAAAAAACACACCCAAAAAAAAAAAAAACAACAGAAGTTATATTATTTTCAGAAATAGGAGCGATTTTTTGAATTTCATTGTAAAGAAAAATATTGTACAGGTTCCAGTCTGCTCTGTCTAATTTGTATTTAATACATGGTTTTTTGTTAATTTCTGCCAATTCTTTATTCGGAAAGGAAATCAGAATGGGAAAATGGTCACTGCCGTGAGAGCTATCTAGAACTGACCAATTTAGAAGAGTGATTAAATCAGGAGTACAAATTGATAAATCTACAGCACTTCTAGACTCATTAGGACGAGAGCGTTTGGTAATTTTACCAGTATTAAGGACACCAATGTTAAGTTCGTCAATTATTTCAATTAATAAACTACCATATTTATCAGTATTATCACCCCATAAATAATTATGACAATTAAATTCACCAAGAATTATAAATGGTTTGGGTAGGGAGGCTATTAAAGATTTTATTCTGCGAAACGTATGGACAGAAGGGGAGGGAACATAAAAAGAGAAACGAAAGTAATATTTTGAATTCTTACTGCTACAATATTAAAGTCAAATATTTCATCATAAACATCTATAATGGAATAAGTTATGTTATTTTTTATAAGCAAAGCACATCCGGCATAATCATCAGATCTGTCACTTCGAACAAGACAAAAACCAGGTACTCTGATGTTCGAATCCGGTTTTAGCCATGTCTCTGAAATAGCAGCGATACACACATTGTATTTTTTTAATAAATAGATTATTTCAGTACGTTTATCTAAAATGCTTCTACAATTCCATTGAAGGATCTTTCTGAGAGTGAATGTTCTGGAGAATTTTAGGTATAGAATTTAGTAAGTGTGCAACGTGGGACGGTAGTTTCGACGAATACGAAGATATGATTGTTAATAAGGAAACTTATAATGCTTTCTACAGAATCAAAATTACCCTGTGAAGTAACTGGTGAAACCCGAAGAGCACAACCATCCTCAGGTTGCGGAATTGAAAAATCTTCAATAATTTTTGATGACTTTTTTTGTCGTTATCCTGTTTGTGAATGGTGACGTAATGGTTTAGGAATATATAATGATTTCTTATAAGAAGTTTTATTAGATGTAGCGGGGTTGGAAGGAAAATTATCCATTGTAGGATTAGTAGAAAGCGAAGAATTTTCAGGGATTTTAGAAATCAAAACATCAGCATATGATTTTGAAGAAACTTGAAGATATTTTTGAGATGCTTCTAGGTATGAGATAGAATTTTGTGCCATTTCAATTTTAATATTATTTTGTCTTGTGTGTTCAGGACATCTCGAATCTGTGGCTTTGTGGTTACCTGAGCAAAATAAGCAACGAAAAGATCCATTATCTTTGTCGCAAGAAGAAGAGGAGTGATCACCTCCACATTTTGAGCATCTTGGCTTGGAACGACATAAATCTTTAGTATGTCCAAATCTGCAGCACTGAAAGCATTGGATCGTTGGAAGCTTATAAATTTCAACAGGAATGGAAGAATAGCATAAATAAACTCTCGAGGGAGAACTCTGACCGTCAAATGTGATTACGACACTTTCAGAGCTTTCATAACTGACTTTGTCCTCGTTGCAAACTCGGTAATTTAATCTTACTTTTAATACAGGAATAGTGTTTGGATACGTAGATAATTCGGAAATAATCTCTTCTGGTGTCCAATCTTTTGGTACACCTTTTATAACTCCTATACGAGATACGTGAAAGAATGGAATAAAGGTTTTATATTTATCATTTACGGATGGATTTTCTAAAAATAGATTTGCATCAATAAATTTAGAGAATTCAACCGTTATTCTATTTCTCCCGAAACATTTTAGGCCTCCATTAACTATATTTTGTACATTTAATTTTTTCAAAAAGTGACCAAATGAAATGGCATTTAAAGTTTTACCAGAATTAGGAGAATCTTCTTTTACTTGAACATGAACGATAAAAGGACCTGAATCTGTAGAATTATAAGAACGAAGAGATTGAAATCTTTGTGACTCTATTTTTTTATTATCGCTATCAATATGCGTGTTAAGAGATTTAGAGGAGATATAACAATTGGCAGAATTTAATGTTGTGATAGAGGAATGCCAGATGATTGTGAAAGAGGGATTTCAGATGATTGTGTACAAGCAATATTGGATGATAAAGACATGGGAGATTCATAAGCACGTTGTCCTGACATATTGCTTTTGATAGAGTTAGAGCCTACAATTTTAATTTTAGATGATGAAGTATTACCAGTATCGCAGTCCGATTCTGAGAATGAGGAATTGGTGGAAAAAGCTGAAATTCTTCTATTTATGTCAACCCGAATAGCATGCTCTTCTTTCTTCCTTTCCTTCGTTTTATGTTTTCTTTTCTTTTTGTTTCAAATAATTTTGAAGTGGTCATCAAAAATTTCTTGCGATAATGACTGCCGTGGTTTTTTAAATGAACCTTCTAAATCATTTTCAATTTCAACATAAGCAGCGGGTGAGGAAATAATGTTAGTGTCAGAATAATTCGGATCCGGTGGCTTAGGCAGAATTGGATTAGACATGGCGACCGAGAGACTAAAGCTACGTTAAACTGTTTTTTGATAGTATGAAATTGTCGCTAAATGAGATACAATATGAAAATGCAGATAAATATTATTAATATATAAGTACTAAAATATATAAGGAATGTAATCAGAATATTACAAGAAAACTTAAAGTAATTAAAATGACACCAAAAACGCGTAAAACCGTTATTGACGTTCAGTTGACAATCCTTATCACTCACAATCATTCAATACATGTCAAAAATAGAATCCATACGACATTGGTGCATAGACAGGCACTATGTTTTGCTGGAACTAGTGAAAGGTTTTACATCGCTTTTAAAATATTTATAAATGCTGAATATACCTACAGCTTAGTTTTATATGTACTATTATTCAAGTGTGCACTATTTTAACTTATAATACCGATGAATACTACTAGAAAATCGCTTTCAGTTTGTTTTTAGGTTATTGTTAGATTCACATTTTATTTGTTAATTTCTCAGGACTCCGTTTAGATGCAGTAAAACTACTAATATTATTGTAATCTATGGATTATAAAGAATAAATCGATATGCATTTCATTGATAATCTTTAAAATTTGTAGTGGGCCAATTCCCCATAGAAAAATTGATTGTCTCCTTTCGCCACTGTTTGCTCCAGATTTTTAAGAGACTCAATGTCGCCGTGTCGTTTAGAGCAAGCCATGTCCTCTAAAACTGACCATAATTTGTAGTCTAAAGGGTTGAGGTTTGGGCTAGATGAGGGCCAGCCTTCAGCTCTTATAAAATCCGGAATCCGGTTTCAAGTCAGGCTTGGGTAGTTCGTGCCTTGTGACCACGTGCAGTCCTGCTGGAAAGTCCATGGTACATTTTAAAAAAGTGTATTGCTGAAAGGTTTCACAACATGATCCAAGACTGTCTCTTGATACACTTTAGCAGAAGTTTTCACTCCTTTTTCACAAAAATGTAGTTTTGCGATACCTTGATAAGACATGCCCCACCAAACCATCACTGATGCAGGATGATGACCACGTTGTACCTTTCCGATCACTTGAGCAGCTTCTTTAGAACTACGAGCGTATACTTTATCATTTTGCTTATTGTAGTACTCTTCAATCGTGATTTTTTTTTAATCGGTGAAGAGGATATTTCTGTGCTCTTCACCTGCGTATCGCGACAGAAGGCGTTTTGATCGACCCACTCTCTTTAATTGTTAAGATTGATTAAGGGTATGTCCTGTATATCGAGGATAAGCACCGAGCTTCAGGTCTTGTTTTATAATACGCGACAGAATAGCTAGCGGGAATCTTTATTTTTATTTCTAGCTATAAGATTTTTTGCTTCCTAATGGGATTTCAACGAATTCTGGCTTTAACAGCCTTTGTAGTTTTAACAGCACGCGGCCGCCCCGATCATCATTAAATAAGTTGCCGCAACGCGAACCGATTGAACATGATCGAAGTTACGGATCGACGGCACATGGAAAAGCTTTTGTAAATTTATAAGTATACTAGCGGACGGCAGGCATCATGAAGCTCACATGCAGCTATTGGAGTGAATCGCTGCCATTCTTGGACACGCCGCGGGACCAACACGTACACGCAAGTATACGTTTAACAAAACCAAAAACCAAAAAAAAATGAGTACATTGATACATTGGTATGCCTCACAACTTGAATACATTGGCCCTCTTACTTGGCGGAGTGCATCTTAATTAACGCTTCATAAATCCTTTTCTGAAATATCATTTATCATACTCTAATTTTAATAAATGAAGATCAAGTAGATTCTACTCAATTCAAATTTTATGATTTTATATAATTTTATGAATTAAAAAATATTTATAGAAAGTGAAACATCAAGTTTCGATGCTTTATTAATATGCCCATATAAAACAAAATTAATTTGTTAGGTGAGTAAAGAAAATTTACTTTTAATAAAGAAAGAAAGTAAAAACTAACTTCGAACAACCAAAAGGAACTAAGAAAAAGAATAAAATAATTTCACATTCTGAATCTGAAATCAGTGCTCTAAGGCAGTGTTTAAAAATTAATCCCAGACTTCGGAATGTGAAATTGTTATTTTTTTAGTCTACTTTCAATTTTTATTAAGAGCCCCCCTTAAGAGTGCATATTTTCTCCTTTATTATTAATATAGGAACACCACTGAAGACACACCTATTAGACAAAAAAAATAATTATCAAAATCGGTCACAATTCACGAGGATATAGCGTACCTAACATATATATATCCAAAAAACATACAGTCGAATTGTGTATCCTCTTTTTTTTAAATCGGCCAAAAAGAGCTTCTTTTGTTATTTTTAACCGGCTTCAAAAGTGTTTAGCAACAAGACATTTCTGAAGTCAATCATCACAGTAACAGTTTGGGTGCTTTTCATTTAATTTTTGAAAAAATTACACTTGCAGCCGATATATTAACCATATCTGACGCTTATTGATTTCGGTTGTATTTTTTAATGATTCAAAACAGGTTATTTACCATCGTGAACTCAACTTTTTCTTAAGGTGAAGTGGACGCCAAAAGCAGATTTTTCACGCTTTATATGTACTGTTTGTTCGGCCCGCGCGCTATTTAATCGCACAATATTTATTAGATATTTCTTTTTAAAATGATATAATATACTCTTTTATTGAAAAATAAACCCATAATTCACTCACGTATTTACTGGTGAACACGTAGCCTGAAATTAATTGAAATTGATTTAATTACATTCGAATGAAACTGCTTTTTCACTTAGTGGACGCACCTAAAATTGTAGATTTTGAGGAAATTTTGCAATCTTTTTCTATCGAGCCAAAATGTGTCAATCGTGTTTTCGCCACCATAATTCACTAAGAAAAATATTTAACTTCCATAATGAATTAAAAAAAAATGTGAATTCGTAGTTTTAATGACAAAAAATTGCACTTTTAAAGCGTGCAAAATCTGCTATCGGCGCTCACATCACCTTAAGGAAGGATTCTAATAAATCTAGTGCGCATGCTGGGCTGGCGGGTTGTCGAAAACGCTGTTACCCTTGTCCTTATTTGTTCCCTCTGTCCTCTGACGACACCCCACGGCATAATATGGGGTAGTAGATATTCTTACGGCGACTGAATTGTAGGTACTTATTTATTAAAATCATAATTCTACACAGTATACTAGTAGACAAAATGGTGTATATGTATAATAAACTATTCTATACACTTGTATTTGATTTATTTAATTTTTTCTTATTAATTGTACAAATCGATTTCGAAGACGTCATGGAATGTAGAAACTGAATTAGTTTTAAACAAGTTGCGTAACACAACATTTTATGAATAATTTATGTTGAAAATATTTAACTAAAATAATATAATAAAACCGATTTTTTATATAATATTAAAATATATACACAACTGAATTGTAAAATTGTTATAATACTATTCAACATTTGAAAGAATACTCCAAGTCGGTTTTAATACCAATTTTTACGAGTGTTGCAAGCATAATATATTTCGCAACAAAATATGTAACAAAAATTAATATGGCATTAAAAATAATGAAGAAATATAAATCTGACATTTGAATTATCACATTTTTGATTTACAATAAAATATAGCTTACATTAAGCTTTCACAAACAGGAATGAAATTTACAATAAAAAATAACTTTCAATACAGCACATAATTCTATAATTTCCATTCATATAAAACATTCACATAAATTTCTCTTATTCGCTCACAATGGACTTATTATTGACCTATTGCGTTGCTTAAATTACACATGCCTTATATACAAAGGAGAATCGCTCCACTCTGTGGAGATCTGTACATTTGTGACCAAGCTTAAGTTTAGGATCAAAGCGGGGAGTAGTCCAGTTGCACTGTGAGGTGTTTCACACCGGCCTCGCGGAATATCCTCGCGGCCTGCTCCGTGACGTAGCGAGGATCGACTTCTCTCGCCACCTCTAGTTTGATAGCACCGACATGAACATCACTGCACAAAGTCCAGAAATGAGGTTCCTGGACCGCGTGCACGCCGGCTAGGCCGACCACGCGCGTGAACAGGTTAGGTAAGGCGCGTTCTATTGATATGGGAGTCCGTTGCATCAGAACGCCAGCGGAATCGCGCACTAACGGCAATACACTAGCGGCGATTAATAACGCTATCGCCATAGAACATAATGGATCGGCGCGCATCCAGCCGAACATTCGCATCAATATCGCGGAGATGATCACACCGACCGATCCGAGAGTGTCCGCTAGAACGTGCAGGAAGACGCCTCGCATGATGGCCGATCCGGCCCCGGTGGGTGCTTCGATGTCGTCGTGCGAGTGACCGTGGCCGTGGTCGTGGTTGTGCGAGTGGCCGTGGCCACCGTGCGAATGGCCGTGCCCATGGTGGAACGCGTATATACCCACCAGGTTCACTAAGAAGCCAAGGATCGACACCAGTAACAGACGTTCGTGCTTCACCTACAACATTGAAAAAGTAATATATTAATAAAATATTACAAGATATGTTTTAAATATATTCTTGTCTAAGAATATAAGGCTATAAAATAACTAAAAGTTTTTATAATGGAATTAAGTAACTTTGGAATATATTTCACTATATACAGCAATATATCAATAACAAGATAACGATATATCCTACACAGTGTGGTGTCTTTTTTATACATATCATTTTCTATACATATCAATTGTTGTTTTAGTTAATATAGTATCTTAATATAATATGGTATTTAGTTTATATGAGTTCTGGGAACCGCCTTCCTCTCATTTCTGACAGAGTTATGGAGCGAAACGAGGCATTCCATCCTTAGTCCTCAGGGGTGACAAAACATTCGCGTTTTGATTCTTAATCGAGGATAAATGTAGAGATGTATATTGTATATGGGCCACAGCATCCACTTATCATCAGGTGGGCTGTGTGCTCGTTTGTCATTCTATTCTATAAAAAAACACTGCCCAAGTACTGACTTACATACCTATACTTGTTCTATACCGACCCATTCTTACATATACACACCCTTATATACATATCCAGCCCTATTCTATAAAAATAGATTTATCCGTTGCGTTGCTCCAGTGCGTTATGGCGCACTTAACATGTTCTTTTTTATTTAAGTGTGAAGTGATAAACGAGCTTACAGTCCACTTTATGGTAAACGGCTACTGTAGTCTATGGACGCCTGCAGTCAACATACAACAAAGAAGGCTATAGATGCGTTGTCATCTCTGATCACTAGTCCAACACAACAACACTACAGCCTGTAACTATCTCTAAATGCTTCAAATCGGAATACAGCAGTTAAGGCACTGCTATTTAGCAGCAAAAATTTATCCAAGAAATGATTGCTACCAAATAGTAAACTTTACAACATGTCTTTAAAACATTTATATTCCTTAGACATTGTGGATTTCTCACGACGTTTTCCTACATAAATTCTATTGAAACAACAAAAACTGTAAGGATAGAAAGAAAGAAAGAAAGAGAAAAAAGCAAATTTAATACTATGTGCAATTTATATTTAATACACTAAAGCTTCTTCATTTCACTATGTTGTTTCCAAAATGGATATCAAAATAACACTACCACGTTATTGTTAAATATGTGTGTGAAGTAATGTTGCTGTGTTTCGTATGGTAAGTGTAGAGAATCGGAGACTCTTTTTATTGGTAATGAGTCATTCCATCTTATTTCTCAGGGGTGACAACACATCTGTATTTTGATTCTTAGATCGAGGATAGATTACTGTATATGTCTATGGGCCACAGCATCCACTACCATCAGGTGGACTATGTGCTGGTTTGTCACTCAACTATATACATCATTAGCATCAAAAATTTTACTTGTGTATGAATCTTTAAAGAGGCATTGTGATCGTTTTGCTTTTATCACGTTTCAGTTGGTTAGTTGTGCGTTACAAATTACAATCGTTTTTCCAAGTGAAAGAGTAGACATAAAAGCATAGGTTGGCAACGTTTCATACGCCATAAACAGTTAATGACGACACAACAGCTGCTTGCGTATTTATTGAATGCAGCTTATGCACGTTCTAACAATTTGTTTCGAGTAACAGTTAAGTTCTTATATGATATTTTTTAAGTCTGTGTTTCTGACAATACCGCTACCGTTGCAGCCTATTGAAGTCCACTGCTGAACATAGGCCTCCTCCACAGATTGTGACATAGTTATATTTGCCATAGTTGCCATGTTTGGCAAGCGGGTTGGCAACCGCAGTTTTTAATTTTTAATCATTATTAGGAAGACACTGCTGCCCATCTCCTGATTTGTTTCCCTCTGCCGCCTCTTACGACACCCGCGGGATGATATGGAGTAGAGGATATTCTTACGACACCCGCGGGATGATATGGAGTAGAGGATATTCTTACACCGCCACTACTTTCTTACAAATTTACATTCACAAAATTAATACATACACGAATAAGTAAATCAACTTAATTTACTTATTATAATGGTATAAGTGACTAGTGCAAAAGCATTTTGTGACAAATGGACATACAGTTAACTTTATGGTAAGTTTTTACTAGTTGGTAGGATTTCTTTTATCCTTTTAGCAAGTTGAAATTGTGAAAAAATATAAATTCTTCAATTGGCGAATCCAGTCCCACGAATCTGCGACTCAACTACTCGACTCACGTGACTCGACTCCCAAATTTTGCGGTTATTTTGTTACTGAGCAGCATATAACATTTGCAAAAAAAAATCCAAAAAAATATTTTGAGAAACTTTTTATATAATTCAAAATAAATTATCCCGGACGTTTTTGTTGGGGTTATAAAGTATTACCAGACCTCTTCAAAAATATTTTATTAATATTCCCAAAAAATGTAATTTTGCCAATCTCAAATTTTAATCACGTATTTATTGAGTAATTTGAATAATACCTGCAAATCACCAGCTACATTTAGCGGTTTTAAGCAATTTCCTGACGTGCATTAAGCTAACAAACGAATACAACAAATCTTATGCGTAGCCATAGGTGCGAGAAAAATAGCTCCTTGCACTTTGATTGGTTATTTAGAAAACGCGCGTTTATAATTTTAAAAGATAAAAAAAATCTATTTGCCAAAATAATATTTTTTTGGATATTTTTTGCAGATGTCATATGCTGCGCAGAAACGAAATAAAAACAAGGCTTTCTCATGCTCGCGGGACTGGATTCGCCAATTGACAAAATTATATTTTTTCACAATTACAAAACCAAAATTTCTTGCCAAAAGGACCTTTTTAAAATTTACTATATTAATTGCATAGCACGAATGGGTCGGCTCGATCGGGGAAATACCACGCTCTCATATAATACCAGCGTAAAATAGCAGCTTAATACTGCTGTGTTTCGTATGGGTGTAGAGAACCGGAGATCCTTTTTACTGGAAAAGAGGCGTTCCATCTTAGTCCTCATGGTTGACAACTAGAGGTGGGCTGAATATTCGTTTTATATTCGGTATTCGGCATATTCGGCAGATTTACCGAATATTCGTATTCGGCCGAATATTCGGCTACATCACCGAACATTCGTTAAAGTGGTACTCAAGGTGTCCACTGTATTAAAATGTACGAATTGAGTTATGCCATATGTTTTTCATAATTTTACTGATTATATATTTTAAATGGGTTAAATCTACTTGTATAGAGGCTTGTAGAATTAATTTTTGATAAAATGTTTTTAAAATCAAACAAAGAAACATTACATTACATTAGTACAATTCACTTTACTTTGGTCGTCAATTTCTTTAAAATAAGTCTATAGAATGGATCTCCTGCCACTCATTTTTATTATATAATTATGAATTTTCACTAAGGATAACACAACGAAATACTTTTTTCTCGCAAAAATAGTCAAAGCATAAGCATGTACCAGCAATTTTCTCAGTACTAGATGATGCAATAACATGTCAGGTGTGGCGGAAGAGCTAGGGGCAGGGTCCGGCGCTAGTCCCACGCGCGCTATGGCAACTAGTTTCGACATAAATTGGTTAAGTACCGAGGTGATCCTGCCGAATAATGTTCGGCCGAATATTCGGTTCGGTAAAAGTTTTACCGAACATTCGGCCGAATATTCGTATTCGGTGAAATACATATTCGGCCCATCTCTACTGACAACGCATCTGCACTTTGATTCATAAACATGGATAGATGTAGATGTCAATGGGCCACAGCGACCACTAACCATCAGGTGGACTGTCTGCTGGCTTGTTATCCTTATCCTATAAAAAATTGCATCTATTCTCAATTATGAATCAAAACCTAGATGAATTGTCACACCCACAGAAGGAATGCCACATTACCAATAAAAATGGGTCTCTGAGTTTTATGATTTACCATAAATAATAGCTGCTGCTATTTTATGCTAGTATTCTATAAGAGTTTGCAAGCTATAATACAGCTGCAACATGACTCAACTGGAACCACAAAGTTAAAGATCACTTGAAATGATTCACTAAGTATGATCAAACAGTTCATTCTTAGTGAATAATTTCAAATGAATATTAATTCCAGATGGCCGTTAAAAAGTTGTACTTTAAGCTTAATATTACTTACTTTGGTTTTATTTCGTGGTTTGTTTTATCTATTAAAATACATACTAAAAATCTGATTAACTGGAATGCATGGTCACCCAAATTGACTTTCTAAAACTGTTAATGCTCATAGAAAATTTTACCATGTAGTGCCAGTGTAACAATATCCTCTACCTCATATCATTCCGTGGGTGTCGTAAGAGGCGACAGAGGGATACAAACCAGGAGATGGGCAATAGCGTCTTCCGAATAACAACTAAAAATAAAAAAATGCAGTTGCTAACTCGCTTGCCCAGTATAGCAAACTATGACAAAAATCCACCCTATGAGGCAATCTATGGCGGCTGCCTATGTTCAGTAGTAGGCTTAAATAAGCTGTAACTGTAACGGTAATAGCAAACCGTATAAATGTCACAGATATCTCATTTCTATTCATTTTTTGAACTTTTCTATTTGCATTAACAATTGTACTTGGTTTAACTGGCCTTGACGGCTACGGCAGCGCATTGACTTAGTGTTAAGTTGTAGCGCTGCAGATCCGCATGTTCATATCGTATCGCGTGTCTTTATGCAATTTATGTATGTAAATTACCTCAACAATACAGAAGAAATTCCTACTTTACCCCTTGGTAATTTTTTTAAATTAATCCACAGTACTTTTTTCGTTTTGAGATAATATTAAATATATTGATGAGTAAATAAGAGTAAGTTATTGGGTAAAGATAGAATTTTAATAGTTGACAACTTGCCTAAATATCACTATTATAGACTTACAGGTTTTTTTTCGTTATATGTTCTGTGAAGACAAAGTCACAGGTAGGTAAAAGCTAGTATTTATTTTTTACTATTATAAGCCAGTGCTGCACTACTATTCCAAATTATGGTAAGTGGCGATGCATGCAGCCGAAGGATTAAGCACACTGACTTAGAATAACAAAAGCCTATGGAGACAGATGCTAGTAAAGTATTCCACTCCTTTATTGTGGGCATTATGAACGATAAAGCAAACTGTTTGGTTTGAGTCTGTGGTATGTCGCCAACCAAGTTTCACTACTTAGGTTTATAAACAAATCCTCAGGGATGACCTATTTGGATAAACTTGGAAAGTGAACCATTATCTGAATATAAAAGACACAAGTAATTCTATTCCTATCATCCTACTCAACAAAAGAGATCATTATGTCTTCTGACATAGACAAAGTTATAATTCGTCTTTCCTTTTTTAGGGTTCCGTAGTCAACTAGGAACCCTTATAGTTTGGCCATGTCTGTCTGTCCGTCTGTCCGTCCTCGCTTAATCTCTGTGACCGTTAGCACTAGAAAGCAGAATGAAATTCGGTAACTATATGTGTATCAATCACGCCGACAAAGTGGTAAAATAAAAATTGGAAAAAAAATGTTTTATTAGGGTAGCCCCCCCATATGTAAAGTGGGAAGAGATTTTTTTTTTAATTTCAACCCTAACGTGTGATATATTGTTGGAAAGGTATTTAAAAATGAATAGGGGTTTACTAAGATCATTTTTTGATAGTGTCAATAATTTCGTAAATAATCGCTCCAAAAGTAAAAAACAATGTGTCCCCCCCCTCTAACTTTTGAACCATAAGTTTAGAAAATATGAAAAAAATCTGAAAAGTAGAACTTTATAAGGACTTTCTAGGAAAATCATTTTGAACTTGGATGGAAAGTCGGAGCGCCTGCCGCGGAACGTGCAATGATGCACGCTCCATGTTCGCGCACGTACCCACTACCGGGAGCAGTTGCAGGAGCGCGGAGCGCTCCTGGAGCGCGAACATAATGGATACCCACCTTTAAACTCATAAGTGGGAACACTTATTGTGACGGACGGGAAACTACGGAACCCTACACTGAGCGTGGCCCGACACGCTCTTGGCCGGTTTTATTTACATCTAATATAATATTACACAACACTTTTACATTTATCAGTTTATATTTTAACTCAAGGTGTAAAACTACATATAGAAAGTCAGCTTAAATTGAATTGAAGTTACAAAACCTTATCAAGTCAAACATATGTTAAGTAAGTAGGTATGTGCCTTATCTCTAAGGTAGTGAAGCTGATATAATTATTGCTTCAGACTAACAAGATAAGGGAATTTCAATTATTTTCTGAATACTGGAGGTTGAAACCAATATAAAACCAAAAAAAAATTTTAATAAAATATGCTACATGTGTCTTTACTAGCAATACCCCCTTGCTCCGCATGGCTGCGATCACCTGTTAGACCGGGAGCTGGTGACAGGTGACTTTCCACGATTTTGTCGTGCATGCCTTTTTAAGGCTTGATAACTAACCCTAAAATATCAAAGATTGTCGGGGCCAATTTTTCCAGAGTGTTTTTATTACAAAAACTTCCATTCTTTACATCGGCATGCAATTTGAGAACACGGAATTGCCCTTTAATTTTTTTCAGGTTTTCAGAACCCTTTGATTATCTTGGGCTGCTGCGAGGTGCATGCCATCAATTATTAGAGCTTTAATTTGCTTGAACTTCCTTATATTACAATGGCATGCAGTATGCTATCACGGAAAAACACGAAAATTCACTACACAAAGAAAAGCACTTTTCCTTATGAAGAGGACGCGCGGGGGGGCTAAAGCCCCGACAATCTTTGATATTTTAGGGTTAGTTATCAAGCCTTAAAAAGGCATGCACGACAAAATCGTGGAACGTCACCTGTCACCAGCTCCCGGTCTATATGTGATGTTATCTTTAAATTACTTAATCAAAATCTCCGACATTTTTCTACCATACTTGTGTAAAATATGCTTATACTTTATGTTTTACACTTCAAGAAATTCTTTAAATGTCAGTCAGTAAAAACTGCAATAAATAAATGATTTTAAGGATAACATCAACATTCACAGAAAGCAAATATACCAACATTTGTGGCGGCCGGTCTCATTGGAGACTAGCTATTTGCGCAGCACAGAATTATAGTGCCTGAGTGTATACGCTAGCATAAGTGCAATCTCTATTCCCAACTGTCATAGTCTGTTGGGACGGTAATTGAAACGACCAGAGAAAGATCAGGTGCAGGACCTATGGCTTTACATGCTTCTCAAGGCACGATGGTGAAACACCTCTAACTTTCTGACTCCGGGCTGCTACTGAGAATTTCTTGACTTTTTGATTTTTATTTGTTTTGAGTAGTCATCAGAAACATTTAGCTGCCCATCTCATGTTTCAGATTTTCTGTCGCCTCTTACGACACCTACAGGATGATGTGGGGTAGCAGATATTCTTACATCACCACTACATGGTATGGTTAGAAGCTAAATGCTCAGCATAACTTTCACCAGCTCAAATGATACTGTTAATTGAAATTTTAAGTAGATTTACTGTGTGCCGGAGCCGTAGTAGCTCAGACGGTTAACGCTTGCAGTAAATATAACAGAATGCGAGTAACTCAGGTTCGATCGCCGCTGGCAACAATGTTAATTGCAATTTTAAGTCCTGATTTACCACATGCCCAGTGGTGAAGGAAAACATCGTGAGGAAACCTGCATGTCTAAGAGATGAGAACAAAAAATTTTTCGAAGACGTGAAGTTCGTCAACACGCATATGGGCAGCGCGGCGGATACTTCCTTGCCCTAAAACCCTCTCAGAAATAAGGAGAGGCCTGTGCCTAGCAGTGGGACGTATATAGGCTGTAACTTTACTTTTACTGAGTGCTCAGCAGTAAAGGAAAACATTATATTGTTGAAATATACATAAAGAATTCATCACATGTAGTTACAAATAGCTAACCAGTTACACTAATTCAAATTAATTTTGAATGAATTATTTTGATATATTTATTATTAGCAATCTGCTCTGGCTTCACATGGATTATTTCTGGACAACAGTACCACCTAACAGGTCCAACAATAGCTAAGCAACACCCAAGTGACCCATAAGTACTCCATTATAATTTCATCAAAAACAGTCAAGCCATTTAGAAGGAAAAGAATTATAAATACACACATACACACACACATTGCAATTCTAAATATAAAGATAAAAACCACAGAGGACACTGGTATGCTGATCTGTTGAATTTTTGTACAAATTCTCATAAATATTTAAGGACGTCGAAAACTGATAGTTTACTAAAAGACTATATTTAATACTTGTGTAAGCATACTTACCTCTGGAGGTTCTATAGCCCTTTCCACAGCTTCACTCATGATGAAGAAGGCAATGAACAAGAGAAACAGTCCATTCACAAAGCCAGCAAGCACCTCGGCTCTGGCGTAGCCATAAGAATAACGTTCATTGGCCCGCCATTTAGATACCAGGGATGCTGCCAAACCAGCAACCAGACCCGTGCAGTCAAAGAACATGTGGAATGCGTCCGAAATGAGACCTAAAATATATAATTTATTGAAATAACTCAACTTTTACAAAACTCAAAAAAGTTTATACTAATTTAAGAGTATCCAGTTACTCACCTAAGCTGTTGGTCCATATTCCATAGAACAATTCAACAAATGCGAAAGACAAATTAAGAATCAAGAATAAAAACAAATTTCTTGAATTTTTATCTGAATAAATAAGCCTGAGCCAATTTTGGAATTTTTCACGGATCCCACCCAAGGGACCGCGCGGGAGTTTTGTATCCTTTTGGGTCAACGGCAGCATCGTGTCACTTTTACTGTTCAAGATTCCAACTCACGTCATTTCAGACCTAATTGGCGAAATATCCTAAAAACACCAGTAAGCTGCATACGTGTACTATACTTGCGGTTTCTAACCTCACCTAACAAAAACTTAGTTAATTTAATAAAAGAGACACTACAGAAATAAGGCTCATTTATCTGTTAGATGCATATTCTTTACAAATAATATGCATCCTATTACAGAAATTTACTCATAAATTGTGTAAACTTTATTCATCGTACGTGTGACAATTCAATTCACAGTAGGGATGTTTGACGATCATCGATGTTCGATGATCATCGATGTTAAAAATTAAAACATCGGTATTTCCACATGTCAAACATCGAAACATCGATGTAAATAAACCCATAATCGATTAAAAAAAATATTATTACTTTGCAACCTTCCGCTAACTAAATACAATGATGTGTCTTACCTGGATGGAAGAGCACCTCCCGCCCTCTCTCAATTGCATGCACTAACTCCGTCACCAATAGTCCCAGCACTACTACTCCCGACACCACTAATCCCGGCACCACTACTTCCAACACCACTATTCCAGGTAAGACACACCATCGACGATAATACGACCCGTGTTTCGCCTCTACACAATGCATCCTCAGGTGATGTGGACTCTACGGCGACTGACCGCTAAGTCAGTTAAGTCACTTCTTCGTCTTACCTGGAATAGTTGTGTTGGAAGTAGTGGTGCTGGGAGTAGTGGTGTCGAGAGTAGTGGTGCTGGGACTAGTGGTGACGGAGTTAGTGCATACAATTGAGGGAGGGCGGGAGGTGCTCTTCAATCCAGGTAAGACACATCATTGTATTTAGTTAGCGGAAGGTTGCAAAGTAATAATTTTTTTTATTATAATGGATTTCCGCAAAGTAACGCCTGATTCTATCAATTACCATAATCGATTATTGGAAGGTTATTTTCAAAAGCTGGCTCGGCTCAACTCTTTATCAACAGAGAACCAGATTGAAAGGTACATCTTTGTCAAAATTACTATATCTTCAATCAATTGTAGAAATATTGGACTGTATAACAAATGAACTAGACATTTGTTAACTTCTTCCAATTTTTTTAAATTACTGTTTTAAACTAAGCACATTGTATATTAATTTCATTAATAATATACTATAAACACCATGTCTATTTTTTTATTCATCTAATTCTAACCTATTAATTAAATAAATGTGTAAAAAAACATCGATAATGTTCAACATCGATGTCATCATCGATGTTTCTGCAACATCGGGCATCCCTAATTCACAGATAGAACTTTTTTTAACTGGCTTTGCAGCTCTGGGTTCTTTCCCTACTGAGCCCATCATTTCTTTCAGAATCTTTATTTTTATATTATTTTTCTTCACAATATGCTGATGCGTCATGTCATGGCATGATGCGATTGCGAAGCCCTTGGGAGAATTTGACGATAGCTTAACCCAGCCAACAGTTGATGACGACAGCCGCTCAAGTTCATGAGGCGCCAAAGCGATCAAAATAACATGAGGTTTATACCGACATCAAAGCACTTATAACCGGGTCATCACTGCAGTACTCTGGAACAGCTAAAAGTTCAATAAAGTTTTCATTAAAGTTGGACTTACCTAGTCGAACTATTTGTCCCAGGTAAACGTACTCGTCAACAACTTCGAGCTTAGTGCTCCCAACAAATACCGGCATATGTGTGACTGATATATACACTGTGTTGGGAGTAGTGGTGCTGGGATTAGTGGTGACGGGATTAGTGCACGCAATTGAGGGAGTGCAGGAGGTGCTCTTCAAACTAGGTAATACACATCATTTTATTTTATTGAGCGGATGGTTGCAAAGTTACTATTGTTACGAGCTTGAGGTTCGTGACAGTAAAAACTGCCGACTGAATTACCAAAATTAACACTTTTATTACCGAACACCAATTAAATCTTAAAAGAAACTAATAATTAATCACACTGATTCATTTTATTTCGCTCCGAAGCTTCGCTTGTCTCACTAAATTCAATACTGCCCTGATAGCGAGTTGCAGCGGCTTTAAATACACAGTTTACACAGAAACACCCAGAATATTCCAGTAAATACGGGCGAAGAACGACCAGACGCAGAAAGTTCGAGTGTGGAGCTTCTAGAAAGCTTAATTCTTCTGTTCGATACTAGATAGCGCTGTTGCTCGAAATATCAAGATTGACATTTTCTAGGAAGCCCTCCTCGCTCTTGTCCCCGACACTAGATGGCGCTAGTGCCATGTACCTGACATCAACTTAGGCGCGCAACACTGCCCCCTCCTAAGACATGCTTGTCCCGAGCATTATCGGCTCCATAATAACGTGCCAGGCGATGCACATGAACGATCTTAGGAGTCCCTCTTGCGCCTTTCTGAAACGGCTCCGCAATGTCAAGGGCTGTCCTATCCCATGGTGCACCAACATTGTACAGTTTCGATGCTCCTCTACTACGTGTCTGAGGTCCCTTCACAGCCGCACAACTTGCACATGTGCGACACCAATCCTCGACATCGTCACGAAAGTGGACCCAATAAAAGTGTTCTCGGATCTTCAGTAGAGTTCGTTTAACTCCCAGATGGACTCCTGAACAACCATTATGGTACAGCTGTAGAACATTCGGCACTTTAGCTTTAGGGACAAACATTTGCAAACGACAGCTGTGTCCTCGACCATTGTCCCATTTACGGCACAGGACTCCATCCTGAATCAGCAAGCTGTCCCATCGGGCCCAATAGCTTCTAGTGGTCGAACTCATTGCTGAGACGTCGCTCCACTTAGGCTTGGTAGCACGGGCTTTTATCCATTCCTGAATCGGCTTGATGTCCGGATCTTCCTGTTGTGCATGTTGTAAGCTGTCCTTCCATTCGTTGCTGAGGTGGTGTGTTCTGAGCATCCTCACGGATACCACTTCCTTACTCTCTTGCCTAGTACTGTTCTCGCCATCATCAAGATAAGGACCTCTTGTCAATGCATATGTGTTGCCACGCCAGTTCCTGCTGCAGTGTCCTATAGTAAAGTCGTATTCCTGCTGCTGCTGGGCGGTGCTGTTAGCCGCATAACCCTCTCGAGATCGATCACCTTGCCTTTTTACAGATCGCTTAGGGCAGCTGGATCGAAGATGGCCCCTTTCCCCACAACCGTAGCAGTTTGGGCTGTAATTTTTATTGTTATCGCGAACTGTAGCTGCTGCAACTTCGCTGACGCGATGGGAACGAAGATCGTGCCGCACGGCTTCCACCTCCAGTGCATGGGCCAAGGCGTCCTTAAGCATCTCGTGGTGCCCGAGCCTTACAGCAGCTCTGACTTCAAGGTCGCGAATGCCGTCGATTAATGTCTGCACCAGGTTCCCTTCAATGAGCGCAGGTACAGACCGGTATACTTTTCGCACCAGCTTCTACACCTCTAGAGTCCACTGCTGCACGTTTTCGTTGATGCGCCGAACGTGATCTTTAAGCTGCGCATGAAAGACGTGTTCCAGGTGAACGTCACCATATCTCGCCTCGAATGCCTCAAGGAGCTGCTTATAAGTCACTTCCTCACCGAGAGCTTCCAGAACAGTTAAGGCTTGGTCGCACAGGCCTAGTGTAAGAGCAGTCATGGCCTGACTTTTATTCTAGCCGTTCGCCTTCATAACGGCTTCAAACTGGAATTTGTAAGCTGACCAGGAAAAAGTCCCGTCGAACGGTGGCACTTTGAACCCACGTAGCGAATGTGTAGTAGCTACTACAGGAGCTGTAGTAGCTACTACACATTGTTCCATCTCCCAGTTTGAGGTCGTCCAGCGTTTTCTTGACGTCAGCCATCACGTTGTCAACCCGATTGTTCACTTGGTCGATTTGGGTTTTTAGCTTCCTTGATTTGGGTTTCAGCTTCCGACAGGCGGTTGTCATCTTGAGCAACCCTATCCTTCACCTTCAATATATCTTTCCCAAAGGTAGCGTGAAGGTCCTTCATGAGAAGCATCTGCTCTTCCGACCGATGTGCCTGTTCCGCCTGCTGACCTTCCAACCGACGGGCCTGTTCCTCCTATCCGCGCTGCAGCTGCTCTTCCAGCCGACGGACCTGTTTCTCCTGTCGGCGGGCCTATTCCTCCTGCTGCTATTTCAACAGACGGGCCTGTTCCTCTCGTCCGCACTGCAGCTGCTCTTCCAACCGACCGAAAGTGTTAGTTACACTAAACTCGCTACTGTACTTGTCGAAGTGTAAATCGGTCTTAAATAGAAGGAACTGCGGTCGTCAATCCGGCTTCCAGCTTGGCGTTCATAGCCAATCCATCAAATCAAATCAAATAGTTTATTTGTGAATCACAGGTTACAAAAAGGTCTTAATCAAATAGAAATATAGTTCAGTCTGTGATCCGCCTCATGTGCATACAAATGTCAAATATCATTCGTAGTTTATAGATTACATATTCATAATAATAGATTAAATTATTAGATTAAATCATTCATCTAAAATATTATTATATAGTAACATTGTATTAGATTACTCATAAATTTTAATTTCTTCCTCAAAGTAGAAAATATTTTAATTGCTCGCAATTCAAGTAGAAAATCATGCAGAAAGAAGGAATGAATGAGGAAAGAGTGACAAAGCAAATTTATGCTGCATAAGTGAACGGAAGAGGCGGAAAGGGACGTCCTAGTCGAAAGTTTATCGACAAAATTGGTGATATATTGAAAATGGGCCAGATTAAGGGCACCCTTAACCGACGAGCATGTATGCGTAGATATGTGGATGGAGGAGGCGGGAGTGGTATGCCAGGATCGTGCTAAATGGAAATCTGTAGTCTGTGCCTACCCCTCTGGGTGACAGGCGTGAGTGTTCATATGCAATTTGGTATATTTGACTCAACTTTATATGTTCGTAATAATAACTAGCGTCTTGGCTTCGCCGGGATAAGATTCCTCCAGCTTTGTCTGTAATGTGGCGTTATTAAGATTAAAAATTAATAAAAGAGTAGTTTTAGTATTAATGAAAAGATTTATGTTATATTTATTCTATTTCACGATGAAGATTCAACTTTTGGTTTGCTTGGGCCTGCTTCTGCAGCATAACAATCAGAGCACCTAAGTCAGGTGCTGCAGATGCAGGAGCTACTGACGGGCCGGCGGCTGGCCCTCCGACGTCTGCGGCGTTGCACCACCAAACCGACTCTGGTCCGTCTCCTGCTGGCGTTGACTTCGGGTACGGACACCCTCCGTTTCCTCCTTAGGTAAAATCGGCATGACTTTATCCCACTTCTGACACCAATTGTTACGAGCTTGAGGTTCGTGACAGTAAAAACTGCCGATTGAATTACCAAAATTAACACTTTTATTACCGAACACCAATTAAAACTTAAAAGACACTAATAATTAATCACACTGATTCACTTTATTTCGCTCCGAAGCTTCGCTTGTCTCGCCAAATTCAATACTGCCCCGATAGCGGGTTGCAGCGGCTTTAAATACACCTTTTACACTGAAACACCCAGAATATTCTAGTAAATACGGGCGCCGAACGACCAGACGCAGAAAGTTCGAGTGTGGGGCTTCTAGAAAGCTTAATTCTTCTGTTCGATACTAGATAGCGCTGTTGCTCGAAAGATCAAGATTGACATTTTCTAGGAAGCCCTCCTCTGCCTGGCGCTAGTGCCAGGTACCTGACGTCAACTTAAGCGTAACTTAGTGTTGCACTATTAATATCTTTATTATAAATAATATTTTAAATTTTCTGTATCCTTTGAAAGAGTAAGGAATGAAAATTCGATATTCCTATTGTTATTTATGCACCCGTATGCTATGCAGTACTTTTTGAATTTTTGAGTGGCCATTCTTGAATCAAAACTAAATATCAAGTGCCTAAATATATAATAAGAGAAAAATACTTTTATGTCAAGGTAAGGCACGCGTCAGCTCAACCGCACGAGTGACAACCTCACTGAATTAGTACCTTGTATGGGACCGCGTATCGTAGGCATATTTTCATGCATAAAACACAAGACACAAGCCTGGTAAAAATAATTGTATGAAGTATGGAGTGTAGAGGTAAGAACTGACTGTGTATTAAAAAGTGTCCGTAGAAAAACGTTAAATAAGGGTGGCGCCACTGTAGCTAAAGGGTAAATTTTAAAGAACTTTTTTGAACATTATACATATTGAACAAACTTTCACCATATTTATTTTTATAACTATTATTTTATTACATATATAACATTGATCATTGTAGAAGCGTGCTCGTCGCGACCCCTGCCAGCCCTTTTCAGGGCTGCAATTCTACACAGCTGCACACCCATGCAAACGGGAGTTAGGGCGTCCCCCCAAGGCGACGCACACCAGCTCGTCCCCGTTGGTGTGGAATGCAGCGCGCAAAGCGGCGATGGGGACCGCCACCCGTCACGCACAGCCCGACACGGCGGAAGGTTGAGGACGGAGTGCAGAGTTGGCACGTGGAATGTTAGAGGGTGATTTGAATGGATGGGTAGGTACCGCTCGACCAGGATACGAGTCGGTGCTTGGAAAGTTTGGCGATAAAAGGGTTAATGATGCTGGCAAGCTTATACTGGCTGTATGCAAGGAAAAGGGTCTTCTTGTGACAAACACTACGTTTAATCACAGGAAAATTCATATGTACACTAGAGAAAGAAACAATGAGAGAAGTATGATTGATTTGTTCCTGGTGGATGACCGACTGCGAAAACAGGTAATGGATACACGAGTGTTCAGGGGTGCTGACCTGGGAACGGATCACTATCTAGTAATTACTAGATTTAGGGGTTTGTTCGCGGGTTGGCGCTACCGGACGGCAGTAACAGAACCACAGTCGGTCTGTCGCATCCGAAGCTGGAACCTTCAGGAAGCGGATACTAGGGACAAATATCACACGAGGGTAGCCGAAAAGCTTGACACCATCGATGGCAGGAAAGAATGTGTGGAGAGAACATGGCAGAACCTTAGGGATGGAATGGTAAGTGCAGCGGAAGAAGTATGTGGAACGACAAAAAGAGGTAGTTAGTAAAAAAAAGAGATGCATGGTGGAATGATGAAGTGAGAGAAGCTGTAAAAAAGAAGAAAAAAGCATGGCTAGACTACTTGGCCTCTAGTAATGATAAGCATATGAGAGAGAAGATGAAAGAAAGATATAAGCTGCAGAAAGTTCATGCGAAAACATTGATTGAGGAAGTACGTGAAAGGTGTAGAATAGAAGCGGACGAGAGGTTGTCGCACAACTTTAAGGAAAACTCCAAACTCTTCTGGAAAGAGGTTGGAAAGTCCCGGAGTGGTGCGACAGCCTTAAGAATGAACAAAGTGCTTTCGAGAACCAATGACTTCCTCACAGAAAAATCGGCATCAGCATGAAAGAGATTGAACGTGCGATTCGAAGTTTGAAATGTGGTAAGGCTGCGGGACTAGACAGAGTTACTGCTGAAATGATCAAGGACGGTGGGCCTCGCGTCTGGGACTGCTTTCTTCTGCTGTGCAATTTGTGCTGGCGGACGGGAGTTGTCCCGGATGATTGGCGATCCGCGGTCATTGTGCCTTTATATAAAGGTAAAAGTTCACATTTTGACTGCGGGTGCTATCGGGCGATCAGCTTGACCAGTTTAGCAAGTAAAGTTTACTCGAAGGTTTTGACACGTAGGATGCAAGAGAAATCGGAAAGATTCTTATGGGAGGCACAATGCGGATTTAGACCTGGAAGAGGATGCACGGATCAAATGTTTTCTCTCCGCATGATCACGGAAAAGCTTATGAGTGTTAACCAGAGGATTTTCTGTGCTTTTGTGGATCTGGAGAAAGCATTTGATAAGGTTATAAGGAAGAAAATGTGGGAACTGTTGCCGGGATATGGTGTGGATGGTCGATTGTTAAGGGCTGTACAGTCACTTTATTATGACTGTAAAGCCAGTGTGCGGGTAGGGCATGACCTGTTACCCATGTTTAGCGTCCAAGCGGGCGTAAAACAGGGTTGTGTCTTGTCTTCCTGGCTGTTCATACTGTATCTCGACAGCTGTTTACAGGAGCTTAAAAATAGCTGTTTGGGTGTGACATTGGGTGATATTAAAGTAAATTGTCTGCTGTGTGCTGATGATGCAGTGCATATTGCACCATAAGAAGCAGAACTGCTGGCATTAGTTACGTGTATAAAAGAGGAATGTGAAATTAAAGGTCTCCGTTTGAATGCTAATAAAACTAAGGTTCTGGTATTTGAAAAGGACGAAGAGAGAACGAAATGTGAAATATGGGTAAATCAGGAATGTCTAGAACAGGTAAATGAAATTGTATACCTGGGGAGTGCTTTCAGCCGGGATGGAAGATGTGATTTAGATGTGGATAGGCGTGTCGCTGCCGGAAACAAAGTCAATGGTGCCCTGAATGCATTAGTCAAAAGGCAAGGCGTGGTGAAGAGTGCACGCCTTGCACTACATAACGCAGTGTTGGTACCGACTTTGTTATATGGCAGCGAAACCTGGGTATGCCAGAAGTATCATAAAAGCAAGTTGAATGCAGTGGAGATGCGATCTCTTCATAAAATGTGTGGCGTTACCATAGCCGATCGAAAGCGAAACGAAGAGATTCGCAATAAGGCAGGATTGAAAGATGACCTTATCACAAAAATTGATAGGGGCGTACTCCAATGGTTTGGGCACGTTGAGCGAATGAGTGAAGACCGAATGGTGAAGAGAATATATAGAGCGAAAGTAAATATTAAAAAGTGTCGAGGTAGACCGAGACTAACTTTCGAAGACCATGTGAGCAAATTGCTCGAAGAGGGGAAGGTCAAGTATATATACCTAAACGTGCATGTAAGAAGCGAAAGAGGTATGTAAGGATCGTGACACTTGGCGATCTGTTCTCTCTGGCTACCCCGTTAGGGATTGTGCGTGAAGATAAGTAAGTAAGTAAGTAACATATATAACATACGGCCAGCAGTGCAGGACCACGTCTGAGAATAGTATAGTGGCGCATCGCCAATCGCCATACCAACACTCCACTTCCATTGCGACTCCAACTCGACTGCAGCGGTACAGGGAGAGAAATCTCCTCTAGCTGCAGTCCACTAACACATATCTAAGAGCTCGAGAAGCCCATTCAGAAGTTCGCCAACATCGATTACTGTATATACGTGGATAGAGGATCGATAAGATACTATCTTAATGCGCAAACGTAGCACTCATCTGGGAAACTATGTACTCCACTCAGAAGAAGTGAAATCGCTCACGACTAAGCAACTCGTTCTATTCATTGAAGACATAGGGCTTAGCGGTGAATTATAGCCGCAGCAGCAATCACAATAGATCTTCGAGTGTGGGGCTTTCTAGAAAGCTTAATTCTTCTATTTGTTACTAGATGGCGCTGATGGGAGAGTTTCAGAAAGATCTTAACACTAATGTTTCTGATATTTGATACCAGATGGCGCTAGTGTCATCAACTGTGGCGCGCAACACTGTCCCCTCCTAAGACGTTCTGGTCTCAAATTCAAATTCAAATTCAAATTCTTTATTTGCAACTAAATAGGTACAAAATGTTTTCTTATTGATGTTATACTGTTATGTGTTAAGAAAACCTATTTAGCTGTTTTCAACAGCATGCAAATATTCAAAAGTTTTTATAATAAAATCAATTACTAAATTTCATCTATATAAACAAACTAAAACGTCATTTTAAAATCTTTATAAATAAATAAATTCAATATATATATATAAATTAATTAATTAATGCATCGATTTTTAATTAACGATAAAACTACTTAGTCACTACAATTCAAAAACTCATTTACTGTATGAAATGCTTTATCTACTAGCAATCGTCGAAGTGACATTTTAAACTTATTATAAGGTAATTGCTTAATATGTATTTTGTATGGGTATTTTGTTATATATCGTGTTACACATTGCATAGCTATTTTTTTGAAAGCGCTTACTTTTTTGGAATTGTGTCAAGTACTAATTTATGTGGATTCCGTAAATTTATTTTTGTTGCATCTTTAGTTTGTAAGAATAAGTGCTTGTTTTGCATTACAAATTTGCCTACCTCAAATATATAGAGGCAGGGAAAAGGAAGTATGTTTAAACTTTTAAAGTAAGGCTTGCATGATGTGTCTGATGGGATGTTACTAATAGTTCTAATACAGCGTTTTTGTGCTAAAAATACTTTTTGAGAGTCTGTGCCATTACCCCACATTAAAAGTCCGTATTTGATAACAGATTCTACATATGCGAAATACGCTGTGACCGCTGTATTTTTGTTTGCTATTTTTGTCAATTTATGTAACGCGTACACAAATCTGTTAATTTTGTTACACACTTTATGTATATGTTCTTTCCAATTCAGGTTCGAGTCTATAATTAAACCTAAAAATGACGTACTAGTAGCGTTCTGCAGAAGTTGTCTATTATATTCAATATTAATGTCAGAGCTTAAGTTATTAAAATTAATGATATTTGTTTTACTTAAATAAATGTGTAGATTATTATTATTAAGCCATTTATTTACTGAATTAATTGTATTTATAATGTCCGTTTTATGTTGATCTAGTGTTTTTTTTTACTAGTCGTTATTTACATCTCAATAAAGTAGTTTTATATAAATGTCAGGTAAATCATTTATGTATAAAATAAACAACAATGGTCCAAGTCTCGAGCATTATTGGTCCCATAATAACGCGCCAGTCGATCCACATGGACGATCTTAGGAGTACCTCTTGCGCCTTTCTGTATCATTATGTATGGTGATTAAATATATCGCCTTTATGTATTACGTCGTTGATCCTGGACACGATCCGGTACGGGCCGTCCCATTTAGCTCAGGAGTCCGTCCCTTTGCTGTGGACTGGATTGTGCAACCACACTAGTGAACCTTCGTCGAACAACTTTGTTGTTCATTTCGCGGTCATACCGGGTTTTCATCTTTTCAGACATTTGTTGACCCGATTGTCTGACGTGCTCATAAATGTCATTCATTTTGTTCCACAAGTCATTTGCATAATCGGTTATACTGCGTGGGGCATCAGGTGGTATCCCGGTGATCAGGTCTGCATGCAGTCGTAATTCTCTTCCAAAGTTTGCAAAGGCTGGTGTCACTGACGTACTTTCGTGAACAGCGCTTCGATATAACAACAAAAACGGTTGTATGTGCTTGTCCCAATCTCGTTGCCGATTGTCTACAACTTTTGCTAGGTACCTATCCAATGTCTGATTAAATCGTTCTACCATTCCATCAGATTGCGGGTGATAAGAAGTCGTTCTTGTTTTATGAGTACACATAACTCGGCAAGTTTCCTGGAATATTTCAGACTCAAAATTCCTTCCTTGATCGCTGTGAATCTCTAAAGGTACTCCAAAACGACAGAAGAATTCATTAACTAGTTTATCTGCAACTGTTGAAGCTTCTTGATTTGGGATGGCGAAGCCTTCTGGCCACTTAGTGAAGTAATCCATCACAACCATGAAATAATTGTTACCACTTTCAATCTCCGGAAACGGCCCCGCCACGTCAATGGATTTTCTCTCTTACGGTGCACCAACATTGTACAACTTCAATGCACCTCTACTACGAGTCTGAGGTCCCTTTACATCCACAAACTTGTAAATTTGCGACACCAGTCCTTGACATCATTTCGACAGTGGATCCAGTAAAACCGTTCTCGGATCTTCAGTAGAATTCGTTTAAATCCCAGATGGCCTCCTAAAAATCATTATGGTACAGCTGTAGAACATCCGGTTCTTTGCTGCTTTGGGGACAACCATTTGCAAATGACAGTTGTCTCCCCGAACATTTTGCCATTTACGGCACAGAACTTCATCATAAAGCAAGCTGTCCTATTGGACGAAATAGCTTTTAGTGGTCGAACTCATCGCTGAGACGTCGCTCCACTTGGGCTTGGGACCACTGGTCTTCATCCATTCCAGAATCGACTTGATGTCCGGATCTTCCCGCTGCGCATGTTGTAAACTGTCCTTCCACTCGTTGCTGAGGTGATCTGTCCTGAGCATCCTCACGGATACCACTTCCTTATTCTCTTGCCTAGTACAATGCTTGCAATCTTCAGGACAAGGTCTTCTTGACAATGCATCTGCGTTGCCATGAAATTTCCCGCTGCGATGTTCGATCTCAAAATCGTATTCCTGCAGTAGTGATCAATTCACCTCGCAACTTGTCCTTCTAGATTTTTAAACCGCAATAGCCATTTTAGTGCAGCATGGTCACTTCGTAAGTGAAATTTCTGCCCCAGAAGATATTTGCTAAAATGCTGCAATGTCTTTACTACAGCTAGCAATTCGCGTCTTGCGACACAATAGTTCCTTTCCGGTTTTGACAACGACTTGCTGAAGTACGCTATCACGACTTCTTGGTCACCATTCCGTTGAGACAACACACCGCCAAGTTCTATATCTCTTGCGTCTGTATCAACTATAAATTCTTTGCTTGCATCAGGGTATCACAAAACAGGTGTTTTGTACAGATGGTCCTCGAGCTCCTGGAATGCGATACTGTAACTTTCATCCCAGCAGAAATGTCACTTCTCCTCGGTTAGCTTGTTATGTTGGTTTGGCTATATCTGCAAAGTTCTTCACAAATCGCCGATAATTGGAGCACAAACCCAAAAATGCTCTAACCTGCGTCTTGTCTTTTGGAACCGGCCAATCCTTGACAGTGGCGATTTCTCCGGATCCGTGCGCCAAAAAGTTGACTTGCCGTTTGAATAGTGAACATTTCTTCGAACTCAACTTGAGGTTGGCACTCTGAATCTTCATGAGCAAGCGTTCCAGGTTTTGAAGGTGTTCCTTAAATGTATAACCTACGATGATTATGTCATTCAAGTTGATCGGACAGGCATCGCCAATTAGCCCAGTAAGTACAATTTCCATCAACCTTTCAAACGATATTAATTAATTTGCAACCTTCCACTAACTAAATGTAATGATGTGTCTTACCTAGATCGAAGAGCACCTCCCGCCCTCCCTCAATTGCATGTACCAATCCCGTCACCACTAATTCCAGCACCACAATTCCCAACACCACTACTCCCGGCACTACTACTCCCAACACCAATATTCCAGGAAACACACAACATCGACGACAATACGACACGTGTTTCGGCTCAGGTGATGTAGACTCTACGGTGGCTTACCGCTAAATGGCAAACGGCATTACTTTAAATTGCCACAGACCCTTTCCCGTCGAGAACGCAGTTTTCTCCTTGTCCTTAGGGTCAATTTCAACTTGCCAGTAGCCACTTTTTCGATCCAGCGTGCTTAACCACTTTACTCCTGTAAGCATATCCAGCGTGTCATCAATTCTTGGCAATGGATAGCTGTCCTTCTTTGTAACGTCGTTCAAACGGCGGTAGTCAACACAAAACTGCATGCTGCCGTCATTCTTCTTTACCAGCACCACGGATGAACACCATGGACTAGATGAAGGTTCAATAACACCATTCTTCACCATTCCGTCAATCTTGGTTTCCACTTCCTTTTCACGCGCTACTGTCAATCTTCTTGGCCGCTGACGGATAGGCAATTATTCTCCTGTGTTTATTTTGTGTTGAACTAGGCCAGTCTTCCCTATGTCAGCATTGTTTGGCGAGAATACATCGGCGTATTTGAGTAACAACTTCTTCGCCTTGACAATTTCATTCGGGGAGAGAACGCTGCGACAGTCTTCTAAAAGTGTGGTCACTCTTGTATGTGCATCCTTGCTGGGGGTCCCACTCAACAGATATTGGCACCGACGCAACCAATCTACTTACCCACAAGTAACAACCAGTGTGCCTTTTTCTATAGTCTGGTCCTGGTCACAAAGTTTCAGCACACGTACTCCTGAGATGTCAGTGGTTCTGACCAAGGTTCGAGCTACTTTCCATGGAAGGTCATTGTTTACCCTTTCCACGAGTACACAACGGTGAGCTTGCCCTGGGTTCCGAGGAAGACTAACCGGCACAATCGTTTCCGATCTCGGCGGAAGAACAATCATCTTAATGCTGTACACGTACCCTGGTAACGCACCTTCCATAAAAAGTTTATCCTGTCCACATTTCAAAACACCTTGCTTAACGTCGATCTTACAACAATTCTTCCTCATAAAGTCTAGGCCTAGGATTCAGTCGTTCATTATATCAGCTACGATGACATTATGCAGGTAGATCATGCTTCAACTCCATCTCCTTCTCTCCACGGACGGGTGTACGCTGACCGGTGGCTGTTACCAAATTAGTGCGTTCACGGTTGTATGCGGAGTCCCCAAGGAACTGTCTTATAAGTTGGGAACTAAAAACCGTGCGAGAGGCTCCAGTGTCTATGGTCAGTTTACATGGCGTTCCGTTGACCTCGCCCTTGATGATTAGACTGTTCCCATCATGGGCTTGTGTGATCGAGACTCATGGGGCTCTTTTAACACTAGCCAGCACCCGCCAAGCAGTTCTGGCTTTTACTCGTTTCCCTACTGCTGCTGGGCGGGGCTGTTAGCCGCACCACCCTCCTGATATCGTTCACCTTCCCTTTCTACGGTTCGCTTAGGGCGACCGGATCGATGCTGGCCCCTTTCCCCACAGCCATAGCATCTAGGGCTGTATCCTTTATTGCGGTTGCGGAATATAGCTGCCGCAACCTCCCTGACGCGATGGGAGCGAAAATCCTGCCGCACAGCTTCGCGGCGTTCTTAAGCGTCCCGTGGTGCCCAAGCCTCACAGCAGCTCTGATTTCAAGGTCACGGATGCCGTCGATGAATGTCTGCACTAGGTTCCCTTCAATGAGCGCAGGTACAGACCGGTATGCTTTTCGAACCATGTTCTCCACCTCAAGGGCCCACTGTTGCAGGTTTTCGTTGCACACGCGACTTTACAGCTTCGCGCGGAAGACGTGTTCCAGATGAGCGTCGCCATATCTCGCCTCCAATGTCTCAAGGAGCTGCTCGTAGGTCACTTTCTTACTGAGAGCTTCCAACACAATTAAGGCTTGGTCGCGCAGGCCTAGGGTGAGTGCAATCAGGACCTGGTTTTTATTCCAGCCGTTCGCCTCCTTGATGGCCTCGAACTGGATTTTGTAGGCCAACCAGGAAGAAGTCCCGTCGAACGGCGGCACTTTGAATCCACGTAGCGAAGGTGTTGTAGCTACTACGGGAGCTATAGTATAGTTATAGGATGGAACTTCAAGGTCGTTCAGCGTTTTCTTCACGTCAGCCATCACGTTGTCAACCCGATTGTTCACATGTTTGATTAGGGTTTCAGCTTCCGACAGGCGTTTGTCATGTTGAGTAACCCTATACTTCACCTCTCTTATCTCTTTCCCAAAGGTAGCGTGAAGGTCCTTTATGAGGAGCATCTGATCTTCCTACCGACGAGCCTGTTCCGCCTGCTGATCTTCCAACCGACGGGCCTGTTCTTCCTGTCCGCGGGCCTGTTCCTCCTACTGCTCTTTCAACCAACGGACCTGTTCCTCCTGCTGCTCTTTCAATCAACGAGCCTGTTCCTTGTGTCGGCGAACCTGTTCCCGCAGCATCACCATCAGAGCACCAAAGTCAGGTGCTACAGACGAAGGAGCTGCTGACGGGCCGGCCTCCGTGGCCGGCGGCTGGCCCTCAGACGACTGCGGCGTTACACCACCAAATCGTATCTGTTCCGTCTCCTGCTGGCGTTGACTTCGGGTACGGATACCCTCCGTGACGTCCCTCGGTAAAATCGGCATGACTTTATCCCACTTCTGACGCCAATTGTTGCGAGCTTAGGGTTCGTGACAGTAAAAAAAGCCGCTTAAATTACTAAAATTGACACTTTAATTACTGAACACCAATTAAAACTTAAATCACAGTAATAATTATTCACACTTAACACTTTAATTCACTTTATTTCACTCCGAAAGCTTCGCTCGTATCGCCAATTCAGTACTACCCGGATCGCGGCTATCAACGGTTTTATATAGGGCTTTTCCACCGAAACATCCAGAATATTCCAGTAAATACGGGCCCCTATCGACCAGGCGCAGAAAGTTCAAATGTGGAACTTTCTAGAAAGCTTAATTCTTCTATTTGTTACTAGATGGCGCTGCTGGGAGAGTTCCAGAAAGATCTTGACACTCCTGTTTTTGATACTTGATACCAGATGGTACTAGTGTCATCAACTGTGGCGCGCAACTCTGCCCCCTCCTAAGACGTGCTCGTTTCGAGCATTATCGGTCCCATAATAACGCGCCAGTCGATCCACATGGACGATCTTAGGAGTACCTCTTGGGCCTTTATGTATCCGGTAGGTTACGTCATACCAGATCGCGCTAGTGCCATCAACTGTGGCACGCAACAATATTAAATGTTGGCGAAATAATTTATTAAAATATACATTTGCAGGTATTTATAATAAAAATGATGGATAAGCAGCGAGGTTCAGCTGATATTGTTTCTTGTAAACACAACTGTAAAATTGTTGTTCTCATTTTTATAATAAGGAATTGATGAAACGTAGTCAATATAACTGTTATTTAAAATATCTTTATTTAAAATGGCACATTTTTAGCCTTCTACGAATCGCCCAAAATTCGAAAAGAAATTTTTTGTCTTTTCTTGATCCTCTTGTGAACACTATTTTTCACCGAAGTCTTGTTTACAACTGGCGTGGTTTCTAAAATCATGATTAAGTGTCATCTTCTATGACATTAAATAATATATATATATATATATATATATATATATATATATATATTTACGACTCTCCTGGAACTTAATGCCATGCCATACTTTCAATAAAATCTTCCGCAACCGACTATGATGATGTGATTAGATCTATGATACTTCTCAGACTTTATATTATTACTCCAATTCTTGCTCACATCATCAATTGCTCTTTCTTTTAGCTTTCTTCTCTTATCTTGCTTGCTTTTATCTTGCCCCTTGCTAAAGTACCAAATCCATCACTACCTTCAGGATCCATCGCTACCTTCCCATTTCAAACCAATTTCTATATGGACGTTTCTTTCCAAAACCCTTGAATCATTGATACACAAACAAGTCACCTCTTTCATTTCAAAACCTTATTACATATTAGTCTGGTTTTCGCTCGGGACATAATACCAACACAGCGTTACTTCAAGTTACAGAAGATATCAGGGAGGGCATGGAGAGGTCATGTTTGACTGTTCCTGTCCTTATTCACTTTTCAAACGCTTTCAATTGTGTCAATCACGACTTACTCCTTGGTTTAGCATTGGACTGGTTTTCCTCTTATCTTCGCGGTCACCAGCAGGCTGTTCGTTATAGTCAAGATTTTTCCAACTGGTGCGATCTGTCTCTAAGTGTACCGCAAGGCGGCATTCTTTCTCTTTTCTTGTTTTCGGTATTTATCCATCTTCTAACTACCCACCTTTAATGTTCTTACCACCTCTATTTTGACGATCTCCAGTTATACTCACAAGCATCCTCGGTTTTAATTTAAACAGCTATTGCAGCTATTAATCAGGACTTACAACGCATCTCAGACTGGTCACAAGGCTTTGGTATAACAGTAAATCCCAATAAATCATCATCTATCATCATTGGTAGTCGTCGATTGGTGTCACAACTTAACATACCTGATTTTCCATCAATTGAATTAGAGATTAGATTAGTAATCCAATCTCTAATTCCTCCATTATTTGACTATTCCGATGTTGGTCTCATTAATATTTCTCAGGAGCTGCTAAACAGGTTGAACAGATTACAACTGCATACTGTTACGCGCCTAAGTTGACGTCATGTACCCGGAACTAGCGCCATCTAGTGTCGGGGACGAGAGCGAGGGGAGCTTTCCCGAAAACGACATCACTAATCTTTCAACCGACAGCGCCATCTAGTCTCGGAACGAAGAACTAAGCTTCTAGAAGCTGACACTCGAACTCTCGACCCCTTGCGCGTGTTTACTTGAATATTCTGGATGTTTCGGTGCCAATTTGTATTTATAGGCGCTGCAAGATGCGATCGGGGCAGTATTGAATTTGGCAAGACAAGCGTAGCTTCGGAGCGGAATAAAGTGAATCAGTGTGATTAATTGTTAGTGTTTTAAGTTTTAATTGGTGTAAATAAAATTAAAGTGTTAATTTAGGTAATTCTATCGGCAATTTTTATTGTCACGAACCTCAAGCTCGTAACAATACGATTCGTCTTTGGCCTGCGCAAATACGATCACGTATCAGAATTTCGCTCCCAGTTAAAGTGGTTGACTATACGCCAGCGCAGAATTTTTCGAATCTTGTTCACTCTGTTTTCAGTTCTTAATGATTCTTCCTCATCCCTTTATCCGAAAGAAAGAATTCCATTCCGTAGTGACACTCATTCTCTCAATCTTCGTTCTTCACACAATTTATAACTGTCCTCTCCACTATTCTGGGTTTATGTCAAATTTCACAGTAACTTCCATCTCCCTCTGGAACAAAAATGTTTTTTAAAAAACTATACGAACATATCCATAGCCACCAAAGTTGAGTTCACTTATAGTTATTTGTATATACATTTATTGAGATATATATTGTTATGAGCTTGATGTTCGTGACAATAATAAGTGCCGATTAAATTACTAAATTGGACACTTACAACTGACAATTACTGAACATTAGTTACAACTTAAAACACACTAATAATAAATCACTTCAGTTCGCAGTTATATCGCTTGTAGTATTCGCTTGAATTGAGGATTCAATACTGACTCGGGTCGGGGTCAAAACCAGTCTTATATAGGACCTTTTCTACTGAAACATCTAGAATGTTTGAGTACATACCGGTCCTAACCGACTAGGTGTAGAAAGTTCTAGTATGGAATTTTCTAGAAAGCTCTCCTAGTACTGCTACTCGATACTAGATTGCGCTAGTGGCATTAATTATGGTGCGCAAAACTGCCCCCTTCTAAGTCATGCTCGCATTATCGGCCCCATAATAACGCGCTAGTCGATCCACGTGGACGATCTTTGGAGTCCTCTTGCATCTTTCTGTATCCGGTAGGTTACATCATTTATCCTTGTTTATTTATTGTTTATTATCCGGTACGGTCCATCCCATTTAGTTTGAAGCTTAGGGGATTTCCCTTTGCTGCGAACTGGATTGTTCAACCGCACTAGAGACTTTTCGTCGAACCCTTTGTTCGCTCGTTAGGTAAAATCGGCATGATTTTGTCCCATTTCTGACATTAATTGTTACGAGCTTGGGGTTCCTGATAATAAAAACTGCCGATTGAATTACCAAAATTGACACTTTAATTGCCGAACATCAATGAGGATAACTTTCCAAAAGTGGATTCTTTCATGGTATTTGATTACCCAGTTAATCATTCTAAGTTCACCAGCGTTGAAATCCGTCGTTGGAAAATACAAAAGTAAGGGTGCTGCTTTATCTACGCACGTAGGTTTTTTTTTATAAGATGGGGTAATAAACGTGCACACAGACCACCTGATGGTAAGTGGTTGCTGTGGCCCATAGTATATCTATCCTCGATTACGAATCAAAATGCAGATGCGTTGTCACCCGTGAGGACTAACATGGAATGTCTCGTCTCCAGTAAAAAGGGTTTCCGGTTCTCTACACTCACCACACGAAACACAACAGCATTAAGCTACTATTTTACGCTGGTATTCTGTGAGAGCGTGGTCCTTCCCCGGCCGAGCCGAGCCAATCGTGCTACAACTATACTACTAATACAACTGCAGCATGGCTGCAGCATACCACGTACAAACTAGTACTTATTAGTAAGCTTTAGATCTAAGGTGTTAGTGGTAGGTGAAAGAAAGAATGAATGTAAAGTATAGGTACAGGGACGTATTCATAAGTTCATAACTTATGAATAAAGTGTTTATAGTATCTTGATAAAAGAATTGTTGTTTTTGATGATGGCTTTTTAACCTACTTTCACTTTATTTCATGTATGGTTCCCTACACTTGCTGACCTGTGACAGAAACCTTAATATTGGTTATCAAAGGCTGTTAGATGATGAAAGATGGCTAACATCTTGCTCATTGCTACAAATAATTTCATCAGTATGTATATTCTTTATATATATATATATATATAAATATGTCATATTTAACTATATTTGATTTATATAAATATATTTATAGTATATATTTATCGCTTGTTAACAATCACACGCGGCGAACTGAACAACAAACGTTAGAAACACGTGTATTATATGATTTATTAATTTCATGTTTGCCGATAGTAAAAAGATTATTAAGTAAAACGATCGTTTCCCAGAAATTCGATACTATCTAAAATAAGTACTTTTTTATGGTAAATCATAAAATTGACCCTAAGTTTAAATATTGTTAGAAAGCTACTAACAATACGCAGATGTTGAACAAAGATATAGAATACCCTAAAGATGTAGAATAACTGCATCTAATGTTCACGAAGCTGCACATTACAAGACGCCTGATGGTGCTTTGATTGAACAGATATTTGGTGCCTTTGTACCAGAAACACTGTCTATGAAAAGAGGCAAACGATTGGAATCCGATGTCATTGCAGAAGTAGCCAAAACAAAACAAATAGTAATCGAAAATGGTGGTTTCTTTTTAAAACCCGATTGGCCGCATTTAGGCGCTTCTCCAGATGGATTGACAAGTCACTACTTTCTAGAAATAAAATGCCCCTCGACAAAGAAAGGAAAACAAAGTTTTGTAAATAATAATTTTCTCGGCAGCAAATCTAAAGCTCAAATTCAGCTACAAATGTTTTTTAGCAATAAAGTCAAGGGGTTGTTTTGTATAGCTAATGAAAAATTTGAAAACAATAAAACGTAGAAATATTCAAAGAATATTATGATAAAAATTATTGTACTGATCTTTTAAGAGTGTCTAATGTTCTGGAAACTTGTAAGAACTGCCAGGGGACATTCAAAACAGCCTATGATGAATGCTATAAGAGACGAGAATGGCTATATTCTGAATGATGAAGTTTTGAGTTTAAAGAGATGGAAGGAATATTTTGAAAGCGTGTTTATGAGTGAGGAGACAACGTGTGTACTAAGTGAAGTAGAAATTCCGAAGGAAGAGGAAAGAGGTAGCGAGATTAGTGTAGGTGAAATAATGAAAGCAATGAAAAGCATGAAAGCAGGTAAGGCTGCCGGATATGATAGAGTTTCACTCGAAATGCTAAGGGCTGGAGAGGAAGTGGTGGCAGGCCTGCTGCACACCTTGTTTAATTTATGCTGGCAACTGAAGCGGGTACCGGTAGACTGGTGCAAAGCCGTGATAGTCCCAGTATATAAGGGAAAAGGGTCGCAGCAGGACTGTAAAAACTACCGTGGCATCAGCCTTCTTAGCATTGTGGGAAAACTGTATGCTAAGGTACTGATTGAAAGGGTCATGAAAGAAACTGATGGAAAAATTTGGGATGTGCAAGCAGGATTTAGAAAGGGAATGGGATGTACAGATCAAGTCTTTTCCATGCGCATGATCGCGGAGAAGTTTTTGGCCAAAAACCAAAAGGTTTTTTGTGCGTTCATGGACTTGGAAAAGGCCTATGACAGAGTGAATAGGGATGTGCTATGGCAAACACTGAACTCATTTGGGTTGAGCGCTGGCTTGATACGGGCATTGGAGTCCCTTTATAGGGACTCTAGTGCTTGTGTTAGGATCAACGGGGTCTACTCGGACTGGTTTGACATCCATAAAGGTGTCAGACAGGGCTGTGTAGCTTCCCCGTGGCTGTTCAACCTATTTATGGACAGTTGTTTGCAAAATTTGAAAGTTGAAGAATGCGGATTAAGAATGGGTGAGTTAACCGTCAAATGCCTTTTGTACGCCGATGATCAAGTTATACTTGCGTCGTCGGCGGCCGAGTTGCAAATGATGGTTACATTAATGAACAGATCATTAAAAGAAAGGGGTATGAAAGTGAACGCAAGTAAGACGAAGGTTATGGTTTTTGAAAGAGAAGAAAGTAAAACGATTTGTGAAATAAGAATAGAAGGGGAGTTGATCGAGCAAGTAGACGAGTTTGTATATTTGGGCTGCGTATTTAGCAGGGATGGGAGATATGATAAGGATATAGAACGACGAGTGAATGCGGGAAATAGAGTAAATGGGGCCCTGCACTCTATTGTGAAGAGTCAAAATGTGTCGAAAAAGGCACGTATGGCAATTCACAATGCTGTGTTGGTCCCTACTTTAACATATGGTAGTGAAAGTTGGGTGTGGCAGAAGAAGCACGAGAGTAGAATGAACGCAGTAGAAATGCGGTCGTTAAGGAGTATGTTAGGGCTGAATCTTAATGACAGGGTAAGAAATTGTGTAATAAGAGAAGAGTGTGGTTTGCAAGATGATGTTGTGACCAGGATTAAGAAAGGAATGCTTCGGTGGTTTGGTCATGTGGAAAGAATGAATGAGGAAAGAGTGACAAAGAAAATTTATGTTGCAGAAGTGAATGGCAGAGTCGGAAAGGGACGTCCTAGGCGAAAATTTATCGACCAAATTGGCGATTTATTGAAAACGGGCCAAATTAGGAGTACCCTTAACCGACGAGCATGTATGCGGAGGTGTATGGATGTGAAGGAGGCGAGAGAGGTGTGTCAGGATCGTGCCAAATGGAAGTCTGTAGTCTCTGCCTACCCCTCTGGGTGACAGGCGTGAGTGTTTATGTTATGTATATGTATGTTTTAAGAGAAATCCACGCATTTTTGGAAAACGTCAGTGTTTCCGGAACTGGTTGAGACATAAAATTACTCTTTTATCAATAACATGACATGTGCTTTTGATGTTGACAGGTTGTCGAAATAAAACTATAAAACAAACGAAAGCATTTTTATTTTTACACTTGATTACTAAATAGACAATTCTGTAAATTAACTAAACCACAGGCTATTGTTACAACATTATCCAAAAAACATGCGTGAAGTCCGATCATTTTAAAGTCTCTCAACTTCCCTATGCTTTTTTCAACGTGAACTCTTATAGCGGCAAATCTCTTTGTTTGCAAGACTTCCTCTGCTGAAGGTTTTGAGTTGGAACTTTCACTAGGTGGCCTCAGGAGTGTACAACCATGTTTTTCCAGTAAATGGGAAATATTTTTGAAACCTCTGTCAGCTAACACAATACTTTTTTGTACCAATTTGTCAAGAAATCCGCTGTCTTCAAATATGGTTGAGTCTGGGGTCCTCCCTCCATATTCCTCAGAGATAAAGTTTATCAAACCATCAGGTGTAATTGAAATTAAGTACTTAATGGTATTGTAGCTTTTATATTGAGACCATGTAGCCGCTTGGTGCGAAGCGTTGCTAGTTTTCTCGATTTGAATTTCAAAACAACCGATTGTTGAAATTGCTTTTGAATAGCGCTTCCTAAAAGCTATCGGCAAGTTTTCCCTAACACCATCTGCTGATGGCCAGATAATAAGCCAATTCATGCACAGTGCAACTTTTGGGAGAGTTTTATTAAAATATATTGTCACAGAACTCTCAAAGAGGCCAAAATGTATTGCAAGCATTGAGTTTGGATCATACCATTGGATTTTTTCGTTAAGTCACTAGCTCACTAGGACTTCAATAGACGATAATTCCGTGAAGTTTGATACAAAAGTATGAATGGGCAGAAATGCCTATCAGTAATTTTGGATCTCGAGATATAGCCATTAAAGCGCCCTTTTGCATATGCTCATTGAAGAAATTTTTGTTCATCGTTTTTGTTATTTCTAAATCATTCGAATCCTTATGCACTACCATTGTTTAAAAACATTTAATTTCAGTTCTAATCTAACCCTAGTATTTAGTACTGAAAAATGTCAAGAGATGTCGCGAGCGTTGAATTACAACTCGTTATATTTTCGTTTACGGCAAACCGTATAGGGTCTGAGAATTATTATGCAAATAAATTGCTTTTATTACTGGTGACATCTGGAGTTTAATTTCAACATCCGCAAGTTTAGACATAAGGTGGTGCCGAAACCAGGGAGAAGAAGAGGACATAAGTGTAACAGTGAGTAAAGTGACGCAAAAATTACAAGTGTTAAAGACTTAGAATAATTGTGAGTGAACTGTAAAATTGACAAAGTGTTTAGAACTTAGAATATTTCGTGTGCAGTGAAAAATTGTCAGAGTCCCAAAGACTCAGAAAAATTTAACTCGTGTTGGAACTTAGAAAATTTACTGATTATAGGATTTTCGATCAGTGGAACTTTCTTTAGTATTTTACTTACATAGTCTCTAGAATTTGCAATTTCTTAAAGTGTTTTGGACATAGTCGCTGGAGCGTTTGGTGAACATTAGTAGAACATTTATCAGTGAATTTTATAGTTATTTGGACATTTGTTTTGCGTCAACATGGAGGAGATAAACTCAATGATTCTCAAACAAACTGAGATTAGTCAGCGTATTTCAAAGGCATTTAAGAACTTTAAAAAATCCCCGAAGGATAGAATTACGGTGCCCTACATCCGAATTAGAGAAGAGACCCTAAAGGCAATTTGGGACCTATTCAACACCAACCATTATGAGATTGTTGCTGCCACCTCACCAGACGATCAGAAGCTGTTGGCGTACTTTCTCGAGGATGCGTATGACTGTTGTGAAGATTCATATAGAGCAGGTAGAGAAGCTTGTTCCAAACAGCCCAGCTGCTAAATTAAGCAACTCTGGTAATAATTCGGAGACAAGTTCAGGAAACACTGGAAAGCCGCAACCTGACGTGAAGCTACCAAGAATAGAGTTGCCAAAGTTTACCGGGAACTACGACGAATGGCAGAGTTTCTACGATATGTTCACTTCGATAGTCCACAACAATTGCAGTTTAAAAGATGTTCAAAAGCTCCACTATCTGATAAGTAGCCTGTCTGGAGAATGAACCTGAACTGCTTCTGAGAAACCTAGCAGTGACTGATGCAAATTATCAAGATGCTTGGACAAAACTGACGCAACGGTACACAAACAAGAGATGCAATTGCAACGAGGTAATGAAGCGTCTGTTTTCCCAAAAGGCTATTGCTGCTGAGTCAGCGACCTCTACGAAGCAACTTCTAGATAATACATCTGCGTGTCTCAAGTCACTACAGAATCTTGATATCAACACTGACACTTGGGATCCTATCATGAACTATCTGGTAGTATCTAAGCTTGATACCGAATCACGCAAGCAATGGGAAATGTATGTGAGTTAGAATGTTCAGCCTAACACCTTACCATCTTGGAATCAACTTGCGAGTTTTTTGGAGACTAGATTTCGAACATTAGAGATGCTGGAATGCGAAAAATATACACCAAAGGCTACACAGAACAATACTTCGAAAGAAATAATTAAACACAAGTCATTTCACTCCACCGTTAACAACAACGAGAAGAAAGTGTCAATCAATACTTGCGTGATGTGTTCAGGAGGACACTCACTATACCAATGTAAGCAATATGAGAGGCTGTCCCCAGAGAAGAGGACTGAGTATGTGCAAGCAAACCGCTTGTGCTTCAACTGCTTATCATCGAGTCATTCTGTGAAAGGATGTTACCAGTCTATGAGTTGTCGTCGGTGTGGACAACGTCATCACACTACACTACATTACGAGAGAGATCAACAAGTGGCTGCTGCGTTTCCGATCCTACCGCTAGCTACTTTGCTTACGGTTCTGTCAGAGAATCTGCAACCGTCTGAGAAGAAGAATCCATAAACTTTGAGTCAACAACATAATAATCATACCGAGTCGAGAGTAGTAGCTCATTTTGCTAAAGAAAGTTATCAGGGCAATCAGAGTAAATTGTTAGCAATCGCCCTGGTAAAAATTGTTTCAACAAATGGCTACTCCCAACTTAAAAAAAAATAAAAATCATTTATTCCTAGAAATAGAGCTACAGACCTGAACAGTGGGAAAAAAAGTGACTTATATTAAATTAATTTTAACTTATATTATATTAAATTAAATACTAATTACATATAAATTCTTATTACATATAAAAAAGGTACTGGTGGGCCCCAAACTAGGCATAGCCTGTATCTTGGGGACCAGGAGTACGGTTATCAGTTTTACTTACGTAATTAAAAGTACCCAAAATTATACAGAACAACAAATTATTTCTTAATTTAGGAAGATAGTTTTTAAGTATTTGTCGCTTATATTAATATTTATTTTTTATTCCTAGGAAAAATATGAATACAATATTTTAGTGTGAAACGTAGATATAATTTGGTATTATTTTTTCTTTAATATTAAGTTTTCGGTATCATTATAATTTAGTATATGTTTAGCTTTCAAAGTGGTGCAATTTTTGATGTCACAGACTTTAAGTATTTTGTTATAAATATGAGGATGTGAGAACTGTGGAAGACGGTGCGCGAAAACAGACCTGGCAGCCGGAATTGGCATTTTAAATATTCGTTTAGTGATTAGGTTGTCGTAAATAGGCGACTGAATTACTTGCCCATGGGTTTTTAAAACTGCGGATAGAATATACAACTGGCGTACACTCAAAACCTCGCTATCCCAATAAAGATCGGCCGTAGGGTACCGGTAGGGCTTTTTATACATGACCTTGAGACCTGCTCTCTGTGCCCTCTCCAACTGCAACATCGTGGTTTTGGAGGCACCACCCCAAGCTGATATACAATATTGTATTAAGGATTGGCAGAGGGCAAAATAAACCATACGAAGTGTCTTTTTATGAGCACAGTTCCTGAGCAACTTCACTATGTAAATAACCCTCTTGACTCGATTTGAGAGGTATGAGATATGCTGTTTGAAGGAAAGATTGTGGTCAACAATTACACCCAAGTACCTGATCGTCTCCACTCTCGCAATACCCTCACAGTCACAATGTTGCAGAATGTCACAAGTATGGACTGGAATGTCGTTCTGGATCAACGGATTCGATGCACAAGTTTTGTGGAAACACATGTATTTGGATTTTTTCGCATTAAGTGTCAACAAATTACGATTCAGCCACCCAGCCACTTGACCCATACCGTTCTCGGCCAGCTTTCTTACTTCTTTCCAGGATCGACCATGAAATAAGACAACGGTGTCATCTGCGTAACAAATTGTTTCACACTGAGGTATTTTGAGTTCTAGAAGGTCATTCATATATAGAACAAAGAGGGTCGGCCCGATAATACTGCCCTGGGGCACGCCGAAGGATCACCTGAAGCTGGGAACTAACGTGATCAGGCCCTATTTGCACGCTTTGGTATCGATTAGTGAGATAGCTTTGAAACCAATTCCTAGCAGTACCGCGGATTCCAAAACCTTCGAGTTTCTTCAACTATATTTGTCTAGACACGGTGTCAAAGGCCTTAGAAAGGTCCAGAAAAATACCAAGACTGCATTTACCATTATCCACCTTCGATGAAATTTGATTTATCAGCAGACTAATAGCATCCTCAGTGGACTTCAGCAGACGGATATTAACTATCTTCTCAAGAAGCTTTGAGAAGATTGTTAGGAGCGATATAGGCCTGTAATTATCCGGATTATTCTTTGGTCCAGCTTTGTTAATCGGACTTACTACCGCACACTTCTATTTGTCAGGAAATACGCCCTTACTAAGACTAAGGTTGAAAATATGAGTAAGAGGAATCAAAATTGACTCTTTAATAGATTTAATAAGAAGAGGGGTACATCCGTCAACCCCCGGCGCACTATCACTACGTAAACCCTCAATCAGCCTCTTGATTTCCAATGAATCAGTTGGTTTAAAGAAGAAAGAGTTAAGCGGAGGATTGGGAGTCCCAACGGAAGCACTCAATTTGACCTCTGAGGTTGAGGAGACAAAATGACTATTACAGAAATTTAATGAAGACTTGATGTCAAAATCACTTTTCAAAAGTTCCTCAGAATCTTTACTCCTTTGGGGGACCTCGCAAACGTTTCTTATTGCCTGCCAAAGCTTTTTAGGATTCCGCTTATGGTTTTTTAGCTCTCCATTCTCGTGCTCAGCCTTGAGTCGGTGCAGCAGGTCATTACAATAGTTGCGATATCGTTTGTAGGTCAGATTAAGCACGACGTCATTAGGGTTCGCACGGACCTGACTATGCAAATGGTCTCTGTGTCGCATACATTTTATTAGCCCGGGAGTAATCCAGGGTTTGATGTTGTATTTAGTGCGACTCAATTTTACTTTAGTAGTATGTTTGCCTATAGCTGATTGTATAATCTTGTCAAAATTAAAAGTGGCCTCGTTGACGTCTTCACAGCCAGTTATTGTCGACCAGTTCATACCGCAAAGGTCCAAATTAATTGCGCCGATATCAACAATATTTCTGTACCTGTTTTTCGATTTAGGTTTATTTTCAGCAAAGCTCACACCTACCATAGGCATATAGTGATCAGTCAAGGAGCATTTGCATACAGCTGCTGAGATAACTTGTTTGCATTTAATGAAAATGTGGTCCAAGCATGTATCTCCCCTAGTAGGCTCTGAAATGGCTGACAACAACCCGTGGGAAGCCATTAGGCATAAGTAATCAGATACCTGCAAATCAGTGTCGTTAGCTAACAGATTTATATTTAAGTCACCCGCCACCATTACACTAGACCTATCCTGTAAGCTGTGAAGTGTACTGTCCAAAGATTGTATAAAGCCGTTTAAGTTGTGAAATGAGGGAGAGCGATATATGCATAGTATAGACAATGAGTTATCCAAGTCAACCCTAAGGCAGTTTGCCTCATCAAAGGTGGGCTCCTGCACAGAGGGCATCCACTTGTCCAACCTAATGTAAACAAGAAGTTCCTTGTCTGCGCCGTGCATGTTGGTGCCATTGTCGGAGTAAATCTCGGTGGGGCACCCTCGGCGAGCTGCGAATCTTCTTAATGCCAGTATTGCGGAGTCAGCGCTGAGGTTTGCGACAACTTCTAAGTGGACAGCTCTGGATGTGAGGCAGGTGAAGAGAGCTACGTATCTCTTCTGATGTTGACGTCCCACAGTGACGGAAAGTGGCCCAAAATAGTCCAGACCGGTGAAGGTGAACGGTCTCTGGTGATGAGCGAGACGTGTACTAGGATGGTCACCGGTCGCTGGCACTGATGGTTGTGCTTTTCTGATGCGACACTGTATGCATTGGCTCACTATCTTTTTCGTAGTGGGTCGAAGTCGGATCACCCAGTAGTGCTGTCGAACCTCGTTGATGGTAGGTTCGGTTCCGCAATGATGCAGGCTACTGTGCGTCCAGTCAATGTATAATTGCGTGATGTAATGATCACCATCCAATATAGCTGGCCCCTTCATGTCTTCTGTGACTCCCTTCACGGCGGCTATGCGACTTCGTAGCGCGATGATCCCGTCTTTCAATTCTATTTGAAGCGGTCGTAGGCGGCTATCATGAGCGACCTTTTTATTATTACGGAGATCGGTTATCTCTTGTAAGAAGGAGCCCTCTTGTATGGCACGTATCAGTAGCTTTTCGGCCTCTCTGATGAATTCGGCCTCTAGTGTGATGTACCTTTGGACATCTTTATTTTTCACTTGACTGTAGGCTGCGCGATTTGTCGCGGATTATTTTTCGATTTCCTCCAGTCGGGATCTTCCTCTTTGTCTTTTTTGGTTCTTTTATAGAAGGTCCTGTCTGTGGTTTTGCGGCAGAGTGTTATAAATTGTAGCACTCTAGCCGTAGCTCGCAATAAGCGTTCCCATCTCGAAAACCTTGCTGGATCGGGAACAGCTTCTCGGATTATCGGAGCTTGATGCAATTCCTTAATGGTGAGGGATCTTTCCTCACCTGTAGGTTCGGACGACGTGGTTCTTTCGGTTGGCCATGCTGACGGTTCTTTATACAGAAATTATGGGCCGTTACCACTCGTGATTGGAGTCGAAGTTCGGTGGTACGTCCCTCGTGGCAATGTCAGCTATGTTTAATTTGGTAGGTACCCAGCGCCAATCCTCTACTTTACTATGCTCCTCGATTGCTGCTATTCGGTGGGCAACGAAAGGTTTGTAACTCTTGGAGCCCTTTTTTATCCACGTGAAGACAGTTTTGCTGTCAGTCCAATATGTGATGGCTTCGGGCGTCACGCAATGTGCCTGGATAACGGCGGCAGCTACGCGGCTTCCCATCACGGCGGCTTGTAACTCGAGTCGAGGTATGGACGTTACTTTCAGCGGAGCTACCTTCGCCTTAGCCATGATGAGGCTCACATGTACTGCCCCATCGGGTGTCGTTGATCTCCAGTAGACTGCCGTTGCGTAGGCGCTCTCACTGGCATCGGTGCACACGTGGACTTGGAGTGAACGTGCGTCGCTGAATCCCGGGTAGCATCTTGGGATGCTTACTGATTTGAGCTGTTCCAGGTGTTGGATCCATGTGGACCATTGTTTAGTCAGGTCTTCGTCCAACTCCTGGTCCCAGTCTGTTCCTCGTCTCCATGCTTCCTGCAATATTTGCTTTGCTCGAATTGTAACTGGGGAGGCGAGGCCGAGCGGGTCATACAGCGACATTACTATTTTGAGTGCTTCCCTTTTGGTTGGTGTTTTATGCAGCAAATTGATTGGAAGTCGAGCGAGCTTTAGGTTGAAGCTCAGCTGATCGGTACCCGGTTTCCAGATTAATCCGAGTATCTTTTCCTCGGTTCCTTTGTTTCCCAGATCGACTGACTCAGATGCTTCATGGTCAGGTTCTAATTCTTTTACACTCTGTGCGTGCGCGTTTTTGTGTATGTCGCGTACTTCCTTCGATATTCGCATTGCCTCTTCCAGAGACTGGAAACTGTCGAGATAGTCATCCATATAGTGGTTTTGAATGATAGCTTCTACGGCTTCTGGATACTTGTCTATGTGTTTTTTAGCGTTCCAGTTCTTTGCGAATATGGCTGTGCAGGGTGAACTGGCTGCACCGAAAATGATCGACGTCATTCTATACTCTTGTGGAGCTTCATTACGTCGATCCCCTCTCCAGAGATATCTTAAGGCATCTCTGTCTTCGGGTCTAACTTTGACCTGCATGAACATTTCGGCTATGTCCACGGAGACAGCGATTTTATGGCGGCGAAAACGCATCATGACCCCCGGTAGTGATTGCAGTAGGTCTGGACCCGTGAGCAGGAAGTCGTTCAATGACACTCCCTTTGTTTTGGCTGCGGCATCGTGTACTATTCGAAACTTCTATGGCTTCATTGGGTTATGGACGTCGAAATGGGGTAGGTACCATGTTCTTCCCGGTGTGCTAGTTTTCGGTGCTATCTCGGCGTATCCTTTTTGTACATAGGGAATTCATTTGTTCATCATATTTCCTTTTTAGATCTTCGTCTCGATCTAATTTTCTTTCAATGGAAACGAGCCGTTTTATTGCTGTTTCATAATTACCAGGCATCTCGATATCCTTTTCCTTCCAGAGAAGCGCTGTTTCTATGTGCCCATCTTGTAACTGACGGGTGCTGCTATTTAGTATATCTTCAGCTTTCTTCTCTGGGTCGGAGTCTGGTCTTCTCGGATTGATAATGAGAGATTCCAGCGCGAAATATTCGCGGAGTTGGTCATCTATAGTAACCTCGCTCTTGTGCAGCTCATTGGCCGCGTGGACGCGCTGATACGGGGCTTTAGTGTATGCCCCGTGTAGCACCCATCCTAATTCTGTGAGCAAGGCGATTGGCTGGTGCGGCGGACCTTTTCGGATTTGAGTGGTTATCAGAAGTCTCCAATTGTCCTGTCCTATTAGTATGTCCGGAGACCCAACACTTGGCTATGTCTACTGCACGCACAGTCTGTGGCCCCAAGTTTAGGCTTGCGACCGTGCGTGCTCTGAATGGCACCCTTTTGCTGTGGAGACTCTTCAGCGATACTTTGATTCTTCGGGATTCCGGTGAATCGAGGGTAGTGTTCCCGATAGCGGTGATCTTAAACGGGTCCAACCGCCCTGTAGCTCCAATTTGTTCGGCGATCTCTTCATCCATTAATGAAACTGTTGACCCATCATCCAGCAGGGCGAGTGTGTTTACAGCTCCCGCCGGTCCAATTACTCGCACTGGAATTATTTTTAAATAGGCTTGATGCTTTGACACACTGAATGAGTTAGCAACAGTTTCTTGAGGTTCTTTTTGTTTGACCTCAGTCTTCTCCTTTGTATTATTATGGAGAAGTCGATTGTGTGTCGCGGTGCATCCTTTTATTCCACACTTATTGGTTTTGCATTTGTGTGTCTGATTTCTATGACGTAAACAGCGGAAACATAAATTATTTTGCTTTGCGTGTTTCCATCTTTTGTTGGTATCAGCTTCCTTAAATTTTTTACATTCAGATCCGTAGTGACCCTCCTTTTCGCACACTCTGCATTTCGGAGACGGCTTAGTAGTAGCCGCGTGTGCTCTATGTACTGAACGATTGCTTTGTGCTTCGTTTATAATTTCTGGAGGCGCAAATGCACTGCAGAAGCGAGCTTGCTCGGTAATAAACTCGCTGAAGCAGCCGAGGTCTGGTCTAGAGTCATATTTTTCGGTGTAGATTCTATACCACTGGGCACGTATAGAGTTTGGCAGTTTGTCGGTGAGGTGTCGTAGCAGCTCTGCGTTGACGAGGTAATGATCTCGCTTTAGGGCTCGAAGAGTGAGGACGCTTCCCCTCACTTTGCTCGCGAATGTGCAGATGTCTCTGGGCGCTTCTGTACAGCGTGCTAATCCTCGTAACTTCTCGGTTTCTGCTTGCGCGATTGAATCTGGACGCCCAAATTGTAGCTCCAGTTCTCGCATAATCTCATCTGGCTTAGCATGCCCGATGAGTTCTGAACTGACTGTTTCCAAGGCTCTTCCTTGTAGACTTCGTCTTAGTCTAGCAGTGTTTTCAATGTCATTGAAGTAGCCTCGGGTTGTTTCGTAAATGGCACGGAATCAAAGCCACTCGGTATGTGCTCCACTAAAGCTTGGCAGTGTCATTATAGCTTTCGACGCTGCGAAAGTATGCGACGATAGTGGCGCACTCTCTAACTTTGATTTGTCAGCGAGCGCGGCTATAGCGGATGTGAGCTCCGATATAAATGGACGGAGCCCCCTGTCTTCACTTATGACGGGTTCCTGGCTAGCTTTCTTTGGCATGAGATCCTTGGGTACGTCTGCTGGATAGGAATCCTGGTATGTGAGCTCTGATACAATCGGTAGGAGCCCCCTGTCTTCATTAACGGTGGGTTCCTGGCTGAGCTTCTGTGGCATGGGATCCTTTTGTACATCTCCTGGATAGGAATCCTGGTTCGTGAGCTCCTTTTGGGGTTCATTGAGGTCGACAACGTCCGGGGTTGGCATTGTGACGGTTTTATTAAATGGGGCCTTCCCTCCGGTGGTTGCGCCTTGATTTGACTTTTGTTTGGCTACAGAGTTTTCGAGCCAAGATCGAACGTACTCACTTTTGGAGTGACCATCTTCATCATAGTCGTCTGATTCGTCTTCTTCATCAGCCATCTGTAAGGAGATCTGCGCAAGTTCTAGTTTGATCTTCAATACTTCTTCACGAGCCTTCAAAATTCTTCTATTGGACCGAACAGTCTTCTTTGACTTCGTACTGCAATCGGTGTGGCCCCTCGGTGGCTCTTCGGTGTGGGTGTCTTCCCGGGCTGGTGGCGATGATGCACGGCTAAAGTCATCGTTGCCTTCTATATGTTCCCTCTGCTTCGTTGTGCGGGCCGTAGTGGCCGGCGCGGGCAGGGGTATCCCCCCCGCGGGGGGGGGGCAGCATGGCGCCTCAGCGCCTTCTACCGTTGACGGTGAGCGTGGTGGCATCTGGTGGTGGACGGCGGCGTTACTGGCCAACGAACCTCCTTCCAGACCGACGGTCCACGCCTTGGCTTCCCTTCCTTGCGAACGGGTGATCGGCATCTTGAATCTGAAAAATTCCGCGGTTTTAATACGGTGGTGACTATTTACCCGGTTCCGAAATACAAACTGATATATCCGGCTCGAAGGACCAACGAATGTGCCGGACGGGCGAAACTCTCCGGAGTAAATGTTGTCGAAGATACTTCGCGAGTCGCTCACGTCCTACACCTATATTTATAGGTTCCGGTGGGTACTTTCACTGCCGTCTTTGTGGTTACTGCTGAAATATTGTGGACTGAGGTTCAAATCAAAATGCACGATTAATAAATACAAATAGCAAGGTAGTGGCCAGAGGTTCGACTGATTAATTAGTCGCGAAATTTTATAACTATTGACCACGGTTGAACTACGGTTGTTCACTATTGGTTGGTCACTGTATATTTCAAAAGATTTCTTTAAATTGTACGGTGGTATCAAATATCTATTGGAAATAGCTGGTTTTCTAACACTACTGAATAGCAGCTATTATCAACTAAACTAGCTGATTTTATCACTTGTGTAACTGCGGATATCAGTTACCACTTTCACTATATGTAACTGCGGATATCAGTTACGACCTTTTTCGGCTAGCTAACACTTTCACTATATGTAACTGCGAATATCAGTTACGACGTTTTTAGGCTAGCTAACACTTTCACTATATGTAACTGTGAATGTCAGTTACGACCTTTTTCGGCTAGCTAACACTTTCACTATTCACTATATACTGCTACTAGTCACTTCAGCTACCACCGGATACCACTCACTTCACTTCACTTGTCACTGGTAGTTCTTCACACTACTACTGGTACTGGGTCCCGAGCCCCTAAGGTAGACTTTAGCAATACTTTACAGTGAGCCGCTTGCCATTTTCCGTTTTGCCTCTTTATTGCATAAACTTTTCACTATACAAATGGCATAAATTGCAATATTTTCTATACAAAACTAATTGCTACACTAACATGCTATACATCATTAAATCGGTAGTCTGGTACTTTATTATTATATCATAAAGGTTCCTCAAAACATTAACATTGTAAAAAAGTTATTAAACGAAATGTCCCAAATTTTCATAATATTTGGGTACATTAATTCTTTAATTTTTATATAACTATCAAATGCGTTTAATTATACAAAATATTCCTACACTTCTTTAATCTATAAGCCATATGCTAATTCAATGTCATATTTATAACTCTTTTAGAACATAAAATTATTTTCATTATTTTTAGTATGAACTATTACGCAGTTTAAAAAACTTCTAGAGAGTTCTACAATAAGACGCGCTGTGATTGGTCGATTTTTCTTAATATAATAAAAGTTGTTTACATTACTTGTTATATAGAGTAAAATATCTAAAAATATAATACATTCGTTTTCAGTAATTTCATTATTAATACAAAAAAAAATATTCTTTATAACTTTGTTTCTTAACGTTGTTAGGCCGTCGCGAACAAATACAAACATTTTATTACCAAAGAACTTAAGCCAGTCATAGTCTTAATCACAGAGGTATATTTTAATCGGAATTCGAATATAATCAATATAAGATAAGGCCTTTTCTTCGCGTTATTCAATAGTAGTATTTTGCCTAAATTACAAATATGTGTAACATAATATGATTTAGAAGGAAATTCTTTAGCGAGTGTATTATAACTATTTGTAAAAAAGGAAAGATTATTAAATACATAAGTTATGAATAGGTGAATTAATAATTTTATTTTTACAATTATCGGCAAACTAATACTTCTGTGCACTTTCGTTTGGCATAAATTAACAATAAAAATTTGAGAAAAATATTCATAATACTCATAATATTGCTGCAAAGAATCATTGCCATTAACATCGAATAATAATAACATGCAACAAAACAAACAGTAACTTAATAACAAGCAAAGCAGGCTAATTTGATTTATTGTCTTGGTGTGGAAAAGAAGATGGGTTACACTCATGATCCTGGGCAACGAGGTGCCGGTCCATGTCAGCAGCACTTCGTATAGTGCGGGCTGGACTACCTTCGTGCTTTCGGATATGAATTTTTCCATTTTTGATCCAGCAGTACCTATAACCCGCTTCTCTTGATCGAGTTCTAACATCCCGAAACAACTGGCGATTATATTTTGTAAGATGTTCATTGAAGTATAATTTTCTAGGAGGTCCTTGAACTTCAATATCTAAGTTGGTGAGGTCACGTCTAGCTTTCGTCGCCCTTAAAAATTCATCACGCTCGTCTTTTCTTAGAAAGCGCACTATGACAGGTCGGGGTCCTTTAAATTGACTTTCCTGGTTGGTTCGGTCACGTCGACTCCCTGGACGAACAACGAAATCAATGTCGTCGTTAACGAGGGTGATTCCGATCTTAGAAGCCGTAACGAGGACAATGTGTTGCAGGTTCTCACTGACGTTTTCGTTGATGCCCATGATTTCCATTTCATTTCGTAGCGAGGATTGTGACTGGGCGTTGAGTTGTTCTTGGAGAATTGAAATGGTGGCCTTAAGAGAATATATGTCAGATTCCTTTTCATCCAAGACCTGAAGTTTCCCTTCGGCATTTGACATACGCGTTTCCAATGAGTCCAGTCTTGAGGTACAGGCCAAGAGACATTGCGAGACTGTTTGCATAGCGCCCTTCATTTCAGTCATTTCTTCCCTCATAAGATGTATTGCAGATGCAAGCTTGAGAAGGTTGCCATTTATTGATTCCAACGTAGGCTTCTGGTTCTCATTGATAGTGGAGGATACGGCTTTGCGTTTTGATGGACGGGTGGTGACATTTAAATGCAGCTCAGAGTTAGGTGTGCGAATGGGAGTGTTGGAATTATCACCCTTAGGAATTAGATTCGATTTGTTTCAAGGAGAGGACATTGTAAGACCTTGTTCAGCGACAATGGTACTAATTTCGTTGGCGCTGATAAAAAGTTGAGAGAGAGTTTTAATCGCGCTGTACCGCAGCTGCCAGACGAAATTAGCCACTTACTTGCTAGCGAAGGTACGACATGGAATTTCATACCTCCACATGCCCCCCAACTTCGGAGGCTTGTGGGAGGCCGGAGTTCGATCCACTAAAACGCATTTAAAGCGAGTGATAGGAAATTCTACGCTCACGTATGAAGAGCTTTCGACTGTCTTAACCCAAATTGAGGCATGTCTCAATTCTCGTCCACTTTCTTATCTCAGTGACAATCCTGATGATCCCTTACCATTAACGCCTGGTCATTTTTTAGTTGGGGAGCCACTTATTTTTTTTTTATAGAATAGGGTGACAAACGAGCACACAGTCCACCTGATGGTAAGTGGTTGCTGCGGCCCATAGACATCTACATCTATCCTCCATTAAAAATCAAAATGCAGATGCGTTGTCACCCGTGAGGACTGAGATGGAATGCCTCGTTTCCAGTAAAAAGGGTCTCCGGTTCTCTACACTCGCCATACGAAATACAGCAGCATTAAGCTACTATTTCACGCTGGTATTCTGTGAGAGCGTAGTCCTTCCCCGGTCGAGCCGACCCATTCGTGCTACAACTATACTACTCTATAGTAATACTGTGGCCGTGGAAGGAAAAGGGGAGATCTCCCACCGGGCAAGGTGTTCTGCCCGGGGAGCGGCCAACACTCCGTGTGATAGTTCGGAGAAGTTCTATATATACTGTCTATGATTCGGAATGTTAATAGCGCGATTTAGGCTTCGGTGTGTTTCGGTGTGCTAGTGGCGCGACGACCAGCGCCGCTACATCACCCCCTGCTCAGACCGGAGGTCGATAGTGCAGTCTGGTTGTCGAAGAATGTGCAAGTGCCAGTGGATTGCCTTGTAGTCTGCGGTGAGTCGAGAAGAAGGCAAGTAATCTGCGAGAGTGCCGTGAAGCACAGGCGAGCAGTAAGGCTCAGAGCCGTGCCAAACACTGTATAGCGCAGAGAGTAGCTTGAAGGAACAGGAAGCATTATTATTCCAGTGCTGCGATGAACTTTGTGAAGCTAGATGGCTTGCAGGATATGAAGACTACAGACGATATCTGCTTGGGAGCGAATGGGTGGGGTATTCTATGACGATGATGAAGCTTGAAGTTTCCGAAGGTTGTTTGGTTGCGCGTGTTCAGATCACGTCGGGTGGTCACCACTGTGGCCGTGGAAGGAAAAGGGGAGATCTCCCACCGGGCAAGGTGTTCTGCCCGGGGAGCGGCCAACACTCCGTGTGATAGTTCGGAGAAGTTCTATATATACTGTCTATGATTCGGAATGTTAATAGCGCGATTTAGGCTTCGGTGTGTTTCGGTTTGATTAATCTGGCTGCTACATCACTCTCCCCCCAGCGAAAGCGTACCGGAGGCTTGACGACTCGCCCGTATTTCGTAGTCTTTAAAATAGGTTTCAACTGGGTTGATGTAGATGATGAAGTTTCAAGCTTCCTCGCTGGTGGTATTCTATGACGATGATGAAGCTTGAAGTTTCCGAAGGTTGTTTGGTTGCGCGTGTTCAGATCACGTCGGGGTCACCACTGTGGCCGTGGAAGGAAAAGGGGAGATCTCCCACCGGGCAAGGTGTTCTGCCCGGGGAGCGGCCAACACTCCGTGTGATAGTTCGGAGATGTTCTATATATACTGTCTATGATTCGGAATGTTAATAGCGCGATTTAGGCTTTGGTGTGTTTTGGTGTGCTAGTGGCGCGACGACCAGCGCCACTACAAATATAACTGCAGCATGGCTCTACCACTTAAAAAACTTATTGTAATACCTGATGAGTAGTGTACTAGTAAAAATGTAACTGGTCTTCAGAGATGGAAATATACTCAAAAAATGGTTAACGATTTTTGGAAAAAGTGGTCTAAAGAATATTTAGTAACTTTAAATCAACGCTATAAATGGACAATGGAAAAAACTGAGCCAGAGATTAATGATGTTATAATTAAAGATCATAACTTACCCCCTGCAAAATGGTTGTTAGGTAGAGTTGTTGAAAAACATGTCGGTAAAGATCAGATTACACGTGTTGTAACGCTTAAAACTAAGAACGGATACTGTAAACGGCCGTGTAACAAATTATATTTTCTACCTAAGTCTGTAGACTAAGTCTAAATTTTTGTTTAAGTTGTAACTACAGGGTTAGTTTGATGTTAGTTTTGAGTTTTTCTCTTAAAGTTGAGTACAAATTTATATGTATTTTTTTAAGTATTTTCATTTATTCCTTTTCTTCAAGTGTGATCTCATGGTGGGCGGTGTATGTAAAAATAAGTAAGCCCAGAGCCTAATTATTTTCTAGAGTTTCTATTAAGAGTTTCTATATTGTTTGTGTTCCTTTATAGACCTTATTTTTGGTTTGTATAAATTTCTTTTATGAAAGGACGGAGTCCCTTGGTGGGCGGGATGTTTAAAAACATTTAATTTCAGTTCTAATCTAACCTTAGTAATTAGTACTGAAAAATGTCAAGAGATGTCGCGAGCGTCGAATTACAACTCGTTATCTTTTCGTTTACGGCAAACCACATAGCGTCTGAGAATTATTATGCAAATAAATTGTTTTTAGTACTGGTGACATCTGGAGTTTAATTTCAACATCCGCAAGTTTAGACAACCATTAATACTAAAAGAACAATTAATTTCACTTGAGTTTGAGCTGCTGATCGTGAAGCTAACGTTTGGTTCAGGATTTTTAGGTATTACTTTTTTTTAACTATTGCTTGTTTCCATTTGATTGACGTATTATAAGATTTAGTTTTCGTTTTTGTTTAACATTAACTTGCAATGCGTGTGTTTTTTTTTTGACCCTTTTCATTGTTTTTTGATAACATGTCTATTTCTTCAGATATGTTAAGGGGATCACTGTTTTGAATGATATTTGAGTCTTGATTCACACACTCTATTTCTATTACTTCAAAGAAATGTACCATCAGGTATTTGTGTCCAATATCTCTATTTAAAAGTCTTTCAAAATATTCTATGTCTTGTTGTTTTTTAAAACCGGGTCTGTCAATTTTCTTTTTTTGAGGCATTTGGCATTCAAACTTATGAGGCAATACTCCCTACTTTAGTTTAAGCTTTCCTCCAACCAATTTAAACTTTACGTAATTTTCCATATCTTCTTTCAACTAAAATATAAAAATGTATATAAGTATTAATATAATTACTTCTAACAATAAGGCATAGCTGCGGCAGATACTCAATGCTCCGTTGTTGTGTAAATGTTTAAAAAAATCATTCACTATTTGCTTTTTAACCAAGTACCCAGTGTCATTGTTTTGAAATAGTAATACGAAATACGATATTTTTATACATAACCAGCTGAACTGATTTTGATGACTTTGGTATAGAGATAACCGAGATCTTATAATGGATATAGGCTACTTTTTATCACAAAAATTAAACTTTAAGGGGGTGAAATAGAGGCGAGATAAAAACTTTCTATGACAAACCGAATTAAATGCGAACGAAGCCGCCGGTATACAGTATTACAAAGAAATGGGAAAGGGCGAATAGGTAAATACATAGGTTATTCCACAAAACTCAGAAGAAGTACGTAGGTATGTTTTTATTAATACAGCAGGCTTAAAATAAGAGAATACACAGGTACACTACACGTAATAGTAGGTAGCAACTTCTTTCCATATTAACTAAATAATAGGTATAATAGGTACGTATATCGAAGTGATCTTCACGGCAATGTCTTGTAGCCTGGGCAGAGTTTGATCATCTCTTTTTGCAATGGAATACCATTTTTTACGAAGTTTTTGGTCTTTCGGCACGTTAAAAATAGTTTTTCTGGCGTTTTAATAGAAGTGTTTGTACATTTAGGCACGATACAATATTTTTACATAGTTAAAAAGATTAATTAGACACAAATCGGACACTTAATTTGTTTCAAAGTCCCAATTTACTAAATAAAACACTGCGTGCCTTATCGCTGCCCGTCAGGGTAAATGTATTCTGTGATCGCTGCTAACGACTAACTGGCGGCGACCATCACAGTGACGTCACAGCTACCACGCCCGGCGGTCATTGAACTTCGCCAGTAATTTGGTCATAACTTCGTCAATTTTTGTCGTAGAACAAAAATATTTGCACTGTATGTTAAGGATTTCTTAGCTCTATAAATTTGCATTATCAACTAAAAACATTACGGACCCTCATTACAACTTAAAATACACCAATAATAAATCACTTTAGTTCGCAGTTGTATCGCTTCGAAGTATTCGCTTGAATTGCCAATTCAATACTGACTCGGGTTGCGGTCATTACCAGTATTATATAGGGCCTCTTCTACTGAAACATCTAGAATGATCGAGTACATACCGGTCTCGACATACTAGGTGTAGAAAGTTCTAGTATGGAATTACTCTATACTAGATGGCGCTAGTGGTATTAATTATGTCGGGCAACAATATGTATATATATATCAAGTGTAAAGTTACAGCCTAAAGGGTTTTAGGGCAAGGAAGTGTCCGCCACGCTGCCCCAATGCGAGTTGGCAAACTTCACATGTCTTCGAAATATTTTTTCTTATTCCTCAGACATGCAGGTTTCCTCACGATATTTTCCTTCACCGCCGAACACGTGGTAAATCAGCACTTAAAATTACAATTAACAATTTCAATGGTGCCTGTGGGGATCGAACCCGGGTTACTCGCGTTCTGTTATATTTACAGCGACCGTTAACCATCTGAGCTACCACGGCTCTTTGTACATATGTGTGTATATTTGTATGTATATTTTGCGTTTGTGTAGCATGTATATATTTAAACTAAATTTGATCATGACAACTTTACTGCTAGCAGCCTAGCTGGTAGAGAATGCCATATAGCATTAAGCTCGCCTTTTGTACAAAATCTTTGGTGCAATAAAGAATAAAATAAGTAAATATATACATAACATAAATACTTATGCCTCTCACTCAGAGGGATAGGCAGAGACTACGGACTTCCATTTGGCACGATCGGCGAATACGATATGATATATACGCGAAAAGGCGATACCTCTCTCGCCTTTTTTACATTCATATATCTACACATATACGCTCGTCGGTTAAGGGTACTTCTAATGTGGCCCATTTTCAAAATATTGCCAATTTGGTCGATAAACCTTTGTATATGGCGTCCCTTTCCAACTCTGCCGTTCACATCTGCAATATAAATTAGCTTCGTCAATTTTTCCTCGTTTATTCTTTCTACACGACCATGCGTGACTATTTTTACCATCTGAAAAATAATATGGTGTTTTGCGTAAGTGAAATAGAAGCTATCCTCGAAAGTATTTGTAAAATATTACAAAATAAAACTAGGTAGAAAAATATCCAAAAAAATACATAAAAACCATTCATCCTACGGCGTTTGAGTAAAACTATAAATAGGTTACAATCGCTAGCGACTGAAAGTTGTAAGAGCAAGCGAGACGCATGCGTCTCTTCTTTAGTTATGTAGGTGCGAGGAGGCCGAGTGGAAGGGGAACGGCCGTCACTTCGTTGCAGCCAACATATTTAGAGTCAGCTGACCGCGCCTTACGTTACCAAAAATTGTTTTTCTCTTGAAAGTATTTAGGCACTTTTGATATTTATTTTTGATTTTGACTGCCTCGTTGGTATAATGATCGTAGTAGTGTGATCATGAGGTCCTAAATTCGAATCCCGGGTCGGGACAAAAAAAGACAAAATAATGAGTTTTTCTGTCAAGAAATTATAATAGCTATCCGGAGTCAAAAAATTGTCGGTGTCTCACCTCCATGCCTCGAAAACACGTAAAGCCGTAAGTTGGTGGTGGTTTTTTCTCGTATAATGTCAATGACCTTGCAACCTGCCTACTAATGCAAGATCAGCATATACTGGTTATTAGTAAAATACTTGGTGGATAAAAGAAAAAGATTTAAAACAAGGAGCACTTCTCATTGCCATTCTTTAACTGATAATGACGTCGCGTGTCGCATGTTTGTAAATAGCAAAAAAAAAATGAAACAGAAAATGGTAAGTAGGTAAATTACCTTTCGTTTCAGTTTATTAATTTCATGATTGCGATCTTTCTTTCATACTTTTACGGGCTTAGGACCGTCTAATATGCTGTAGTTGAGTAGAATTACATGTTAAATTTTATCTTGCATTATAATGAATTGATAAACAGTTTCTAATAATAATTGTTATGTCCATCGTACACTGCAACATGTTCGCGTATTTAAAAGATCTAAATCAACTGATTTACAAATTACACTGATTGATATTTAATTTATACTACTTTATTGTTATTTACAAATAAAAATTATCTTTTAGCGATATTGCAGTAATTGTTCAAAATGTCTAGTTTACTTATAAACACAAACTAACACGTTTTTTTTTTATAGAAGAAGGGGCAAACGAGCATGTGGCTCACCTGATGTTAAGTGACTACCGCCGCCCATGATCAACCGCAACGCCAGGAGAATTGCGGGTGCGTTGCCGGCCCTTTAGAAAGGAGTAAGATCTTTTCTTGAAGGTCCCCAGGTCGTATCGGTCCGGAAAAATCGCCGGTGGTAAACTATTCCACAGAGAGGTTGTACGTGGAAAAAAACTCCTTGTGAAACGTACAGTGGTGGACCGCCAAGCATCCAGATGGTGTGGATGGTATCGGGACGTTTGACGTGTAGTGCGTTCACGAAATTTGGCGGCTGGGATTAATCCGAACAATTCCTCAGAGCACTCCCCGTGATAGATGCGATAAAATACGAAAAGAGATGCAACATCTCTTCGCAGCGCCAGTGAATCGAGCCGATCGGAAAGCACTCGGTCGTCGACGATTCGAGCCGCTCTGCGCTGGATGCGGTCAAGTGGAAGAAGCTGGTACTGGGGAGCCCCAGCCCAGAGATGGGAACAGTATTCCATGTGCGGCCGAACCTGCGCCTTGTAAAGTTGCAGGCGGTGTGCCGGCATGAAATACTGTCCCGCTCTGCTGAGCACGCCAAGCTTTTTAGAGGCCAATTTGGCCTTCCCTTCCAAGTGACCACGAAACTGCACCTCACTCGATATGTCGACGCCGAGGATTCCGATACTGGCTGAGGCAACAAGGGGAGTGCCTTGAAACTGAGGGGATACGACAAAGGGGTTCTTTTTAGCGCAAACTTGTGTCTTCTGGTACTGGACTAGATTTAGTCACCCCCAATCCGAGACTCTGTCCAGCAGAGACTCCACTTCAGACACAAGTTTGTCCCGGCACTCGGAGACGTTTTCCCGAGAAATATTGGCTCGGCCGGTGTAAAGAGCATCACCAGTGCTGTCATCTGCATAGCAATGAATGTTACGGGTATGCAACATGTCATTGATATGCAGAAGAAACAGCGTTGGCGATAGCACACAGCCCTGTGGAACACCAGCATTAATAGGCTTGCAATCGGATCTTGCACCGTCTACAACGACCTTGATGCTCCGATCTACATGAAAGCTGGTGATCCAATCGCACAATTTCTCGGGAAGCCCATAGGAAGGGAGCTTCGAAAGAAGCGCTTTGTGCCAAACCCGATCGAAGGCCTTCGCAATGTCCAAACTAACGGCCAATGCCTCCCCCTTGAACTCTACTGCCTCCGCCCATCTGTGAGTTAGGTAGACCAGAAGATCACCAGCTGACCGACCACGGCGAAAACCGTATTGGCGGTCACTAATCAGCTGGTGATCTTCAAGGTACCTAATGAGCTGGCAGTTTACAATGGACTCCATTGTTTTGGAGAACAAGGAGGTGATGGCGATTGGCCGGTAGTTGGACGGGTCAGAGCGGTCGCCTTTTTTAGGGATCGGGTGGACGTAAGCCGTCTTCCATGATTTTGGGACTACGCCTAGGGAGTAGGAGTACCGGAAAAGACGCGTTAAAACCGGTGCCAACTCTGGAGCACACGTCCTCAGCACAATTGGGGGGATTCCGTCAGGCCCACTCGACTTGTGGATGTCCAGGGAGAGGAGATGCTTTGCGAACCGAGCGCTGTGTGAAGTGCACTTCCGGCATGGAGCACTCACACCGCGGGATGGTCGGCGGAGTACTCCCCCCGTCATCGAGAGTCGAGTTAGACGCAAAGAAAGAGCCTAGAAGATCGGCTTTCTCCTTTGCGGTATGGGCCAGTGAGTCGTCCTCCCTGTGCAGAGATGGAAGAGATGGCTGACAGAAATTCCCCTGGACAGCCTTGGCGAGAGACCAGAATGCACGGGTTCCAGAAGGAAGGCGAACTAGTTTCTCGCCAATTCTGCCTATGTGCTCTGACTTTGCCTTGGCAATGACTCTTTTGAAGGACCTAGAGGCGGAATTATACTTCTTTTTTCGAGCGCTGGTGTTTACATCCAGGGACGCTGATGCATCAGCCCAGGCTTGGTAGCACTCCTGCTTATAGCATGATGCTATTTTACAGGAGCGACCAAACTATGGCTGAGACTTGCCTCCAATGGGCACCACAGAGGAAGGAATAAAAAGTTCCATACCCTGAAGTACCACATCAGCAACAGAATCCGCAACAACGTTGGGATCATCCGGCGAGAAGCAAACCCGCCCCCAAGGGTAGGATGCAAAGAAAGACCGCATCCCATCCCAATCGGCTGACCTATAGTGCCAAACACGGCGGGAGCCTGCAGAATGCAACCGCGATTTCAGCGTGAGTGGCACCACACTCCGGACCAGACAATGGTCCGAGGAGCCTAAAGGGGCGTCGACGGAAATCTGATATCCGTCCGGGTGAGAGGTCAGCAGAAGGTCCAACAGGGAAGGTGCATGATCCTCCACATCTGGAATCCGCGTAGGCGAAGTAACCAGTTGTGTCAGACCATATGCCAAGGCAAAATCATGAACAGATCTCCCCGCATGATCGGTTAAACGTGAACCAAGCCATTCGGCGTGATGGGCGTTAAAGTCGCCGAGGATCACGATCTCTGCGGAGGGGATCTGCTTTGGCAACGAATCTGCAGCCATTTGGACGTGGTCGAATAGTCGGTCTGTTTCGGCATTACCGCTATGGGCACCCTATAGAGGCACCCGTAGACGCGCGGATGGTCGTCGCTGTCTACGCGTAGCCAAAGGATGGACAGGTCCGAACCTTCAAGTCTGCCGAGGCGTCGAGAGCAGATGTCCTCTCTGACGTAAACGCAAACTCCAGCCCGAGGCACAAAGGAGTGTTCCAGTTTGTACCCCGGGTAGGAGAGATACGAGACATCAGCCGGAGAGGACACCTGCGTCTCGGTCAGAAAGAGCAGAGCCGGCCTTGCCGTCTCGAGATGGTAGTGGACGGCGTTTAGGTTAGAGTGAAGTCCCCTGATATTGCAGAAATTCACGGACAGCGTGGCAGGGGTCGCCTTGGTCTTGTTGCTCCGTTTGCCCCGAGCAGTTGTAGTCTTGAGCGGAATTTTGCCCCCCCCACCCAGAATACGCGGGGCAGCCTGAGCACCCACGCTCAGAAGTGGAGAAACATGGTCGTGGATGCTCAGCGAGGGATTCTCCAGCGGTGCTGGTACCCTCCTGGGGTAGTCGATCATTATTTAATTCCGCTACCATGTTGATGGGGGGGGGGGGGATTTGGGCCTCGATTTACACGTCTTTGTAAATTGTTCGTTAAACTTCGAAGCATGTGTCTATCACTTTTTATTACACTAAAGGCGTCTGTTATACGCTGCTTTAAATTACTAACACGTTGTGCTTCTTCTGTGGACACTAATCGCTTTAGTTCGGCCCATAAATAAAAGTCTAGAGGTCACGACCTGTCCACTATCACCGAATTGGCTCGTTATTGGAGTATTGGTACATGTCAACGATACACACGTGGAAACATAAACAATACGACGGTGACGCGAAGTCACGAAATGACGCATAAAAACTAACTGAAGAGTTGATAGCGCGGGCTGATTGCCGTTGAGCCTGTGACCCTTTGAAATAACAAGATCAAAGTTGCCTTCAAAATATTTGTTTTTATTTTGTAAAATATTAGAGCCATAGGCTTCTAATCCGTTCACATATTACACCCTATTTTTTCCAGACGGTAAAAAGGTCATCCAATATTTATATATATATATATATATATATATATATATATATATATATATATATATATATATATATATATATATATATTACCCACTAATAACATATATACCTCAATAGATATAGATAATATTACATAATACCAGCAAATTATTAATACATTACATAACACCTCGGTGCATTCTACTCTTTGAGTATTCTACCACAAACATTCTACTACCATCTAATATCAAAGGATCCCATTTGTTTTCTTATAATACCTAACCCTAAAGTAGGAGCGGCCTTAAAAGAGGCGCGTAACGGGCTAAGTGCATTAATGCACGTGCATGTAAGTTGCATTTTCATTTAATACGTGAGCCGCCATTGAGCTATTATGTACTACGTACTAGAGGTGACACTGCATTCAGCTACTCTGTTCCACCCAACTGCGGTGCTTACACCGCACTTTAATCAGTCACTCCATAGATTACTGCGTATATACTAGAGAGTCACTCGCTAGGCACTTGTAAAGTTGTCACGTGTAGTGTTGATTTAAAAAAATCTCTTGATAAAAATATGCCGTCGTGTGTACTTCGATATTGCACAAATCATTCGAGAAATGTCAGTAAAAACCAAGGAATTACTTTTCATCGGTTAATAAGATACTTAATCAATAAAGAAAGTATTATAAATTAATAATAAAACAAATTATTCCTAAGACGCCATCTCGTATCATGGAATATAGATTATGAAATTAATATGTTCAGATGCGACATTTCTGTGGGTACTTAAGTATAGGATGAATATATTATTATACACATTTTTTGTAGAAACATATAAGTTATTATAATTAGGCTAAATTTTTCATGTTTAAGTATGCTTATTATTCTTTTATTTTATTTTTAGGTTTCCACTTCAAAGTCAAAGTGGAATAAATTCGTCCATTTTTAACTCTCGCGTGCCGAGCATTTATGAACGACTCTTATTCGAATTTAAATAAATATATTTGTAATTTAAATGTTATGTTAATAAGTTTTGTTAAACATACATTTAGTATGTTTTTTTATATTTGATATAGATACCTTTCAAAATATTCACATAAAAATATCATTAAAATGTAATTGTGATACAATACTATGTAATATTATATTAAATAAGCAAATATAATATACAAAATAAATGACAAAATTTTAATATTGTTCTCGATATAATTTACCTATTTAACAATACAATCTACTATTACCTACGGATCATTCTACCTATGTTTATTCTATGATAAAAAAAGCAACCGCGAGAACACAGAGTAGCGCACATTTTTTGTTTGAGATAGCTGTTCTAGTACGTAAGTACATATATTACTTCAATAGCGAGCCGCATAAAATTCTTTTGACGATTTAATCGGTAGGCTAATTTCAAGAAGGTTCTGAGTCGTGCAAAGTATTATGAGCATTAGCAAAGTTGTAACCAGGTTTAAACTCGCAAGTTTGCTATCAGAGAGTGATTCTTCTGTTCTAATACTATTATTTATTCTGTGTTTTTACTAAGGAAGTTCCCACTTTTTAAACATAGTGATTTAACATATTATCTTTGGTACCTATGTATGAAATAATTTGAGAATTTTTTTTCAACATGAAAAAGGTTGACAAGCAAATGTCATTTTTTTCTTCTTATATTTCATGGCTACTCATAGAATTCTGCTAATATTTAATAATTTAATTTTAATCAATTAGTAGGTCAATTAATCGTGCAAACTTCAGAGTTATATTTGTGTGTCTAATGTGCAAACCAAAAAAAAAAATAAAGCACAGAAGTAACATTTTTAGTTTCTTATTATATATTTTAATAATAATTTATATTTCTATCTAATTTTTAAAATCGCAATAATAAACAACAACGTAAATGAAAGAAACAGTGAAATCTATTTCTTGCTTTATTTCTACTAGTCTTGCCTACTCGGTCATTTTAAAGATCGCTCCATACTTAGTACATTTCGGACAGTGAACTAGTTCGTTCTATTAGTTCTATTAGCTCTAATCGGTAACCTGTTTATATTGTATCTATATGTTTGGAATGGTTATCACCATCGGTCACTGACTGAATAAGAAAGGCATTGATTGACTCGTGTCTACGCTAGTACTTGTTATCAGTTTGTACTCTTGTCTTTGATTGGCTACTGACTGATTCTCGAGTTACGTAAAGTTTGGTATTGGCGTCTTGCGAGTGTAGGTATACAAAAAGAGCTGTTAGACCGATTAAAAATCAGCATTCGGAAACGTTTCATTTAGTACAGTAACAAGATACGTTTCTTCGTTAATCGTTCGCAAACTACACAAGACGTAGACAGAGAAGCCTATAGACTAATGATTAGCGTGGCCTCGAGTGAGAAAGGACGATAACGTATTTTTAGGTTATACAATAATCTTTATGACTTTTAAACATATTTAGATAAAATTTTTAATTATTCTAAGAACTGAACTGAACATGATTCACCAATCTTAAGCTCACAAAACACTTTTTTCTCACTTAAACCAACTTATAAACTCCTTAGATATCTACGAACTGTCAAATTTGTTTCGCAAAGTGTAGTTTGCTAAACACAAAAACCGGCACGGAGAAAGGGACAAAAACAATCACACCGCTCTGTCTCATTTCTATGCAAGACGTATGCATAAATCTATCTTTTTCGTGTGTGAATGCGAAAGAAGGCGTCAATTTGTATATAGGTTCTGTCTATGTGTGGGTTGTCGTGTAGAAATTAGTCTTTCTACTACGTAGTAATTTCTACACGCCCAACCCACACATAGACAAAATTATGGTTGTGTGCAAATTTCTCACATACAAAGTTGGATCACCATGATATTATGTAGGTTAGGTAGGATAAAATGTTGGGTTACATAAAGCATCTATAATTTAATGTGTAATTGAGTTGGCAACTCTTGTTTAAAAGCCTTTGAGTATTAAACCAATTTTTTTAGTTGGTTCATACTCAAAGGGTTAAAATAATAATTAACATAATCATTATATTAATATATTAAATATATGCACATTCCTTTTAGTTACAAAGACAAAAATGTTAAGTTAAGAGTTTTAAAAAACCCACATTGACATACCTACATTCATACAAGATATTTTTTTATAATCGGAGTACCTATGTTATTGTACAATGCTAATTTTTAATCGTGAATTTTTAACTCAAATTAATGGCATTTTTTCTTTCCGTCTCAAAATTTTGTTATCTGTTACATAAAACTATGCCAACACTAACCTTCTAACAATTGGTCACTTTGAAATGTTGATTATAAAGGACCAATAACAAAAGGGGTATTATTTATTCAATATGTAAATGAAATAGCATATGTGATGATTCATAAACTTTCAGAAGACACTCGTTTCCGGAATAGTTCATTAGGTACATCTATGCTCTTATCCATATTGCTTATGGCAACCTATTTAGGTATTGAAAAATAGTTTATTGTTACTTTTTATTTGTCTATATTGTAAGAAAAGTTATTATTCTTTTACTAGACATTTAGCTTTTTATATTATTTGAATGTACATGAATTTTTATTCATTATTATTTTTTTCGCGGTCTTATTTTAAAATTGTTCCACCGGAAATTCGTCTATAGATGCGTTTGTTTCCGAAAAGTGAACGTTTCACGAGTCAACAGCAACGTCTTTCGAGAAGTTCTAGGCGCTGTTTGCGACATTTTTCTTTCTTTTATCCGTCATCCAATGTTTTGTGTGATGAAATAACACGTTGATTAGCCAGTAATTTGGATATTAGTGATCATAGTCGTAATTAAGTAACCGCTAGATTACGATATAAGCTAATATGGGCGACGAAAGCCATCCGAAAACTCTCTACGTCGGTAATTTAGACGCGAGTGTGACAGAAGAATTCCTATGCGCGTTGTTCGGACAAATAGGCGAAGTAAAAGGCTGTAAAATAATACGCGAACCCGGCAACGATCCATATGCGTTCCTCGAGTTTACAAGTCATACATCGGCGGCTACAGCCCTGGCCGCCATGAACAAGCGAGTGTTTCTCGAAAAGGAAATGAAGGTTAACTGGGCTACAAGTCCTGGTAATCAACCGAAGACGGATACGAGCAATCATCACCATATATTTGTAGGTGATTTGTCGCCAGAGATAGAGACTCATATACTGCGTGAGGCTTTTGCACCATTTGGTGAAATTTCTAATTGTCGAATAGTACGCGATCCCCAAACGCTCAAATCCAAGGGGTATGCTTTCGTATCTTTCGTTAAGAAGGCTGATGCCGAAGCTGCTATTCAAGCAATGAACGGCCAATGGTTGGGATCTCGCTCTATCCGCACGAATTGGTCGACACGTAAGCCTCCCACCAATAGACCAAATGAAGGCGCGCCCAGTAGCAAACGAGCTAAACAACCAACATTTGACGAGGTGTACAATCAAAGTTCACCAACAAATACCACTGTATACTGTGGTGGTTTCACAAGTAATGTTATAACTGAAGAACTAATGCAGAGCACCTTCTCACAGTTTGGTCAGATACAAGATGTTAGAGTATTTAGGGACAAAGGATATGCGTTTATTAGGTTCACGACAAAGGAGGCTGCAGCACACGCAATCGAGGCAACACACAACACAGAAATTAGTGGACATACAGTTAAATGTTTCTGGGGAAAAGAGAATGGAGGTGGAGAGAACCAGGTATGTTTGGTTATTTTGAATCAATTATTTGCTTAATATTATATGGAGCTAAGGTTGAGGCATTTTATAATTCTTTGATATTTCAGAGTACAAATAACCCACCAGCAGCACCACCGGCAATGGGAGCACAAACGCAGTATCCCTATGCCTACCAGCAAGGAATGGGCTATTGGTATGCTCAGGTAAATATCTAATGTTATTTTTTGTCTTTGTCAAAAGTTATTTCAAATTGGTGCCTTTTTTAAAAAATGGAATATGGGTGACATGCGAGTATAGTCTATCTGATGGTAAGTGGATGCTGTGGCCCACAAACATTTACATTTATTTTTGTGGGCCACAGCATCCACTTACCCTTATCCTACTTTAGCCCTGAGGACTGAGATAGAATGCGTATTTTTCAGTAAAAAGGTTGTTTTGAGTAAAAACGCTGTATTGTGTGGGTGTGTGGTCCTTCTGGTTGAACTGACCCATTCATGATACAACCACATAGTTGCAGCATGACTCTTCCATGTATATCAAAGACTGGAGACAGAAAACTGGTAGTGATAATAGTATCTGCTTTGTCAAGATATTTTCATGATATGAGCTAAAATATAACGAAATTTATTTGTAAACATTCTCTATACAAACAAAAAAATAAGTTATACAAAAACATTTGATATGTAAGTGATTTTTATATTTGAGGTATTAATACGAGAAATTTTAATTCCACATAAACTAATGAATATATAATGTAAAAGATGTTTCAATCAGATATTTATACTGGAATATGTCATAAAATTGTGGATGTATTATGTAGTTTATGCCTGCATAACCTTATCTAAGCTGTATTTAATTTGGTATTTAAAAGAATTAGGGTATAGAACAGTATTTAAACCGGTTTAATCAAGTAATATTGTCTTAAATATTTAGTTGGTTTTCAGGTTTAAGTTATAATTACTTATAAATTGTAATAATGTGTTATTATAAAATGATCATTTGACATCAAAGAACTACAACATCAATTAAGTATATAGGTATTAAAAACATTTTCTACACTTCTACAGAATGTCTTATTATGACAGGTCATAAAACATATTTTAGTTGACTTGTGAAATATTTCCTATTATTACAAATGATTTAAATTTTACAGCTTGAAAAATCTAAGCTTTGCCATTAATTTCCTATTTGATTCATGATTTTATCTAACAGTTCTTGTTTATCAGTATTAATTTTCCAAGTACTGCATCACCCATAGTCAATGGGGTCTAAGGTGCTCAACATCTTAATAACAAAGATAACCAAGGCTACCTTCAGATGTTCATACTTTAAACACTAGGAACAAACATAAGCTTGTAATACCAATTACTAGACTGCACAGAATTAGTAATTCATTTATGGTGCAATGTATACGCTTTTACTACAAAATGTACAAAATTTGTCATTAAATAAGCTTAAATGTTTTATTAAAGAAATATTGTACAAAAAGGTTTATTATAATATCAAAGAATACATAAATGAAAGTAAACCACAGAGAATAAGGTGATCACCACCATGCTGGTTCTATAAAAAATAGTTCAAAAAAAAAAGTCCTGCCGCATTTCTTTTTGGTTCTTCCTAAGACAGAGGTTTTTTTTTGGAACCAGTGGTAAATAAAAAAAATGACATTCAATAAGTATTAATGTAATAATTTATATTGAATAAAAATCTTTAATTTCATTTCATTACAAGAATTTGTGTTGTTTTGCCAGGATTTGTGGTCTAACAAATCTGATATAACGACAGAGGTGATCCTATATGTATTCACAGACTTATGTCTTTCCAGAGAATCAATTCTTTATGTCAGCCATTTGTTCTCTTAGATGGCTTTAAAATGCGGTTTTTAATGATCTAAGATATACTAAAATAGAAAAAATGGCTGGGTGGCTTAGTTTACAACAGGCTATTTTCCGCATGTTTAGGCATATATTTTGCATTATTCGAGTCATGAAATCTCCCCAAAGAAGTTCAACAGTCCTTTGATGTTGCGAGCAACTTCAGAGAGCAATCCCAGTGTGTAAATAAGCCCGATGTTTAGCTCTGTATATAGTAACCTCCGGATATGCCAGGCAACATGTGGGTCGTCGTTTTATTTATTAACTTATACAAATATGCAATACAATCTGTTAAAAATTACTTTTAAACAAGTGTACTATTAGACATAGATATGCATTTATTCAGTAACTTACACTTATGATACAGAAAATAAAATGATACATAAAAACATCGAAAATAAAAATAAATAATAGAGAACAGACATAAAATAATACAATTGTATGAGAAACGTGATTACGAAAAAGACACTGACTCAACATAATGCTATTACACTATTGCAGTAGTGGTTTTTTTTCAGCAATGTCCATTGAGATTGGACTTGCCAATTAGGATAGTAGTAAGTAGATAGATGCTATATTAGAAACATGTTTCAGAGATATTTTATCAAAATAATAATTAAATTAAATAATGAATAAAATGAAAATATATTATGTATAAGTATCTTTTTTGATTAAATACCCTGAAAGAACTGTTTCCTATTCTGTTTTTCCCATGTATAACTAATATAAAGTTAGTTATTTTATTCCTAACTGAATATATGTAATTACTACAATTTTGTTACTACTTAATTAACTTACTACTACAAGCAGGTGGTAGTACCCAGCCTCCTTCTCTATTGAAATGAATCACAAACTTCAGACTTCCTATCCTAGTCGGCCCCAACCATTACATCGGATTTGATAGACCACAAATCCTCGTGAAAGAACATTAATTCCTACCAAGGATGATACATGAGGCTATTGAAATTAAAAAACATCCTAATTTCAATAGAGAAGGAGGCTTGGTACTACCACCTGCTTGGGACCCTGTAATTAATAAAATTAAAACTAAACCCAAGCATACCACTGCAAGACTTCAAGACACAGTAAGTTCATTCTGCATAGATCGGATCATAAATAATAATCAAAAAGCTGAAGGTACTCCGAGTTAACATTGAAATCGGGACATCGGTCACCTCAGTCCCCTGTGATCATGGGTGCTGGAAAGCACCCGAAACATTGGATATTAAAAATAAAGTAAATTAAACGCGATAAAATTTGTAAAAGTAGTTTTAAGCAATGTGTAGTATTCGCGTAAATAATAAGAAATCATTCTACAATTTTATTAAATAGTGGTGATATTCTTTCTTATAACTATCTTAACTAGTGACTCATTTTGACTGTGATTCATCAGTTTGGTGTTATTTTGTGATTTAATACAAATAAACTCTTTTTTATTTAAAAAAACTATTATCCATTAAAAATATGCATGTACAACAAAGACACAAGGTTTTTTAATCATGGTGAAAAGTTTATTAAAATATGTTATATTAAGTAATTTTAAAGTTTATAAAGAGTGAACAAATGATATATAATATATATGATTAGTGTCATTGTTGCTTGTCTAGTTTTGTCTGTCTGTCTGTCTTTTATTTTGCATCTGCTGCAAAGACATTTACAAGTATTTAATTGTTTTTTATCCTGGTAGGGTAGGGACAATTTTTACATGCTATTTTGCTAATACTGAATCTGTAGTTTCAAATATAATTGGTAGTACATAAATAACATTTATTAAAAGCAAGAAAAGGTAAGACCTGTCACTATTCTTTGTTGTTATTAATACAACACAAAGAGATGCAATACTGATGTCCAATGACTCACAAAACTTAAAAGTACAATCACCTTTGTTATAATATGTGGTACAATAACTTTGTTACTACTAATGGTCAAGATAAAATGAAAATTGGTTATTTAAGTAATTTAAGATTAAATTAACAGCGAAATTTGAAGAAATTATTAAATTAAAATGAATGAAGGTTGCAGCTTTTTGGCGAAAGACTTATTATTGTATCAAGACTAAAGTAAAGCTTTTAAACATTTCATATATTTCTATACATTGCCTAGGGAACCTCTACATGGTATAATCTGGCTCTGCTTCTAATCAGTGTTCAACCTGAGTTCAATATTCTAAGTAAGATGTTTTGTTCTTTTCATTAATAACTCAATCACAGTTCCCCTATAGGGTCCAGATATTGTGATTTTCTTTTGTGGCAGTTTTCCAAAAATATTCAAAATATTATATTTAGATATGTATAATTTTGTTCTTTAAATTTAGAATTTGTTGATTAATTGACTATAGCAACATCTATCGAATCGTAATAGCTATAAACTATTGTCTTGACAAGACATTTAGATATTTTGACATTCGATGGGCGTCGATATAGGGAAATGAAACAGAAGACTGGCGGTAGCATCTATTTGGTAACAACTCAAAAAAATAAAATGTGGTTGCCTACCACCCAGCCAAGAGCAGCAATTATGGTAAACATATCTTTATGAGGAGTCTATATACCCCTATTGTTGACAACCAGTTTTTTAAGAGATTGTGGGTTCTTTTGTGCCGCCACAACACAACTCATTGCTATACTATATCACATATACATAGAAATAATAAAAATGCCATTTTGATTGTCAAAATGTATTATTATAATAATATATTGACAGAAAATAATTTTTATCTATCTTCATCAGTGTATTGGTGGACCTTTGATGATATTATATGCTCATTTTATATGTGGTAGAGCCATGCTGCAGTTATATTAGTAGTATGGTTGTAGCCCAAATGGGTCGGCTCAACCTGGGAAGGACCAGATTTGCAGAATACCATCATAAAGTAGTAGTTAAATGCTGCTGTGTTTCGTATGGTGAGTGTGGAGAACGGGAGACCCTTTTTACTGGAAACGAGGCATTGCATCTTAGTCGTCACGGGTGACAATGCATCTACATTTTGATTCGTAATAAAGTATGTAGATGTCTATAGGCCACAGCAACCACTAACTATCAGGTGGACTGTGTGCTCATTTGTCACCCTATCCTATAAAAAAATTAAAAAAACTGCCAATTTTCGGTCTTTGGCCTATCATATCTTGCCTTGAGACTTCTCAGTGAGAAATGAGTTGGTGGATTTTAGGTGATAATATGTCTGAAAACAAAACAACTAAATACAGAGTTATGGACAAAGCAATACAGAACAAACATCTAGCTATATAAGGGGAGTAGGCAGAGAGAAAGAATTTGATTAAACAAAAAGAAATTATAACAGTTACTGTTATACATTTCAATAAATTTTGAGATCATATTAACATACATGAAATGAATGATATTTGATTTTAATTTTACTTGAACTACTGGAGTGCAAGCATGCCCAAGACTTAAATGTCAAATTGTAGATGTGAATTTTTGTTTAAAGGCATAAATTTAAAAACCCAGGATTTGATGGTATTTAGAGTTGAATTTCAACAACTGCAATCGTCAACAGATTTGACAGCATACAGGCAACTGAACAGACAGATCTCGAAATGCATGCGTCGAGACTTACGCAACTTTAATACTGCTCGTATTAAAGAAGCGATCGAGCGGAACCAGGGCTCCAAAGTCTTTGCCAGAGATCTGTCGGCCAGAAAGAGCCAACTGTCAAAGCTGAAGACTGAGTGTGGCAACATTGTTTCCGGGACACCTGAGATTCTGAGTGAGATTGAGAGGTTCTATGGGCAACTGTACACATCGTCATTGGAACCACACGCAAGTGTGAGTAATGATCCAAGAGCAAGTCTTTTCCGACACTATTCCGATGATATCCCGGACGTCAGTCTGAGCGAAATTAGAATGGCTCTCCACCACCTTAAAGACGGCAAGGCCCCAGGCGAGGATAGAATTACAGCGGAGCTTCTGAAAGCGAGTGGAACACCGGTACTTGAAGTCCTTCAGAAGCTCTTCAATTCCGTCGTCCATGGTGGCACTACTCCGGAGGCGTGGAGCAGAAGCGCGGTGGTCTTGTTCTTTAAGAAAGTCGACAACGCTCTCTTGAAGAACTACAGACCGATTTCCCTACTGAGCCGCGTCTACATACTATTTTCGAGTCATTACGAATCGTCTCGCACGCAGTCTCGACGACTTCCAGCCTCCCGAACAAGCCGGTTTCCGAAAAGGCTTCAGTACCATAGACCACATACATACCCTGCGGCATATTGTACAGAAGACGAAGAGTACAATTTGCCACTTTGCCTATGTGGACTATGAGAAAGCCTTTGATTCCGTCGAAATTTGGTCGGCGATACAGTCCCTTCAGCTATGCCAAGTTGACTGTCGGTATATCGAAGTGCTGAAGTGTTTGTACAGTAGGGCTACGATGGCTATCCGAGTACAGAACCAGAGTTCGAAACCTATCCAACTGCAGAGAGGTGTAAGACAGGGTGATGTTATATCCCCGAAACTCTTCACCGCTGCGTTGGAAGACGTTTTCAAGCTACTGGACTGGAAAGGATACGGTATTAACATCAATGGCGAGTACATCACTCACCTTCGATTTGCCGACGATATAGTCCTTATGGCAGAATCGCTGGGGGACCTTAGCACTATGCTCAATGACCTCAATGGTGTCTCCCAACGGAACGGTCTTAAGATGAACATGGACAAAACAAAGATCATGTTTAATGTCCATGTCACAACTATGCCGGTAGTTGTTGGGAGCACTATGCTCAAAGTTGTTGACGAGTACGTTTACCTGGGACAAATAGTCCGACTAGGTAAGTCCAACTTCGACTGAGAGGTCAATCGACGGATTCAGCTCGGCTGGGTAGCGTTCGGGAAATTACGACACCTCTTCTCGTCAGGTATACCTTAATCTCTGAAAACTAAAGTGTAATAACCAGTGCGTGTTACCAGTGATAACTTACGGATCTGAGACATGGTCCTTCACTGCTGGCCGTATGGGAATGCTCAAGGTCGCTCAGCGAGCTATGGAGAGGAGCTCGGAGTTTCTCTGCGTGATAGACTCAGAAATAAGGATATCCGCAGTAAAACCAGAGTGACCGACATAGCCCAATGGATTAGTAAGCTGAAGTGGCAATGGGCCGGCTATATAGCTCGAAGAACCGATAACCGATGGGGAAGAAAGGTTCTCGAGTGGCAACCTCGTACCGGTAGGCGTAGTGTAGGTCGACCCCCCACTAGATGGAATGACGACCTGGTAAGACATGCAGGAAGTCGATGGATGCAGGTGGCTCAGGACCGTGCTTTGTGGCGTTACTTGGGGGAGGCCTATGTTCAGCAGTGGACCTGTGAAGGGCTGTAATGATGATGATGATGATGAGAGTTGAATTTTAATACAGTGACAATTGTTTAGCAACAGTATTAAAATTATTCCTAGCAATTTCACATACTGATGGAAACAATTAGACTAGACTAGACTAGAGAATATGGCCTTAATTAACATAAAAAATGTAAATATTTATAACATTAACTTATAAGTATAAATCACAATGTCATTATCATTGTGTACAGTCATTATTTAAAATGTGCGTAGTCACATCTTTCAAGTATTAATTGATCATTTGTTTATATTACAGGGTTACCCAGCACTACAAGGATACATGGCGCCTGGGTACTATCAGCAATACGCCACCGCATATAGCAACCCGCAGGCAGCAGCAGCTGGTAAGTATTTTTCATTTTGAAGATAAAAGACTATTGGTTAGAAAACTAAAAATAGTGTGGGGGTGGTCACCAAACCATTTTCTCCTTTATCATAGAGGCAGTTTACAAACATAAATTTTGCAAGGATACTTGTTACGTGCTGTATTCGTACACGCGATTCACAAAGCGCAATTCATTGCTAAGCTACTGCTCCACGGGGATGTCAGAAAATGCATATTCAAATAGAAAAAATGTATGTCCAAAATCACCAGTTATCATTTCTGTCTTTTTACAAAGTTTCTATCTTTTACTGTACTATTCTCGTACATAAAACGGAACGACGTTTCTTGTTATGTAGCAACATTAATATTTCTGTAACCTATTTCATTCTTTTTTGTATTACTTTGATGAGGTACTTGCGTTTACTTGTAACCGCAGCTATTTTACGGCATTTATAATTGTACAGTATGCAATATGTGTAAAATTATTAAATGCAGTTCCTTTAATTTACTTGTTTGTGTGTCATTTAAACTAGGCACTTAAAATTTAAATTTACTTGATGTATCTAAAACATTAGTTATAAAATCAATCATCATGTAACCTTGTAGGCTACCAAATTTTTTTATTATTGTTACACCCACTGAGCGACATTCAGTATTAACATAGCAACTCCACAATACGTCCACAGGAAGTGGACATGGTTGAACCCCGACGGTTTGACAAAAATGAGATTGACTTTATTATTGACACCTGATGCTAACTGTTCTGAGATGTCTCAGTGATTGCAAGGGTGAAAACTGGCAGCAATCACCGAATGGTGAGAGACACAGAACCTAAATGTGAAGTTGGAGAGGTCATGTCTAATGAGGTCAACACGTCGTCCTCCTTATGCTCTAATCCAAAGCCCTGAGAACTTTCAGCTCCAGTCACAAAATCGTTTTCAGTGTCTAGAAGACTGCAATGAAGGTGATGATATGAATGACAAGGGTGTGGAAACGAAAAAAGTTCTGTAAGATCTTATAAATCTCAAAAGAACACAAAAACTCTCAGATCACACTCAATCTCATGGCTGTTAGACGAGAGATGGGCTATATAGATAGGGCCGTGATGGCTATCCGAGTACAGAACCAGTGTATGAAACCTATCCAACTGCAGAGAGGTGTAAGACAGAGTGACGTTGTATCCCCGAAACTTCACCGCTGCATTAAAAGATGGATTCAAGCTACTACACTGGAAAGGATACGGTATTAACATCAATAGCGAGTACACCACTCACTTTTGATTTGCCGATGATATAGTCCTTACGGCAGAATCGCTGAAGGACTTAAGCAATATGCTTAATGACCTCAATAGTGCTTCCCAATGGATAGGTCTTAAGATAAAAATGGACAAAACAAAGATCATGTGTATTGTCCATGTTACACCTATGTCAGTAGTTGTTCGAAGCACTGAGCTCGAAGTTGTTGACGAGTATGTTTACCTGGGAGAAATAGTCCGACTAGGTAAGTCCAACTTCGGCCGAGAGGTCAATCGACAGATTTGACTCGGCTGGGCAGTTTTCGAGAATTTAAAACCCATCTCGTCATCTAAACCTTAAAATCTGAAAACTAGATTGTACAACCAGTGCATGTTGCCAGTGATGACTACGGAGCTGAGATGTGTCCTTCACTGCTGGCTGTATGAGGACGCTCAAGGTCTATGGATGGGGCTATGCTCGGGGTTTCTCTGCGTGATAAACATAGAAATGAGAGAGAGTGGTTAATATTTCCAATATGGACCATCGATTTCAAAGCCCATATTTTTTTTGTAGATAGTACTCATTAAAAGAAAGCGTTTTGCAAAGTTTTAGGTTGCGGAAACTTACGGTTCATGAGATATATTTTTTAAACTTTTCATACAAATTGGCAAATAACACGCAAACATTACAAAATAAATTTGACAAATGATTGATGTCAAACGTCAATTAGTGTAGAGTTCCGAATATTTTGAAAGTATCGATACCTACTCGATACCAAGTATCGTATCAAAAGTATCAATACTACTTGGTATCCAGTACATTTCGTTAATTTTGGGGACTAGGGGGGTAAGAAGCCGGGAAGTTGAGCTCCGGCGCTACGCGGCAGCTCCGGCGCTGCGGGATGAGCAGTGCCTCCGCCCTAGCGTAGGGAAGCACAGGCACCTGCGCTTCCCTACGGCGGGCGGGCACTGCTCTCCCTCCGCGCCTCCGGGCTCTTATATACACTCTAGGGGTAGGGCAGACAAGACCACGTGGATAGTGGGGTGCTCTGATTCGGTTTTGGGTACTTCTTGGATATTAAATAAGTAAGTAAATACTTTATTGTAGTAAGAATTAGATAATACAGAAAGTTGCAAACAATAAAATAAAAGTACAAAAGCTGTACTAATTAAGAAATACAAACAAGTTGCAAACAATGAATTACAAGTACTGAGGTGGAACTTAGAGTAAACTTTATTCTACTTTATACACATATATAATTGCACTTATCAGCTCTTCCTATGCATCTAATTGGTTTGTCATAATTTTTCGTCTCCAAAATTAACTAAATGTACTGGATACCAAGTAGTATTGATACTTTTGATACGATACTTGGTATCGAGTAGGTATCGATACTTTCAAAATATTCGGAACTCTACACTAACTGACGTTTGACATCAATCATTTGTCAAATTTATTGTGTAATTGCGTGTTATTTACCAATTTGTATGAAAAGCTTAAAAAAATATATCTCATGAACCGTAAGTTTCCGCAACCTAAAACTTTGCAAAACGCTTTCTTTTAGTGAGTACTATCTACAAAAAAATATGGGCTTTGAAATCGATGGTCCATATTGGAAATATTAGCCGAATCGACAACCAATGAGGAAAAAACGTTCTCGAGTGGCAGTCTCGTATCGGTACGCTAAGTGTTGGGCGACCCCCTCTAGATGGAGTGACGACATGGTAAGACATGCAGGAAGTTGATGGATGCAGGTGGCTCAGGACAGTCCTTTGTGGCATTCTTTGGGGGAGACCTTTGTTCAGCAGTTGACTTGTGAAGGGCTGTAATAATGATGAATGTGATAGTAATTACAATATTATGCATTTGTCTTTTTTCTTTATGACACTGATAACTAAGTGTCTACCAGATGCTCGGCCAGTCTTTACCTAAGTTTTTAACATCCACATATTTAAACTAAACTGTTTTTTCGTCATTCATAGTTTAGTTTAGGTTTCGTCATTCATAATGCATACAGCACGGAGTGCCAGCATCTGTATTTCCATCTGTCATTTCATAACAATGTGGATGTGTTCAAGGCAAGTGTGAAGTTGATTTTGAAAACTTGCTGACTCTGACCATCCTAATGCCTACAACTTGATTTTGAAAGGCAAGAGTGAATAGGCTTTTGTTAAACTGAGTATGTTTTACCATCTTCAGCTGTAATCACCACTTACCATCAGGTGGGTTATTAGTCAAGCACTGGCTTATAATAGTTAATGTTTTTGGTTCTGGTTGTACTCGTGTGTCTCTGTCACTACATCATAGCCTACCTCCGATCTTATAAGGATAAACGTTAAGTACCTCCGATCACTGCACTGGCACTGGAAGATTAAACTTACTGAGCGCCTCAATAGGATGGGACCATTTGGAAATTGTGGCTGACTATGTGATGACCGCTGGCCAGCTGCAGCGTCAGATATCTCGCGTTGCAGTTCGCGAAACGATAGACGTGTTACATATGGATTTCCGCTCGTGTTTAGTATGATTAATCTTTTTCATTATTTTTGTGATAAATGTTATTTAACAGACAATAGTGATTAGAAAAAAAGTGAAATATTTTGAAAAGTCAATCATGTGCAACAATTCTTTCAGTTGATGTGTCGAACAAAAATGCAGTTGGTCTTCTAACACACTGAAAGTAATGTCAAGGTGGGCTCAGATCTATTGATTTGTACAAAGAAATTAATGTTAAATAGTTGAAGCTTTTTTTGCTAACCCTACGTCATTCTATTACTGACCTTTTCAATTAACTTTGATAATGTTCCTGTCCAAATGAATCATGGGTGGTTTATAATTAATAGCTTCTGTTAAACAATTGGTTAAGAGGGCATTATTATTACCGTCATTAATTTTCTAGTGTTGTAGTTAAAATCTTTTTTTCCAAAAATTTAAATATCTACAATTTATAATTTTTTAATATTCTATATATTTGCAGTATATATTGAGTTATTTCTTACTAGCAACTGTTGATGTGGCTTTATTTAGATTTAAGGATAATAAACACTATTTATTTTATCAATGTTTCGATATTCATTAATGGTCCAGTTTTTCGAATAAAATATAGCCTAGATCTTGCCTGGTTTCATTAGACAGACACACACAAAATTAAAAAAAAAAATAGTTATTCATGTTTCAACAGCATTAAATTAGCCCCTGACCATAATAGAAGCCAGTTATTACAATACAACAGGCAGCAACTTCATTTTTATTTGTATTTTATTTATATAGATAATATTTGGAGCTTAGTCTTAGTCTTGTTTGAGGCAATGTTATTTATCAAAAAATCTAAATAATTACTGTATATTTTATTCTATTTGTAATGTTATATTTAGGTGACTTACTGACTGTGTAGTGTAGCTGTCTGGCTACTTTCTCTACTGTATAGTGTTGGTATAAGAATATCTATTACCCTAAATCATCCCGTGGTTGTCATTAGAGGTGACAGATGGAAATGGAAATAAAAGATAAGCAGCGGCATCTTGTCAAGGGCTCAAATAATTAAAAAATAATGCGGTTTTCGAGCCACTGCTGCTGATGCTGCTTAGCAGCAAGGCAACTATGGTAGGTATCCTCCTGTTAAGCCTATATTAAGCAGTGGTCTTTTAGTAGGCTGTAATGAATGAATGAATTTGTTACAATTCAAGGAATTATAAATATAGCAGTTCATACTTTCAATAGAATTGCTATCAATACTTATCACTATATTTTGCTGCTATTTTATCTTTGCATAATATTATTGTGTAGTTTTATGCATAATATTTTAAATCACTATTTATGCATAAAATAAAATCTTTATATATATAAATTACGTGTCATGTTGTTTGTCCACGATTGACTCCTAAACTACTTCATCATCATCATTACAGCCCTTCACAAGTCCACTGCTGAACATAGGCCTCCCCCAAGTAATGCCACAAAGCACGGTCCTGAGCCACCTGCATCCATCGACTTCCTGCATGTCTTACCAGGTCGTCACTCCATCTAGTGGGGGGTCGCCCTACACTACGCCTACCGGTACGAGGCTGCCACTCGAGAACCTTTCTTCCCCATCGGTTATCGGTTCTTCGAGCTATATGGCCGGCCCATTGCCACTTCAGCTTACTAATCCGTTGGGCTATGTCGGTCACTCTGGTTTTACTGCGGATATCCTCATTTCTGAGTCTATCACGCAGAGAAACTCCGAGCATAGCCCTCTCCATAGCTCGCTGAGCGACCTTAAGCGTCCTCATACGGCCAGCAGTGAAGGACCACGTCTCAGATCCGTAAGTCATCACTGGCAACACGCACTGGTTGTACAATCTAGTTTTTAGAGATTGAGGTATACCTGACGAAAAGATATGCCGTAATTTCCCGAACGCTGCCCAGCCGAGTTGAATCCGTCGATTGACCTCTCGGTCGAAGTTGGACTTACCTAGTCGGACTATTTGTCCCAGGTAAACGTATTCGTCAACAACTTCGAGCATAGTGCTCCCAACAACTACCGGCATAGGTGTGACATGGACATTGAACATGATCTTTGTTTTGTCCATGTTCATCTTAAGACCTATCCGTTGGGAGGCACTATTGAGGTCATTGAGCATAGTGCTTAAGTCCTCCAGCGATTCTGCCATAAGGACTATATCGTCGGCAAATCGAAGGTGAGTGATGTACTCGCCATTGATGTCAATACCGTATCCTTTCCAGTCCAGTAGCTTGAAAACGTCTTCCAATGCAGCGGTGAAGAGTTTCGGGGGATATAACGTCACCCTGTCTTACACCTCTCTGCAGTTGGATAGGTTTCGAGCTCTGGTTCTGTTCTAAACTACTTAACCAATTTTAATTAAATTTGCACACCGTGTGCAGTTTGGTCCAACTTGAGAGATAGGTTAGTTTTTTGCCCATGAGTGACCCAATAATTTTTTTTGTGAATTTAAGGATTTTTAATAGGACATGACAAAAGGGTCGTCCAAAAGGACAGAAAGAACAACGTCTGCATGACAAGCTAGTATAATAATAGTTTTAATTGATTGAAATCATATTAACTTTATATAGCATTGCATAGGTATAATTTTGCATACATTATTAAAAAAGGGTTAACCTAACAAAAAGAGGTAAAGAGATTCATATACAACTATTGCTATGCCAATCATTAAAGTGATATTATCTAAATTAATTACTTATAAGTGTGCTTGACTACAGTCTTAGCGTAACATAAGCCTGTATTTACTTGTGCCTTGAAAACAGTTATTTGCTGTAGATGGAGGGTTGTGTAAAAAGATATCATCACATGTATGCTCACCGTCAAAAAACAAAACACAGTTTTTACAACATAACATTTCGGTGTCTGTGATTATGATTTTTCATTATTTAGCATTGACTATGTAATTATTTTTCGAACTGTTTTTCTTTAATTACTTGTTGAAGTGCATTGTAATCTGTAAACCTTTGTATGTCTGTTTGGGTCTCTGATAAGCTAGACTCGAAATTTTGAAAATAGCTCAGAATTGGATGACAAAGAAAAAATATGAAAAGAAAACCATGGTATTGTAAAATATCACTATTTTCGTGATGCAGATGATGCTCCCTATAACTCAAATGATTTGGTTTTGTTATGTTTTGGCTGAATACTCACAGACACGAGCACGACTTACACCCGCATTTATAAAAAGTAAAAGTAATTACTTGAGTAAAAGTTATTACTTGAGTAATAGTAATTACTTGAGTAATAGTAATTACTTGAGTAAAAGTAATTACTTGAGTAAAAGTAATTACTTAAGTGCTGTTTTTGTATTCGATAGTTAAGTAATTGCTCCAAGTTAGAACTGTCGAAAGTTAGAATACTCAGCCAAGTAATAGTCACCATTTACTACTTTGAGGTTATTTTGGGCAAAAAAATGGAAACTTTGGATAGCATTGAAACGGTTTTTGCTGGTGTAGACAATATAGATGACAATATTTTATTAGAGGAGATAGAATTTGTTTAACCTAGAAATCCCTAAGTTTACATTCGTGATGTGAGAGATGAGAGAGATTTCGTTTCGAAAATCACGTTAAAAATCATGTGTCAATCAATATAATCGACGTGTATAAGTGAACATTTAAATTTACTAGGGTTTTAACATGTCAAACGTTTTGTTTTTCCAAACATTCTTTTTTTTTGGACTGACAAAATTAAATGACAATAATTAAATAATAAACTTTTAACAATACAAACTACTTTATACAACGCTACTGCTATTATAAATATAAAATAAAGTAATATCAAAGATATTATTGCAAGATTTTGTAAAAGTAATCTAGACCTTACGTTTGCCTTTTCATGAAACAAAACCCAGTGAAGAAGTATGGCCTCATAGAAGCAACCACCAATCATAGAGTGTTACTTGGGCATTTGCTCAAGTAAGTAAAACATGTGTTACTCAACTATAGAATGAGATTTTGTAATTAAGAATTACTTTTTATAAATACGAGTGTTAAAGTGATAGAGACAGCTCAAGACTTAACGGCATCTTAAAATTGAGTGTTATGTATTTTTTTTATAGAATAGGGTGACAAACGAGCACAGTCCACCTGATGGTAAGTGGTTGCTGTGGCCCATAGACATCTACATCTGTTCTGGATTACGAAACAAAATGCAGATACGTTGTCACCTGTGAGGACTTAGGTGGAATGCCTCGTTTCCAGTAAAAAGGGTCACCGGTTCTCTACACTCACCATACGAAACACAGCAGCATTAAGCTACTATTTGACGCTGGTATTCTGTGAGAGCGTGATTCCTCCCCGGTCGAGCCGACCCATTAGTACTACAATGTGTATAAGTAGGTTAGTGATGTGATGTTCGTTTGTTGCAGCGGGCTACCGCATGAGCATGCCGGGTGGCGCGGGCGCTGCGGGAGCGTCGTGGGGCGGCGCGCCGCAGCCGCTCATGTACGCGTCCGCGGCGATGCCCTCGGCGCAGTACCCCTCGCAGTAGCGCGCCCCGCCGCGCCCCCCAGGCGTCGCCACTCACCCGCCCGCGTTCTTTGACGGTACTGCTGTCACGTCCACACACAACACCCGCACACCCGGGCATTCGTCACATGGACACCCGCCACTCTGACACATGCCACTCGGACAACTGCCAGTCTGACACGTGTCATTCTTACAACTGTCGCACCTACGTCGTCGTGACACATCTGTCACATTGACAGTTGTCTTGATGTGACGTATGTCTCGTAGACATCTGTCAAGACAAGACACGGGTCAATATCGGTTACACTTGTCACACATAACACACTCGTCAGGGGACTGTCTAACGTTTTAAAACATCGTGGACTCTTCTAGGTATAAGAAACTAGAATGTCCAACGGGTAATAAGATGTATGTTTTCTAATGTGATGCTAAGTTCAACCTATGTTGTTCACCACAGCTTTTTTGCAGTTGTTTTATTTTATATGCATATACAAGCATATCTGACTCTAGTCTATGCTACTCATTGGTACATTCCATTCCATATACTCCAATGTACCATTTTAGTAAAACCATTTGACTATTTAGAACGCCCGCGGTTTGTCTGGTAAAACATAGCACTATTTATGATAACAGAATAAATTCTCCATAACGAAATCATAATGTTATTGTTTAAAAATAAAATTCCAAGTGCCTATAAAATGGTAATATTTGTTATCAGGCAAGTCTGCTTGAGTTTGTTACTTATTAATATCTTGTTCCCAGTCGCAAATTTTCATTTACTATGTAGATGTTTGGAGACAGACAATAAAATTTAATATTGCCCAATTGCAAACAATTCTGTTTACTACTGGAGAAACCTCTTTTATTTGCATAAGTAGATGTGTAAGCAAACATAGCAACTATTTAAAGGAGATATTCTCTTTGTTAGTTTAGGTTTAAAAGAGCTTTAAAATACCATTCACATTGACAATTTACAATTTTATACTGTGATGCTTGTTTGGAAGTTGTCAAAGTGAATTCAGTCCACACACAGTATTCAATATACTCAAATTTACATCACAAACATAACGTGACATGTTAGTAGCCTCAAAGAACGCATCGTCCAAACTGTTAAACATATCTGGAGAAGAGATACATTGGGAGCTCATGCTATGGGTGGATTAGTGACACGTCCAAGCCTTGGATACTGCATGCAAGCCAATAGATAATCGTGTCGACCGTACAAGATAGTTCAGCAAGAGACTGTACGAGAGAATACGTCGCAGCGGACGCGGGTTCGGATACACGCGCCCGGCACGTTAGCCGATCTACATAGATAGGACATAACGAAATAAATTATAAATTTAAAAAAGTTATAAATATATAAGGGGGAGATGTGTAGCGAGCGGAGACGTGGCCTCGTGTACATACGTTGATATTTATTGGCGCCCCGCGCTGCCAGACTGAGATGTATTCCCGATCCTCACGACGCGCCAGACCGTTTGACGTATTTATAATTATTAAGTTCGGCACATGTTGTTTTGTTTGACCTGAATTGTTATGATTTATTGTATGGAAACACTGGTGTGTCAATAAAGCAGTGGGTCAGGGACACCGGGTGTTTGATTTGCCGTCGTAACATGTACCGTATCACGTTTGTTTCTGGGTCCAAAATTGAACGTCGGCAATTCGTTCCTCTGTGATTGATGTCTGCGGAATATAATAATCGGACGATGAAAAATTATTGTAAATTCTAAACGTCATTTTGTAAAAGGAAAAATAAAATAGTTTAAGTTTAATATAAACATTTTTGATTGTTGCCTTTTTAGCAAAATGATTGTTTGAACAATAATCCCATCCTCTTATAATGTCCACTAAGTTAATTTTGGCATGGATGTTTTGAGCCTAACATAATATATTTGTTGACAGCTTACTTAAACTTAGTGTTAATTTTTTCTTTGTGTGTCTCTTTCTATTGTCATTTAGTTAAAGTTAAAGAGAGAAAGAGCAACTTTGAGCACAGCTTAAATTGACGTCCATGTTTTTTTTACGTAAATCCATTTTTAGCAATATAGATTACGTTGTTACTAATTTTTCCACAAAATGACGTCACTTTTTTATATTTTTTCCTCCAAAAACAACAAAACTGTAAATATGGTTAATGACTCGAAAAAAACCTATTTTTCAGAGAGCAAGAGATTTTGGTGACCTACCTACCTCTGTGTATTTTAGCTTGACGACAAGGACTCTGCCATTGCGTCGAAATAAACTAACAAATTTAGATTTTTTGATACTAATTTTCCAGAAAATGGGGCCAAAGTTCTTTCTACGTCTGTCTCAAAAAATAACTATATGTGATTAGAGATTAAAAAAATATATTTGTTAAAATAGAATAAGAATAGAATATTATTCAATAAAGATTACAAGAATAGGCTTACTGAAAGTCATTTCTGCTTTTACTACGGATTTGGAACAAAACTGTCCTGGATAAACCAGCAAGAAACCCAACAGGATTTTCAAACATTCAATTACATTATAATGTGTTGTATAATTATATATGAAAACGAGATCATGTGGTTTATGTGGTAAAGCCATGTTGCAGCTGTATTATGTATTATGGTTGTAGCAAGAATAAGTTGGCTCCACCGGGGAACGACTACAAGCTCACAAAATACTGGTTTAAAATAGCAGCAAAATACTGCTATGTTTTGTAAAGTAAGTGTAGAGAACCGGAGACCTTTTTTTCTGGAAGCATTCCATTTTATTCCTCAGGGTGACGACGCAATAAGAATCAAAATGCAGATTCTTATTCGTGGATAGATGTAGATGTCTATGGGCCACAGCATCCACTTACCATCAGGTGGGCTATGTGCTTACTTATCACCCTTATTCTATACAAAATGTCTTAATCTTCTTTTGTACAATAATAAGCCTCATTAAACAATATTTAGGTACTTAATATATTTTTATAAGACTCAAGTGACGAACTTACGGACCAGCTGATAGTAAGTACCTACTGCAGTCCATGGAATACCTGCACCCAACATTAAACAAAAAAGGCTACCGATAATGTTGGCACCTCTGAGTATTAAGATGGAAAGCCTTACAGCGACAATTATACAATAAACATATAAAACATAAACACTCACGCCTGTCACCCAAGAGGGGTAGGCAGAGACTACAGACTTCCATTTGGCACGATCCAAACACCTCTCGCCTCCTCCACATTCATATACCCACGTAAACATGCTCGTCGGTTAAGGGTACTTCTAATTTGGCTCATTTTTAATATATCGCCAATTTGGTCATATAACTATATAAAACTTTCGCTTAGGAAGTCCCTTACTGACTCTGTCATTCACTTTTGCAACATAAATTTGCTTTGTCCCTCTTTCCTCCTTCTTTCTTTCGACATGACCAAACCACCGAAGTATTCCTTTCTTAATCCTGGTCACGACATCTTGCAAACCACACTCTTCTCTTATCAATACTGCGTTTATTCTACCCTCGTGCTTCTGCCGCACCCAACTTTCACTACCATACGTTATAGAGCAATTTTATACGAGCAAATATACTGGCTGTCAATGCCCTTCGAAGCGGAACAGCAGTGCAAGCAACGCCATCTAGCGGCAGAAATAGGTAAGAGTGTGGTGTCTACCCAGACATACACCTAGGGTGAAAAGAAAGAAGTCCTATCGTTTAGTAAACTCATTTAATTGTAACGTTTTTAATAGATTTGCCTGCATATTTGTGGATATATGGCCAAATACTCAAACCATGGGGTGTAGCAGCAAGGAAAACTCTGTATTAGAAAGTGTCCGTAGGAAAGCGCTAAATAACCTTGGCGCCACTGTAGCTAGAGGGTACATTTTAAGGAACATTATAACTTTTTATTGTACAAACACCATAATTCTTTTTTATAATATTTTTTTTATTTTCAAAATCACTCAATTTGTTTCAAGGCTAGTTTTTCTAGGTTATATTTACAAAATTATTTTAGACAACGTGAGTAGTTGAGGTTTTAAATACCGCAGTTTCATCAACTAATCTAGTCACCACAAATATTAAATTCCTCAATCAGCACACTTCACTCCGTCGACAACTGCTAAGTTCATTTCATACCCTCTAGCTATTCCAGCGCTGTTGTGGAGTTTTGAACTGTTATTTTACTGCTTATAGATGGACACTTTTTCAACTATTTTCCTATGTGAGATAGTTCCCCTTATCTCTACACTCCATGACAAACGCTACTCAATTTTAAGATGTCGTTAAATGTTGTGTTGTCATCTTTGAGTATTCAACCAACAGGAGAGGCCATGCGCGTTAATTCCTAAACAAAAATTCTGTCAACATCAGGGGGGCGCAAGAAAACCACACAACTGTATACTTAACTACAAATGCAAAATTAAATCGCGTCACTATAAACGCACACTACAGCATTTGTGTTTGTGTTCATCGCGTTTACGCATACCATCAAATTGTACACGTGTCAAATGTCGATACACTGATGGCGCTGTCTAAATGCGTAAGCAACGTAAGGCGTGGACTATGTCGATATTTTTTATCGATAAACAAATCACCATAGTCCGCATAAGTTTTTATTTGATTATAAGTAATACATAGATAATACCAAAGTGTTAAAGTATTTAGAAATGTTCTTCGGAAAAAAACTTAGAAATTATTGAAAATAAGTTTAATAATTTGCTACAGGTTTATTTTACATTATGCAGGATAAAATTTAAAACATTTAACAAATCGGAATAGGTTTTTAACTTATTTTAAAAATCAGATTTGTGAAAAGTCCTATCAGTTTATCGTCTTAGATGGTGTTAACCAAATTTTTGTTTTTATTATAAGGCTTTAATCACAAAACCGTTATTTAAAAAAGTTGTTGATTTTCAAGAGGGTTATTAAAGGAACTATCTGCAACTATCGGAACTATCTCATGATGGTGGCAGAATATTTTCTAAGAAAAAAGATTTCGTCGCGGCTGAAATACGCATAAGAATAAGATTATATTTTTATAACATAGGTACTCATTATTACATTAATACTTCTGGGTTTCATTTGCTAATGATAAGAATAGGTATAACAAAAATACGTAAACATTCCTTACCTACCTACTTACTATCTACCTCTTTTTTAGTTTTGTTTTCTCTTCTTAAGTGCACCCTGACCTTTTTGTGGTTTTTATGGTTCAAAAAATTTCCTGTTGTTTATAAAGAAATTTACTACAAATATATCTTAGGTGTATAAAAAATAAAAATATGATTTTATCTAAACATAAGATGTTTTCAATATTAATAGAAAAAGGGTCGCATTATTATTATGATTAAAAGCGTAGTTATATATTCTTTAGGCAAGGAATCAATGTCAATATTATGATCTAGAGTAGTAACAGGATAGAAAACATATTTATGCTCAATTTCTTGTGAAGTTGTGGAAATCGCATGTGCAACTGTTTCTGACCTAGATTTGGCATTTAGTTTTGATAGTAAACATCTTTGTGGTTTTTCTGTACACCGATTTTGACAAGCAAACTTGTGAGGCAAAACATCTTTTTAAGTTTGAGGGGACCATCAACTAGTTTGTACTTCACGTAGTTTTCCATATCGTTTTCGACCTAGAACAAAATACAAACTTATTTAAAGTCTATAAAAATATAAGGGACCTCGTAATTTGTATTATATCAATATTTAAATATGTACCAACTATGTAATACATAAAAATAGGACAACACGAAAAAAAATTTATGTTCTCCACTTCATAATCAAACTTCTTCCATTATTTGCGGCCCGCAAAGTATGCAGATTGAACAGCTCTGCGATGTGTTTAGTTTTTGCTCGAAATATCCTAAAAATATAAAAACGTTTGTTAACATAAGTTCCATATTTTAACCTTTATATGTATTACTTATAAACATTTTAAAATTTGCTGCAAACATAGGTTGCATACATCTTAACTTACGAACTCACGACAGGTCATTGATTTATCTACATTACATAGGTAAGTACTTTACCCAAGTTTGGATGTTTATTTACACTGAAGTAGATTTAGTTAAATATGTAGGTATTAGGTATTGTTTCTTCTTGAAATTATAATGATCATTAAACATGGAAAGGTTCAATGAATCGTTAGTTACTTGAATCGTTAGTTACACTGCGACTCGAGTAGGTATCTACATGCCTAATAGAAAGTATTTACTAGCAATAACCAAGAGCTATCATGTGAAGGTTATTATTATTTGAATACTTACATCGAAATGATCCTCACAACAATATGCTAACGTGTTTGGTCCTATAGGATGTGCTCTTCTCATAGCATTTTTCCATTTTTTTCTGATGGTAGAGTTTCTAGGCACATTAAAAAACAACTTTTCAGGTGTTTTTGTGGCCGTATTTTTACATTGAGGCACAGCACAATATTTAATAAACAATGTCATGCTCATGTTCTATAATGTTTCTTGTTAAAAATAGATAGCAAGTAGATCCGCGCGCGACGGGCACATTTGAGTAGGTAAATGTTTTGATTTTCTAAGCGCGCGTCGGGTCTCGCACGAAGATGGAAGTCGTGACGTCATCAACGATGTCGCTCTCGGCTCGCGGCTTAGACCGAAAATGTTAACTTTGCGCCTTTATATCTTGGTCAGTTTAAAGAGTCAGAAAAAATTTAAAACACAGTTATTCTCGTAATATTTTGTAGAATTTTTTGGCATATAAAACAAAAAATGGTTATCTTCTCCATTTTAATGCCGTCAGCGCTTCTTGAGTAAACCCTGGTTGGCGATCGATGGTAGTGTACCACTTAGTCAATGTACGTGGTCCAGGCAAACATGTTCCAAAAGTTTTACGTACATAGCGATAAGCTTTTGGTGAGTAATAGTTAAGTGTTAGGGCATAGTATTTCTTGCAAACTTGTGGAGCCTGTTTATACTATTGTTTTTTATGTCAAGGCATTTTTTAAGCTATTGCATAGCTTCTATCGCGGGCCTTGAGCGCGGGGACCGAATCCAGAAATTCCGTAACGAAAAAAACCTCACGCTCCCCCACTCCGACGGGCACGGAGGTGTGGCGTTGAAAGCCGTGCATCGTCTAACGTCGTTTCAGTTCGGTGGCCAGACTTCGGCACGGTGTTTGTGTGCGTGCGACTAGACGTATGCGTGTACACTAGCTGCTAACTCAATGATAAAAATTCCTGAATAACCTACATGTATTGTAAGATATTAGAACATTTTAAACAATATTAACTTCTCATTTATTCAACAAGAGAAAAAAAAATTGTTTTCTTATCGGTCACCACGCTCAAAAAGTGTAACTTGATTTAATATCAAAGACTTAACTGCATAAATAAATTAAATAAATAATTATAATTGCATAAGTTGATAAAAAATGCTATGCAATAGCTTTACCGCGGCAGTCACCGAGTGCCACACGTATTTTTTTCATTTTAATTTTCCTTGGCCTAAGTGTTGGCTCGTACTCGCAGTGGGAGTAGGACTAGTTCGGGCTATATAAGAATTTTTTCCAAATTGTGACTTTCGAGATAACTTATGGAATTTTGCCGGAACATCCAGCTTTCTTTTTTCGATGTAGTCGAAATTGTGCAATCACCACGATCACCCTAAAATAAATAATTTTATTTTAGTCAGAAGAAATTCAAGCTATATATATATATATATATATATATATATATATATATATATATATATATATATATATATATATATATATGATAAAGATATTTATTTTGTAAAACATGAGTAAATAAAATAGAAGTGTTAAAAAACTTAAAAGAACTACATGTTTTGCCATTTATGGCATACAAAAATTATACTACATTAAGTTTACAATTACAATAATAGGTATATAAATATATGAATTAAAGTTAATGCTTTTGTAAACTTAATAAAATATTTTCAAGTAGAATAATATTGGTGTCAAGATAAAAAATATTTAATCTAAATATAATTACAGACAAACATTACCTCCCACAAGTTCAAGATTGGTACTGAAGTGTCAGATTCATGGTTACAGCTACAATCCAAGTGTCCGCCTAAAAGGATCTCTTGGAAATCTGTAAAAACAAACCAATAATAGAAAAAAATTACTACTTTTTGTAATACTTTATTATAAAATCTAAATAAAAACTACAAACCGGTTCGGCAGACAAACCCGCATGGTTAATTAACTTATCGATAGCTAAAGTTCCTGCAATACTCTTCAGATACCAGTTTATTTTTATAAAAATTGCATACTTTTGCTGCAAGGTAGCAAGTTTCGATTTGATTTATTTGGCCTGTATTTTGTATAATATTTTAATAAATACTAGTTATTGATTATATTTAATTGTATAATATTCAGTATCGTGTTGAAATTGAGCCGAGTATATAAATGATTTAACAAAATCCACTACACATCTATATTTAATGATTATTATTCATCACAAACTGATTTAGTTATTCGGAAATATATTTTCGTTAATATATAAAACTTGTGTAGTAAATTATATTTATTTAAAAAAAGATTATTTTTCACTTTATGAACTATGATAGCCACACTCGATATTGGACGATAATATTCACAAAGTACGAGTTTTAATGATAAAATTACTTTAATATTATGTTAAAAATACTCACAAATTAAAAGTCACATTGTCCTTTTTGTATACTTGACGTTTTTGATTGCTTTTTTCATGTAAATACACTGTAATTCGGCATTTTGTCGGAGCTCGTTTTACTGGCAACTAGTTTTATATAACGAGTATGAGTCGGACTCTCGTACCTTTTACAGAGGGGTCCGCCTTGCGATGCCGTCTCCTTTGGTATAATACTCAAAGGTTGTCATGTTTGTGTTTGACCTAAAGTCATGGAGGTTAAAGAACAGGAGAACGATCGCTACGTACTAAAGCATAGCCCGCCTGTCCTTGAAAATTGTAGAATTTATAGCGGCGCTGACGTCGGTGAGTAATGACTGCGAAGTTAGCTGTTTATGAGTACAAGTAGATGAAGTTAGTTAAATAATGTACAAATTTTCTACGCGGCATTGGTGAGAAAATTTTCATGCTCCGTAATTTTGTAATTTTTGCCAAAAAGAAACATTAAAAATGGCGAAATATTTTATTGTGCGTGAATATGCCACTTGCATAGCATCTGATCGGAAAAATAGACTGAAAATGACTTTTAAAACAGGAAACAGAGTAAATGGGGCCCTGCACTCTATTGTGAAGAGTCAAAATGTGTCAAAAAAGGCACGTATGGCAATTCACAATGCTGTGTTGGTCCCTACTTTAACGTATGGTAGTGAAAGTTGAGTGCGGCAGAAGAAGCACGAGAGTAGAATAAATGCAGTAGAAATGCGGTCGTTAAGGAGTATGTTAGGGCTGAATCTGAATGACAGGGTGAAGAATTGTGTGATAAGAGAAGAGTGTGGTTTGCAAGATGATGTTGTGACCAGGATTAAGAAAGGAATGCTTCGGTGGTTTGGTCATGTGGAAAGAATGGATGAGGAAAGAGTGACAAAGAAAATTTATGTTGCAGAAGTGAATGGCAGAGTCGGAAAGGGACGTCCTAGGCGAAAATTTATCGACCAAATTGGCGATTTATTGATAACGGGCCAAATTAGGAGTACCCTTAACCGACGAGCATGCATGCGTAGATGTATGGATGTGAAGGAGGCGAGAGAGGTGTGTCAATCTGCGGAAGTCTGTAGTCTCTGCCTACGCCTCTGAGTGACAGGCGTGAGTGTTTATGTAAAATGACCTTTATTGACCGAAACTTAGCGATTCCAGCGCCTCACTTATGGTGTCCATATTTCTGGGACAATATTTTCTACGGCGATCGTTCTCCTGTTCTCTAACCTCCTTGCTTAAAGTGGTAGAGACAGCACGTATTTGGGCTGTAATGGTTTCAAGAACCTATACTACGTCCATGAACTTAAGTTTGACCACAAGGGCTCTGCCATAATGTCACTCATTTTCGTAATGGAAATTTGTTACTTGCTAGGAAGTGGGTAGGTACGACATTTGCAAATAAAATAAATTATTCTAAGCTTATGTTCTATCTGGATTTCGTCACAATGACCGAATAAATATAATCAGAACTATTAGTGTAGAGGCAACAAAAAATTGAATAGAAGACGAATGAACTATTTTATTTATTAAGGAACAGCAAACAACTACAAAATACAGTAATATCTAAAATACAATAACATGATGTATTCACAATAATGTAGCCCACAACGCTATCCACATATTACTTACAATTTTAATTAAATTGTCGCGGACGCTGAATAAAAACTCAATAACTAAAAACCAAAGAGCCATACACATTCGGTGTAAACAAATCTATGTTACCATCATTGAAAAACTCGTTAAAGTGACCATTTATTTTTTGACTCAAAACGGGACATAATCGGATCATATTCAATTTAAAAGAAACAACACTTTTTTAATATTTATTCAGAAAAATTCAGTTAGCTTAAAAGTTACGAATTAAAAATATACACATATATACACCCGAAACGTTTAGTTACATATACATTTCTCACAGAAACAAATTTGCTTAAATATAACTGGTGGTGATTTTAAGTCAAAATGAAACTCTTGGTACCTTTTTTATATTCGCCGAAATTATCAACATCGCCTTTAAAACTGAAATTTGTAATTGGGTTTTGGGATGTCTACAATTTGTTAATCATAGAAAATACTCTTTTTACTGGAGAATTTGTAGCAGACAAACTAAAAATATATTCAATTTTTTGTTTGTCTGCTACAATTTTTCAATTTTGAACTTATGCTGACCTCTCACCCGGACGGATATCAGATTTCCGTCGACACCCCATTAGGCTCCTCGAACCATTGTCTTGTCCGGAGTGTGGTGCCACTCACGCTGAAATCGTAGTTGCAGTCAGCAGGCTGCCGCCGTGTTTGGCACTATAGGTCAGCCGATTGGGATAGGATGCAGTCTTTCTTTGCATCCTACCCTTGGGTTTGCTTCTTGCCGGAATGATCCCAACGTTGTTGCGGCTTCGGTCGTTGATGTGGTACTACAGGGTATGTAATTTTTTATTCCTTCCTCTGTGGTGCCCATCGGAGGCAAATCTGAACTATGGTTTGGTCGCTCCTGTAAAATAGCGTCATGCTATAAGTAGGAGTGCTACCAAGTCTGGGCTGACGCATAAACGTCCCGGGCTGTAAACACCAGCGATCTAAAAAAGAAGTATAATTCGGCCTCCAGGCGACCGTTCAGACCCGTCCAACTACAGGCCCATCGCCATCACCTCCCTGTTCTCCAAAGCAATGGAGTCCATTGTAAACTGCCAGCTCATGAGGTACCTTGAGGATCACCAGCTGATTAGTGATCGCCAATACGGTTTTCGCCGTGATCCATCAGCTGGTGATCTTCTGATCTACCTAACTCATAGATGGACGGAGGCAGTAGAGTCCAATGGGGAGGCGTTGGCCGTTAGTCTGGACGTTGCGAAGGCCTTCGATCGGGTTTGGCACAAAGAGCTTCTTTCGAAGCTCCCTTCCTATGGGCTTCCCGAGAAATTGTGCAATTGGATCGACAGCTTTCTTGCAGATCGGAGCATGAAGGTCATTGTAGACGGTGCAAGCTTCGATTACAAGCCTCTTAATGCTGGTGTTCCACAAGGCTGCGTGCTATCGCCAACGATGTCTATTCTGCATATCAATGATATGTTGTAAACGTGTAACATTCATTGCTGTGCAGATGACAGCACTGGTGATGCTCTGTACACCGGCCGTGTCAATATTTCTCGGGCAAACGTCTCCGAGTACCGAGATAAACTTTTGTCCGAAGTCGAGTCTTTGCTGAACAAAGTCTCGGATTGGGGGCGACTAAATCTAATCCAGTTTAACCCTCAGAAGACACAAGTTTGCGCGTTAACCGCTAAAAAGAACCTCTTTGTCGTATCTCCTCAGTTTCAAGGCACTCTCCTTGTTGCCTCAGCGAATATCGGAATCCTCGGCGTCGACATATCGAGTGACATGCAGTTTCGTGGTCACTTGGAAGAGAAGGCTAAATTGGCCTCTAAAAAGCTTGGCGTGCTTAGCGAAGCGAGACAGTATTTCATGCCGGCACACCGCCTGCAACTTTACAGGGCGCAGGTTCGGCCGCACATGGAATACTGTTCTCATTTCTGGGCTAGGGCTCCCTAGTGCCAGCTCCTTCTACTTGACAGCATCCAGCGCAGAGCGGCTCCAATCGTCAACGACCGAGTGCTTTTTGATCGACTCGATTCACTGGCGCTGCGAAGACATGTTGCATCTCTTTGCATTTTATTTCGCATAATACCACGGGGAGTGCTCTGAGAAATTGTTCGGATTAATCACAGCCGACAAATTTCGTGAACGCACTACGCGGCAAACGTCCCGATACCATCAACAACCCCTGGATGCTTGGCGGTCCACCACTGTACGTTTCACAAGGAGTTTTCTTTCGCGTAGGACTTCTCTGTGGAATAGTTTACCACCGGCGATTTTTCCGGTTAAGAAAAGAGCTTACTCCTTTCTAAGGGGCCGGCAACGCACTTTCAGTTCTCCTGGTGTTGCGGTTGATCATGGGCGGAGGTAGTTACTTAACATCAGGTGAGCCGCATGCTCGTTTGCCCTCTCTTCTATAAAAAAATAATAGAAAAGTTTTCATGCTGAAGATCATTGGCTTGAAAGCGTTTGAATACTTCCACCCAACGAGTTTCCGTGGAAACATTTAAAATGATCCATTCGGTTACTTTCTACGATGTAATGTGGTTAGAAATTAATGAAATTTCGTCAAAAACTTCTGTATCTTTCAATTCAATCAACATAATTCTTTTCAATTAATACACCCAGAGATTTTTGAACGTCTTCCGATGCGGGAAACTTTTTAATTATGCCCAATAAATTATCCTTATTTATTTGGTAAGAAAACAAGTCCACTGCGGACCCTTAATGCGCAAACGTAACACTCATCTGGGAAACTCCGCTCAGAAGTAAAATTGCTCATGGCCAAGCAACTCTTTCTATTTCTTGAAGACATAGGGCTTGGCGGTGAACTATAACCAAAGCAGCGATTACAATAGATCTTTTAGGTTGCAGTGATTCTGTTCGATTTCCCTAGACCTGCATAGTTGCTCGGACATAATTAATATCCACTGCTTCAAATATTCACGGCTTGGTTCATAAAGTTCTGTAGCCGCCCTTTTCACCAATTCTTCAGCTATGTCAGTAACATTATCTTTCGATTTCTTATATTTACGCGAACACTGCACATTGATTAAAACTACTTTTACGGATTTTATCGCGTTTTATTTATTTTAAAATATGTTAAATAAATAAAACGCGATAAAATCCATAAAAGTAATTTTAATCAGTTATCTTTCGATTTCACTTTTTGATGAACCGTAAATGGAAAAAACTGAATGGTCTATTTCTCAGTGAAATTGTCTTTTAGTTGATTGATTTTTTTGCAGCTTCAATAGCCTATACAGTCTGAACTTCGAGTTTCAATACAGAATGACGAAAACTTGCTGACTGAGCACGTAAAATATAAAGCCATAATTCAGATGTGGGATAATGATTTCTTATATTTACGCGAACACTACACATTGAAATAATACTAGTTTTTAAGGAATTTATCGCGATTATTTAACTTTTTAAATACCCGACGTTTCGAACGTTTTACAGCACTCATGGTCACGGGCAGGACTGAGATGTTCAACGTCCATATGTCATAGTTAACCGCGGTTACCATAGATTATAGCAGAACAAAAGTTAAATTTTAATCTATGGTAACCGCTTATTTCGGATGTGGGATCTTCAAAAAAGTTCTTCAATAACAACACAAATTTCCGCGCGGTTTCATTTCGGGGACACGAAACGAATTTTGCGTCCCAGGGTTCATTTCGGGGACACCGGGACTCGTAACTATAAAAAGGGACAGTCCCGTTCAAAACGGGACGTCTGGTCACGTTACTCATACGGCGAACTGGCGCGCGCAAGCCGGTATTTGTACGACATGTACTGACGGCGAACAAGGTACGGGTGCGCACAGCTCTTATATGAGCACTTCTAGGAACTACGAAATTTAAATTGGAAACTAACTCAGTACTGCTAAATTTGTTGTTTACTATTTTATACAATGTTATAGCTTCGAGATATTTACGTCTACATTCAAGCGACAAAACACCAAACTCTGTCAGCAATGGGATACGAGACAAGTAAGATTTATAGCATCTATAGTACATGGCACGCAAAAACTTATTTTGGACTTTCTCAATAGCTTCTTTGTACACTTTATAGTAGGGATTCCGTATAGGTACAGCATATTTAAGCTGAGAACGAACAAGAGTTTTATAGAGGTATAAGTATGTGGTGGTTCGTTTGAAGTCAGTAGAAGATCTCATAACAAATCCGTACATTTTAAAAGCTTGTTTGACTATTTTATGAATAAGGATGCTTAGTTGTAGCAAATCCCTTACGTCTGTCACTTTGGCCAAGGACTTTTTGCAGAGAATGTAATTAAAATTGACAATATTTTTCTTTTTTGTAAAGTTTATATACTTAGTGACATTTTGGAATGCTCAATTGTAATTTATTACCTACCGTCAACTAAACCGTAAAATGAGACTATTTGGTATGTTTTTTTTGTAAAATTTTGTCTTGTACTTGTAATCATGTGAGGCTCGAAAGGGGAGGAGGGGGTTTGACTAAAATTACGAAATATCACAAGTGGGGAGGGGGGTGTAGTGGGATTATCACGTGTATTTATTTTTACGTCAAACGCGAGATTTCTAAACCGAAAAGTGGTGTGTAATGTGACCTTGACTCGCCTGTAAATGTAAATTCATGTCACAAGCATGAACCTAATCTGAGCAATAATAGTCTAGAGATGCACAATGTTCCTCCTTCACGCATCTTGATGAAACCGACGCCGATCTTTAACAAAGCACAGTGCCAACAACTGACTTGCAAGATGCTTATCCAGTTGTTAGTGTTGAAGAAAGTCTTGCTAATCCGTGGTTCGAGGACAATGTACATTAAATATGTTCATGTACTAGTACAATATATGTTTTTCGCATGATTACACCATTCCTTTAATATTATTTTTATAACAGTCAAAAACAACCTGCAACCTTTCCGTCTAGACATTTTTATCATGGTCCTACTACCTACTAAAATTCACGTGATTTTAGGGGGGGGGGGTTAGTTGTAAACCTCACCATGTATCACAAAGAAAGAGGTGCTAAAAATGCTAAAAAAACATCACGTGATTCATGGACGGCCCATAAGGTTATGAGCTTAAACAATTTTTTTTACGATTAACCTCAGCAACCCTTCTACAGAAATGCTGTAGTATTTGTTTGTTTCCTGTAGTATTGATCTTAGGCACAGAGATTTTTTTTCAAAAGTGCCAAATATCGCCGCTTTGGGGCTTTTTAAAATCAGCATAATCTTAACTTCGTTTTTCGCTTCTATTTGGAACTGTACCTATTTAAACAGGTTTTGCGATATTTGAACCAACAGAATTATACGGCCTTTCGTTTTACCATAAGTTTTTAGTTTAATTTTAAATAAAAAGTCAAATATTCAGTATTGTAAAATTTATTATGAAAAAGTAAAGCGCCGTTTAGGGGCTATTTGGAATTTAAAGTAGGTAATTGTCTTATAACAAATAAAGTTGAATTAAAGGCGATATTTGGAACAATTAAGGGTAAGCTAAAATAAACTTAAAGATTGAGATCTCTATAAAAATAATTAAACGGTAAGATTAAATCAGCAAACATTGAAAATTAAATATTTGGCACAATACAAACCTACGTAACGTCACTTATAAGTACTCATAGAGTAGGTAATTAAACTCATACTTATGAAAATAATATAGCTATGTACCTACTACTTTGACAAACACTTTGGTTTTACTTATGACATTATTATGAGCCAATTAAAAATACGATAAATCTTCATCATTGAATAAGATGATTTAATTATTTTCATTAATTTGCAACAACTCTACTTCCTTTACAATTATATCAGCAGGTATATAATCTACATATAATCTACTCTGAACGTTTCGGTTTTTAAATATGACACCACCTTTTTTAGAAATGGCTTTGAAGAAGGATGTTTTGTATTTTTTTTTTCAATTTGGTCATTAATGTCGGTAATTAAGCCGATGAAATATGGCAATTTTTTTGATAATATCTAACCAGAACATTATCTCCTATGTTCCACTTTCTTTTTTCAATATTGTTTTTCAAGCAGTTAGGTATGTCTTTATTTCCAGTATGTAATTGTTCTTCAGTCTTATCCTGTTACTTCAATTCTCTTCTGGGTTTCTGAATATGCATATTCATTTAAGTTCATCTCAATGTCTGTTTTGTTATCTTGGATTTTTGGATCTGTAACATTCCGAGTCCATACGCATAATGTCATTAAATATTTCGGCTTCCCTCTCATCATTCTTTCTCTTTACCACCTCGTCATTTTCGATATCGAAAATATTTAGATATTCTGTCTGTTCAAGATCAAAGTCTTTCAAATTTTCTATCTGTTCAAGATCGACGTCTTATAAATCACTATCACTGTGGACACTCATTAAAATTTCTTCAGTGGTTGTTGAATCAGTACTTTTCGATTTTTTTGATCTTTGGCAGGTTTATTTTTTGTTTTATTACTAAGAGGGACATTACTAAGACTTACATTTCAGATTTCGAGCCATGCCTATGGTTTCATTACCTGAGAAATATTCAATACTTTCCTTAGAACCAGAGTTAATATCATTATAGTCAACTTCAATATTTTCACCGGTGTCAACTCCGTAGCACACGTCTTCAGCACAATAGGAGGGACGCCATCAGACCCACTCGATTTGTTGACGTCCTGGGAGAGGAGTGCTCATCGCACTGGGCTTTGGGTAAACAAGACATCCTGCATGGAGCACTCACTCCGCGGGATGGTTGGCGGTGTGTTCCCTCCGTCATCAAAAGTCGAGTTGGACGCAAAGCGAGAGCCCAGCAGATCGACTTTGTCCCTTGCGGCTGGGCCAATGAGTCGTCCTTCCTGTGCAGAGATAGGAGAGATGGTTGGTAGAAGTTCCCTTGGACAGCCTTGGCGAGAGACCAGAATGCACGTGTTTCCGAAGGAAGACGAAATAGTCTCTCGCCAATTCTGCCGATGTGCTCTGACTTCGCCTTGACAATGACAATTTTGAAGGACCTGGAGGCAGAATTGTACTTCTTTTTAAGGGCGCTGGTATTTGCATCCCGAGACGTCGATGCGCGAGCCCAGGCCTGGTAGCACTCCTGCTTATGATGCAGTGTAATTTTGCTGGAGCGACCAAACCGTGGGTGGGTTTCCAGATGGTAGTGGACGGCGGTAAGGTTTGAATGAAGTCATCTGATGTTGCAGAAACTCACGAATAGCGTGGCAGGGGTCGCCTTTGATTTTCCCCCCGAGCAGGTTTAGTCTTGAGCGGAATTTGCCCCCCCCCCCCCCCCAGAATACGCGGGACAGTCTGAGCACCCACGCTCAGGAGTAGAGTAGCATGGTGATGGATACTCAGCGAGGGATTCTCCTGGGGTAGTCTTGCATTTAATTCCACTACCATGTTGATGGGGTGGGGTGCAGGTGGCCGGAGGCCCATTACCCCCCGTATTGGGCCTCCAGCCACCTGCACTTTCGAGATGAAACGTGGAAGCAAAGCCTCTACTTCACGCTGGTCTTCTATGAGGTCGTGACCAGCGTGAAGTAGAGGCTCAAACCCCGGTTTGAGCCGGCCCATGCTTGCAACAGCAAAGGCTGCCGCGTGGCTCTACCACTGTTAAATCCTACAAAAAACACTATCCGCCACAGTAGAGTTTGAAGTGTGAATAACGAAAATAAAGCTGAATTTAGACAAGAAAAAGGTTGAGCTTGGTGTATTTATAGATCTGGAAAAAACTTTTGACACAGTGAGCCACGAATTGCTATTACATAAATTTGCCAACATTAAACAAACAGTGCACTTGCTATTTTCAAATCTTATTTAAGTAATCGCCAACAAGTGGTAAATGGGATAAACACAAAGTTCTTATAGAACTGTAAGTTTTGGTGTACCTCAGAGCTCTATCTTAGGACCACTAATATTTCTTATATATATGAACAATACCAATATGATAGGCTTAAGTGGAGATGTAACCTGGTACGCTGATGATACATGGCTTTTTATTATGGTCACTCAATCGGTCGGATCTATTGTATCAGAAGCACACGTATACTTAAGCTTCCTCCATATTTATTCACCAAACCTTGCATTTCCATCTATTTTTCCGAGATTGAAGGAGTATTTACGAGGGCAGATTTGAAGATGATGAAGCAGTAACCGTTGCAGTACAGAAATTCTTAGATGCTCAGAATAAAGATTTCATAGGGTATTTTAAGCTTAGAAAAAGACATTCTAGGTATATTACACTAAAAGTTGATTATGTCGAAAGATGTTATGTAACATACTCATTCTCACTTTGTGTCGAACGTCCCTAGTATAAGTAATAACTTCACGAATGAATAGAAATTGAACCCCAGCATAATTAGGCAGCTGCCCCTTACAACCAGGCCGTACACATTTTATCAGTGGTAGAGCCACGCGGCAGCTTTTACTGTTGCACGTATGGGCCGGCTCAGACCGGGGTGGTACCACGACCTCACAGATTACCATCGTCAAGTAGGAGCTCTGCTTTTGCATCCCCGCTGTACCCGCGTATTCTGGGGCGGAGGCACAATTCCACCCAAGACAAAAACTGATCGGGGCAAACTGAGCAAAAAGACTAAGGCGACCCCTTCCACGCTATCCGTAGATTTCTGCGACATGCTGACCATTACCATCTGGAGACGGCGTTCCGGCCTTGCTCTTTCTGACCGAGACGCAGGTGTCATAACCGGTTGATACTTCGTATCTCATCTACCCGGGGTACAAATTGAAACTCTTCTTTATGTCTCAGGCTGGGGCTTACGTATACGTCAGAGAGGACATCTGTTTTCGATGCCTCGGCAGTCTTGAAAGTTCGGACCTGACCATCCTTTGGCTACGCGTAAACAGCGACAACCATTCGCGCGTCGAAACAGACCGACTTATCAAACAAGTCCAAATGGCTCCAGATTCCTTGCTATAGCAGATCCTATCCGCAGAGATCGTGATCCTTGGCAATTTTAAAGCCCATCACGCCGAATAGCTCGGTTACGGCTAACCGATCATGCGGGGAGATCTGTTTATGACTTTGCTTTTGCTGTAAGACATCACTACCATCTATGCACAGGCAAGACGATTCACAAACCCACGTCGCAAAAAAGAAAGTCGATTTTTTAAGCTCTCTTTTTGCGTCCAACTCAACTCTCGATGACGGGGGGAACACACCGCCGACCATCCCACGGTATGAGTGCTCTATACTTGATGTGCGATTCATTCATTGGACATCCACAAGCCGGCCTGACAGAATCCCTCCAATTGTGCTAAAGACGTGTGCTCCAGAGTTGGCATCGTTTCTAACGCGTATTTTTTGGTACTCCTACTCCCTAGGCGTAGTCCCGAATTCATAGAAGACAGCTTTCATTCACCCGATCCCTAAAAAAGGTAACCGCTCTGGATCGTCCAACTACAGGCCTATCGCCAACACAGCGTCCTTCCTATGGGCTTTCCGAGATTTTGTGTGATTGAATCACCAGTTTTCTGTCTGATCGGAGCATGAAGATCGTAGTAGACGGGGCATGTTCCGATTGCAAGTCTATTAAGGCTGGTGTTCCTCAAGGCTGCGTGCTATCACCAACGCTGTTTCTTCTGCATATCAATGACATGTTGCAAACACATCGGTAACATTCATTGCTATGCGGACGACAGCACTGGCGATACTTTATACACTGGCCTTTCCAATATTTCTTGGGAAAACGTCGCCGAGTAAGTACCGTAACAAAGTTGTGTCTGAAGTTGACATTTTTGAATAAAGTCTCGGATTACGAGCGACCAAATCCAGTCCAATTTAATACCCAGAAGACCACCAGATTGAGGATCGCCAGCTGCTTAGTGACCGCCAATACGGTTTTCGCCGTGGTCGATCAGCTGGTGAACTTCTGGTCTAGCTAACTCACAGATGGGCGGAGGCAGTAGAGTTCAAGGGGGAGGCATCGACCGTTAGTTTGGACATTGCGAAGGCCTTCGATCGGGTTTGGCACAAAGCGCTTCTTTCGAAGCTCCCTTCCTATGGGCTTCCCGAGAAATTGTTCGATTGGATCACCACCTTTCTTGCAGATCGGAGCATCAAGGTCATTGTAGACGGTGTAAGCTCCAATTACAAGGCTATTAATGCTGGTGTTCCACAAGGCTGTGTGCTATCGCCAACGCTGTTTCTTCTGCATATCAATGATATGTTGCAAACCCGTAACATTCATTGCTATGCAGATGACAGCACTGGTGATGCTCTTTACACCGGCCGAGCCAATATTTCTCGGTAAAACGTCTCCGAGTGCCGGAATAAACTTGTGTCTGAAGTCGAGTCGTTGCTGAACAGAATCTCGGATTGAGGGCGACTAAATCTAGTCCAGTTTAACCCCCAGAAGACACAAGTTTGCGCGTTAACCGCTAAAAAGAACCCCTTTGTCGTATCTCCTCAGTTTCCAGGCACTCCCTTTGTTGCCTCAGCCAGTATCGGAATCCTCGGCGTCGACATATCGAGTGACGTGCAGTTTCGTGGTCACTTGGAAGAGAAGGCCAAATTGGCCTCTAAAAAGCTTGGCGTGCTCAGCAGTGCGGGACAGTATTTCATGCCGGCACACCGCCTGCAACTTTACAAGGTGCAGGTTCGGCCGCACATGGAATACTGTTCCAATCTCTGGGCTGGGGCTCCCCAGTACCAGCTCCTTCCACTTGACCGCATCCAGCGTAGAGCGGCTCGAATCATCGACGACCGAGTGCTTTCCGACCGGCTCGATTTACTGGCACTGCGAAGAGATGTTGCATCTCTTTGCATTTTCTTTCGCATATACCATGGAGAGTGCTCTGAGGAATTATTCGGATTAATCCCAGCCGCCAAATTTCGTGAACGCACTACGCGGCAAATGGTATCGGGAATACCATTCACACCATCTGGATGCTTGGCGGTCCACCACTGTACGTTTCAAAAGGAGTTTTCTTCTATAAAAAAACACAAGTTTGCGCGTTTACCGCTAAAAAGAACCTCTTTGTCGTATCTCCTTAGTTTTAAGGCACTCTCCTTGTTATTCCCATATCTCATATCTCCGTGTTGTTCTCCAGTATTGGAATCCTCGACATCGTCATGTCGATGACGTACAGTTTCGTTTCAGAGCGGCATGAATCGCCAACGACCGAGTCCTCTCCGTTCGGCTCGATACACCGACGCTGAGAAATGATGTTGCATCTCTTCATATTTTTTATCGCATCTACCACGGAGTGCTCTGAGGAATTGTTCGGATTAATTCCAACCGTCAAATTTCACGAACATTCTTTCATTTCACACCATCTGGATTCTTAGCGGTCCACAACTGTACGTTTTGCTAGCAGTTTTCTTCCACGTACTTCCCCTCCGTGGAATCGTTAACCACCGGCGATTTATCGGACCGATACGACTTAGGACCTTAGAGACCTTCAAGAAAAGAGCTTAGTCCTTTCTAAAAGACCAGCAGCACGCACCTGTAATTCCCCTGATGTTGCAGTTGTTCATAGGCGGCGGTAGTCACTTTTCATCAGGTGAGCCGCATGCTATATTACCCTCTCTTCTATAAAAAAACTGATTTGTACTAGCACTAGTACTGATGTGTACTAGCCTCTTTCATAAAAAAAGGATTTCCTATAATCGTTACGACTGGCGAAACACCTTGGCGAGTGAATTATCAGACGTTTCGAACTTTTACCCTGCTTCACATTCCTAGTATGGGTATTTTAGTTTCAGCGTATACTTACACTACTCGGAGGCTCTGATATCTTGATCGCATTTCTTATAATCGTCTGTTATAAAATAAAAATGAACTTAATCATTTAATTAATGATTTTAGCTAGTTACATATTTTGGTCTTGGCGGCTAGTCATTCTCCCAGGACCAGGACATGATTATAATAAGAATACATAAGAATACATGCAACACTAGAAAGTATAATAATTATAATTTTAAGTGTTTCATTGAGAAACCTCCTCAATATGTTTTGAGCAGGGCAGGGCAGTGAGCCGTTTATAGGTTTTTTACTCATAATAAACTTATGAATCCATAAAACTTAAGGATAAAATATATCTTAGGTGTAATGTTAAGCTGTCAAAGTTTCAAACTAGATGGCACTCTTGCACTTTTACCGAAATAATATATTCATTACAATTCTTCACAAGTCCACTGCCAAACATAGGCCTACACCAATAAATTTCACAAAGCACAGCCAAAAATTTGCTACCTTCCCTAGTTCGTTCCCGAATGCAATGATCCTATTTTTCCGTAATGGCCACGCTTGGCAGAGGGAATTTTCAATATACCTATTGAACGCAAACCGATATTTAGAAGCGATTATTATTGAGAAAGATGTGCTACTTGCTCTATGTAGCTCTATTCAGAAGCATTTTATTTTGTATCAGTACCTACTTAATTTGAAAAATTTTCGGCTCTGGAAGCAAAACTACAGAGGATGATTTTAATCCAAATTCTTTTTTTTTTAATTTATTTTATGTACACACATCAAGATACAGAAGCAGTCTTATAGTAATTTCGTACAAAGGTTCTACTTATTCCATAAAGCTGAAATATCTTCCAGCAGACCCATAAAGGAAATTATATTGAAATTGCAAACTTACATACATAGAATACTCTTTATTGCACACAAAATAATACAAAGAACAACAAACTTAAATTGATAAATTTGTGTACAATTAGGTGGCCTTATCGCTAAACAGCGATCTCTTCCAGGCAAACCTTGGTGAAGGAGATCTTTTACATACAAAAATATAGAAGTGTGCGTAAATAGTAGATAAAAAATCATGCATAACACATAACATATATATACATACATAATCATACACATATATACATATTTATACACATACATATTTATACATATACATATTTATAAATATTCTTGTAACACATTATAGATACACATTATATACATACCATATATACACAAACCTTATCAAGTATAGTAGATATGAGAATAAAATATATTAAGTAGAACACATATTTAAATAATAATTTTTAACCAGTTTTTTAAAAGACTCAATGCTTTGGGATTTCTTAATTATTAAAGGAAGCGAGTTCCATAATTTAATTGCTTTGAAGCAAAATTTTTTTATATTTTTTAAAGGAAGAATTAAAAATTTTTGAATTGTGAGCAGGCATTCGCAAAATAAGTTTATCGGATAATCTGGAATGATCTTTATCTACACCCGCAAACTCAAATTTTTCCTTTAAATACTTCGGTGTTTTAAGATCAAATAGTACACAGTACAGTTGAGATAGAATGTGAGTATTCCGACGAAGTCTGATAGGAAGCCACTTGAGCTTAGTACGAAACTCAGAAACATGATCATATTTGCGGAGGCCAAATATGAACCTAATAGCGAAATTCTGAAGACGCTCAAGTTTATTTAATTGATCCTCAGTAAGATTAGAATAGCATACATCAGCATAGACAAGGATAGGGAGTAACAAGGACTGTGCCAGTAAAATTCTAGTAGGAATCGGTAATGTGTTACGCAAACGTCGTAAGGAAGATGATGCCGCGAACATCTTTCTACTGGACTCTTTAATATGTAGGGACCAAGAAAGATTTTGATCAATGTGTAATCCTAGGTCTACTACTTAGTGCATACATTAGTACTACTAAAAATAAATAATATACACAATGTTACGTAAATTATATAAAATAAAACAATAAATAAAAATAAAATAAATCAATACATAATAATAATAATAAATACGATAGTTACATATGATATATATATAAACTAAACTAATATAAGAGAATAATATATATTAATCTAAGACGTTTCTAGAATAGCAATAAAAATTTAATTAAGCATTTCTTATATTTGACGGTAGAGAGTTCCATAACCTTACCGCGTGAACTGAAAAGGACTGGAAGTAAAAACCGGAATTATAGACGGGAAAGTCATGGTTTGTCCGGAGGATGGGTGAAGAAAAATCGGCTTCTGAGGTATGGGGGAGAGGAAGGATTGTGCAAAATGTTATAGAGGAGACATAACAATCGAGTGTTTCTTCGAAGTCGAATTGGGAGCCACTTGAGTTGCTTACGAAACTGAGATGTACGGTCAAATTTCTTGAGCCCAAATATAAAACGTATACACTGATTTTGCAAGCGCTCAAGTTTATTAAGAAGCTCCTCTGTAGCATCCAAATAACAGGCATCCGCATAATCAAGGAGAGGTAGGATAATATTAAGCACTAGTGATATTTTAGCTTTAAGGGGTAAGAAATTTTGTAGACATTTAAGCGAATGCAAAGTATTTATTTATTTATTTCACAATTTATGTACACACAAGTTAGGGAGAGGACACATCATGATAAAAAGTTTGTACAAAGGCTCTACTTATCTCACAATGAAATTTCTTCCAGTAGGCCAGTTTCAAACACATATGATTACTAAATGATTATAAGGTGTGCACTTTGTTATTATACAATACATATGGGATATATATATATATATATATATATATATATATATATATATATATATATATATATATATATATATATATATATATATTATATATATATACAAATACATGATATATTCATATTTAAACAAACATTAATACATACATAAATACTTAATATAATATAAAGTCATAATTAAATATATAAACATATATACACACACACACATACATACATATATGTACATGCATATATTTGTAACAGTATAGTAAATATCAGAGATTTGAGACTTACACAGAAGACAGCGATAAATAATGTTCTTTCACTCGTTTTTTGAACAAATCAAATCAAAACAGTGACATTACTGTTTTGATTTCTCGAATGTGAGTAGGAAGCGAATTCCAGAGTCTTACTGCTTGTACGGAGAATGAACGGGAATATGAATGAGTATTAAAGGATGGGAATTTTAAGAGAGTTTTAAGGTGAGATCTACAAACTGTATCTGGGGATTTAAGAAAGGTAAATCGATTTCGTAGGTATGTAGGGAAATTTGGGCTATGTAGGATGTTAAAAAGGTGACAAAGGATACGAGTGTTCCTGCGAAATCGGATCGGGAGCCACTTGAGTTGCTTTCTAAATTTAGAGACGTGGTCAAACTTCTTGAGTCCGAAAATATACCGAATGCAAAGGTTTTGTAATCGCTCAAGTTTATTTAATTGCTCCTCTGTGGCATCCAAAAAACAGACATCAGCGTAATCTAACTAAAAATAAGGGTTTGAACAAGAGAAATTTTCGTTGATAAGGGTAAAAAACTTTGAAGACGTTTTAATGAGTGGAAAGCATAATAAACTTTTCTACCTAAGTCCGTTATGTGAGGACCCCATGACAACCTATTGTCAATAATTAAGCCCAGGTTCTTCACAGATTCAGTATAAGTAATTGATGTGCCATTGATAATCACATCTGGCAGGGTGCATTTATCAATTAAGCTACTAGTATATCTGCTACTTACTATTATTGCTTGAGACTTACTTGGATTAATAGTTATACCATGTGATCTGGACCAACGACTGATTCTCTTCAAGTCATCATTCAGTGCTTCTATCGCCAATTTAGCTTCAGATGCCACAAAGTGACGGTAAAGCTGCAAATCGTCTGCATAAAGATGGAAGTTGGAGGATATTATTTTTGTTATAGAATTGATAAAAACGGTGAAGAGCAAAGGAGACAAGACGCCACCCTGGGGTACACCCGTTATAAGATTATAACAGTTGGAATAAGTGTCATTGGAACGGATACATTGTGAGCGACCCCGAAGATAGGAATCAAACCAGAGAATGGCCGAAGGTGAAACATTAATAGACTGGAGAATTTTTAAGAGGATATCAAAGTCAACAGAATTAAAGGCACTGCTGAAATCTAATAAAACGAGTACGGTTAATTGTTTTTGATCTATGGCTCTACGGATATCATCAGTTACCTGAAGAAGAGCAGTTGTTGTACTATAACCGGGCCGGAATCCAGATTGAAATAAACTTAAAATATTGTTAGAATTAAGGTAAGAAGACAATTGATTGTGAACAATATGTTCAAGTACTTTAGAGAGGAATGGTAATATAGATATAGGTCGAAATTCGGAATGTAATGTAGGGTTAGCAACCTTGGCTATTGGAATAAATTGTGCTAACTTCCACGAGTGTGGAAAACAGGAGAAAGATAATGAAAAATTAAATATGTGAGTAAGAACTGGGAGAATACAAGGTAAAATCATAGTTATCATTGTGGAAGAAATTTTGCCATTTCCCGTTGCAGTAGAAGATATAGATAGCACTGATCGTTTTACTTCATCTTCTGACACTGATACAAATTCAAACTGGCTGGAATGTTGCAATGGGCATCTGGATAATTCTAGCAGGGTCTTAGCTTTTATAAATGAAGATAAGGAAACAGGTGGTAAAGAAAAATATTGATTGAGAATATCTATATCAAGATTTCCAGTCCCAAGCGCAGGGTGTTTGCCAATGCCGACTGTTTTAAGAAAACTCCAGGCTTTTGCTGAATCGCAATTTGAAAGTGAGTCATGAAAGTAGCGCCTTTTAGCATCTCTACACAAACGATTGCAGCGGTTGCGCAGACTCTTAAACTTTATTAGATTTCTTTCCAAGGGACAATGTTTATATCTACTACGGCTACGGCTTTATCCCTACGCGCCATAAGCTCTTTTATCTCAGTTGTAATCCAGGGCGCAGGACAATGTTTTATTTTTATACGTTTGACAGGTGCATGGCAATCATACAATCTAAGAATTAAAGCGGTAAAATTGGTAACCATATCATCAATATCGTGACAATCTTTTACGGAAGACCAATCTATTTTACTTGCATCACGTCTTATGACTTTCAACTTTATAGCTACGAAGCTCCCTTATAGCTACGAAGAAATCGAAAATGTGATTTGCGCTTAGGTGGACGAACACGGTACGATATGTAAATGAGGTCATGGTACGAAAAAGAAGCTGTTATTTGTCCATGATTTGCAATGTTATTTAAAGATGAAACAATGATAAGGTCAAGTAAAGACGGAGTGCAGTTTGGAAAATGATGGGTGGCAAAGAGGGGTAAAATTTGTAGGTTATGTGATGACACAATTGACTTCAGCTTAAGTGCACGTGAATTGTCCTTTAGTAAGCACGTATTGAAATCTCCCATCACGATTATGACTATATATAGGACAGAAGTCTGTAAGTAAATTATCAAATACATCAAATTAATTAATTTGCATATTAAGGTTATATATCACACCAAGAAGGATTTTTGTATGATGAAGTGTAACTTCAAGAAAAAGGTACTCAGCAGATTCAGAATAAGTTGACGGGGAAGCAGAGATATGTTTGTATGGGATTTCAGAACGCAAGTAAATAGCTACACCACCTCCTCCTTTATCAGTCCTATCATTACGTATCAAAATGTAACCAGGAAGTGAAAACTGAAAAGAAGGGAGAGAAGGCTTGAAAAAAGTTTCAGATATAAGAAGTGCGTCGATTAGATTACTGCTAATGGATGCAAGAAGGTCAGGATAGTGGGCAGGAACACTTTGTGCGTTGATATGGGCAACGTTAAAAATATTGGGATAGGGAGAAAAAATAGCAGAAATATGATTATGCATTCCAAGATGTTCCGATGACTCGGCATCCGCGCTTAAGAAACTGGTAAAAGATGAATTACACGAGAAAAAACTAGCATCAAAATCAGATGGACTTTCCATAATTATGACAATAAAAATAAAAATTAAAAACTATAAAATTATAATAAAAATAACTTAATAATATAATATATAAATCAATATCCTAAAATAAAAATAAATAAATTTTAAAGAGAAAATATACCTAACCATATACCAAAAAAATAAAACGTAAATAAATATAAAAACAACTCAGCTGAACTCACTACCGTAATGGAATTATTTTTAACTAAGTCTATGTATACATATTATATTAAAACTGGAAGAAGAAAATCAAAAATACTAATTGCAATACAAAATTAAGAAAGTAAAAGCGGAACATTATTTTAAACAGCGTAGGTATAAGTAAACATTACAAATAATCTTTAAAAAGGAGGTAAGTAGTAAAATCTTAATAAGTTAGTTTTGTTTGCGTTCATTGCAGTAAAACAATTTCTCGCCAGGGAGTAGTATGTACCTTGATAACATTGTTTGTGCATTGTTTGTGACGTGTATGCGTTCCGTCGAAGTTAGTTCTCTTCACTTTTACACTACAAAGTGTGTGCCGTGTAGTGGCGGTTGAGAATATCCACTACCCCATATCTTCCCGTGGGTGTCGTAAGAGGCGATAGAGGGAGACAGGCAGGAGATGGGCAGCAGCATCTTCCTGATAACAACTGTGTTATAATAAAAAACTGCGGTTGCCAACCCGCTCGCCAAGCGTGGCAACTATGGCAAATATCCCCCCATGAATAATGACGCAAAAAACGGCCCCCAGTCCCCGGCGGCCCCGCTATTCCTGGATACGGTGGTGACCATGGTATCGGCGGGGCAGGAGGTGCTAAGAATCTCCGGAGGAGGTTCGGTTGCCTCGACCTGGCAACATATAACGCACGCACCCTGAGGACTGACGAGAAGATACTGGACCTGGAAGGAGAGGTAGACAAGTTGCGCTGGCATATTATTGGATTATCCGAGGTCCGAAGAGAGGGGGAGGATACGGCAATCCTCGAGTCCGGCAACTTGTTCTACCACCGGGAGGGCGACCATCTGTCCCAAGGAGGTGTCGGATTTATCGTCCACAAGTCTCTCGTCAACAACGTTGTAAAGATTATGGGTACCAAACATTATAAATAAAGCAGGAAAACAGGAAACGATAAGAAGAACTATAATCCAGATAGCAACTAACTTCTTTAGAAAACTTTATGCAGCAGAACAAAATACCCCAGATCTAACTATAAATTTTGATAACGATGACGACATAGAAGACATACCAGTTTTTCTACACTCAGAAATAGAAAAAGTTGTCAACTGTCTAATAAACGATAAGGTACCCGGATCAGATTACAAATGAAATGACCAAAACCTCAGTTTCGTAACCGGAAAAGCTAAAAAAAACTCACAGAAATATATAACACTATTTTAAACACGGAATGCATACCATTATTTCCAAAAGCAGATTCAATAACACAAACGTTTGATAAAGAATTATGTGAATTTTATAAAGATATTAATAGTTACTTTGCAACCATCCGCTCAATAAAATAAACTGATGTGTCTTATGATTAAAACTACTTTTACGGATTTTATCGCGTTTATTTTTTCTTACTTTTTATTTTTATTTTTAATTCCCGACGTTTCGGGCGCTTTCCAGCACCCATGGTCACGGGGGACTGAGATGACTGACGTCCCGATGTCATTGTTAAACCCGGAGTACCTTCAGCTTTTTTAATTATTGTTTATGGTCCGATCTATGCAAAATGAACTGACTATGTCCTGAGGTCTTGCAGTGGTATGCTTGGGTTTAGTTTTAATTTTATTGATTATAGGATCCCAAGCAGGTGGTAGTACCCAGCCTCCTTCTCTATTGAAATTAGGATGTTTTTTAATTTCAATAGCCTCACGTATCATCCTTGGTAGGAATCGGTGTTCTTTCGCGAGGATTTGTGGTCTATCAAATCTGATGTAATGGTTGGGGCCGTCTAGGATATGATCACAAACTGCAGACTTCCCGGAACGTTGATGCTTCACATCAGCTATATGTTCTTTTACGTGGGTCCTAATTGATCTTTTGGTTTGTCCTATATAAGAGAGACCACATTCACAATCAAGCTTGTACACTCCTGCATCTTGTAGAGGAATATGACACTTGACGGATGGTAGGAACTGACTAATCTTCTTCGGCGGCTTGTAGAATGTTCTAATAGAAGCTCGCTTCAAGATATAGCCAATCTTGTCTGTGACACCTCTGACATATGGTAGTACAGCAGGCACACGCTCGACTGTGGTCGGCTTCACTCGGTCACTGTGACGTAGGCGCGGGACCCGAAGCTTGTTGTCGTGCAGAACTTGCTTGACGTGCTGAAGCTCGGCGGTTATATAGGACAAACCAAAAGATCAATTAGGACCCGCGTAAAAGAACATATAGCTGATGTGAGCATCAACGTTCCGGGAAGTCTGCAGTTTGTGATCATATCCTAGACGGCCCCAACCATTACATCAGATTTGATAGACCACAAATCCTCGCGAAAGAACACCGATTCCTACCAAGGATGATACGTGAGGCTATTGAAATTAAAAAACATCCTAATTTCAATAGAGAAGGAGGCTGGGTACTACCACCTGCTTGGGATCCTATAATCAATAAAATTAAAACTAAACCCAAGCATACCACTGCAAGACCTCAGGACATAGTCAGTTCATTTTGCATAGATCGGACCATAAACAATAATTAAAAAAGCTGAAGGTACTCCGGGTTTAACAATGACATCGGGACGTCAGTCATCTCAGTCCCCCGTGACCATGGGTGCTGGAAAGCGCCCGAAACGTCGGGAATTAAAAATAAAAATAAAAAGTAAGAAAAAATAAACGCGATAAAATCCGTAAAAGTAGTTTTAATCATGTGCAATGTTCGCGTAAATATAAGAAATCATTATGATGTGTCTTACCTAGTTTAAAGAACACCTCCCGCCACTATTCTAGGAAAGACTCACCATCGACGAGAATACGACACGTGTTTCGCCTCTACTCGAGGCATCTTCAGGTGATGTAGACCGAGTTGTCTAATAAAGGAAGATTTGTAATCGCCGATTAGCTGTTGAATTAACGGTAGCCAGTATATTATAACAGATTTGACATCACGTTGCCTGACACTGGTCTGGTATATTTTAAGAAATATGTTTTCATACCTTGATTTTTAAAGAAGAGGGTGCAAACAAGCATGCGGCTCAGCCTTTGAGTATTCAACCAATATTGGTTTAATGCTCAAAGGGCTCACCTGAGGTGATACCGCCGCCCATAAACAACCGCAACACACCACAAAGAAGCTGGCTTGGAAGTATAACCGCTCAGATAAATGAATAAGTGCACTAAATTGCTCACTAATTGCTCAATTCAAATCCGCATTTGCTCACACTATTAATGAATTATTTTATTAGTTATTAATAATTAAAAATACAAAATTGTTATTTCCTTAAAACCAAAGAACTTTTTTAAAAATGAATAAGTACTCCTAATTGCTCACAAAATGCCTAACCGTAATACGCAATTGCTCAAACTATTTACTAATTAATTAATTAGTAATTAATAATTAAAAGTATAAATTTTTTTATTCCTTAACCGATTATAAAATTGAATAGGTGCACAAAATTGCTCACTAATTGCTCATTTCAAATCTGCAATTGCTCACAATATTTATCAATTATTTTAATAGTTATTAATAATTAAAAATACAAAATTGTTATTGCCTTAAAACCAAAGAACTTTTTTAAAAATGAATAAGTACTCCTAATTGCTCACAAAATGCCTAACCGTAATACGCAATTGCTCAAACTATTTACTAATTAATTAATTAGTAATTAATAATTAAAAGTACAAAATTTTTTATTCCTTAACCGATCATAATATTAAATAGGTGCACAAAATTGCTCACTAATTGCTCATTTCAAATCTGCAATTGCTCACAATATTTATCAATTATTTTAATAGTTATTAATAATTAAAAATACAAAATTGTTATTGCCTTAAAACCAAAGAACTTTTTTAAAAATGAATAAGTACTCCTAATTGCTCACAAAATGCCTAACCGTAATACGCAATTGCTCAAACTATTTACTAATTAATTAATTAGTAATTAATAATTAAAAGTATAAATTTTTTTATTCCTTAACCGATTATAAAATTGAATAGGTGCACAAAATTGCTCACTAATTGCTCATTTCAAATCTGCAATTGCTCACAATATTTATCAATTATTTTATTAGTTATTAATAATTAAAAATACAAAATTGTTATTGCCTTAAAACCAAAGAACTTTTTTAAAAATGAATAAGTACTCCTAATTGCTCACAAAATGCCTAACCGTAATACGCAATTGCTCAAACTATTTACTAATTATTTAATTAGTAATTAATAATTAAAAGTATAAATTTTTTTATTCCTTAACCGATCATAATATTGAATAGGTGCACAAAATTGCTCACTAATTGCTCATTTCAAATCTGCAATTGCTCACAATATTTATCAATTATTTTAATAGTTATTAATATTTAAAAATACAAAATTGTTATTGCCTTAAAACCAAAGAACTTTTTTAAAAATGAATAAGTAATCCTAATTGCTCACAAAATGCCTAACCGTAATACGCAATTGCTCAAACTATTTACTAATTAATTAATTAGTAATTAATAATTAAAAGTACAAATTTTTTTATTCCTTAACCGATCAGAAAATTGAATAGGTGCACAAAATTGCTCACTAATTGATCATTTCAAATCTGCAATTGCTCACAATATTTATCAATTATTTTATTAGTTATTAATAATTAAAAATACAAAATTGTTATTGCCTTAAAACCAAAGAACTTTTTTAAAAATGAATAAGTACTCCTAATTGCTCACAAAATGCCTAACCGTAATACGCAATTGCTCAAACTATTTACTAATTAATTAATTAGTAATTAATAATTAAAAGTATAAATTTTTTTATTCCTTAACCGATCATAATATTGAATAGGTGCACAAAATTGCTCACTAATTGCTCATTTCAAATCTGCAATTGCTCACAATATTTATCAATTATTTTAATAGTTATTAATAATTAAAAATACAAAATTGTTATTGCCTTAAAACCAAAGAACTTTTTTAAAAATGAATAAGTACTACTAATTACTCACAAAATGCCTAACCGTAATACGCAATTGCTCAAACTACTTACTAATTAATTAATTAGTAATTAATAATTAAAAGTATAAAAAATTTTATTCCTTAACCGAATATAATATTGAATATGTGCACAAAATTGCTCACTAATTGCTCATTTCAAATCTGCAATTGCTCACAATATTTATCAATTATTTTAATAGTTATTAATAATTAAAAATACAAAATTGTTATTGCCTTAAAACCAAAGTACTTTTTTAAAAATGAATAAGTACTCCTAATTGCTCACAAAATGCCTAACCGTAATACGCAATTGCTCAAACTATTTACTAATTAATTAATTAGTAATTAATAATTAAAAGTATAAAATTTTTTATTCCTTAACCGATTATAATATTGAATAGGTGCACAAAATTGCTCACTAATTGCTCATTTCAAATCTGCAATTGCTCACAATATTTATCAATTATTTTAATAGTTATTAATAATTAAAAATACAAAATTGTTATTGCCTTAAAACCAAAGAACTTTTTTAAAAATGAATAAGTACTCCTAATTGCTCACAAAATGCCTAACCGTAATACGCAATTGCTCAAACTATTTACTAATTAATTAATTAGTAATTAATAATTAAAAGTATAAATTTTTTTATTCCTTAACCGATTATAAAATTGAATAGGTGCACAAAATTGCTCACTAATTGCTCATTTCAAATCTGCAATTGCTCACAATATTTATCAATTATTTTAATAGTTATTAATAATTAAAAATACAAAATTGTTATTGCCTTAAAACCAAAGAACTTTTTTAAAAATGAATAAGTACTCCTAATTACTCACAAAATGCCTAACCGTAATACGCAATTGCTCAAACTATTTACTAATTATTTAATTAGTAATTAATAATTAAATGTACAAAATTTTTTATTCCTTAACCGATCAGAATATTGAATAGGTGCACAAAATTGCTCACTAATTGTTTATTTCAAATCTGCAGTTGCTCACAACATTTATCAATTACTTTAATAGTAATTAATAATTAAAAATACAAAATTGTTATTGCCTTAAAACCAAAGAATTTTTTTAAAAATGAATGAATGAAATGAATTTTGTGACCAATTAAGTGTACCTAACTTTTAATTGGTCACAAAATGCCTAACTGCAATCGGCAATTGCTCACAATAATTATTAATTATTTAATTAGTAATTAAAAGTGCATTGTTTCTCATTGCCGCCCAGATTAATGAATAAGTGCTCAAAATTGCTCACTAATTGCTCATTTCAAATCCGCAATCGCTGGCACTATCAATGAATGTTAGGCATTTTCTGAGTAATTAGGTATACTTATTCATTTTTAAAAAAGTTCTTTGGTTTTAAAGCAATAACAATTTTGTATTTTTAATTATTAATAACTAATAAAATAATTGATAAATATTGTGAGCAATTGCAGATTTGAAATGAGCAATTAGTGAGCAATTTTGTGCACCTATTCAATATTATTATCGGTTAAGGAATAAAAAAAATTATACTTTTAATTATTAATTACTAATTAATTAATTAGTAAATAGTTTGAGCAATTACGTATTACGGTTAGGCATTTTTTGGTCAATTAGGAGTACTTATTCGTTTTTAAAAAAGTTCTTTGGTTTTAAGGCAATAACAATTTTGTATTTTTAATTATTAATAACTATTAAAATAATTGATAAATATTGTGAGCAATTGCAGATTTGAAACGAGCAATTAGTGAGCAATTTTGTGCACCTATTCAATATTATAATCGGTTAAGATATAAAAAAATTTATATTTTAATTATTAATTACTAATTAAATATTTAGTAAATAGTTTGAGCAATTGAGTATTACGGTTAGGCATTTTGTGAGCAATTAGAAGTACTTATTCATTTTTAAAAAAGTTCTTTGGTTTGAAGGCAATAAGAATTTTGTATTTTTAATTATTAAAATAAATGATAAATTGCGTGAGCAATTGCAGATTTGAAATGAGCAATTAGTGAGCAATTTTGTGCACCTATTCAATATTATGTTCGGTTAAGGAATTTTTTTTATTGAGCAATTGCGTATTACGGTTAGGCATTTTGTGAGCAATTAGGAGTACTTATTCATTTTCGAAAAAGTTCTTTGGTTTTTTGGAAATAACAATTTTGTATTTTTAATTATTAATAACTATTAAAGTAATTGATAAATATTGTGAGCAACTGCAGATTTGAAATGAACAATTAGTGAGCAATTTTGTGCACCTATTCAATATTCTGATCGGTTAAGGAATAAAAAATTTTGTATATTTGATTATTAATTACTAATTAAATAATTAGTAAATAGTTTGAGCAATTGCGTATTACGGTTAGACATTTTGTGAGCAATTAGTAGTACTTATTCATTTTTAAAAAAGTTCTTTGGTTTTAAGGCAATACTAATTTTGTATTTTTAATTATTAATAACTAATAAAATAATTGATAAATATTGTGAGCAATTGCAGATTTGAAATGAGCAATTAGTGAGCAATTTAGTGCACCTATTCAATATTATAATCGGTTAAGGAATAAAAAAATTTATACTTTTAATTATTAATTACTAATTAATTAATTAGTAAATAGTTTGAGCAATTGCGTATTACGGTTAGGCATTTTGTGAGCAATTAGGAGTACTTATTCATTTTCGAAAAAGTTCTTTGATTTTTTGGAAATAACAATTTTGTATTTTTAATTATTAATAACTATTAAAGTAATTGATAAATATTGTGAGCAACTGCAGATTTGAAATGAACAATTAGTGAGCAATTTTGTGCACCTATTCAATATTCTGATCGGTTAAGGAATAAAAAATTTTGTATATTTAATTATTAATTACTAATTAAATAATTAGTAAATAGTTTGAGCAATTGCGTATTACGGTTAGACATTTTGTGAGCAATTAGTAGTACTTATTCATTTTTAAAAAAGTTCTTTGGTTTTAAGGCAATAACAATTTTGTATTTTTAATTATTAATAACTAATAAAATAATTGATAAATATTGTGAGCAATTGCAGATTTGAAATGAGCAATTAGTGAGCAATTTTGTGCACCTATTCAATATTCTTATCGGTTATGGAAAAAAAATTGTACTTTTAATTATTAATTTTTAATTAAATAATGAATTAATAGTGTGATCAAATATGATTTTGAATTAAGCATTTCTTGAGCAATTAATGGTATTTATTCGTTTTTAGAAAAGTTCATTGGTTTTAAGTATAATAGGGAAAAAATATTTTGTATTTTTAATTATTAATAACTAATAAAATAATTTATTAATAGTGTGAGCAAATGCGGATTTCAATTGAGCAATTAGTGAGCAATTTAGTGCACTTATTCATTTATCTGAGCGGTTATACTTCCAAGCCAGCTTCTTTGTGGTCCGTAACACTAGGGGAATTGCAGGTGTGTTTTCGGCCTTTTAGAAAGGAGTTAAGTTCTTTTCTTGAAGGTCCCTAAGTCGTATCGTTCTTCTCAAAAACGTTTTTTTCCTAATGTATACGTAATGTTAGGCTATGATGGGGCTGTTATGTCTGTTCGAGACAAAAGCCCGTAAATAAATAAAGGAAAAAGAAATACTGTATTGCCAAGGATGATATATTGTGATATTTGTAAATCACAGCATGACTACAAAAAAATTGTTTTAGAAATTCGTTACCTCTACACCAGAATTTTCTCAGGCAGTTTACAATTTACATACATAAATATCGCAAGGACAAACATCCAGACCCAGGACAATTATTTTGTAGGCGATACAAATACTTGTTCCCTGCGGGATTCGAACTTGCGGCCCTTAGCGCTGCTCATTTCACTCATTGCTAAGCCACTGCACCACACACACACACACCAAAATTTGAAGAAATTTAAAAAAAAAATAAGCGCATAATAAGTGTCTGAAGAAACTGCTTACGTATTGCCTAAATATAGGATACATTGAATTTTTTTAAAAATTCATTAATATAAGAAGTTTTTTACTAAAAGTAAAAACAAATAAACAAAGGTACTGTGAGTACTATTTTTCTTCAAGTCTACATGTTTGTGTTCGTCCTATGACGATTCAAAATCATTCATATTTTTGTATAGTAGTCACCTCACGTCCACACTTCAGCGAAGATACGCGGACGTCATTCAAGGGTTGTTTTTCGAGTGGAGTTTCATTCCATTAGTTATTTTGATCCTACTCGTGGTCTTATGCTATATTATTTATGTATTTCAGATTTCATATGATCATCCTTAACCCAATTGTGACATCATAGCGTGGTGCTTTATACATTTTGTAAAAGTCGAGGTGGAGTGACGTGAAAATTGCAATGACAGTGATCTAAAAATAAGGTCGACGGCGTCGCGCAGCCGAGCGCGCGAACTCTCCAGTCGAGGTGCGACCGCCGCGAGTTTCAGTCGAACGATCCCGAATCAGCAGCCATGGTGTACGAAAGCGACTTCTATACAACCCGCCGCCCCTATCGGCCATCCAGCTACAGCGTAACGGTGAGTCGCTGCCTTCTAACACTTATTGAGCGTGCACCTCGCTCCACTCTATCCCGGGAGCCGGATGCCCCTCGCACCGATTCGACCCTCGCTGTTTGCATGTCCCGTTCGGACAACCCCCCAGTGATGTACGCGGTTTAGGTTCCTACGTGGCGTAATCGGATCTCGTTTAGCGTTCCCGACACGCGTCTCGCTGCTTGTAAACATTGCTTCTTAAGTCTATAACGTCGTTGTAGGGTTCGATAGGGCGTCGCTTCGCAAAGTGGGTCAGGTCGAAACGAGAAACTGTCGGAAAGCAAAGCTAGCGGGCGCGCCAAATATAGCCGCGGCTGGAGTCGGCGCCCGCGCGACTAACGGCGTCTTCTCCGCTTGCAGCGGACGCTCGGCGATTGGGAGAAGGTGCCGTTCGTGCCGCGGCCGAGCCTCGTCCCCGATCCGGTGACGGCGTTCGGGCGGCGCGGACGAGCGGGCGCGCGGGGGTCACCTCTCGAGCCGGTCACGCGTCAGAACATCCCGCCTAAGCCGGAGTCGAAGCTGGCGCCGCTCGCACCGTACGTGTCGCCGCGCGAGCAAACCCGCGAGCGGGTGCTGGCGGCGGTGGGACACCGCGAGCGCGTGTTCGAGGCGGACCCGCTGGGCACGCCGCGGGACCACATGGACGTGTTGCTCGCGCAGGCGCACGGCCGCCCATTGCATGCGCCGCGCCGCCACGTCTATTACAGCAACTACGCGTCCTACTGAGGGGGTCGCGTGCCATGTGTGTAGCTTTCGCTTGTAGTCGGGCGATCGGGTCGGTGCGAAGCGCGGGCGGGTGCTAAGGGCGCGGTTGTTGCAGACGCCGCGGCACTACGTGGTGGTGGACCGGGAGCCGCTGTCGCGCCGCGCCGAAGAGCAGTACTCGTACTCATATTCGAGCAACAGCGAGCGCTCGACGGGCAGCGGGCTGCCGCAGCGCAGCTCGTACAGCAGCACGGTGGAGCGGCGCACAGGCAGCGGCCCCGGCGGCTACAACTACAGCAGCGAGCGCTCCAGCAGCCTGGGCGGCCCCGGCGGCTACTCCTACTCGTCCACAACCAGCGGCCGCCTGCCCTACGGCACCACATACCGCCACTACTCTTACCGCGTGTAGCGCCCCGGCTCCCGACTTCCCTCCACATCCCTCTTCACTCAACTCCTGAGCCGCGCTCCCTGTCCCGATCTATCAGTATTCGCTAACGCAATGTGATCGCTCTACTTTACCGTCAGAAGTGGACGTGAATCTTAAAGAGCTTTTTTGATGTTTTTGGTATAAATTATATTATTATAAATGTTAATTAGATTGAAGTTATAATAAAGCTTGCATTTTTCTAATAATTCTTCTTTCTTTGTGTTGCTCCTTGAGGTGCAGAATCGTTAATGGACACGATCTCTGTTTACTAACAACTGTGTTTGAAGTTTAAAACATTAGAGTGATAAAGTTTGAAGTTATTGGCAGATCCTTCAGAATTACTTTCATCCTGAAATTGTTTCCTATAATATCACATAATTAGTAAAATTTTAATTATTTAATGGTTAGATAAGTTGCATACATCATAAAAGGATATGTACTGCATAGGAATATTAAATTTTTCATTTAAGAACTTCTGAATGAGATGAGAATAGAAATGTATGGTTACCTACTTATGCTCATATTTAATAAGCTTTATATAAACAATGTAAAGATATTTTAAAAGAAATATGTTAGTAGGTATGTACATATTCTAATACATGGAAAAGTAAATTTTATATCCTATGAGAAAAGAATATTTCATTATTTATGAACAGTTATTGTAGATTGATGAACAATTATAGAAGATTTAAGTATTATAATAATACTTAAAAGTTCTAAAATATATATAAAAGCTGACCGTATAATGATAAAAATTGGTATTTTAGGCCACCTATATAAATCATTAAACGCAAATTTCGTTCACAACTGATGAATGAAAGATGGAATGGTCTTCGACAAACAACAAAGCAATTCAAAGTTAAGATTTTTAAATAGTAGTTCGCAAGATAATTAATTTGATTAAAATATTTTAAATACCAATTTCACCATCTTTTTTTGATACTAGTTTTTTAATCATGTTATTGATATTGGTAGATCCTTAAATTACTACATAATATTATATTACAATTTTATTTAAAATCGTTAAGTGTACTTTTTTCGACTAATTTAATTCGCTTAATTTTTAAAATTTTGCGAAAAGTACGTGTACTTAGATGCTTAGACAGTAAACTTATTTAATTTCTATTGATTTAGCCAATGTATTTCTTTGGTTTAATAATAATTAACTTTTGAGGAATACGAAGATCTGCGACTTAAAAAAACGTAATAAACAATTAATTATATTAGGTATAATAAGAAAATCTTAACAAGAAAAATAATTCTCACGTTATGAAGTATACAATGAAATTGTAATTTTAAATAAATGCCCTGTTTCCATTGCTACGCCGCTGCCGGCAGCCGCTGACGTCAGTCTACTACTTTTCGCCTTTTGAGTCGTATTACAATACTCCGTACATAACGTACACACCCAGGCTGTCTCAGGTGAGTTGATTACAATTGTAACATCTTTGATGCTTCACTCAACCGATCAAGGCATTATGTATATTATACCATCACGCATTATAAGCACTGGCAAGTAGAAAGAGGCTTAGCTGCAACGTGATTTAACATCGCACCAAAATCAGTCTGCACATATAGATTTTCATGTTTAACCTCAATGTTTAACATCATTATTATTTTAGCTTGTAAATACTTGATTGATGAAACTATGGATTCATTAATTGATAGATAACATTCCATTAGGTTTAAGTAGATAATTGTAGTGTAAATCAGCTGTAGTGAGTAGTACTCACGGAGCAAAGTGGTAGTACTAAATAAAGGTAAAAATAATATTGAAGTGTTACAAATAGTTTCAAATGTCCGTGGAAAATATTTCACTTCTAATGAAAATTACATTTTACTTTTAATTACAAAAGTCGTAATTAATATAGTGTTGCAAAATAAAATTGATGGAAAAAGCGTAGGAAGTGAAATAAATAAAAAAATAAAATGAGACTTCGCGACGTTGCCTTGGATTGCAGCCACAAGCTAGTGAAGTATCGAACAAGAAAATATGGCGTATAATAGTTATTAGTATTTCATGACATCATAATAAGTTAAAAATATGTTAATAAATAAAAACGCGTACACAAACCGTTATTAATAAGATAATTTGGGACACTTCTTGTAAAGTTTAGTCTAGCTCTAGTTTATGAGATTGCTGCTATGTCAAGTTAATATACTGTGCGAGCGTGCAAGTCCTTTCCCAATCGAGCTGACTTAATCGTGCTTCAACTATAGGCTGCATTGTGGCTCTATCAAGTACCGAATACGCAATATTTACAAGTATACTTATTATCAGGCAAAGTAATTGGTCGAAATAGGTATTAAAATGGACCCACATCTGCCGAACGTTGCCAATAGGCCCTAAAAATCTATTTCAGAGAGTATTAAATTCCTGTATTTCGTTATATCCAGCAATAGCAATGTTACCGCGCTACAGATATGTTAGATGTTAAGGATACGTACGAATGGGTCGGCTCGACTGTAGTATGAAAACGCTCTCACAAAATACGTGAAACCGCAGAATTATGCTGCTGTGTTTCGTATGGTGAGTGGTTTTTTTTTATAAAATAAGGGTACGAACACACAGTCCACCTGTTGGTAAGTGAATGCTATGGCCCATAGACATCTACATTTAACCTCGATTAAGAATCAAAACGCAGATGCGTTGTCACCTCTGAGGACTAATATGGAACGCCTCGTTTCCAATAAACAAGGGTCTCAACATCTCTACACTCACCATACGAAACACAGCGATATTAAGCTGCTATTTTACGCTGGTATTTTGTGAGAGCGTGGTCCTTCCCCGGTCGAGCCGACCCATTCGTGCTACAACCATAATATAGCTGCAGCGTGGCTCTACCACGTATGAAAATGAGAAAATGAGTGTAGAGAACCAGAAACCATGTTCATGGTAACGAGGCATTCCATCTTCTTGAAAACTTATAAGAAATGAATTAAAACAGCGTTAAGGCTAAGTGTTTTGTACACTAGAACTACACTAGAAACAGAAAACAAATACGTTCACCTTAGTACCTTACTACTAATTAGCAACATCCAGTGAACATAATGGTCGCCACACACGGTCAGTTCAACTGATCATTCCAACTGATCAGTTCAAACTAAAACTAGTGATATTTTTTAAAATATTGGATTTTCGATATATCGATAAATAAACTTATAGACAAATCGCCGATATTGATATATTTCTAATTATCAATATATCGACAAAAAATATCAACAGTTTTAGTTGACTATCGAATCCAGATAACCCTCTACAGGATAAAACTAGAATCTAGTCTACTAAAAATAGAATCTAGAAAATAAAATTACTTTTCTAAAACCAAATTACAGCCTCAACGTAAGAATTGCGATACTCGTTATAACAACTTATATCAATCTTGTAGGAGAAATTAACTGAAGAAACGGCAAACCAACTGAACTTACGATTCATAATCTGAACCATTTACTCATGCAGATTCCAAATATGTCTAAAGCAATTTTCTTTAATAGCTAAATTTTTAATGGTAGTCCTCATCTCATACCCTCTCATATCATATATCATCTTCATATCCTAGGTTTTTTTATTTTGAGTTACTTCCTTCTGGTGTTTGTGGTGTGGAGTGTGGACCTCCCGAGTGGCACCAATTTTTTTTTTTTCATTATAAATTCTACTAAATTTACGGAATAAAAAAGGGTACCCTGTATATTTATTTGGGCATATTTTGCCAACTAATATATTAAATATCGTACGACAGTGAAATGAGTTTGGTGACCAAACAATATGGCCTTAGGCCATACGTATTGTGATCACTAGTATTCCTCTGCTATAGTGTGGCAATTCGTGCAATCTATAAAATAATTTATCTCTTTTTCTTTATTCAAAAATGTATTCCGTCACGGACCTTTCTGTAAAATGCGAACCGCATATGTAAACACCATTTCTGTTCCTATAGCAATATAATCCTGCGGCAACTTTTTACAAAAAATGAATCGAATTTTATCGCCCTAGCTTTTCGCCCTAGTTGCTCCAGAAACAGTTACATCATTTAAAGCACATTGTTATGAAAAATGAAATGTTTCTTGAAAACAATACTGGGTTTACGAGTACAGCATTAAAGCAGTTGCATACGAATACAGTTTGATGATAAATAATCTTTTACAGAATGTTAAGATATAATTTTCATTTACAAGACAAAATGTTTTGCTGCCGATTTCGCCAAAACAAACCAGCTAAAAACCGATTAAATATTTTATCAGATTTTTTTTAAAATGGGTGCTTTTATTTTTTATCTGAAATTTAATAATTTTGTTTGTCACATTTGAAATTAAATGTTTACGCATTTAGCTCACCTCGTTCCAATTCGAGAAAATGCATATAGCTCGTTAACACACATTCCTTTCGGTCTACCCTTTTGTGAGTTTAATAGTGCCAATAATTCTAAAACACAAAAAAACTTTTTTTTTGTAGTATTGTACCAGAAATATATTAAAAACATTTGTTTGTTTGCAATTGAGATCAGCTCTAACGTATGGGAGCGAAAAATCATCATTTTTTTACTTTTACCTCTGGTTCGGAAAAAAACTGGTCCTGAGAAGAACCGGCAAGAAACTCGGCGGGACTTTTTCCAAACTAAGTTTTAAATAAGAAAAGTTGTAGGTATAAACTATTTACAAAACTTACCTTGGAAGCGACCACCTCATTCACAGTGGTTATCATCACCCACGTATTCATTTATATTATAATAACCGTTTTTAATTATAGACTAAGGAAAAGTTAAGAATTTGCGTAGGTACATTTTTAAAGCGATATTGATCTCTATCATGCCGGGCAGGCCCTCGTAGCGCTCTACGAGCTACGAGGCTTTTTATTTCCACCATAGAATAAATAAAAGCTTCCACCCTGGCTATCCCAAAGATATATTAATAAAGGATTTCTGACCTATAAATAATAATCTTCTGCCTTTTTTTGAAGACAAAAATGAGTGGGCTTTTGAAAGGTTGAGTGTGATAAATAAACAAAACATACTTAAAAAAATAAAAATATACCAGTGTTAATGTTTGAAATTCACAAGTGCCCCAATATTTTTTAAAGAATAAGGATGACAAACGATCACATAGTCCACCTGATAGTAAGTGGATGCTGTGGTGCATAGACACCTACATATGTCCTCGATTAAGAATCAAAACGCAAATACGTTATCACCCCTGAGGACGGATGAATCTCTACACTCAACATACGAAACAAAGCAGTATTAAGCTGCTATTTTACGCTGTTATTTTGTGAAAACGTGAACCATCCCCCAGTCGAGCCGATCCATTCGTGCTACAACAATAATATAGCTACAGCGTGACTCTACATACCCCAAAGGACATCGTGCTAATTATAATTTAATACGACTCTTCTTACTTCTAATTTGCACCCACGGTCATAAATTAAATTAACATTTGATTTCAAAAGCTAAGCTTGGCACGCGTTTTGTTTTCAGAGCTATTCACATTCCTGGTAAATACTAAAGCGACTAGCCAAGCTAACTATAAGCAAACCAATCGTTTCCACTTTAGTACTCCATTCAACGTTACGTGGTAGAGCCACGCTGCAGCTATATGGTTACGACGAGTCGGCTCGACCGTGGTAGAACCACGCTCTCATGGAATACTTGCGTGGAACAGTAGAATAATATTGCTGAGTTTCCTATGGTGAGTGAGAACCGAAGACTCATTTTACGAGTAACGAGGCTGGCCATCTTAATCTTTAGAGGTGACAACGCGTTTGCGATTTGACTCTGAATCGAGGATAGATGTAGATTTCTATAGGCTGCAGCGTCCACTTAACATCAGGTGGACTACGAGCTCCAATAACTACCCTCCCCCCCTCTCTTACCCATTGGAGCCTAAATCATAAAAATGTTCAGGACTTAAACTGCCTATTTTAATTTATGTTTTATGTTTATAAAATATAATTTTCATTTACAATACAAATACTAATAATTAAATACTCTCAGCAGATTTCAGGCCAAGGTCGCAGCTCTCAAGCGGTGTGTGAGAATTTGAATCTAGCTTGATATTGGTGTAACTATTAGTTTTACAACGTTAGCTCCTTTTCACGTGGCTTATCCGAGGATAGATAGCACTCTACAAGGTTTCTTACTAACGCTATGTAAAGATAATAATTTTCTAGCGTTTTTCATTCCGACCGATAACAATACGTCCCATAGGCGTCGTAATAGGCGACTTTGGGACGTGATAGAAAAATTTAATAGACGTTTCGATTCGTTCGATTCCGATACGTTCGATTGAATTTTTTACGTGGTAGAGTCCTGCCGCAGCTATGTATATTAGTAGTATAGTTGTAGCACGAACGGGTCGGCTCGACCAGAGAAGGACAACGCTCTCACAGAATACCAGCGTATCAGAACAACACTGTTGTGTTTCGTGTGGTGAGTGAATATCCTTTGGAAAATTCCATCTTATTCAGTGAATTTGATGATCCATAAAAAAGATGTCTAGACTACCACGGTGGACTGGGCATGCGTTTGTCACCCAAAGCTATAAAAAAAACTTCGACCAAGAGGTCAATCAACGGATTTAACTCAGCTGATCTTCTCGTCAAGTATACCTCAAAACTTGAAAACAAAATTGTGCAGCTAGTGTGTTTTACCACTGATGACTTATGGATCTGAGACGCGGTCCTTCACTGCTGGCCATATTCTATGCGTGATAGACTAAAAGTGAAGATATTAACAGTAGAACCATAACCGACAGCTTAACGGATTGGTATGTTGAAGTGGCACAGGATCGACCATATAAGATCGACCATATACATACTAAGAACCGACAACCGAAGGGGAAGAAAGGTTCTCGAGTGGTAAGGCAGTCCACCACTAGTGGAGGAGTGACGACGAAGTCGAGTCATGCAGGTAGCTCGGGCAGTGCTTTGTGGCATTCCTTGGGGGCGGTTTGATGATGATGAAATGAAAATGTAGTCCTTACGGAATTAACAGTTTTGTTACGTTGTAAAAAGTTCACTGGTTCTGTACACTCACCATAGAAAACACAGCAGCATTACGCTGCTATTTTGCGCTGGTATTCTATGAGAGCGTGGTCCTGCCCCGGTCGAGCTAACCCATTCGTCCTACAACTATAATATAGCTGTAGCGTGACTCTACCACGTAAAAATATAAGATATTCAATCTGTTGGACTTACCTAGTCGAACTATTTGTCCTAAGGAATCATACACGTCGACAACTTAGGGCATAGTGCTCCCAACAACTACCGGCATAGGTATGACATGGACGTTACACATGACCTTTGTTTTGTCCATGTCCATCTTAAGACCTATACATTGGGAGACATTGTTAAGGTCATTAAGGATAGTGTTTAGGTTAGTGATTCTGCCATAAGGACTATACCGTTGGTAAATTGTAGGTGGGTGATGTACTCGCCGTTGATGTTAATACTATATCCTTTTTAGTTCAGTAGTTTGGGAACATCTTTCAATGCAGCGGTGAAAAGTTTCGGGGATATAACGTCACCCTGTCTTACATCTCTCTGCAGTTGAATACGTTTCGTACTCTAATTCTGTAAACGTACAGCCACCGCAGCCCTACTGTACAGACACTTAAGCACTTCGACATACCGACAGTCACCTTGGCACAGCTAAAGGGACTGTAGCACTGCCCAAATTTCGACGGAATTAAAGGCTTTCTCATAGTCGACATACGCAAGGCTAAGTGGTTGAGTGTACTTTTCGGTCTTATGTACAATTTGCCGAGGGGTATGTATGTGATCTATGTCATTAAAGCCTTTTCGGCTTGTTCTGGAGGCTGTAAATCGTCCAGTCTGCGTGCGAGGCGATTCGAAATGACTCTCAAAAACGGCACGTAGACGTGGCTCAGAAGGAAAATCGGTCTGTAGTTCTTCAAGAGAGCGTTATCGCTTTTCTTGAAGAACAAAACCACCGCACTTCTGCTGCATGCCTCCGGAGTAGTGCCACCATGAAGGACGGAATTGAAGAGCTTCTTAAGGACTTTAAATACCGGTTTCCCACCTGCTTTCAGAAGCTCCGCTGTAATTTCATCGTCACTTTTCTAATCTCACTTAGATTGACGTCCGGGATATCATCGGAATAGTGTCGGATAAGACTTGCTCTTGGATCGTCACGTACACTTGCGTGTGGCGTGTGTAACAATGACATGTACAGCTGCCTCTCTAAAAAAACCTCTCCATCTCACTCAAAATCTTAAGTGTCCCGGAAGCGATGCTTATACATTTCGGTCTTCAGTTTTGACATGATCTGTCTGATATGTTTGTTCGTTTGCCTGCATACTGTATGCTTGACTTGATTGTATATCTAATATTTTTAAGCGAATTAAAAAAATTGCTTCCCTTAACGACTACAGTTTCTTTTACTTTGTCAATGAAGGCACCTACGACTTTTCCTGCAACCAGGGCGGCGATGATGGGCGGAATGAGGTAAAATATTTGACAGATTTCTTGGCGGGGAAAGGGGAAAGGTGAGGTAGTATATATTAGGTCGTTTTTTTGTTATTGTATATGGATTTTGTTTACGTGATAGTGCCATGCTGCAGCTATAATATATTCGATAATATTAGTAGTATAGTTGTAGCACGAATGGGTTCGCTCGACCGGGGAAAGGCCACGCTCTCACAGGATACCGGCGTAAAATAGCAGTTTAAATGCCGTATGGAAAGTGTAGAAAACTGGAGGCCCTTCTTACTGGGAAGGAGGCATTCCATCTTAGTCCTCACGGGTGACAACGCATCTGCATTTTGATTCGTAATAGAGGATAGATGTAGATGTCTATGGGCCACAGCAACCACTTACCATCAGGTGGACTGTGTGCTCGTTTGTCACCCTTATCCTATAAAAAAATACATACCTATTTTAGATTAGGTATTATTGTATCGTAAATACATATTTCTCTTCCTCTTTTAAACTCAATGGATCCATTGCCTGGTAATGCCTTTGAATATACATACTGAAATCGTAAAAGAATTTTCGAACACAGTTTTTAAATAAAATAAATACCTACGAACAATGGCGGTGCGCCAATTTTAAAACTGAAACTTCGGTAGTTCTTCAAATATTATTATTCCAAGCGAAAAATGCCTAGTAATTCTCACCGGGGGATTTTGGTGTTTTGATATGTCAGCTTTGAGCAAAAATTACGATAATGAATAAAATTCCACGACATCATAATCATGACATAATTCAGTTTACTGACGGCAAAATTTATAGGATACGAATTTTCAAAACTTTTTTTAAACTTTTAATAAAACGTTTAACTTTTATTGTTTTAAAATTATTAAAACAAGAAAAGTTAAACAATAATATTCATATAATTAAGTTTTTAATTTCAATTGGAATTATTTAAATAAAATTAAGACAATTTGTTCTTGCCTTTTTTTTTCACTAGCAAAATGTAGGCGATAAATCGAAATGTGGTTAGACTTATGTACATCTCGAACGCAAAGTGGAGAGTTTGGGCTTTACTGATGTACTGTGGACATAAGTCCTATCTATCTCAGAAATGATTCATATATTATATAATATATATAATATATATAATAATATAAATAGATAATAAAAAAATAAAAATAATAATAACTATCCATAAGTGGTGATGCAGCCAAAAATGGTGAAGCGCACTGACGTAACAAAAGCCAATTCAGTCTTGATCTTGAATGACAGATGCGAGCAAATTGTTCGTTCCACTTCTTTGCTGTACGGTGTACGAGTTATGAAAGAGGAAGAAAACCGTTTACTTCGAAAACTTGGTATGTTGGCAACAAATGGATGGAGACTAGCCGAGCGCCTGGTGGTCTAATATTGAAAACCATTCCTGCGCACATTCTCATATCATCTCCGAAATATATATCTAATAAAACATCGAAAGGCTACTTTGCGCCTGTGCTCGAGATTGGTAAGATTGATTCTAACCATAATAGTGTCACCGATAAGCCTCTTTTAGGTCACCTTTCCTTCAAATCCATAGCAGCAGGAAGCATTATGCAGCACCATATATGGGCTAATGCCAGTAACACTTCATGCACGACCGGACTTGTAAATAAAGATAATGTAAGCAACTGTTCCGGCTTGAAGTATCGCCACAAAGTGCAAAATTAAAAATTACTGTTACTTAAGTCCATCAATGAACGGTTTCATAAAATGCTATAGAAATCCATTGCACAGAATTAAAAAAAAACGATGGAATTCGACAGTTAGAATCAATCTTGGCTTGTTAGCGTACAGTGAAATTTAAGACGCGTTTACCGATCTCTGACGGCACTTTTTCTTTTCCGAAGAAACATAAATAAAATAGGTAAATAATTAAACCTATGTCTGAAATATATCATCAAGGGAATAGGTTACTGGCTACGACCCAAAGGCCGCGCGAAATACACAAAACATCTGGTGCGCATTACGCAACCAAACTATAATTGTTTTAACGTTTATTACTCGTTTATGACTAAGTTTTTTACAAGCACGTGAATGTAAATAAATATTGAACGTATAATGAATGACAATACGAGTAAAAGCGACATCATCGTTATCAAAAGGAAAGCTGTAACTTGATAGCACCGCGTCTGTTACTTTATTTAGGTATTTTTACAAACCCAAAAACTTGAATGCAACAATGAAAAAAATTTTGATGTAGATTTATTATATATAATACCTAAGCAAATTGATTTTACCTACGTTTACGTATGTATCTATCATCGGTCGGTTTAAGCAAAGAACTTTTACCAACTTATCACACAATACTAGCCTAAAATAGTAGCACAATCATACTATGTTTTGTGGTGAGGTAAAGAATCGAAGAACCTTTTCATCAGCCATCACAATGCATCTGAATTTCAATTCTTAATCGATGGTAAATATCTATAGACCACAGCACGTACCATGAGTGGATTGGGTGCTCGTTTATCACCTATTAACTTCTATAAAAAAATCTGTTTACAACAAAATATTGGCAATTCTCGTAAACATTAAAAAGTCATCTACCAAACCGAGAAAGCAAACTAAAAATATTATCGCGTCGTATCTTGCAACTACCAACTACGCACAACGTAAGTGCGAAGCTATTTCGTCTAATTTTACACGGACGGACGATGCTGAATCACGTCGCTATTGATACGCATAATAAACTCTTATACTGATTTGGCTCGCTATCACATTCTATAAGCATCGGAGTCTGTATTGTTTTTTTTGTTAAATGAAAAGATCAAGCTGCATGCACATATTGTTTCCTGTTACTGTTACCTAATTATAGACGAATACGTTAGGTCTCGCTGAAAGTATTTTCCACTTCATCTCTTGACCGCTCGTATAACATTTATATTTAGAATGTTTTGAACTAGAGAAAATTCCAAAATTTAAAGTAAGTATTTATAGTTTTTGGCCAAATGTAGGTACGCACAAAACGTATGTATGTTAAACTCACACTAGGAACGAAATGCAAAACTTGCCAAGGGCGTGATGGACCACGAGACACGTAGGATTTCGTTTCTAGATTATCTCTAATAGTTTTTGCATCAATCATCACTTTCATTTAGTTGCATCATTTAAAAATTAAAACGTCACCAGCACCTACATTATTTTACAGCTTCACAAACCAAATTATTTTAAAACTATAGAAACGGAAACAGAAACTTTTTTATTCAATGTAGATTATTAACAATACTTATTGAAAGTCACTTTTTCCATTTACCATTGGTACGCAAAAAAAAAACCACTGTCCTGGGAAGAACCAGCAAGAAACCCAGAGGGACTATTTTTTTTTCAAATAATAACTTACAATCATGTTTACAATTAACAACAAAAGACAAATTAGAAATACCAAGCTGGTAGCGATCAACCTTCCCAGGGGTTATTATCATCCATAAATTCCTTAATATTATAATAACCCTTTTTATACAAACCTATTTAATAAAATTTTTGAACTTTGCGTATGACAAAAAAATGACAATAAAATGTCTTTCTGATGATACACCATTTCATTGATATTACTTATTATTCGTGTGTTTGCGGTTTGAAATAATCCATTTCCGCATTTCGTCCTAAAAGGCGACTACGGCAAAAAGATATTTTATGTCAAAAAGATGGCTTACAGACGTAAAATACAAGACCGGTGACGGAGAGCAGCGTAAAAAGTTGGAGACATCTCGATCGCCAATCGCCTGCCAAGCGTGGTGTTTAAAGCAAATGCACCCTACAGCGGGAAAGTCCTATGTCCAGCAGTGGATCTTTGGGGGCTGGTGAGGAAGAAGAAGAAGGGCCTTCTTCTTTATTTTTTTCTTCCCCTTTATTACTGGATATGAGGCATTCCATCTCAGCCATCAGGGGTGACTACACACTATGGTATATAGATGTATCACACGTGGTAGAGCCACGCTGCACCTATATTAGTTGTAGCATGAATGGGTCAGCTCGACTGGAAACGAGACATTCCATCTTGATTCTCAGGGGTGACAAGGAAGCTGCTTTTTGATAGGTAGTTTTCGAGGATAAAATGTATATTAAATCTATTAAAAAAAAACTGAACCAACTTAATATAGAAGGGTAGAGATAAAATCTTGAACCATGTAATCTATTAGGAATGTATTTTTAAACTTTATTTACTTTAAATTAAAATCATGTACAAGAAGCTACTTCTATATTGTATTTTATGTAATTAATCACACAGAGAGACAGCACGCAACCACAACTAGGTGTCATTGTAAATACAGTCGTTTTCGTTACCAAAAATAGTATCAAAAAAGAACTAACGATCCTAGAAACTATACAAATGAAATAAAAAAGTCGTGGAAAATATTGGAGGAAAATTTTATATTGAAACATTCGTATTTTGACATAAAAAAAAATCTTATTTTCAAAGTAAATTATGATAAATGGCATAGTACTCTGCTATCTGTGCCTGTGTCTCTCAAAAAAAAAACTCTTCACAAAGATTTTTGTGTGGCCTGGCGTGGTATATTAGATAATATTTTAAAACAATAAATGTACATAATATTTTGTAAGTATAGGAGTAAAAAATTCAAACAATAATTATTTTTACTTTAGGTAGTTGCTGGTATAATTAAATGATTCCATAACTTTAATTTAAACTAATAATTTAGGTTATATTATTATTATTTTAACTATATATCAATAATGACGAAATATTTGTCGTGAAGGAACTTTACAAGGTAAACATACTATTTAATACATAACTAACATACTATTAAATGGTAAAGACTCGTAATCAAGGGATTGTACTTGCCAATTTTTAATTAATTAAAAATGTTACTTTCTTTTTTCTATTTATATAAATTAAATTTACCTTTATTCTATTTCATAATCAAGGTATTAATTAGTAATTTCACAGTTACAAAATAATGTAGTTTGTAAGTAGTTGAAAATCGGATAAGAGATTTTCGTGGAGAGAACTCCAAGAAACGTGAGTCAGCCTCTGTTTAATTTATTTCGATCGAAATAGCGATGGTTGGATCAAGTCAATTTTCAAACTTTCTTTTCTTCACTTCAATTTTAGTTACGCACAAAGCGATACTTACAAAACTATCCCCTCGAAAGTGCCAAAAGTACATTTCGAAGATAGTTTATGGTGAGTGCATTACTAGTGCCATGGCACCAACTTCGGGTCTGAATAATCTTAATTAGTATTCTGTCAACTCACAGAAACCGTAGTTCTCCGGCATTTTTAATAAAAGGGGCGAATGCTCTTCATCAAAGAATAATGTCTAAGCTTATTAAACCCGTCGTAATTTATTATCATAACATTTCTAGGAATTAGGTATCTCAGATTTACTCCGAGTTACTCGAATTTGATAAGTGGCATTTACTCGCTGCGTTTATTGTACACACTATCAGACTGTCGTACAGGTGTTTATTTCCATTCGGCTTCGCGCCAAATTCATGTGGATATGATTAGCTGGTATTATATGCGCTGCATAGTCAACACAACAATAATAATTTCATCTTTAAATTATAGATTAATAGTGACTGACAAAAACTTTAAAACGTAAGTTTTTCTGTCAAGAAATTCTCAGGAGCCTGGAGTCAGGAACTCAGGAAGCACGTTAAGTCATTTGTCTTGCATCTGATTTCTCTCTGGACGTATCGGATTGCCGCCCCATCGGACTATGAAAATAAGGGAATAGAGAATGCACCTGAACTTACAGACACTCGTTGAATTTGGCCGCCTTGACCAAAATTCACTTTATTATTTGCCACATTTTCCTTCCTTTCTTTTCCTGTTTTATTTCCCTTTGGCGCCTCTTATAATACCTACCGGGATTACATGGGGTAGTTCATCACGCTATTGTCCACATTCCACGTTTTCGAACCAAATGTTTGCTTCGTTGTTTGTAATGATTACAACGGAGGAATCATCATCATCATTACAGCCCTACACAAGTTCACTGCTGAACATAGGCCTCCCCCAAAGAATGCCACAAAGCGCGTCCTGAGCCATCTGCATTCATCGACTTCCAGCATAGACATGCCGGAAGTCGATGGATGATATATGATACATGATACCAGGTCGTTACTCCATCTAGTGGAGGGCCGCTCCACACTTCGCCTACCAGTACCGGGCTAACCACGAAGTATTAATTATAAAAAAATTGTTTTTTTAGCACCAGTTTTACGTGGATGATGTTGTCACTGAAAGTAAGGACAAGTGAATGGTTTAGCAGGTGCAATTTACCGCACAGGGTTACGTCACCACTTTACCAGTTATTAAGTCAAAGACAATCGGAATTTTTTTATTGTATTTTTTTATGTTTTGCGATGAGTCATAGGCGTAGGTCTGAAGGATTTTAATTTTATCACAAGCGTATGATTATAAATTCTCAAGTTCATTCAATAGTCAATGTGTGTACAGGTACTTGCCTGTCTCGTTAGTCCATTGGTGAGTTGAGATCCCGGGTTCGAATCCCGGGTCAGCAAAATCAGTTTTGGGCGTTTTTACTGTCAGTAACAGGGCCCAGAGTCAGGAAGTTGACGGTGTTTCAACCCTGTTCCTCGGAAATCACGTAGAGCAGTTAGTCCTACGCCTGACGCCCGCCCCCACCCTGGTCTGAAATTCGGTCTGGAAGCACTTGCAAAATTCTATTACTAGGATACTTATGCGAATAACGATATCTGATAATCCTTTAATATCAGTCAGTAAAAAATAAATCAATTCCATCCTTAGCATAGCATTTCTGGCTACATCAACACTTTGGCTACGTCAGGTGAGATAGTAAACAAGCATTAACTTATAATAAGTTAAAAAAAGATCTAAAAAGATCTTAATTTATTAGATTTTGAAAATTAAAATAAAAATAAATCTTTCGAAATGTAGAGCTACAAACAGCTAGAGACGTAGATAATATATTGTTAAAATAGAAAATTATAAAATTTGACATTGATTAGTATAAGAATAAAAACTACTTTTTCATCTTTAATTCATGTGCCCCCACTTAATAGTGTTAAAATCATAGATAAGCTAATATAATCGGGAGGCCTAAATGATCACTGTCGCACGGACACCTATATCAATACTCGCTCAAAATGGGCAATAATAATGACAAGATGTACTTAGTTAAGTTAACAATATCAAATTAAGACTGCTAGTAAATATTGTTGGTTATTGTTAACTCACGCTTCATACTTTTGTATGAAGAGTGAGTTAACAATTCAACCCAGTGGTAACTGGTAAATAAAGGGTAGGGTTATTGCATTTCAATTCATAGTACAATAACAACCTAAAATTCTCACAAAAGGAGAAGCTACGTGGTAGAGCCATGTCTACGCGGTAGAACCATGCTGCGGCTTCAGAGTCGGCTAGACCGGGAAAGGACCACGCTCTCAAAGTATCATAGCAGCTTAACGCTGCTGTGTTTCATATGGTGAGTGTAGAGTACCGCAAACCCTTTTTAATGGAAACGAGGCATTCCGTCTTAGTCCTCACTGGTGACAACGCATTTGCATTTTGATACATAAATTCATAATCGAGGATAGATGTAGATGTCAATGGGCCACACAACCCATAACCATCAAATGAACTGTGGGCTCGTTTGTCATCTTTATCCTATAATAAAAAAGCACATGTCCAGCTGTGGGCTATTAGGGGTTGAAAAAGTTAAAGAGCAACTTAAATTCAAGGCATCAAGGAAATTGTTAATTCGTCACTGAAATTTTGTTGACTTATATGGTTCTCGGCAATAAAGAAATAAGAACTATCAAAAACTAAACAGCAATGAGCCCGCGTTTATCGGTGATGCTCATGGTTTGCAATGTGATATGATGATGAGGTTGCTTGAACAGCTCCATCGGACTTTATTTCTCTCTCACAAATATGGGGGTATACCTACACTTCACTTTCCAGTGGAATAATTATTGGCTGTTAATTTGCTTGTTTTTACTTTCATAACTTATTTTATTATTTCATCAAATTTTTGTTAAAGAGTTAAAAATTCAAAGGGAGAAAAGTCTCCCTTTGAATTTTATACCTACCTTAATATGTTTAGCTAGCCTACAGGTACGTGTATTTAACTATTGTATAAATAACCGCATGCAGTTCTAGCACTTATTAATAAAATTATCATCGAATGAATAACGAACGTTGCTGAAAGGAAGTGCAATTTTATATTTAATCATTAAGCCATTTAAATTAGCTTTGTAATGACATAATATCTATAAATGTTTTAGGCTATGTTATTATTATATAAATATTGTTAACCTATAGTTAGTAGGCATGGCGTAGGATGTCACATAAATTCACCTATGTAAATCATAAAAATCATAATATTTGACAGAAGGTGATACAACCATCTCGTATAATTGTCAAATGTCATCCGCATAAGTACAATCCTCAGTTCTCAGTATTTAGAAACGATTTCTTACTCAGGAATATACATACGTACGGAAAATATAGGCAAACGAAGCCTATATCTTCCGTACGTATGTATATTCTATATCCTGCTGAAAATAAAACAACGTTTACTGCGAAACAAATAACGCTCTGATCATTTATTATGAACGTAGATTTTTAGTAGGGTAGGGTTTATAATATTTACCATAGTATTCGTCTGGCATGCAAGTTTTTTTAGCAACATTGATCTTACATCAACCAAAAATACCTGACCGGCGACGGCGCGCATCAATGGTGCGAGTTGTGACATTGCAACCACCGCCACCGATTCAAGCCCTGCAATTTGCCTGTATCTACCCGTTTCTCGTGTATTTCAATTTCGCACATTTGATCAGAAGCTTCAATGCCTATATACGAAGATCAATATGACAGCTTTCGTATTTAGAATTTTAAGCTCTAGCACTAAAGTAATATGAAGTTGAAAATAGTTTAAAAATGTTACCTTGGATGCTAGCATGCTGTAGCATATTATGCATATTATCAAATTTTCAATATAATTTAGGATTTTATAACTTTACCCCACGATACAGGATTACCTAGCGTGGGTACCATCGGATACTTTAATGAAATGAAATTGTTTTCTCTGAAATAAAAAAATACTGGCACTCGGGGACTGCCGCGGTAAAGCTATTGCATAGAATTTTATCAACCTATGTAATTATAATTATTTATTTATTTTATTTATACAGTATTTTTTTCTTTGATATTAATTCAAGTTTTTTCTTTGAATTAATTCAAGTTACACTTTTTCAGCGTGGTGACCGATAAGAAAACAATTTTTTTTCTTTTATTGAATAAATGGGAAGTTAATATTGTTTAAAATTATTTTTATTATCTTACAATAGATGTAGGTTATTCAGGAATTTTTATCATTAAAACTATAGGTTTATGATAATTAACGAGTTCTTCCGACAAACGATCATTTTCTATAAAGTCTGTTTTTATTAAATACTCTAAATTCACGAAAGTTACTATCATGACGACGACTCATATAAATCCGGAGAATATGCTTCTTGCAATAAACTATATTATTGTTTAAAATATTTTTTTATTATCTTACAAAACATGCAACTAGTCTACACGCACATACGTCTAGTCGCACGCACACAAACACCGTGTCGAAGTCTGCCGAACTTAAACGACGTTAGACGATGTTAGGTTGCAATAGTATGCAATAGCTTAAAAAATACGTTTTTTTATTTTATTCACATAATTGCTGACATAACACAAACAATACAGCTTTGTAATGCAATTTCAGACTGAATTAATCTACCGACCACAATCACGAGGCGTCACCCGGCTCGTCACCTACCCGGAAGTGCCGCACCATTTGGTTCGCGTGCGCGTTCGTCCGTCTGTCATCCTGCGGGAGCTCGACCGGATCTCGTACCGGCGCCGTCCGAACTACTCTGTCTCATCTGTTGATGACTTCTTCAGATCAGAAACAACTAGAGTAAGCTTAATATTTTTTGATTAAATTAGATTGAAAACGGTCTTGCAATCAAAGTTTTTTTTTCATAGATTTTGAAGTGAAAAAGCACAGTCCACTTGATGGTATATCGTGGCTGTTACTTTGGGTCCACTAACACCGCCAGAATACCAGCGTAAACTAGCAGCTTAATGCTGCTGTGTTTCGTGTGGTGAGTGTGGTAAGGCATCTGCATTTCGATTCTTAATTAAGGACGTGTAAATGCCTATGGGCTATGTCACCTACCACTAGGTGGACTATGTGTTCGTATTTCAACCTTATTCTATATTAATAAAAAATAAAAATATCTACTTTTATCCTTGATCACGAATTACTTGGTTTGCTAGAAGCAGTTTTTGCAGTTACCGCAGAAAAGGGTTCTTTTCAGCGGTAACTTGTGGGATCTCTTTAATTTCACGGCACTCCTCTTGCTGTCTTAGCCAACATCGGAATCTTAAGAGTCGACATATCGAATAACGACGAATGAATTTCATGGTCACTTGGAAGGGAAGGCTCATTTGGCCTCTAAAAAGCTTGGCGTGCTTAGGATCGGGATAGTATTTCATGCCGGTACACCACTTGCAACTTTACAAGGCGCAGGTTCGTCGTCACATGGAATACTGTTTGCATCTCTGAGTCGGGGCACCTCAGTGCCAGCTCCATCCACTTGACCGCATCCAGGGCAGAGTGGCTCGGATCGTCGCTGACCGAGTTCTTTCCGATCAGCTCGATTCACTGGCGCTACGAAGATATGTTGCATCCCTTTGCATTTTCTATGACATTTACCACGGGGAGTATTCTGAGGAATTTGTTCGTATTAATTTCAGCCACTAAATTTACCAAGGCAAATCACGACAAAGCTCACGATACCATTCATACAACCTGGATGTTTGGCGGTCCACCACTGTGCGTTTTACTAGGAGTTTTCCTCCTCGGACGACCTCTTTGTGGAATCGTTGACCACCGGTGATTTTTCCGGATCGATACGACTTAGGGATCTTCAAGAAAAAAGTTTACTCATTTCTAAAAAGCCGGCGGCTCAGGATTTTCATCTGCTTGTTCAGAAATTAACTGTGTTGCATCCAGATGCTTTCTTGCCACCCACTTCGAATCTATCAACGCCTTTTCTTTCGAGACAACCTTTTTTCAATTGTATATATTATCATCAGTATACGACAACGTTTTAGACAGCATAATAAAGCTGCGACACCAACGTGGCATAATCTCAACGATACTCGTACTTTTATGAAATTAATTTACTCATGCATAACGCTAGTTTCGTAATGTAAATTCAGCTACAGGCAAACGGACCTCACTCAGTTTATGCTGTCGCCGTAACTACAACGCTGATTTTCAGTGGGCCCGAATATCACCTCATCACTTCAGGATGAAATTCACTTGAAACTATTCACTTCTTTATTGGTCTAAAATTACTAGTACTTATATTTTTAAAGTCGGCATTTTAAGCACCAGCTTGCATTTTAAGTTAGATGAAGGTTACATGCCAGTGCCACACGACCGAAAGAACAGACTTAAAGGACATTTACCAAAGATCGGAATTGGAACTCCTGATTGTTATAATTCTATTATGTAAACATGAACAAAAATCGATATGGTAACTTGCAGTTGTTCGAGGATGAGACGCGCCGCATCCGCGCAGACTCCGCTTCACTGATGCAACGCGCTCGCTCTGTTGTACCACGTGCTAAGTCTGTCGCACCACTTGATACTATTCATTCGTAAGTATTTGTAGAACTACAAAAAAGGCTTTTGGAAATAATCTTTTGTAGGTTGGTAGCAAGGAACATAATACTCTCTCACGAGAGGACATATTATGCATTACAGCCTATAAAAGTCCACTGCTAAACATAAGTAAAAAAGGCCCAAAGATTGCCGGATATAGGGGTGGGGATATAGATATGGGGGAATTACTCTATAGTTGTCAGTTGTCACGCTTGACAACCGCAATTTTTTATAATTTTGACTTGTTATCAGGTAGACGCTGCTGCCGATCTCTTGGTTTGTTTCCCTTTGCCGCCTCTTACGACATCCACTCGACGAGAATATCCACTACTTACACCGCCACTAATATGGTGAACATATTAATCAGGTTGTAATAATGGGAACAGATCTGTCAAGACTTGTTATCGTCATGCTTAGAGAACGCATCGATAGTCACAGTTGCAATATCAGATCATACCAAAGGTGTAGAAGTTTGGTAGTTTCTATTACGAGTATTGAGCTATTCTACATTTATAGTTAAAGCTACAGCCTATGTATTTACGTCCCTCTCCTGGGTACAGCCCTGTAATTTTTAAGAGGGGAGGGAGAGGGGAACATATAACAATAGAAATTATATTATTTGAGTTTACTTCTAGTAACCCTGACTTTTCTCTTCACACGATGACCTGAGGTACAATGCCTTGGAACTCTTCGTACAGGGTCATTGGTAATTTTACCTGTCTTAAAACAGTTAAAAATTATTTTAGTGTGACGTAATTTTTAAGAGGGTTTTACATATAACAATGGTAATGATTATTCGAGTTTAGTTCTAGTAACCCTGACTTCTTTCTTCACATAATGACCTGAGGTACAAAGCCTTGAAACCTCTTCGTCCAAGGTCATTGGTAATTTTACCTGTCTTAAAACAGTTCACGATTATTTTAGTTTGACGTAACGGGACCAAAATAGATAGGTCATTGATGCAACGCCTTGCTATTGACATTGATGTCGCACATCAATCGGGACATCGTTCGAGAATTAGAGCGTAAACAAACTATAAGAGGAGATTCGGGTCATCAATTTCATCATACCTTTAATCATCAGACGAACTACATACCCTACGCAAACTGTTATTTTTACCTTTCTGTGGTCCGTGCCAACTTCACAGAAAATTATGAAATCAGTTATGAAATGACCCGAGTGCTTAGAGGAATTACAAGCATACGCCTGGGTATATATGTATATATATATATTGTATATAGCTATATATATTATGTACATACACGTCTGTATATATGTGGAAATAATTTTTTTCAAAAGAACGCATTTAAAAAAAAATAATTTTATTGAAAAAAAAATTAATTTGCAATTTTATGTGGTTTTAATTGCATTGGCCGAGGAGCAAGAGGATAGTCAAAGACCCCGCATTACCGATACTCGTGTGAGTTAGAGGAAATAAAACCACATGCAATTTGCAAAATATTTTTTTCATTAAAATAAAAAAAAATTTAAACGCGTTTTTTTTTTGAAAAAAAAATGTTTCTATACGCTTGACTACTGATTCTGATAACACACTTAACGGGAACCACAGGGTTTTTGTTACATATTGTATAATCAAATAATAGTAGTTATCTATAATTATTACTGTGTGTGAAAACTTTTTCGATAGCGACGCCGTAAAGTTTACATAAGTTACGTCTTGAACGATCAAAATTGTCAAAAATACTTCTAACAACCAATCACGAGCGTTAACGTTCTCACTGTCGAATGTTAAGTCAATGTTCGATGATCGATATCGACCACGTAGTAACCTCGCAATCAGGGTCAAATTATGATGTTTCAAATTATTGTCACTAGTTGGCGCTTTTTTATTCCATACAAATCGTAGTTAACTTTATCGCTATCGAACGCGTAAAAAAACTCGCACTAGGCACACAGCCGCAGGACCAACGACTTTACGTGCTTTCCGAGGCACGGAGGTGAGACACCGCCAACTTCCGGACTCCGGGCAGGTACTGAGAATTTGTTGACGAAAAACTCAATAAACTGATTTTTTTTCTGGCCCGACCTGAGATTGGAACCCGGGACCCCATGATCAGCAGTCGCACTACTACAACCACTAGACCAACGAAACAGTCATCCTGAGTTCATACGTGTTAATTCAATCTATAATAACAGTATTTTTTTAATGAAAACTTCTTTAGGCACGTTGGGCACCTTTGGAATGGGGAAAAATCATTGAACGTGCGTGACCGTCACGCTCAGATACATATATACAGACGTGTATGTACATAATATATATAGCATATATATATATATATATATATATATATATATATATATATATTATGGAATAAAAAAGCGCCAACTAGTGACAATAATTTGAAACATTATTCCTGATTGCGAGGTTACTACGTGGTCGATATCGATCATCGAACATTGACTAACATTCGACAGTGAGAACGTTAACGCTCGTGATTGGTTGTTAGAAGTATTTTTGACAATTTTGATCGTTCGAGACGTAACTTATGTAAACTTTACGGCGTCGCTATCGAAAAAGTTTTCACACACAGTAATAATTATAGATAACTACTATTCTTTGATTATATAGACAATCTCATCATAATCAAAGCTGCTATTATAATGCCAGTGTTGAAGCAAGAGCTTGTGCATATTAACGTCCGTCGTTACATCCCGACGACAGGCAATTTAAGGATAGATATAGCATTTTCCACTAAAGTATTCAAGTTTTGTGTAAATAGCGTTTGATAAATCTAAGGTCTACTATCTCTATTCAATAATTAAATCAATTCCTTCTAAATTTTTTATACAGACCATATGATCGCTTGCATTAGACGATGCTTTGCCGAGGCCTCCATGCCGAAAATCCAATAAATTCTAGTCCGCGTAACCTAGTTACAAAACACACGTATCAAACTTCAATTTACATCTAAATAACTTAAATTCCATTTACTGCTCCAAAAATTTCACCATAAAAGCATATTAAAACGAATACATCTTTATGTTTTTTGCTTTTAATTTAAACGTTATATTATTAACAATCACGGACAAGTTACTCGTCCATGTTAACAATTAAATATTTAATTCATAATCTCATTAAACTAACACAAACTGTCGAGTGTACATAAACAAAAAGGGTAATAAAGATATAATAACCACAAATTTGATAGACAGATGCTAATATTAAGACCACTAAATAAAAATGTCATTCTGAATTTGGTTAGTTTATCTCACGGAACGAACATACTACCAACATAAGATGAGGAATAAACGACATTCACCGTGAGTAAACGCGAATCGAAAGGTTAGATTCGATTGTAACTCACACTCGCTCGTCTTCACTTGCCGATACCGACGACGTTAACTTGGTTAGCGCGATGGTGCAGTCATTCGATTAATTTTGTGGAACTCGCACTAGGTACACTGATCTCTCTCTAGTCGTGTCGGTTTACCATTCCATCGGACTATGTGAATGAGGGAATAGAGAGTGCACCTGTGCTTGCGCGCATACACTTGGACACTTTAATCCTCTCCTGTGCCGATGGCTAGTTACCGTTGAGGCTGACCGCCGTAGCCGAAATTCGGTCTGAAGGTCATTATTATGGCCTCAGATACTACTATTATGTCTGTTTTCGTCGTCCATGAGCTGTAGCAGACCAATACTGTCAAAAGTAGACTGTTTACTAATTTCTCACTGTAGTGTAAAATAAATCCTCCAATTTTTGAAAGTGCAGTCTATAACGAGTACCGACTCCCGACAGATGACAACAAAATGTTTAAATATTCAAATACGTAATATTCATATTATAATCTTATTTCTATTTTATTTCATACGTAATACATTTCTTTAATTTTATACTGTGGGAAACATGGACTAATTCTTTTTATATGACTTTGTTATTTCCGGCGTGGGTGTTGATTTCCCGGCCAAAACTGAGCGCGTTCACTTGACGCATTAACAAACTTGTACGTACCGTTTTAATTATAGACTGGTTAAATGCCAGCTAATATTTGTTTTCAGTTCGAGAGAAAACGTTTCCGCCTTAAATTTGAATTTGAAACATTCTCGAATCACCTATTATTGCTGGTCGTTAAAATTTTAAAATAATTGACTCGCTCGTCTTATCTTAGAGGTCCGGATGCGTCAATGTCGAATGAAAACATAATTTATCCAGAGTTTGGCCCTGTTGTAAGGTCATTTGATCCCAACCTTGTTGGTAGAGCAACATATTTTGTCTATTAGTAATCTGTGAGTCATGCTGGATAGCTTGTTATGAATGTAAAGATTATATTATTGGAGCATATAACGAATAATTATGCTCCAATATAACACTTCAAAAGTCGTTTTTAATTCGTATTGTTTGAACCCTGATTGTATACGGGACTTATTATCTATATTTTTGTAACAAATAGGTGACATTCGATTTCAATACAGTCCTACTCATTATGAGATTTGACTTTTGGATACCAATTGTAACAAACACTGACAAAATTGACTCGTCTTTTTTAGTTCAACTCAGATTTAAATCTATTATTTCGTAATGATATATACGCAAATACTACTTACGCATTGTTTATAACCAATTTTTACGTATTTTGTCGCGTTTAAAATCCAAAAGGTTTCTAGGTTTTTTACAACACCCATTGTCATATGGGTACTGATGTTGTTGAAGCCTGTCCGCTCATGAATTTGCTATTGTATCGCCATCAAACACTATCGAGTGAATTTGTATGACAAAAATGAGTTCCATTTACGTTCGCCAGGGAGGCTGTTCATATCGATAAAGATAATACAAAAATGTTAGAGCACACAAATTGTGTCAATGTACTGATGTTAAAGTTAGCTTTCTTCATTATTTTAATATTAATTTTTAGTCCGATCTACAAAACCAATGAACAGTTATCTCTATAATACACGACAACACTACATACTTTTAGCTTATTTTCATACACGCATTATTTTCATCAGTATTTGTTATTTAATTTCAGGTATTCTTATGGGGAGCCAATGCCGTACCGCTTCAGCAACGACGCGTACATAGCAAAACTTCTTATTCCCCTTCGCAGCGTTAACGACCACATTCACAGCATTTCCTTCTACAACGAGCCCGCCAAGAAGTTCACAGGTACCAGCTACTGGTTTGACCGACAAAATATATGTTGATCAACTAAATATATTCTTTTAACCGACTAAATAAAACGTTCAGTGCTCAAGTCTCTGTATTTTTCCGGACTAACAACTAGTTCCAGCTTGCCCCTGTAACCTTGAGGTGTTCCCCAGGACGTGGCCACCTCGCGTGCGTGCACTACTCGGGCAATAAGGCCTTTTCTAATCGGAGGCCGCTCTACAAGGAGCTAAGCATCAGGGACGACGTTAATCTGCTCTCGTTTTATGCGAAGAATAGGCTAGCTGCCGCTGGATTGGGGGGCGAGAAAGTTACAGGTATTTTTAACTGTAGTGGCATAGCTAGCGCTTGCTTCGCCCTCCGCATAATTCTATTAAAGACGACGATAAAAAACGAGGGCCTTGTAAGTAAACCAAACGTTGAATACAGTGTAAATACTCCAATACATATAGATATTATATTAGATACCACGTAGCGTTCCCCTTTTTGACAATTTTCATGATTTGATATTTAAGATTGCCCTTAAATTATAAAGTTATGTTTAATATAGCAGTTTTATAGTTCTCGTGTACACGAATTCTCTATTTTACGAATAAAAGACACTTATCGCAACAGTCTACGCAACCTAGAAATGTAAATGAATGAACATTAGTTTGACCATAACATGTAGTATTGTGATTAGTACCTAAATATAATCTGTAGTAACGTCATACAGTTTTTAGACTATCTGTAATGATTTTCTTATAAATTTATACGAATTCCTTCAATTAAAAACTTTAAATATTACCTCAACGAATTATATCCAGAGAATCCACACGTAGACTCATTAAAAATCATTGCCTGTTCTTTAAAAACAAAGCATTTTTACATAAATCGTTGTAAGGTTTACTTATTTGGCCATTGACATCTCTAAAATTCGCTTATTCGCTCCGAAGCTATCGGTGCATAAAACGAGCAGTTCTTAAAAAACAGTATAAACCGTATCTAACACTGCGTGTGGTGTCTCTTGCAGCGGGCGGCGCGCAGGAACAGCCGACGGCGCAGTGCGCGTAGCTCGGTCGCGAACTCGAGTGGGGCGTAGCTAGGGAAACCGTTGGGCACTCTAGAAAACCAAGTGACCTCACTAGAAATCATTAATCTAGCGAGGACCACAAAGCTTAAATTCGATCGAACTCAATGGGTGCGTTTGGCAGTAAAAAGCGCTAGCAAGCGCTTACAAGCGCTGAAATAGTTTTCGGCCAGGACACGATTACTACTTCAGTAGTGCTGACACAATCCGCCATTTTGCTTATTTAATTTGTTTGTTTTGAAGTAGAGTTTTTAAGTTGTTTTGTGCAATATTAGTTTTAAGTAATATAATAACGTGAATAAACATATACATGTTATTAAAAATTCATGATTGGTAAGTTTTTAATATGAATACTTTACAAACATATATTTAAATTAGGTTAGGTTCCCCGGTTAAAACTAACATCGTGTCTGGAGGAAAATAGCTACTTACGATTTGACAGCGCTTACCGCTTACGATCGCCATTTTGCTTACAAGCGCTTGCTAGCGCTTTTTTCTGCCAAACGCACCCACTGCTAGAGCCCGCCCCCGTAACCTAGCTACGCCTAAGGACCGACTTCACGCTCTCTGATCTCGGTATAACACACTCCGACTAACCCAGATAATAAATATATTTTTTACCGTTTTATTCGATATTATATTATATTTATTTTGCATATGTTTTTACAACGAATAATTTTTATAACATCTTTCTATAGAGATTGTCGTGATAACGCGGCCTCGTCCGCCATTTTGTGGGTAATCGAGACATCTCGTTTCCTGCTTAACAGAACTGATTTTTAACAATAAAGTTTTACATCACACTTCTAGTTGTTTTAATTAGTCTATGCATGGTAGTGCCCCTTTTCATGCTTGGAAATCCACGCTTGCTAATGCAGCGCTGAATCGACTAATATATGATTTAATAACTGACTTAAGTTTAAAAAGAACTAAATAGTTAAACATTTGTTTATAAGGATACTTGAATCATTTGTACATATTATCAATACGATTTCATTTGAACATATTTCATTTAAACATTTTATGGCCTGCTAGTTTACGTTTAATGAATAATTCCGTGCAAGTTGCCTGTACATGTACGATATACAAAAACGCAGCGTCTGCAAAATTAATTCACGCTCTCTCGCATAGCATGAAGCATTTAGAAAAAATATCCCAAAGCAAAAAGTGCATTCAGGCTTGTTCATCAAGCTTAAAAAGTTGATGTTACAGCTAACATCGTTCATGAGAGCTTAGTGTGTCATAAGCTTAAAACCAATTACTGATGACTATTGGCGTCATGAAATGACCAGCTTTTTGCGACAGCTAGAACCTTGTCATTTCTCCAATGGTCATTGTAATGGGGGACATGCGTAACATTGGTCCCGGTGCAGTGAAACTACTCCCGTGGAGGCCGAGCCGCAAGTTCCAGGCACCGCAGTTGATGGAGGACCCAGGATTGGAATTGAAAGCATCAAAAGCGGAACGCGCTGCTCGTTTCCGAGCCACAACAGTTGAGCCCGTTCTCACTCCAGCGACGGATCTAGCCGAAATCAAGAAGAAGAGACAGGAGGAGGCACGCGCTGCTGAAGAAAAGTAAGAAAATTTTACTTTTCCTTTAATTTTGCATGTGTCATTCATAATACATAATGTCATCGGCTCATCGGTAAATAATAGTAACACAGACTACTAACAGGGTACTACGAATAGTAATTTGGAGATTCGGTAGAACTAGAACCCACTAGTTACTGTCTGTGATCTGGAACCTAATATTGCTAAGGTGGAATACGTGATAATTAAACCGTAAAGGTAAGACAACAAACACTCAAGCAGACTAAATTTATTTCTTGAATCTTTGGTCTACCAACTTATTTGTTTTTATTGTTAGTTGGTTGTAGGCGAATACATAACAAGCAAAACTACATATAATGTTTAGTTTGATATATTAGGATGCATATTTTAAAACTTGAATAACAATAAAACTTCTTTTCTTCTTCGTTTCTTTATAGAAATATAAATTACCAATAATTTAAAGGTCTGTCTCCCTGTGACAAAAAATATACCTTAAAAGCAATAAAAAAAAATGTATCTTACAGAGCTCTTAAGGAAGAAGCCAAACGAGAAGCAGAACGCAAGGCTCAGGTAACAGTATTTTAAAATGTTATTAGAACCATTATTAAAAATATTAATATTGTAAACTAAATTTGAAACCTATTTTCTACAAAGGCTGAAAGAGAAGCCGCTGAAAGAAAAAAAGCAGAAGATGAAGCTCGAAAAGCAGAAGAAGCCAAACGAAAAGCTGAAGAAGAGGCTAGAAGAGCTGAGGAAGAAGCAAGAAAAGCTGCGGAGGAAGCCAAAAAGGCTGAAGAAGCACGGTTAGCTGAAGAGGCAAGGCTTGCAGAAGAAGCCAGAAAAGCGGAAGAAGCAAGGCTAGCAGAGGAAGCACGTCTTGCAGAAGAAGCTAGATTAGCAGAGGAAGCAAGACTAGCGGAAGAGGCCAGATTAGCTGAAGAAGCAAGGCTGGCTGAGGAAGCGCGATTAGCTGAGGAGGCAAGACTAGAAGAGGAACGTTTAGCTGAACAAAGAAGACAAGAAGAGCTGGCAAGGTTAGAAGAATTAGAAAGACAGGCACAAGAGGAACGTGAAGCAGAATTAGCAAGACAGGTTGGTTCTGACTTTATTTTTAATTTGTGATTGTTTTTTTAATATTTTGCATAGTTAGCAGTGCAGGACATCAGCCTTTTTTAAAATATATCAGCATAATTCATTAGTTTCTAATAATAATTGCCAATGTGAGAATGGACAATTCTCATAAAAATGTAGCTAGCATATTTCTCTCAGTTAACTCGTGGTTAAAAGCTACTATTACCATACGTCAGTTTATACTAAATCTATGGCCATAGAAAACTGAATATGCCGTAATCACCTCGCTAGACATATGGCATGGAATAGCAGTAACTTGTTTCTTACGTTTGACACTTTGGATTTTTCTTTTAAGTTTGAGGTGATTGTGCAATACTGCCATCTGTTGAAGGTAACAATTACCTCTACCACGTCACGTACACGGGTAGGAGTTAATTAACGAATTAAAATACTTTATTGCAAATTCCATGTGGTGGCGACGTGAGAGAATCCACTATCCCATATCATGCCATGGTAGAGAGATTAGAGTTAGAGGTGACAATGGTAAATGAAACAGGGAATTGGCAGCAGCATCTTTCTGATAACTTCAAATAATGAAAACTGCGCTTACCAACGGAGCTGCCAAGCGTGGCAACTATAGCTAATATCTTCCATATGAGGTACCTCCATCCATCACAGCCTATAATCGTCCACTACCGAACATAGGCCTCCCCCAAAGATTGCCTCAAAGGGGGATTTCGCCATAGTTGCCACGCTTGGTAGATGGGTTGGCAACCGCAGTTTTTGAGTTGTTACTAGGAAGATGTTGCTGCCCATCTCCTCTTTCACTTTCCCTCTGTCGGCTCTTACGACACCCACAGGACGATATGGGGAAGTCAGTAATTTTGGTACTGATTCCGAGGTACTGGAAAATAATCTATGGAAAATCGATGTCTATGTCCAGAAGTGGATATTTATGGGCTGTAATTAATTACATTTAAATCTAATTTTGTGTCTGATTACACAGGCTGCTGAATTAGCTGAAATCGCTCGACAAGAATCAGAACTTGCTGCGCAACGTCTTGAGGAACTATCGCACAGCGGCTCCGCGGGCGACAACGTTGCTGAAGTTGAAACTAGGTAGGTACTTAACATCAAAATAATATCTTATATTGATATTGATAAGATTGTCAGTAATCTCAAATTAATTATTGCGCCCTATAAATCAGAATTCACAGTAAACATAGGCAGGATATTCAATTTTCTTCTATTTTAAACTGATGACACAATTGCTCGCTCTTTTTGTACGGGGTAGAACCATGTTGCTGCTATATTAGTAGTATAGTTGTAGAACGAATGGGTCGGCTCGACCGGGGAAGGACCACGTTCTCACAGAATACCAGCATAAAATAGCAGCCTAACGCTGCTTAGTTTCGTACAGTGAGTGTGGAGAACCGGAGGCCCTTTTTACTGGAAACGAGGCATTCCGTCCTAGTACTCACTGGTGACAACGAATCTGCATTTTGATCCTTAATCGAGGATAAATGTAGATGTCTGTAGGCTATAGCAACCACTTACCATCAAGTGGACCGTGTGCTCGTTTGTCACCCTTATTCTATAAAAAAATGATTTACAATCATATGACCTTTCAATTAAAGTAATGACAATGCTTAAGAAACTGAAGCCTCGAACAACCACAACGAATCTGCATTTTAATTCGTAATCGGGGATAGATGTAGATGTCTGCGGGCTACAGAAACCACTTACCGTCAGGTGGACTGTGTGCTCGTTTGTCACCATATCCTATAAAACACATTTTATTATATGCTGGAACTACTTTTCTGCCTCGGAGTCAATCTGGGTATGTGCTTAACTTATTCTGCCGCCAAAATAGCAGTGCTTGTATTGCTGTGTTCCGACTGCGCGGCATATGGCCAAATACTCAATTTTAAGATGTCGTTAAGTCTCAGGGTGTCACAGTCACTTTGACTGAAAGTGATAGAGACAGCACGAGACTTAACGCCATCTTGAAATTGAGCAGCGTTTGAGTATTCGGACAATAGAGAGCCAGTATAATCACAGGCCGTGGGGCGTTACATCTTAGTTCTCAAGCGTGAAAACGCACCTGTAGCCTTTAGTACAGTACTTAACTGCTGTAGCATCTTACAGTCAGGTGGACTGTAAGTTTATTTATCACGTCAGTTGTCCAACCTTCTTACCACAATCAGGAATAGTGTGACGGATTCCGTTACATCACCATCACCACCCCGCGATAAATGTCAGAAAGATATGCGAGTGCTATAATATGCGGTATAACCATCTCGTTAAGACACAAAATATCCAGACCATCGGCTACGGGATGCAGCGTCAAAAGTGCAAGACGTCTGGAACTTTAATTGCCAGTGCGTCGGCTAAGCATGGCGGTAAAGGCAAATCCTTCCTACAGTTGAAAAGGTCCATGCCCAGCGGTGTATGTGTACGTCGGATTAAAAAAATAAAACATATGATTTATATGTGGTAGAGTCACGCTGCAGCTATATTATGGTTGTAGCACGAATGGTTCGGCTCGACCGGAGAAGGATCACGCTCTCACAGAATACGAGCGTAAAATAGCAGCTTAGTGCTGCTGGGTTTCGTATAGTGAATGTAGAGAACCGGAGACCCGTTTTACTGGAATCGAGACATTCCATCTTAGTCCTCAGGGGCGACAACGCATCTGCGTTTTGATACCTTAATCGAGGATAAATGTAATGTTTATTGGCCACAGCAACCACTTACCATCACTTATTCCATTATAAAAAAAAATATTTAAAATCATATGACCTTTCGATTAGAGTAATAACAATGAATAAGAAACAGATATAATAAGCCTCGGCTCCAGAATTCAAACTCAAGTAGAAAATCTCAAATACAATATTTATTTACTTCCAAATACAACGTAAACACGCAATTTCTTTAGTTAAGTATCGTATATTGACTTTTTTATTACGACTATGAGTCGTAGGTACTGACAATAATGATGTTTATCTATCACATCAGTTTAGGAGATGGTAATGCACTATAATATGCGGCAGTGGATATTCTTACACCACCACTACATGGTTACCACACTACATTGCACGCCGTGGGTGTCGTGAGGCGACGGAGGGAAACTCAAACAGGAGATGGGCAACAGCATCTTCCTGATAACAACTCAAAATAACAAAAAAATACTGCGGTTGCTAACCTGCTTGCCAAGCGTGGCAACTATGGCAAAATATCCCCTACGAGTCAATCTATGGATGAAGCGTGTGTTCAGCAGTGGACATTTTGAGAAAGCGTCAGTTTGAGAAAATGGGCACTAGTAAAATTTTATCTACTAGAGGAATAAATTACGTGCACAGATTTTATTATAAAATTAAAAACACAACAATGTTAACGGAAATGAATTAAATATGCAAGAACACAAATTGATCTGACTTGGTCGTAACTTACTTAACTGACTTGGTTGACTTACGCAACTTTAATACTGCTCGTATTAAAGAAGCGATCGAGCGGAACCAGGGCTCCAAAGTCTTTGCCAGAGATCTGTCTGCCAGAAAGAGCCAACTGTCAAGGCTGAAGACTGAGTGTGGCAACATCGTTTCCGGGACACCTGAGACTCTGAGTGAGATTGAGAGGTTCTATGGGCAGCTGTACACATCATCGTGGGAGCCACACGCAAGTGTGAGTAACGATCCAAGAGCAAGTCTTATCCAACACTATTCCGATGATATCCCGGACGTCAGTCTGAGCGAGATTAGAATGGCTCCACCACCTTAAAAACGGCACGGCCCCGGGCGAGGATGGAATTACAGCGGATCTTCTGAAAGCGGGTGGAACACCGGTACTTGAAGTCCTTCAGAAGCTCTTCAATTCCGTCCTCCATGGTGGCACTACTCCGGAGGCCTGGAGCAGAAGAAGAGAAAGAAAGGCGACAACGCTCTCTTGAAGAACTACAGACCGATTTCCCTTCTGAGCCGCGTCTACGTACTGTTTTTGAGAGTCATTACGAATCGTCTCGCACGCAGACTCGACGACTTCCAGCCTTCCGAACAAGCCGGTTTCCGAAAAGGCTTCAGTACCATAGACCACATACATACCCTTCGGCAAATTGTACAGAAGTCCGAAGAGTACAATCTGCCACTTTGCCTGGCGTATGTGGACTATGAGAAAGCCTTTGATTCCGTCGAAATTTGGGCGGTGCTACAGTCTCTTCAGCGGTGCCTAGTTGACTGTCGGTACATCGAAGTGCTGAAGTGTTTGTACAGTAGGGCTACGATGGCTATCCGAGTACAGAACCAGAGTACGAAACCTATCCAACTGCAGAGAGGTGTAAGACAGGGTGATGTTATATCCCCGAAACTCTTCACCGCTGCGCTGGAAGACGTTTTCAAGCTACTGGACTGGAAAGGATACGGTATTAACATCAATGACGAGTACATCACTCACCTTCGATTTGCCGACGATATAGTCCTTATGGCAGAATCGCTGGAGGACCTTAGCACTATGCTCAATGACCTCAATGGTGTCTCCCAACAGATAGGTCTTAAGATGAACATGGACCAAACAAAGATCATGTTTAATGTCCATGTCACACCAATGCCGGTAGTTGTTGGGAGCACTATGCTCGAAGTTGTTGACGAGTACGTTTACCCGGGACAAATAGTCCGACTAGGTAAGTCCAACTTCGACCGAGAGGTCAATCGACGGATTCAACTCGGCTGGGCAGCGTTCGGGAAATTACGACACATCTTCTCGTCAGGTATACCTCAATCTCTGAAAACTAAAGTGTATAACCAGTGCGTGTTGCCAGTGATGACTTACGGATCTGAGACGTGGTCCTTCACCGCTGGCCGTATGAGGACGCTCAAGGTCGCTCAGCGAGCTATGGAGAGGGCTATGCTCGGAGTTTCACTGCGAGATAGACTCAGAAATGAGGATATCCGCAGTAAAACCAGAGTGACCGACATAGCCCAACGGATTAGTAAGCTGAAGTGGCAATGGGCCGGCCATATAGCTCGAAGAACCGATAACCGATGGGGAAGAAAGGTTCTCGAGTGGCAGCCTCGTACCGGTAGGTGTAGGATAGGGCGACCCCCCACTAGATGGAGTGACGACCTGGTAATACATGCAAGAAGTCGATGGATGCAGGTGGCTCAGGACCATGCTTTGTGGCATTACTTGGGGGAGGCCTATGTTCAGCAGTGGACTTGTGAAGCGCTGTAATGATGAATGATGATGGTCGTAACTGCTTCAGTTTCTCTAACACTGGCCCAAAGCCTGCTTTTCATTTTGAAATCAGGGCTGTTTAAATTATTAAAATTGATCAGCTTGTAATAAATTCCTCTATATTAACGAAGCATTATATATTTTATTTATTTAAATTTTTACAGCGACGTGCCTGAGGTAGAATCTCAGCCCATTGTTGAGGAACCAGAAAGCCCGGAGGTGGTCCCTGATGCCTCAGGGGTTGCGGACCAGCCTGACGCCGTCGCAGAAATCAGCGAAGATGAGCAAGCCGAGCCAGATGTTACGGACGAAGAATAGTCTTTTAATTACTGTTAATTATTTTTTAAATTTTAAATGATAAAAGTACGTTACAAAATATAGGATAATAAGTATGCTGAATAATGCCAAAGTTATTGATTGAATTTGGTAATAACCTTATCAAATTAAAAAGGGATAGGAAATAAAGAACATACTGTTCTACAAGCATTTTCTTTTTTATGTGTTTTTTAAATTAATTTATTAGGTGTAGAAACTATTCATGGCTCATGTATTAAGTGTAAATACATGTACGATGTAATAGTAAATTTGTTGTGAATTCGTCTGTTTGTTACTCTTTCTCTTTCCTGTCCGTAAATAAATTACGCGTCAACGAGAGACATAAAGTCAATAACAGAGTAAGTTATCATTGTTAACAAATTGTTTTTGTTTTATTTTGTAATATTAAATTTTTATAAAATGTTTTGTTATGTTTAACAATAAAAGACATTAACGCATTGTGGTTATTTTTTTTAAAACAAGAGAATCTATAAAAATACGTTTCATGAGGTGTGTTACCCGCTTTAAAACACGGATTAATGATAAAAAATATAACAAGTGCTAGAAGTATATTTTAATCCATTGCACTATTTCGTTACGTGCGGATCGTGAGGAATGAGTGAAATATCTTGTCATTGTGTTCTGATATTGTTATGAGAGATATTATTATGGCGGTATATCCATCTTGTTTACGTCGGATCTAAAATATCTGAACCAGCGATGGACAGCAGGGTCAAACATGCTCAGGCTCAGGTCACGCCTGGTGCTGTTGTCGTTATTCCACTTGCCAAGCGTGAACGTTAAGGCAAATCTTTCGTACACGTAAGACACCCATCTGGTGCAGTTGAAAACCGAATCAGTTAAAAATTTATAAATCAATTTGCAAAAACAGAATAAAAAGTAACAAGTTTTAACAGTAGAGACACGCGGCAGCTTTTGCTGTCGCACGGATGGGCCGGCTCGAACCGGGATGGTACCACGACCTCACAGAATACCAGCGTGAAGTAGAGATTTACGTCTGCGTTTCGTTTCGTGAGTGCAGGTGGCCGGATGCCCAATTCCCCCCCCCCCTGAACATGGTAGCGGACACGATTAAAAAACTACCCCCGGAGGGTACCAGCACCCCTGGTGACGGAGAATCCCTCGCTTAGCATTCACGAACAAGTTATCCTACTCTTCTTTGAGCGTGGGTGCTCAGGCTGCCCCGCATATTCTGGGGGAGGCGCAATTCCGCTCGCGACTAAAACTACTCGGGGCAAGCGGAGCAAAAACACCAAGGCAATCCCTGCCACGCTATCCGCGAATTTTTGCGACATCAGGGGACTTCATTCCAAACTTAACGCTGTCCACTAACATCTGGAGACGGCCGAGACTCAGATGTCTTTTCCAGCTGATACTTCATATCTCTCCTACCCGGGGTACAAATTAGAACGCTTCTTTGTGTCCCGGGCTGGAGTTTGCGTATACGTTAGAGAGGACCTCTGTTTTCGATGCCTCGGCAGTCTTGAAGGTAAAGACCTGTCCATTCTATGGCTGCACGTAGATAGCGACAGCCCTGTTGGACCTTCTGCTGACCTCACATCCAGACAGATATCGGGTTTCCGTCGACGCCCCTCTAGGCTCGTCAGACCATTGTCTTGTCCGGAGTCTGGTGCCAGTCACATTAACGTCGCGGTTGCATTCTGCAGGCTGCCGCCGTGTTTGGCACTATAGGTCAGCCGATTGGGATAGAATGCGGTATATTTTTGCATCCTACCCTTGGGGGCGGGTTTGCTTCTCGCCGATCGATCCCAGCGTTGATGCTGATTTTGTCGCTGATGTGGTACATCAGGGCATGAAACTCTTTATTCCGTCCTCTGTGGTTCTCATCGGAGGCAGATCCCAGCCATGGTTTGGTCCCTCCTGTAAAACGGCATCACGCTATAAGCAAAAGTGCTACCGAGGCTGGCCTGACGCATCAACGTCTCGAGATGTAAACACCAGCGCTTTTAAAAAGAAGTATAATTCCGCCTCCAGGTCCTTCAAAAGAGTCATTGCCAAGGCAAGGTCTGAGCACTTCGGCAGAATTGGCGCGAAGCTAGTTCACCTTCCTTCGGGAACCCCTGCTTCTGGTCTCTTTCCAATGTTGTCCAAGGAAACTTCTGTCAGTCATCTCTTCCATCTCTGCACAGAGAGGACGACTCCCTGACCCATGCCGCAAAGAAGAAAGCCGATCTGTTAGGCTCTCTCATTACACCCAACTTAACTCTCGATGACGCGGGGAACACACCGCCGACCACCCCGCGCTGTGAATGCTCCATGCTGGAGATGCGGCTTACACAGCGCTCGGTTCGCAAAGCACTCCTCTCCCTGGACGTCAGCAAGTTGTGTCGGTCTGATTGAATCCCTCCCATTGTGCTGAAGACCTATGCTCCGGAGTTGGCACCGGTTTTAACGCGTCTTTTCCGTTACTCCTACTCCCAAGGCGTAGTCCCCAATTCATGAAAGACAGCTTTGGTCTACCCGATCACCACCCGATTACCACCCGTCTAACTACAGGCATATCGCTATCACCTCCTTGTTCTCCAAAATAATGGAGTCCATTGTAAGCTGCCAGCTCATGAGTTACCTTGAGGATCACCAGCTGATTAGTGACCGTCAATATGGTTTTCGTCGTGGTCGATCAGCTGGTAATTAATGGCTTCTGACCTGACTCATAGATGGGCGGAAGCAGTAGAGTCCAAGGCAGGCAAGGTAGGGAGGCATTCGCCGTTAGTTTAGATATAGTGAAGGCCTTCGATCGGGTCTGGCACAAAGCGCTTCTTTCGAAGCTCCCTTCCTACGGGCATCCTGAGACGTTGTGCAATTGGATCACTAGTTTCCTTGCTAATCGAAGCATCAAGGTCGTAGTCGACGGTGCATGCTCTGATTACAAGCCTATTAACGCTGGTGATCCACAAGGCTGCATGACAGCACCAACCTGACAACCTGACAGACCAACGCTGTTTCTTCTGCATATCAATGATTGTTGCAAACTGGTAACATTCATTGCTATGCAGACGACAGCACTGATAATGCCTTATACACCGACCATGCCAATATTTCTCGGGAAAACGTCGCCAAGTACCGGGACAAACTTGTGTCTTAATCTGAAGTCGAGTCTTTGCTGAACAAAGTCTCGGATTGGGGGCGACTAAAACTAGTCCAATTCAATCCCCAGAAGACACAGGTTTACGCGTTTACTGCTAAAACCCTTTGTCGTATCTCCTCAGTTTGAAGGCACGCAAGGGCTGCCTCAGCTGGCATCGGAATCCTCGGCGTCGACATATCGAATAGTGTGCAGTTTCGTGGTCACTTGGAGGGGAAGGCCAAATTGGCCTCTAAAAATCTTTGCGTGCTCAGTAGAGTGAGACAGTATTTCATGCCGGCACATCGTTTGCAACTTTACAAAGTGCAAGTTCGGCCTCAAATGGAATACTGTTCTCATCTCTGGGTCGGAGCTGCCGCTCCCAATGCCAGTTCCTTCCACTTGACCGTATCCAGCGTAGAGCGATTCGAATCGTCGACGACCGAGTTCTTTCCGATCGGCTCGATTCACTGGCGCTGCGTTGCTCCCCGTTTTATATCGTATCTACCATGGTGTTTTAAAGAATTGTTCGGATTAATTCCAGCCGCCAAATTTCACGAACGCACATCGCGTAAAAATTCACGATACCATCCTCACCATCTGGATGCTTGGCGGTCCACCACTGTGCGTTTTACTAGGAGTTTTCTCTCTCGTACAACTTCTCTGTGGAATTGCTTACCACCGGCGATTTTTCCGGACCGATACGACTTAGGGACCTTCAAGAAAAGAGCTTACACCTTCCGAAAAGGCCGGCAACGCACCTGCAATTCTCCCTGGTGTTGCGATTGTTCACGGGCGGCGGTAGTCCTTTACCATCAGGTGAGCCGCATGCTCGTTCTCCCTCGTTTGCCCTCTTCTATAAAAGGGTAAGTACTGTAAGAAAAAAATTAAAATTCAAGCCTAAGTCGCGGGTCACAAAAAAGGGTGAAAAGCCATGGCCGAAGATGCCTTACGTCTCTTCTGTGTGTTTTTAATTGTAACATACGAGTACATGATTGTAAGATGTTTTTGTTTTAAAGTCCCGCTGGGTTTCTTGCCGGTTTTTCCTAGGACAGAGATGTTTTTCCGAACCAGTGGTAAGTTAAAAAAGTGACTTTCAATAAGTAGTTTTATAATCTATATTGAATAAAATAGTTTCTGATTCTGTGCTCCTCGCCTGAGTTTAATACCTATGTAATACCCAAAATTAATTAATATTTCAAACGAATAGATAGATCAACAGCAGTATCTACGCGCAGATCTACAGAGGCACAAGGATGAAACACCACCAACTTCCTGTCTTCGGACTGTTCTTGTGAATTTCTTGACAGAAAAAGACACAGAGAGAAAAGACGAGTCCGACCCTGGATTCGAATCCGGGACCTCAAGATTAGGACCACTAGACTAATGAGGCAATAGATGTGGCGCATACGAGACAAATAAAAAACAATAATTATAAAAAAAATTTTGTTGTAGCTCTGCGTTAATTGATTTTTTTTAAACTTACTACATATAAAAACTGCGCTTTGCTTTTAATTTTTGGGAAGTCTTCGTCTGAAATTTATACCCTATATTAAAGCAACCGACTTTAAGCCAGTACAAGGCCAGTACTAACATATATAATCAAGGATTACATCAATATATAAATTGAAGTGGCTGTTTGTAATGTCAAAATACAGCGTTTTACTAAATGCATAATATGAAAGTATATGCGGTACTTATAACTAATTTTTTTGTGATGTCTGTTTATTCAGGCTTATCTCCGAAATGGACCGATTTTAGCGGAATATTCACTTACAGAAAGCTGACGTAATAAGAAATAACTTAGGGTACTTTAATTTTGAAAAAGAATTAGGGTTCTGCGCAAAAAAAATTAAACCAATTAAGCTAGTATTCAACTTATATAATATCAATGTAGGTACCTATAGGTGTTTGGAAGATTTTTTTATAGGAGAGGGGGCAAACGAGCATACGGCTCACCTGATGGTAAGTGATCACCGTCGCCCATGAACAGCTGCAACACCAGGGGGATTGCAGATGCGTTGCCGGCCTTTTAAAAAGGAATAGGCTCTTTTCTTGAAGGTCCCTAAGCCGGATCGGTCCGAAAAATCTCTGGTGGTATTTGATTCCACAAGGAAGTTGTGCGAGGAAGAAAACATCTTTTAAATCGCTTAGTGGTTGACCGCCAGTCATCCAGATGGTAATGTCCTCCAGACCGAATTTCGGCCACAGCGGCCTGCCTCAACGGAGGCTAGCCATCGGCGCAGAACAGGATTATAGTGCCCAAGTGTATGCGCGCAAGCACAGGTGCACTCTCTATTCCCTCACTCTCGTAATCCGATGGGACGGTAAACCGACACGACCGGGAGAGAGATCAGGCGCAGGACCAACGGCTTTACGTGCTTTCCGAGGCACGGGGGTGAGACACCGCCAACTTCCTGACTCCGGGCAGCTACTGAGAATTTCTTGACAGAAAAACTCAATAATTGATTTATTTTGGCCCGACCCGGGATTCGAACCCAGGACCTTATGATCAGCAGTCGCACTACTACAACCACTAGACCAACGAGGCAGTCAAGACACAGATGGTAGACAAGATACAAGTGGTATGGATGGTATCGCCAGTTTTGTCGCGATGTGCGATGGTGAAACTGTGCAGCTGGAATTAGTCCGAACAATTCCTCAGAGTACTCCCCGTGGTAGATGTGATAAAATACGCAAAGAGATGCAACATCTCTGCACAGTGCCAGTGAGTCAAGCCGATCGGAAATAGCTCGGTCGCCGACGATTCGAACTGATCTGCGTTGGATGCGTCAAATGGAAGGAGCTGACACTGGGGAGCCCCGGCCCAGAGATGGGAACAGTATTCCGGCTACGACGTGAGGCTGTTCCCTCATCAAATGAAAATGCTACGGCTGAGGATGCGGTGCTACAAGTTTCAGAACAACCCGCACACGTGGATACCGCCGTAAATACCACAATGGTAGCTGATTCAAATGATGATGGAACATTCGCTCAGAAACTAGAAGTAGAGCAAATGAGGAGTATATTGGAAGAGGCGATTGTGGAAACGCGCAGTACGCCTCTCGAAAATCGACCGCGACTTCCGCGCATAGTCCTAAGCAAGCAAAATCGGACTGTCGTGAGTGCTCTGAACCCAATACTGGTGACCTATTTAGAAGCCAACCGGGACCTTTGCGATACGGACTCAATTCTTTTTGGCGCCGCTCTGGCAGTCTGCCGTATTATAAGCGCCAAGGTTTCCACGGCTGGACGCACTACTGGCCAAAGTAGCGCTATCCCAGCATGGAGAAGAAGAATTGAGGAGCGTGTCGCAAAGCTCTCATCGGCAGACTATCATGATATGCTTCAGATCAGGCAATAACAGGCCAAGAATTGTGCGCACCGTCTGGATGGCGTTTGCTGGGCAAATGTCAGTTTGTCCCAGCCGGATATAATGCAAAAACTGACGGAGCGCATAGATGATCTGAAGCAGAGAATCACTGCTTGAGGAAAGCGGATTTGGCGATATAGCGAGAGGTCGACTCGGTTCAACCAGAATCGTCTCTTCCAGAGTGATTAGAATCTATGAATCATTGGAGCGACCAATGATAAGCGCAACGGGCCCAGCACAGAATCAGGCCGACACTGTAACATTCTGGCGTGAGTGTAACGCCCATGGACCCCGACATTATAACGCCTAAAGCTGAGGCGGTCCGTAGGGCCCCGAACTGGAAAAATCCGGGACTCAACGGGCTGCATCACTACTGGCTGAAGGGGTTTGTGGTGTGTCACACTGTGCTCGCCCGACAGTTCCAAGAGGCTCTCAACCAGAAGTCGCTCCCGAGCTTCTTCACTACTATAATCACTCATTTGGTTCCTAAAGACCAGGATACCACAGACCCGAGTAAATACCGCCCCATCACATGTCCACCGACCATATACAAGACATTAACATCCATTTTGAGCGCGAGGATCATTCGTCACCTGGACTCAAATCAGGTGATGTCGCGCGCTCAAAATGACCAAGGAACCACTTCTCATTGACGTGATCATTGACGAAGTGGTGAAACGCAACCGTCGGAACTTCTCCGCTGCCTGGATAGACTACAAAAAGGCATTCGACTCGGTGCCCCATACATGGCTAAAGAGGGTCCTCGAGCTGTACAGTTAGAGACTTCCTCGAGCAGTGTATGTGTATGGAGTTGTGGAGTACAATCCTTTGTCATCTGGGCGAGCGGATAATGGCTGCAGAAAGCCACATAAGGATAAGAAGAGGTATCTTCCAGGGTGATTACTTTACTGGAGGGATCCGGGAGGGGTTTTCAGCTTCACACCTTTTTTATATGGATGACCTCAAGTTATTCGCCTCCAGTCGCTCCCATCTTGTGGAATTGCTAAACATCACTTGTGAATTTAGCAATTCTATTGGAATGGAGCTGGGGACCGATAAGTGTGCGTTCTTTCATGTTGAAAGGGGAAGGGTTGCTAACTCTGAGGGCATAGACTTATCTATGCTCATCAATTTAAGGACCCTTTCCGAGGATGAAACATACCGATACCTGGGTGTGTCACAGAACATCAGTATCGATGAGGCTGGTATGAAACAGTCAATTTGCGACGTGTTTTATGCACGCTTGACCAAAGTGCTCAACAGCCTTTTGTCTGGTGTGAATAAGACACACGCATATAACAGTTGGGTCGTGCCTTTTTTTATAGAAGAGGGGGCAAACGAGCATGCGGCTCACTTGATGTTAAGTGACTACCGCCGCCCATGATCAACCGCAACACCAGGGGAATTGCAGGTGCGTTGCCGGCCCTTTAGAAAGGAGTAAGCTCTTTTCTTGAAGGTCCCCAGGTCGTATCGGTCCGTAAAAATCGCCGGTGGTAAACTATTCCACAGAGAGGTTGTACGCGGAAGAAAACTCTTCTTGAAAAGTACAGTGGTGGACCGCCAAGCATCCAGATGGTGTGAATGGTATCGGGACGTTTGCCGCGTAGTGCGTTCACGAAATTTCGCGGCTGGGATTAATCCAAACAATTCCTCGGAGCACTCCCCATGGTATATGAGAAAGAAAATGCAAAGAGATGCAACGATCGGAAAGCACTCGGTCGTATATGATTCGACCCGGTCTGCGCTGGATGCGGTCAAGTGGAAGGAGCTGGTACTGGGGAGCCCCGCTCAGAGATGGGAATAGTATTCCATGTGCGGCCGAACCTGTGCCTTGTAAAGTTGCAGGCGGTGTGCCGGCATTAAATACTATCCCGCTCTGCTGAGCACGCCAAGCTTTTTAGAGGCCAATTTCGCCTTCTCTTCCAAGTGACCACGAAACTGCACGTCACTCGATATGTCGACGCCGAGGATTCCGATACTAGCTGAGGCAACAAGGGGAGTGCCTTGAAACTGAGGAGATACGACAAAGGGGTTCTTTTTAGCGGTTAACGCGCAAACTTGTGTCTTCTGGGGGTTAAACTGGACAAGATTTAGTCGCCCCCAATCCGAGACTCTGTTCAGCAAAAACTCGACTTCAGACACAAGTTTGTCCCAGTACTCGGAGACATTATCCCGAGAGATATTGGCACGGCCGGTATAAAGAGCATCACCAGTGCTGTCATCTGGATAGCAATGAATGTTACGGGTTTGTGTAAGTATTACCAAAGAATCAAAAGGGGTAAATAGAATAAGTCTTACTAGTGGCAAATATAAAATGTATACTTTGAATAATAAAGTAATAACTCGTGAATTAGAGCAGGTTGATTGGAGTAAGCTCGTAGAGATAAACTGTCCTTTGATAATTTATGAACAATTGTGTAATGTTTTTGTACCTATCTACGATAAAGCTAAAGTTAGCCTTAATTGTAATAGAAAAAAACGAGTAATACAGCCGTGGATCTCTAAAAAAATTAAAATATTGATAGATAGAAGAGATTATTTATTCCGCAGGTGGAAGACTAGTCCTCAAAATGTTACTTATAGATTAGAATATACGAATCACAGAAATCAAACAAATAAAAATATTAACAAAGCTAAAAATAATTATGGAAGGCAGGAACTACCACGCTGTCAGGGAGACTTTAGAAAATTATGGGAAACAATAAATTGCTGGCTAGGAAATAGTAAAAATAGTTTAGATGACGTAGTAATTAAGTATCTAGGAAAAATCAATAGTTTAAGTGACATATGTTCAAAATTCTCAGAAACATTTACAAAAGAAATTAATAAAATAAAACATCAATGTAATATTAAATTTCTAAATCGCGAGTCCTATGTAAAATTGAGTGATACCACTCTTTCTATTATAAAAAGGTAATCGAAATTGAAATAAAAAAAAATTTGTCAACTAAATAGTAAAAATCACCAGCTTTAGATGGAATAAGGCCGCAAGATCTATTATATATTTTAGTTAAAGAAAAAATAAGTCCAATATTAGCAAAATTTGTAAACCTTAGTTTTAAAACAGACTTATACCCAGACAGTTTAAAAAAGTCTATTATCCGCCCTGTTTATAAGCAAGGAGACCATTGCAATTATTCAAACTATAGACCTATTGCAATATTGTCTGTTATTAATAAAATAGTGGAGAAAGTGATAGTTAAGAGAATTAGTGAGTATCTAGAAAAAAACTGCATAATTACAGAAAAGCAGCACGGAATTAGAAAATTACGTAGTACAATGACGGCCTTATCTATTTTCACCGACGATATCAACGAATGCTTAGGTAGTAAGCAGTATGTATTTCTTCTATTCATAGATTTTAAAAAAGCGTTTGATACGCTGGACCATGAGCAGCAGTTGGTGGCTATGGAAGAGTGCGGAATCCACGGGCCAATCAGCTCATGGTTTCGTAATTATTTACATAACAGAAGGTTGTGCACAAAGATAAAAGAAACCATTTGTCATGGTAAATTAGTTAGTACTGGAGTTCCTACTGGCTCTGTGTTTGGGCCTGTGGGCTATATCATGCATGTAAATAGCATGGTAAACGTTGTAAAAAACTGCAGAACATACATGTATGCTGACGACACATGCATGATGTATGCTGACAGGGATGTAAAGGTGATTGAGAACAAAATACAATCGGATTTTAATAACGTAATCAAATGGTCCCACGATAATGGAATAATTTTAAATATAGAGAAAACGAAATGCATACTCATTCAATCGCCATACCTGCATAAACCATGTATACCTATAAATAACATAGGCCATTCGTATGATTGCTTGCATAGAAATAAACAATGCGTTGGTTGTAAATCGATTGAGCTTGTTGATAATTACAAATATCTAGGATTAACCATAGATACTATGTTTAGTTGGAATTTCCATAAAGAACGAGCCTATGTAATAAATTAAGATCGTTATTATGTAAGTTTGAACACTTTAAAAGTGTAGTTGATAAAACAACTTTACGCATTCTGTACTATGCTCTCGTGGATTCTGTAATTAATTATGGCCTTTCAGCCTATGGACGTACGTTCCGAACGTACATGGATAGGATACATAATCTACATACATACATAATACATAAACACTCACGCCTGTCACCTATAGGGGTAGGCAGAGACTACAGACTTCCATTTGGCACGATCCTGACACACCTCTCTCGCCTCCTTCACATCCATACACCTACGCATACATGCTCGTCGGTTAAGGGTACTCCTAATTTGGCCCGTTTTCAATAAATCGCCAATTTGGTTGATAAATTTTCGCCTAGGACGTCCCTTTCCGACTCTGCCAATCACTTCTGCAACATAAATTTTCTTTGTCACTCTTTCCTTATTCATTCTTTCCACATGACCAAACCACCGAAGTATTCCTTTCTTAATCCTGGTCACAACATCATCTTGCAAACCACACTCTTCTCTTATTACACAATTTCTTACCCTGTCGTTCAGATTCAGCCCTAACATACTCCTTAACGACCACATTTCTCCTGCGTTGATTCTACTCTCGTGCTTCTTCTACCACACCCAACTTTCACTACCATACGTTAAAGTAGGGACCAACACAGCATTGTGAATTGCCATACGTGCCTTTTTTGACACATTTTGACTCTTCACAATAGAGTGCAGGGCCCCATTTACTCTATTTCCCTCATTCACTCGTCGTTCTATATCCTTATCATATCTCCCATCCCTGCTAAATACGCAGCCCAAATATACAAACTCATCTACTTCCTTCTATTCTTATTTCACAAATCGTTTTACTTTCTTCTCTTTCAAAAACCATAACCTTCGTCTTACTTGCGTTCATTTTCATACCCCTTTCTTTTAATGATCTGTTCATTAATGTAACCATCATTTGCAACTCGGCAGCCGACGACGCAAGGATAACTTGATCATCGGCGTACAAAAGGCATTTGACGGTTAACTCACCCATTCTTAATCCGCATTCCCACCCATTCTTAAACAGCTACGGGGAAGCCACACAGCCCTGTCTGACACCTTTATGGATGTCAAACCAGTCCGAGTAGACTCCGTTGATCCTACCACAAGCACTAGAGTCCTTATAAAGAGACTCCACTGCCTGTATCAAGCCAGCGCTCAAACCAAATGATTTCAGTGTTTTCCATAGCACATCCCTATCCACTCTGTCATAGGCCTCTTCCAAATCCATGAACGCACAAAAAACCTTTTGGTTTTTGGCCAAAAACTTCTCCTCGATCATGCGCATGGAAAAGACTTGATCTGTACATCCTATTCCATTTCTAAATCCTGCTTGCACATCCCAAATTTTTCCATCAGCTTCTTTCATGACACTTTCAATCAGTACCTTAGCATACAGTTTTCCTACAATGCCAAGAAGGCTGATGCCACGGTAGTTTTTACAGTCCTGCTGCGACCCTTTTCCTTTATATACTGGGACTATCACGGCTTTGCACCAGTCTACCGGTACCCGCTTCAGTTCCCAGCATAAATTAAACAAGGTGTGCAGCAGGCCTGCCACGACTTCCTCTCCAGCCCTTAGCATTTCGAGTGAAACTCATCATATCCGGCAGCCTTACCTGCTTTCATGCTTTTCATTGCTTTCATTATTTCATCTATACTTATCTCGCTACCTCTTTCCTCTTCTTTCGGAGTTTCTACTTCACTTAGTACACACGTTGTTTCCTCATTCATAAACACGCTTTCAAAATATTCCTTCCATCTCTTTAAACTCAAAACTTCATCATTCAGAATATAGCCATTCTCGTCTCTTATAACATTCATCATAGGCTGTTTTGAATGTCCCCTGGCAGTTCTTACAAGTTTCCAGAACATTTTAATATTTGCCTGGAAGTTATCCGATATTCTTCTATCATTCTTATCCGTTCTTTCTTGCTTTTTTCTTTCAACTAATTCTTTTACTCTCTTATTAATATGTTTAAAGACTGCATTTTTTCTTTCAATATCATCATTCGTACCGCTAGAATTACCAGCCTTTGTTACTAGTAAATCTAGCTATGCTCTCTTCTTTGCTTCAACTTCCATACGTATCTCATCATCCCACCATAACGTATTATTTTTCCTTTCATTCTTTCTCTTACTAACACCACATACTTCGGTAGCTGCATCCACTAAACCTTTCTTTACATTTTGCCATACATTCTCCAAGTCTAACTCCTTCATACATAATTCATCCAAACCACTTACACTTTCTTTCAGTCTACATTTGAACTTGTTTTTCTCACCTTCATCTTGTAACCTTTCTGTTCTAATACGCTGTAACGCAGTGGTAGACACAGATGATCGATGGTGCCAACGCCTGTATAGACCATTAATTCGGCATAAAACCAAATAATGATCCGTTCCTACGTTGGAACCCCGGTAAACCCTTGTATCTACCACTGCGGCCCTCAATCTTTCATCCACAATTATGAAAACTATCATGCTTCTATCGTCACCTCTTTCCCAAGTATACATGTGAATCCTCTTGTGGCGAAAGCAAGTGTTCGTCACAAAAAAGATTCTTTTTTTCATTTCCCAAAACTGCTCTCGGATATAAGTGGGCTTAGACATGTCTGGGGCGTAGACCCCTAACACAAACAACTTCTTTAAGCCCACTTTCATTCGTATCCATAGCAGTCTTGGGCTTACACATTCATACTCTTTCACACATTGGCCCATTCTTTATGAAAGGATGATACCTACTCCCTGGCATGCCCGCTCGATCTCATCTACACCAGACCAGTATGCGGTATACATGCCATGTGTAGTGACATCCTTCCCCTTCCTTTTCGTCTTATTTACACATAACACATCTATTCCTCTATCATACATCATATCGCATACTTCATCCATTTTATCATTCATTGCCCCACATACATTCAACGCAGCCAGACGGGCCCCTGCAATCCACTTTTCGCCTCTCATAATCATCAACCATAATCTTCAACTAAGATTTATTAAACTGTTAGTTAATAAGCAAGTTAAAGAGAAAAGTAAGGGTAACTATAATCTATTGTATAAGAAATGCAATATTCTACCAGTACGTGAAAAAACAAAGTATTTATTAGCAATTGAGGGAGACAAAAGTAAATTTTTAGTTAGGAAATAAATTTATGGTAATTTAAGAAAGAATACTCGTAAACTGTTTGAGGAGCCAAGTGCACAAAACTACTTTGGTGAAAGGACGCGTAGGTATTTAGTGCCAAGAATATTTAATGAAAACGTGCCACAAGAGGCCTGTCGGACAAAACAAATTTTTAAAAACAAATTGAAATATTGGCTACTGAATGCCATCGACGACCTGTTGTATTAGTAGTAATATTTAGTTTATTATTAATCTTAATTATTTTTTATTAATCTTTATTCAATATTAATTTAATTTAAGATATTCGTTTTCTGTTTTTATAGCTTTGTTATTAATTTAGTGATAAGTGTACTTTACCTACTTAGTCTTTAGTTTTTAATTACTTTATATGTTTACTAATATGTTTTGTTTTAAAATTTATTTTAGAGAAATATTAAAATGCAATTGTAAACCTTAATGAGTGCAGTTTCGCCAATAAACTGTATTCTCAGTTTGCCGAACTTAATGTTTTTTTAAACCAATTGTATTTACTATGTTAATAAATAAAAAAAACATATCATTATATATGATATGTTTATATGATATGCAGAAGAAACAGCGTTGGCGATAGCACGCAGCCTTGTGGAACACCAGCATTAATAGGCTTGTAATCTGAGCTTGCACCGTCTACAAAGACCTTGATGCTCCGATCTGCAAGAAAGCTGGTGATCCAATCGCACAATTTCTCGGGAAGCCCATAGGAAGGGAGCTTCGAAAGAAGCGCTTTGTGCCAAACCGAACCGATCGAAGGCCTTCGCAATGTCCAAACTAACGGCCTATGCCTTGGACTCTACTGCCTCCGCCCATCTATGAGTTAGGTAGACCAGAAGATCACCAGCTGACCGACCACGGCGAAAACCGTATTGGCGATCACTAATCAGTTGGTGATCCTCAAGGTACCTCATGAGCTGGCAGTTAACAATAGACTCCATTGTTTTGGAGAACAAGGTGATGGCGATAGGCCGGTAGTTGGACGGGTCTGAGCGGCCGCCTTTCTTAGGGATCGGGTGGACGAAAGCCGTCTTCCATGATTTTGGGACTACGCCTAGGGAATAGGAGTACCGGAAAAGACGCGTTAAAACCGATGCCAATCTTGGAGCACACGTCCTCAGCACAATTGGGGGGATTCCGTTAGGCCCACTCGACTTGTGCATGTCCAGGAAGAGGAGTGCTTTGCCTGTTCTCAGGTATGCCTTTGGCATACTCAGGTGGACTCAGACTGAACTTAGCACCCTGGATAAAAAAGTCCGCACTACTATGACGTCCCATAGGCTGCACCATCCGAGATCGTCGGTAATTAGGCTGTACTTGTGGGGAAAGCATGGTGGGCGTGGCTTTTTGAGCGCGCTCACCATGCATAATCGCGAAGTGTGCAGCCTCCGTAATTACTTCCTGGCGAGATCGGATGATCCATTCTATAAGGACGTGATAAAGGACTTACCCCTCTATCCTTAGCCAACGAGCAATGGCAAGACCCGGCAGTGCAGAGCATTTCAGACCGGGAGACCGTATGGAAGGAGAAGGAGCTCCACGGGAGGTCCTGCAAGGCTCTAAATGAGCCTTTCGTTGACACAGTAGCCTCCCTCCACTGGACTACGTTTTGGTGACTGCTTCGGTGAAACCGAGGGTTTTGTCTGTGCAATACAGGATCAGGTTATTAAGACCAATAACTATCGGAGATACATTCTAAAGGATGGCACCGTCGATATCTGTAAAGCTTGTCGCCATCCCGGTGAGTCACTTAGGTATATCATCTCCGGTTGTTCGGCGCTTTATAACTCTGAGTAGTTGCACAGGCACAACCTAGTTGTCAGAATTCTTCACCAGAAGCTCGCTCTGAAATACGTTCTCGTGGTCTGGAAATTGCCGTATTACAAGTACTTGCCGGAAGCCGTGCTCGAAAATGATCGCGCCTGGCTCTACCGGGACCGGGCCATCATCACAGACAGGACTATTCTTGCGAATAAGCCTGACATTGTGCTGATGGACCGGGCACAGCTAAGGATATTTTTGGTCGTCATTACCATTCCGTATGACGAGAGCCTCGTGAAAGCCGAAAAAGATAAGCGAACAAAATATCTGGACCTGGCTCACGAGGTGTGGGGTGGTCTGCCGACTGAGATTATTCCTGTAGTCGTTTCTGCAAACGGGCTAACCCCAGTCAACCTCTCGGGTCATCTGAGGCGACTGGGACTCCGTGACGGACCACTCCAGGCTCAAATGCAGAAGGCGGTGCTCCTCGATACCGCCTGCATCGTCGGCCGGTTTCTTTCCCTTTCCCCCTAACCCTCGGCCGTTTGGTCTCCCCTGCCGAGGGACTCCATCTGGTTGGGCTTTTATTTATTTATTTGTTAATATATGAAATATATATTTATGGATATTTATCATTTCCTTTTATATATTTATTCAGCTGAACGAGATGCGAATACACTACTAATACCCCTTTACTAAGAGGTCAGTTTACTTTTCTGCCAGGGAGTTCATCTAAAAGTTCCCACCATCTTACTATGTTTCTGCTGACAAGTATCACTGTTGTGACCTATTTTAGAGTACAGAGGGAAACTATAGGAGTCAAACAATTCTCATGGGTGGAAATGTATCTGTGGATTTCTTTATTTATAGTTGGCAGTTGTAAATTGGCAGCTACAGTAGGTAGTTTTGGTTTTAAATTAAAAATTTAAAAGAATTAACATATAACAGATGTTTATTTACACATAATACTATAAATCCATTTTTACAATTTCTTCAGCAGTTTTTGTCACTTCCTCCTTTGTAATATTCTGCTCTGTCCGTTTCTGGGGTAAATCAACTTTATTTTTAGAATTAGATATGTTTGGTTGCACATTTTTCTTCAATTCCAAGAATTGTTTATCCATTTCACCAATTTTTACTTTCATCTAAAAAAGTGAATAAAATAATACAAGCTGTAAGTTCATAGGTAACATGTCCACAACTATAACACTCATATGATGCTGACTCTCATGAATATTTTTATATCTGTTCAAGATTTTTATATCGAAACCCATAAAAAAATTCACATCTTAGATTTAACATTAAAAAGAAAATTATAACTGTAAATTTTATTGCTGACATTTACATGATATAAAACATAACTAAATGCTCCATTTATCAACTATGGTATGAATTATGGTATTTATTAACTTAACACATTCACTGTCCTGTGACCCACGGATGGTTCATTGTGGTTCATGGTCTTACTACTGTGTATGTAAACAGGACAGTGAGTGTTAAATGATAGGAACAGGATTGTTCTGCAGAAATGTTACTTGTGATGAATAGTCACCTTACAGAATATTGTTATTTCACTGCATATAAAACTATATTTATGTATTTACAAATCGGGGGATGAGTCGCTCGCGTCCGTAGGCTTCGACCACCTAACCTTAGGCCCACCCTACACGTGTCCCCGGTGGTGCTAAACAGCGATAAAGCCGAAAAAATAGACTCGGCTCCTCGCCGTATCGTAGCGGCGTAAAATCTATCACCACCCCTTGTTCGCACCATGAGTCAGGAAATAAAAGAAATGGCCCCAAGTTCCCGGCGCCCCTTTAATGGGGCAGGGGTGCTAAGAATCTCCGGGAGAAAAATCGGCGACGTCGTTCGCCACCCGTCTCGTTCTGTCTCCCGGAGGGGCAAATAGTGGATTGCGGAAGCCCGTCTGGCTACGCTGAATGTATGTGGAGCAATGAATGATAAGATGGATGAAGTATGCGAAATGATGAATGACAGAGGATTAGATGTGTTATGTGTAAATGAGACGAAACGAAAGGGAAAGGATGCCACTGCACATGGCACGCATACCGCGTATTGGCCTGGTGTAGACGAGACCGAACGGGCATGCCAAGGAGTCGGTTTCATCCTTTCAGAAAGAATGGAAATCAATGTGTGAAAGAGTATGAATGTGTGTAAGCCCGAGGCTGCTATGGATATGAATGAAAGTGGGCTTAAAGAAGCTGTTCCTGCTAGGGGCGTACGCCCCAGGCATGTCTAAGCCCACTTACATCCGAGAGCAGTTTTGGGACGTGGTAAGGATGGTGTTGACAAAATGTAAGGAAAATGAAAATATTATTATGTTAGGAGACTTTAATGGAAGGGTTGGGGTGAAGAGGTCTGGTTATGGAAGGATATTGGGAATGTTTGGTGATGAAAGTATAAATGAGAATGGCGAAGACCTCCTCACCATATGTGTGGAAAAGAATCTTTTAGTGACGAATACTTTTTTCGTCATAAAAGATTCACATGTATACATGGGAAAGAGGTGATGATAGAAGCATGATAGATTTCGTAATTGTGGATGAAAGAATGAGGAGCGCAGTCGTAGATACAAGGGTTTACCGGGGGGCCAACGTAGGGACGGATCATTACTTGGTCTTATGTCGAATTAATGGTCTTTTCAAGCGTTGGCGGCATCGGACATCTGTGTCTACCACTGCATTACAGCGTATAAGAATAGAGAAGTTACAAGATGAAGATGTGAAAGAGAAGTATAAATGTAGACTGAGAGAAAATATTAGGTGTTTGAATGAGTTGTGTATGAATGATTTAGACTTGAATACTGTGTGGGATAATATTAAGAAAGGTTTGGTGGAGGCAGCCACGGAAGTATGTGGTGTAAGTGAGAGAACAAATGAAAGGAAAAGTAATATGTTGTGGTGGGATGATGAGGTATGGGTGGAAGTTGAATCAAAGAAGAAAGCATGGTTAGATTTACTAGCAACCAAAGCTGGTAATTCTTCTGGTATGAATGATGAGATTGAAAGAAAAAAGGCAGAATTTAGATGTCTAAATAAGAGCGTAAAAGAAGTAGTTGAAAGGATAAAGAAAGAAAGAACAGATAAGAATGATAGAAGAATATCTGATAATTTTCAGGCTAATATAAAAATGTTCTGGAAACTCGTAAGAACTGCCAGCGGAAATACAAAACAGCCTATAATTAATGCTATAAGAGACGAGAATGGATGTATTCTGAATGATGAAGTTTCGAATTTAAACAGATGGAAGGAATACTTTGAAAGCGTGTTTATGAGTGAAGAGTCGCCTGAATTAAATGAACTAGAAATTCCAAAAGAAGTGGAAAGCGGTATGGAGATAAGTGTAGATGAAATAATGAAAGCAATGAAAAGCATGAAAGCAGGTAAGGCAGCTGGATATGATAGAATATCACTCAAGATGCTAAGGACTGGAGAGGGAGTGGTGGCAGGCCTGCTGTACACCTTGTTTAATTTATGTTGGGAATTAAAACGGGTACCGGATGACTGGTGTAAAGCAGTTATAGTACCAATATATAAAGGAAAAGGGTCACAGCAGGACTGCAAAAACTACCGTGGTATCAGCTTGCTTAGTATTGTGGGTAAACTGTATGCTAAGGTGTTAATTGAAAGAGTTATGAAAGAAACTGATGGAAAAATTTGGGATGTGCAAACCAGAAAGTTTTTTGTGCATTCATGGACTTGGAAAAGGCTTATGACAGAGTGGACAGGAATGTGTTATGGCAAACACTGAACTCATATGGGTTGAGCGCTGGTTTGATACGGGGCATTAAGGTCTCTTTGTAGGTACTCTAGTGCTTGTGCTGTCAGGATCAATGGGGTCTACTTGGACTGGTTTGGCATCCAAAAAGGTGTCAGACAGGGCTGTGTAGTTTCCCCTTGGCTGTTCAACCTATTTATGGACAGGTGTTTGCAAACTTTAAAAGATGAAGAATGTGGGTTAAGAATGTGCGAGTTAACCGTCAAATGTCTTTTGTATGCCGATGATCAAGTCATAATTGCGTCATCGGCGGCTGAGTTGCCAATGATGGTTACATTAATGAACTGGGCATTAAAAGAAAGGGGAATGAAAGTGAACGCAAGTAAGACGAAAGTGAAAGTTGTTTTTGAAAGAGAAGAAAGCAAAACGGTATATGAAATAAGAATAGAAGAAGAGTTGATTAAGCAAGTGGATGAGTTTGTGTATTTGGGATATAGAACGAAGAGTAAATGCAGAGAATAGAGTGAATGGGGCACTACACTCTATTATGAAGAATCAGAATGTGTCAAAAAAGACATGTATGGTAATTCATAATGCTGTGTTAGTCCCTACTTTAATGTATGGTAGTGAAAGCTGGGTGTGGCAGAAGATGCACGAAAGTAAAATAAATGCTGTAGAAATGGAGGAGTTTTTATTAAGGAGTATGCTAGGGTTGAATCTGAATGACAGGGTGAGAAATTGCGTGATAAGAGATAAATGTGGTATGCAAGATGATGTTGTGACCAGGATTAAGAAAGGAATGCTTTGGTGGTTTGGTCATGTAGAAAGAATGAATGGATAAGAGTAAAAAAGCAAATTTATATGGCAGATGTGAATGGCAGAGTCAGGAAGGGACACCCTAGAAAAAAGTTTATCAACAAAATTGGATATTTTAAAAATGGGCCATGTTAGAAGTACCCTTAACCGACGAGCATGTATGAGTAGATACATGGATGTAAAGGAGGCGAAAGAGGTATGTCAGGCAAGAGAAAAAGAGCAGCTATGCAGGTCTAGGTAAAGAGACCAGTATCACTGCGATCTAGAAGATCTATTGTGATTGCTGCTATGGCTATAGTTCACTGCTAAGCCCTATGTCTTCAATGAATCGAAGGAATTGCTTAGCCATGAGCAATTTCACTTCTTCTGGGCGGAGTAGATCCCCAGATGTCCCAGATGAGTGTTACGTTTGCGCATTAAGGGTCCGCAATCGGTTAGGATGTGTAGAGGCGTTTCTTCCGTTATGGAACAGAAATGACACATTCTTGAGTTGCTTAGTCCCAGGATGGACATGTGCTTTTTAAGACAACAGTGTCCAGTTAGGGCTCTTGCCAGAATGCGCAATTTATTTTTACTTAATCCCAGGGCTTCTGAAGTGAATTTACGATCAAAAGCCCGGATTAAGGTTTTAGAATGTTTTAAGCCTGGTGCTCAGACCAGATCTTAAGTGATTTATTGTGATAAAGAGTTTCAAGGGTCAATCGGGCTAGGCTTCTTGAGATTCCACAAAATGGTTCAGGTCCAAATTGTGTGCACTTTGAGCCTTCCCGTGCAAGTTTGTCGGCAAATTCGTTGCCTACAAAATTGTAGACTTGGTACTGCAGTGATTAAGCATATTGTTGTCATCCTTCAAGGCTGCAGGTTGAAATCCTACTCAGAACATGTTTATGACCTACAAAAATTGTTCCAGATCTTGATGTTTGTCTATGTGTAATTATTAATGTATTACAAATGCTACCTTATACAAAAGATAATACTACTCAGATAAGATTTTATTGAAATTCAAATTCAAAAATTAGATGGGAAGGTTAGAAGTTAAGAAAGAGGTTTTTCTAATATATACCTAGCAATACTTATGTCTGGATTTCTCGTCAGTATGTTCCTTGGTTTATGTAAATGACAAATTCTAACTACTACAAGCAGTCTCACCACTGTTGTTCCAGTCTAAAGATAGGGGGAGATACTATTAATATGCTATGGAGCATTCCATCTTAGTAGTCAAATATGGTACCTAATACAGTACGATAATGATGGCTCCGTGACGCAGTAGCTTAGCAATGAGTTATAGTGCTGAGGTATGCGGGTTCGAATCCCGCAAGAAACAAGTATTTTTATGGCCTACAAGTAATTGTTCCGATCTGGAGGTTTGTCCTACTGCAATTTATGTATGTAAACTGCCTCCACAATACAGGAGAAAACTAGTGTGAGGGTAATGGCTTTTTAAAAAAATATATTAACACTGCTATAAATATTAATAATATTCCCCTTAACCACTCGTGGTAAGCTTAAATTGCTTGTGTTACGAGTGGTTCACGCCAGTAGTCGAATGACGGATTCGAACCCACGACCTTTTTTTGAGTTCGCTGTCCGCACCCTGCCATTAGGTTACTATCTACTACTTCAAAAGTGTGGTCCTTCCCTGGGTAAGCCGACCCATTTGTGCTACCACCACACCACATATAAAAAGCACGAGTCTTTCTAATGTTATAATAAATAGTGTCAATTACATTGATATATATATTAGTGTCTGCCTACAATTTAAGGCATTTAATACTTACGTTTTTTAAACCCAAGTTAACTGCTTTTGCCTTGGATTTTTTTAAACTTTTAGCTCCTGCGACCTTAACCCTAGATCACTAACCTTCGTCAAAACGACGACGCGGACTCAAAAAAAGTGGTATAAATTTTGAGTGCGTCGTCGTTCGCATTCCAGATTCCGGCTAATCTCAGTTGACACGTAGCTCGCGCGGCCCACGAGTGTATTTTTTGTGTAGGGGACCTGTGTACGCCATTCCAGCCATCATGAGTCGTCGAATCGACGAAGGTTAGTATTAACGTTATTCTTGCAAAGTTATTTTTCATTCTTTTTTTGGTGTTATATGTATTTCGGTGTTTTGTAAACTTTGTACTTAATTTGCCTACACTGAAATAAGAACTTACATTATTTTAATTTGAATATATTTTTATTTTAGATACGATTCGTCAGCTGTTATTAGATAATAATAGTGACGAAGAAAACTGCTCTGAGAGTGAAATAGAAGACCACCTTGAGGCTGATCCAGCTTATGAAACAGACGGTGAGGAAGAGATTTTTTCTGTGACAGAACAACCACCTTCAACTGAAGACATCCAGGCAAGTACATCTTCATCAATTGAAGACCCGTTACCTAGTACTTCAGGTCAGCCACACGAATTAATTATTACACCAACAAGTAATATTCTTCGCGGAAAAGATAAACACAAATGGTCATCAGTGAAACCGAGTTCACGAAGCCGAATAGCCTCAAGAAATATTGTTCATATTAGACCTGGGCCCACGCATAATTGTAAAAACGAACTAGATCCGCTTTCTTGCTTTTTATTTTTTATAACTGATAGTATGATTGATTTAATTGTAACCCACACTAATGCCGAAATAGCCATAAAATGCGTTAAATACAAGGATGTAAAAGCCACCCAGAGACAGACAGATTCCAATGAAATAAGAGCTCTGATCGGGATCCTTACGTTATCTGCAGCAATGAAGGATAATCATTTACCATCAAGGGAGCTTTTTGATGTTACCTTTTGTGGCAATCGATACCGAAGTACTATGTCTAATGAGAGATTTGATTTTCTTATAAACTGTCTCAGGTTTGACGATAAGTCTACGCGCGAACAGCGAAGATTGACTGATGTATATGCCCCTTTTCGAGATATGTGGGATCTTTTTATAACTGCATGTCAAGAGAACTATAAACCTAGTTGCTACCTTACCATTGATGAACAGTTATTGGGTTTCAGAGGCAGATGCCCTTTTAGAATTTATATTCCAAATAAACCCAACAAATATGGTGTGAAAATTGTAATGTTGGTAGATAATTCTACAAAGTATATGGTGGATGCCGAGCCCTATCTAGGTTCTTTTACTAAAACTGATGGATTTCCGCTTGGCGAATATTTTGTCAAAAAATTGACACGGACTGTGCACGGCACAAATAGAAATATAACAATGGACAACTGGTTCACTTCGGTACCACTAGCCAAAAGTTTAGTAAAAGAACCGTATAAGTTGACATTGGTTGGGACTCTACGTGCTAACAAAAGGGAGATACCGTTACAATTACAGCACGAGCGTACCCGTAAGACAGGAACAGCTATTTTCTGTTATGACAAGGAACTGACATTGCTTTCATATAAGCCAAAGCCCCAAAAGACAATATTCCTATTGTCGACTTGTGATGAGGAAGGGACAATTGATGAATTGACCAAAAAGCCCACGATGGTCGAGTTTTACAATCAAACTAAGGGCGGAGTAGACACCTTGGACCATATGTGTTCTCTCGCTTCTTGCAGCCGAAAAACTCGACGTTGGCCTTTATGTAATTTTTACGGAATGCTAAACATTGCATTTATAAATAGTTATGTTATATATGTAACCAATACTTTGGAGGCTAATAAAAAACCTTTATCGAGGCGTGAGTACTTGAAAACTCTGCATCAAAAATTAGTCGAGCCACACATGCAAAAAAAGATTACAAATTCCGACACTTCAAACGGGGCTGCGGGACTCAATAACAGCGATTTTGTATATGCCAGGAACCAGTAGTTCTACTTCTACACATGAGACTGATCAAAGAGAAGATACAGTTTGTCTTCCTATCGCCAAAAAAAGAAAAATTTGTGCAATTTGCCCCTCCGCAAAGCGAAGAATGACAAAGAGTTGTTGCACCAAGTGCAACAAATCCTTGTGTGGCGAACACAAACTTGAAATTTGTCACAAATGTATTAATTAATAGTTTTTTTCTAAAATGTTTCTTTCTTTTGTTGATTTTATTACTTAATTTTAATATTTTAATATTTTTTTAAGTCTTTGTTTTTTTTCGTTAATAAGAATTAAGTATTTAAAAAAACAAAAATGTTCAAATGAGTAAAAACTCTGGTCTCAATTAAAAGACTGTCAAAGTAATTAAAATGTGATTTTAGTAAATAAAAAACTTATAAACATGTTAACAAATGATATTGTAATAAATAAGTATAACACATATAAATATTTTATTCCATAAACCCTTAGAAGCCTCCCTTTTATACGGCGTAGTCGAAACGACGAAGGTTAGTAATAAGCGTTGTAAAATAAGGTTAGTGATCTAGGGTTAAATACATTGGCTTTAGGTCCTTTTTTATCCTTCTTCCCCATATTTGCTAAAATATCGTAAACAATTTTTGTCTTTGTTTTTTAATATACCTTATAATTTTCACGTTTTACCTTAGTATAAAGAAAAACAATATCAATAAATATTTACACCAGTTTTTAAGTCATTTATATTTTATATGCATTTAAATTAAATTTAAAGGTTAGTTTATGGTTAATGTTTTCCTTTTATAATTAAAAGGCATATCTATGTCAATGCCCATACAGCCTAATTTGACGTATATTTTCTTAAGGCCTAAGAACCTAAGAATATCTTACGTTACGTTCACAAAATTCTTTACGTATATTAACGTGTCAAAGTACGAAACTTTTTGACAATGGTATTACACATACATAAATAAATATGTAGCAAGCTAGTATAACATAACTAATATTCCCCCAACTTTAATACTCAAAGCCCCCAACAGATAGTTAACCTTCTGAGCGCCACCAAAAACGCATTACCGTGTCCTGTACACCAAAGAAGACAAAAATACTTATGAAAAAAAAAATAGTGTTGCCAAGAGTTGATATATCGATAACACAAAATAACTTAATTTTGTTGGTTTTTTACTCTCTCTTTATAATCTGGTATGTTTTATTTAATCTTATGCTGTCTTCCACTCTTTTAATATATGTACTCTGAAAACAAACAATAAAAATAAAATAGTAGTAAACCACAGCACTGCTCTCCATCGTGATGAAGTCACTGTCACGACTGGACGACAAGGTCGTAGCTAACTTTCGTTTTTGAAACTTTCTTGGAGATGTAGCCGTGTCGCACGTTGTGTATCGATTTCGAAATCGATCTAACCATATTTTGGTTAGATCAGATACAGAGATCGACTCAAAATATTTTATGTATCGGGGGAGGTGTAGGCCAAGTGAAGCACAGTACAAAAGTCTTAGGCTTTTATGACAATGTGGGTTTGATATGATGCTGATGCTACCAGATGATTTGGAGATTGAGAAAGAAAATCGCACAACACAAAATGAAAAATTGCTCTTCATATCGTAAGTAAAAAAAAACATTTATTATTTGTAATTTTATATTATTAAAATAAAAAAAATTCATCATCATCGACTCTTTCCAAAATGCGAATGAGTACTTGTCCATTTATAATAGTGTCTGCAAAACCTGGTGGTATATACATATTATTTGATGATGTATTGTTTCTTAAGAAGTTGTGTAGTAATATACAAGACATGACAACATTAGACGCGCGATCTGGTTAAAGTGCGATCGGCTTTCTGAGTACGCGAAATACCACAGACATAATTCCAAACACATTTTCTACAACTATACGGGCTTTTGACAGTTGCGTGTTAAATTTTCTTTTAATACTGCCTTCTGGACGATCTCCAGGGTATGGCTTCATTATGTTTGTATGTAAAGGAAACGCGTTGTCCGCCACAAATACAAAAGGCAGGATGATATCAGAACCGGGAAGCGCAGAAGGAGCTGGTAAATTAAGTGCATTTGTCTGTAGTTTCACAAATAATGAGCTGTTTCTGAATACTCCACCGTCACTAATTCGACCTTAGCAACCAACATTATATATTATTACCCGCATACATGAAGCGATACTGCTTATCTACCAAAGCCATGAGAACAATGCTGAATGTATGCTTGTAATTGTAAAACTCAGTTCCACTGTGAGTCGGTGACAAAATTTGAACATGTTTTCCATCAATGCTTCCAAAACAATGTGGAAAGATATCACGAAAACTAGCTTCCTTTTGCAGCCATTCTTCTTCGTTTGCAGGCATCTGAAACAATTTTAATTATTATTTCAAAATGAAAGTGTACAAGAAGAGCATGCCGAGTGTGACGATGAAGATGAAGTAAATACAGCAAACACTACAGTTTGCTAAACAACTTTGAAAGCGTAGCGATTTAAGGAGTTTACAAGTTGGTTTAAGTGAGAAAAAAGTGTTTTGTGAGCCTAAGATTGGTGAATCTTGTTCAGTTCAGTTCTTAGAACAATTAATTTTTTTATCTAAATTTGTTTAAAAGTCATAAAGATTATTGTATAACCTAAAAATTCGTTATCGTCCTTTCTCACTCGAGGCCACGCCGATCATTAGTCTATAGGTTTCTCTGTCTACGAGTTAAATAATGTACAAATTTTTCATCATTTTTAAAGAAAAAATTTTCATGCTCCGTAATTTTGTAATTTTTGACAAAAAGAAACATTAAAAAGTGGAGAAATATTTTTTTGTGCGTGGATGTGCAAGTGGTTAAGCATCTGGTCGGAAAAATAGACTGAAAATGACTTTTATTGAGCGAACCTCGAGGGATCGCAGCGCCTCACTTATGGTGTCCATATTTCTGGACACTATTTTCTACGGTGATCGTTCTCCTGTTCTCTAACCTTCATTGAAGATTTTCGATGACGCGCTAAGGATGCGCCAGAGTTGAGATATTAGATTTATTATGCGAAGATAGATTTTTTAGATAATTATAGTTTTATGTTATAATTATAGTTTTTCTAACCCTTTGTTTTATTCAATTATCATATAGAGATAAAAATAACACGTTTGAGCTGAATTTTGGATAATTTTCAGGAAATCTATGCCAGCATCATCATATCTATGTCCCGCGTTCGACACAAGCGGTCAATCATATACCCCTATTACACTACCCTGAATCAGAGTTCCTATGTCCTTAATCAGGGTGGTGTAATAAGACAAAGATTACTCCCTTTGTCTTATTAAACCACCCTGATTAAGGACCCTATAGATATATAGATCGATTAGGGTCCCTAATTAGGGCGTCAAAAGGGACCCTGTCTGCAGTGCCCTTGCCACAGTGCAGTGTAATAACACTTAGGGCAGTTAGGGCACTTTTTCGATATGCGACTAGGGATGCAAGCAATACATCGATTCTTTCAAACATTGATATATCGTTCGTGAACATGGTTCTTCATGAGCTATGTTTTACTTCTATGAACGATGTTTTGGCTTGCCGTCAAAGGTTACGAAATAACCAAATGTTCGAAGATAATAAAATTCTGTATGTTAAAAGTTGCGAACGGTGATTATCACGAATTTGATGTCGCCTAAAAATATATCAAAGTTATGAATATATAACGTCTAAATTTTTAAAGTTAGAAGGTATTTAGCAGAAAAAACTCTAAATAAAACTAATAAAACTACAAATCAAGAAACAGGTTAATGGTCTTTCAGCCGAAAATAAATATACTTGAACTTTAGGAGTGCAATTGTCTTCTATCGGTAATTCTATTTTCGATATAAAATTGTAGTTATTTTATTGTGATAATTAACATAAGTTTACTAATATTGAAAATGGATTGAAATTGTTTTATTCATTTTCTTATTAATAATTATATTATTGAGCTTTACCTTAATCAATAGCTTAAGTACAGTTTTATATGGTAATAGTTGTTTTGTATTGTAAATTATTTTATTGGCTTACGGTACTTCTAACTTCGTTACAATCACTTTTCTGAAATATTGATTTTTATGGATGAACGGTTATTCACCTGTTTGTATTTCGGTATATGTAGTTTCGTAAATTTATTCAGAAAATTCGATAATACTGTAGGTGACATATGGAACTACCATAAATAATTAAGGCACCACAACATAAGAAATAAAACTAAAGCAGACGAAAAGTTTCATATATCAATGTAATCACCTGTCACTCCTATAAAGGGAGATGCGATGGAGATATGGGATGCCATGAAAAAGTTATTTCTCGGGATTCATAGCCTAGTTAAGATTTATTTGCTTATCGTGGCAGCTTCGGTAACCCGTGAGTGGTTATTCTCAAAGGCTGGATCACCCAAGAGAAACCGCTTACTAGGCGCCAGGTTGTCGAAATTGTTATTTTAAAATTCAATTCTATAGAAATAAACGTAAAAGCAAAAAAATGTTAAAAAATTCTCGTTTTCTGTTAAAAAATAATAATTATTTGATAAAATTAAATAGTGTAAAATTAAATAGTGTAAAACTTCCTAAAATAACATAAATATAATGTTTGATTATTACACTTCTTTGTTTCATTTCTGTTCTAAATTATTATTTATTCGATGTACCTTTAAACTTAAATAGTGATAAAAAATATCAAAACAATTCGATATATCGTTCATAAAGTTTGATCTAAGAGTGATGTTTTTAAAATCAATGATTCACTTTTGAAAATATCGTTGTTCTAATATCGATATTTTTAATGAGCGACGTATGCGTGCGCGACGAGTACTGAGACCGGAAAGTTAATAGCTCCTCGAACTCCTCTTCCCCCATTCTCAAGTAATTTCGGAATTCATTTGGCTCCAGAACTCCGAAAATCAGCATACTTGAGTGATTATTCCTAAGCTTTAAATATTCTTTCACCCATATCTTTCTTTTCCTCCGCTTTTCTTTATTATTGATTGTTGTCGCAATGACAGCCATAGCAATAGCGACTTTTTTGTTTTGATAATATAGGTGGCATCTTAGACCAATTATATATATATATATATATATATATATATATATATATATATATATATATATATATATATATATATATATATATAAATAATAAAAACCGTTGTAGTCGAATCAGTAAGCTAGGCCTCTCAAGGAATGGAAAAAAGAATTTTCTCTTCCCAGGGTTCGCTACACAGTTGAAAAAACCTGATATTGAAAAATAAAATTAGTGATGTCGTCTAATGTAGTATAAATTAAGTGAATTATACCTTTATAGTTTTAGATTTTGACGGTATATATATATATATATATATATATATATATATATATATATATATATATATATATATATGGCAGGTGACTTGACGTTCAGCCGCTACAAGATACCCTCTCGGACTGAGTATAAGTTACTTGGGTTGGCTTGGGTAAATTATATCAATATTTATTTTAGAGTATCGAATTGGTATCAATTTCGATATATTTTAAAATTATATATTTATTTTATAATTTAATAAGACAAAACATTAAATAACAAAATCAATCATGTGCTGTTGTCAAACTTCCATTAATAAAATTTTAGCTTTTACCCTACTACACCATGCAAAACATGATGTATCGATATTTATCACGCGATATATTATATTGATACTGTTTAATAATATCGATATATTTTTTTCACTTGCCTGTCCCTATGACTGAGTTAGGGCGTAAAATCGGTGTAGTGTAATAACTGACCACCCTAAGTAGGACCACGCCCACCCTTCATTCAGGGCCCTGATTCAGGGTAGTGTAATAGGGGCAATAGACGACTTTGGCGTGCTGGACATAGTATTCGCTTAGATAAAAATCCATTTTTTTAGTACTTGTGGCTCTAGGAAACTTTTTTTTATATTATACTCACATGTTGCTGGGTTATTCTTTTTTGAAGAGTGTAGAATTAAAATACCAGTAATAATTTTCCAATATCTATATTTCATATTTTTGTGGGCCGTTTTTTTTGTCAACTATATACGTCGTTGGCGCTCAGGGCCCGCAGGTACTCGTCAAGTATAGGCGACTTTGGCGCTCAAAAGGTTAATAACGATCGTATCTTAGCGAATAAGAAAACATGATATTTATCGTCAACAAATAGTTAAGCTTCCCATGCTCCCATGCACAAACATTTATTACACAAAATCGCACAACTTACGTGGTATATAAAGATATAAATCATTATTATACGATTATTATTACAATTCAAAAGTATGCAATCCCTTTCGACTTACAAGATATTTAAAGTTTTTTGTTTAATAAGTGAGCAATTGTCCAAGACAATTTATATTTTATGATTAAGTACCCGGTTGACCGAGCTTTGCTCGGTATTTTTCGCTCGATTTTTTTTTAATTCGTGTGTTTTGGAAATTATATTTAGATACAAATTACATACTGATGAAATATAAATAATATTTTTTGATCTTAGCGACATAACAGAAAAAACGGAACTGGTTATTTGAATAAAAAATCATGAGTGCAATTATTTTTAATTTAAATTTTCGTGTTTTTAAAAAATACTAAAAAAAGAGCTCGAAAAAATAGATTTTCTCAAAAAAGAAAGGAACTTGAAAAAAGAAATTAAAAAAGTCGGTCGGTCGGTCTGGGCTCGAACCGGGGTTTTACGATTCTGTGACCGCCCATTATACCAATTAAGCTATTTATAACCATTAACAATCTGTCAAAATTTACCTTCTTATTCTAACGATATTGTAGCAAGTTTTCATTGCCTAAAAACACGGACAAAAAGACATTTTCTAAAAATAAATTCTAGCTAGATCGATTTATTATCCCAGAAACTCCCTGGACACTAAATTTTATGAAAATCGTTGCAGCCGTTTCCGAGATCCCGATTATATTATATTATACAAGAATTGCTCGTTTAATAGAAAACTTTACCTATTACAGTCCACGACTGGTCCCCTATAGTAGGAAAGATTTGTCTTAGTGGTCACAATACCTAGGTGATAGCAATTTTATTTATAAAACTGAAGTAACCAACGAACTTGCAGTCCATCTGATGGTAAGGCCCAGTGACATAGCAGAAAGTATTTAGTGCCAGAAATAGGTACAAGTGTACTTACCGAGTCGGTCTACCAGAAAAGTAGTCCCATTACCCACAAGGATAAAATAAAATACAAAATTTGGTTTGTCATATGTGATTCCTTGAACTTTGAGTTTTCTCTGCATAATTAGTGTATTTACGCGTAAAGCACGGTTAGTGGGAACGGGGATGGACGAATGTATCGTCTACTTATTTGAAATCGACTAAGCCTACAGGCTACAACGGTAGTTATTTATAGACTTCATTTTCGACGAGCTATTTACATACCGACCTCTTTTTTTAATGCATATTTGCTTATTTTATTAATTATAAACGATATTACGTTAATTCCTGTGGCGGCGCTGTCGTCGCGGCACAAGCGAAATACACCGAAGCCTAAATCACGCTATCAACATTCCGAATCATAAACAGTATATATAGAACATCTCCGAACTGTCACACGGGGTGTTGGCCGCTCCCCGGGCAGGAGACCTTGCCCGGCGGGAGATCTCCCCTTTTCCTTTTACGGCCACAGTGGTGACCCCGACGTGATCTGAACACGTAACCAACAACCATCGGAAACTTCAAGCTTCATCATCGTCATAGAATACCCCACCCATTCGCTCCCGAGCAGATATCGTCTGCAGTCTTCATATCCTGCAAGCCATCTAACTTCACAAGGTTCATCGCAGCACTGGAATCATAATGCTACCTGTTCCTTCAAGCTACTCTCTACAGTGTTCGGCACGGCTCCGGCACGGCCTTACTGCTCGCCTCTGCTTCACGGCACTCTCGCAGATTACTTGCCTTATTCTCGACTCACCGCAGACTTCAAATTCAAATATTTTATTTTCAGTAACTTAGTCTATTACAAATATTAGATGTGGGAACTCCCCTTTAAGCAAAACATCGCCTTTGGTGGGAAGAACCGCTCTTCTTATAAACGGTTACATAGAAAACTAAATTACAACTAATATACACTAAAACAAGCAAGTTTACATGTAATTAATATTATTTTTTATTTTGTTTCCTTCTGCTCATGTTTGTGTGTGTGTGTGTGTCTGAGTTTAGTTCTGCGTAAGTGTTGTGTTATATAACTAATATTTGTTATTTAATTAATTTTCAAATACTTAAATAGTATTGGCGATACTATACGCTATAAGACCTATGGATACCTACACGTAACGAAGATATGTTAGTTTTTAAGCATCAGTTCTGTCTCAGTGTAACTTACTGATTTTAGCCATTCCAAAACCGTTTTCTTACAATCTTTTTTATTAAGGGGAAATATGTTTAGATACTTATTTATTTTATTGTAGATTGAGGCAGACTGCATAGATTACTGCCGTCTTGCAAAGTCAGATTTCACTGTGGGAACTAAGGCAACTTTATACTTTCTTCTCTTGGTGAGCAATTTAGCATCAAAGGGAAGAGATTTGTGCATTCTAAGAACAATGTCTAATATGTATAGTTTTCTAACTGATAGAAGATTAGCTTCCCGATAAAGATCTTCAGTGGGGTATCTATATGGTTTTAGAAGCATTACTTTTATCAGCAACCTTTGAGCTCGTTCCAGACATAGTAGAGCAGTTTTAGCAGCTGAGCCCCATACTGATATGCAGTATACCAGTATGGATTGTGCGAGTGCAACATATGTTCGAGTAAGTAACTCTTTACTTGCAATATGACGTAGTTTTAAAAGTCCAGATCAGCTTTCTCACTCTTTTCATGGTCAATTCTACATGCAGGTGCCAAGAAAGACGCTGATCGACGAGAACCCCTAAGTATTTAACATAAGCAATTTTATCTATTCTTGTACACGAGCAGTCATTATCAGACGGGTCACAACACTTGTGAATTTTTATGTCAAAGTTTGAAGTGGGTTGAGTTGTAATGTTTTTACTAAAACAAATATATTGAGTCTTAGCAGCATTTAAAGTCAGGAGGCTTTTGTCTAACCAGGATGCTATCTTTGCCATGGCATTTTCTGCCGATATTTTTACTTCAGACCAGGATTTGCCAGAGAACACGATAGCTGTATCATCTGCGTAAGAAAATACAGTACCATTTGATAGTTTTAGAAGACAGAGATTATTTATATACACCAGGAAAAGCGTTGGTCCTAGCACACTCCCCTGTGGGACACCGAATGTTAAAGTGGCTTCCTGACTAGTGTGATTACCTATTCGAACACGCTGCTTTCGGTTAGTAAGGTAATCTTTGAATAATTTGAGAGGAGTACCTCTCACCCCTACTTCCTCAAGTCTATTTAACAGGATTGGGCACCGACACTGTGTCAAATGCCTTCTTAAGATCGAGCAATACTCCCAGACATTTGTTTCCGGAATCCACTTCTTTTACTACTAGAGTTGTAAGAGCCTGAATAGCATTTTCAGTCGATAAGCCTCGTTGAAAACCAAATTGATTTTTTGCTATGATGCTATATTTTGTCAAGAAATTGGTGAGTCTAATGTTAATTAATTTTTCTAGAAGCTTAGACACTGATGAGAGAACGGAGATCGGTCGGTAGTTACAGGGGTCACTTTTGCTGCCATCCTTATATATAGGTGTTATTAAAGCCTGCTTGAGTACAGTTGGAAAAACTCCCTGTTCGAAACACAAGTTGGCCATATGGGAATAATTGGCGCAATTTCATTTAGAGCGAGCCTTAGAAACGAGGTAGGGATATTATCCCACCGGTGAGCTACTTAATTTCATAGACTTAATAACTTCACATATTTCAGCACAATCAGTATCATATAAGACGAATGATGAAACCTGTTTTATGCTTGTGTTAGGATTCTCTGACGGTGAATTTGAAGTTATAATTTTTTCTGCTAGCTCTTTACCAATATTTGTGAATAAATAGGTGTTAGTGATATCTACCGATGCTTTTGGAGACGAAGCTGCATGCAGGAGTTCAAGGTTGTGGGTTTTGGGGGACTTACGTTGGGTTATTCCGTTTATGGTATCCCATAACTTTTTAGGGTTTTTTTGAGCTTTGGTCAGCTGGTCTCGATTATAGTTCCTTTTCAACTTTTTTAAAATACAGCTGCAGTAGTTACGGTACCTTTTATATATTATTTTTGAAGTTTCATTATATGGGTCAAGTTTTAGCCTTCTTTGCATATCATTTCTGCTTCTGATACAGCGTAGCATACCTGGAGTAACCCAAGGTTTTAAGATCCTTTTGTTCGCTGAGGTGAAAGTAATCTAGTCGTATTTAATTTTAAGCACTGTTGAAGTTTTTTTATTAAAAGTTCAGTTATAACACACTGTATTCTAATAGATCAAGTAATTTAGTTGTTTTTAATATGTCTAGGGCCTTGTCATAATTGATTTTAGTTATAGTTTTGTTATTTATTATTATTTTATCAGGGCAGGATATTTTTAGAAAGATCATACTGTGATCAGTGACAGTGGCATCGAGTACAGCAATGGTGACATTTTGATGTTCGTGATTGAGTTTTAGTATGAAATGATCGAGGCAATTAGGTCCTCTCGTTGGAATAGAGTGACCTGGAAGGAAGCCCTGTGAAGCTAACATATCCATTATATACTTAATATGATAATTGTGTCGATTACTGCGTTCGTAGGGTTGTTCGTCATGTCTATAGATGAGATTTATATTTATGTCTCCGGTAACGATGACATTTTTAGTTCCTTTAATAAGTTCCAGGTGAGTACATAATGAGTCAATGAATTGCTCGGCTTTACGGTTAGAGGGTGAGCGATAAATACCAAGAACTGTAAGTTGAGGTAAAGATATCTGCAAGCAAGACGCATGTTTTAAAAAGACCTCGGATACGTTGGCTGTCAGAGTGGTTTTGACATAGGCGACTACTCCATCAGATTGATTTAGATGTTTAGATGTTTGAAAAGAATAATACCCTATTATCTGAGGGATGTGTTTATCAGGGTTCAATTTGCATTCACTAAGGATGATAAGATCAGAGTTGAGGTCAAGGATGGATACGTTTGCTTGAAAGTCATCAAAATTGGCATATATACTTCTAATGTTTTGGGATATTATCGCAAAATCTGTATTTTGTACTGTGATGATATTCTTAAGATCCCTAATTTTGCATTCAAAGTTAAAAAACTTTCCAGAGTTATCTATTGCGTTAATGTTATTGAGAACGTGATTCATGTTTTGTTTTAAAAACCCTTAGTTCGTTAGCAGAATGGGGTAAAATATAGAAATTAACAATATTATGTGGTACAGATTTCAGAATTGTATATGGTCTGAGACATTGAGTGTAAAGGCGTGTAGTAAGGTTTTTGACATTGTGTGTATTTTTTGGTTTATAAAAGTTTGTGAATGTGTAATGGTTGAGATCTTTAAAGATACTGTGTAGGAAATAAGTATAGTTATATAACGTGAATGTTATGTGTGTGCGAGCAGTTACTAAAATAAAATAACTTACATAGCACGAAAACGGTAATAGGCAGATGATTTTTAACTCCAGTCATTTCAACTGTAATAAGTTCTGCATCTGTTGTTCACTTCTTACTAGGATTACTGGTGTGTTTTCACTCTTTCTGACATAGACTCGGCCATGAGCGGTCCAGCAGAATTTGTAGTCACTTGATTTTACCAGATCTCGTGCGAGGAAGTGGAGTCGGGCGCCTTTGGCGGTCAACTGTTCGGAAATGTATATAGGTGTGTATTCATTTTTGGTGTGTCCCAAGTGCTTGGCACAAAGTTTCTCTTTTTGCCTTATATTGAATGTCTTGGTGGATCTTAAGAGGTTTTTCTTTAAGATGGTGGACGATAATTCCACTACAATCGGGCTATTGTTTTCATCTTTCTTGTTTTTAACTCTATAGATGTCTTTAATATCTGCCTTCGTAATGGAATAGCCTACATTCTCCGATAACTTCACTACCATGTTTAACAGTTCGTTCTCACTTTTATTGGCAACTTTCGGAGCATTTTTAATGTGTATATTTGATTTTCTATTTTCCCTCTGTAGGTCCTCAACTTTTTCTTCCAAGAACGTTATATTATACTATCTTTCTTGGCTTGAAGCTCAAATCCGTCTAATTTCTTTTTCAGCTCTTCATTTTGGGCAGCGAGAAATGCCATCGATTTTTCAATATTGTTGTTAGTTTCCTTAATGTCAGCTAGGACTGGGGTAATTTTCATAAATTGGTTTCCTTGAGCAGTCAGCATTGTCGAAATCATAGTTTTTATTTCTTCTTTGAAGTCACTAAATTCACAGTCCAGGTCGTGACTGCATTTTCTTTTCACGCGCCGGCTTACGAAATTCGGTGGAGTAATCTCGTCCGTAAGTCCAGGAATGTTAGTTTCAGAGAGAGATTTGTTCATCGCGTGCTCCATTTTACTATTAGACGGGCAAATTATACACTCGTAGATGCGTCTCGTAAGTGATGACGACAAAAACAAAGGCCCGTCGTAGCAGTTAGTCGAAGTTTCGTAGCGCGTAGCAGGGGGCGGAGCTTGTAGCGACCACTGTAGCACTGGTGCAAATGTTTACGGTGCAATTTCGGAGCGAGATAAAAAATAATAGTCTGTTTTGTTCTCGCGGGGGTGATTAAGGTCCCTCCGCTCGCTGATGCTTGCCGTGACCGAGCGATGCACTTATTTGATTTCTTTTTACTTGTTTATAGGAATTTCGTATATAAGCACATAGATTTACTAGCTTGTTTATCCCACAGACGGTGACCCTCTTATCATTCCCCATCAATTCGGTTTCCGAGCGCAACACTCATGTCCCCAACAAGTTCACCGTATTGTGGAATATATCCTCAGCGGTTTTTATCCTCGTCGTCATAAGACCATCGCGGTCTTTTTCGACATAGCTAAAGCCTTCGATAGAGTCTGGCATACAGGCCTTATCTACAAGCTGTACAAAATAGGTCTCCCCGATCGTCTAGTACGTCTCGTGGCCTCTTACTTAAAGCATCGTACCTTTCGTTTTAGACACGAAGGCACGCTATCTTCACAGCGCCCTATCAAAGCTGGTGTCCCTCAGGGCCCAGTACTTGCTCCTCTGCTGTACATCCTGTTCACCAACGACATTCCCATCCCGTCGAAAGGTGTTCAGCTCTCCCTCTTCGCAGACGACACTGCTATCTACTGCAAAGGTATCTTGCTACTTTTCATACGGAACAAGGTTCAAAAGTCAGTTGACGTCCTTGGAGCTTGGTTCAAAAAATGGCGCATCGATGTGAACCCGGAGAAGAGCTCCGCCGTTCACTTCGATTATAAACGACGCCGTCTCAAAACCACTCCACCAATAGGTATGCTAGGGACCCCTGTCCCCTGGCATACGACTGCCAAATATTTAGGTGTCACTCTAGACACAAGGCTCACTTTCAGGCCCCACGTCAAAAGAGTAACCCGTCACGCACGTTTTAACCTGAGTAGGCTCAACAGTATGTTGGGCCGACACAGTAAAATGTCCCTTAGAAACAAGCGTACCCTTTATAAGGTCTGTATACGACCAGTCATGTCCTACGCGGGCCCTGTTTTTGCCCACGCCGACCCTAAAATTATTAATGAACTCCAAATAGTTCAAAACCTTTTCTGTCGTCGAGCTGCGAACGCACCTTGGTATGTCCGTAATGCCGACCTTCATCGGGACCTAGAGCTCCCCACAATTCAACAATTTCTCAAAAAACTCTCTGAGAACTTCTTCAAAGCCTCAGAGTCGCACTCCAACCATTTAATTCGTGAGGCAACTACTTATGCAGCCCCACCCCCCTCTCGCTATCGAGTCCGCAGGCCGAGAAACTCTCACTCGGACCCGCCTAATAAACTATCAAACGACCTGAACTGCCTCCTGGCGGCTCAGGCCAACTCTAATTAAATTAAATTATTTATTCATAATTAATTTGCCTTCGTAGGCACTCCCTCAGCCGCTCGTAGCCGCCTGCGCCCTCTTTTCCCTAAGAGGGTCGCTCACGATACGGCACAATAAAGCTTAATCAGCCAGTTGCCAGTCCCTAAAGGCGGTTTTTAGAGGGTATCACTTAGGTTCCCCGGTAGGATGTGAGTCCCTCATAACCACGATATACCGGCTATCGTGTTATGCGTAATGCATTTCCGCCTCCCTACTTATAGGGTAGCCCTTTAATTGCTTCGGGCGCAAAAAAAAAACTAGCTTGTTTAGCGTATTACTTAAGTACAATTTTTAGAGCGACGCGACACACGTCTGCTCGCGTATGCGTTCTCGGACGAAGAGGACTATAGGCAATCAAATAGGTAAGACTATAGACTACAAGGCAATCTCCTGGCACTTGCACATTCGTAGACAACGAGACTGCACTATCGACCTCCGGTCTGAGCAGGGGGTGATGTGGCGGCGCTGTCGTCGCGCCACAAGCGAAATACACCGAAGCCTAAATCACGCTATCAACATTCCGGAGTGTTGGCCGCTCCCCGGGCAGAACACATTGCCCGGCGGGAGATCTCCCCTTTTATTTCACGGCCACATTCCGTTTAATATACACAAAAAAAAAATAACCAAATGGAGATCAGGCCTTATAATTGAGATTCATGAGATACTTAAATAAATTAAAAAGTAGGTACTTAAAATTACAAGCAAAAATGATACAATCACAATTTCACGTTATTACACTATAAGGATCAAACCCACAATATTTTTTTTATTAAATATGCCAAAATAATACAAAGCTAATATTTCTATTTAAAAAAACTCGATAAGAAACTGAATTTGAATTGCAAAGAAACTGAAGCTCCCGTCACACCATCACTCAATATCGATCCAGTTTTTTTTTTCAGTTGGACATGTGGTAAAATTAAAATTTTGTGCAACCGACTTAAATATAAATCAAATGAGAACATCATCAATGTGGTCAGTCAAATTTTTTTTATAGAATAAGGGTGACAAACACGCACACAATCAGTGGTAAGTGGAAGCTGTAGCCCAAAGAGCAGATGCGTTGCCAGCTTTGAGGACTAAGATGGAATGCATCGTTTTCACGAAATACAGTAGCATTGAACTGCTATTTTATGCTGGTATTCTGTGAAGAGCGTGGTCCTTCCCCGGTCAATGCGACCCATTGGTACTACAACCATATTCATATTATTTATTGCATCCATAATGTTACAGTTAAGGTGTTGAGAACATTTTAAGTTTTAACTTAAAACTATGAGATCATTATGGGCCCTACAGAGCACGGCAATTAAGAGAGAGGAGGGCCATTTTAATGAAACAATAATGATGAATACACTATATAATAATATAGCAACTGTAAGTATTCTAGGTAGACATTTAAAGTTTGTCATTCAGGTATTCGTTAAGTGTTTAGAAGTGTTTACAAATTAAAAATTCCTTTAGTTTATTTATAAAATTGGTGTGTTTTTCTATTTTGTTATATTGAGTTTGGGAGTTTGCTAAAATTTTTGATAGACATGACGAAGGGACCTGATGAATGTAGTTTAAGGCGAGATATGAGTATACTCAGTTTTTCGTTATGGCGTAATTCGTATCTGGTATTACTTTCTCCTCGTTTGATATAAAATTCTAGGTATTTTTAATGAATTTGCAGATTTTCAAGATACATATGCACGGTAAGGTGAGTATTTTATGTTTGACGAAGTATGGTTTGCAGCTATCAGTATTTTGTATGTTAAATATTATTCGTATTAGTTTTCTTTGTATATATAGCTGCAGCATGGCGCTACCACGTGGGATCACATAATATACATAAAAAAGATTATCTCGAATTGAGCACCTCCTTCTTTTCGAAGTCGATCATAAAGTTGTAAGATTAAATAAATTAAAAACTTAAAATCTCAATATTACGGGTCTAAATTATAATAATAACTTTTATTTCAGTTATCCAAGTAATCCATATATGTTAGTAAATATGAAACTTATAATTTGCGTTAGTACCTACCAAAATCAAGTATAAAAATACAAGTGCCATCAACTAAACAAAGGCGGCAATATTGAATTTGTTGTTGTGAACAGGGCGTCAAGGGAGCGGCGAGAAAGGATAAACAGCGCCATTCGAAGAATATTTCTTAGCCGTACTTTAAGGCGAGAATGATGGGTGACCCTTGATTTCCGATCTTATTAAGCCGGTCAAGTGTTGCTTATTTAAGTTTTCATGAATTACTTGTTTAAATTTTTTATACGAAAATACAAACAAGATGCGCAATTCTAAATCAGGAGCTATCAATAACTCAAAATAAGATATAGGTATATAAAATTTGTGGGTTAGATACCTTTTGTGTAATTCTACATCCAATTTCTTAATATAAGTAGAGAGCGTCACAATATCCGGTATTTAATAGTTTAGTATGACTATTCTTATAACTAAATATATTCAGCCTTTTTTAAATAAATGTTCTTAATTTACCTACTTATTAAGTTATCTTCAACAGCTTATATGTAATTTAATTTTAATCAAAATTACCCAGAAAGATGCAAATAACGATGTTCTTTACATTCCTGACATCATGCTACAGGATCAAACTTTTGCCAGACATAGTACCTGTTATCGTTTCTTAAAAAAAAAGAATTTACATAACATCTATTAAGGATTTTCCAGATCCACATCACCAATAAAAAAAGACTAAAAAAACAAATATCTATTGCTGCATGAAAATAAAAAAAGATATCTTATCCAAAGCTCTGAATGTAATTGGATGAAAATAAATGCTTAAAAATAAATTATACATTCTAATACTAAATCACAGTAAAATAATAAAAATTTAATCATTTTATATAACTAACATTTTTTTCTTATAATCTTAGACAAAATATTCAAAAATCTTATAACCACAATTTTCAATCAAACTTCTATTCCAGTTTAGCAATAGTATACAAACATAATACTACTTAGTGTAGTATTATATGTTAAGCATGGTGTTTTATTGTACATACATTTTACTTTTTCTTAAAAACTTTACATTCATTAACACAATCAAATTATTTTTAAGGGTTTTAATTTGTGCATGCCATAGTAACGTAAATAATAGTGGCAACATTTAGATTAGGTAAATAATTAACAAAGTTATCTTATGAGCTGATGTCTCTTGTGTAGACGGTTCTAAAAATAAAACTATATAAACTTATGCACATACATATATACACTTGTATCCCAACAACCAGACACAGAACTAAAGTACTATATAGTAAATTACATCTAGTTTCGAAGAGCTAATTGGCTAACCACAGTTTTGTAGAGCTTCATCGCTGTCACTCATACCCTTCATTCGATCTTTGTACGAAACGACATAGTGGTTGGTTACGCGGAAATAATTCGTTTATTTTTATAATTTTGTTCGAGGGTATATTGCTCGCCAAGTGTCTGTCCTTCCTGTATCCTCATATCCCTTCTGTACGCACTGAAGGGGGAGGGGGGTCTAAACGGTGACGCGATTCTTTCAACCAATAAAACGCGCGCCCCACCGAGATGAGGTGGTGGGAAGGCCGACCCAATAAAGGCTCGAGCGCCTTCTTGCTTCGCACCGCTAGTTTCACCCCAGAAGTAACCGCCTCACGTTGTGAGAGCAATCGTCGCGCAAGCTCTTTCAACGCACTACCACAACAGAAGCGTCGCCCGCGGCAACAGGATCCCACCCCGGTAAGTGTGTGCGTAATTAACATTTTTTTTAAATTCTCCATTCTATATATTACGTGACGCAACATATTTTAGTATTCATTAATGGTACTTATAAGTGTAAGGTGGTAGGACTCTTTTTTTTGTGACTATGAATCCGTGTGGGTCTAAACCTGGGTCTGGGTACAAAACTCTTTGATATTTCTGCCGCCGTGTGTGCACTGCTGTGTTCCAGTGATGGGTTATAGAGTGCGAGCCAGTGTAATTACCGGCTTCACTCATTATACGAAACATAGCAGCTATATACTGCTATTTTTATAGAAGAGGGGGCAAACGAGCACGCGGCTCACCTGATGGTAAGTGACTACCGCCACCTAGGAACAACTGCAACACCAGGGGAATTGTGTTGCAGGCCTTTTAAAAAAGAGGATGCTCTCTTCTTGAAGGTCCCTAAGTCGCATCGATCCGGAACAATCGCTGGTGGTAGTCGACAACGCTGCTGTGAATGGACAACTTGAATTTTCCCAAAATTTTCATAATGCTGTCATGGATATAAAAGCCCTCCGATACTATTTTTTAAATAAAAGAGAGATAAGTTATTGCGGCATTAGAAAGAGGTTCTTTGCCAGTAGTCATGGAAGGGCGTGAACGGAATGGAGAAGGAATGGAACTGGAGGGAGTGCAACTAACGCAGGGTAGACCGCTAAAGAAAAACTTAATGCGGTATGAGTATAACTAAATCGGGATGCTATTGATATAGGATGATACTTGAGCCCTTTTGCTTTGTTAGCTGACCCGCCCCATTTTTTCTTCTACCGGCTCAAGTAGAACTTCATCTCGACTTTAGCGAAGCAATAGATTTGGAAGAGCGAGTGCATTGTCCAAGGCTGTCGCGTGCCACGTCCGCCATCTTGTTGAGGCATAAGAAGCCCGCGTACACAGTCCATCTAGTAACATCTCGCGTAATAGGCCCGTCACTCAACCATTGGTTAAAACCACAATTTAAAATTATACCTACTATGGTCTTTATAATAATATACTAAATATAGAAGTACGTTTTTATTTTTTAAATTCAATTACAAACGCAATTCTTTTGACAGCTCGTAATTGATACCGAACAGTTACCGCTTCGTACGACAGCTCTTTAAATCCGCAGCTAGCCGACTATCTCTTTCTAAACTCGATCCAAAATAAAATAAACATCGACCAAACCCGATTTCAAGTCAAACTAGTTTGTCGTAGGCAGAACTGAGTAAATGATAATAACTTTTATTAAACATTGATATTCTCAATTCAATTCTTTCTCATTATTAAGGCCCCAGTCTTGTAAAAATTAGTGTTCTCGCAAAATTTACAGCAAAACAAATATTTTTTATAGTATTTAAAAAAAAGTGAAACATATTTTACATTTATTTAAAGTGTAGGATTTGATATTTTCGAAACTGTTTTTTAATTTTATTTTTGGTGTTTAAATTAATAGCTCTATTAGGCGTTAAACATGCCTATGTTTAGATTACATGCGAAAAAGGTCTTATTAAAGCCTCTGCTATGTACAAACTATAACAATATCAAGAAAAGTATTCAGATCACATTTATTTACATAATATTGTCTACAATAATCTGACCTGGTTACTTTTTTATAAATGCTTTAATTTTCATATTTGATAATGGACTTAAAAAGTTGTAATTTCATGATTTTTTTACTGCAAATATCAATTTTTTTCTAGTAGAAGTATAAATGTAGCAAAGTCGTACTTAAAACCACATAAAGTAGAACTGTTGTTGTCAAGTGAATTAGAAATAAATAAAATTAAAAATATATATAATTTCGTACCTTTTACCTATATTCCATTTATAAACCAGAAACGCCTGAAAATTCTGTCAGTTCCGCTGGGATTTCTCGGCGTTTAGACGCGTGTAGTGTTGCTCAACGTTACTTTACCTCTCGCTCGCACGGTTGATCTCTTTCCCTCGCGCAGCTCTTATGGACTGAGCGGAGCATATCGTGAAAGTTACTCTACTTAAATATACATTATTTTTATGTAATTGTCATATTAGTTCTAGTTTTTAGTGTATTGGTGTTTATATTAGTATTAGATTAATTGACTTGGACTTTTATATTTCGAGAATTTCAATTTATTACCAAAAATAAAAAATTAAACGGAAAAAGATGGATAGAAAAAAGAAGAAATATCCTTGTGTCAGTAAAAATAGTAGTAAAAGTAGTACTAAAGTACAAAATGTACAAGGTAGAGGCGAAATTTGTATGAAGAGGCAGTTTTTATTTTCCTTCGGTTGTATATACCCTTTTTAAACCTACACCCCGTATAAACATTACTAAAAACGACATTTATGAAATATAAAAGGGTAAAAAATTATACTACCACGATAAAAGTAAAAGGAATATTTTTGGAAAAAAAATTAGTAAGTTATATATTTAATGAAGTAGAGCAACCTTCATCTGTGATCTCGAACGTATTTGTGCACGGGGGAGAGCACCCCCGCTAATGGCTTTATTTTTTTAGGTTAGGTTATGCAATGATTCAATCAGTTCTGCCTGGGCCTAGCTAGTTAAGCCTAAAATATTTAGGCTAAACTAGATTGTCCTGGACTAAATTAGTATATCCTGACGCGTAGGATAAACCGATTTGACCTGGAACAAACTAGTTCGGCCTGAGACCGTGTTTGGCCATAAACATATATAAAAGAAGAAATAAACCTACTTACATTCATGATCAGTTCTGGTTGAAAATTTTAAGGGAGCATTGTAAAAGTATATTCCCTTTCAATAAAATTAAAATCAGCAAAAAAACTACTTGGGATTTCTGTTCATTTGAGTTGATAGCTCCTTCGTTTCTGGAGTTGGTTAAAAATCTAAATCTATCACAGGTACATATTGATGAAAAATGTTAACCTTTCTTTCCCTAATCTTTATCCACATAATATTTTAACAGGTCATATTTTGTTAGATATTCTTTAGCCTTTTGATCCCAATCATTGTTGTTGACAGTACGAGGACTTGGATGTGGAAGGTACAGCACCTGGCAAGGAAGAAGACCACACTATTACTGCTATACTATTGACTTTCCATAATTTTTTAAACAAGACATCTTAAAATATAACTAAAAACAGGAATGACTTGGTGTATATGAATCACAGGACCAGTGATTGCTAATAGGTTATACACTATTTAGTCACCTCTCCTTATACCTAAATAGTTAATACTATGAGTTATAAAGCAATTAGCCGTGTAGTAACAGCGTGATATGAGGTAGTGGATTCTCTTCCACTACCTCATATCATCCCGTGGGTGTCGGTAGAGGCAACAGAGGAAAGGTGAAATAGGAGATAGGTAGCAGCATTTTCGAAATATGACACTTACAGACACACCTCTATTATGATAATAAACAATATCTATCAAGGAAGTCCATGCTCAGCAAAATACTTTTTTTAGAAAAAGGGTGACAAATTACTCAGTCGACCTGATATATTAGATAGATTACATATTGTTACGTGCTTAAGGTTCGTGACAATAAAAACTGCCGATTGAATTACCAAAATTTAAACTCTTATTAGAGAACACCAATTAAAACTTAAATCACACTAATAATTAATCACACTAATGACTTTTAGTTCACTTTATTTCGCTCCGAAGCTTCGCTTGTATTCGCCAAATTCAATACTGCCCCGATCGCGGCTTGCAGCGGCTTTAAATACACCTTTTGCACCGAAACTCCAGAATATTCCAGCAAATACGGGCGCCGACCGACCAGGCGCAGAAGGTTCGAGTGTGGGGCCTTCTAGAAAGCTTAGTTCTTCTGTTCGATACTAGATGGCGCTGTTGGTAAAAAGTTCAGGAATGGCATTTTCTAGAAAGCCCTCCTCGCTCTGTTCCCCGACACTAGATGGCGCTAGTGCCAGGTACCAGACGTTAACTTAGGCGCGCAACAATATATTGTCAATTAAAAATCAAAATGCAGATGAATTGTCACCCATATGAATTAAGATAGGTTTCCTCGATTCCAATAAATATGACCTCTGATTACAGAATAGAGACACTGAGTATAGACTATAGTTGTAAAGCAACCGTTGACAACGGATATTTATCCAAAGCAGCAGATACGCAACCGTTGTCAACCGGTTGTTTATCTGACTACAGACGAAAAAGGATGGTTATGTTTTACCGTGTAAAAAATTCTTTCACCATTAGAATGCTATTATGACTGTGAAACGTAGGATGCGTTTTATTATAGAAGGCACAACTATCAACGAATATGTTTTTATAGCTAAACTCGTAATGTACTTGACTGATTTTGAAAATTCTTTCACCATTACATTGCTAATGAGGGTGTTAACTGTGTGATTAAATTATATTATTATAATAATTATTGGAGTGATTTATATTTTTAAATAAATACCTAAGATGATCAACTCCAATTATTATTTTTACAATTTAAGAATCGTATTTACACAATTAACCTACTCAGGTTGATTATTATAGATATACGTAATAAATCTAAAATAAAAAGAGCTCCACTTCAACGAAAAAATAAACCTAAAAGTTGTAAAAAAGTGGCCAAATCATACAAAAATCCTATCATTATCACCAGCAATTTGAAATTACTCGTTTTTAATAGTGTTTGTATAAATGACAAAGTAGTATTTGCGGTTTTTTTAAATATCCTACTTATATCTCAAAAAAAAATAGACTATTATATATTGTAGGGCTTTCTGTGGTTTATTCATTACCAAGAAGAAAAAACTTATTGCACAAAAAAAAATGTTTTTATCCATTTCAAGCCATCAAAAGCGGTTGTCAAACGTTGAAAACGAAAACAACGAAAATCGTTGACAACTGCCTGCACATCTGTAGTTGAGACACTCACCAAGTAACACTGTAGCATTAAGCTGCTTTACGCCGGTGTTCTGTAAGAGCGTGGTCTTTTCTCAGTCGGTCTGATACATTGTGCTAAAACTATATTTGCAGCACGGCTGTACTTAGAATATGGACTTTTGATGGGCTGTGGTCATGAAGTTGATGATTATAGAGGAATGATAACGCATGATAAGTATGAGGCCAGTATGGTAGTTCAAGGATTTTTTATAGAATGGGAGGTGACAAACATACACACAGTCCACCTATTGGTAAGTGTATGCTGTGGCCCATAGACATCTACAATTATCTCAGATTAAGAATCAAAATGCAGATGCTTTGTCACCCCTGAAAACTACGATAGAATGCCTTGTTTACAGTAAAAAGGGTCTCCGGTTTTCTACACTCATCCTACGAAACACAGAAATATTAAGCTGCTATTTTACGCTGCTATTTTACGCTGCTATTCAGTAAGAGCCGTGATCCTTCACCAGTCGAGCCGACCCATTCGTGCTATAGCCATAATATAGCTACGACGTGGCTCTACCTCTTAAAAGGTTAAGTTTTGAGTTTGATCCTTGTTGGTAACACTGATATTGATAATAGCAATTGTATGTGGTCTGTTACCACATGCTCTTCGGTATTGGTAACATGGTAAGAAAATTAACAAAACTTAAAAGTAAAGCCCACCGCCACGCTTGACAGGCAAATTGGTGATTTCAGTACCAGATACCTTGCACTTCAAACGCTGCTCTTTGTCGCCGGTCTGAGTACGCTGCGTCTAGCGCAATCGTGACTGTCATACCGCCACATAAATATAAGATATATATATATATATATATATATATATATATATATATATATATATATATATATATATATATATATATATATATATAATAAAAACCGTTAGTTGTAGTTGAATCAGTAAGCTAGGCCTCTCAAGGAATGGAAAAAAGAATTTTCTCTTCCCAGGGTTCGCTAGACAGTTGAAAAAACCTGATATTGAAAAATAAAATTAGTGATGTCGTCTAATGTAGTATAAATTAAGTGAAATATACCTTTATAGTTTTAGATTTTGACGGTAGATATTGCTCGATCGCCTTGTGGGCTCTAGTTTCACAGAACTTGCCCACCGCCACTATTGTCTGTACTTTATAAAGCTCGAGAACCCTTATGAAGGTCTGATCGCAAATTTCATATAAAGCTTTCATTTCTGACACCTGCAATAACAAAGACCAATAATCGTGTCTACAGATTTGCTCAATTTTTGTCTATCATTACGTGCGAAACAAAACAAAGTAAATATTAGGGTAAGCACTGTTCGATCGACATTAATTTTAGACGACTTCATTCGATTATAGATTGTTTTGGCAAACAAGAGTTCAAACTAGTGACCCAATTATTTGTTCGACACATACTGTTACCAGCATATTAAGGTCCACTGCTGAAAATGGGCCATATTTGCCACAGTTACCATGCTTGCAAGCGGGTTAGCAACCGCAGTGTTTTTATTTTTAGTCATTATTACGAAGACACTGCTGCCCATCTCCAGATTTGTATCCTTCTGTCGGCTCTTACGACACTTACGGGATGGTATCGACACATGCAAGTGCAAAATACAACTAAGGCTGTTGCAGCAATAATTATTTTCATCCAATATTTAACATTGCGTCAACTTTTAATCGACTTACAATTGTTCACAGGATACATCAATGGTTCATCATGTCTCCTTAATCGAGAAAACGATTGATAAACGACAATCTATACACACTTTTAAGATGCCATCTCACCTTTTATTACATATAGTTGAGAACCTTGATTTTGAATCATTACTCTAAAGTTTATGGAATATATTTTTTATATTTTCTCTCCCTTTCTGGGAAGGATTTGCCTTAATTTGGGAGTCAGATTGGCGATACGTTACTTTGCTATAACACATATTTGACGACCTTATGGCCTTCTAGTGAGAACAACTAGTTACTGTTTTGCACAGTGGCTACCCTCCCCTCCCCTCATTTTCGTAGTACCTTAAGTAATATGAAAATTATTGTTAATAACTTTAATAAGTGTGTGTGTACAAAATTATTTCTATGTTTAAACTTGCTATGCTACATTCATCGAAATAAAATTAAAGTAACAGCTTATAATACGTCCCACAGCTGGGCACAGATCTACTCTCATTACTGAGAGGGTTTTAAGACAAGAAAATGTTCGCCGCGCTGTCCTAATGCGTGTTGGCGAACTTCACATGTCTACGTATTATTATTTTTTCTTATTTCTCAAACATTTCGTCACGATGTTTTCTTCATAAGCGAGTACGTGGTAAATTAGCACTTAAATCGCAATTAACAATTTGTTTAGCGTCGCCGGGGACGAAACAGGGTTGCTCGCGTACTGCAAAATTTACACCGAGCGCTTAGCCCCTGAGCTACCACGGCTCATTGATCATCATCAAAATAGTAATAAAATAAAAGTATATAGTAAGTTATTATATACTTTTATTTTATTACTATTTACGAAATTAGCTGTTACTATTAGTAACAGCTAATTTCCAGATGTTTTGAGATTTTTACTTGCCATCATTTAAAAAAAGAACGAAAGTACAAATTTCATTATAGGCAACGCCACGAGACGTGGAAGTGCGCAGAAGCTAAAAATAGGTGTCGGCACGGTGAGGTGTGAGATACGGGAAGCGAAACCATAGCAACGAGCGACGCGCTACTCCCAAGTAGTTTCTCCCTGCGTCCCGTCGCCCGCGCACCTTCTTGTGTCGTCTTGTGTACTATCGATATCGAAAGTGTTAGCGACTATCTGTTATAAAATTTTAAATTTTTGCGATTATTACTGTACTTTTAAAAATATTGTTCTATAATATTTTCAAATAGTGTGCAAATATTTATTACTTTATAAATTATTTTGGGACTATTTAAAATAGCGTAATTCGTAGTGTATTGTATAAAGTTGTAAATATTTTGTTATTTTCTACAAGATGATTTTTTTGCAACTTATTGCATGTAAAATATCCTTATAATCGAAGGCTATCGCATAGTATAGTTTAAACAGCAATTACAAATACAAAAATACAAATACAAAATATGTTATTTTTTCAACTAAGTGTACATAAAATGCAGAATATTATTTAGAAGCAGTTAAAACCTAACGATGATATATAAATATATCGTTCAGTTTTCGTGGAGACTTGATGTGTAGTTATAATGTTGACCTTTGACTTTTTACATATTAAAATGCCATAATAAAATTTTCATTTTTCTGCTTGATTTAATTTCTTCTTTCGTGGCGCGACCTATACCAACAAGCATTTATGCCTACAATCTGTCGAAGTTGGTGGATGGTGGCCATCTTGTGTATGGCGCTAACCACCAACACTCAATTTTTTTGTCTTTTTGTTACGGAGCCAGTAAAAGAACAGGATTTGAGGCAAACATTAATCTTTGGGGGTGGCCACACTCCTATAATCTTCTTTTTTTGTAGTAGACTAAAGCTGTTCACGAGCTATAGTAGCCACTTACCATCATGTAGACAGTTAACTTGTTTGTCGCTTAAATAAACAAAAAAAACAATGACTCCATGATGGACATCAGTTGGGGACCATCAATGTCAAAGAGCCGCCACTATATTTTTTTAAGTGAAAACTTCTTTAGAATCATTGTGATTTGAAACTCAAACGAAAAAGCGACACTAAAAAGAGACAAACATAGATATCTATAACATTTAGCTTGCGAGAGAATGAGATAGAATACAGTATACAGTGTTTCCTATTGTGTATAGAGATTATGCACAGGGTATCTATGAAGGAGATTCATTGATCTCCAATTTTTATCATTTTGTCTAAGTGACATCGTCGGAAGTTCAAGACGCATTCGTTTCATAAATTTAAAAAAAAAAACTTAAAAAATATTGCCCGGTTGTGCATGTTGTGTGTGCATTAACGTGATTTCGGTTTATTATCGTAAGAAAAATGTATATTTACCAAATAATCTTTAAATTTTATTATTTTTAGTAGATTGTTCCAGAAGAAAGAAAGATTATTGTAATAAGTGCTTCCTGTTATCCAGTAACGCCACTATTTATTTACAAATAATCTGTTAGTGATTGACGACGTGCCTAAAATGGATTTTTACCTTATATTTAGTAGTGTCACCTAATGGGAAAGAGCTAAAATGTTTTCCTAATAAATATTCAGCGTAATATTGCTATGTTTGGCTAGAGAGCGTAACACACGAGCGTGCTCGCAGTTTTTGTATCCAAATGTTCCCAATGTCCACTCTATAGTATATATATATATATATATAAAAAAAAAAATATATATATATATATATATATATATATTTAAATCTCTGGTTGATAAGAATATTTAAGTACTTGAGATGATAAAATTTAACTTATAGTCTATATCATATAGGTATAATGTTTGTAAATATATCTTATATATAAAAATGTATGTTTGTTCGTATTTTATGCGCTATATCGTTCATCGGATTGCGGTAAAACTTTAGTCAAGATTTCGGGAACGTAAAATGCTTTTATATAAACTTTTTAAAATCTATTTTATTTCTAATTATAATTACTCAATTAATATGTCTTGACAAAAGTCAATGTTAAAACGATCTGGCCGCTCCCATAAGCTGTGCCTGATATCTCATGCAATACAGTTAGTGGATACTGTGGAGAACTTCTATATATACTGTTTATGATTCGGAATGTTGATAGCGCCATTTAGGCTTCGGTGTGTTTCGCTTGTAGTGTAACGACAGCGCCGCTACATCACCCCCTGCTCAGACCGGAGGTCGATAGTGCAGCCTTGTTGCTGACGAATGTGCAAATAATGCCAGGAGATTGCCTTGTAGTCTGCGGTGAGTCGAGAAGAAGGCAAGTAATCTGCGAGAGTGCTGTGAAGCAGAGGCGAGCAGTAAGGCGCAGAGCCGTGCCTAACACTGTAGCGCAGAGTGTAGCTTGAAGGAACAGGAAGCATTATTATTCCAGTGCTGCGATGAACCTTGTTAAGCTAGATGGCTTGCAGGGTATGAAGACTGCAGACGATATCTGCTCGGGAGCGAATGGACGGGGTATTCTATGACGATGATGAATCTTGAAGTTTCCGAAGGTTGTTGGTTGCGTGTTTAGATCACGTCGGATGGTCACCACTGTGGGTGTGGAAGGAAAAGGGGAGATCTCCCGCCGGGCAAGGTCTTCTGCCCAGGGAGCAGCCAACATTCCGAGTGATAGTTCGGAGAAGTTCTATATATACTGTTTATGATTCGGAATGTTGATAGCGCCATTTAGGCTTCGGTGTATTTAGCTTGTAGTGCGACGACAGCGCCACTACAGGTACAAACCCTAAAAACCCTATGGTCTTGTGGTTGAACTACTTTGTCAACATATTGCTTACACCTCCGCAAAGGTTATAGACGTAATTGGACCCGGTAGGTGGTGCTGTTGTAGAATCCTGATATCACCTGTGCAAAGCCAGGTAAAACATTTATTAAACTTTGTAACAATATTACTATAAACTATAAATAAATAATATATAGACTCTATATTCGTCCTCATTCTCTCAAGGTTTAGTTTTATAAAGGTTTCACTTCTACAACATAGGTACACATGCTTTTTGTTAAAAGTGCTTTCTAAAATTACGGGAGACTTCGCGCAACAGTGAACTGTGTGAACACAGTTTTGCGCCCAATGCACTGTTCTGTTTAGTGTGCACATTAGAATTGATTTGTATGCCTCGTTGTTTTAGAGATTGTAACCATGATCGGTGATCATGAGGTTCGGGTCCGAATCCCGGGTCAGGCTAAACTCAGTTATTGGGTTTTTCAGGCAAGAAATTCTCTGGGGCAGTCAGAAGTCAGGAAGTTGGCGGTGACCCACGGAAAGCACATAGAGCTGTTGGTCCTATCGAACTATGAGAGAAAGCGAATAGAGAGTGCTCCTATGTTGGCACATACATTACCTGTTGAGACTGGCTGCCGTGACCGAAATTCGGTCGGGAGGACATTACATAGAATTGCTATTTACCTTTTCTAGTAAATAGCAATTCGATGTAATGTTAACATAAAGATATTAATTACTTTGAAGTCGCCAGGTGTGAGATTGCATCCATTGCTTTTCATCCATTGCTGGTTTAAATAGTTGTAGACAAAACTCGTTTCGAAAAACTTCTCTGGTGTACCGCAAATCTCTTTAAGCAAGCCCCAAAACCTTTTGCCGCTTATCTGCCAGGAAGATTTCCATTATAAATATTTTGAAAACCACACATATACCTGTTCACTCTAGTATGTAAAAATAATATGACAATGTACTTAATTATATAAATTGATTATCAGTAAAACAGATATGAATGCATATGTAAAACCAAGACCGTTAAACATCCATTCACAACTTTTTCTGTCACCAGAGCAGTGCCACTTATGAATGAGGTATACTGCCACTAGGAATGAAATACAGTGGACCCCCGGTATACCAGCCCCAGTCTAATCCGGCACCCCCTGTAATCTGACGTGGTCTATTATTTATTATTGAATATTTTTTGATAATCTTCACTAATGCATGATTGAACAAGTTTTAACTTGTATGCACCACCACTATTGTGCTCGACGCGTAGGGTATTGTTTTGATTCTGATTGTAAAATTGATTCTGAAAATGGTAGAAAGATCATAATTTTCCTCAAAAAGCGTTATTGCTTCTTAAATTGATTTATTCATAATTTTTGATTATTTTAGTATGTATGTTTGTTTGTAAACAATTATTTCCTAATGTAAAGTTATTGCATATTTTTTAAGCATAAATGACGTTAGTTTTATAACAAAATGTAAGCTCTCTATTGTGTTGTTTAATTTACTACATTTGACATACATAATGAAGTATGATTTGTACTTCAGAGTACAAATCATACTTCATTATGTTATATGTACATAATACATTTATATAAAATATAGAATCTTATCATTGGATCTGTAATTTGTCGGAATACAAGGTACTCTTTTGAAAAAAAAATTCTGGACTATAGGGGCAGGTACTTAGGCAGTACTCTATAATCTGACAAATTCGATAGTTCTACACTGCCCTGTTAAATGTTTGTCGGATTACCGGGGGTCCACTGTATTTGTTAGATATCAAGGTGGTGATAATCACAGCAAGGTGAAGTTAATTTGCTAGAAGCTTCCTGAAATTTTGGTTTTATTTTATTAATAAGTTCAGAAATGAATAAACCAAACTACTGATACTCCTAAAAGTTGAAGAATTTATAAAAAGTTATAAATGTGTACAAAATTAAAGAATATAGCACTGAATTATTGTTTTGTGTATATACCTACTCTAGAAACTGAGGAACTTTTAATTAAATTGCAACTATTCAATAATGAGGACACTGTGTGGACCATCTGTATAGGTAATTAGGTAACAAATAAGTTCACCTTAGCCCCGTAACTAGCGACATCTGGTGAGCGTAAGATTATTAGACCTCATTTTGAATGTATCACATTTATATTGATTTGCAGCTCTCTTGTTACCCAATATAGTGAACCCCCGGTAATCCGGCCCCTGTCTAACCTGGCAGGGGGTAATCCGACATGGTAAAATATTTATTATTCAATTCATTTCATACATTTGTTTGTACACGATTATTTCGTGATGTAAAATTATTGCATGTTTTGTAAGTTCAATGGCATTAATGAAGTTAATTTTATAATAAAATGTAAGCTCTCTATAGTGTGGTTTAATTTACTAAATTTGACATACATAATGAAGTATGATTTGTACTTCAGAGTAGATAAATATATAACATATAGAATCTTATCATTGGATCTGTAATTAGTCAGATTACCAGGGGTCTACTGTACTTGATATACTGATGGAACTTTTGTTGAAGTAGTAAAGTTACAGCCTATACTGCTAGACATAGGTCACCAACTGTGCTGCTCTAGTACATGGTGAACAACTTCACCTTTTCTAGGAATATATTATTTTTCAGCTAAGCATGTTTTCTTTAACAGCTGAGCTTGTGACGCCAATGGTTATCCCTCTTAAATTGCTTGTGTACTATTAAAATAGTAAGCTCTTAGCCCCTAAGCTACCACCGCACTTGTTTTTCTTACCATGGTCAAAATTGATCAGCAAGATCACCATTCTTATTAAATTGTTGGTTTGACGGCCTTGCTGGCCTAGTAATTGTAAGCGCGACCGCTAATCATGGGGTCTATGGTTCAATCCCAGGTTGGTCCAATATCAGTTAGTGGGTTTTTCTGTCAAGAAATTCTCAGTAGCAGTCCTGAGTCAGGAAGTTGGCAGTGCTTCACCGCCATGATTATCTCCCTTCAGTTCAGTCAGATTGACTTTATGTTGGACTATGAGAATGAATATAGAGTTGGAATGAAAAAGTCCAACTGGGTAATTCCAACTTTAACCGAGAGGTCAATCAACGGATTCAACTCATAATAAAAAATGTATTACTTTGCAACCTTCTGCTAACTAAATACAATGATGTGTCTTACCTGAATTGAAGAGTACCTCCCGCCCTCCCTCAATTTCATGCGCTAACTCCGTCACCACTAGTCCCAGAACCACTACTCCCAACACCACTACTTCCAACACCACTATTCCAGGTAAGACACACCATAGACGACAATACGACACGTGTTTCGCCTCTACATGAGGCATCCTCGGGTGATGTAGACTCTACTGACCGCTAAGGAATCAACTCAGTTGGGCAGCGTTCAGGAAATTACAACACGCCTTCTCGCCAGGCATACCTCAAAACTAGATTGTACAACCAGTAAGTGTTGCCGGTGATGACCTATGGATCTGAGACGTGGTTCTTTACCGCTGGCCGTATGATGAAGCTCAAAGTCACTCAGTATGCTATGGAGAGGCCTATGCTCGGGTTTCTCTGCATGAAAAATTTAAGAATGAGGATATCTACAGTAGAACCAGAGTGACTGACATAGCCCAAAAAATTAGTAAGCTGAAGTGGCAATGGGCTGGCCAAATAGTGTGAAGAACTGACAACTGATGGGAAGAAAGGTTCTCAAGTGGCAGCCTCTTACCGGCAGGCGAAGTGTAGGGCGCCTCCCACTAGATGGAGTGACGACCTGGTAAGACGTGAAGGAAATGGATGGATGCAGGTAGGTCACTTAGGCAAAGTGTAAGGTGTCCCCCACTAGACGAATTGATGACCTGGTTAACATGCAGGAAATGGATGGATGCAGGTGGGTCACTCAGGCGAAGTGTACGGTGTCCCCCCACAAGATGGAGTGACGACCTGGTAAGGGATGCAGGTGGCTAAGGATCATGCTTTGTGGCATTCCTTGTGGGAGGCCTATGTTCAGCAGTGGACTTGTGGAGAGCTGCAATGATGAAAAGTCAATTGACTAATTCAGGCTGTAATAACAATTAATTGTGTGGTGATAGAGTAAGATAAAACATCAACATATATCAACCCTGTGTCAAAAAGACTACAACATATGCCCCACATTTTTTGGTTAAAAAAAAGTTATCCTTGATTAGAAATTTCTCAGTGGATGCATTTTACATCCACAAATTGCATGCAGACACACATTCAGTGCTAAAACAGTAACAAGCAGATCATACAAATATTTATTTTGCTCAGGATTCAAACTTATGGCTCACAATGTTGCTCACAAATACTTAGCCACTATGTTTTCAATTCTAATAGAGTGAGTGTCAAAATTTATTATTTCAAGTTGAAAAATTTAACATACAAAAGTATAAATTCATGATTACCTCAGTCCTTGGACATTCAAAACCTCTAACAGGACGTGTTTCTACTTCTTTAGGTGGTTTACCAACTGGTCCTTCTATGCCTAACCAGTCTCTCACGGAACTCACTTCACCAAAAGGTACCTGAAGATATATATACATTTTTTTATATAATATATCCATGATTAAAACTACTTTTACGGATTTTATCGCGTTTATTTTTACCTTTTATTTTTAATTCCCTGTCTGCAGTCTGCAGTTTGTGATCATATCCTAGACGGCCCCAACCATTACATCAGATTTGATAGACCACAAATCCTCGCGAAAGAACACCGATTCCTACCAAGGATGATACGTGAGGCTATTGAAATTAAAAAACATCCTAATTTCAATAGAGAAGGAGGCTGGGTACTACCACCTGCTTGGGATCCTATAATCAATAAAATTAAAACTAAACCCAAGCATACCACTGCAAGACCTCAGGACATAGTCAGTTCATTTTGCATAGATCGGACCATAAACAATAATTAAAAAAGCTGAAGGTACTCCGGGTTTAACAATGACATCGGGACGTCAGTCATCTCAGTCCCCCCGTGACCATGGGTGCTGGAAAGCGCCCGAAACGTCGGGAATTAAAAATAAAAAGTAAAAAATAAACGCGATAAAATCCGTAAAAGTAGTTTTAATCATATGCAATGTTCGCGTAAATATAAGAAATCATTATAATATATCCATTAAAATAAAACACCACACCAACTAGCCAAAAGACCATAAAAAACAATTATGTAGATAATTAGAAAATAATTATTATAGGCCACACAAATACATATGAATAATGAGTGAAATTTTATCCTAGGCAGGTAAGAAATCAGCATTAAACATTATGCTTCTTTGGTACCAAGCTATCAGATATTTAGTAGACAAATTGTTGAGATAGTCTTGAAATAGGGTGTAAAAAAAATCTAATTATATATGTATACATATGTTAAAAACTACTCAATAAACAAACAAATTAGATTTATTTTTAAGCCACAGTTATTCTTATTTTTCATGTAACGTGCGTGTACGTGGTATAGGCACATAAATGTTATCCTCCAAAAATATTAAGTAAACAGGTTTACTTAATATTTTTTTACTGTTACTATATTATGTAAAATTAATTAGTAATACAGTATACTGTAGGTAGTAGTATTAATACAGTATATAATAAAATATATTTTATCTATTCTTACTCCAGTCTGCGACATTCCAAACGGTCCTGGATTCATACCAAAATACATGATTGGTTTCATCGAATTACAATATTTCCGAACATACAACTCGAATGTATATCTTGCGTATATTGTTGGGTTGTAAACGCATTTTACGGCTGAAGGAAGTTGAAACTTTTCAAGCTTGTTGTTAAGTTCATCAATAAAGGAAAAAAATTGATCACATAAACCGTCCTCTCTTCTATTGCTTTCAATGTTCAATGAATTTCCCCAAAAAAACGCCGAAACTATTTCCTTTTCTCTGTACTCCATATCCATAATTTCCATAAGCCATAAGATATATTTTTTTTTTCAAAAACGTTTGTAATAACAAATGTCCTTTATATGGTATGAGTTATGGCAAATTCTTTTCTATGTTTTTTACCGATATTTCAAACAAAAACAATAAATTTTTTTTGGAGTTTATGGCCTGGTATCTAGACCTTTAGGCCAAAAACAATCAAATTAGCGATGAGAAGGGCTGCCATTTTCAGGTATACAAAAAGTACTCGTTGGTTGCCATTTCGAAATTTTAAGTTACCGTGTTTTAGGATCTGGATTGTCGTGTTTTGGAATAAAAACTACAAAATTGCCGTGTACATTTTTATTTATTTTAAATTAACACGTAAGATTAAACATGACATAAAAACATTACTCTTCACAGTCATCATACAAATTTCTTATCGTACCCAAAACTTCTTCTTCGTCTTTGTTTAATTTATGTTTATTATTTTCCTTCATATTTTCTATCATTTGTTTTGTCGGTTTGAAATTTACACAATTTCCTTGGGATCGGTTAAATTGCTTAGCTAGTAAAGTTAAATAAAGTAAATAAACAGCAGTATATCTTCTTAATGTACTTTTCAAAAAATGAAAGAATGAAATGAATACCATGAACAATGAAGTGTGCGCGAATGTATGTCGGATTCGCGTCGGGATTTCCCCGCTCATAGAGTCATGACTACGTGTAGTGTAGTTTACTAGTCTAGTGAATGCACATCACTTAGTAATGTCTCATACACATAGTAATGTCTTATCGACACCCGATAAAATTTTCGAAAACAATTAGTAGTAGTATTATAGTGCCATTGGATTGTTATTACACAAAACTAAAAAAAAATTCTAAGAAAAATGAACTCTTATACCAGTTTTTACTTCTCCTAGAAATAATCTATGATGTTCATGACGTTCAAGTTAATTATTTCCGTTTTACACTCAGCTAAACTTGTATACTCTGTCCTTTATTTACAACAAAGTAGAAAATTGCTTCTAGAAAACGTAATAATTATTAAATTTAATGTAAAATTATTTAAATATATCATAGTTTTAGACAAACTTACGTGTGATACGAAATCCCTTTGTCCTTTTTATTTTGGAATAATAATTTTTACATTCTCGCATCACACAACTCGGCATTTCGAATATATTTTTTTACGTAAGCGCGTGTGATCCAAATCGCGGTTTCCGCGCCACTAAATAGAATTCTTAGAAATGTGTGAATTTATGTACAAAACTTTCCGTGCGCATATGTCATCTCTTCACCTCATCTATCTTAATATGCGGTAAACTATCACTGGTTGTCACAATATGTGAAGACAAATTAAACAAAACATTTGTTAAATAGTATTTATTATTCAGTATGATAGAATACTTTACAAATTACTTACTCTAATAATTTTCTTTTCAAAATTTTTGTTTTTTTATAATCTGTTTCTTTTAATAATGTGGCAAATTTTGAATCTAACATAAAGTTTACTATAGCTGTTGAGGAGTTCCTGCGTGTTTAGCAAACTAAATTAAATTTAAATGTAAATTTTAAGAGTCCATGCTATTAACCGTTAGAGTTCGTAAGGAGACAATGCTGGCTGCAGCAGCAATTCGTGATAAAAATCGTGTCAAACTATCAAAATTAAACTAACATACAAAATTTCGTGACCCTGCTACTATCCGTTGAAGAGTTTCCTAATGAGGAGACAATCCTTGGCTGCAGCACCAGGTCATATCTATCATATTATAGCATTGTCACTGAAGTATACAAAATTTCAACTCTTTTTCATTTCAATTTTACTTGCAATATATGAACTTAACAAGCATACGCACTAAATACCAACCAACCCAAAAATGTTTGGTAATATAATAATGATAAAAAGGTAAAAACACACCGTGTAGTACACTCTTTTTATTAAAAAACGATCATACAATAAAATAAAGGTACTTACTTGAAAAAGTAATAATGTAACATTTACTTACTTATTGTCTTCTTCGGATAGTTAACGTACGATATATTTTTATTTTTTAAAGTATTATATATACACATTTACCACGTGCTCAGCGGTGAAGGAAAACATCGAGAGGAAACCTGCACGTCTGAGAAATAAGAAAAAAATATTTCGAAGACATGTGAAGTTCGCCAACATGAATTGGGGCAGCGCGGCGGACTATTTCTTGCCCTAAAACCCTCTCAGAAAATGAGAGGAGGCCTGTGCCCAGCAGTGGGACGTATATAGGCTGTAACTTTACTTTACTTTACTACTTTATTCATACACACAGTACTATAAACAACCATTAATAATACCACGTTTTTATATTAAATTATTCAAACTTGCAACTAACGAAACAAACAATGTGTGTCGCACTGACCGTTGCGCCAGTTTAACCGGTTTTTTCCACTCTCGCCGTGTACGCGTACACATACCCCGCGTGTTTGTAGTAGTGCAACAGATTCGCACGGTTGCATGAAGCTTTATCTCTATTTCGTTTGTCTACTCAAGTGGCAAACCTCAACAAGCCGTCACAAATAGAGTGTTTGGTTGGGTTTGCGTAGGTTTGCAAGCGCTTGTAACCAATCTCATCGAGTCTCAGTTTTGACACAAATCAAATGGATTTGCCGCCAGTGCTTCCTACGCGTTCACAAAATACATATGGAATTTATAGAATAGGATTTTGATATAGGTTAATGCAACTGACATTAAAGCTCATAAACACTCATGCCTGTCACCCAGATGGTGATAGGCGTGAGTGTTTATGTAGGCAGAGACTACAGACTTCCATCCATATACCTACGCATACATGCTCGTCGTTTAAGGGTACTCTTAATTTGGCCCATTTTTAATATATCGCCAATTTGGTCGATAAATTTTCGCCTAGGACGTCCCTTTCCGACTCTGCCATTCACTTCTGCAACATAAATTTTATTTGTCACTCTTTCCTCATTAATTCTTTCTATATGACCAAACACATCATTCCTTTCTTAATCCTGGTCACCGCATCGTATTGCAAACTACGCTCTTCTTTTATCACACAGTTTCTCACCCTGTCACTCAGATTCGGCCCTAATATACTCCTTAGCGACCGCATTTTTACTGCATTTATTCTACTCTCGTGCTTCTTTTGCCACACCTAACTTTCACTACCATACGTTAAAGTAGGGACTAATACAGCATTGTGAATTGCCATACGTGCCTTTTTTTACACATTCTGCCTTTTTACAATAGAGTGTAGAGCCCCATTTACTTTATTTCCTGCATTCACTCGTCGTTCAATATCCTAATGTAACTCGGCCGCCGACGACGCAAGTAGTACTAAAGGCATTTGATGGTTAACTCACCCATTCTTAACCCGCATTCTTCAACTTTCAAATTTTCCAAACAACTGTCCATAAATAGGTTGAACAGCCACGGGGAAGCTACATAGCCCTGTCTGACACCTTTATGAATGCCAAATCAGTCCGAGTAGACCCCGTTGATCCTAACACAAGCACTCGAGTCCCTATATAGAGACTTTAATGCCTGTATCAACCCAGCGTTCAACCTAAATGAGTTCAGAGTTTGCCATAGCACATCCCTGTCCACTCTGTCATAAGCCTTTTCCAAGTTCATGAACGCACAAAAAACTTTTTGGTTTTTCGCCAAAAACTTCTCCGCGATCATGCGCATGGAAAAGACTTGATCTGTACACCCCATTCCCTTTCTAAATCCCAAATTTTTTCATCAGTTTCTTTCATAACTCTTTCAATCAGTATCTTAGCCTAAAGTTTTCCCACAGTGCTAAGAAGCCTGGGACTATATATTGGATTATATATAGGATTATATATTGGGGAAGCCATATTTGTTTTGCAAAGTAGAGCCGTACGGACGATTTATAACTTAAATTGATTTTGGCGTCGCAATATATTTTTGAAGATGTAATGTATATACGTAAAACATAAATAGCTTTGATAAGAATAAAGGTGTTTATATAAATGTTTTATTAAAGAACAATTGTATAAAAAGAGTAATAATTATATCAAAGAATATTTTAGAGAAGAATACATAAAATAAACCCTGAGAAAGAGGTGATCGCCACCATGCTAGTTCTGTTAAAATTAAAAAAAAAGCCAAACACACTATTATCCACACGTTTGAATTTGTGACGGCTTGTTCCTTTTCTTCCTCCGGTTTTGCCTAGTGTGCGGATGCGGCATTACAATCGGATTTTTTAAATACATTGTATATAAACAATGTTTGAATTATTCAAATTACATGCGTTTTAAATAACGAGATCTCATAATTTAAAAAAACCTACATATCTTATTTTTATAAGGAGTTTTAGAGGCACTGGTCTTTGAAGTCATATTTATGGGAAAAATATTCATTAATATGGTGACACTGACACCGTTTCAAAATTTCAGAGGAATATCCTTTGTCTATGATTTCAGATTTTCAGTAATTTCAGTTATCAGAATTTAGAATTTAGATCACACCTTTGTATAAATTGAAATGATTTAGATTAGATTTCAGAAACTACAGATACGTCTTCCCCTTCAATTTAACGTTTCTTGAAGTTACATTTTGTCCGTTTAGTTTCAAACAATTCAGCCTTCAGCCAGAAATCAAGATTAAAATATCGAAAGAAGTGAAACTTATTATGAATTTTGGATATATAAATGTGTTTGTCTCTCGTTAGAAAATAGTTTATATCCTTAGTATTTGTCTTCCGTACACAATAAATATTAAATTAAACAAGCGTCATTAAACCACTATCATATAGGAGTAATAGTTTTTTGTGCATTATTACCTATAGGAATACATATTAATAATTAGCTTTAATTATATATTGGTTTTATAATACCGCAGAGTACTGTCTAGACTTTTGAAAGTCTAATAATTTAATACGCCGTAGTCTATAGACTCCGCCAAAATTTCTTTCTACTCGAAATATAACGGAAATACTCCCACCATGGCGAAGGTAAGCAAGGAGCAACTAGTTTTTAATTATTTGTAGGTATATTTACATACCCGTCTTACTAGCCAACTATCAGACGTAGTTCGCACTTGTATTTCGTGGAAGCTAATAACCTTATATCGTTATTATACTTGTAAATAATACTTACATCAACTGTAAAGCATGAGTGGATATAATGAAGAAAAGGTAGATGATTCTGTAATTAAAATTATACTCATTGGTTCTATTCATGATTCATCTAATGTTATCATTCTAGGGTGGAACTGACCCCTGAAAAGCAATTAAACTTACTAAACAGAATTTAATGTGTTGATTACTATCAGTATTTACAAGAAATTAAGTGCCCACCCTAGAATTTTGGTTTGGTAGTTCAATATGCTGGGATGGGCACAGCTATGCTGGTCCTCCCTCTATACATTGCAATTATTATACTTATAAATGGCTATTAACATTTTGCTATATCCCAAGGTTAGCACAGCTTTGTTGAGCAAAGTATTATTATTTCTTGTTAAACCTGTTTATTTTTAATTTACTCATGTATAGTATAACTATGAGTTAATGTAATTGTATAAATATTATCTTTTACTTATTACAATTACAATAATTATTTCTCATTCTCTGAATTATATTTATTGTTTTAAATATTGCCAAAAATAAGCATCATTTATCACCACTTCATGAATAATACAAAATCTACTGGATTTCCATTAACACTGAGAGTGTACTCTAGTAATCACACATGGTAGGCAGATTGTTGACATCTTTGTTGTGCCTTTCTTTCAGTGAGCCTATCACTATCTCAATGATTAGGTCTTTTTTTTCAAATGTAACTTACTTTAGGATGTTTGCTTTTACAATTAGGCCTTAGATGTTTGTAATTTGTCTCATCTTTTTAACTTGTTATTTCATTTGGCAATACTGAATACTTTTTGAAAGTATTATGAAGATTGTGATATATAAAGATAATTTAAACATACACTTTCCAAGGATAGGGGGATACATATAAAAATGAAGTAGCCGTATTGGTTTATAATTTTATTTTAATACCATTAATTTGAGCGTGGGGGTGGGGTTTAAACCTGGTATTTTAGCTGTAGAGACACTATTGTCTCTGTCTTAATGATAGCTATCCATGCTACGCCATTGAGATGCATTGGGAGCACATTCAATGCCTCCTCATACCATTGATTATTTATATAAGTAGGAGTGATAAACATGATAAAACAGTCCACCTGATGGTAAAGGGATGCTGTGGTCCATTTATACCTACATTTATCATCAATTAAATAACAAAATACAGATGCATCGTCATCTCAGATGACTAAAATTGAATCATTTCATCACGTTTACAGTGAAAAGTCTTCATTTCTCAAATAACATAGGAATGCACTCCTGTAAGGATTTGTGATAATTACTATCTTATAATTTTTTATTACTTTCAGCCAGTGCTTTACTCATACTGGCGTAGCTCATGTTCATGGAGGGTGAGAATAGCTCTCAACCTGAAGGAGATTCCCTATGACATTAAAGCTGTGAGTCTCATCAAAGGTGGAGGGGAACAACACTGCAATGAATACAGAGAAGTCAATCCAATGGAGCAAGTACCATCACTGTGTATTGGTAAGCCCTTTATTAATATCACAAGCTAACAAAGCAGATTTGTTTAACTCCTCTCAGGGCATAGTAAGCTCATTCTGCATAGATTGGCTCAATAATAATAGTTAAAAGCTGAAGGTACTCTGGGTAACCTTGACACCAGGATCTCAAGTTACCTTAGTTCCCTACTTGACAATGGATGCGGCAAAGCACTCAAAATGTTGGAAATCAAATGAAAGTAAATTAACTCCTCAATCTTCTTAAAATTCCCATGCAGTCGCATGAGTCAAATCCCGAGTGATCGCATGTGACCGCACCCACCCACAGCACTTTAAACCATTAAAACAAAAATTATCGATATGTAGACGACATAATTATTTGCTGGACAGGCACAAGGAGACAACTGGATGTTTTCCTTAATAAAATAAATAGAGTCCACGAAAAAATTAAATTTAAGCTTGAATTGGAACAAGAATCATTGTTTATTCAGTCAGACGCCGATTCTTCTGAGTTTGTAGAGTCAGAATCAGAGTCTTCTTCTTTTAAATTATGGCTTCTCTTGATAGAATTCTGCCTGTCAAGTCAGTCATGGAAATGACAAGTTAATAATGGTTAAAATAAGAGTTCTCAATTTTATGAGTGAGTTCACAATCTACAACAAAAGACATCACATATTTAAAATAACGTCACCAAAGTTGTTAAGTAATTTTACAGTTTAATATTATTAGTATGAATAAAAGCACATAAAATATTTATGAAGGGAGTATACACTAGGATCAGCAAATATTGGAAATTTACGGGACGTGTGATGTAATTGGGCAGGATATCATAGAGAGAGAAAGAAAGTTTAGGGCACTCAAAGAACAGATGATTGACAGATTCGTCATCTAAGCCACATTTACAGATGCATGACCAAAGCTTTATTAAAGTTTCGATATTGAAAAAATCAGGGTTTTGATGTGATATTCATTTGGTATTTGGAATAGGGAATATATTTTAGTAGTTTAGACTGATGCCAATTACTTTGCCAAGCAGACAGAAGGCCGGAGCTTGTCTTTGGCAGGAGTCATGTGCATAGACGCATTGTTTAGGGATGGAGCCAGGTTTTGTGGCATATTTAGCTAAATTATCTGCAATTTCATTACCCTGAATCCTGCAGTGGCTAGGGATCCAAGCCAATACAATGTTCAGCCCTTTTTATGTCAGTAGTACAGAGACTTTCTATTATTTAAAATTAGGGGGTATCTAATCTTAGAATGAAAAGGACTGGATACAATACTTTGGAGTCCGAGAAAATGAGGGTCCGTTTCAGACCATGTGATTCTGCATACGAAACTGCCTCTAAAATAGTCAAGGTCTCACCTGTGAATACAGATAAGTCAGGGGGAGAGTTAAAATTTAAAATTATCCTGTATTTAGGGATCTACACTGCAAACCCTACTAATCCATCGTCACTTAACTTCGAAGCATCAGTGTACATAGTTACCCAATCATGCCAATTTTGGAGGAGGAGCATATTTAATTTGCTTCAATAGTATTTTTATCTATTCCAATAAACAATTTCAATTGACGGCTCCGTGGCGCAGTGGCTTAGCAATGAGTTACAACGCTAAGGGCCGCGGGTTCGAATCCCGCACGGAACAAGTATTTTTATGGCCTACAAGTATTTGTTACGGGTCTGGATGTTTTTCCTAGTGATTTGTTTTTGTAAACTGCCCCCACGATACAGGAGAAAATCCTAGTGTGGAGGTAACGTTTTAAAAAAAATAAGATAAAAAAGAAAGAAGATCTATTCCAATATTTAGAATAATGTCTGGATTGAAAATTAGAGCCTCGTATGGAATATTGTAAAGTGGATTAGTAAGGGATTGATAAATTGGAGAGGGAATGTTGAGCAATTTAATATAGCTTTTTATAATGCATGGCAAATCCTTGTGGGATCAATATGCAGAGTCCTTGACCAACCGACACAAGGAATGAAGTTTGGAAAGGAGAGGGTGGAGTGAATAACCTGCCACTTTGAACAAGAACCTGTCTAAGAGATATTGCCTGCGTAGAGATAGGGGGGCTCAACACATTCAACTTGAAAAGTGAGAATGGGAATGGACTTTGTGCTACCAGTTATTATATGTGGACATTTTGACTGAATTTTGTCCAAGGTATTAAGAGCTATTTTGCTACATGGCTCTAGTAAAAAGCACCCATAGTCAAAGTGACTTCTAATTAGAGCATTGTATAAAAGCTTTTGTGAGTAGGGTTGAGGACCCCACCAAGCACCAGATAGAGATTGAATTACGTTGAGATGTTTTTCACATTTGGAGGCAATATATGATAAATGAGGAATTCCTGTCATTTTGTTATCCAGTATAACTCTTAAATATTTACTTGATTTTCAGTGGGGATTAGAGTATTGATTTAAATGGACACTTCCGGAATATACCTTCGCCTAGAGAAAACCACAGTACTAAATTTTAAAGGAGACGTTGATAAACCATGCTCAAATAGCCAATTATTAAGAAAGTTAACAGCTTGGGATAAACGAGAGGTAGCCTCAGCAATAGAGACATCAGTTATGTATAAAGCTAGGTCAGCTGCATATTGCAGAATATTACCTACATAATTTACAGATCTGTCTAGATCATGGGTGTAGAGACTGTACAACAAGGGGCTCAAGGCTGAAGCTTGTGGTAGTCCCTTCCAGGAAAATCTGGCTGGTAGAAATCTTCCTTCAGAGCAAATTAATATGCGTCTATGTGAAAGTAGGTTTGATATGAAAGTTGTTATTCTCTCAGGAATGTTCAGATGATGCATTTTTGACTGAGCAGTGGGAGAACAAGAATTAGAGTCTGTAACACGTATTATTAATTTATCTGTTACGTCATCTATAATCAAGTTTGAAAAACTTATCTTCTTCTTTTTGAACATACTCCATACATTTCTTCCACCGATCAGGCGTGATTTTCGCCATACCGTCACTTAATAATGCCTTAATTTTTTCAAATTTAAATGCAGTATTTATTGTTTCTATCTACGTGCCCCTTTACATCAGCCCAAATCAACTCCATGGGTTTTAATTCACAATGATAAGGAGGAAGTCTTAGTACCTCGACGCCGTATTTCTTTGCTAATTCGTCTACGACATATAATTGACATTGGTCCTTCACCATCTTTACTTTATTTAATAATTGTATTTTTATTTCCTTTTCATCGAAACTTATATTTTTGTTACGTAGCGTACCACTGCTGAATATTAGCCTTCAACCATGTTGAGCTGGGTGTTTTTTTCCCTGTCGCCTTGAGTAGTAAGGCGCGTTATCCATAACGACAACTGCATTAAATAAACAACAAAAAATAACAATAATTTTAACAAATAACTTGTATCATCACCACGAGCGCGTTCCGAAATGTAATGAATCACTATTATTACTAAAATGGCCTCCCAAATGTTGGCAAACCCGCCGTGACCCTGACATATTTTTGCCAGTAAAACGAGACATTACGACAAATACACAAGATGGAAAGAGATAGATAATAGATTGTCAACTCCACAGTCGTTTTTAAGTCGACTTTTCGTATCACTGCTAGTTGGCCGTACTTAGCTTGTTATTCTTTTTAATTTATATTTGGTTGTCTATGTATACCTAATTAATGAGTAACTCCTTCATGGACGTGGGAACTGTGTATTATAAGTAATTTATTTGTTTAATTTATAAAGTAAGATGTTAAAGAGGAAAATAACTCTTATTCCAGATGGACATACATTAATAGAATCTTTGAGCATAATGCACTATCTGGAAGAAACAAGACCACAAAGACCGCTAATGCCGCAAGACTGCATGAAAAGAGCCAAGGTTCGGGAGATATGCGAGGTAAAACTGAAACTAATGTAATCTCATAGTTCAAATATTTGTGGCAAACTCTTACTTTATTTTTGAAAGGACTAATTATTAGTTTTGAATCTAATAAAGGTGATTAAAAAAAGTTTAGAATTACTTGCGGCTACTGATAAATGGTGGCTATTACCATGACTTCACTATTCATTGGAGCATTTTAGAGGTATCTTCATGCTTCTTTACAATCTTAGTATAAAGGACATCTGTATTACTAACATTTGTACAAGTTATTTTAAAATACATCTAAATTGTATATCATTTTATTAGGTTCAAAGCTTAAACCCTATAGTTAGGTTTATTTCTAAGGGATGACAACAAACCTGTAATTTCCCTGGTATAGGAGTTGTTCTTGAACAGCAGTAGTCACTTAACACCAGGTGAGCTGCCGCTGGGAGATTTTATAAAAAAAAAGCTCAGCTAAATATAATGTTATATTAAACAAGATGAAATTTAAGTATCTATAGTATATGTGGTAGTTTAACGATTAGTAATAATATTTAATCTTATTACTTATCGTAAAACTACTACATATACTATAGATACTTACTAATAATCTTGCCAAGTTGACATTAAACCTGAATATCGTATTTCGCTTCACACTTGAGGTGTGCAAAATTGAAATTGATGAATTTCATTGCATATATAGTGAGGTAAAGAGACATGAAAATATTGTCCGTAAAGAATGCATGCAGTAGAAAACGAAAATATGGTGTTTATGGCAAAACATTTATATAGGATTTTGTGCCTCTTATAGAAATCTACAAGCGACTAACAATTTTCTGTTAAGGTCTCGCTTTTGAAAGTCGCAATATATTTTGGCGTTTATTAATTGCATTTTACTGGAGGACCTTTGGCTGATACATACTGTAATCACTGAACTACATGTGTGCGTACGAAATATGTATTAATTCCTGTCGTAATGTGAAAATTATTTTCTATTTCTGATTCTATTTAGTACATAAATAAATATTATGAACATGAATAGCATTTCACTTAGTATTATGTATATTTAACACAATTAAAATCACTTTATAATTTACAGGTGATATCGTCGGGCATTCAACCTCTCCAAAACCTAATAGTATTGATATATGTTGGAGAAGAAAAGAAGAAGGAATGGGCACAGCATTGGATAATGCGCGGTTTTCGTGCAGTAGAAAAACTTCTTTCTGCATCCGCTGGAAAGTATTGTGTTGGAGATGAAATCACATTAGCCGACTGCTGCTTAGTACCGCAAGTGTTTAATGCAAGAAGGTAAATTTATATAATAGGTAATATTATTATAGCTAGGTATGTTGATGAATGTCAAAAGCACGAAACCCTAGATCCATAATTTCTACATGAATAACCCCAAGTTGTTTGCGTCTAATCACTACCATTTGATATAACTGTTAAAACCAATTTTTAAACAATTCTATCAAGATACAGGTGAGTCTAATAAGTCCGCAATCCTCCATATTGAATCGGTTAAAGTCAAAATCAACTCTTGAGGTTGAAACATACCAATACCTGTGTATGTCAAAGGATATAGGTTTGATAAAGCAGACATGAAGCAATTTTGGCTACTAGAATGTGTAATTGAGAAATATTGAAAAATAACCGAAGATGACATGCCTAAGCAACTTATCAGGATGCCAACAAACTCGACAGATATCGACATTGTCTTTTTAATTATTGGTCTTAATAACTTGATTCTCTATCGCACAGACAAAACCCTCGGTTTCCCGAAGGGGTTACCAAAACAAAGCTAGTGGAGAAGAGCAACAGTGTCTACTCAACGCAAGCCTTCTAATACCTTTAGCGAATCTCTTTCTCCTTCAATAGTTTGTTATCACTTATCACCCTAGGTTCTACTGGGACTAGGCCATCCTCTACTATTGTACTACTATAGACTTCTTCCGAATAAGCGATGATAGATGTCGTCCCGATGGATCTCGCACAGTCAATGATATTTTGTGACCCAGCTGACCCAAGCAGCTCTCTATATACTGGAGAGATGGTGCAAGGAATATGACTTAACAATTAACCCAAATAAGATGGTTCTAATAATGGTCAGATAAAATCAATTGCATAACCATCTACTCTTAAGACTTTTCAACAAAAAAAAAAACTCCAGCTATATATCTTGGTTAGTAAACTCAACTGGAAATAATCACATAAAAAACAAAATCAACAAGGCCAGTATAATTTTCTGGTAATGCGGAAATATTATTGGCAAACAATAGAATGTATTAAAATTATTTTTATCAATGGCAACACAAGCAAATGGTACTAAACAATGGAGTCTGATGTCAAAAACATTACTGTACCAGAAACTGGCATGTATTGCTGTCACGGGCTGCATAAGAACTACACCAACAGTGGCTTCGGAGGCTATGCTGGAGCTAGCCCCGCTTCACCTATATTATACAACAAAAAGCGACTAGCTGCCATTAGACTTAAGGCTCTAAATCTATGGAGTAAGAGTAGGGTCAAAAGGGCATTGCCCATTTTCGGCCATGGAACGCCCAACAATGTGCATTTGTTAAAAAAATATATCTTTATTTATGGTTATTAATCGCGGTATTCATTTATCCTAAAAAAGATGGGAATATTTTTGTACAAATTAAAAGTACCGAAAAGATAAGAATAAAATTAGGTAAATCATTAATTCATTAGTTTGTGAATAAAATAAAAAGTGTTGCCAATCACAAATCTCATTAAAAAATCGATTCCCCTTTTTGATCGGTTACTTATGGTGTCATTATTACAATGCTAATATAATTTTTCGATAATTATTATGATGTTACGATATATATTTAAAAGGACCGTTGACAATGGATATTTATCCAAAGCAGCCGATACGCAACCGTTATCAACCAGTTGTTTATCCGACTACAGACGAAAAAGGATGGTTATGTTTTTACTGTGTGTGCGGGTTAGTCTATGTTGAATCGTTTTTTGTTATGGTGCTTAAAAACGTAGGATGCATTTTATTATAGAGGGCGCTACTATCAAAGTAAAATACTTGACCAACTTTGAGAATTCTTTCACCACTAGATTGTTATGTATAATTTTAGATATCTAATATAGGATGAATTTTTTTATAGAGGGCGCTACTTTCAATGAATACGTTTTTTGCTAATCTCAAAAATTACTAGACCGATTTTGAAAATTCAATTGCGTGTTATCGTGTTATTTGTTTTGTTGGAAAATGCAATTGTTGATCTCTCAACAATTGGATATAATTTTGGAGGTAAGTGTGTAACATTTTTCAATTTATTAAGATTGGTTTATTAAGTGTGATGCTCATATCTGATATCTGATACATGTTTTTACACTGATTGTATATCAACTCAAGAACTTGTTTTATTTTTTCACATCTGCACAAGCTATATCTGACAAACATACTAGCTTATTTATGAGATTGACCATTTTTATCAACTACCAAGAAAGGAGACCGTTGATTTTTCATTGTTTTTGGACTGCTGGTAGTCTGTCAGGTCTTAATTATTAAATAATATAGGGCATTAAGTCCATCCTTATGCAGTAAAATTTAACTTGATAAATATTTTATTTATATTTGAGTTTAAAATAAACAAATCTATTTTTTTTTCACTTTGACTTCATTTTTTGTATTTTACATTATTTCAGTTGCCGTTGTCATGCCGTGTGTATCATAATTGCTGGCAATGAACTGATAGAACAGCATCACATTCAACTGCAGAATGGGAACCATCTGAATCATCTAGTCCATCCTCTTTGCAATCTGAAGTGAGTAATGTATTGCACCCAGAACAACAAAGCTTAGATCGTACATCACACAGTGTACTGCTAACTAATTATTTAAAAGCGCCACTAACACCAAATCAATGTTTTTTACCTGGTTGTAACAATTCCAATGGACTCAATGTTCCATCAGCATTGCGAGTATGTCTCTTTTGTGATTACAATTACTATGTACGTGTGTTATACGTGGTAGAGAAATGCTGCAGTTATATTAAAAGTATAGTTGTAGCATGAATGGGTCGGCTCGACCGGGGAAGGACCACGCTCTCACAGAATACCAGCGTAAAATAGTAGCTTAATGCTGCTGTGTTTTGTATGGTGAGTGTAGTGAAGCGGAGATCTTTTTTACTGGAAACGAGAAAATGATCATAGTCCTCACGGATGACAACGCATCTGCATTTTGATTTGTAATAGAGGATAGATGTGGATGTCTAAGGGCCACAGCAATGTCTCCAGCAGATGGTGAATCTCAGTTAATGACAAGATATGCTAATAAATCCAGAGCCGTGACTATGTGTCGATATGAGTAGTAGAGGTGGTGAATGGCATTTTTAAAACTGAATTTAAAATATTTCATCAAAATTACTATACTTCTACTCATTTGATGATAGACTGCTGTGGCTGCTGCTATAATTAATAAATTGTACACAAAAATAAGGGACAGGGATGATGCGGCTCAAATACTTGAAATAGTTCACCAAAATATGGAGACAAATAATGATTTGTCTGAGTATGCTAGGGAAAGCAATCTAAATAGAGCTAGGGCAGGCAGACTTTAGAAATATAAATGTAGACTTTAAAATGTTACGGAATTTCCTGTTTTAACTTACAGCGACTTAATATTAATTGCTTGTGTCACATACCAATTAAAGCAAGCTCGCTACTATTATGGTGAGCATATAAGATTTAATGGTTGCTACCGGATAGAACTCTGTGATAACCAGAGGAGCAGCATTATGGAAGGAATAAACTTAAGCCCTAGCTGATCTTTACTTAGGGCTAGAATTGCAAGTCATCACCATTAGTCATAAAGTGTATTTTATATATATTTTAATTAGTGGCAATGGTTCTGGTAGAAGTGCAATTAAAAAGTACTGTCGGCCATCGAACTGTTGGATGCTGTGCCCATGTTATGACAGTAATATGGTATTTGGGTTGGGCACGGCATCAGACTAATATTTTGCTTCCTGCTCAGTTCCTGAATGATGTATTGATGTGTAAATTAGAGGCAAATAATTCCTTAGCTTTCCTAGATGCGTTAGACATCCAAAATTCTAACAACACCATAGGTCACACTGTGTATAGAAAACAATGAATTTCGCCATTATCCTTCACAGTTAGTTACCGTGAGCAAATCTTTGTTACAGAGAGCGCAAGGGATCTGTGGCAGCAAACATCGAGACGTCGAGCTTCAGCACGTCAAGCAGGTTCTGCACGTCAACGAGCATCAGGGCCCGCGCTCACGTCACAGTGACCGAGTGAAGCCGGCCACAGTCAAGCATGTGCAGTACTAGCATTTGTCAGGGGTGTCACAGACAAGATTGGCTACATCTTGAAGCGAGCTGACATGAAGCATCAAGGTTCAGGGAAGTTTGCAGTTTGTGATCATATCCTGGACGGCCCCAACCAGATAGACGTATAAAAAAGATTTGATAGACCACAAATCCTCTAAAAGGTACATCAATTCCTATCAAGGACCGATACCTGAGACTATAAAAAAAAATTTCAATAGAGGAGGCTTGGTACTACCACCTGCTTAAGACCCTGTAATTAATGAAATTAAAATTAACCCCAAGCATACCATTGCAAGACTTCAAGACACAGTAAGTTCATTCTGTAGATCGGACCATAAATAAAAATTAAAAATCTGAAGGTACTCCGGGTTAACACTGACATTAGGACGTCAGTCACCTCAGTCCGCCGTAACCATGGGTGTTGGAAAGCACCCGAAACGTCTGGAATTAAAAATCAAAGAAATAAAACGCGATAAAATCGATAAAAATAGTTGTTAAAAAAACTGTATTTGTGAAAATAAAAACTTATATATCTTCAAAACCCCGACTTTTTTAAAGCAATTCCTTAACCATTTCATTGTTTTAATTGCATATTATCATATCTATATGCTTTTATATGTGGGCACCCATGGCCGAAGTGTCTATGAAGAGTGGGCAATCCCCTTTCTATCTTACAAGCCAAATATGATAAGATTCCCAAACATTTTGTGTTTGATAAGAAATATAAGATACAATTAAATAAAACTTACCAGCCAGAGGGATTAAACACAACAAAACTTAGAATTTTCACAGATGGTTCTAAAACAAATAAAGGTGCAGGTTCTGGAACCTTTTCAGTAGACCTCAATATCGTCATACACCTACAACACAGTCTTTCAGGCTGAATATATAGGTATCATCCTAACGGCCATAGCAATAGATGTCAGGAAGGTAAAAGACTTCTCCATCAGAATACTGAATGCTGTATTACATGCTCTGTGTTGCAATATGGTGAATCCGGGACTAATATATGAATGGCATCAATAACTAAATTTACTTACTTACTTATCTTCATGCAGAATCCTTACCGGGGTAGCCAGAGAGAACAGATCGCCAAGTGTCACGATCCTTACATACCTCTTTCGCTTCTTTCAGGTTCATTAACTTCTTCATACATGCACGTCTAGGTATCCGAGTACTCTTGACCTTCCCCTCTTCGAGCAATTTCCTCACATGGTCTTCGAAAGTTAGTCTCGGTCTACCTCGACACCTTTTAATATTTACTTTCGCTCTATATATTTTCTTCACCATTCGGTCTTCACTCATTCGCTCAACGTGCCCAAACCATTGGAGTACGCCCTTATCAATTTTTGTGATAAGGTCATCTTTCAATCCTGCCATATTGCGAATCTCTTCGTTTCGCTTTCGATCGGCTATGGTAACGCCACACATTTTACGAAGAGATCGCATCTCCACTGTATTCAACTTGCTTTTATGCTTCTTCTGGCATACCCAGGTTTCGCTGCCATATAACAAAGTCGGTACCAACACTACATTATGTATTGCAAGGCGTGCACTCTTCACCACGCCTTGTCTTTTTACTAATGCATTCAGGGCACCATTGACTTTGTTTCCGGCAGCGACGCGCCTATCCACATCTAAATCACATCTTCCATCCCGGCTGAAAGCACTCCCCAAGTATACAATTTCATTTACCTGTTCTAGACATTCCTGATTTACCCATATTTCACATTTCGTTCTCTCTTCGTCCTTTTCAAATACCAGAACCTTAGTTTTATTAGCATTCAAACGGAGACCTTTAAAGATCAATAACTAAATGAGGTATGTAAACTCGAAAATGTGACTGTAATGGATCAAGGGCACAGTGGATCCAAGGACAACTTACGCAGCATACAAACTGACCAGGAGAGGATCGGCTCTGGCTGCTATAGGGCCAGAACCGAGTATACCGATCCGTTTTGGTAATGTTTGTTAACTGGTATATTAAAAACTTTATTAACCCTTCAATCCACTGCATTGGATACAGATATCTATAAACATTAGGTAAAGGTCTCCATACTTACTGACCATCTGTGTGGATGTAAGCAAAAGATAAGAAATGTTTGTGAAAGAAATAAATAATCTTTGTGTCTTTGGCGGTCGACTCCGGTCGCAATATCTGCATGGGATTTCTAGGAATTTGTTGCAAATGATTCATTAAAATCGCTGTAGCCACATTAATTTTGAACTAAATGTTTTAAATTCAAGGAACTTAGATTTAACGTCACTATAGGTAAATGGTCACTACAACCAAGGTCGTAATAAATGAAATCATTGTATTTATATATATTTCAATCAGACAAGAATACTCATGAAATAACTACTTTTCCTTTGGAAGCACAGATGTTTCTCTAACAATATCTTTATTTAATATTTCTTTCAAGGTAAAACATCGATCCTTATTATGTTGTAGATTCCACGTAGATCTTCGTCCGTTCCCCATAATTCTGCGCATCGATAGAGAACTAGAAAATCACCCAGCGTTCCGTGCAGCTCATCCCTCTGCTCAGCCAGACTGCCCGCCAGAAGTCGCTAAGTGAACTTACAAAAGATTACGGATATATATAACATGGTTTAAGGAGCTGTTATTAAAGTAAAATGAGTTATAAAACCAACGATAAAAGGAAATCGAAACTTCCAACCAAATCTCTTTGGTAAAAAAATGAGGGATTGCAAAAACTAATGACCAAATAAAATTTTTTGTTATGTTTTGTATGCCTGTACATTACCATTTTTGTATTTATCCTAAATACTTGCCAGCTTAAAAAACAAAATACTAAGGCACAATTCCAGGTATACTTTGGAAAAAAATATTAAAAAAAAGTCATGGTTTATGTGCCATTGCTTTTACAAAAAGATAGTTCTTGATCCTATATTAAATAATAGCTCATTTATAATCATAGTACTTTATCATTTATGAATTGCTTATGAACCGACCTAAAAAATTTGACAGTATTTTTCATTAGTGTTTGTAACTCGATGTCACCGACCAATTGGTGTTTTTTTATCGCAAATAATATGCTCACTGCTACAATTAAAATTTCAAATCAAAAGTAGTTTAAATTGTAGTATTAATAATTTGAAGTTTATCGACTATTTGACACATTTTCTAAAAATTATGCATTTAAATTTTGTCGTCATGCCTGTATTTTATCCAAAGTATCGTTGTAAAAAAATTGTTGTTTTTATAATTATTTTGAAATTTTAAATAAATACAAATAATATGCACACTATATCCAGTTCATTTTTTTATATTATGGAGAATGTATTTATTCCTTCAAAACATATTTTACACACACATATGTGGAGCATATTTTTTGACATTACTTTTGTGTCTGTCTCTTATTTACATGTATGTAAGTCAATTTTTAATTGAATTATTTTCATATTATCGTTTTCTGACTTTTTATATAAAAACTGGTCTAGTCTTTAAGTAATAGTGATAAGATGGGTGATTTATACAAGGTTTTCATGTCATAGTAAGAATAATGTAGTGTGTATCATTATTATTATTTTGTATATGATTTAAAAATATTTACTTGTGCCATTCCATTAGTTGTACGAACATTTATACAGTAGCGGTAATTTTTATTATGTTAAACATAAATCTATTATTATACACTTTTATATTTTATGTTTTGAAAATACAAACGTCTTGACTATAACATTGTTTTATTTTTACGTAGACTAGTAATTTATAATAGAGCTCGATGGGTTCCGTCGTGTGATGCAAGGTAAAAAGTTGAGGTGATATGCGAGAGAAGAACCACTGATAATTTGATTCGGTTGGGTGACAGGTTATGACAAATGTTTGAACAGTGGTAGAGCCACGCGGCAGCTTTGCTGTTGCACGTATGGGCCGGCTCAAACCGGGGTGGTACCACGACCTCACAGAATACCGGCGTGAAGTGGAAGCTCTGCTTCCGCGTTTCGTCTGGTGAGTGCAGGTGGCCGGAGGCCCAAATCCCCCCCCCCCTCCAACGTGGTAGCGGAATTAAATGATGATAGACTACCCCAGGATGGTACCAGCACCGCAGGAGAATCCCTCGCTGAGCATCCACGATCTTGTTTCTCCACTTGTGAGCGTGGGTGCTCAGGCTGCCCCGCGTATTCTGGGGGGGGGGGGGATAAATTCCGCTCAAGACTACAACTGCTCGGGGCAAACGGAGCAACAAGACCAAGGTGACCCCTGCCACGCTGTCCGTGAATTTCTGCAATATCAGGGGACTTCACTCTTACCTAAACGCCGTCCACTACCATCTCGAGACGGCGAGGCCGGCTCTGCTCTTTCTGACCGAGATGCAGGTGTCCTCTCCGGCTGATGTCTCGTATTTCTCCTACCCGGGGTACAAACTGGAACACTCCTTTGTGCCTCGGGCTGGAGTTTGCGTTTACGTCAGAGAGGACATCTGTTCTCGACGCCTCAGGAGACATGAAGGTTCGGACCTGTCCATCCTTTGGCTACGCGTAGACAGCGACGACCATCCGCGCGTCTACGGGTGCCTCTATAGGTCCCATAGCGGTAATGCCGAAACAGACCGACTCTTCGACCACGTCCAAATGGCTACAGATTCGTTGCTACAGCAGATCCCCTCCGCAGAGATTGTGATCCTCGGCGACTTTAACGCCCATCACGCCGAATGGCTTAGTTCACGTTTAACCGATCATGCGGGGAGATCTGTTCATGATTTTGCCTTGGCATATGGTCTGACACAACTGGTTATTTCGCCCACACGGATTCCAGATGTGGAGGATCATGCACCTTCCCTGTTGGACATTCTGCTGACCTCTCACCCGGACGGATATCAGATTTCCGTTGACGCCCCTTTAGGCTCCTCGGACCATTGTCTTGTCCGGAGTGTGGTGCCAGTCACACTGAAACTCGCAGTTGCAATCTGCAGGCTGCCGCCGTGTTTGGCACTATAGGTCGGCCGATTGGGATTGGATGCGGTCTTTCTTTGCATCCTACCCTTGGGGGCGGGTTTGATTCTCGCCGGACGATCCCAACGTTGTTGCGGATTATGTCACTGTACTTCAGGGTATGGAACTTTTTATTCCTCCCTCTGTGGTGCCCATTGGAGGCAAATCTCAGCCATGGTTTGGTCGCTCCTGTAAAAATAGCATCATGCTATAAGCAAAAGTGCTACCAAGCTTGGGCTGACGCATCAGCGTCCCGGGATTTAAACACCAGCGCTCTAAAAAAGAAGTATAATTCCGCCTCTAGGTCCTTCAAAAGAGTCATTGCCAAGGCAAAGTCAGAGCACAAAGGCAGAATTGGCGAGAAACTAGTCCGCCTTCCTTCTAGAACCCGTGCATTCAGGTCTCTCGCCAAGGCTGTCCAGGGGAATTTCTGTCAGCCATCTCTTCCATCTCTGCACAGGGAGGACGACTCACAGGCCCATACCGCAAAGGAGAAAGTTTCTTCTTCGCTCTTTCTCTGCGTCAAACTCGACTCTCGATGACGGGGTGAGTACGCCGCCGATCAGCCCGCGGTGCGAGTGCTCCATTCCGGAAGTGCAGTTCACACAGCGCTCGGTTCGCAAAGCACTCCTCTCTCTGGACATCCACAATTCGATTGGGCCTGACGGAATCCCCCAATTGTGCTAAGGACGTGTGCTCCAAAGTTGGCACCGGGCTTAACGCGTCTTTTCCGGAACTCCTGCTCCCTAGGCTTAGTCAGTGAGGCGTCAAAAATAGTCTTTAAGGATATATATTAAGCAATAAAATAACATTAATAAACATAAAGTTAATATAAATACATTTCAGACATTAGATAAATAACATAGTAAATTAAAGGCAAAAATATTGTCTTTCATAATAAATAAATTTATTTAAAAAAACTTGAAAAAATATTTAAAATAAGATAAATAATTGAAATACAAGTCGAAAATATTATAAAATAAAGATAAATAACATTTATAAGATAATCAGAAAATTTGTTAAAAATTGTCTAAGTCTTAGAAGGAGTTCATGTATAAAAGAAAATTTCCTAAGTTGTAGAAGGAGTTCATGTATAAAAGAAAATTTTCCTAAGTTGTGGAAGGTGTTCATGTATAAATGAAAATTTTTCTAAGTTGTGAAAGGTGTTCGTGTAAAGATGTCTTGTATGGAGGAGCTGCCGGAGATACATACCTGCAGTTGTACATATATATGGGGTGGTCGGGAGCCCGACTGCTTGAAGTACTGTAGCACAATGACTAGTCCTATATTAGGGACTTATGATAATAAACTCAATGATACAAAAGCAATACTATAGAAGGTCTCCATGATGAATTTGCATTACAATAGCAGGGTCGTGGGTTCGAGTCCTATATATGAATGACTTATGAAAGTAAGGTCTATGATACAAAAGCAATACTATAGAAGGTCTCTATGATGAATTTGCATTACAATAGTAGGGTCGTGGGTTCGAGTCCTATATATGAATGACTTATGAAAGTAAGGTCTATGATACAAAAGTAATATTATAGACGGTCTCCTTGATGCATAAGCATTGTATGGGGTGGTCGGGTGATTGAATGCTCCTAATACTGTAGCATAATGACTAGTCCTTATTAGGGACTTGAAAAGGAATATTATGGTGGCGTGTACGCTGCTTCACGAGCAATGGGTCCGAGGTAAACTTGGGCTCGCTGACCGATTTGTCCTAGACATATCGTCTTAGTGCCGGTGGTATGCGGGTTTGTTGTAGCAATACGGCTTTCCCGTGGACATCGCACACCCATACCGTTTGTGGGCGAAGTCGTAGCGTATAGCGATGCGTCGTCTATCTTTCGGATTGGGATGATGATTGTGTTTGGTAGCACTTTTAAGGGTAACAGGCATACTCAACTTCATGCCTTAGTGCATTAGCGCTATGATACGTGAAGTTTTGTCCACTGGCGTCTTAGTAGCGTGCTACTACGACACGATGGTGCGGTTTTATATAACAACAACCTTAGTGCCGGTGGTAAGCGGGTTTGTTGTAGCAATACGGCTTTCCCGTGGACATCGCACACCCACATACTGTTTGTGGGCGACGTCGTAGCGCATAGCGATGCGTCGTCTATATTTCGAATTGGGATGAGTGTGTTTGGTAGCACTTTTAAGTGTAACAGGCATACTCAACTTCATGTCTTAGTGCACTAGCGCTATGATACGTGGAGTTTTGTTCATTGGCGTCTTAGTAGCGTACTACTATGATACTGTTACGAGCTTGAGGTTCGTGACAATAAAAATTGCCGATAAAATTACCTAAATTAACACTTTAATTTACTTTACACAATTAAAGTTAAAACACTAATAATTTAAACACACTAATTCACTTAATTCCACTCCGAAGCTTCGCTTGTTTCGCCCAAATCAACACTGCTTCGATCGCATCTTGCAGCGCCTATATATTTAAATTAGCAAAGAAATATCCAGAATGTTCAAGTAAACACGGGCAAGGTACCGAGCGTTCGAGTTTCGACTAGGCGCTGTCGGTTGAGTAATTTGTGATGTCATTTTCTCAATGCTCCCCTCGCTCTCGTTCCTGACACTAGATGGCGCTAGTGTATCGTTGACTGGAGCGCGTAACACTGCCCCCTCCTAAGACATGCTCGTCCCGAGCATTATCGGCCCCATAATAACGCGCCAAGCGATTCATATGGACGATCTTAGGAGTCCCTCTTGCGCCTTTCTGTAACGGCTCCGCAATGTCAAGGGCTGTCCTATCCCGTGGTGCACCAACATTGTACAATTTCGGTGCTCCTCTACTACGTGTCCGAGGTCCCCGCTCGGCCGCACAACTTGTACATGTACGACACCAATCCTCGACATCGTCACGATAATGGACCCAGTAAAACTGTTCTCGGACCTTCAGTAGAGTTCGTTTAACTCCCAGATGGACTATTGAACGACCATTATGGCACAACTGTAGAACATTCGGCACTTTAGCTTTAGGGACAATCATTTGCAAACGACAGCTGTCTCTTCGACCATTGTCCCATTTACGGCACAGGACTCCATCCTGAATCAGCAAGCTGTCCCATTGGGCCCAATAGCTTTTCGTGGTTGAACTCATCGCTGAGACGTCCCTCCACTTAGGCTTTGTAGCACGGGCCTTCATCCATCCCAGAATCGGCTTGATGTCCGGATCTTCCTGCTGTGCATGTCGTAGGTTGTCCTTCCACCCGTTGCTGAGGTGGTCTGTCCTGAGCATCCTCACGGATACCACCTCCTTACTCTCTTGCCTACTACAATGGTTGCAATCTTCAGGACAAGGTCTTCTTGACAATGCATCTGCGTTGCCGTGAGATTTCCCGCTGCAGTGTCTGATAGTAAAGTCGTATTCCTGCTGCTGCTGGGCGGTGCTGTTAGCCGCACTTCCTTTCTGAGACCGTTCACCTTCCCTTCGTAGGGTGTGCTCAGGGTAGCTGGACCGAAGATGGCCCCTTTCCCCACAGCCATAGCACCTAGGGCTGTATCTTTTATTGTGGTCGCGAACCGTAACTGCTGTAACCTCCCTAGCGTGAGGTGAACGATGATCCTGTCGCCGCCAGGCAGTGTCGTTAGCTGCACTACCCTCTCGAGATCGATCAACTCTCCTTTCCACGGTTCGCTTAGGCAGCCGATTCGAAGATGGCCTTTTTCCCCACAGCCATAGCACCTAGGGCTGTATCCTTTGTTGCGGTCGCGAACTGTAGCTGCCGCAACCTCCCTGACGCGATGGGAACGATGATCCTGCCGCACGGCTTCCACTTCCAGTGCATGAGCCAAGGCGTTCTTAAGCGTCTCGTGGTGCCCGAGCCTCACAGCAGCTCTGACTTCCAGGTCACGGATGCCGTCGATAAATGTCTGCACCAGGTTCCCTTTAATGAGCGCAGGTACAGACCGGTAGGCTTTTCGCACCAGCTTCTCCACCTCTAGAGCCCACTGCTGCAGGTTTTCGTTGATGCGCTGCACACGATCTTTAAGCTGCGCACGAAAGACGTGTTCCAGGTGAGCGTCGCCATATCTCGCCTCCAATGCCTCAAGGAGTTGCTCATAAGTCACTTTCTTACCGAGAGCTTCCAACACAGTTAAGGCTTGGTCGCGCAGGCCTAGGGTGAGTGCAGTCATGGCTTGGCTTTTATTCCAGCCGTTCGCCTCCATGACGGCCTCGAACTGGATTTTGTAGGACGACCAGGAAGAGGTCCCGTCGAACGGCGGCACTTTGAATCCACGTAGCGAAGGTGTTGTAGCTACTACGGGAGCTGTTGTTCCATCCCCAAGTTTGAGGTCGTCCAGCGTTTTCTTCACGTCCGCCATTACGTTGTCAACCCGATTGTTTACTTGGTCGATTCGGGTTTCGGCCTCCGACAGGCGGTTGTCATGTTGAGCAACCTTATCCTTCACCTCCCGTATCTCTTTTCCGAAGATAGCGTGAAGGTCCTTCATGAGGAGCATCTGCTCTTCCTTATCGCGTTGGAGTTGCTCTTCTAAACGACGGGCCTGTTCCTCCTGTCGGCGGGCCTGTTCCTCCTGTCCGCCCCGCAGCTGCTCTTCCAATCGGCGGGCCTGCTCCTCCTGTCGGCGAGCCTGCTCCTGCAGCATCACCATCAGAGCACCTAAGTCAGGTGCTGCAGATGTAGGAGCTACCGACGGGCCTTCAGCCAGTGGCTGGCCCTCCGACGTCTGCGGCGTTGCACCACCAAATCTTCTTTGGTCCGTCTCCTGCTGGCGTTGACTTCGGGTACGGACACCCTCCGTTTCCTCCTTAGGTAAAATCGGCATGATTTTATCCCACTTCTGACACCAATTGTTACGAGCTTGAGGTTCGTGACAATAAAAATTGCCGATAAAATTACCTAAATTAACACTTTAATTTACTTTACACAATTAAAGTTAAAACACTAATAATTTAAACACACTAATTCACTTAATTCCACTCCGAAGCTTCGCTTGTTTCGCCCAAATCAACACTGCTTCGATCGCATCTTGCAGCGCCTATATATTTAAATTAGCAAAGAAATATCCAGAATGTTCAAGTAAACACGGGCAAGGTACCGAGCGTTCGAGTTTCGACTAGGCGCTGTCGGTTGAGTAATTTGTGATGTCATTTTCTCAATGCTCCCCTCGCTCTCGTTCCTGACACTAGATGGCGCTAGTGTATCGTTGACTGGAGCGCGTAACAATACGTTTGTGATATTTTTTAGTTCACAACAATACAAACTTTGTTACCAAAGTCGATAGAGATCATGTGGGTGTGTTGTGAGGAGGCGCCACCCGTATGATAGTTGCATTGATGCTTACTGCTACTTGCGGGATTGCGTCTTGTGATGGATCTGTGGGTGTGCTGCGCCTGATTCGACGCATTCTTGTGGTTCTGGTCGATGGAGGTATACAATTAACAAGATCTTAGTGCCGATGGTAAGCGGGTTTGTTGTAGCAATACGGCTTTCTCGTGGACATCGCACACTCATACCGTTTGTGGTGGCGTCGTAGCGCATAGCGATGCGTTGTCTATCTTTCGGATTGGGATGAGCGTGTCTGGCAGCACTTTTAAGTGTAACGGGCATACTCAACTTCATGTCTTAGTGCATTAGCGCTATGATACGTGGAGTTTTGTTCACTGGCGTCTTGGTAGCGTGCTACTATGATACGTTGGTGATATTTTTTAGTTAACAACAATACAAATTTGTTACCAAAGTCGATAGGGATCATGTGGGTGTGTTGTGAGGGGGGCGCCACCCGTATGATAGTTGCATTGATGCTTACTGCTACTTGCGGATTGCGTCTTGTGATGGATCTGCGGGTGTGCTGCGCCTGATTCAACGCTCTCTTGTGGTTCTGGTCGATGGAGGTATGCGGGTGGTGATGTCTGCTGGGATGTACGGGGGAATTTGGGATGGTGTAAGCCCGACGATAGTCGTATTGATGCTTGTTGCGTTCTGCAGCATTGCGTCTCTGCGATGGTTGTTTGGTGGGACGCTATTCTCAATGGCGCTCTCTGCGTCTTGGTTTGACTCACACCTAAGTAGCTTTGCCCAAGTTGGGTCTCTTCATTAGGGGGCTGCAGACTGTCTGCCCTCCATGATGTTTTATATAACAACATAATAATATATCTCTGTAACTTTCCCACCTTTGAATAGTTGAAGGCAACTTGTTGGTGGGTGAGACAATCATGATCGAAAATGCATTTACTCAACGTCAGTGACACAAACCCTTTCTGATGGCGAATTATTACTCTTATCTTATAACTGCCTTTTGGCTATATCTGCCGTTGTATTGGTTGGTGGAGCATATGTGGGTATATACCTCATGCGGGTGGTAGCTGGCGGGAGGATCTGAGGAGACTCTCAAGGCTGCGGCCGAAAGCCGCACAACGTGGGACCCCATTCCCTTGAGGTGAGCGGTAGACTCATGACACGCTCTGCGGCTAGTAGCCGTGCTGATCATGCAATTGGTGGTGATGCCATACACTTACATCACGTCTGCAGGAGCGGCGGTCTGGCAGGTGGTGGCGCTCACGGAGGGTTTATGGCCAGTGTGCCTATTTGCCTAAACCGTGTGACGTACATTCACTGTGGCTGAATTCGTTCGTATTCTGTATGGCGTTTACATGCATTGACATGCGCGACTTCGGTCTATGTTTGTGCTTACGCACTAACAAGGGGCCAAGCCTCTTTTACTGATTCGCCAGTTATTTTGCTGTGGACTACGGTCCAGTTCCCGAATTAGCGTTCCTTTCGGGGGGAGTGCATCAAAATGCTTGGCACTCACCGTGCACGGCGTGTTTTTTGTTAATTTTTTTAAATAAATGTAGGAGAGCGAAGCCCTTGTATCGGGTATTTTGTATAAATATATTTTGAGCCTTTTCCGAGCGGGAAGGGATAATTAATAATAAATTAATAATGTAAACTTGATACAAGTGGAATAAGGACTTTTATGTTCTTAACCTTTCTCGAGCCCTGTCTTCGTGAACGGGGTTCACTTAGCTTATAAGGCACTACCAACGGCTTTCAATTGCTCTAGTGAATATTCATTCTTCCAAAAGACACCTAAAAGAACTAAGTTACTAAACAAACACAACGTAAATAAGGGTCCTAACTAAGACGATCACGCCAAAATATTACAAACGGCCTAAGTATTATTAAACCTTTTGAAAGATCATTTAGAAAGATCAAAAATATTTTGTTAATCTTGGTCACAAATATATAATGTTATTGAAAAGGGGTAAATTTATTATATAGAATATATTTAATATTTAATATATTTATTATTATGAGAGGGGGGAAGCGTTACAATATCAATGATATGTTGCAAACCCGTAACATTCATTGCTATGCAGATGACAGCACTGGTGATGCTCTGTACACCGGCCATGCCAATATTTCTCGGGAAAACGTCTCTGAGTACCGGGACAAACGTGTCTGAAGTCGAGTCTTTGCTGAACAGTCTCGGATTGGGGGCGACTAAATCTAGTCCAGTTTAACCCTCAGAAGACACAAGTTTGCGCGTTAACCGCTAAATAAACCCCTTTGTCGTATCTCCTCAGTTTCAAGGCGCTCTCCTTGTTCCCTCAGCCAGTATCGGAATCCTCGGCGTCGATATATCGAGTAACGTGCAGTTTCGTGGTCACTTGGAAAAGAAGGCCAAATTGGCCTCTAAAAAGCTTGTCGTGCTCAGCAGAGCGGGACAGTATTTCATGCCAGCACACCGCCTGCAACTTTACAAGGCGCAGATTCGGCCGCACATGGAATACTGTTCCCATCTCTGGGCTAGAGCTTCCTAGTACCAGCTTCTTCCACTTGACTGCATCCAGCGCAGAGTGGCTCGAATCGTCGACGACCGAGTGCTTTCCGATCGGCTCGACTCACTGGCGCTGCGTAGAGATGTTGCATCTCTTTGCATTTTCTTTCGCATATACCTTGGGGAGTGATCTGAGGAGTTGTTCGGATTAATCCCATCCGCCAAATTTCGTGAACGTACTACGCGGCAAACGTCCCGATACCATCCACACCATCTGAATGCTTGGCGGTCCACCACTGTACGTTTCAAAAGGAGTTTTCTTCCGCGTACGACCTGTCTGTGGAATAGTTTACCATAAGCGATTTTTCCGGACTAATACGACCTGGGGACCTTCAAGAAAAGAGCTTATTCCTTTCTAAAGGGCCGGTAACGCACCTGCAATTCCCCTGGTGTTGCGATTGACCATGGGCGGCGCTAGTCACATAACATCATGTGAGCCGCATGCTCGTTTGCCCCCTCTTCTATAAAAAAAGGCTCCTCGGATCATTGTCTTGTCTGGAGTGTGGTGCCAGTCACATTAACCTCGCGGTTGCATTCTGCAGGCTGCCGCCGTGTTTGGCACTATAGGTCGGCCGATTGGGATAGGATGCGGTCTTTCTTTGCATCTTACCCTTGGGGGCGGGTTTGCTTCTCGCCGGACGATCCCAACGTTGTTGCGGATTTTGTCGCTGATGTGGTAGTTCAGGATACGGAAATTTTGATTCCTTCCTCTTTGGTGCTTATCGGAGGCAAATCTCAGCCATGGTTTGGTCGCTCCTGTAAAAAAACATCATGCTATAAGCATAAGTGCTACCAAGCCTGGGCTGATGCATCAATGTCCCGGGATTTAAACACCAACGCTGTGAAAAAGAAGTATAATTTGGCCTCCAGGTCCTTCAAAAGAGTCATTGCCAAGGCAAAGTCAGAGCACATAGGCAGAATTGGCGAGAAACTAGTTCCCCTTCCTTCTGGAACCCTTGCATTCTGGTTTCTCGCCAAGGCTGTCCAGGGAAATTTCTTGCAGCCATCTCTTCCATCTCTGCACAGGGAGGACGACTCACAGGCCCATACCGCAAAGGAGAAAGTTTCTTCTTCGCTCTTTCTCTACGTCAAACTCGACTCTCGATGACGGGGCGAGTACGCCGCCGACCACCCCGCGGTGCGAGTGCTCCATTTCGGAAGTGTAGTTCACACAGCGCTTGGTTCGCAAAGCACTCCTCTCTCTGGACATCCACAATTCGATTGGGCCTGTCGGAATCCCCCAATTGTGCTAAGGACGTGTGCTCCAAAGTTGGCACCGGGCTTAACGCGTCTTTTCCGGAACTCCTGCTCCCTAGGCTTAGTCCCAAAATCATGGAAGACGGCTCTCGTCCACCCGATCCCTAAAAAGGCGGCCGTTTGGACCCGTCCAACTACAGGCCTATCGCTATCACCTCCTTGTTCTCCAAAACAATGGGGTCCATTGTAAACTGCCAGCTCATGAGGTACCTTGAGGATCACTAGCTGATTAGTGATCGTCAATTTGGTTTTCGCCGTGATAGGTCAGCTGGTGATCTTCTGGTCTACCTAACTCACATATGGGCGGAGGTAGTAAAGTCGAAGGGGGAGGCATTTGCCGTTAGTTTGGACATTGCGAAGGCCTTCGATCGGGTTTGGCACAAAGCACTTCTTTCGAAGCTCCCTTCCTATGGGCTTTCCAAGATATTGTGCAATTGGATCACCAGCTTTCTTGCAGATCGGAGCATCAAGGTCTTTGTAGACGAAGCAAGCTCCGATTACAAGCCTATTAATGCTGGTGTTCCATAAGACTGCGTGCTATCGCCAACGCTGTTTCTTCTGCATATCAATGATATGTTGCAAAACATTCATCGCTATGCAGATGACAGCACTGGTGATGCTCTGTACACCGGCCGTGCCAATATTTCTCGGAGAAACGTCTCTGAGTACCGGGAGAAACGTGTCTGAAGTCGAGTCTTTGCTGAACAGAGTCTCGGATTGGGGGCGACTAAATCTAGTCCAGTTTAACCCTCAGAAGACACAAGTTTGCGCGTTAACCGCTAAAAAGAACCCCTTTGTCGTATCTCCTCAGTTTCAAGGCGCTCTCCTTGTTCCCTCAGCCAGTATCGGAATCCTCGGCGTCGATATATCGAGTAACGTGCAGTTTCGTGGTCACTTGGAAAACAAGGCCAAATTGGCTTCCAAAAAGCTTGTCGTGCTCAGCAGAGCGGGACAGTATTTCATGCCAGCACACCGCCTGCAACTTTACAAGGCGCAGATTCGGCCGCACATGGAATACTGTTCCCATCTCTGGGCTAGAGCTTCCTAGTACCAGCTTCTTCCACTTGACTGCATCCAGCGCAGAGCGGCTCGAATCGTCGACGACTGAGTGCTTTCCGATCGGCTCGACTCACTGGCGCTGCGTAGAGATGTTGCATCTCTTTGCATTTTCTTTCACATTTACCTTGGGGAGGGATCTGAGGAGTTGTTCGGATTAATCCCATCCGCCAAATTTCGTGAACGTACTACGCGGCAAACGTCCCGATACCATCCACACCATCTGAATGCTTGGCGGTCCACCACTGTACGTTTCAAAAGGAGTTTTCTTCCGCGTACGACCTCTCTGTGGAATAGTTTACCACCGGCGATTTTTCCGGACCGGTACGAACTGGGGACCTTCAAAAAAAGAGCTTACTCCTTTCTAAAGGGCCGGCAACGCACCTGCAATTACTCTGGTGTTGCGGTTGATCATGGGCGGCGGTAGTCACTTAACATCAGGTGAGCCGCATGCTCGTTTGCCTCCTCTTCTATAAAAAAATTATTTTATAGAATAATGGAGACAAATGAACACAGTCCACCCGATGTTAAGTGAATGTTGTGGCCCATAGACACTACTTATTTATTTATTTTATTTGGAACACCAACAGCATATAAACGTTACATGAATACAAATTGGACATTTCGACAAAGCCATTTACAGGTATTCGCATATGTTTATTTAAATGTAAAGAGGCCATGTAAACAATAACAATAAACAAAGTGAATCCCCAAAGATGAGGAGTGTTTTCAAAATTTAAGAGTATTTAAGAATTTGTTGCACCCTCGGCGCGGGGGCCAAAGAACTCTAACGCAAACAATCTACTTACATTAAGAGGCTTGGTACGGAATAATTCTAATTCGCCGTTATTTATTGACAGTTTGTTAAAAAAGTTACTCGCACGAATAATTGCGGCGGTAGTTAGTATAGACTCTAGGAATAGCTAGTGGCTCAGTACGTCTAGCTAGTTGGTAATCTGCGCGGAACCCAGATGCTTACCTTTTCCAGCAAAGCAGGGCAATCAATGATCCCTCCGACAATTTTTAATAGATACGTAATATCGAAGAATTGCCGTCTTTCTTCTAAAGGTTAGAAGTGGTATCTATTGCATCTCGTTTGATAACCATGGTTCAATTGCTTACATTGTATTGTAGATATCACAAGAACCTTTTTTGTACGGACTCAATACGGGAAGTATACACGTTATATTGTAGATTCCAGACCACAGAGGCATACTCAAGGATACTGCGCACATAAGCACAATAAAGTACTTTAATCGGTTTAATAGATTTAAATTCATATGTAGACCTTATAACGAAACCAAGAGACTTGGAGGCCTTTTCCACTACGTAATCAATGTGCTTATCAAATAAGAGTTTAGAATCTTAAATGAGACCCAGGTCTTTCATAGATGTAACTTTGTTAAGTGACTTATTATTGATTTTATACTGATAATTTTTAGGGTTAGATTTACGAGAAAAGGTCATAGCAAAACACTTGGAAACATTCAAATCAAGCTTATTTTGAGTACAGTATTGCACATAATTATTCAGATCGGATTGAAGGCGATCAAAGTCACCAGAGCTGTTAGTGGCCATAAAGATCTTAGTGTCTTCTGCGTATAATAAGACTCTAGCATGTTTGAAACATAACGCAATGTCGTTAATGAATATAACAAAAAGCAAAGGCCCTAATAAAGAGCCTTGAGACACGCCAGAAGGAATTGTTATCCACGCAGAAGTAAAACCATTTATCGCAACCGCCTGGGATCTATTACTGATGTAAGAAGAAAACCATCTAAATAAATTGCCATGTATACCGGCTTTGTACAGTTTCTCAAGGAGCAGCAAGTGATCTATACAATCAAAAACTTTACTAAAATCAGTAAAAATAAAATCGTCCTGTAGCCCTGAATCCATTTGTGAAGAGGTGTATTCATTAAAAACTAAAAGGTTTGATACAGTCTACCTCTGCCTTAAAAAGCCATGTTGTTCAGGAGTAAAAGAAGACTGCAGTGTAGCATATACCTGTCGGTAGACAACTTTCTCAAATATTTTGGCAAATATACACAACTTGGATATAGGCTTGTAATTTTTTACATTAGAACAGCCGCCGCTTTTATGTACGGGCGTTACGAATGCTGATTTCCAGGTTATTGGCACTATACCTTCTTTTAAAGAACGCTTGAAAATAATACATAGAGGTGTAACCAAGCTATCTACGCACTGTCTTATAAAAAAAAGTGTTATACTATCAGGCCCAGCGCCTTTATTCATGTTAGTAGTTCTCAGCAATATTTCAACCTCCTTCGGATTTATATTTATGTAATCAATACTAAAATTATCTTGGCACTGATTATCAAGATTAGGTGTTAGGTTTCTAATTTTACGGCTCTTTCTCTCAGAAATGAGTATGTTTCGTAATCATACCGGTTACCATATTTTTTATATTTTTTACATTTTTTTAAAATATTTGAATTTTTCTTTTAAAACCTTTTTTAAGGCGGCTTTGTACCAAATAGGAAATGAGCCACTACAGATAATTTTGTGAGGTATAAATTCGTGACGAAGATCGGTCAGAATACGATAAAAATTATGAACTTTGTCGTCAATAGAACCGCTCGATAAGAAGACATTCCAATCTTTTTTCGACAAGTTTGAATTAATTTCTACATAATTTCCTTCTTTGTAATTGAAAACAGTTCTCTTATTGACAGTCAGAAAACTAGGTATGTCTAAATTTAATTCGATGCAAATTGATCTATGGTGTGAATACTCTGAGACAAAGGGGTGGTCACTGGGTAGTACATTTACATGGTTATTGCAAAAGACAAGATCCAAGTAGCCTATCTTTGCTATTTCTATGTTATTGTATTGGTCGAGATTACATTCATTAATTATGTCCAAAAAATTTGCCTGACTTTCGTTTAAAACACCTATTGGCCCTAATTGACCGCTTTCCATTAAGAGCGCATATTCAAATATGTCCAAGTCGAAATCTACGCGATCGCTTTGGAACGGCGTAATATTGACGCACACTACAATGTTATCTCTGTGTGCGTGTCAGGGCGAGCGTGAGGCTATAATAGTTGCCTAACGACGACTACGAATCACTTTGATCTTTGATTATATACCTGTCTTTGATACTATTTTAACTAAAATAATAAAAAAATAATTTCCATATAATGGCTTATATAGTGTATAGAAATCGGAGGCTAATATGTGGAAATTGTTTTATTCTTTTAGTAAATTGAAGTCGGCTTTACATTTTCACCCTATTGAGTATATTATAATATGTATATGTTCTAATTGAAAAATATGTATTGTATAAAATATATATCATTTGATAAACTTTTATTCTGTTTCATAATGTAAACATAATTCATCAAACTAACAATTTCATTAGTGTCGGCGGGGATTAGTGTTGCCAGGTCTAGCAAGTAAAATTTCGGGACGGAAGGTAAAAATAATCGGGGATTTGGTTTTCATATCCAGACAACTACAATGACTACAAAATATAGGTTCTTTGTAGCCTTTTTGTGCTTTATTGAGAGCCGTGGTAGCTCAGATGGTCAACGCTAACTGTAAATATCACAGTATGCGAGTAATGCGAGAAATTGTGACTGTAACTTTACTTTATTTTTGTGCTTTATAATTATTATTCGGGTCTGATCTCATAAACGAATAAGTTTTCATCCAAACATCGTAAAAACTGAATTTTTTTCATTTTAGGCAAATTAAAACATTTTTGAACTATTTGGTTTTTTTTTTTGCAGTCCCTGAATTTTTCTTTAATATGGTAGTAGCTAACAGATATAATCATTTTTGCTGTCAAAATTATGAATTAAAGTATAGAATAAGAAGATTAGTGAAAATCGGGACATTTGGCGTCCCGATCAAGGGTGAATCGGGACGTGTCACTAGACCCTTGAAAATCGGGACGTCCCGCGCAAATCGGGATACCTGGCAACACTAGCGGGAATCGAGCCCGAATTGTTCGCGTTTACGGCGAGCACTACGCCCTTGAGCTACTCAACTCAAGCACGGCTCATATGTTTTATATCTGGGCCAAGTCGAGCAAAACAGCGGCACCGCCGTATCATCATTGAGAGACTTGGTTATTTTACAAGTTATGATTTTGATGGCATATCTTTGTTTAATCATAACGTTATCTGCACTCTAGGAATTTTTCCTAAGTACATCGTTGGGGCAGTTTAAATACATTAATTTCACAAGGACAAACATCCAGACCTGGAACAATTATTTTTAGGTAATACAAATTTTTGTTCCATGTGGGATTCGAACCTGCGGCGCTCAGCGCTACAACTCATTACCAAGTCACTCCGCCACGGAGCCAAAGGTGAAAGCCAACGATTTTGTATTTTTACTTGATCCGAATTGCTTACGTTCATTACTCATTTCTAAAAAAATATGTATGAAATGAAAATTTGCCACCATTACATCATTTAATATTTAAATATTACAATCATAAACATGTTTCAAAATTACTTACTACCAAAAATATCGCTTATAAAAGTGTCAATCGTTTAAAATGCTCGATGGTGCTATAGGTAGTCAAATTTCGGGAACGTCGAAAGGAGTTTTTAAAAACTAAACTACGACTAAATTAATACGTCTCACCGATTTGGAGGTGGTTTTAATAATGAATGAATCTTAAAAAGTCTGTTCGTACGCAGACGTTCGACTCATCAACTAAGTACTAGGAATCTTATATAAAATGCTGATGTGTTACTTTTATCGCTTAGCCTAAATAATACGATATAATATATATTAATATACTAGTCTAAAACAGAGGGACGGGGTGCATCCATAACTCCTCCCTCCCCTAAGAGCAAAATTATCGGAAATATCATTTTTAATGTTTTTACGATAATTTTGGAAGTGAGGCATACATTTTTTTCTTATTATGTATATTAAAAACAATAGGAAACTTAAGGCTAGAAAACTTAAAATTACATATGTTAGAACACTGAAGTTAGAGTCTCTTTCTCCTTTGAAGACACTTGAATCTGTGTAATATATTTCACTATGTTTTAAAGCATTTGACATATACTTCACTTCGTCTAAGTTGACACCATTCATATTAATTACGCGTGTACTTGTTACATTGGTAGTTGAACGTAATTGAGGTAAGTGGATGACTGGAACTGGTAGTGCTGCCTCGTATTCTGTGTAGACACGGTTGTGATGAATGTAAGTACCATGTATCTCCAGGTCACAGGGCTCATCACTGGTTAGTATATAGGTTCCAAAAATGGGTTGCTTGCTGATCTCGTTATCGCAGTGTTTGGTAAGTGTCGTTCTTAGCTTTGTGAAAACAATCCAATTTTCTGCTTTAATTTGCTGTACTTTAACGTCTTCAATTATAATAGCGTGTTGCGTGCAACAAGTAAGGTTATTCTCAAATTTCATCAACTGTTCTATGCAGGTAAGTCCAGGGTAGAGGGCTCTATTTTCTTCGGTACACAGGAAATCATTACCAGCAGCAAGCGGGCGACAGGGTTTCGTAACTGGTAAGTAGTTCGTCCCTTTCACCAGGAGGTAAGGATATTTTGGGAATATGGTAATTGTTTCGTTTACGGATTCGCGGAAAATGGGTACGGAATAAACCTTAAAGTAATTATAGGTATTATTATCAGTTAACGGAATCTCCATTATAAATGCTATCTGGTTTTTCTTAAGGTAAGATTTTACTCTTATGGTTTGTTCCAATTTTACCAAATTAGTTTCGGTTGGTGGGTACACTAAATTTTCGGTATTGGATATTGGTTTTAAATGATCTAAGAGTTCTGTAGAATTTATAATAGATTGATGAAGTATAGATACTCTACTAAAAGCTAGGGCAGTCTCTATTTCATTTAATTTATCAAATATGGTTCGAAAATTGCTTATAAATAAATTAAATAATCCAAAAATATATGTAGAGAAAACCCAATTATTTTCTCTAGTCGTTAGATGATTTAGCATTGTCTCTACACTTTTTAGGCGTGCATCTAGCATAACGGAATTATTATTTAAGGTTTCAGTGGCATTAATAAAGCTGTCTAACATTTTAGAGACTAAGGTGAGTTTCCTAGTCACGATAATTTGGTTGTGACTTAACTCCGAGGTAAGTTTATCATATTTTAGAGCATCTTCATGATCGAGGTTTCCCGTAATAACTTTTAGAACTGACCCTAATGGATTTAGGATCCCTCTCTTAAAACGTTCCGGCATAAGTTGTTGAAATTTTTGAACGGTTAAATCGCGTATGTGGTCTGCATGGGTTTTAACGCTTATAAATTCGCGAGGGTATGGTTCTTTTACTTCAATTAGTTTACTGAGTTTACGATATTGAGCAATAATTAGATTTAGGTCGTCATAAATATTTTCTAAATTTAAAATCTTTATTATAGTCCAGTGATCTGTTTGTGCATATGCTTGTCCTTGTTTTACCGGAAGTATCCCTGGGTTCTCCTCAAGTGACTGCAGATGATGGGCCAGGATCGGCATCGCAATCATCAGTATGCACCACCTGTGGAGGGCGTTTGATATTTTTAATCGGGGCTTTAGTCTTTCTTTCACCTACTTTTATTGGCACTATATTTCTTTCGGCTTTACCTACTACTTTAGCCTTAACATATCTCGGTCTGTCTTTGCTTTTTCTTTTGTTGGTATCTTTAGCAAATACAGTCTTACCACACGGAAATGCTATCTCATCTTCACCGCCTCGCTTTTCCCTAATTTTTTCTTTAATCGCTACCATGTTTTCTGCTAAATGTTTGTATAAGAATTTTGTTCGCTTTGCATGGTCTCTTACTAAGTGTTGGAAATACTGCTTATCAATTTCTGTGTTAAATGGGCTACCCGTGTCGGTGTGTCCGAAAACTACCTCGAAAGGTGTAAGCTCTGTTACCGAATGAATGGTATTATTATATGCTAGTATGGAATACGTCATAACTGATGCCGCATCAGTAGGTTTTCTTTCGTATTTTGCCAATCTATAAATTTCTATAATCGTCGAGTGAAAGCGTTCTATAAGCCCCATCGAGTTTGGGCTATTTGGTGTTCCGATGTGTTGTTCAATTTTATATAAGCTTAAGAATTCCTTAATTAATTCATTGTTAAATTCAGAGCCTGGGTCTGAACTTATCTTTTTTGGTATTCCGTAAAAAGAAAAGTACTTCATCAAAGCTCGGACTACTTCGGGGGTAGACCTATTTGAAATTTCTATCGCTTGGCCTAATTTGCTGAACGCATCTATAAGGGTGAGATAATGCTTTCCTTCGATGTTAAACAGGTCTATAAATATTTCTTGAAACGGAGCATCTTGTGTTTGGGTTAATTGAAGTATAGGTTTGATTGGCTTCCTGTCGTATTTCATTTTTTTACACGCAGTACAACTATTTATTATTGCCGAAACGGTTTCCTGTAAATTATCCCAGTAGTAATTTCTGCGGATTCTGACTAGCGTCTCTTTAATGCCCCGGTGGCATGTCTTTCCTTCGTGATATTTAACTACAATCGCTCTTTGTTCTTTTTCATCTTCAACAAAAACTACTCGTTCCATACATTCGAAAAATTGAACCATGTCCTTTTTGAACAGGTGTATAATGATATTACTAAATTGTTTTCGATGTTCTTCCCGTTCAAAATATATAAAATATTTAATTTTAGGCCTAATATATTTCCTTAAAAATTCTTTTATTAACTCGGAATTATCTAGTGGTAAAAATACTTCTAGTACTTTTTGTTTCTTTCTAGAAATATCTTTAACCTGACATTCATTTTTGAACCACGAAAATACTAATATTTGATTTGGTTTTGCATCGATAGCCTCATGTAATATTGGTATACCGTTCGACTCTAATTCTACGGCTGAATGCACAGTTTGGGATTTACTAGATTCTGTAGGCGATCGGATTGGGTATTCGGAAACCTTTTCTGAACTACTAATCGATATTATGTCGGAAAGAGACATAGGGCTCGCGGGAACAGTACTTGAGTCTGATATTATTACAGTGGACGTCGAGTCATTATGTCTTTTATTTTCAGCATTTAGTTTTTCAATTTCCTTAACAACGTCTTTTAAATGGTCCCTAAGCTTACACTCTTTGCTGTCGAAGTTAACGTCCATAGAATGACCTTCGTCGTCTGAATTTAGTGCATTAATTTTTATTCTGGATAGGGCGTCGGCATTTGTATTCTGTTTTCCATTTTTATAAATAATCTCAAAGTCGTACTCCTGTAATCGTAGTCGCCATCTGGTGAGTTTACTGTTTGGTTCCTTTAATGAGTAAAGCCAAACTAAGGGTCGATGGTCAGTGTAAATTACAAATTTCCGTCCGTAAAGGTACGGCCGGAAATGTTTTACAGCCCAAATAATAGCTAAAAGTTCGCGTTCGATGGTGCTGTATCTACTTTCCGTGTCACTAAGCGTCCTACTAGCGTATGCAACAGGTCTATCACTACCAATAGGGCCCTGTGATAGGACTGCTCCTAAAGCTATATTTGAGGCGTCGGTTGTGAGGATGAACGTCTTTTCGAAATCCGGGTACTGTAGTAATGGTTCACTCGTAAGTATTTCTTTACATTTTTCGAACGCACTTATATATTTTTCATCGATGATTATTTTATTTCGCTTTTTGAGACATGCAGTTAGGGGTTGTGTGATTTTAGCAAAGTCCTTTATGAAGCGTCGATAATACCCTACCAGCCCTAGGAAACTTTTAATTTCAGTTGTTGTCTTAGGTATAGGAAAATTTAGCACAGCTTTAATTTTGTCAGTGTTCGGTCGTAGCCCTTCTTTCGTAATGGTATGTCCTAAATATAGAACCTCCTTCCTTAAAAATTCGGACTTGTCTAATTGAATCTTTAGATTAGTCATCCTAAGTCTGTCGAATATTGACCGTAACTTTTGTATATGTTCTTCCAGACTGGTTGAGAATACGATTATATCATCCAAATATACCATGCAGTGTATCCCCTGCAATCCCCTTAACACACTGTCCATGGTCCGCTGGAACGTTGCAGGAGCTGTCTTCAAACCAAATGGCATCCTGAGGAATTCATAGTGGCCATTTTGAGTGCTAAAAGCTGTCTTTTGCCTGTCTTGCTCTTCTATTTCAATTTGATGGTAACCACTTGCCAAATCAATTGTACTGAAGTAGGAACTCTTCCCTAACTTGTCAAACAGATCTGTTATGTTTGGTAGTGGGTATTTGTCGTCGATGGTTATGTCATTCAAACGTCGATAGTTCCAAGTTTCCCAGATGCATCTAACTTTTTGGGTACCAGGTGTACAGGAGCGTTCCATGGCGAATGTGACTCCTGAATAACATTGTCCTTTAATAGCTTGTCTACTTGCCTATTTATCTCTTCTACTTGCATTGGTGCTTGTCGGTAAGGTCTGACGTAAATTGGGTCTTCATTTTTTGTACGTATTTTATGTTTAATTTTATTAGCGAAGGTCAGTGGTAGTTTGTCGCAGTAAAATATGTCTTTAAATTCTTGGCATAGTCTAAAGATTTTGTCGCGTTCCTCATCGTTAGTGTGATCAAGTCTTAGCTTAAGTAGATTTTCTTCGAGTATCTTATCGATCTCTATGTCGTCGTGGGTACCCGTAAAGTTTATGTCACATTGAGTAGTCTCGTACTTAGTAACGGTAAAAGGTCGTGTTACTGTCAATATCATTTCATTGTCAAGAACATTCTGTATGACTGTTGTGGCATAACCGTTAACGCAGTTTACCAATGCACTGGGCATTCGTACACCGCTGACAAACTCCTTATAATCAATGATTGCCTCTCCAGAACACTGGTCTGTTGGCAACTTTACGCGCTGTTCTGATCGTGGTGGTAGTGTTATAAGGTAATTTAAATTATTATTGACTATTGGTATGCAAGTTGTTTTGGTTTTAAGTACAAGGTCTTTAAGGTCTATTATTGTATCTAATTGTTTCAATAGGTCATTACCTATGAGGCCGTCGTAGCGAGAGTCGACATCATATAGGTAAAATTTATGGCAATCCGAACTCTTAAAGGTGGGTGGTAGAGGGATTTGTATCACTTCATCGTGTCTACTAGAGGCGTGGGTGCTGACTACTTCGAATGGTTCATGTGTTATATATTGATAAAAGTATTGGTATGCCTTACGGGGGCTGATAAAGGATCTAGTACTACCTGTATCTACCATTAATTTTGCATCTATTTCAGGAATATAAATATAGGGTAATTTGAGATTCGGATCACAATTTAATTCTATAACTTCTTGTCTCCTATGGAGGCTTTCATGTGAAAATTTTCAATAGTTGGAGTTTGAGATTCGTCTGTAAGTTCGTTATAAGTCATTTCGTCAATGGTTTCCTCAGCGGATGGTGTCAGTTCATTGTCATACTGTTCTACATACTCGTCTGTGTCATAGTACTCGTCATAATACTGTCCGTCATTTTCTCTTAAAGTTAACTCATTTAATCTAAAGCCAGGCTGTGGCCTTGGAGGGGCTGTCCTCATGGAAACGTCAGTCTCCTGAAAATTGGGTTTCTGAATTTGTGGCTTATTGCCGAATTGCGTAGTTGGCATATGTCCAAATTGCTGTTGAGGTCTTTGACCAAACTGTTGTGGTTGAAAGCCCAATTGTGGACGGTAACCGAACTGTTGTGGCTGAGAGCCGAAGTGTGGGCGATAGCCGAACTGTTGTGGCTGAGATCCGAATTGTGGGCGATAGCCGAACTGTTGTGGTTGTTGGCCAAGTTGTGGCCGATAACCGAATTGAGGTGGACGGTAACTCATCTGCTGCATCAGTTGAGGTCGAAAGCCAGATTGGGGCATCCTAAATTGGCTTTGATTTTGAATGCCGAAATTAAATTTTGGTGTACTATTGCTTGGTAATACTGGTTTGTATCCGTAAGGTTGCATTACTGTGTGAGGCGTACCACCGAATTTGAATCCTTGCGTTGGGACTGATGTTTGAGGCTGCCTTAACCCTAAACCGCTACTACCGTGGACACGATTTCGCATATTGTATTGATCGTGGAAGTTGACTTCCTCCAGTACAATGCTCAGCGCGTCCTCTAAAGTCGCTGGCTTCTTTAACCTCACTATTCGAACCATATTCTCGGGAAGATTGTATAGGAACACGTTTAGGGCCGTATTATTGTAAATTGCCAATTTAGCGCTTTTAAGATTACTATCATCGGATATGTTTACTTTTGAAATTAATAATGATCGAATACTTTGAATGCGGTTACAAAAATCTTGAAAGCTTTCACCGGATTTAATTTTTAAGGATTCTAATTCAATACTAATACACTCTTCGCTACGCGGGTCTCCGAAGTGCTGTGTTAACAAATCTTTCAACTGGGACCATGTCTCGACATCCTCACGTTCCGATAAGAGCGACGCCGCGTTATCTGTAAGCCTACTAGTTATGGAGTGATATACATATAAATTTTGTTCTTCGTCACCCCTATACCTACGAATGACATATTCAGATTTCCTCAAAAATAAATTTAGCTGTCTTTTATCGCCATTAAAAAGTGGAATAAGCCGTAGCATCTCTATAGGTATGGGATTAATTACAACGGTTTGTCGTTCTGCTGCCTGTGGTTGTTCCATCGTTATAGAGTAATGCACGAGTCAGAGGATTCAGTTAATATAGTGCACTATTTTATGCAATAACAAAACATATAAGGTAGAACACGCTAAAGCATATAACAATGTAATTTATAAAATAAAAGTTAATCTAACCATAAATTTTATAAAATGTGTAAATATAATAAAAAGAAAATAAATGAAATAAAACTATATTATATCTCTAGCATTAATAAAACATATATTAATTAATTATCTTTTATAGTAAACTTTTAATTAGATTTTAGTTTATTACTTTTATAAAAGTCTTATTTATTTTAAAGCGTTCAATAATCTCTGTGCGAAAGGCACTCTGCGTCCCTTAAGCTTATCAGCGTTATGTTATGTCTACAGTAACGGAGTGTCTATTACTAAATGGAATTAATTAAAAACCAGATACGTTATAATGAGAGAAGTCCGATCTCAATAATAACAAATTAAATTAAAAGTGAAGGATAACAGTGGTATCAAGGATGGTGAAAAGTTTTACTCACCAACCAGCTGCTATTCCCATGCCTTCCGCTTCCACTTCCCTTGATGACAAATTTATTTGGTTCTTGAATTTGCCCAACAGCTAATCGCACCGCTATCACGAATCCAGGCGAATTTGGACACCTGAATATATCGAGAGACGGCACAGCTTTCACGAGCAAATCCTACCGGCTGCGCCAGTCAAATTTCGGGAACATCGAAAGGAGTTTTTAAAAACTAAACTACGACTAAATTAATACGTCTCACCGATTTGGAGGTGGCTTTAATAATGAATGAATCTTAAAAAGTCTGTTCGTACGCAGACGTTCGACTCATCAACTAAGTACTAGGAATCTTATATAAAATGCTGATGTGTTACTTTTATCGCTTAGCCTAAATAATACGATATAATATATATTAATATACTAGTCTAAAACAGAGGGACGGGGTGCATCCATAACTAGGTATCTAGTTATAGTATGATGTAGTATAGCCCTATCGGTGTACCAACGCGATCGCGCGGTGTCGGTGAGAAAAAGTAATACGTCCTGTCGTTGGGATTACCCGGAGCGTACTGAATCGGACGGCTTTTTTTTGCGCCCGAAGCAAATATGGGCAACCCTCCGGAAAGCGGGGGAGGGAGGTTGAGAATGCTCATAGCATACCACGCAGCCGGCTGCGTGGTTATGTGGTGACTTTTACCCACTAAACTCAACCTTTTAGGAATTGGCTTAACGATCTGACTAGAGATCTCTAAGCCGTATACGAACGCGACCCTCCTTGGCAGAAAGGAGGGCGCAGCAATCGGACGGCGTCTGCGCATGATGTTTTATAGTATTTTTAAAATAATTATATAAAATAATTGACAAAATAAAACGAGCAAAAAAAATTTTTTTTTTGGATATTTAACATTACATGTATTTTGATAAAATAATTAAAGTAGATATGTTTATAAGCAAATACATGGAAAAAATTACATTGAAGTAGACATTTTTGGTGATTTTATAATATTATTTTATAATATGAAATCGAAATATTTTCGTAATTTAGGTTTTGCTATACACTAAAAGACTTTATATTCCATTATAATAACGCTTAAAATAAAGTATTTTAGCTTATAATAACGGTTGTATTCAACCTGAAAGATAACTCTGATGCATATTTTCGTAAAACACTGTGAAGGGATTGTCTTCGCCCTAAAAAACCGTCATTAAAAAATATGATTTTGCATTGCTATGTACTAAATAAAGACTTCATCTTTCTAAAGCCCTAATTTTCAGCAAATAATCTCCTCACGTCGTTACGATATCGCCTTTGGAAAAACCATAAAACATGTAGTTTTCGACGCGAAACGCATATGCCCTCTTAAGATCCAGCTGATATTTGGCATATTAAAATCTCCCAAGACCATAAACAGGTCGTTGGGTGCAGAGTGAAAGTTATCCCCTAGCTTACTCGCGAAGTTATCGAGTTGTGTATTCATTGAGTAGCCGCCTCCCTCATTACATAAATAAATAGTGCAAATGTGTAATGCGAGAAGGCCCAGTGTCATAGAAACCCAAATATCTTCGGCGGAGTGCCAAGCCGGGCGGCCGGCGGCGGTGAGCTCGCGGCGCACGTTCACCAGCACGCCGCCGCCGTACCGCTGCCCGGTGGAGCGGTAGTCGCGGTCACGCCGCCACACTACATACCGTTCATCAAAAAGTTCACTATCACTAATGCCATCCAATAGCCAAGTCTCCGTTATTGATATGATATCAAAGCTGCTTAAGGCCACATTTCTCTTAAATAAGCTTGTTTTAGTGCGCAGTCCCCGACCATTTTGATAAAAAATAAAACAATCTATTATTTATACTAGAATTCACGGGCAGCAATCCTGTCGCATTAAAGGTTTGAAAGATCTTCCCCAACGATCGTAAAATATTTCACAATTGTCATCAGTGAACGCCATTCACTTCCACTACAGAACCGACTTTAGCCTTACTACGACTAAAACGACATACAATACTCCCTTAACCTCAAAGCTTTCGAAACCTCTGGAATTTACAATAATTGTCGCACGTGGCCACCAATGATCACCCAAACGGTATTCTTTTTTTTTTGTATACGCTGAAGGTTTTCGCACTAACATTGATGCACTCCGATATCCTCAAACCCTCCAAGTGGATATCATATATGATGGTATCTTCAGAGCCATGCACACTTCTAAACCAACGCACAGAATATGAAAGAAGGGGCTATTTATAATGAACGCTTTATTTCAGAAGTGGCTTCAGATAAATTGGACCTAATCTAAGCCTGTCTTTGGGTGTGGTGAAAGATCGCTATGGGACATGCACGAAGAGTCACTTGACATTTGATACATGGCGATACAACAGTCCCGATTACGGCAGGCATAAAATATCTAAACAAAGATGCAAGATGTCCGGTGCTGCGATCCTCAATCCACCTGCCAAACCTGACGATTGAGGCAAATTATCTTTGCAAAGGAAGAGCCCATGTCTAGTTTTAGTCTATTAAACTATCGTGATATAATTTATTTTTGCGGAAAAAAATTTTTAAGGCAAATACATAATTATTAAATATTACGGTAATTGCCTTAAAAACTTTTTTGGTTACGGAGATTTTGGTAATAGTGGAGGCCGTACTGAACGTATCGCCGATTGCGCTCGCGATTTTATGTTACAAGGTATTTATAAAAAAATTAAGCGGCCTATTTCTTATGATTTTACTTAAGGAACAATCTCACCTGAAAATTTGGCTAACATAATAAATAACAATATTAACGCCATCAATTCAGATGGATTTTGAAAGCGACAGTAGCCTAATGGCAGGGCGCGGACCGCGAACTCAAAAAGGTCGTGGGTTCGAATCCGCCATTCGACTACTGGCGTGAACCACTCGTAACACAAGCAATTTAAGCTTACCACGAGTGGTTAAGGGGAATATTAGTAATGCTAATTGCATTGTTAATATTCTTTTTAAAAAAATATCAAGTTCTCACAACATTTTCCGATCTGGGTCCTACAAATTAATGTAGGTGCATTAACCTTACTCTAAAAGAGAAGTCGTCTTTCTCTAGATCATAATTATTTTTTACTAAACGAAGAAAAATAAACATTATTTATGATGTGCCTCATCTATTTAAGTCTGCCAGAAAAAACTTTCTTGAGGCTAGTGTTATGATGCATAATAATAAAAAAGCTCAATGGTCTCATTTGATTCAGATCTAAGAAAAAAGCCGAATGAAGCTGACATTTACTAAAGTAATAAAAATGCTTGTTGCTCCCAAATATCGTGCTAAAATAAGAATAAAAATAATCACGTAAATTTTGAGCAACACAGTAGCTGCTGTTTTGAAATTAATATCTGAGACCACTGAAAATAAAGAAAAAAGCAATGATTATGGAGTTTAGGGTGATTCTTTGAAATGCAGTTTTGACATGATTTTTACTGAAGAACGCATCAAAATAATATTCAATTTAAACATCCATTTCAAATATAATTTTATAGTAAAATGTCTATCGAGGCCTTACGTAGTTAAATGCAATTAATTAAAATAAACTTAATTTAAGTCAACAGAAAACATTAAAATCTAATTCATCTGGCACGTCCAAATGACGATTTTTGTTGCACTAAACTATTTTTTGAAATTACCTTTTGCAATAGACTAGAATTAGTAAGTTGTATCGATATGTGAATATCTGTTTTTTGATGATTTCATATTTCAATCCAAAACAATTAAATGTTCTTGGAATAACGTAACATTAAAAATTGTCCGCGACTAAAGTAATCATTCATCTGGCTCAATACGTCGAAGCATAAATTTAACGTATGTCTCAAAATATTCCAATAAATTATACCGACTCGTGATTTTTCGCACCATCCAGTCCCGACCCGGCATACGCTGCTCTCGTGCAGGCTTGTATTTTACCAATAAACTGCGATACAATATCGTGATCTGGCATTTGTCAGGTAAGTAGCATAATTAATCAATCTTTCTTTATAGATGTTGTGCACATGTTTACGTTTTGTAACGAAAACATATTCTCTAATCAAATTATTCATCACTATTAATTACCTCTTTGATTTTGGACGATTATAAATAGAGTCTGGCCCTCATTAGTTTGGTTTCATCTGGTTCTTAAGACCAGATGAATTTGAACGGGTCAGACGAATTAGATTCAATTCAAATATCATATGAATCGGTAAAGAATTGAGATTTTGTGTTCCAGATTTTTTGAATATATTTAAGATGTACATTGTTAAAACTTATAAAGTCTGTTGTCTTAAAAAGGTACAAATTGGGCTAAGCATTTTGATCCCATTTTCTTATCTTCAGATCTGTATTTTGAAAATGGCAAAATCAAAGAAACAGACATGAGAAGAAAGGCTTAGAAAAAGGGGCTAGCAGAGAAAAAAGAGATATGAAAGAATAAAATATAATGATGCCTTATAGAACGAAAAACAAGAGAAGAATAAGCAAAACTACATACGTAGAAAGGAGAAAAAGAAACAACTACCTATAAGTGAAGTGAATCCTGGACAACAAAGGTTACAAAGAAAGAGGTGGAGAAAGAACTACAAGTCATATTACCTAAGAAAAAAGAACAACAGCCCTACTAGTACAAAATATCCCAACACAAAGTCCCGCCATTAAGTCGGATACTGAACTGATAGTTTTACAAGACAACATTCGAGATCCGTCACCTTTAGAAAACCTATTTTTATGCAGAGAACCGGAGTCGCCTATAGCAGGACCATCTAGGATATTGCGCAGTATATCTCAACAGAAGATATTATCAGCTAAGACCTCACAAGATCTTCTCGATTTAATATGTTGAGACGTGTACAATGTGGATTGTTTGCATCGAACGTGTTTAGCGTGCAAGAAAAGAAAGTCTGTTATCAGGAATTTAATAATTCTATTGAAAAAAAGTTACGACCACTCTCAAACCCAAACCAGCATTCCACCGAGCCGAAACCACACCACAGGTGGACTTCTTTCACCCTATCCTATAAAAAAAAAAAAAAAAAAAAAAAAATTACGTACTGGCACTGGGAGACGAAATGAGACATGATTCAGAGTACGGAAAGAAAAATGAGAACCACTGAAAAATAAAAAAACGCTAAGCTTTCAATATATAGGTTTATGGAAAATTTTGAAGCAACACTGAATGCAATGCAATTCAGTGTTCGTGCAGTGGTAATATAGCTGCTCAACGAAAAGCTTTCAGAAACTTAAAATAACGTTTTCAAGGTAGAAAATAACACACTTACAAGAGGGTGAGTGTATTATTCACATTGATTATAGGGAAAATTATGCACTTAATTGTAATGAAGAAATACAGTCCTACCATTTCGGTGGTAGTCGTAAACAATTAACTTTACATACTTCGGTAATATATTTTCTGGATAATGAGAAGACACAGTAAATATAATTCTTTTGTACGGTAAGTGAATACATGCGCCATGATATTTCAGTCGTATGAGCTCACATCGTGTCAAACTTCGAATACATAGGTGGAACAAAGACATACATTCAAATTGTACATTCTGTCAGTATCGTAACAAAAAGATATGCTTGAGCTCTATCATAACCATTACGTGTAACTATACTGAACCTGGTCATGTAAAGGGAGCCCCAGACGGAGTAGGTGCTGTTATGAAGAAAACTGCGGATTGAGCGGTCTTCCAAAGACAAGACATAAAGGGTCTAGATGATTTTTTGATATTATGGATCAATATATGAGAAAATGAAAGTGATAACTACTTCCGAATATGACATAAGTAAAAAGGGCTTGCTTTTCCCACCTAATTTGAAAGATTTTCCAGGATGCATCAAAATGCATCAAATTGTCTGGAATTTGAACTCTCCTATGGTAACCGTTGAAAAAATAAAAACAAACTGAGTTGTACTGATAAAATAAAAACTGTATGTATCATATTGTTAATTGCAACCACATGAAGCAACTTGGTTTTTTTCTCTTGGAAAACGGATGTCAGAAATCTTTAATGGTCACCCCCCTAGCTAATACAAATAACAATGCAGGGATATCGGTGAACTCTTTTGGACAGTAAATAATGAAAAATACGTAAACGAAGAAATAATTCGAGAGTCTATTAGAACCAATGGTATACATAAAGAAAAGGGCACAAGTTTGTCACCAAAGAAAGGTAGAAGCAAATATTTAACACCAAATATTTACCAAAAATATACTTTTACAGAAGAAAAAGGAAGAAGGAAGGATAAAGAAGAACAATGTTAGCAAAAGCTCATTCTTCTGCCTTACTCATCATTCATCTGGCTGGTTCATTCATCAGGATAACCTAATTCATTAACTACTGGAAGCAAATCAGTGCCTTCAATATAAAATTATTACATTTTACGACCAGGATAAACTAATATTATAATTTATACCAAATAACAAAAAAAAGTTGAAGCCAGACGAATTAGTCGAAAACTCTCGTTTTCAAAGAATCACCCTATAGAGGTAAGGAGAACCAACTCTAAATAAAAAAGTGTCCGTAGGAAAGAACTAAATAAGGGTGGCGCCACTATAGCTCGAGGGTAAATATTAAAGAACTCTAAGTTTTTATTGCACTGTCTTTCGCCATAATTCTTTTTTACAACAATTACATTATTTTTTTAACATTTTTAATTTCAAAATCATTCTCAACGTGTTTCACGGTGACTTTATCTAGGTTATATTTACTAAATTATTTTAGACAACGTGAGTAGTTGAGGTTTTAAATACTGCAGTTTCATCAACTAGTTTAGTCACCACAAATATTAAATTCCTCAACTCAGTATATTTCTCTCCATCGACAACTGCTAAGTTCATTTCATACCTCTAGTCAATTTTGGTCAATGTACAAGGAAATACTAAAAGCTCTGTTTTTTTTTGAAATTCGATAGTGACATCAGATTAAAAATGTTCGATGTATTAACGACTATACAATAACAATAAAATCTCTAGAATGTATCTGGAAGTGTATTTCTTCAAAAGGTTTTAAATATCTAAATTTAAGACAGGCTAAATCAAGACGTTCTTGAAAATTTATTTGGAAAATAATAAGGCAACATAGTCCAACAAATAGAAATCCAACTTGCTATCATTTCAAGGTGTTATTAAAATCATCAGTACTGACTCGTCTCAGCATGCCGCTGAGTAAAGGGTGAGAGTGTCCAACTGTGAGAAAGACAGCAACAATTTACTATTTGATTTCAATAATATTTTATTTCCAGTCTTAAAGACTACAAACCAAGTAAGGAATTGCCAAATCCATGGTTATTCTGAGTTTACTACAGGAGAAAAAGTGCCACAATTCCAAATTCGAGAAGTAAATCATAAAGACGCAATTAGAAGAAATAAATGCATTTTTCAAATCATTTGTTCAGCAAGCGACTGTTTACGTAAGTGGTTACTTAGCTTACGCTGTTCTTAAAAGTGTTAGTTGTAGATAATGTCAGGCTTCATTAACCGTTTCTAGTCCAAAAGAACACCCCATTTATAATTACAATTTGCTGAAAGAGTGGTGGAACGATAAACAATCACTCACATATCCCACAATCAAGTTATGTGAAACTAGCTTTTGCCCGTGGTTTCGCTCGCGCAGGAGACCTACCTTAGGAAGTACCTAAGGGTTAAGACTATTTATTTTTTCAATCTATGCAGAAAGTACTTCTTTATATACTACATTAGAGGTTCTGCCTTCAGATGCTAACACGACCAAGTTGTTAGGTTAGCTCACTCTCAAGCAGGCCACGTAAAACTGGCCGTACGCGAAGCAATCCCTCCTAAGATCAATTCCTGCTGTTTTCTGTGACTGACCCTGAGACTTATTGATCGTCATTGCGAAAAAAAGACCTTAAGAGGGAATTGCAATCTTTTAAACTTCCCTTCCCTCCGGACCGCGAAAGCGAACAGACGTGTCCTCTGTGATTGTGTTGTTTTTATAAATAAAATAATTCTTCATTAATAAACTATAATTCGTGCGTGTATTAGGGCAACATACTCGTAACGTAGTACCATCCTGCTTAATTGAAGAGGTAAACCGCGTCCTTTGTATATTGTCAGCGTGCATACATTTGCTGCATAATTTTTGGCTCCACCCACCGCCTTTGCTCAAAAAGCTCCTGCTATTATAAAATAGCTAATCTGCAGAAAATTATTGTTTTGCTCAACATATTTAAAAATCATCATGCTTCGTTCACCGAATAAAGCAGGATCAGAATCCGATATCTCCAAACTACCGAAAACCCCTTCTTCGCTTGCGGTTTCAAGACCAAAAAGACGTCACGATGAACTCTCAAGGGATGAGTTTCTTTCGTTCAAGGAAGAAGTTATGAAATTGCTGAAGTCATGGAAAGCTGATTATGACAACAGACCATCTAACATGGAAAATAGTCTTAAAAATATAAAGAAGATAAATACAGACATAGAAAATTCACTCGAATTATGTATATCTGAAATATGAGGATATGCAAAACAAAATAAATAATGCTTGAAAAACAATGTAAAGATAATCATAAATACATTATGTCTCTGGAAAAAAAGTTGAGGAACTTTATCGAAATAGCAGAAGAAATGGCGTAGAGATACGTAATATTCCTGAAAAAGAAAAACAAATTGCGGACGTCTTGTTGTTACTTGTGTTTTGAAAACATAAATAATAGTAAAATAATATTTTTAAAGCATAATACAGTTTTGTTTTGTTTAATCATGGATGAGCCTTCCACATTTACTAGACAAGCTGATCAAAAACAGTGGAGAAAAAAGTTTTTAGCAGAAATTTTGGAAAGTGAATATAAAAAGTCTTCTCATTATAATGTTTTGCCTTCGGGTAAATATTCCGAATTGGTTGAACAAGTGGAAGACGCTGAAAAGTCGGAAAAAAGAACACCATTACAATAAAGACGACTGAAACGATTTAATGTGCTAAAAATCGGAGATGTAAAAAAACTAATAGCTTAGATGGATGGGAATATAAAATACTATCTACAGGATGATGAGCTTTATGATGTGATCTACGCAGCTCAAGTTGTCGTGCCAGGATGTTAATCGAGACATCAAAAAATATGCTAATATCACAAAAGAAATGATAAACCCCTATTAATCAATGTGTGATGTGTGTCAACAAAAGAAAATAAAAAAGAAGAGAAGACTAGTTTCAAAGCCGATTCTTCACTCTGAAATGAATAGCAGATGCCAGATGGATTTGATCGAATTTCACACACAATTAGATGGACAATTTAAATTTATTATGGTTTACCAAGACCATCTAACAAAATTTGTTCTGCGTGCGTTAACATCGAAGAGAGCGGCAGAAGTGGCCTACCACCCGATTGATATATTTTTATCAATAGGCGTGCCGTGTATTCTCCAATCTGAAAATTATAGAGAATTTGTTAATAATGTGATAAGTGATTTCGCGAATCTTTGGCCAGAACTTAAAATTGTACACGGAAAACGTAGGCACAGTCAAATTCAGAGTTCCGTTGAACGCGCTAATCAAGATATAGAGAACATGATAAGTTCTTGGTTGAAGGAAAACGATTTAACAAAATGGTCGTAGGGCTTTAGATATGTCCAGTTCACGAAAAACCGCGCCTTTCATTCTGGAATAAAACAATCGCCTTTCAAGACTTTATTTGGGATTGAACCTAGAGTATGACTTTCGACTTCATCGTTGCCGCAAGAAATAATAAATGATATTCAGGATGAGGATGATGACGGTGAAGATGATGATGGCGGCATTGTGGAAAATGACACACAGAACATTCAAGATGCTAGAAAAACGGCGGCGGAAAATCTTGAAAAGCAAGCTAAAAAATGAAAGCTTCTTCGGACAAATTCCATCCACCTACCAACATTGGAGACAATATTACTATACCAATTCCAGACGTGGACAAAGGAAGAGGTGACCTTTGAAACATCATTGGGGTTATCCTTCAGAAATGATGAGGATGCCAGACAAAGTTGCCACCAAACATGATGTATTGCAAAAATTTTATTGCAGGTACTGGTTTTTTCTTACTGGATTATTAAAGTCCATGTTAATAATATAATTAAATGTCGATATTACCATATTTTTCTGGTGATTGAAAAGTAAGAGCTTTGACTAGTTTTTTCTTTCTTTCAGAACTGAATTTGATATTTGCATTCCGAAATTTTTAAAGGTGGGCGATTTCAACTTTTATTGAAATATCGCTGAGGACTACAGCCACAAACATTCGGTTGGATCGGTGCAAGGATTTGTAAGGTGCAGCTGCGTAAGGAACTGTTTAACAAACAGGTGCAAATGCAAGAAAAAAACGGTGCTGTGCAATTCCAGGTGCCATCAGAGTACACAATGCAAAAGTAAGTAAAATTGACTTTGATCTGATTAATAAATAAATCTTGATCGAAGATGGCCCCTTTCCCCACAGCCATAGCACCTAGGGCTGTATCCTTTATTGCGGTCGCGAACCGTAGCTGCTGCAACCTCCCTTACGAGATGGGAGCGAAGATCCTGTCACACGGCTTCCACCTCCAGTGCATGGGCCAAGGCATCCTTAAGCGTGTCGCGGTGCCCGAGCCTCACAGCAGCTCTGACCTCATGGTCGCGGATGCCGTCGATGAATTTCTGTACCAGGTTCCCTTCAATGAGCGCAGGTACAGACTGGTATGCTTTTCAAACCCTCTTCTCCACCTCAAGGGCCCACTGCTGAAGGTTTTCGTTAATGCGTTGCACGCGATCTTTAAGCTGCGCGCGAAAGACGTGTTCCAGGTGGGCGTCGCCATATCTCGCCTCCAATGCCTCAAGGAGCTGCTCGTAGGTCACCTTCTTACCGAGAGCTTCCAACACTTCATGGCCTGGCCAGCCGTTCGCCTCCATGATGGCCTCGATTTTGTAGGCCGACTAGGAAGAAATCCCGTCGAACGGCGGCACTTTGAATCCACGTAGCGAACGTGTTGTAGCTACTACGGGAGCTGTAGTTCCATCCCTAAGTTCGAGGTCGTTCAGCGTTTTCTTCACGTCAGCCATCACCTTGTCAACCCGATTGTTCACTTGGTCGATTCGAGTTTCAGCTTTCGCGATTTGGGTTTCAGCTTCCGACAGGCGGTTGTCATGCTGAGCAACCCTATCCTTCACCTCCTTTCTCCTTTTCTTCCAACCGACGGGCCTGTTCCTCCTGTCGGCGGGCCTGTTCATCTTGTCCGCCCCGCAGCTGCTCTTCCAACCGATGGACCTGTTCCTCCTGTTGGCGAGCCTGTTCGTCTTGTCGGGGAGCCTGTTCCTCCTGCTGCTCTTTCAACCAACAGGCCTGTTCCTCTTGTCCACCCCTCAGCTGTTCTTCCAATCGGCGAGCCTGTTCTGCCTGCTGGCGAGCCTGTTCCTGCAGCATCATCATGAGAGCACCTAAGTCAGGTGCTGCACGTGTAGGAGCTGTTGACGGGCCAGCATCTGTGGCTAGTAGTTGGCCCCCCGACGTCTGCGGTGTTGCACCGCCAAATTTTCTCTGGTCTGTCTCCTGCTGGCGTTGACTTCGGGTACGAACACCCTCCGTTTCCTCCTTAGGTAAAATCGGCATAATTTTATCCCACTTCTGACACCAATTGTTACGAGCTTAGGGTTCGTGACAATAAAAATTGCCGATAGAATTACCAAAATGAACACTTTAATTCACTTTACACTAATTAAAACTTAAAAGACATTAATAATTAATCACACTGATTCACTTTATTTCGCTCCGAAGCTTCGCTTGTCTCGTCAAATTCAATACTGCCCCGATCGCGGCACGCAGCGGGTACGCTTTTACACTTTTACGCCGAAACATCCAGAATATTCCCCAAAATAAGGGCGCCGACCGACCAGACGCAGAAAGTTCGAGTGCGAGGCTTCTAGAAAGCTTAGTTCTTCAATTCGATACTAGATGGCGCTGTTGGTTAAAAGATTACTCATGTCATTTTCTGTAAAGCTCTCCTCGATCTGTTACCCGACACTAGATGGCGCTAGTGCCAGACGTCAACTTAGGCGCGCAACAATATTATAATGAATAAGTTCGCTATTATACTAACTTAGCGGGCAGCAGTGAACTTACATGAGAATAAAGCGCCTTTACCGCGTGCTAGATAAAAAGAAAACACCTTTGGGTCTAAGAATATATATAGTGAATATGATGGTTATTTATAAAATAAAAAATTACACGAATATAATTCAATTATGTATGTACATATTTCATGAGGTTAAATTGTAACTGTTAGGAGAAAAATAATCTGATTAGGAGTTTTTTTCTCACTTTTCTCACAAGGTCTTCTTGCAGTAGGGACATAATATAATAATAATGATTTTATTTCAGATACAAGCTCCATACTTTGTTAGTAATAAATTATATAAACTTAAAATTAATGTTAGTAAATATACAACTAAAAACAACAATACATTATGAACTTTTTAAAGATTTTAACGACAGCTTAGTCCAGCCGATTGTAGACGATAGTATAATCAAAATCCACTTCAAACTTCAAACCAGTGATTAAAGCAACAATCCGTTGGCCGTTAAGTTCTCACCAAAACCGCTTACAAGAAGTATATAATCATAATTATAGTATACTCTTTGATGTATTAGGAAGATTATAATACATATAACATAGGTAGGTACTACTCACGCGGTTAAAGAATGGGACTGAAAATGGCGTCGCCTATTTACCTCTCACTCGCACACTATTGCTATCTATACTCACACCCACCGGTAGAAAGAACAAAAAAATATGTTGCGATACGCGTTTTTCTTACGTGCTAAAACTTCAGTTCGACTTGTCATTGACATAAATGGTAACCAAATACCATAAACTAAAAAAAAATCCATGGTTTTTGATTATTATTTACTGTAAAGCATTGTTAGTTATTTCATTTTTGTTGACTATTTCATTACTTGGTATTTTTCTTTTATTATTTTATATACATTCTGTTAACAATGGAGTATAAACGCAAGAAAGTACTACATATTGCTACACGTAGATTGTATAAAACGTCATAAAGTATTTTGAGGTAGCAAAAAATCTGGAACGTTATGGCACATACATTATGGCAACAGGATCGACACTCGAATTAAAAAAGATGGTGAGTACCAAATTTATCTAGTATCTATCCGTTTGTTTATAATTAATGATTCGAAAATATTATGCACCATTAAATAATATATAAAAATATTGTATTCGCTTTTCAATATTCATTTTTTCAAGCGTTGTCCATTCTTAGGTTTCCGCACTCAAATTATGCCCCGTATCGTACCGTTACAACCTATTAAAGTCCACTGCTAAATAAGCCTCTCCCATAGATTGCCTCATATGGGGTATTTTGCCATAGTTGCCACGCTTCACATGCGGGTTGGTAACCGCAGTTTCTTTATATTGAGTCGTTATAAGGAAGATGCTGCAGCCCATCTCCAGATTTGTTTCCCTCTGTCTCCTCTTACGACACTTACGTGTTGATATGGAGTAGTAGATATTCTTACACCGCCACTACCCTGTGAAGTGCCCAACGGAACCCTATTACTGAGTTTATCTGTCTCATTTTCGCTGAGCAACTTTTACTTATTATTAGTTACTATAATGGCCACTTTAATCGCAATTAATGATACAATGAATGAATGAAAAGTTAAAGACCAAGAGGATCTTTATATTAAAAACCTCGAAAAAAGTTAATTTTCCAACGATTTTTTTTTTGCTTCTTCTTCTTCTTGCATCTGAAAAATGGTAATAACATAATTAAATCTACCTATTTTTTCTAACTAACACTATAGTAATACTACATACTCTATACTTAAATAACAAATAATGAAAACAAGATAAATAATGATAGGCTTGATGGCACGGAACCCAAGGAGACGGATTATTGTGCATGCAGGTTCAGAGAATGGATTTTTGAAGGGTACTGAGTTGGTTTTAAAGCCAAAACCAAAAAAGGCTACTAATGACTATGATGAAATGAATAGGCAAAATTTCACTAAATAAATTGAGGAAAAAAGAGATAGCTGCTCCGATTCAAATCAAGAAGATAACGATGGGATGTCCGCAATCAAAATGATCTGAGACAATTATGGTGAAGGTTCATATAGCAGAAATTAATTTTCAAAGATATTATTGATTTAATTATATGATTATAAAACCCTATAGCGTAAAAAATAAATGTCTATAGGGTTTCCTGCTTGTCTGTCATATTTGAAATGTTTATATTTTATTAATTGTTATTTAAATTAATAAAAACTTAATTTAGGAAATACATCCATTTCCGAGCATACAGGTTAAAATATAAGATTATATATATATATATATATATATATATATATATATATATATATATATATATATATATATGAGATTACAAATATAGATTAGTAAATTATTCACAGAGTATAATTAAAAACTCTTTGTGAATAATTTACTAATCTATATTTGTAAATAATTCAGTTTTATCGAAGCGAAACCAGTGCGGGCCATTGGTTATAAACATTATTTTAAAATTAATGTGTCTACTTATGTATATAATCATATTTAAATATTTTCCTTTCAATAAAAAAATCCAATAAACCGAATAATATAACTAATGTTTTAATTCACATAATAACGGTATACAGTTATTAGCGCGTTTTCGTTATTTGTATTGTGCATGTTGACGGTACGGGCTCGATTAGCTGCCATAATATATAATCCCATTCTTTATCCGTACGGGCTATATATCAAATAATTTGTTTTTGATCAATGATTATAAAGTTATCTAAATAGAAAAACCGAATAAAGATTTGTCAATTGTGATAGTTTTTCATTTTGTGACACGGCTTATAATGAATTTAATAATTAATAAGAGACGTGTTAAATATTTTTTCGTTACATTACCTTTGGTTGAATGGAACTTTATTATAGTATTATTTTAAGGAGTTTTAAATTTGATGTCATATAGCAACACTGCGCCGGCAAATGTCAAATGTATTGACTATCTAAAGAAGACGAACGACTCTTTTTATTATTCCTTGCTGATAATTTCAGAGCGCTGCGAATGCGTATTGAGTATCGGTATATTTACTTTCGAGTTTGTTTTGTTCTCGTAGAGTGTCATTATTAAAATGATTCTAGTGTTATGTTTAGTGATTAAATAACAATGCAAGTTTTAATCATCAGTTAGTATCGTGTTGTGAAAGTTGTACCTAGTGTAAGTTGTTCTGTGTCGATTTAAAATGACGGAGAAAAATAAATCCGAAAAGATGACTAACGCATCGAAACCTGTTCCCATGAAACTATTTGCCGCCTGGGAAGTAGACAGGACGCCTTCCAACTGTATTCCAAGGTTAGTTTGTTATTGTACTTTTGCTTGTGGCGTCTTGATATTATTCCTACTTAGGTCTTAGGTCTTATGAGATTATATGACTGAACTTCACATATTATATGATTGATTCTACATTTAAAATTAAGGAATTGAGAAGTGCATGCTTCTTATTAAATATTATTTGTACAGACACACCCGTTAATAACATCGTAGCCCGGACCTTATAGCCGGCTCATTCAATCTTGTAGGATTATTCAGTATGTTTACTTTTTTATAAGTAAATATTTTTCTCCTAGATAATATACATTATTGTACTTTAATCCAAAAATTACTTGGAACTAGGAATTTTCTACTTATTAACTTCTAATATTTCTAAAATAAATGTGAGTCAATGTAGAAGGAAAGAAATAACAAAAAATTTTTTCATTCAATTATTATTGTCAGACCAAAAAATTACTATTGATAAAAATTAAAAATTGTTTTAGTTGCCTTTATAATTTAGTTTTACCCTGAGTAGTGAAATGCAAATGCTTAAATACATATAAGCTATCTTATCAGCAAAAGTAATTGTTGCAAACAATACTGTTTGCAGCATTTTGTACTAGTTTATCCACATTATTAATATAATACTGGGTAAAATATCATTTACAACTTTGTTTTAAATGATAATTTTACTACAAATAAATTTAACTTGCATTTATGTAAAGAGAACACTAGTACTTTCATAACAGCATAAGTTTGGTGATAATTACAATTTTAAAGTTACTTTGTTTATTAGTATTAACTATAAATGCTGTCATTAATATTTATAATAATATAACAGAGATTCTATTTTTTTTCATGTTGATAGTTTTTTTCAATTATTCTTCTTAAGGCGATACTGTAACCAAGACCTTGTGATAGTGCATTTTTCAGAGACTATTATCTCATTAGTTATGAGAAATAAACTATATCTAAAAGCACATTATTAACGTTCGATATCCTATCATCACATTCCACACTTTAATTTGTTTTTATGTGTTATTTTCATTTAAAATCAACTTTTAAAAAATGACTAAAATTATTGATTACATGCATCTGTTGCTAAAGGTAACACTCTTAATCATTTGAGGATTACTCTAATGGAAAGATAATTTAAAAATCTATTTCATTCATTTTTTATTTAATTTCTTATGTTCGCTTTTCTTTTTTTTAATTCTATAATTAATTTAATAATAAAATCTATACATAATTCTCTATCCTGTGGTCTAAACAAAAGGTTTTACTTCATTACAAAAAGACTATGGTATTTTGTACAAAAAGACTATTGTATTTTAACTTATCAACACATATGCGTTGCCAGCGTCCCAGAAGATGGGAACTGAACCTTTGTAGAACTGATGATGTAAAATTCAGGGATTTCTAACAGGATGTAATAGTCAACACAATTAAAGGCATTACTGGTGTCTAGAAGGACAAGAAGAGTAAAATGACGATTATCCATCTCAAAGGGGAAAGACAAAAACAGGTACATACCAAGAGGATATCGGCAGCGTGAAAATCACTATTATATTTCTTTGTATTACTCAATATTATTTACTTAAAAAGATAAATTATATTCACACAAAAACTTTTGTAACAATTTTATAATAAAACACTATAGTAAAACACTAATAAAACACTAGAAAAATCCAAAATTCTACAAAACAACATCCAAATGAAAATGGCGTATGTAATGAACGTAGATTATAAATAAATATCCATTCACTAACTGACTTTTTATTGCACTAGAGGATAGAAAATTTGATAATGATTCTATAAAGCCAAGCTTCTTCATAGAAAAGTAGTATATAAATATAAGTATTAGTGGTTTTATAGTGCTGTAGGTGTGGGCAGTTGAATCCGAACGCTTGGGATTTGAGAGGTTAATTGAAAAGTTAGTTTCAAATAAATGTTTATCAGTTTCAGGATTATTATATTAATACACAAAACAATGTCTCAGTGGTTTGCTCTTTATTGTTTTTTAACTTTTTTTTTACTTTTATGATTATCCCTAGATTGGTTTGTTCATTTCTAATCTAATTGTTATAAAATATATTACAGAAAGATAATTAAACCTTACATTTTCCTAAAAAATTAACTTCCCCGCTATGAAATCTGTGAAATATTACAAAGTGCGCTGCCATGTTGGCAGAAAAATTTGTAGGTGTTAAATTTCATTCAAGAGAAATTATTATAATTATGCAATAATTGGATCTAAACATAAAGCCTTATTATTCTAAATGTAAAGCCTTATTTTAATAAAAGCTGTTCTTAATAATTATAATCTTCTAGGTGTATTTAGACACATTACATATCATCCAGTAGATGTTGGTGAGGTAACAAAGGCAAATGAAAGAGGAGGCGAGTACCAGTATTTTCCTGATAATAATAACTCTAAGTAATAATAAATTGTGGTTGCCAGTCCACCTGTGAAAGGTAACAACTTTGGCAAATATTCTATGAGGCAAGTTATGGGAGACAACAATGAACTTTTGATGGACTGTAATGAATACCAAAGAGAGAATTTCGAATACCAATTTTACAATCGAATACAGTTACCCAGTGATATGTTTCATTTTAAGTGTATGGAAAGCCAGAATACAGTGGTTTAGTTGTTACTCCATAATAGCATGTATATTATCTTCATAATTTTAAGAGCCCTTACGTTCTTGTGTGATGTTTGTTGGAGCTGACCATGGGTTATTGTGAGCACTTGCCATCAGGTGGGCTGTTAACTTGTTAGCAATTTTAATTTTATGAATAAATCATACTCTTATAAATGTTCATTATAATTTTTTTTAATTTGTCAGGGCGTAGGGTTCTTTTCCTGCATATTTCTGCTGCCAATCAGCAGCACATACTTTATAATTACAGCTTGTACGGTATTTCATCAGTCCCCAGGGGAGACAAAGCCTCTGTGACTTTCTATATTTGTTTGCAAATATCTATGGGCTTCAGCAGGGGTTTGCCATTACTGGTTGGCTGATAGTGTACTGACTTATTTGTCACTGAATATATAAAAGAATGTTATTCCATTTTCTCTTCTGTATCTTATTTATTGCTTATCTATATACTACAAATTATTGTTTAAATATGTTAGCTGATTAGTTAATGTATATTGTTCTTTTTTGAGCCATCTTTATGATAGGATAACAGTTGTGCTATTAATAAGTCAGATATGTAAACAATAAATGTTCTTAAATATTTACATATTGTTAAGTAATGGTTTATAACCACACTTAAATAAATAACTGCTATAATGTTCTATCAATGTTTAATGATGAGCTGTAGATTGCCCTGTAGTGGCTGTGTAAGAATATTCACTACCTAATATCATCCTGAGGGTGTCAAAGGGGTGTGAGAGGGGAAAAAATCAAGAGATATGCAGCAGCGTCTTTCTAATGACACCTAAAAATAAAAAGTACAGTTGCTGACCCACTTGAAAAGCGTGAAAACTATGACAAATATACCCCATATGAGGCAATTTATGAAGGTGGCCTGTGTTCATCAGTGGACATTAATCTGGTACAAGTGGCATTTATATGAAAAATCTTATAGCAAGCGTCTACTGTACAGCTCAGTTATAAGTTTCAGTTTCAAATATTTGGTATATAATACCAAATAATAGGAGCCCTTTTCTAGTTTAAAGTTTGTCTTTGCATTTATTTTTTATTTATTTACTTGCTAAATTAATTCTTATATTGAGAACCATATTCCCTTTATAACCATGGGTGCTGTAATGCACCCAAAACATGGAGAATTAAAACAGTTAAAATTAAATGCAATAAAATCTGTGAAAACAAATTTAATAAATTATTTGTTCTTTATTGTGTGTAACACCTTTATGAAAATGGTTACAATGTATGGACCTTTGTGTTAAACATTGTCTCATTTATTTCTGCAGTAATACAATAGTGCATCCATGATCCATGATACAGCATTAAGCATACAGCGAAAGTCCATTGCTGAACATGGGCCTTTTAACTTGCGAGTCGAATTTGCCTTAATTGACTCTTGGCAGAGGCATTGATGATCACATTACCGAATGTCTCATACCTTTGATGCCGCTGCCCATGCTAGACTAAAAAATCTCTAATGCCGCGTCCGCACACTTGGCAAACCTTAACAAGCCGTCACAAATTTAAACGTGTGGTTAGGTTTGGTTTGCGTAGGTTTGCGAGCACTTGTAGGCGATTCTTCGAGTGTCGGTTTTTTTGTCACAAATCAAAGGGAATTTGCCACAAGCGCTTGCGACGCGTCCACATGTTTGTGGTAACTCAGTCTCGTTTGTGCACTGGTGGCGTAAATAAGAACCTATAGTAAAATAATTTTGTAAAATAACCTGGTACTGTTTCTATGAATTTTTAACCTCATTAACATCCACTATCTTCTTTGCCGTGTTTTTCGTTTTCTTTCACTCGTTTAATTGTATTTATAATAAAAATAACTTAAGCTAAATATTATGACCGACGCAACAACCTCGATGTCCGTGATGCTTGTCTTTTCAGAATAAACTAACGCACTCGCAAGCATGCGGATGGCACCGTTTGATTCTCAAAATCAAGTCAAACAGTTGTAGAGATTTGGAGTTTTCTGCCAGTGCCAAGAGTACGGACACGGCATAATGTTAATTAAATGGTAATACCTCCGTCCAGCCTATTTATGTACAAACCTTGCTCTTAAACCCCTCCCGTATTTAAGAGGGTTTTAGGGCAAAGAAATGTCCGCCCCAATACGTTTTGGCGAATTTCACATACATTCAAAATAATTCTTTTTCTTGTTTCTCAGAAATGCAGTCTTCCTCACGATGTTTTTCTTTATCGCCGAGCACGTGGTAAATCAGCACTTAAAATTGCAATTAACAACTTCATTGGTGATGGCGGAGATTGAACCTGAGTTGCTTACATACAATAGAAATTTACATCGAGCATTTAACCCCTGAGCTACCACGGGTCTTCTTTTGTCTATATTATTTTACATTAGATTATTCTAACATTTCCTACAGTTGCCTCTTACCATAGCCACGGGATGAAAATGGGCGATGGAAAACCCATATTTTTACAGGTAATATATTGTAATAACAGACTATAAGCTACCTTCAGCAACTAGCTATCTTCGGGCAGGTATTAGCCCTATTTCTGTTTAAAAAAAATAGTGGACCGATAATCTTGCAGTCCACTTGACAATAATAATTAGTCAGAACAGCTGAATCCTGCAATCAAATTTTTTACGTGGTATAGCCATGCTGCAGTTATATTAGTAGTATAGTTGTAGCACGAATTGGTCGGCTCGACCGGGGAAGTACCACGCTCTCACAGAATACTAGCGTCAAATAGTAGCTTAATGCTGCTGTGTTTCGTATGGTGAGTGTAGAGAACCGGAGATCCTTTTTTCTGGAAACGAGGCATTCCACCTAAGTCCTCACGGATGACAACGCATCTGCATTTTGATTCGCAATCGAGGATAGATGTAGATGTCTATGGGCCACAGCAACCACTTACAATCAGGTGGACTGTGTGCTCGTTTGTCATCCTAACCTATAAAAAAAGGTCTTGTAATGCCTTATAAGTAACCTGTACCGATACAACTTACCAGAAATTGTCTAATGAACATAGGCCTTCTGCAATGGACTACTTCATAGGGCGGCGCTGGTGCTTCATCAGGCGGGTTGACGGTAACAGTTTTTTACTTATTAATTGTTATTTAGGAAAATGCTTCTGTCCAACGCCTGGTTTGCTTTCCTCTTTCACCCATGGGACGATATGAGGCAGTGAATGTTCTTTCACCGTCATTCCACGCCAGTCCAAACATTATGAGTACTGAAGACAGTTTCTCTTTGGTGTATGTCATGTCGCAACATCGCTATGAATGAAAACAAAAGTTCGTTCATTCCAACACTCGTGACGCTCATTCTAACACCCGTGACCTGGAAACAGATTATTATAGTTCAGTCATTAATATTATGTTAATTAGCCTCGTGCCTAGAATTCGACATTCGACGCCACTGTCTATGATTATGGTGGCTTAGTTATATTGGTATAGTCACATATCATAAATATTCATTCAACTTACGATGTTGTTGATGTTTTTGTTCACAAGTAAAAGGAGTCCATCACCTCCTTAGTCCCGTGGGTGGTGTGTGTAGTTTAAAGAGCACCTCCCGCCTTTCCTTAATGGCGTTCATTATTCCCGTCACCACTAATCACAGAACCACTACATCCAATACCACTACGTAAGACATATCACTAGAAAAGACATGCTACCGTCGATATATATTTCGCCTCTACTCGAGGTATCCTCAGGTGAAGAAGGTTCTGCATTTGCTGACCGCTAAATCACCTTCTTCAGTCATCGATTTCCGCAAACTAACGCCTGATTCAATTAATTAAAGCCAGAAAAACTTATGGCTTCTGATAGACCAAGATAAGGAGATAAAATTCAAAACGTGATTTGTCACTCAGATCAGATTGTTGGGAATCCAGAAAAATAAATTAAAAAACTAATTATGACCTTTTTTATCTCTTTCTGGTAGTTCTTAGACATATTTCATTGTGCAAATGAGTTTTAAATATTGTACCAAATAAAATTAGATTTTTGTTTAAAAACAATTTGGACAAATCATATTTTGAATGAATAGGTATAGAGAAATCACGTTCTATAGAAAAAAAGGTAAATCTACTCAGCTTATTCTAGGTAACAATAAATAAATTAAAATATAATTTTTCTTTATAGTATTCTTTATTAAAAAATAGTAAATAATTGCAATTTCTTCTTCCAGGCAACTCTCAAAGGACAAAATCATTTTTGGTCTACCAATTTTTTTTTTCTTCTAAAGGAACAAATTTGTTTTTGCTCGGATACATGACATTTTTTATTTACAAGGAACCATAGAGAATACTATTAGCGCATAACATATATTTTTTTGTAAAGTGACAAATCACGTTTTGAATTTTAGTTCCTCAGTTATATTAGATCGTTTACGCCAGACGTAACTTACTGTTTCTTTACCGGCAAGGGGCAGCAGCTTCAAAGGTGCGAGCCGTCTGGTGGTGCCATTTTCAATATGCCAAGCGTGACCATTAAGACAATTTCTCTGTTGAACGGGGAAGGCCAAGTTCAGTAGTAAACTTTGTCGGGGTAATGAAAACTGAGAGTATTGACTAAAACTATTTTCTTGGGGATTCTATCGCGTTGAATTTTACTTATTTTTAATTCACCACGGGACTGAAGTAATTGACGGCTCTATGTCAAAGTTAACGCATAGTACCTTCAGCTTTTTAAGTCGTAATAGCGTCTGGAATTAAAAATACGTAAAATTAAACGTTATAAAATTCGTAAAAAATTAGTTTTATTCAATGTGTAATGTTGCTTAAATACTATAAGAAATCGTTATGTAAATAAGAGTATGTCAATTTCAGAAATCATATGTACATACGCTTTTCTCGAATTGCTTAGCCTTGCATATAACCAATTGAATATCATTAAGGTTCCTTGCTTAAGACGTAAAATAAATATAATTTACTAACGTACGGGGCATTCTCCCTGTATTAGAGATATCATTTGCCAAGAAGGATGTATTAGTTTAGTCCATCCACTTTGCCATACTGTCTGTATCGTCTGTTACGAGTTACGAAGCTCGGAGGATGAAACGTGGCAATTTACAACTAACGAAGGATTAAAAAGTAATTTGAAAAAAGAATTATCCCGGATAATATATATATACTCTACTAGCTTGCCAGGCAGACGTTGTTCTGCCCTTTTCGACGACACTTTGTCAGGTCTTATTAAAAATCCTTAAATTCGCAAAAAAAATTATGGGTCACTCATGCGCAAAAAATCTCTCAAGTTGGACCAAACTGCACGCGGTGTTAAAATTTGACTACAATTGGTTGGCGAACAACGTGACACGTAATAAAAAAATATATATATATATATATATATATTAAGAAGTATGTCGTAGTAGCTCAGATAGTTAGCGTTTGCTGTAAATTTCACAGTACGCGAGCAACCCGGGTTCGATCTTCGCCGGCATTAATGAAATTGTTAATTGCAATTTTACGTACTAATTTACCGCGTGCTCGGCTGTGATGGAAAACATCATGAGAAAACCTGCATGTCTGAGAAATAAGAAAAAAATATTTTTGAAGATACGTGAAGTTCGACAACACGCATTGGGGAACGGACATTTCCTTGCCCTGAAACCCTCTCAGAAATGCGCAAGCGGAGGCCTGTACCCAGCAGTGGGACCTATATAGGCCGTATGCAACTTTAACTTTTAAATATATTAAGAATACTGCCGTATTTATAATCGCCAAACAGGTAAACGTCTGTTTACATCTTGTTTATAATTTACTTGACGTAACGTTAAATACATTTAAATGAACTACCGATCTAAACAGTAGTGTGTTTATAAGCTCAATTACGAATACAGCTGAGTCTCATCAGTACGAACCTCAGCCAAACCTCAGCAGTCACCAGTTAGTAGCAGTGTCATTAATTAATGGTGCTACTAGTGGATGTCGTCCACTATTTCGCCATTTTGACTACCTGTTGTTTTGTGATTTACATTGCAACCGATATTTTAACATAATTTACAATATTTTGAGAAAAAGGGTCTTGATAGACGAGACGAATAACAATTATCTTTTAAGGGTTTCTGTTTTCTTTTCGAGGTACGGAACTCTGTTAACAAAGAAGTAAATCATATAAAAAAAATTTGCTCATTTGCTTATTATTTTTTTGGGTACAAACCATATTTATATTATGTAGATGTTCTACTAGTTTGGATTGAGATGTACGAGTATATGCCAAAAACTTACAACTACATTTGAACTTAGGCGCGAACGTAGAAATGTTCGTACGTACCAGCCAAAAAACCTCTCACTGATGCCCGTTGTAGGTAAAAAGCTAAAATAATAAAATTCCATAATTCGATTAAAGATTACTTCTATAATGTACTGCATAAATTGTTTGGAAAACTTTCTTAAAAACAAAGGAGACAATCAATTTTTCTATGGAGAATGGGCCCACTACAAATTTTAAAGATTATTAAAGAAATGCATGTCGATTTATTCCTTATAATCCATAGATTACAATAATATTCTTAGTTTTACTGCATCTAAACGGATTCCTGAGAAATTAACAAATAAAATGTGAATCTAACAGTAACCTAAAAACAAACTGAAAGCGATTTTCTAGTAGTATTCATCGGTATTATAAGTTAAAATAGTGCACACTTGAATAATAGTACATATAAAACTAAGCTGTAGGTATATTCAGCATTTATAAATATTTTAAAATCGATGTAAAACCTTTCACTAGTTCCAGCAAAACATAGTGCCTGTCTATGCACCAATGTCGTATGGATTCTATTTTTGACATGTATTTATTGATTGTGAGTGTAATTCTAACAAATAAATACCAAGATGGCTAAGGTATAATGTCTATTTATATTTATGATATTACCAACACACAGTAAGAAATATGTTTTGAACAGGTTGTATTACAAAAAACAAAATATAATGTAGGTAACTCTATTTATTATTGTAAATCGTAATTTATTTAAGTATTCCATAAACAGTAGTAGGTACAGAAACAGAAACCTTTTATTCAATTTAGATTACAAATAATACTTATTGAAAGTCACTTTTTTAATTCATCACTGGTTCGGAAAAACCTCTGACTTGAACAGAACCAGCAAAATACCCAGTGGGTCTTTTAAAAAAAGCCAGCTTACAATCATGTATGTCATAATTAAAAACACAGAACAAATTAGAAATAGCTTGGTAGCGATCACCCCCTTTACCCTTTTATACAAACGTAGTTTAATAATTTTTTTGAACTTTGATGATTGACTGACATATTATATAGATAGGAGCAGTGTCAAGACTTTGTTTTAATATGTTTTGGTTGATTAGTAAGTAGTATACATCATAATAAAATGACTGGGAATTAACATGCTTATCTATGTTATTACACAATGATAAATAGTGAGGAAGTAAGAAGTTTTAAACTGTTTGTGTAAGGATTACAAAAACACAGGCTTAATTTAAATGTATTTATTACTAGCGATGCGCCTCAGCTGCAGCACTGGTGATTTATGGATCTCGACAACAGTGCCATCTACCGGGTCCAAATGTAAATATAAACCATCTAGGGATCCATCCAAACACACACAAACATTTTCATTGAAGTTGGTTGGATGGTTTCTTATGTTTTATTTATAATGGATATAGGAAGAAACATTTTAGTGTTATATATATTTCTGAAGGTTTTTTGAAAATAACTTGATGATAACATGTACATTTATGATATTGTAAGCAATCAGAAGGCATTTTCAATTATAAAAGATATGATATAATCACACACACACACAGATACACTTTTTGTCTCTGCAAGCTTTCAGCCTGCAAGGCATACAGATTTGTTCTAAGCGATCCACCTGAAAAGAAGATAATGAAAATTGTAAAGGTGTCTTAACTAAATAATAATTCTTATCAACTATATAGGAATTAAAAGGACATTTTTAATAATAAGAGATATGAGATTAGAATATGCTTTCAATGTCAATAAACTGTATTTACATATTTCTGTGAGCTTTTTTTTACATCTACCTTTTTATATGTTAAATAATAAAGAAATTATTATAAATTATACAGCATTAATCAGCTCCAGCTGATCAAATACAGAAGCAGTAATTATTGATTAACATCAATGATATTCAACCATGTAAAAGTTGTCTCACATTTTATTTTCACTGGTTTCATGTACATAGGAGACAAAGATATTATTGTTATATTAAGTATATCTGATTCTAGATGACAAAATAATATTCCTTTCTGCAGAGTGAATGCAATCATTACACTTTTTTATGCAAACTATTATTATTAAACTTTATATTTCCTTCTAGTACAAATAATTACTACATTTTTACACATAAATACACTCACCGGCACGGAAACTTGGCCAAGAGGTTATCTCGCGATAGCAAAAGCTTTAAGTGTTTTTGATGAATGTTTGTTATGCAAGTATGTCAAAAAATGTTTACCCTCAAGTTCAAGAGGGTAATTCATTATGTTTAAGTGCACCATGACGAATTCTTTAATTTTTAGTTGAATCGGGTCATTTGAGCGACTAAGTTCACATTTTAAATTTGTGTGTTGTGAAAAGTTTACTGTAAGGTTATTCAATTATTGTGATCTTGTGTCTTAATTAAATAACTAAAGGTGCTTTAAAGCCAATAAAAATGCCATTAACACCAGCACAAGTTGCACAAGCAGTAGCATTAATTGACCAAGGGCTGACACAGCGTGAAGTTGCTATTGTGCTTAACGTACCACGGTCCTCAATGCAGTATTCACTGAAACGATACCAGGAGACAGGCCGCTACACCCGTAGGCCAGGCAGTGGGGGCGTAAGGTGCACATCGGCCCGGGACGATCGTTTTATTGTTATGGAGATTTTGAGAAACCGCTACCTGACCGCTGTTGAGATACGCCAGCGGCTCCAAATCGCAAGAGGCGTTAATGTTAGTGAGCGTACGGTGAGAAGACGAATGGAGGAAGTGAATTTAAAAGCTCGTAGACAAGCACGAGGTCCAGAACTTCTCAGACAGCACCGAGTAGCCAGACTTCAGTTCGCAAGAGAACATGTCAATTGGACCCACGAGCAATGGGCTAGAGTGTTGTTCACAGATGAGTGTCGAATAGCTTTACGTACTCCAGACGGTCGAGAACGAGTGTGGAGAAAAAGAGGAGAGAGGTTTCTACCCATTACCACCACCCAAACTGTGAGTTTCCATGGAGGCTCAATAATGGTATGGGGAGGTGTAAGTTCCGACGCACGTACAGAGTTGGTCATCGTCGATAATCGGCTTACAGCTACTCGATACATCGAGGAAGTTCTTCAGGAGCACGTAATGCCTTATTCGGGATTCATTGGACACGACCAATTCCTCCTCATGCACGATAATGCACGCCCGCACGTCGCACATTGTGTAGAGGAATATCTGGAAGAGGTTGGAATACAAAAATTACAGTGGCCAGCTCGTAGCCCGGACTTAAATCCAATTGAGCATGTATGGGGTATGCTCAAAAGAAAGATAAAGTCCAGCTCCAAACCGCCACAAACTCTAAATGAGCTCCGAAATGCAGCGCTGGCCGCTTGGGACAGCATACCGCAAGTTGATGTTAGAAACATCATTCAAAGCATGCCAGATCGAATGCAAGCGGTTATCAGGGCTAGAGGAGGAAACACCCGATATTAAAACTGATAGACAATAAAGAAACAGACTTAATTTTTAACTTTGTAGTGTTTTTAAAGTGACAATGGAAATATGTTAATTTTAGTGAAAACATGTTATCTTGAAAAGAAAAATTTCGGTGAAGTAAACATTAAATTGCTATGTTCTAAAACCATTAGAGACACTTATTGAATGCATCGACCCTAAATTTACTGTTAAAAAAACGTTTCAGTGCAAATAATCAGCAAATTCACGAGTGGCCAAGTTTCCGTGCCGGTGAGTGTATATGTACCATTTATATTGCCTATCTACTATGGCTGGTATAAATCCAGGATCCGTGTCTGGCTTAATAAAAAAGCCATTTATTAAGAAACTTGCTGAATACATAAGGTACCTATTTGTACACAAATGCAGTTATATGAATTGCTCTTCAAAACCCTCTTTAAGTCCCTCGACCCAAAGATTCTAATTTTCTTTTAACATTATAATAACTCCTTTTGTGCATTTATTCTATTTATTATTTAATTTAGATTTTACTAATAACATAAACTTTATACTTTGTCACTTTTAACAAACTAATAAGGTTCTAAGACCTGTTTGTTATTTGTATTTGTTTTAGGTAAAATCTACAAACTTAATAATAGATTTTCACAACCTAGAATAGGTGTAAATTAATAAACTATCATATTAATTAACCTAAACTCGTCATTTTTATTTGCGAATGTTACCACAAAAAATAAAAAAATAAAAACATACGTACTTGTATCAATTAATATTTGGCTAACATTACTGACAATTGATAATATCCATATTTTCTTAAAAATTAGTCTAGAAATGCTTTTTAAATAAAAACTTCATTTTGTTCTAACCATAATGATGCGACTCCATTCATGTTGTATTTCACTCGAGTGAATCGACTGGATTTGTCCAACTCGATAATCGATAGAAAATAAATTTTACCGAGTTACCGAGTTAACTCGGCGCATCGTATAGATTCAGAGGGTGCTATATAGATATTACTTCACTAATTTACTTGTATATATAATAAGTCGCTGCGGGTGACATCACAAGTTGCATCCAAATTCAAACTTGCATCTGGCATGTTGTAAACAAACCTGAACTTAGTTTGATTTATGATATTAATTTATAATTTTAATTTCATGTTGCCACATATTACTTATTTACAAAGGTAGATATTTAAAAATGGTTTAACTAAAGTAATCGCTACTCTCAACTCTAGTGATAAACTTTTCTGTAAATAGTCGATTTACTCAAAAACTAGTGTACAACTACACTCACCGGCACGGAAACTTGGCCAAGCGGTTATCTCGCGATAGCAAAAGCTTTAAGTGTTTCTGATGAATGTTTGTTATGCAAGTATGTCAAAAAATGTTTACCCTCAAGTTCAAGAGGGTAATTCATTATGTTTAAGTGCACCATGACGAATTCTTTAATTTTTAGTTGAATCGGGTCATTTGAGCGACTAAGTTCACATTTTAAATTTGTGTGTTGTGAAAAGTTTACTGTAAGGTTATTCAATTATTGTGATCTTGTGCCTTAATTAAATAACTAAAGGTGCTTTAAAGCCAATAAAAATGCCATTAACACCAGCACAAGTTGCACAAGCAGTAGCATTAATTGACCAAGGGCTGACACAGCGTGAAGTTGCTATTGTGCTTAACGTACCACGGTCCTCAATGCAGTATTCACTGAAACGATACCAGGAGACAGGCCGCTACACCCGCAGGCCAGGCAGTGGGGGGCGTAAGGTGCACATCGGCCCGGGACGATCGTTTTATTGTTATGGAGATTTTGAGAAACCGCTACCTGACCGCTTTTGAGATACGCCAGCGGCTCCAAATCGCAAGAGGCGTTAATGTTAGTGAGCGTAAGGTGAGAAGACGAATGGAGGAAGTGAATTTAAAAGCTCGTAGACCAGCACGAGGTCCAGAACTTCTCAGACAGCACCGAGTAGCCCGACTTCAGTTCGCAAGAGAACATGTCAATTGGACCCACGAGCAATGGGCTAGAGTGTTGTTCACAGATGAGTGTCGAATAGCTTTACGTGCTCCAGACGGTCGAGAACGAGTGTGGAGAAAAAGAGGAGAGAGATTTCTACCCATTACCACCACCCAAATTGTGAGTTTCCATGGAGGCTCAATAATGGTATGGGGAGGTGTAAGTTCCGACGCACGTACAGAGTTGGTCATCGTCGATAATCGGCTTACAGCTATTCGGGATTCATTGGACACGACCAATTCCTCCTCATGCACGATAACGCACGCCCGCACGTCGCACATTGTGTAGACGAATATCTGGAAGAGGTTGGAATACAAAAATTACAGTGGCCAGCTCGTAGCCCGGACTTAAATCCAATTGAGCATGTATGGGGTATGCTCAAAAGAAAGATAAAGTCCAGCTCCAAACCGCCACAAACTCTAAATGAGCTCCGAAATGCAGCGCTGGCCGCTTGGGACAGCATACCGCAAGTTGATGTCAGAAACATCATTCAAAGCATGCCAGATCGAATGCAAGCGGTTATCAGTGCTAGAGGAGGAAACACCCGATATTAAAACTGATAGACAATAAAGAAACAGACTTAATTTTTAACTTTGTAGTGTTTTAAAGTGACAATGGAAAGATGTTAATTTTAGTGAAAACATGTTATCTTGAAAAGAAAAATTTCGGTGAAGTAAACATTAAATTTCTATGTTCTAAAACCATTAGAGACACTTATTGAATGCATCTACCCTTAATTTACTGTTAAAAAACGTTTCAGTGCAAATAATCAGCAAATTCACGAGTGGCCAAGTTTCCGTGCCGGTGAGTGTAGAATGACATACCTACATACGTAAATTAACCCGAGTGGCTCGAGTCACAAAACTCCACTCGAATCGCATCTTTATCTTACGGCCAATGCAGTGTTTGTCTACAATTTAGTGATGAAATCGACTTACTAATTCGAGCAATTTATTGATATATTATGTAATAAATAAATTGATATTAGGTAATATGTTTATAATGTTGTATCAATTTATGTTATATATACGAGTAATATAAATTGATTATATATACTTTGGATAGTCAAATTATTAATAACATTAAGACACGTCATAACGTTAGAGTGATATTATTTTATGAAGATTGTCGATACACATACCAAAAATAATATATAACTACCTATTAAGTGTAGTAATAATAATTGAGTTGTATGGAAGAACAATTAAAAAAATAATTTGTGACAAATTGACACAGCTTCGTTGAGCTAATTTGAATTGCGTAACTCGAGCTCAAAATCGAGTTACCTGAATTTCAACTCGAGTCGATTTTTTGCGAGTTATCACAGCACATCTCTAAGATAATAATTTTTTAAATATTACATTACCTTAGCCAATGATCAGAACGCGAATATCAAAATAACTATTTTTTTTTTCAGATTTCTTTGTTCCGTTTACATTTTCGAAAAATCTGTAGGCCATTTACTATTATAATTTGGTGTCTTTTTTTTGGTGTAAATACCATTAAACGACGTTACTATTTCTAGTGGGCCCAAAAATGATTATCTCCTTTCGTGTCATCGTATTACTACGAAGGGAAACATGAGCCTTGCATTGTTTAAGCCGTAATGACATCATAAAATTACTTCTTTGTGTCAATACAATTTCATCCGACGACAGCCGGTCGCACATTACTGTTTCGCTCTCTTGTTTACTAAGCTTCCCGCTTACGTGATTTATCTACGTTTAACAATAATATTGATAACGATTATCAACGGTTATTATATTGCATCCTCTCACCGATATCGAAAGCTGATGTGTATGGTTATTTATTTATTTATTTTTATTTATTTATTACACAATTATAACATCATTACAGTTATTAAACCAATTTTTTGTTTGTAATGTAAAAATAATAATTATTAATTAAGGTAATTTGGGACGTTATAGAGCTTTGACCCAACCTACCTTTGTATATTTATCGTAGCGAGCAACACAATGTAGCTACAGCTCTAAAAAATTCTCTAGATTCCAGACTAGGCAGTGGCAATAAAGATTCGGGCCGTGGGTGTCCGCAGGATGCGCTTGATTAGCAATAAATTGCCACTGTTGATAACGTACTTTACGTGAGACCGGTTGACGAATTATTCAATTGAATTTATACGCTCTCCCTTCGGGGGCGGGGGGGGGGGTCGTATCTCAGGAACCTGTATGACTCACTGCTAGAATATTCCCCCTTAGAATATTCTCAATATTTAAGAACTGTCACCGTTTGAATAGGTTTTCGTCTATCTTTCGGTTGCAAGAAGGTATTATATTGAAAAGATTTCTAAGACACCCATACGTCGATATGGAGTAATTTTCCACCGCTTAGGGGAGACTGGGGCTGGTTGTGACATTTTTTTTATAAAGTTTCGCAATTTTTTGTTTGTTTGATTATTTTACCGGAATGTAGGTTTGTTTGAATAAGTAATTATTCGGGTTATTAATTTAAAATTAATTTTAGATACCAGACTATTAGAAGTGACATAAATGAATTAATTCTGGGAAAAGAGGCGTGTAACTTTTAGCCCCGTGCCAGGGGCTGGTTGTTACACTATAAGGGGCAAAATGTTACAACAAAAACCAAATGTAATTTTACACTTTTTACTGAGAATAATGACAGTTTATAACAATTATTATGTATACAATGTCAAACTATATTTTCTTTATAACAGTCTTTTGCCTCATTAAAATAAAAACATAGTAACTTCGTTGAACAAAATTATAATCTTATTGTTTAGACTTACGCCTTATAAAAATAAAATTTAAGTAACTTCCAACCGGCAGAAAATTATAAATTTCTTTATTAAACAAAAGCTTAGTATAAATTGAAGATGAACAAAAAATAAAAAATATAATTACATTAGCAAAAAAATAAATAAGTCAAATATATCAGTCGGCAAGCAGCACTACGGGGTAGGTAGTAACAAGTAACAACCTGCCCCGAGCAAATGTCACTTTTAGCCCCAACGCCAAAACTGACCTTTTAACGTTAAGTAATAAAAACACAAATGAGTATAACTGTATAAACGTAAATTCGTTGCAATAAGAAAGGATTAGGGCACACATATCACAACACACAAATGTCTGCTTTAAAGGAAAAGAGGTTTTAGACCACTTATTACGAAAAAACGAAAATGTTACTAACATGCGGTTTTGACGGCAACATGTACGGGCTCCTCTCACAAAAGCCCTAGCGCCACAGGTTCGCGGGGCGTGCTAGCCCATGGTCGCGTGATCATTTGTATCTTTCTCACGAGAATACAGCGTTCTCAGTTAAGCCGCCGTTGCCGCTGTAACTACCTACCCCTGTCACTACCAGCCCCAGTCTCCCCTACGGCATACCTAGTAGCATTAAGCTTCAGTAGCTTTTGCTTTAAAAAATCTACGACTAAGAATTTAGTAATTGCAATGATTTCACATACGTTTTTTGAAGTAGTAAGTATTGCCTTTTGTATGACAGTTGTATTATTAAGAGAGTTATTTGATGCGACTATTGCTAAACTGCTAATGAGGAAGAAAATCCAGGTAAAGAGTGTCTTTAGGCATATTTTGTTTGATGGTACGTTTTTAATGGTACGTTTACATTATAGTTAGGCCCGCCACACTCTACGTACGGAATTCCGTATGTATTTGGCGAGCCTTATTCCTGAACGAGTACGACGCGTGTAGGTACTTACTCATGAATACCATTTAACGTCGATCTTTTAAACATGGATGACGTGCGTCTCGTTGCCACGACTTTATCGATTCACAAATATTTATTAGGGGGGGAGATGGAGCGCGGACCAAGAAGTAAACAGTTTTTATTATCCCGTTCACAACCCAATTAGATGCGACAACCAACGCGGATGTTCTTCTTACGCTCCGCTCCTTATTTCTACCAGGTTGCAGACGACAGCACATTTGTGGAGCCTAAGTCCAAGTCCTCGGGCCAGTCGGGATCTATTACAGTCCGAAAGAAGCTTTGGTTGAGCGTGTGAATCTCACACTACAGGCAGTCCTAGAATGGGGCGATGCCATTTTTGTGAAATTCAACGTCCCCAAAACCCAACCGTGTTTCTTCACTGGCAGAAGGAGTCAGCTCACCTTGGTCCATTCTTTCCGAAATGTATCACTGGTGTACACCGTCCGCCTTTATTGGTAAGAGGTTGAGATATCCTTAAATCTGAACTTCGGGCGGTTCATTGAGTCCAAGGCCAAAGCAGCTGCAAAGAGGCTAGGAGTCCTGGCAAAGGTACGGCGGTGCTGCACACCGGAAAAGCTGCTTACTTTATATAAAGCGCAAGTCCGCGCAAAATGCCATCTGAAAGCTGAACTCGGAAGGAGGCTAAAAGGCTTATTGTTGACCCGAATCTTGTTTAAACTTTAAAGCAATTTTACCAGCCTCAAGCACAGGAGCAAAGTAGCCAGCCTCGTTTTTCTACAGGTTGCATTTCGGAGACTGAGCGCAGGAATTGCATAATTTATTTCTTCCCTCTCCCTTCCACCATCGGACAACCAGACGTTCGGCTAGTTTCCACCCTTTCGTTGTTGACTTACCACGCATTCGAACCAAATGGTTTGCTACATCGTTCGTCATGCGTACAGCAAAGGAGTTGAATAAGTTGCCAGCATCCCTTTTTCCATCCGATTACATTTGTAGTTAAGGGGATATAGTAAGTCAGTTCAAATTCTAATTTCGCCCCCACTTCCCCGCGCGTCGTAAGCTATGTACCGACATGTTTGTAATCACTAATACTGTAAATAGATAGGTCGTTAGATACTTATTTCATTAGGTTTATCATATTTATGCCTGTTTCTTAACGCCAACCCAGTCACTTCTTATTTTTATCACGGTTATTTCCCATTTTAATTTTACGTCGTCCTGTTGCGTATGTGTATTCTGATCGTAAGCGACACAACTTCTCCCTTCAAAAGCCTAAGCGATACTAACGGGGCGACAGGAATCAAGCTTCAGGGCGCCGATAGTTTAGGTAATTTCTTTTTACAGTGAAAATAATGGTATTTAAAAAAAGTAAATAACATAAGCACTGCTTTATAGTTATTTCAGTTAGTATGCAAAGTTTCATGATCTTATTTAAAGTATTGTATGAATAACAGGTTTATTGTTCAGTTTGGAGGTAACTTTGGATTTTTTTTCGATTGAGAAAATTTTACGTAATCGTGTTTTCGTCTAACATAGTCCTTAACATTAATCCTCAACTTTACCATATATTTATTTCAAAATTAATGCTGCAATACTTTCGGTATAACGGAGAATCTTGCTAAGCCATTTGAGGTTATATTTCCCCTTAAGCTCTGGCTTAGATTAGTAAAAAGGAATCAAGCGAATAATGACGAGTATGTAAACACCGTCACGAATATACACTAGCATTCCTTTTACTCGAGCCAAAAAACCCACATCGCGTGGAGAATAGGTGAATACTCGGGCCGAGTAGCGAGGACACTCGAACAAAGTGTTTAAATACTTGTAATCGTACCTACTCGTCTGTGCTTGGCGAGTATGTAAACGTTGCATAACATATTAAATATAAGATGTACAGTAAGTAAATAATAAGTGAAGTTCAATAGAAAAAGTAAACTGTAACTCTAGAAAAGATAGAATTGCGTTAAGTTAGCACGACAATAGTTTCATCGTACATGCGGGCGTATATTGAAAATAATTCTAGACGGCACACCGCCTGCAACTTTACAAGGCGCAGGTTCGCCGCACATGGAATACTGTTCCCTTCTCTGCGCTGGGGCTCCCCAGTACCAGCTCCTTCCACTTGCCTCCCAGAGCGCTAATCTCGACACCAGCCTTCCAATCGGCTCGATTTATTGGCGCTGCCAAGAGATGTTGCAGCTCTTTGCATTTTCTTTCGCATATACCACCGGGAGCGCTCTGAGGAATTGTTCGGATTAATCCCAGCAGCCGAATTTCGTGAACGCACTACGCGACAAACGTCTCGATACCATCCACACCATCTGGATGCTTGGCGGTCCACCACTGTACTTTTCACAAGGTGTTTTCTTCCGCGTACGACCTCTATGTGGAATAGTTTACCACCGGTGATTTTTCCGGACCGATACGACCTGGGGACATTCAAGAAAAGAGTTTACTCTTTTCTAAAGGGCCGGCAACGCACCTGCAATTCCCCTGGTGTTGCGGTTGATCATGGGCGGCGGTAGTCACTTAACATCAGGTGAGCCGCATGCTCGTTTGCCCCCTCTTCTATGAAAAAAAAAGAGAGAACAAAAGATTTTTCTTTTGCGTAACTCAACAAATGACTCAAAGAATAAGTACTTAAGAATCTAAATAATTGTAATTTGTAATGCTTAAATAACAAATGGCTTACGTTATTTTAAATGATTGGCGTTTCTGTTAACTATTTCGCAACCAATAAACACTTCTTATGAGTGCTTTAATTATTCCACTGTCACAAAAGCTGTAGGAAACAGTCATGCAAATATGGAATAATTGCCCACTACGCGTGCAGACAATAGTACACATTTGGGTGTGCTGACAATTTTACTCTCTAATTATCAATTATTACGACTCAGTCATAGCACGCTTCAATTATTTCATTTATTTGTTGCAAATAAATATATTTGCCATTTGATGGCAGCATAAAAAAATCAATTGCATTGAATTATATATTTCGTTCCATGGGTGTTCATTAGATCACTCTTATGCCAGAAAAATGAAATGGCTTCCTAGAGATAGCAGTGCAAATCATCTCGCTTACATCTGACTTAAAATACCCAATGATTTCTTATATTTACGCGAACACTACACATTGAATAAAAGTAGTTTTTAAGAATTTTATTGCGTTTATTATCTAATTTTATATTCCCTACGTTTCGAGTACTTTATAGCGAACATGGTCAGAGGGGCACCATTCAATAAAATACCCAGACCGGCGACGGGCAGCGGCCTTAACGCCAAAAAAAACCATAAAAAAACCCTTTCGCGTTTTTATAAATTTTAAATTTTATTTATATAAAAAAAAAAAAAAATGAAGCAAAATATAAAATAAACAACCGCCGAAGATGCGAGACGTCTGGTACTGCGTCCTAAACCACATGCTAATCATTATGATTATATTTTTTGATGGAAGGAGAATCCTTCCTGCTACGACAGAGGTTCATGTCCAGCTGTGGACTTTTGGAGACCAATTAAGAAGCAAATTTACAACTACATGTAGGCCAGAACAAAAATAATTATTTGTTAAATGTATTGTTAGTTTTATTTTTGCACATTTGACGAAACGCAATTTCATTACGCATTAACACCATGCAAAGTGACATGTTAGTGTGACAGTCCTTTTCCCCATGGTGAGCAGTGAGCACATCGTACGACTGCTTAAAAACCGGCCAAGTGCGAGTCACATTGGCGCATGAAGGGTTCCGTACCATCGTACAAGATTTAATACACGTCTCCTGTACCCCCTTTAATTTTTAAATATAGTTTTATTTTATAATATTTTTTTAGCGAAAAAGCGCGATAAATGAGAGCATTTCAAGCGTCTACTTGTTGCCATTATTAAAGAGTAAAATAGCCAAAAACACACGTTCCTAGTAAGGGAGCTCCCTTTAACTTTTTTTTTAAATTATTTTTTTGCTATAGCGGCAACAAAAATAATCATTGTGTGAAAATTTCAACTGCCTACCTGTTACGGATAATGCGATACAGCGCCCTGATCTAGACGTGCGGATAGGGGATGGTTGGTAATATTCCCTTTGATTACCCTCAACACTCAAATTCCGAAGTGTATGTTATGGCGGACTACAACAAAAATTGTACTTAGATACATGCGGTTCGCGTCCAGTGATCGCAAATATGTTTTATTTGCGATCACTGGGTTAGTATGCATTAGTCACGCAAATAGTAACTCTATAGCGAGGTATATACAAATACAACCTACGCTCTCATACCTGTGCAGTTTTGTGTCGTAATTGACAAGTGCTTAGCGATTTTACTGAAATTTAATCTATCGATGAAATTTGGACACTACGGTTCTTTCCCCATAGACTGCCTCAGTTTTGATATTTGCCATAGTTGCCACGTTTGGAGGGCGGATTGGTAACCGCAGTTTTTTATTATTTTGGTTGTCATCAGAAGATGCAGCTCCTCATCTCATGTTTTATTTTACTCTGACGTACACTTCTTATGACTCACACGACAGTAGATTGCCTTTCGTAGCCACTACACAGCTATTTATTATAATTTTGTGTTAGTGTTGTTTTTCAAGAAATTAAAAAAAAGAAACTTATATGGGTAGCACTCAGTTTGTGTCATATTGCTACCAATATTCTTAAATTAATTAAACCAATCGTAAGCAGTGGCATGGCTTCATCATGAAACGCCATTAATGATGTGTTTTGCAAAAACGATTAAGAACTACTCGCATGCGTCGGCATGTGAAAAAAGCAAACAAAATTACACGCACAAATTCGACACTGTAACATGTGGCAGATTGTGACACCAGTGACTGCATCATAGGATCAATCACAACTATTGTTGTTCTCGATGACAAAACAATTTGTGTTTTTACTCAAATGGTATTATCTACGATCTGTGAAGTGCACTATATAGCTTCTCTTAGCTTAAAGACACGGGATCGTATATAATACAAAATGATAACAATAATAAAAAAAAATATATATATATATATATATATATATATATATATATTAGTGGAGTGCTGATAGCTCGGAGGTAAAGTTCTCGCCGTAGATTGCAATGTGCTCGTGAAACCAAAGCTTGATCCCTGGCAGCACCACTGAAAATGTTATTTACGATTGTAATTGAAGATTTAGCAGGTGTTGAAGCGTGGAGAAGCGCTGCAAGCTAACCTAGCTCCCAGTATTGCCTCTCATTAGTGGCCAGTCGTAGAGCGTATATAGGCTATAACTTAATACTAAAATCAGCAGGTAAAATGTGCACGATAAGATGGGAGGTAGGGGATAGACTAAATAATTCTAAGACATCGCGAAATTTTAACGATTGTTTCATGAGAATTACGCCATACCCGCAATCAACAACGCCTGGTATTCCGATTTGTAAGCGTACACAATGATATACGGGATTTATTATCAGAAGTGCGTTCCGGATATGGGGGAATGCACAGCCGACAAAGCAAAAGCTGGTTGTATGGAGGTTCAGATTATTTTCACTACAGTTTGATGTTCGCTATGATTTGGTAGGTATATTGGTATATTTTGTAGCAGATACTTGAATATGTCAATGATTTCAAAAAGAAGGATAGGCCCATCTGAATATTTTACTCATAACTTTTTCATACAAGAAAAAGTAGCGCATCTGTCATAATACAAACGTCATATTAAAACACGACGTAACCAGGGTCGGATTTCGTAGTATAATTATTAATTGTATCATTATTTCATAGTTTGTAGTAGGTATATAGTACCGTAATAATACTAAGCGAAAATACCATAATTTTACCTAAAGGCCGACTTGTATTATTATAGGGTCCTTTTACATTTTAATATTAACCCTACGATATCGAGAATTTATGTGTTGTACATGAGTACCGTGTTGTTTTAATAAAACAGAATTAGCTCCCTTTCTGGTCATCGATACATTTATGTTGCATCCTTGATACAACTATAGTGAGGGGTTACCACGATAAAAACTCTAAGCTCCAGAAGCAATCGGTTTGAAAACAGAATTTCAAAATATTTTATGAATCAGATGTTCAGATTCAATTAAGCAGATAACGTTTCCTTTGTACTCTTTTCATTTTACACTCATTGAATATAAAATATATTAGGTACCAATATTCAAAATTTAGCTTATACTAAATTCTTTAGACAAAACTTAAACAGAAATAAAAATAAAACCGTCAAAAAACGAAACGTATAGATGTACTAGACGCGTGACGCCAATATCCCTCCATTTGGGAAAAAATAAGTTTTGTTAAGCTAGAATGGTCATTTGGGCAAAATCACTTCAATTTTTGCTAAATATTTAGTGCTCATTTAGTGCTAATTTAGTGCTGCAAATTTAAATTTCACGCCAAAATAGCTTTATCAAAAATTAGAAAACTGCTAGCTTTTAATTAAGCTAGCAGTGTTCTACCTATTAAATCGATAAGCACTTAATACAGCAACAAATAGAAGCATCAATAATTTAGTGCTTATTTAGTGCTGCCGATATACGCAAACACAAAAATTGGAAAAATATATTTTTTTTATATCATAAATTCTGCTACTTTGACATCTTTAGCAGAGTATGTGATGAAATATTGACATCCAAGTGGATTCTCACCTAATGATTTAAGATAATAATTTAGTGCTGTCGGTGTACGCAAAAACAAACTTCGGAAAATATATTTTTTTATTTTCATAAACTCTGCTACTTTGCCATCATTAGCAGAGTATGTAATGAAAAAATTGACATCAGAGTGGGCTATCACCTAATGATATAAGATAATAAATTAGTGCTCATTTAGTGCTGTCGGTAAACATCACATATCTCTTCAAAATCTTCACATACTCTGCTAAAGATGTCAAGGTAGCAGTTTACGGTATTTAAAAAAAAAATTTCCCAAATCCTTTTTAGTATACCGATAGCACTAAATGAGCACTAATTTATTATCTTATATCATTAGGTGATAACCCACACTGATGTCAATTTTTTCATTACATACTCTGCTAAAGATGTCAAAGTAGCAGAGTTTATGAAAATAAAAAAATATATATTTTCTCAATATTTGTTTTTGCGTACATCGACAGCACTAAATGAGCACTAAATTATTATCTTATATCATTAGGTGAGAATCCACTTGGATGTCAATGTTTCATCACATACTCTGCTAAAGATGTCAAGATAGCAGTTTACGGTATTTAAAAATAATAATTTAACAAATCCTTTTTCGTATACCGACAGCACTAAATGAGCACTAATTTATTATCTTATATAATTAGGTGATAGCCCACTCTGATGTCAATTTTTTCATTACGTGCTCTGCTAAAGATGTCAAAGTAGCAGTTTATGAAAATAAAATAAAAAATATTTTCCCAAGTTTTGTTTTTGCGTACATCGACAGCACTAAATAAGCACTAAATTATTATATTATATAATTAGTTGAGAATAAAGTTGTATGTCATGTTATAATAACATACTATGCTAAAGATGTCAAAGTAGCAGAATTTATGATAATAAAAAAATATATATTTTCCCAATATTTGTTTTTGTGTATATCGGCAGCACTAAATAAGCACTAAATTATTGATGCTTCTATTTGTTGCTGTATTAAGTGCTTATCGATTTAATAGGTAGAACACTGCTAGCTTAATTAAAAGCTAGCAGTTTTCTAATTTTTGATAAAGCTATTTTGGCGTGAAATTTAAATTTGCAGCACTAAATTAGCACTAAATGAGCACTAAATATTTAGCAAAAATTGAAGTGATTTTGCCCAAATGACCATTCCAGCTTAACATACCTGAAAAAATAACATGAAACGTCAAACGTGATATATTTTTTTTAAATAGTATAATTTTATTTTCCATGCACATTATTTTTGAGAGTCTGAATCTAACCCTGGCCTTATCTTGGTAACGTAACTAAACTAACTGTAAAATAAAACTTTAAAAATGCGTTTATATAATAATTTATTTGTAACGAAATTAATATAACGTTATTACCGATGATACGATATCCCATTTTTTTTTAAATCTTTGTATCGTATTTTTGCATTCTTTTACCAAGCAACTAGACATATTTTATGACAGGCAAAACTGTCCTGCGTACGCACCACTGTCGACCGATTCGCGTTGGTCCTAAACTGTAATTTTAGGGCCAGCGCACTGGTCCGTTTTAGTTGTTCGGTCGGCCCGGTCCTTACGCTAGTAATATATAAGTCAATGGAATATGTATAATTAGAAACACTCACGCCTGTCACCAATATGGATAGACATATACCTCGGACTACCATTTCGCGCGACCCTGGTACACCTCTTTCGCTGCTTTCATATTTACCTATATACGAGTAAGTATATTCACTCATAAATACTCGCCGGTTAAGGGTATTCACCCCATTTTCATATGTAAAATGAATGTCGTAACGTCTGCGATTCTTTATCTTAATATTAATTAAAAATGCGAATGTATTTTGTAAGTAGCATAGTGTTAACCTACAAAGTATTTAAATTTGAACACACTATGTATGGTGTATATTTAATTCTTGAATTTGTGTTTATATACATAAAAATGATAATATAATGCATCTTTATTCTGACATTGCAGGTGTCCTACAATTAAATATTAAGCCTTGTTTAATCTTGGCTGTCTTGTTTTTTTTTTCAAAATTTGCAGTAAATGTAAATCAGTGTGAATCTCGTCTATATGAGGTTCACACTGTTTACATTTACTGACAGAAAATGCTACATTTAACGTTAAATAAAACGTTATATGTAGTAACATTCTTCTCGTAAAACCTTCATCAGAACGGAGTAATAATTGTAGTTAAAATTAAACAATTTTTCGGCATTGTGGTCGTGCAATTAGATTACAAGTGCATTGCCTCGTTCAATTAAAACTCATTGAGCCAACCAACATAATTATCTCAGTTAACTCTATGGTTTTACTGGCTTTTCGTGTATTGACAAAAACTTAATTACCTTCTTTTTATTTTATATATCGGGCCCTTTGATTATAATTTGTCACAAACAATTTGATTATGACAAGTATATAATCAAAGATCAGTCTATTGCTGGCCATAATCTCTTTTCTTGTAGTATAAGGTTTTCCGTAATCGCGTTCTTCCTTACCCTCTCGTAATATTGTTTAATGACCTATAGAGAAGGCTGTGCTCAGTTTCTCAGCCTTATGGAATATGTAACGAGAATTGAACAAGGACGAACATCCAGACCCGGAACAACTACTTGTAGGCCATACAAATACTTGTTTCGTGCGGGATTCGTACCCATGAGCCCCCGCGCAGCCTAACTCATTGCTAAGCCACTGCGCCACGGAGTCGTCAAACGTTCGTTCGTTCGGTTCGTTACCGCAGTTGTTTAATTATTTTGATTTGATAACAGGTGATATATGGATGTGTGGTGTGACAAGGATGGATAAGATAAGGAATGAGTATATAAGAGGAAGCCTGAAAGTAGCGCCAGTGGTAGAAAAGGGGAGAGGAAGCAGATTGGCATGGTTCGGGCATGTGATGCGGAGGGATGAAAGTCATGTCACAAAACGAGTGTTGAATATGAATGTGGAGGGACACACGGGCAGAGGAAGGCCGAATAAAAGATGGATCGATTGTGTGAAGAGTGATATGAGAATGAAAGGAGTAAGTATGGAAATGACGGCTGATAGAGAGGAATGGAACAAGAAGATTTACTGCGCCGACCCCAGATAATGGGAAATGGTTTAGAGAATGATGATGATAACAGGTGATATAAGGTGCTATCTTCCATCTGCTGTTTTATTTCGCTCTAGCACCTCTTCATGAGGCGGTGTTGGGTAGTGGATACTCGTACATCGCCATTACACGGTTTACAGATTTGTCATATAAAGTATACAAAAGTAGATTCATTCCATGGAAACTGGCTACAAAAACGAAACGGATGCTCACACATTGACATCGTGTACAAAAATAACAAAGTATGAACAGCGAATTAAATAGATATTTTTAAAATTAAACTGGCTAATTATTTAATCGGATGGAGCGTGTCCGTTAGTCAGTGTTGCGGCGAGGTCGCGTGCTGAGTCAGTCGCTCCTCTTTAGCGTCCCTCGCACATGGGTGATACATGTTTTAAAAATGTGCTAAATTTATCTCGGTCTGGTCTCTGCCTCGTTGGTCTAGTGGTTGTAATACGACTGCTGATCATGAGGTCCTGGGTTCGAACCCAGGGTCGGGCCAAAAAAAACCAATTATTGAGTTCAAGAAATTCTCAGTAGTTGCCCGGAGTCAGGAAGTTGGCGGTGTCTCACCCCCGTACTTCGGAAAACACGTAAAGCTGTTGGTGCGCTGCGCCTGATCTCTCTCCGGTCGTGTCGGTTTACCGTCCCATCGGATTATGAGAGTGAGGGAACAGAGAGTGCACCTGTGCCTGCGCATACACTTGGGCACTATAATGCTGTCCTGCGCCGATGGCTAGCCTCCGTTGAGGCAGGCCGCCGTGACCGAAATTCGGTCTGGAGGACATTATTATTGGGGTATCTATATAATTTTCTTATCTGGTTGGGTTCTATAAATATATAATTTTAAGTTAAAATGAAAAGATTAATATACATAAATATCAATAAAATAAAATAAATTCAAAAAATACATAAATAAATAAGATCCAACCAGATGGAAGCCCTCGGCAGGGGAGACCAAACGGCCGAGGGTTAGGAGGAAAGGGAAAAAACCGGCGGACGATGCGGGCGGTATCGAGGAGCACCGCCTTCTGCATTTGAGCCCGGAGCGGTCCGTCACGGATGAACCGAGAGGCTGACTGGGATTAGCCTATTCGCAGAGACGACTACAGGAATAATTTCGGCCAGATAGTTATATAGTCCAGATATTTTGTTCGTTTATCAGTTTCGGCTTTTACGAGGTTCTCGTCATAAGGAATGGTAATGTTGACCAAAAATATCCTTGACTGTGCCCGGTCCATCAGCACAATATCAGGCTTATTCGCAAGAATAGTTCTGTCTGTGATGATGGCCCGGTCCCAATAGAGCCTGGCGCGATCATTTTCGAGCACGGCTTCCGGCAAGTACTTATAATACGGCAATTTCCGGTCCACGAGACCGTATTTCAGAGCGAGCTCCTGGTGTAGAATTCTGGCTACTAGGTTGTGCCTGTGCATACTCAGAGTTAGAAAGCGCCGAACAACCGGAGATGACATGCCTAGTGACTCCCCGGGATGGCGACAAGCTCGACAGACGTCGACAGTGCCATCCTTTAGGATGTATCTCCGATAGTTGTTGGTCTTAATAACCTGATCCTGTATTGCACAGACAATCTTATACGTGGTAGAGCCATGCTGCAGTTATATTAGTAGTACCTATAGTTGTAGCACGAATGGGTCGGCTCGACCGGGGAAGGACCACGCTCTCACAGAATACCAGCGTGAAATAGTAGCTTAATTCTGCTGTATTTCGTATGCTGAGTGTAGAGAACCGGAGACCCGTTTTACTGGAAACGAGGCATTCCATCTTAGTCCTCACGGGGGCATCTGCATTTTGATTCGTAATCGAGGATAGATGTAGATGTCTATGGGCCACAGCAACCACTTACCATCAGGTGGACTGTGTGCTCGTTTGTCACCCTATCCTATAAAAAAAAAAAAAACAAAACCCTCGGTTTCCCCGAAGAGGTCACCGAAACGTAGCCAGTTGAGGGAGGCGACTGTATCTACGAAGGGTCTACATGAGCCCTGTAGAATGTCCCATGGAGCTCCTTCTCCTTCCATACGGTCTCCCGGTCGGAAATGCTAAGCACTGCTGGGTCCTGCCATTGCTCGTTGGCTAAGGATAGAGGAGTAAGTGCTTTATCACTAGAAATGACGTCATTATAGAATGGATCATCCGATCTCGCCAGGAAGTAATCACGGAGACTGCACACTTCGCGATTATGCATGGTGAGCGCGCTCAGAAAGCCACGCCCACCATGCTTCCGCGGCAAGTACAGCTGACTGACGATCTCGGACGATGCATCCTATGGGACGTCATGGTAGTGCGGACTTTTCTATCCAGGGCGTTAAGTTCAGTCTGAGTCCACCTGAGTATGCCAAAGGTATACATGAGGACGCATGACCCAATTAAAGAAAGAAAGTAAAGTTACAGCCTATATACTCCCACGGGCAGGCCCCGGCAGAAGTCCGGCAAATGTTACGAACTTCACATGTTTCGAAATATTTTTTTCTTATTCCTCAACATTTCCTCACATGTTTTCCTCACCCAGAGCAATTAACAATTTCAATCCCAGCTACCACCTCTACCGTTATATGCGTGTGTCTTATTCACACCAGACAAAATGTTATTAAGCACTTTGGTCAAGCGTGCATAAAACACGCCGCAAACTGACATTATTATTATTATTGATTTTATTATTATTATTTATTCTATAATTTGTCACGTGATATTAATAATTAACGGATATTAAGCCCTAACCGCGGCGATGTGAGAACATCCACTATCCTATATCGTCCGGTCGTAAGAGGCGACAAAGGGAAACAAACCACGACATCGGCAGCAGCGTCTTTCTAGTGCTGCTAAGCGTAGCATCTAAGGCAAATATCCTTATTATGAGGAAATTTATAGGTGAGGCCTATGTTGAGGGGTGGATTTTGAGCCATGCTGCACCTGCAGCCGTAATATAATTGTAGCACGAATGATTCTGCTCGACCGGTGAACTACCACGTTCTCACAGAATACCGGAGTAAAATAGCACCTCAATGCTGCTGTGTTCCATGTGGTGAGTGTAGACAACCGGATACCCTTTTCCTGGATGGTGGGGAATTCCATCTTCGTCCTCAGGGGTGACAACGCATCTGCATTTTGGTTCTTAATCGATGATAAATTTAGATGTCTGTGGATCACAGCATCCACTTACCATCATGTGGGCTGTGTGCTCGCTTGTCACCCTTATTTATAAATAAAAATTGTTGTCAAGACTTGCTAACCCCATAATTGTAAGTTGTTAATGCGCATTTGAGATTTTTGAGTAAGGTGAACTCATCCCAATTGCTTTCATGTTGCTAATTGCGCTTGCCCTAGATTTCGTTAGATATAGTTGTCTATTTATACGTCCGTAAGTGGTTTATCGAGAACCGTAAATATATCAATGGGTTCCCGATTGCTTGCATATAATTTATTAATATCGCTGTTGAATAAATAAATAAATATATGAAGGGTTTTGTTTAGAGATGCTTAAAGATACGAAGAACGGCTCAAATGTTTACAGTTGCAATATATCGCAAACTTAAACTACTTCGGTTTTTAAAATTAAAAAAAATGTACTCGATTAACAATACAATCTAAATAAACAATTATTATTTATTATGACAATTTTCGAGCGTTTATATCAACTGCGCATGCGCGACTCTACTGTTTCCCGCGCATTCGCGGATACAGAGTAGTGCGCATTTTTTGTTTGGAATAGCTTCTCTAGTACGTAGTACATATAACTCAATGGCTGCTAATAAGAATTTTTCACAGAAAAACCCAACAACAATTTTTGGCCCAACCCGGAATTCAAACACAATTGATCATCAGTCCTGTTTACAAACAGTAGATATCCTTTAAAACCTGTTGTCTGCACTTGTAAAATTCATCATGTTCGCCTCTACTTAATTTAGTGACTTAAATCTGAAACATTTCTAAAGAAAATCTTAAGTTAGATTGAAATTTATTTTATTACAGATTCTTAAATATGAAGACATTCTCCAGCTTCAATTGGATTCAAAGTGCGACTAGTGTGAACAGAGACTCACACTAGTCGCATAATTAGATTGAATATCATTTATCCATAAATTTAGAATACATTGTTATTCCTCATCGTTTTTCACGTATCACACATCGTAAGATTTCAGTTAAACAAATCTGTTTGAGATTATTGTTGTAAACAACGCACTTTATCATTTAAACTTGTTAAATACGACTGTAATATGTATGTACAATTAAAACACTTAACGCAATTTTTATAACTACGCTATCGTTATAATTGACCATTAAAGTTACACTAAAAGCGCTTGAACTATCCCATAATTTAAAGTGAGTTAATTTAGGCGAGCCGTACATTGAATTCCTTTTACGCACGCGATATTACGATGTCTACACAGTTCAGATGCTGGCGGATGTTATGCAGAAGTGGTATGTTTTGTTTATTAAATGATCCATTGTTTTGGTGTAGTTACGTTGTGTTTAGCATAAGCCATTTCTTAGCTATATCTGACATAACGTGCTCTGATTGTAATATGTATAATATAGCTTGCCGACAAACCGATGGACAAGAAATATTTTCGAGCCTCGTAGAGCTTCAGCGAAATGTAGGGCCGTTCTCTATTAGATGGAGTGATGACCTGGTAAGATATGCAAGAAGTCGTCTACTTTTTATTAAAAAGCTGGCAACGCATCTCCGATTCTCTTGGTGTAGCAGTTGATCATGGGCGGCGGTAGTCACTTACCATCAGGTGAGCCGCCTGCTCGTTTACCTCATAAAAAAGTCGATGGATTTATATGATAATTATATTTTAGAAAATGTACATACTAGTGTTTTGGAGACTTTAAGTATTTAGTTTATTATTATTAAATTCAAATATTAAACTGGAACGTCATGCAAACAAAGTTTTTAGGATTTTAAAGTATGAAAACAGTACGATGTAGCTTTAGCTGTTATTTTGTATCTAGCACGCAATACACATTAGTTTTTGTTTCTAAAAGCTTATTCAAGCATGTAAGTGTTTAAAACTTAGTGCAGCTGTTTTATCTAGTTTTCAAGGGGATCTGATTAGATCTATTTTGAATTATAATAAAAAAACCTAGTAAAACGGGTACCCCTTTGTAAATATGTGGTTTCAAAAGAGTTGTACATCTTTGTGTTGCTGCTCTCTCTGAGACTTATATTTAAGATGATGTAATACTCAATAAAACGATCGGCAGTAAAATTTTTAACAAACGATCTTTGCAATACACAGATTGATAAGAGGTAAACCGGTAAGTTGTATTTTGCGCGCCCGCGAAGTCTCTGACAAAAGTACAAGGCACAAGTGGCACAAGTAGTATATTATACTCGTATATTAGGTAGAATTCTTTTAAGTGATTACAAATGATCAAATATATTATTGAAATAAAGGTTTTCGAGTGCCAACCTAGTACCCGTAAGCGCAGTGTAGGGCGGAAGTGTAGATGGAATGACTACCTGGTCAGACATGCACAAAGTTGATGGATGCAGATGACTCAGGACCGCGCTTTGTGGCATTCCTTGAGAGAGGCATGTGTTCAGCAGTGGACTTGTGAAGGGCTCCAACGATGTAGATGAAATCTGTTATTTATTTCTATAGCATAGACCCCATGGTTCTAATTACCTTTCCTGCGGACCGCTTTGAGAAAGAGCTCAAGCTCGTGCGCTCTTTATAGCCGAAATGAAAAATTCAATTTTCGATATTTATTAACTTCTGTAAGAGAGTGCCCTTACTCTTACTTTTACGGCGCGTTGCTGCTGCAGAAGTAATAATTTTGAAAATATCATTTCAAATTTATAAGAGTTACATTGTTTTATTAGGAATAATAATACAATGGCTGCGTTTGGTAGAAAAAAGCGCTAGCAGGCGCTTGTAAGCAAAATGGCGAAACTAAACAGTTTTCGGCCAGGACACGTTTGCTAACTTCAGTAGCGCTGACACAATCCGCCATTTTGCTTATTTAATTTGTTTGTTTTAAAGTAGAGTTTATAAGTTGTTTTGTGCAATATTAGTTTCAAGTAATATAATGACATGAATAAACGTTTTATACATGTTATTAAAAATTAATGATTGGAAATTTTTAGTATAAATACTTTACAAACATATATTTAAATTAGGTTAGGTTCCCCGGTTAAAGATAACTTCGTGTCCTGGAGGAAAATAGCTACTTACGATTTGACAGCGCTTACCGCTTAAGATCGCCATTTTGCTAACAAACGCTTGCTAGCGCTTTTCTGCCAAACGCAGCTATTCATTGACGTTGGATATAACTATCAAATAAATTTGTCTATAGGTACGATACGCGCGCCACGTACTGTAAGTTAATTGTACTATGCGTATAACTAGTGCAAGCGGTAACTTAACAAACATTTGGCCCAATCCAATGAATGGGATGGCAGCGCATAAAGTACGAACAAACAAACATTAATTTTTATATACCTATTAAAAGGGTGACAAACGAGCAATGAGTCCACGTGATAGTAAGTGGATGCTGTGGAACGTAGATTACAACAATCATTGTCACCACTGAGTACTATGATGGAATGCCTCGTTTTCAGTGAAAAGGGTCCCCGGTTCTCTACACTAACAATACGAAACACAGCAGCATTAAGCCGTTATTTTACGCTGGTATTCTGTGATAGCGTGGCTCTACCTCGGTCGAGCTGACTTGTGCTACGCTACAAACATAATATAGCTACACCTTGGCTCTACCACTTCAATTAAGAGCGTATCCCTTCAAACATATCCACGTAGCCCTGGCGTAACTCTAATTGGGAAACGCTGGCATACAAAATGTAATCTTTCTACTTTATGTTATGATAGTGCTGCTAGCCGGTTGGCTTTTACAGATTAGAGTTGACAATATTCTGTTTCGTATTGTTTGTACTATTAGTGAAAATCTGTTTTTATTATCTTCACTCGCTGTGTCCGTATCGGAAATTGAATCAATATGACTAAAGTATTACGAGATCTCGTTGATTTTATAAATAATTTAAAGTTGTGCGATACTGTATCACTGATACAGCTGGAAATAATGTATACAAACATTTCAATGTGATCGACGGATCGGCAGCCGACGAGCGCTCCCCAACATCAAACGATTCACTCTCGGAATAACAAATGAGGCGCGGCCTTCCGAGAAAACCACACGATGCTTGATCCGTGTAAGACGGTCGTATGACAGAGCTCTCTACCTAAAACAAAAGACTTTACAAATATAGGGTGACTATAATGTCTCGTGCTCATAGGACATGTTATGTACTAGTGCTTTCCTATGTGGTGGCGGAGTGAGAGAATCTATCACCTAATTTTGTCCGTAGATGTAGGATGCAGCTGTGGGTAATTCCAGAAAGATTTTATGATTTCCGATAGATGGCGCTATACTATTTCTTTTGTCAAACGTAAAATATCCAGAAGAGCGACAATACGCAGAGTCCAAGACGTTGGTATTGCGATCGTCAAATTGCCTGCCGAGCGGGACAATCAGAGCAAATCTTCTAGAATATGCAGCAAATCTAAAGCAGTGAACTTCTAATAATTGTAGTACAGATGTATTTGCTTGTAGTTTATGTGCACGTGCATGTTGTTTTAGTGTACAATAAAACTGACTTTGAAATCCAAAAATTGTTGTCGACTACCGTCGAGACGAAATGTAAGCGGAGAAAACTTTTTTCGCAGTGATATATGAATAAAAATAATGTGACCTTATGTTATACAATACATATAATAATTAAATACAAACTTTTTCCTGAATTCTTGGTCAAAATAATAAAAAAATACATGCTTACTGCCTGAAGATCGCAAGCAAAAAAAATACGTGTGGCACTCGGTGACTGCCGCGGTAAAGCTATTGCATAGCATTTTTTATCAACTTATTCAATTATAATTATTTATTTATTTTATTTATGCAGTTAAGTCTTTGATATTAAATCAAGTTACACTTTTTGAGCATGGTGACCGATAAGAAAACAATTTTTTTTTCTCTTATTGAATAAATGAGAAGTTAATATTGTTTAAAATATTTTTAATATCTTACAATACATGTAGGTTATTCAGGAATTTTTATCATTGAGTTAGCAGCTAGTGTACACGCATACGTCTAGTCGCACGCACACAAGATTATATGTATAAACATAAGCATGTAAGACGAGAACTACTGCCGACAAACTGTAATGCAGTTTGGCAGATAAAAATGTTAAAAACGTTTATTGTATAATTGGAAGAAAATAAATTAAAAAAAAAACAAACACCGTGCCGAACTCTGCCGAGTGCCGAAGTCTGCCGAACTGAAACGACGTTAGACGATGCACGGCTTTCAACGCCACACCTCCGTGCCCGTCGGAGTAGGGAGCGTGAGGTTTTTTCGTTACGGAATTTCTGGATACGGTCCCCGCGCTTAAGGCCCGCGATAGAAGCTATGCAATAGCTTAAAAGGTCTAGCTCACCCTAACCTACCCGTGTCTAATGTAACGCGTCTGCGATGCGAAGATCGGAGATACTTAAGATGCACTCTCATTGATTCCCCGTCTCTACAGTACAAAAGGACACAAAAACCAAGAATTTGAATCCCTGTGTAACTATTTATTGGCTTTGGCTGAAATTGAAATTCATTACCCGTCGTCGATTTGTTGTTTACGGAATATGTAAATGATTTATACAATGCAAAAGCTTTTAAATATTTGTCAGTAGGTAGGTAAATACAGTCTTTATAACTTCACATCGTGTCTTTAGTGACGCTTCACTTGATAACAAAGCCGTCTGAAGGCTCGTCGATGATGGAACGTAGTTATCTCTCACCATAACTCCCATTGAACTTTACCCTTTAGGTACGGATATCTTAAGTCAAGATGGGATGGGATTTTTTCTGCTAAGACTTTCGTCACGGTTGGTACACGCCTTGTTGAGCTCGGATTTGAATAATAAAATGGCAAGTACTGCTTTTTATGCAATTTCGTCTTAGTTTATTGAGGGTGGAACGCGTCTGTGGTCTGCTTGGGGTTAAGGCATTTGCGGGTTTTCATGAGCTGAAACATCCAGTTCGTTTGTCACACTAATAATAATAACGATTTTGAAAAAAATCTTAAGACCTTGCTTAACGTAGTAGTGAATTTTCTCATCAGTCATAATTTATTTTACCTATATTAGAAAATATCTATACTGTGGAATGATATTTATCAACTAAAATTTAAATATCGTTAAAAAAATTAAATTTTTCTAAGTGCTCTGTGCGTTCCTTCTACCACCGTAAAACTAAAATACTATAAATAGTTATACGTGTCCAGCTTGCATTGCAATGTTTCGTTTTTGTTAGGAAACTTCGCGAGCGCGCACAGCATAGTTTTATAAAGTTTTATCGTAATCGCATGAATGATACAGGTGCATAGAACATGTATAAATTTTGTGTATTAGAAATTTTAGCAAAGATAGACTTAAAGATCACCTTATTACTTGATCTACTATATTTAAAACTTGATTATGATAGATATTTTGTTTTTTGATCTGGTTGTTCTCTCATCGGCTGGATGCTACATAATTTTAAATCCACAAGAAGTAATTAAACATTCAATGATAGATCTAGTTCCGTTTCCGTATAAGTTCAAAACCCGTCAAGCAAGTCGATGTTTACTGTCGTTCGTGTTGTTTAGTGTTACAGTTAGTGAAGTATTTACTAGATCCTATTATGAGAAACGGCTTCTCTCTTAATGAGGCTTCTGTCTCACGACTAAAATTAAAAGACTATTGACGTTTAGCTTTCAGGTCATACGACATAATAGTTCTATATTTTATTTGTGAATTAGGAAAGTCCTCGAAAATGACGGAGCGGCTTATGAGAATCTACCACCCTACATTGTTCCGTGGGTGACGTAAGAGCCGAATATGGGAAATGTCAGGAATAACAGCCTCTGATGGGGTATCACTGTGTATTGTAATTCAGGGGTAAAATATCCGGACCCGTAATGGGGAGCGGTGTCAAAGGTCAATAATGAAAAATGAAAAATGTGTCGATTATGGAAAAAAAACCCAACAGTGGGAGAAGCACCAATGTTACATGCTGGAAAAAAAGCTTTTAGCTTCGACCGCCACTACTAACTAACTGAACAGTTGATAGATTGCGATTGTTTTCGGGGTTAAATGGAAATATGCTTTATTGAATACACAAATTATCCTGACAATAATTGCGAACTATATGGACATCGGCGACCGCTCTAGGTTTATCATAATTTTGCATCATGGCGCCTACGCACATGAATAATATTTTTATTAATTTACCGCAAGTATTTGAACGTACTCGTTAATAAGTGCACAAATAGTATACCGAAAATATAAACCGCATTGCCTTAAAAATGTTGACACAAGAACACAAGGGCTTATTTTTAATGCAGTTTCGTTTCTCGCCTTATTTGGGACAATGGCTGATTGATTTTACATGAGCTGAGATGTTTTATAAGAATAAATATTTATAACTTTTTGGACCCATCGTATTATCATCGTATTATATTGTATTGGGCGGAAAACGAGTAGAATACCTATGCAATTTGAAGTTTCTTCGTTTTATGGATACTATAGTATAGCAGCCTAGCAGCTTTGGATACATTGAAAAGGTGTGCTGGGAGGCGTGTCGCCAAACCGAATCTGGATAAAATCAAACTCACCAGCTTTAAACGCAGGTCCTAAATAGCTGGTCTTTTTGTTTACTTATAGGATACATTTTGGAAATTGTGAGCAGAAATAGCATAACTTCTTAATTCCTGCCGCTCGCTTCTCTATCACTCGGATAATTTCCACTGCAAATGCTCGGCCAGTCTACACCTCTTCGTTGTCGACTTACCGCACATTCGAACCAAATGGTTTGCTTCTTTATTTGTCATACTTCCAGCAAAGCTATAGGCTATTGTTTACCATTTTCGGCTTTATCAAAATATTCGAGTAGAGAATAAATTTATATCATGGAGAACTATAAATGTGTATGTAATTCTAGATTCACTTAAATTTTTTAAACGATCACCGGATCCATAACTCACAAACCGGTATTCTATAAATTCGTTTATTTATGCTAGGATGATTTCCGCCTGGCAGACGGTGTGGCAAATCGAAAGTAAAGATTATCTATCGCTTGTGTCCCGTCGTGTTTATGGGCGTTGGAGGAAATTTATTACGAAAGAACGGTTTCAACGGTTCATGCCGCTATGTAGGTTAAAAAAGGATTTTTAATTTATGTAGGTAAAATCTTTAAATCTTTATAGTGTTATCGTTGGTGCATCTGTTATAGTTCGGCCGTTCAGAGAATGCGTTCCTGACACGTCGCGATTGAACTGACGACGTCACTTTATAATGGCGTTGCAGTTACGATAAAAATATTTTTGCTGGTTGTTTACCGTTTTAACAATTGATGAGCATTAAAACAACATTATTATATCAATAATCAATGAATGTTATAATGGTGCATAATAATGCCTAAACGTGGACAAACATTGAAAAGTGAAGCCCGTGAGTTAATCATTAAGCTGCAAGATTACTTTGAGCGGGAGCGGCAAAATGGCGGACCCCTGTTACCTGTCGAACAAGTACAAGAACTCGTCTCTCAGGCGCTTGGAGTTAGCAAACGAACGATAACAAATATTAATAAAGAAAAGTTCGGCTCTACTGGCAGGGAAGATAATATTTTACGTACTCCGAAGAAGAAACGTAGAACTAAGCCCGTGACAGATATTGACACCTTTGACGCCGATGCAATCAGAAATCATATAATATATGGTTACTACTTCAGAAATGAATATCTCAACAGGAAGAAGCTTTTGGCATCGTTAAGAGAAGCTGGACTGTTTAGCGGGGGTAAAACTGCTTTAACCAAAATCTTAAAAGATATTGGTTTTTCGTATAAAAAAAAACAGAAAAAAGAAAAATTTTATTAGAACGTTACGACATAATTTTAAAACGGATAAGTTTTTTGAGAGAAGCAAAAAATATTGATAACTGGGATAATGTCGTGTTCATTGACGGGACATGGCTAAACGCGAATCACACGGTTTCCCGTTCTTGGACGGATGATACACTAGCGTCGACGTCGAAAGTACCAATGGTAAGGGGACCGTCTGATAATATGCAACGCAGGTTCTTCAAAATACGGCTTTGTGGAGAACGCGTTACTGGCATTTCAATCAAAAACCACAAATGACTACCACGAGGAAATGAATGCCACTACATTTAAAGAGTGGTTCCGGAGCGTGCTTTTGCCCAGCCTACCAGAGCCTTCTGTAATATTCATGGATAATGCCTCCTATCACTCGATTCAAATACAGAAATCACCTAACCAAGCTAATAAAACAGAAGAAATGGTGGCTTGGTTACAAGCAAAAGGCATTGACGCAAATATGCAGATGCTAAAACCAGAGCTAATTAAATTAGTTAAAGAAAATAAAGCAGCAAATGTGCGATACGAAATCGATGAATGGCTCTGGAGTACGGTTATCGCGTTCTAAGAATTCCAGCGTATCATTGCCAATATAACGCGATTGAGCTAATCTTGGCTCAAATAAAAGTTTACGCCGCCCGCCACAATACTTCCCCGCCATTCAGCACGAAAAAGATGATGACCCTATTAAAAGAAGCCTGCGGTGAAGTCACAAGAGATGACTAGGCAAAGGTTGTTGAGAAGACTAAAAACCTGATTGTGGAACATTTTGACCGAGATATCAGTATTGATTCTGTTATTGATAATAATATAATTATACATGTAGGCGAAGATGATGATGAAGACACCACCTCCTCAAGCGAATCGGAGTCTGATTAATATTCTGTACGCACATTCAATTCAATGTACTTTATTGCATAGAAATACAGATTGTAACTTTGTAACAAAGAATAAATAAAACAATTTTATTATATTAATATTACCTTTTTTTGGTTTCCAATTAAATTACTAAAATATAAATTTTAAATGATTCCGCCAATTTAAAACGAAAATAATGTTAAAAATAACGCGGCGGTTCGTTTTGAGGGGACGGTAACGAACTCAGTGTTATGTTGTGCCCATCACTAGTCGTGACTAATTGATAGGTGTCAGGAACGCATTCTCTGAACGATCGAACTATACTGATCGTGTAACTTCTAATGTCTTGACCGATTTATTTCATATTCGCACAATATATTCGTTTAGTCAAGACGATGCCTAGCTATGCTAGGAGACGATGTTAGCTAGCTCATAGCTATGCTAGAAGGTAACAGGTAGCACTGTAGTCAAGCTTTTAAACATATTTATAAACTAAAATTACTCATATTATTCGTAATATACGAGTAATAAACGAACACTACGGCCCAAAAAAATCGACGCTATAGGCGGCGTTAAGGCCGGGTTATTAATCAATAACACTACGAAGTGAATTCGGAAGCGCCACCTGCCGGAAAAGGCAGAGTAACATCTACCGGGCCTGCAAGTATATCTAATCTAGTCTTTTTATTAATTCCGGGTTTGTTTATAGGTATATGTTAAATTTGTAATATACATGTTATTTAATATATTTATTATATATCAGCAGTTTCACACTGCAGATAGGTTTGGCAGATCGGAAGACCAAAATATCTGGACAAATGTTGAAAATATTGGGATTTTGGGGCCTTTGTCGGGAGAAATAAATATTAAAAATAAAAAGATAAAACAATAATTTTTTTAATTAAAAGGCTACAAAAATACTTTAACGAAACGTAGAAATAAGTTCACTTAAATTTTAGGTTTCCACATGTATTTGGTATTGGACTTTGCTAGAGTCCTTTAGTAGTATTCAAAAAATTTCAAATTCAAACAATTTAGAAATAAACAATTTTGAAGCGACAGTAGCCTAATAATATTAATAATAATAGTTAATGGCAGGGCGCGGACCGCGAACTCAAAAAGGTCGTGGGTTCGAATCCGCCATTCGACTACTGGCGTGAACCACTCGTAACACAAGCAATTTAAGCTTACCACGAGTGGTTAAGGGGAATATTGGTAATGTTTATAGCATTGTTAATATTCTTTAAAAAATTACTTCAAAGTTTAGTTTAATTACTAACTCAGCTTTTAAATCAAAGGTCATACGTTACCTTTCCGAGAAGCTGTTTGTCTGGAGGTTTTGAGTTTTGCCGGGAGTCTGGATATCATTTAAAATTTCGGGAGAATCCAGAAGAATCCCGACCGTCTAGGGTTACCTAACTACAGCAGGAACATGTGTGCAGAGAAGACACCGATTTTACACCCACTACCATTCTTCCTAAATAGCCACCGGTTATAGAGATGTGTAGGCGCATGAAATGAGCATTTTCAATGTTAGCTCAAGTGTCTAAAAGTCTAAAACGAGTTTTAGCACCTACTGTCAAAATCGTAGACAGAGAAATCTATAGACTAATGATTAGCGTGGCCTCGAGTGAGAAAGGACGATAATGTAGTTTTAGGTTATACAATAATCTTTATGGATTTTAAACATATTTAGATAAAATGTTTTATTGTTCTATGAACCGAACTGAACAAGATTCACCAGGTAGCTCAGTGGTTAACGCTCGCTGTAAATATAACAGAACGCGAGTAACCCGGGTTCGATCCCCGCCGGCACCAATGAAATTGTTAATTGCAATTTTAAGTACTGATTTACCACGGTGAAGGAAAACATCGTGAGGAAACCTGCATGTCTGAGGAATAAGAAAAAAAAATATTTCGAAGACATGTGAAGTTCGTCAACACGCATTTGGGCAGCGCGGCGGACACTTCCTTGCCCTAAACGCTCTCAGAAATGAGGGGAGGCCTGAGCCCAGCAGTGGGACGTATATAGGCTGTAACTTTACTTTACTACTTTAGACCAATCTTAAGCTCACAAAATACTTTTTTCTCACTTAAACCAACTTGTAAACTCCTTAGATTGTTACGAACTGTCAAAGTTGTTTAGCAAAGTGTAGTTTGCTAAATAAAAAAACCGGCACGGAGAAAGAGACAAACAATCACACCGCTCTGTCTCATTTCTATGCAAGACGTATGCATAAATCTATCTTTTTCGTGTGCGAATGCGAAAGAAAGCGTCAATTTGTCTGTAGGTTTCTCTGTCTACGGTCAAAATCCAAAGCTATATGATCTCTTAAATTAACATAACTTGTTTCTATTGCTAATTGCTAATGAAGTAACGTTGAAAATCGACGTCGAAAGTATTAAGAGTAAGAAGTAATTATCACATCCATGTGATTTCCGTTCTCTGGCTTAGTTTTCTTAATAACTCAGACACATTTCCGTCGTATTGTAGCTCTGTTACAGTTAAAGTCCGGATTTATAAATAGAGCCGTGTCGTACCGGTCCGTTCTGCTGCACTACAGTTCCGCTTATGCAGTCTTACCATCGCCGCTGCGGTACGTTGTGACTATGCATGTTGTGTCGCACCACAGAACGCAGATAGAATTATTTGTTCTCAGTCACCACTTGAGTGTCGAGTCTGAGTGTCGCTCTCGCATCATCACCAATACGGTGAAATCATTCGGTGAAGCATCGCGCCGCCGTAACGCATCGTGTTGCTTCACTCTTAATCTCTATATTCATATGGAACTTGGTTAATTATGGCTTTATAACTAAGCAATGTAGGTAATATGAGTAATTTGTTATACGAATTAATGTTATAACTGTTATACATAGTTTTACGAATTGTCGAAACATTCTTCAAATTCTTAAAATATGTAAATAGATATTCATTTATCGTATTTAAGTAATTAAAAACTTTTTCAACGTTTTTACTTTATGTTTAATATGTTAAATTATAACATGTTATAAACTCTCACATTCGTCACCCGGAGGGGTAGGCAGAGACTACGGATTTCAATTTGGCACCACTATCCTGCAACTGGAATAACCCTTTTCCCAGTAGTGTTAATTTGGTCTATCTTCAAGCCAACCTTCCACCGTCTAGGAAGTTCCTTGCTGGCTTTACCACTCACTTCTGCCGCATTGTTTGATTTGTCACTCTTTCCTCATTCATTATTTTCCTTGTCCAAACAAGTGAAGCACTTCTGTCTTATATGTCTTTCCGAAATCAGATAATTTTAGTCTTCTTGTAATACTTTTTATATTTACATTGTTTCTAACCAGCTACAACCTGCGACATCGAAAAGTTATGAATCACCGCTATGCGACAAAAGGAAGTTTTAATCTCTGCTTACGTATTGAGTATAATATACGTGAAATAAACGAGTGTACAACCGTAAAGTAGACCATAGAATTAGAAGAACAATTTCGCTTCAACCGTTAGCTGCAATATGCGTAAAATAAAACCACTTTTTGCCGAGTGGTCGATGACCCGTTATGGCGAAGCTTTGTGACTAGTTCATTACACTGTCAAGTAAATTGGGGGTAAGATAAAGTTAAGGTCGTATACCCTATATTAAAGGTCAATATCTTTGTGAAACGATTTATTATTTAGATAAGCAACGGATGTATTTGATAGTTTGATGACTACATACCCTAAATTTCAAATGCTTTTTAAAGAATTTTAGGTAAGAAACTTCCTCATTCTAAAAACGTACTACTGTTTAAAGTTTGATTCTTTTCTTGAAGGAAAGGTCTTTTTGTCTTTATTTAGACAAACATTTACCTAATCTTTAAAGGTACGTACTGCAAAACTTAAGAAGACGTGGGTTGGAGTTGGACATCTGTCGAAAATCGCTTCAGCAAAAACATTTTCAGGTTATTTACCACTCCACACATTAACGGGAATACTAGGAACATCAACAGCATTACTAGTATTTTTTTTATTAACAACATGCATTTTAAAATTTGATAACGCCTGAAACAAAAAGGGCTGATGATCTTCAAACGGCTGAGATTTTCTTGAAAGCTTGAAACAAAGCTAAGAATACTTTCGATTAAGACTTTTCAAATGAAAAAAAAAACTTAATCGAAATTGGTTCATCCGTTTAGCAGCTATGATGCCACAGATAGACACACTGAAATCTTATGACACTCCGTTTTCATCAGGGGTCTAAAAATTGAAAACTTTATATCCCGAGTATAACGAAACCTAAAGTTAAAATTTGCAGGGGATTTTATCATTCGTTTTCGCAATACTCTATTATAGATTTTTTTTTACAAAAGTAAGTTACAATTATTTTTGTAAAAAGTTCAAATAAGTTATAGTTGAATTTAGTTTATTTATAATAGTATATACAATATAAAAGTATTTAAAAATCTTAGTAGCGTACTGTGAGATTGACCGCAAGGTTCTCTATCTTAGAAAAATTAAAGGTGATTACTAACTGTGACTCACTATTTGACTATTACCATTTAGACGTGCGTCTCTTCAACTTGATACTACGGTTTGCAGTCTGACCGCGACAAGTATGCATTCGATGAGTCACTTTGTCGATTTCCCTGATACGCTCGGATGCGTTTTGAGTCATCGTTTGTCGGTGTGATGTTTCGAGGGAGTTCTTAGTAGGGCGACACTTGAATAAAGTTGGGGAACAAGACAATGGCATGTTACGTAGTAGTTACCTATTGTGTTGCTGCCCTAAGTCCTAAACCAAAACTATTCTCAAAGTTTGAAAAAAAAAAGGAAATTACTTAATTAATGTGGGTAGACAAAATGTGTTTGATGATGTTGGATGGACTGTTAGTTAAGTGTACTTGGCCAATGACTTGATCCACAATAATCAACAATGGTGGTTTGTCTGAGGGTGGCCAACAAGAGGTTTTGTAAGGAGCGACAATATAAAAATTCCAGAAAGATCTTTTATTCACCGAAGTATGGCGTTATGATCATCTCATTGATACCCGATGAATAACACAATAAAGCTAAGTATTTGTGGATAGGCCTTTAAATCAGACGTGTTGTTTTTAAAAGAACTTAGTACAGTTAGTTCTTAGTTAGTTAGTTAGAAATATCTTAAGTATCAAACATGTAGGTTACTTTCCATTACCGCGGAGCATGTGGTAAATCAGCACTTAAATTTACAGTTAACAATTTCATTGGTGCCGGCGAGGATCGAACCCGGTTTGCTCGCGTACTGTGAAATTTACAGCGAGCGCTAACCATTTGAGCTACAACGGCTATATTAATGTATTAGCACAGAATAAATGAAAGTCCTACGTAGTATTGGTTGTATGCTAACTAAAATGTCTATAATGTTTCAGGTACGTGGCAAATGTATACATTATATTATTCTTTGGTATGTATGCTGTTTTTCTTAAAATATATTAAGTTATATAATGTATAATAAGTGAATTATCAATTGTTGTAAGGGGGTAATAAAATAAAAAAAAACCGTAGATGGGCGGGTGGGCATCCCCACTATGAGCTTTCTATATGTGAGGCCTTAGATAGGCTGTAATGAATGACTAATAAATAAATGAAATATGTAATATTCATTTATTTATTAGTCATTCGTAATAATCTCCAGCCCCAGCGTGATAAGCAAAATATTTGTAGACAATTATATCATTTAAAAAATATCTTTTTGTTGGGTATTTTAGATCTTAAAGTATCACCGAGTAATAGAACTATCAAAATGGTTTAAAAATATACGCATATTTTAATGCAAAATTAATAATGTAGTTTTTTTTATAAAAGCAACTTCCGGAAAAATCCGTCAGATACATCTTATTTTGCCTTTGGTAGCTCACGGGTTGAGCACTTGCTGTAAATTTCATAAGACTCGAGAAACTTGGATTCGACTCCCGACGGTACCATTAAAATTATTAATTGCAATTTTAAGTGCTGATCTATCAAGTGCTCCGCGGTAATGGAGAGTAACCTACATGTTTGATACTTAAGATATTTCTATTTATTTTTGACTTTGCATTTTGTCTCAGTTCATATAAAGCAGACAGTTTACAGACATAAATTACATTATTAGTAACATTCAGACAGATACTTGTACCGTGTAGAATTCGAACACATAATAGCGCACAAACTGGAAGTAATCTGCTTGTGATCATATAGGTTGATGTGCCTAATTAGTGGTTTAAACATATGGTTGTAGTGTTCATAAATATTAACTCTAAAATCTATTATTACAGCTACTTACAAAAGAAGCTTCAATTAAATGCTTTTTCTATATTATATATTTGTGTAGTATGTACAGTCTGTTTGCTTAAATACGGTCGCCCGCTGTCGCGACCTTAATGGTTTTACATATTTATTTTTACTGTGTTAACAGCACAGTAAAAAATAATAAAATAAAACCAAAATAATAAAATAATTGTGCCTCCAGGTGTACCGACACTATCTTAGTGAACAGACTATACTGAGTGTGTAAGGATCTTTAGTTCGTGCTCAAGCAAATGAACATCGGATTTGTGTCGAATCATCACAAAAGCTTATTTCCTTTTTCTCTTGATTTTCACAACCAAGAGAGTTTAACGTATTATAGTAGGTCGGGGAAAATGTTTCTTCGTATTTTGTTTGTATTAAATTGAAAAAAAAATCTCTTTGGTTGTACTGTTTGTATCTGGCTGGTTTTAATATCAATACATATAGGACATTAGGAAAAAGAAAAATAAATTAAAAAAAAAAACGCTTTCCCGCCATTTTTAAATTATTTTTATCCCAAAAATTAATCAATGAGATTATTAATTCTAGTTTTATTACTAAAAAAAAAACACTTGTAGTTTATGGACCTTATAATGCAGGGTCAGCAAGAGTAGCACAAAGTTGATTCAAGCGTTTTCAGTCCGGGAATTTTGATGTCAAAGATGCAGCTCGCTCTGGTCTTCCCCATACGGATAAAGTTAATGTCATTTTGGAAAAAGTGGAGCAAGATCGGTATCAACGGAATGAGATTGTCACTACCTACAAGATGGCAACAAGTTATCGAACAAAATTGCACATACATATAATATTATAATTAAATGTAAACAAACTTTGAAAAAAAATGTTTATAAAATTTGTATATAAAATACGAGGAAACTTTTTCCCTGACCTTATGTCGGAATCATAACAGTTAGAAGTCAATATTTGACTTAATTGTCTCTAATTTAGTAATGTTAAAATCAATACGTTTATTGCGTTTTGGCCAATTTATAGGTAAGTTTATTAATAAAAGTTAAAAAATAATGAAACAAAAAATATATTTGAATAGGTTATGATAAATTAGTAAAGATTATGGACTTGTCTAGTTTAGTTTAATTATGCTACAAATAATATATTAATGGGGTTTTTAAAAGTTTGATATACCATGTCATCTATTTAAATGTTAGCATATTTAATATGATCGTCGATTTACAAAGACTTATTTATTTAGTACTCTAGCGTTTGGTTCCGATGCTACAGGACCATGGGTTCAAATTCCGCACGGGTGAAGTGTTATGGCGTGGATGTTTGTCCATGCGAAATTATATATGTAAAAGGCCTCCACGATACAGGAAAAATCCTAATAAAGGAGTAATATTTTTCAAAAAACAAAAGTTATGTAAAACATCAAACATAATCATAGCTTATAAAAATTAACTCATCTTTTCACGAGCCCATTGCTTTCGTTCATGACACTGCATAATTACCGATTTAACAAACTCGTGCCGTTTCCTGCCGGGCTATTATTTGAAGCAATTTCGTGAATACATTCAATTCGGAAAGTACGATGAGTTGTATTGTCGAACGTAGTGGATAAAAATGGACATTTTGTGAAATTGTTATATTATTCTTATATTTATGGATTTGTGACTACTATGTCGGATATGCCAGTCTTATCACTCCCTTAAGTATTTTATATAAACGCCATTTGTTAGTTATATTTATACGTCCGACCGTAATCTCAACCCTTAGTAATACTCACCACGTTTCGTCTGGTGGTCTGGTGTAGGTGGCTCGATCACCAAAGGCCACCTACTAACAAGATTTCAAGTTTATACGTTTATATGTGATAGAGTCGAGCTGCCGTTATATTAGTAGTATAGTTGTAGCACGAACGGGTCGACTCGTCCGGGGAAGGACTACGCTCTCACAGAATGCCAAGGTAAAATAGCTGCTTGACGTTGCTGTGTTTCGTATAGTCAGTGTAGAGAACCGGGGACCCCTTTTACTGTAAACGGGGCATTTCATATTAGTCGTCAAGGGTGACAACGCATCTGCATTTTGATTCGAACTCGAGTACTTACCATCAGGTAGAGTGTGTGCTCACTTGTCACCCTTATCCTATTAAAAAAAAAGTACTTGATACGATAAGCATGATCTTAATATGTCAAGATACTCAAATGTGAACCCGGCTTAACATGACGCCGGCTGTTGAATATACAACCCTCGCGGTTTCCCTATAATGCTCCTCAAGTTATAGAACTGTTTTGAATAGGGTTTTGTAGTAGCGTAACTTTGGTATAATAACTGATTTTCAATCAGCCCCTTCAAAACTTTGCTTTTATACCTAATGGTGCAAACTTGAGAAGTTTTGTTCAAACAGTTCAGATTATAGCTAACTGTAAAATTCTTGCAAGAATGTAAGTTTCGAGTTCCGACATGCCATGTTACTATTCGATGGTTAGTTTAGTCGGTTTAAGTACAATACGATATTGAATTAAATATATCGATCAAGAAATTGAGCGGATGTGGGCGAAGTAATTCGTACCAACTTTAATACCATGCATATTTCTCTACTAGACTATTTGTGTGATGAGTATGTTTCTATAGATTTATATTAGTCATTTTAATGATAGGTAGTAAGAATAACAAACAAGCACACACAGTTAACCTGATGGTAAATGAATGCTGTGGCCAATAGATATTGATTCTTAATCTATCCTCGATTAAGAATCAATATGCAGATGTGCTGTCTACTATATTGTCTCTGGTTTTCACTCACCACAGTGAACACAGCAGTATTACGATGCTGTTTTACTCTAAAGTGGTATTCAATTTGTTGGAATTGAATTTTTTTTTTGTCTTGATTGTAATTTTTAACTGCACTTCGTTATATACAATTTCAGCTGGCAAATAATAATTCCGCCTAGTTTCATTCCTTTTCAGAAAAAGCTCACTTCCTACACTGTAACGACCCTTAGTCGACTCTAATGCGGCAGATATCTAGTTGTTCCTATTAGGTTCATAATTTTTTTTTATTCACTAATGCATACGATTTTAATTAAACGATTTTGGCCGTTGGGTTAGTATATTACTATAGGAATATGCATCGACTTTAGAGTATGTAAATAGAGCATATCTCTTTCAGCTGTTTTTCAAATATAAAGTGACGTGATTCAACGACTAAATGACCACCAATAAAGCCTCAAGAATGCAAATGGCTGAGTCTCAAAACGTTAATACTCTACTCAGGATCCTTAGCCCACAGTTGAGCACTGTCATTAAGTAAATTTTGTCAAGTTTTAAAATATTGAAACACATCGCGAAATATTCATTTTTAAATTGTGTTGTTGCCGTACATAACAATTGTGTAAAAAAGCGTCGTAAAAATTTCCACCATTTCTTTTCAGCATGGCGACAGTGAAAAGCCAGAAAGATGTTATGGCTTCCGATAGATAGCAGTATAATCATATCGCTTACACCAGACGTAATAAAAATAAAATCTAGACAAAATTGAAAAATATTATATTCGATAAATTCAAAAGTCCACACCTCGAACTCTCATGTAATGTTATGAATAAATTGTTTATACTTTTATTAGTTATCGAAACACGTGTTTCGTTTGCTACAAAAATATTGTTTCCGTTTAATTAACACGATGTTGATAGAATCAGGCGTTACTTTGCGGAAATCCATTATAATAAAGATATTAATAGTTACTTTGCAACCATCCGCTCAATTAAATAAAATTATGTGTCTTCCCTAGATTGAAGGGCACATCCCGCCCTCCCTCAATTGCGTGCATTAATTCCATCACCACTTATCCCAGCACCACTACTCCCAACACCACTACTCCCAACACCACTACTCCCAACACCACTATTATCGGAAATACACACCATCGACGATAATACGACACGTGTTTCGTCTCTACACGAGGCATCTTCAGGTGATGTATACTCTACGGCGGCTGACCGCTAACTTAGCTTATTAACACGAAATTTTTTTGACTGCTTTATACCGGTGATTCTTATTTTGTTACCAAAAATAATCAAATACTTAATTTAAAAAAAAACTATTCACATTTAATTCTGCATACTGCAATCGCGAAGCGCGGGCGTGTGCTTTCCTTTCGGCTAAAATTAAAATACTTTAATGAACGGGACGGTTGACATTAGTGACATTCAAAAGTCTTCCTATGGATTAAAATCTAGAGCTAATTAAAAAAATCAAAGTGATAAGTTCAGTTTTTCGAAAGATATCTTGTTCACATTCATTCCGACCAACCAACGTCTAAATGAAATTATTTTCAACTACAGTACAACTGTAGTTTAAAAAAATAATCGAAATAAGTAAATATTCTTATAACTATGTCAGACGTATTAATTAAATCTCCTCTTGCTATTTGTATACTTTTTTTTATTATGAAAGTGCAATATGAACCTGATGGAAGTGATGTAAGTTGAGCGGATCGCGATTTTTATATTGGTGACAACACAGAAGGTAATCTGTGGGTGACAATTATAGAGTACTACATCTTCGCTCCGCGTTCGATGCGTACAAAAATGCTCTGAAGTATTTTTAGAAATGTATGAGGTATTCAGCATTTTGTAACTGTTACTCACGCGTGAATCAAACGCACTCGGCAATTTTTTTCTTCGTATTGTATATAAAATTTATGATACTTTGGAACGTAGCGACTATTCAAAAGAGAAGTTAGAGTAATCAGGCAATGGTAGGCATATGTTTGGCTTCTTGTTTTCCCGAATATAACGCGTCCCGAAGTGGCCTGCTATTGCCAGCCGGCACTGGTATAGTAGCAGATGTCTGTTTCTCCAAAATAAAATTATCATTCAACTAAAAGTTAGTATATGGCTATGCAGCGGACCAAACGGGGTACGATTATGACCTTTATTCTGTGGATACAATAGCAACATACGCTCTCTTCAGTTAAACATATATATTCATTGCCTTGGAAATCAGCTTGTGATAGCCGATCAGTATAATTACTACTGAGTCACGCCGTTGTCGTCAATGAGCGTTTTAAAGAGGTTAAAATAAAAGAGAAATCTCATGATTGACATTACTTCAATGACTCTATAGGAGAAGTTTCTATTTGCATGATCGTACACTCAATGATCTCATTAAACACGGTTTGTAAAAGTACTTTCAGTAATAAGTAATGACAGTGTACCTTTATTATGAGAGCTAGCCATGATATTTGCAATGTATTACAGCTTGCATTACGTAAAAAGCTATTTAAAATTGACTAATCATCTCCGGTCCACTACTGAACGAACATAAGAGATAGAGACGGCCAAAAAAAACAATTCTGAGCTTCAACCGGATTCTTTCTTTAATCGTAAGAACAACTGTGATGAAAAAAAGTTTACGACTAGGAAATTCTGGCCTACTAGGTCTTTATTTTGTATACAGGGTTATTTTGCAATAACCGGTTAAATTTGCAGGTTAGGTTCAGAATAAGTAAATCTCAAACATTCTGCCCTTTTTGTCTTTTGGTGGTAATGCATTATTTTAACTGATTTTACTGCGCACGCACACATCCGTAGAGCCGTGGTAGCTCAGATGGTTAGCGCTCGCTGTAAATTTCACAATACGCGAGCAAACCGGGTTCGATCCGCGCCGGCACTAATGAAATTGTTAATTGCAATTTTAAGTACTGATTTACCACGTGCTCGGCGGTGAAGGAAAACATCGTGAGGAAACCTGCATGTCTGAGAAATAAGAAAAAAAATATTTCGAAGACATGTGAAGTTCGCTAACACGCACTGGGGCAGCGCGGCGGACATTTCCTTGCCCTAAAACCCTCTCAGAAATGAGAGGAGGCCTGTGCCCAGCAGTGGGACGTATATAGGCTGTAACTTTACTTTTTACTTTTTTGCACACATCCGGAAGGGTCGATCGGTAGGCAAAAATTAAAATTTGGTTACTCTGAAAACTAACCCTGTATAGGCAGACCTCAGTCACGATGTCTAAGTAATCTTGTTTTATTTTGTTCTTGTTTTCTTATAGGTCGCGTCATCTTTTCTTAAGGCACTTCATATTTGACTATGTATTTAAATGTTCGATGCAAGATCGTGTTCCTAAAGACAAATATAAGACGATCTCAAGATATACTTTAAGTTTTGTTAAAATCTAATGTTAGAGTAAATTCCTAAAGGAACTGCTCCTAAACTTCTATCAAGATCTTTGCAACCATTTTAGATTCAACCTTTATACCTTACATTGTATTTATGACCTTAATTAGGGTGAAAGTGAACTCAGCGGTAAATAAGATAAGTATTTTGTCAAACGGTCGACGGAGTGAAAGTCTGCGGACCCTGTTTTGAGAGACTGGAGTCAGTCATCAGTTTGGACTGGATACACTCTCTGTTATAATATTATGTAACGCTTATTATCAAGTCAAACAAGTTATTGCAATAAGAATTAATTTCTGAATGAAAATCAGAATTCAGAAAGTTTGAAAATTTTTCAAAACAAAGGCTTTTATGAGCTCCATTTTCTGATTTTCTTTTAAATAGACTACTTAAAAAAATTAAAGATCGATGTTTTCAATTAAATTAATTAGGCAATCAGCATAGAATGTCATCAGGGTTAGCCAAGTTGACTTTCTACAATAGTTACCAACGCTAAAAAACTATAAAAAGAAATGGAATCAACGTTAAGGGACATCCACGGACTTATGACGTGATTTATTTCACTTACCTATATCGTTTTCTCTTAGCGTTAACGCTAGTAGAATGTCAACTTGGCTAACCCCGCTGTTCGTTCTAATCAACGCAATGTACATATTTGCTCCTACTTTAAGTTATAGTACAGTTTTTTACGTGGTAGAGCCATGCTGCAGTTATATTAGTAGTATAGTTGTAGCACGAATGGGTCGGCTCGACCGGGGAAGGACCACGCTCTCACAGAATACCAGCGTCGACTGGCAAATAGTAGCTTAATGCTGCTGTGTTTCGTATGGTGAGTGTAGAGATCCGAAGACCCTTTTTACTGGAAACGAGGTATTCCACCTAAGTCCTCACGGATGACAACGCATCTGCATTTTGATTCGTAATCGAGGATAGATGTATATGTATGGGCCACAGCAACCACTTACCATCAGGTGGACTGTGTGCTCGTTTGTCACCCTATCCTACAAAAAAAAGAATACATAATAGTGGTTATAGTAAAGCGTGGTCTACATAATCGATGTTGGGCATAATATGAATTATTAATTTTAAAGGGTTTTTGGAATAGGAAGAGTTTGTTATTATTATATTATTATGTGTTATTGCGAGTTTACGGACTTCTTAGAAATTATTACAAATCTTAGTTTCTGATAGTCTTGGATTAAACGATTCTTGATAATTTAAAGCTGAGACTGTCAATGAAGCAAGTTTTGTACTCGTATAAACCTTTAATTCTTTTAAATAGTAGTAATATGTCAGATATGTAGGCCCTTCACAATGTTCTAGTTCACTGCAATGCATGAGGTGTGTCAGCATTTTTTCGCAATTGCGACTTTCACAATTGCGGCCGATAATTTGAGTGGTGTCGGCGACAATAAAACTCGATTTGCTCGCGAATTTAAAGCGAGTGCCGAGCTCCAGTGTTCATTCGTAACGCTAACCTAAATGTTTTGTATCGACGATCTCGGTTGTAAATTGAATAATATGGGAATTATGATCGTCAGAAGTGGCCTGTTACATGCTGATTGCTCTTTTAAGACGTTATTAATTTAATTCCAGTCTTATAAAACTGTGTTACTCATATGTGCCTTTACAAAAAGTTGCTCCCCTTAAAACTAAACATTATACCCTTATTTATTGAAAGTTATTACACTAATTTACGGGTTACGAATACAACCGTAGTCTATTGATAATATAAACAATATGAACTAAGTGTAAGTATACAAATTCATTGGTTTGTAGCAACTATACGTGGTAGAGCTACGCTGCAGCTATTGTAGGACGAATGGGTCGGCTCGGCCGAGCAAGGACCACGCTCTCACAGAATACCAGCTTAAAATAGCACCTTAATACTACTGTGTTTCGTATGGTGAGTGTAGAGATCCGGAGATCCTTTTTATTGGAAACGAGGCATTCCATCTTAGTCCTCAGGGATGACGACTAAATGCGTTTTGATTCTTAATCGAGGATAAATGTAGATGTCTATGAGCCACAGCATCCACTTACCATCAGGTCATAGTTTGCGCGTTTGTTATCCTTATTCTATAAAAACATCAGACTCAGCATGATACTATAGATGTAGAAGATGCAATTAAATTAGGCGTAAAATTTATGGTGGGTTTTCTATTTCAAAGAGTTTTAATATTATTACAGGACAGATGAAAGTAAAACGTTAGGAGGTATTATGTTAATTATGGAATGGCGGTCATTAATCTAAGTTTTAATAGCCTTGCATAACGTCTCACTGATTAAAGTCGTAAATTCGTCGATTTACGACCAACTTTGTACTTTATCTATGCGAACGACACGCGCTTATGTAAAGATCATTGTAAATAATAGCCAGTATAACTAAATATACGACTGCCTATTTTCGATTGTAGCTACATTTTTTTAGTAACTTCGCTTGTCGTTTATGTCTGTCGATATATATCTGTCAATTGAAACGGGATTATTTGTTGGTTCTCCAACGTTATTTGACTTCGGACGTAAAGATGATGATTATATCGCAGTCAATCGGAAGTAATAAAATGTCTCTATAGAGTAATGAAATCTTTCATGACGTACGTAGAGAAGCGGCGACAGACAAATGTGAGAAACGCCTGGCACTGCGATAGCCAACATTCAACGTCGCTAGTGCACAACTAACAAGTTGCGGATCGACTGTTTAGTAGAGTGCATGCACCTCACGTTATTACTCACATTATGTGCTATTTTCCTATTGTGTGAGATCTTTGAATTTGATTTGTCGAACCTGTTCTCTCGTGACATAATAGATGGACGGCCTTTGCTCATGTTCAACGTACGTTGACCCGTAAAAGTTCATTTCTGGTCATAGAATTCTCACTTTAATAATCGTTGTAAATTGTAACAAAAATATTGCATATATGACACCGAAATTAACATAAGAGTAGTTCAATGAATGCAATTTTTTCCATCTACGAAATGTACTTTACGTAATTTTAATACGAGTGATTAAAACACCATAAATTATAAAATTTCGTAATTTTAAAACTACAATATCACATTTAATCTCATTGTAGGTATATTAATACCAATAACAATTATAGGTTGTTTTGATATTATGTCCATAATACTGTCTCGTATATTAGGTCATCGGTGTTTAAGTTGATAATAAATTACTTCACAATGGCGTTCATTGATTGGCCCCAGCCGTAACTCATCTTTTTTACTTCACCTTCTGGATCGACTCGAAATTAAAGTTGAGAATGATACAACGTTTTTTTATTTGCGTATTTGGTATTGCCCTATCGAGAACTTTTCAAAAATATTTTTAAGCGGTAACGAGGAATTTCATCTTAGTCCTCAGGGGTGGTAATGACAGCGCATCTACGCTGATTTCTCTTCGAGGATTGTCTATTGGCCACTGCAATCTCAGTTTTATTGTGTGCTCGTTTATCACACTTATAATGTAAAGAAACTATAAAAAGCCATATATGGTTACTGGAATTGGTAAATGATTTATTATATAGATTCTAATTATAATTATATGTTCAAGAATATGTTTTTTTTTGATATTTGCCCTGATTTTTATCAAGTATTTGTTTTTTTATTATCAACCCAAATATTGTTTTCCCACAATACGAAAACTTGTAATCATTAAAAATTACCCTGTTCTTTGGGTCGGAATTATTATTTTAATTTTATTAACACATTAAGTTGAATAAAACTAAATTTACGGATTTTATCGCGTTTATTTCACTACTTTTACTTATTTTTAATTCCCGACGTTTCGGGTGCTTTACAGCAACCATGGTCACGGGGGGACCATGGTTGCTGTAAAGCACCCCCCGTTTTAATTTAATTACGAATTTAGTTTATTTTATACGCGAATTTAGTTTTATTCAATGGTATGTAGTGTTCGCGTAAATTTAAGAAATCATTACACTAAGTTGAATAATGAAAAACACTGAGTAGTGATAATATTAATACCCAGTAAAATAATATAGATCTCTTTTCTTTTCAAATCATTAAGTAAAATCGGTCTAATAGGTTTCTCCTACGGTGAAACATGTCCTACGGTGAAACAAATGTACATATATAGAATGTCAAGTATAGAATGCTTTCTTTGAATCCCCGTTATAGGATAAAACTACAGATAGAAAGTGACAACCCTTGGTTGAAGCAAAACGTGGCAAAGTACATAGTAAGTTACCATACTAGTGATGTCACATCGTGGCACCACAAGTATGATAACTTTGCCAAGTCAATATATTAATTGTGTGAAACATGTTGCCATATCGAAAACGGTACTGTCATGACAAAAATGACATAATATGCATATCTCGAAAAACGTTACATTGTTCGAGATTATCGTAATTTTGTAGATGTACATCCCTAATGGCAAAGTTAACTTCAATTGGTAAGTTGGTAGACTTAACTGTAACGTAGATCCAAAAAAGCCTCTTCCTTTTTTCGAAGTCGACTACAGTTACGTTGTCCGAGATAATCGTAATTTTGTAGATGTACATCCCTAATGGCAAAGTTAACTTCAATTGGTAAGTCGGTAGACTTGACTGTAACCTAGATACAAAAAAAGCATCTTCCTTTTTTTGAAGTGGACTAAAACGTTACGTTGTCCGAGATAATCGTAATTTTGTACATGTACATCCCTAATGGCAAAGTTAACTTCAATTGGTAAGTCGGTAGACTTGACTGTAACGTAGATACAAAAAAAGCCTCTTCCTTTTTTCGAAGGCGACTAAAGTTACGTTGTCCGAGATAATCGTAATTTTGTACATGTACATCCCTAATGGCAAAGTTAACTTCAATTGGTAAGTCGGTAGACTTGACTGTAACGTAGATACAAAAAAAGCCTCTTCCTTTTTTGAAGTCGACTAAAACGTTACTTTGTCCGAGATAGTCGTAATTTTGTACATGTACATCCCTAATGGCAAAGTTAACTTCAATTGGTAAGTCGGTAGACTTGACTGTAATCTAGATCCAAAAAATGCATCTTCCTTTTTTTGAAGTCGACTAAAATAGTCCTAATTTCTAAAAGGTTTTTTTTTTTATTAGACGCGTTAACAAATGCTGCAGGTCGTATGAAAGATTACAGTAATCATAACTTAGTCACGAGGGACCAAATGGCGGTCATCAAGGACAAAATAACGGTTGAATATGATTTCATCGTAATCAACGTCGGATTTAAATTTACTGACTGTGACGAATCGTTTCGATTTGCTCGAAACGCTTTCACAAACACAGAAGCTTGCGATTGTTATAGATTTTAAATCGGTCAATACTCGATGACATGGAGTAATAATATTATGATGTTAGTCTAGCTCAAGCTCTGCTTGCGTCCGTTTGAACAGATTTATAATTGGATTAACAGTGGTAGAGCCACGCGGCAGCTTTGCTGTTGCACGTATGGGCCGGCTCAAACCGGGGTGGTACCACGACCTCACAGAATACCCGCGTGAAGTGGAAGCTCTGCTTCCGCGTTTCGTCTGGTGAGTGCAGGTGTCCGGAGGCCCAAATCCCCCCCCCATCAACATGGTAGCGGAATTAAATAATGATAGACTACCCCAGGAGGGTACCAGCACCCCTGGAGAATCCCTCGCTGAGCATCCACGACCATGTTTCTCCACTTCTGAGCGTGGGTGCTCAGGCTGCCCCGCGTATTCTGGGGGGGGGAAATCCGCAGACTACAACTCCGGGGTAAACGGAGCAACAAGACCAAGGCGACCCCTGCCACGCTGTCCCTGAATTTCTGCAATATCAGGGGACTTCACTCTAACCTATAACGCCGTACACTACCATCTCGAGACGGCGAGGCCGGCTCTGCTCTTTCTGACCGAGACGCAGGTGTCCTCTCAAAAACGCCGAATGGCTTGGTTCACGTTTAACCGATCATGCGGGGAGATCTGTTCATGATTTTGCCTTGGCATATGGTCTGACTCAACTGGTTACTTCGCCTACGCGGATTCCAGATGTGGAGGATCATGCACCTTCCCTGTTGGACCTTCTGCTGACCTCTCACCCGGACGGATATCAGATTTACGTCGACGCCCCTTTAGGCTCCTCGGACCATAGTCTTGTTCGGACTCACGCTGAAATCGCAGTTGCATTCTGCAGGCTGCCGCCGTGTTTGGCACTATAGGTCAGCCGATTGGGATGGGATGCGGTCTTTCTTTGCATCCTACCCTTGGGGGCGGGTTTGCTTCTCGCCGGACGATCCCAACATTGTTTCGGATTCTGTCGCTGATGTGGTACTTCAGGGTATGGAACTTTTATTCCTTCCTCTGTGGTGCCCATTGGAGGCAAATCTCAGCCATGGTTTGGTCGCTCCTGTAAAATAGTATGCTATAAGCAGGAGTGCTACCAAGCCTGGGCTGACGCATCAGCGTCTCGGGATGTAAACACCAGCGCTCTAAAAAAGATGTATAATTCCGCCTCTAGGTCCTTCAAAAGAGTCATTGCCAAGGCAAAGTCAGAGCACATAGACAGAATTGGCGAGAAACTAGTTCGCCTTCCTTCTGGAACCCGTGCATTCTGGTCTCTCGCCAAGGCTGTCCAGGGGAATTTCTGTCAGCCATCTCTTCCATCTCTGCACAGGGAGGACGACTCACTGGCCCATTCCGCAAAGGAGAAAGCCGATCTTCTAGGCTCTTTGCGTCCAACTCGACCCTCGATGACAGGGGGAGTACACCGCCGACCATTTCGCGGTGTGAGTGCTCCATGGCGGAAGTGCAGTCCACACAGCGCTCGGTTCGCAAAGCACTCCTCTCCCTGGACATCCACAAGTCGAGTGGGCCTGACGGAATCCCCCCAATTGTGCTGAGGACGTGTGCTCCAGAGTTGGCACCGGTTTTTACGCGTCTTTTCCGGTACTCTTACTCCCTAGGCGTAGTCTCAAAATCATGGAAGACTGCTTTCGTCCACTATCCCTAAAAAAGGCGACCGCTCAGACCCGTCCAACTACCGGCCTATCGCCATCACCTCCTTGTTCTCCAAAACAATGGAGTACATTGTAAACTGCCGGCTCATGAGGTACCTTGAGGATCACCAGCTGATTAGTGACCGCCAATACGGTTTTCGCCGTGGTCGGTCAGCTGGTAATCTTTTGGTCTACCTAACTCAAAGATGGGCGGAGGCGGTAGAGTCCAAGGGGGAGGCATTGGCCGTTAGTTTGGACATTGCGAAGGCCTTCGATCGGGTTTGTCACAAAGCACTTCTTTCAAAGCTCCCTTCCTATGGGCTTCCCGAGAAATTGTGCGATTGGATCACCAGCTTTCTTGCAGATCAGAGCATCAAGGTCGTTGTAGACGCTGTAAGCTCCGATTGCAAGCCTATTAACGCTGGTGTTCCACAAGGATGCGTGCTATCGCCAATGCTGTTTCTTCTGCATATCAATGATATGTTGCAAACCCGTAACATTCATTGCTATGCAGATGACAGCACTGGTGATGCTCTTTACACCGGCCGAGCCAATATTTCTCGGGAAAACGTCTCCGAGTGCCGGGACAAACTTGTGTCTGAAGTCGAGTCTTTGCTGAACAGAGTCTCGGATTGGGGGCGACTAAATCTAGTCCAGTTTAACCCCCAGAAGACACAAGTTTGCGCGTTAACCGCTAAAAAGAACCCCTTTGTCGTATCTCCTCAGTTTCAAGGCACTCCTCTTGTTGCTTCAGCCAGTATCGGGATCCTCGGCGTCGACATATCGAGTGACGTGCAGTTTCGTGGTCACTTGGAAGAGAAGGCCAAATTGGCCTCTAAAAATCCTGGCGTGCTCAGCAGAGCGGGACAGTATTTCATGCCGGCACAACGCCTGCAACTGTACAAGGCGCAGGTTCGGCCGCACATGGAATACTGTTCCCAACTCTGGGCTGGGGCTCCCCAGTACCAGCTCCTTCCACTTGACCGCATCCAGCGCAGAGCGGCTCGAATCGTCGACGACCGAGTGCTTTCCGATCGGCTCGATTCACTGGCACTGCGAAGAGATGTTGCATCTCTTTGCATTTTCTTTCGCAGGTATATCCATGGAGAGTGCTCTGAGGAATTGTTCGGATTAATCCCAGCCGCCAAATTTCGTGAACGCACTACGCGGCAAACGTCCCGATACCATCCACACCATCTGGATGCTTGGCGGTCCACCACTGTACGTTTCAAGAGGAGTTTTCTTCCGCGTACAACCTCTCTGTGGAATAGTTTACCACCAGCGATTTTTCCGAACCGATACGACCTGGGGACCTTCAAAAAAAAGAGCTTACTCCTTTCTAAAGGGCCGGCAACGCACCTGCAATTCCCCTGGTGTTGCGGTTGATCATGGGCGGCGGTAGTCACTTAACATCAGGTTATCCGCATGCTAGTTTGCCCCCCTCTTCTATAAAAGAAATGGATATGGTCTTGTTAGAAGCACGGGAAGGGTTAATCCTTTAGTTTTATTTTAGAAAGAGCCTTATTTATTACTTTTTACTGTAAAAGTAATTAAAACATTTATGAAAATATATTATCCTTTGAAATGTTACGCTGCATTGACGATTATACTGGTTAAGGTAATAATAATAGTTTATGCCGAAAGTAAAGTTGTAATTTATATAAGTTCCAGTTTTGTGCACAGGCCTCTTTCTGAGGAGGTTTTAGGGCAAGGAGTTTCAGCCACGCTGCTGAAATGCGTGTTAGCGGATTTCACATATCTTTGATTTTTTTTAATTTCTCAGACATGCGCACGTTTCCTTACCGCCGTGAATCTTTACCGCCGTGATCGTAGTAAATCGGGGTTGGCTTCGGTTTGAGTTATTATCAAAAAGATGCTGCTACTCATCTTCTGTTTCAGCTCTGTCGCCTTTTACCACACACACACCATGATACGGGCTAGTGAATGTTCTTGTACATCCCCTACATGGTAACTTTGTTTAGTTTATTTTATTGTTAATGATACCATGTCTGCTTTATTAGCGATGACAAGATTGTTGCAGCTTGTCTTCGTCAATATCAATTCCACAATTGATCGTTTAGTTTGTATTCGTCTCGCCTCTGTCACGGTTCACATCCTGAATTTCTTCGGCGGTAGATAACAAGCGCGCGGTCGGACGGGCACTTTCACCGCCGCGCTCGACGGAGCGCTTGCTCAATCGAGCAGTAAACCGTCTTTAAATGAACTGACTTAAGTTACTTGTGCAAATGATAAGTGTTCAGTACCTATTATGTGATAATAAGAATTTTAAATACATACTAATCTTTTACGTGTCAGAGCCATGCTGCAGATATTATGGTTGTAGCACGAATGGGTAGGCTCGACCGAGTGAGGACCACGCTCTCACAGAATACCAGCGTAAAGTAGCAACTCAGTGCTGTCCGGTTTCGTATAGTGAATGTAGAGCGTCGGAGACTCTTTTTACTGAAAATGTGGCATTTCATTTTAGCCCTCAGGGGTGACAACGCATCTGCATTTTGATTTTTAACGAGGATAAATATAGACGTATAACTATAGTCACTACGTCTATGGCCATATGAGCCACAGCATCCACTTACCATCATATGGAATGTGCTCGTTTGTCATCCTTATTCTATAAAAAAAAACATATATAGGCAGAGAGTACGGACTTTAATTTGGCAGAATCGCACACGTGCTAGTGGGTTAAGGGTACTCTTAATTTAGCTTATCTTCAAAATATCGCCAATTTGGTCGACAAATTTCCACCTAGGACGTCCCATGGCCGACTCTGCTTTCACTTCTGCAACATAAATTCGTTTTGTCTTTTCTCAATGATTCTTTCTACGTGACCAAACCACCGATGAATTTCTTTGTTAATTCTGGTCATATTAAAATCTTGTAAACCAAACTTTTCTTGTATCAGACAATTTTTCACCCTGTCATCTAGAGTCACCTTTAAAATACTCCTTAATGACCGCTTTTCTACAGCATTTATTCTATTCTCGTGCTTCTTCCACACCCAACTTTCATGATTATTTAATACGTTTTATTATGTTAGAGTTCAAACCAGTTTTCAGTGCATCTGGAGGTGTGCAGCATCTGCAAACCTTCTCTAAGAACATTATTTACATGCTTGGCCCTTCGTCATACATAGGTAAGCTAAGTATTTGTACAGATGGTGTGTTTAAAAGTAACTATTATTATAGTACCTGCGGGTAATGAGGCCCCGCTAAAGGAAATACCAAAAAAAAAAGAGTGAGAAATATCCATAATGATTTCATAAAAGAAAGACCATAAAATCCTTTAGTTTTATTGAATGAGAAATATCCAATTTGTCAAATACACATATTTCAAATATACAGATTTTCTGAGATCAGATATACAGTTTTAATAAAAATCGTTGGCTTAGGTTTAGGAGGGATCACGATCTCACAGAATACCATCGGAAAATAGCAGCATAATGCTGCTGTGTTCCGTATAGTGAATGTAGAGAACCGGGGACCCTTTTTACTGGAAAAGAGGCATTCCATCTTAGTTCTCAGGTGCTACAACGCATCTTTTGATTCTTAATCGAGGATATACCAGGTTTATCACTAGGTAAACTATGTGCTCGTTTGTAACTCTTATTCTATATAAAAAATGGAATTGCTCAGAAATAATTTCTGATTGATTTTATATGATTGGGTTATTTTTATTATATGCGAGACGTGGTTCAGTGGCGGGCGCTTCGGAACTCAAAAGCACCATTGACCTACTTCTGGCCTTGCACTCGGTAGTTGCTTTACTTTTATTCGTACTGTTATTTTGTTTTGTTTTTAATTTTCTAAGTTCTAAAGCAATGAAAGTTCATCCTAACATTCATTCCGCCAGCAGCTAAGTTGTTTGTTCCAAAACGTTGTTATCAAATATATTATGCTTAGGAATATGTAACCAGCAATCACCCGTGTGGAGCCAGGGCAGATCGCTATTTATTATAAAAATAGTATATTTACTTACTATAGACATTAGGGAAACGATATGTTAATAAAAGAACTGTACATCAAATGCAATCAATTTTGGCTAAAAGTTTTAACATAAAATGAATACATAATTAAAAAATAACTCAAACTTCAAACTATAACGTCTACTATCTATATATACTATAATTGACATATTTTTTCAAATTCTTATAAAATATTGAGATAAAGATTTTTTATATTAGGTAATATAAAAAAAAACTATTATGCATGATTTTACCAAACCGCCAATTGTTAAAATTGTAATTAAAAAGCCGACTGCTTTAGAAGTTTAAAAAAAAAGAGAAATAAATTATAACCTATCTGACTTCCAACTCTAAGACGAACCTAACGTCATGACATCCCATTATGTTAAATCTATATACATACGTACATACATAATATATACAAACATACATAAATACATACATACAAACATTCCTTCTGGGGAAAGTATAAATATATAATTTTTCAAAAATTTTTTATAACCTATTTTTTAAACAGATGAACTTGAACTTTATTTTTGTCTAGGTTAAAAACATGTTTTAAATAAAAGTATATTTTTAATATTTTCACGAAATACCATAATAAGAATAATTTTTATTATGATAAAGTAAATGTATCAGTATATTTTTAATATTTTCACGAAATACCATAATAAGAATAATTTTTATTATGATAAAGTAAATGTATCAGTATATTTTTAATATTTTCACGAAATACCATAATAAGAATAATTTTTATTATGATAAAGTAAATGTATCTACGCATCGGTGCGTGTACGTGTATCCCATAAATACAATTACCAGGAAAACAAAGTATTGTTGGCGAACAGTGGAAAGTGCAGATTCGCCGTGCTGAATCGGAAATGATAGTGAATCGCACCACTAATTAGTCATGGCCCATCGCGCTGCCTATTCAGGTATTCAGCTAGCTAAGCAGACTTTTGTTTGCATCCATGTTGCTTAAGCCTGGTGTTATAATTATTTTAAACGTATATAATGCAGCGATATTAAAAATCTTTGATGATGTATCTTTTTCTGGGGGTATTTAAAGAGACTGCATATTATCACTTTAACCCGACTTCAAGATAGATTGTAAGTGGTTACTGTGGCCCATAGACATCTACATTAATGATGTAACAGACCTCTGCCTCTGCATTCGCAACTGTGGAAGTTCTGCAATCTTTTTGACACCCGTTTCTGCTTCTGTTTCCGCAACTTTTATAACGGAAATTTGATCGGAACTTTGATGACGGCATAATCTTTCCCTAAAGGTGCTGACCTCAAATTAAGAGTGAAGTCCAACCTACATCATCATCAATGATGAATTCATCATTACAAATGTTAGAATCTATGTTGCACCAGTAACAAGAGTGACAATCTCTTCAGCAGCATGTCGTTGAAATTAAATGCACCGCAAAATCGTAATCTTTTGCCGTTAGTTCGAATTTATTAGACAAGTGAAAAATTATTTAGTGAAGTAGTTCTTATACAAAATATAACATACCGCTACTTAATTTTAAATGTTCATTTAATTTAAAAAAATATTTGTCATACTCGTAAATTGTACTTTTTACATAGTATTTACAATTCCGCTTCTGCATCCGTTTCCGTTCTGTCTCAGTCTAAATTTACTTTTGACTTCTGTTTTTGTTTTTGCTTCCGTTATGAGTTATGACACTTCCGTTACATCAGTAATCAATATTTATTTATATATATTTCGACAGTAGCCTAATGGCAGGGCGCGGACCGCGAACTCAAAACGGTCGTGGGTTCGAATCCGCGATTCGACTACTGGCGTGAACCACTCGTAACACAAGCAATTTAAGCTTACACGAGTGGTTAAGCGGAATATTAGTAATGTTTATAGCATTGTTAATATTCTTTTAAAAAAATATTTATCCTCGATTAAGAATAAAAATGCAGATGCGTTGTTACTCTTGAGGACTAAGATGGATTGTCTCTTTTCCAGTAAAAGGTGTCTCCAGTTCTCTATACTTACCATTCATACCATAGAAACATGTGGCAACATTTAGCTGCTATTTCACGCTTGCGCTCTGTAGTATTTCTCAAACAACCGTAAACGTGTAGTGGCGGGGGTTAGAATGTCCACTATCAAATATCGTTCCGAAGGTGTCGTAAGTGGCGACAAAGGGCAAAATGCAACAGGAGATGGGCAACAGCAGCTTCCTGATGACAACTCAAAATTATACGATAACTGCCGGTGCCAACCGGCTTGCCAAGCGCGGTAACAGTGGCAAAATCCTCCGTGGGGCGATCTATGAGGGAGGCCTATGTTCAGCAGTGGTAGGCTGTAATGGATGGATGTATTGAAGATAATCTACCAGGAGCACATGACCCACTGAGAACACGTCTGTACTAACACGTACTTACAGGACTTATTTAAGAAACAAAATGTAAGCGACCGTCATTCCCAGGGGCTATTACGAGTATGAAACATGTATTCATTTATACTATAACCCTTTTATACAGTTTTTGTTTAATAAAATATTTAAACTTGGTATAATAGAGAGAGCTTGTATATTTTCGTTTTCGTTCGTTCGTTCGTTTTAGTCGTAATAGTGTTTACATTGCCCCATTAATGAATTACTGACTCTATGGATTTGAGAAACTGTGATATCACTACTTGTGTTTGTTTCTAGTGTATATAGAAAGTATATCACTTTATTTTTAAGGAGGATGTATTCTTTTACCGATAAAAATTTAAATTGTGTTTTAAGAAAAACTTGTGTTGTTTGCCTACTTTTACATTTACAGCGCTTAACCCCCAAGCCCTAAAGTTAAAAACGCTACTACGTTTAAGCCGTATAATTATATTAATTCACAGTTAATGTAAGATCAGCCTTATCGTACGAGTATAGCTAGCGGTGCGATACGGTCCGTCACGAACAATCTCTGCAATTAATTTTCCGACACGTCTTCCAGATAAACATTCATGATTTTTTTTTTTGGTTACGGGCTTGTTTTATACACATAACGAAAAATCATCGAATTACCGAAATATAAAATGTTGACAAGTATTGCTTAGCATCTATTCGACATTATGTCTTGCTTAGTATCTACGCTCTTGTGAAAAGTGTCGTCTCTATTGGTCACGCTGATAGATATAACACTATCCCTGCAATCTCGCGGCCTTGGAGGCTTTTCATCATTACAGCCCATCACAGGTCCATTGCTGAACATAGGCCTTCTCCAAGGAATGCCATAAAGCTCGATCCTGAGCCACCTACATCCATCGACTTCCTTGCATGTCTTACCAGATCATCATTACATCAGAGTTGGAGTCTTTTATTTCACCAATAATATTAATAAACGTAACCAAGAATTAACGCCTAATTGTCGTGGTAAAAACAATTATGACGTGTATAAAACAGGGCTCTGGTGTAAAAAAACGTAAGCTCATGATATAAAAATAATACTGTTGTATCACAGGTCCCCGTTCATGTTAAAAATTAATCCACATTGTCGTTATAAGTAATCGATACTTATAGAAATGACGTATGTATTCAGTCTGGAAAAAAATATCGCTTGCGATAAAACTAGTTGTAAATAAATATTAATTCACGTGTTAAATTTAGTAGCAAAAAAGAGTAAGTATTTCCCTTTTAAAATTGTTCATGTCGGTAGCATGGGTGAAGGGAATATCAGGTTTTGTGGAAGTGTTAAGAATTAAAAAAGGGTGTTCGTTCACCTTGCGAAGTGAACTCGACCGTCCAGCCGATGTATAAAATACAAATGTCTGAAGGACAGAAGGTCGGTTAATTAATAAGCGAAGTTGGGTGTGATCCTCCTGAGACCAAAAATCGTAGAAAAATTGTATGGAGATGGCAAATAAATACTTTTAAAACATTTCAGTTAGTAAGTTATGACGGAGCTTCCAAACTTTAGAGAACCTTTTCACTGGAAACAAGACATCCCATCTTAGTCCTCATGATTGACTTGACAACGCATCTGCATATTGATTCTTAATTGATGATAGATCTAGATGTCTACACAGCATCCACTTACCATCAGGTGGACTGCGTGCTCGTTTGTCACCCTTATTATATAAAAAAGTTGAGTAAATGTCCCCTGTTTTATTTTAACAATATGAAGGCAGATTGTTATCGTTTTATATGATCATATTGTGCTTCATGCAATCTTAATTGACGCACACGACCGCTCGTCGACACACGTCAAACGTTTCAAGTGTGAGAGCGACCGTCATTGTTACTGTTTTATGTTCCTTCCTAATTGGTGTAGGATAACACACAACCCTTGTTATTTTTTGTAGGATTTAACAACTTTCGTAACAACGCGATACTGTTTCGTTTACCTTTAGAGGTTTGTCTTTTAATTTTAATTGTTGGTAGATGTTTTAGTGTTCGGTACACAAAAAAGAAACAGTAATGTGTTCATCTCGATGTCTGTGCTATGATTTTTGTATACGGTGGGAATTCTTTCCTGACTAGAAATACTCTGAGCCACAGAAATCTAAGTAATATTGCCTTATTATTCAGATTTCTGTGCTCTGAACTGAGCTGGCACTATGGTTTAAAGTGTAAGAAACCCAGTACAACTATTAATTACAGAATGTGCGGCGTCTTAGTCATCAGGGGTAACAAAGCATATATGACCTTATTTGTTAGAAGTTGATGTCAAGGGTACATAAACTTCAACAGCTATTTAATATCAGGAGTGTGTTACTGTTATGTTGTTTTTCACTCTAATATTAGTAGATATAGTGCAGTAAATGTACAAGCTATGATAAAACCGATTAACTATATTTCTACTTAGATATAGACATACATAAAAAAGGCACGTATGGTAATTCATAATGCTGTGTTAATCCCTATTTTAATGTATGGTAGTGAAAGTCGGATGTAGCAGAAGAAGCACGAAAGTAGAATAAATGCTGTAGAAATGCGGTCTTTAAGGAATATGCTAGGGTTGAATCTGAATGACAAGGTGAGAAATTGCGTGATAAGAGATAAATATGCTATGCAAGATGATGTTGTGACCAGGATTAAGAAAGGAATGCTTCGGTGGTTTGGTCGTGTAGAAAGAATGAATGAGGAAAGAGTGACAAAACAAATTTATATGGCAGATGTGTGATGTGTGAAGAAAGTTTATCGACCAAATTGGCGATATTTTGAAAATGGGCCACATTAGAAGTACCCTTAAATCGACGAGCAAGTATGCGTAGATAAAGGAGGCGAAAGAGGTATGTCAGGAGCGTGCTAAGTGGAAGTCCGTAGTCTCTGCCTACCCCTCTGGTTGACAGGCATGAGTGTTTATGTGTTATGTATGTTATTATATAGACATTTCAGCCAATTAATAATAATCGTTATTAAATTCGCCTTACTATATATCACATGACTATTAAGGTGAAGATACACTATCGATATACCTATTATCAATCTTCATCTAGATATGTTACAAGGATTAAGATATGAATGTAGTAAACAATAATAAGTGCTTTCACCATTGTGCCTGTGTGTCATCGTTCGTTACTCTAGTTAGAGATTACTGTGGGTCACATCATGTGCGATATAAAGGTTTTTTAGTGGTAGCATCGTACCGGTAAGCAAAGTATATGACGGCTCTTCATTAGATGTAGTGAAGACCTAGTGATAGATGCATGAAGTCGATGGATGCAGATGGTTAAGCACCGCGTTTTGTGCCCCTCTTTGTGTTATTCCTTGTGGCAGGCCTGTTTTAGTACTAATCTTGTAAAGGTCTGCAATGATGATAATGTAGAGATGTTCCGGAAAATATTTTACGTAACATTATTCAACAAAGACATTAAATATAATTGATCTCCTTTTTTATAGAATAAGGGTGCCAAACTAGCACACAGTCCATCTCATGGTAAGTGGATACTGATGCTCATAGACATCTTCATCTATTCTCGATCAAGAATCAAAATGCAGATACGTGATGTGAACCGCTATGGACAAAGATGGGAATGCTTTGTTTCAAAAAAAAATTGTAAAAAAGGCCTTAGGTTCTCTACACTCATAGGAAACACAGCAACATTTTAAGCTTACTCTCATTTTAAGTTTACTCTGGTATTCTGTGAGAGCGTGGTTCTTCCGCGGTCGAGCAAACCCATTCGTGCTTCAATCATGATATTATAGCTGCAGCATAACTTCTACCATGTACGAAGTCGTTTAGGGTCCGCCTAAAAAATTGGTGAAATAAAACATATACTTATTCAATTATAATTATTTCCATAAATATCAATAAATTTCTCTTAATCTATGTAGTTTTTCTCTTCTTTTGTCAATTTTAAAAATAATTTAGAACCATTATTGCTACCTGTATTACTCGTAATACTGGTTTGAGCCTTGATTTCTAGGCGAGTAGAATTCTAGGTGTCTAGCTGCTTTCTCGTTAGTGGTGCATACAGCGCGGGTCTCGGTCAAGTTCTGTATCAGGGTTACCGACTAAAGGTTTCTATTTCAAACTGGTAATGCTGCGTTTATACATTATTCCGCATATATTATGCAGTAATAACAAATTTTTGATTTTGCCAACCGTGCAGTTTGCAATATATATATATATATATATATATATATATATATATATATGTATATATATATATATATATTGCAATATATATATATATTGCAAACTGCACGGTTGGCAAAATCAAAAATTACATATATGTATATATATATATATATATATATATATATATATATATATATATATATATATATATATAAATTCACGGTTGTATCGGTTATAACATAGTTTTCCAATTAAGGGAATTGAGTTACACTTATTTTTGAAGTGAGTTACACGAAATTGTCAATTGCAATTTATAGTAAGTACTAAAAACATAGCTTGAAATTATTATAAAATCGTATTAAAACTATTCTGTGAAGGTATCAACGTCCTACAGCACCGCGTCTGTTTCATTCCTGCCTCATAACGCTCTCAGAACTGAGGGAAGTGCAATATCAAGCATTGAGATGAAAGTAGATAAAAAGTACAAATTGGAAACTTACATTAATGAAGTGATGAAAGTACAAATTGGAAGCTCACTTACGCCACCTACTGCGTCCGTTTAATATCACCGGACAGATCTGTCAGCCCCGCGGCCTATGAGCGCAGCCGGCCATTATTTTAATGCGGCTTATCGTAAGTCGTGGGAAAGGCACAACAATTTACCTCGACTGGTCTGCCTCGCGAGCCGGTTGCTAGATAACGCACTGTGGCGCCGCTTATTCCGGTCACTTTTCACATAAATGAATGAAGCTAGTTTTAAATCTAACCGGAGTATTTAAGGTAACGAAAGTGGTTTCGGGGTTGAGATCGTCGAAGCGATTTTTTCCATTTTTGAGCATGTAAGTGTAAGATATCGAATACGAGATGAGATAGCTAGCGCGTATATGAGTAAGTAGTTATTTCACACACTTTAAAATATCCAGAGCAGTTGCAGACTTCTGTTTGTATTACAAGTAGGTACGATTAGTAGTCGAATTAATTAGGGTGACGTGATCATCTACGGGATAGTAGGAAAAGTGCTAGCGGTAAAAATGTATAATCGAAGAGAATAAACGAATTAAGTATGAAGAGATATAGCATATATATATATATATATATATATATATATATATATATATACATATATATATATATATATATATATATATATATTATTTTATACATATAGGATATATTATTTTTTTATAGGATAGGGTGACAAACGAGCACACAATCCACCTGATGGTAAGTGGTTGCTGCGGCCTATAGACATCTACATACTATATCTTCAATTACAAATCAAAATGCAGATGCGTTGTCACCCGTGAGAACTAAGATGGAATGCCTCGTTTCCAGTAAAAGGGTCTCCGGTTCTCTACACTCACCATACGAAATACAGCAGCATTATGCTACTATTTCATGCTGGTATTCTGTGAGAGGGTGGTACTTCCCCGGTCGAGCCGACCCATTCGTGCTACAACTATACTACTAATATAACTGCAGCATGTCTCTACCACGTAAAAACGGAATCGGGAAGCGTTAATGAAATTTTACACCATCATCTCCACGCGAGAAGGATAGTTACATGTTGGGTACCGCACAACCTCACCGCGATGCTCAGACGCAAGTTTGCGTGGAATGATGCCGTGACAAGATTACTAGATTTGAAGCAGGCGTGCTTACGTCACTATCGATAAGCACTAATTTGCAACCCAACTTAGTACGCTACCCGCTGTGCCATTCGTTAGTGAAAGAAGCGTTGCGTAGTTCGTAAGTAGGGTTGCCAGCTCCCGTTTTATGTTTTAGATGATTTGATAAGATTAAATATAAGACATAGGACAAAATAGATGATTTACAATAAACTATATTTTAATAAAATACTGATATGGTATCAGTAGCGATATTTAAAAAAGCAATGGTAATATGCAATGTAACATAATTTGTCTCTATCAACGCGTCACCTCAACATGATTTTTAATTTTTATACTCTTTGACCTCAACTAGCAGAGGGAATGTCAAATACGTGCGATATTACTGTGTTCTTTATTTAAGATTTCAAATTAGGGAATCGATTTTAGGGTGTGAAATTGGGGCCGCTCTTTAAAATAAAATGTCTGGCAAACCTATTTGTGAGTATAATCCACTATCGCTATTGTGGTGATAAAGAAAATTATTACGCCGTAATGGAATACAATAACAATGCTATCATATAGCAGTGCGGTCGATTTCCGCAATGATATTTGATATAAACACGTGATCAGCTCCGAGCGGTTCCGAAGTGCGAGTGGTTTGAGTCACGTCGAAGTCGAACCTTGTAATGATGAATTATTCTTGATTGACTTAATTATTGATGAATCAAGACTTGAATGAATCTTTACTCTGGATATATCGCGCTACGTGACGATTTTGCAATATAAAATCGTTAGTATGTCTTAATTTAGACACTAAATCAATACAAAAAAGGATGTTAGATAAACTAGATATATTCAATTATAAAGCCAGCGTATTTTTTTATTCATTTATTTAGCTATATTTACAAAAAATGTAGTTAAAATTATTAGTACGACTGTCAGTGCGCTTGTTCTTCACGTTTCAAAAAAATATACGCAATGAAGTGAAATAAATCTTTCTGAATAAGTTTCCATTTATCCTCAGGATAATCCCTGCTGGTGGTTGTTATCAAACTCATAGACGTTTAGAAGATATTTTTTTTTTCACGATAAATTGACTTTAAAGAATTTAAAATCGTGCACTTTTGGATTTTCCAAACTATTTTTAATTTATTTTTACCGAACTGCACCAAAAGGAGGGTATGTATGTATTTCAGTTTCCTTAGCACAGTCTATAACCTAAATGGCTTGGAGGAATCATCACCTGGGGTACCGTAAGATTCCTCTAAGTTTAGTAAACTTTTTACGCATTCGTGTTTATTAATTGCTGTTTAAAGCTTTGGACTTGTTAATTCTTAACGTTTCGGTTGCTTTGCAGCACTTGGGCATGGTCACGCGGACAAAATAAGTTCTAAATCATATAACGTTTACCGTTACCGTTACAGCCTGCCAAGGTCCATCGCTAAACAGAGGCGCCCACCATAGATTGCCTCATACATTTGCCATAGTTGCCACACTTGAAAGGCGGGTGGACAACTGCAATATTTTTTATAGTATAAGGATGACAAACGAGCACACAGTCCACCTGATGGTAAATGGATGCTGTGGCCCATAAATATCTACATTTTTAACCTCGCTTAAGATTCAAAATGCAGATGCGTTATCACCCATGAGGACTAAGATGGAATGCCTCGATTCCAGTAAAACGGGTCTACTGTTCTACTACTGTTCTACTGTGTTTCTAATGTTGCTTATTTGGTTGAGTTACCCTCTGTCGCCTCTTACGATTTCCATGGGTCTATATTCAGTAGTGGATATTCGTACAACGCCACTACACGGTGGAAATGGAATTAATCTATATAAAACGTAAAATATTCTTTTACACAATGTAGTAAATGTATAAAGTTTAAATTTAAAGTACATTATAAAAGTTTAATTAAAATTTGTCATCGTGCATGACATTGCTACGTTGAAAGATTCGCTGCATTCGCTGCACGTACCATCTCTATGCCGATGACTTACAAATATATGCTCAGTCTGATGTTAACGATATCGAAGATGCGATCACTGAGCTAAACTCTGACCTCACTCGTATCTCTGATTGGTCTAGCAAATTCGGTATTACTGTTAACCCTACCAAGTGCCAGGCAATTATAGTTGGAAGTTGCCGTCGCTTATCTACATTGGATTTTAATTCACTGCCACCTGTAAATTTTAATAATACTGTCATACCTTATTCAGCTACTGTGAAAAATCTAGGACTTATCATTGACAGCAGTCTAAGTTCGCGGCCGCAAGTCACGGAAGTAAGCAAAAAAGTTATCAACACCTTGCGTTGTCTGTATCGACTCAAGAATTTTCTTCCAGTGAGAACAAAGGTAATGTTGGTTCAAACGCTCGTATTACCAATACTAGATTATGCAGATGTATGCTATGCTGATGCCTCTCAAGAACTTCTTAACAAACTGGATCGTCTTCTCAATAATTGTATTCGCTTTATCTTTGGATTACGTAAATTCGATCACGTCTCTTCATTCCGTTCTCAGCTCAAATGGCTGCCTTTCTATGCTATTCTCTATTTTACACGATCCGTTTGTCCCTGCATATCTGAAATGCAAATTTCAGTATCAGGGCGATTCTCACAACCGATGTCTTCGTTCCGCGGAAAATCTAACTCTTCATGTTCCTTTCTGTCGCACGGGCTTCTCTTACAATTCTTTCACTTCAAATGCAGTAAGACTCTGGAACATGTTACCCAGAAATATAAAAGAAGCAAAAACTAAACCTATCTTTAAACGTTTACTCTGGGAATATTACTTAACGAAGCAGTAGTAGTTTCGGGTAATAAAATTAAAAAATTTAAAAAACTTCGGAAACTGTTATATTCTCAAGTATGTATAGTATAAAAATATCATATTTATTTATTGTGTATGTATTTATTGTGGGTATTTGTGTATATATATAAAATAATATTGTATGCATGTAAGCAGTAATGTAAATGTATATGTATGTGTATTGTTTATTATCATTATATTATAATTTTGTATTTTTTCCTTAAACCTTTAATTTTTTTTAATTATGAGTTTTGCACCCATCACTAGATTCTCTGCACAAACCAAAGGTAGACTGGTAGAGAATGCCTTTAGGCATTAAGTCCGCCGTTTTGTACATTTCTTTTATGTGTGCAAATAAAGCTTAAATAAATAAATAAAATAAAGATGTAGTTATCAACATTTATTATTGATTTATAACAGAAGCATAAACGCCCATATATTTCTTTCAAATAGTGGTCAAAATCTCTTACCTGTGCTGGAAAACGCCAACTATCTACTTAAAAACATAATATATAAATCTGTACGCCTGTTGGTCACTGAACTCGCCGATTAGGGGGAGTTTGATGAAATTTTTGAGTGTTTTGTGTAGGTCCTTGGATAGTTAACGTTCACAATTCACATTTGGACCCGGCGGGTCGCGCTATTGTTGACATCCAGAAGTCCCCCTTGCGAAGTCGGAGCGGACCGCTCGTAATCTATAGATTTGACGCAATTTACATATACGTTGCCTGCACACAGACTCATTTTATAAAATTTACGCTTATACGATCATCATAAAAAGTATATTTATTTTTTGAACATCTGTTTTCGTTTGTTTAATAATCCATATTAATAATTGGAGAAAATTAGTCATTTTATCATAAGAAATAAATTAGAATTACCTATTTTATTCAATTTTATTTAATGGAGCACGAGATTATTACAGGGTATTCACGATATATTGTGAATACCCTGTAATAATCTTTTTACATTACGAATGAATAAAAAGTACATTTAGATGTTTTTATGTATTTTTTTGGCTTTTCATTATTGAAAAGTCTTTCCAAAAGATACATTTATAACCATGAGCTGGTACCCTGTATGGTCCTAATTATAGTACTCATAGTGTAATTATAAAATTTATTAATGACTCGAGAGACAGCGCCACATATCGGGTCCAGATTTTGTGATTATCTCTTTTATAGAAAAACCATATAGTGGGTGTAAAGAATCGGAAACCCTTTTTACTGAAAATGAGGTATTCCATCATATTACACCCTTTGAATTTTGATTATTAATCGAGGATTACTTACCATCAGGTGGATTCTGTGCTCGTTTGTCACACAGGCCACCTTATGGTAAGTGGTTGTTGTGGTCCATATTACATCTACATCTATCCTCGGTTACGAATCAAAATTCAAATGCGTTGTCACCCGTGAGGACTAAGATGTAATGTGTCCTTTCCAGTAAAAAGGGTCTCCGGTTCTCTACACTCACCATATGAAACAGCGACGTTAAGTTGCTATTTTACGCTGGTATTCTGTGAATAAAGAAATTTTAGAGTTTATATTGTGAATTAGAGTCTGTATAAATAAGTCAATTCCCCTGGTGTTGCGGATGATCATGGGCGGCGGTAGTCACTTACCATCGGAGCCGCTCTCTTTGCCCCCTCTATAAAATGAAAATTTGATACACACTTGACTGCAGTGCCACATGTGGTATCCTTGCATGGTTATAAACCATTGTCTCGTCAAAACAAATATTATTTGAATATGATCTCAATAGAAGTTCAAACCGGTTAAAGTTTACACATTTACGTACAGACACCGACGTGTAGGTACCGTGTTGTAGCGGTGTAAGAATATCCAATATCCATTACTTGATATCATTCCGTGGTCATCGTACGATGCGACAGAGAGACACAAATTAGGAGATGGGCAGCAACGTTAGCATAGTTGGGCAACAGAACTGCGGTTGCCAACGCGCTTGTCAAGCGTGGCAGCTATGGCTTATATCCACCCTGTGAGGCAATCTAAGGGGTGCCCTCTGTCCAATGAACTTTAATAGATTGTATCGGTAACCGTAACACCAACGATTACGGATATAAACATAATAATTATAATAATATGATATTATATTGCCAATATACGTCGTTCAAAGCAGAACTCTGCTTTTGACACAAACCGCTTTGTTCCCGAATTATATCGTCATTAATTTGAACGCGTCATATGGCGCACAGTAATTTTCCTGATTAGAGTGATAAATATTCTAGAGGCGACACATAAAAAATGGCGTCCTAATGCAGATTGCGTTATTTTACTGATACTAAGAGAGAGGTAGATAAGAAATGTGAACGTTTGTGGTGGACCTGGTTTTCCTGAGTTCTCTATGGAAAAATATCATAAATACGGAGTATTAAACAGAGCACTTCACACAGCCTTCTAATATTATAATTAAGATACATATTAATTATTCAATTACAACGACTGCCTTGCTGGCCTAGTGCTGGCCATGAGGCCCCGGGTTCGAATCCCGGGTGGGCCAAAATCAATGATTAGGTTTTTCTGTCAATAAATTCTCAGTAGCAGCCCGGAGTCGGGAATTTGGCGGTGCTTCATTCATCCTTGTGCTTCGGAAATGCACGTTTAGCCGTTGGTCCTGCGCTGCGCCTGATCTCTCGACGATCGTGTCGAAATGCCGTCCCATCGGGCTATGAGAGTGAGGAAATAGAAAGTGCACTTTTGCTTGCACATACACATGAGCGCTATAATCTTGTCGTGGGCTGAAGAAATGTCTCCGTTGAAGACTGGCCGTCTTGACCGAAATTCGGTCTGAAGGACCTTATTAATATGCATATTATTAAGAAAAGGTGTCCTTAGCTTTACGCTGATAATCAAAAAATAAAAATACATGAAAATATAACTATTCCAACTATTCTTAAAGTTTGTAAAATATTATTTCCACCTGAACAAACAAGCGGCTTATTAAAACATAATTCGTTTAACGTGCATACTAGCTATGTTAGTAGTCTTTATTCAATATAGATTGCAAATAATAATTTTTGAGTCATTTATGGTTTTAGCACTGGTTTTAAAAAGGCCTCGATTCTAAAGAACGAGTTAGAAACGCAGCACCATCTGGACTTTTTAAAATTTTGAGGTAAACATTGAGGTACGTGAGGGTAATAGGGTCACCTTAAGCTTAGCTCAGCTTAGCCCTGTAAAACAAAAATTAGGAGGGGGACATAGTCCTATACACAAATACACAAAGTTCTATACTATCACTAAAGGTTTGAGAAAATAATAGCAAATAGGCTTTGGCAATAATTAGGAACACTTCGAAAAATCATTTTAAAAAAAACTATACAATACGCAATACCAAAATCGACTAAAATATTTTTAATATAATGTCAACTGTCAAAATAATGCCGATAAAGCAGCGCCCTTTTGACCCTTTATTATTTGAATGACAAATGAAGAGCTATTATATCATACATCTAGTCGGTTCTCATCGAACGACACGAGCTGAGCAGTACGAGGCTGGGGTCCGAACTCCTTCACTCGGACAGCGGTTAGATAGCTCAAAAACGACCAAAGATCTGACATGGTGATTGGTAACAATACCAAATCATAAACGATCATCGTCATCATCCTCATCTTCATTGCGTTTCCCTTTTTAATCAGCTCGCGGCTTGAAAGTTCCCTGAGTCGGATTAAGCTGTAAGAGCTGCGTAGGCTAACAGCACTTACATCTCGGAAAATAGCTCATATCATACAGCAATCTATGCATACAAGGCTGTTAGTTTTTGCGTAATAAGCTTACACTCACGTACTATAACTGTTATTTGCATGTTTAACGAACAATGATCATAAAAAAACACAGAATGGTAACGACCGCCTCATTCGTATGGGTTACTATCAATCGTGAATTCTCTAACGTTATAATAACCCTTTTTATATAAGTTTTGTTTACCTATAATAAATATCTTGAACTTACTTTAATAAACAAATCTTGTATAATTTCAAGGACTTGTTTAGTAAAGTAAGTTATACGTTGTGGTGAACTTTCAGGCTAAAAATAATTAAATATCAGATTTAGTTGTTAGATCTATATCTATGAAATTTCCGTTTTGTGTGAGAAAATTCAAATAATTTTATACACATAGAATAAATTAACTAAAAAATTTGCTTAAACTATTAACACACCTTGCCATTTTATGTGCAATAGATTTTTTCCCAGAAGTCAGCTTTTGCCATAGAAGTCTGCTTCTTAGGAATTGAAAGTTTTGCCTATCAAAAAGTTATCTTAACTTCAAAGGAGTGGAACATGGAACAAGATGAGGAACTGGTTTTGAAAAAGGAATAACATATATATTAAATTTAGTTGGATTCATAATTGCAAGTCAAACCATAGCAGAGGCCAGTTTAACAAAATAACAATTTCATAGGCTGTTGATTACTTAGAGCGTGCGTATTGATAAGGTAACAACTCGATACGTGAAGACCAAGATCTTGGATATATACAATGTCCAGCATAGGGCCATTGCATCTTAATGATAATCATGATGATACTTGCCTATTTAACAAAATAAAGTGGAAACAAAGTGAAACACACAGCGACATATTTATACATTATAGATACAGCGATTATATTTATTTCTCTATCGTTTAATGATTTCTTAAATTTACCGAACACTACACATTGAATAAAACTATTATTTACGGATTTTATCGCGTTTAATTACAACTTTAATTTATTTTTATTATCCCGACGTTTCATTCATCATATTCAAAAACTGAAGGTAGCCGGACTAACTATGACATTGGGACGTCAAACATCTCAGTCCCCCCCGTGACCATGGGTGTTGTAAAGCACCCGAAACGTCGGAATAATAAAAATAAATTAAAGTTGTAATTAAACGCGATAAAATCCGTAGATAATAGTTTTATTCTTCTATCGTTTTCATCAAATAATAAATCGCTAAATTTATTTTTTGATGAAAACAATAAGTCAACGGTATGACAGCTGAATAGTTACTTTAAAGTAAAAAAGTAAATGCACAAAATGAAATACTTGCCGTGTCTACAGCAATTACCGTCGACACCCTGTGGCCGTGGATTTAACAACGTTTAGATGCGAAACAATTAGCGGCGCGCGAATTTGAGTGCGCGCTTTTGTGTGACACGCGCGCGACTTTTGTCGACGACCCCGATTCTGTACAGCTTTATAAATGTTCATGTTTAACATGTGTGAATTTTATACCTACATCGTGCAAGCTGGCACTTCTTGATGCCGTGTTTTGTTTACTTGTATTTCTATGTGTACTTAAAAGCGCAAACTGTAATTTAAATATATAATCAAAGTATATTTACCTTAATCGCTTGGCAGGCGGATTAACAATCGAAGTACCAGTATAGAGAGTCACCAGTCTGGGTAACGCCACCGTCTATTGGGAGCCATAAATTTTTTCTGACAATTCCTACAGTCGTCTTTTGGCAACATATGGTGAATCCTTATTTCTCATTGTCATTCTCCCTACAATGGGAGAGTAACCCTTGCGTGTTGTGTAGCACCGTTAAGAACTAAGATTTATAGATTTGCCTTGTTTACAGTAGAAAGTGTTTCCGATTATTGCCACTGATCGTACGAAACACAGTAACCATTTGCTGCTATTTAACTCGCATTGTTTGAGTGATATATTATGACGAACAACGTGTAACGATGATGACAATAGTTGATGCTGCAATGAGCTTTCGGAGGTTAACGTGGCTAATTTCTTGGATCTTACATCGCGGTCATAATAAGCCTATTTACAGTAAAAGTTGGCAATTTACAGTCGCCAAATGTTAATTTCATATACGTCATACTAACAGTTGCCAATCCAACATCATGGATTTTCCTCAAAATTAACTGCGAAGCAAGACCATATTGAGCCTTTTTACTGGAAACGCGTAGTAGTATAGTTGTAGAACGAATGGGTCGGTTCGGCCGCGGAAGGACCGCGCTCACAGAATACCAGCGTAAAATAGCAGCTTAATACTGCTGTGTTTCGTATGGTGAGTGTAGATTACCGGAGAATCTTTTTACTGTAGACGAAGCATTCCATTTTAGTCCTCATGAGTGACTATGCATCTGCATTTTGATTCTTAATTGAGCATAGATGTATATGTTTATGGGTCACAGCATCTATTTACCAACAGGTGGACTGTGTGCCCGTTTGCCATCCGTATTCTATAAAAAACAAAATTAATTAACTACCTAGCGACCCATTACCTAGAGGCCTTCAAGAAAAGAGCCTAATCTTTTCTAAAAGTCTGGCAGCGTACGTGCAATTCTTTTGGTATTGCGAATATTTGTGGCAAGCATTGTCACCATCAAGTAAATGCTATGTCGACCCCAAATAACTTCGAATAAGAAGGAGACCTGGTAATCTAAAATTAGATATAAATAATAGGTCATTACCTATTATTTATATTTTATATGTTAGCACCGACTTCAGAAGCTACGAGTATTAGGTGAAGATTATTTTTCTATTTATGAATTGGTAGTGTGGACACAAATACTCTTTGATCTTTGACAGTAAAGCCTTTATTAAAAATTTTTAATTCTGACAGTGCTGTTTGATGGTATTGTCCTTCGGTATTACGCCAATATATTCTAAGTTTATGTTCGAAATAGTAAACTCAAATGATTTGGCAATTTTAAATTGGTAATGTGACAACATTTAAAGCTTCAGCTTAATTGGGAAAAAATGTAGATGTCTATGGGACACAGCATCCACTTACCTTCAGGACGATTGTGTGCTCGTATGTCACCCTTATTCTATAAAAAAAACGTACCTTAGTAAATCTTAATCACAACGCCCACGCGTTATAAAGCGCTTCCAGTGAATACTTAAACGGTCGTGATTAATAATACAATACACCAAACCACACACATACGAGTATCTATGCACGCCGCGCCGCTCGACATAGTTCCGTTTTCCGCTTTTTTTTTTAAATCTGTTAGTGCTCATCTTTTACGTCACAGCATCAGAATTTTTCGTAATCATGCGTTCCAATTTAACTCCCATAAAACTTTCTCTTTATATTTATTTTTGGAGGAGAGTAATTTAGACTTAGACGTTCGTTTCCTCTCAGTTTTGTAATATACATTGAAAATATATATATAACAGACTATACATATTAAATGACTTTCTTTTAGCGAAGTGAAGCCGAAAGTGTATCCTGATTACTCATCGATGTAAAGCTTATATGCTTGCAAACTTTGTAACGTGGATGACAGTAAGGTGTTTCATATTTAATTAACTTTATTTTTGATATAACACATCTTATACAGTTGCTATTCATGTAACAATATCATTAAGTATTCACACTTTATGATTTTGTTGAAATTTTTATTAAATTGTTTCTCGCAGGGAATAAGTATTGTTTTCTGTACTTGTTGTATTGTAAGTATCGTATAAGATTTAAGGCAAGTTTCCGTTGAGACTGCGCGCCGTGACCGAAATTCAGTTTGAAGGATATTCTTTTGCACATTTACACACACATATACACTAGGCATAGCGATTACAGGAAATGGGCCTATAAACTTTCACTAGATTGTTATGAGTTGATAATGAAAAGAAAAAAGAGGTTGATTATATTTAAAATATTATTAAGTTATGGGTATTATTGCTTTTAAAATGTTCAAAGCTTGCTTTTAGGGATATAAATTGTATAACGTAAAATTTTTGGAATTAATAGTCACGAAGCTATAGTGTTTTAACTGAATTCAACCGTTTGTTTAAATAATTGGTTCCGTACCCAAAGGGTAACCAACGGGACCCTATTACTAAGCCTCAACTGTCCGTCCGTACGTCCGTCTGTCTGTCAGCGGGCTGTATCTCATGATCCGTAATAGGTAGACAGTTGGAAATTATAACAGAATATGTATTTCTGTTGCTGCTATAACAACAAATAATAACAATAAAAATGAATAAAAAATTAAATAGGGCTACCTTACTAGAAACGTGTTTTTATGATGGTACGGAACCCTTCACCCGCGAGTCTGACTCGCACTTGCCGTTTTTTTAGATTTGGTTTTCGATGAGTTATTAATTATTATAAACCAAGGCAGTGTTGGAATAATACAATAGTACATTAATTTATGCCACATTCGCATTTGCATTCATTTATTGCATGCGATTGAGACAGCTCGTAGAGAAATGTGTTTGATAAATTGTTTAGCGTTATATCGGTTTATCGACCCCGAAACGCCAATTTATTTTTAATTGTAACTGCCATAGAAGGAGGGTTATGTGTGTGTACATTTGCCTTCTTTCCTTTTACCTTTTGTAGCCTCAGCGCCTTAATGGAATTTGAATTGTTCAACACTCTGTGGTCGTCGGCACCATTTTATTGTAATAATATCAATATAAAGCTCGTTAAAATATAATTGGATGCTTACTTGAAGCGTATTCTGAAGAAAGTGTTATTTTATTACTCAACTAACTTTTGCAGTTGCACACTTAAATTGCTCTAGGTAAAAGGGAAAAGGAAAATATCGGTTTTACGTACTGTAACTTTTAACTCTCATGTAGTTACAAATGATCATATAATGAGAATCTCTTCGTTTGTTAGTCTAGAGTAAATTACAGCTAGATTGATAAATACATAGAAAAATATATAGTTTCCATGTTATCTTTGTCAAGTAAACGAGTCTGGGGTATAACTGCAGTCCGTCCCATAAATGCTCCGAAAGTGAATTAGAAATAGCGCTAGAAAAAAAAACCTCATAGCATCCAACATTATTGCAGGTCTTAAACTGGGTCTTAAATGTACTAAACTTAAAATATCTAGTGCCTATGCTCTAGTCATTGAAGTATACAAACCCTATAAGAGCTCATAGAGTATGGTGCATGGCTTCTGCTGCTGTGGAGGTATTTCAAGTTGTCGACTAACGTTGTGTACTATCTTCAAATATGAAATAAATAAAATTAAATTGTAGTTAATAAATGTTTAAAGATTTAACTCGTAATATACTTCTTATAAACTTGGTTCTTGTGATGCTTTTATTAGCTTGACCTGTATGTCAATATGATATGTGTGTTCCACTAATCTGAAATTTATCAAACGTGTTAAGCCGATGATATTTAAAGTAATTTCATGACCATGACCTTGTATAGTTTTACTAGGATCATCATAGTTATGATTATGACGAAACGTTTTGTTTAAGTCATTTTAAATAATAATTTTATTATTGTACTATGTTGTGAAGGATAAGTATCAACTATTTATCGTGTACACCAGCAACAAGCTTCTAAATAAAAAGAGTGAGAATGGCTATATATAGATACGTTGTCACTCTTGAGGGCTCGAATAGATTAGATGAAACTCACAGCCTGTAATCTTACCCTTACCTAGCCTAGTTCTCTTACCCTCAATGTCAGAATACAGCTGTTGGTGTACTGCTACTTGATGACAGTACACCTCTTCTTTATAGTTACTTACAAAAGGAATACGTGAACAATTTATAGCATTATTGCTATTTGGGTGTTATAGTGTTATGCTATTTACATATCATTTTACACTATTTTAAATTTATTTTTCCATTCTGTTTTTGATTTTCTGCATTCACCTCAATACTGGATATTTTGCTTCACCGTTATTTCCATAGGATTCTGTAACGTTTTTAAACCATAAGAACACAATAACAAATCATTTTCACTTCGTATTTTCACGCTATCAGCACTTTTTAAATCGGTGTCGATGGAGTTTACCTTTTTCGATCTTTTATTTAGTTCTCCGTAACTCTGCAATTTCGGGCTTCGTGCGCGCTGTTGCGCTACTTTTTTTCTATATCAATAATATCTCATTTTTCACTTAAATCTTGCCGTTTCTCTATTACGAGCCTGAAACCAAAATTTGACATGTTTTGACATCGTTGTTTATCTGGTTGTCATGGCAATTTTTATTCAAATTCGTTACCGGTCTGATGTTTTTACTTCAAAACTTCCACAAAAATACTCTTTTATTCTTGGCCATTTACAAAAATTTGTTTTTAATTTAAATAATTTCCCGTTCTTATCTCAGATCCGTCGTCGAACGCGGAGCTCTCTAAAAAAAGTATAACAGCCGAACAATCGGCCAATAAAGTCAGTCTCGCTTCAGTTTTCAAACTAGAAGCATCTCCTAAAAGCCTTGTCCCGGGGCCGCACTGCCCCGGGATCCTGCAAGCCTTTGCCTGCACTTGAAGTCGTCGCCTAGCCACGCCTACGCCTCCACCTATACTAGTGCCCGCGCTATCTTTAGCCGCTGTGCGTGCTTGCTCCAGGCGCTGCGAGCGCCTACTTCAGGCGCTGAGAGCATCTACCAAGGCGCTGTGGTGCCTACTCCAGACGCTGCGTGTGCCTACTCCAGGCGATGCATGTACCTACTCCAGGCGCTGCGTGTGCCTACTCCGGTCGCTGCGTGTGCCTACTCCAAGCGCTGCGTGTGCCTTCTCCAGACGCTGCGTGTGCCTAGATCAGGTGCTGCGCACCTACCACTGGCATAGCCTGTGCATACTCCGTGAGCGATGAGCATCACTGCCAAGCGCGGTGTGCCACTTTGGTCTTCGGGCTCCGTTTCAGTACTCACTTATCTTTATTATTTTTTTAAAAAAATTGTAATTCACGTCACCCATCATCATCTTCACATTTTTATTTGTAACTGTAAATATCTTCTAAAATTTTAAATAAATTATTCGTTTTTGTTCTATTTTTGTTGTTTCGTTGTTGTAAGGTTAGATTCTTTAGTTTTTTAACTGTCGCTTTACGACAGTGTAGTTTATTGATGTCTTTGTAATTGATATGTTACATATTTGCATATATAAATCGCAGCTCCATTGTTTGCTTACAGGTACTATTACATTCAAGGTGGACTAATTGAAATTCAAAAGTAAAACTGTAAGTTGTTTTATGCAAATATAACAGAATACGCGATGAATGTAGACATTAATACTAATAAAAATTTTAAATGAATAAAATTAGATTCATTTACATAAATTTTTGTTAAATTGCAAATTACGTTTGGTGATTGCACAGAGGTTTTGATAACAGGATCGCTGGAATAACAGCGCAGTAACAGCTATATTACAGCATATATATGTCTTTTCGTTGCTGCAGTCGCATAAGTATAATTTTTTATTCATTCATTCATTCATTCATTACAGTCTCACAAGTCCACTGCTGAACATAGTCCTCTCCCAAGGAATGCTACAAAACGCGGTCCTTAGCCATCTGTTATTCATCGACTTCCTGTATGTCTTACCAAGTTAATTAACGTAACAATGCAATTAATTCTTTCCAAAAAATGTGTAGAAAATAAAAAGAGTTAAAAGAAGTGAGGGTAGAACTCGAAACATCCAGTCGTTTGCGTAGTACATAATTATAAAGTTCGATGCGAGTAACGTGTTACCAGTTACCAGTGTTACATCCGGAGTAAGCAATGTTGCTGTTTGTATACTTAATCTAATTTGGTGTTATCGTGTAATGACATTCGTCACGTTACACTACATGTGTGATAGTGACCGGTACTGATTATTGCATTGTACTCGTAATCGGGCTCAGCTGAATAATAGTGCATTACAATGTTTTATTGTTGTTCATGGGTTAATGCGCAAGCAAGAGAGCAAACTCTCTCTCTCTCTCTCTCTCTCTCTCTCTCTCTCACACACACACACACACACACACTATATCATTTATAACAACCTACTGAAAGCATTAACCTCTTGACATATTCCTAACATTTCTTATATAGGGGGATAAGTCGCTCGCGTCCGTAGGCTTTAACCACCTATTCCTGGGCCCACCCTACACGTGTCCCCAGGGTGGTGCTAAATGAGCGACAAGCCGATAGCACAGACTTGGCTCCACGCCGTGGTAGAGGCGTAAAATATACTACCCTTTATCCGCACCATGAGGAACCATGTAAAAGAAATGGCCCCGAGTTCCCGGCGCCCCTGTAATGGGGCAGGGGTGCGAAGAATCTCCGGGAGGAAAACCGGCGACGAGGTTCGCCACCCGTCACGTTCTGTCTCCCGGAGAGGCGAAAAGTGGATTGCAGAGGCCCGTCTGGCTACGTTGAATGTATGTGGGGCAATGAATGATAAAATGGATGAAGTATGCGATATGATGTATGATAGAGGAATAGATGTGTTATGTGTAAATGAGACGAAAAGGAAGGGGAAGGATGTCACTACACATGGCATGTATACCGCATGCTGGTCTGGTGTAGACGAGATCGAGCGGGCATGCCAGGGAGTAGGTATCATCCTTTCAGAAAGAATGGGCCAATGTGTGAAAGAGTATGAATGTGTAAGCCCAAGACTGCTATGGATACGAATGAAAGTGGGCTTAAAGAAGTTGTTTGTGTTAGGGATCTACGCCCCAGACATGTCTTAGCCCACTTATATCCGAGAGCAGTTTTGGGAAATGGTAAGGATGGTGTTAATGAAGTGTAAGGGAAATGAAAATATTATTATGCTAGGAGATTTTAATGGAAGGGTTGGGGTGAGGAGGCTTGGTTATGAAAGAATATTGGGATCGTTTGGTGATGAAAGTATAAATGAGAATGGTGAAAGTCTTCTCACCGTATGTATGGAAAATAATCTTTTTGTGACGAACACTTGCTTTCGCCACAAGAGGATTCACATGTATACTTGGGAACGAGGTGACGATAGAAGCATGATAGATTTAATAATTGTGGATGAAAGATTGAGGGGCGCAGTGGTGGATACAAGGGTTTATCGGGGTTCTAACGTAGGAACGGATCATTATTTGGTTTTATGCCGGCGTTGGCGCCATCGATCATCTGTGTCTACCACTGCGCTACAGCGTATTAGAACAGAAAGGTTACAAGATGAAGGTGAGAAAAACAAGTTCAAATGTAGACTGAAAGAAAATATAAGTGGTTTGGATGAATTATGTATGAAGGAGTTAGACTTGGAGAATGTATGGCAAAATGTAAAGAAAGGTTTAGTGGATGCAGCTACCGAAGTATGTGGTATTAGTAAGAGAAAGAATGAAAGGAAAAATAATACGTTATGGTGGGATGATGAGGTACGTATGGAAGTTGAAGCAAAGAAGAGAGCATGGCTAGATTTACTAGCAACAAAGGCTGGTAATTCTAGCGGTACGAATGATGACATTGAAAGAAAAAGGGCAGTCTTTAGACATTTTAATAAGAGAGTAAAAGAAGTAGTTGAAAGAAAAAAGCAAGAAAGAACGGATAAGAATGATAGAAGAATATCGGATAATTTCCAGGCAAATATTAAAATGTTCTGGAAACTTGTAAGAACTGCCAGGGGACATTCGAAACAGCCTATGATGAATGCTATAAGAGACGCGAATGGCTATATTCTGAATGATGAAGTTTTGAGTTTAAAGAGATGGAAGGAATATTTTGAAAGCGTGTTTATGAGTGAGGAGACGTGTGTACTAAGTGAAGTAGAAACTCCGAAAGAAGAGGAAAGAGGTAGCGAGATAAGTATAGGTGAAATAATGAAAGCAATGAAAAGCATGAAAGCAGGTAAGGCTGCCGGATATGATAGAGTTTCACTCGAAATGCTAAGGGCTGGAGAGGAAGTGGTGGCAGGCCTGCTGCACACCTTGTTTAATTTATGCTGGGAACTGAAGCGGGTACCGGTAGACTGGTGCAAAGCCGATAGTCCCAGTATATAAGGGAAAAGGGTTGCAGCGGGACTGTAAAAACTATCGTGGCACCAGCCTTCTTAGCATTGTGGGAAAACTGTATGCTAAGGTACTGATTGAAAGGGTCATGAAAGAAACTGATGGAAAAATTTGGGATGTGCAAGCGGGATTTAGAAAGGGAATGGGATGTACAGATCAAGTCTTTTCCATGCGCATGATCGCGGAGAAGTTTTTGGCCAAAAACCAAAATTTTTTTTGTGCGTTCATGGACTTGGAAAAGGCCTATGACAGAGTGAATAGGGATGTGCTATGGCAAACACTGAACTCATTTGGGTTGGGCGCTGGCTTGATACAGGCATTGGAGTCCCTTTATAGGGACTCTAGTGCTTGTGTTAGGATCAACGGGGTCTACTCGGACTGGTTTGACATCCATAAAGGTGTCAGACAGGGCTGTGTGGCTTCCCCGTGGCTATTCAACCTATTTATGGACAGTTGTTTGCAAAATTTGAAAGTTGAAGAATGCGGATTAAGAATGGGTGAGTTAACCGTCAAATGCCTATTGTACGCCGATGATCAAGTTACCCTTGCGTCATCGGCGGCCGAGTTGCAAATGATGGTTACATTAATGAACAGATCATTAAAAGAAAGGGGTATGAAAGTGAACGCAAGTAAGACGAAGGTTATGGTTTTTGAAAGAGAAGAAAGTAAAACGATTTGTGAAATAAGAATAGAAGGGGAGTTGATCGAGCAAGTGGATGAGTTTGTATATTTGGGCTGCGTATTTAGCAGGGATGAAAGATATGATAAGGATATAGAACGACGAGTGAATGCGGGAAATAGAGTAAATGGGGCCCTGCACTCTATTGTGAAGAGTTAAAATGTGTCAAAAAAGGCACGTATGGCAATTCACAATGCTGTGTTGGTCCCTACTTTAACGTATGGTAGTGAAAGTTGGGTGTGGCAGAAGAAGCACGAGAGTAGAATGAACGAAGTTGGGTGTGGCAGAAGAAGCACGAGAGTAGAATGAACGCAGTAGAAATGCAGTCGTTAAGGAGTATGTTAGGGCTGAATCTTAATGACAGGGTAAGAAATTGTGTAATAAGAGAAGAGTGTGGCTTGCAAGATGATGTTGTGACCAGGATTAAGAAAGGAATGCTTCGGTGGTTTGGTCATGTGGAAAGAATGAATGAGGAAAGAGTGACAAAGAAAATTTATGTTGCAGAAGTGAATGGCAGAGTCGGAAAGGGACGTCCTAGGCGAAAATTTATCGACCAAATTGGCGATTTATTGAAAACGGGCCAAATTAGGTGTACCCTTAACCGACGAGCATGTATGCGGAGGTGTATGGATGTGAAGGAGGCGAGAGAGGTGTGTCAGGATCGTGCCAAATGGAAGTCTGTAGTCTCTGCCTACCCCTCTGGGTGACAGGCGTGAGTGTTTATGTTTTATTCTTATAATGTACGCATTTGGTTCCTATGCATAGATTTGTAATAACGCAAAAACCTGTTTCTATCGTACCTAAATTTTATCCAACTATTTTAATAAACATTCGCGTTATAAGCATAGTACCTACATGCAGTTTCTTTGCAAATTGTACGAGCTTACTAAGCGAGTCCGCGAAAAGTTTTGCTGTATGAGCTTATACATATATTAAGGCTAAGGCGCTATGGCTATTTACTTACAAAAAAGATGTGCATTTCAAACGCGTTAAACTTAAAACTTTTAGAAAACTAAACTTCGATAGAATGAGATAAATATAAAGAATCAGGATTGTGGGATAATTATATATACAAAAAGTAGGATTTATGTAATCAAAATATAAATAAATGTATAATAAACACTTTGTACTGTGTGCTATTTCATTCTCTCGCAGGTTAAAACCTATAGATGTGTTTGTCACTTTTTCAAATCACAACGAAGTTTACTTAAAAAAAACTTATACTGTCAATAGCAACGTTAAAATATCGGAGACAATGACGCTTAATCATTAGTATTGTATTATTAAAACACATTGTTCGCATATTCCATACTGACTGTAACTACAATGGTGAGTGCTTGCCATTTTGCGTAACATTGCCATTATTGTTCGGGAGCGACCGCGGAAACGCGCTGGATTCGGATTCGGAAGGATGATCGTTTATGGGATCGGGCGCCTTACTGTCACGCTCGTGTAAATTTTGACCTAGTTCGCTGTCTTCTATATTCTGTCTTGAAGTGAAGAATATGAAGTGATTTGATCTACAAAATAGAAATCTATTTCAGTAGACGTTTACTTAAATATTTTTTTAATTATAAATAAATATTCAGCCGTCTACCTAGTGGTGTTGTTGTGAATATCCACTACCCTGTTTCATCCCGTGGGTGTCGTAACAGGCGACTGAGGGAAACAAACAGGAGATAGACAGCAGCGTCTTCCTAATAACAGAAAATAAATACCTGCTCACGTGGCAACTGTGGCAAATATCACCTCTATGAGGCCATTTGTGGGGAAGGCCTATGCTCAGAAGTGAACTTTTGATAAGCTATTAATGTGAATGAATTCAAATCTTTATAGTTACTAATAGATTTGTGTGTGATGGTGTGTAAAGGTTACTACTGATTGTGGAGTCACCTTTATTCATCCTCGTTGAAAATATATATTTTTGTTCAATACCGGAAAGAATAATACAACTTTCCGGTGTAAGAGATGTAATGTCAATTTCTAACCACATCCGCACGCAGTAAACACTGCGTATTGACTGCCTACGAACTGACATATACAGAGTCCTTCATTGAAATAAGGTTAAGCGTAGTGTAATTGTATTTTATACGCAAAAATTCTCACAACACACACACATACTGATACATCACATTGCGAAGTTTTTTAGATATCTAGACTGATTAATCAAGCGAATAGTTATTTTCCAGTATCTCAACCGGCGTAAGCTATTAAAAACACTTGTAACAATAACACCAAACAACATCTGCAATATTTGCACAGAATCGCACCACTTTCACTTATCAAAATCCACTTCAAACCATTATAGAGCCAGAATCAATCGTCGGTTAAGATTCCGTTAAAACTGAACAGCATGGGAAAATCTTTCAAGGTATACGTACTTAATTAATTTGCCTGTTACATCCCAATTGAACCCTTTATACCTTGTTTATATGATTTCGTTTTTATTTAGGATAAAAAATAGCTTTAAGAATTAAGTTAAAAACTTAATTACAGTTACAGTACCTTAATCAGCTTAATCTCCTTTCTTCGCCACATCCCATACAAAGTAGTGTCTGTTACGCGATAAGAAAAACTACAAAAAGTTCATCTAATGGTAAGTGGCCAGTCGATGGCCAACTGCCATCAACTTTAGACACAGAAGACCATACATTTGTTGTCACTTTTAAATACTAAAATAGTAGATGCCCCAATCCTTGTAACCATACTGGCTCTCTATTATTTTTATTACATTTCAAATCCGTACACAATAGTGAGTTGTTATACAGAAAAGGTTACCTACCATAACGGTCGCCTTTACTTCACTCAGGGGTTGATTGAGGTTATGGATTATTTTCTTTACGCTGTCATCACAATGTAGCTCTTGTAATACTTGCATTCTTGAAAAGGTATTTAACCAAATGTGAACTTTAAAAAAGTGTTGTTTACTTTTCATTTTATCCGGTCTATTTATTTTAATTTTAATTTACATATTATGTCGGTAAGGTAGCGCATTAGCTAAGTGTGGACTGTGGACTGCGGCGTTTCCGGCGGGTTTGAATCCTACACGAAAAAATAATAAATGTATAAAACCTGCAAACAACTGCTCCAGGTTTATATATTTGTTCATGTACAATTTATAAATGTAAATCAGTGCATGACATAATATTTTAAGTTGGGGGGTAACATATGTACGCCTAAAAATCTCAAAACGTATTCGTTCCATTGTCGGCGTAGCAACAAGTTACGGATTTCACTTTTGCGTCCACTACCGGTCGTTGACCTGTCGTGTTTGCCCTACCGGTTCAATAGTACTCTAAAGTAATTGCCAACATAATTGCCACACTGGCTGTTTACGAGCACCTTAGATCTTATTGCAAGGACATAAGACACAAAACCGTAGAGTGTTGGTATAATATATAACTTACAATTATATAGGTCCATTGCTGGTTTGATACAACAATTTACAAAACAACTAAAGCAGGGAATCATATAACTATAGTGTGATTTACGTGTATTTAGTCTTCTCAGTAGTAAAATAACGATTTCTGATTAAAAGTTGTAAAACAAACACTTTTTTCATTAGTTTAAAATAATTTCTTCTCAGCTTGTGTAGAATCACTAAGATTTGATGTTAAGTTAGGAGGAAAGACTCACCGTTCGTTGATCTCAGATGGTTTTTATTTCGTCTGAGTCGTTGATAGAAAGACTGATTAGTTTCTTAGAGTACGATGCACACAGAACATCAACTTGAAATAGCAGCAAGATGCTGCTGATCTGTGTGCTCATTTGTCGTTCTTACTTTTGTAAAAAAACGTAGATTTAAGTTTCCTATGTATGTATCTAATCATCCTTACGAATACTACCATGCAAAAATATATATTAGACCCCTGAACATAGCCCTCATCTCAAGCTCCCTGTGCACTTTTGAGATTTCTCATACGACCAGCAGTGTACATTTGGGCATTACAAATGTACACATATTTCAGAATTTTTGCAACGGCTGAAGTGACTTTCGATTCGGTTTAACTAGAATAGACATATGCCTTATAGTGCATAGAGTTTTATCCCTCTACCCCTGATGTTTAAAATACCGCTTTGAATATATTTTTCTCCCACAATCATTTTATTCATTCCTCTTTCAATCTTTCTCTCGTCACTCGTATTCATCCCCTTTTTTGCGCCCGAAGCAAATATGGGCAACCCTCCGGAAAGCGGGGGAGGGAGGTGGGGAATGCTCATAGCATACCACGCAGCCGGCTGCGTGGTTATGTGGAGACTTTTACCCACTAAACCCCACCTTTTAGGGACTGGCTTAACGGTCTAACTAGAGATCTCTAAGCCGTATACGGACGCGACCCTCCTTGGCAGAAATGAGGGCGCAAATTCATCCCCTTTGTTCAGAAAGTACTTCACTATTATTACTAAGCGCTTACGAAACATTTTTTACACATTTGTTGTGCTAAGTCCCTTTTTATTTTCAAAAAGCCCGTTCAAGCGTATTACTTAAAACTGCTATTGCTCGTATTTCTTTCTGTCATATATTTATGTTCGATATTTAGTATAACACATTATTCTTTTTTTATATTCTTTATCTAAGGATTGTCTGAAGAAATAACTTCGAGAGCAATAATACCGCCCACTGTATCTTCCTTCTGATGTCTTTACGTATCGTTTAACGATAGATTTACTATTATGTGACTTGTCGATATTAGATTAAGAATCAAAAAGTTTGCCAAGATCATATAGGAAGATGGGTTGTAAGCCCTGAGGAATAACCTGGCTCTCTAAATTGACCATACGAATCACAGCACTATAATGCACACACTACTATTTTGCACTTGTATTGTGATAGAGTTTGGTCCTTCCCCGATCGAGTCAAACCTTCGTGCTGCATCCACAGTATTGCTGTAGAGTGGCTCCATCATGGATAATACTGTATGATAAAAAATACAATGCTTGATTGAATGCCAGCCAGGGTCAAAAACTAATGACCGGACCTGGCCTGGTAACTAAGAAACTAACCAACAAGGCATCTCTATACCTGTCTCTTTCTACTGTTATTTAGTTAAAAGAGAGAGAAGAAAACAATTTTAAGCATTACTTAATTGTCGATTTTGTGAGTAGGGCCGTTTCCGGAGACCCTTTTACTGGAAATGAGGCATTCCATCTTAGCCCTCAAGGGTGACAACTCATCTGTACGTTGATATTTGACTGAGGATAGATGTGGCATGCCTATGGGCAACAGAAACTATTTACTTTCAGGTGGACTGTCTGCTCGTTTATCATCCTCGATTTATAAAGAAAAAATATTTTGACTTATCTTTTTTTAAATATCGTTATTTTAACGCCAAAGCTATAAACGCTTTGTCGTGAAATAATTGTTATTAATTATTTTGCAAAAGTTATCATGTAACCGTGACTCGCGTATTTTGTGTCATTTTCTATATTTCAGTGCTATTGTGTATTGTACATTCAGAACACACCCTGGTGCACTATAATACCGACGGATTTGTCACACCTAAACATGTAGTCCCGCGTCTACATAGTAGTTAATAGGTGCTTCCTTCCAGCTCCCCCTTTGGGAGAGTCCCCACACATTCACATAATCAATACAGGTTTTAACGTTAATGGCCGGACGCTCGACGCGATGACGCCGTAACAAACACCGGGCACTTTGGACAGAACCCTCCTGTACCCAATATTCCATTACGTCAGAATTGCGCTAAGGTTGTGATTAGGTGCTCAAGGTGAACTTTATTAGGAAAAATTTCCTGTGTATTTGTTATTGCTTGGAAGAATATCCACTACCCTATTAAGTCCTATCTTACAACATCCACGGGAAATATATCTTAATATATATAAATTACGTGTCACGTTGTTTGTCCGCGATGGACTCCTAAACTACTTAAGCGATTTTAATCAAATTTGCGCACCGTGTACAGTTTGGCTCAACTTGAGAGATAGGATAGTTTTTTTTGCCCATGAGTGACCCACATTTTTTTTTTGCGAATTTAAGGATTTTTGATAAGACATAACAAAGGGTCGTCGAAAAGGGCAGAACAATGCTCTGCCTGGCAAGCTGGTATATATATATATATATATACATATATATATATATATATATATATATATAATCACGGAGGCAATCAATTTGGGAGGCCTTTGTTCAACAGTGGACTTCTGATAGGCTGTAACTGTCAGATGGTGCGATGAGTTTTGTTTTGGGACTGGTTACTTATTTTAACTTTAAACAAGTTATTATGAGATTCTATCATATCTACACTAGTTGTTTAATAAGGTAAACCGCGTGCCAATTCGGTCAACAAGAACAAATAGTTGTCAAGTTCGAGTGAAGCCTGAGAAGTGTTTGTATTGGACAACTTCTTGTATCCAGTGATAATGCAATAATAAATTTTATAATTAATTTATATTTATTTTTCTCGATTTCCGCCTTCAATATGAGTATTTGCCGGAAACTAACAACAACGTAGGACATTTTTTGTGCTTGCATATTTGTTTTCGAGTCTAAATGTGTTTCGACTGTATTTAATTACTTTACAAACTCCCTATATTACTTTTTCGGTCAGCTAACGTAATGCGTTTTGCGTCATTTTTCTTTTCTCATTTACTTACAACCATGAATAGTGACATTAACTTGGTAGGTAGAGAACTACCTGCAGCCCTACAGAAGTATTAATTTTGATATTAATATTTCGTAAGCTTAAATGAAGAAAAAAAAACATGTATTTGCTGTCGCACACTTTTAATTTGCTTGAAAAATATTATTAAAACAATGAGCGTTTCATTGTTTCGCAGATATTTTATTGTCTAACTTAACCCTTCAATTCCCATGCAGTCGCATTCGTCCGTCAAGTACCGAGCGGTCGCGTGTGACCGCACCCACACACAGCACTTTAAACCATTAAGACTTATATTTAGAGACTACTTTTCTATGAAGAAGCTTGGCATTATAAAATCTATACAAAATTTTCTATCCTGTGGTCAAAACAAAAGTCAGTTACTCTATGTATTTTTATTTTTATTCGTCAATTTACGATGTATTAAACCATAAAACACAGCACTTTGAACCATAAAAACTTTAAACCATAAAACACAGCACTTTAAACAACATAGGATAGAAAATTTCATTACATTCTATAATGCCAAATTTCTTCATAGAAAAGTAATCTCTAAATATAAGTATTTATGGGTTAAAGTGCTGTGGGGGGTCCGATCGGATCGGACCGCTTGAATTTTGACGGAACATCGCCTTGGTCGGATCCGACCGTGTGCCCATTGAAAGGTTAATGCCAGAAAGCGCTTCAACCAAGCACCACAAAGTTTTGTGAGTTTCGTGATACTACAATTATTATAAAATGGTAGTCTTTGGCCGGTATATAGCTGCAATCTCGAATTTTTAACTACACAATGTCAAAGTTTGAGTCTAGACCATATAATATTATGTACTTACTCCAATTTTAATGTTGCGCACTTTGAGTTTAAACTCGAGATAGTCTCTGAGTACTGGCCAATAACACTCCGAGTATTAGGATATTTCCAACAAAATGACTTCAGACAAAATGCCAAAGAGTTCGTTTAGAGTTTCGACAAAAAGGCAAGCATATGCAATCAATCCATCTATCAATCAATATATTCTTTATTGTACACCAATACACATTAAAACGAAACAAAGTAAAATATATTCATAGATATATATTATGAAAACAAAGTATACATCTAGCGCCCGTCCTCGTTTTACTACGGCCGTGAAAAGAGGTCAATTGAATTTTGATATTCGTGCACAGTCTCGTCACCAAATCACATTGATACAAATTTTCATAAATATAATATCGTGTTCTAAACCTGACCTTTAATGCGTTCCGCTAGTTTCGACAATGATTAATGACGAAAATTGTTTTATATGGCAATATTGTTTTATATGGCATATACATACTATGCGGAATTCCACTCACTGACTGACTGACGGATTCATCTCGATATCTCTAAAACTATACACCCGATTGATTTAAAATTTAGTCACACTTCACTTCGAACGGATTTTACGATAGTCCAATTTAAAAAAAATCTTGATATTTTACATCTGTACGCCCAGCGAGGCGAGCAGGTATTAGCTAGTTTATTTATATAATACAGTTAAAAAAAGAATACTAGCGGCGTTGTTATCACTATAATAATTAGGAATGCCGGATCGGAAGACCAAAATGTCTAGACAAATTTTGAAAATGTCGGCATTTTGTGGTGGGTGTCGGAAGAAACAAATATTATATATAAAAATGTTAAATAAAAAGTTAACTTTTTTTTAAATGAATAGGCTAAAACACAACATTGTTGACACATAACTAATCTAAGAACACAATATTTAGGTTACCACATGTATTTGGCATTGGACTTTAATAAGTCCACAATTCCTGATTCTTTATTGGTATTCAGAAAAGATTTTAAAATGCAAACAATTTACTTCAAAGTCCAGTCTAATTACTAACTCAGCTTTTATTAAATCAAAAGCAGATGTGAAGAGAGCTGTTTGTCTCGAGATTTTGAGTTTTGTCGGGAGTCTGGAGATCACTTAAAATGTCGAGAATTCAGATGAACCCCGACCATCTGGCAACCCTAATAATAATACTCCAATTATCCACCCCAAATAAGCTTTTAAATGTAAGCATTTAATAAAGAGTGAAGGAGCCAGTATCATTACAGGCTGTGAGGCATTCCATCTTAGTTCTCACAAGTGGCAACGCATCTGCAGCTTTCTTTGTTTGAAGTTGGGCTGCAAGCACATGAGTAAACAAACACTCTTTACTCTGTGCTGCAAGTGTCATGGTAAGTTCTCAGGTTTACAAAATAAATGATAATGAACAGACCATATATTTATACTAAAGAGATATAACAGCTGAATAAAAAAACTACGTTTGATGTTCGACTCCACCGAGTCAGTAATTCATTCTTGGGGCGATGTATACTTTTATCACAAAATCCCAGAAAATATACAAAATTTGTCATACGCAAAGTTTAAAAATGTTATTAAACTAAGTTTATATAAAAAGGGTTATTATAATATTAAGGAATTTATGGATGATAATAACCCCTGGCAAGCGTGATCGCTACCAAGCTATTTCTAATTTGTCTTGTGTTGTTAATTGTAAACATGATTGTAAGCTATTATTGGAAAAAAATAGTCCCGCTGGGTTTCTTGCTGGTTCTTCCCAGGACAGAGGTTTTTTTTTGCGAACCAGTGGTAAATGAAAAAAGTGACTTTCAATAAGTATTGCTTATAATCTCCATTAAATAAAAAAGTTTCTGTTTCTGTTTGCCAATCCGCTTGTTAACCGTGACGACTATGGCAAATATGTTTAGCAGTAGACTTTTATGGTAAACACAGATTAATTGACTGCTAATTATGAGCTTCCCTTAGATTACCTCCTGGGAGGATATATACGCCATAGTTGACACGCATGGAAGTCGGGTTGTCAGGCGTAGTTCTTTTATTGAGTTGTTGTCAGAAAAATGCTGCCGTTCGTCTCCTGTTACTATTTCCTTCTGTCGCTTCTTTCGACACGGGATGTGTGCGTTTGGTAGTGGGTATTCTTACGCCATCAGTACACGCACGAGAGAAACAAAGAGAAGAGGTCACTGCAAATACAGTTACTGTTGCAACCTTTTTTTATAGCATTGGGAAACAAACGAGCACACAGTCCACCTGATGGTAAATGAATGCTGTGGCCCATTCATATCCACATTTATTCTCAATTAAGAATCAAAATGCAAATGCGTTGTCACCCCTGACTGAGATGGAATGCCTCGAATCCAGTAAAAAGGGTCTCCGGTTCTATACATTCACCAAACGAAACACCGCAGTATTACGCTGGTATTCTGTACCCCGGTAGAGCAGGCCCATTCGTGCTACAACTATAATATAGCTGCAGTGTGGCTCTACCTAACCTAATAAGCAAATAACTGTCTTGTTTACATTTTGTAAACGCTTATTTAAATTAAAAAAAAAAACCTATTTACGTCATTGAAGTAATCAATCTATATAAGAAGATTGCTGAGTAAAAAGTTAACATTTAACCAGCTAACTCATAAAGTAATGGGTTACTGTGGTTTACTGTTTAAAGTAAGCTATGCTATTAGTGAGATGAACGCTGCGGAAGTTACAACATAGTTATCGCATTCATTATGCAAATGAGACTTGTATAATTAAGGTGATATTGAATCACAGCTCTTGTTTACTTGTTTATATGGCAAGTATTTAAAGGAGGCATTTGAAATTCAAATTCAAGGTTTCAATAATAAAAATACTGGTTAGTAAAATATTGTTCCAAGTGAGCGACTACAAATTAAGAACATAGTGTTTGATAAACACTAATTTTATTTACCATTTGTATAAAACGAGCAGCATGATATTGTTTATACGACCTAAAGTGTAAAGTTTGCGTACATAACAAACTTTTGCTCGAGTTATATGGGAAGTTACTGGATATTTTGTACGTCGGATGATTGATGGTGGTTTGTAATTCAGGGATCCATGGAATTTCGCTGAAATGTAAAGTTTTCTTACCGAAAGTAAATGGTTTAATTAATAAAGTGTAGTGATTGGGAATCGAATGGCTTTTGGCTGCATTCATATAGGAATACAGTAGCCTTCTGTTGCCATGCTATAATGATTTAAATTTCTCTTAGTAAAGTTTCCCGAGCCGAGTTGACATTAATACTTGATGTAAATATCGTCTTTGAGGATCGTGACTCCACACTTGAGACTTTATTTATTTGCAGTTGCAACGAGAAATCGAGAATGCATTCATTACCTGCATTTTTTAAATAATTGTACTCGTATCTGGGCGACCGAGCCTTTCTCGGGGTTAAAAATGTTTTCTCAGGGATGGATGACACCTCTCTCTTTATTCTCTCAATTATTTATTCTCATTCAAAAATAGCATTGGCTTCTCCGATCAGGATACATGGTAATATGGCTAGTAACACAGACTAGGTACTTTGTAATTAAATTAAGCAGTAAAACCGATGACAAGATCTAGCAAATCCAGAATTTACTGACATTTCTGTAGTTCTTTACATTTTCTAGACATCAGATATGTATATGGAAATTATTTGAAATACAGTAATGATGAAAAGCATTTGGGTCCCATTAGTATCTTAAAGAGTTTATTAGCTAGTATGGATTATATAGTTTAAACACAGTCGATTATTTGAATCATTTAAACTTTTTTTCGACATCTGAATAATAAGTTTACAATTTAATAGGGTAAAACGTTAAGTTAAAGTTCTGAATACTTCTTCGGCAAAGATTGTAGAAAATCATTTCCATCATTGTGCGGCCCATTTGCATGCTAAACATTTCGGAGGTGATGCTTCAAGACATTTTGTATTTCGTAAGCGTCTCCGATTGTATGTATGAATACAAACCACTAAGTAATATCGTTAAGAAAACATCATGAATAGCAATACAATAATCGTAGATCTTCAAGGATTCAAAAATAGCAAAAATGAATTTATAGTAAAAGAATTTGCTATAACCACTCTAGAGTACACCAATATATTCCTACCCATATAAACATATAAACCTCCTTACCCATTCACTTCGCTATCTCTTGAAGAGAAAAACAAATTGGCTGGATTGAAAAGCACAGAGGGTGTCGATGGAGTGAGGGCTTTGTGGATTATAGAGAGTTTCACAGAGTTATCGAGACATATTTGAAAGATAAAAAGATTTTTTTTAAAGGAATGGGCAATTATGCTATATCAAAATAAAACACCATATTTCATGTTCACATAGAAGTTAAATAAAATACTTCTTAAATTATTTTTATCAATAATTAATAACCAAAAAAAAAACGATTCTTTAATATTTTTATTAAATAAATGGGACCAACAAGTATTCTCGTCGCTTGCAATTACGAGCGCCATCTGGTGGCGGACAGTTAAATACTCTTATAATTTCTGTGTGATTCTGCGCTAACTACGATGTTGAGAGTACGAAATTATCTTGAGTTCAAATAAAATTTATTTCATTCAGAACTAGATTCTATCGGGAAAAGGCTGGCTATTCCCGTGCCCTACATTGCTTACGTGAGACTACTATCATTTTTCAACTTGATTAATCATAATTTCGCACTCTAGTTCATCTAAGAGGTTTCCGCCGGAAGCGAAGTATGACGTGCAACACCGTTAGCTGCAGGTCGTTTACCGCACGGGCTAGTTTTTCGGGCATTGTTTTAAGAGCGTCATTTTAATCCTTGACCTTTGCGCGATCTGAATGAACAGAGGGTACTGCTAATGTTTTAGATTTATATTCTTATTGCGTAGAACATTATTGAGATTATGTTTCATGACTATTATTTTTTTAATTTTGTCTCATTAAAATACATAAAATATCAGTAAAGGCTTCATGGCTCACATTAATAAATACGAAAATTACTTTGTGAAGAACCGTAGTAGTTCAATAGAATCGTAGCATGTGATTTTCACTACATTACCAGTGTTTTAAAAATCTGCATCCTTCCAAGTACCAAGCGCTTGGATGATGCATGAAGATGGCTTGCATTATTTGTAGAATGTGACCGTACCCGCTGTTCTGTAAAAGCGAGTCGGTTGGCTTGGAGCCGATACCATTGTGAAAGCATCAGCTCCACCTTAAATATAGGGGAGCCTCATTACTAGAATAAAATTTGAAATAAACTTTTTTGATTTTTTTATTTGTTTATGCGACCTGTAAACTTTTACCGAGATGATGGAAAAAAAGACGTTATTTACGGCAATATTGTTTTGAACCCCTGTTATTATTTAATCCAGGGTTTAGTTTCCGTGTGACGCATGACATGTATACCAACACAGTGCGGGTACTCGTTGTTCAATTGTTTTCGCCTACGTGGCATTTATTCCTTGTTACTATAATTTCCTTTTTTTATTAAATGATGGTTACAAACGAGCACACAGTCCACCTGATGGTAAGTGTATGCTGTGACCTATAGACATCTACATCTATCCTCGACTAAAAATCGAAATGCAGATGCTTTATCACCCTTGAAGACTAAAATGGAATACCTCTTTTCCAGCAAAATGGGTCTCCGGTTCTCTACACTTGCCATTCGAAACACATCAGCGTTAAGCTGCTATTTTATGCTCGTATTCTGTGAGACTGTAGTCCTACCCTGGTCGAGCCGACCTATTCGTGCTACAACCGTAACATATCTGCAGCGTGGCTCTACAACGTAATAATTTTTTTTATTATTTCCTAATGGAGCTGACGCACTATTTACTCAATTTACACTTACCGGAATTCTTTTAAATAATAACACGTGACCACGCATTAGAATTTTGTTTTTTTTTTTAAATCGAAGATATATGAGCTGTTCCTTTACAGCGGTAGTTGCATATTTAAGCAAAATTTTGGAAATCATGCATATTTGGCTTGATCTCTATCCCGTTCCAATATCTCACGCCAAATACATCCGTCAGATTTAAAAAAAAATCGTCTTATCAACGAGGAGTTCTCGTTGCCAGAGCTATTCACGAGTAAACTCAAACAAAGGTTTCAAAACATACTGAGCAATAACCTACGGTTTGAACCTTTATGATAGCTTCATCAACGGGGCGGGTGAAATTTTACCCAACACAAACCAAACTTATACTGATGTTGTATTCTAAAAATGTTGAAGCAAAAAAACTCTTTCCGCTAAAAAATTTATCTCTAACACAATTTTTTGGAACAGTATTTATTCGTATACATTTTTAAAGTTAAATTGTAAATTTAATTGTTAAAGATATTTTGCACTTGATATTTTCGTAAATACGATTGTTATCGTTGAGAAATAATAGCTTTTTAAAATAACAACATTTCTAAATACGACTTTTTTATTATGTCATGTTGTATATTTTTTTATGGATTTTCGTGCAAATTTAAGCTATTATTCTTGCATATTTGCATGTATATTTTGGGCTTTTCATGTTGCGTAAAATTCGGTCTTTACTTATATATTCACGAAATCACGTGAAACGAAAATATTTTTTAAACACGAAAATCCTTTAAAATCCAGATGTTATTCTAATTATCAGACAGTTAACCATCTGATAATTAAAATGTCGGATTGGTAGTAATCGCATAGGTCATTGTAAAGTTTATTACTTAAGTACAGCTGTAGTTATTTCTGATACATCCAAGTGATCTTTCGCGCTACACCTGCTAAATATAAATTTAATTAAATTCATCGAATTGTTCAAAAAAAGGTTTTTCTATCATCATAATCATGAAAATGTCTCCCAATAGATTGTCTCATATGAGGAAAATTTGCCATAGTTGCCAGGATTGGCAGGCGCGTTGGCAACCATGTTATTTGGGAGACGCTGCTGCCCATCTCTTGGTTTGTTTCCCTTTGTCGCCTCTTAGGACACGCACGGGACGATATGAGGTTGCAGATATTCCTGCACCACCACTTCCTGTTTATAATAAATTGTTTTGTAATTTGTATTTGTTAACTACTGATGTTCTATCACTAACAGTTTTATTTTCGGTCAAGCGTGAGATATCCGCAATGTTTGTTTATATTGTTTCTGATTTCGTTTGAAACGGACTGTACGAGTACGATATTAATATTAAACACCTAGCTGTGTGCGACATGCGTTATAATGCCTTTTTTTGTCAGAAAATTCCACGGGCGTGCGTGCGCACGACTCACCAAAGTTTCATCGTATGAGATAAATGCAATAGGAATACATATAAAACGAACAATCATACAAAAAATATACATTTTTGCCAGTAATCTTTCAGGCACTCACACCAAAGTTTCGTCGTAATCGAATTAATGGTATTTATAAGGATATAAGATTGATAAAATACCTTATTTATACTAATATCTATATATCTATGTAACGGAATATTTTATTGCAATTTTCACCTACTTGTATACGGCTGATCGACTTGAAAATTTGCACTCGTGTCAAGTACCGATGACAATACAATAATTTAATAACTTCATCCTAGTATCTTGATCAGGATCACGACGATAAAATAAAATAATTATCAGTATTATGCGTGTTGTTTAACTACTTACGACTAACTTTGGTCCACCCGATCCCTTTAAAAGGCGACCGCTCAGATCCCTCCAACTACAGGTCTATCGCTATCACCTCCTTGTTCTCCAAAATAATGGAAACAATTATAAACTGCCAACTCATGAGGTATCTTGACAATCACCATCTGATTAGTGACCGCCAGTACAGTTCCGTCGGGGTCCGTATTGGTCCGCTCAGTTGATGATCATCTGGCTTACTAATAAATGGGTGGAGGCAGTAGAGTCCAAGGGGGAGGCCTTGGCCGTTAGTTTGGTCATAGCGAAGGCCTTCGATCGGGTTGGGCACAAAGCGCTTCTTTCGAAGCTTCCTTCCTTTGGGCTTCCCGAAAAAGCCTGTTTACGCTGGTGTTGTGTGTTGTGTGAGCTGTATGCTTGTGTGCCCTCTTTTCTATATAAAAAAAAACAACTTATTAACTTAAATTACTATCAAATTGTTGTACTGCGATATCGGAAATTGCGGTGTCGAAAATATCAGGCACCACAAGCTGATGCAATTGACATTTTGAACATTTTGAAATGTTGTCAAACAATCTCCTTTCATTTCTTTACTTTATAGTATTGCTTTAATTGAAAATAGTTTGTTGCGATAATGTATTTACATTCCCTGTAATAAAATTGTAGAGATGCTCCTTTGTAATCTCCCAGTTAATTAATATCGAAATTGAATTACTTGCAAGAGTGGCGACTGTGTTGCTTTCATTTCACGTAATTACGGCCTCGCATCTTGACGTGAATTTAATTAAGTTGTAAATTTCTATTATATTATCGTGCTCATTAGTTTCTTAAAAGAAAAATACATATCAATTATCGCTTTAAAAAAAAAAAAAAAAACATTTGTTGCATAATGCGTGTATGTTTGACAGGCGTAACCTAACAGGCTTCCTTCATAGAGTGCCTCATCTGCCTACGTTGCCACGGCTGGCAGGTCGGTATTCAAACGTAGTCTTTATATTATTATTGTGTTGTTATCAAGAAGATGCTGCTGCTACTCATCTACTGTTACAGTTTCTGTCTGTTGTGTCTAACGGCACCCACGAGCTGATATTATGGAGTAGTGGATTTTCTTATGCCGCCACTATACTAATATGTTTATCATCATCATCATCACAGCCTTATCAAAGTCCACTGCTTCGTTTGCCATAGGTGCCACGCTTACCGGGCGTTTAGTTATTGTTTTTATTTATATTCAGAAAGGTGCTCCCGCCCACCTCTTATTTCAGTTTCCTGTTCAGTGACGCCCCTTACGATTCCCATGGGACGATATGAGGAAGTGGATTGTTTTACACCGCCACTACAACACATTTTGTAGATAGTAATTAATTTGATTTGAAACATATCTATTTTAATACAAACAACGCGACAGCGGAAACAAGAGAGACCAAGGTTCGGCAAATAGTCAATTGATGGAGTGACTTATATACCCCTATAACCTCTGTAACTATCTTCAATTAAGAAACTAGTCACACTTGCTTTGTCATGTTGTCAATACTGAAGGTTAAGATGGAATGCCTCGTTATCAGTAATAAGGACCTTCAGTTCTCGTCTTTTATCATACAAAACATAGCAGCTTTTTGCTTTCATTTGACGCTGGTATTCTGTATGACCGTGATGCTAACTCGGTGGAGCCGACCATTCGTGATGCTGCGATGAAATACAACGAATAAAAAATGTATATACGAAATACGCTTTTTTGCCTTGACGGACTATTCAAAAAGGATCATTTGGAATCACACAGAGTGGAGTACCTAGTTTTTTGTTGGAAATTTTAAAATTATTTGGTTACAATCTATACTCTGTGTAACTGTTTGACCATATACTATTGTGTGTTTACATTGCGGTAGCGGTAGCAGTAATTAATTAGCGTTGTAACATGAGTGGACCTCACGGCACGTAGTCAATCCATCTCCTTTATTAGGCTGCCCTTGACGAATCGTTCGCGGCCATTATTGAGCTTAACAGAGCGCGAAGGACTTATATGGTGTTGCAGCATGTTAATACACGCCGCGTGTTGTTCAAGACAAGGCTGTACGTCCTCTATGTGAATAGAAACTACGCAGTTTATATTTAAAGTTTGATTTGAAACAAAAATAAGTATGACGTTAGCAGTTCGTGCGTATATGCGTGTGTAATAGTAGGGTTGATTCTTGATTGATGTTTTGAAGCGGAAGTCATAAGTATGAATGTTGGTTTGGTATTTCTTTTTGTTTTTTTACAAATGATGATTATTTTGAAAGGGCGGACTTAAGCCTGAATGCTAAAGACCTAAAGATTTCGTATTAATTTTGTTAAAGTAGATGGAATAAAGATTGGAAATATATAAGATAATTCTATTATATGCCGAGGAGGAACCTCTAAAATATCTTAATGTAAATAATAATGTCATTCAGATGGAATTTTGGATACAGCGGCCAGTCTCAACGGATCCCCGATCTGCGTAGGACAGGATTATAGCGCACGAGTGCCTGCGTAAGTACAGGTGCACTCTCCACTCAATCACTCTCAAGCTCGCTTTTCACTATGGGATATTATATATATTATATCTTGCGATTGGCTTTCACACTGTGAGATATATGTTTTGACCAGTTTGCGATCGTCACTGGATCTCACCGCATGCGTCGTTTACAAACAAAATAAATATTTTTTTGCTAGATAGCCTCGACAGTTTATCAGAGGAAGATCATGCAGAATTCGATTTACGTGTATCAATCACATAACGTTTAGAGAGGAATGTGGTAAATTTAGACTTTTTAATGAATTGTATGAAGGAAGTTTAGGATAACATACGAGTATAATACGCATTACCGAGCCGTGGTAGCTCAGATGGCTAACGCTCGCTGTAAATATAACAGAACGCGAGTAACCCCGGTTTGATCCTCGCCGGCACCAATGAAATTGTTAATAGCAATTTTAACTGCTGATTTACCACGTGCTCGGGGGTGGAGGAAAACATCGTGAGGAAACCTGCATGTCAGTATAAACGGTTTCATTTGAAAGTATATATCTCTTTATAACATAAACTAAATTATATCCCATAGTTAGCGAGCTTTATGGGATGGCAATTCGCCTCCCACTCTTATGAGACAACAATCCGCCACAACCGGAGAGAGATCAGACGCAGGATCCACCGTTTTAATGTGTTTGTGAGACAGGGGAGTGAAGCAACATTAACTTTTTACTCCAGGCTGCTACTACAAAAATTTCGCCAGTAAAACCCAATAACTGATTTTTGGCCCGACCCGGGATTCGTACCAGACGACACCACATTACGACCACTAGGCCAACGGAGCAGTCAAAATATTTAGTAAGTTTATACTAAACATTGACTTTCAATAAGAATTACTTGTAATCTATATTAAATAAAAAAAATGTATTCTATTCTATTCTATATAGAGCCGTAGTAGCTGAGGTGGTTAACGCCCTCTGTAAATATAACAGAACGCGAGTAACCCGGGTTCGATCCCCGCCGGCACCAATGGAATTGTTAATTGCAATTTTAAGTGCAGATTTACCACGTGCTCGGCGGTAAAGGAAAACATCGTGAGGAAACCTGCATGTCTGAGGAATAAGAAAAAAAAATATTTCGAAGACATGTGAAGTTCGCCAAGACTTCCTTGTCCTAAAACCCTCTCAGAAATGAGGGGAGGCCTGTGCCCAGCAGTGGGACGTATATAGGCTGTAACTTTACTTTACTTTTTTTATTATTCTATTCCATTCTATTCTATAAACGCGTGGTAGAGCTTCTGAAACTCCATCGGTTCCACCGAAACACACCTTGGAATTCAACAACGTAATATTTAGGCGTCACCATCTGTCAGCATTCTAATTCTTAATCGGGGATGTATGTACCTATATCATCCATTTCTGCTTGTATGCTTGTGTACTTTTTATAGAAAGGTGACAACCTTCTATAAATAACATATAATGGAATGTGGTGACAAGTGCGAGTGTTTATTTAAACATTTTTATTTATTCTTTGTTGAGCGATATACGATCAAAAGACGTATATAATGCTCAAAGCATTTCCCGCAAAATTGCCTTACTTTCCTGTGATAAAAGTCTGAAGGCGGTTACAGAAAAACGAGAAAATACAAGGGCAACCACCTATATTTGTAATGTATTCAACAAATTTCAATAACACACAAATAATTTAAATGTATGATACAGTACGTAACAAACAACATATGTGGGATATTTCTAGAAAAAAAAGGGTTAGATTGGCTATGGTAAAGAAAAAAAAATACAAACAATATGGTGACAATTCAGAAATACTGTTACTAAGAAAATAAACGATCGTCATTTTCTGCTTAAATGCTTGTTTCAGTACGATGAAGTTGTAAAGTGAGAAGTTATAGTCTATTTGGAACGTAACTATGGCTTGTGGGTGAGGCGCAGGAAGTGGAATTTATGTTTCAGATGATCCGGGGAGTGGTAATCGAATAATATTAAAAATACTTTGGATAATTACTTTATGTATCTTCATTAAAAAAAGAGCGGATTGAGGAAAAATGGCCAAACTTGTGAAGATGTAAGAGTAAATGGACAGGTATAAACAGATGGTCCAACTTCTTGAGAAGAACCACATTAAAATTAGGATTTCAAATAGCTCAACAAGGACTATACTAATATATATATATATATATATATATATATATATATATATATATATAGGTACTATTTGGATTGCTTCAGAACTCTAGCCGTATCTAGCGTTAGCTGTAAATTTCACGTTACAGTACGTGAGTAACCTGGGTTCGATCCCTGCCGGCACCAATGAAGTTATTAATTACAATTTAATTATTGCTTTACCAAGTGTTTGGTGGTGGTGGCCAACATCGCTAGAAAACTTGCATGTCTAGGGAATAAAATATTTCGAAGACATGTGAAGTCCGCCAACACGCATTGGAGCAGCGCGACAAACTGATTGCTCTATAACTCTCTCGAATGTGAGAGAAGGCTCGTAACCTGCCGTGGGACGTATAAAGGCTACAATTTTTCGATTTTGTCTTTTTTTTTACGTGGTAGAGCCATACTGCAGCTATATTGTGGTCGCAGCACGAATGGGATGCCTCGACCGGGGTAGGATCACGCTCTCACAGAATACCAGCGTAAATTAGTAGCTTAATGCTGCTGTGTTTCGTATGGTGAGTGTAGAGAACTGGAGACCCTTTTGAATGGAAACGAAGCATTCAATCTCAGTCCTCATGGCGACGCATCTGCATTTTGATTATTAATTGAAGATATAGGCTAAAGCATCCACTTACCATCAGGTGCACTGTGTGCTCTTTTGTCACCCTTAATCTTTAAAAAAAATCTTAACTCAAGAATGTTTTTAAGACGATTGAGGATAGAACATAGCTTAGCAAAAACTGAACCATGAACTTTCTGAGTGTAGATCACAAGTAATACGTATATAATACAGGAACTAGGCATATTTGAATGGTGATTGATGACAATTTGATATCTACCAACATTTGGTGACCTAATTTAAATTTCCGCGTCTATATTCGACACGATTCATAGACTACAAGTTGTACGTCACTAGCGTCTAGGGTCGCGAGGTCGATTCAATTACACGTAACCCGGCGTTAACCAACCACCCTCGACGCGCAGCTCGTGTGATGATAGTGTGCGCGTGAGTCACAAGAAGTGTACGCACATTTACTAGATGCTTTTGCAGGATATGCTTATTTGGATAAATACAAAACATATTTGATCTCATGGTTGGCTTTGTCCTTTGTACAATCGATTTTTGGTCCCTTTGCTGCTTCCCATTTTAGTGCATTTTACACAAAAAATCCTTACGTTTTATCTTCTATCTCTTAGTTTTAATGTAAAATCGTTTTAAATATTTTTTTTTACTTCAACACCATTTAACAAAAAAAGTGTTAAAATATAAAAAGAACAAAACCTTTTTACGTGAAATTAACAGATCTTCAATTTTTAAATAAACATTTCGCTGTATCGCACATAGTTTTTGAGATAAAGGCAAAAAAAGAAACAACAACTGATAAAGTAGTTTCGATAGTTGAAATTCTTCCACAAAGATCACTGTTATAGATCTGCAGGATTTTTTTACTTGTAATATATACAAATAAATAATATCTATATAAAAATATATTTAAAAAAAATTAAGTAACAGAACCACAGTCGGTCTGTCGCATCCGAAGCTGGAAGCTTCAGGAAGCGGATACTAGGGACAAATATCACACGAGGGTAGCCGAAAAGCTTGACACCATCGATGGCAGGAAAGAATATGTGGAGAGAACATGGCAGAACCTTAGGGATGGAATGGTAAGTGCAGCGGAAGAAGTGAATTTTATAGTGAAATGTATGCGTGTCATGATCTTAGTGAAGGATCCGGGGGTGACGCCGTGACTGGCACGCCAGACACGGACCTCGATGACACTGAGGTCATCAGCATGAAAGAGATTGAAAGTGCGATTCGAAGTTTGAAATGTGGTAAGGCTGCGGGACTAGACAGAGTTACTGCTGAAATGGTCAAGTACGGTGGGCCTCGCGTCTGGGACAGCTTCCATCTGCTGTGCAATTTGTGCTGGCGGACGGGAGATGTCCAGGATGATTGGCGATCCGCGGTCATTGTGCCTTTATATAAAGGTAAAGGTTCATATTTTGACTGCGGTTGCTATCGGGCGATCAGCTTGACCAGTTTAGCAAGTAAAGTTTACTCGAAGGTTTTAACACGTAGGATGCAAGAGAAATCGGAAAGATTCTTATGGGAGGCACAATGCGGATTTAGACCTGGAAGAGGATGCACGGATCAAATGTTTTCTCTCCGCATGATCACGGAGAAGCTTCTGAGTGTTAACCAGAGGATTTTCAGTCAGAAGCGCTTTTGTGGATCTGGAGAAAGCTTGATAAGGTTATAAGGAAGAAAATGTGGGAACTGTTGCCGGGATATGGTGTGGATGGTCGATTGTTAAGGGCTGTGCAGTCACTTTACTATGACTGTAAAGCCTGTGTGCGGGTAGGGCATGACCTGTCGCCCATGTTTAGCGTCCAAGCGGGCGTAAAACAGGGTTGTGTCATGTCTTCCTGGCTGTTCATACTGTATCTCGACAGCTGTTTACAGAAGCTGAAAAATAGCTGTTTGGGTGTGAAATTGGGTGACATAAAAGTTAATTGTCTGCTGTATGCTGATGATGCAGTGCTTATTGCACCATCAGAAGCAGAACTGCAGGCATTAGTCACGTGTATGAAAGAGGAATGTGAAATTAAAGGTCTCCGTTTGAATGCTAATAAAACTAAGGTTCTGGTATTTGAAAAGGACGAAGAGAGAACGAAATGTGAAATATGGGTAAATCAGGAATGTCTAGAACAGGTAAATGAAATTGTATACTTGGGGGAGTGCTTTCAGCCGGGATGGAAGATGTGATTTAGATGTGGATAGGCGTGTCGCTGCCGGAAACAAAGTCAATGGTGCCCTGAATGCATTAGTAAAAAGGCAAGGCGTGGTGAAGAGTGCACGCCTTGCAATACATAACGCAGTGTTGGTACCGACTTTGTTATATGGCAGCGAAACCTGGGTATGCCAGAAGAAGCATAAAAGCAAGTTGAATGCAGTGGAGATGCGATCTCTTCGTAAAATGTGTGGCGTTACCATAGCCGACCGAAAGCGAATCGAAGAGATTCGCAATATGGCAGGATTGAAAGATGACCTTATCACAAAAATTGATAGGGGCGTACTTCAATGGTTTGGGCACGTTGAACGAATGAGTGAAGACCGAATGGTGAAGAAAATATATAGAGCGAAAGTAAATATTAAAAGGTGTCGAGGTAGACCGAGACTAACTTTCGAAGACCATGTGAGCAAATTGCTCGAAGAGGGGAGGGTCAAGAGTACTCGGATACCTAGACGTGCATGTATGAAGAAGTTAATGAACCTGAAAGAAGCGAAAGAGGTATGTAAGGATCGTGACACTTGGCGATCTGTTCTCTCTGGCTACCCCGTTAGGGATTGTGCGTGAAGATAAGTAAGAAAGTAAGTAAAAAAAATTACTATGTTCATGACTTGAAATCCAGAATATTAACGGACGTTGGGTAAGTCTATCAAAGCTGTAGATAACCACGGCCCGCGTTATGGACTAACATCAGAATAAATTTTGGGCATAGTTTTTCTCTCTTATGAAAAGGTCCCATGACTTTATCCTTTTTATTTTACATTGGCTTTGTCTTGAAAAAAGAAAAAAATTGGTAACCGCAGTGACAGCTTAAAATAACCTTAATTGCAATCGGTGTACCGTGAATCACCCACACGTACTGTGTGAAGTGTAAGCATGTTTGCTATTCTGGAAACGCCCTTCCAGGATGCGGCCGTCGATATAAATAAATTGTTATAATAATAAATACACAATTAAACAATTGTATACGAGTACCAGTGTGTCTATAACTTGCGAGCATATATACATACTGTTCCAGTAAAAAAGTTAATGTGGGGGCAGTAAAACAAAGGCCGAAACCAACCCGAAAAAAGCAAAACCCGCCCCCCCCCCAGCCCCCCCCCCCCACCGCCCCAAGAGAAAAATTAATTGAATAAACAATAGAAATTAATTGATTATTATAGGATTGACATAATATAACACGACGCCACAGCAAGTTGCGATCCTAAAGCGAGTATGACATACCCAAGTTCCGTCACGCGATGTAATGTATCTCCGAAAACACGCAATTAAGATAGTTTATTGAATAACCTTGTAATTCATCAAATATGTAGCAACATTCTGTGTGTACATACTACTGGAGTCACCATCGTTCCATGCTCCTTTGTCATCAAAAATTAACTTAAACTTTAGTAATCTTTGAATCACAAACGCTCTTTAATGTGATTTTTTAAATTTTCTTTCGGAAAAGTTTAAAGTATAACAAGGAATTTTGTTATACAATATATCTCTTCGTCGTGATTCAGATAGGTCACATCGTTAGATATCCACTGTCACTGTTATCCATTTTATCTAGCAGAGTTCTCATTTTGCTCTGATAAGCTGTTTGTCCTAAATAAATCAGATGTGGTGGGCGTGGGAAGAAATCAATATGGGCCGACTGTTGTAGCAATTGGTTAACATTACTGTCGTCGGTTGTATTCCTTTGTTATGTACTCTAGAAACTTCTGTAATTGAATGAAGTTAGAAATTTCGGTTTTATTAATAAATTAAATGTTGATATTTCTTTCTTGACCTATTTTGACAACGATAAATTCTATACGCTACTAAATATTGTATTGCTGCAAATTTAGTACTGTTGAAGTTAGAAAATATTGGAGACGTTTACTATTGTGAATTAACCGTATCCTTTGTAAAAGCTCATCCAATAACGTACTAGGCTAGAGTGGAATGCAGTGTCAGTTTAAGCGATATAGATCACGAAAAAATAAAATAAAAAAGGGTATGGATTGCAAAACTAAAAAGGGTTCGAATTCGACATTACATTTATTTCGTGAAAAGTACCTACTCATTGTGACTGTGAATAGATCATCACCACATTGTGAAGTGGAAACCACTGACATAATATGTTTTGACGCTGCTATGTGGTGACGATTAATTCTCTCGTTCGAAAAACTGTTACTTTACTTATATTCGTAGTACCGAAGACACTTATCTACGAGTTTGTTAAAAATATATTCGATTGTATACTGTGGTCAAACCTCTCTTTTTAAAATTCTGTTGTTATACCTAAAATAGTAGAAATAAAATTAGCAATTATTTTCATACAGACTCGTTTAATATTACAAAACATTATATCAATTCAAACACGCGATAAATAGCCCTTTGAGCATAATCTTAGCGATATTATCGCGATAACAACTATTGTGTGCATCGACGTGATTTGGTGTAATGGGCTATTGTGTTCAAGTGTTCAACTTGACTGCTCTGTGAATACGATATAAAAAATTAAAAACCTATTCATTGTATGCTGTTAAAGAATTTTCGTAATATTTGTTTCAATTCCAATACCATATTATTTTTAATGAACCAAATAAAACTCCACAATTGCCTTTCCTTTTGTAGGGAGAATTTTCCGTATTTGCCATTATGTTTGTTGTTTGCAGGTATTTAAATTTCCGAATTTTTAAAAAGGCAAATGACAACCGACTACTCTGGATAACTACATAAAACAAATAATAAAAACATCAATTCATGACATAGTTCGAAAGTGGCTGTTTACCGCGACTTCGCCCGCGTGTAATTTTGGTTTTTTTTTTAAATTAAAACCTTAATTGTTTTTCTAAAATAGCCTAGGTTACTTCTTATAACCTCATCTATCTGTCAGTGAAAGTCCCGTCAAAATAGTTCCAACGTTATCGGAGATTAGACGGTACAAACGGACAGATATACAGTTAAAAATTTGAAAAATTGTGTTTTTGTTATACGTGCCGTATATACTTTCATATGCATTTAGTTAAAAGCTGTTATTTTGACATAACAAACACTACAATTTATTTATTTGTATAGATGAATGTCGTATTGTTAACCTGACTGCATGTTCTTTTAATACGGGGCTGCTTGATCTATGTGTGAGTATGTAATTATGTATTTATGAATCGTTTAATCGTTAAGTATTTTATAAACCATTTCCTGTTTTTTCTTATTATGTTTATATCAGTGTTCATACATTATATTGTCTAGAAGAATAGTAGTACCATAATATAATTTTTCAATTTTCACGAATATAAACGTTAGAAATGATAAATAGGCATAAGAAGGTCATTTCATTGAAGTTTTTGCTATCATTACAGTTAGCCTTGTTTTTATATGCTGTTTAGTCAATTGTATTTTTATAACAATACGAGTGGCAGATTGTCTTCCACAATTTTACGGAAAACTGTTTGAACTGAACTGGTACCAAACAAGCGTAAAATTTTGCACAATTGTTCAGGAAGTCCCTTCTGATGACTGGCTTTAAGTGCGATTATCGCGTAAAGGATTTTTTATCGTCTATTACGAAATTATGCGGAACACATGTAAATCACCGTTGTGTGAACACGGGCAAGTCAGACAATGAACATAAATACACGTATCGACATTGATTAACATGGAAATGATTGCTTTTATTAGTCACAAAGATGATTGTTTTATTTAATGCCTTTACAATTCAATAACTGAGGTCTCATAGCCTGTTTTTTAAGGCATAAAAATTAAAAAAAACTTCGATACGTTTAGATGAAAAAAAAAACAACAGATGCGAGGGTAATGGAGCTGGAAGAACCAGCCGCGCTGCTCCACTGGGTGTGGCGCACAAATTTCTTCTTGATGAATTTCTCCAAAACATAAATTGTTTTTATGAAGTAATTATAATCTGGTATTTGAAAAGGACGAAGAGAGAACGAAATGTGAAATATGGGTAAATCAGGAATGTCTAGAACAGGTAAATGAAATTGTATACTTGGGGAGTGCTTTCAGCCGGGATGGAAGATGTGATTTAGATGTGGACAGGCGTGTCGCTGCCGGAAACAAAGTCAATGGTGCCCTGAATGCATTAGTCAAAAGGCAAGGCGTGGTGAAGAGTGCACGCCTTGCAATACATAACGCAGTGTTGGTACCGACTTTGTTATATGGCAGCGAAACCTGGGTATGCCAGAAGAAGCATAAAAGCAAGTTGAATACAGTGGAGATGCGATCTCTTCGTAAAATGTGCGGCGTTACCGTAGCCGACCGAAAGCGAAACGAAGAGATTCGCAATATGGCAGGATTGAAAAATGACCTTATCACAAAAATTGATAGGGGCGTACTCCAATGGTTTGGGCACGTTGAGCGAATGAGTGAATACCGAATGGTGAAGAAAATATATAGAGCGAAAGTAAATATTAAAAGGTGTCGAGGTAGACCGAGACTAACTTTCGAAGACCATGTGAGCAAATTGCTCGAAGAGGGGAAGGTCAAGAGTACTCGGATACCTAGACGTGCATGTATGAAGAAGTTATAACCTGAAAGAAGCGAAAGAGGTATGTAAGGATCGTGACACTTGGCGATTTGTTCTCTCTGGCTACCCCGTTAGGGAATGTGCGTGAAGATAAGTAAGTAAGTAAGTATGAAGTAATTATTTACAGCTCACCACAAAGTAACACTTAGTTTTTGTCCCCATAGCGTTGATTCGGTGCTTATGTCATTCTGCATATTATCCGAGAGCATTGTGCTCGAGTGCACTTGAGCGAGTAATTGCTTGCTTCGTGTGACGTAGATTGTGACACGTGGTTAGTCATTCGTTAGTTATATTTTAGATTCTCAACATGAACTTTTTTATTGTTTTTAAAAAGATTTGAATAACTGGATATGTTAAAGGCAAATTCTTCCGGTTATATACTAGAGATATTTATTATAAAGCCATAAGTGAAAATAAGAAATAGAATGGATAAGATCTTGCTCTGACTGAGGAGCTTAAAAATTTGTGCCTCATTCAAAAAAGAAAGAAAGAAATATTTATTTGGTCATTCTTTACAAATTATGGTACTGGCAGCTCAATATAACATAATAATATTATGTAGTTATAATCCTTAATAACAACCAACAAGAAAAAAACACAATCGTAACATTTAAGTATACTAAAAATAAAATCGAAAGCAAGCCAACATTATGTATGAAAACTTCGTATTTATATACGATTGGTTATGTTATATGATTTGTGTGATTTTTTGTCTGTATTTAATATTTATGATGAAATACAAATAGAACTGCCACTCATAATGTGCATAATTAGATTGCGCGGTCGAGATAAAAGGAATTAATAAAAAATGCAGTGCTGCACAAAATATTGTATCTGATTTTTTTTACAAGGATAAACTCAAACTTCATTCAGGAAACACCATTAGCACAATTATGTAATTTTTTAATTGTTACGCTGTCCTCTTTTTATAGTTTTATTACTGGACCAGTACGAGAACAGTGGTCGCTTGAATGTAGCGGAATGCAGCTGGTAATTGACGCGCGACATGACAAGGGCGATGTAGTCTCCCAGGGGTGACCTTTTTATTTGTTGAAATTATTGCTTTGTTTATCATCACGCGAGTCCTTGGAGGTAGCTGCAGTATGCAAGGTCTAGATGTGGATTTTATTATGATACCTATTACTTTTTAGGTAGAAGTCCAAAGCAATTTTCCGTTTGAAAGAAAACATTTTTAAAAACCGGTTTTCAATGTAAAAAATAGTTATTTTTTAAAATACGATCAAATTGTTATAATTTGTGGATTAGTTACTTAGATACCATAGATAAATCATGATCATAGAGCTCGTTGGTCTAGTGGTTGTAGTAGTGCGACTGCTGATCATGAGATCCTGGGTTCGAAACCCGGGTTGAGCCAAAAGTCAATTATTGTAAGTTTTTCCGTCAAGAAATTCTCAGTAGCTGCCCGGAGTCAGGAAGTTGGCGGTGTCTCAGCCCCGTGCCTCGGAAAGCACGTAAAGCCGTTGATCCTGCGCCTGATCTCTCTCCGGTCGTGTCGGTTTACCGTCCCATCGGATTATGAGAGTGAGGGAACAGAGAGTGCACCTGTGCTTGCGCATACACTTGGGCACTATAATGCTGTCCTGCGCCGATGGCTAGCCTCCGTTGAGGCTGGCCGCCGTGGCCGAAATTCGGTCTGGAGGACATTATTATACTACCGGTCTTTTGCTTTACAAATTCAGCCCGTCAATTGACAATCAAATCAAATTATTTTTATTTACTGTAACCCAATAGTTGTCTTCGATCCCATGTGTCCAAACACCAAGTAGGCCTTAGTTATAATACGCACTCTTGCTGAACATTGGTCTTATTACATATATAATAAAACCATTAATTTCACCAGAACCAGACTGAAGTATTATTAGTCTTCTAAAGACTCGAATAGACTACTCTTAAGGCTAACGTCTGTATTGAATTTTTAAGGCGGCTTCTCTCGTCTGCGCTTAACGTCTTTGTATTACAAGACAACTCATTATCGGGTAGGGTTGGGTTAAATGCTTCGAAATTTGGCCATGAGGTGCCCTCAGTGTTTAAGTGAACAAGTTCGTTTTCTCTCCTGTTTTGATAAAAAAATGTTTTGGAATGATCAATGTCCAAAGAACAGAATGAACAATCACAAATTAATGCATAAGTTTAAAAACACGTTTCGTTATGTTCGTTTACAAAGTTAATTGAATGAGGTAAGAATTTAAAAATTGGCATATCATTGAATGATTATGAATTAATTGTTAAGTGCCGGTGTAAAAATATCCACTACGCCATATCCTCTCGTGGGTATCCACAAGGAGAACCAAAGAGAGAGAGAGAGAGAGAGAGAGAGAGAGCGAGAGAGAGAGAGAGAACCAGCAGATGGGCTTCTTCTTGATAAAAGCTGAATAAAAATAGGCTGTTGTTAATGATACAATTGAATATGTGATATGTGCAACGTAAGGATCCGCAATTTCCAGATGCGTCGGCATTCTCACGGAGGCGTGGCATTGCAATATTATATAAAGTGCATCGCCCTACATTTTAATCTGCTATGTTGTTTGCCTTGCGTTGAAAAACTTGTATGTCGTGTTTATTGATACTGCAAGAAATTGGTTCCTTGGCTTAATGCTAATTAGAATACTTTGATAAAACCAACTTTGTGGTTTCTACACAAGAGTTTAAAAAAAATCATTGAAATGCAACCGTTATAAAATTTTGGTTTTGCAATGGTTGCATTTCAATGAGTTTTATTGAAACTGAGAGAAGTTATTTAAGGGGTTTATTTTTAGATAGTATATGAAACAAAAATTAAAGAAAATTTCATAGCAAAATTAAAATAAAGGAAATTTCGAAGAACTGGAAATGTGATTATTGTAAAAATACTATTTAACGGTCTGACTCACTTTACCTTATTCAAACAGATATTCCTTACATTCTTTGCTTATATTTGAGAGGATTTAATCTTTTTATTTTAGTGCTATTTTTGCTTGCGATACTACGGATTATAAATAAATTATGAGTTTAGCGTTTTTTTTTATATAGAATAACAATGTTGACAAACGAGCATACAGTCCACCTGATAGTAAGTGGTTGCTGTGGCCCATAGACATCTACATCTATCCTCGATTAAGAATTGCGATGCAAATGCGTTGTCACCCCTCAGGACTAAGATGTCATGCCTCGTTTTCAGTGAAAAGGGTCTCCGGTTCTCTACACTTATCGTGCCGAACACAGCAGCATTAAGCTGCTATTTTATGCTTAATCTGTGAGAGTGTGGTCCGTCCCTAATCGAACCGACCCACTAAATATTGCTGCAGTTCAGCTCTACCAAGTATAAACGTACATCGGTCATCAATTTCAACGAGGTTTTGTCTACTATTTATTCTTCGAAAAATGAAGAAGAAATAGTAGAGAAAACAGTTTTTGGCGTCGTTTATTAAAATCGCTATAAGCTGTTCATTGAATGGCTAATTGAGCTACTTGTCTGCGACATTTACACGCTGCACGGGCGGTCGTTGATAGCCGTACCAGATGTCTCGCACCTTTGACGCTGTTGTCCCGTCGGTTTGGATATAGCTTTATATTTCTTAATAAGTTCAGCCATTATATTGTGCCGTGTTTAGGTGACTTAAGATAATCCACTACTCCCCATATCATGCAGTAGGTAGAAGTCGTAAAAAGAGGCAGACCAATATGAAAAAAGATAATGATAAACCTATAAATATGTACATCTATTCTCGATTAAGTACTTTCCCGGTCGGGTTGACCCATTCTTGCTGCAGCTATTATACGCTGAATCTCTACTAATCAATTTAGCCATGTTGTTGTGGGAATATAAAATAAGTTATCGTTTTACATTTTACATCTATGAAAATTAAATTACTGATCATCATATATCAGTAATTTTATTTTCTTAGTACCTAAATTGAAAATTCTTGACCCAGAGACAGTAGAGTTGTTGATTGCTCATTGTAAAATTTAATTGAGCATTGCGTATTTTGCCTGTTGTCCTGTAAATCATCCGTTAGCTTGTGTAGTTTGAACTAGCTGTTCCCTGCGACTTCGTCCGCGTGGACTTTATTACTAATACGAATAGTTTTATGGGTTTTCATTTTTTTTGCGTGGAACCCTAATTGTTTTTCTAAAATTAAAGTGGTTTAAGTTACTCCTTATAACGTCAGCTATCTGCCAGTGAAAGTTCGATCAAAATTGGTTAAACCAATTTGGAGATTAGTCGGACAAACAAACAAACAGACAGACATACAAACAAAAAAAATTAATTTTGTTTTTGTAAGTACCGTATAACCTTTCATATGCATTTAGTAAAAATATGTTATTTATTGACATAATATCTCGTTCTTAGGCACTGCTCCAGTCTCTGCTACCGCTTTTTTGCTGGCTTCTTCTTATCCTAATTCTTCGACCATAACGAAACAGTCTTTCAAAAGTCCTATGTGAAACATGGTAGCCCCCACCCCCTAGATTGCCTCATAGACGGTAACCACTTGTACTAGTCGCCGCACTTGGCAGTCACAGACGTAATCACAGTTCTTCATTGTTTCGAGTTGTTATCAGGAAGGTGCTGCTGCTAATCTGATATTTCATTTCCCTGTGTCGACACTTGCGACACCCTTGGGGATGACATGGATTAGTGGTTTCTTTTACGCCACAATGTAATGGCTCAACTTTTTAAGAAATATAAAGCCATATCCAAACTGACGTCATTATTAATAGTCCACCATGAATTTGATCTGGTCTGTTTGTGTTCTTTAAATATTTTGAGTTCAGAAGTATTTCTGAACATTTGATACAATTTTATACTGAAAATAATAGGGTGTAACAGGTGAACGGAATAGCCTATGGTACTGATATTTTCCTTCACCGCGGAGCACGTGGTAAATCAGCATTTAAAATTGCAATTAACAATTTCATTGTGGTGCCAGCGGGGATCGAACCCGGGTTACTCGCGTTCTGTTATATTTACAGCGAGCGTTAACCATCTGAGCTACCACGGCTCCGCGGTGAAGGAAAACATCGTGAGGAAACCTGCATGTCTGAGGAATAAGGAAAAAAAAATTATTTCGAAGACATGTGAACTTCGCTAACACGCATTGGGGCAGCGCGGCGGACACTTCCTTGCCCTAAAACCCTCTCAGAAATGAGGGGATGCCTGTGCCCAGCAGGGGGACGTATATGGGCTGTAACTTTACTTTTTACTGATATTTTACATTAATATATGAAATTTGTCTATCCATAAATACCTCTAATTTGAAATAAACTTCCGGTACTAAAAATAACTACAAAATTTTTGGACAATTTTACAAAATAACACGTACCCAATTAGTAGTATTTATTGATAGATCTATTTCATACGTTAATACAAAATGAAAAAAATTGTAAAATATCGGTGCCATAGGCTTCTATTCTGTTCACCTGTTGCTACCTTAATTTTTCCGGATTTTCCGGACGGAAAATAAAATCACCCAATATATTCTTAAACAGGTCCAAAAAATGAGATTTATCTGGAATGTAATTATATTTTAATTAGCATTATATCTCCGAACTCTCTTGGATTAGCTTGTTTTTATTTGGTCATGAATTACACGTTCACAGCAGTCCCATAAAAAAAATTTCAACCACTTACTCCGGTCAGTAAAGTCGGCTTATTGATTTTTTTTAATAAACTAGATATCGTTTTATTTTATATATTGTATTTGAATTTGTGCCTTGTGTTGCAGTAAGTTTACTATGTATACTGCACCCTTGCGTGCTAAATTAACGTTAATTTTGTCAAGGCCCCGCTTTCCTACTTCTAGAACTCTACCCGTAAACACCTCACCCAACGTTTAGTTTTATGAGCTACGGTATACGTTCGCTAAGTTATAACACCTACTTTATTTTATTGCCTCATACTGTAGTTTTGTAAGGGAGGTTTGTTTTTGTTCATTGCGAATATGTTTTAGGTGTATTTTTTTGTAATAATGAAAAAAAAAACATGAAAAATATTTTATTGGTTTCCTCACTAGGCAAGCCTGTATCGAGGAAACCTGAGACCAAAGTTCACATGGCATTATTTTATACATCTTATCAGACAATAATATATCTACTTAATATACCTACACAAAATAGCAATAAAAGAACTGCATTATGCTAAAAATCTAAAAACATAAAAAAAAAAGAAAGGAACCTTTAACTACCAAGCCAAGTTTTATATAACTGCAATGTATTAACTATATATTATGTATTTACATTTAAAAAGAAAAAGAAAATAAAATTAAAACAACAACAATATTTACCTAAAAAAAAATTCATAAATACCATCAATTAGCAAAAGTCAGTTTTTATCAATTGTTCTGTTTCCTCATATGATAGGGTGACCAACCATTTCTTTATGATTAATTTTGCTGATGCATATTTTTTATTATATATTTTATTATATATTATTATAATGTACTGATATTTTTTATCTTTTCTTTGCAGGTAAGTGTTTGCGATTAATCTTCAAAATACTGCCAAGAATCGAGTAAGTATATGATAATAAAACTTTTAGGGTTACCTAATATTTTGAAAGTTGAGAAAAATTTAACATAAGTCTGAAATGTTCAACCAGTTAAACAAAAAATTAACCATATTCTAATGTGATTTTCGCGGTTTAATGTAGAACAGCCTATTAATACCGTCAAATTTATCATTGTCTGTTTTATAGGGTAATAAAGAGTTGGGCCTTTCTAAAACATCTACGATATACTATAAATAAACTTTTTCTACTGTAAATATTGGAAAAGTGATCAAGTTTGAAACAAATAAAAATTGGTTATTTTTATCATACAGGCATAAAGTTTTTATTGATGTCGTTAAAACCTGCCCTCTTCGAGGCGCGTTTATTCATAATGGATTTTTATTAGAACTCTGATTGCTCTGCAGGTAACATAAAAGTAATATTCGTATGTTTAGAATATAAAAGAGTTTCTCTTTTGCACGATTAACACTGAAAAGGTCGAAAAGTCGAGAATATAAAATAAAATCCGTAAAAACTAGTTTTATTTAAATGTGTAGTGTTCGCGTGAATACAAGAAATCGTTATGAAAATGTTGTATTTGTCATGCCTTCACGACTTAGCTAACCACCTTTTATACCAAGGTAGTTCATGTTTTGCTCAAACGAAGTACTTTGTTGTTGATGATCCATCACAATTGTTCTGAGATTTGATAAATTTAAACGATTATTATATGTTTAGATGAAAAACATCCTTATTTATACCATACATTTAGACCGTGACCGTTAGACATTTAGATACGTTTAGACCGTGCATAGAAACAAGGTATGATCTGTGAATAGTAAAACTAGTTTATGTTAGTTAATAATTGTATGCAAACGAAGATATTTGCGTTTTGGTGAATAATCCGTGAAAATATGACGGTAATCGATACGTGGGGTTGTTAAGAGAAGAATTCATGTTGCTTCAATAGCGCTGATTTTATTGATCTATCGAACAATTATAAGCATTAATAATTATGTATTTTTAAACCATGAAACTGGTAGTATAATCACGCACGTTATTATGATGGTCACGCATTGTTTAGTCTACAGAGAAATCCTATTCACGTTAGTAGTCGATCAAACTGTTAGCGTAATTATGTAGTCGAGTCATACGTACTAAGCACGCGACCTTGGTTAGGGTACTCGTATTGCAGTCTTAAAAAGCGACGCCCTTAAACGATCTTCTTTGTCTTACTAACATGCGGAACCAATAGACAATCGAAACGAGTCATGAGTCATATTGTTCGAATGATTTATTATGTATCGAGTGGTAGCGACGTAAGAGAATTTTTCAACCCATTTCGTACTGTGGGTATCGTAAGAGGCGACTATGGGATATGCCAAAAAGATATAACTATTTACGCCAGATCCTCCCCTTCTCTTCGGGCCTCGGATAATCCTATAATATGCCAGCGCAACTTGTCTACCTCTTCTTCCAGCTCCAGAATCTTCTCGTCAGTCCCCAGAGTGCGTGCGTTATATGTTGCCAGGTCGAGTCGTCGTAGGTGGTAACCGAACCTCCACCGGAGATTCTTAGCACCCCATGCCCCGCGGTTACCATGTTCGCCACCGTAGCCATGAAAAGCGGGGCCGCCGGGGACTGAGGGACGTTTGTTTATGTCGTTGCTCATGGGGGAATGTTTGCAATAGTTGCCAAGCTTGGCGAGCGGGTTGGCAACCGCAGTTTTTATTGTATAATTGCTGTAATCAGGAAGATGCTGCTGCCCATCTTCTGCCTGTCTCCCTCTGTCGCCTCTTACGACACCCACGGGAAGATATGGGGTAGTAGATATTCTCAACCGCCACTACACGGCACAATGTATTAATATTGTAATTTTCCTAAGGAATCTTATTTTATGATGTCTTCGTCTCAAACTTTTCAGCGATGCATTGGAAGACGTTTTCAAGCTATTAGACTGTTAAGAATATGGCATAAACATGGCGAGTACATCTCTCACCGTAGTACTATGCACAATGACCTCAGTAGTGTCTTCTTACGGATAGGTTTTAGGATGAACTAGATCAAACAAAGTTCATGTGTAATGTCCATGTCACATATTATACGAGGGGTGATCTAAAAGTAATGATAATCGGTTACTTCAGGTCCGCATAAAAATCCAAAAAAAATATTTTTTGCTTGCTTATATACTCAGCCTAAACATCAGCCAATACAGTCAGCCAATACGTCAGCCTAAAAAAATCATATAAATAGATCACGATTTCCGGTTTCCGGGAGATACATTCATTTGAATACGAACTGTCAAAGAGATAACATCAACATGGAGAAAAACGAAATTAGAGCTGTCATCAAGTACCTCTGTTTGAAGAAAATGTCTTCAAAAGACATACATAGTGACTTAGTGGAAACATTGGGGGACTCTGCTCCTCCATATACTACAGTTGCACGCTGGGCCAAGGAGTTTAAACTGGGCAGAACATCCACTGAAGATGAACATCGCGAAGGACGCCCATCCACGTCCCTCACTGAAGACAACGTGAAAAAAGTCGAAGATGTTGTGTTGGCAGATTGAAGAGTGACCATCAGGCATGTAGCTGAGGTTAGAAGGATCTCATATGGCAGCGTTTAAAGAATCCTTGCGAACGAGTTGCATATGAAAAAGGTCTCTGCGCGTTGGGTACCCAGAATGTTAACCGACGAGCAAAAGAAAAATCGAGTTGACATTTCGAGGATCAATCTCGAAAAGTTCCTAGCAGATCAAGAAAAATTTTTGTTCCGTTTTGTGACTATGGAAAAGACCTGGATCCACCATTTTGATCCTGAAACGAAACCACAATCGATGACGGAAGCGAGCCTCCTCACCGACGCCAAAGAAATTCAAAGTTTCAAGTTCGGGACGCTCAAGGCAAAATTATGGTGGAATATTTGGAAAAGGGAGCCACTATTACGGGCTCTTACTACGCAGATCAAATAAGAAGATTACGGGAGGCCATTAAGGAAAAAAGACGCGGCAAACTGCGAGCTGGAGTGCTATTTCACCAAGACAACACACCGGCTTACAAAACCGCAGTTGCGATGGCTGACATTCCAGAAACGGGATTCGAACTGCTCGAACACCCTCCCTATTCGCCAGATCTAGCTCCTAGTGACTTCTATCTCTTTCCTCGGCTCAAGGAACGCCTCCGAGGCAAGAAATTCGAAGACGATAGCGAAGTAATAGCCGCTGTTGAAGCGTTTTGGGAGGGTCAAGACAAAGAATTTTTTTCAAAGGGAATCCTGGGTTTAGAAAAAAAGATGAACTAAATGTATTGATTTGTTAGGAGACTATGTAGAAAAATAAATTATTATTTTAACTTTAATTACCGTGTTTTATTTTCATTATCATTACTTTTGGATCACCCCTCGTATTATACCATTATACCGGACCTGTAATTATTGAAAACTCTACCCGCAAAGTTGTTGACGAATATATTTTCTTAAAAAAATTGTGTCTCACTGGAAGTAATCAAACTTCTTTCAATTCAATCGACGAATTTAACTCGACTGAGCAGCATTCGTGAGATTACGATACTTCTTCTTGTCTCGTAATCCTCAAAACCTTTAAACAAGAGTGTACTACCAGCAGCGAGTAGAACCAGTGACCGACATGGGCCAACGTTTATTCCACATTTCTTTTTTTAATTTTATCTTTTCTGTCATGTCAAATCATGACGATTATAGTCTTTTCCATCACAACTTTTACACATGCCTGGCTTTTGTTGTACAATGTGATTTAAAATTAAATGTGATGGCAATGAAATTACATAACTTTTATTATGTGTATTAAACATTATTTATTATTATTTAGCAACCGCTGCAATATTTTTATTACTCATCTTTATTTTAATATCGTGGTTTAGTCGGGTTAACTACTTTGAGTTTTTCAAGATCTTTATCGATAGTTTTGAAATCTTCTAGGGCATTGTTTACCAAACAGTAATGTAAAATCTGCTATAACACATTAAAGGTATTAGTAGATAGTAAGTGACGTCAAGATCGTCGCCATCAAGACGTTACGCAGCGCGAATGACGTATTTACACGTGCGACATTCATGCTAGTTGATTGTTTGTTATTTACGCGCCACAATTGCACGTGAGACGAGCGTCTAAATTCGTTCACACAGCTCCGCTCCGGATCAACCTGCTCGTGGTTTTTGTATTCTATGCCTCTTCTTTGCCAACTGCCAAAAAACAAATAGATGCGTTTGTTATGTATATCGAATTGTTGTCTCTGGGTGTTGATTACAATGGTGTGATAATTGATAGAAAATATGACGTTATAATTAAAAATTAATTTCGATAGCTCAGATGATGGAATCCTGCCTTAAATTTTACTACACTAGCAACCTGAGTTTAGTCCACACCTTTTTTGTGTTGATTTACCACGTGCTCGGAAATTGAAGGAAAACATGTGAAGAAAATATGAAAAGAAGCATGTCTGAGAAATTAAAACATATTTCGAGGATATTTTGTATTCCGCCAATAATAAATGAAATATCGCAACGAATTATTTTTTGCTGTAGTCCTCAGGGGTGACAACGCGTCTGTCGTTTGATTTTTAACAGATGGTTGATGTAGATGTCTAGGGGCTATACAGAGTTCCCCAAACTTTTTTGTGTCGTAGACCCCTTGCCATGTTTTTCCATGTTGGGTAGACCCCCTACCTACCTGATATTGATTTCCTGTAAATTTCTAACTGTAGTGAAGTTTAATGTTAAAAACTTAAAGTAAAAACACATGTTAATTTATACATTTATTAATTGAATTTAAATTAAAACTACTCAAAATAAAATTTTGTATCTGTTATGTAAAATATACGTAGCATTAAATAAACATAAAATAAACTATAAATAAAATAACATAAGCAATAAGTCAATATTTTAGTGAGAAGGATGAACCTGATGCTTTAATAATAAATTATCAACATTTGGCGTCAATTTTGTAAGGGTTAATCTTAAATCTCCTCGGCTAATGATGTCCAGTCTGTTTCTTTTTTCGTTAGGAGATTGGTAACAGCGCTGAACCCCCTTTCCACTAGGTATGACGATGAAAAGGAAATTAAAAATTTCCTCGCTATATTCCATAATACGGGATAAGTAACGGGTATGTTATTTTGGAGACAGAATTGCTGATATCCGTTTTTAAACTGAACCTTAAGTTTTCGTTTGCACTTAGTTCAGTCAGTTACTCTTGTATTATGACATTTGTTTCATCTATGTCACAATATGGATTAATTATCCACGGTGGTATTACCATAGTCAAAATATCCTCAAACCTAGATTCAAAATCTGAATAGAGTGCATTTAAATGTTGAACGTAAGTTGAAACGTCGTCTTCCTGGCAGCTTGTCTGTGACAAATTGGGGAACTGAGAAAATTCGCCCCGTCCAATATTTTGCTTCATTAGTTTAACTCTGGCAAGAAACGCTGATAAGATGGACTTTGTTTTAATCAAATTTAAACTGTCGCCTTGTAATTGCAAATTAACCATATTAAATTTTGTTAACAAATCTGTTAAATAGGCGATGTCTGTTTTCCTCTTCATTAAATTTTCTTTTAAAATTTTATCTTTAGTATCCAGAAATTCTAAAATATTCTCAAAAAGTGCAAAAAATCTTGTCAAACATAAGCCTTTTGACAGCCAGCGTACTTCAGTGTGAAGAAGTAATTGATGAAAGTGTTCGTCATTTTCTTCACACAACTGCGCAAATAACCGCGTATTCAACGCGTTTCTTCCGATTCGGTTTACTGCATCAATGACTAAATGAAGTGTTTCATGCAATCTAACACTCAATTTTTAGCAACTAAATGTTGTCGATGAATGACGCAATGTATTGCTAACACCCCTGACACATTTTGTTTTAAATAGCTTATAAATCCACGATAACGTCCAACCATGGCAGGTGCTCCATCTGTAGCTACTGATATATTTGATAAAGGAATTGCTTTTTCAATGAAGTAATCCTTCAAAACATGAAATATTGATTCACCTTTAGTGTCGGTTATCAAAGTTCTTGCGAAGAGCAGTTCTTTTTTTAGATTTCTTGATTCATATTAAAACGAACATATGCCAATAATAATGCTGCATTATCAGGTAAAGTTGACTCGTCCAGTTGTATAAAGAAATGGTTCGTTTGCAAATAATTACATAAGAAGCTTTCAATATTAGAACTCATTTCATCAATACGTCTTTCAACAGTATTGTTGCTTAAGGGAATTCTTTTAATGATATCAGATGCAGGTTTGTGTAAAACAGTTTTTAAAACCTCTTCATCGGCTGGCAAAATTAACTTCTCTCCGATAGTATGCGGTTTTCCGGATTTTGCTATAAGTAACGAGATATTGTAAGACGCCCGCAAACCATCATCATTTCTTTGTGACGTCGAAGCGAACATTCTGTCCAGTGTAGGTCTCTTCTGAAGTTTATCTTTGAGTGTTTGAAAGTATTTCAAATCTTTCTCTGTTTTATCAGGGTGGCATCTTCTCAGATGATCTTGCAGTTTAGATGGTTTCAGAGCATCATTGCCCAAAACTTTGTTGCATAAAAGGCTCATAGGCAATTGTTTGTCCGGCAATGATGGAATGAAGCCAAATTTCAAATAATCGAGACTGTACTGTCTAAATTTCTTTTTTGATTCGGACATGGCATCCGTCATCTGTGGGCAAAATTAAATTATTTAAATAAGACAGAAAATCCAGCAGCTGTATATTAAAAATATTTTTAGATTTTTCCGAAAACATTCCATAATTCGAACATCTTCTTGCAACAATCAGCTCGAATTACGGAGATTGCACTGTAATTATAATACCGATTGCTAAACCTTTCAAAAAGAAACTATTGAGGAGTACTCGTGTAATTTTGCATGATTGAATATTAAACTACTAATAACTAAAGTCATGATTGGCGTAATTTATCTATCTTAGCTAACTACGAGTAAATTTAATAAAAAAATGTACTTACTTTTCTCCAGCACTCTCAAACAAAATAACACTGACTCACTATAATTTGTGTGATATACTATCTGTTTATATTTTTTAAAATATTTTCTTAGCACTTTCCTTTTCAAGATTCAGGAAACGAATAAACGTATTTGTCCCACATTCGTATTTATAGTGACGATTGAAATTGAAGTCAATGCAAGGTAGCGAAGCTCTGAGACTACGCCTTTCAGGTTTTTACAAGTTCAAAATGTATTGTTACCACAAAGCGAATACCAACATCCTACAACTTACACAATTTTATAAACATATATAATATTTTTTTTTTACTTCATAGGTACTTTTATAAATAATGTATATGTTTTGATATTATAAGATAGTATGATGTAAGTACTATAGTAAGGCTATAGGTACTATCAGTGAATGTGTTGAGATCCACTATCGTGGACCCCCATTTTCATTTCATGGACCCCCACATTTTTTTTCGCTAACGTAGACCCCTTGCAGGTTGTCATAGACCCCTAGGGGTCGATATAGACCACTTTGGGAATCAATGGGCTATATCATTCACCTACCATCAGGTGGACTAAGTGCTCGTTTGTCACCTTTATAATAGCAGGCATATTCGCTAACTTTGTTGACATTAAAAATGATCATTTTGTAGTACATTTCGTCGTATATCTTGTGATACTTATATAGTTTACGACGAATGTGCGACAAAAGTCGACTATTCATTTTGATGTCAACCAAGTTAACGAAAAGGTATGCAGGTCGTTCAGAAGTTACACGATCGCTAACAGACGCACCAATGATTAACTATTGATAATAATGAATAACTAGTTGTTTGCATGTGATATAACAGGACAAAACGTACTAAAGTTTTTATTGCCAGTGCCAAGGCCGAGAACATATCTCACGACACGCTCTTGGCAATCCGACAGGGACACGAACCGTGAATACAATGAATAAGAATAAATGCTGTCACGACAACTATTTATATTGTAGTTTTGATATGTCGTGCAAAGCGTGATTTCGTTTGTTGCCACGCAGTTTTATCAGGAAATGGAAGTTTGTTAGATATTCTATTTATACTCAAGTTGTCGTTGTTGCCTTAAATCTACCAGGGGAACATCAATAGACTGGTATCATTTTACGTAGCAAGCTGCAAATGAAGTTGTGGATCATAAATTTATCGGTACAACCGTAAAAAGACCATGCTCTTACCGACTTGTGGCCAAAATCTACCAGGAGTACATCAATAAAGACTGGTGTCTTTTTATGTAGGCAAGTGAGGTTGTGGATCATAAATAGACCACCCTAAAAGACGACGCTTTTAACGTATATAAGCAAAAAATAATAAAATGTTTGTATTTCTTGTTGTAATGCCTTGTGGTGACGGCGTAAGAGATTTCATCAAATCATTTTGTCTCGTGGATGATGGGAATGAAGGAATGACTATGATATAATATGCTAGAATTTTTTATGGTTTCCAATAGATGTCTGTAGTCTTTTAGTTTACGCTAGACGTAAAACTTAGAACAGCTACGGGTAGCACCGTCAAAGGGTCAATCTTTCCTACAACTGGAAAGGCTTATGTAGAGACGTTGAGTGAAGAAGAAGAAAGAAATACTTCTTAAGTGAATCTTTGGAGGAAGCCTATGTCCAACAGTGTAACATAAAGAATATTGAAACGTACCTTAAACAAAGAAATCGGTCTTTAGATGTTAGGCATCAATGTTCAGATTCCGGTAGACTGTATGCTTGTTTACATTATCCTTACTAAAACAAAAAATAGATATCCTGCCACTCGCAAGGTAAACGACACCCGGTCCCTTATCAAAGGCCGTTACCGCGCCTGAAAAGTTAAACATCGCGGTCATTGCCCGCTACAGCGCAGGGCCACAAGTTAAACATATAGACCGGATATGTAAACATTCGGCGAATGAGGACTATATTACCTTACCGTTTTTAGACTTGACCACTGACGTTGATATTACATTTGGGTGGTAGTGGTAGGGTTGCCAATAATATATTAATTACATTATGTAGTGAAGTACTAGATTTCATCTCTCTATTTTGTCCCGTGGGTGAGGCACCTTACTCGTAGTATCTTATCTTATCTTATACCGGCTCCAACGATTTTCGTAAAATTTAGCGTCCAGGGAGTTTCGGGGGTAATAAATCGATCTAGCTAGGAGATATTTTTAGAAAATGTCTTTTTGTCCGTGTTTTCAGGGAATGAAAAACTGCTACAATATAAGAAGGTAAATTTTGACACTGTTAATGATCGTAATAGCTCAAGTGGATATCGAGCGGTCGCGAAATCGTAATGCCTTGGTTCGCGTCCTGTCTTCGGTCCGATTTTTTCATTTTATTTCAAGTTCCCTTCTTTTGTGAGAAAATCTATTATTTCGAGCCCTTTTTTTAGTATTTTTTAAAAATACGAAAATTTTAATTAAACTAATTGCACTCATGATTTTTTATTAAAATAACCAGTTCAGTTTTTTCTATTATGTCAATAAGATCAAAAAATATTATTCATCAGTATGTAATTTGTATCTAAATGTAATTTCAAAAAAAAAAACCGAGCAAAGCTCGGTCATCCGGGTACTGTATATATTATTATGCAATAAATTTGCTACTAGCAATCCGCCCCGCCATCGCAAGTGGGATTTCTGGATATAGATAACAGCGCCACCTACTGGGTCCAATTGTGAATCTAAACCATTCGGAGACCTACTTAACCGCACACAAAAATTTCATTATTAATAAATAATAATATAGCCGTCGAACGGCGAGTTTAGTTTAGTACGTTTAGTTAACGATTAAGTTGAACGGGATAGCATTCAACTAAATCGTTAACTTGCTACTTAACTCGCTTATTGCGGTTCAAACGAGGTCCAAACTTAAATCGCCAAGTTCGCAAGTTAACTCGCTACTGTACTTGTCGAAGTGTAAATCGGTCTTTACACGAACGGCGAGTTTAGTTACGGGTGGCGGTAGACGCGGGAGAGGGCAGCACTTCGCATTTAACTCGCCGAAAAATAGCTCGGCCGGCTATCCTGTTCAACTCAATCATTAACTTGCTACTTAACTCGCTTATTGCGGTTCAAATGAGGTCCAAACTTAACTCTCCAGGTTCGCAAGTTAACTCGCTACTGTACTTGTCGAAGTGTAAATCGGTCTTTAGAAAGAGTTCAGTGAAAAATACGTGTACAGAAGAATTATATATGTAAATATAGAAAATTTAGCAGAATTTAAAGGCTGCCGATAGATGGCGGTACAGCCGTCCTTTACGCCAGGCGTAAAATACCCAGACCTACGATAACAATCTGCTACTGTGATTATCAAAATCATCTGACGGTGTTACCACAACCAAGCCAACCCATGTGCTATGACGTTATCTGACTGATAATGATAACGATGAAACATTGCAGTTCATATTAATACATATTACTTATACGAAGAAAAATTATTACAAGTGTCGACGGTTACTGATATTTAAAACTACTTATTTTTGTTTATTTATTTATTGTTTCATTCATGTTAACACCTTAAAATAAAGGATTTGTATCTATGTTTATATGGCATTCTCTGCGAGCCAACCCTGGACGATAACTAAAAATGTTGGCAGATTGGCAATACTCAAAGAAATAAATACATTGTCGTTATTTCTTTGAGTTTCAGTAACCATTTATGCTTAAAACATTATATGCACTTATTTAATTTATGCTTAAAGTTTTCCTGATTCAATTTTAATTTCATTTTAAAAGGCCGCAAAATTTGTTGTAAATCATGGATTTTTCATCGGGCCATAAGCGGAACCCTTCTAAATGGAGGCTATTCTACAGGTACTAAGATTTTCCATAATAACTACGCTGGGCAAAGGTGAAATGCCTACCCAAGTATCGAACACTGTCGCTAGTTTGTGTATTATAGGTCTGGCAACACCATACAATATTTTATGTACTCTCTTATGTCACGTAAATAAACTTTATGTTTAAAAATTGTATGTGGTACACGCAGTTAACGGACGTGGCTCCAGCGACCGAATGATGGCACAAAACTCAACCAATAATACCGACCCTGAACGTCGCAGACTGTTGATGGAAAGTAATCTAATTAGTAAGAGGGTAGCGGCTGCTCTATGTTCGCTAATCTGTCCAGTGTTCCTCGCTTCATCATTCGCTCAACTCATTACGGGACGAGTAAGCCCAAAAACTTTTATAAAAACTTAACGTCGAGTAGTTGATTGTTAGAAAAGTTACAAATTATATGAATAGGCTGAATGAAGATTAAAAAGTTGCAATGAAAATTTTATACCTACTATATCGATGTGAAACCAAAAGCTCTTATTAAAAAATACTCAGAATTCACGGTATTCTAATTTGTTTTAAAATATGAAAATGTTGTAATGAGGCCTAATAAAGTTTCTTTTTCACCGACTTCAAAAAGGTCGAGGTATTCAATTCGACTGTATTTTTTTAATGTGTACTGAGGTGTCCCATATAAATTTGATCAAGATCTGACCAGTAGTTTTTGAGTTATCCTTAAAAATGCGTATTTAAAATTGACTTCGAATACATTGATGATCTCATTTTATTTATATTGAAGTCGGTTTTACAAAATTTTAAATTTTACCACTTGTTATTTAAGTATATCGTAATATAGGATTCCTAATATAATATTAGGATTGTACGAAATTAAAAACTTGGATTGGCATCCATACACAGACACATGCCGCTTCTTGCGTCCATCGCCGTGTAAATATTTATCCCTTAATGTATCGGTGTATTTCATTATAAAGATCTTTAGATGTTTGGCTGGATTGATGCATAACACGGTATCTGTAAACGATCCCTTGAGTTGTCCAAGAAAAATACACATTGCATTGAATATATATGTTTTATAATTTAACCGATGAAATATGCATTTACAATGTCGACTGGTCTCTGCTTTTTGGTGATTGATATAACGTATCATAAACTCTCACGTCCAGAGGGGTAAGCAGCAACTACGGACTTCCACTTGGCACGATCCTGACACACCTCTGTTGTATAACCCTATACTAAAAGAAAATTCTTTTTTAACAAACTTTTTTGAAACAATACCTACATCTCAAACGGCACGTAATATCACTGGCGTATACGGACCAAGCACTAACACACTTGGCACGATCCTAATACTGTTCTCTCGCTTATCACGTCCGTATAATATATATCCCGACAAGCATGTTATACGCATACATGATCGTCGGTTAAAGGTGCGCTTAATTTAGCCCATCTTCAATTATATATATATATATATAGCCAATTTATAAACTTACGTCTAGAGCGACTCTGCATCATAGTGGACATAAAAAAGGCGTTCATTAGACAAAAGTGTGTTAGCGCAATATATGGTACTGTGCCTGACGAGCCATCTCAGCCTTTAATCTTTTTTTAGATCTTTGAACATTTTGACACTTTCTTGTGTATATATTATATAAATTTGTGAAGAACAATATAAATTATTTCACACAATCCAAAGACCTCTACAAACGAGGCACCAGAAATAAGAATAGGTTGGTGTCCGCTATAATTTCCAAGAGTACGGGATTCCATAAAAATTGCTATTGTATGTGTATAACAGTATATAATAAGATACCACAAGTAATTCAAGGCCTACCCTTCATTAAATTTAAAAGAGCTTTTTACACTGTACGGGAACTAGAATATGTGAACAAAATTACTGCACCAATTATGAAATCTTTATTAATTATTAAGTACCTATTTATTGATTACTTATGGATATTTTGTTATTATAGACATTTTACTCTTAAATATTATTATCTCGACATTTTATAGTTCTAAGATTTGCATGCCATTAATACTGATTCAGCGGATGTTTAATTACTATGACCATCTTCAGTGTACCTTAACCAAACGCAAATAAATATATCGTTTCATTTCATTTCATCATATTTATTCTTATTGTGATGTATGTTATATGTGATATTAACAATATGTTTATACCGCCATCAATCGGAAGCTTTGACTGGACGATTTACAGTCAAATTAGAAATAAACTGGAAAAAGAATAAAGATTTTATACGTGTAGCACCATGTTATGGTATATTATGGTTGTAGCACAAATGGTTCGACTCGATCGGGGGAGGACCACGCTCTCAATACCAGCTTTTTGCTGCTGTATTTTGTATAGTGAGTGTTTAATACCGGATAAACTTTTTAATACGAGCCATTTCATCTTAGTCCTCTTGGGTGACAACTGACAACGCATCTGGATTTTAATTCTTAACCGAGGACAGATGTGTCTCATGTCTGGGCCACAGCATCCAATTACCACTTGCTTCTATTTAAAAAAAATGTTCCCTCTACCTTTTTTGATTTGATTGAGAGTTAATTATATTAAATTTATGTTGCATGAAGTGAATGGAGTCGCGGTAGATCATAGCGTTCTTTAAAAAAATATTGGTGGGTTAGCTAGTGGTACGAGTTCGATCTCCGCCGACAACAAGTGAAACTGATAACTACAACTGTTATCTCTGATTTACAAGATGCAAAGAAGGTACAAACAAAATATCGAGGTTAAACCTCTAACCTACCAAAAATAAGAAAAAGTCTTTCCTCTGCAGTGCAGGTATCCTGTATACGTAAGCCGTAAATTTTCCTTTTTACACGAAGGAAGGATGTTTTCTTTACGAACACTGCTAAATTAAAAGTCCTTAAGTGTGAAGACATTTAATTTGACTCAGTTATCATATTTGGTTACGTAAATATATATAAGAAATATATAAACTTGTCTTCACACACATTAATCTTTCTGCGCGATACGATCTGATGCAGTCCCACTTATAACGCGTAGTTAATGAAATTTATTTACCAATTTAAAAAAAAAGGGTTTGCGAGTCGATTGTGACACTGATGAATATTATGCCTACGAATAACGTCGTATTTGAAATATTTAATTATATAATTAAATAGCACCTTAATACTGCCGTGTTTTGTATGGTGAGTGTAGAGATCCGGAGATCCTTTTTTTACTGGAAACTAGGCATTTCATTTTAGTCCATAGGGGTGGCAACGCATCTGCGTTTTGATTCTTAAATCGAGGATAAATGTAGATGTCTATGGGCCACTGCGTCCACTTACCATCAGGTGGACTGTGTGCTGGTTTGTCACCCTATCCTATAAAAATCTATTAAATTATTTATAATTTAAATTGCAATCGTATCACGTCGTTTTCAATAACCGAATGTGGTAACAAATATTACTTATTGCATATAAAACAATTGCCTTTCAGTTTAATAAATTCATGTCACACTAGAAATTTCACCCGTAGCGTATAAATTTACGTATCATACGTACACAAATAAACCCGAAAATACCATTTATCAGCTATTGATTCCTGTTCTGTGCTGGAATAATACCTCCCGGTGCAGCGACGCAACTGAGGCAGCCGGCAGTATTTTATTTAGTACGCCTTTGTCTACATTACTCTTTTATTTATATCTGTCAATGTTTATTACTGTACATATTGCATATTAACTCATTTGTCGTCAACAAGGCGTCCACTTGGAGCTGTCCCCGATAACCCAAATAGCTGACCAACCAAATGCGAGTGCCGGTTGTTGTTATCTCCACGTAAACATCGTTTTAATGCGTTGGTAATACTGACAAATGTTTGTCTGTATTTTTTATTTACAGGTAATGTGCGATAGTTGTTTTGAATCAATAAAATATTTTAATAAAATAAGTGTTTAAAAAGTTTTTAATGCGTAGTCTGCACGAGTTGGTGCTAGTAGCTCAGAGGCAAGGTTTATTATATCATAACTTTTATAGAATTTGATACCCTGCCTAGTTACCTACACCTGATATTGTCAATTGTTGTTTTAATACGTCCTCGAAGATGAAAGCCAACATCGTAAGAAAACCTGCGTATCAGGCAATTTAAATGTATTATTTACAAACGTGTTCTCACTCGCATTCTAGCAGCTTGGTGTGCTGTTCTCTGCTTCATACGCTTCTGAAATTGTAAAGTGCCTCTGAATTGCTTCAGGAGGTTTACAGGTTCTCAAGTTACAAAATATTCGATTATAATTTCCATAAATTTGAGGGCTTTGAGAGATGACAACGCATCTGAATTTCGATTGAAGGTGAATTATTATAAGATACAGTTAGTATAAGAGAGTTACATGAATTTCGGTGTTGGGCGGTGAGTTAGTTTGTAATATTTATCTAATCACTCATCCGTATTAATTAGCGTACTGCTGCTGCAAAGATTGCCACGCTCTACCACGCAATTGGCCGATCCCAGTTTAGGTGTCTCACACTTTCGAAGCGGCTTTCTTTCGTTAAACTGGGTATATATGTATGATAATTATGATATAATGTTCTCCAGACCGAATTTGCGTCAGGGCCGCCAGCCTCAACGGAGACTAGCCATCGGCGCATGACAAGATTATAGTGCCCGAGTATGCGCGCAAGCACAGGTGCACTCTCTATTCCTTCACTCACATAGTTCGTTTGGACGGTAAACTAACACGACCGGAGAGAGATCAGGCGTAGGACCAACGGCTTAACGTGCTTTCCGAGGCACGCGGGTGACACACCGTCAACTTTCTGACTTCGGGCAGCTCTACTGAGAATTTCTTGACGGAAAAACTCAATAATTGATTTTTTGGGCCGACTCGGGATTCGAACGCAAGACATGATCAGCAGTCGCACTACTATAACCACTAGACCAACGAAGCAGTCAAGTAGTATAAGTTTTTATTGCCTATGTTCCTTAGTATCAATCAAAGTATGATAACATGTAACATAATTAACGCACTTTGAGAAAGTAGTTTGTTCAGAATCGTTTACTGAATCGATTCCTATCATTTTTAATATAGATAATTTTTTATCCCAAAAATAATTAAAAGAACGTAAATCACAGTCACACTAAATCTGTACAGTCAAAACAAACTGAAATGGACCGTAACCTAAGGCAATAAGACTTAAGAGTGCAGTTTTATTTGTATTATTACTAATTCTGTCATTCGATAAAAATAAAGAAAAATGAACTTTATTTCAAGCACATTAAAGTCTTTGCGTTCGTGGATTTGTACTGTGACCACAACATTCTTCCGGAATTAGTATAACTAATTTGATAAATAATCAGTGCATAAAAATGTTTAACTAAAAATTCAGTGTATGCATTATGATTATAACATAATATACTAATTGGGGTGTCTGAGGGTGTGCGTTAATTACATTACATATTGTATACATGTGGTGTAAATAAGAAATTGATACTTTGCCGTCTATTAAAAACAATCGATCACCTGGCAATTTCCTTTAATCAACCTTTATGATTTACGAGACTCACGGGACGCGGTGGCGTGATGGATACTCTTATCTCGCAACTGCTCTTTGTATTCAGCATCCTATGTTGCATTCAATAAATTATCTTTTCCTTTTATTTATTCTTTACTGATTTAATCAGACATGATTCGTATAAGTATGGCTGGGACAGAAAATTGTAGGTTAGTGCAATTTTATATTGCCAAAAAAATTTTTACACCTTAATTTAAATGGGACTATTCATAAGGTGTAGTTATTTACATCGGTTCAGATGTTTCCGAGAAACCTTTTAACATACATAAAAAACATTCTAGTAGGATATTGACAGGGAGAATCCCTGTTTTGAAGTCATCTCTTTAAAGGAACGTAGGTAATAAAAACTTCTACTGTGTAGTGGCTATATAAGAATACCCACTGCACCATATCGTCCCGTGGGTGTCGTAGGAGGCGACAGGGGGAAACAAACCAGGAAGTGGGCAGCAGCGTCTTTCTAATAACAACTGTTTTTTTTTACAGGATAGGGTGACAAACGAGCGCACAGCCCACCTGATGGTAAGTGGTTGCTGTGGCCCATAGACATCTACATCTGTCCTCGATTACGAAACAAAATGCAGATACGTTGTCACCCGTTAGGACTTAGGTGGAATGCCTCGTTTCCAGTAAAAAGGGTCTCCGGTTCTCTACACTCACCATACGAAATACAGCAGCATTAAGCTACTATTTGACGGTGGTATTCTGTGAGAGCGTGGTCCCTCCCCGGTCGAGCCGACCCATTCGTGCTACAACTATACTATTAATATAACTGCAGCATGGCTCTACCACGTAAAACAACAAAATAAGATAAAAACAGTGGTTGCCAACCTGCCTGCCAGGCGTAGCAACTATGGCATGTATCCTTTATAAGCATCGATATATAAGTACTATGCACTAGATATGGCATTCGGAACACTCGCTATGTTCAACTGAACTGTACTGCAATCCATACACCTGTTATTATGGCTTCGATATTCATGCAGTGCGGAGCGGCGCTGATAATAATTTTATGTTAAATTAGCACATATGCAAAATGAACAAAAATTAAAAAAAAAAATGTACGCGATTAACAATACTCGTACAATCTAAATAAATAATTATTTATTATGACAATTTTCGCGCGTTTATATCAACTGCGCATGCGCGACTCTACTGTTTCCCGCGCATTCGCGGATACAGAGTAGTGCAAATTTTTTGTTTGGAATAGCTTCTCTAGTACGTGGTACATATAACTCAATGTTTATGAGATAATCTTTGTGGCGGTCTATGTTCTGCAGTGGATTTTGAGAGGCTCCAATGATGATGATGATGATAATGATAAACTATAGACCAATTATTAATTTAAGTATTAAGGAAAGTGAGCAGTTTTAGACAAAATAACATGTAATATACCAATATAATATCAGCGTTTTAACTCCTAGAGTTTAATCTTTTAATTTGACATAGGTAATATGACGAATTTAGAAACAAGAATAATACGAAATATTTATTTGATCGAAAAGCTATGCTCGTAGTTAATTGTTTTATCGCAATTAAAAGCAGTCGATCACGAAACCGATCGATTTCCAATAAAAAGTAGACGTGAACGGGTCTCACGATTTAGGTGACTGGATCATTGCTTGAAAATTGTATTCGTGCAGACCAATTATAATCGGACAGGTCTGGCAATGAAGATTAACTGTTTTGGTGTTTTGCTGTTGCGTCTGGCATTGTGATGTAGATATAGTAGATACATAAGAAATAAACAATGTTATATGAGCCTAAACATGTTTGAACCATATAAGGACCGTGTTATTGTAGTAAGAATCCTGTAATATGAACCTAAAATTTTTAACCATTGTTTATAGTAACAATATACCATGAAACTATTCCTAACTAATATTTACCTATTATTATTATTATAGCCACCATGTAACAGGCTCATTTATCTAAGTTAGATCAGTTATTATTTTGCATTCGTGGTTTTTAATTAAAATTCAAACCTACACTCATTCACATCTAGCTTATTCCTCCTAGTGAAGCACGCAATTTTATTTAAAATCTTTATTACTTGGGTATTAGCGATGCCATGTATTCGTTGCAATGCTTTTCTTGTCAGAAACATTCATCTTAATTGGATCAATGGGATAGAAATGCATAGAAAATAACAAATACAAACAAACAAATATTCAATTTCATCGGAAACCTTAGCGGCAGTGCACAAAACTACTCATCAAATTTTCATAGGTTAAGAGGATATAGTAAGTCAGCTCAAATTCTAATTTCGCCCCCACTTCCACGCGCGTCGTATGCTATGTACCAACATGTTTGTAATCACTAATACTGTAAGTAGATAGGTCGTTAGATACTTATTTCATTAGGTTTATCATATTTATGCCTGTTTCTTAACGCCAACCCAGTCGCTTTTTATTTTTATCACGGTTATTTCCCATTTTAATTTTACGTCGTCTTGTTGCGTAATGTGTATTCTGATCGTAAGCGACACAACTTCTCCCTTCAAAAGCCTAAGCGATACTAACGGGGCGACAGGAATCAAGCTTCAGGGCGCCGATAGTTTAGGTAATTTCTTTTTACAGTGAAAATAATGGTATTTTAAAAAAGTAAATAACATAAGCACTGCTTTATAGTTAGTTCAGTTAGTATGCAAAGTTTCATTATCTTATTAAAAGTATTTTATGAATAACAGCGGTATATTGTTCAGTTTGGAGGTAACTTTGGATTTTTTTTCTATCGAGAAAATTTTACGGAATTGTGTTTTCGTCTAACATAATCTTTAACATTAATCCTCAACTTTACCATATATTTATTTCAAAATTAATGCTGCAATACTTTCGGCATAACGGAGGATCTTGCTAAGCCATTTCAGGTTATATTTCCCCTTAAGTAGTAAGTATTAGAATGCATACTGGACAAACAGAGCAACATTCGTTATTCAGATGTTTTAGTGTCACAATTTTAGTTATTACTTTTGTCGTAGTTGTTATATTTTATTTAATAATTACTTTCACAGTTATTACACGTCCCATTTCCCTGAAAATAATTTACATCGACATCTATAGCGATGTGCGTACCCGTGAACTGAGAGTCAGGTAGATGCTCTGACTAAGATCTGTATTCAGAAACAATCTCTTTCAAGCTTCGATCAATTATATAATTGTGAATTTTGAGTTTAAACTCGAGATTGTTTCTGCATAATTTAAAATATATACTTTTAATAAAAATTGAAAGCCGACTACAAAGAACTAAAAAGAATAAAATAATTTCACACCATGAAGGCTGTGCTAAAGCGTAGTGTATAGAAGTATTAAAGAAGGAATATCACAATCTCATTTTCGTTTAAATAGTTACATTAAAATTTCATCTCATATTTTGCGACGCCTAGAAGAGGAATTTTAATATAAATTTAGAGAGTGAATATTTTCACCCGGACAGGCTACTGTTACTTGAAAAAAATTGTCGACCATCAAAATTGACGAAGGTATCTTGTAATGTACAAAAAATCATAAAATCGAATTGAGAACCTCCTTCCATTTTTTGAAGTCGGCTAACAAGAAACAAATTGTGGTTGATTTTCATCATGACGGCTATTACCTATTACGTTTTTATTAGTCATTATTATCACTAAAGAATCCTTCACTTTTCATCTCTTCTTATTCTTCCAACTATATAACTGGTATATCAAGAGATCTTTTACAATGTAGCTTTACCCGAAAACCTGAGATACATGTTTCGTTCGTATTATTATTTTATTATTATTAAATTTTTACAAGTGGAAAGAATTAAGTAAGTAAGCAAGATATATTCTTAATATATATATAAATTACGTGTCACGTTGTTTGTCCGCGATGGACTCCTAAACTGCTTAACCAATTTTAATCAAATTTGCACACCGTGTACCTACAGTTTGGTCCAACTTGAGAGATATGGTAGTTTTTTTGCCCATGAGTGAAGTGACCCATAATTTTTTTTTAGAATTTATGGATTTTTGATAGGACATGACAAAGGGTCGTCGAAAAGGGCAGAACAACATCTGCCGGGCAAGCTAGTAGAGTATAAAAGCTCTTGCGATCCATTTACAAAAGAATGACTATCTCAGCGCGGATGTATGCCTATAAAAATCTACTAATAGCATCAATTTTGCGGGAATTCTCTGCCTCGCACGACCACTTCATGGATTCCGTTTTCGCTAGCGATTTTTAAGGTCCGTGACGCCGATTTAGGTACCTTTAAAAAATTAGCCTACCTACTCATGCGACAAAGTCCAGCAACGCATTTGCGATTCCTTCGATTAAAGTGCATGTGTAAACTGGCAGTAAACTTGACAGGCTCGAGCACATGCGCACAGTAGCCAGTCAAACAACGTCTAATATCACATTCAAATTACTTTGGAAACTGCAAATATCAAGTGACATTTGGAAAGTACCAAACCACGAAAGTAAAATATCAAAACTGTTATTAGATCGACTATTGTGGTGAGAAAATGTCCTAATATTAGCTTAGTGGATCAATTTTCATAGAACTGCATTAAATGTTTCTGCGCTGATAGTGTTAAGATAGGTAAATGTCGCTTGTAGTTCTGAACGAATATCTCTGGACTATGCGTATATGCTGATGGTGATTACAACAGAAGGTATCCATGAGGGATGAACCCACGATAAAACGGGTCAATATCCCCCAAAAATTAATGTGTAATTTCGACTAGCAACCACAGAGAATATTTAGTAAAATAAATTAACCAATTATTTTGTACGTGGATAATTACTTCAAACACTATTCTTCAGGTAAACGCTTCCACTAGTATACATTCGCAGGTAAAAGCTTTCTCAGCGCTAGTAACCGCATTAAAGCGTCTCTACGGAGCCCGCTGCCAACTGCTAACGATGTCCCGCGTGGTTATACAGCACCGACACTCTTTGTATTGCATTGTGTATCGAACCAATAAACTGTGTGTGTTTTAACGAACTATTGTTTGGTAGATTTGTGATTATTTCGTTGTTAATTCAAATCTTTAAAAGTGAAAAAATCCACAGGGCTCGTAGGGCTTATAGAGAGGATTTCAAATTTCAGTTTTGAATTGGCCAACGCAGTACCAGCCTGCTCGCACCTTTCATGCAGCGTTTCGTCGCTAATGTTACTATTATACGACTGATAATACGGTCGTTTATCGAAAGCCTAAAATAAAATTAGATCTTTCTAGAATTTGCCGTAGTACTTTTTGCTTTTGTATCACAAAATCGTAGTGTTGCGTGTGTATAATTTATTCATCATAATAATGATCATTATCAATATAGCCATTTGTAAGTCCACTGCTGAACAAAGGCCTCCCTCCATAGATGACTTCACACGCAGAATATTTGCCATAGGTGGCACGTTTGTCAGACGGGTCGGAAACCGCAGTTTCTGATTATTTTGTTTTGTTATCAGGAAGATGCTGCTGCCCATCTCCTGTTTCATTTTGTCGCTATCACATCTTAAAACACACGCATGTTATGGCGTGGTGCATTCTCTTTCGTCGCTACTATAAGATTTATAATTTATATTATTAGAATATCTTACCAAATGTTACTAATAATTTCGTTCCTTTCCGATCGACATAAGTAATGAAATTTTTTTTTTCTTTTAATTTAAGTATCATAATTACAACTCAAAATAAATAACCGCGGTTTCCGAACCGTCTGATAAACGTAGTAACTGTACCAAATAACCCTCTATAAGGCAACGTTTAAGTGAGAGCCTTTGTACAACAAGGGATATTTTATAGACCGTAATAAATGATGAATGAGACAACATTATCTGTTTAAAAACACCTGATGGTTTTATCGAACTCATGCAATCTTTCCTATTCGTGGAATAATCGTTAAATATTAATGTTATGGGTATGGTTTCAGATACACAGGAAACGCAATAAAACTCACTATGATTACACTCAATCCAGTGCCCATATTATAATGGCGTCATAAAATCAGATTGTAAAATAAAAGGATCTTTACGATTCCCATCTGGTTTGGTTTAATGTATTTCATTTTAGTGCGAATATTTTCGTACGAAATTTTATACGCATGATAAGAAATGGGTGGTTAAGAGTTATTATAGCAAAATTGTTCTATAATCAGAAAGAACGATGGTACCTCAATGAATAAACTATTGTCTTAAATTTATTATTAATTCGGCAACCCGAGTTCCTACGCCCTCGGCACTAAAGTTGTTGGCCAATTTTCAACCGACGAAAAAACAAAGGAGGTACTCAAGTCGACGCGTATATTTTTTATGTATGACCCGCATAACTTTTTACAGATTAGTCCGATTTTGATAATTCTTTTTTTAATGGCTAGGGTATACCTTGAAATTGGTCCCATATAAATTTGGAAAAAAAATCAACCTAATGTTGGGAAAATAGAGGTGATTTATTACAGAGTAGTCCGATTTTAAAGTAAGGTAAGTAGCTATTTTAAAAGTAATCAAAATTGAAGCATGTGGTAATTAGTAGACTATAGCCACAAAAATTATAAAATAAAAACTTTTTGGCAAAAAAAAAAATTAAACCGCCGAAAAAACTGAAAAGCAAAAAATCATAAACCTTTTTCTTTTACCTTAATAACTAAGTTCTTAAACTAATCTAAATGTACTTAAGTATATATTTTTGTAACTATTATGAGTTTTTAATTAACTTTGTTAATTCAAATAAAATTTTGAATGTTTGTTGAATCAAGCGACATGAGTCAAGCTGTGCAAAGTTTCGTCATAATAATATACACACGTGGCGTACACTTCATTTAACTAAACTTTGTCTGAATGTACAATGATCGCAATACCCGTTACCGTGAATATTATCTGTTTTTATAGAATAATACCAGCTATATACGTGTATTTGAAATTTTATTTACCGAATGTTTCATGGCCATTTGTTGACCATGATTGGCGGCTTAAGGGGAAATATAATGTCAAATGGCTTAGCAAGATCCTTCGTTATGCCGAAAATATTGCAGAATTAATGTTGAAATAAATATATGGTAAAGTTAGGATTAATGTTAAGGATTATGTTAGACGAAAACACGATTTCGTAAAATTTTCTCGATAGAAAAAAAAATCCAAAGTTACCTCCAAAATAAACAATAAACCGCTGTTATTCATAAAATACTTTAAATAAGATCATGAAACTTTGCATACTAACTGAACTAACTATAAAGCAGTGCTTATGTTATTTACTTTTTTTAAAATACCATTATTTTTACTGTAAAAAGAAATTACCTAAACTATTGGCCTTTTGAAGCGTGATTCCTGCAGCACGGTCACTTCGCCTCGGCCTTTGGACGGGGAGGTTGTGTCGCTTACGATCAGAATATACATTACGCAACGGTACGACGAAAAATTAAAATAGGAAATAACCGTGATAAAAATAAGAAGCGACTGGGTTGGCGTTAAGAAACAGCCATAAATATGATAAACATAATGAAATAAGTATCTAACGACTTATCTACTTACAGTATTAGTGATTACGAACATGTCGACGAACGACGACGACGAACATAGCATACGACGCGCGGGGAAGTGGGGGCGAAATTAGAATTTGAGCTGACTTACTATATCCTCTTAAGAATAAACTATTGTAACTATAATACGACCCATATTGGCGCGTGGAGTAAAGGCAACCCGCATGGCAACCATGGCAACCATGGCTACCATGGCTAATATCCCAATCTGTGAGGTCTTTATTCAGCGGTGCATTTGATAGGTTGTAATGAAGAAATGAAAGAAAAATGAAGAAATGAAATGAAGAAAAAAAGAATGAAAGTTTTAGAAAATTCATTTGAACGTCAATCTCAAATATATCTGAAAGAAAGTAGTTTCTTACTGCTTTCCTGAACTTTTTCAAAGAAATATATATAAATGTTATTAATATTTCCTCTCAGTAAAGAGCCAACAAGTGGTACTTCAGCAGTTTGGCACGTCGTCAAATATTTCACAGAAGATGTTCTTCAACTCCTTTCAACGAGAAACCATTAATTTGTCATTCAATAAAAATTTAATATTTTTTTATTAAGATTCTTTTGATTAGGCAGCCGAAGACCAGAAAGTACTTTGGTATGGTTTCACGGATGGTCGGAAATGCGCAGATGGGATTATATTCCTTACTACCGAGCTGTCGCTTGACTGTCTAGAGTAGATACTTAGTTTATTGAATTTCTTATATATCATCGAGTGTCCCCGGTACCCTTAGCAATAAGGCGAGGGTGCGGCCGAGTGAATGGGGCGTTTGGAAAACGAATTATTTGCTTGTTAGAAACACATTAACTAATTGAGTTCACTGTTTACTGTCTAAATTACCTTATATAATTACGTTTTAATCAGCGTGATGTCACCGCATTTTGTTAAAAGTGAACATTTTTTTAATTGAGTTTCTAGCTTAATAAAATGTTCCGTTGGTACGCATACAATGACGGATCGGACCGGATCGGATCGGAGAATATTTCTTTCAGTTCGGGATGTTTGTCCATATGCAATTTATGTGTCTAAATGTACCTATAAGACGTTATAGTCGAAACTTTAAAAGGTAATTTTAAAATTCACAGTTCACTGTGAATAATTTTCGCTTCTGTCTAATATTAATTTCAGGTCTGGATGAATGTCCATATGATATTTATTTGTCTAAAATGTAGCTATAAGACGCTACAGGAAAAACTCTAAATATGCTGCTTATTTTTTTAATTACACTACACAAATTAGACTTTTTTTTTAATAAAACTGAAGCGAAAATCAAATTCACAGTCCACTGGATTTGATGGTAATACTTCGTTACAATATTACTTTCAGACGTATGTCCATATATTTTCTGTCTAAAATGTAGCTATAAGACGCTACAGGCAAAACTCTAAATATGCTGGTCAATTTTTTTTAAATCAGAGACGTTTTTAATTTCTGGAACGAAAAACAAACTCACAGTGCACCTGATGGTAAGTGGCTATTGCAGTCCATGGACACCTGCTGACAACTTAAAGTAAGCTATAGATGCGTTGTTACCCCTAAGTACTAAAATGGAACGGCTCGCAGCCTGTAGTTGGCAAACCAGGACAGGCTCTCCATACTCTACAGAACGAAACCTAAATTAAAAGCAATGCGAGCACTGCTTTTAATTTACGAGGGCAATGAAATATAAAACTGTCCACTACGTTGCTTCCATACAAAATGGGGGACATTGTGTGTCTTAGATACTGTATTTTTATTTTACGTACGTTTGTGCGTTTGACTGCCTAGTTGGTCCAGTGGTGGCGGTTGCTGATCGTAAGATTCTGGGTTCGAATCCCGGTTTAGGCTAAAATCAGTAATTGGATTTTTCTATCAAGAAGTTCTAAGTTGGAGCCCGTAGTCAGGACGTTGGTGTTGTGCCACCCCCGTGTCTCGGAAAGCACGTAAAGCCGCTGGTCATCGCCTGACCTCTCTCCGGTCGTTTCTTTTTTTTATAGGATTCACTGACGAACGAGCACACAGTCCACCTGATGGTAAGTGGATGCTGTGGCCCATAGACATCTACATCTATCCTCGATTACGAATCAAAATGCAGATGCGTTGTCACCCCTGAGGACTAAGATGGAATGCCTCGTTTCCAATAAAATGGGTCTCCGGTTCTACACACTCACCATACGGAACACAGCAGCGTTGAGCTGCTATTTTACACTGGCATTCTGTGAGAGCCCCCCGATCGAGCCGACCCATTTGTGCTACAACCATACTACTAATATAGCTGCAGCATGGCTCTACCACGTAAAACCGTTTGTGCCGAATAACCGTCCCATCGGACTGTGAGAGTGAAGGATAGAGAGTGTACTTGTGCTTGTGCATACACTCGTGAACTATAATCCTGTCCTGCGCAGGTGAACCGAAACACGGTCTGGAAGATTATTATTTTCTGTACCAGACTTAGGTACTATTCCCTTAGCGTTATTCACTTCATTGACATGCACTTCTGTAAGTACACATAAAATTGTAATGTGCTATTTAATTATTTAGAGAAGCAAGCAAGCATCGAGTCCTGAATACTAGCCAACGATGATTTACTATTTAAAGATAGTGTTCTACTCTTAAGACACTGGCGAAATACATTTTGGTAGCCTCGCCTGGGTGCATATTATCTTTGAGCGAGATGCGATATAAGTTACATGCTGTGTGTCACATACTTATTTCCTTATTTATTTATGACTAAATTAGTACTTTACACATCTTTGGCAAGGGACTGAGTCAGACTAAGTAAATTAAACCATGAACTGACCGGCAGTCTTTGTGCAAGGGCCTTGCGTTGAATGGACACACCAAGACTTTCGGGAGCGTCTTTGTGTGAAATGACACTTACCACGAATTTGGCGGTGAAAGGCCTACTTGACTTGCATGACGCAGAAATTTAAATATGTTAAGGGCATTCTAAATCATCAAACATACACTGGGTTAGCGCGGCGGCGTTCTACCCGCTCCCGCTTCAGTATTTCAGTATATGTACATACTTCTCTACAATAATTTTATAGTAACATTGTATTTGAGCAAAAGTGGTCAAGTTCCCTACAAGTGTCCGTTACGGTCGTTAAACAGTGTGGCGTTGCATTAATCACAGCGTTTCCGGCCTGCTGCTCTTCTGAGTCATTGGAAATTGAGAGGCGTTTTATAATATGTTATGTAATTTACATATTATTTATAATATTTAAAAAAGATTTTATATAAAAACTTACTATTGTAGTACACGTTGAATGAAACATAGAAATATGGATTTAATCGTATTTAATTTTAACATATTACAATTTTACTGTATAATTAACACTAAAGTACCTAATAGCTAATATATTATTTATTGAAATAAGAACGTTTTCAATATCTATGGCCTCTTTAACTCATCCTTGATAAGAATCGGAATTCTATAATCCATTATATATAATTTATATAATGGAATCATATATTATAGAATACTATACGTATTCTATAATATATGAGCCGTGGTAGCTCAGATGGTTAACGCTCGCTGTAAATTTCACAGTACGCTAGCAAACCGGGTTCGATCCCCGCCGGCACCAATGAAATTGTTAATTGCAATCTTAAGTGCTGATTTACCACGTGCTCGGCGGTGAAGGAAAACATCGTGAGGAAACCTGCATGTCTGAGGAATAAGAAAAAAATATTTCGAAGACATGTGAAGTTCGCCAACACGCCTTGGGGCAGCGCGGCGGACACTTCCTTGCCCTAAAACCCTCTCAGAAATGTGGGGAGGCCTGTGCCCAGCAGTGGGACGTATATAGGCTGTAACTTTAACTTTTATACGTATTCTATGTATTGAATGTAACCATCATAATATAACCTTGACTTTTTGCGATGCGTAAACTACGTTGTCCTATTAAGTATTTTGTATCTAGATCTAGATCACCAGACCACCTAGAATTAACGTATTTTTTACTTACGATTTTTTATACTTACGATTCCGTCTTTCTTCTGATTAATCATTCTAATCAAAATATACGTAAATTTTAGTTTGGAAGTCTTCTAATACCATTTCATATTTTAGCATTTGCATAAACCGTTTGAACTGACTGAAGTGAAGTTTAAACAAAATTATACATTGACTAGTGGAACCTTGTTAAACAACGAATTGCCGACTGATTGGCGAATTAGGACGTACTGAAATAAAATTATCCTGCAATTATAAAAAGATGTGGTATTTTATTGTACAATGAGTTAAATTGTAATACCAACATATTTCCATTTAATTATTATATACGTAACCGTGTAGTGGCGGTGTAAGAATATCCAATATCCCAAATCATTACGTGGGGGGTGTCGTAAGAGGCGTCAGAGGAAAACTGAGCCGGGAGATGGGCTGCTGCATCTTCATGTTGACAGCTGAATTAAAAAAACTGTGGTTAACAACCCGCTTGTTAAGTGTAGCAACTATGGAACACATCTGCCCTATGAGGCACTACATGGAGCAGGCCAATGTTCAGCAATAGACTTTTGATAGACTGTGTGGGTAATGGTTTGAAAAGACTTCCACCACTGTAGAGGTCTTTTCAAGAATCAAAATTCAAATGCGTCGCCACCCCTGAGGACCAAGATGGAATGCCTCGTTTCCAGTAAAAAGGGTCTCCGGTTATCTACACTCACCATACGAAACATAGCGGGATTGAACTGCTATTTTACGCTGGTATTCTGTGAGCTGGTAGTAGTTCTTTTTCTTTTTCATGCGAGGTCTTCATAGGCATAGTTCATGAGTAGTTTATTTATTTTATTCGATGTAACCACCTTAGGTTTTAAAATAGGCGGACTTAAGTCTGTCACCCAGAGGTTTTGCAAGATGATTCTGTGACCAGGATTAAGAAAGGAATGCTTCAGTGGTTTGGTCATGTAGAAAGAATAAACGAAGAGTGACAAAGCAAATTTATGTAGCAGAATTGAATGGAAGAGTCGGAAGGGGACGTCCTAGGCGAAAGTTTATCGACCAAATAGGCGATATATTGAAAATGGGCCAAATTACGAGTACCCTTAGCCGACGAGCATGTATGCGTAGGTATATGAATGTGGAGGAGGCGAGAGAGGTATGTCAGGATCGTGCCAAGTGGGAGTCTGTAGTTTCTGCCCACCCCTCTGGGTGACAGGCGTGAGTGTTTAGGTTTTTTTTTATATTAATACTAAACTAACTTTTATATTTTGATGAGAATAAGAGCTATCGCCTAAACCTAATTGAATATTAAAGACTTTCAAAGCTTAGACCTGATTAGATTGAATGGTCTAAGTTTAAAAGTTAAATTTGAATTTATTAAAATAAACAAAATCTACACATTTTACAATTCTTACAGTTGTGTCAATAAAAAAAATGTGCGTGTAATTGTGTACACACTTACTATAAGACTTCTTTACGACGTATGATTCTTCTTTTATTTTGTATTTTACATAAGTAGGTTAAATAATTAACTGCAGATCTGGCGGTAAAACGTTACAAGGAAACGTGACATTTTTGTTCTTAAATACCGCAAACTTTCTCCACTACGCTGCGTCGCTAAAGAAGTTTCACTTCAATATTGTTTCGTGAAGGTACAGTCGGATTATTAATTGGCGGAACGGGAGCGGAAATAAATTTTCTTTTGTTTTAACAAACACAACAGCATTGTGCGGCCGACGATCCTGCCAATGTGTAGAAGAAAAGCCTTTTATTACTGCCGTAAACTTGATGATATTGTGGGAGGATTTAAAATGCTTGTTTCTAATTTTTCCTCTTTATAATCCAACTTGAAGTTTATTTATACGTAGTAGAAGAACGTTGCTGCTATATTATAGTTGTAGCACGAATGGGTCGATTCGACCGGGGAGGGAACACGCTCTCACTATATGCCAGCGTGAAATATCGGCTTGATGCTGCTGTGTTTCGTATAGTGAGTGTAGAGAACCGGAGAACTCTTTATGGAAACGCGGCACTTCATCTAAGTAGTTTTATAGATTTATTATTAAAGATTGTATTTTTGGGCAAGTTTAGATTTAGAGGTTTTAAGATCTCTTGTTTGTTGCACTTGCAGGGGGCTGTAATGATGATGATGATGAAGAATTTTTTAATGTATGTACGTCCATTTCTGGTAAATAAGGTATTTATTTCTTTCTTTCTTAATTTTAACTCAGAATTGAGGATAGATGTAGATGTCTAGGGGCCAGAGTATCCACTTATTATCAGATACATTGAGTGTTCTTTGTCAACCTTATTCTATATAAATAAAACAGTTTTTTATGGTAACATTGTAATAGTATGTGTTTAACATATGCGGACTCAACCCGACAAGCATCACTTTCTCGCAAAAAGTCGGCGTAAAACACCGATAACCGGAGACAACTAATGACGTGGCATACCGTCGGGAGTGACAAGGATAGAAAGAATAGAAGAGGATAGGTGTAAATGTGGGTTATACTTAACGTGACCAGACATCCCGTTTTGAACGGGACTGTCCCTTTTTATAGTTACGAGTCCCGGTGTCCTCGAAATGAACTCTGGGACGCAAAATTGTCCCGTTTTCTGAGACCGCGCGAAAATTTGTATTGTTGTTACTAAAAACTTTTTTGAAGATTCCACATCCGAATTATGGCTTTATTTTTTATACGCTCAGTCAGCAAGTTTTCATCAAGCTGTATTGAAACTTGAAATTCAGACTGTATTGGCTATTGAAGCTGCAAAAAAAATCAATCAACTAAAAGACAATTTGACTCAGAAACACACCAATCAGTTTCTTCCATTTACGGCCCGTTAATTAAAAGTGAAATCGAAAGATATTGTTACTGACATAGATAAAAAAAATAGTGAAAAGGGCGGCTACAGAATTTCATCAAACAAGCTGTGAATAATCTGGAGCAGTGGACTTGCTTTGATTAGTAGAAGGGAAGATGTTCAAAAACTCTGAATGTATTAATTGAAAATAAATATATTGACTGTATAAAGATGCAGGAGTTTTTGACGAACTACAAATTTCAGTTGTAAAGGCGATATTGATAATTTAGGTGAATATAAAAAAAGTTTCTAAGAGTTTCATTCTTAGTTAGTATCACAACCAGCTATATTAAAGCAAATTTGTTCATGTGAGAAATACAAATATAACTAAACGTTTCGTATATATATATATATAATTCGTAATTTTTAAAGCTCACTGAATTTTTCTGAATAAATCACTTTAAAAAGTGTTGACTACCTTAATTGACCTAAATAAACCAATGTCCCGTTTTGAGTCAAAAAATAAATGGTCACGTTAGTTATACTTATATGCTAGAATATAGTAGTTTATTGGTGTGCCTGACTCCAGTTACAGAAATTATAATGCAAAAACATGAATCGTCTTTCAACAAAACACAAATGGTTGGTCTCCTCGCAGTAGCTGTAAGAATATAAATGTCCATCCTTAACCTGTTTACAGATATACTTTCGACATTATATTATAAAATACATAATATTATATACTGTAAAATATTGAGGTGATTTTTCAAAATCTCACGAAAAGTTTTGAGGGTAACGGGTAGATATAAAAACAGCCTTACGTACACGAAGTTACCCTCTATTCGGGCGCGCCGCAGTAATAAATAAGGATAACGACCTTGATGTATTAAAATAAAACCGTTTTCGTTAATGTTTGCACGGAGTATACAAAAGGGAATATGGTGACAGCACGCAAATCAATTACTTAATGTATAAATCACAAATTGTACTTCTTCTGATGAATTCTTAAATATGTGGTCATGGCAGCCGCTCTCAACGGAAACTATCCATCTGCTCTGGACAAGATTGTAGTGCCCAAGTGTATGCGCAAGCACAGGTGTACTGTGTGAAATAGGGATTTCCTCACTCATATTTCGATGGGACAGTAATCCGACACGACGGAGAGGGATCAGGCGCAAGACCGCTTAAATTATGAAGACAATATTTGTATATCATAAGTACAGCACAAGAGTTTATAGGAAAGTTTATATAGTAATAATGTATACGTGATTAGTATTGTGTTTTACTAATTTAGTTTTTTTCTTTTCAGGTACGTTTTTATTCGGTGATGATGGCGGCTCGTGTTATACACAAAGGTTAGTTATGTTTTCTGACGAGTGTTAAGATGCCTGAAGAAATAAGTACTTATAATTACTTAATTACTTAATTGTTTTTTGGTGTTGATGTGTATTAATTTACTACTTATTAGGGTTTTTTCTACTTAGAAGCCTGTCAGGGTTTCTACCATTCTCCTGTTTTTTCTACCGCCTAGCAGCAGTGAGCCACTGATGTCTAAAGGGTAAGAATGCTAGTATAGTTACAGACATTCCATCTTAGATTTTAGAAGTGACCACATATTTGTGACCTTCTGTGCTTGAAGTTGAAAGCTGCTGCAGATAGGCTTGATAACTCATATGCAGCAGCTTCCAACTTCAAGCAATATAATAGACTGTAAGCATGTTTTCGCTCCAATACATAAATAGATAGATAACCTGATGAGAGGAGGGAGTCAATAGTTCAAGATATTATATAGGATAAACTATAGGGCTAGACAAATTTACGACCGTGCTTTGTGGCAGCTTATGGCACTGGGTGAACGTGGGCCTCAACCCAAGATTGCATCATAGGGGAGATATTTGCCATAGGTGCCACCTTTGACAGACGGTTGGGCAACCGCAGGTTTTTATTTTCTTAGTGCACCGAGTAGCGGCGGTGTAAGAATATCCAGAGTCACATATCGTCCCATGGGTGCCATAAGAGCTGACAGAGGGAAAGAAACCAGGAGGTGGGCAGCAACGTCTTTCTAATAACAATTAAAAAGCTTTTGCCGGACATAATATATTTGTATGTATGGTGGTGCCAGTAGTATTGAATTTAAAGACTCCCTAAATTTAATATTAATATCCATACACATTCTTATGTTTATCTCCATATAACGAAAACATGAACATCGTTATCAATAATCAATGTGTGACCTTACCACATTCTTGACTTATGACTTGTTTGGCTTAACACGTAAATAAAGTTTTCTTTGTTTGTATTGAACTAAATGGGTAAACTAACTTATCGTCGTTAGAATGTTATATTTAACTATCAAGGGTTTTTAAACTACATAAGGTAATAATAATAATAATTTATTGACACACACATAAGGAAAAGTTACACAATTCACAATTTTACAATTTTATTACATTTGATACAAAATAAGAAATGTGCAAACAGTGATCTTTGACTCCTGTGCTAGGAAAGCCTGTGTTACAGGAGTCAATGCTCTTCATATCTCTTGTCTATATTGTACATAATATGTTACCTACAGTGTACAAAAATTGTGTATGTGCTCCTATGTTGTGTGTACTCTTAAGTCGTGTGTGTGTGTGTGTGTGTGTGTGTGTGTGTGTGTGTGTGTGTGTGTGTGCGTGTGCGCGTCGTGCGTGTGCGTGTGCGTGTGCGTGTGCGTGTGCGTGTGCGTGTGCGTGTGCGTGTGCGTGCGTGTGCGTGCGCGTGCGCGTGCGCGTGCGCGTGCGTGCGTAATTTATAGGTATTAAATTTTCGTAAATGTTGAATATTACCTAATTTGTTATACACCCGTGAAGTCAACGCGGGATATTGACGCTTGGTAAACTCCGTACGAGTCCGTACCATGGGACATGTCTCTCTCCTTCGCTGAGACGTTGGCAAAGACGGCACAACTTCCCTATGGTACCTGAGAACTATAGATTTGTAGTATAATTGTCTCACAGTGAGAACCCTACAGTGTTGATACAAAGCGTGAAAGGGGTATTTAAAAGGGAGAAGACATAGCACTTTTAGAATGGCTCTTTGAGCTCTTTCCAGTCCCAGCATATGAGTCTTCGCTGCACCTCCCCACACTGCAATACAATACGTTATGACAGATTGGCAAAGAGCCTTGTACACATATAGGAGGAGGTTGCTATCTGCAATTTCTCTTAGGTTCTTAAAAATATAAATGAGCTTTCTTACTCTACTCGTGACATTTGAAATTTGACAGTTCCAAGTTAGCTTCTCGTCAATTGTCATTCCTAGATATCGCACGTGTTTAACCATTTCTAGCTCTTTACAACCACATTGTCTGCCAGGAAGTAAGGGTATTGTATTGCATGGGAAAGTGTGCATCTTGACTTTAAAGCTGCTGGAGGGTTTAGTAGCCTCTGTTATCCTGAAACATAGATATTTCGTCTTTTCTATGTTTAGCGATAGCAAACTATTTTCCAGAGCCTTCGAAACTTCACACAGTCCTCTCTCTGTAAGTTTTTGCACACCATCCCAAGTCTGATGATGAAATAGCAGGACAGTGTCATCTGCGTACATTAATAAATCAGCTCCTTCTATTTCAATGTTGCAGAGATAAATATCTAATTGGAATGCTGAAGGTGAGTGAAATGTTTTTAGAATCTTATATATAACTAATTTTTTCACAATATTTTGTTTGAAATATAATATATGACATATTAAGATACATATTTTATGCCTGGTAGAGCCATGATGTCGCTTTATTATTTTTGTTTTTGTAGCACGAATGGGTTGGATCGATAGGATAGGAAGGACTACGATCTCACAATATATCAGCGTAATATAGCAACTTTATGCTGCTGTGTTGTGTATGGTGAGTATAGTGAATCGGATACCATTATTATTGGAAACGAGGCATTCCATCGTAGTCCTCAGAGGTTTGATCCTTAATCAAAGATATCCTCAGGTGTGACAAAGCTTTTGCGTTTTGATCCGTAATCGGGGATAAATGTACCTAGATGTCTAAGGCCCACAGCATACACTCACCATGTGACTTGTTGCTAATTTGTCACGCTTATTCTATTTAAAAAATGGGCATGAATGAATGAAGTGGCAATGAATATTCTTTTTGGATATGAACAGATAAAACGTCTGAACTGTATATTTTGTGAACACTTAAACCCGGTGATATGTCACGCACTAATACTTGCATGCACCAATTATAAACTAAATAGCGCTAAAAAGAATACTAAAATTTAACTTTGTAATATAAAACATTATCGGGAACTACTAACAAAATTATCAACTATGGTATCTATTAACGACAGCATTCCAATTAGATATTACCATTGACAACACCAGACTATCTTTTCAAAAAATAAAATACTCAAGTTTTAGTAAAAAATAAACAGTCATCAGAAATTACGCATTGGGGAAGCAGCCATAACGACTCCCCAGTTCGATTTATGAAAACGGAGTTCGATTAATGGATTCTAGTCGGTCGTGAATTGATTAATTGTACCTCACCCTTATTGATGACCTAACGAAAATATATCGGATGTTTTTGTCGAAATTATTTTACTCGAGTCTTTGCAAGCTCTTGTTATAGCTTGCGTATCGGCTGGCCGTAAATCAAGTAATGCTAGATACCGACGTAACTATCAATTGTAGCCGTCCATTAGCTGCTAATGGGATTGAACTTTGGTATTATATTGTTTTTGAAATTAAGCTTAAGCTGCTTGTATTAACGTTGTGTTTACAATGTTCTTTGATATTTCGCTGTATTTGTTTTAATATGGAACTCTTAAATTGTAATCGAAAGTATATATGATTGAAATATTTGAAAATGAAATATATACAAACATAATTTAAAAGGTAACAATAGATAATATGACTTTCGAGGCGAGGTTAATGTCAAACTGAACGGCCGACTTTCATATTACGTGTCGAAAAACACCCCCTTTTTTTTTTTCTTTTTTTTGGGGGAGGGGGGTAGCTTGCTGCCCCCCCCCCCCCCGGGGGCGGCCATAATTTCATAATTATCATCATTATAGTTAACGTAGTGAATCTATTCTCTTTGATTATAGTTCGCCAATTCATTGTTTATACGATTAGATGCCAGTAGATGGCGATAATATGGAGCGTCATGCAACACTGTTCACATGTCGTATTCACACATGACTATGGGTGTATACCCCTATTTGCGATAACAAATAAAGTTTCAGCCACATATACCGAACATAAGAAATCATTACTGATGTGCGATGCGACACAAAATTAATGTCCTGCGGTTTGTGAATAAAAAATAATTTAGATACCTGGTGCCTGGCGATATGTCGAGGACGCAACGTACCGCTGTCGCGTCGCATATATATTTTTTTAATTTTATAGAAAAGTTTAACAAACGAGTACACAGTCCACCTGATGGTAAGTGGGTCCATAGACAATTACGTTTATCCCCGACTAAGAATCAAAATGCAGATGCGTTGTCACCTCTGAACTTCTCCCGAACAAGCCGGTTTCCGAAAAGGCTTCAGTACCATAGACCACATACATACCCTGCGGCAGATTGTACAGAAGACTGAAGAGTACAATTTGCCACTTTGCCTGGCGTATGTGGACTATGAGAAAGCCTTTGATTCCGTCGAAATTTGGGCGGTGCTGCAGTCCCTTCAGCGGTGCCAAGTTGACTGTCGGTATATTGAAGTGCTGAAGTGTTTGTACAGTAGGGCTACGATGGCTATCCGAGTACAGAACCAGAGCTCGAAACCTATCCAACTGCAGAGAGGTGTAAGACAGGGTGACGTTATATCCCCGAAACTCTTCACCGCTGCTTTGGAAGACGTTTTCAAGCTACTGGACTGGAAAGGATACGGTATTAACATCAATGGCGAGTACATCACTCACCTTCGATTTGCCGACGATATAGTCCTTATGGCAGAATCGCTGGAGGACTTAAGCACTATGCTCAATGACCTCAATAGTGCCTCCCAACGGATAGGTCTTAAGATGAACATGGACAAAACAAAGATTATGTTTAATGTCCATGTCACACCTATGCCGGTAGTTGTTGGGAGCACTATGCTCGAAGTTGTTGACGAGTACGTTTACCTGGGACAAATAGTCCGACTAGGTAAGTCCAACTTCGACCGAGAGGTCAATCGACGGATTCAACTCGGCTGGGCAGCGTTCGGGAAATTACGACATATCTTCTCGTCAGGTATACCTCAATCTCTGAAAACTAAAGTGTACAACCAGTGCGTGTTGCCAGTGATGACTTACGGATCAGAGACGTGGTCCTTCACTGCTGGCCGTATGAGGACGCTCAAGGTCGCTCAGCGAGCTATGGAGAGGGCTATGCTCGGAGTTTCTCTGCGTGATAGACTCAGAAATGAGGATATCCGCAGTAAAACCAGATTGACCGACATAGCCCAACGGATTAGTAAGCTGAAGTGGCAATGGGCCGGCCATATAGCTCGAAGAACCGATAACCGATGGGGAAGAAAGGTTCTCGAGTGGCAGCCTCGTACCGGTAGGCGTAGTGTAGGGCGACCCCCCACTAGATGGAGTGACGACCTGGTAAGATATGCAGGAAGTCGATGGATGCAGGTGGCTCAGGACCGTGCTTTGTGGCATTACTTGGGGGAGGCCTATGTTCAGCAGTGGACTTGTGAAGGGCTGTGATGATGATGATGATGATGATGATGTCACCTCTGAAGATTGAGATGGAATGCCTCGTTTCCAGTAAAAAGGTCCTCCAGCTGCTATTTTACGCTTATGCTCTGTGAGTGTGGTCCTTCCCCTGTCAAGCCGACCATGCAACGTGGTTCTATCCCGTAAAAAGAAAAAGTTATTTAAAAATACTATGCGCTCGATGTCGGCACAGTTTGCCGAACGTTTCAATCGCTTCCGTACCAACCAATCAGAAAACAACTCAATTAGAACCTGTCTGCGCAGAATATATTGCTGCGTATGATACCTTGCTGAATTGGTCCAATACATACAAATGTTGTCGAAGTGGTCCAATTCGGCACGGCAAGAAATAAATTAAATTTTAATTGGTTAAATATTACTTCTTATTATACTACTGTTTCAAAATCTGGCTCCTCTAAACCGAAAAGGAAACTACGTAAGAAACAAGGTTGATATATTGTTCACCATTTTTAACAGTCAAATATAATGTAAGTTAATATATAAGTATATATCATATAAAAAAATTGCAGACCTGTTAGTAACTGAATTGCTGAATACGCCAAGTATTCTATGATAAATAATTCATTGTCATTCAAAGCATACCTGAGCAACAAGGAATGTAGTGGAAATATATATAATATGCAAGTACCCTCTAACGTATTTCTGTTTGCGGTCCAAAGGATATACGAGAAGTCAAAAAGTTCGCGGCATTAAAGGAAAAGGGGGTGAAATGAAAAATGAAATTATTTTTCCTTTTTAAAATATTCTCTTTTAACTCTTTTTTACTTTCGAAAACAAATTTTTTTGTCAAGGCCCTCAAAATAGGCATAAATTGCCGACTTCAATTCTTTGTCATCCGTAAAATTCTTTCCCGATGCTCTTTTGTCATATTTGGTAACAAATAATATTTCGAAGGGCTTGATCTAGACTATAGGAAGGATGGATTAAAATTTCTAAGCCGCATTTGTGTAAGGAGTAAGATAAGAAGTAAGTAGTCCATTTATTCTAAAAGAGCGTGGCTGACGCCTGCACAACGAGCGTTCTACCCAAAATCTGACAACGTGCGTCTGGGATGTGTACAGATGTGTCGGACTAGATAGTAAACGCGCGTTAACAAAACGCCTAATGTGTACTTGCTCTAAGTGTTGAAAAAGTCTTTGTTTATGTATATAATGACATATAGATGAAATTATATTGTTTAACTAAGCGGACCGATAGGCTGCATCGTAAAAAATGTAATTTTGGCGAAATAATGGTTGATTAATTTGTTCTCATAAACTTGGTATTGATTTAATAAAAATCTTAAAATTGTACGTTACGTTCCATAATAATTGACCATCGTTACAGTTACACAAACGGGCCACAAAACGAATAAAAGCGATTAATCTAAAAGCTCTATACTCGTACACCAGTTTGAGCTCTGTTAATTGGAAGCAGTTTCGAGTAGCAATCCCCTCGGATTCAATTTCCCTACACACCGTAGGACGTACACTCCGATGTTAACTATGTACGTCCAATTTAGTCTTATGTCACGTACATATACGTTACGTAGATTCGTACGATTCACATATATAGAAGTCGTTCGTGATTGTTTATTTCAATTTAATTTTATGTTTTTAGAGCACCTATTATCAAGCCGATGAAGTCTTTTAACTTTAAAACCTATACTACGTTCAATACGTTTATTCAAATTCACAAGCTACAGGTTCTATATCTTTAAAATTTTGAACGGTGCAGTTAACGGTGAGTTACTAATCCCTTATCAACTTATCATATATTTATTCCATTAGATAACTTGTTTGTTGGTAAAACTTAACCTATGTTTGTAGCAAAGTGTGTGGTTTAAATACATTTTATTTATTTATTTATTTTTGTTTTTATATAGTAAAAGTACGTATAAATATATAAAAGAAAATGATAAATATACATAAATACACTTTGAATATAGTAAAATAAATAAGTAAAGTTATATTATTTTATTATTAACTGTCTCACCCAATTTAGTAACCATAGACCGCAGGCCTTATCATCACGTAATAGGTACGATCAATAGGGTAATGATCATTAGGTCCCGGGTTAAGCCTAAAATAGTATTTCGGGTTTTTTTGTTTAAGGAATACTGGTCAGGGGAAGGTTGGAGGTGTTTGGCCCATGTGTCTCGGGAAGCCCACAAAGACGTTACTGCGCCTAATATCTCTCCGGCCATCGGACTAGAGTGAGATAATAGCCAGTGCATGTGCACTCTTGCGCACTGTAATCCTGTCTTGAGCTGATGGTAAGTCTCCGTTGAGACTGATCGCTGTGACCGAAGTGCAGTCTGAAGAACTTATTTTTATGGAAATATAGTCAGAAATACTACGGCCATCTTTTACGTTTTTAATTGAAAAGAAGTTTACTTATCTATTTCTACAGCCAAGCAGCATTGTGCTTTTTTTATAGGGTAAAGGAAATTTTATGGGATAAACCTAATATTTACGTGGTAGAGCCACGCTGTAGCTATACTATGGATGTAGCATGAATGGGTCGGCTCGACCGGGGAAGGACCACGCGCACACAGAATACCAGCGTAAAATTAAAGCTTAATACTGCTTTATTTCGTATGGTGTGTGGAGATTCAGAGACCCTGTTTTACTGGAAACGAGGCATTTAATCTTAGTCCTCAGTGTGACAACGCATCTACGTTTTGATTCTTAATCGAGGATAAATATAGATGTAAAATGTAGATCGGCCACAGCATCCAGCAACCATCAGGTGGACTGTGTGCTCGTTTGTCACCCTTATTCTATATAAAAAAGAAAAAGGTGGGAAACGAGCACACAGTCCACCTGATGGTAAGTGGTTGCTGTGGCCTTACCTCGATTACAAATCACAGAATAAATAATATTACCCCGTGAGGACTAAGATAGAATGCCTCGTTTCCAGTAAGGGTCTCAGTTTCTCTACACTTATCATACGAAACGGAGCAGAGTTAATCTGCTATTTTATGCTGGTATTCTGTGCGAGTGTGGTTCTTCCCCGGTCGAGCCGACCCGTTCGTGAACGTAAATATTAGGTATACTATTTGTGTTACAATTTACAGCACTAATACTGTGTTCGAGTTGAAATTGTAAGTGAATTAGTATATCAGGCTGTGAGGTAATTCATCTTAGTCAACCCCTCCCCCCTCCTCCTCCATGTGACAATGCTTCTGCGGCCTTCTGAAAATTGGTGGCAGGTGGTCATGGGCACTTACTACTAGATGAACTGATAGCTCGTTTATCATCCTAATATTTTGTGTGATAAGGGTATTAAACTTTTTAATTAAATTAAACTCAACATTTCAGTGAAAGACATCAAGGATACAAATTGTACCGTCATTATTGTACTGTACTGATACCAATTATTGAAATGGCTTTTTCTGATTCGCTTAAAACCTTATTTCAACCAGCTTAAACATTGTTCTGAAATCATGAAATATTTCTGGTTCGCAGCAAGCGATATTATTACCGTAATAATTCCGATATTATGCTAGGCTTGTATTGAGCAGTATGAGCGGGAACAAGTCACACGAGCGGTAATTATTACGTTAGTTTCCGGAGTTGGAGAGCAAGTAATTAAATTTCGTGGCGAGAAAATTGCCTTTGTTCGGATCCATCTCAAGAATGCGGTTTTCATAATGTATTTTATAATACGTGGTAGATGTTTATGATCATTTACAGTTTACGTGTTATTACCACATATTTTCACTGCGTTTATATTGCTAAAATATTTTTTAATGTGGGACATAAACCGTGTGTCTATCTGGGTTGGTCACCTCCTTACTTATTTTTGTTGGAAGTGCTATGCCCAAGTATGAAGGATAAATGGGTAAGCATATTCACAGGCTTTTGTGTGTGGTAGTAGTAGTTGGTAGTCTATCTTCGTCCGCAAAAGTAAAAATACGTCACTGCATTATTTACTGATGATCACTATCATCATCATTACAGCCCTTCACAAGTCCACTGCTGAACATAGGCCTCCGCTAAAGTATGCCACAAAGCATGATGATAATGGGAGCGTTTGGCAGAAAAAAGCGCTAACAAGCGCTTGTAAGCAAAATGGCAATCGTAAGCGGTAAGCGCTGTCAAATCGTAAGTAGCTATTTTCCTCCAGGACACGAAGTTAGTTTTAACCGAGGAACCTAACCTAATTTAAATATATTTTTGTAAAGTATTCATATTAAAAACTTACCAATCATGAATTTTTAATAACATGTATATGTCTATTCATGTCATTATATTACTTAAAACTAATATTGCACAAAACAACTTATAAACTCTACTTCAAAACAAACAAATTAAATAAGCAAAATGGCGGATTGTTTCAGCGCTACTGAAGTAGCAATCGTGTCCTGGCCGAAAACTATTTTAGCGCCTATAAGCGCTTGCTAGCGCTTTTTTCTGCCAAACGCACCCAATAATTATTGATGCTAATAATAGATAATGGCCTGCATCAGCTTTTTATCAACAGCATTTGTCAATCTAACATTTGGTGGATGGTGTACTGTGATATGCGTCGTTTCCAGTATAATGGGTTACTGGTTCTCTATACTCGCCATAGGAAGCACAACAATATTAAGATGTTATTTTACGCTGATATTCTCTGGGAGCATGATCTTTCCTCGGTAGTACCTACTCTTCCGTCGCCAACCATAATATAGCTGTAATATAGATCGTCCACATAAGAAAAAAAAAGTAAGACGCTAAGACAAAAGTTGCCTTCAGGAGTAACGTATTACGTTTATTTTCTGAATAAACTTTACTTATGTATTTTTGAATATTCAGCCCAGTAGCATTGTGTTGAATTGTCATTATTTCTAGTAAAACTTATTCAGAAGGTGTCCGCAGTGTCTTCCACTCTTCTCCGCAGTATATTCAAAGCGCAGGAATACAAAATGTGATATATTTTCATTTAAATTCATGAGTTCATACGAGTCGGGTGTTAAAGTTATGTAAAATATAATACAGTGGAAAGATTTCCGCACAATTTTATTATTTGTTTTTTCCTTTAAAGAAGACTTCCAGTCAAATTGCTTAGAAGGTAGGCAGAGACTACGGGTTTCCATTTGGCACGATCCTAGCCTACCTCTTCCACGTTCATTAATTTAGGTACACACATTCTCGTCGTTATTCGGATTAGTAACCTGAAGTGGCAATGGACCAACCATATAGTTCGAAGAACCGACAACCGATAGGGAAGAAAGGGTCACGAGTGGCAGCCTCGTACCGGTAGGCGAAGTAGAGGGCGACCCCCCACTAGATGGAGTGACGACTTGGTGAGACATGCAGGAAGTCGATGGATGCAGGTGGCTCAGGACCGTGCTGTGTGACATTCCTTGGGGGAGGCCTATGTTCAGCAGTGGACTTGTGAAGGGCTGTGCCTGTGATGATGATGATGATTATGTAATGACATTCTATTCTTTTGCGGGTACTTATAATTAAGCTTATTTTCAATGTAACGCCAATTTAACCGTTGAATCGTCTAAGACGTTCGTAAGGTTTTCTTTGTTCTTGTTTTGTGCTTTATATATTATCATCTTCATTTTCACTTTTGAGGATTGGTTAAATACTTGTACTTGTTTCACAATATTACACATAATATTTACAATATACTTTAAAAGTGTATAAAGTCAGATGTAAATATTATATGAAGCCATGTAGTTAGTAATTCTTACTACCATTTTGTTTCTTAATGAAAAGTACCCGGATGACCGAGCTTTGCTCGGTTTTTTTTTTTGAAATTACATTTAGATACAAATTACATACTGATGAATAATATTTTTTGATCTTATTGACATAATAAAACCCCCAAGACAGAAAAAATTTTTATTTTTTTTTTTTTTTTTAACCCCCCCAAAAAAAAATTTTTACAACAAAAAAGAAAAAAAATTAATTTTCCCTTTTTTTTTTTTTTTTTTTTTTTTTTTTTTTTTTTTTTTTTTTTTTTAAAAAAAAAAAAAAACTGAACTGGTTATTTGAATAAAAAATCATGAGTGCAATTAGTTTAATTAAAATTTTCGTATTTTTAAAAAATACTAAAAAAGATGGCACCAAATAATAGATTTTCTCACAAAAGAAGGTAACTTGAAAAAAAAATGAAAAAAAATCGGACCGGAGACAGGACGCGAACCAAGGCATTACGATATCGCGACCGCTCAATATCCACTTGAGCTATTACGATCATTAACACAATGTCAAAATTTACCTTCTTATATTGTAGCAGTTTTTCATTGCCTGAAAACATGTACAAAAAAAACATTTTCTAAAAATAAATCCTAGCTAGATCGATTTATTGCCCCCGAAACTCCCTGGACACTAAATTTTATGAAAATCGTTGGAGCCGTTTCCGAGATTACGATTACCTATATATATGCAAGAATTGCTCGTTTAAAGGTATAGGATAGGATAATAACTGCTCAAGCTACTCAGAAAACACAACAGAAAACGCAACACTAACTTGCGTGTAATGTCACTACCATTAAGTGTTAAACAAATATATGTTTGGACTTAAGACAAAGGAAAGGAGGAGGCTTACAGGTTCAGTTATGCTAGCCGCGTTGTGAATGAAAAACTCTTTGTCCATGAGTTTTCTTACGGATTTACAACTGATAAAAAATGGTCAACTATTTTAAATTCTATTACGCTACAAAGAAAGAAGGAAGTCGTTCAAATAATTTGTAATATAAGTAATTTAAAAATATAAAATCGTATTAATAATAGTTATTTCAGCCGTTTAGTTCTTTTTACTCGTTGTCGATGTCGATGATATGATAGTAATGAGTTGTATTGATTGATTATGATTTTTATATTTGATGATGATGATTTTCATATTGTCTTTGGACTTGTAAATTATGTTGGTGAACGATCAGTTAACGTTTCTGTGTTCTATTCTATTTTATGATTTAAGAAACTCATGGATTCGTCCCCTGTTTCAATCCAATACCCCACTTCCAGGTTACATCAGAACGTAAATCCACAACATAGCCTTTTTTAACTCTTTAAGAGTTTTTTAATATTTCATCTCAAAGTTTTAAACATATTGCAATATATTATAAGAACGAGTACACTAATACTACTGACTTCAAAGTAAAAACGGAATAAAAAAGGAGAACTTACTAAAAAGGGTAGTGCAACGTTTAATGTTTTATGCTTTGTGTGCACATGCTTCATAAATTATAAACAAATGTTATATAAGGTCATTCTATTTTTATCACATTGTATTTCCTTAATCTTCGAGCTCGGAAGCTACTCCATCCTTAATTAGAAAGATAACATCTTTACCCCGAGGCCGAATCTGGCCGCGATGTTAGTCATTGGAACGAGAAAATGAGAGCGAACTATTTGTTCCGTCAATTATGTTAAGGTCTTCAACATGACAGTAATTAATTTTATGTCGAATTAAAAACAATTTCACGTGTCAGAAAAAAAAGAAGCATTCTTGACGTAACTTTAAAATTAACATCCGTACAATAGTGCGGTTACTGGCCTTTTGGCAACCTTAGGAAATTTATTATAAACTACATACTAAACGCAGGTGCTTGGTTAAAATTTGAAATTTTCTAATAAAGGCTAGTTTTAAGGGTAAATAGGAAAGTTGAATAATATTTTTGAGATCTAGTGGAGTTCCAATTAAAATTTTTTATAGCATTGGGTGACAAACGAGCACACAGTCCACATAATGGTAAGTGAATGCTATGGCCCATATACATTCCCATTTATCTTCAACTAAGGATCAAAATGCGAATGCGTTGTCATGCCTGAGGACTAAGATGGTATGTCTCGATTCCAGTAAAAAGGATATTCGGTTCTCTACACTAACCATACGAAACACAGCAGCATTATCCTGTTATTTGACGCTGGTATTCTGTGAGAGCGCTGTCCGGTCCCGGTCGAGCCGACCCATTTGTGCTACAACTATAATTTAGCTGTAGCGTTAGTCTAGCACGTAAGAAAGTTATTTGAAGCATCTCTTTCTAAGTGTATTCTGTAATGTAATTCATAATTTTGCGTACAATTTCATTTCACTTTTATACGCATGAAAATTGTACGCTATGTTGTTGCCAGCCGTAGATATATCTAAAAGTATTTATACTTGTTTAAAACATTGTCCTACATAAACGCTAAACATTTATTTTCTGTCCCCAATTTTTGATGAATATTCTTTTATTACTAAGTATTTGTTCTTTTTTTAACTAGATATAAAAACATTGCTATTTACTAGACCGCTGAGATGTTTTCGGGCAACTTTTCGCTTTAAAGTTTATTAGTCATATTTTATGCGTGAAGAAAGAATGAGCAGATTTGAACGAGTTCAGATGGGCATTGTTAAATGTTGACTCGATTATTCTAATGACGGTCTATCAATAAACGGCATCAATTGAAAGTAATTACAATTGAGTCCAATGTCTCTATTCTAGTTTTTGTTGAGATCCCGCTAGTTCATTATCTACTACAATACCATTGTTCATTGAGGACGATATCTTCTTGTAGCGGGGTGAGAATGAATAGACACAATTTCGTATTGCTTCAAGTCTGTTTCCGTTATTCCTGGTTCATTATTGTAAGATGAAATTAATTTGTTAGATTAAAAATAATCACTAAAATTATGCATTGACTAACTGTAAAATTCGCTAAATTCCTAAGCCCTCCGTACACAAAATACCTAAATCAGAGAAGGGGTTCAGCGACTAAAATGCGAGGAATTTAATAAAAAAACATCAACGAAAAAATGGTTTATTAAATTAAACAATGTGTAATGCGCCGTTTTGGTATTATTCAATTATTTTCAAAGTAAATCTGACAAATGAATTTGATACAGAACTGTAATATGTATGTCTGTATATTATTTATTCTTTCATAACAATTAAACGCATTATTAATGACGTATACTAAAGTTAGTCCCATTTTTTATCCGTTCGAGGCTTGCGTCGGATCATTTCATTTTTTTTTTTGGAAATATTTATTATATATACCTATGCTCCCATACAAAAATGTAAAGACCTAAAATAAGATGAGAGTCCTTCTTCTTTTTCTTTATCGGCCTGTCAATGTGCACTTGTGAGTTGGAAAATTGGAAATTGAATCAACATTGAATCAACTGGAAACAGTCCTCACTATTCGTATGTAAGTTTTCCGTGACCGTCACGCTTGGCAAGCGGATTGACGACCGCCGCGCCGGTCTGGGAATTTTACGTCCAACGTAGCTGAGGTAGATATACCACCACCTATCGGAAGCCATGAGATCTTTCTGGCGTTTCCCGTAGTCGCCTCTTTAGACGCCCATGGGATGAATTCTCTTAGGTCACCGCCACAGGACACACTTCTAGTTATAAGAATAATGTCCTCCAGAACGAATTTCGGTGATGGATGTATATTCTTACACCGCCACTACACGGATTAACAAAGTTAGTAATACATTACAATACTATGTAATACAATTTTATTTAAATAAGTATTTAACAGTATCCAGTACAGCAATTAAAATCAACACGCACGTTGTTAATTGAGATGATTACGGAAGTTCCTCTTAAAATGGGTTTGTGTTCTGTTCAGCATTGAACTAAAAATCATTTCCTTTATTTTTAGGTCGATATAGGCTTTTTTGCCGCGTACAATGAAAATGTCCTAGTTAAAACATTTGAATTTCACTGAACATGTAAAGACATGCTTTTGGATTAGTTCCAAGGAAAAGCGAATACAATTAAGATATCGTTAAATCCGACCTTGTACTGTTATTTTTTTAAAGGTTTATTGCGAATGAAAATATTTCTACTTTTTACTCACTCGCGGAAGTTATTTTTACTGGTTATATCAATCTGACAAGATTTACGTTGACAACTGTTAGCAATAAATTAAAGCTTTTCACTATTTACACTGAATTCAATCTCTGTCTCATCGTAATATCGCACAAAATACACAACCATGTATAGGACTATTGTTTTTAATAGTATACAGGTGACAAGCGAGCACACAGTCCACTCGATGGTACTTACCGTGCTGTGGTCCATAGATATCTACATCTGTTTTTGATTAAGAATCAAAATGCAAATGCGTTATCACCCATGAGTACTGAGATGGAATCTACACTCACCATTCGAAACACAGCAACATTAATTTACGCTGGTATTCTGTGACAGTATTTTCTTTCACCAAAACTCAACACACAACAATTTAAAATTGTGACTGAAATCAATTAGTAAGTTTTCAATACTCAGCACGCGGGCCACGCAGTTGTGTCAATCCATAGCTGACAGGTAGCTACATTAACACTGTTAATGCTATATATATATATATATATATATATATATATATATATATATATATATATATATATATATATATAATCGGTGTTAATTTATTATAATTAGCATTTAGGCTTGTATTGTTTCATCGTAAAAGCGGAGTGAATCTGACAGATGGTGTTTTGTTAAACATAGTATATATCGTCCGTGAACTTCTGATACCTCCTAACTCGCATTTTTTCGCAAAACCTTTTTTAACGCCATCGTTTGACAGAGATCAGAACCAATAGAATGCATTAACCTCCTAAATAAAATACTTGTTTTTTTGGTCACAATCCGTTCGGAGAAATACCTTCTAAATTTTGCCGCCCTATTTTTGCTGGAAATTTCTCCTAACTAACAGTTTGCTCGAAGCGCGTACACGGCTATTTAGTATTCTGGCGTTTGGCATTTAAAAGTATTTTTTTTTTGGTATTTTTATCACTTCGTTGGTATTTACATTAGTGTTATAGCTAACTGAAGGTGTTTCACTGATTTTGTTTCATAAAGTAGGTACGTATATTATTATTAGCTATGATTTATTTCAGGTTAAAGTTTTTTTGTCAGATAGGAGTAATTTCTTTGAACACTTTTTACTTCAATTTGGTAAGTTATGTTTTCAATTAATGCAGTTAGAAGAAATTTCTTAAAAGTTTAGTACTTACTTTTACCTTCTTAAATATCTACGATCTTTTAACCTGTCTGAGGAGTACGATCATAAATTATTTGGTATTTTGTGCAGTTAAAAGATAACTTATTTATTTCAGATTTTGTCATAATGGCATCAAGAAACAGAGCACATGCACTCGTTAATATAATTTGCAATCCAACTGAACCAGAGAATATGGCATCCACGTCTCATACACCTGTTTCTGTTTTGGTAAAGAATGTCCTAACAGAACCACATTCTTTTGAAAGGATTGAATCTCAGTTAGGGGAAATTTTACTAACTGCAGACAATGACCTCATTCAATTAGAAGACCTAGTGGCGCTTGACTCACCGTCGCTATTAGAAACACCGTCTCCGAGGCCAACTTCACCACCACCTGTGAGAGATGCTTGTGAGGAATTTTCGCCTGATGACGACAGCGATTACGAACCACCCAATGATCGTGGTGCTTTAAGTTCGGATTCAGAAAATATCCCTCCTAATGAAGAGACTCTGCAAACGAACGAAGAGGTAGTTCACTTTGGAGATATGTTTGAAGGCCGACGTAGACAGAGACTAGCTCAACCCGAAAGTTGGAAGAAAAGTATTACTAAACGGTTAAGGATGGAGGGGAAAGAGTATGTCGGTTACAAAAGACCAAAGGGTGAGAAAGTACAAAGCCAAATTCGAAACCAAAGGGTCCTTGGCCCTAAATGCAATTCAGATTTTTGTAGAAATAGTAAGTTGAGATGTTGTGATGAAGTAGGGGATGAGGACAGAGAGAAGATATTTCGACAATTCTGGAGCAATATGGACTGGCATCAACAAAAAGTGTATGTTGCTAACAACATAACTTTTCAGGGAAAAGGTAGGCAGACATCAATAAATTCGAGAAGAGCTGGTACTTTCGTTTATTTTTTTCCAGTGACTAATTCTGTAGATGGAACCACAACTAAGAAGCGTGTGTGCCGTGAAATGTTTATTCAAACTTTGTGTATTGGAACATTTTCAGTTCAAAATTGGGCAAAAAAAAGGAATAAGTGGCATGCATCTATCTGAAAAAACTAATAATCGTAACCGTCGTCCTAAAGCGCAATTGTCTCAAAGACTTGACATTCTCGATAACTTTTTCAATGTATTACCTAAAAAGCCGTCGCATTACAACCGTCATAACACTACCAAAGTCTACTTGGAACCAATTTATCGCAACGCCACTCACTTATACAATACTTATAAACAATACTGCTCAGAAAAAAATGCAGATCCTTACGCTAGAAATAAATTCAATCAAACTATCAAATCGAAGAATATAGCTATCCACACAATAAAGAAGGACATGTGTGATGTTTGTGTAGGTCATCAGAGCGGTAATGTAAGCGAAATTGACTACCAAACACATCTAAGAAGAAAAAATCGAGCCCGTGAAGAAAAATCTATGGATAAAAATGAGGCGATCAAGGGAAACTGCATAGTTTTAACAATGGATTTACATCGGTTAAAATGTGTCCGTTTATCACAGCTAGTGCTGTTTACTATAAAACAAAATTATGTGTACATAATTTTACCATCTATGATTTAGCATCTCATGAGTGTACATGTTACTGGTTTACAGAAACTGAAGGTGATCTATCAGCGTCTACCTATGCGTCATTTATTATTGATTATTTGACCCGCCATAGCCTTCCCAAACATCTACCCATAATAATATACTCAGATGGCTGCACAAGCCAGAACCGAAACAATATATTATCGAATGCTTTATTAAATTTCTCCATGCAACATCAAGTGGCTATAATACAAAAATATCTTGAAGTCGGACACACGCAGATGGAAGGAGATTGTGTACATAGCGCTATAGAAAGGAAATTGAAAAATAGGCTAATCCACTTACCAAGTGATTACCTGTCGGTTACCAAAGAAGCTCGCAAAAATCCTTGTGAGTACGAAACTGTAATGGTAGACTATACATTTTTCAAAAACTATTCGGCTCCTGAAACATGGCGCTACACTTCGATCCGACCGGGACGCAAAGCTGGAGATCCAAAAGTTACTGATATAAGGGCTATTTTTTATGACAACACATGCCTGATTAAGTTTAAATTGGACTTTGACTCCGATTGGGATAGCCTCCCTCAAAGGGTTAATAAAATTTCCATCATAAGAGAGTACGCATCCCTGCATAGGAATAGAATACCTATCACATACCAAAAATATAAACATTTACAGGAGCTAAAGTCTGTTATCCCATTGGACTGTCATTCCTTTTACGACAGTTTACCTCATAATGAACATTAACATTCCTAATGTTACCTTAGTATTAGAAATATCATTTAACATGCTGGATAAATGATGCGAATTACTTGCTAAGATTATTTTAAGTTTTATAAAAACCTCAAAGATTTGAAATAATTTTAAGAATGTTAATTAATTTTTAAAGCAACCTTTTTCAAGACTGTTTAAGTTTAAGTTTTGTTTCTCATATTTTTATTAAAGTCTGATTGTGATTTTGTAACATTTCCCTTTAGCAACATAAATAAATATTATATTTCTGTATTTTATTGTTCTTCCTTAGTTCAAAATTTAAGTTAGATGCACACTTTGGGGGTTGATTTCTCCTAAGTAACTAAAGGAAATATCTCCTATCTGACTTTGGTATTGAATTCGAAAACTTAAAACTCCTAACTAACATAAAACAAAAAAAAAACAACAGCACTAACTTTATTTAATTATAATTAATAAAATGACATAAAAACCGACCAACTACTTTTTTGTTTTATAAAAAAACATCGTGAAAAGGAAATAAATCAGTTTTATGGCCCTACTGTAAAATTTGTTTGTAGGTAGATAGGAGATCTCAGAAGTTCACGGACGATATGGAACCGTCCAACCAAATTTCCTCGATTTTTCCATACACCCCAAGCTTAAGGGAAGCATAAGGTCCCCTAGTTTAGAAAATACATATATTCAGAAGCGACGTGTGTGAAATGATGATATACATGAAAGCACTATCAGCATCAGTTTAACGCAAGTCAGCAAACTATAATAATTATATCGTGGGAGCCAGACGTACAATTGACGTGATTAATGCATTGCGCATTTAGCTATTGTCCGCTACCGCGTAGCAACGGCGCGCTACGTAATTTCCACTTGAGACAGTCTACTACCGATTAGACGCATACTCGTAATTACAACTTGAGCTACATTTATGGGACAGGAATATATTTATCCTTTTTTATTTCGTACATTTTACAAAAAAAAAAAACTACCGAACTTACTGAAAAAATATAATGTATAGACTATTTTACCATATATTAAAGACATGGCTGATTTCAGCAATAAATATTTTTCAAGTAAAGCATAAGAGCAGTCGCTCGTTCCGGCTATCGTGATTGATAATTCTCTAATATGACGAGATCGAGAACAAGATAGATTTGAATGTAGTATTTATATCAGAGATGCAAATAATTGGATGGTTGATGCCATCATTAAGAGCCAATAAGCTTTATTAGCTTAACAAAAGCTAACCTTTACCCCTAACCTAACAAATATACCTAAACTGTAATCGAATGATATAAGGGTAGATACTCGTTGAGACTCTGGTTGTCCGAAGGTGTAAGAAAGAATGAAAGCATAAATTTGAGTTTCGGATTAACACTGAGAAATGATCAGAGGTTATTACCTAAACTAAATAACAAAAACATTAAAACGTTTCCTAATGCTTAACTTATGGGTACACATTCACACCTAAAGTATTTAAAATGCTGGGTAATGAAAGGAATTATTGTTAAGCTAACTTAAAAGCACAGGCCTACTTTCTTAAAGGGTTATTGAGTTCACACGATATTTTCTTTCCCCGCCGAGCACTTGGTAAATCAGCACTAAAAATTACAAATTCTTCGTGTACAATGAAATTTACAGTAAAAGGTTAAACCACAGCTACCGCGCCATCTCCATTTGTGTCTTTTGACTTCATTTATTTACAAAAGTTTTAACTCTTCAAATATTAATTAAACATAAATGACTTCGCGAAAATATAATTAAAGCGCTCCACAGTTTTATTACACATACATTTCCTCTCTTTGTGTAAACATTGTAAAATTAATTAATGTATACTCGAGGCAGAGCGCCCAGCAACCGGGGCGTGGAATGTGCGTACGCCCTCCGTTTCCGTAATAAAGCATTTCGCGACACATTTCCTTACAGCCTGGCCACGGGACATTCGCCGTAGCGAATATTCGCGCGGCGCGAACGGCGAGGCGTCTAGCGACTAAGATGTATAGAAATGTATGGAGCAAGCCACGCGTAGCGGCGAGTGGCGATGCGACCGGCGAAATTTACCGGGCGAATCGCGCGGGCGACTGACGACGCGGCGGGTGAATGAAACAAATGTAATGTATGAATCAGTGCGGTGCAAGCCACGGAGTCGGGCGGCTGACGCGGCGGCAGACGCGGCGAATAGTATAGGGAACAAAATATTTTAGTTGTTTTCGCCGCGAAAAATGCCGGGCCGACAAAAACAACTTAAAATTCTATCCGCATTGACTTTTATCTCCAATTCTGGTTGAATATTAACAAGAACATAATCGCTGGTTTCGACACTCATTTTGCTATTTACTCGAAATTTTTTTCTAGATGCATTCTATTTGTTGTGGAATTCTCCATCTATAACGCAATTCCTATTCAAATCATGTACTCCACAATCTCTTCCAAATATTATGTCGTGAATCAAAAAACAATTACTTTCTAAGCAATGTCGATATAACTTAGATAAAGACATTTCACTCTCGGCCTATCTGGTCGCTGCGGCAAACGTGAATTCCCGTGGCCCTCAAATCGCGCCGCGCGAATTTTCGCCCCACCTGTCGCTTCGCCGTTCGCGCCGCCGTTCCCCGTGGCCAGGCCGTTAGTTGGAATGCGGAAGCATCGTTTATCAAACATATGTTTTGTATTTTCCAAATAAACGAATTTTTATATGGTCTAATTCTGAGTAGAATTAGTATGTACAATGCATTTAAAATTCACAGAATCGTCATCATCATTACAAGCCAGACTGAAGTCCGGCAATCAAAGTGTAGGTCTACTCCATTGATCGCCACAAACTATGGTTCTAAGACTGAACTGAGCTTCGAAAACTGATATATTTCGCTGAGCGTAAACTACTTGATCAGACTATCATCTATTAAGAGGCTGTTTAGCATTTCTCCTACTCACCTTTTACGGCGCCACCACACGGTTTGATAGAATCCGTTAGCCACCTACGCGCTGATAATAGTATCAAGTTATTTTGCAAAACGAGCACACATCCTACCAAAAAGTATGTCTCTTATCTTGCCAGTAAGCAAGTTTAAATAAAAGGCTTGTGTTAATATGTAATAAGAAAAAAAAACTCAAGGGATTGGTAAAATTTTTAATTTATTGTTTTTGTAACTTTACACTATACAACCTGCAACCTTTCATATTGTATTTTTCTATTTATACTTTCATGCACGAAGATGGCGGACTTAGTCCCAGTCAACCATTAGGCTAAAGATAAACATATAAGAGGCGGTGCAGCAATAATCAATATAGAAAGGGTTAAAAAATGTATAATTTACTTTTTTTAAAGTCTCGCTGGGTTTCTTGCTGGTTCTTCCCAGGCTAGAGGTTTTTTCCAAACCAATGGTAAAGTAAAAGATGATTTTCAATAAGAATTACATTATTAATGAATAATTAATTACTAATTAAACTTACAACCAGTATTTATTTAAGTACCTTACAAGTCAAGGACGACATTTCATTATTAACGAGCATATTACTAAAATTATAAAATTTGCATTTTACTTTTTTAAAATACCAAAGTACTACACATACTTTTCCAGAGATCAAACGTTCTCGTACGTAATCCGTTCCCTGCTAGACATGCATCATGCACTCCCTTAACGGGAGGTTTGTTCACGTTTATCTGACGAATCAGCTATCACAGAAACATAATGCATATTATTATATTGCTGCGACTAATAAAAATACAAGCCTGTAATTTATCGGACGTTATAAGTTCTTTTTCATTTTTGCTTAGGTCTCTTTTAACGACATCTACGATGAAATGATGATGATGATGAATATGAAATTTATTTGTCTGTTACAAATTTGATTTGTAAACAATACACTCAATCCACTCCTCATAATCGTCAACATCAGTCAAGACCTAAAATGCAATGATATTGCACCACCCATGTTATAACCTTCCCTGTTAGGAGTAACGACTAAACTACGTATTACAATTCTCGGCTAATTTAATACAATTCAAGGACCAGTTCCCTTATATGGTCACTAATTAATTCTTTTATCGCACAATCGACTGATGGTAAATGGATTAAGTCCGCCCTTTATATTTTTTTGTAATAGGTAATGTAATAAAGAATAAATAAATACAATGTAGTTTTGTTCTGTTCGTTTACTTTATTTACTTAACGAATAATCAAAACCGCTCGCTTATATTATATAAGAACACCACTCTAACTGTTGGGAAGTGGAACAATTCCCGAGAGCGTGTTTCTGTTACGTGCCGGAGCGTAATGTAGAGGCGTCTGCGAGAACGGTCCCTATTCATGAGCCTATGGATATTTAGAATCAATTCGGCACAATGGACTCGATAATCGTGAAGGATAAAGTCGATTTCATTTAGGGGATTACTTTATATTGGAAAAGCTTGCTGAATTGTTATTTTATTGTCTTACCAACATTTTAGGTTAGGACGCGTTTTTGTTTAGTATTCCGTCCGTATTTTTGCGGAACAATTGATGGTTTATATTGTTTGTTCTTAGGTGATTAAGACTTTTTACCTTATATCGAAAAAAGTCTAATCTCTTTTTTTTAATTATTAAGAGTTTAATTAAGTTTAAATAAATTAAGGGTACCCTTAACCGGCGAGTGACAGACGTGAGTGTTTATGTATGTATGTTTTATAGAACCAGGGTGACAAACGAGCACGCAGTCCACTTTATAGTAAGTGGATGCTGTGTCCCCTAGGCGTATACCTCTAACCTCGATTAAGATTCAAAATGCAGAATACGTTGTCACCCCCGAGGACTAAGATGGAATGCCTCATTTCCTTTACAAGGGTCTCCGGTTCTCTACACTCACGAAATATAGCAGCATTAAGCTGCTATTTAACGTTCGTATTCTCTGAGAGCATGTTTCTTCCCCGGTCGAGCCGTCCTAAATACACGTAGAGTGATTTAGTAGAGCTCATTAGTAGAAACGTGGAAATGGTCTTACTCATCATCATCATTACATCTCGTCACAAGTCCACTGCTAGGCGTAAGCCACTGAAGCCGCTAGACTGTGCCAGTTACTTATGTTTATCTGCGAATATCCTCGTTACAGATTTCATCAAGCGAAAAAGCTCTAAACATAGTCCTCTCTGTCGCTCGCTGATTAACAATTAACTCATATAACGGCCTTTAGCGAAGGACCACGTTTTGATTCCGTGCTGAATATTGTTTCCTTTGCACTAAAGTCAAATAAAATCGCTTTAATTTTTGTTCAAAGCTCTAGTATTCGAGTGCTTCTAATGTACTCTCTTAAAGCCATTAGATAATGTAAACCGGCCATCAAAGGACCAGTATAATTAACAACAGCTTGTGGGAAATTCAATATCACTAACAGTTCAACAACAAGATTAAATTGCAGTGGACCTGTGAGTTGTTGTAATGATGATGATGATGTTCTAAATTTAATAACAAAATCACCATTATCGTTACATCAACTTACTGGTTCACTGCTGAACATAGGCCTCCCCCAAGGAATGCCACAATGCATAGACCAGAGCCATCTGCCTCCTTCAACTTCCTGCATGTCTCGCAGGTCGTCACTGCATCTAGTGGGGAGACGCCCTACACTTCTCTTACCGGCCTGCCGCTCGAATACTTTTCTTACCTCCGGTCGTCGGACTACATGGCCGGCCTATTTTTTTTAAAAGAATGTTAACAATGCCATAAACCTCAATAATATTCCCCTTAACCACTCGTGGTAAGCTTAAATTGCTTGTGTTACGAGTGGTTCAAGCCAGTAGTCGAATGGCGGTTTCGAACCCACGACTTTTTTCAGTTCGCGGTCCGCGCCCTGCCATTAGGCTACTGTCGCTTCAATTCATTCTATTGCCATTTCAGCTTACTGATCCGTTGGTCTGTGTCGGTATTAAACTAAATAAAAACCAAGAATAGAAAAAATATTTTATTCTTTAATTTATAAAACGGGGTACTTTACTGCATAACGAGGTCTAGTGGCGATACCAATCCTGGCAGACACGCATTCGTTTGACCTTTTTCTGTAACTGCAGCATGGCGTACAGTAGTGCTTCGGCTGTGGGCGGACACCCAGGCACGTATATGTCCACCTATTAGTACAGTAGAGCAATAATTTATATCTGCCTACACCGTAATAGCAAACGAGTTTCGTATCCATCTCCGTTGTCCAGCATTAAGACAAATGTAGGCTTTTGTTTTACAGGACACAAAGCTATTAAATTAGGTAGATATACGAATAACCTGCTCCGTTGTCGACCACACTTATGTCATAGACTTTATAAATTTCATACTACATAAATATATATTTCTATAATAATGTTATTTACTTATATTTATATTTCAGTTTTATATTCCACGAGGTCAATATGCATCGTGAGGAAAACTTGCGTATCTAAGAAATAAATGCTTTTTGCATGCAGAAGCATGACCGATTCTTCATTCAATCCTTGATTTTATTTTATGATTTCTGGATCTCGACAACAGCGCCACCTACCGGGTCCAATTAAGTTTTTAAATCATTCAGAGACGCACTCAAATACACTTAAAACATTCATCAACATCGTTCGAGACATTGTCGAGATTTAGCGAGACTAACGGAGAGCAATTGATTTCTATATATAAAAGATTTCCCATATTTTGTGTATTTCACAGACAAAATATAGTCCGAGTTCGAACCCAGATAATGAACAAGTTGCTTTTTATCTATTTGAACGTTGAATCAAGTTCTGGACAAAGGAATCGGTTACTTTTTGAAATGTGATACACTGTGCCTTGTGATGCCGGCTTGAGACAATCTATCACCCCATATATTCTGATGGGTCTAGAGCGTTGATCTTATGACTCCAGATATAAAGACAACAAACGATGGTGTAACCATCCTTACACTCACGTAAAACTTCCACATCAGCGCGGGGAGCACCGCCAAATGTGCAAAACATTTTGTACCCTGGCACGCCTGCTAAGCCAGGCGATCATGGATCAGCTGTGGTTTGTAACGGACTAATTATAAAAAAAGTAAAGACAAATAGGTAAGTTTAAAAAGCATACAATCAATCACATTGTTTTGTGGAATCTTTTATAAGTGATCATACGTACAGGTACAATCCGATCGCACCCTCGGACGGTTGAGTACGTGTAATGGTAATATCCGCCACCGTTGGCGCAGCTGCCCATCGAGACCACCCATTTTGGGTCCGGCATTAGGTCGTAGGTCTTCCGGAACACGGGCGCCATCTTGTTGGTGACGGTGCCCGCCACGATGATAACGTCCGTCTGACGCGGCGTACCGCGGAATACCATGCCGTAGCGGTCCATATCGTATCTGTAATAGAAGTAGCTACTGTTGTGTGATACCATGATTTTTTCCAAATAATTTTTTTCATGACATACTTTTTTTAAAGAATAAAGGTGACAAACGAGCACATAGTCCACCTGATGGTAATTGGATGCTGTAGCCCATAGACATCTACATTTATCCTCGATTAAGAATCAAAACGCAGATGCATTGTCACCCCTGAGCATTAAGATGGAATGCCTCGTTTCCAGTAAAAAAGGGTCTCCGGATCTCTACACTTACCATACGAAATATACTGAAACATATAGCACATATACATATAGCAGTACTAAGCTGCTACTTTACTGGTATTCTGTGAGAGCGTGGTCCTTTCCCGGTCGAGCCGACCCATTCGTGCTATAACCATAATATAGCTGCAGCGTGACTCTACCACGTCTTAGCTTTAACCGTGTAATATTTTAAAAGAAACAACTTATTGTTAATAACTATTGTAGAAAAGTCATACCACCTAACAATAAGTAGGAGGCAGGGCTCATTTTTACCGAGGACTCTAGCAAGACATAATACTCTTACCTATTTCTATCGCCAAGCTCAATACAACCACTGCGTTTCGTTTCTAAGAGTAACACAGCCAGTTAATTACAGTCTGTAAGCAGAAGATCCATGAGCTGCAGTAACCACTTACCATTAGGTCTGTTACTTCATTTTTTTCTTCAATATTTTGAAACTAATGTGAGCAATTCGCGTGGTAACCGGTCGACAATAAATAACTTTTCGCATAGCGTTCTAGTTTGAAAATATGCATTGTTTGCTCAGTTCTTTTTCAGGATTAAATTGAAGGACAAGTTATAAAATCATATTGAATAAGGTTCTCGATGGTACGTAGTGGGGGTTGCGCGGCATTTTTTTTACTTTTAATGATACTATTCTTATGCAACTTGCAGTAATTAATAAAATAGAATCGTTAAGAGGATTGTGAAGTGCCGATACGCGACGCGAGTAGGTATTTTCAAAAATGCTATCTGTTTCATAACGCTCGCTTTGTATCCCTCCGGGCGTGACAAACACAAATATAACATAATATTATAAACAAATTCTCACGCACACTACAATAGCAGTAGTAAGCGACGCTCGGGCATATTATGTGAATCGCTCGAACGTCGACTATTAAAAAGAATATTTAAAACATTTACGTCACGACGAAATGTCGTTTTATAAAAATATAGATAAAAACCTATTCATTTTTTCTTCGATAATGCATGTCTCACATTTGGCCCCATATAAATGTCATAGAAATCTTTTTAACCATGCACTTGTCTAGTAATAATATTAGTCCTTTAGAAAATGTTGTCCGTGTTATTAATTCGAATTACTAATTTATTAGAATACGAAGGTAAATTTTGCTAGTGTTTCGAAGATTATTATTAGCTCAAATGAGAAATCGGCGGTCCCAAATCCGTGGTTCGAATCCGAATGACTTCGGCTACCGGCCGAGTTTTTTTCAAGTTCCCTTCTTTTGTGAGAAAACTAGTATTTTTAAAAACACGAAAAAAATAAATTAAAACTAATTGAACTCATGATTTTTATTATAACCAGTTCAGTTTTTTTTATTATGTTGGTAAGATCGAAAAATATTATTCATATTACATCAGTATGTAATTTGTACCTAAATATTATATATTTCCAAAAAACACGATTTCCAAAAAAAATACATTCTTTCTCTTTTCTTTTTTTTTAAAACGTCACCCCTACACTAAGATTTTCTCTTGTATCGTAGGGCGGGTTTACAAACATAAATTGCACAAGCACAAACATCCAGACCCGGAACATTTCGTATTGTGAGTGTAGAGAACCGGAGACCCTTTTAACTGGAAACGAGGCATTCCACCTAAATCATCGACAAGGCATCTGCATTTTGATTCGTAATCGAGGATAGATGTAGATGTCTATGGGCCACAGCAACCACTTACCATCAGGTGGGCTGTGTGATCGTTTGTCACCCTATTCTATATAAAAAAAGCAGTAGTTGGCGCCGTGAAACATTGGAAGAACGAAGAAATCACTGACGTGGAAAAATTTAAAAACATCAAAAAAGACATAAAAATCAGCGCCAATCATATTTTTAAGAAAAGGAAGAAGAGTTTTTGGCTTCTTCGCCAAAAAACGAGGACAAAATAAAAGAATTAGAATTGGCTACTAGAGGTCAAAGGGACAATGAGCACACTGAACGGAGAAAAAGGCCAACTGCATATGAATTTCAAACCGCGCCCTTACTGTATACTCATTTCAAAGGAAATACGGCAACCGAATATGGAAACCAACACGAATCGGAGGCCATACGAGAATTTTCCACAACTAACAATCTAAAAGTTTCGGTGTGTTGACTATTTATATTAAGATGATTATTATTTAGGGGCAAGTCCCGATGGACTTATCGGAGATGACTCTCTAATTGAAGTCAAATGTCCTATTTCTGCTTCTAATATGCCACCTGTGGAGGCCATAACTGAAAAAAGATCAAATTTTGTTTGATACGAGAAGGACAGATGATTTTAAAAAGAAATCATGTTTACTATTATCAGGTCCAGGGAAAATTACATATCACTGGTAGGCAATTTTGTTTTTCGTAGTATGGACGCTACATGTTTTGGCGTATGAAAAATTAAGTACGATGACTTCTTTTGGACGAAAAAATGCAGCCAAAACGCAATTCATTTTATTTTCAGTGTTTATTACCAAAACTGATTGTCCCTCGAGTACATAGAAATATGGCAGCTCGAGAAAGAGTGTAATAAAGTAATATGTAGTAATAAAAAAATAATTTCCACAAGTTACTTACTTAATTAAGTTACTTTTTTATTTATTCACCTACTTAATTAAGTGTAATCTCGAAATCTTTTTAAGTTACAGTCCTTATTCAATAAAGACTCTAAAATAAAAAAGACTAAATAGGTACATAATGAAGTTATTCTCAGATATTATTTTTTCATAAGAAGTATTATTTGTGTAGTTTGTCGGTATTACTTTCTTCTCCCTAGACTGTAATAAAATCTTTTTTAATTATTTTTTTTTACGTTACTAGGACTTTCTCATGTATCGTGGAGGCAGTTTTTACATACATAAATTGAATAAAGACAAACATCCAGACCCGGAACAATTACTTGTAGGCCATACAAATACTTGTGCCGTGCGGGATTCGAACCCGCGGCCCTCAGCGCTATCTGAGCGCATTGCTGAGCTACTGCGCCACGTAGCCGTCAAATCTATACATATATGTATATCGATAAAATCTCCGACATCTAATAACAATAAACCACAACTACAGCAGTATGCGTATGTCCCTGCCTCCCGACCCGTATCGTGCGATAGAGTTTCAAGTCTTGAAAGCAATTGCCTACATTTCTTTATTGAAATATTGTTTCGGCCGATAACATTTTTACCCCCCTAAACCTTTACGAAATGAGACAATTTTCATCAGATTCAGTATCATTAGATTCAGTACACCTTAGTCTAGGTCTGTACGTTTTTCTTTTTTAGTAAATCAGTTTAGTTTAATTAAGAAAAATAAAAACGCTCGAGGAAATTTTTAAGTCAAAAATATAGATATTTAGATGCTAATAACTTATATCGTACGTAATATTTCTTTAAAATTAAAACGTACGGACCTAGTTTTTTGTTATATCTACAACATTTGCAAAAATTATGAAAATTACACTATGTTTACTGGTGGGAAAACGTTATCGCTTTTTGTATGAAAATTTACAGCTTCACAATCCTCTTAAAGCTCGATAACAGTTTCTCGTATCTTTTTTTCTTTTTATTTAATTTTTTTAAGAAATTAATTTTTATTTGTCTTGTGAAATTAGTAGTCTGACCGTTGTTTGCCACTGATAATTTTGCACTTTGTGAAACTTTTACTTCATGAATTTTGAACGAGTCTATGCTACAGTCATGTTAAGGGCTCACTTTATCATCCAGGAAGGAAAACGTGTTATGGATTCTCAGAAGTTTGTGTCTTACTTCGGTCAATTTATTTTTTAAAACTATTTTACCAAAATTACCTAGGCGCTGCATAATGCATCATCTCCAACGCGCAACAGGCCAGGCCGAAGGTGAGGGGCCACAGGGAACGGCTGCGCCCCCAGTTCAGAATATCATCAAGGCGCGCCGTCACCCACTCGGCTTTTGTCTGAATTTTCATAAATATTGCAAATTAATAAATAACATATATTCGTTAATATGAACATTTTTAATGTTTGTTGATTGTTAGAAGTATAATCTAAAAACTCACCATTCTCAATAAATTCTACTACGCTGCAATGAAACACGACACAATTCATATTATACTCTTTTGTTTTCCGTTGAGTCGTATAAATTGAATACCTTGTAAATATATGACCAACTGATACGACACCTTTTTGTATGCTAAGACACTCATAGACTAGTCCGTCTGTAGTAAGCGTGACTGCAGAGCATGTGGCCCCGAGTTTGATTTCCGTGTCGGGCCAAAAATCAGTTCTAGAGTTTTCCTGTTAAGAAACTCTCAGTAGCAGCCCTGATTTAGGAAGATGGCTGTGCGCCTGACCTCTCTTCAGTCGTATGGATTTACCGTTCTATCAGACTCTATCAGAGTGAAGGAATAGAGAGTGCACCTTTGTTTGCGCAAATACTCAAATAATCTCAGCACATTACTTGATGGGGAAAGCTTGCGCATGTAGTCGGCTAGAAGCAATTTTCAAGATAAGCAATAACCAAAAAGAATAAAAGTAACAACACGTTAACATTGTTACCGAAAAATCGTTAAACGCAATCTCTATCTCTCTCCTCTTAACATTGGCTTTGTCTGCATCGAAGTAGCGATTTCTTATCGTCCTTATTACCCTCTTCAAAGTTATCCAGTCTATTAATCTCCAAATCAACAGCACTAAGTTACTATGACGTCTCAACTTATCCCAATATTCGGAGTGTAGTAACGTAATCCACCCCTTGATCCTCATCTAGCGGTTCATTACAGACATGTCGAGTACGAGATACCGTGCAGTTGGAGGAACCTACACTTTTATCCAATTACGTACGGGTATGTAATTGGATTGGAGTATAAAGTCGTGGATCGCATGAATGAATGAATGTTATTGATAATATTATACTCGATATATTTGTCAATACTTATTGATATATAAATGAGCATTTGTTTCTCGAAAACGGCTCTAACGATTTGAATTAACTTTTTTGCCGATTTCAAAGTAGGAGAAGGTTCTCAATTCGACTGGATGTTTTTGTATGTTTGTTACGCAATATCTTTGTTAAATGTAAACCAATTTTAATACGAGTAATACTTGTTTTAAGGTGGGGATTCCCAAACTATTTTGGACTAGAGACCCCTTTTCCGAAATGAACCTCAGACCCCATAGCCAAATTACTTTAAAGATCCTATATCTATTTTTTTTTCACAATTGACACAAAATATTTACCGATTTTAAAACTTTGCGGTTGGTTAAGTCAGTAAACTTAACATCTTTTTCTCATCAAAATTTGACAAAATAAATAGACATAAAATTCAGTAAATATCAAGTGTAATTATTAATACAAATTACAGTTACAAATTATCAGTTCGTTTATGTCGACCACAATGGAATTTGAGAAACCGATTTCGACCCGAAGGGGTCGATGTTGACCACTGGGAATCCCTGTTGTAGAGCAAAGATGTGTCCGCTACGCTGCCTGTGTGTGTATGTGTCAGCGGAATTCATGTCTTCAAAATATTTTTTAACAGACTTGCAAGTTTCGATGTTTTCCTTCATCGCGTAGGACGTGGTATAAATTGAGTTAAAATTGTAATTAACAAATTACTAGTGTCAGCGTGGATCGAACCCATCGATCGAAACCTGGAACTTTTTAACCTTATATGCGTAAGATATTATATACGGGTTGTACCGGTAGGTTAGAATGAATGGGCAGGTCTAACTTTGTACTTTCAAAGCGAGTTCGTGGTCGAAACAGTTTGGGAGGACGTCACAGTTATAATGTATTACTACGCATTAAGACCCCCATTCCGATCGTATCACGCAGTTGACTAGTTATGTACGAAGGGGTGAAAGCTGATGGAGACCATTTATTGCCATTGTTTCAATTTAAATGCTTTTGAAACGAGAACTCATGGTAAATGGAAAACCTAAAAATAAACTGTAATCGATATGACGATATGTAAACTCGTAATCGATAGTCTTGTTTTGTGAGATACTCTACAATGCATCAAGATAAAAACATTCTTCCTTCATTTCAATTAGTACCTAACAGTTCACTTCTTCCATTGAGCCTCCCGCGCAGTGCCATAATCGCCACGCTTGGCTGGTGGATTGGCGACCGCAGTTCCAGACTTATCGCATCATAAGCTCTAGTAGTCACCGTTACCGGTCTAGATAATTTACGTCTATTATATAAGATAGTGGCGGTGTAGTGGCGGAGTAAGAATATCCACCATTTATACGTGGTAGAGCCACGCTGCAGCTATATTATGGTTGTAGCACGAATGGGTCGGCTCGGCCGGGGTAGGACCACGCTCTCTCAGAATACCAGCTTAAAATGGCAGCGTAATGCTGCTGTGTTTCGTTTGTTGATTGTAGAGATCCGGAGACCCTTTTTTAATGGAAACGAGGCAATCCATCTTAGTCCTCAGGGGTGACAACGCATCTTCGTTTTGATTCTTAATTGGGGATAAATATCTCCTGTCTATGGGCCACAGCATCCACTTACCATCATGTGTGCTGTGTGCCATCCTAATTCTATATAACAATTAAATGAACATCCGCTACCCCATACCATCCCGCGGGTGTCGTAAGACCCGCCGGGGAAACAAATCAGGAGATGGGCAGTAGAGTTATCCTAATTACAACTAAAAATAAATAACTGCGGTGGCCAACTTGCTTACCAAGCGTGGCAACTATGGCAAATTTCCCTATCTATTGGGAATACCTATGTTCAGCAGTGGACTCTAATAGCATGTATCGGTAATGGTATAAAAGATGGGTATACTGCCATCTATAGGAGGCCGTGAGATATTACTGTTACACCCAGTTTCTAAACACCCACGAAACGATATAGGTATACCTATAACGTTTCGTGATATAGATATATATAGATGAGTTCTCTATGTGATGGATCCTATAATACCGCTGTCGCACTGCTTACTGCAATGAAAACTTTATTTATACTAATGTTATATAAGACAAAGAAATAAACTTGTTAAATAAACCAAATAAAACATCTCGTCTTGGATGCAATTCGAACTTAAAAAGCTTTACAATTACATATACATAGAATTTGTTAGGTTTGTTCTAAATTAAAATATTAATAAAATATTATAGGCACAAACCGCACAAAATAGCTGAAATAAAGTTAAATAGAACTTATTCAAAAATGTGCTATAAAACCATGCATGCTTACACGCAGTCTTAAGGTATTTGGGGATCGGATCACAGCCTTATCCAATAATTTGTGTTTCCGTGCCAGTGGAATTCCCGATATCCCCTCTCATTCCGGCTTATACCGAGCTGCCCACAATCTTAAGTTGGTATCGGATATTTTCTATTTTTGTGTCACGCTTAATCTTTTCTTTTGTGGATTTTGTGTTTGGAAAGTTTTATAGATAATGTATATGTAATATTTCTCATAGTTAAAAAATAACAAATAAGTAGTGTAGTGTAAAACCACATAAACGATAAGCATATAAATTAAAAATACAAAATCAGCAAAAGAAAACTTAAATATCAACACTTTCTTTCATCAGCTTGCGCTAGACATAGACCTCTTCCATTACAGATGATAACACATCAATACATGTACTCTTACTATAATAATATAATAATTTATTTATTTGTCACCACAAACGACATGGAAGATACATTAGTGTTACATCTCTATTTTAACAGTATTATGTCATTCATGGGAGACTGGTGCCCGTTTGGTTCAAAGACCCGTATTACAGGTCACCAGCCCCCCCCCTCCGAATTTACTTGGCAATAAGTATAATATAATACAGAGATGACTTATGTTATGGTTAGAAATAATATTATATAGAGCGATTTATCAGTTTGGATTTGGAACAAAAATAAAAACCACGTATTTTTGTAGCGTAAGTATGATGTATGTCCGTGAATATTTACGAGATAATTTGGAGTAATTGTTCAGTATCTGTGTATGAAAGAGTCTGAAGATATTCCACGAGTCTATTTTTACTAAGAACAAAAGATATCAAGTATAGCCTATTGCTGACGTACGATCAACTGTAGCGACTCAGTTAATTAGGTTTAGACATTACATGACACATTGCTAATTGAAGCATAGCAGAAACCAATGCAGTGCCGAGCTGGCTTCGACAATTTTATTACCTTATTAGTACTGACCTGGGGCATTATACGCTTGCTAATCAAATTTTGTCCTTGTACGTGTTTTATGGGCTATTATAAGTAAGTAAATTGATCCGTTTAATTGATTTATTGTTTCTATGAAGATATCAACTGCGTTGGATATGTAAATGCTGAAATTCCGTTTAACTAGATATTCTGTGCTAAAAGTGCATATACGCATTATGGGGTATCCGAGTCCGATATACCGTTTATACGATAGGGTAAGAGGCGTAGGCATTTTAAGAAAAGATAGGTTACATTGTTGACACTTAGAAACCTAAACTAGGGCAGTCTCAACACTTTATGTTTTAAGCACACTCATACAAATACACTAATAAACATTTTTTTATAGAATAAGGCTGAAAAACAAGCAAATAGTCCATCTATGGTAAATGGATGCTGTGCCCCATAAACATCTACTTTTGTAAAACAGACCTTTTACCCTTGAGGGCTAATAGAATGCCTTGTTTCCAGTAAAAAGGGTCTCCGAATCTCTACACTCACCATACGAAACATATAATTAAGCTACAATTTTACGCTGGTATTCTGTGAGAGCGTGGTCCTTCCCCGGTCGAGCCTGCTCATTCGTGCTACAACCACATATATAGTTATAAACATATAGTTGAAGCTTGGCTCTATATATATGCATTATTAGACTCTTATTACACTATAAAATTATATAGAAACTGCAGTACTAACGATATTTTGTCTGTTGACTGTAGATTTCGCTTTAAAATAAAAAAATAAAAAAACGACGCTTACGCCCCCTCTACATGGTATCTATCTAGCTAGCACACTGGCTAATAACTGGGCGTCTTTCACCAACCAGATCACTGACAGATACGAATTAAGCACTCAGAGCTGAGGTTTGCAGACCACTGCTTGCACAGCGGTTAAATACCCCACAGACCCTTACAGACGATTGGTCCTGAACCAAAACATCATCACCATCATCAGCATCAGAGTCAGATGATGCCGTAAAAGCTAAAAGGCTAACAGCAGTAATGTTACGATATATAGAGGTTACGGGCTACCAATGAAGGAAGGCATTCCATCTATGTTCTTAGTCAATGGGTTGTAGTGGTTACTGACTATCATCAGGACTGTTTGCTAGTTTATACGGACTTAGATGAATTTTTTCGTAATCAATAAAAGGTGATATAGAATAACAATACTGAGTCTGTTTTTTTTTGTTACGAAATAATAGCATTATGTTAATATTTAACGCCGGTTATCCGTAATAACTTGGTCCTTCACAGGTGAAGTCATTCCGAAAGTAATTCTTTAAATTAGTGATATAATTATCGGCTATATTTCAATCATACCTTACATTACAAAACACATAATTTAAAGCATTTCTTTCTCCCTACGTCCCTTCCTTTTTCATTCAGCCTAGGTTTTAATTTTTATTTTTGGATGTTCCAGCTTCCAGACATTTTCATTTAGCTTTGCAGTTTCCTCATTGAAAGCTCTTAATATTACTGTTACTGGTGGTTACTGAAAAAATTATAAAAGTCTTGCATCGGGCACATTAATTGTATTAAAGCAGGCCATTTTCTTTTTGAAACATTTAACAATTCAAATTTTTATCTGTGAAAACATTTGCAGAGTGTTAAGGAGGGAAAAGTTATACATTTTTCCCTCCTTAACACTAAACTTAAAAAGGAGAGAAATGTAATCGGTTCGCGAATCACGACGCACTTTAGCCAGTGCTCTCTTTTTATCTGTTGAATAAACAATATTGTTTAAATTGGAGCTTATTTAAATATTCCAAATGGTTAGTGCTTTTAATAATATTAAAACCTAGCTGTGCCCGGCATTCGTTGCAGCTTGGAGTGTTTTTTTTGTCAGACACATTCGCGCGCTCTACTCTTTAAGTTTTTTTATTTTGTAAACGGATGAGTTGTACAGAGAAACGTACAATTAAATTATTAGATAGATTATTTTACACTTCGCTTTAATTTTTTTTCAATCTGATTTACTGATTGCTTTCTGAATCATAGGAACGCATGAACACTTTACATTGTCACAAAAATGTGTGTTAAATTAATTTCATGTAATCGTAGGTATTCAATATATATATATTGAATACCTACGATTTCATTCAATAAAGTCTTCTATTCCGTCGGAATCATTTTGGCTTGTGAAAATAAACTAATATTGCCAGAAATTAAACTGTAGTTCATTTCACCAGGACTGTAAATTTCCTTTAAGAAACGTATGAAACTAATGGAAAAATCGTGTAATAGAATCGTAAGAAAAAAATGACATTAGGAAGTAAGGAGAGCGACGAGCTATTACTTCACACTGTTATTCTATGCAAGCTGGTCCCTAGCCGACCCATACGAGCTGCTGAACCCAAGTTGCCCTGCTGACTGATCTACTAATTATGGTGTATCCATTCTATAACGCCGAACCTAAAATACCTTACTTATTAAGTACAATTAAATTCACCTGTCCAGGATAGTGAAACGGCGAGTAAAGCCTTTTCTCTCCCAACTTATAAGATTTACTCCCATGAATAGGCACTGGAGGTTTCTTAGCGCCGCCGCTCTTCTTCCTACTTCCAACTGTTGTCTCACGAAGGATACGGTAATTACATAAGATATGGGTCTGTCTCGCCGCTTCATAGTAACTGGTTAGAACTGAAAGCCCCTTGGAAATGGGGAGTTTGTTTCTAGTACTGTTGAAAATCGTTCTTAGATTATAATGGATATTTATATTTTTATTGAACATGTTTTTCTTTAAAAAGTATACTATAAATTATAAATATATAATATATTTACAATATGTAATGTTAATTATATAATAATCAGGGATAATATCGAAATCATTAAAAAGAAGAAGAAAAATTAAAAATAAATTACTATATAACATCATTATATTATATAATATAATAATATGATATGATATAAATAACCGTGAAGTGGCGGTGTGAGAATATCTACTTCACTACCATATTAGCCCGTGGGTGTCTAGAGGAAACTAAAATAGGGGATTGGCAGGAGCTTCTTCCTTATAACGACTCAACATTATTAAAAAAACTGCGTTTGCAGACCCGCTTACCAAGCGTGGCAACTATTTATGGCTGTAATGGATAGGATTTAATATAACTACACTTGGCTTTATTAAAATAAAACTGAATTTTATTAAATGCTTTAAGCTAGATAAGAAAGGAAAATTTGCACCAAAAAGACACAGTCACTTCACACGTGCTACAACATGAATTGTTGAAATGCAGATTTTCCGTGCAGTTCTAGTTTAAAATAATTAAACTTAGAATTTAAATTTGATGATATTAAAAAGTTAATTTAAATATTTAAACCCTTAGTAACTTTATTTAACGACCATCTTTATTCACAGTATTTATTTTATAAATACTTAATATACATACAATATACATTTTATTTATCGTAACCTTCATCAATTCAGGATTATTTTAAACATTTTGTTTATTTAGGAGACAAAGATTTACGTAAATTTTGAATGTATTTGAACAGAGTTCTTTCAGATTTCGCCTAAAGTCGTTAATGGACTACAAGGTCAATTACCTGCACAGTGTTACTCTCAAAGTTTCTCCAATTGCCATCATCATGTTTACGTGATATATTTAATTTACTTTTTTGTATGTAAGGCTTAAATCAAATTATTTCGCAGCCAAATTACATTACCTTCGGCTTAGTGTACGTGACAACATGTGTCACTGAGGTTCGGATTTTCATTCTGAATTTAAAAAAGGTCTGTGTCGTTAACATCGTGCAGTTAAAAAGGTTCTGTATGAATCTTACATATTATATTCACCCTTTTTCATGTTTTGCAAAGGCTTTTTACAATATTTTTTGCTTGAAATTAACATACTAAAGCTTTATTTTTGTAAACGTTACGTACAGTATTATTCCATCATCTATTTCATCAGTGTTCTCTTTTTTGAGGATTGAAATAAATAATTATAACCTGCTTAAAATTATTTATTTCTTCTGTGTTTTGAGTCGCAGCAGAAACTCATCTCACGCTAGAGTTTGCCGACTGCTTTATGCTGTATTTATCTTTTGAAATAACACATTGACTATGATATTGTGAAATGATGATATTTTCCAACCTGCACGCAACCTAAGCCACAGGAAAAAACGTAATATAATATTAATATATAATATAATCACTAATTTGCTTTATTTTTATATTATTATTGGCGATGTTATGCAGTATTACAATGGTTACGGACACCAGAATATTTGTGTGTAACCGAATTTATTTGTTATTTTTATAAACCTGATGTTATTCATGTTTTTATAAAAACCTAATCTTCGTTATATCGATATAAATAATCTTGAACCATTAATATTATAAGAGGTGCATTTTATAAGGGAATAGTTCACAGGAGTAAATGAATATATAACAGTTAAATCTCGCTACGTTCATACACTTGTTGTAGAATAAAAGCTGCGGCCCGGATTTCCCTGAGTTCGTCCCAGTTTCTCGTCTCGAGTACTTTCAAAGAGTTCCTGAACTGAAAGTTGTGAGATTTCGCTTTGTACGGTTTTACTAATATCTAAGAATTATAAAAGTTGACATTTATTATTATCTTCAAGAAAGATATGTTAATAATTTGTATTATAATTCGTATCTCTCTCGGGAACTTTGTACCATCCGTATAACAGAACATATTTACTCTCTAGTCCGTATCACACAAGTAGTACCTTAATCTGGTTAATAATACCTCAATCTAGTTAGTTCATGGGTACATTTTATTTTACAATTCCGAGTGTCCATGTTGTTATGCGTGTTCCTTTTTGTACATTCGGACTCTCGTGTCGCTAAGGTTTTATACCAGAATTGTTTAAATAAGAACCATGTTTATTCCTCTATATTTTCACAGATGTTTGAATAAATGGGAGGAAGTTTTTAATTCGTTTATATTTTTACATGAATATTAATTATATAAATTACTGGTAAAAACTACGTAAACTTGTACTGGCTTAAATTACTGTTCATTGTTAAATAAACAGTAAAGTGCGCGATTTGTTATACGTACTAATAATTCATTATGTATACGAGTGACAGAATAGCAAAGTTATAATATTCTGTCAGCGACTGTATGTTGATAATGTATGTGATATGAACCGATATTGTTGATTCTTTTGATGATAAATTATTTTGTTAATTTCAGTTCTTTAAATTTGGCTTTTACTTTTTATAAATATTAATTCTTACATTTCTCTACTTTTTTCTTTTAGGCAATTTTCATTAGTTATGAGTTCACTGAAAGTAGGAAATCTCAAAATGAGATTTATAAAACTTTATAAAAAAAACTAATCACGTCCGGTAGGGGTAAGTGGGGGTGGCTTTACAACATCCCCCCTCCTCACCCCCCCACACCCCCCAATTCAGGCGACTTCAAATACTAAAACCTTACCCAAAATTTGAGCAGAGGTGACCTTTAAGTTAACCTTTAAAGCTAAAAGCTTAAAATTTACCATGATGTGTCTTATGGTCACTTGTGTTTATCTTTTTTATTTTGAAATTTGGTGAATAGGCCCTAACGTACCTGATGAAGAGCATCACTGTATTCTAAGATGATTCTATAAGAAGAACTTGGTAGAGGAATTGTGTTTTTACTTGTGTTCATTGTCTTTTAAAGAGATTAGGAAGCAACATCTTCATCCATATTTTATTGCTTTTTTGTTTCATGTTTTATAGTTACGTATAAATTAAACTTGTTTTGCAATAGGTAAAGAGCTTTCAATTAATAAAAAAAACTGTAGTCAACCTAAACCAAACCTAAAAATAAACTTGCTATTCTGCTGCTGCTCCTCGTCAAGTATTTATTATTCGTAACAGACGAGAAACTTGCTGAGTTTTTTACGGAGAAAGTTGTTTTATTAAATCCCTTTTGTGTCGTACTCGTCGTCGCTAATGGAATCCATCGGGACGTTGTTCCCTCGAGCGAAATACGCTTAAGGCGTATTGATCTGTTTTTGCTCCTAAAATTTCGGGATGGAATTTTCCTTGCGATAACATCGTTGAAAGTTATTGAATTGCAAAAGGTGTGATTTCATTTACACACATTATCTTATAAAAAATGGATTTAGGATTTATTATTTAGAAGTTGAAGATTAATAGTTTTTTACCATGGCAATAAGCAATTTTTTTATAGTATAAGGGTTGCAAACGAGTATTCGGTCCACCTGATTCTAAGTGGCACACAGATAACATTTATCATCGAATAAGAATCAAAATGCAGATATGCACTGTCACGCCTAAGGACTAAGATGGAATGTAGAACAACACAACACCGTGGTCTCCTCGGTCCAGCCACCATTCCCCAATAAAAGGAAAAAGGGAAAAAAAAAAAAAAAAAAAAAAAAAAAAAAACAATTTTTTTTTAAAAAATAAAAAACAAAAAAATAAAAAAGATTTTTTTAAAAAATCCCACTCGCTTGTCACAGAAATTGCTGCGTGCAGGTGCAGGTGCAGGCGTCAGGTTCGTCTCCAGTGGTAAATCTACGGGAATACATCTCATCCCCTATTTCCATTTTTTTACAGGATAGGGTGACAAACGAGCACACAGTCCACCTGATGGAAAGTGGTTGCTGTAGCCCATAGACATCTACATCTATCCTCGATTACGAAACAAAATGCAGATGCGTTGTCACCCATGGGGACCAAGATGGAATGCCTCGTTTGCAGTAAAAAGGGTCTCCGGTTCTCTACACTCACCATACGAAACACAGCAGCATTAAGCTACTATTTTACGCTGAGTATTTTGTGAAAGCGTGGTCCTTCCCCGGTCGAGCCGACCCATTTGTACTACAACACTACTATACTACTAATATAGCTGCAGCATGGCTCTACCACGTATTGTAAATTTCAGAGCAGAGCTATAAGTTAAATTATCCCTCGCCTTCAGAGTAAAATTTAAATTCGCTGGAAAATCAAGTTATAACGTTTAGATTAAACTATCAAAATGCAAATACACTTGATAATATTTTTGATTTAGTTAGCTCAAAGACCGCGGGCTTTAGGTGAATCTGAACCAATCTGACAAAAAAAGATAAGATGTTTTGCGAAAAACAATAAAGTTGGTTTTATTTAACAACAAAAAAACTAATTTCCCTTAGTTTCGAGTGATTTGTACTGCGCGAATGGTCCCGGGTGACTTTTATTATGTCATTGTTAATCCGGGCTACCTTTCAGCTCTTGATTACCGTTTCAGCTTTGTATTACCCTTAATCAGATTTACACAAAATGAGCTAACAATCTTGAAATCCTCAAAAAAGATCCTCTTGGGCTTAGCGACTAAACCTGTATTTTTTTGGGGTTTTTTCAATATTTCCTAGTAAGACACGTTTGCTAAATTTACTTTTTAGTTTTCGAATATTTTTTTTTCGTTTTATGCTTTTCTTGTCTTGTTATTATAGCGAAAAATATATTTTCAACTTGTATTAATTTATATTACTGACTTAATTATCGATGTACGACTGTTAATTAGAAAATATTACAAATATTTATTTTTTATGTTCTTTCCATGAATGTAAAAAAGAGACGAAAATATTTTAATGCGACATTTCATAACGGATCTTCACATATCATTAGTCAAATATACGTATCACAGCTAAGGGCAGGAAAGGGAGTGGTGGCAGGCCTGCTGTACACCTTGTTTAATTTATGCTGGGAATTGAAGCGGGAACCGGAAGACTGGTGTAAATCAGTTATAGTTCCAATATATAAAGGAAAAGGGCCATAGCAGGACTGTCAAAACTACCTTGGTATCAGCTTGCTTAGTATTGTGGGCAAACTGTATGCCAAGTTGTTAATTGAAAGAGTTATGAAAGAAACTAATGGAAACATTTGGGATGATTACGGAGAAGTTTTTGGCCAAAACAAAAAAGTTTTTGTGCGTTCATGGACTTGGAAAAGGCTTATGACAGGGTGGACAGGACTGTGCTATGGCAAACACTGAATCCATTTGGGTTGAGCCCTGGTTTGATACAGGCATCAAGGTCTCTTTATAGGGGCTCGAGTGCTTATGTCAAGATCAACGGGGTCTACTCAGGCTGGTTACCATCCAAAAAGGTGTCAGACAGGGCTTTGTAGCTTCCCCGTGGCTGTTCAACCTATTTATGGACAGATGTTCGCAAACTTTGAAAGGTGAAGAATGGGCGAGTTAAGCGTCAAATCCCTTTTGTACGCCGATGATCAAGTCATATTTGCGTCTTCGGCGGCCGAGTTGCAAATAATGGTTACATTAATGAACTGGTCATTAAAAGAAAGGGGAATGAAAGTGAACGCAAGTAAGACGAAAGTGATGGTTTTCGAAAGAGAAGAAAGTAAAACGTTATGTGAAATAAGAATAGAGGGGGAGTTGATTGAGCAAGTGGATGAGTTCGTGAATTTGGGATGTGTATTTAACAGGGACGGTAAATATGATAAGGATACAGAACGACGAGTGAATGGGGCTCTACACTCTTTTATATGTATGGTAATAAAAGTTAGGTGTGGCAGAAGAAGCACGAAAGTAAAATAAATGCTGTAGAAATGCGGTCTTTAAGAAGTATGCTAGGACTGAATCTAAATGACAGGGTGAGAAATTGTGTGATAAGAGAAAAATGTGGTATGCAAGATGATGTTGTGACCAGGATTAAAAAAGCAATGCTTCGGTGGTTTAGTCATGTAGAAAAAATGAGCGAGGAAATAGTGATAAAGCAAATTTATATTGCAAGTGTGAACGGCAGAGTCGTGAAAGGACGCCCTGGAAAAGGTTCATCGACCAAATTGGCGACATTTTTATAATAGGCCACATTAGGAGAGTACCCTTAACCGACGAGCGTGTATGCGTAGATTTATGGATGTAAAAGAGGCGAAAAAGGTGTGTCAGCTTCGTGCCAAGTGGAAGTCCGTAGTCTCTGCCTACCCCTCTGGTTGACAGGCGTGAGTGTTTATGGATGTAAAAGAGGCGAAAAAGGTGTGTCAGGATCGTGCCAAATGGAAGTCCGTAGTCTCTGCCTACCCCTCTGGTTGACAGGCGTGAGTGTTTATGGATGTAAAAGAGGCGAAAAAGGTGTGTCAGGATCGTGCCAAGTGGAAGTCCGTAGTCTCTGCCTACCCCTCTGGTTGACAGGCGTGAGTATTTATGGATGTAAAAGAGGCCCAAAAGGTGTGTCAGGATCGTACCAAGTGGAAGTCCGTAGTCTCTGCCTACCCCTCTGGTTGACAGGCGTGAGTGTTTATGGATGTAAAAGAGGCGAAAAAGGTGTGTCAGGATCGTGCCAAATGGAAGTCCGTAGTCTCTGCCTACCCCTCTGGTTGACAGGCGTGAGTGTTTATGGATGTAAAAGAGGCGAAAAAGGTGTGTCAGAATCGTGCCAAATGGAAGTCCGTAGTCTCTGCCTACCCCTCTGGTTGACAGGCGTGAGTGTTTATGGATGTAAAAGAGGCGAAAAAGGTGTGTCAGGATCGTGCCAAATGGAAGTCCGTAGTCTCTGCCTACCCCTCTGGTTGACAGGCGTGAGTGTTTATGGATGTAAAAGAGGCGAAAAAGGTGTGTCAGGATCGTGCCAAGTGGAAGTCCGTAGTCTCTGCCTACCCCTCTGGTTGACAGGCGTGAGTGTTTATGGATGTAAAAGAGGCGAAAAAGGTGTGTCAGGATCGTGCCAAATGGAAGTCCGTAGTCTCTGCCTACCCCTCTGGTTGACAGGCGTGAGTATTTATGGATGTAAAAGAGGCCCAAAAGGTGTGTCAGGATCGTGCCAAGTGGAAGTCCGTAGTCAGGCGTGAGTGTTTATGGATGTAAAAGAGGCGAAAAAGGTGTGTCGGGATCGTGCCAAATGGAAGTCCGTAGTCTCTGCCTACCCCTCTGGTTGACAGGCGTGAGTGTTTATGGATGTAAAAGAGGCGAAAAAGGTGTGTCAGGATCGTGCCAAGTGGAAGTCCGTAGTCTCTGCCTACCCCTCTGGTTGACAGGCGTGAGTATTTATGGATGTAAAAGAGGCCCAAAAGGTGTGTCAGGATCGTGCCAAGTGGAAGTCCGTAGTCTCTGCCTACCCCTCTGGTTGACAGGCGTGAGAGTTATATATATATATATATATATATATATATGTATACAAAACATAGTATGCTGATTAATTACACTGGTCCGTAAAAAAATGTTTGTACCATAACTAAATCTTTTTTCATCTTTTGTTTTCTAAATATATATGTATTAAGCTTTATTGAACGAAAAGGACTTTTCAGTTAACTGTGGGGCACTTAGCCTCGGGCGATCGGCTAATTGTGGAAAATCAATACAAAATGCCGAACCCAACTTTCATTGGTTCTTAATTAGTGATCGATGGTTCTTAATGGGAAATAACACTGCAAATCGGAGACATACAAACCTACAAATCAAAGAGTGTTGTTTACTACTGCCAGGGATATCATCAACCAGTTTTAAACAAAGAAGATTACAGATGCGTTACCATCTCTAAAGACTAAGATGGAATGTCACTTCTACCTACACACTACCCTTCAGGAATAGGTATTACCAAAATACGGTTTTATGTACGTCTTAGAAAAACAATATATCGTTTACGAAGGCTGTCAACTTCGAGAAAAGCAAACGTTAGTTTCACTTAAAATTAAATAGCATTAAAAGCAACAATTAAACTAATGTTCAAATTGGCATGGAATATATGCTTATACTTTAAAACCGACGCCGTATGTCTATCACACGTATAAGCAGAGTAATTTTCCGGTGTAGTGAGCCGGCAATGCCACTGACAATTATCGAAACGTTAGTTTATCGGGAAATAGTTGGATAGCTGGGAGGTAGACACACTTTTAATGGACTGTCGTTTCTTATCACAAGATTACTTTTTGCACAAATATTTTAAAAATGACAAATGAGCTTACAGTACACCTGGTATTAAGAGACCACTGCAGTCCATGGATACCTACAATCAGCTTCATATAAAAAAGGTTTCAGATGTGTTGTCACTTCCGAGTACTAAAATGAAATACCTCATTACCTCTAATCGTACCGGCTCTCTATACTCTTCAGACCAGAACACAGTAGAGCATACACTGTTTGTCTGATGTTTGCTTGATGGAATGTCTCACTGCTTGGCGGTAGAAATTGGTTTGTATAAGTACAGTACAAAAGTACTATAAATATCAAAGAAAGAAAATTTTAAACACAGGTTTATTTTTATTTTAACTATGAGTAGAACTGCATAGATAGGATCTTGAAAGTCATCTACCAAAGCAGATAATTGAACCGATATAAACGTAAATTTCGTAGTAAGTGTGTAAGCTACCCAAATCCGACCCGCTTGTTCTATTCCATGTCAAATATCTAAGCACTACATAATTAATATAATTCATTTGTCAACTATGATAAGCGCATGCATATATAAAATAAAGTAAGAACCTGTTATTGGCATAAAACATTATTTTAAGTATTTATGTTTATTATATTATGTTTATATGTGTTATGTATTTATAACGTGCTGGTTGGTTCTGTGGTCAATAAAGAAAAAACAAAAGTTATCACTTACTTTTACTATTTGTAGGAACCCTGCTCATAAAGCGTAAACGCTCACTTTTTGGTATGAGCCTCTGTTATTAATAGAGAGGATTTGCTTTAATCGCGGTGATTTGCTGGCGCATTACCAGACATTTCCCATTTTTGACGTCATCGGTCATAGGACTGCGAAGAGCATCTTCATCTGATACAAGATATAATATAATACGATTGCAATATGGATGTCTTCTAAGCAAGAGTGCGTATGCTTTTGTTACTGCTTGATTTAAAATCTAGGACTTCAACAAAGTTGACCGCCAGGTAAGATATTAGTGGTTATATTTTAACGCACAGACTTGAAAAAAAGACTATGAGATGGGTTATATCTTGAGGCTAAACTGCAGTGTCTCTTGAGTAACCATTTCTGACTCTCTACTTTTCTTGGTTTTTTTAAACAAAATTAGGGGTGAAAAACGAAAACCGTGATAAGTGAGTGTTATGGCACGTGGAATTTATCCCTGATTAAGAATGTTCAGTCGTTGTCGCTTCTAAGAAATAAGATGGGATGCATCATTACCAGATTAAGTAAACCGTATAAAATTAATGTTCTGTCAGTTGCAACTAAGCACATGTGTGCGTGAGTGCGTGTCGTGTTCTTACAAATGAGCTGTCGTTCGGTTGAAATTCTCGCTGCGATCCTGATTTTGAATACTTACATTTTATAGGCCTTTGAAAACAGCCTGCATAAGCTTTTTCGAAATTGTAAGTGTTATTAGATTTAAATTAATAAAAATATACTTATTTTTTATGTCATGTTTTCCTACATTTTATTATTTAATTTAAAAACTTTTACTGTATTATCTTTAATGCATTTTTCTACTACCACTTAGACGTTAGATAGAAGCAAGATGTTATTTGAACAGAAAATTCAATTGAAAATTCTAGACTACAACTAAAGTCCGCTCACGTATCTAGAAGCGAAAGCTCAATTATTTACTTACGTCTACTGTCTTACTGTACGTCTAATGTCCGTAGATGCCATTTACACTCAACTTCCCTGTACATCATATAAAACTAGTTTTAATAAGTTTAAGTCTACTTAGAGTTACTAAATTACTTCCGATTGAAGTGTATAATTGTGTTTCAACTAATATCGGTACGATTTATGTGAAACTAATTCCGAACCTTCAGGGTTTAATGAAGAGGGTCAATGAGGCTTGTTAATTTAGCATTGTCTATAGCATCGAGATGATAATTACGACTACTCGATCGATCGATGTTAAATGCTTTAAATTTTTAAATTTGCTTCGGCATACAGTTTTATTGATTATAATTTTAAATATTATATTGGTAAAATTAAAAGTCAATCGTTGGCAGCATGAAAAACACGTGAAAATGGTCGTTTAAATATTTATTATTTGTTTTCGTGAAAAAGAAAGCCTATAATTTGTCTATGTATGTATTACTTATGTAAAATCCTCCGCAAAAGCAGTGCTACGTAATCGTGTAAAGGCTCAGGGGTAGATAAATGTCCAGTACCTTAGAATATTTTGTTGCATTTAAATCGCGTCCATCTATTTATTATCCATTTAAATTATTTGCTGATTTTTATGAACAGTTAATTTTAATACTAGTACGTAAAAAGATTTAAAGAGATTGGCAAAATACCTGAAGCTGTCTGGCATAAAATCACAAATTAATGAATATAAAATCTTTTATAACTGCTCTGTCAAAAAACAGTTCTTCCATTTAGTGTTTAAATAAACGAAAAGGCGAAAAAATATTTGTTTTTCTTCGTAATCGTTATCCTTCTCGCTTACGCTGGATATACGCTTTGCTTGGCGAACGGGTTGGCGATAGCAATCGTTTCGCACTTTTTTTGATCTCACGCCACGGGCTTTGTATTTTACATCATCCTTCAAATGATGACTTATGGCAATATTATTCAAACGTTTTACATTCCTTTTAAGCCTCGATAAAAGAGATAAAAAGGACTAATTTATTAGTAACCTTCATTTGGCTGGACCAATCTTATCAGCCTGGAACACAGGCACAGAGTAGCTAGCACTTCGGTATTCTATAGGATGTATTTCGGAGAGTGTACGCAGGAATTGTATTGTCTTAATTCGTTACTCCCCTTGCCACTATCGAACAACCAGGCGATCGGCGGCTGAACACAAACGCTTTGCTTCGTTTTTTGTAATGCGTACAGCAAAGGCGTGGAATAATCTGTCTGCATTAACAGAAACAGAAACTTTTTTATTCAATGTAGATTATAAACAATACTTATTGAAAGTCAATTTTTTCATATACCATTTGTTTCTCCCTCCGGTTACCAAACTTTCAAACCGGGGAGTGAATAGGCTTTTGTTACGCTAAGGCTCAACGGCTCTGACGATATATGAAAAAAGTAAAGCAAATTTGCAGTCTATTTGCGTTCCACTGCTAGGTACTCGTCGTCGATTTCACATTTCACTCTGTTTCTCAAGTTATTAGCGTGTTGGCTGACTTCACATGTCTGCCCAGGTTTTCTCACGATGTTTTGGATCAAGTTTTTCCGAGCACACGTGTCAACGCTTAAATTGTAATTAACAGTTTCATTGGAGCTGGCCTTAGCCAGCCAGCCTTAGCCTGTGAACGCTTAGCCCTTGAGTTATACAACGCCTCTTCTAATAACTATAATGGGTAATACTTAGATACATCTTGTAGTGACGGTGTAAGAGTATCCACTCCCCATATCACCCCGTGAGTGTCGTAAGAAGCGGCAAAGAGAAACAAATCAGGAGATGGGCAGCAACGTCTTTCTCATAACGACTAAAAATAAAAAATAAACTTGCAAATATCCCCCTTAAGGGGAAATCTATGGGGGAGGCTTATATTCAACATTGTACTTTGTAACGGTAATGGTAATATAGATAAAGTTTATTATTATTGTTGTTGCAGGCTATGCACACTGCGCGTAACGCGGCTGCGCGTGTGCGGCGCGCTGGGCGAGGCGGGCGGCGGCGCGGCGGGCGGCGCGGGCGCGGGCGGCGGCGCGGGCGCGGTCATCCTGGCGGCGCGCATGCACAGCAGCAAGCGCACGCTGCGCTCCAACGACATCGCGGTGCCGCCGCTCGACGTCGAGCTCGACCTCTGCTTCTCGCTGCAGTACCCGCACTTCGTGAAGCGCGACGGCAACAGGTACACTTGGCAATATTTTTATATAATGAAATGTTTTGAGTAAGCGTGCGCCTATACGCCTGTACGAGTTCAGTAGAGTCACAATATGAGGTATAAGAGTGTAAGATAAGTTATGCGGCGAGTTGTTCCTCCGATAATCTAAAAATAGCTTCAAACCGGCGGCCCCGTCAGACGTTGTTTTACACAGGACAACTTACAGGGTCCAAAAGTTAAACTATAAAGGAAGCTACTCAAACACTCAAAATTTTAATGAAAATCGATCTAGCCGTTTAGGAAGAGTTCAGTGACATACACAAGCAAAAGAATTATATAGCGGCCAGTCTCAATGGCGATTAGTATCCTATCTGCGCTGGCGGGATTAGGCACAGGTGCACTCTCTATTCCCTTACTCTCATAGTGCGATGGGACGGAAATCCGACATGACCAGATGGAGATCAGGCGGCAGCTCTACCTGCTTTACGAACTGCTTTCCGAGGTGTGTATATTATAAAGAAGGGTTTTTTTATAGGATAAGGGTGACAAACGAGCACACAGTCCACCTGATTAGGGGGTAAGTGGATGCTGTGGCCCATAGACATTTACATTTAACCTCAATTAAGAATCAAAATGCAGATGCGTTGTCACCCTTGAGGACTAAGATGGAATGCCTCGATTCCACTAAAACGGGTCTCCGGTTCTCTACACTCACCATACGAAACACAACAGCGTTAAGCTATTTTAAGCTGGTATTCCTTGAGAGCGTAGTCCTGCCCCGGTCGAGCCGACCCATTTATGCTACAACCGTAGCAGCTGCAGCGTGGCTCTACCAAGTATGAAATGTTTGTATAACCTTGTTAATGCGAGTAGGTGATGTGAGATGAACATAGTCGCTTAGTCACTGAGTGAATTCGGGTGTTTATTGATTGGTCGGTTACACAGCAATGCAATATACGCTAGACGTAACGAGCCGATGTTAACATATATAAAAAAAAAATACCGCGTTTTTATTTACACGCTTATTTTCGGTACAAATTTAGATCAATTAATTTTAAACCGTCTTCAAATAAAATGTTCCCATTCATCATAATTCCTATATTATTTATATATTATGATTTTAGCACGAATGTGTCGGCTCGACCATGGAATATCTACCACACCCTTTTAATATACGAACGTAAAAAAGCAACTTAATGCAGCCAGATAAGTACCTAATGATGCTGCTCTGTTTCGGACGGTGAGCAGCGTATAGATAGGTTTTAATTGTAGTGAAAATTGAAATGTTGTTTTACATATAACTAAAAATCTACTGATGGTACTGAACGGTCTTTTGGAGATTAGACGGGAGCACAGAATTAAACTGTGTCATAGCCAAATATTGTTTTTTTTTTACAAAAGAACACTTCAGCAATATCGTCAATATCAAGAATGCTATTAATATCAAATGTTACAATGATAAAAAAAATTGACTTCTGATCGTAAAAACCGAGTCAAATGTATTAATATTTCATCGCATCATTCGACATTTCGTGAAATTATTGTATGTGAAGGCAGGGCGCTTTATTATATTACACATAATAAAGCATAATATACATTTATGTTTCATGCATATTTTAATAATAAAAGCTTCAGTTTGATATCAAAACTAGCTTTTTCCAACGGCTTTACTCGCGGGGACTTTGCCTAACTACAATAATTAATGTTCCATATCAATTTTGGGATCAACTTATTGTCTGTCAGTGTATCTGTCTGTCACAAACGTTATTTTCAGCGACATGATAATATTACGTTTATGCCTTAAAATGTTTACAACTTTAAAATAATTTTTACTATTAGTATAATATTTCGACCACAATGTTACCTATCGGATCTAGATTTCGTAATATTCTTTGTTGGCATCTATTGTTTTTTTTAAATATAATAAGAGTGACAAACGTGCACACAGTCCACCTGATGTTAAGCGGATGCTGTGGCCCATAGACATCTACATTTATCCTCGATTAGGAATCAAAAGGCAGATGAGTTGTCACCCCTGAGGACTAACATGGATTGACTCGTTTCCGGTAAAGTATATTGTGAATATTAGTCACTTTTGTCCATAATTATAGATTTTGCTAATAACTTTACAACAGCGTTACTTAATCTCAAAATCTTTAAAAATCTTCTCCATCACCTGTCTGGTGTAAACAGGATCGTTGCGATACTCCCTATCGGAATTTAATAGATTTTTGTGGAATGTCACAAAGTTGCCTTAAGACGCGAACAGAATGAAATAGGATGGTTGATTCTTCTGCGTCATAGCTAGACGCTACAGTATAGAAGTTTCTTATACGTTACTTGTAGTTCTTACTGCCAACCAAAGTCCACTGCTGAACATAGCCCCCCTTCATAGATTGCCTCATAGGAGATATTTGCCTCATTTGCCACACTTAACACGCTTGGCAACCGCAATTTTCTTTAGTTCTTACTAGAAAGACGCTACTGTGCATCTCCTGCTTGGGAACCATGTCGATAGTCTAACACCGCCCCTACCAGAGGTACGCAATTCATTTGTAAGACCACGCTTTTAATCGATGAAAACATGAAACAAAGTAGCCGCGATATAACCGAAATAATATTCTCACTAACTCAAAATAGGAATACAGAGGCACAACACCATACATGTTAATGTAGATACCACGGTCGTTTCGACCGGGCAATGCGTTTCTGTACAAACGGATACGTTCATAAAGCGGTCGTAAACTTTTGTGAAAATAGAAGGGAACTGCGGTAATTCGTATTGAGCTCGGTGACCGTAAGCGATGCGCATTGCGCGCCAAATTTTATTACGCAGAAAGCCGCACATTAGAAAATTTATAGCAACAGTAGTAAATTTAGGTGGCATTTAGTTCATTCCTTCTTATCGTATTACCCTACAACGTCTTTTGAGTTTACTCCTTAAGAATCAATTTTAACAAAAACTCTGTGGCTTCTGTCAAAATTCCAGTATTCAAACGTATAGAAATAATTCAGAAAACTCGACCATTAAAATATTTAATTAAAATAAAATCTTATATGCCATTTATATGTGGCTTTAATACCTCTGCATTCTGCATTGGCTCTGGAGTAAAAACATTTTCAGAGACCCCCTTTACGAATGTATGTGTCAGTTTGAGATAATAAAACTTCATACCATCTGCAAATTAAAAATTATTTTAATTTAAGTTATTTCATATGTGTGAATAATTATTCTGATAACGCACTTAATGGAAACTATCAAGGTTTTTATTACTTCTTGTATGTACCTACAGCCCGTGATACACAAATCAGATGGGAAGTGAAATCGAGTGTTAACAAAAAGCAAAGTCGTTATGTTATCCCTCCGCACAACACATTCACGTATTTTTTTTTTTATAGGATAGGGTGACAAACGAGCACACAGTCCACCTGATGGTAAGTGGTTGCTGTGGCCCATAGACATCTACATCTATCCTCGATTACGAATCAAAATGCAGATGCGTTGTCATCCGTGAGGACTAAGATGGAATGCCTCGTTTCCAGTAAAAAGGGTCTCCGGTTCTCTACACTCACCATACGAAATACAGCAGCATTAAGCTACTATTTCACGCTGGTATTCTGTGAGAGCGTGGTCCTTCCCCGGTCGAGCCGACCCATTCGTGCTACAACTATACTACTAATATAACTGCAGCATGGCAGGTATAGCGCCATCATCTTCATTCTATAGGTAATTTTATCGAACGAATTTGTTGACTTAACTCGCGAGATATCAGTGTTATGTAAAATATATAAAATAGACACTCTATGGCCTTACCGCATTAATATACAAAACCCAGTATATGAATGCCTAAACGCGACAAACTTGATATGGATAAACTCTAAGTGTGGTTTTACAGTAACGCTTTCGCTAGCGCGGGTGGTCAGCGCGGCCCGTAAACGCGCGGATGACTTGCGAAACTATAAAACGAGCTTAGAGTCGCGCGGTTTTGTATCGTGTTGGAACCGCGCGGCTGAATGCCGCCAGCGCGGGATATCCGCGCGTGTGGGTACACTATGTAACGATCCAAGAGACGCAACGCTCGTGGCCCGCGACGCTTATCAACCGCGCTGGCGAAAGCAAGCTGGCGATTGAAACTTCTTCGCGCATGGGAGTGGAGCGCAACATCTTTTTATGTTTGCATAGTTCACTATAATCTACTGATATAAGCTTCAGCAGCCATAGACACCTTCACTTCAAACAAAGGTCACAGGTTGCATTGTCACCTTAAAGACTAAGATGATTTACCTCACTGTCTGCCTCTGCCACTTATCTTTAGAACCGTACAGCAGTGAATGCATTTCAGCTAGGTGGTACAAATATCGTCGGTACTAACCCAGAGCGAGTCCTAGCCGGAATATCATCGAAATGACAACCTATAATAACCATATAATGAACCTCTCCTGCACAGGCCTCTCATTTCTGAGAGGGCAAAGAGGTGTCCACCGCGCTCTCCCAATACCTATTGACGGATTTCACATTTTTCAGACATGCCAGTTTTCTTATGGTGTTTACTTCAACACCGAACACGTGATAAATCAGCACTTTAAATTGCGTTTAACAATTTTCGTTGGTGCCGGCGGGGATCGAACCCAGGTTACTCGCGTACTGTAAGATTTAAAGCGAGCACAAGTCCCTAAGAACACGGCTTTTGATATAATGATGATGATAATATATTCCTTAAAAGTTTAAAAGTTAATTCGAATTATCTTAAACTTTGACTATGACATGCATCTCAGACCCTGTTACTATTATAGCTGTAATCCAAAATGTCTAAATTTTACTTATTTTGTAAATGTTAGATTTCGCATGTTTGCGTGGTTGTAGCTCTTCAATGAAGCTAAAAGGGAGGTCAGGTTTTCTACATCACTCTTATCTAGGCGAATTCGAGAATCTGCCGCTGAAATTCTCGGGGTTTAACTAATAATTATAACGATAAGTGCTTAATATCTTTTAGTTACATATTTAACTTATATCTTTATTTGGAATTACAGATTGCAAATAATGCTTCAGAGACGCAAGAAATACAAAAATCGCACAATACTCGGCTACAAGACTCTCGCTGAAGGTGTCATCAGAATGGACCAGGTGAGGCGTCAAATCATTATGGTTATGCGCGCAGGATAGTATGGGATTGATTGATTGTTGACAATTCACAAAATATTATTGCTGCTTTTTAAGTATACCATTTTATAATGATTTCTTATGTTTACGCGAACACTACACATTGATTAAAACAACTTTTACGGATTTTTGGAAATTAAAAAAACATCCTAATTTCAATAGAAAAAGAGGCTGGGTACTACCACCTGCTTCGGACCCTGTAATTAATAAAAAATTAAAAATAAACCCAAGCATACCACTGCAAGACTTCAAACACAGTAAATTCATTCTGCGTAGATCGGACCATAAACAATAATTAAATAGCTGAAGGTACCTACTCCGGGGTAACAATTTACATTGACATCTGAACGTCAGTCACCTTAGTCCCCGAAACGTCGGGTATGAAAAATAAAATAAATTAAACGCGATAAAATCCGTAACAGTACATAGTTTTTATCAATATATCATTTTTATTATTTTAACTAATAAACAATTTTTATAAAAAAAAAAAAAACATATTTATTAGAGATATGTTTCTTTTCTCACTCAAAGGCTACTAGTAGTAGTAGTTAGTAGTACTTAGTAAGTATTTAAGCCATTCAGTAAGAAAACCGCTGACAGCGTTCTTGACCATATACCGCGAGGAGTAAAACTATATGATTAAAATTTTTGGTTTTAGTTTAATATTATGGTTATAAATTCCGTGTATTTTTAGTTTGATATTTTGCACTTGCTACACAACGCACTTTAAAGTTAATACTAACTTTTGGTTTTTTCTTTCAAGAAATTCTCAAAAGCAACCCGAAGTCAGCAAGTTAGCGATAATTTACCATCTTGTCTCGTAAAGCTATAGTTTTGGTCCTGCGCGTGATCTTTTTCCGTTCGTATCGGATTGTCGTCCCTTCGGACTATAAGCGTGAGGGAGTATTGGACCTGTGCTTGCGCACAATTTGTGCACAATTTTTTTTTAGAATAAGGGTGCAAAAGAGCACACAGTCCACATGATGGTAAGTGGATGATGTCCTGCACAGATGGCTAATCTCCATCTTTTTCTCATGATTTTTAAATATCTTTAGTTATTCCTAAACGCCACATCGTCAAAGTTGTCTCTATTCTAATTAAAAAAAAATTAAACTTGACGTTCCCAATTACCGCGACATCAATACAATGCTATGAGTCATTTAGTCGTCTAGCGACACCAAAAGAAGAAGAATACTACTTTATTCAATTTTGTTGTTATTTCATTAGAATTTAAGATTTTATGGTAAATATTAAAAAGCATTGTTGTACTTTTAAAAATTGTCATATTGTTACGAGCTTGAGGTTCGTTACAATAAAAACTGCCGATTGAATTACCAAAATTTACACTTTTAATTTTCTTTACACTAATTAAAACTTAAAACACTAATAATTATTCACACTGATTTACTTTATTTCACTCCGAAGCTTCGCTTGTCTCGTCAAATTTAATACTGCCCCGATCGCGGCATGCAGCGGGTTTAAATACACTTTTACGCCGAAACATCCAGAATATTCCCGTAGATACGGGTGCCGACCGACCAGACGCAGAAAGTTCGAGTGTGAGGTTTCTAGAAAGCTTAGTTCTTCAATTCGATACTAGATGGCGCTGTCGGTTGATAGATTAGTCATGTCATTTACTGAAAAGCTCTCCTCGCTCTGTTACCCGACACTAGATGGCGCTAGTGCCAGACGTCAACTTAGGCGCGCAACAATATTATGCTAAGACTAAAATATTAAGGGTGTCCGGCCTTTTTACTAAAATGACCGGCTAAGCTCGCTGGTCTGTCCGTCTTTTCGGTTTTATGACCTGGCAATCCTAGTTGCACGGAAACTAATCAAGAAATCGTTATATCTGTTTTAATTTGTATCTAGGATTTTAGTCATATATCACTAAATGCCAAAAGTTCACTTTTGCAAATTATATTTTACTTATTGTTATATTATTATTGGTGCGTCAGTTAGTTGTCCTGAATTGCTGATCTGCTTGACTGATTGAGGTCATATTCACAAAAAAAAAATATCGAGACGATGGTACATAGCTGTTATAGAATCAGTGGATCTTACAGGTAGCTATAGTCAAGTTAATGATTCGAATTCTATATTAGCTTGAGCATACTTAAATTTTAAGACCGTCTCGTTGAATTAAATTAATAGGGTGATATGCCACGTAATGTCGCTGGTTTGTGCCTATTTATGCTCTATGTATTATATAAATGTACGTCTCATTGGGGCCAAGACCCAAGTAAGTCTTTAGACCCAAGGGCCACTCTGGCCGCACTCATCTTACTGCTGATATTACGAGATAGATGCATGGACCTAGAAAAAAGGGAGGACGTCTCACAATTACTGAAAGCTCGCTAATAACCACACCATATCTAACTACGCTTCACAGTACCGCATTCGTGCTTCTCGTCCTTTTTCTAGGTGAAATGCCATCCAAACTGCTAATGATTATTGAACGGCGCTTTAGCAAAAATGGTTAATATGTTAAATGAATGGTTAATTAAGCTAGTTGACAACGACATATTCGTATGATCATATGCATGGTGTTCTCATCCTGTCTGGATTTCCCTCTGCTCGCCTCTCCACCCCTCGCTTGCGTGTTGGATTTTTGCGCTCAAGTCATAGGGGCTTAATCTATCGTAAATATGGCGTATTTCAACGTTCTATGCGAAGGCTGCCTTCAATTCATAAATCTAACCATTTAATGATGATTTTGATATCATGATATCAAATGTCTGACTTTCGCTATTATTATTTTCTCGTACATTTTGTACTTACCTACATACAAACATACATAGCGTCACACCTGTAACACAAGGGGGAAGGCAAATATTGAAAGTAGTAATAGGTGGCTGGCCCATCGCCTGAGCAATCACAAACCCAATATCCCATTAGGTTAGAAAAGTAACACAGTTGACACATTCTTTTTTGTTATAAGTGCCATATAAATGTGGGACGTAGGAGTCCTAAACCAACATGGAACAAATTATAATAGCTCTCATTAGTATACACTCGTGAACGCAAATACGCTTGTATTCGTTTTCAGGTCGAGGGAAGGTTATTATAAGTTGAGACGCAGTTTCGACATACGCTACAATGACATTGTCAATAATAGTTTGTGTGGTGTGGTGTGTTGTTATATTTCGGTTTAAAGAAATTTATTTCTCATAAGAACATACAATGGTTCACTTAAAATGAGATACAAAGTAATTATATACTAAAGTAAAACTATCGCATCTACCTGTGCTGTTACCAGTGCTGGAGGTGTTATAGTTTTGAGCTTATTTACTATGAGATATAAGATTTAGATTATTTACTATGTCAGAAAAGATTACACTGTACGTACGTATTTCCTAAGTTTACTTTTAAACAATTTTATGTTATTGCAATTTTTTATGTCATCTGGTAGTTTATTGAACAGCTGTGCTCCCTCAAACAACAAAGTTTTTTTGCCATAATTAGTTCGTGTAGTTATTAATTGTAGTTTATTTTTACTTCTTAAGTTGTGTGTTGTTGTTTTTTTATGTAATTGTATGTATGTAATTGTATGTTTGATTGAATAGAATTAGTGGTAATGTTTTTTATTAGAATGCAAGTGCAATAAATGTATAGTTGTGTAAGGTTTAGCAAGTTAGTTTTTTCGTATAGTACTTTTGTTGGTGTTAGATAATGATAGTGGAATAACGTTTTGATAATTTTATTTTGTGTCCTTTGAAGTGGATTTAGATTTGTTTTAGCAGCTGATCCCCATATCTCAATTAGATATTCGATATGTGATTTAACTAAAGAGTTATATATGATTGTACGAACCTTTTCCGGGATACAGTTTGCGACTTTACGTAGTGCACATAGTAATGACGTCAGTTTTGATTTGACGTGATCGATATGCATTCTCCAAGTGAGTTTATCATCTACCAATAGACCTAGATATTTTTCCTGAGTTGAACGTTTTATTATTTTATCTTCAATAGTAAGATGTGCAAACTCTGGTAAAGGTTTATTCTTTGTAGAAAAAATCATGAAAGATGTTTTTGACATATTAATTGTTAGCAAGTTATATTTTAATCATTCTCCGAGTAAGTCAAGATTTTTTTTGAGCATAGGTTATAATGTTGTGAATAGATTTATCGAAATAGAAGAGACATGTGTCGTCGGCATATAATGTTAGGTGACCTGTTAGCCCTGATTTGTTTATATTATTTATATAGATTAAAAACAATAATGGACTTATAATTGAGCCTTGAGGACAGCCGTAGGATACGTTTTTAATCGAGCTGGTAAAATTATCCATTTGAACAACTTGTCGCCTATTATGTAAAAACGATGTAAACATTTCGAGGGCCTTGCCTGTAACGCCTATGTTGTTTAGTTTCTGCAACAATTTATGATGGCTTACTGTGTCAAATGCTTTTTTTATGTCAATAAAAATCCCTAAAGCGATATTCTTTTGATCGATTTGAGTTTTAATTTTTGTGATTAAGTCTACTGCAGCTGTCAGAGTGCTCGATTTGGAACGAAAGCCATATTGTTGGTCAATTAAAAACTTCTTTTTTATTAGGTATTCATTTAGGCGGTTATAAAGTATTCGTTCAAATATCTTTGATATAACAGGCAAGACAGAGATTGGTCTGTAGTTACTTGGGTCAGTCCTACTTCCGGATTTAAAAATAGGACTGACCTTAGCAATTTTAAGTGTGTCGCCTGTGTTAGCCTCTCTACAATTATAATTTTCAGACATTTAATCGCTTTGGTGCTGATGCCATCTAGACCAGTACTAATGTTGGTATCAAGATCGTCGATTATTTTTGATACTTCAGTGATATTACAGGGTGTAAGTTCACTAAGTGTTATTTCATGCGTGTAGTTAAGTTCGTACATAAGCGTGTTATCGCTGTTTATGTGATACTTATTAGGAATTTTGTTAGCCAAGTCCGAACCTATTGAGGAGAAAAATGAGTTAAATAAGTCACATATTGAATTACCTTCTGTTATTAGTTCAGTATTCGATATTAGTTTGGGAGGAGCACTGTTGTCTCTAATTTTGTTTAACGCTAAGTTATTAATTATCTCCCACATTTTCTTAGGTTTATTGTAATTGTTATGAAATAACTTATGATAGTAGATTTCCTTGTGTGTCTTGATAAGGTTTTTCACTTTGTTCTGCTCTTTAATTAAGTTTTTTTGTAGATTATCCTCTTTTGGGTGAGATTTAGTCTGCTGCCATAAGTTGTTTCGTAAATTTATTGAGTTTATAATATCTCGGCTTATCCAAGTTTTTACTTTATTTTTGTTTATTTGTTCTAACAAAAATTACTGTATTTTTGTTTATTTGTTCTAACATAAATCTCTCTAGGTAGTAATAGTCATTTTCTTCATTAGTGTATTTGGCTTTTAAAGTAGTGTTGTGTAACTTTTCGTAATCAAGCGCCATATATTGAACTCTTTTATGTGTCTTTGTTGTTAAGTTGCTTATTTCAAGAAATATCTGCTTATGATCAGATAGGCACGATTCAATTATTGAGAAACTAAATGAGTGATTGTTTATATTCGTACATACATGGTCCAATATAGTGCTTGTGGTGGTGGTTTCACGAGTACTGTACAGCCTATTAATTTTATTCAATATTGCATATCCAATTTCTTTTAATTCAGCTAGGTATTTTGTGACGTTACTATCTGTATTAAGTAGATCAATGTTAAAATCTCCAAACACAATCGCCCTTCTCCTCCGTTCCAACTGTGAGGAATATGTTTCTAAAAAGTTGTTTACATTAGAACTTCCAGGTTTGTATATTGCACCGATGTTTAAAGATAGTTTATCTATGTATATCCATAAGTAGTGGTTTCCATTTTCACACAATTCTTCCGTTATATCGTATTTTATGCTATTATGTACGTAAATTGAAACGCCACCACCTTTGTAATTTTGTCTATAATTGTAAATATGTTTGGTATCTGATATAATTTTGCGTCGGTTTCCGAAGTAATCCATGTCTCAGTAAAAATTAATAAATGTGTAGTCATCGATGTTGCTTTTAATATGCATTTTATTTCGTCGAGTTTCCCAGCTTTGCGAATACTACGTAAATTAGCATATAAAAATCTTAAGGAGGACGGGTGGTTTTCGTAATTGTTTACTAATTGATGGCATCTATCCGTATTTTTCCCGGTTTGTAGTGAAGCCATTATTGGTTTTTTTTGATGGGTTTTGTTTATAACAATTGAAGGTGTGCCTTTTATATATTTAATAATAAGGTCCTTTTCGCCTTTTTCTGTTCGTTTCTTTAATTCTTCCTTCAATTGCCTTAAATACTGTTTTTGAACTGGCGTTTGATCTGAGTAAATACTAAGATTTTCGGCTAGGTACTTTTTATTCCGTAAGAGATATTTCGGAGTATCTATATTGTTAAAGAAAACTTTTATAGGCTGGCTTTTGTTTGAAACATATTTCCCTAGTCTTATACATTTAATTGGTTTTGGGCAGTTTTCATGTAATGATATCAACAATTTCATCACTTCTTCATTATCGTAATTTCGTCTCACTTTTGAATTTTTTTCATTTATTTCGGGTATACCCACAATAATGATGTTTTTCTCACGGTCGTATCGGTCTTTGAGTTCAAGGATGAGGTTTTCGTGGCACAAGACGGGCGATTTATCCGTTGAACTTTCAATGTGTTGTTTATCTTTTATCAGGGTTATTTCACTATCTATGTTTTTTATTTGGTTTTGAGTAGCAGTATGATTGTATTATATTTTCTATTTCAGAGTTTATTTGTTCAAATCGTTGTGTAAAGTTTTTTGTTGTTGATTTTATTGTTTTTATTTCATTTTTAATCTCCGATATTTCTTCACGTATGTATTTCAGATTCTCATTTTGTGTTTTTCCGAATTCTTCTAAGAACTTCATCATGTCTGTACGAAAGCTTGCAAAATCTTTTTTATAGTCTATTTCATCAATGCGTTTCTTTCTTTTTCTCAGAGACACATTGGAATGAAAATCCTTGTCACTATGAGTGGGTAAATTAGGCACCGACCCGCTGGCGCTTCCGCTCCCGCTTATCAATATTCCACTAGGCGGTGTTCTCTGTAGATTCATTGCGTGATGTGTCGCGTCGTCGTATGCAAAGTCTTCGTACGAGTGCGAATGCAATGGAAAAGGCAGCTGTTTTCGTTACTTACGGTACCTACTGAGCGGGGCTGCGTATGTGCCACTGTGTACTTTTGTTATTATGCACTTTTTAAGTAATCAGACTTTAGAAATATGGGCGTAAGGGTCACTTTTAACTGTCAAACTAATGTTAAAATTTTAATATTTTATGCTATTTCACAAACACGTCTGCTTTCCGTAAGCACTAGAGGCAAATAATAAAAAATATTTATAATCTTTAATCTGTGTGCAAGTATATGAATACAATATCTCTGCGCTTTAAGCTCATTCTGCGTAGATCCGACCAAAATTAATAATTAAAAAGCTGAAGGTACTCCAGATTAACCTTGACATCGGGACGTCAATCATCTCAGACCCTCCGTGTGGGATGGATGGATGTACCCGTAATCTCCGTAATCACAAATAAATAAAATAAAACGCAATAAAACCCCAAAAATAGTTTTATTCAATCATTTAATTTGCAATTAATTGTGGTTCAGGTGCTACAAAGGTCCATGGACATGGAACTGGAGCTTGTGAGTGTTGGTGGCAAAGTCGGCGCCGCTGCTGGCCAGCCCATCGCCAGGCTTACCATCACCGGACTCGCGTCCACGCCCGTGGACCACGACACCAAGAACAACAACACGCTACTCATCACCGGTGAGTCATTTACGATCACAATTTTATTTAATAATCATTATATTGCCGTCCTTCACGAGTCCACTGCTTGTAATGTAGCGTTATTTAATTTATATATTCCAAATATTAATTATATGTGTATAGAAGGCCATAAAAGCTTTAACGTTATTTAATATACTTACTTTTATCTAAATATAAGTATGTACTTTCAACTTTTTAAAAATATTCCCGTAACTAAAGATGCACATCTCGAACACGTGTTTTTGACGCGTGAATTTTATAGTCAACAGGCGGGTACAAAATTGTATACACTTTTAATGCCCGTTGGCTTATTTGAACACGTACGGCAAAGTAATAAGAAGTACTTAGTACAAGGTACCTGTGTCACATTTTTCTCCGTATTCGTTTTATTCAAACTACTAAAGATCAATATATACCACAAAAATAGAAATATAAATAATCCAGTGCTACAAATTTGTTTTTTTTTGTTTCAAATTTCTCTTGTCGAAATCGTCATTTCACAATGGGAAGCATGTCAAAACTTTTGGTAGGTATAGTTTTCAGTGTAAATTTTTATTTAATTTTCCGAAGGGTGACAACAATGGCAAATATGACAATCAATAGCAGTGGGCTTCTGTTAAGCGATAAATAACATCACTGGATCGCACTTATTTTACATCGCATAGCAGTAGAGGACGTAAGTGGCTGTATTCGTTTTATTTTCTTTATAAAAAAACGTTACCCCTACACTAGAACCTTCTCCTGTATCGTGGAGGCAGTTTACAAACATAAATTGCACAAGGACAAACATCCAGACCCGGAACAATTACTTGTAGGCCATACAAATACTTGTTCCGTGCGGGATTCGAACCCGCGGCCCCCAGCGCAACCACTCATTGCTAAGCCACTGCGCCACGCAGCCGTAACAGGATATGGATATCCTTTTAATATGATGGTATATTTTTTATAGAAGTATGATGACAGACAATGAAAACACACAGACCACCTGGTGGTAAGTGGACGTTATCTACTATGTATTATAATATAATATTAAAGCAACATTAAGTTTTTAATCACAGCATGTAAAATTGTTACACAATGTTAAATTTATGTCTTGTTGGCTGGATCCTGTAAAAAAAGATTATTTGTTAAGTTTTCCGCTATCCTTCCATCCATCCTATACGGCTTATAAAAGTCCACTGCCTAACAGACCTCCCCCCCCCCTCATAGATTTTAGGGGAGATTTTGCCATAGTTGCCACACTTGAAAGGCAGGTTGGCAACCGCAGTTTTTTTTATTTTGAGTAGCTATCAGATAGAAGTTTTTTTTTAAGCTATTGCATAGCTTCTATCGCGGGCCTTGAGCGCGGGGACCGAATCCAGAAATTCCGTAACGAAAAAAAAACCTAACGCTCCCCACTCCGACGGGCACGGAGGTGTGGCGTTGAAAGCCGTGCATCGTCTAACGTCGTTTTAGTTCGGCAGACTTCGGCACTCGGCAGACTTCGGCACGGTGTTTGTGTGCGTGTACACTAGCTGCTAACTTCAATGATAAAAATTCCTGAATAACCTACATGTATTGTAAGATATTAAAAATATGTTAAACAATATTAACTTCTCATTTATTCAATAAGAGAAAAAAAATTGTTTTCTTATCGGTCACCACGCTCAAAAAGTGTAACTTGATTTAATATCAAAGACTTTAACTGCATAAATAAAATAAATAAATAATTATAATTGCATAAGTTGGTAAAAAATGCTATGCAATAGCTTTACCGCGGCAGTCACCGAGTGCCACACGTATTTTTTAAAATATAGAATAAGGGTGACGAACAAAGCAACCACTTGATGTTAAGTGGATGCTGTGGCCCATATCTATCCTCAAATTAAAATCAAAATGTAGATGGATTGTCACCCCTGAGGACTAAGATGGAATGCCTCGTTTCCAGTAAAAAGGGTCTCCGGTTCCTCTACATTACCATACGAAACACAGCAGCTTAAAGCTGCCATTTTACGCTGGTATTCTGTGAGAGCGTGGTTCTTCCCCGGTTGAGTCGACCCATTCGTGCTGCAGTATAGCTACAGCATGGCTATGCCATTTGTAAATAATATAATTACTATCACGTATAATTGACATAATGCTGCTGCCCATCTCGCCTCTTACACCCACGGACGATATTACATAGTTGACAGTTAACATTCAACCTTATTATCGTCTAAAAATTAGGGATGGACCGAATATGGATTTCACCGAATACAAGTATTCGGCCGAATGTTCGGTAAAACTTTTACCGAATCGAATATTCTGCCGAACATTATTCGGCAGGATAACCTCGGTACCCAACCAATTTTCGTCGAAACTTGTTACCGTAAAGCGCGCAGGATTAGCGCCCGACCCTGCCCCTCGCTCCCGCGCCGCACCTGACAGTTAATTGCATCATCTAGTACTGAGCAAATTACGGCACATGATTATGTTTTGACTATTCTTGTGATAAAAAAAAGTATTTCGTTTGTTTTATTCTTAGTGAAAATTGATAGTTATACGATAAAAATGAGCGGCAGGAGATTTACTATTTGGACTTATTTTAGAGAAACTGAAGACCTAAGTAAAGTGAAATGTACTAATGTAATGTAATGTTTCTCGTTTAATGTTGTTTGATTTCAAAAACATTTTATCAAATTTCTATTTGTTAAAATAAAATTTAATAAAATGTTTTTGGAAACTATATACAACACGTAACATAATTAAAGCATTTTGAGAAAGTAGTTTGTTCAGAATCGTTTACTGAATTGATTCCTATCATTTTTAATATAGGTAATTTTTTAACCAAAAAAATAATTAAAACTACGTAAATTACAGTCACACTAAATCTGTACAGTCAAAACAAACTGAAATGACCGTAACTTAAGGCAATAAGACTTAAGAGTGCAGTTTTATTTGTATTATTACTAACTCTGTCATTCGATAAAAATAAAGAAAAATGAACTTTATTTCAAGCACGTTAAAGTCTTTGCGTTCGTGGATTTGTACTGTGACCACAACATTCTTCCGGAATTAGTATAAATAATTTGATAAATAATCAGTGCATAAAAATGTTTACCTGAAAATTCAGTGTATGCATTATGATTATAACATAATATACTAATTGGGGTGTCCGAGTGTGTGCGTTAATTACGTTACATATTGTATAATCGGAAATAAATTTACAGTGTCTCAAAAACATAAATGTATAAATTTATGCATTTGAGGCATTCTAGATTAAAGTAAGAGTAGATTTAACCCATAAATAAAATATACTTTCAACAGTAAAAGTTATCGCATTACTCAATTCGTACATTTCAATACATTGGACACTAAAAATGTTCGGTCCGAATGTTCGGTGATTTAGCCGAATAATCGGCCGAATACGAATATTCGGTAAAGCTGCCGAATATGTCGAATACCGAACATAAAACGAATATTCGGCCCATCTCTACTAAAAACTAATAAAAGATATAATTTACGAACGTTACCAGAGAGGGGTTATTCTGACGAGGAGGAAGAGGGAGAGTTCAGCTCGGTTGAAGAAGCTGACGAGATGACGTACGGTGCCCCGGCAAGGCGACGCCCCCATCGCCAGATAGAGTTCAACAAGGCGGACATGTCCTACACGAAGGTCAGTAAACGAATTCCTTTCTTACATAATATTATGCAGTCTTATACTTCCTTATAGAATATATTGTCTGTTTTATTGTGATTATGGCTTTGGCTTGTAGTGGCGGCTTGACAGAATCTACTACCAAATATCGTCCTCTGGGTGTCATAAAATATGACAGAGGGAAACTGAAGCAAGAGAGGAGCAGCAGCATCTTCCTAATAAGAACGCAATAAGGTCCGATCCTCATTTGCCGTTCACAGTTCGTTCTCGGTCCGATCTCGGTAACTGTGTAAAAACTTGTATTAATCCACTTGAAGCAAATCGGAAAAATAAAAAAACTTGAACGATGGGTACCTCATGAATTGAGTGAATCGAACTTGCAAACACGCGTCGACTGCTGTGCTGTGTTACTTTGCTCAACCGACACAAAAATGAAGGGATTTTAAATCGAATCATTACTTGTGATGAAAAGTGGATACTGTACGATTATCGGAAGTACTCGTCGTAATGGTTGAACCCCAGCCAAATCCTGCCCTAAACGAAAATTGACTCAGAAAAAGTTCCTTGTGAGTGTTTGGTGGACTAGCGCTTTCACACACACAGCTTTCTAAAATCTGGCCAAACGTGCCATGAAGGAAGAATTAGCTGCTAAACAACCGAGATTGGTCAATCGCTCTAGGCCACTGCTGCTTCACGACAACGCAAGACCACACACTGCACAGCAAACAACCATTAAGTCAGATTAGCTACAATTGGAATAGAAATTTAATAAAACTCGGACCTTGCTCCAACAGATTACAATTTTTTCCGGAATTTGGACAACTTCTTACAAGAAAAAAATTCAACTCCGATGCGGCAGTCCAAACCGCCTTCAAAGAGTTTATTGATTCTCGCACCCATGGTTTTTTTTTAGTAAAGGGATCATTGAACTACCTATAAGATAGCAAAAGTGCATAGATAACAACCAGCCAAGAATGACCAGCTTTTTAGTGGAATTACAATCACGCGTATAATGTATAACAACTTTTTGAAATCCTTTCGATACAACTGAATCAAAAGACACCTAGGTTTGTATAGTTTATACACATTTAGTTTTTTATTCGGTCAATTGCATATCAACTCATGATCGTTTAAGCCTGGAAGTGACAGTCAATTAGGCAGTACTGTGCCTTTTTGTAGCATGCGTGCTCCGCTCACTTTACGCTTCCTCATTTTTTTTTTATTCTGTGTTTTACCAGACGACCTAATTACCTAATGTATTTTTGTAATTATTTTAACAACAATACGTGCATTAGCCTATGAATAATCCAATAGAATTATATGTTGCCCTCACAAATTATAATAATTTCGTTAACCCGAGTGGCGAAACATTGGCCAAGCCATTTTAACCTGAAGCGATTTGGCTAAGCTTTCTTTAAGCGTTAAAATAATATCGGCATTTAACTAAATGGTTAGTTGATCAATAAACTGACCGATTAAACCATTAAAAATATATTGACAAGATTTTCCAGTGATCACTATATATAAAAATCAATCATGTCCGTTAGTCTCGCTAAAACTCGAGAACGTTTGGAACGATTCTGATGAAATGTTTGTGTGCGTTTGAGTGGGTCCCTCTGTCGTCTTTTACGTTACTTACGGGATGGTATGGGGTCTTAGAGCCTCTAAGTAATAATATTAGAATTATTAGAGCTTCTAAGTAATATGTTATTTGGTAGGAGGTAGTGGATTCTTTTACGCTGCCGCTACAAGGCATTATTAAGAGCCTGCTTAACTTCATGAAACATTTTTATCCAATCGGATAAAGTTTTGTTGAATGTAGTCAACGGTTTTATTTTTCATTAAGAAAGTGGTAAAGAATAAATATATAGATTTTGGACACTTACATTCGCAATTGGACCGGATAGGTGGCGCTGTTGTTGAGAGAAATCACCCGTGCGAAGCCGGTGTGGATAGATAGTAACGGATAAAGATGATATATATATATATATATATATATATATTGCAATTTCCAATATTTAATATTTAAAAATTAATATCCCCAGTAGTATAATGTTATTATTAGGCACGCAAAACGATATGAGTGTACTCCACACTGCATGACTTTAAAGTTGACAAAAGTTTTGATTAAGCTTCAGCTTCGCTATGCTACAACTGTTTTTAGTTTTGAAAGTATATAATTATATCACAGTATGTCAACATATACATAATTCTAAAGATATTTATCTATATATAATTGGCGTTATAACAGCATGTAATGATAGTATTTTAATAAGAGATTGATAAATTAAATAACAGTATCTGTTTATTTATACGTGTTAGAACCATGCTGCTGTGCTTCTTATGGTAAGTGTAGATAACCGAAGACCCTTTTTACTGGAAAACGAGGAATTCCATCTTATACCTCGAGGGTGACAACGCATCTAGGTTTTGGTTCTTAATCGAGGATAGAGTCTATGGGCCACAGCATCCACTCACCATCACGTGAACTGTGTGCTCGTTTGTCATCTTATTCTATGAAACAAAGTCAGTAGATTTTTCTGTCATTCTCTTATATGAGTTTTGACTATTTCAAGAGCACATGAATGGGCGTGTCCAATCACTCCCAACTAATTAGCCCGATTGCAATGCGTGGTAATCTATAAGGAAGGGCTTATGTTCTGCTGTGGACTTGGTATGGATTGTGGTAATAATAATAATATGATGATGATGATTTATAAAAAATCTACTACTACTTTATACTAGTAGTTGCGGTAGCCCAGAATATAAACGCTCTGTTGAAAACTTTCGTAGTACTCGAGTAAAAGAAGTTTGATTTCTGTAGTAGTCTTCGTTTCCTCTCACAGTAAAAACAGGTGGTTACATGTAATTAGGCTTTTATTTTCTACGATTTTATGACGTTTTAATTATCAGCACTATTCCATATCCATATATTTTCAGATACGTCTCAAGTAATTAATAAAATTATCGGCTCTGTGCCCGCAAAACCCGACAAACATTGCTTTGGTTAAAATCGGTTAAGTTTGTTTAATATAATCTAAGTCCCATATGCTTATGAAATCAATTGTTTATAATGACGTAATTGCAACTGGTTATTCCTAATGAAAAGTTGGATTTTATTCTTTCGGGTTTTGCAGCCGCAACGACAATATATGATATTGTATTTTATGAAGTATATACATTTAGATATTTTAATCACAATAACATAGTGTAACGCTTTTGCTTCCGCTTAATATAGCATTGCTTTGCACGCAGCTCTCGCGATCGCGCGACTTGAGCTACGTGGAGCGTGAGCGAAAGAGACAGAGCTATGTGCGCTCTAAGGTGCACGACAGGGACAGCGACAGCGAACTGGAAAGCGCGGCTGCTAAACGCAAGGGCAGCCGCGGAAAGCTCGCGGTGAGCTTTCAGCACGGGAAATTGAATCTAGTGGTGTTAGATATAGAGACTTTATGTTGAATCATTCATTTAATTAGCTACCAAATTGATGGGAAGTCTTTACCATACTTGTGTACTTGCTGTCCTGTCACTTGTTTTCCTGTACTTAGGCGAAATATTCGTGAGCACACGAAATTAAACCTACGAGGCGATGTATTAGAGATGTATCTCATTTCAAAGTAGTAGAATGTTGTTTTATTTAACATAGTTTACATTACTATCTTGGGAATTAATGGTTAAAGTAGTTTTTGTATTTATATTGCATGATATCAATCTATAACTTCCGCTTCTATTTGTATCTGTATGTAGATTTCTATTCATGTGTATATGTTTATATGTTGCTAACGAAGACGTCTCCACAGTGTATATATGTACTAATTGTAGCACTCATCTTGTGTTTGAGTATATTTTTGTTTTTATATTATTAGATTAAAAATCAAGGTCTCTACGTTGTGGTAAGTAGCTACTGCAGCCTATGGACAAGCACACAACCAACTTCAAACTTTGCTAACTTTTAAGACTAAGATGAAATGCCTCACAGCTAGCATTGCCAGGCTCGTCTGTCCGGATTTTCGGTTTTAACACCTTGCAACCCTACTCATAGCCTATAATTAAACTAGCTTTCTTACGCTTCAAATCCAACACAAACCGTGGATGGTGCTTCTTTGCAGAAGTAGTAGAGGGTTGTACCAATCCAGACTTACAGTTACTAGGAGATAGGATTCCTATAAAAAGAGCCTTAACAGCAAGTAAACATACTAAATATTCACGGAAGAAAAAACTCGTATAGTAACCGTTCTCCGATTGCCACTTGATTTTGATATTTTTGGAGATTGTTTTTTTTAGTGATGTTATTAAAGGCACTGGAAGATGAAGGACGAATTCCTGCCAGTAACAATAACACTATTACAAATCCTGGGCATTTCAAAACTACCGAAAGTAATAGACACTTTTTGGTTATATTTATAGTCTGTGCATATTTCATATCAATATCCTGCCAATAATTTGGTTGATAAATGCATCGGTAAAATCGAGGATGCTATTGCAAGAAACAGTTAACTGTTCGCTAAGCAAGATGGCGGAAAAACATAAAAACAATTCAAATAAAATTGGACAGTGTTGTGCAGAAACGTTTCAACCCACAATTGTTTGTAAAATTTTTTTACTAACAGCATGTAAGAATAATTGTACCTAATACAAACATATATTGACCTAAATCTTAAAATGAATGCTTAATAATAATAATAACAAAACATTAAGTTATTCAGATTTGAAAGTTAAATGCTGTTTTCTTATGGTTATGTATTTCACTTTAAAGAAAATTAAATGTAGATTTTTGGATTACTTACTACTTTGCAGAATTCTGTCATTCTTGAAACAAACTTAAATAAAACATCTCTGGATCACTATTTTGTTCAGTTTGTGAGTTGGATCATTTTAGCACAACGCGGTCCAATTAAAAGAGAGAAGTGAAGGTCATGGACTGCCAAGCATGCAAATGAAGTCACTGTTTGCAATTTGATAGCGAGTCGGCAGCTTATCTGTATACATTGTTTTCAATGAGATTAGATTATATCTGCGTTCTCACGGTTTGTGATTGACTTGCGTCTCGGGACGATGGAGGTGAATATTCTTTTGTTTTGTTACTTTTTTATATCTCCGCTACAGTTAGAAAATATTGCATCAAGACATTAATTTCTTTGCAGCCTTTAATTTAGTGTTTTCAGGGAAGTTAAAATACAATTTAAAATGTAATTTCACATTATTGATTTACATTATTCACTATATAGCTTAATTTACATTTCACTAATTACTTCATCCTCTTCCTTACCTATGTGCATATTTAAAGCCTCATTTCATTTTATTTTGTGAATATCAGTTAATACTTTTCTCAAGAAATTAGAGAGTTATGTACTCGTATAACACTTAGATTTTGTTTGAAAGATGTACGGATAAGGATATTTCTGAAGTATGCTCTGATTATTTCGAGTAACCTCTAAATGAGTTTTAATTCCACCGTATAAACTCTGAGATAATGGTTAAAAGCCGAGACAGAAAAATTTATTATCGATGGTAGTTTGATTCTTCCTGCTGGTATTGGCATGATGTTAGGTTTATTGTTTGTAGTGTTAGTGGGGTCAACTCCACCATTTTCATGCATTGCGCTCTCGGACAAAAATCTTAAAACAATTTGACTCTACTTTATTCCCAATCACAAGTATTTAAAAGAATTTTCGATATATCAACTCAACTTCCTTTACTGCTCTGTTATATCAGGATCATTATCATCATTCATTATTTTTAAGGTTACTACTGGATATAGGTTTTTTAAGACTGCGACATCTTAGTCCTCAGAGGTGACAACACTATTATTGCCTTCTCTTTTATTTAATTTTTATATATTTAAAAAAAATTACCACCACTATATCCACATGTATCGTAGAAGCAGATTACATATATATATTTTACAAGGACAAACATCTAGACACACTTCAACAATTATTTGTAGGTCATGCAAATATTCGTTCCGTTCAGGATTCGAACCTGAAGCCCTCAGTGACGCAACTCAATGCTTAGTCATTCCGCCACGGAGCCGTCAAAAGTGTTTGAAGTTGTTTGCACTTGTCTATGGAATGCGATAACCAGTTACCAATCTGAGCATTTGTTTTGTTGAGTGTTTGATTGTGTGTATTGTGTGCAGCAACGCAACCTGAAGCAGAAGTTCGCGGCGCTGCTGCGGCGCTTCCGCGTGCCCGAGGAGCTGGCTGAGCGCGGCGCCGCGCGCGATACGCACCACGCGCAGCGCGACATCGACGAGCTCTTCCAGGTGCCCGCTTCGCCATCACCATCGTCATCATTGACACGTTCACAACATACATCAAACGCACTACACGTTGTCACGATTCAATCAGATTCATTCAAAAAATTCAAAATTATTTAATAGATAGGCACAAGCAAACGTGCGTGTGCATGCGTGCGTGCGTGCGTGCATGGGTGCGAGCGTGCGTACGTACGTGCGTGCGTACGTGCGTGCGTGCGCGCGGGTGCTTGTTTGTATGTGATTGTGTGTGATAGAAAGTTTAGTGAATATGTATGTATAGTATGAGGTGTTCATGAGGAATGTTGTTAGCCCCACGACTGTATTTTGGGATCGAAAGCCATCAAGATCATTACAGTCTATCATGAGATTGCTGTGTCCTGTATGCTGATTATGAGATCCTGGGTTCAAATCCCGAGTCGAACCAAAAACAAAATAAGTTATTGTCTATTATGTTATTGTGCATAAACCCAGACACTATATATCTGCCCAGCATCGCTAGTCTCTGTTGAGATTGGCCGGCGTGACAAAAATCGGTTCGGAAGACACTATAACAGTCCATCAATGTCCATTGCTAGACAAAAGCATCCTCCATGGATTGTCTCATATTTGGCAAATACCGCCCACATTTGCCATAGTTACCACGATTGGCAGGGCAGGGAAAAATAGCTTATGTGAATGCTAAAAAAGGAAGTCAAATGGAAAAACATAAAGAAGCATGGCCACATTCTATACATTTAAAAACCTGATAGTGAAAGTTAATGTATAGTTATAAGGTATAGTAGAAAAACTGCATGTAAGCTTAAAAATAATATCATATAGTAATTTTTACGGTTCAAACGCTGCAAATCCCAAAAACATTAATGTCACTTTTTAGGTTAGGATTTGCCGATACCAAATAGGTAATAAAGAAATTAATGTGCTCGAACTTACACTTGCTTATAAAAAGACTAATAAAGAAATACTTACTGATTAAATGAAACATAAAATAATGAATAAAACTCAGAAACAGAGTTGAATAAAGTAAAGTAGCAGTGTGTAAAATGGAACGTCCTAGAAAAAGGGTAGTTGAGATGCATTCAAAATATAGTAACACGTTTACCCTTGACGTAGAATAAGCTTAAATAAATATTAAAAAATATTTTTCCTGCGTTTCTTTTAACACTGTGATAAGCGTAAATAATTTACAATTCAATTAGCTGACTTTTAAGATTTATTTCATTTCTATACATAGTCAGGTGAAAAATGGGCATCTTTCTTTATCCCAATTACTACTTATTTACAACTACCTATAGACTTTCCTCCAAGAATGATTGATATATTACAATCCATCGGACTCGACTCTAAGGACGTAAGGTTCATTAAACACCTATATTGGAACCAATCGGCGAATTTAATGTACGTATAGAGAGCAAACAAACAGATGACTCGGAAATCTTACGTGGAGTACGGCAGGGATGTATTCTCTCGCCAATTCTTTTCAACATTTACTCAGAGATGATTTTCCGTGAAGCTTTGGATCGGGTGGATGTAGGTATCACAGTGAATAGTCAGATTATCGACAATATCCGTTATGCCGATGACACTGCACTTATTGCATCTACAATGGAAGAACTTCAGATCCTTATAGATAAAATTCAATCTGTTAGTTCAGCGTATAGCCTCAGTATCAACACCAGGAAAACCAAATATATGACAGTTTGTAAAACACCACCTGCTAACCCTTCTCTACTATGTAATGGACAGCCTCTACAAAAAGTTAGCAAATACAAATATTTGGGATGCTGGGTTGATGATACGGGAGACCACAGTCTTGAAATAAGGTGCCGCATAGAACAAGCCCGTAATGCTTTCTTTAAGCTTAAGTCACTTCTGTGCAATAAAAAGCTGAACATCCAGATACGAGTACGATTAGCATGATGTTATGTTTTCTCCATTCTTTTTTATGGCGTTGAAGCTTGGACCCTCACGAAATCGAGCTGTAAGAAGATTGAAGCCTTCGAAATGTGGGTTAGTTCAGGAGAATGTTAAAGATATCCTGCAGAGACAAAATAAAGAACGTAACAGTACTAAGTCGCATAAAGAAAAAACCAGAAGTTGTATATTTAGTAAAGAAAAGAAAGCTTGAATATTTCGGCCACATAATGAGAAACCGAAAATACGATCTACTGCAACTTATCATACAGGGCAAGATCCAAGGAAAACGAAGTGTGGGTCGAAGAAGAACATCTTGGCTGAAAAACCTACGCCAATGGTTTAGAAACAGCACCCGTTCCTTATTCAGAGCCGCGGCATCAAAGATACAAGTTGCCTTAATGATCGCCGACCTTCGAAAGAAGATGGCACTTTAAGAAGAAGAAGAAGATAGACTTTCGTCGCTCCACGAATAATTCGACCTCTTTATTATACTATATGTTATTCTAAGCTACTCTAAGCACTACACGTTCTCATAAGTTCACGATACTTCCTTTTAACGCCATTAGGTACTTGACGCTCATATTAATTGTAAATATTTTGATCTGCAAGAACGAAAAAGATACATTTTCTTTTCCTAATTGATATTCAAAAATTATACTATCAGGAACTGGAGTCCCTATCATGCGGCGAGGGCGAGGACTCTGGCCCCGACCAAATGGACACGATCAGCATCGGCTCCACACCAAAACCGTCGCTAAGACCTTTCTTCAGCAGCTCCCGGAGTCTTGCGAATCAAGACCACCATAGACACTCTAACGGTAAATCTACAATTTCAAACAAACATAGAACTCTGTTACTCTTGGCTTAAATTTAAGAGTAATCCAAAATTACGTTTTTTCTTTCTTTTATTTTTTTATAAAAACGTTATCCCTACACTAAGATTTTCTCTTGTATCGTGGAGGCAGTTTACAAACATAAATTGCACAAGCACAAACATCCACACCCGAAACAACTATTTGTAGGCCATACAAATACCGTCCTGTTCCGTGCGGGATTCGAACCCGCGACCCCCAGCGCAGCCACTCATTGCTTAAGCCACTGCGCCACGGAGTCGTCGTTCTTAAACATGTTAAAAAAGTGAAAAGTTATTTTAATACATTGATGAATCGTGATAATAATAGAATTCTTCAAACTAACCTGACCATTATAACCAAGAATGAATTATATTAATGATAACGAAATTTCTTTCAGTTATTGCATTTATCATACAATCTCATCTATTTAAAAATATATAACCTTAGTGAGCTAAGTCACGTGACACAATACAACACTAAATCAAAAATCTGACGTACGTAATTGTATACATTCGTCATTTAGCAGTATAGTAACTTACATTTATGTTTTACACATAACCGTGAATTGCCTGAGCATCAAACTGCATACACTGTGATGAAAATTTGTACGAATGCTTTTCTTATAATTTGCGTAGTCATTCAAGACATTGTTAAGCATTGTAACACTTCAAATCGAAGATATATGTATGTAACAGTATGACATATAACTATTATAATGTAATTAATATTTTCTGTTCTGTAATGTAACGCTGAGTGTATAGAGTAGATTGAATCCGAGCGAGACGTGAGTGGGGTTTATGAAAATCAGTCCTTCGAGCCTGATATCTTTGTTTTATTCTATTAGAATGTTTATTTTTAACTGTCGACATTCAATTTGAATAGATTGTAATTTAATTTCAAAATAGTTCTGTTCTTACTTTTTTGTTCTGTTCTGTTCTTACGGAATTGGCTATGGGCACTGACAAAAACATGGTTGCACGTATTATATAGTAACTGTACAAGTACAGTAGTACAGTAGTAAAAGTGAACTGTAAATTTCATCTTTATACGTATAGTAACTGTACGAGTATATTACTCGTATCCTTAAGAAAGAACCTTAACTAACACTTAGAATCCGACTCGAGAACCTTTACTGAATCACCGACGTCACAGTAGCCAACGATAGCTGTTTCACTCTTTCGTTTCTTTCTTTCCATCCCCTTGTGAATACCCCTCTCCCGTCTCGCTCGCACATAACGTGTGCGGCGCATGCGCAGTGACGCGGCACGCCAGTCTCGCGTCGGCTGCCGAGCTGACAGCACCACGCGAGAAACTGCTGACCACTCTCCCGCTTACAGGTACCGCATAGGGCTCCGCCCCGCATGGAACTTTGTGTAGCATATGAGGGAACGTGGCTTAATTTTTTTACCGCTTTCACATCGGAATCTTTTTAGCATGAATATGACGACAAAACAAAGCTAAGTATTTTAGGAACTGTTCATAAAACCGGCTAGTTTTTAGTAGTAGGAGGCTGTCGACAGCTAAATATGGGAAAGTTTTTGAGAGGAAAACAAATCTTTTTAGATTTGAAAAACGTCTTTTTGAGCAGTCATCCAAAGCTCAACGGCCACTGGGAAATAGCTTTATAAAAAACCGTACAATGTGATGGAGGATACGACGCTGAAGATCGCGGATTCGATAACAACTTGAAACAAGTATTTATTTTATTTATTCATTCTATCTTTTATTACAACCTATCAAAACTCTAGTTTTTTTTTATATTTTCCATTGTTATCAGAAAGATGCTCTCCCCAGATTACTGTCGCCTCTTACGACACCCGCGGTTTTAATAACGGATAGTAGATTCTCTAACGGCCAAAGTATTTGTTTAGCCTATAAATAATCGTTCAGGATCTGAGTGTTAGTCCATAACAATTAGTCTGTAAAACGGTTTTATGTCACAGGAGAAATTACTAAAGAGAAAACATTATAGGTACACGATTTAATAAGCCACGTTTCCTCGTTTGCAACAAATTTATAATAGATTATATTACAAAGTTATGTGTATGTACTTCATACTTTGAGTAATTGGTTGCTCGTGATTATATAAATATAAAATAATATTATATTAAAGGAATAAAATTTGTAATTTAGTTCAATATATCAACCACTGCTCTCTGTATATGATTAATTTTGCTTTTGTCTGTCTTTTTTTGTTTTGTTGCTGCACTATTGACAGCTTGTTTGCATGTTTTTCATCATCTTGAAAGTGACTACTAGACTACGTCTATGTCTAAGTTAAAATTGTTAAAACATGTTTAAGTTCTGTTCAATATAATTTGTATCAACATCTCCTATTACTTCTATTTCGTTCAATATATATTATGGAAAACGTTAATAATTGTTTTTATTAAACTTCCGATTTCTGAATATAATTAATTCATTCTCTTTTTTTTATCAATACATAACAACTCACTGCTGAAGAGATCCCCATTGTAGGTAAGATTTGCCTTAAACGCTATGCTGGCAGAATGGCGATTACGGTAACTAATGTCTCGTACCTTTGACGCTCGCTCTCTGTCACCTGACTGGAAATTTTACATCTGGCATATTATATACACAAGATGCCATAACTTCATCTAATGTAGGCCCTTAGGTCTTTCTGGACTTTCCCATAGCAACTTCTTACGACATTCATGGAACGAAATGTGGTGATGGAGTCACGCCATCACCTCTCCACAGTCAACAGATCTACAGGTTAGACAGAACATTTTGTTACCATTTATATTACCACGTCTGTGAATTTACGTTATAAACCTGTAACAACGCAATTAAAATTAATATTATATATTATTGAACTTGTGACCTATTCTTACTGTTGTTTTTTTCTGTACTACATCAAGTAAACATGTAGGAGGATTACGGCCCTATAGTTCTTGCAATTCACGAGTACGCGTCAACTTTATTTGTGGTTAGATGTGTACGTGCACGTTGTGATAGTGAGCGTGTTTGACGGAGCGGTTAGTAGCGAGCAAGCGTCCGTGTTATCAAGCTTACCCACACATTGAAATGTTTTATTACAAGTAAAGCTTGCGTGCGCTCGTGAATTAAAAGAACTATATTTTTTGTATAATTATGTCTGTATTTGTAAGAAGAAATCTATAGAATATCCGTCCGTTTAATGTATAGACACAATACCATTTAGTTAAGGGTCTCTAATAATCAAAGCTAATAAAGACCTTAAATACAAACAAATTGAGACAAAACTTCATAAACGCGGGCAGAATCCGAAGCGATGCGCAGTTCTGCTGGCGACGAACGCGGCAGTGAAGGGAACAGCGATGGTGATGCCACACTTGATGCCCAGGTGTCCGGAGCGTCAGTGTCCAGCTCGCCGCCCAACGAGACCAAGGTTCGATTTAGTTACATTCATTGATGATTTATTCAAAAATTCAAGTTGAAGGTAACTTATGATGTGTACTCGTATGATTGGGCCATTGCTGTGATAAATGTCTCAAACTTTTGAAACTTCCCATCGCATATCTGTATGTATACATCTGGCAATACGAGATGGTTGTGCCGCCCTCTATCGTAAGCCAAGACATTTTAGGGTTCTTTTTTTATAGGATAGGGTGACAAACGAGCACACAGTCCACTTGATGGTAAGTGGTTGCTGCGGCCCATAGACATCTACATCTGTCCTCGATTACGAATCGTGAGGACTAAGATAGAATACCTCGCTTCCAGTAAAAAGGGTCTCCGATTCTCTACACTCACCATACGAAACACAGCAGCATTAAGCTATTTCACGCTGGTATTCTGTGAGAGCGTGGTCCTTCCCCGATCGAGCCGACCCATTCGTGCTACAATTATTCTACTAATATAACTGCTGCATGGTTCTACCACGTATAAAACCATTACATTCTATCAAAGATCCCTGAGGAGGGCTTACCTCATATAATGTATCAACTATACAGGGATATTATAGCAATTTTTTATTATTATTTCTGTGCCCCTCTGTCGCCTATCACGGTACCCATGGAATGACATGCGGGCAGCGGATATTCTTACACTGCCACTACACGATACAGTTTTGTAGCAGGATGAGAAGCGGTCGCGGCTGTTCCGCAGCGCGACCAGCGGCGGCAACCTGACGCCGGCGGGCGCCACGCGCAAGAAGAACTCGCTGGCGCTCAGCGTGGAGCGCCCGCTGTCCGCACACGAGCTGCCCGCCATGAGCCCCACCGCACTCGAGGTGACACCTTAAAATCCCTTCCATTGTTCTTTTTATGTGATGTGGTGGCTCGATAGCACAATGGCTTAGCATTGAATTGCAGCGCGGTTAATCTGAAGGCACCTTTAAAAAAATAAGAACGAAAGATTTCTTATATTTACGCGAACACTACACATTGATTAAAACTACTTTTACGGATTTTATCGCGTTTAATTTTAATTTTAATTATTTTTAATTCCCGACGTTTCGTGTGCTTTCCAGCACCCATGGTCATATGCACATATGCAGTTTGTGATTATATCCTAAACGGCCCCAACCATTACATCAGATTTGATAGACCACAAATCCTCGCAAAAGAACACCGATTCCTACCAAGGATGATACGTGAGGCTATTGAAATTAAAAACATACTAATTTCAATAGAGAAAGAGGTTGGGTACTAACACCTACTTGGGACCCTGTAATTAATAAAATTAAAACTAAACCCAAGCATACCACTGCAAGACCTCAAGACATAGTCAGTTCATTTTGCATAGATCGGACCATAAAAAATAATTAAAAAAGCTGAAGGTACTCCGGGTTTAACAATGATATCGGGACGTCAGTCACCTCAGTCCCCTGTAACTATGGGTGCCGGAAAGCACCCGAAACATCGGGAATTAAAAATATTTAAAATTAAACGCGATAAAATCCGTAAAAGTAGTTTTAATCAAGAACGAAAGAGCAAAAATAAGCCAGAGTCGTGTGGTAGCGGTCATTTAGTCTCAATTGTGCCGCAAGAGGCGGTTTAAGGTAATACTTCCGATAAATAGTAGTGTAATCAACTCGCAAGAAATTACTGCAAAACTTGGTCGTTAATGCAAATCCCCCGCTCAATAGGAGAGGTCCACTTTTTAAAGGATACTGTGGACTTTGATACTAAGTTGTAGCCTTATAGATTGATTGCCGATAGCCGATACGCCGTCAATGCTGTCTTAACTCCAACTTTTTTTAAATGTCTTCGTATGAGATGAGGCTTTAGACCTAATAGTAATAGAAGGTTCCATAAAGCTTCAGTGTAGCAGAGAGAGTGCGAGTAATTTACAGGAATGAGTCTATATTTCTTCTTCAATAGCGTTAAAGAGTGTGATAACAACTAAATTAAAAAAAAACTTGGTGGATTTTCCTGATAAGAGCTAAATAAAAAAAATGATCTTGCCAACTTGCTTGCCAAGTGTGATGTCAATGGCAAATTTCCACCATTTGAGGCAAAATTTATTTAGGGAGAGGCCTGTGTTTAGCAGTGAACTTTGACAGGCCGCAGTGGCACTGAACACGCCGAAGCCAGACACACCTTTCTTGCTTCTTTCACGTCCATATCATGGTGGTAATCTGTGGTCCATATAATATCTAAGCATACACGTTCTTCGGTTAAGGGTACAACATTTGACTAGGCCGATCTTTAATACATCGACAATTCGATCGATAAACGTCATTCCACAGCATCCCTTGACCACTCTGCCGTAAGATTATGCAACAAAAAGCTTTATAACTTCTTTCTCATTGTTTGAATTTTGGGGCTAATTCGTCAACATACTTCCATTTAGGACAATACCTTCCGACTCTGCCGCTAAATTTTGCAGCATTACACTTTGTCAATTCTTCATTTGTTTGGATCCTCATAATTTAGAAATGAACCTTGTTAGAAATTATAAGAAAAAATTGAAGTCATGTAAAGTCAACACGCACGGGGTACTCTCCTAGCCGTAAAACCTTCTCAGAAATAAAAGCAGGCCTGTGTACAGGAACAGAAGTGTGACTTAGTAGGTGTAACTGTAACTTTAGCTTTAACCTTGTTTGCGTGTTCCAGCCGCGACGCACGCTAATGGAGCAGGTGAGCCGCGTGCTGGGCGAGGACGGCCCCGTGCCCGAGTGCGTGGCGATCGCGCCCTCCGGCGCCGCGCTGGCGCTGCAAGCGCTCGCCGTGCCCACTGTCATAGTGGCGCCGCCCGCCGTGCCCGACGCGAGGCCGCTGCTTCAAGCGATTTACGCACGCGCCGCTAAACAGTCAGTATAAAATTTAATTTTTTATTCGATTGCATAGTAACCCAAAGCGTTATATTTTGGGTACCGACAATCAACTTGGCGCCGCTGAAGGGTCTGCAGCATCGCCTTAATTCCGACGGAATCAAAGGCTTTTTCATAGTCCACATACGCAAGGCTGAGTGAAAGATTGTACTCTTCGGTCGTCTGTATGTATATGTGGTCTATGATATTAAAGCCATTTCGGAAACCGGCTTGTTCGGAAGGCTGGAAGTCGTCGAGTATGCGTGTGAAATGATTCGTAATGGTTTTCAAAAATAGCACGTAGACGCGGCTCAGAAGGTAAATCTTTATCAGGGATGTCTATGTTCAGAAGTGGATTTGTGAAGGGCTGTAATGATGATGATCTGGTGGAGCCGTACTGCAGCCATATTATAGTTGTAGCACGAATGGAGGGTCGGCTCGATCGAGGAAAAACCACGCTCTCACAGAATACCAGCGTAATAGCAACTGTATTTTGATTCGTAATGGAGGATAGAATTAGATATCTACGGGCAGCACCCACGTATCAACAGTTGTACCGTGTGCTCGTTTGTCATCCTTATTTTATGAAAATAGCCCTCAGTCTCAACTAGTGACATCTGGTGAGTATAACATTATTAACGTCGTTGAACGTTGTGCCGAGGATTACGTGTGTGATTGTGTGCGTACGTTCGGCAGGTCAATGCGCCGGGCGTGCGTGCGCGTGTGCGTGTGCGGCGGCGAGGCGGCGTGCGCGGCTGCGCTGCGTGCGCACGTGGATCTGGCCGCGCGACGTCCACACGACGCGCCCGCGCTGCGCTTCTACATCGTGCCGCTCGGTCAGTAGTACGCAATTGCATGCACACTCGCACGCGCACACTCGCATGAATGCACACATGCAAGCAAGCATGCACACAGGCACGCACGCACGCACGCACGCACACATGCACGCACATACGCACGCACACACGCACACACACTCCAAATAAATAAGGCTACAGACAGACCGTCATCTCTGCGGGGGGGCCAGTTATAACGGAGACTAGCCATCTGCGTAGGACATCATACTGCACGAGTTTGTGCGCAAGCACGGATCTACTTTCAGTACTCTAACGCTCATAGTCTCGTCACGTCTCGTCGTTACGCCGTCGACATACACGTCTCAGAACTACGAAGAAAGATAAACGGAGCGCTGCGTATTTGACACTCCTACTCTATGGTTTCTTCAAATCTAAAATAAAAAAATCATTATTATCGTTATAGCCCTTAACAGGTCCATTGTTGAACATCGGTTCCCCCTAAGGAATGCACAAATCACGGTTCTGAACTACTTCGATCTATCAATTCTTGAATGCCTTACCAGGTCGTCACTCCATCTAGTATGGAGGAGCGCGCACTATACTTCACTACCAGTACGAGGCTGTCACTCGAAAACCTTTCTTCCCGGTTGTCGGTTCTTCAAGCTATATCGGCGTCCCATTGCCACTTCAGCTTACTAATCCGTTGGACTATGTTGGTTATTCTATTCTGGTTCTACTGTGGATACCCTCTTTTCTGAGTTTAACACGCAGAGAATCCCATAGGTCTCAAGGTCACTCATCGAGCTCTCCATAGCTCGCTGAGTGACCTTGAGCTTTCTACGTATACGTCTTTTACATGGTAGAGCCATGCTGCAGTTACGAATGGATCGGCTTGACTGGGAAAGACCACGCTCTCACAGAATACCAGCGTAAAACAGCAGCTTAACATTGCTGTGTTTTCTATGGTGAATGTGCCTCGTTTCCAGTAAAAACGATGTTTTACTGGGTTTTTACTGGAAACGAGTCATTCCATCTGTGTCGTCACGGATGACAACGCATCTGCATTTTGATTTGTAATCGTGGATAGATGTAGATGTCTACGGGCCACAGTAACTTACCATCCATTGGACTCTGTTCTCATTTGTCACCCTTATCCTATAAAAGGAAAATTAATTAAAAATTATAATGACCCCTGGCGGTAATATTACAGGTGCGTGCACGGTGTCGCGGTACGTGGCCGCGTCGGACAGCACGTACGCGGCGCTGTTCGCGAACGACTTGTGGCCGCAGGTCTGCGAGCGCGCCGCAGAACACTCCATGCCCGACATCGCCGAGATGTCCTCCAGGATCGGCAGGTCAGTGCCCGTCACGCTGTTTTTTTATATAGACCTAGCGATCCACCCCGCCTTCGTTCGGGTGATTTCTGGATCTAGACAACAGCGCCACCTACCCGGTCCAGTTGTAGGTCCAAACCATCCATGGATCCACTGTAACACACAAAAACCATCAATATCGGTCTAGTCGCTTAGGATTTCAGTGAGAAGCACTTTGTAAAGGAATTGTATATATAAAGATAAGAGCGACAAACGAGCACTCAACCCAACTGATGGTTAGTGAATGCTGTGGCCCATAGACATCTACATTTATCCTCGATGCCACAGCAACCACTTACCATCAGGTGGAATTTGTGCTTGTTTGTCATTCTTATCCTATAAAAAAACGTACACGATATCGGCCTTTATCGGCTTGCAGTCATTCGTGAACACGCTTTTATTTGCAAAATCTCAGGTTTTAAAATGAAGATAAGTGTTTAATAGACGTAATTTATTATGACTAGGTCCGCAGTACCTAAATATAATTATACTCAGAGGAAAATCCTTCTTTAATATACATTTAATTCATAGGGTAAGTACGATAAAGAAATTTAAGTTTTTGAGCAGGTACGATTTGTAAACAAATGGATGGTAAAAATTCACACTTCATAATATTAATGTTATGAACGCATAGGAATTGAATTTAAAATAATCACAAATACGTGAAATCCTGCTTATTCTAACCTCACATTTACATTTCAGGACATTTTAGTAATTACGTGTAGTGACACGATTTTACACGATACGAACACATTTTTGTTTTTATTATAAATTATAGCAATAGGTCTAAAGGGTCTGAATATGTTTCACAAGTTCTAGCAGTTTTCTAAAAATAGACATCATATTCTTATTTTTATTTAAAAAAGCGGCTCGGCCGTAGCATACTTTTCTCGAAGCAATTTAGGTTTCAGGTCATTTTCGTCCCCCTATAACTTCGTTGTGGATAGAACTAGAAACTCGAATTTTCAGAAATCGGCAGGCATTGTATAGACACGGTATATTCCAAATTTCATTCAATTTGAAGCAGTAGTTTAGGAGTTACAATTAGTCAAAATTTCTTAATTTTGTCACTCACTGACTGACCGATCATCAAACCTCTAAGGTACTTCTAACAGACATAGAAGCCTCAAACTTAGAACACAATAAATGTTTAGTATATAAATCAAGGAAAAACTAAAATATTTTTCAATTTCGGTCCAGTTTTCTAGATATACTAACTGCATAAATAACTTTGTAATCCTATATAAATATATAGGATTACAAAGTTAGGTTTGCAGTGAATGAATCAGTGTACCTGTATATGTATAATATAATGGAATAAAAGGTGTAGATAGATAATTTGCTGGTAGTCAAGAAGGAGAAGGTACCGGAATAAAAAAAAGTAGGACTATCTGCAAAAAGAAATGAGATGCCATCAAAAACATAACTTGTAAAAATAACCAAGTCTCGCAACTCAGTTCTTCTATCGTAAAAAGTTGTGAGATCCATGTAATACCAAGTCGATTAATTTATTCAGTCCCTACTTAAAATCCCTTCTGTCTTAAGTTATTACCTAATTAGCTAACCTAACAACATCTTATTGTGACCCTATCAATATTAAAAATCTTTTATGTATTAAATAAATAGATTGACTTGGCAATATATATAAACTGGTATAATAGTGCACTGATGACATTCATTGATTACATTGACAGACATTGATCATTAAAGGTGCCGAATATGCCGAATACCGAATGTAAAACGAATATTCGGCCCATCTATAATAGTTAGTAGTAATACATAGTAGTAGTAGTAATTTATGCGTGGTAGAGCCATGCTGCAGTTATATTAGTAGTATAGTTGTAGCTGGAATCGGTCGGCTCGACCGGGGAAGGACCACGCTCTCACAGAATACCAGCGTGAAATAGTAGCTTAATGATGCTGTATTTCGTATGGTGAGTGTAGAGAACCGGAGACCCTTTTTACTGGAAACGAGGCATTCCATTTTAGTCCTCACGGGTGACAACGCATTTGCATTTTGATTTGTAATCGAGGAAAGATGTAGATGTCTATAAGCAACCACTTACCATCAGGTGGACTATGTGATCGTTTGTTACCCTATCTTATAAAAAAAAATAGTTGATAAGCTTGGCGTGCGGGTACATATTTTATTATTTGGGGTTTTAATCAGGATGCTGCTACCTATCTCCAGTTTCAGTTCCCTCTGTCACACCTTACGACACCCATGGGATGATATGTGGTAGGAGATTCCATTACATCGCCACTATACGGCAATAAATAAATATTTAAAAAAATAACAGGCAAATTATGCATACTGATAACACATTGGTAAAAATGTAATTAATAATTCCTGTCTTGTTTCAGGTATTTGAACAGCATCGGTCCCGTTAACAGCATACCTATTGGTGAGGCGATGGTCGCCTACAGAGAAAAATCTGGTGACGAAGACTCCAGTCAGACCTTCGTGCCGTTCATTGCCGTGAGTACCAATGATTATCAAAAATAACCAAAATGCATAGTTTATATTATTTTTTATTGAAAGGAAGTCCTTCTCCTGCGTCGCTACAACTTTATGTGAGTCTTGGCCTCCTCAACGTCGTCTTCCATTTCTCTTTTTCTTTGTTCTACCTTCACCAAGATTATTGCTTGCCTATATCCCTCAGATCTTCCTCGATTCAATTTTTTCACCGCTTCCTGGGTCTTTCTAGTGGTTTTTTTTTCTGTTGGAGATGTTTTTGGCAGCTCTAGCGTTATTTATTATTTTCAAGTGGACTGCCCAAGCCTTTGTGACTTTTAGAATCCGACGATCGGTTTTTTGTAACTTAAATAATGTACAGAAACAAAAGGTGGACAAAATGTACTAAAACGTATAAGATGGTTACAGATGGTTACAAAAAAAACTAAAAACTAATATAAAAGTATATCTTGGTCTTCATCATCAGCCCGCAACAAGAGAGTATTTTCCACCATGAATATTTTTTTAATAGGAGAGGGGTGACAAACGAGCACACAGTGCACCTAATGGTAAGTGAATGCTGTGGCCCATAGACATCTGCATCTATCATGTCGACAACACTAATCGTGGTGTCGAGACGATGGGAACTTAGTCCCACCCTTCTGGATCTAACCTGCTAGTTGCAGTTAATATAACGACATTGCTTGTGCTGATGCAGGAGGTACGCGTGGGCTGCGGCGAGGGCGGCCCGTCCTCGCTGGAGCTGGAGGAGGGTGGCTCGCCCCCCGCGCGGCCCTCGCCCCCCGCGACGCCGGCGCCCGCCGACGCCGCAGCGACCCCCACTCCACACGCCCCCCCATACCGCTGCGCAACCCCCGCCCCTGCACCACCAGCCGCAGGAGCTGCAGCTCGACTACTGGCTGGTGAGTGACAGAATTTTTTTTACCAGGAGCTAAGGAGACCACAAACAAGGTTATTATGTGTTTTATGTACCACGTGTTCGACGAAGAGAAACATCGTGAGGGGTTAATAAAATATTTCGCTGTCATAAAAGTGTGCCGACACGCACTGAAACAGCACGAAGGACTAACTTCATCACCATCATCATTGCAGCTCATTAAAATCAGCTGATGAACATAAGTCTCCTCTTGGATTGGTTGCCACGCTTGGCAGGCTCAATGGCAACAGCGGTTTTTTTTATTAGAGTAGCCTCGTGCGTAGTAGTAGTGGCTATCCATCTGCTGATTCAGTTTTCATTTATCACCTTCGAGAAGAAGACGCCATTCTTTACTACCCTACTTTAGAGTATAATAGTCCATATTTTTATGAATAACTAGTAGGTTGTATACCGCTTATAAGAATCAGAATCAGAATTTTGAAAAAATACAAATAACAGTGGCATTATTTGAATGGCGTTTGGAATTTTGTTGAATATTTTAGGAGCAAGTCCGAAAAAGCTTTTGTACATTTTAAATTAATTAAAAAGTATGGAGCAAATATTGGAGTTTTCTTGACTATTCAAAATTTAGTAAATAAGTGTGGGTTTCTTTTTTCCAAAAGTGCAGTTTCTAAAATGAACAATGTACAAGTTAACAATTTTAATGATTTAAAATAAGGTAGTTCCTAATATAAATTTTAATTTTCTAAATCTGATATCGTAGTTCGTGAACAAGTTCAAAATAAGTGCTTCAAAATAGATAAATAGGTCAAGATATTTTAAACGTTTTGGCCCTTTGAGATGCTATTAAACGTCATTCTACTCGGTTGTGTTAGTTAAGCCGCGATTAAAAAGTTTCGATTCGAAGTCGAAGATTTTTATGTAACACGTCAACATAATATAGTGAAGAGTTTTGAATAATATATTACAACACTTGAAATATTTTCCTTTTTTGGCTAAAGGGTTTGTAACTAACTCAACAAAAGAAATTAAAAGAAAACTTACATGCAGCAGAAAATTGAGTTAGTGTATTTTACAGGTGCCGGGTCGCGCTGCCGAGGGCGCGGATGGCAAGGTGACGGTGAAGGCGACGTTCCGCGCGCTGCTGGTCACGCGCCACAACTCGCACCTCAGCATCACCTACCTCACCAAGGAGAAGAAGCAGAAGAGTGAGTATACGTATTGTAGTAGGACCACGCTCAAGAGAACCGGAGACCCTTTTTACTGGTAACGGGGCTTCCATCTTAGGCCTCAAGCAACGCAACTGCATTTTGATTTTTAATGGAGGATTTATGTAGATGTCTATGAGACACAACATCCACTCACCATCGGATAAACTCTGTGTTCATTTATCGTCTTACTCTTTTAAAAAAAATCTGTTACTTTTCGTCCGCAATCCCTACTTATCTACATAAACTCTTATAGGCGCCGCCTAGAGGGTTAAGCGGAGAGACTAGAGCGGTAGTGACTTTCATTTGGGACAATCCTGACATACCTTTATCCCTTCTTCCACATATCTGCGTATACTATGCTCGTCAGTTAAGGTTACTCTAATTTGATGGTACTCTAAGATATCACCAATTATGTACCGATGAAAGTTCATCGGTACATAATTGGTGATATCTTAAAGTTTTATTGTCACTCTTTCAAAATTCATTAATTTCTTCATCAAACATTTCTATTCTAATCCTGGCTAGTCTTTTTACAAATCACACTTTTTCTTATGACACAATTTCTCACCCTATCTTTCAGTCATCTTTAACATAATTTTTAATGACCTCATTTCTACAGCATTAATTTTACTAGCATGCTTCTACCGCACCCAACTTTTACTAACATACATTGAGACATTAATGACAATTAAAGAGGTTTATTTGTCTATTCTTTCTAAATTGATTTTCTACAACGTACGTTGTAATGCGTTTATTTATTAAATCTTGTCAACAGTAATGCGGCTGGGCAAAAAGAAGGAGAAGTCGGAACCGGAATTGGGAAGAGCGCAGACAGTAGAGGGCGTGGCCAGACTTATCTGTTCTGCGAAGGGCTCGCACAATGCACCGCTAAAAGGTACGTTTTTGTAAAGTGGCCAAAACCTGCAAAAAAAAAAAAAAAAAAAATTGTGAATACAATAATAAAATCTACAAAAATGACTAAAATTATTGATTACATACATCTGTTGCTAAAGGAAACGCTCTAATCATTTAAGGATTACACTAATGGATAGATAATTTAAAAATCTATATTCTACACGTTTTATTTAGTTTCTTAAGTTCGCTCATCTTTTTCAATTGAAATAATTCCAAATATTCGGGCGTATTTTTACGCGATATATTGTAGCGAGAATGCGTGGATTGTATAGGACCGAACAATCAAGGTCTTTCGCTAGGGGAAACGTCTTAACTCCTTGACACTGTGGTAAATGATGGTGGCGAAAGAACATATCATCTCAGTTCGTCCAGTTGGTATCGATAATGACAAATTTTAAAAATAATTTCCAGAAAAGAATCTTTATGACTCTGCAACTATCTCGTATATATACCAGATGTAAGATATTAAGGCCGGCGATGGGGCGCGAGATGTTTGGTTTGGGGATGGGGATAAAATCATCATCATCATTCATCATTACAGTCCTTCACAAGTCCACTGCTGAACATAGACCTCCCCCAAGTAATGCCACAAAGCACGGTCCTGAGCCACCTGCATCCATCGACTTCCTGCATATCTTACCAGGTCGTCACTCCATCTAGTGGGGCGTCGCCCTACACTACGCCTACCGGTACGAGGCTGCCACTCGAGAACCTTCCCCAATCGCTTATCGGTTCTTCGAGCTATATGGCCGGCCCATTGCCACTTCAGCTTACTAATCCGTTGGGCTATGTCCGTCTCTCTGGTTTTTGCGGATATCCATTTCTGAGTCTATCACGCAGAGAAACTCCGAGCATAGCCCTCTCCATAGCTCGCCGAGCGACCTTGAGCGTCCTCATACGGCCAGCAGTGAAGGACCACGTCTCATATCCGTAAGTCATCACTGGCAACACGCACTGGTTGTACAATCTAGTTTTCAGATGTTGAGGTATACCTGACGAGAAGATATGTCGTAATTTCCCGAACGCTGCCCAGCCGAGTTGAATCCGTCGATTGACCTCTCGGTCGAAGTTGGACTTACCTAGTCGGACTATTTGTCCCAGGTAAACGTACTCGTCAACAACTTCGAGCATAGTGCTCCCAACAACTACCGGCATAGGTGTGACATGGACATTAAACATGATCTTTGTTTTGTTCATGTTCATCTTAAGACCTGTCCATTGTGAGACACCATTGAGGTCATTGAGCATAGTGCTTAGGTCCTCCAGGGATTCTGCCATAAGGACTATATCGTCGGCAAATCGAAGGTGAGTGATGTACTCGCCATTGATGTTAATACCGTATCCTTTCCGGTCCAGTAGCTTGAAAACGTCTTCCAATGCAGCGGTAAAGAGTTTCGGGGGAAATAACGTCACCCTGTCTTACACCTCTCTGCAGTTGGATAGGTTTCGAACTCTGGTTCTGTACTCGGATAGCCATCGTAGCCCTACTGTAGAAACACTTCAGCACTTCGATATACCGACAGTCAACTTGGCACCCCTGAAGGGACTGTAGCACCGCCCAAATTTCGACGGAATCAAAGGCTTTCTCATAGTCCACATACGCCAGGCAAAGTGGCAGATTGTACTCTTCGGTCTTCTGTACAATCTGCCGCAGGGTATGTATGTGGTCTATGGTACTGTAGCCTTTTCGGAAACCGGCTTGTTCGGGAGGCTGGAAGTCGTCGAGTCTGCGTGCGAGACGATTCGTAATGACTCTCGAATACAGCACGTAGACGCGGCTCAGAAGGGAAATCGGTCTGTAGTTCTTCAAGAGAGCGTTGTCGCCTCTTAAAGAACAAGACCACCGCACTTCTGCTCCACGCCTCCGGAGTAGTGCCACCATGGAGGACGGAATTGAAGAGCTTCTGAAGGACTTCAATTGCCGGTGTTCCACCCGCTTTCTGGAGCTCCGCTGTAATTCCATCCTCGCTCTGGGACTTACCGTTTTTAAGGTGGTGGAGAGCCATTCTAATCTAGCTCAGACTGACGTCCGGGATATCATCGGAATAGTGTCGGATAAGACTTGCTCTTGGATCGTTACTCACACTTGCGTGTGGCTCCAACGATGATGTGTACAGCAGACCATATAACCTCTCAATCTCACTCAAACGTGTACCGGAAACGATGCTGCCACACTCAGTCTTCAGCTTTGACAGTTGGCTCTTTCTGGCGGACAGATCTCTGGCAAAAAATTTTTGGAGCCCTGGTGCCGCTCGATCGCTTTTTATAACGAGCAGTATTGAAGTTGCGTAAGTCTCTCTGATCTGTTTGTTCAGTTGTCTGTACGCTGTCAAATCTGTTGACGATTGCAACCTTATCGCCCGTCTAACAGCCATGAGATTAAGAGTGTGATCGGAGAGTTTTTGTGTTCTTCTGCGGCGGGTCTTGCAGAACTTAGCTCCGACCGCATGGACAGTTTCCACGAGCTTGTCATTCATATCGTCCACTGCATTACAATCTTCTAGGCACTGAAAGCGATTACGTAACTCGAGCTGAAAGGTTCGGGATTCTGGATTCTGGCACGAGGGGGACGGAGCGTTTTGACTTCATTAGACGAGACCTCTCCAACTTAACGTTTAGGTTCAGTGTGCCTCTAACTACTCGGTGATCGCTGCCGGTTTTCACCCTTGCGATCACTGAGACATCACTGAACAGTTGGCGTCTGGTCGTCATAATGAAGTCAATCTCATTTTTTGTCGAACCGTCGGAGCTCGACCAGGTCCACTTTCTGTGGGGCCGCTTCTGGAAGAAAGAGTTCATCATAAAAAGTCCCTCTTTCTCCATGAAGTCGGCCAGCTGCTGGCCCCTTGGGTTCCGTTGCCCTATCCCAAATTTCCCTACCTTCAACTCACCGTTCTTTCTTGTACCCAGTTTTGCGTTGAAGTCTCCCATTAACACCGTATAGTGAGTTTTGGAGGAATGCATAGCTTTAGAAATGTCCTCATACATTTCCTCCATCTCCTCATTGGGATGTTCCTACGTTAGCGCGTAAACCTGTATGACCTTCAGCGAATACCGTTTGGTGATTCTGAATATAAGGTACGCAACCCTCGTCGATACACTCCCAATCTTTAAAACGTTGTTAACGAGAGACTTGTGGACCATAAATCCAACACCTCCTTGGGACAGAAGGTCGCCCTCTCGGTGATAGAACAAGTTGCCGGATTCTAGAATCACCGTGTCCTCCCCCTCTTTTCGGACCTCGGATAATCCTATAATATTCCAGCGCAACTTGTCATCTCTTCTTCCAGCTCCAGGATCTTCTCGTCAGTCCTCAGAGTGCGTGCGTTAAATGTTGCCAGGTCGAGTCGTCGTAGGTGGCAACCGAACCTCCACCGGAGATTCTTAGCAACTTCTAACCAAACCCCAACCGGAGATTCTTAGCGGGGCCGCCGGGGACTGGGGGCCGTCTAGTTGTGTAGTTGTTCATGGGGGGGTATATTGCAATAGTTGCCACGCTTGGCAAAGCGGGTTGGCAACCGCAGTTTTTTGTTGTACAGTTGATGTTATCAGGAAGATGCTGCTGCCCATCTCCTGCCTGTCTCCCTCTATCGCCATTACGACACCCACGGGAAGATATGGGGTAGTGGATATTCTTAACCGCCACTACACGGCATAAAATCAACACCAAATAAATTAAAATGTAATCAATAATTTTAGCGGCTTGCATACTATGAAACTTAGGCCAAGTGCCCATAACATTGCTCTTGAAAATGATTAGTGGTCAAATATGTTTTAATTTTGTTTTTCTCTTCAGTATACATCGATGGCACTGAATGGAATGGTGTGAAATTCTTCCAACTGTCGACGCATTGGCAGACGCACGTGAAAACCTTCCCTGTGGCAACTTGCGGCGCGCCGTTGGCACCGCCTGAAACTTAAGCTTCGCTCGCTTCCAATATCGGTATCACTCCCGCTTTGGCTTCCAAACTCGGCCTCGAAAGTCTTGTAGTGGTGCAAAACGGGCATATTCGACGATCTGGTTGATTATGGATATTGTTATCTGAAACACTTTAACTGGCTTCGCTTTGACTTCGGATATGAATACGTGCATACGGGCTTAGATCGTGCTTCAAATTACTGTCCCGTAACGGATATCCGATTTCGTGTAGCTTCGAATACAAATATTCGATCTTTCGGATACACGGATTTCGCCGTGTGAACGAGGCCAATAATATTAATCTGCCACTGTATAAATTCGCGTGTAGTTACTTAAACATTCGTTCTCATTTATCAATTCCTATAATAAACTGTCGAGCTGCCATGATTTTAGCGCGTAGTGAGAAGCCCGTTTTGTTATGTGTCTTGTTTAGCGAATCCAATCCTAATCCCGTGCGCCATAGGGGCGTGATTCCTTAGTCATTATATTTGCATGCTATATTTAACGTATACGGTTTAAGAAAGATATTCAAGCTGCATAACAAAGGCTCAATAATCGTGTTAACTATTTCACATAGTCATTAATTACATTAGGCTTTAGTTTTGTCGTATTTAAGACATAGATATTCGTGTACTCAGTAGGTATACATCGAGGTAAAATGGTTCGTGACATTTCCAATTATGTAAGTTAGGTTATGTATCAGAGAAAAGAACCGAATTTTAAGGAGTATTGTCGGCACATATCAGTGTAGGTCCGTTCTGGGCGGCGGATGCGTTTTGTTACGTTAATCTGTGTTTTTAAGACAGATTTTTGTTTTATATAGGCCACAGGGAGACGCGTTTTTATTTCTTTTAATTTGTACAACTAGTACTTTTTGTATATAATATAATAAAGCAATAAAGACACGAATGGTGTATTTTGTTCTTTTCTTATTTTGTACTGTAAACGAATGTGTTTAGCATCAAAATATTACTTTCGTTTAAGGTAGCAGGCAGCTAAGCAAACTTGCAACTGTACAGACCCAATCGTATTATTATATCGTTAACAACCAAGTCCACAAGCTATATCATCTGCCGTCTCGCTCGCACTTATAGTTGTTACAACGCTAGTGATATGTGTATTCTTGGTAGATCTGGTTATCGATAGTTAAGTAACGGCCTACGTACGTCCTATTTCTCGATTGACCTCTCCTCTGAGCGCATGATAGCAGCCGACTTCATATTTGTCTTCAAAACGTTTTTTTTAATTTCTCAGACATGCAAGTATCTGAACGTCTGTACTGTACTGACGGTAATCGAAATCGGTCAATCGATATATTGTACTCCAAAATTTTTAAACAGGCGCATAACTCCTTAGCTAACACGGCGTATCGATAGTAATAACAGTTATTTAAGTATCGATAAACGCATCACTTGCATATTGTTGCTAATTTAACGAGGACTTGGTTAATAGCGACCGAACTAACCAGTTTGTACATTTTAATATTGATCTACCAAAATAATAATGTGTTTAATTGTTTCATTAATAGAATTTTAGCTGTCTATTAAATGTTGTCAGAATTGTCATTCGAATGACTATTCTGAGAACATCAATTTTAAATAAACTATACTCTGTGTGTTATTAACGAAACATCGAAAACATTTTCAAAATTACAAGTGTCTAATATTAATGCGACGTATGTACGATTGCTTTTTATTATTACATGCTAATACGTTATAAAGGTGCATTCTTAAGTTTGTAGTGTTATTCTAATATTTTAACGGTGTAATCTATTCTAACTTTCTTTTCGTCAACGTAAAGTTATTCGAAATTACATAACTCCAAGCCAAATTGGGACGTTTGTTTCTATTGCTAATTGATTTTAATCAAAGGCGCCGGCAACTGGACGACAACGACTGTTCCATTTATACCGTAGTTTTTTAATATTCTCAAGTCTTACATAATTTATGTAATATGTAGAAGAATGGTAGTGTTTTATTTACGTGGCTGTGTGACTTTATAAGGACGTGTGTAAATAATTATCACGAATATCGTGTTGGATACCCGAGTCGGATATCGGTTTCGCTTTAGCCGTCGTAGAACGGTATGCAGAAACTACGAAGACCGCGTTCTTATCTTCCAAACTGTCTGATATTTCCAAGCTTTTATTGGTTTATACGTGTATTTGATCGTGCCAAATGTAATTGGTTCACGAAATATATAACGAAACATTTTATTGTGGTAAACACTGTATTATTTCTAGAAACATAAAAACAAAAGGGGTTACTTTAGGTATAGATCATTTTTCAACTTAAGAGCGGAAAATCTGTAACACTATTTGTTTTGTTTTTTAGACTGCTTATCAGTTTTTTTTAATAATGTGTTTCAGAGCAAAAATTCAATCTTGATATAAATTTTGCCAAACTAAAAGAAAACATGGCAAAAACTAAAGTTTTATTATAACAAATGTGTACATATTACAGGTAATCTCTGAAGAAGTAGTAAACGTGGGTTTAACTGAAGAAATAGTAAACCTAGGTTTATGTTGAGTAAAGTTCGAATAATAATTAAAATAATTACGACTTCTGTTAAATTTCTTAAAAATACGAAAGCACATATCAAGTTATATCAGCGATAATAGGTTAAGTTGCGGCACTCAAAGCCGCTGACATTTATAATATAATATATAAATTATTCGGACTTAACCCAACCCACCAGGTAAACACAAGTTTACTACTTCTTCAGAAGTTACTTGCAATATACACAACAAAACATTACGACATTTTTTTGTGTATTTAAAGCGCATCATGCGTTTAAATTTTGTAATATAAACATAGTACCTATTGTTTAATATTTTACATGGATTTATATTATGACGTACAAATGTGCAAGACGTATCTACGCAAAAAGTTTTCAACCACAACTTGTTCAAAAATGTGTAAAATACGCCAAAATAATCTTTAGACACTAAGGCTTAGTCTATATTTGCTATGAAGGAACATCAACCAAATTATAAGAAAACCTAAGCAGGCATTGAACCAATTTTTTTTTATATCTATCCTCGATAAAAACAAAAATTCAAATGCGTTGTCACCCTTGAGGACTAAGATGGAATACCCTGTTTTCAGTAATCCTTTTTGCGTATCTACGTCTAATTGTTTTGGCGCCTTTAAGGAAATACGTTATGAGTCGTCTTTCACAAATTTAAGAAAGGTGTGTAGTGTGTACACCATTATACGTTATATGTATTATACCATTGTGTTAGGAGCAGGTAATATATTTTGTCAGTGTTACCAGTACAAGAGGGTTAACGTTTATTACAGTCTTCAGCTCGACTTGTATTTGGGTGCAAATCAGGTGCTTGCTGGGTTACTGTGTTACCAGTAAGAAATATTTTTATTTATATTTTATTCTCTTTATAATAAATGAAAGTTATCGCATATAAAGAGTTGCAGTGCTGTCGTTTACATTATCTGTGGTATAATAAATTTTATTCCCTTTATACATTGTGTGTCAAATATCTAATCAAGAATATTAAAAATAATACCTAGTGTATTCTACTCTGCGACAAAAGATATTTTAAAACTTATTCCTAACATAATATATAATTTCATTATTTGTTATAACATCTGGAATTCATTAAACTGAGCTAATATTGTACCTATATGATAAAATAGTGTCCACAACGATCTATATATCCGATTTCTAATAACCTCATCTATATTAATTATTAAAAATAAAAGTATATCGCAGGTCGACTGACTATCTGCCACTTATGTGTATTAGTTAAGATCACTGAATATTTAATGTCCAAATACTCAAACGCTGCTAGTTTGTTAGTGACTAGTTTACAGTTTTAAGTAGTTGTTAAGTCTCATTCTGTCCCTATCACTTTAATTCAAAGTGATTGTGACACCAGGAGCCTTAAAGACATCTTTAAATTGAGCAGTTTTTGAGTATTTGGCCATAAGCCCATTATAGTAGACTTCTCTCAGAAATCTATCAGAATCCATTAGATATTTCTGGCATATCTCATCATCGCTTCATACGACACCCAAGGGACTAAATGTGGTGATGGATTCTGCTACCCCGCCACCACCACCCAAATGGCTTGAAACGAATGAAAATGTTTGATATTTGAACATTTAGGTACATTTTCTTTAATATTAAAAAAAAAAGGAAATATTTCTTAAAAATAACTGCTCAATTACAAGCAATAAATTAAATTTTTTATTTCCCATCAGGGCTCTTATGGTTGCTACTAATATGCATAAGATAATATAAATTGTAATCGATGCATTTCCAATTGTCTAGAGTTTAAATATATTATAAGCCTTTAAGTAATGGTGGTCTAGTCTCGTTCGATTTGTGCAAATGTCGCCGGAAATCGAAGTTCTTTTTGTATTAAGTGCTGGGTAACGGGCAACACTTCTACCAATTAAAAAAACAACAGTAGAAATTAGTGATGCATTAATTATTCAAAGCACATATAGAAAAATATAATGAAATAGAAAATTATGTGTTGCCATCTGCTATTTACTTTTTTACAGACAGTTTTATTTTTTATTGAAATATTTTTTGATTAAACAAGTTTTACATTTGAGGTATATGTATGTAAGTGTCAGATATTAGTTGCGAATAAATATTATAATTCTCATATAAGAATATTAAAAAAAAAACTATTACTTCTATACTTACAATCAAAGAAACATGAATATTATGTTATCAAAGTAGGTTGGTTGTTTACTATGCTACACAACTATCAACTAATCTAACCCATGTTAAGACAATCTTCACTTCAAGGTTCAATTCTTAAAATTCTGTCTGATATAAATCATTAATGTCAAGATGTTGGAGAACCACACTGTAGCTATAATATACTTGTAGCTCGAATAGGTCGGCTCGACCGGAAAAGACCACGCTCTTACAGTATACCAGTGTGAAATAATAGCTTAATGCTATTGTGTTTCGTAAGGATAGTGTAGATTTATAGACTTTGCTTATATGGTTTCGAAAATGTTTATATGTTTTCACAGTGGTCACATATAAATTTCAACCATCCAGATAATTCCATTTATGTTTTTAAATTTCGTTCGTTTATGGTATAACTAACACAAAAGTGTTTTTATAATTGTTAGAAATGTCGCCATTGTGGCTAAATGAATACAATGAAGTGATAATATATGGCACAAATTTCAGTATGTTAGGTTTTGCTTACTTATTCAATTGTTGTAGCACTATCATGTTAGCATTGGTACATTTGAAATTGTTCCATAAAACTATAAAATAATATAATTCGTGTGTTATGTATATCGTAATTATCATCGATGGTAATTGATTGATTTTAACTGCTAGGCTGCTGCTAAAATGCAAAGGGAAATATCAGAAAATCCTTTTTACCTTTATTGTCAATAACAGCTTAAATAGTGCCATTATCGAGTAATTTTGGCAGTTAAAACAAAAAGAAGCTCAAGTTTCCAATAGTTATTGCTTAGAGGCCTAGCCAACAGTGTGTTATGATGTAATTTGTATATTCATATTGTAACAGTAATTAGTAATGGGATTATAAAAAATATGTTTGTTTATATAATTTGATCTCATAAATGCTGACTGATTTGGCAAATGTATCTTTTAAATAATTATTTGGTAATGTAATGCCAATTTTAATCAATATGATGTTAAAACAACAATGTATTTTAGAATTTATATTTGATGCAATAAAATTGTATACTTAGATATTCATCACAATTTATCCTTGTAACAAATTACAATTGTATTGATTGATTTTATTTAGCATAATTGAGAATTTGTTTAATAAATTAGTACAAAAGTAAAAGATAATGTTTCTTTACTATATATTTTCAAATTATGTCCACCCTGCATTTTATTAAATAGTGCAATAATTGGACAGAACACTATCTCCAATTCTTATTATTTATGTTGCAATCTATTTAAATGTGTTTTGACATTACAATATCTTTAACTAAAGTGATGAGATTTATTATTTGTCATAATTTGCAAGTATGATTTTATATTTATTGTACAAATAAAACTTTGCATTAAAATATGTTTTTTTTTTATTTTATTTATAAAACATTGTAAAATATAACACAGTTTTACAATAACATAAAATCCTATTATAATACAACAATCCATTAAATTATTTTATTGATATTTTAATTATCCAATACAAATAACACTAAATATTTAAGTACATTTCTTACTAACTAAATAACTAAGTACAAGCAAGTATAAACTTGTAAAGTGTTAAATTGAATTTTTACAAAAATGATTGCTACCATTATCTTAAAAACATTAAATACCACATAGCTTTCACTTAGAGACTATTAAACATTATAAATTGTTCCCTTAATCCATTTTCTCCTCCAATCCCTCCCTCCGGAAGCATATATAACAGGCCATCTTCTGCTTTTTTTGGTGAAAATTCCCATAGATTCGCGTTACTTCTATGTAGTTCATTGAGTGTCCATGCAGCAAGAAATCGAGATTTTCCATGCCTACATAGAACATAGACATTATTTGGGTAAGAGGTATAGGAATCTCCCGGATCCTCAATAATGATTATTCCACAAACCAGTGCCCAGTGAGCTGTGTGACCTTTTCTAAGACAAGGAGAGTGATTATAATCAGCATCATAACTGAGGTCATCTGTTAAAGGAATTATTAAGTGTATAGTTAACATTTATCATATACAGTTGATTATTTTATCTTATTCAGAAGTCTGGTCTGTGTTTAAGAAATCTTAATAATTCATTCAATCTATCCGTTCATTTAAAAAATTGAGATACAAGAAACTACCTTTTCCAATTATGTAGGTTTATCCACAATATAATTTTTATGATATCCTGTTCCTTGTATAATTTATAGTAGTGGATTGTTGAGTATAAGAAATAATGTTGAAATTTTATAGTAAAAGAAAAACATAAATTCAAAAATGTATTGTACTGATTTTATTACTTCAGCTAATTATATTAAAAGGATACGGTACTAATAAAATAGCACCATTTAAAAGATTTTGTATGGTTTCATGGCTAAAAAGCCCATCTTTTTTTAAAGTACAGGAAATATTATCTACCTCAGCTAAGCTGAATGCCTTCTCAGCTAACTTTGCCATATCCTTGCAACTTAACATCTCCCCGTTATTGCTGTATCCCTCCATTTTCGTTATATTAAGGAGTTCATCGGGAGTTACTTCACCTCCTATAAACATCGACAATGCTACCAAACCACACGTAGGTCCTACTTGCAATATTGATTCGAAATTTTTATAATTGTGACGGAAGGGTTTTTGGTTTAAGCAAATTTGATATTTGGCACATACTTCCCACAATTGTGGTTCAGATGAGGCCCATTCGCAAACATTGGAATAATCTGTTGTTTCATCAGCGGGTTTACTTAGCTGCAATTTTTTACTTAGGGATAATGTGGCTGGAGGTGGTGGTGGTGGTGGTGGTGGTATTGTGCACATTATACACTAATCAGGTTAAAGGAAATACTAAAATACATAATTTTTATTTTAACCTAGCCCTATATTTATACTTGGTTTATGCTATAATAATATTATAGTCATTTCAAAATAAATGACCTTTGACTTGAGTTTTGATGGGTCTGAAACAAAGAGTATATCCAGAGTACCTTTGTATAAACTGAAAATATATATCCTCTTATTAATCTGTGATAAAGTTGTTCGATAGGACTATAAATCAATAACACGCTACAGACTATAAACTATAAATTTCTAGCGCGCTATTAAATACGCTATGTTATAGCGCGCTATTTATAAGAAAGTGTGTAGGAGGCCGGCAAGCGCGTTAAGTTTAGCAGCACGCTATATCTCAGAGCACGCTACATTACGTGTCGTTCATTGGATAGACCGCATGCTATATTATAAGAACATTGTTTCGTAATAGGTCGCATTTTAGATTATATAAAATAAAGTGGTAAAGAGAAATCAATGAACGCTCTTTTATACTTTCCAGGCTTACGACTTTCGATAATCCTAAAAATATTTTTAAAGCATGTACTATTAAACACAAAAAAATTAATAATTTTTTTATTATTGATGTAAACGTTATTTTAACCTTAACATAAATTATAAATCAATTAAAGGTGTATTTAAAAGTTTATTGATTGTATTTACAAAAATCAACTTTTTACAAACACTATTATATACACTTTATATTTTATTTACATTTAAAAACATTAGTTAGGCTTCTTTTGTAGCATACAACTGTGTCCTGCGATCACTTATAAATATAGAGTATACACTAACTAAACAACGTCTAACAATAAATTAGTTCGCGTGCGATGAATAGCGTGCTGCTAGATTAAATTTGCCTCACACGTCTACTCCCAACAGCGCTGCTGATAGAACTAATTACCACTCAATATGAATAGCGCCAAAGCGTCATAGCTCTTTAGCGCCATGGCGACTACTTATATAGCACGCACTATGTGTTATGGAGAGATAGCGCGCTATAATATGGCGCTATATTAACCACCATTAGTCTGTGATAGTAATATATATGGAAATATAGACGGAGGATAAAGATGTATATCCTCTGTCTACGGCATCAGTGTTGCCAGATGTCTTGAACCTTTTATCTGTATTAGAAACTGCTAAAATGTGTATTAAATCTGTATGCTACTTAAACTTAAAATCTGTATAATCTAATAAACCAAAATAGAATAATTGATCATCATCATCACTGCTTCTTTTGAAAAAAAGAAATAAATACTAACGTGATAAGGTTTGATTATCGTGATTAAATAAAAATATTATAGCATAAGGGTGACAAACGAGCACACAGTCCACCGAAGGCAAGTGGATGCTGTGGCCCATAGACATCTACATTTATACTATTTATACCTCACTTAAGAATCAAAACGCAGATGCGTTGTCACGCCTGAGGACTAAGATGAAATGCCTCGTTTTCAGAAAAAAAAGGGTCTCACCTCACCTCACCATACGAAACACAGCAATATGAAGCTGGTATTTTATGCTGGTATTCTGTGAAAGCGTGGTCCTTCCCCGGTCGAGCCGACCCATTTGTGCTGCAACCACAATATAGCTGCAGCGTGGCGTCACGTATAAAATATACACTATATACAAAATTTTTTGTATGGCAAAATTGAAAACATGAATTTATTTTCAAACCGTTCTTAATTAAAACTCAAACATTTGCTATAAACGAACATATAATTACTTTATTATTTTCAGTCACACATATTTTATATGAGTATAGTATAATATTAAAGATTAGAATCATGCAATGATGTGTGTAACGCGGTATCTATAGTTCATAAAAGATAGCTTGATCTCTGCGACAGCTGGCATGGCATCGGCATGCCCATAAAGTATGACATTGACAGGTATTGTCTGTACTACTAAGAAATTCAGGACTTCATAGGCGTGATTTTACTGACAGCTGTCGCAGAGATCAAGCTATCTTTTATGAACCAGTCACTTATTTTGCTTCGTTCTCTTTTAAGTTGAATATTATGGTAATCCAACCAAAAGAACTAGAAAACTGTATAAAAATCTGTATCCAGTGCTAATCTGTATCACACACCAAAAATCTGTATAAATACAGGGAAATCTGTATATATGGCAACACTGTAAGGCATGGAGGTAAGAGAACAGGAGAACGATCGCTGTAGAAAATAGTGTCCCAGAAATATGGAGAAAACAAGTGAGGCGCTGCGACTGCTAAGGTGTCTCAATAAAAGCGGGCTGTTGTACGCAGGTTTGAAATGATTATAATATCATTCAAAGAAAATAACGAAATTATTATAATATATTATTATTATTTATTAAAAAATACGTTATAAATTATGTTTTTTATAATTTTAATTATTATAAATTTTAGCATTTTTAAAATTAAAATTAAAAAATTACCTCGCATTACGGCTCTGGGTTTCAACAGCATATAATTTCTTTCTGAATCATCATTTGTATACATTTTTTCTTCACAATATGCTGATGCGTCACATTGCAATGTTTTTAGAAAATTTTGACGACAGCTCAACCAAGCGGACAGTTGCTGACGACAGCCACTCAAGTTCATAGAGCACCCAAGCGATCAAAATAACTTGAGGTTTATATCAACATCAAAGCACTTGTTTCGTCGCTTTCTCTAATAGTTCACACGCACAGACACATAATTCACGAAATTGTATCACTTTTACAAATCAAAATTAACTTCAAACACAGATTATCCCTAATAGATAACGCATTATTGAATTTTTGTTCTGTTACGATTTCACCAAATTTGGCTGCATGCAAGAGTAGCGGAGGACGTGTCAATTGCGCTGTGAGTGGATATTTCAAGGTTGAACTTGGAATGCACTGAAACATAATGATGGGACAGGGTTGGGACGTTGATTGATACACTTGGGATTAATTGATTATTGATAATTAAATAAATTAATCAATTTTTATTTGAAATTTAATTAAACATAAAACAATGAATATATATTTATATGGTTTAAGATATTTATTTTCTCAAAAGAATTAAAATTCACTTATATGAGAAATGTACAACACTAACATAATTTTATATTAAACGGCACGACACACAAACAAACTGATAACAAAATAAAAATACGCCATTTTTTTTATAGTCTAAACAAATAATGTTAAAAGTTATGAGTATATAGTAAAATAATAAAAGGAGGCTACCAAATATTAAGATAAACATTCATGACGGTTACTTTATTTGGTTCGATCGCCGGGTGCAAAATTATTCATATACCGACTTTTAGCTTCATTTAATCGAATTTACGTTGAACAATAGAGACTGGAAGTGATATTATGTATTTTTGATTGAGCGCAATTATTACTTGGTTGGATTGGTTGGATAATTAAATGACCTAATGAAATTTTAATAACTATATCTGTGTTTATATGTATACTTGTTAAGAATTCCCTTTTTAATGTTTTGTTTTATTTGCTTTTTTTATTAGTTATTAGTACATACATACATATATATTTGATTATATTTTTATATACATATATACACACATATAGACACATATTTATATTACTATAAAAGTAAGGCTTATTAATCATAATTTTACTAGATCGAAGCTGATATTATGCTAATTTAATAACATTTTAGCATTTTAATTTACCTACCAATATTATAACCACCCAATCAAATTAAGCACAATTTAACGAAGAAGTAAACCACCTTGACTATGTGTTTAGAAAATAATGTTTTAGTAATCTTTTAAAGGCTGTCATAGATTTGGCATCCCTTATCTCTTTTGGTAGTTTGTTGTAGATTAGGGCACCTTCATTTAAAATACATTTTTTGCCGTAGTTAGTACGTGCTGTGCGTAGTTTTAATTCTCTGTAAAGTCTTGGTCTTAGTTTTGTTATAGGTTTATTTTTTGTAAAACTTAATTCTGTGTGAATGCTTTTATTTAGTATTTTACGTACTAAAATGCAAGTATAATATTTATATGTTAGTGATATATTCATGATTTTAGTGTCCTTATAAACTTGGGCTGTTGGAGTAAGAAAGTCGTAATTATATAGTACCTTAATCAGTTTATTTTGTGCTACCTGTATTGTTTCTATATTGGTTTTTGCTGCTGTGCCCCAGACTTCTATAAGGTATTCAATATGTGGTTTGACTAATGAATTATAAATAGTGTATCGCACACTACGTGGGAAACATTTTACTATATTTCGCAGTGCGCCAGTGAGAGAAACCAATTTAGATTTAATATTATTTATATGACACTTAAATGTCATATGATTATCCAACCGGAGACCAAGGTATTTTTCATTATCTACTTTAGAAATTGGTTTACTATTTATTGTGAGAGGCTTATAGTTACCAATTTTTTTATTTTTTGATGTAAAAATTACGTAGTGTGTTTTAGTAATATTTATAGTTAGACGGTTAGATTGAAACCACATATTCAATGTGTTGAGATCTGATTGGGCATCGGTAATCAATTCGTTAATTGAATATCCATAGTAAAACAGACTTGTGTCGTCTGCATATAATGTAATATTACCTTTTAATCCAATATCCTTAATACTATTGATGTAAATCAGAAAAAGCAGCGGTCCTAATATGGAACCTTGCGGTACTCCAAAAGTTATTAATTTTGGTTCACTTTGATTAGAGCCAATCTTTACTACTTGATATCTATTGGATAAATATGAAGCAAAAATTTTCAATGCAGATCCGGAAATACCCATATATTTCAATTTACACAGTAACAGTTCATGACTAACTGTATCAAATGCTTTTTTTAAGGTCTATAAAAATACCGAGTGCTATTTGTTTTTTGTCTATGCCAACTTTGATTTTTGTGACTAAATCTATTGTAGCTGAAAGAGTGTTCGATTTCGGTCTAAAGACATATTGTTTATCGTATAATATTTTTTTAGAATTTAAATGGTTTGCAAGACGATTATATAACACACGCTCGAAAATTTTGGATAGTACTGGTAATATTGAGATTGGTCTGTAATTTCCGGGATCTGATCTAGTTCCTGTTTTATATATCGGAGTTACTTTTGCTACTTTTAAACTGTCTGGAAATACGCCTTGTTCAAAGCAGTTATTGATGCAGTTTACAAGCTCATCAGCAAAATTATATAGTTCTTGATACATTTTATAGATTTCGTACTTACCCAGTCTAATCCAGTGCTAGTGTTAGGATTTAAACCATCTATAATTTTGTCGATTTCGTGTAGAGATACGGGTGGCCAATAGGATATAACATTACTTCCAGTTTCGATAATTATTGCGTCTAATACAGTTTGATTAACTTTAGGTATTTGATTTGCCAGGATTGAACCAATATTGGAGAAAAAATAATTAAAACATTCACAGATAGCTTTATCCTCACTAACGACATTTGTATACATATTTTCTTCACAATATGCTGATGCGTCACATTGCAATGTTTTTAGAAGATTTTGACGACAGCTCAACCAAGCGGACAGTTGCTGACGACAGCCACTCAAGTTCATAGGGCACCCAAGCGATCAAAATAACTTGAGGTTTATATCAACATCAAAGCACTTGTTTCGTCGCTTTCTCTAATAGTTCACACGCACAGACACATAATTCACGAAATTGTATCACTTTTACAAATCAAAATTAACTTCAAACACAGATTACCCCTAATAAATACCGCATTATTGAATTTTTTGTTCTGTTTCGATTTCACCAAATTTGGCTGCATGCAAGAGTAGCGGAGGACGTGTCAATTGCGCTGTGAGTGGATATTTCAAGGTTGAACTTGGAATGCTCTGAAACATAATGATGGGACAGGGTTGGGACGTTGATTGATACACTTGGGATTAATTGATTATTGATAATTAAATAAATTAATCAATTTTTATTTGAAATTTAATTAAACATAAAACAATGAATATATATTTATATGGTTTAAGATATTTATTTTCTCAAAAGAATTAAAATTCACTTATATGAGAAATGTACAACACTAACATAATTTTATATTAAACGGCACGACACACAAACAAACTGATAACAAAATAAAAATACGCCATTTTTTTATAGTCTAAACAAATAATGTTAAAAGTTATGAGTATATATTAAAATAATAAAAGGAGGCTACCAAAGATTAAGATAAACATTCATGACGGTTACTTTATTTGGTTCGATCGCCGGGTGCAAAATTATTCATATACCGACTTTTAGCTTCATTTAATCGAATTTACGTTGAACAATAGAGACTGGAAGTGATATTATGTATTTTTGATTGAGCGCAATTATTACTTGGTTGGATTGGTTGGATAATTAAATGACCCAATGAAATTTTAATAACTATATCTGTATTTATATGTATACTTGTTAAGAATTCCCTTTTTAATGTTTTGTTTTATTTGCTTTTTTTTATTAGTTATTAGTACATACATACATATAATATATTTAATTTTATTTTATGTACACATATATACATACATATAGACACATATTTATATTACTATAAAAGTAAGGCTTATTAATCATAATTTTACTAGATCGAAGCTGATATTATGCTAATTTAATAACATTTTAGCATTTTAATTTACCTACCAATATTATAACCACCCAATCAAATTAAGCACAATTTAACGAAGAAGTAAACCACCTTGACTATGTGTTTAGAAAATAATGTTTTAGTAATCTTTTAAAGGTTGTCATAGATTAGGCATCCCTTATCTCTTTTGGTAGTTTGTTGTAGATTAAGGCACCTTCATTTAAAATACACGTGCTGTGCGTAGTTTTAATTCTCTGTAAAGTCTTGGTCTTAGTTTTCTTATAGGTTTATTTTTTGTAAAACTTAATTCTGTGTGAATGCTTTTGTTTAGTATTTTACGCACTAAAATGCAAGTATAATATTTATATGTTAGTGATATATATTCATGATTTTAGTGTCCTTATAAACTTGGGCTGTTGGAGTAAGAAAGTCGTAATTAAATAGTATCTTAATCAGTTTTTTCTGTGCTACATGTATTGTTTCTATATTGGTTTTTGCTGCTGTGCCCCAGATTTCTATAAGGTATTCAATATGTGGTTTGACTAATGAATTATAAATAGTGTAACGCACACTACGTGGAAAACATTTTACTATGAGAGAAACTAATTTAGATTTAGTATTATTTATATGAGACTTAAATGTCATATGATTATCCAACCGGAGACCAAGGTATTTTTCATTATCTACTTTAGAAATTGGTTCACTATTTATTGTGAGAGGCTTATAGTTACCAATTTTTTTATTTTTTGATGTAAAAATTACGTAGTGTGTTTTAGTAATATTTATAGTTAGACGGTTAGATTGAAACCACATATTCAATGTGTTGAGATCTGATTGGGCATCGGTAATCAATTCGTCAATTGAATATCCATAGTAAAACAGACTTGTGTCGTCTGCATATAATGTAATATTACCTTTTAATCCTATATCCTTAATACTGTTGATGTAAATCAGAAAAAGCAGCGGTCCTAATATGGAACCTTGCGGTACTCCAAAAGTTATTAATTTTGGTTCACTTTGATTAGAGCCAATCTTTACTACTTGATATCTATTGGATAAATATGAAGCAAAAATATTCAAAGCAGATCCAGAAATACCCATATATTTCAATTTACACAGTAACAGTTCATGACTAACTGTATCAAATGCTTTTTTAAGGTCTATAAAAATACCGAGTGCTATTTGTTTTTTGTCTATGCCAACTTTGATTTTTGTGACTAAATCTATTGTAGCTGAAAGAGTGTTCGATTTCGGTCTAAAGCCATATTGTTTAACGTATAATATTTTTTTAGAATATAAATAGTTTGCAAGACGATTATATAACACACGCTCGAAAATTTTGGATAGTACTGGTAATATTGAGATTGGTCTGTAATTTCCGGGATCTGATCTAGTTCCTGTTTTATATACCGGAGTTACTTTTGCTACTTTTAAACTGTCTGGAAATACGCCTTGTTCAAAGCAGTTATTGATGCAGTTTACAAGCTCATCAGCAATTATGTTCTTGATACATTTTATAGATTTCGTACTTACCCCGTCTAATCCAGTGCTAGTGTTAGGATTTAAACCATCTATAATTTTGTCGATTTCGTGTAGAGATACGGGTGGCCAATAGGATATAACATTACTTCCAGTTTCGATAATTATTGCGTCTAATACAGTTTGATTAACTTTAGGTATTTGATTTGCCAGGATTGAACCAATATTCGAGAAAAAATAATTAAAACATTCACAGATAGCTTTACCCTCACTAACGACAGATCCCACATGCGTGATCAGTTTATTTGGAGCAGTAGTTTCTTTGATCTTGTTATTTGATAGATCGTTGATCAGTTTCCACATTTTTGCTGGTTTGTGTTTACAGTCTTTAAACGCCTTATAGTAGTATTGACTTTTAGTTTTTTGTATTATATTGCTTACTTCATTTCTTTTCTTCACGAAGTTATCTCTTGTACTTTCATTGTCTGGATTAGTTTTATATTTGTGCCATAATTTGTTTCTTGCGTTTATTTCGTTTAAGATATGTTTATTAATCCAATCTCTTCTTGGTAGGTTGAGGAATTTGATCTTAGTTTCTTTGCTTTTATTTATACTAGATAAGATTTTTTTCTTCCAGTTTTACATATTCACAATTATTACTGTTTCCTGTTATTGTATTATACAATTTGGTGTAGTTTATTGATTTATATTCATATTTTGATACCGCATCTTGCTTATACTTCTTGATTTCAAAATAGATCTGTTTGTGATCAGACATAGCTGATTCTATTATAGCAAGGTGAAATTGTTGTTCTTTGAGACTCGTGCTGACATGGTCTATAATAGTATTCGAAGAAGAAGTTACACGGGTAGAGTATTCGGGGTCAATTTTATTTAATAATTTGTAGCCACATACTAATTTGCATATGTAGTTTAATGAATTCTTAAATTTACGCGAATACTACACATTGAATAAAACTATATATACGCATTTTATCGCGTTTAATTAACTTATTTTTAATTCGCAAAGTTTCGGGTGTTTTACAGCATTCATGGTCATGGGGAAGCTAAGATCTCTGACATCCCAATGTCGTAGTTAGCCAGGCTACCTTAAGTTTTTGAATATTAATTTTTGGTCCGAAATACGCAGAACAAGCTTACAGTATCTTGAAGTCTTGCAGTGCTTGGGTTTGGGTTTAATTTTGTTAATTATAGAATCCCAAGTATATGGCAGCACCCATCCATCTTCTCTATCGAAAAAGGGGTGTTTCTTAATTTCAATAGCCTCACGTATCATCCTTGGTATGAATCGGTGTTCTTTTGCGAGGATTTGTAGTTTATATATCAGACTGCAGACTTCCCGGAATGTCGGTGCTTTACGTCAGCTATATGTTCTTTCACGCGGGTTTTTTTATAGATCTTTTTGTTTGACCTATATAAGAGAGAAAACATTCACAATCTAGCTTGTACACACCTGAATCTTGTAGAGGAATATTAGACTTGATGGATGGTAAAAATTTAATAATCTTCTTCGACGGTTTGTAGTATGTTTCAATGGAAGCTCGCTTCAAGATGTAGCCAATCTTAGCCATCCGGCTTCACTCGGCCACTGTGACGTAGGCGCTGGACCCGAAGCTTGCTGTCTTGCAACATTTGCTTGACGTGCTGAAGCTCGTCAGCCAGATGTTTTCTGTCACAGATCTCTTGTGCTCTCTGAAACAAAGATTTACCCATGGTAACTGATTGTGAAGAATAATTGTGAGATTCACTACTTAAATATCGGTGGTATGAGTCTTTTCCTTATCCACAGAGTGACCAATAGTGCTATCAGAATCGTGTGACTAAAACATCTAGGAAAGATTAACTATGATTTATAAATCCGTTAAAAATAGTTTAATTTCGACGTGTAACATTCGCCTAAATATTAGAATATTACGCTTCAATCAAACAATTTATGCTATTACTTATTGTGTAATCTACATTGGTACTAAATTATTAAAAAAATGTTTAGTCCATACTAAAACTGGTAAGTATAGAGATGGTATAGCGCACAAACTAATAAGAGTACTAACGGTATAGCGGAATCCAACAGCCTTCAATGGTTTTTCATAATATGAAAATTGAAGATTCTTCTGGGAAGTGTCTTGAGCATAGCACACTATTTTTGGTGAGAAACCATTCGTCCCCTCGACAAGTTGCGTCGATCTACATCTTTTTCCTTTCGATGCATTTACGAAACCTATATCATACATATGAACCTATATCATATATACCACAATGATACCCCACTATTTTATATAATAATAATTTCAAATAAGAGTAAACAACGACCAAACAATTTCTAATTATAAATCACAACACTATCGATACACGTGCTGTCGTTAGACAAGACAACTACTGTAATTTACGTAATGAGTGAAAGACACATTTCAAAAAGACATGAACGGGTACTTAATTGTTATCACTTTGCACCCTTATGTTACCAGTATAAGGTGAACTCCGGTGAATTTGAAATAGGTGATAAGAATAGAATTTACTTACGGATTAAATGTTATGCCATCTTTTTGATAATTGGATGTCTTAGCTGATTTGCCACACCACTTCTCTGAACAGGAAGCCATTTGTAACGTATTTTGGATACAAAATTATTTTTAAATTGTCAAGAACTCGGACGTACCTAAGGATCACAAACCTGGTCGGTACTGATGTGAATCTCAGCTTTGCTTCATATGCTAGTTAGAGCAAGCATCTGTTGCGCGCGTTTGTGGCCCTGTATGCGGAATCTGTTAGGGGGTAATCTATGACTTTAAACCATTGTTCAAGCTAGAAAACAGGAACGAAATTCCATCGACGGCCAAGTTCCCGCCAGAACTTCTTCAAAATGGTTTTTGGTGGAGCCACGTGTTTAAGGCTGCCGAAGTCTAGTTCCCCGGTCGAACCTTAAAACTATTGCGCGAATTATTAATCTAAGTGGACTGTATCTACTAATGCTTCTACACTTGTATATGCGGTACAATGCACTCGCTCTTCCCAAAAAAACGAACTATTATGCCAAATCGATGAAAGGAATCCTGCTTGATTAGGAAAACACAAAATTGGAGCGGGTTAAAACTACTATATCAAGCAGGAAAATACTATTAGGATAATGTTGACTCACCGGGATGTTTCTTCTGTGCGGTCGAGCACTATAACTGCGACTTCTGGAACACTCCGGAGAGAGGCGGTGCGCGACTATATCTCACACGAGGTGAGGCGGGTTTCCTGGAGCTCGACTGCTTCCAGGCTAAAGCGGTTCTACTAGTAGTGTGGGTCCAACAACGAGCGCGGCGGGAAGAGAGCTCTTTAGGACACTATTATCCTAGGCGGTGTGGTTTCAACGGCGAGCGCGGCGGGAAGAGGCCACGCGTCGGTCGCGCGTGTCTTATATATCCTCGGTTCCGATGATTACGTGATGTTCTAAAATCATCTTCTTTCCCCTCCCACCCCACCACCCCGATGTGTCAATAGGAGGGTACGAATGATATCGTTTTGGAAAGGGATAACCGATTTGGCAGCCTACCGTCAAATAAAATAAATACGAATGGTTTTCCGCGCAACCAGTTTTTTTTATTAACTGGCTTTGCGGCTCTGGGTTCTGACCCTTCTGAGCCTATAATTTTTTCGGAATCTTCATTTTTATATATTTTTTCTTCACAATATGTTGATGCGTCACATTGCGAATTGGAGATTTTGACGACAGCTTAACCCAGCGGACAGTTGATGGTGACAGCCACTCAAGTTCTTAAGGCGCCTAAGCGATCAAATTAACTTGAAGTTTATGTCAACATCAAAGCACTTGTTTCGTTGTTTTCTCTAACAGTACGTTTGCATTGAAACACCTAACACATAATGTTTTGAAACAAATCGCATAAAATAAATCACACAACATGTTTTGTTGATGGTAGCGTTCGCACTCTCAAAAACTGTGTAGAATTTTCAACAGATCTTCAAACTTATCTTTCAACATGTTAATATTTCTACAAATTGGTTTTCAAACATTCTGTTTCTGTAGTTATAAAAATATAATATAGTTAAATATGTAATGTACATAAACGTCAATCATTACAACATGTTGTTTGACTATGCAAACGATTTTTGATACCTTGACAGAAAACTGTGTTTAAAACATGTTTTTTGTGAAAATCGCGTCAGTGCAAGCTCACGGTAATACGCGCGCAGTCAAATAATTCACCAAGTCGCATCACTTTTACGAGTCAAAATCCCCTTCAAACCATTATTCAAGCGAACAAAACAGGAGCGACAATCCGTCGACGGTCAAGTTCACGCCAAAACGTCCTTCAAAATGGCCCAAGGTATTGCCTGCAAACGTATTGTTTCGAGCTTAGGGTTCGTGACAGTAAAAAACCGATTGAATTACTAAAATTAACACTTTAATTACCGAACACCAATTAAAATTTAAAAAAAAAACACTAATAATTAATCACACTAATCACTTTTGTTCACTTTATTTCGCTCTGAAGCTTCGCTTTTATCGCCAAATTCAATACTGCCCCGATCGCAGCTTGCAGCGGCTTTAAATACACTTTTTCAGCATCCAGAATGTTCCAGCAAAATACCGGTCCCGACCGATTAAGTTCAGAAAGTTCGAGAGTGGACCCTTCTAGAAAGCTTAATTCTTCTGTTCGATACTAGATGGCGCTGTTGGTGGAAAGTTCAAGATTGGCATTTTCTAGGAAGCCCTCCTCGCTCTGTTCGCCTCTTGTACCTCTTGCGCCTTTCTGTATCCGGTAGGTTACATCGTTGATCCTGGTCACAATCCGGTGCGGGCCGTCCCATTTAGCTTGAAGCTTAGGAGATTTCCCTTTGCTGCGGACTAGATTATACAATCACACTAGTGAACCTTCGTCGAACCCTTTGTTATTCATTTTGCGGTCATACCGGGTTTTCATTTTTTCAGAAATTTGCTGGCCCGATTGTCTGACATGTTCATAAATGTCATTCTTTTTGTTCCGCAAGTCATTTGCATAATCGGTTATACTGCGTGGGGCATCAGGTGGTATATGATAGCCGTAATTCCTTTCCAAATTTTGCGAAAGCTGGTGTCACTGTGTACTTTCGTGAACAGCGCTTCGATATGACAACAAAAACGGTTGTATGTGCTTGTCCCAATCTCGTTGCCGATTGTCTACAACTTTTGCTAGGTACCTCTCCAATGTCTGAATAAATCGTTCTACCATTCCATCAGATTGCGGGTGATAAGAAGTCGTTCTTGTTTTATGAGTACCCATAACTCGGCAAGTTTCCTGGAATATTTGAGACTCAAAATTCCTTCCTTGATCGCTGTGAATCGCTAAAGGTACTCCAAAACGACAGAAGACTTCATGAACTAGTTTATCTGCAACTGTTGAAGCTTCTTGATTTGGAACGGCGAAGACTTCTGCCCACTTAGTGAAGTAATCCATCACAACTATGAAATACTTGTTATCGTTTTCACTCTCCGGAAACGGCCCCGCCACGTCAATGGCTATTCTCTCCCATGGTGCACCAACATTGTACAACTTCAATGCACCTCTACTACGAGTCTGAGGTCCCTTTACAGCCGCACAACTTGTACATTTGCGACACCAGTCCTCGACATCGTTTCGACAGTGGACCCAGTAAAACCGTTCTCAGATCTTCAGTAGTTCCATCAGTAATCATTATGGTACAGCTGCAGAACATCCGGTACTTTTGCTTTAGGGACAACCATTTACAAATGACAGCTGTCTCCCCGAACATTTAACCATTTACGGCACAGAACTCCATCCCGAAGCAACAAGCTGTCCCAATGGGCCCAATAACTTTTAGTGGTCGAACTCATCGCTGAGACGTCGCTCCACTTGGGCTTGGAAGCACTGGCCTTCATCAATTTCAGAATCGGCTTGTTGTCCGGATCTTCCTGCTGTGCATCTTGTAAGCTGTCCTTCGACTTGTTGCTGAGGTGGTGTGTCCTGAGCAGCCTCACGGATACCACTTCCTTACTCTCTTGCCTAGTACAGTACTTGCAATCTTCAGGACAAGGTCTCCTTGACAATGCATCTGCGTTGCCATGCGATTTTCCGCTGCGGTGTTCAATCACAAAGTCGTATTCCTGCTGCTGGGTGGTGCTGTTAGCCGCACAACCCTCTCGAGATCGATCACCTTCCCTTTGTACAGTTCGCTTAGGGCAGCTGGATCGAAGATTGCCCCTTTCCCCACAGCCGTAGCACCTTGGGCTGTAATTTTTATTGTGGTCGCGAACCGTAACTGATGCAACCTCCCTAACCTGAGGGGAACGATGATCCTGCCGCCACCAGGCGGTGCCCTTAGCTGCACTACCCTCTCGAGATCGATCAACTTCCCTTTCTACAGTTCGCTTGGGGCAGCTGGATCGAAGATGGCCCCTTTCCCCACAGCCATAGCACCTAGGGCTGTATCCATTATTGCGGTCACGAACTGTAGCTGCTGCAACCTCCCTGACGCGATGGGAACGAAGATCCTGCCGCACGGCTTCAACCTCAAGTGCATGGGCCAAGGCTTCCTTAAGCGTCACGTGGTGCCTGAGCCTCACAGCAGCTCTGACTTCAAGGTCGCGGATGCCGCCGATGAAAGTCTGCACCAGGTTCCCTTCAATGACCGCAGGTACAGACCGGTATGCTTTTCGCACCAGCTTCTCCACCTCTAGAGCCCACTGCTGCAGGTTTTCGTTGCTGCGTTGCACGCGATCTCTAAGCTGTGCTCGAAAGACGTGTTCCAGGTGAGCGTCGCCATATCTAGCCTCCAATGCCTCAAGGAGCTACTCGTAAGTCACTTCTTTACCGAGAGCTTCTAGAACAGTTAAGGCCTGGTCGCGCAGGCCTAGTGTGAGAGCAGTCATGGCCTGACTTATATTCCAGCCTTTCACCTTCATAACAGCTTCGAACTGGATTTTGTAGGCCGACCAGCACTTTGAACCCACGTTGCGTAGGTGTAGTAGCTACTACGGGAGCTGTAGTTCTATCCCCAAGTTTGAGTTCGTCCAGTGATTTCTTCATGTCAGCCATTACGTTGTCAACCCGATGATTCACTTGGTCGATTCGGGTGTCAGCTCCTCGATTCAGTTTCCAACAGGCGGTTGTCATGTTGAGCAACCCTTTCCTTCACCTCCCTTATCTCTTTCACGAAGCTAGCGTGAATGTCCTTCACGAGGAGCATCTGCTCTTCCTGTCGGTGAGCCTGTTACTCCTGTTGGCGAGCCTGTTCCTCCTGCTGCTCTTTCTATCAACGGGCCTGCTCCTCCTGTCGGCGAGCCTGCTCCTGCAGCATCACCATCAGAGCACCTAAGTCAGGTGCTGCAGATGTAGGAGCTACTGACGGGCCTGCAGCCGGCGGCTGGCCCTCCGACGTCTGCGGCGTTGCACCACCAAATCTTCTTTGGTCCGTCTCCTGCTTTCGTTAACTTCTAGTTCGGACACCCTCCGTTTCCTCCTTAGGTAAAATCGGCATGATTTTATCCCACTTCTGACACAAATTGTTACGAGCTTAGGGTTCGTGACAGTAAAAAACTGCCGATTGAATTACCAAAATTAACACTTTAGTACCGAACACCAATTAAAACTTAAAAAAAAAACACTAATAATTAACCACTTTTGTTCACTTTATTTCGCTTCGAAGCTTCGCTTTTATCGCTAAATTCAATACTGCCTCGATCGCAGCTTGCAGTGGCGTTAAATACACCTTTTCCACCAAAACATCCAGAATGTTATAGCAAAATACCGGTCCCGACCGATTAAGTTCAGAAAGTTCGAGAGTGGACCCTTCTCGCTTAATTCTTCTGTTCGATACTAGATGCCGCTGTTGGTGGAAAGTTCAAGATTGGCATTTTCTAGGAAAGCGCTAGTGCCATGTACCAGACATCAACTTAGGCGCGCAACAGTATGTATGTAATTAATATAAGGTGTTGCCCCGATTCGTTCAAAAAGAAAGTATTTAAAAAAAATCTGTACATCTTAGAAATAAAATACAACACGATAATGTTTTTAAGTAAAACACTTGAATAAAGAAAATAAGAAAATGTATTTAATCATCAATTATAAAACTTTAAATTATCACTTAACTTGGAATTATGGTATATTTAAATCGATTTCTGCAACTTGTTCAATTCCCTGCATTCCGTCATTACTTTTATTTTTGACTCTACGTAACATTTCTTCTGTCGGTTCAAAATCGGTGCAGTTGCCACTTTTATTACGTTGAATCGCATTGCATGACAGTAAGATTGCATCCGCAGTTCCTGTTACTAGTGTATTCCGAGTCCTTGACTTGGTAAGTTTGATCTTACTAAACATTCGTTCACAATCTGCGTTTGCATGTGTAAGCACGAGACAATCCAATGCGAATTGGGTAATATCGTTAAAAGGCTTTTTTCTGTCAGATCACTCCATTTACTATGTTTAGCCCAAAATACATCCACTTTCTTTTCAGTTTTTATATCTTCTGGTATTTTTGCAAAGGTAGCATTGACTACTTATTTTATTATTACGTTTTCTCTATGGTGCAAATGAAAGCAATTATTACAATCCTTTATGTGTATCATTCTATAACTAACGGTGTACTTAATATTTAAAATGGCAAAGTGCAATAGTAGAATAAGACTTTTCTATGAGAATGTACGAGGCTTACGGACTAAGACTGACCAGTTTTATAATAATTTATTTCTATCTAATAATTACAACGCTTTAATTACAGAGACATGGTTATGCGACAGTATTCTGGATACGGAGTTGTGCAGTTCTGACAAATACGAACTATTCCGTCGCGATCGCGGAGCGCTCGGAGTGATGAATGCATGCGCTTCCCTGTTCAGGGCGCGCAGGCGCTCTGACCTTGATCGCCACGATCTTGAGTGCATATGCATAACAGTACCGGCGCGTGCGCTTGACTCACATAATTTAAATATTTTATGTGCTTACATATACTATTATTGGTATGGCCATACTAGTTTATTGGTATGGCCATCAGACTAACCAAGTCAAATGGTTGGATCAGCTTTCTGATGCGTACGGATTGGAGTGTGGGGTGAGGCAGGGTGGTTTGACCTCCCCGACGCTTTTTAATTTGTATATAGACGAGCTGATTGTTAGGCTTGGCAACACCAGTGTCGGCTGTTTCATTGATGGTCTCTGTGTAAACAGCATCAGTTACGCGGACGACATGGTGTTGCTGAGCCCGTCAGTTGCTGCTCTAAGAAGGCTGATCTCAATATGCGAGGAGTATGCTGAATCCCACGGCCTATTGTATAATGCTAGGAAAAGCGAGTTGATGGTTTTTAAAGCCAGGACTCGTAACGTGATGTATGTACCGCCTGTCAAACTCAACGGTAGTGAACTTGTAAGGGTGCCATCCTTCAAGTATCTCGGTCACGTGGTTACCGAGGACTTGAAGGATGACAAGGATATTGAAAGGGAAAGGAGGGTGATGGCAGTCCGCTGCAACATGTTGGCTCGCAGATTTGCACGTAGCAGTCCAGATGTAAAAATAACACTGTTTAAGGCATACTGCCAAACGCTTTATGCGTGCAATCTATGGGTCAACTACACGCGGGGGGCTGTCGGCGCTCTCCGAGTACAATATAATAATGGTCTGAGAATGTTGTTGGGGCTTCCAAGTTACTGTAGTGCATCAGGGATGTTTGCATTGGCGCACACTGATGGGTTTCACACCGTAGTGCGCAAGCGAATCGCATCCCTGCTGCGCACGGTGCGGGGGAGCGCCAACACCATTCTCAGAGTAATCAGTGAAAAGCCTGACTGTCCGATACTGCGGCACTGGGTGTACGCTCACACACATGTTGCAGGGGTGTCGCGCAGTGCAGGCAGATATTTAAATTAAAATAAATATTTTCCAAAATATTACTAACCTAGTTTTTAAGATGTCTTTGTATGCTACTAACAATATTATGGACAACAGTCTGAAATAAATCAATTTTATTTTATTTTTATTTATTTATATATACCGCCAAACCGCACGCTTGCATTTTGTACGCAAAGTTTTATACAAATACTTACTGTTGCGATTAGTTCAAAACCAGATGATCATTTTATAGTAATTGGTGATTTCAACTTAACTTGTATAGATTGGAAATTAAATAAACCTATAATATTAAAAAAGGGATCTGTCGAGATGCAAAACTCTGCTGTTGATTTAGTTAATATTACTTCTTATTTAGGTTTAATTCAATACAATTATTTAGTAAATCCATATGGTAATATACTGGATTTATTTTTTTCTAATATATCATTAACTATCGTAAAACCTAAAGCCCCAATTGTAGTTGAAGATATCTGTCATCCATCAGTCGATACTTATGTGAAAGATGTAATCATAGATTACTGTATATGTATATACGATAAAGTAGTACCTTCGATTAAACCAAAAACTAGAAAAAAAACTTATTTAGGAAAGCTGATTATAATAAATTAAATACTTTTTTCCTAATTACGATTGGTCCTTTCTAAATTCTCATGATTTGAAATACGTAATCGAAACTTTTTATGTAACATTAAACTCAACCATCTCTAACTTTGTGCCACAAATTTTTTTATCTCATACTTACAATTATCCTGTTTGGTATAGTAATACCTTAATAAAGTTGATTAAAGAAAAAGCTAAGTATCATACTTACTGGAAAAAATATGGAAACCAAAATGATTTTGAATTATTTTCTTTATTGCGTTCGCTTTTAAAAAAACTTGAAAGGGAAAATTATTCTCAAGAAAAAATTAAAACTACACCTAAATTGTTATGGGCTTATATAAAATCCAAGACGAAAAATAAATTAACTTGTCCCCAAGTAATGCAATACAATAATAATCAATTTTCAAATCAAAATGGTATTTGCAATGCTTTCAATGAATATTTTAGTCGTAATTTTAGTCTACCGGCATTACATTATCAAAAATTTACACATAAAAATTTCCTATGCGATGATGTTACTAGTGATATATATATCTTTCTGTAACAGACATAAAAAAGGCTCTTGATAATCTCGATTGTTTTAAAGGCGCTGGATGTGATGAGATTCCTCCATATTTCTTTGTAAAGTGCGCAGAATCGCGAGCGGCTCCTATAACATTAATTTTTAATCGCTGTTTTGCAGAAGGTTATTTTCCTAAAATTTGGAAAACCGCTAACGTCTTTCCAATTCATAAAAAAGGAACCAAAACAGCCATCGAAAATTACAGACCTATTTCTATTCTTAATGTACTGAGCAAGTTGATGGAGAGGGCTGTACATAAGCATTTATATCCTCTGAATGTTCGTCACATTCCTTCACAACAGCATGGATTGGTTTATCTGCAGCAAGACTAATTTATCTATTTTTTTCTAATGATGTTTTTCGAGGTATATCATCCATACCTCGAAAAACATCAAACAGGTTTTCAGATTGATGCCATATATACAGACTTCGAGAAGGCATTTGATCGCGTGGATCACATTATTCTATTGCGTAAACTCCAGGAGCTATGAATTCATGGAAATTTTCTAAGGTGGTTAGAGTCCTATCTACGATCTCATCCATCAACCGATCTCAAGCTGTTGTAATAGCTTGACATCGCTCTGATTTCGTGGATGTCCCATCTGGAGTCCCTCAAGGGTCAATATTGGGTCCGTTACTGTATGCATCATACTTGTATGATATAGTAGACTGTTTTAAATTTTCCAAATTTCTCATGTATGCGGACAACACTAAAATTTACGCATATATTAAGTCTGAGGAAGATGCACACCAACTTCAGAAAGACTTGAACCAGCTTTGTTTCTTCTATCATGATAACCGTATTAGTGTTAATATAAAAATAAGCTTCACTCGTAAAAGACACCAAATTGAATATCGATATAAATTAGATAACATACCTTTGGATCGCTTCTACCAAACCAAAGATCTTGGTCTTATTTTTGATTCCAAAATGCTTATGTCTAATCATGTCACGACAATGGTTGCAAAAGCGTATAAAAATTTAGGATTAGTTCTAAGAGTGTCCAGTCCTTTCTCAGATTCTGAATGCATTAAAATTTTGTTTTATTCTTATGTAAGAAGTGTTTTGGAGTATTGTTGTAATATCTGGAATCCGCATTATTTGTTTTATATAGAGAATATAGAGCAAATACAATGTAAATTTATTAAGGCGTTAAACTATCGTACTCAACATAAAAAACAGTTATGAGGAATCTTGCTATCACCATAACTTATTGCAGTTAAAGGACGGACGTACACTTCTACAAATTTTGTTTCTACACGACATCTGTAGTAATAAAATTGATAGTCCGGAATTGACATTTCAATTCCTACAATTCAATGCTCCTTCGATGCGTACCAGACACACATCCCTATTTCATGTCTCTTTAAGTTGCTCTAAATATGTTCGAAATTCTGTCATTAGTCGTACACTTAACTGCTATAACAAAAACTTTTCAACTATTGCTATTTTCCACGACAGTAAAGCTTCCATAAAAGAAGAAATAATCTCAATTTTAAGAATAAATTAAAAAAAAAGACACGTACAAACATGCCACACCTCTGTGCGTGCGCACGCACGCACGCACGCTCGCACGCATGCACGCTCGCACGCACGCACGCACGCACGCACGCACAAACGCACGCACGCACGTCTTTATAATGTTACAAATTGCTGTTGGTTCTGTTACAATAAAAAAGTAAGCTTGCGCCGAACCGTGGTAGCTCAGATGGTGAGCGCTCGCTCTAAATTTCACAGTACGCGATCAAACCGGGTTCGATCCCCGCCGGCACCAATGAAATTGTTAATTGCAATATTAAGTACCGTAAAATTACACAACTATAGTGCAGGGTCCCAACTATAGTCCAATAAAACTATCCGACAAAATTTAAGCTGTATGGACGTGTAGCGACATCTAGTTTATTATTTTATACTATTTTCGTTTCTTGACGTCTGTTCATTGTAGTTATATTCATGGACAACAGATGTCTCGCTAATTCAAATTAGTAGACCTTCTCCGATAAAAACCTGTTTGAACGCGTTCACTGAATATCGTAAACTTTTATTTGAAAATATTGATTAAAGTTAAGACAAAGTTTCAGAATTGGATTCATATGGTAAGTTAAGATTCTGGCATTCATTTTACGTATAGTTTATTGTATAAATACACCTATATAAAAAATGATTTTTTCTCGTAAGTACCCTCTTGGATCTCAACTATGGTCCTACTGGTTTTTTGGACCACAATTAAAAACTAACTTATTTTGTTACAGAAATAAGTCATGAGATAAGTTGATGAGAAGAAAAGTTGGAGGGAGGGCTTATAAGTGTTATAGTGAACGGCAGATGGAACTATGTTTATCAGATATAACAAATAAAATTCTAACTCAACGCGAAGCTGCTGAACAATATAAAATTCTTAGAAGGTAAATTATTTTTTTTTTTTTTTTTTTTTAATAGAAGAGGGGGCAAACGAGCATGTGGCTCACCTGATGTTAAGTGACTACCGCCGCCCATGATCAACCGCAACACCAGGGGAATTGCAGGTGCGTTGCCGGCCCTTTAGAAAGGAGTAAGCTCTTTTCTTGAAGGTCCCCAGGTCGTATCGGTCCGGAAAAATCACCGGTGGTAAATTATTCCACAGAGAGGTTGTACGCGGAAGAAAACTCCTTTTGAAACGTACAGTGGTGGACCGCCAAGCATCCAGATGGTGTGGATGGTATCGGGACGTTTGCCGTGTAGTGCGTTCACGAAATTTGGCGGCTGGGATTAATCCGAACAATTCCTCAGAGCACTCCCCGTGATAGATGCGATAAAATACGCAAAGAGATGCAACATCTCTTCGCAGCGCCAGTGAATCGAGCCGATCGGAAAGCACTCGGTCGTCAACGATTCGAGCCGCTCTGCGCTGGATGCGGTCAAGTGGAAGGAGCTGGTACTGGGGAGCCCCAGCCCAGAGATGGGAACAGTATTCCATGAGCGGCCGAACCTGCGCCTTGTAAAGTTGCAGGCGGTGTGCCGGCATGAAATACTGTCCCGCTCTGCTGAGCACGCCAAGCTTTTTAGAGGCCAATTTGGCCTTCCCTTCCAAGTGACCACGAAACTGCACGTCACTCGATATGTCGACGCCGAGGATTCCGATACTGGCTGAGGCAACAAGGGGAGTGCCTTGAAACTGAGGGGATACGACAAAGGGGTTCTTTTTAGCGGTTAACGCGCAAACTTGTGTCTTCTGGGGGTTAAACTGGACTAGATTTAGTCGCCCCCCAATCCGAGACTCTGTCCAGCAGAGACTCGACTTCATACACAAGTTTGTCCCGGCACTCAGAGACGTTTTCCCGAGAAATATTGGCTCGGCCGGTGTAAAGAGCATCACCAGTGCTGTCATCTGCATAGCAATGAATGCTACGGGTTTGCAACATATCATTGATATGCAGAAGAAACAGCGTTGGCGATAGCACGCAGCCCTGTGGAACACCAGCATTAATAAGCTTGCAATCGGAGCTTGCACCGTCTACAACGACCTTGATGCTCCGATCTGCAAGAAAACTGGTGATCCAATCGCACAATTTCTCGGGAAGCCCATAGGAAGGGAGCTTCGAAAGAAGCGCTTTGTGCCAAACCCGATCGAAGGCCTTCGCAATGTCCAAACTAACGGCCAATGCCTCCCCCTTGGATTCTACTGCCTCCGCCCATCTGTGAGTTAGGTAGACCAGAAGATCACCAGCTGACCTACCACGGCGAAAACCGTATTGGCGGTCACTAATCAGCTGGTGATCCTCAAGGTACCTCATGAGCTGGCAGTTTACAATGGACTCCATTGTTTTGGAGAACAAGGAGGTGATGGCGATAGGCCGGTAGTTGGACGGGTCTGAGCGGTCGCCTTTTTTAGGGATCGGGTGGACGAAAGCCGTCTTCCATGATTTTGGGACTACGCCTAGGGAGTAGGAGTACCGGAAAAGACGCGTTAAAACCGGTGCCAACTCTGGAGCACACGTCCTCAGCACAATTGGGGGGATTCCATCAGGCCCACTCGACTTATGGATATCCAGGGAGAGGAGTGCTTTGCGAACCGAGCGCTGAGTGAACTGCACTTCCGGCATGGAGCACTCACACCGCGGGATGGTCGGCGGCGTACTCCCCCCGTCATCGAGAGTCGAGTTAGACGCAAAGAAAGAGCCTAGAAGATCGGCTTTCTCCTTTGCGGTGTGGGCCAGTGAGTCGTCCTCCCTGTGCAGAGATGGAAGAGATGGCTGACAGAAATTCCCTTGGACAGCCTTGGCGAGAGACCAGAATGCACGGGTTCCAAAAGGAAGACGAACTAGTCTCTCGCCAATTCTGCCTATGTGCTCTGACTTTGCCTTGGCAATGACTCTTTTGAAGGACCTAGAGGCGGAATTATACTTCTTTTTTAGAGCGCTGGTGTTTACATCCCTGGACGCTGATGCGTCAGCCCAGGCTCGGTAGCACACACATGCTATTTTACAGGAGCGACCAAACCATGGCTGAGATTTGCCTCCAATGGGCACCACAGAGGAAGGAATAAAAAGTTCCATACCCTGAAGTACCACATCAGCGACAGAATCCGCAACAACGTTGGGATCATCCGGCGAGAAGCAAACCCGCCCCCAAGGGTAGGATGCAAAGAAAGACCGCATCCCATCCCAATCGGCTGACCTATAGTGCCAAACACGGCGGCAGCCTGCAGAATGCAACCGCGGTTTCAGCGTGAGTGGCACCACACTCCGGACAAGACAATGGTCCGAGGAGCCTAAAGGGGCGTCAACGGAAATCTGATATCCGTCCGGGTGAGAGGTCAGCAGAAGGTTCAACAGGGAAGGTGCATGATCCTCCACATCTGGAATCCGCGTAGGCGAAGTAACCAGTTGTGTCAGACCATATGTCAAGGCAAAATCATGAACAGATCTCCCCGCATGATCGGTTAAACGTGAACCGAGCCATTCGGCGTGATGGGCGTTAAAGTCGCCGAGGATCACGATCTATGCGGAGGGGATCTGCTGTAGCAACGAATCTGCAGCCATTTGGACGTGGTCGAAGAGTCGGTCTGTTTCGGCATTACCGCTATGGGACCTATAGAGGCACCCGTAGACGCGCGGATGGTCGTCGCTGTCTACGCGTAGCCAAAGGATGGACAGGTCCGAACCTTCAAGTCTGCCGAGGCGTCGAGAACAGATGTCTTCTCTGACGTAAACGCAAACTCCAGCCCGAGGCACAAAGGAGTGTTCCAGTTTGTACCCCGGACAGGAGAGATACGAGACATCAGCCGGAGAGGACACCTGCGTCTCGGTCAGAAAGAGCAGAGCCGGCCTCGCCGTCTCGAGATGGTAGTGGACGGCGTTTAGGTTAGAGTGAAGTCCCCTGATATTGCAGAAATTCACGGACAGCGTGGCAGGGGTCGCCTTGGTCTTGCTGCTCCGTTTGCCCCGAGCAGTTTTAGTCTTGAGCGGAATATTGCCCCCCCCCCAGAATACGCGGGGCAGCCTGAGCACCCACGCTCAGAAGTGGAGAAACATGGTCGTGGATGCTCAGCGAGGGATTCTCCAGGGGTGCTGGTACCCTCCTGGGGTAGTCTATCATTTAATTCCGCTACCATGTTGATGGGGGGGGGGATTTGGGCCTCCGGCCACCTGCACTCACCAGACGAAACGCGGAAGCAGAGCTTCCACTTCACGCCGGTATTCTGTGAGGTCGTGGTACCACCCCGGTTTGAGCCGGCCCATACGTGCGACAGCAAAGCTGCCGCGTGGCTCTACCACTGTTAAATTTTAAAATTAAAAGCAATACGAACAAATAAAGTTAGACAACCAGGCTGTCAGCGTATCTTTTCTGATACCGAAGAAACTGCTTTCATCCAGCATGCAATCGAAATGTGTAATTACGGTTTCCATATTACCGTTTTTTTTATGGTGCATTGTAAAAATGTATCTCAAGAGAACAGGACGTAAAGTAGATCAATTCCAAAATAATTTACCTGGCAAGACTTTGGCGAATATATTTCTGAGATGCCACAAAAATGAACTATCAAAGGTTTTGTTCTAATATAAAGAGGGTGAGAACAGCTGTAGACGACGAGCAGATTCGGACGTATTTTGAGTATTTGAAGACTGAAATTAAAGGAGTTCCATTGAAATAACACTAGTTTTTACGGAATTTATCGCGTATATTTAACTTTTTAATTACCCGACGTTTCGAGAGCTTTACAGCACCCATGGTCACGGGAAGGACTGAGATGTTCAACGTCCAGCTGTCATAGTTAACCGCGGTTACCATAGATTAAAATTTAACTTTTGTTCCGATCTACACAGTATGAACTTATGGTATCATGGAGTCTTGCAGTTGTATGCTTGGGTTGGGATTTAATTTTATTTATTATAGGATCCCAAGCAGATGGTAGCACCCAGCCATCATCTCTATTGAAATTAGGATGTTTTTTGATTTCAATAGCCTCGCGAATCATCCTTGAAAGGAATCGGTGTTCTTTAGCGAGGATTTTTAGTCTATCAAATCTGATGTAGTGACGGGGGCGATCCTGTACATGTTCACAGACTGCAGACTTCCCGGAGCGTCGATTCTTCACATCAGCTATATGTTCTTTGACGCGGGTTTTAATTGATCTTTTAGTTTGTCCTATGTAGGAGAGACCACATTCACAATCAAGCTTGTACACTCCTGCATCTTGCAGAGGGACGTTACACTTGACTGATGGTAAAAACTGACCAATCTTCTTCGGCGGCTTGAAGTATGTTTTGATGGAAGCGCGCTTCAAGATGTAGCCAATCTTGTCAGTGACTCCTCTAACATATGGCAGTACAGCAGGTACACGCTCGACTGTGGCCGGCTTCACTCGTTCTCTGTGACGTAGGCGCGGGACCCGAAGCTTGTTGTCATACAAAACTTGCTTGACATGTTGGAGCTCGGCAGCCAGGTGTTTACTGTCACAGATCCCTCGTGCTCTCTGAAACAAAGATTTACCCACGGTAGCTAACTGTGAAGGATGGTGGTGATAATGGCGATAAATTCCGTAAAAACTAGTATTATTTCAATGTGTAGTGTTCGCGTAAATATAAGAAATCATTATAAAGGAGTTCCAGCCGAAAATGTTTATAATAACGATGAAACCAACCTTGTTGACGAACCGTGTGGCAGCTTTGCTTAAGAATTTTTTTATTGATGACGTTTCATGATATTTGAGTTCATTATTTCAGTTGACATCCGTTTACGTAGCTTACATTTGACAATGTTTATAATGCCGAAAATCCGCTATACTTCGGCGTTTGAATGTTGAAGTGACAGCACACTGATAACTAAGTCCACTAATTCCCGAAAGGCATTCATCTTAGCCACATTTTTGTATCTGCAGACTTGAGCCCAAAATTTCACTATATCATTACCATCACCTTCTTATTTGACCAATTAAATTCTATGCCATTTGCTCCCTACTCAGATCTATATTTCTGGCTATAAGCTTCTTCTTCGGTGGCAAATCTATTTAAAATTTTCACGAAACAAATAAACTGAACTGAAAAACTAGGTACTTACCGACGGCAGCACGGCTATAAATTCTACAAAGTTTCAGGGACAGGCGGACTATGCTTTAGCACGTAGCAATCGTTCTCCTGTTCTCTAGCCTCCATGGTGAGTAAACTGCTATACATTTCGGGAAAGTCCCGAGCATAAAGCATACTAGGGTCTATGTCTATTCCTTTGGTACGGGTCCAATGTTGCTGTATAGAAAAAGATTTCTTCAGGTAATCTTTTAAAACAGTTTTTCAACATAGAAATTATGGTATTTTTGCTTACGATCATTAAATTAGGATAGTATATCGTACTTATTGACTATATATATACATACAGATATATATTCATCGCATACCTTTGTTGATGATGTTTTCATAACTGTCTATACATATGTGTGTATAGACAGTTATGAAAACATCTATTTAGTTTGTAACGAATAGATAGTTATAAATAACTCTCTTATCTATCTATTTCACGGCTCACTGAAGTCAGCCCCCCGTAAATTTATATTAAGATGATTATTATTTAGGGGCAAGTCCCGATGGACTTATCGGAGATGACTCTCTAATTCAAGTCAAATGTTCTGCTTCTAATACGCCACCTGTAAAAGCTATAACTGAAAAAAGATCAAATTTTGTTTGATACGAGAAGGACAGATGATTTAAAAAAAATCATGATTACTATTATCAGATCCAGGGTAAATTCCACATCACTGGTAGGTAATTTTGTTTTTTCGTAGTATGGACGCTACATGTTTTGGCGTATGAAAAAATTAAAAAGAAAAATGGAGCCAAAACGTAATTCATTTTATTTTCAATAAATACGGCAGCTCGAGAAAGAGTATAATAAGGTAATATGTAGTAATAAAAAAATTATTTCCATAAGTTGATACTTTTTTATTTATTCACCTACCTAATTAAGTGTAATCTCGAAATCTTTTTAAGTTACAGTCCTTATTCAATAAAGACTCTAAAATAAAAAGACTAAATAACTATTGAAGTTATTCACAGATATTATTTTTTCATAAGAAATATTATTTGTGTAGGTTTTCGGTATTACTTTCTTCTCCCTAGGCTATAATAATGCCTTTTTTAATTATAATTTTTTTATGTTACCCACACACTAGGACTTTCTCCTGTATAGTCGAGGCAGTTTTTACATACATAAATTGCTCAAGAATAAACATTCAGAACCGGAACAATTACTTGTAGGTCATACAAATACTTGTGCCGTGCGGGACTCAAACCCGCGGCCCTCAGCGCTATAACTCATTGCTGAGCTACTGCGCCACGTAGCCGTCAAATCTAAACTTATATGTAAATCGACAAAATCTCCGACATCTAATAACAACAAACCACAACTACAGCAGTATGCGTATGCCCCTGCCTCCCGACCCGTATCGTGCGATAGAGAGAGTTGCAAGTCTTGGAATCAATTGTCTACATTTCTTTATAGAAATATTATTTCGGGCGATAACATTTTTACCCCCCTAAACCTTTACGAAATGAGATAATTTTGGTACCATTAGATTCAGTACATCTTAGTCTAGGTCTGTACGTTTCCTTTTATAGTAAATCAGTTTAGTTTAATTAAAAAATAAAAACGCTCGAGGAAGTTTTTAAATCAAAAATATAGATATTTAGATGCTAATAACTTAAATCGTTCGTAATATTTTTTAAAATTAAAACGTATGGACCTATTTTTTTTTGTTATATCTACAACATTTCCAAAAATTAAAAATGAAAATTAGGCTATGTTTACTGGTGGGAAAACGTTATCGCTTTTTGTATGAAAATTTACAGCTTCACAATCCTCTTTAGATAATGCCTTCACTTCTTTCTTCAGATATATCTTTCTCACAAGTTAATTGGTAAGGGATGAGAATTTGAGTGTTCTGATGATCTCTAAGACTATATTATTAATATGCATTAAAGTAATGATACTTATGTGTTTAAACTTAAGGTTTAAACTGTTCTAATTTAAGGGGCGTGTATAAAACGTAGGTAAAAAAAGTGTACTCATTCATAGATATAGTGGAGTTCATACTAGATCTATGTTACCACAGTCTATTATGATCACAAATTAATAAGAGTACTAACGTACGTAACGTAGTGATTATGATGCTTACGGTGGTTTTGGCGGGAACTTGGCCATCCACGAATTGTCGCTCTTGTTTTGTCGCTTGAATCATGGTTTGAAGTGGATTTTTGTTCGTAAAAGTGATTGATTGTTGATTTTGATGCAAACCGCAAGTTATTTTGATCGCTTGGACGTCTTATGAACTTGAGTGGCTGTCGTCATCAACTGTCCGCTGGGTTGAGTCGGCGTCAAAATCTCCCAAAAACCTCACAATGTGTCGCATCAGCTTCTTGTGAAGAAAAAATATATAATAATGAATATTCCGAAAGAAATGATAGGCTCAGAAGGGCTAGTACCCAGAGCCGTTAAGCCAGTTAAATAAAAAAAATATGATATTGATTCCTCTATTCCATAACCATTCATTCAGTAAGAATTTTTCATTCAATTGAATTTTTCATTCCTTTCTTCATTCTTCATTTCATTCATTTATAACAGATGGTGTGGTGATAGTGAGATATTTATGATTCTATAAGTATTCCTATAATTATATGTTAAGTAGGAAGTAAAAGCTTTTCTTTTTATCGTCTTGTTACCGGTTTTAATATAAAATGTCAGAGCCACGGAAAAATCATCTTAATATAGATGGCGGTCAAGGACGGAAAGATGACCATGTCGTTGCTTCTTACAAGCCTATACCAGAATCTGATACAGGTAATTAATATAAGTCATGTCACTGTATTTAGTATAATCCACAATATTCATATTGATGAGTTAAAAACTAAAACTGAAATACTTTAAAATTTATATTTTGTAATTCTGCTGACTGCATCCTCCTCCCGTACCTACATCCTTAGTCTTTGTTGGAAATTACTACCTATTTATTAGCGTTAGCCATTAGCGTATCAACAATAAATCAAATATCAAATTACACATTATCAATGTGACCCTTGACATTATCTTGTAAAGTCAGCGTCGGTTGTGATCTGTCAATTATTATACAACTTTATGAAATGGTTTCGACTACTGCATTCAATTGTTCATTTTTTATTTGCTCAACCTCAATTATGTACGCTAACTTTTTTATATTACGTTTTAAATGTGTGTTAAGTATGCTTTCAATATCAGGTAATACAATTTTGGTGTCAATTTACCTATTTATTTTGCTGGTATTCAGCTAGTTACTTCTAATGGATATGTTCCGAAATAGAACGCAGTGTACTGTCCAATGCAAATGACATTGTGTCATTTGACACTTTATTGTACTAGCGTGACTCCGCCACATTGTGTCGGATATCCGGCCATAATAAAACAATTTTTAATTGTGTGTTGGCCGAATGAAGCATGCTAGAATTTGTTTCTATTTATTCAAATACAAAAAATTATAGAATAATTGATGGTATATCCATTAGGAGGATATAATGATTTTTGGAGCACAAAATGACAAAATAATCGCCAACACTTTTCCAAATGGCGCAAAAGTATGACGTCATATACTGTCCAATGTTTTGGAACGAATCACCAGTATAGCGTCGATTCATGACGTCATTTGCATTGGACAGTACACTGCGTTGTATTTCGGAATATACCCGAGACTTCTTAACTCGGATGGATAATAAAGCGCTTTTATTGGACGAATATAGCTTTAGACAGCGCCATTTTGTCACTCGTTCGCTGACTGATGCAATCTGAGAATTTATTTTCAACTTTTTTGTTTTCCTAATTTAATTTAATAAACAAATTTGATTAGTTTTTGCAGTGTTTATTGTACATTTCTATCTATCTATATATATCGTGTTAATTGCGTGATTTACGACTGGCAAAAATTTGTGACTAAATCACATATTAATTCTATTCATTATTATAACTAGTGTTTACATTTATTACTAACTTGAAATGGTGAAAACACAAAAAGTTTCATTAATCTGTGCATTACTTACACTAAATGATACAATTGATATTTGAGTGACTAATATAAAGATTGTCACCGGAAACAACTTATCATAGAAGGGTGACAGAAGATTTTTATTTCAGTGCATGAAATTGAATATATTGACACCGATGCCGAATTCATGCAGTTGAATCAGACCGGAACAATGGATGGAGAAGCAGCCGATGATGCTGATGATCATTGGGATAATAATAGTGTCAAAATTATGTTGAATTTATATCTACAAAACATTGAGAAATTCAGAAATCCAAAAATAAGAAAGAAGAATTTATGGATTGATATTTCCAGTGCCGTGGGAAAAGGCCCAGACTGTTGTAACAAAAAATTTAGAAATTTAAAGCAGACATATATAAGATTACTGAAAAAGAAAATTAGGGACAACACAGCCAATTTTAAATGGCCATACTTTAATATTTTTGAGGATATCTACGTTGTCGATGGTGAGTATCAGCCTGAAATACAGCAAAAAGTACAAGAAGTTTCTAATGAAAGTATAGCAAAAGCTTTGCTTTCAATGAGTGCACCTTCAAAGTTTGATAATAGTCATGAAAATGGGGAAACATCAGGAGCACAGAGTGAAGAAGTAAGAAAAAGGCTAACTAGAAAACGAAATACTGAACTTAGAAAAGTGACATTAGAGATTCGAGATAGACAGAGAGTTGTAGAAGAAAAATTAGATAGATTAATTAATATTGTTGAAGAATCCAATAGTATTCAAAGAGAACGTAATAAACTTTTTCAAGAGTTTCTGGAGAAACTAAATCAATCAAGAGAAGAATGTTGACATTACACTACAAATTGTTAATAGTACATTTTTAACTCTGGGACCTGTGTGAATTGTGGTCTATTGTGTCGAAGAGATTTGTCTGAAATGGTGTTACTGGTGTGTGATATTTAGTTTTTTAATAAACTTTATATCAAATTCGATTTTTTGACTAAGACTCCTTATTTTTCTTAATTAATATGTAATTTATTACAATTGTGCCATGATAGTTTAGGGGTTAGAGTTCACTGTAAATTTCACTGTATGTGAGCAACCGGGGCTTTTTCCCCGCCGGCACCAATGAAATTGTTAGTTGCAATTTTAAGTGCTGAGAGACCACATGCAGGGTGGTGAAAGAAAACATTGAGAGGAAACCTATATATCTGAGAAATAAAAAAAATATTTTTAAGACATGTAAAGTCTGCTAACAAGCTTTCAGGCAGTATGTTGGACACTTCCTTGTCATATAACCCTCTCAGAAGTGGTAGGATGCCTGTGCCCAGTTGTGGGATGTATATAGGCTGTAAGTTTACTTTTTTTTAATTACAATCAAGCAACAAAGTCAATAGTTTATAGGTAGCTTTTCTGTTTTATAATAGGTTTAAACCATCTATTTGACTATTGTTGTGAGCCATTTTTAACCTTTTGAGTGCCAAAGTCGCCTATACTTGACCAGCACCTGCGGGCCCTGAGCGCCAGCGACGTATATAGTTGACAGAAAACCGGGCCCACAAAAATATGAAATATAGATATTGGAAAATTATTACTGGAATTTTAATTCTACACTCTTCAAAAAAGAATAATCCAGCAACATGTGAGTATAAAAAACAAGTCTCTTAGAGCCACAAGTACTAAGAAACATTGAACTAAAAAAAAATGGATTTTTATCTAAGCAAATAGGTTATATATACTTTTTTCAGCATGCCAAAGTCGTCTGGTCAAATGCTTGACCGCCAGTGTTGTAATGCGTTAGGCATAGATTTATTGAAAACTATTCAAAATTAAACACAAATGTGTTATTTTTTAAATTATTATTAATATTTGAATAAAACAAAAGGTAAGAAATATAAAAATATCATCAGCTACATAAATAAAAGAAAATTTCATCAAATCAACTTTGCATAATAAATCTAATATCTCAACTCTGGCGTATTCTTAGCGCGTCATCGATTATCCCTTCATTAGGCGTCGTGGTCAAAGATAGACTACACCCTGATGACGTCATAGACGAATAGCGGAAAAAGTAGTGCAGTGCAACATGAACGATTCTCAGAACTCATTCGCATTTTGGAAAGCATCGATGATGATGAATTTTAATAATATCAAATTAGAAATAATAAATGTTTATTTTTTTTCTTAAGGTATTGAGAGTAGGGATGGGCCGAATATTCGTATTCGGCCGAATATTCAAAAAATGTCCACTGTATTTAAATGTACGAATTGAGTAATGCCATGTCTTTCATAATTTTACTGTTGAAAGTATATTTTATTTATGGGTTAAAATTATTTGTATAGCATAATGTTTTAAACATGTACCGGTAATTTGCTCAGTATTAAATAATGCAATAACATGTCAGGTGTGGTGGGGGAGCGATAGGCAGGGTCCGGCGATAATCCCGCGCACTTTACGGTAACAAGTTTTAAACATAAATTGATTATGTACCGAGGTGATCTTGCCGAATAAAGTTCGGCCGAATATTCGGTTCGGTAAAAGTTTTACCGAACATTCGGCCGAATATTCGTATTCGGTGAAATCCATATTCGGCCCATTTCTAATGAAGAGCAATTTTTCATTTTGAATTGTGCTATTTTCTTTCTCAATCTCAAAATCATCTGGTAGCATCAGTATCATATCAAACCCCCATTGTCTTATGAGCGTAAAACTGTTCTTCTGTGCTTTACTTGGCCTATGCCTCCCCCGACACATAAAATATTTTGTGTTGATCTCTGTATATTTTGGTTAGATCGATTTCGAAATCGATACACAATGTGCGACACGGCTACATCTCTAACGTCTCAACTACGGATGCCTAATACTTGGACACGAAAATACCTCCGTTGAGTGTGACTAAGTGAGTCCAAGTGCTGGACATTTTTTACCCGCTCTTTTCATGTCGAAATAAAGCATTACGCACTATGTCTAACTCATTCTACCATATGTCGATGTGTACAGGATAAAAAAGGTTACCATAAAAACCCCACGTGTACTTTAGTGGGATTTTTTATATATACAATTGAATTGTTAGAATCGTAAATAATCTAGCGCCCTCGAGCAGACAAACTGAGCTTGGTTGACTCCAATCTCATTCGATGATTTATGCAAAAATTTTATATGGCATTTGGATATGCCATGTATGTTAACACAAGACTTCCGAGTTTTTTAAACAATTTATTAAAACATAAAAGTGGGAAGTACTTACATATGCTTTTTAATATTTTTATTTTAATGTTTAATATTTGAAATTTTTATTTTTTTTTATTCTAACATAAACAGGTTGTGGTTTTTAAGGTTACCTCAGATACATATTTCTTACATCGGTTTTTTTAATGTACATTTTATCTGTATATATACTTTGCGAAATTCATAAATTAAAAAGAATTTAAATTTTTTTTAATTCTTTTTGATTTTCTTTTTACGTACGTTTGAGTTTTGCAAATCGTGTAACGTTGCGTTATATTTCAATCTAGAGCAAGATTGCTGATACCTACAGTACCATTCGTAAATGAACTGTAGATAAAGTAATTCCAACAAGTACCAGGAGCCTTTTAAAGAAATGATTACGCATGTTATATATTTATTCAATATTATACTTATGTCCATCCATCCATTTAGTTTTTATTGTTGCCTAGCTATAATTTGTTTAGCTAATTATTTCAGACTATCATTGTTGAAATAGTTAAGTTAGTTAAGTTACAGCGTATGTTGTTGGCGAACACCACATGCCTTCGAAATATTTTTTTATTATTTCTCAGACAGTCAGACTTCCTCATGATATTTTCCTTCATCGCCGAGCACGTGGTAAATCAGCACTTAAAATTGCAATTAACAATTTCATTGATGCTATCGGGGATCGAACCCAATTTGCTAGCGTACAGTGAAATTTAACGCGAGAGCTAACCATATGAGTCACCGGGGCTCTTCTGAGCCACCACGGCTCTCATCCTTGAAATGAGTACACCTTTTTATTTTGTATGTTTTCTATAGAATAGTGTGACAAATGAGCATACAGTCCACCTGATTGTAAGTATTTTAATATTTTTAATATTTGCATCTATCATCGATTACATATGCGTTGTCACCCGTGAGGACTAAGATGGAATGCCTCGTTTCCAGTAAAAACCGTCTTCGGTTCTCTATATACGAAACAGTCAGTATTAAACTGACTGTTTCGTATATAGAGAACCGAAGACGGTTTTTAACCTGAAATATAATATATAGTGGAATATATAGTATATTCATATATTGCTAATATTTCACGCTGGTATTCTGTGAGAGCGTGGTCCTTCCCCGGTGGAGCCGACGCACTCGTGTAACAACTATACTACTAATATAACTGCAGCATGGCTCTACCACATATAAAAATGTTTTAATGTACTAGTACATAATGCACAAAAGTGCAAAATCGAACTTTAATTCTGGCGTATTTTTGGAGCATAAGAAGTGGGTTCTTTAAAAATCTATATCCATAATATTTTTTTATTTCAGGAAGAGATATATTTATTTTAAATTTTATTATTTCATAGATATTATTTGTGTTAAAGGAAATATATTACCTTTTTGAGAAATAATGTTGTTAAGATTATTTTAGTTATTGGAAATGAAATATAACCGCAGCGCACCCCGCGGCGCCTCTGAACGACTTTGTCACTTGACACATATTATGGCGTATTGAGTATTGTATACAAAAAACGTAATTTTAGACTACATCGGCGGGAGTGACCCTTGAGTGGTTTTATGGCTTTTAAGAGAATGAATGAATCTTTATTTCTCTACAAGTGCTGTTGAAAATTGTTTGCTCAAATAAAGTAATTAAATTATCAATAAATACGGCACTTACGGCTAAAATTTTGATATCGGCATTAAGAATACTTATGAAATACTTTATGAGATTTGTAAAACTTATCAAGATTTATTTAAAGATGGTTGAATCATGTAAGGAAAAAGAGAGGTTCAACTAGTCCTGGAAAAAAACCACATGTTTCTTCATGAATTTAAGTCTATATTTTTAATGAAGTAAAAAAACTATTTTTATTGACTAATGCATTGATGCCGCATCTGGTCCGAACTACATTCTACATCGGTGTAAGTTGATTGTGGGTTCTGTTGCGGTTTCGGTTCGCATTAATGCGTTTTATGATAAAAAATTGTATTGTAGCCTATGATTTTGCACATAAAATATTGTAAACAATAGGTTAAAGATTAAAATAAAACAAAATTGAAGTATTAAAAAACTTTGTTTCATCGAGAAATATGACAATTTTGACTTTACTCAATATTTACTTACACTAATTACTTTGGGGCTTTATTAAATTTATGAACTCGTTTGAAGGAAATTTCATAAAGAATTTAGAAATGTATACATATTATAGTATTTGATATACCAAAATAAAGAAATTTGCGTTTAAACGGATTGCGCCTAATGAGCCGTCAGTTTTATTAACACATTCAGTGCCACCGACTCGCCCGGAGAGTTCACGTAAATCTTATTCCAGTGCCGACGACTCGTCTGGCGAGTTCAGTGTTTTTCACTAATTTTTCCACAATGCATCCGTATTTTGTGCTTAAAATTATAGTTTAGACTAAATATATGCTAAACTAAAGATTTACGTGGTGAGCCGGGTGTGGAGACCCCGTTTAAATTTGAAAGGAAACAAACTATTCTGCAATGCCTTGAACTCGCTAGGCGAGTTCCCTGACATAGATCGTCAACCTTTGACATGTTAGACAACGACGTGAACATAGTAGCATGGACTACCTACATACTTGTGATATGGAACTAATATACAACAAACTAGTTTCATTAGAATAATTAGGATCGTGCGAAATAGAAGTCCGTAGTCTCTGCCTACCTCTCTGGGTGACAGGCGTGAGTGTTTTTTTTTTGTTACATGGGGAAATGCCTACGCATACTCGCCTCGCGGGGGGCAAGGACGGGTTATGTCGGACTCGCACCGACTAAAACCCCATGGTGTTCCACCTTTGTCGCATATTGGCAGGGCTACGGGAACGCTTTCGCACACATCCGCGGCCCTACTAGCGCCTGCCGCCCCATGGCAGCACCTCCTCGGGAGAGGAAAATTCCTCCCCGTTCTCCTTCTAGGTAAGGCGCACCAGAACACATGGCGCGCCTTCCTCCACGGCCTCCAATTACGTCTGTGCAACAGACGCCCCCGCGTCCCATGCTCAAAGGCCATGGGGCCAGGAAAAACGAGCACTTAGAAGTACTAGCCTTCCCGACCCCAGCGGCGGATCTGGTCTATGGCTCCGCCGCCAACCAAGATTCGGCTGCGGAGGGTAGGGAGAGCGGCGCCTCGCAATACCGACAATCCTCTCCCCCCGCAGCCCTACCACCACCGCATCAACGGTGCGGCCCCGTTTGAGTCGCGGAGGATAGGGCGAGTGGCGCATCGCCATACCAACACTCCTCTTCCTCCGCGACTCCACCTCGGCTGCAGCGGTAGGTGGGGAGGACACACCTCTCACCGCAGTCCACCAACACACATCCAAAGTGCGCTTCCCAAGCCCACTCGGAGTGGCCACCTCGGGCCGGCCCTCCACCTCGGACCAGCCATATGGGTTCCTCTTTGTTTCGCCGTGGGTGACCAAGCCACGGCTTCTAAGCCCCCCCGCCACGAAAAGGCGGGAACCCGTTCGGGGGGGAGGCGTGAGTGTTTATGTGTTACTTATCGAAAGTCACTCTTGTTTGATTACGTATTGATATACCACCAGTTTGGAATAAAGCCTCTGTCCTAGGAAGAACTATCAAGACATTATTTTTTTAAAAAACAAGCTTTAGAAATACAAAGTTATCGTAATATTTGAGATAACATATCTAGCAGCCATATTATAAATCTTGTATCTTTGTAATAGGGTTGAAAATAAATAAAAAAAAGGGTCGGCATTGATAAAACAGCCGACAAAAAAAACACCGGCGCGCCGTTGTATTTGAAGAACAAAAGCACTGATAACATTGTTTTTTACAAAGCTCTCATTGGCTAATGTTAAATCGCACTCCAAGAATGCACTTGCAACTGAATATTTCGTCTTGTATTCCTATTTGTGACGTCGTTGTCTACTCTAGTAGTAAACTTTGTTTTCAATATCGACCCTTTCGTCATCGCATGCGTTTATCTGTTCTCTACCTTTGTGACCTGGCTTACGTTTACTGGACTCCCGTGTTTTGATGACCTTGACTGCTCTCCATTGCAACTCAATTTGTTGTATATAAGTCCCATCTTCAGCCACAAATGGATTGTTTGGGTCCGAGTGATTACTTTTTTATGAGTGTATCTGTGTTAAAAAACAAACTGACATAATATTTGCGTTTCGTTATATGTAATTTAATTAATCAAAATCAAGTACCGGATGCTAGCAAACTCGATATAACCTCAAAACTTTAACTATCGATATCTCGAAAAATAAAGATTTCCAGCATAAAAAGCAGTTGAATGGTAATCAATAGCATCATTGCCTGTCAACTAAAGCTAAAATAGTCACTTAAATCGTGGAGCAGATTACTAAAGCCGACCCAAAATAATACATTTTAATCTGATACCATATTCTTAAAACTGAAAGCCCGTATTAAATTATTTCAAGGTAAAATTGTCTATACACAAGTATTAGAAATTCAAAATATAACCTTAACAATAACCACAATTTAAAAAGGTTGACAACCACTGCTCAAATTACGAAACAAACTTACTTTTTATTTTATCCAAAGAGTTTTTTGCCATTTTTACAAGCCGAATAGTCCGGAAACACTTTTTAATTGCGTAAACACGTTAAGTACACTGTGACGGCCACAAAAATTACAAAACATAGAATTTACCCTTACGTAGTGCCAGTGAACTCGCGTGGCGAGTCGATCAATTTATATTGCAGTGCCGGCGACTCGCCTGGCGAGTCAATCGTAAAATGTAGGCGGAATCCGAGAAGACATCATGAAAATCGTAGGGGTGATGAATGTGTTAACTCCGCAGTCAACGGAGTATGACGATTAGTCTCCGCAGCTGAAAGGCTAAGAAAGTTTCAAAAGGGAAGGTCAGCTACGCCATTGTCGCCCAGTCGTGACAGTGACGTCATCACGATGAAGAGTAGTGTTGTGGTTTACTACTATTTTATTGTATTTGTTTTTTTATTTATGTACAAAGTACATATATATAAAAAGAGTGGAAGACAGCACAAGATTAAGTAAAACATACCAGATTATAGTCATTTATTGATTAAAAAACCAACAAAATCAAGTTATTTTGTGTTATCGATATATCAACTCTTGGCAATACTATTTTTTTCGTAGGTATTTTTGTTCACTTTTCGCTTTGGCGTACAGGACACGGTAATGAGTTTTTGGCGTGGCGCTCAAAAGGTTAGGTGAAGGATATTAAAAAATGTTTGTCTAGAATTTTGTTATAGGTGCCTATATAGCAAAAGATACACATGCGATGTGACAATAGAACAATAATAATTCTCAGTATAAGTATTATCAGTGCATCACACTATAGTAGTAACTACAACACTACCCTTCATCGTGATGACGTCACTGTCACGACTGGACGACAACGGCGTAGCTGACCTTCCTTTTTTGAAACTTTTTTAGAGATGTAGCCGTGTCGCACGTTGTGTATCGATTTCGGAATCGATCTAACCAAAATATACAGAGATCGACTCAAAATATTTTATGTATCGGGGAGGCGCAGGCCAAGTGAAACACAGAAGAAGTCTTACGCTCTTATGATATATGGGGGTTTGATGTGATGCTGATGCTGCTACATGATTTTGAGATAATTATAATCATAATCTTTATTGTAATCAAATGGTAACAATAGAATTTGTAATTTAAAAAAAAATTAGTCCGCATTTGAACCCAGTTTGGGCGTAGCAATTATAAAAATACGAGGTATTAAATATTATTTTAAAACTACAAGATTTTATTAATAAATTACATTATTAGATTATATTATTTTAAAATCTTGTAAATTTAATTAAATTAATAATCACAATGTCAAGTAAAAAAATAATAATTATTATTATAAATAAAAATAAGTAAAAAAATAATAATTGAATAAAAAAATTAAATTAGATAGGCGCAGGCCGCAGTTGTCCACACAAATTAAATAACATTTGTACAAAAATATTCATTTAAATTATAGAAACATTTTTCAATTAAATATAACTTTAATTTGGATAAAAATAATGTAGTACTCGTTAAATTTATTATGTCATTTGGAAGGTTATTAAAAAAATTTACCGCCATACAGTAGGGACTAGAGCTATGCAAAGCAAGAGTAGATTTCGGCAATAGTAGCCTATTTTTATTTGGTCTAATTGAGTATTTGTAATTTGTTTCACTTAATTTGGTAAATAGTTCTGGGTGGTTTTTTACAAATTTGCATGTTTCTCAAATATAAATAGACGTCAAAGTCAACATTTTAACCTTTTTGAAGTGGCGCTTACAACTTTCTGGAATTTTTATGTTTGCCAAGTATCTTATAATTTTTTTTGCATTATAAATAATTGCTGTGCATCTTTACTATTTCCCCACAACATGACACCGTATGACAGCTACGAAGAAGTGTATGCGTAACATACCGACAGAGCGCTGGGGACATCTGTGGTTTTCTTTATTTCTCGTAATACGTAACTGAACTTTGATAGCCTATTTTTTACTTTATTTATATGGGCTTTCCAGTTTATATTGCAGTCGATTTCCAGGCCTAACAAGTTGAAGTTGTCAACAGTCCTATAGGCATATTATTATAAGTAAAAGCGATATTATTTAGTGGTGATTTTTGAACTGGTGGGAATTGCATAATTTTGGTTTTATTAAAATTAATCTCTAGGTTGTGATGTGTCAGCCAAATTGTAACCTGGTTCAATACATGATTCAATTTATTATTTAAATTCTAGTCTTTTGTATGCGGAATAATAATGGAAATGTCATCAGCAAATATAATAGAGGTTTCAGTCAATACTCTATATTGAGAAAGAAAATCGCACAACACAAAATGTAAAATTGCTCGTCATATGTTAAGAAAAAAAATAAACGTTTATTATTTGTAACTTAATATTATTAAAATGAAAAAAAAAATCATCATCATCGACGCTTTCCAAAATGCGAATGAGTTCTGAGGAATCGTTCATGTTGCACTGCACTACTTTTTCCGCTATTCGTTTATGACGTCATCAGGGTGTCGTCTATCCTTGACCACGGCGCCCAATGAACTGATAATCCATGACGCGCTAAGGAGCGCCAGAGTTGAGATATTAGATTTATTATGCGAAGTTGAATTGATGAAATTTTCTTTTATTAATGTAGCTGATGATAGTTTTATGTTTCTTATCTTTTGTTTTATTCAAATATCAATAATAATTTTAAAAAATAACACGTTTGCGTTTAGTTTTGAATAGTTTTCTATAAATCTATGCCTAACGCATTACAACACTAGCGGTCAAACATAGACGACTTTGGCGTGCTGGACATGGTATTTGCTTAGATAAAAATCCATTTTTTTTTAGTTCAATGTTTCTTAGTACTCGTGGCTCTAGGAGACTTGTTTTTTATACTCACATGTTGCTGGGTTATTCTTCTTTGAGGAGTGTAGAATTAAAATACCAGTAATTACTTTCCAATATCTATATTTCATATTTTTGTGGGCCGGGTTTTTCGTCAACTATAGACGTCGTTGGCGCTCAGAGCTCGCAGGTGCTTGTCAAGTATAGGCGACTTTGGCGCTCAAAAGGTTAAAAGAAGTATTTGACAATTCATTTTATAATATAATAATAATAATAGTGACATTCACAAGTAATATTTGTGACAGCCCCTGCATAACGGCTTAGGATTTCATAATCACAAACATCATGATTTTATAATAATATTGTAGTCTTTGATCATGATCATGTTCGCAGGACGGATTGGCGGACGGATTTTTGACTCCTCTACCCGTCGCAATATTAATCGTCTAAAAGATAGCTTGATAACTGCGACATATGTCAAACTGACATTCCTAGGGTTGTTAGGATATAAAAAATTGTCGATAGAAATTATCGATGTTTCTTACTATTATCGATGCTAATATAACATATAATAATTGGGTTTAATTTAATTACAAACGTTACTAAAGTAAACGAATATTTTTAATATAAAATGCATTTATTCTCTTAAAGGAGTACACCCCAAATACATATCTGAATCAGTTTCTGAATCGCTAGAAAAATCTTGTAAATTTATTATAAACTCTTGTTCGCAAATATTATCAAATCGGACGTCCCGCTCCCAATCTTCTTCCATTAGTTTTCTGCATTTGTTTACCACCTTCTTCCAGTCTTCTGCAGATACATTGTCGACCGCACTTTTTAATAACTGCAACATTTTATTTGCCGTGAAAGGCGGTGTTGTGTTGTATCTGGCAGCGTAACCTTAAAAGAAAACATAATTTTAATAAGATTAATTAAACAGTAGTTAATAATTAAAGTACCTATCTAACTTTTCAATTCAATTTCAAAATTCACGCAAATAAACCTTTGACTTGGGCCCAGATAAGCTCGATCGGATTATAGTTATAGTAGTCTTATGACGGTATGACCTTTTTCGTGGGCAATATCATCTAAGACATACGTTGGAGTACTAGGTTTGTGCAGACCAACGAGTCTTAATAATTCATTTTTAAGCATAGTTTCATTGGCCTCTATTCCTTTTTCTTGAAGCCATGCAATGATTTCTAATTTTCTGTTTGCCGAAGTTGGTGGTTTGTGCTTTTGGACCAAGTGATATGGGGCGTTATCCATAATAATGCAATGTTGTGGCTCCTTTAAATTATCTAATAATTTTAAAAACCACTCCTTAAATTTTTCAAAATTCATTTCCTCGTGGTATTCAGTAGTTTAGTTTATTTGAATGCCAATAGGCAATTAGGCACATAACCAGATGACATCCCAGCATGAGTGATGATTAATTTTTGACCTTTGCCTTCGGGTACTTTGGTGGTTAATTGTGCAGTATCATCGGTCCAAGCTTTGGATAAGGCATGATTGGCGTTTAGCCATGTCTCGTCTAGAAACACTGCTTTGTCGCAATTTGTGATTTTTTTGACTTTTCGGAGAAAATTCACTCGAGCAAGAGCAATGTCGGTTCTTTCCATAATATATAGGAAAAACCAACATTTTTCAATATCTTCGTTAGAGATGGCAAGCTTCCTTTGAACAAGTCTGTGTCCTTGAGGGACGCGGCAAGTTTTTTCAATGTAGGCAATTCGCCCCGTGTATAGTAACCATATACATGGTTGCGAATCGCAGCGGCGTCAAAGTTGTCAATGTTTGTGACAGGAGCAGCCTTTTTCCTTTTTTTATTTGTTGTTGTAAGTTTTTTGTCCTCGTCTTCAGTCAATGTTGCGGTTGAAGATTTGCCATACTTTTCTTTGCTGATGCGAATTACTGTCGCATGTCCAATGCCAAAAGCATCTGCAACTCTATCACATACGTTCTCCATGGGTAATAGCGGCCCGCCATTTTGGATCTCTCGCTCAAAATATTCACATAAGCGAATCACAAACTCACGACTTTGATTGTTCAAAACGGTTTTCTTCGTTCTCTTTGGCATTATGCCATCAAGAAACTAACAATAATAAAAGATAACAAAACTCAACAAATTAACAAACAATAACAGCAATATAGTTCGGCCGTTCAGAGAATGCGTTCCTGACACGTCGCGATTGAACTGACGACGTAACTTTGTAATGGCGTTGCAGTTACAATAAAAATATTTTTGCTGGTTGTTTACCGTTTTAACAATTGATGAGCATTAAAACAACATTATTATATCAATAATCAATGAATGTTATAATTTTGTGCCAAACTGAGTGTCAAATAACTTGGTAAACAATATTTTTCTAAATCTATACTGCGCTATTACAAGGTTATGTCAACGCTTTATATTTGTAGTGCTGTGCTAACAATAACAGTATCGTAATCTGTTCTTATACAGTTATACTTTATAAAATAATACGTTTTGTTTTTCTTTTTAAGAATTTGAAAATAATTGACTATAAGATAACTTTTATTAAATATAAAAATAAAACTACGACCAAACCGAACGCGCGAAAGAAAGTAGCATTTTTATATTTAGGTTGAAAATGGTAACCCCAAATGGCGTTATGGGCCGCCATTTTGTGACGCTAAAACAGTCGTCTGTTGTCGTTTCGTGCGCATAGACCACGTTCTTCAAGTGTTTTCGATCTGTTTTTATTTGATTACCCGGCTTTCGTTTAATGGACTGTTTCTGCTTTTCAAACTGACATCGGCGCTAAATCGGACTTCGATTGTGTTTTGTATTGCGTTCTTTTTACTTTTGGTGCATAATAATGCTTAAACGTGGACAAACATTGAAAAGTGGAGCCCGTGAGTTAATCATCAAGCTGCAAGATTACTTTGAGCGGGAGCGGCAAAATGGCGGACCCCTGTTACCTGTCGAACAAGTACAAGAACGCGTCTCTCAGGCGCTTGGAGTTAGCAAACGAACGATAACAAATATTAATAAAGAAAAGTTCGGCTCTACTGGCACGGAAGATAATATTTTACGTACTCCGAAGAAGAAACGTAGAACTAAACCCGTGACAGATATTGACACCTTTGACGCCGATGCAATCAGAAATCATATACAACACGTAACATAATTAACGCACTTTGGGAAATTAGTTTGTTCAGAATCGTTTACTGAATCGATTCCTATCATTTTTAATATAGGTAATTTTTAATCCCAAAAATAATTAAACTATGTAAATTACAATCACACTAAATCTGTACAGTCAAAACAAACTGAAATGGACCGTAACTTAAGGCAATAAGACTTTTAAGAGTGCAGTTTTATTTGTATTATTACTAATTCTGTCATTCAATAAAAATAAAGAAACATGAACTTTATTTCAAGCACGTTAAAGTCTTTGCGTTTGTAGATTTGTACTGTGACCACAACATTCTTCCGGAATTAGTGTAACCAATTTGATAAATAATCAGTGCATAAAAATGTTTAACTAAAAATTCAGTGTATGTATTATGATTATAACATACTAATTGGGGTGTCTGAGGGTGTGCATTAAGGTTGCCCTAGTCGATGGCACGAACTAAGTGGTGGGCGGGGCAAAAATGCATGCTATCTCAGCCGACATCTCGTGCGAAAGGGATAGACGCTGTGATGAGCAGTAAGAAGCTAGTGCGCACACACATACGCACTCGAGTGACGCAATGCGCGACGGCATCATCGCGTACCTAGGTACCTATGCGATTTATTTTAGAATAATAATCATAAACTCAAACGGCAATTGTGAACTTCGTGCCGCAATAGCTTAGCAATGAGTAGCTGCGCTGAGTGCCGCGGGTTCGAATCCCCCACGGAACAAATATTTTGTATGGACTACAAATAGTTGTTTCCGGGTCTGGATGTTTGTTCTTATGCAATTTATATTTGTAAACTGCCTCCACGATACTGGAGAAAATCGGTGATAACGTATTTTAAAAAGAGAAAGGAGAGAGAAAGCAAATTGGTGTTATTGTAACTTAGAATCTGCTGTGTGAAACGTAATTATTATGAGCCCAATTTATGTACTTAGTTGTTATGATGAAAGTTCTTATGTGAACTTAAGTAGATGTTGTTATTATATAATAATTCCATTGATTTATTTTTACCTACTTTTTAACCGACTTCGAAAAAAGGAGGTGGTTCTCAATTCGTTGGTTTTTGTTTATGTATGTTCTGTCCCCCGATCTCTCGAATATGCCTGAACCGATTTGGATATATTTTCCAGATAATCCCACGGTAATCGACGATGATCGATCAGATCAGGATCTGATGATGGGATCTTGGAGAAATCGGGGGCACTCTTCAATAAATGACAGCAAATCAACCGCGATTGCTGCTATCGCCTATCTATGCATTCTTTACGCAATCACACAATATAATATCACGCCTGTACCCACTAAAGGGACATAACTCTAAACTAAAAACGGTAACATAAAAAACTTTTTTTTGAAAAAAATATAACAATTTCTAAAACAAACACAAAAAAGTGTAACATAATTATGTTTTCTGTATGTTTTTGTATTTTGCTGTAGGTTATGCAAATATTACTGTAGGTACTATGTATTCTAAATAGGTATTTACTTTCCATAGCTAGTTAGCTATAATAGCCCGCAGGCAACTCCCCGACCCCGAAGTATATGTCAGCCAGTGTCAGGATAACTGCTTTTTCGACAGCGCGATTTTGATGTGAGTGTGGCTTTTATATAGGTAAATTAAATAAAAAAATGTTAGTTTGTAAATTGTTTATTGATTGTTTGTGTTCAATAGCGGTTTGAAATATTCTCTTAGTACTTAGAAAGTTATTAACAACAGGCATTGTGTCACTGCAGGGACAAGCACAAACGTCTATCAAAATAGTAACGTACCTAAGCGGAATAGAACTAACAGCACAGACTTCCTTACAAAAGTCCAAAGAACACGTCTAGGCAAGGTAAGTAATTAGAAGAAACCTACAATTTAGAGATTCGATTGTAAATCAAATTCACAGTACAGACACAATTAGCGAAATATGAATAAAATTTTTATTTATTTTATGATAGATAACTCTAGTTGAAAACTAAACACTGTATGGGAATGGCATCACTGAACGAGTCAGGTGATCAGTCCAAACAAATAAAAGGCGCGATTGTAGAAAGAAATTCGTTACTTGGTCGGGGCTTGACCTGTTTATGCTATTCATAACGAAGGCTATAAATATGTAGGTATAACTTAGAAACTAAATCCTATGTGTACTTATCTGTATTCATAACCCAATATCTAAGGTAGGTTATTCTGTAATAAAAGTAAAGTAAAGTTACAGCCTATATACGTCGCACTGCTGGGCACAGGCCTCCCCTCATTTCTGAGAAGGTTTAGGGCAAGGAAGTGTCCGCCGCGCTGCCCAAATGCGTGTTGACGAACTTCACAGTCTTCGAAATATTTTTTACTTATTCCTCAGACATGTAGGTTTCCTCACGATGTTTTACTTCAGTGCCGAGCACGTGGTAAATCAGCACTTAAAATTGCAATTAACAATTTCATTGGTGCCGGCGGGGATCGAACCCGGGTTACTCGCGTTCTGTTATATTTACAGCGAGCGTTAACCACTGAGCTACCACGGCTCTGTAATAAATTAAATCTAATCCAAAATATAGGTACTATAATACCATAGCAAAGCTACTACTATTTTTTTAGTAGTAGCTTATATAGTAGTATAGTAAATTATATATAAAAAAATATGAGTATGTCTGAGGTAAGGTTAAATATAAACAAATATTTTGCCAAGTGCGAATCGGACTTCCGAGCTTCCGAGATTACAAGATTTAAATACCTATACATATTACTATCGATCAAAAAAGCCAAAAATACACGTTTCTTTTTCTAGTAGAAAATCCTTTAATTTCAACAATAGGTATATTAGGATATGAGATTCCTATACGTAAGCACGATTATCGAAAATCTAAAAATTACCTATTCTAATTCAATTAATAGATAATTTTAAGATCTAATCTCTTCTATGAGATGTTTTCGTAAGTTAGCAAATTAAAGTAGTTAAGTACCTAATGTACTACCTGTATCGAAAGTTCATTATTATGTACCAACTGTCTTCAATTTTAACTAAATGTGCTTCAACAAACTTATGGGCACATTTTAGCTGCTATATTCATCCCGGCTTCAGCAAGTGGACACGAACAAAAGGAAGCAATTTTTCTAAATAAAGATGTAGATATGTAGGTATTACAACCATAAATAGATAGCAGCGGCTAACCTAATGAGTATGTATGAGTGTGCGCTGCGCCCCCCCCCTCCGTCCGTCCCACTGATCGGGGAAATAATTTGTAGCGAAAGGCAAGATGTTTTATAACAAAAACGGGCGCGCGAAATTTTATAGACAGACCTTTGGTAGTCTGGATGTCACGAAAAATCTATTGAATGTATCTGTTTAAAATAAAATTATTTGCATTTTTGAACAACTAATCTATCCCTGTATGGTAACTGTTTTGCAATTTTCGTTCTTTTTATGGTATTTATTTCCGACCAAAGATGTGTTAAAAATAGTGTTGAAATTCGGAATTTTCGACGCTTATAACTTTTAAATATACTCTTTTTTTACTTTTTTGTTTCCATACAGGGCTAGATAATGATGAGACCAATTGAAATCATTTTTTATTTTGAACGTACAGCATCAAACAGTGGAGTTATCGCCGGACTACGTTTGTATGGAAGAATAAGCGACTAGTGTACCCTTAATTACATTACATATTGTATATGGTTACTATTCCAGAAATGAATATCTCAACAGGAAGAAGCTTTTGGCATTGTTAAGAGAAGCTGGACTGTTTAGCGGGGGTAAAACTGCTTTAACCAAAATCTTAAAAAAATATTGGTTTTTCGTATAAAAAACAGACAAAAGAAAAATTTTATTAGAACGATACGACATAATTTTAAAACGGATAAGTTTTTTGAGAGAAGCAAAAATATTGATAACTGGGATAATGTCGTGTTCATTGACGAGACATGGCTAAACGCCAATCACACGGTTTCCCGTTCTTGGACGGATGATACACAAACGTCGACGTCGAAAGTACCAATGGGTAAGGGGGCCCGTCTGATAATATGCCACGCAGGTTCTACAAAATACGGCTTTGTGGAGAACGCGTTACTGGCATTTCAATCAAAAACCACAAATGACTACCACGAGGAAATGAATGCCACTACATTTAAAGAGTGGTTCCAGAACATGCTTTTGCCCAGCCTACCAGAGCCTTCTGTAATATTCATGGATAATGCCTCCTATCACTCGATTCAAATACAGAAACCACTCCCAAGCTAATAAAAAACAAGAAATGGTGGCTTGGTTACAAGCAAAAGGCATTGACGCAAATATGCAGATGCTAAAACCAGAGCTAATTAAATTAGTTAAAGAAAATAAAGCGGCAAATGTGCGATACGAAATCGATGAACTGGCTCTGGAGTATGGTCATCGCGTTCTAAGAATTCCACCGTATCATTGCCAATATAACGCGATTGAGCTAATCTGGGCTCAAATAAAAGGTTACGCCGCCCGCCACAATACTTCCCCGCCATTCAGCACGAAAAAGATGATGACCCTATTAAAAGAAGCCTGCGGGGAAGTCACAAGAGATGACTGGGCAAAGGTTGTTGAGAAGACTAAAAACCTGATTGTGGAACATTTTGACCGAGATATCAGTATTGATTCTGTTATTGATAATAATATAATTATACATGTAGGCGAAGATTATGATGAAGACACCACCTCCTCAAGCGAATCGGAGTCTGATTAATATTCTGTACGCACATTCAATTCAATGTACTTTATTGCATAGAAATACAGATTGTAACTTTGTAACAAAGAATAAATAAAACAATTTTATTATATTAATATTACCTTTTTTTATTTCCACTTAAATTACTAAAATATAAATTTTAAATGATTCCGCCAATTTAAAACGAAAATAATCTTAAAAATAACGCGGCGGTTCATTTTGGAGGAACGGTAACGAACTCAGTGTTATGTTGTGCCCATCACTAGTCGTGACTAACTGATAGGTGTCTGGAACGCATTCTCTGAACGGCTGAACTATAGTAACAAAAACAAAGTAATGAGAACGGAAAACACGTAGCGTATACAAGGCGTCGGCACTCGTACTGAAGAGAATAGAGGTTCATATCAAACAAGATGGCGGCACTAATTAGGTCGGCATGCCCATAAAGTATGACATTGACAGGTACTGTCTGTACTACTAAGAAATTCGGGACTTCATAGGCGTGATTTTACTGACAGCTGTCGCAGAGATCTTTTATGAACCATAGATATTTTAGGTCATAGGCTATTTGCTTGTGAATTTTACAGCTACCTAGCGGCAGCAACATATATTTACGATACTGTCGAATCGTCAAACATAGAAACAATTTTTTTTTAAAGTGCGTTCTAAACCGTAAAGAAATTATTTTCATATCCTTGAGTAGATATTTACTAACTGACAATGTGATGCGAATGACTGGGACGTTAACGACTCAATTGGTTGGTGCCTAGGGCTGCATTGATGAGATTAAATTAAAAAAAAAAACGCTTAGATTTATATTCTTACTAGCTGAACATGTCCTGCCATTTAATATCATAGGTTGTGTTCAGCAACGTTTTTTATTTTAGTGCATGCAATTTAATTTATTAATTGCCGTGCTTGATTAAAAAAAAAGCAAATAAAATTCGAAATCCTCGCCTCCATTCGAAGAAGTTCTGTAACAACAAGACCATTTAAAATAGAAATGTACTACACATCGTATGTAAAAGTAGGTTCGATTCAGCCATTCCAAAAATTAGCCCGAATAGACAGACTGACAGGCAGACAAATTAAAAAAAAATGTTTTTTTTTTAATTTGTAGAAATGCAAATAAAATCCCCTCAGGTCGATAAAAGGCAGTTCTTTCGATGCTCAAGCGCAGACGTTTCAATTTTATTTACATGTATATAGAGGCCTTGACGTAACCCTAGCTGAATGTAAATCTAATCGGGCATAAGTCGGGAGGCTCCCAGCCGAAACGGTCTATTTTGTAGTAACTCCTGTGTAAAAGGGACTTATGCATACCGCTAATTCCGGCCGGTTGGGTGCTATAGTGGTACACGCTAGGAGGAAATTGTACAGATTGAGAAATGCACGAGCAAAAGCACATTCCAAGGCTGCAGCTGAAAGTTCTCAATGCGGTGAAGGTTTCCTTTTTTTTTTTTTTAAATAATATAGTAAACTTTTTTGATATTTTGTTCTTGATCATCCATTCTAATTTAGTGGTGAGCCTTAAAGTCAATGATTGTAAATACAAAAATTCCAAGGCCTTAGTCAGATGGTGAAATAAATAACCTTCTCAATGATTGCTCAGCAAAAATATCCTAACCGGACGTGGCGTCCTTTTTTTATGGCACAATGCATCTGATGTCTTGGTAACAGTCTGACTCCAGCGGTGGACTTATCACAGGCTCATGATGATGATAGCGATTTTGTTTTCATCGTACATTTTTTTTTTCATTTAAATAAACGTTACACTAGGATTTTCTCCTGTATCGTGGTGGCAGTTTACAAACATAAATTGCAAGGACAAACATCACCCGGAACAATTATTTGTAGCCCAAACAGATACTTGGTGTGTGCGGGCTTCGAACCATTGATCGCCGCAATTCAATGCTCAGTCACTGCGCCACTGGGCCGTCAGTTGTGGCTTGAGAGCGCCCATCACCACATTACCCGTAAGTGTCGTTGACCAAGTCGTGGAATCAGATGAATTGCAGAGCCATTTCGAGAAAAGTCAGTCTTAAAATAATGATTTCTTATATTTACGCGAAAACTACACATTCAAGAAAACTAATTTTACCGATTTAATCGCGGAATTTTTTTTCCGTTAAAATAAAAAGCGACGAAATCGTAGAAATAGTTTTATTTAAAGTCCTAAAATATTTTGGTGCAGGGTCTGACACGGGTTGGCCAAACCACCGGTTGAATTAATGTGGATTGCACATTCGAAGAACCTGAATGAGAAACAGAATCTTTTTATTCAATATGTATTATAATTTATAAATTATACTTATCGAGTCACACTTTTGTTTAAATTACTATGGGCTCGGAAAAAACCTCTATCCTGGGAAGAACCAGCAAAAAACCCAGCGGGACCTTTTTAAATAACAGCTTACAATCACAATTGTGTCTGAAGTGAAATAGACCTATGTTAAATTGTGAACTGTTTAGAGATAGGATATCAACCGACTCCAAAAAAGAAGGAGTTCAGTTATGTTCAACTATAATTCTATCACCGCTTATTTATTCTGTGTCACCACGTTCTCCGATTTCAGTGATTCATGATTTTAGAAAGGGGTACCTTATGGATGGTCCTATATAAATTTCGTTAATATTGATAATAGTATGATCCATGAGAAAATCAAACTCTTCAATTTATAAAGCATATAAAAGTGAGCTACATATTTTGGAATAAAAAAGTAAATTTAAAATCGCTCATGTTATCATCTTTTTTTTTACGATACTTTCGATATATTCATGGTACGGGTATCGGCAAAATAATTTTAGTCTAAAATTGACTGCTTTTAGTCTTTTATATGGGGCTGCGTACATAAATTTTTCGAACATTATTCAAAAATTGCCTCGTTTTTTGGATTAAGTTCATTCCAAACAAACCTAGTTAAACCTAGATTTATTATTTTTCTTAATAAATAAATAAGCTTAGCATGGAAAAAGGAAATATTCGCTTACGCTCAAAAATAGGTCCATCATATAGCAACGATGGTCCATTGACCATCGTTGCTGTGTGGATATAACTTTTTTAATTGTTGTTATAGTTAAAATTAGTTAATTATCGTGTCTATTGAGAGTTAGTTTCCTCAAACAAATACATATTTTTAACGCTTTCATTAGTTTGTGCAAACATAATATGAACAAAAATAAACTACATATTAGACTTTTAATTATTCGGTCACTGAAATTCAACGAAATTTTTGTTTTTGCTAATGATTAAAATAAATGTCGAACATTGTAAAATTTTCTTCCACGTTAACATTAATTTGTAGTTAGTTTTCCCGAAGTACCCATATTAGGTACTGTGGTGGTTACTGCGACCTCGTTTTTAAGTAACAAATTACAACGTAATGCCCAGTTTCATTGCTTGGTTTGGTGTAGCTATAGTCGGCTTTATTGTGTACCTAAAGTGTTATAAAGTACAAATCTTTTCACTTGCACTTCTGTTCTATAGCAATAAGAACGATTTTGGTTTATTCACCACAGTTTCTTTATGAATATATTTGGTAAGCAATTACAGGTCATTTTCATTACCGCAGAACCAGAAATCTGTCATAAAAACTTGCAGAAACTGATACGTCGTCATTACTAAAATATGCGTACATATTTAGTTGCCGAGTGTAGAAAAGGACATATTATAATCGTGTATCAGGAACTGAAAATTTATATTGTTTGGTTATATTTATTACTCTGCAAGTTAAGAAAACGTATTTAGTTTCCAAATTGAAAAGATGTACACATATCAGAAACCTGAAACTGAAATTGTTTGGTTGTATTACTCTGCAAAGAGAACGTATTTAGTTGCTGGAAAGATATACATAATATATGCCAGACATTGTGTGGTTATATTACGCTGCAAATTAAGAAAATTTTAGTTGCCGAGTTGCAGGGAAGATATAACTTTCATCATAAAGATATTACTTGTATGTCGGAAACTCAACATTTCAATTCAGTTTTTTTCTATTTCTTTGCAAGTTATAAAAATCTAAAGGGAACGTTTTTCTAATTAAAAGAAATGGTTTTTTAACTAAATAATGTGGTTGCAGTGCGATTAAGTCATCTCGATCAGGGAAGTGCCACGCTTACCGGAGACCCTCTTTAGTGGTAACGAGGCATTATATCTTACACCTCAGAGGTCAATTTTGTTCTTAATCGAGGATACATATAAATGTCATCAGTTTTCATTGACATAATATATTATAATAATACACGTACGTACATAAAACATCGTATAATGATAAAATGATAGAAAATCGAATTTAGGAACTAAAATTACATTTCTTACTTCGCAAGCAAGTAGCTAATAATTAACTACTACGTAAAATATTATGCTGATTAATTGTGACATATATTTTAGCTGCGAATGTTTGAATTATCCATATAAACTAAAATCAAATTTCAACATATTAAAATTTTTGTTTCAATGTGTGATTATGTACGTGATGATGTTAACTATAATAGTAATACGATATTTATGTTTAATTTTAACATGCTTTTATTAGCTTTGCGTGTATTTATCTATCTATGTAACGGAATCTTTTAATGTAATTTTTCACCAAAGACATTTAAGTATGTAGTGGTAATAGACCGGACATCAGCAACAAAATTATAGTCTGTAACTTTTGTCCTGTAGGATATATCTCCGATTTATGTCATTTAGTCTAAGTGACATCACCGAAAGGTCAAGACGCATTCCTATCATAAATTTAAAAAATATTTTTAAACAAAATATGCCCGGTTGTGCATCAAGGTATAGTAAGTCACGATATGAAGGAAAAAAGAACATGATTTCAGTTTATTATCCTAAGAATAATGTATTTTTTTATAGGATAGTGTGACGAACGAGTCCACCTGATGGTAAGTGGTTGCTGTGGCACATAGACATCTACATCTATCTTCGATTACAAATCAAAATGCAGATGCGTTGTCACCCGTGAGGACTAAGATGAAATGCCTCGTTTCCAGTAAAAAGGGTCTCCGGTTCTCTACACTCACCATACGAAATACAGCAGCATTAAGCTACTATTTCACGCTGGTATTTTGTGAGAGCGTGGTCCTTCCCCGGTCGAGCCGACCCATTCGTGCTACAACTATACTATTATATTTACCAAATAATCTTTAAATTTTATTATTAAGCTATTGCATAGCTTCTATCGCGGGCCTTGAGTGCGGGAAAATCCAGAAATTCCGTAACGAAAAAAACCTCACGCTCTCCGACGGGCACGGAGGTGTGGCTTGAAGGCCGTGCATTGTCTAACGATGGTCTAACGTCGTTTCTTTTCCTCAGTCTTCGACACGGTGTTTGTGTATAAAGTGTTTTGAAATTTTGAATATGAATGAACAAAGTGCATTTATTATTAATGAAGAAAGTCACGAAAAAATAGTGAAAGAAAATGAGTGAGTACTCTATATTTTATTTCACAAAAGACCTACATTTTATTATTATCACAAATGCAGTACTAATTTTGAATTGAAAATATAATACTGCTATAAAGATAACCTAAATTTTTGATATTAAAATGAGCGATATTAAAAGTAGCCCTCTTTATATACACATAAACACACACACACGCGTATAGTTTAAATTCTCAATTTAGATTCTCAATATGTATATATATACTCGATTAACCGGACTATTTGTTGCCGTTAGGGATTCGGATAATCGAAAATCCGGATGATCGAATGTATGAAGAAAAGCGGGTTTTGTGCATTTGTAGTACATATGTACATACATAATGTTATGTGTTTATTAAAAACAACAATTTCAACGACAATCAGTGTTTATTAAGAAATTATTATTTTTTAATAAACATTGATTAAATTCCATGAAGAGATATAAATCTATATAACCATCCGTTACTTGCGACAAACGAGCCGCCGTCACCTAATTTTTTATTTAACTGTAATGCTTTTTCACAAAGCAAAGGGCCAGATATCATTTGCCCAGTTGATCGTTTTTGTAAAAACCAACAATACAAAGCGTCTTCTAATTGCCAATTTACTCGCGGACATAGGTCCTTATGTCCGGGACGGGGGTTTGTTAGCGCCTGATAGTAGATCGTCTTATCTCAAGCGATGTGAAGCGACGATTAGTGAGGTGCGGGAGGGGGAGGGAGCATTTGTGCGCGCGGTCGGTCACCCCTAAAGTTGGGCGTTATAACATACAACAGATAATATATTTCATTATATATTTTTAATCTTACAACACATTAGAATAATGAACCATTGACTGTTATAATATTATATTCATTATCGTTAGAAAGCGTCATCTGTTTACGTTTACGGTCCAACCGTCGCGTCGGCCGAGACAATGGGAGTCAATAAAATACTACCTACATTCATTATGCCACAAGGATTGCGTATAGCTTACACTAATTTAAACTCTAAGCTAACTTAATAAGAGCTTATTTTAACTTACTTTTCTAACACTAAATTATAACGGTAAACAAAAATATATTATTTCCATCATTAGTTGCCTGTTGTGCCTGTTATTTAATTTGGCTGTTGTAATATATAATATATCAGTTTAGTGTTCAGTTAGCTGTCTAGCTGAGATGACAATGACACTGTTATCTGTTAAATTATATACGTAATGTTTTGATAGCAGGTCCCCATATTACGTGAAAAAGCTATTGTTGTTTTTGTTTATTTTTCGTTAAACAAAACGCGAACACAGCCGACGACTGAACTGAACTAACCGCGTGTACAATGTAATATTTAAAACTGTTATAATATATTATAACAGTTTAAAACAACAGTTAGAAAAATATATTACAACAACATAACGAATTAGAAAAATATAACAGTTTCGCCCATCTTTAGTCACCCCTGTTGGCATCGAGCCGAGCTAGGGAGCAGGCGGCGGGGCCGGGCTGCCCCGCTCCTAGGCACGCGGCGCCTGCGCCGATGACGTTCTTCGGTCGCATTATAGGGGTCGCGAGAGTTTTTGCGCGAAGCCGGGTTGTTCATATATTGAAAGTCTCCTTGTTTTGTCTTAGACTTATGTTAATAGAGCGTGCCATTTGAACTTAAAGACAATTAATTGGACAATAAATAATAAGTGACAAATCTTGCCGTGGAGCGTGGAACTGAGTAGTTGCGCGTCTTGTTAATATAATTGCCGTACGGCCGCCCTGACCTATGTACTGCGCGAACCTGAGTTTTTTGCGACGCGGTCCGTTGATACAGTATTTTTCACAAATAGTGAGTTCGTTATAACGCGGGTTCGGTTAAATCTGGTTGAATTTGATTGGATTAACCTTAGTAACTTGGATTAATATCAAAGAAAAAGAAATACTGCATAAATAAAATAAATAAATAATTATAATTGCATAAGTTGATACAAAATGCTATGCAATAGCTTTATCGCGGCAGTCCCCGAGTGCCACACGTCTTTTTTTCTGGTAGATTGTTATAGAACAAAGAAAAATTATTGTAATAAGTGCCCTCTGTTAACCAGTAACGTCACTATTTATTTACAAATATATTAGTAATTGACGACGTGCCTAAAACCGATTTTTACCTTATATTTGGAAGCATCACCTAATGGGAAATAGCTAAAATGTTTTCCAAATAAATATTCAGCGTAGTATTGTTATTTTTCGCTAGAGGGCTTAACACACGCGCGTGCTTACAGTTTTTGTATGCAAATGTTACCAATGTCCGCTCTATAGTATATAAACTCACCGGCACGGAAACTTGGCCAAGCGGTTATCTCGCGATAGCAAAAGCTTTAAGTGTTTCTGATGAATGTTTGTTATGCAAGTATGTCAAAAAATGTTTACCCTCAAGTTCAAGAGGGTAATTCATTATGTTTAAGTGCACCATGACGAATTCTTTAATTTTTAGTTGAATCGGGTCATTTGAGCGACTAAGTTCACATTTTAAATTTGTGTGTCGTGAAAAGTTTACTGTAAGGTTATTCAATTATTGTGATCTTGTGTCTTAATTAAATAACTAAAGGTGCTTTAAAGCCAATAAAAATGCCATTAACACCAGCACAAGTTGCACAAGCAGTAGCATTAATTGACCAAGGGCTGACACAGCGTGAAGTTGCTATTGTGCTTAACGTACCACGGTCCTCAATGCAGTATTCACTGAAACGATACCAGGAGACAGGCCGCTACACCCGCAGGCCAGGCAGTGGGGGCGTAAGGTGCACATCGGCCCGGGACGATCGTTTTATTGTTATGGAGATTTTGAGAAACCGCTACCTGACCGCTGTTGAGATACGCCAACGGCTCCAAATCGCAAGAGGCGTTAATGTTAGTGAGCGTACGGTGAGAAGACGAATGGAGGAAGTGAATTTAAAAGCTCGTAGACCAGCACGAGGTCCAGAACTTCTCAGACAGCACCGAGTAGCCCGACTTCAGTTCGCAAGAGAACATGTCAATTGGACCCACGAGCAATGGGCTAGAGTGTTGTTCACAGATGAGTGTCGAATAGCTTTACGTGCTCCAGACGGTCGAGAACGAGTGTGGAGAAAAAGAGGAGAGACGTTTCTACCCATTACCACCACCCAAACTGTGAGTTTCCATGGAGGCTCAATAATGGTATGGGGAGGTGTAAGTTCCGACGCACGTACAGAGTTGGTCATCGTCGATAATCGGCTTACAGCTACTCGATATATCGAGGAAGTTCTTCAGGAGCACGTAATGCCTTATTCGGGATTCATTGGACACGACCAATTCCTCCTCATGCACGCCCGCACGTCGCACATTGTGTAGAGGAATATCTGGAAGAGGTTGGAATACAAAAATTACAGTGGCCAGCTCGTAGCCCGGACTTAAATCCAATTGAGCATGTATGGGGTATGCTCAAAAGAAAGATAAAGTCCAGCTCCAAACCGCCACAAACTCTAAATGAGCTCCGAAATGCAGCGCTGGCCGCTTGGGACAGCATACCGCAAGTTGATGTCAGAAACATCATTCAAAGCATGCCAGATCGAATGCAAGCGGTTATCAGGGCTAGAGGAGGAAACACCCGATATTAAAACTGATAGACAATAAAGAAACAGACTTAATTTTTAACTTTGTAGTGTTTTTAAAGTGACAATGGAAAGATGTTAATTTTAGTGAAAACATGTTATCTTGAAAAGAAATATTTCGGTGAAGTAAACATTAAATTTCTATGTTCTAAAACCATTAGAGACACTTATTGAATGCATCTACCCTTAATTTACTGTTAAAAAAACGTTTCAGTTAATTAATCAGCAAATTCACGAGTGGCCAAGTTTCCGTGCCGGTGAGTGTATATATATATATATATATATAAATCTCTTTGTTTTTCACCAACTTGTAGACGGCCGATCGACTTGAAAATTTGCACTCGTGTCAAGAACCGATGACAATACAATAATTTAATAACTTCATCCTAGTATCTTGATCAGGATCACAAGGATAAAAACAAATAAAACAATTAAATTTTTAACCACTTCCAAACGTCTGAATAACCTGAAAATATGTGGAAGAATTAATTAATATCAGATGACACTACAATGAATTCATGACTGACTTAGAGTAGTGTTCTCACGAGGATCATCACAGTTTAAGATCGATGCGTGTTGTTTAGTTTTTAAAAGTAAAAACTTTAATATTATAATTGTACATCTGAGTCTTCAAGAACTAACAAGATTAATATCAATCAGTGATCCGTACATAAATCCTAAAATTACTAAGGATTCGAGTTTAATTTAAATGTTTTTAATTCACGTAACAGAACGTCACAACGGGTGCTGTAAAGCTCCCGAAACGTCTTATTTAAAAATTGAATTTATCAAACTTAATTAAAGTAAGTAAAGTTACAGCCTATATACGCCCCACTGCCGGGCACAGGCCTACCTCATTTCTGAGAGGGTTTTAGGACAAGGAGGTGTCCGCCGCGCTGCCCCAATGCGTGTTAGCGAACTTCAAATATATATTTTTTTCTTATTTCTCAGACATGCAGGTTTCTTCACGATGTTTTCCTTCACTGCTGAGCACGTAGTAAATCCGCACTTAAAATTGCAATTAACAATTTTAATTGGTGCCGGCGGGGATCGAACCCGGTTCGCTCACATACTGTGATAATTACAGCGAGCGCTAACCATCTGAGCTACCACGGCTCATTATACGAGTATATTCAAACTTAATTTAAACAACTTAATTAAAAATCGATTATCAAAATAAAGTGAATTTAGTTTCATTTAATGTGTAGTACTCGCGTCAATATAAACAATCATTACTAAGGACTAATTTTTATTGTTTATTTTAATCATCAGAAAAAAAATTATCCATCATTAAAATTATAACCTTACTGAATATAAAAGTGAAACAATTGAACTGTTTTAGTTTTACAACTGTGACTTTTAATTTGTTGATGTTGTTTATTATTCCATGAATAAATTGTGTAAAAATTAAAAAAATCGGCCCTTAATTGTTTATAACAGTTGAACGTGTTTTCGTGAACAGAGTTTTTCGTTACGTTTCCCAATTTCATTTTTTCCCGACCACTTTGTCGATAAGTGTTGTGTGTGGTCGACAGCATTAATCCTGGAAAATTGTTTGACATAATTAAACACGAAATTAATAACAATACATTATTGAAACTATAATTTAAAATATTTACTTTAAAATATTACTCACGAATATTTCAATTATTTAATTTCTCATGTTACCCCCAAAACTAATCCCTAATTCGAAGATTCTAATTTGAAGCCTTTCCTTTTTTTTATGAGAAAATTTCAGTGACCGTCAGGTAGTCCGATAAGTCCGTGGTGTTTCCAATTGTTGTTTTTTTTAATAAGAGTTCTTAATAAGATCGGAAGCTTCTAGCCACATAAAAATTTTTATATAAAATATATAGATAAAACTTGAGCATTAAAAACGCCCTAATTGTATATTTATTTTACTTATGCTACTAACAAACGTATATAAAAATAAATGTAAAGAATAAAAACAAACCAAAAAAAAAAAACCCCCCCCCCCAACAAACCCATAAAGGAGAAAGAAAAAAAGGTAGTATTTTTTTTTTTTTTTAATTTTTTTTAAATAAATAAAAAAAAAAAAAATAAATATAAAAGCAGTGCACTCCGTACTTCTTGCATTATCTGTGGATTCCTGCTGTTTCGGGCCAAATATAGTTTTTGAGGAGCAACTGCAACTTCCCCGCGGCGCGCAACGTCCAACTCGTTTTAAGTACGCCGTACCATTTCAAAAAAATAATTTTGGGACACAATAAATATACGTAAGACGAGTAAAAATATAAACGTGTTAAAACCTTAAAACGTTCTACATGTTTTGCCATTTATGTTGTACAAAAATTATATATACATATATTAATTATACAAGATATAACTAACCCTACAGATATAATTCTAGATGTGCAATAATTTAAATGACATCTTCTAAGATTGCATTAAAGAAATTTTGCAATTTAATATTTAGCTTAAAAAACTCGAATCATTCAAGAAATCAGGCAAGCCGTAATAACATTTGGCTATCAAATAATTTAAAGATGTAGCTTAAAAACTGTAGTAGGCAATTGTTTGATGGGCTTGGGAATTTTATTATATATTATTGGCGCTAGATAGAAAATACTTTCATGCATCAATGCCGTTCTTGATCCAATTGCACATAACCTATTATTGTCCCGACGATTGCGAATTGTACTCGTAACGTCTGATAGTTTGTTAAACAATTTAGGGTTATTTTAAACGAAGTTTACTACTTCATATATAAATAGTTCAGGACAAACTCAAAATGTTGTGCTTAATAAAATATGTTTTGCAGCTATCAGTAATTTTAAGACCGAACATGCTCCTAATGCCTTTTTGGGACCTTTTTTGGGACTTAAATATAGTTTCCTTATTAGTAGAATTTTACCAAAATAAGATGCGAAACCTCAAGATAGAGTCAACAATACCGTGGTAAGTCGTTAGAAGAGCATCGGTACTTACGACGCATCCGAGTTTATAGAGCGCATAAACAGAAGAAATAATAATTATTAATTATAGTAATTCTCTTGTTTAGTTCACCTGTGTGCGTTTCCAGTTCCAGATTTGTATCAATAGTTACACCTAGGAATTCTAGAAAGTTGTGTCTATGTGGTTGATTTCTGATCCTTGTTTATGAACGTTAATATTTGCTAACGTACAAAATGTTTCTTTTTTGAAGATTTATGTTTAAATTATTATTACCCAGTTGATTATTAAATTGATTGTATTACTAATGTCACTTTCAAATGCATACTTATTGATGGAGTTTATTGTGACTGTACTGAAAGAGCTATATTGGATATTTTGTTATTCTTGGTAAATCATTTATGTAGACGATGAACAACAAATTACCCAACATTCTCCCTTGTAGGACACCGTATAATTTAACTATTTCTTAGTTTGATATTTTTTTATAGGATAGGATGACATGCATATTTCTTCTTTTTTGGCTTTAATGTTTATTTTAAAAATTTCGGTATATCGTGTTTTAATTTTAAGACAGGATTCCATGAGATTTCATGGCGTTTCCTTTCAGATTTCAGAGAAAGAAATATACTCTAAATATGCTTTAAATTTATGTGTGTTTTCTTGACTATAGTCACGTCTATTTATTTGCCACTAATAATTAATTATGAAAGTTTTATGAACAGGTAATTTCAATAATTGTGCTGCATGGCTCTGAAAAGCCAGTCTATTATTTTTTAGAATATATGCAAAGTTATAAATGCACGTCATTCTCGTAAGTCGCGTTGGCTAATTTATTGCCACTTTCAGATTGAAGTTAAAGAGCAAACATTCCAATTCCATTATAGTATTATTACGCTTAAGACTGTCAATGCTAAAATCACTTGCAAATAAGACATTTCTCTTTTGTTTTTTTTTCTGCATAAAATATACAGTAACAGTTTTTACTAATTGGTCAAAAAATGCAGTTAATTTATAAAACTTTGGTACCCTAAGACAATAATAGTTTTGTAATTAATTAAATTAATAGCTCCACAGCTATTAAAAAATGCGTAAATCTCTGGTATTGCTATCACTTACCGGGGCGTGACGATTAGGGCTGCCAACTATTATTTGAAGAAATATAATATTTTATGAACAATAGTGTTAAGATATGTATGTAGTAAGTAACATGAAAATATAGTAAGTAACGTAATATAGACGCATATTAAGTACTTTAGTTTTACGTTAACTATTGCGGTAAATTATACACCATGTAAAAAGCTTATGTATAGAAGTGGTCAATTTAGGAGCTAATCTAAATCAAATAGCTGTTACATCAAACAATCTTATAAAAGATTCTTTAATGTAACAGCTATTGCATGTCAGGACTGTCCAACTTTGCGTTGAAAATGTGGTGACACTAGTTACATTCCCGACGGCTTCCTGGAACACTGTTATTTATTAAAGCCAGTAGAGTTTTCTTGTTCTTATATTGTTTCTAAAGCTGCGATCATATCTTTTCATTTTTAAAGTCAAACATATCCAAGTGCATAAACCGTGCCATAACCATGCTTAACTTATTGTGAGAACACGCACTCACGTACACAATATCAGATGCATATTCTGCTACAGAATATGCATCTGATATCACGTTTTCATGATTTTAGATGCATAGCTGTACGTCTGTGATGCATAGCTTTAAACCTTTACGGGATGTTTACGAAAAAATCTACATCCGTCCACTCCGTCTATTTTTTTTGATTGGCTGTTTCTTGTTAGTAATTAGAATTTAAAATGCCGTTATTTTTTAGCCGTCTTAACAAACTGATTTAGGCTTTTCTTTTAAATTATGTAAGCTTGTGAGTTGAGTAGATTACATTTACGGCCAGTGTCAACATTTAGTTATTTTCTTTTCTCTGGGATAATCACTATTGTGTCGGACCAAGAACAAGCAATTCCAGCAACCATTTTTTCTACATGTGGGCTTTGACTGAAATTCGAACTAAAGACCCATTAACCAGAAGACTAGTAGCTTTTAGTAGAAGAAATAAAATTTTAACCAACAATAACAAAACAATAAATTACAAAACAGTTAGCTAACGCTGATATGTTGGTAAATTGTTGAAAACGAATGGTATAAATACCATTAAAAAAGTAAAAAAAGTAAAGTTACAGCCTATATACGTCCCACTGCTGGGCACAGGCCTCCGCTCAATTCTGAGAGGGTTTTAGGGCAAGAAAGTGTCCGCCGCGCTGCCCCAATGCGTGTTGGCGATCTTCACATGTCTTCGAAATATTTTTTTATTCCTCAGACATGCAGGTTTCCTCACGATGTTTTCCTTCACCGCCGATCACGTGGTAAATCAGCACTTAAAATTGCAATTAACAATTTCATTAGTGCCGGCGGGGATCGAACCCGGGTTACTCGCGTTCTGTTATATTTACAGCGAGCGTTAACCATACCAGGGCTCTCAATAAATACCATACGTTATTTTTTTTAAATTACGGTATGTTATTGCTTCGAATCGTTGATTAACTACTAACTAAAATATTATTATTTTTATTTACGCCAATAATCCCATCAGTGACCATAGGTGATGTAAAGTGCCCGAAACGTCAGGAATTAAAAAAGTTTAAACTAAACGCGATTAAATCCGTAAAATTATTTTTATTCCATACAATATACTTTCGCAATTTGGAATCCGTCAAGCATGCGACAAGTATTCTCTTATACTTAATAGATTGATTAAGTATAATCTAAGAATATCCCGTTTAACTAATAAAATTTTAAGTCCTACTGCACTTCGACAGATATTTTCAATCGGTCGCTTGTTATCTTTCATAAAATTCCAAGATGAAGGCGTTATATTATGTGGACGCTGCTTTACACGCGCTACTCTTTGGCCGTTGTCCACTGATTTTCCATTTCCAGTGTTTCGTCAGAAAGGCCCAGGTTTGGACGCGTTCACGGTTTTGCATAGGTATGCAGTTTTCTTTTGATTTAGCGAAATTTTTAATGCGCTGACTTGATAATTTACTGGTTTTATTTTGTTGTAACACAAATTTAATATTAATCTAAATTTTGTTAAGTGTTAAATTTGTTACAATTGAGTAAAACACATTTCTTGTTAAACGTGGCGAGGAAACCTATGTTTGAGGAACTAAGGAAATTGGAACTACGCCCTGTGGCAATGAATCGGACTAAATCTAAAATATAAGGCCACGTTGTGAAGTGACACACACAGGACCATGTTCTGCAGTGGGGGATGTGTTTAGCCTGAATCGTTACATTTTCCATACATAAATCCTGTAAGAAATACTATATAAAATTTATAGTTCTTATGACGTTTCGGAATGGATACTTCCCCGCACGATTTCACTATTGTCAAATCTTACATCATCCGTGTGAAGGGAATCTAATGTCTCCATCATACAGTAAAACGTTTATATTATCATATTTTTTATTGACTTTATATTTCAAGCTTAGCTTTTGTTCTTAGCTTTTTACGTATATACTGAATTGATCTGTCACTGATCAATTCAGTACCTACTGGATATACTGATTATTTTTGTTTTGTTGAAATCGGAGTTCTACTCTAAATCAAGGCTGTTCTTACGTGGTCGAGCGATGCTGCTACTATATTGTGGTTCTAGCACGAATGGGTCGGCTCGATCGGGGAACGACCACGCTCTCACAGAATACCAGCGTGAAATAGCAGTTTAATGCTGCTGTGTTTCGTATGGTGAGTGTAGAGAACTGGAGATTCTTTTTACTGGAAACGAGGCGTTAGTTTACACGTTTTGCTTTGAATTTGCTTTTGCATTTTGATTGTTAATTGAAAATAGATGAAGTCTTTAGGCCACAGCCTCCTCTTGCCATCAGGTGGACTGTTTATTTGTTTGTTACCCTTATTCTACATATAAAAAAGTATCAATACTTCATAGTAACTTTGTATTTCCGAGTTTGTGAAAGTTTCGATAGATCAGTGGCCTCATAACTCACGATTAGCGCGCGACCATACTAGTGTTAAAATACTGATTTTCAAATTTAAAATATACTATTTTTCTGGTCAGGTTATTATAGTACCTTCATTAGTAAGATCCACTAAATCATTCTTTTATTGCTCCCATCTCTATTGTCTTTGATTATGAATGCCTACGTATAATCTCAATATACGTTAATTTTTTATTTTTTCTTAATAGTCAGCATTTTTATTTAATGCTATATTTTAAATTTGATGAATAATCAGTTCACCAGGACATCTGTTGCTTTAAATACGCACCTGTAGCGTTGTGTCACTTGAGGACTACTTTAAATTGCGTACTACTTATTCTGGGTTCTATGTCAGATTTCCGTTTTATTTTTGTTTAAAAAAAATGACGTTGTAGAGCCACGCAGCAGCTATATTATGGTTATAGCACGAACGGGTCGGCTCGACCGGGAAAGGACCGCGCTCTCTCAGAATACATCCATCCGTCTATTAGATCTTATAAAAATCCACTGCTGAACATAGACCTCTCCCATAATATGTTGAATCATAGGGGATTCTGCTATAGTTGACATGCCTGGCGACCAAATTGTCAACAGCAGTTTGTTATTATTTTGAGTTGTTATCAGGAAGATACTGCTGCCCTTCACCTGCTTCAATTTCCCTCCGTCGACTCTTACGACACCCACGGGACGAAATGTGCTAGTGGATATTCTTACACGGGAACTACACGGCAAACCATCGTTAAATAGCAGCTTAATAATGCTGTTTCGTTGTTGAGGACCGGAAATCGTTTTTACTGGAAACGAGGCTTTGCATACATCTTAGTCCTCGGGGATGACAGCACATTTGCAATTTGATTCTTAATCGAAGATAGACACTTTGAGACGACTTTGGTCTTGCGCCCATTTTAAATAAGGTATTTAAAATAAAAGATAAAGCATCCTTGTCGTTTAATTAATGAGCTATATTATAGTTAAACCATCGGGCTGCGACATTATATACACATTTTTATTTCGTCATTTCTTATAGGTGAATCGTATGTAGTCTTCGATTAAAATTCAAAGGACACTGACATAGTTTTGTCTTTGTAATATAACTAGCGATCTGCCCCGGCTTCGCACGGATGATTTTTGGATCCTACCGCATCCAATTCTGCGTGTAAACCATCCAGAGACTAAACATTTTTTCAAAAGCCGTTTAGGAGGATTTCATTGAGAAACACATTACACACGTACAAAATAGTATACATAAAGATTCACAATTGGACCTGTTAGGTGGCGGTGCTCTCACGGTCCAGAAATCGCCTGGCGAAGCGGACGTAGATCGCTAGTACGCTTATAAAAAAACAAGTGTGCTCAAGGCATATATATATATATCTATATATATATATATATATATATATATATATATATATATATATATATATTATCGGCTTTCGTCCATAATTTGTTATAATTCACCCGAATATTCACAAAACATGAACGTAGAATATTTAATGTATTGAACAAAATATTAATTCATAAAATTGTTTAAAACGATATAAAATTACGAAAAATAACTGACTATGAGAGAAAGAATATGTGCACGCGCACTGCTCTCTCTTGCTTGTATCCCCCACTCAATTCCCGTTCGCCTCGCCCGATCACACTTTTCGTAACGCTTTCGTCATGCGTTCGCCAGCTTACTCCCGAAGTCAAGCGTGCGTAAAGAAGTTTTACTTCATTCAAAAACAAGTGGCTATGTAGTGGTTGCGTAAGAATATCTACTACCTACCTCGTATTTACACGTAAGAGGCGATAGAGGAAACTGAAACAGAATTTGTGCAGCAGTATCTTGATAACGACGATTTGATGACCAATGAGCTGCGGCTCTGAGGGCCGCGGGTTCGAATCCCGCACGGAACAAGTATTTGTATATGACCTAGGAATAATTGTTCCGGGTCTGGATGTTTGTCCTTGTGGTATTCATGAATGTAAACTGCCCCCAAGAATACAGGAGGAATTTCCGGTGTGGAAGTAAAGTTTTTCTAAAAAATAAAATGAAAAAAGATAGAAAAAGATACCAACTTGATAAAAAATTGCAGTTGCCAACGCTTGCGGAGAGTGGTAATTATAATAATAATAATAATAATAAATCATTTTATTTTTCTCTTCACAAAGGAATATAATTACACATTATTTCTTAAATAATACGATAGTAGATAATTTTGACCTTTGTGAGAGACTGGTGTCCATACTAGGGTAATCCCTGTGTTATAGATCACCAGGCCCTCACCCTGACGGATAGCACGTATTACATTTTCAAAAATACTACAAGAGAAATACAAAATAGAAAATATTTCAACAAGGAAAGATTCTATATGTTTTTTTTTAAGTTATTTCTATATGTATAGTAGTGTTAATGTATGCGTGTGTGTGTATGTGTGCGTGCGTGTGTGTGTTTGTGTGTGTGTGTGTGTGTGTGTGTGTGTGTGAGTGTATGTGTGCACTCATTTGTGTAGGGTTATGTGTTTTTAGGATAATACTCTCAGTAAATTTTCAGCAGCCATATAATCGATATTTAGCAACCATTTCCGTAATTTTTGTTTACATGCATGTTTTGGTAGAGAGTAAATTGACAAAAGTTTATTTAATTTATTATAAAGGTAACCTCCCAGGAAGCAAAAATGATTATGGGAAAATTTTGTCTTTAGAAGCTTACTGGGACAAACTACATATTTCCTTCTTTTGTCAATATTATAGGAGGACTCATACTGTATAAGAGAATGTTGTAGCAGTGTAGTGTGCAATATAAACAGTTTACGAACAGATAAGACATTACAATGTTGATAAAGGTCAGTTGTAGGACAACGGAATGGAAGAGAATTGCTAACTTTTAATAGTGCCCTCTGAGCCCTTTCTAATTGCAATATGGTCGTTTTAGGTGCTCCTCCCCAGATGGTAATGCAATATGTCAACAATGATTGGCACAGTGCAAAATATACAATTTTTCTTACATTAAAATCTGCAACACGACGTAGATTTTTAAAAATATAAATTAACTTACGTATCCTTGTACTTAAGAGGCCAATATGAAGGTGAAAGCTTAGGTTGTTATCGATCATTACGCCAAGATATTTTATGCAATTCGTTCTAGACAGGGTAGGACAGGAGCAAGGGCTTTCAATTTGGGAGCAGCAGTGAGCTGTAATGTGAAAGTGTTCTAACTCAGATACATTGATGTTTTGGGTAGTAAATGCTATGTATTTTGTTTTTTCGACATTTAATGTAAGTTTAGATTCTTTCAGCCATTTAGTTATTAAATCGAACCCATTTTGTGCGAAGTTAAATACCTCAGACCATGTATCTGCCTGGAAAAGAAGAGCCGTGTCATCCGCAAAGGCAATGATCCTCCCATTGTGAATTTTTAGATTACATAGTGTATTAATATATGTAAGAAATAGCGTGGGACCAAGCACACTACCCTGTGGTACACCATATGATATGGGAAAGTCATCACTGTAGCAACCACCAATCCTTACCCTCTGATATCGATCCCTTAAGTAGTCAGAGAATAGTTTCAGCTGTGTATTTCTTATTCCAAGATCTTCTAGCCTATTCAACAAGAGCGGGATGTAAACTGTATCAAACGCTTTAGCTAGATCAAGGAATATAACAACTACTTTCTTTTTACGGTCAAGGTTTGTAACAACGAAATCTTGTTAGTTCATGAACTGCATCCTGAGTTGAACGTTTAGGTCGAAAACCATATTGACTATGTGATAACAGATCATGTTTCTCTAAGTAATTAGTCAAACGTTTGTTAATCACTTTTTCAAGAATTTTTGACATAGTTGGAAGAATGGAAATGGGTCTATAGTTATTGACACAGCCCACATCACCGCTCTTGTAAATAGGGTGAATTTTAGCTAGTTTGAAACACTTGGGGAATTTACCAGTTTTAAGGGAAAGGTTACATATATATGTAATGGGAGGAACTAGTAAATGTCTATACCTTTTTAGAAATAAAGTAGAAATAGTATCTCTACCTACGCTACAATCAGATTTCATATTTAAAATAATTGTCTCTATTTCATGTTCGTCCGTGTCGATAAGAACCATGGAGTGTTGATATACGTTTGTAGGAAAAATGCTAGGAGTGTTTTTATTAACGTGGTGTTTTTCCGCCAAAGATTTACCAATATTTACAAAAAATGAATTAACATAATTAACTGAAATTTTAGGGTCAAATTTATTTAACAACATATCGGCGTATAACACATAATTATGGCAAAGTCCTCTAAAAAGGAGGACAAGGGTCAGCAGACTTGATAGTTTGTAATCAATGAATATCTATAAATGAAAAAGAATAGTATGTTACAACACACCTTAATGAGTACGAGTAAATTGGTTCCTTATATACACATACATGTTTATATATATATATATATATATATATATATATATATATATATATATATATATATATATATATATATAAATATATAATTTAAAAACCTTGGGTTGATAAGCCTATATGAACATTCCTAATTATGTGGAACAAGTCATGACACCAAAATACTCATTAACGAACATTGAAGTGCCTCCTGTGGTGTAATTAGAGAAACACGTCTGCTTCGCCTTTATTTATTTTAATAGTTTATTTCCAAGAAAGTCGAATTTAAGAAGTTTAAAGAAATTGTAATTGATATAATGTGTTGCTAAATATATATCCACACCTTGCTATGGTTTTTCGTCTCCGGGTCAACAAGGTGTAACCACGTTTAATTTACGGTTACGAAAAGAGCGCAAAAAGAATCTGGATCTTCTTCAATTATTGCCAAGTTTAGCTTTGAAATGTCAACTCTTGTTTTATTTGGCCATCTTTTAACATTCGGGGAATCCAGCACGCGGTCATCCTTTTGAATTGTCAGATTTCTTTACTTGTAAGTTCCTTTTATATTTTAATAGTTTCGAAAGACGAGTTGCCTGGTAATAAACAAGATTCCTGAACCGACCTGGTTTTTTTACACTGATTTTTTTGTTATGTTTTTACAGTAGTTTAGCACCAATTGTAACTCATTCAGATGATGGAAGTCGTTCTATTATCTCCTGAAATAATTTAAAATAAATGTATTTTTCTTTAAACTCCAAAATATATGTACAACCAATTGTACTAAAAAGTTACAATTGCTTTGTCAGGCTTTCGCACATCCAAGTCGAATTTGTCCAAGTCGAAGGAGAAAGTGTCAGCAGAAGAAGAGAAGCTTCTCGAGAAGGAGGAAGAGGCTAAGATCACGACGCGCGTGGACATGGCAGACGCCAAGTATGTGGTTGGTGACCATAGGAACGGTGACGCCAAGATAGAGCTGGACGCTAACAAACGGGTAAGTTCTTTATTTTAGTTTAATTTTGGCATTGAAAATAGACACGATTTCCAAAAAGGCCACTATTTAAGAGGGATATAAATTTTTTTTACCGGCTTAGAGATGCATTTGCCGTGTATAAAGGGGGCGGCGTAAGAGTACACATTGGGATGCCGTACTCGTGGCTAGATATCAGATTAGTAGATGGCGGCGTAACCACCTCGTGTAATACCAGATGTAAAATATTTACTGATGACAAAGAACAGCGTTGAAGATCTGCGAAAGATTGGCGTTGCGTGGCTATTATTGTAATTTCTATGAGAGATTATGAAAAACTAGGACAGAGGAGGGAAAGGGAGGGAGGGAGAGAGGGAGCAACTTTAAGCATTTTCTTGATTGATGTAAATTTTTATGTGTCCTTCAAGCTGGAATCGTCCCCAACGATATCCTAAATTTTGTTATGTCAAGATTTAGCGAGGAATTGGTGACAATTTGTGAATAGTAAGTGTTTTTTAAAAATCCATTCGATTAATAATTTAATTATTTCAGTTTTCAAGAAGTATCAAATCTCGACCGTCAAAATCAATGTATAGAATACGACATTTTGTCCAACCTGGGTTTAATTGATACGTTACATCGACAGCAATTCTCCGGACTGACGAAAGAGGAGCTGATGAAGTATGCGGACGATCCATTCTGGGTGCGGCTGCGCTGGTTCATGTTCATCATGTTCTGGGCTCTCTGGCTGTGCATGCTCGCAGGGGCTATTGCTATCATAGTGCGCGCGCCCAAATGCGCCCCACCACCGCCTAAGACTTGGTAAGTCATTTCTTTACTTATCTTTTTTACATATATAAAAAAGTGCCTAGTGTCATTTTCATGTCTAGAGTGTCAAATGTTACGTTTTTTTTAATATAATGTTTATGAAAGTTTATTAATTTCATTCTTACATTTATAAAACAATGTTGGGACCTTCTAATAAGTAAATAAGTACTTGTAGTAGAAGGTCTCGCACTTCCACAATAATTTCGTTTGAGGTAAATAAATATAAAAAATATGACAAATTATATAACAATACTTAAGGATAAGTAATAATATGTTTTATTTTAATAATACCAGTACAACCCTCCGCAAAACGCAATAAGGTGTTTGTTGAAGTGCATTCCGACGAAGTGGCAGTTAAGTTAAAGTTACAGCCTATACAAGTATACATCCTATTGCTGGGCACAGCCCTTCTCACATTTCTGAAAAGGTAAGGAAGTGTTCGCCTCGCTGCTTCAATACCTGTTGGCGAACTTCACATCATGTTTTCGAAATTTTTTTTCTTATTTCTCAGATATTCAGGTTTCCTCACGATGTTTTCATTCACAGCGGAGTACTAATTAGCACTTAGAATTGCAATTAACAATTTAATTTATGCGAACAATGATCGAATCCGGGTTGCTCGCGTACTATTTAGAGCGGATGCTAACCTCCCTAATCTACCTTGGCTCACAGTTGCTGTTGCTAACTAATTAGTATTAGATAACTGCAGTCATGTTCTTACTTTTTAATAATAATTTACTTGTCCTTCTTTAGGTTTGAAAAAGGCCCCTTGGTGGATATGTCCTCTGTAGATAACTTTGAGAACCTGGAATCCGAACTGCCACTCCTGCAAAACTCTCAAGTACAGGGCATCTTCACGTACGTCTGTAAAGATACTTACGAAGTTCTAGAGAATCCCGGCTGTCTTCAACAATTTAAAGACTTCGTCACTAAGGCCAAGAAGTACAGCATCAAGTAAGTATAACTGTTTTTTCGTTGTCAAGTATTTAAAGCTTTTTTTAGGGTCTAACATGATAGGGATTATTTAGAGTGGTTTTTATTAAGCGCCTTGTGTTTGTGATATAGGATAAATCATCATCCCATCTTATCCCATTGTCGAAAGAGGCAACTTGGCAAAAGATAAAACCTGTGTATGATGTGTGGTGTAATGATCTAAAATGCCCAGACTGGCAGCGAGAAGTATCAACAAAAGTATAAGACAACTGGTAATGTGATTTTCAAACACTCAACCACCTCACCTCACTCAAAGACTTAGCTCTGTTAGCACTCTAATGTTATAAAAATTTTACCTATTGTTTTACTTACAGAGTGATCGTGGATCTGACGGCCAACTTCGTGTCTAAAAGCCACGCTTGGTTTGCGCTGAGCGAAAACCGCTCTGCGAAATATGACAACTACTTCATCTGGGCAAAGGGCGGGGATTACGATGAGGCCGGGAAGCCCCAAGTCCCTAACAACTGGGTAAGTTAGTTTAATTCATTTTATGGTTGGCTAATTGGAGATCAGAGTACCTGATTACAGCCTTATATGGGTTCGAAGCTCAAGCTTAGCCTACAATTAGAAAATGACAAATTATTTTTTGTCTTGTTGTTTAAAATTACATTTTTAGGTATCGACCATGGACACGCCCGCATGGTCATGGAGTGAGCAGCGACGAGAGTTCTATTTGCACCAGTATGGTGAAGACCAACCTGACCTTAACTTCACCAACCCAGAAGTCGTGAGGCAGTTCGACAAGGTGCTCAAACTCTGGATGGAAGCAGGTGCTGATGGAATCAGGTACAGAGAACAAAATTTTCAAATTGGGAATATTATTCATTTGTCACTGTCTATACTGGATGACCTTTTTTACCGTTTGGAAAAAATAGGGTGTAACGTGTGAATGGAGTAGAAGCCTATGGAACTGATATTTTACAAAAATGTTGAGTAAAACATTTAAAAAAAAATTCACAATTACTTTGCCCTTGAGCCTGTGACACTGCGAAGTGACAAGGTCAAAGATGCCAACTAAATTTATTGTTTTATTGCCGTTCGTGAAGAAGGGTGGATATGATTTGAATTTCGATGGATTTTAAGTAATAAGTTTATTTAATTCAAAATTTTTGTTTTTATTTTTTTTTTGTAAAATATCCGTGCTATAGGCTTCTACTTCGTTCACATGTTACACATTTTTTTTCCAGATGGTAAAAAAGGTCATTCAGTATACATCTTTGATATTCAAGTTTGAATAAGATGTTCTCATTAATAGTGCTGCGTGGTGTAGGCATTTCGTCCCATGGGTGTTGTAAGAGACGACTTTGGTAATACCAGAAACCATGGTGGGAAGTAATTTTTTCTGTCATCATCATCATTACAGCACTTCACAAGTATTTGTTAAAATGTTACCTCCTTACGAAGATTTTCTCCTGTTTCGTGGAGGCAGTATACTTACGTAAACCGCACAGGGACAAACATCTAAAATTTGTATGGCCTACTAACTAACTGTTCCGTGAAGGATTCGAAGCCGCGGCCCTCAGCGCTGCTTTTCATGCTAAGTCACTACGCCATGGAGCCGTCGCATATGTTACGGCTAAAAGCTAAAGTTTACCGGCTACATCTATGTGCAGCTGATGGTGCTTGGTTAAACTTAGGTGTGCTGTTAAATTTGTCAAAAATACGACACCACATATCAAATAATATCAGCCGTAGTAAGTTAAAGTGCGATTAACAGATATTTATAAATCTATCGAAGATAATCTATGAATTATGTACGATATACCTAAGTCCTAAATTCTAATCAACTATAATCGGCTGCATCTAATTGTCTCAGACAAAATAAAAAGTCAAGACAGCCCCGCCGAACAACGCAGTGAAGCCGGTAAACCTACGCCTCGCCTTGTACACACACAGTTACACGCACACACATATAACGAAACTAAGCCTTACATTGTCAGTCGAGCTATTCCGGCGCGCAGAGTGTCACTCTATAATATTTCGCAATTTTTAAAGAAAAAATGCCAAATTGTGTTGTGAAAGGGTGTAAAAATCAATCTTCGAGAAATAAAAAGCAGGATGAAATCACATTTCGTACGAAAGTAAACATAAAAATTCATATTTTTAATAAATACATTTTATTATTTATTGTGACAGATTGGAACATAAAACTGGCAACACTTGTGGAGGACAAGTGTTACCACTAGTAAGCGTCACAATAAATAGTCCCAGTTTATTGAGTAAGTTATTAATGTGATGTGAAACGTAAAGTAACACGTTCATTTAACTATATTTTGTACTTTTACTTTTAATATTCGTAAAATTAATGTAAGTGTAAATAGGCATAAATTTTTTTCTAACAAAACTAAATGCATTCCAAGAGCATAAAATAAGGTTAATAAGATGCATAATTGAAAAATATTTATTTATTCGCTTCCACCATATATTATATTACATAGAAACAATTTCTAAAAAGTCGGACAGTAAGTGGCTATTAAAATGAAAACAATGTTTTATATTACTATTGTTTTATTTTCTCCCTATGTAGTCGGAATAAACATACTTATATACTACCTCTTAAAAGTCAGATATACAATTGCCAATTTATCTGTTTACTTATCCATTCATCCTGCTAGTACTTAGAAAGTAATTTATTGGGGTAATTAGTTTATACCGCACGGCAACATTCACTAAGTGCACACATATTTATGAAACCGACCTCACTTCATTGTCGACAGCGCTCTGTCTTTTTATTTTGTCTGAGCTAATTGTAACTAGCTAAACCTAGGTATATTCGCTCGGCTTTTGGTCGTGACATAATTACAACAAAAAAAATACATTTAATCTCAGAAGAAGTAGTTTTTATAGAATCAAATTTCATGTATATTCATGTTCAAACGTCCCCAGGCTTCACAAAGCCCGTCAGCTGGTGGTGAATGCATCCTTAGCGGATGAGGTTGCAGACGCGGGCAGCGGGATAGCTCGAGACGCCACTCACTCGCAGTACCAGTTTTGGAGGCACCGGCACACCAGCGACCAGCCTGCGTTGGAGCCTCTGCTGGCACACTGGGCATACCTTGTGGACCACACCGCACCTGCCACTGGAGCAGGTAACTTGCACTTGGATACTATCTCTTCTCACTGACATGACTTCCAGTTGGTAGAGTTCAATCGAGTGCAATGGTAGCCGAGGGGCTAAAGCGAACAACGCGGGTTCGTTCCCACTGACGTCAATGAAACTGATGTGTATTTTTTATAGGATAAAGTGACAAACGAGCACACAATTCACCTGATGGTAAGTAGTTGCTGCGGTCCATAGACATTTACATCTATCCTCGATTACGAATCAAAATGCAGATGCGTTGTCACCCGTGAGGACTAAGATGGAATGCCTCGTTTTGAGTAAAAAGGGTCTCCGGTTTCTACACTCACCATACGAAACAGCAGCATTAAGCTACTATTTCAGGCTGGTATTCTGTGAGAGCGTGGTCCTTCCCCGGTCAAGCCGAACCATTCGTGCTACAACTATACTACTAATATAATTGCAGTATGGCTCTACCATGTATAAAAATGATGATGTGTGCTGATTTTGCCACATGCTCCATGATAAAGTAAAATATTGTGATGAAACCTGCGTGACTGAGGAACAAAATATTTATAGGTTTACACAAGTGGTGTTCTTTTACCTATTTTATTAGTTTGGTTTGTATATTTGACTTACTCTGGTTGGACTTTTGTTCTACCTAGGAGTCAGATTGGGTAACCACACTTAGATTACTTGGTATTGGGAACAACCTTGTGTTACAGTCTGAAGGATATAGAGCGTCAGTATAATTACAAGCTAAAAGGCATTCCATCATAATCCTCGGAGGTGCCAATGCATCTGCAATCTTCTTTGTTTGAAGTTGGCTGTAGGTAGGTACAAGAATTGTGACTTGAGGAGAATGGTGACTCGGAAGTGGTCCCGAAACATTGTGATAGCACTGCGAGGGTGCTGGGGTAGTCAATACCCCCGGGATAGTCAAGCAAAGTAATGGAAGGGTCCCGGTTATGTTCCAAACTGAAATCCCGGAAAGCTTCGTATACAGTTATGGTGACCACACAATGGCTTTAGTCGGTAGAAGCTATCCACGGGTATCCATGTGGAGTTTCCTGCCATAAAATAGTTACCATCAGGTAGATAATAAGTTGAATTTACACTTCAATTTTTGAAAAGAAAGGTGATGTTCGCCAATAAACACTGGAGCAGTGGTGGTGCTACTTCTGAACCCTCTCAGAAATGCAAGGAGGCCTGTGCCAATCCACCTGCCTAGTATGATTAAGGCAAATCTCCACTACAGAAAGAGAAGCCCATGTCCAGTATTGGGCTTTGATGGACTAATGTAAGCAGACCAAAGTGCGCATTTTGCGTGTCCTCAGTAATCAAGTATTATTCGAGACCCCCAAGCTTCTCGAGGAATCTTAGTTCTTTGCATTACCAATGACCTCGAGGAGTGACCTCGGCAATCCGAGATACATAACTGAATAGATGCCAACTGCTGGACAATCAAGTAGAACGTGGATCGTTATTTCCTCTTGCCCCATGCAGGCTCTGCACAAAGGGTTGTCTTTAAATACCTAAAGTAAAGTAGTCCACTCTTGAACGTAGATCTATTCTCTGCTGTAAGCAAATTCACACTCGTATTATCGGTTCTGTATCAGCGATATACCATTGGAATAGTTACTAGCATATCGGTCGCCATCTCAAACAACATTACCTCCAGGACATGTGAGAAAAGCTATTTGTGGGATTGTGGGAGTATGGTATATAGAAAAAAGTAGCTGGATGACCGAGCTTTGCTTGTTTTTTTTTTAAATTACATTTAGATACAGATTACATACTGATGAAATATGAATAATATTTTTTTATCTTATTGACATAATAGAGAAAACTGAACTGGTTATTTGAATAAAAAATCATGAGTGCAATTAGTTTCATTAAGATTTTCGTATTTTTAAAAAATACTAAAAAGAGGGCCCCAAATAATAGATTTTCTCACAAAAGAAGGGAACTTGAAAAAAAAGGAAAAAAAGTCGGACCGAAGACAGGACGCGAACGAAGGCATTACGATTTCGCGACCGTTCGATATCCATTTGAGCTATTACGATCGTTAACACAATGTCAAAATTTACCTTCTTATATTGTAGCAGTTTTTCATTGTCTGAAAACACGGACAAAAAGACATTTTCTAAAAATAAATCTTAGCTAGATCGATTTATTGCCCCCGAAACACACTGGACACTAAATTTTATGAAAATCGTTGGAGCCGTTTCCGAGATTCCGATATATATATATATATATATATATATATATATATATATATATATATAAAAAAATATATATATATACAAGAATTGCTCGTTTAAAGGTATATAAATAGTCGGGTATTTATGTTTATACAGGTGAAACAGTATTCACGTTAGCGGAGGAGCGCCGGCCGGAGTTATTCCTGCTGCGTCACAACTTGACCTCCCTGCGGCCGCCCTCGGCCGCTCCCGTACACGTCTCCAACGCGGCTGAAGTGGTCGTCAGGCTTAGGAACCTACTGCCGTATTGGCCTGCCATACAGGTAACATAGTTTTATATTTTAACTCCCTTAGACTAACAAAGAAAGATAGAAGACGAACGAAATGCTGTGACATATCAAGTGACCCAAAGCAAGCAGAACGCCAACTAAGAAAGAACAAATAAGAAAAAAAAAAAAATTTCTTTTTTTTTTTTGAACAACAAACCCCCTTCAAAAAAAAAAAAAAAAAAAAATTTTTTTTACCTTAATTAAATTTAGGCAAACGGAGGTGACCCAGCTTTTGCTTACATGGAACTAAGATCCCATGAAGCACTGGTTTTCAGGCACTCCTTCCTCCCTGAGATGTTACATGGGTGTTATGAGAATGTTGAGTTCCCCAATCACCTCTATCATTTACTCATCTATATTATTGGAATTTAACATGTTACTGGAATTTATAATGAGATCATAACCATCGATAACATCATTGAAATTTAATTTCGGTACTCTTTCTCTCTGCATGTCTGTAAGTGTACAAACATGCAGAGGAAGAAAGAGTACACAAGAGCAAACAATGGGTGCAAAAATTTTACCCAACTTCAGAGATGTGCTAAATAAAAATAATAATTATCATCCTCCTTCTGGACAAAAATTAATAGAATATTCAGACTATTTACTTATCAAATAATAGCTTACAATCATGTATGTTACAATTAACAACATAAAACAAATAAGAAATAGCTTGGTAGCTATCACCCTTCCCCGGGGCTATTATCAGGATGGAATATGGTATGATTTCGTAATTTTTTTGCTGCAATTATCTCACTCGGCTGTCTAACTTGTTCGTTCGGGCACAAAGCGACAGCAATGAATGTGTTAAAACTCATTTTTTAAATAGCTTCTGCATTTCCACTTAATTTACGGCTCCTCCAAAAAACGAATCATTGTATTAAACAAAGCGTAAGTCGTTCTAAAAATTTCATGTGAAACTATTTATCCATTCATCCAAAGTTTTAAAACCATTTATTTACTCTAACAGCTGGTAGATGAAGAGGAAGCCAACGAGGAGTTATCGTCGCTGGCGCTGCTGCTCCCGGCTGCACCCGTGGTGGACATCAGCCAGCTCGGCGTCGACAACAACACTACTTATGTAATTCATTCAATTTTATATACTAACGTCTTGTGCTCCATGTATCGTAAGTGGAGACGAGAAATACCTGAGAGATCTAATGGGTTCTAATTGATATACCTTCTTGTTAACATCAGATTTAAAATAAGAGAGAACCAGTCAAGCGTAGTGATTAAAGAAAATCCTCCCTGCAACGGAAAAGTCTATGTCCAGCCGTGGACTTATGCTTGGTGATGATGATGATGAAACAATTATCGGTAGCCAAATACTTGCTGTGCTGGAAACTGCAGCCAAACTCTTAGCCATTGCGCTGAATAGCTTTATATATTTTGTATTCCAGCCGCTATCATCTTCGCGGGTCATAATTTGATTACACGAGACTTTAAATAAAAAAATAACAGCAAAAATTTTGAATTTAATAAATAAATCAATTAAAAACTATCGAAATTAAAATAATACGTACCTATACAATACGTTGGTTTGTTTTGTACAATGTACACGGTATCACTTATTACACAATGTCACTAACACACTTCACTTTACACGGTACACACCTAACGGTTATGTGTTGCGCCATTACAATCCAACTGCCCAAGCAAGTTCCCAAAGCACTTGAGCATCGCTCGTGTATTTATACACTAGTAGCGATGACTCATTAGACGATTGTCTATACACTACACTCTTCCTTTTTCTTAATATTATTTATTGAATCTATTTCCATCATGATGAATAGTTGATTTTTCTGTTACAAAAATAGTTTAAATTAGTCTTCAATAATCATCCTAATTTCATCAGTGTTATTCTCCATTACTTCTTGATGCAAATTGGGTAAACTTTCTTCTTGTTCATCATTAACTACTCTCCACTCTCCTTCAAATTTTTTTAAGTGAACCACATTTCGCCGATACTGTTCATTTGTATCATTATTGCGAATCACTACGTCTCCAGTGTTGTTAATAGTTTTTACAACAGTATGTATAGCTGGAGAAAAGCTCGGTGTAAGCATATTTTCTTTGGCGAAATTTTTTACAACTACCTTATCGCCTTCATTTATGTTGTGGCCTTTTGCCTTTCTCTTGCGGTCACTGTAAGTTTTTCCTGCTTCTTTTTGTAACGCGTCTCTGTCTCTAACTTCTGAATCTACTCGTTTATTTTCAATATCTATGTATGATGGAATTTTATCCCGAAATTGTCGTTTGTAGAATAGTTCGGATGGAGTTTTACCAGTTACTGAGTGGGGTGTGCTATTGTACATCATCAAATAGTATAATAAATCTTCTATCCAATTTTTTCTTGCAACCTGACTGATTTTTAAACGTTTTAGGATACTTCAGTTTTGTCTTTCCACTTCTCCATTCTGTTGGGGCAAATATGGTATTGTGTTGTGAAGAGTTATACCACATTCCTGCAGGTAATTTTCAAACTCTTGACTAACAAATTGCCTGCCATTATCTGCAGTGATGGTAACTGGATAACCAAACCGTGAAAATATCTCTTTTAATAACTTAATAATATCATGTGAAGTTACACTTTGTCACTTTTACTTCCTTATAACAACTGTAATATTGAAATAATACTAATTTTTACGGAATTTATCGCGTATATTTAACTTTTTTACCCGACGTTTCGAGAGCTTTACAGCACCCATGGTCACGGGAAGGACTGAGATGTTCAACGTCCAGCTGTCATAGTTAACCGCGGTTACCATAGATTAAAATTTAACTTTTGTTCAGATCTACACAGTATGAACTTATGGTATCATGGAGTCTTGCAGTTGTATGCTTGGGTTGGGATTTAATTTTATTTATTATAGGATCCCAAGCAGATGGTAGCACCCAGCCATCTTCTCTATTGAAATTAGGATGTTTTTTAATTTCAATAGCCTCGCGAATCATCCTTGGAAGGAATCGGTGTTCTTTAGCGAGGATTTGTGGTCTATCAAATCTGATGTAGTGACGGGGGCGATCCTGTACATGTTCTGGAAGTCTGCAGTCTGTGAACATGTACAGGATCGCCCCCGTCACTACATCAGATTTGATAGACCACAAATCCTCGCTAAAGAACACCGATTCCTTCCAAGGATGATTCGCGAGGCTATTGAAATTAAAAAACATCCTAATTTCAATAGAGAAGATGGCTGGGTGCTACCATCTGCTTGGGATCCTATAATAAATAAAATTAAATCCCAACCCAAGCATACAACTGCAAGACTCCATGATACCATAAGCTCATACTGTGTAGATCGGAACAAAAGTTAAATTTTAATCTATGGTAACCGCGGTTAACTATGACAGCTGGACGTTGAACATCTCAGTTTTTCCCGTGACCATGGGTGCTGTAAAGCTCTCGAAACGTCGGGTAAAAAAGTTAAATATACGCGATAAATTCCGTAAAAATTAGTATTATTTCAATGTGTAGTGTTAGCGTAAATATAAGAAATCACAACTGTAATAATCAACGATAACTAATAGGAAACAAAGCTCCGATTCAAATACTTTATAATTTGCGATGGTAGGATCCCAGGTATACGAGTATAAGCCTTGCCTTACTTTAGCGATTTCGGAATCCTGCTTGGAAAATTGTTCAATATCGTTGAGTGATACGGCTACGGGTCTTGAGTATTTAATTATATGCCTGATATGTTCCTCATCAAAATTACGTATTGTATTCACTGAATTATGTTTAGAAGTACAAAGTCTTGAAAGGGGGTCAACTATATTCGATTTAACAGGTCAGTACACTATTTTGTAATTATAGGCTTGCAATCGAAGAACCCATCTTTCTATTCGGGCGCAAGGCTTAGACCTTCTTCCGAAAATAATTTCTAATGGTTTATGATCGCTTATCAGTTCAAACTCACTTTTACCATAAAGATATATTCGAAAATGTTCTACAGCCCATACTAAGGCTAGCGCTTCCTTTTCAGTTTGGCAGTAACGCTTTTCACAGTCTGTTAAACTCTTATTTCCAAATGCTATTACTCTAGGTCCTTTTGAATTAATTTGGATAAGCACCGCCTCTAACCCAACAGGACTAGCATCGGCAATAACTTGGGTCTTGTCTGCCGGATCATAATATCCTAATGACTGCATATTGAATAGAGCTTTCTTTAAAATTCATTTTGTAAAATGCGTTTTCCTGGTCTGTAGTCCAAAATTTTCCAATGTTGGCATGTTTTCCCAGCTTTAGCCTTAGTATTTTCCGGAACGGCTCAGTGAGTGTCGCCAAATTTGGTATCCATTTCCCAACAAAATTTACTAACCCCAAGAAAATTTGTACTTCCTCGATAGTTGATGGTGCTCTAAACATTCGGATACTGTCAATGTACTTTTTTAAAGGTCTTACACCTTCACTAGATAACTTATGCCCTAAGAACACTATTTTGCTTACTTTGTAAATACACTCATCATTGTTTAACAGAACATTGTTCTCTTTCAAAATATTTAGTGTCCGCTGTAATCGTTGATCATGTTCTGCCTCATTTGATCCAAAAATGACAATATCGTCAATAAAATTTACTGTACTTTCACACTGTATAAGAGTGCGTTCCATGATTTTCTGAAACATTTCTGGGGCACAGGAAATACCAAACATAAGTCTCTTGTATCTAAGTAACCCTCTGCTAGTTGTAAATGTAGTGATCTATCGGGTATCCGGATGGATTTCGATTTGGTGGAAAGCGTTTTTAATGTCGAGGCGAGAAAATAATTTCGCATCTTTAAAATGTGGTAGCAGCTGGTCCATTGTTGGTAGTGGATGATTTTCGCAAATTATTGCTGCGTTAGCTCTTCTCATATCGATACAGATCCTAATATCCCCATTGTCTTTTAAAACAGGCACCATAGGTGAAACCCATTTTGACGGCTTAGATACTTCTTCGATAATATCGAGCTCCAATAGTTCTTGAATTTTTTTATTAACTTTTGTTTGTAGGGGTATAGGTATTCTCCTGTAGGGATGACTTACTGGCGTTATTTTCTCATTAATAGGTATCTCGACAATAACATCTTTAAATTTTGGAAATGCTGCTATATTTTTATGTGATGTGGACTCGACGGCATTTACACTGACACCTAATCGCAGAACGCCTAGTGCTAAGGACGTTACTTTCCCCAAGATATCTATCTTTAGTGCCGTTTTTTATCACATAGAAAACAGCAATCAATCAATTTTGTCATTGACTTGGACACGAGTTTTAAACGATCCCAAAATATTTAGTGGCTTAGCGCTACCATAGGCGTAAAATGCTTTATCCGGTGATCTATCCATGTCAAAAACATTTATTTTATTCCTCTTTAGTTTTCTCCACGTGACATCGGTTAACAAATTACATTTACATCTGGAATCGATCAATAATGACGTCTTGACACCACCTACCAAACAATTAATATTAGTGTCGTCATCTATATGAAAAACATAATCGATTTCTTCCTTTTCGTCCCTCCTTGCTTTTTTTGTGACGGTAGGATCATTTGAACTTGAAAATTGTCTTTTAGATGGCCTTCCTGTCAAACAATACTTCCGAAAGTGTCCCGTTATACCACATTTATGGCATTTAATTTTCCTTGCGGGACATTCTATTGATTGAGGCATATGCTTAAAGCTCCCACACCTATTACACTATTTGTTAAACATCTTTCTTCTGTTGTCAATTTTATTCACGGTACTGCTATTACATGCGGAGTTGTGAGTAAATTCATCCATCTGTATATTCACACTTTCTAAAGTATTAGCTTCTATTATGATATCCTCTAATGTCATTTCGTCACCACCTTTTAAAAATTTTTTACGAAGTTCACTAGAGTAACACTTTTCTGTAATTTTATCGATAATGCTTTCGTCCTTATTTGCAAAACCACATTTGTCAGCCTGTTTTCTTAATCTAATTAAAAATTTCTCAAATTTTTCTCCAGATTCTTGTTTCATTAGCCGAAATAAGTGTCTCTCATATACTTTGCATTGTTTTGGAGCAAAGTAGTCGTCTAACTTTTCACTAGCTATAACATAAACATCCTTCGTTGGATCATCTATACTGCTAACATGGGCTCCTGGTATATTATAGTATATTTCTTGGAGACTAAGGCCACCCATGTGTAATGTAGCTCTTTTTTTTGCGGGTAGTTCAATATTTGCAGCTTCTAGATAAATGTCCAATCCTCGCTTCCACTTCTCCCATTTTGCGCCAACACCATGAGAATCCCCATCACAATCAAATGATTCTAGTGGGGGTAGTGACGACATCTTTTTCTTTAATCCGCAAGAAAGAAAATATACAAGCAGATAATAATCCATATTTTGTTACCTTTTCTAATAAAACGGGAAAATTTCGAATGCACGCAGCATTACAATTAAAACAGTGACCAATATCTCTTTTAATTACGTGTGTCCATTATTAGACTGTCACGCAATTACATTCTCACGACATCTCAGCCTTTGACAATTTAAACAATTTTCTGGTACCTAAAGCATGTCCATGTCTGGACCTTCCCTTCAGTAAAACTTAGACAGTCACCAATAAGTGTCCATGCTCCTGGACCGTCTCATTGGGTGTCCATTTGATTTTAACAAAGATAAATCACGACAACTCAGCCTTTAATAATTTAAACCATTTTCTGGTACCTAAAGCATGTCCATGACTGGACCTTCACTTCAGTAAAACTTAGACAGTCACCAATAAGTGTCCATGCTCCTGGACCGTCTCATTGGGTGTCCATTTGATTTTAACAAAGATAAATCACGACAATTCAGCCTTTAATAATTTAAACCATTTTCTGGTACCTAAAGCATGTCCATGACTGGACCTTCACTTCAGTAAAACTTGGACCGTCACCAATAAGTGTCCATGCTCCTGGACCATCTCATTGGGTGTCCATTTGATTTTAACAAAGATAAATCACGGCATAAACAATTGAACTGCTATTGCTAATTGTCTCCAACTTTAGGCTCCGCATTATAACTTATCTTTTAATACATAAAATCCTTACATAAAACTTTTTCAGTTTATTTAAAAACATTTGTAATTACTTACAGTATTTTTTCCTCGTCGCCAATATACAATACGTTGCTTTGTTTTGTACAATGTACACAGTATCACTTATTACACAATGTCACTAACACACTACACTTTACATGGTACACACCTAACGGTTACTTTACAAGATTTTGTCTGCTCGCCAGTTACAATCCAACTGCCCGATGTTCCCAAAGCGGGGGGTATTTATACAATAGTAGCGATGACTCATTAGACGATTGTCTATACACTACAGTACCCAATTAGTATATTATTTATTGATAGATCTATTTCATAATATATTAATGTAAAATTAAATAAAATTATAAAATATCAGTGCCATAGGCTTCTGTTCCATTCACCTGTTATACTCTATTTTTTCCAGACGATAAAAAAGCCAATCAATATATATATACCCAGATGTTATGATTTTGTTTGCACAAGCAATCAGTGATCAGCATACGTAATAAGGATTTATATGACTCAAAGATGTAGTGTGTAAACCATAGAATACTATAATACACATTAGAATGGCTGTCAACCTTCCTTTGAAGGAGGATTGGCGTCGCCGGGAGCACACATACAAGCAATTACGTCGTATAATCAGTTATCACTACTGCAAACACTGTTTTTCACTGTTACTCTTTTTGACACATAAATGTTTCTTTATTTTTGTTTCTAATATTCACAAAATATAAATAGTTTCGACTTACTGGTTGTATAATATGTCTCGTTTGTTTAAATTCCATTTCCCGCTGTTCTTTCGACACGTAATTATTGCACAATTTGGCATTTTTTTAATAATTTGCTTGCAGCGACGCTTGACACGAAAATTGGAAATGATTGATTGTGACATTTATAAGTGTAAATTGACGTGTTAGTGGCTACACGGGCTCCGCCCACTCTCCCGTTCTATTATGTATGTATTATAGTATTCTATGGTGTAAACATATAGCAAATTATAGATATTTCGGAAGTCGTTGGCACATTCCTATTGGTACTGACGTTTATGAACTTTGTTGATTTGAACTAGTGTAGCTTAATGTAAAAATATCCTTCTCCACGCAATTAATTGAAGCAAGTTAGCATTTTACTATTGATTAAAAAAAAAACTGTACAATCGATCGCAACGGAAATCTTGCAAGAATACAAGAGTGTTTTAAACTATATTTAACTTGGTTTTTGTTATAGACCCATATTTTAAAGATTTTTTTTATTTGTAGAGTTCCCACTTCAGTCAGATGGCCGCGATGCGTCAAGACTCCAGCATCGAGCAAGGCCTCTACAGTATTGCGGCTGTGCCAGCACAAAACTCCACCAACAAACTCATCGCCTGTGCCAGGTTGGTCTCTATAGCATTTCACACGGAAATTGCATAAAATATGAAAATTTGCATTGTTTAATCATTTCATTGTGTTAAAAAGGTATGAAAAATTGATTTATTACCTAAATAACGCCCTTTTGACTGCCTCGTTGGTCTAGGGGTTGTAGTAGTGCGACTGTTGATCATGAGGTCCTGGGTTCGAATCCTGGGTCGGGCCAAAAAATTAATTATTGAGTTTTTCCGTCAAGAAACTTGCCCGGAGTCAAGAAGTTGGCGGTGTCTCACCCCCCCGTGCCTCGGAAAGCACGTAAAGCCGTTGGTCCTGCACCTGTTCTCTCACCGGCCGTGTAGGTTTACCGTCCCATCGGATTGTGAGAGTGAGGGAATAGAGAGTGCACCTGTGCTTGCGCATACACTAGGGCACTATAATCCTGTCCTGCGCCGATGGCTAGCCTCCGTTGAGGCTGGCCGCCGTGACCGAAATTTGGTCTGGAGGACATTATTATTATTATAACGCCCTAAAGGCTTTATACGTAGTAGAGCTGCAGCTATATCATAGTTGTATTACGAATAGAATGGTTGTATTCGTAATAAGTAAGAAGATAGGAGATAATCAAACTAGGACCATGCTCTTACAGAATACCAGCGTGAAATAGCAGCTTCAGCTTACTGATGCTGTGTTTCGTATGGTGAGTGTAGAGAACCGGAGACCATTTTCACCGGAAATAAGGCATTCCATTATAGTATTCAGGAGTTATAACGCATCCATTTTGATTCTTAATTGAAGGTGTATAATATACATCTACCTGCCATCAAGTAAACTGTTTGCTCGTTTGTCATCCTGCCCTAAGCTCTGTTTCTGTCAGCAACATCTTTTAGATCATCTGATATACTGAGGCGTATATATTTTAAGTGCAGTACATGTTTCAGCTGTACACTATTTAAGAGAGGTACTAACGATTTGATTGACATTCGCAGGTGGAAATCGGGCCACACCGGCTACGCGGCCGTGTACAACCCTAATTTAGAAGAGGCACGTGCAAATCTCACTTCGCTTAGCACCGTGCCCAGCTCTTTAACCATACATCATGTTTCACTTAACGTGAAACTTTATACCAAGTAAGTATTGTTGAGGAAGCCAGCCAATATGGAGTATAATTGATTAGTAATATGATTTATGGGAAACGTGGTGGTTTAGCGCTTGCCGCAACGTAAATAAGCTCAATTTACTTTTCTACTTTATGATTTATGACTTTCATGTGATGGTGACTAATTACATCGCATCATCATGGTGACCCATAGCTTCTGGGTGTGAAAGACTAAAGAAATAATACCAGTACGAAAATTCGGTTTCACCTGTTATAGATGTTAGAATAACCATCCAACAGTATGAAATGGTCTAATTGATGGTGAGTCGGTCGCCATACTGGACCTGCTAAGTGTGAATGAGCATTTGTTGTGTCTGCATAGAATCTTATCTCTCCACTTTTTACTTTATTTCGTATGTGTAATTTTGTTGTTATTTGAGCTTGTAAATCATTTAGATGTCGCTACAGGATAAACATAAAATTTATACAATTACATTAAATTATTATATTTGTAGACTCACTTAACACCTAGCTAATTATTGCTACTTAAGTATTAATTATGTCTCTATCCGTCTCTTTCTGTTCTCATTAAGTGAAAAGAGAGGGAGCATCTTTGGGCATTTCTTAAATAGACGTCGATTTTTATGAGTTAGAGATGTTATTGAACACACAAGTTCTTTTAGGTTTTCTGTCATAATTTCACGTGATGCATATGCTAAATACAAATCTTTTTGTCCATGCGTTCCGAAATGTGTGAGAGTGTAATAATCCTTAATGTTGTTTCAGTTACACAAACAATGTGGCGGTGAACAGCGACGATGTGCTGGTGCCGCCAAAATCTACCGTGGTGCTATCCTATGTACCAAAGACCACAGTCGAGAACTGAGTTGTGACCGAAGATCATAATCTCATAAAATGAATATCGTGTGTTCGATGAAAATTTCTTTCGCCAGCCAGCCCAAATGGCTTGCTTAGCTTTTGTTTTGCATTTAATTTTTGTATTATGACGCATTGAATATTAAATACTTTGAAGCATTACTTGATTGTTTTACTTATTTATAAGACATATATTATCATTACAGCCCTTCACAAGTCCACTGCTGAACATAGGCCTTCCCCAAGTAATGCCACAAAGCACGGTCCTGAGCCACCTGCATCCATCGACTTCCTGCTTGTCTTATCAAGCAGGTCGTCACTCCATCTATTGGGGTGTCGCCCTACTCTGCATAAGACATATAGCGCAGTTGACATTCTTAAGTGTCTTAAAGTGCTGAAAGAAAAGGCTCTCTGAATTTATAATTAAAAAAAAACAGTCAAAAACATAATTGGATTTAAGTTGCCAATTAAGGCGAGGATCGAACTTGGTCGTTGTCAGTTTTAGCGTTTAGTTTTAGTTGACAAAGTTTTAGAGCTATCTGATGAACGGTATAGCAGCGCGTAAAATATGAACAAACAAATATTAATTTTTATATATTAGATTTTTGCCGCTTGATAACAATGTTGTGTTCCTGTCTGAAGGGTATATAGCTAGTACGGTTACAGTCTGTGAGGTATTCCATCTTAGTCCTCAGAGAGGACAACTCACCCGTAGTTTTATTTATTTATTTATAAGATACATGCCTACAAGCTAACAGATGATAGCATTCAACATGCTTGCAACATTAGATACATTAAGCTAAAATTGTCTATTTTAAGTCATAATTAAATTACCAAATACGCATAAAATTAAGTTGAAATAATTGCAGAACAAATAAAATAATAAAAAATATAAAACGAAAATAATCAAATTGATGAAATAATCAAATTAATGAATAATCAAATTAATAAAACGAAAATAGTCAAATTAATAAAACAAAAAGACCAAAATAGTCAAACAAAAACAAGATATTACACATCATTAAAATAGTAATTATAATAATCAATGTCAGGAATAAAAAATTATATAATGTTAGTTACAATATTTCTTAATTTACTTATAAGATTACTCAATCCATCAGCAAATGAGTCAAGATCATCGTACTGAGCAAGTATGTCACCAATCATTCGTAAAGCGCGGATAGTAGGCGCGTGCTCGCCGCACCTGGTGTGCGCGACAAGGCGAGGCTAGCAAACGAGGCCGGCGGCGCGGTGCTAGATGCAGCCCTGACTCCTGTCGTATATTACGGGGAACTAAGATGCGTACACTCTCTAGTATCTGCGGACTATCGATCTTATGATACAGTATAGAGAGATAATGTGTCAGCATTAACATAACCCTCGTAAATTTCAGTTTCCATACCAACCATGCCTGATACGAACAAAGAAGGATACAGGTGAGGATAGTACCCGTATTGCTTCCGAAAGCACCATCGGGCAAACTTACGCTGTATCTTCTCGACCATAAGGACATACTTGGGTCCTCAAATGGGTCCCAGACAACGGCACCATATTCCAGCTTGCTACGAACAAATGCGTTAAATATTATTTTAGCAACTACTTCATTGTCAAATTGTGTTCCAGTCCTAATAACAAAACCTAACATTCTATGTGCGTTCTTACTGATACTTGTCATTTGGAATCTAATAACAGCCCTAAGTCTCGAATATTATTTACTCTTTCCAGAGGAGCGTCGAGTAAGCTATATAAATTTACAATTGGTCTAGGTTTTCGAGTGAAAGTAATTACTTTGCATTTATTATTATTTAAAGGTAATAGATTTTCTTGGCTCCAACTCAACATCGCATCAATGTCTCTTTGTAAATTTATGGTATCTGATTCAGATTCAATACCCAGACTAAATTTTAAGTCATCAGCAAAGAGGAGACATTCAGAAAAACAAACGGTGTTCGGCAGATCATTTATAAAGAGCAGGAAGAGGGTTGGACCCAACGTACTGCCCTGACTAACGCCTGATCTCGTGAACTACGCTGGAATTATACCCGTTCACCCGCACATACTGACATCGATTATTCAGAAAGTATGCGAAAAACCGAATGAGTTTGGGGGTGAAGCCAATAAATGCCAACTTTTCTAACAGTTTGTCGCTGTCGACGAGGTCGAAGGCCTTTCTGAAATCGAAGTATGCCGTGTCTACTTGTTTGTAACTGTTCATCTCCTTATACATGTAGTCTACATGCGCAATTAAGTTCGTAGTAGTAGAACGAGCCTTACGGAAACCGTGTTGGCTATTGTGTAACAAATGACCAACCTGATTATTAATATGTTTGCTGAGAATAGACTCAAATATTTTGGCAAACACTGATAAGACAGCAATTGGTCTAAATTCTGATACGTTGATACTCCTATCCCCTTTCGGCACTGGGGTAAACCTGGAACGTTTTCAAATTTTCTTTGTTTGATGTTGGAGGTGTTAGTGTCCGTCGACGGCAGTGGACACTAAGGGTTCTATCAGACAGGAAGCGGTCACGCGTTCAAGCGTTCCGCGTTCGCGTTTTGCGTTCGAGCGCTCAGTTGCTCACCAATCACGAACGCCTATGTTCTGGTTGACCGACGCGGTCAGAATGCCTGCTGTCTTCAACTAAAAACTGAAAGCCAACTAGATAAACGGGTTACGTACAAAATCATAGCTAAATACTGTCCGCATGAATATAAACTATGAAAAGACAAAAATTAAATAACATTTAGTGCGAAATCAACCTTAATTTATAACAAATAAAGTTCTTTTTCCCGTTATTGCCTTGCGAGCTACACTCTCACGTGCAAGAGCTGACGTCTCATGTGCGCTCTTATTTACTGAGATGGATTTCTTGCGCCGACCCGACATCTAGTTGGTATTGTTGATCGAAGTTCTATGTAACGTAATGCAACACGAAGAACGCGAACGCGGAACGTTTGAACGCGTGACCGCTTCCTGTCTGATAGAACCCTTAACATCAGGTGGAATGTAAGTTCTTTGATCTTTTCAGTTTTATAAAGTTAAAATAATTCGTGATAATGAAAAAGATATATAGCACAGTTGATATTTTTAAATGTCTTAAATCCAATCTATTTTTGAGTGTTTTTTTTTAAATTCTAAAGTCAGAGACCATTTTTCTTTAAGGTCATCTTGTAGTAAAGCGTGTTAGCATAAACCACGTTCCTTGCAACTGTAGAGTGAAAAGCTCTAAAGGCCTGTGCTGACAGACGGCACGGCGTGGCAATGGCAAGGCACACTTCGGCATGCCGAAGAATCCTGTGGCATCCCGCGGCATCCCAAAAATGTCAAACGCGCTCGTGTATCGGGCGCTCGCGCAAGTCGCTGAGATCGCCGCCGCAACGGGCTACATTCAACCTTGTTTCAATTAGCATCACATTATGATTTCTTATATTTACGCGAACACTATACATTGACACAAACTACTTTTACGGATTTTATCGCGTTTATTTACGTTATTTTTAATACCCGACGTTTCGGGTGCTTTCCAGCACCCATGGTCACGGGGGACTGATGTGACTGACGTCCCGATGTCAAAGTTAACCCGGAGTACCTTCAGCTTTTTAATTATTGTATTTGGTCCGATCTACGCAGAATGAACTAACTGTGTTTTGAAGTCTCGCAGTGATATGCTTGGGTTTAGTTTTAATTTTATTAATTATAGGGTCCCAAGCAGGTGGCAGTACCCAGCTCTATTGAAATTAGGATGTTTTTTTTTAATTTCAATAGCCTCACGTATCATCCTTGGTAGGAATCGATGTTCTTTCGCGAGGATTTGTGGCCTATCAAATCTGATGTAATGGTTGGGGCCATCTAGGATATGATTGCAAAATGCAAACTGCATCACATTACTTTAACAACATAAAGCAAAAATAACGTGAAGATTATGATATAAGATACACGATGAAATGCGAATACGAGACGTTTCGGTCTATACATGTTGAAATAATGTCATCGCTAAGATCATTAAAATAACGTTGATATTGTATTTTCTACGAAAAAAAAAACCTTTGACACACCCCGCCGTGCCATGCCGAGCCGTATGTGGCACCGCAGGCCCTAAGTGGGCCGAATTAGAACATTAGAACATTTATTAGATATTAGAACAACTTCGTTGATGTCTCGGCGGGTATTAGGTACTAGCCGTAGCCGGCCCGGGACGAGCACAACCACAAGCGCTTGAACTGTTTGAATTTTATAAAAATTGAACATCACATGTTGAATTTTTATAAAATGATTTTGTGTTTGCTCAATAATTACATTTCAGTAGATTTATAGATATTATAGGCATACTGTGCAGTGGCAGTGTAGGAATATCCCACTATCTCATCGTGCGTGGATATCACTGCTACAGAAGGTAACAAAGCAGATGGCAGCAGTGTGTTTATCCTAATAATAACAACTAGAAATAAAAAGGCTGTGGTAGCCAACATGGCGACTATGGTGAATCTCCCCTTCATGAAGCCAATCTATGAAGTCTTAAGAAGAAACTGAACTTAGATTCAGCCGAACTTTGATAAGCCGTAATGAATGAATGTCCATTCATCATATTTTATCAAGCTTTCTATTTGCTATATTTGCAAATAAATCTACAGTGCCTCAAAAACATAACATTTCAAATAGATAAATTATTTAATTATAGCCCATAAATAAATTATACCTTCAACAGTAAAATTATAGTAAAATTATTAGGCATGGGATCACTCAATTCGTACCTTTCAATACAGTGGACTGAGTACCACTTAAATGAATGTTCGTTGATTTAGCCAAATATTCGGCCGAATACGAATATTCGGCCCATCTCAAATGAATGAAATTTATACGAGGTTCAAAAAAGTACTGCAACGTCACCATAAATTGTGCTAAGTAAAAAAAAATAAAACACCACGAGAAAAATTAATATAATTATATTCTCAAAAACGAATTACATTCGCAATGTTAAACATTTTAAAAAGCATGTACAAATATGCATGAATCGTCGTAATCCTTGAATCAGATCTGTTTTAGCTTACTTACATTTGATTATGAGTTATCAGATACCATAACATAATTTCTAGAATATTGACACATAAGTACCTACATAAAAATATTAAGTCAGTTTTGTGGAATGTATTACGCATGTAATATTTTAGCAAAGTATAAATTTCTAATAATGAAGAATTGAAATGCATTTAATTTGAATTTCGTTAGATATCTATAGGTATCATAGAAGTAACAATGTGAGTTGTTATTTCGAAGTGGTACTGAATTTATTAATATTAATTGTAGTGTCCACCACAAACAAACAGGTAAGGAAACCGCCGCCTTATAATTATACGTCGAGATCGGAGCAGGAATTGGGTACATTTAGGTGGTAGGACTTCTTTTTGGCTCTAACGGCCCCGGGCGGCAGTGACTCGTAGCTATGCCACTGTTAATATTATGTTCACTAAACCAAGCTTAGTTTTAACGTCGTTAGGAACATTTTCTACTACTAGTGTTAGTAGTTATGTTTAAAAGGATTCCCAAATACAGCTAAGTATTGTTTATATTACGAAAATTAATTTTATAGTTTTGCGGTTATTTGTTAAAATTACTGTTTTTTTCTGCTGGTCACCCTTATAATTACAACCATAATTTGTAATAAACAAACATCGATAACTGACGACATCTGCGTCATACATCCTATTTAGGAACGATTTTTCAAGCCTTTATTTGAAAAAATGGGACATTTTAACAAAATATTTTGATTTTAGAGCAAAACATAAAAATACTGGTAACAATATATTATATTCAGTTAATGAAAGCAATAAAGTTTCCGTTTTAGCTTGCATAGTCGACTGCTGTACCAAGTTCTGTTCACAAATTTAAGTCGGACCACTATAGGCTCCATTATACTATATCGAAAATAGTTTAAACTATTATAACATATCCGAAACGGAAACTGTCGAATTGTCAATGGGGTTAAACTTCATCTATCATAGACAATTCGTCAGTTTCCGTCGGTATTGCTTATTTGGCCATGGCCGTATTTATAATTATTAAAAAACAGTTATAATTTCATGTCTTAAACTAATATTATGAAAGTTGGCAATTCGTACACGTTATATAATATTAAAACAATGTAATGTCATAAGACATTTCTAATAATTACAAATAATACATGGCCATTTTCCCTAACAGTTAATATGCAATGACTAAAATTGACATGCAATGGCCATCTTGCCTATTAATTGATTGATGCAAAAAATTTTTAATCATAGGTGACCGCGATAATGAATGTTATCCTATACAGGGACAACCGTTGGCCATGGGCCATACTGATCAGTTGTGGCCACTGGTTATCACACAAGATTTGTAGCAGGTCGGTAAGCGGCCACTTTTGACTATTGGCCATTACCAAACGCCATACTGAACTTATTAACAGGTTACCGTCGTTTATTTGTGTTTGGCTTGGGTTTGTTGAATTGGAAGTTGGCGCATTTGGGTATATGGCGTTCGGCGGCCGCCTGGTTGAAACGTCGGTTACAGTGTGGACATTGCACGTAGTCTGGGTTTTCCGATGGTGGAGGAGGGGGCAGGTCGCTGAGTTTGCCTGGAGAACAATATTTAATATTTATATATCTGATACGAGAGTGCCAGTGCCAGTGCAGTTGCTCAGAGGATAAGCACCCGCCGTAAATTGCTTAGTATACGATAATTCCAGTTATATCCGTGTCGAAAAATTGTTAACTGTTCAATTAAGTGCTGGGCGGTAAATGAAAACTTTGTGAGAAAACTTCCATGGCTGCGAAATAAACCGAGCCTAAAATTTCTGGAGTAGCGCAGCAGACTATATTTGACTTTATTACGTGGTAGAGCCATGCTGCAGTTATATTAGTAGTATAGTTGTAGCACGAATGGGTCGGCTCGACCGGGGAGGGACCACGCTCTCACAGAATACCAGCGTGAAATAGTAGCTTAATGCTGCTGTGTTTCGTATGGTGAGTGTAAAGAACCGGGGACCCTTTTTACTGGAAACGAGGCATTCCATATTAGTCCTCACGGATGACAACGCATTTGCATTTTGATTCGTAATCGAGGATAGATGTAGATGTATATGGGCCACAGCAACCACTTACCATCAAGTGGACTGTGTGCTCGTTTGTCGTCCTATCCTATAAAAAAAAGACTAACAGATTAAAAAACCCTCACAGAGATGGAAAGGGGGCTATGGCCATTTGTGAGACGTATAAAGGTTGTAGGCCTTCCCAAAGATTGTGTTATAAGGGGAATATTTGTCATAGCTGCCACGCTTGGCAGGTTTATTTTCTATTTTTCAGTAAGAAGACGCTGCTGATATTTGGGGAAGCCTATGTTCATCAGTGGACTTTAATACGATATAATGATGATGATGATGGTATAGGTAGGTTGTAATCTGATAATCAATCCGTTGTACTTACTGTACGCCATATTGTGATGTAAGATCATACCACTTTATCCCGTAAATGTCGTAAGAGTAGACTGTAATCAATGCTTGGAACTCGGAATATATATCTTGTTTATTATAATCCCAACTATAATATATCTTGTGGGCTCTGATGGATGACTTTACATTGCATCCCGTACTGATAATGATAATGGAATACCTGCCCAGCGTGATTATGGCAAATCTTCCCTTAAAGAGTAGAGAGGGAAGGAAAGAAAATCCGGTACCACCCGGTATATTTATACTATATGGTATATATACGTATATACATCTATATAGTTTCTCGTAAACGGCTCAAACGATTGGGATGACATTTTGTAGTCAGATTATGTTGTTTTAATTTATCTGGATAGCTGTCATCCCTGAGAAGATTTCAAAAAATCTAACGCCGAGGAAAGTTCCCAGGTGCTAAATCATTATACAATACAATACGTCTTAGGGACCTTCAAAAAATGAGCTTATTGCTGCTCCTTTTTAATAGGCCGGCAACGCACCTGCAATTCCCGTGGTGTTGCAGTTCTTCATGGACGGCGGTCGACATTTACTATCAGGTGAGCCGCATGCTCGTTCAGCGTCTCGTCTATTTAAAAAAAACATGTAGAACTCACCACCAGCTTTTAGATGCGCCTGCACTTGTTTCGCGGCTCGGATAGCTTGTATGAACTCTTCGTGCTTCTGTCGCCAAGTGCTGTTCAGCTGCTTGCCCACTTTGTTGGAACTCTGCGTCGTGCTCTTGCGCAGTTTCCCGATAAAAGGCTCTGCTTCTGTTCCCTAATAAAAAAATATTTTTCCCAAATTAACAACACCTAGTACTTTTTGAAGCTTTCTGTCGTGTGATGGTGACTTAAGAGAATCAATTAACTCTTCGTTCCGCGGTAGTTTTTTAGAATAAGTGGATGCTGCGCCCATAGACATCTATATCTCTCTCCTCGATTGAGAATCAAAATGCAGATGCGTTGTCACCCGTGAGGACTATGATGGAATAACTCGCACCAGTCATTTTCATTTTTTATAATTTCCTGATTTAGCACTACTCCGACCTTTTTCATTACGTTCTGTTTTATGTTTCTTATATGTGGGCCGATCCCGGCGGCACTGCAATGCCGGGCCGACACGTGACGGGAGTGGAGCGAGCCCCGAACATCCCGTCGGTTTTCAAAAATCAGTTTAATATACTGGTCCCGCAGGGCGGGAACTTTCAGATATTAAGTTTCAAAAAAACAGATTTTTTAATCGAAAATACTGCCCACCAATGGAGGGGGTGTCAAAGCTGATAGAATCCTGTAATGTTTGCTTGTATTTATATTGTATTTAAATTTTGTTAACTTTAAATGAACAAAAGCTCTTAGTCATATAATCATGTTTGTCCTTAATTAAGAATAATTAAATTTAATTGATGGAAGTAAGAGAGGATTATTATAGACAAGGGAAAAAAATAATTATATCATCCAAATTAATGACTAAATTAATTAAAACATGAATTAATAAATTACTGAATAAATTAATGAATTTTTAATAAAACATAATAAATTAGTTAATTACTATTGTATTAATAAATAATATGATAGAAATTTTTTAAAATTATGAAATAAGTCAAAAAAAGGCTCAGCCAAAACGAGCATAAACGTAGTTTAACCTATAGGAACATAAGATTATAACTTAACGACATTATGTTCCGACCTAACATTGATTGATCGATCCAAGTCATGCTGCACTGTGTACTGTCGTATCCCACTTACGTGCTCCACATATATGTCCCGAGACCATCTAATTGTGTCACTTATCATAAACCTTTTCTCATCAAGCCTGCGTAGAAGCGACTAATGTTAAAGAAATCCAAAACTCTTTGGTTGTTTTCATCCCATCCCACCTAAGGAACCCACTATAAATGCGTTGACTCTGATCCGATATCCTCGTGCCATAAGTTGTTCTGCTAGGCAAATATACTTTGTGATCTTTTACATTCTAACAGCCCTGAGCGCTGCCGATCTGTTTTCGAACTGATCAGTCACATCCACAATTTTAATTTCTTTATTAATCTCATCTCTAACCACAATATCAGGTCTCAGCAACGCTGCTGTTCCATGTGTTCCCTTAACAGTTTGGTTAGTACTGATGAGTTCCGAGCATCTCAGTGCTTTAACGAGTCTGCTTTGAATATTATTGTGCCTTAGCTGTCGCACTGCAGAGTGTACCCCACAATGGTTCAATACGTGCGGGATGGTCTCCTGCTCCCGACCACATCTTCTACACCCTTTGCCGATATCTGCTTGTTCTTTTTTTATGGCATGCAGTGGCAAGACACCAAGCCGCGTACGGTGAACTAATCTTCAGTAACAGAAGCGAGTATTCCTTCCACTTCTGAGAAAATGATTTAAGAAACCAGTTGTATTTATGGCATGGAGCTTACTGGCATAGTATTGAACCAGCTGTAAACGCATTTTTTTAGATAAATTTTGTCTTAATGACAGAGTAATAATTTCTGCAACGCCGTTCCCGCACTGTAAGAAGAAGTCTCCCTTGCATGGTGAAGTATAAACGAGACAGGATAAAAGTGCCAACTGCATCCAATTTCTGCCATGTTGCCAGTAGGGATTGGTCAATATTATCGACATCCGCGATTAGTTTGTTCAATGCGCTCGTTGGAGTCTATCTAATGTCAAAGCCCGTTGGTATTCCGAGATGTTCATAGTAATCGTTCGGGTCCATTAATTTTATAGGTTCTTCCTGAATGTTGAAAACTGTGTCTTGTACTGCGCTCTCCAGTCACACTTCATATGCATTGTCGCGCATTTGGTGGAATTAAAGACAAGTCCAACCGATCGAACGCCCTTCTCAGCTGCATTAAGGAGAAGTCTCAATCCTGCTGGTGAGTCCGCAAGGATTGCGATGTCATCGGCGTAAGCCAGAGTTGTAATACGCTTATTCCTTATTTTGACGTCGATTGCTTGACACAGATGCAATCGACGTCACAAACACGTCTAAGCGGGCAATCCTGTTTCACCCCGGACTGCAGCTTGATTAGGTCAGTGAATCCCTCCAAGGTACGAACTTTAGTTCTCGTATCTTAGTAGAGCGAATCGATTAAGTTTCTTACTTTCGCTGGCATTCCGTGATGTTTCAGAGCCCTATGAATAGACGAGTGAAGGACAGAGTTAAATGCGCTGGCCAAGTCCAGCCAGGCGACAACGACCTCTCCTTTATCGCACTTGGCTTGCTCGATGGTCTCCTGAAGCACAAAGTTGTGCTCATAGCATCCCTCATACGAAAGAAATCCGTTATGCGAAGTGCTATATCTTCTGTTGGCGACTGCCCAGGTGTTGACTCTGTCTGCAACTATAGCGGCAAAGAGTTTGTGGCACGTGTCTATACCCCATCGCAATAGGTCGCCAATTGGATATATCACTCTCCGGTCCCTTCTTGTGCAGTAATATAAGCAGTCCTTCCAGCAACCAGGCACTACTTCGAGTCGCCACACTGCATTGAATAGTGCTGTCAATATAAAGGCTCCCGGGTCCGCCTTGCTAAGATCACCGTATGTTAATTCATGCGGTCTGGGAGAGGTACTAGATTTTGATTTTAACTTCCTTACTACTTCCTTCCTTTCGAAGACTTTAATCAATTCCAACTTGCTGAGACACGTGGGGTTATCATGGTTAAAGACATCGGGCCACACTTGATCTCTGTTTCGAGGAGCGGCCATTTCTGTGAAGTATTGCTCAATTTGGAAATTTCGCAGTACCTAGCAGGCCCGTTGAGCAGTTGTTGCACGGTTTTTTCCGATTTTTTAGATATTTTTCCTGAATATGGACTCACTCATTCGATTTAGAGCTCGCAAGGGTTGTCTGCTGTCTGTTCGATGTCGCTGTAATCGCCGTCCACTATCGTGTCCCTTATGCATGAGCCTACCTAAGAATGATATGGTTCTACGGGCAATCTCTTCCAATTTTTTGGGGCTGCTAACCGAGTCAATATCTTCCACATAGCGACTTTGTTCTGCTGTGGGACAACGTCGATTTCGAGGCCTGCGAGAGGAGTCTGTATTTGCTAGGCTGTCATTTGAATGCTCCACGTTTCTCTTTACCCGCGAATTCGACTGATTGGACACTAGAGAGATTTTATATTGAACCTAATTGTCTATTCACCCTGTCAGTAGAAGGCTCATCTAATGCCTGAGAGTTGCTATAATAATAATAATAATATAATAATAAAGTTTATTTATTAAGGTATCATCCAACATATGTTAAGTACATTTTGCGTCAAAGACAATGGATTAGAATGGATACACATACAAATTACAAATTAAACTCTATTATGAGTTAAAATATAGTACTTTAAAAAAATTCATCACCTATAGCGTCTGATGCATACCCTGCCAGTGTTTATAAAATATATTGTCAGGAGACACCTGAGCAACGACCTTAACTAATTCATTTGTTGAGTTACGTACAGTTTCCCAGAAACTGGCCGTTCTACAACGTAACACTGCGTAAAAGTCTGGGACGGCAGCCTCTGCGAACATTGTGGACGCACTGCAGTACCGCGGATGTTTCAAAAAAATATGAAAAGCATCATTATACAGTACTCTGAGGATGTTATACGATTTTTTGGTGTAATTTATCCAAAGTTGTCCGGTCTAAAAGCTAATATAGGCTTTAAACAGAGTAATCTTAACATCCTTAGAACACGATGCAAAGCGACGCGCCAGCATGTTAAAACGTATAGCTAGAGCTCTATGTCCACGCTCAATATCCAAATCGTCACTCAGGTTCTCCGACAACATATGACTGTGATGAAAATATTGTTACGAGCTTGAGGTTCGTGACAATAAAAATTGCCGATAAAATTACCTAAATTAACACTTTAATTTACTTTAAACAAATTAAAACTTAAAACACTAGTAATCAAACACACTAATTCACTTAATTCCGTTCCGAAGCTTCGCTTGTGTCGCCGAGTTCAACTCTGCCCCGATCGCATCTTGCAGCGCCTATTTATATAATTAGCAAAGAAGCGTCCCGAACATTCAAGTAAATGCGCGCCAGGCAACGAGTATTCGAGTGTAGATTTTCCAGAAACTTAGTTCTTCGGGTGGCGCTGTCGGTCGAAAGATTTGTGATGTCATTTACTGCAAAGCTCCCCTCGCTCTCGTTCCTGACACTAGATGGCGCTAGTTGACTTATTCATGCAACAATATGAATGTAGATGTTTATGGGCCTCAGCATCTACTTGCCATCAGATGGACTGTGTGCTCGTTTATCACCCTTATTTTATAAAAGATACATTAGTGTATAATGTGTTACGTGACGATAATGTCTTCCAGACTAAATTTCAGGTTGACGAAGGCCAGTCTTAACAGAGACTTGCCACTTGAGAAGGTCAGGATTATATTGCTTGACACAGGTACACTTTCTATCCATCTCCACTCTCATAATCGGACTGAACGGCAAGCAAACATGACTGGAAGAGAGAGATCAGGCGCAAGACTGACGATTTTATGTGCTTTCCAAGGCAAGGGGGTGAAACACTATCAACTTCTTCATACCGGGCTGCTACTGATAATTTATATACAGAAAAACTGAATAACTGAATTATAGGCTCGACCCGGGATTCGGAACTCGGAAGACTCGGAACCTTATGATCTCTCGTCGCGTTTATGACTATTAAACTAATGAAGCAGTGTGTACTTAATGTGCACAGATTACCCATCAATTTATTTATTTATCAAAAATCAATAAATCCCAAATTTATAAATCAACGTCCCAACCCTATCCCATCACTATGGTTCCGAGCATTTTAAGTTCAAACTTGAATTAACCAATCATAGCGCATTTGACACGTCTCCCGCAACTCGAAATTTGGTGAAATCGAAACAAAACAAATATTCCATGGTATCTATTAGGGGGTGATCTGTGTTAATGCGTGTACTTACAGCCAGGCGATGTTTGAGCACGTCGAACGGCTTCCGTTTCTTGGAATGTGACTTTTTGCAGATCTCCTGGTGTTTTGCGAGGCGGTCGGGGGCGAAGCGCCGGCCGCATATCGCGCACGGGGCTCCGTCGGTCCCGTTCGACGAGGCTGATGTCGCCGCCATAGATACGTTCGATCGCGTTTTGTTGCTTTGAGACGTCTTAAACAAAACAACCCATTATGAGTGTGTATTTTATATTATAATAACTTTGTTTATTAATTTATAACAAAACCCTTTACGTAAATTTTATTTTTAAAAGTTTAATTTTTTACCCTTTTGAGTGGACTTACGAATATCAAAGGCTCGAATGTCGTCTAAATGGTTATATTGAAAACTTCATACCGAGAGGCGGGTTAAATATCGACATAGCTTCAGGCCTCAGGCCAGGCAACCTTATCAGCGCCCCTCTAGCGGTTAATTACCATTACGCTCCATACTCCATACATTTCTATGCATTTATTTTATTTAAGTCGCTAGACGCCTCGCCGTTCGCACTTCGCGAATATTCGCTATGGCGAATGTCCCGTGGCCAGACTGTAACCAAATAGACGAATTGGTTTCGTTTAAAAGCAACCGCTTGCGCCCGTTTTTAACCTTGTGCCCCTAAGCACGTCCCAGTTTGTCTTAAGGGGATAGAGTAAGTCAGCTCAAATTCCAATTTCGTCCCCACTTGCCCGCGCGTCGTATGCTATGTACCGACATGTTTGTAATCACTAATACTGTAAGTAGAAAGGTCGTTAGATACTTATTTCATTAGGTTTATCATATTTATGCCTGTTTCTTAACGCCAAGCCAGTCGCTTCTTATTTTTATTACGGTTATTTCCCATTTTAATTTTACGTCGTCCTGTTGCTTAATGTATATTCTGATCGTAAGGCACACAACCTCCCCGTTCAAAGGCCGAAGCGAAGTGACCGTGCGGCAGGAATCACGCTTCAAAAGGCCGATAGTTTAGGTAATTTCTTTTTACAGTGAAAACAATGGTATTTTAAAAAAAGCAAATAACATAAGCACTGCTTTATAATTAGTTCAGTTAGTATGCAAAGTTTCATGATCTTATTTAAAGTATTTTATGAATAACAGCGGTTTATTGTTTATTTTGGAGGTAACTTTGGATTTTTTTTCTATCGAGAAAATTTTACGAAATCGTGTTTTTGTCTAACATAATCCTTAACATTAATCCTCAACTTTACCATATATTTATTTCAAAATTAATGCTGCAATATTTTCGGCATAACGAAGGATCTTGCTAAGCCATTTGAGATTATATTTCCCCTTAAGGATAATCCGTCTCTGTTCGTACCCTATTTGTCCGTCCATGGTGAAGCAATTTTTTCCCTAATTTCATTTGGGACGACACCTGAAGTATAACGTACTTTAAGAAAATAAACATTTATATCGGTCCACAATTGACGAAGAAAAAAAAATACACGGATTGAAATCCTTCTCACTATTTTGAAGTCGCCTAAAGATAATGATGTATCTTTTCGTACTTAATAAATAAATAAAAAAAACTAAAAACGTACCACTGGTGCTTTCTTAACGACCTGAAAAAAAAAGAGAAAATTATCAGAAGAAATTAAGCGAGTCGCTTCGCGCGGGCGTACGATAATATTTTATTGCGGAACCTACATCTAAAATACAACGAATTTTTTTTGATGGAACTTTCTAGAAATTCGTTCTTAGTGAGCGCCTACATTGTGAAATGATTAACTATACTAAATTTTTAGTCAATCGGTTGTGTAGTTTTAGAGAGCTCGTGATGAGTCAGTCAGTCAGTGATATTTCGATACACAACACACACACACACACACACACACACACACACACACACACACACACACACACACACACACCCCCAACCCCCCCCCCAACCCCCCCCCCCAAAAAAAAGCCCCCCCCACACACAAAACAAAAACACAAAACACACCAATATATATATATATATATATATATATATATATATATACAAACCCCCCCAACCCCCCCCCAAAAAGCCCGGCCAAAAAATAATGTCCTCCAGACCGAATTTGATTGAGTACAGGACAGGATTATAGTGCCCAAGTGTATGTGCAACGCACAGGTGCACTCTCTATTCCCTCACTCTCATAATCCGATGGGACGGTAACCGACACGACCGGAGAGAGATCAGGCGCAGGACCAACGGCTTTACGTGCTTTCCAAGGCACGGGGGTGAGACACCGCCAACTTCCTGACTCCGGGCAGCTACTGAGAATTTATTGACAGAAACAGAAACTCAATATAATTGATTTTTTTGGCCCAACCCGGGATTTGAACCCAGGGCCTCATGATCAGCAATCGCACTACTACTACAACCACTAGACCAACGAGGCAGTCAATATATATATATATGTGTGTTGATGTGTTGTGTGTACCTTCGCGAAAAACCCGGGTTGTATTCTTGCTGGCATCTATGAAAATGTTATTTGCAATTTGAAGTGCTGACATACCCTAAAGTTTAAAATATTAACTACTAAATAGTACTGCTCATCTCCTGGGTTGTTTCTCTCTGTCGCCTGTTACGACACCCCGCAGGACGATATTATTATACATAATGTTTTAATAAACACTGATTTCATCTGTGTGCATTTCTTTCACCAAACCCGCTATAAGATACATTGTCAAAATTGGGAATACCTCAAGGAATGACGTTAGACTGCAGTCGTATCAACCAGTGAAAAAAGGTCTAAGTTGGCAAGCACATTAAGGACCGAGGCACATTGTTTATAACGTTATTATAATTGGTGTTGACTGTTACTAATATCTTTGTTTTAAGTGATAATTGATGACCTGATATTTTTTACGTTGTAGAGCCACACTGCAGCTATGATTGTAGCACGCCACGTATAGGTCGGCTCGACCGGGGAAGGACCACGCTCTCACAGAATAACGTGTTTACTGGCAACGAGGCATTCCATCTTAGTCGTCAGGGGCGCCACTTAAGCCGTGGTAACTGAGCAATTATGGCAGGTGTAAACTTGCTGTAATACGATCTTTGGAAAAAATAAAATAAAATATTTATATAGGTACCTATTTATGTCAATTCATTCAAACTATATAAATATACAAACAATTATACATAAACATACATATAATATACATAAATATATACACATGTAACCTATCATATATACATACATACCATATTATATAACTCACATAATATGAAACCATTCATATCATGAAATTATATCTTGTTTCAAAAGGTGTTCAAGAAATAATTTCTTTAACTAGCATTTGCTTGGAGCTTTTAGCATGTCTTCCGGTAAGGAATTCCAGAGAACAGTAGCCTAAACAATGAAGGATTTCCTGGAGAGTCCAGTGAAGTAAGTTGGAAACTAATTTTATGATCAGATCGATGTTCACATATGTCATAATGAAACAATAAATTACTTACAGTGTTAGAGCTTCGTTGCATGGCTGTCCGCGTTTTAGGGATCTCCGGCACCTGGACAATACATTTCATCATTTAATAAATCTTTTTTAATATATGTATCCCGAGTGTTTTTAAACGACTGCATTACAGAAATTTTGATATTTGACAGCACTGACAGTTAACTACGCCATTTGAATTGTTACTTTTTACAGTTATTTATAGATAACAAAATTTTTAAAGCAGTTTTACCAACTTAATACATATCTATATCCTGTCGTCGTTTACAAAAAGTTCGCATGATATTGTTTTCAAAATAAGGGCATATCTGTATATAAATTTCAAAACATGGACATTTCCTTTAATAAATGAATAACTCTGCAATTGGTATTTGATTTTTAAAACATGTACCAAGCAATACATACTCGTACTATCTGAAGCACTCTAGGAAAGGACTGCGTCGAGCGGTAGAAGTAGTGTTTCATGTGATGTGATGAACAATACGAGTAAATATGTATTTTTGCTGTGAGAATTTGAAGTAGAAAATAAAAACCTACGGGTATTTGGAACGTTGAAATTAAACCTATTATTATACTCATTTATATACTAATTTATTCTGTGCTCATATTGAGGAATATTTTAAAGTAATATATTTAGTAACGGCACCGAAAAAATGTGCCAAGGACAATAAATAAAGTAAAAAATAGGCGAAGTACCAAGACGTCTCAATCTCCGGCAAGAGTACTCTCTTTAGGCGCTGTCCTATTGCCATCGCTCGCACGATGATGCGATGCGATTTCATCGTCCGATGAATCCGCACGCGCGATTTCTTCCGTCGCATCGCATGATCGCACGACGTTCAATATGACATTCCGCAGATATGAGTATGTTCAAACGCACGGTCGCACGATCATTGTCGTCGGACGCAACGCATGATCGCGCGAGCGATGGCAATAGGACAGCGCCTTAGTCTGTGCTGGCGAATGTTGCTCGTAGGCACTTACGACGTTGTTTAATTTGTTGCAATTATGTCCCGAGGGGGTCGCAAGATGCGACAGAGGGAAATAAGCGAGCAGCATCTTGCACACCTTATAAACATGGTAACAATGGCGAATATCACCGTTATGAGGCAATCTAAGGAGGATGTTCAGCTGTAAACTATGATAAGCTGAAATGGTAACAAACGATCTTGAGTTTGCTATTGCTCTGGCCATTGTCCCTGATCGATTAACTATGGTTGCAACATCTGGAGAGTTTGCACGATTTATTGATGTTTATTATTTCTTTTATTTGCAATAATACTGCCGTGGTAGCACAGGAATCAGGGGCCAAGCATGAGCTGTAAATTTCTTAGTATGCGAGCAAACCGTGATAGCCGTTAGATCCGATAGATAGATAACCGTATATATTATGGTTCTAGCACGAAGGGGTCGGCTCGACCGGGGAAGGACCACGCTCTCACAGAATACCAGCGCAAAATAGCTGCTGTGTTTCGTATGGAGCGCACCGCACGTTTCGAACCAAGCAGCGCACCGTGTGCTAAATACTGTGCTGTTATATTATATATTAGCCTCTTTTATATCAGTCGTTCAAAAAACGTTATTTAGACTTCGGTTGTCTGGTGGGTACATATCATTTTGCAGCAGATGGACGCTAGTACCATAAGCGCTAATTGAAATTAAAGACTTAACGGTCTTTTAGGGAGTTCCATGTCCAGAAATGGATTATATTAAGCTGGATAATGATTAAAAATATTCCATATTCCTACATGATGGTTTTGGAAATTCGTTTTATTTACTATTTTATCAACAAACAGGTTCCTCTCTAGCAAACATGACTTTAGGAATGATGAAAAGTAACGTGAACTCGACTTTGGATAAGTCTCGAAGGGTCCCTATGTTTGAGGGCTGTTAATATTTTAAAATAAAATTAACATTGGCAGTATATCTATTCCGTTCCGATCTATATATATATATATATATATATATATATATATATATATATATATGTATATATATATATATATATATATATATATATATATATACACCCTCAGACACCCCAATTAGTATATTATGTTATAATCATAATACATACACTGAATTTTTAGTTAAACATTTTTATGCACTGATTATTTATCAAATTAGTTGTACTAATTCCAGAAGAATGTTGTGGTCACAGTACAAATCCACGAACTCAAAGACTTTAACGTTCTCGAAATAAAGTTCATTTTTCTTTATTTTTATTGAATGACAGAATTAGTAATAATACAAATAAAACTGCACTCTCAAAAGTCTTATTGCCTTAAGTTACGGTCCATTTCAGTTTGTTTTGACTGTACAGATTTAGTGTGACTGTAATTTACATAGTTATAATAATTTTTGGGATAAAGAATTACCTATATTAAAAATGATAGGAATCAATTCAGTAAACGATTCTGAACAAACTACTTTCTCAAAGTGCGTTAATTATGTTACATGTTGTATATATATATATATATATATATATATATATATATATATATATATATATATATATATATATATATATATATATACTAGCTTGCCAGGCAGACGTTGTTCTGCCCTTTTCAATGACCCTTTGTTATGTCCTATTAAAATCCTTAAATTCGCAAAAAAAATGTGGCTCACTCACGGGTAAAAAAAACTATCCTATCTCTCAAGTTGGACCAAACTGCACACGGTGTGCAAATTAAATTAAAATCGGTTAAATAGTTTAGAAGTCCACAGCGGACAAACAACGTGACACGTCATTTATATATATATAAATATTAAAGACAACCTTGTAGATTATTGTTTAAATCATTAACATCATCGTCACGGCTACCAGATTCGGATTCGGCTCGGAGAAAATGATGTGGCCTTACGTAGTAGAACCACGCGTATTATGGCTGCATTACGAATGTGTTGGCACAACCGGGGAAGGACCAGAACTATGTCTGAACTGTGTAAGTATGAGTGACAAACGAGCGCAAAATCTAAATGATGGTACGTGGTACGTGTCGATTAAGAAAATTCGTTGGTATTCGTAACGAATAAGATGAAAATTATTAATAAATATAGTCTCTATGGTTCTCGCTACACACCATACGAAACACAGTATTATGTTTCTATTACAGTTACACGTTGGTATTCTGTGCACACGTGTTCCGTCCCCAATCGAGTCGATCCATTCGTCCGCAGCACGTATGTGTTGTACGCAGTACAAATGTAGCAACAACAAAACTTGGCAAAAAATAACAAAACTTACCCTTGCGAGGGGATCGAGACCATAGAATACTGTTTATGTATGTAATTATAGTATTCTATAGTCGAGACTCGATCACCAGTTTGTGTTATTTTTGGTTTGAATTACCGCCATAGGTTAAGTCGTGAGTTCATATTCGCAATTCGACTACTAACGTGAACTACTCGATTATTACAAAAATATGCTTTCTTTGCAGTGGTAAAGGGGAATATTAGCAATGTTAATAGGATTATTAATCTAGTCTATTAAAAAGAAACCGAGTTTGTTGTAAGGAGTTTTGAAATCCTATTCGGTATAATAATGGAGCGGCTGTTTCTTAATAATTAAGTTTTATTAATGTGTTTCCTGCTACTTCTTCCCAGGAAGAATGAGGGTTTTATTTTTACCGTGGTAAAATAATAAAATAAAATATATAACTTTTTTTAAATTTATTACCTACAAAAATCAACAATTAATAATACACATTAAACACAGCGCAAACCACTGAGGTTCAGTTGCTGTGCTTGAGTTCGCTATGCTTAAAAAAAAAGAAAAAAAAAAACGTAAAGTACTTATTCATAAAACTATTCAATCTTTGCTATCCAAAGAACTCACTAGAAACATCTTTAGTTGGTTTTTTAAATTTTTTTCATTAATAGAGTTCCTAACCTCAGGATCCAATTTATTTATAATTCTTGGAATTAAGTATACAGCAGTGCGTCTGCCGTAAGTGTTCCGCGCTACTGTCGTGACCAACTTACCGCAAGTGATCGCCCAAGTTCATATACTTATTATTTTCCACTTTTATTTTAATAGAATTATTAAAAAATTCTTCCTTAAGTAGCGAAGTGTCTACAGACATTCAGAGCAAAAGAGGTGCAGCAACCGATAATGGAACCTTTTACTATAGTAAATAAATAAGAAATAAAATAATAAATAAAATCTTACTGAGTTTTCGCTGGGGACTCGCCTCGTTGGAGCAACTGATGATTGCTGCGACCTTGATTTGGTTGGACTACTCGCTCGCTTCTGAATGGGATTCCTAAAAGGGAAAATGTTTACATTGTAAGAAATCTTATGTAAATAATATTTCGTTGCTGATAATCTATGTTACACGCACGAAGTGGATGGAAAATCATTTGAAAAACAAAATACTGGTTCTATAAAAGACGACGACTTTAAATTTAAATCAAGGCTACTAGCTGAACGAATAATTTGTAATAGGGACGGATTTTAAACATACTTTTTTAAATAAAATTGATTAATAATGTAGAAAAACAATAATATAAAGGTTCTAAGGAAATAAAATCGCCCTACATAGAGTGACCGACAAGTCATACAGTCACCATTTTACACAAATGACATACGAGGTAAACTGTAACTAAATAAAATATCAACCCCTGTACGTATACATTGGTTGGTATTTTATTTAGTTAATGATTTTTTACGTTTACACGAATACTACACATTGAATAAAACTATTATTATGGATTTCATCGCACCCCATGTTTTATTAATTTCAATAGCCTCGCAAATCAACCTTGGTAGGAATCGATGTTACCATCTGCTTGGGATCCCATAATTAATAAAATTAAATCCAAGTCGAGCGTAGGTAAAACTTCAAGGTACTCTAAGCTGAGCCGTGGTAGCTCAGATGGTTAGCGCTCGCTGTTAATTTCACAATACGCGAGCAAACCGAGTTCGATCCCCGCCGGCACCAATGAAATTGTTAATTGCAATTTTAAGTGCTGATTTACCACGTGCTCGTCGGTGAAGGAAAACATCATGAGGAAACCTGAATGTCTGAAAAATAAGAAAAAAATTATTTCGAAGACATGTGAAGTCCGCTAACACGCATTGGGGCAGCGCGGCGGACTATTCCTTGCCCTAAAACCCTCTCAGAAATGAGAGGAGGCCTGTGCCCAGCAGTGGGACGTATATAGGCTGTAACTTTACTTTACTTTACTACTCTAAGCTCGTTCTGCGTAGATCGGGCTACAAAAGAAATTAATATTCAAAAGCTGAAGGTAACCTATGCTAACTGTGACACCAGAACTTCAAACTCCTCAGTCCCCCCCCTCTCTGCATGTGAAAGGCTGGGAATTAATAAGCTAAAATTACACGTGATAAAATCCGTATGTTTTATTAAATAATATTTAAAAAAACAACAGATCGACGTGGCTATATTTCAATTCAATTACCTCTGGACAATTTTTTTCACCTCTGCTTTAGGCTCCGGGGATCTCGGAGTGGGTATGGGCGCCAACGCTTCTGGGAATGTCTCATTTTCCAGTAAATAGTTGTTCTCTGCTTTGTCTACTTCGTCAGAGGGATTTACATCGCCGTTATGACTCTGCAAAAAATATGTTATTTAATAGTTATGTTTGCTCTTGTTCCTGTTCTAATCCCAAGTTGTCTGGAGTCGACATAGCATATGTTCATTTTTCATTCTCCTCATCTCGCCGTCATTCGTCCCGTCATCCGCCGTTCAGCCGCCATCTCCTCACTCACTCTTTTATTTCGCATATCATCCCTGACACAGTCCATATATCTTTTTTAATCTTCCCTTCACTCTTATATTCATCTACTTTCATCTTTAACAGTTTTGCTTGTGACGGAAAATTACTTATTTGCAAGGCACAAGTGGATGTTTTAGAGAAGATCTACGGGAGCATTACGTACATATAGTAGAGCTATGCTGCAGTTATATTAGTAGTATAGTTGTAGCACGAATGGATCGGCTCGACCGGGGAAGGACCACGCTCTCACAGAATACCAGCGTAAAATAGTTGCTTAATGAAAGAGAACCGGGGATACTTTTTACTGGAAACGAGGCATTCTTAGCCCTCACGGGTGACAACGCATCCGCATTTTGATTCGTAATCGAGGATAAATGTAGATATCTATGGGCCGCAGCAGCCACTTACCATCAGGTGGACTGTGTGCTCGTTTGTCACCTTAGCCTAAAAAAATAACATTTGATTTGCAACTGCGTGCACTTTAGCCATTTGCATTACTGCCAACAATTTTACGTACATATGTGTATGTAAATGAATGTCATTTACTTGTAAACTTGCAATAAATTGGACATAGTATTAGTGTCAGTCGAAATATACGTAGTATTCTATCAATCTTCATTGGCCTAAATGTCTGTCCGATGTAGGTACATATCACAGAATTTGGATCATAATCCTAGAATTTTAATCTTAGCATAGTATTAAAGTCATAAACAAATCCATTTTTTCGATCAAAGTATTGGATCTGTAGAGTTATTCGCTAACTTTGTTGATAACAAAACGATTCAGTAATTTTGTAGTACATTACGTCGTATAATTTATAGGCGTTGTAGCTCTCATAGGATAGCTTTATAAAATACGCAATGTACTACAACATTAGGTACCTAAGATTTTGATATAAACTTAGCGAATAGGCCTGCTTTTCAGATTACGATGAAATCAAGTCTCTATTTAGTCATATTCTAGCCTTTGAGTCCTAATTTCATCAAAATCCAGCGAATTAGTACGTATATAATTTGCCAAACAGAATACGATAGGACTCACCGATTTGGCGACAGAATTCATATCGTATTCGTGGTTGTGGTTTAAGTCACCCGCAGCGTTCACTATGTTCTCGGTTTTTTGTACCTGCAGAGGAAGAGAGGAAATACATCATGTAATAATTAGTAAAATAAATAAAAAATAAAGATTTGTTTCCACAGAAATTGGATTAACTGACGTTAAAAACAGTTGAAATATGGTGAAAACGGAATAACCGAGATAGGGAGAGTTACTAGAGTAGAATATGACAAGTATTTTACAAATAATTCTAGTAACGCTATGAAGTTAAGTCTTTCCGTTCGCTCCAATTAAGCTAAAGATGCTTGTGCTAGGAACGGTTTACACTCCCTCTCCCGTATGGGTACTGGCCTAAGGACACTTTTACTTTAATATAGAGTTAATATGTACCTTGTCTCCTTTGTGTATTAAGATGGAATGCTTTGGTAGCTTAAATGGATGTAGAAATCTATGGGCCACAGTGTCCACTTACCATCAGGTGGACTGTGTGCTCGTTGGTCACTTCTATTCAAATAAAAGGTAAAAAAAATACGTGTGGCACTCGGTGACTGCCGCGGTAAAACTATTGCATAGCATTTTTTATCAACTTATGCAATTATAATTATTTATTTATTTTATTTATGCAGTTAAGTCTTTGATATTAAATCAAGTTACACTTTTTGAGCGTGGTGACCGATAAGAAAACAATTTTTTTCTCTTATTGAATAAATGAGAAGTTAATATTGTTTAAAATATTTTTAATATCTTACAATACATGTAGGTTATTCAGGAATTTTTATTATTGAGTTAGCAGCTAGTGTACACGCATACGTCTAGTCGCACGCACACAAACACCGTGCCGAACTCTGCCGAGTGCCGAAGTCTGCCGAACTGAAACGACGTTAGACGATGCACGGCTTTCAATGCCACACCTCCGTGCCCGTCGGAGTGGGGAGCGTGAGGTTTTTTTTCGTTACGGAATTTCTGGATTCGGTCCAGTTTATACAAAGGTAATCTGTGGGTCCCCGCGCTCAAGGCCCGCGATAGAAGCTATGCAATAGCTTAAAAACATACAAGAAAATCGTAACAAAAGATGAAAAGAAGTAATTTTCACGGGAAACAATACTGTACTGTTTACTATTGAAATTTACTTACAATTTGTTTCTTTACACTATGCGTGCTGCTGGTGACATGTGTTTTCATCGCCTTCTTTTCGACGGTGACTCGCGAGTTGGTGGTGGTCTTTGAATGCCCATTGGGCAGTGGATTCCTTGGCTTCGCCCGCTCTGTATTGTGTATCGGCTGGAGGGGATAGCTCTTATCAATACCGGCTTTAGTTCTGCGCTCCTCGAACATTTGCCGTACCTGGATAAATAAATAAAAAGTTTAGTGTACTCACTGGTATTCCATCTGGCAACACTCAAATTGTCAAGATAAGTGCAGTTTTGAACGTTGATGAACTAAAGGTCGGAGGTGAAGAAAAATATTATGAGGATGTCCATCTTTCGAGGATATGTTAAGTTCGTATTTGTGTGCGGTAGACTTTTCACTGTCCTAAAAACAGAGCTATTAGGGTAACAAGCCGTCAGGAATTACATTTAAAATCTTTAGAGTAGTCTTTAGTCAACGTTGTTTTAAGTCTAAGTTATTTTAAGATACAGTTTCTAACTTTTTGTATTGATTAAAACTACTTTTACGGATTTTATCGCGTTTAATTTTAATTATTTTTATTTTTAATTCCTGCCGTTTCGGGTGCTTTCCAGCTCACGGGGAACTGAGGTGACTGACGTCCCGATGTCATTGTTAAACCCGGAGTGCCTTCAGCTTTTTTAATTATTATTTAATATATTATACAGGGTGGGGCAGCATAACTTCCTTATTTGTAATGCGCGCCATTCGGTCAGGTGACATCGTAGTGGAGCGCTAGTGGTCTCGTTCGAGAGGGGGGGGCTATAAAGTTTAGTCGAGACAGCTCAGTCACCATAATGCGTTGGAACAGTGAGGAGCGTGCGTTTGCTGTTGAGGCTTACTTTTCGCGCGGATGTTCTGTGATTGCAACTCAGCGCGCCTTTCGAAATCGCTTTAATTTAGCCCCGTTGGCCCCTGTTCCAGACCGAAAATCAATTGTTATGGGGGTCACTACGTTTAGACAAACTGCAAGTGTGACAAAACGAAGAACTGGAGTCCCTCGGCCCATTAGATCACCTGAGAACATTGAGGCAGTCAGAGCTTCAATGTTGCGATCACCACGGCGTTCTGCGCGCAAACATGCATCTGCCCTTGGACTTTCCAGTCGTTCTGTGCGGAGAATTCTCCATGAAGACTTACATTTCCATCCATACAAGATGGCGACTGTACAGGAACTGTCAAAACGTGACTACGATTCTCGCAGGAACGCATGTGAGATTCTTCTGGATGTCGTTCCTGAGGACGCTATTGTTTTTTTTAGTGATGAAGCACATTTTCACTTGTGTGGATCCGTGAACAAACAAAACATGCGCTACTGGGCTGACACCAATCCTCGAGAATTGCATGAAAGGCCTTTGCATTCACCTAAGGTCACAGTGTGGTGTGCAATTTCCTCAGCTGCAATTATTGGTCCCTGGTTCTTTGAGGAAAATGAAGTCACAGTAACAGTGAATTCGGGCCGGTATGTAAACATGTTACAGGAATTCTTTTTACCCCGGCTGAATGCGTTGGACTTGGGAGACATTTGGTTCCAACAAGACGGTGCAACGGCACACACTGCAAGAGCATCGATGGCTGTTTTGAGAGAACACTTCCCAGAACGCCTTATCTCAATCAGGGGCGATTTGCAGTGGCCGGCCCGATCTCCCGATTTGTCCCCTTGTGACTTTTTTTCTATGGGATTTTTTGAAATCCCGTGTTTATGTGAACCGTCCAAGGACCCTACAAGATTTAAAGAACAACATCCAGGAAGAAATTGCCAACATAACGCCTGCTCTGCTTCAAAGAGTTATGACAAACACCAGAAATCGGTATACTCAATGTATAGAGAATAAGGGACGTCATCTACCTGATTTGATCTTCAAAACTAAATAAAACAAAACTTTAAGTATGTACTTACATTGTAAAAACCAAATAAAATTTTTCCGATTCATACAATGTGTTTTATTAGGTTTTAAAAAAAGGAAGTTATGCTGCCCCACCCTGTACCTTTAAACGAGCAATTCCTGTATATTATATATATATATATATATATATATATATATATATATATATATATATATATATATATATATATAATCGGAATCTCGGAAACGGCTCCAACGATTTTCATAAAATTTAGTGTCCAGGTAGTTTCGGGGGGCAATAAATCGATCTAGCTAGGATTTATTTTTAGAAAATTTCCCTATGTCTACACGGACACACGGGACATACGGACGGTTTTTTTATTGCCTGAAAACACTTTCAGGCAATAAAAAACCGCTACAGCATAAGAAGGTAAATTTTGACAGATTACCAACGGTCGTAATAGCTCAGGTGGGATGTCGGTCGGGCCTGAAATCGGAGTTCCGTGGTTCGCGTCCCGTCTTTTTGTTTTTTCCTTTTTCTTTCAAATTCCCTTCTTTTGTGAGAAAATCTATTATTTCGAGCCCTTTTTTTAGTAATTTTTAAAAATATGAAAAATTTTAATTAAACTAATTGCACTCATGATTTTCATTCAAATAACCAGTTCAGTTTTTTCTTATTGGTTGCTTATATTATGTCAATAAGATCAAAAAATATTATTCATATAATTTGGATCCAAATGTAACTTAAAAAAAAAACCGAGCAAAGCTCGGTCATCCGGGTACTTATTGTTTATGATTCGATCTATGCAAAATTAACTGACTATGTCATGAGGTCTTGCAGTGGTATGCTTGGGTTTAGTTTTAATTTTATTGATTATAGGGTCCCAAGCAGGTGGTAGTACCCAGCCTCCTTCTTTATTGAAATTAGGATGTTTTTTAATTTTAATAGCCTCACGTATCATTCTTGGTAGGAACCCGTGTTCTTTCGCGAGGATTTGTGGTGTGTGGTAGAGGTTGTGAATTTGATAGACCATAAGGGAAATTGAAAATAAAAATAATTTAAATAAAATTAAACGCGATAAAATCCGTAAAAGTAGTTTTAATCAATGTGTAGTGTTCGCGTAAATAAAAGAAATCATTAACTTTTTGTATATCAAATATAGCATTTACGAGGTTATTATTTGTAAAAATACTGACATTGACAATTTGATCTTTTATAATTAAAGAAATATTTTTGCTGCCTTGAGACATTATTAAAAACTAGATTTCCGCACGGGCTTCACCTGGATAAAATCTATTAATTTGGCGTTATTTTAAACAAAGATAATAAAAGACCATAGAGTTTATCAATTTATCGTTTTTTTAAATCTTTAAGATTTTTAGATAAATGGCCTATTCGAATTTTACGCCGTAGTCAATCTTTATTAAAACATAATAGTATATAGCATACTTATAAAATTATAGAAAAAGAATATGTTTATTTACCTTCCCTGGATGGTGGGTATGCGACTGTGAGGTCGGGCTGGTCGCGTTTGCGTTGCTGGGCGAGAGCCGGACCTTGTCAAGCGCGCGCGCCTGCTGTGCTTCATACAACGAAGCGATCTTCAGCTCCCTTTCTTGAAGCTGCTTCTGTTGGAACCGAGCCTGGAGACAGATGAAGATATTCCTGTTAACGCTAATTTAGGGACTGTTGGTGACTGTGACGGCAAATCGAACGATTACCTTAAACTTTTAAAACTTTGAAAAGTATTAGGTAGCTTTCGTCAACTATGACATCAGGACGTCAAACACCTCTATCCTTCCCGTGACCATGGGTGTAAAGTGCCCGAAACGTCGAGAATTTAAACAAAAGTTAAAATTGAATGCGATAAAATCCGTAAACTTAGTTTTATTCCATTCCAATTCATTCCATTCCAAGTATTCGCGTAAATATACGAAATCATTAAAATCATTAGGTTTTCGTCCTTTCATTATTCATTCCTTTGCCTCCAGCAACCAGTTATTATGGTATACGTGCAAAGCAAAGATTATTTATTCATCCCATTTTATTTATGTTATAAGGACACGTACAGAGAAATACAAACGTTACCACGACGTTGGAAAAGACATTTTACACACAATTTGCAGCATGGAAAAACACCGAGGCCAGGAACAATAGGCAATATATTTGTTCACCTGCTAAGGTAACAGTGTTCTGTGGTTGTCCAGTGGGAATCAAACTGGCAAACACTTTTAACCACTACACCACCAAATCTCCGAGCTTTTGTCACGATTCGCAATACCTATAATATTTAAAAAAACATACAGTATCTTTCTATTCTTATATTTAAAACGTAATGTGGAACAGACTACATGTGAACATAACGAGATTAAATCTTATGTCAAAACTCAAAAAGCTATTTGATAAAACCCAAGAATATTTTGTTAGGCGGTTTGCTTATTATAAGGTAAAATTGAAATTATTGGTATACTATTAAAGTATACTTTAATAGGGACTAAAATAACATAAATCAAAAGCAGTATATTTTAATATTACAGGGAACACTAAAATCATTATAGTTATTTTTAAGTGACTATTATAACATTTAACATCCACATCCGCGTACGGTGTACCATCCATCCACCCGATATCGTCCCGTGGGTGTCGTAAGAGGCGGCGGAGGGAAATTGAACCAAGCTCGTAGTAGTGTCTTCCGAATAATAACTAAAAAAATAAAAAAAAATCGCGGTTACCAATCCGCATGCCATGCGTGGTAACTATTATGACATATTCCTTCTATGATATAATCTACCGGGGGAAGCCTACGTACTGCAATGGACTTTAATAGGCTGTTTGTACTATTACAAATAAACACTATAATATAATTTAATACAATAAATAATAAACGTCAATAAATCTTGAACTCTAGACAACTGAACAGCAACACTTGCCAGAGATGAGATCTTGGTGTTTCGCTTTGTTTTTTACTTTCGTTCGCTTTTTTTGTTATTTTTTTCTGTGTCTTATTTATTTAACCTAAAAATATTCCTCAGTATGTATGAGAAATGACAGGTTAGATGGATGCCAATGACTTACAACCTGTAATAATAGAAACAGAAACTTTTCTATATATATATATATATATATATATATATATATATATATATATATATATATATATATATATATATATATATATATATATATATATTCAATGTAGATCAATTCTTTCATTTACCACTGGTTCGCAAAAAAAACTTCTGTCCTGGGAAGAACCAGCAAGAAACGCAGCGAGACTATTTTTTTTCCAATAATAGCTTACAATCATGTTTACAATTAACAAAACAAAACAAATTAGAAATAGCTTGGTAGCGATCATCCTTCCTAGGGGTTATTATCTCCATAAATTCTTTAATATTATAATAACCCTTTTTATACAAACTTAGTTTAATAACATTTTTGACTTTGTGTATGACAAATTTTGTATATTTTCTGGGATTTTGTTGTAAAAGCGTATACATCGCCCCAATAATGAATTACTGACTCGGTGGAGTCGAAGTAACAATGTGGAATAAAAGTAAAAACAATTTGCTGGAATGAAATTAACCACAAATTGCAAATCATTTGCGGTATTTATCAATCAGCAATGCAACTACTCTCTACGAGTTTTCTATTTCCATAATGATTTTCTAAATAATATGAAAAATAATTAATTTATGTTTTGTGTTAGAGTTTTGATTTTCTTAATTCATTTAAGTTTTCATCCAAATTACTTTTTAATGCATTAAGCGAATTAAACACAATTTTAGAATATAGAGAGAGCCTGGAAAAGCTACTCACTTTCTGGCTTAATCCGGTATTCGGAGACAATATCGAGTTTAAGCTCAAACTTCTCAATGTTCAAATTTGAGTCTAAGGTTGATATTCAGAGAAAATTTTGAGTTTTAACCCCAATTCCTCATCAACATTTGTGGAGCTTAGAATGGACTAGATTTTTTTTTGAAATTATGGAGTTTGAGTCCAAACTCAACAACTCTTGTCTCTGAACAACTAGGCCTAGGCATCTACCCCATACCACAACCAAACTACTACTAACTAGGCATGTCGATCTGAGATCGATTAATCGAAGAATCGATTTTTTGTGTATGACGTTATATTTGTCTTTTATTTTGTCCATGTTCATCTTAAGACCTATCCGTTGGGAGACACTATTGAGGTCATTGAACATAGTGTTTAGGTCCTCCAGCGATGCTGCCATAAGGACTATATCGCCAGCAAATCGAAGGTGAGTGATGTACTCGCCATTGTTGTTAACACCGTACCCTTTCCAGTCCGGTTTCGGGGATATTACATCACCCTGTCTTACACCTCTCTGCAGTTAGATAGGTTTCGTACTCTGGTTCTGATAGCCAGCGTAGCCCCACTGTACAAACACTTCGACTCTTCGATATACCGACAGTCAACTGGGCACCGCTAAAGGGACTGCAGCATCGCTTAAATTTCGATGGAATTAAAGGCTTTTCCATAGTCCACATACGTCAGGCAAAGTGGTAAATTGTACTCTTCGGTCTTCTGTACAATCTGCCGCAGGGTATGCATGCATGTGGTCCATGGTACTGAAGCCTTTTCGGAAACCGTGTGCGCAGGAATTGCACGCTTTAATTCCTCCCTCTCCTTTCCATCATCAGACGACCAGGCGGTCGGCGGGTCTTCACCTCTTTGTTGTCGATATTCCACGCATTGGAACCAAACGGTTTACTTCGACTTATTTAAAGCGTACAGCAAAGGAGTGTAATAATTTGCCGGCGTCTATCTTTACGTCCGAATACAATCAAGGCGTCTTTAAGGCAATAGTGAACAGGCATTTGTTACGCTAAGACAGTGCGATTTATCATCTTAGGTTGCATCACCACCTACCACCAGGTGAGATTGTGTACACTGTGTGCTTATAAAAAATAAAAAATAAACCGGCTTGTTCGCGAGACTGGAAGTCGTCGAGTCTGCGTGCGAGACGATTCGTAAGCAATATCTTAGCTTAGAATATAATTTATAAATCGAATTAGAACTATACGGTATTTATATATTGTTTACTATCACTTTCATAATAATATTACGAGTCAGCAGCATTTGTTATATGTTCTGAATTTTGAACTAATAAAACTTTAACTATTCACTATAAACTAAATACATACATAAGAAACTCTGGTAAGAGCGGTAAGAGCGGTATGAGTAAAAATAAATCAGTCGGTGGCCATGCAGCATCGCTCCATAATAGAACGGAAGTCAGAAAAATAAATATATAAAGAACTAAGAGCGAGATTGTGGACGAACTAGTTCGCATAGTTTACCTAAAGGAGTGCTCTTTTCATTTAGATCGTTCACGAACTACCCAAGACTTAGTTTAAAATTAGCTGCATGTGTTTATGGACTGTAGGAGCCACTTACCACCAGGTGGACTGTCAGAGAGCTTATCACTTTTCACTTCAGCCTTATAAAAATATTTATTTATTCCAGATATTTAGAAATGAATAAGCCGTTCGCCTTTAAGACACTACATTTATTTTGAAGCAAATTTTGCGTGGGATTACTTAGATTAAAATTGAAAATAACATATTGTGGGTATCGATAAAATTGCGTGGACGTTAGCGGAATAAATTGCACGACTCGAAGGAACTGCCCGTGGGCTTAGTTCTTGATAACGCTGTTAACTTTCCTTAGATGGCGCGTTGCCGATGTGGAGTATTTAGGTTGCGTCCTTAGAGACGCGGATGTAGAGCTTTCCGGACATTCCCACAATGTTGTTATTGTGATATTTCCATTCCGAGTTTTAAACAATATTCCATTTAAGTAAATATTCGAAAGCAATATCATTTGAAGTTTTAATAAATTAACATTGGAACATACCATCTGAAAATATAACGGTAAATAAAGTAATTAAGCTCCTCGTGGCCAATTTTGGACCATGGCGGAAATTTTCGGTCAATCGCAAGCTATCAAAGGGGCAATAGATTTTATAATTACAGATTGTAAGGCATTCATCCTAGTCCTCTAGTCATCTAGTCCTCAGAGATGACTACGCATCTCCAGCTTTTTTGTTTAAAGCTGACTTTTTTAAAATGTCATGTTTGTTATTTTATAGTATTAAAGGTGACAGTCGAGCACCTTATAATAAGTGGATGCTGTGTAGCTACAACACCTACCATCTATGCTAAATAAAGTATTAAAGTGCAGATACCCCTGAGGACTAAGATGGAATGCCACGTTACCCTTAAAAGGGGTGTCTGGTTCTAACCCCCTATCACGCGAACACACCAATATTATGTTGCTACACGACGCTGATATTCTGTGCGATCATCATCCTTTCCTGTTCTTGTAGAATCATTTGAGCTGCATACTTCGTTGCAGTGTGGCTCCACCACATTAGAAATTGGAAACAGACAACTGCAGTTTCGTGCACAAACATTATTTTAAATATTATCTTTAAATCGCTCCGCTCATGTATGACACACCTTCCGTCAGGCAACGGCGGGCCATCGCCTACGCGTCACTGCACACGGAGACAACCTGCCAACGGATCGCTAATGTTATTGTTCTATTGATTCAAACGCTTCCGTCAGTTCGAATCACTTCTCAGAAGGCCATGTATTATTGAAAGTAAACAATAAGCTTCGTTGGTGATCATTTGATATACATATAATTTGATCGGTTTGGCAATTTGACAGTGACATAAAACACGCTTTGATAAATGCAAATCTGTATTTCATGATATTGGAATAGCGTCCATTTTGTCGACAATATCACCGCGGTATCTAAGGTGTCATTGATAAAATGATTCATTAACAACTCCATCATAATGTGGGCAACAAAAATGGTACAAATTATCAGTTTATCAGTGCCCCATGGAAAAGAAAGGTTATCATGCCAAAGAAAAACGTATACGATCTGGTATATACAGGATATATAGGTCCAAAAATCATTTCCAATAATAAAGTCCTCCAGATCAAATTACGGTGACACCGGCAAGTCTCTACGTAGATGTAGATGGCGCAGTACAGGAGTGTAGTGCACAGATGGTTGTATAGCACAGGTACACTCTGTATTTCATTCCTTTTACGAATATAGTCTGATTGGACAGCAATTTGACAAAACTGTAGAGAAATCAGGTACAACACGAATGGATTAAGGGATTACCGTGGTACGGGAGTGTAAGTGTCCACTGCTCAACATAAACCTCCCTATGGATTGCCTCATAGGACTTGATTACCATAGTTGCCAAGCTTGGCATCTTGGCAAACGCAGTTTTTTTATTATTGTGAGTTATCAGGAAAATGTTGCTACCTATCTGCTGGTTTATTTCACACAGTCGTCCCTTACACTGCCTCTATACAGTCAACAATTTTCTTTAATTTGGTTGACATCAAATTTGCAACTAACAATTTGATTGATGGTAACCGTGATTGCTCGTGGACTTAGGTACAAACCCGGGGTCCGCCTCGAGAGAAGCTAGCCGATCAAGCTGATTAATAATAAGTAGAACGGAATACGTCAAACACCCCGCTCGTATGGTAAAATACAGTTGCCTGAAGTTCACAAAATAAGCCTGAGCAATGTTTTCGTAGTCACGAATTTGCCTAGGCTGCAATCTGTATTCCTAGTGCGTTACCCCGATATGATGCACGTTCGCAAACGCCTCCTGTATAGCAACGTGATCCCACGCTTTAAACAATCACCATTGCAATTTTACCGAACTTCGTCAAGTAAATTAGATGCGATATTTTGATCTACTAGTCAACTATGGACAAATTCCTCCTATGAAACAGTCTATTGGGGAAGTCTATGTTCAACATTGGACTTTAGATACTAAATGGTTACTAGCGGTAGCGGTAGAGGATCCACAAATATAATAATAACAAAACTATCGCTTGAATACATATAATCGATAAAAAATATCCAGTTTCCTCGATTATTAGCAATCGCTACAAAATCAAGTCATAAATACTGATAAATATAATAATTGGCAACTGATCCCGATCATAAGATGAAACGAATAACGTGCAATAACATTAAAGCGAAATAACTTATTCGTTATAATCACGGCGTGGGTGTTTAATCGATCGTCATGTATGATCGGAATATTGTTAAGGTTGAATAAATTAATAAAATTACAAAACGTCCCAAGCAGTTTTGCAAATAATTTATAAAAAAAATGCTGTACTAAATACTTATACTCGAAACAGTCACTTACTTAGTAACGCAGTAACTATTAAATAGTCTGTGACCAGAGATCGATCCCGCGGGTACCAATGAAATTGTTAATTGAAATTTCAAGTACCGATCTAACAATAACTCGGTGAAGGAAAACGTCACGAAGGAACCTGCAATTCCGAGTAATAAAAAGTATTTGAGGATATGAAACCCGCCAACTCAAGCTGAAGCCGCGTAAAGAACTCATAGCAACATAATCCTTCAAGAAATGTTAGGAGACTTAGGCCCAGTCAAGGGAAGTACTAATCGTCACGTGTGTCCTGGTTGAAAGATGTTCTATGATCATTTGCATATCTCGATCGCGTCGTACAAGGCGAACCGCGTTGAATCTAAGATCGGGCGGTCTAGAATGCCCTAACACGGCGCCCGCGCTGTGACTCAGCAGTCATCGACCTTACTTTGCCTATGAAGATACTTTTCTCTCTCGTTTTCGTCTCTTTTTATTTCTTTCATGCATATTTTAATTTAAGTTTAGCAAAATTTTATATTGTCATATTGATTTGATAACATAAAATTGAAAATTTGATATGAGCCAAAAAAGAAGTCGCGCGTCCTCCGGGGAATTCTCGAGGATTCCGTAGCTACTGTCGGCGAAGTCTTTGGAAATGGCTATTATCTAGTTTGCACGTTACACAATTAACATAAGACTCATTTTACAAAAAATTCGCTTCCATTCCATTCCGCAGCAGTGTAAATTGAGCCTAAGAATCATAATGCAGATGCGTTGTCACCCCTGACGACTTAGATGGAATGGCGCCAGTTTATACAAAGGTACTCTGTGAATGGCGCGTATCCAGTAAAAAAGGTCACAGCATCTCTTTTCTGGATGTTAGTGCTGTTAGTCTATACGACTCTTACAGCTTCATCTGACTCAGGGCTCGCGGCCTTGATTGGTCACAGCAGCATTGAGATGCTATTTTTCTTATTATATTGCTCGACGTGCGAGGCACACAAGAAATTTATGAGGAGGCACAAGGTTTTGTAATGGCCTTTTGACTGGGTATCCCTAATTAATGAATATTGTGTATTGCTCTTCAATAGTATTCTTTTAATCAGTAAAGAGCACATTTCTGTCTCATCCTCTAGCGTATCGGTAGATCAGGCATTTTGAGCGATTGATTTGTGGATTTAGGATGTCTCCTGTATTTTTTTTTCTTAAAAGAATATTAACAATGCTATAAACATTACTAATATTCCCCTTAACCACTCGTGGTAAGCTAAATTTACTTGTGTTACGAGTGGTTCACGCCAGTAGTCGAATGTTGAATTCGAACCCACGACCTTTTTGAGTTCGCGGTTCGCGCTCTGCCATTAGGCTACTGTGTATATTGACGGTAAGGAAGCTTTGTAATTTAATTTTACTTACTTAAAGGGACTTTTTCTTGTGTGATATTTTAAAAATACATTTTTATTTATTCTTTTTCGTGGAAGTTTGAATCTGATCTTTTGCAGACTTTACGTGTGATGATTCATATGTGTTTATGTGCAAATAAACAACATATACTTGAACATTCATGTGCTTGAACGTCCTGTATTTCCTTCCTTATTCCTTTTATGGACGGCATGTTAGTTTATGGGTCAATAGATAATCCAACGTATTATGACTGGTAAGCGACATTATTTTATTTTATTTATACCAGTATGTTTTGTGTATAATTGCACTTCAATGTGTGTTATGCTCTTAAAAATTACAAATAATGAGGTCTTACACAACTTATTCTGCAGTAACAGGATAATCACTTTGGATAAGGTGAAATATTTGACAGATATCATGGTGGAAAATTTGAATTGTAGAAAGGTGTAAAGATTAAAGGGAAGAATGTGTAAAAAAATAAACAACACACCACTAAGGTACTGTTTTGTGTATATACTCATATATATTTAAATAAAACTAGTTTTTACGGATTTTATCGCGTATTAGCTAAGATCAAAATATGGGAAATATCTTTATAATTTGTGACTGGTTAAAGCTTTTAATCCTCTACTCTCCTACAGCTCCATCTAGAGTGGCGTGTGGTGCAGGCTTAAGGGGATAGAGTAAGTCAGCTCAAATTCCAATTTCGTCCCCACTTGCCCGCGCGTCGTATGCTATGTACCGACATGTTTGTAATCACTAATACTGTAAGTAGAAAGGTCGTTAGACACTTATTTCATTAGGTTTATCATATTTATGCCTGTTTCTTAACGCCAAGCCAGTCGCTTCTTATTTTTATTATGGTTATTTCCCATTTTAATTTTACGTCGTCCTGTTGCGTAATGTATATTCTGATCGTAAGCGACACAACCTCCCCGTTCAAAGGCCGAAGCGAAGTGACCATATATTACTATACTCTTTGGAAGTGACCGTACGGCAGGAATCACGCTTCAAAAGGCCGATAGTTTAGGTAACTTTTTACAGTGAAAATAATGGTATTTTAAAAAAAGTAAATAATATAAGCACTGCTTTATAGTTAGTTCAGTTAGTATGCAAAGTTTCATGATCTAATTTAAAGTATTTTATGAATAACAGCGGTTGATTGTTTATTTTGGAGGTAACTTTGGTTTTTTTTGTATCGAGAAAATTTTACGAAATAGTGTTTTCGTCTAATATAATCCTTAACATTAATCCTCAACTTTACCATATATTTATTTCAAAATTAATGCTGCAATATTTTCGGCATCACGAAGGATCTTGCTAAGCCATTTGAGATTATATTTCCCCTTAAGGCAAATCTGCACTGCAACGGGAGAGGTTCAGGGTCGAGCAGTTAAAAGCCTTTCCCTAATTGCCTAAACATTTGAAGAACGCCAATACATGCCTCACCTCACTGTCAAATCTGCCTCTATTGACTTATACGTTGTAGAGCTACGCTGCAGCCATATTATGTTTGCAGCACGAACTGGTTTTCATGACCGGGTAGAGAACATGTTCTCACATAATACAAGCATGACACAGCAGCTAAATGGAAATGTATGGTGAGTGTAGAGAACCGGAGTCCCATTTTACTGAAAAACAGGCATTCCATCTTAGTCCTCAGTGATGATAATGCATTTTCATTCTTAATCGAAAATAGATGTACATGTCTATAAGCCACACCATCCACTTGCAACTAGTTGGACTGTGAGCTCGTTTGTCACCATTGTTCTATAAAAAAACACAAAAAATAACTTAGCTAACTACTCAGTCAAAAATAGCTCAAACTACAACTGTGTGGTTCAAAGACCTTTCTGTTAATATTTCTTCTCATAATATTAAAGCATTTGTGATGATTCTTACAAAACATTTAAAAAAATATTGTATAGTCTTTCATTGTTTTTGAATACGAAGTTGAAACCATGAGGCCATTAATTCCAAAGAAGTTCTGTAAATCGGTATAGCTACCAGGCGATCGACTCGATTAATCGTGAAGTCGCGGCTTCGTTTGCCTACATTATACCTTGCTCGAACTTAGTCACGACGCTCGTGGGTCGTAGTAACCTTCGTTATATCACTGCTTTGAATACGGTATCGAGTGAGTCAACAGTGCGGCAGGTTTGCAAAAACTACTTTGGTTTTATAACGAATAATTAATAGTCTAGAAACATAGTGATCAGAAAGGCGGGGTGTTGGGCGTGTATTTTTTTTAATAAAAATAAAACTGACATTCGATCACACATTCCATTTGATGGTAAAAGGATGCTCGGGCCCATAGACACCTATATTAATCCTTAATTAAGAATAAACATGCCAATGCGTTGTCTCACCTGAGGACACTAAGATGGAATGCCTTGTCATACGAAATACAGGAGTTGCAATTTTTTACTGGTAATCTGTGCGAGCGTTGTCCTATCTCAGTGGAGCCAACCTTTTCGTGCTGCAGTCATAATACTGCGTGATTCTACCACATACGTGAAACAAGCATGTTATCGTCTTATAGTCTTATATATCGACTTATAGTCACGACCCTCATACCCCAGAGAGGTGGGCTAAGATTTCGTGCTCTTTAGATGGGAACACAGTGCAGGAACTACTATTGGGCGATAGAAATAGGTAAGGCAGTGTACCTAGACAGACTGCTCTAGGTGGGAAAGTATTTCTACCATCATGTTAAATTAATAGTATAGTACTTGAGGGTAGATGGTCATCCAGTTAATATGGTTACTTTCAAGGGTTCTTAAAAAGTCAAAAGAGCGCTGCTTTATCGACGCCATTTTGACAGTTAACATGATAGTAAATATTTTAGTCGATTTTAGTACGGTGTAGTGTGGTTAGTTTTTTTTAAGTAGATTTTTCGAAGTGTTCCTAATTATTGCTAAAGCTTGTTTGTTATTTTTTCTTAATATATTAGTTATACGACTTTGTTTTTTTTTGTATCTGCCCTTCTTCTAGTTTTGGTTTTATAGGGTGGTAAAGATTAAGATGACCATATAATCCTCGCGTATCTTATGTAAATTTTATATCAACCGCGCGTAAAAGTTACAGGCACAATTTTTTAAAGATTAGGCAAACGTGTTGATAGATGTAATTACATGACGTCTTTTCCTTACCCTACGATGCTAAGTTATATAGTAGTAAATAGGGCTATGGTACGAGATAATAATACTGGGAGATGGGTGAAAGCTTTAAACTTTAGTCTATTCGATCGAAATTTGAAAAGTCCCATATTATTTTGATCTGAAAAATTTTTGACTAAATTTATTGAGTACTTCATTAAAATAGCTTCCGGCAGCTTACTACTGGAAATAAGCCCCTCCCAAGGCACGAAAGTAGAAGTAGCGACTCATTGCCAACACGAGTATCCTGTGTCCTGTACTTACTTAAAAGTATCAGCAATATGTTGTACACAAGATTACCGAAATAAACACATTAAATATTATATATTCTTATTGTTATTATAAAGATAATATGAATTTAAAAAAATGTTTATATTGCATTTGTACCTGATAATTAGGAAGAGTGAGCCAACCGTTTCTAATGTCAGCGGGATCGGCTCCTTCTAATGATATAGAGGAGCAACTTCTGGGTTCTTGCGTCTTCCGGTGTTCAGACCACCAATTTACATGCTCCGTTGAACGAAAATGTTTATATGCCCCCATAGGTATACTATACTTTTTAATTTTTAGAAGTTTCCGAAGAGTAATACGACCGAATTAAAATGAGTATCTCTTGAGAAGGTGTTATATTTCTATTCCTATTTTTTGTATTAAACTTTCAAAAGTTGTTGTACCACCAACAATGATTAACCGCCACTGCCAGCGAAAGCCGAATCAACTGAATGAAATCTTAATACGTTGTTGACTGAGGTTAATGTTTGTTTCCCCGTTGCTTAGCAACGCGTTCACGTGGATATCAATGACACCATAAACTTGACCTTGAGAAATAAACCTAACTTGACCCGCTGACCAATGTTTGACAAGCCAGCAGACTTCCGTGTTGCTTAGCTTGGTAACGTCAAATTCGGTGTTAAGGCGACACCCCGACCAAAACCTTGCGATAGTGCGATTCAGAGACTATTATCTCATTAGTTATGAGAAATAAACAGGATCTAAAAAAAGCACATTATTAATGTTCGATATCCTATCACCACATTCCACTTTTGTTTCACAATTCACAATTTATTCGTATGTGTTATAAATACATTTAAAATCAACTTTTAAAAATGACTAAAATTATTGATTACATGCATATACATAAAGGCAACGCTTCAATCGTTTGAGGATTACACTAAAGGATAGATAATTTAAAAATCTATATTATTTACGTTTTATTTAATTTCTTAAGTTCGCTTTTGTTATCACATATCAGGAAGGTGCTGCTGCCCATTACCTGCTTCCTTCCTTCTGTCGCCTTTTAACACACCCCCGTAAAGATATGGGGCAATAGATATTCTTATGCCGCCACTATACGGTAACAAACCGTATATTTAGTATTGTGGCCGTGGAAGAAAAACGAAAAGGAAGATCTTCCGCCGGGTAAATTTTTCAGCCCGGGGATTCGGAGCTATTCTACATATTATACTGTTGTACTTCGGAACTTTGATAGCGCGATTTAGGCTTCGATATATTTCGCTTGTGACGCAATGACAGCGCCGCCACAGTATTAATCATTCATTATTGTAATACTTTTTATTTATTTAAAAACTTACACGTAACACCTTAAGCTAAAGGGTACGTAGGGCGGACTTAATGCCATGTGGCATTCTCTGCCAGTCAACCCTGGGTGCCAAGGTAAATTTTGGCAGGTGCGACCATTATACATAAATAAGTGCACATACATTAAAATATACACACATATAGTATAAATATACGTACAATAATACATACATACGTATATATATATATATATATATATGTGTATGTATATATATACATATACATATACTTATATATACAACACGTATCATAATTAACGCACTTTGAGAAAGTAGTTTGTTCAGAATCGTTTACTGAATCGATTCCTATCATTTTTAAAATAGGTAATTTTTTATCCCAAAAATAATTAGAACTACGTAAATTATAGTCACACTAAATCTGTACAGTCAAAACAAACTGAAATGGACCGTAACTTAAGGCAATAAGACTTTTAAGAGTGCACTTTTATTTGTATTATTACTAATTCTGTCATTCAATAAAAATAAAGAAAAATGAAATTTATTTCAAGAACGTTAAAGTCTTTGCGTTCGTGGATTTGTACTGTGACCACAACATTCTTCCGAAATTAGTATAACTAATTTGATAAATAATCAGTGCATAAAAATGTTTAACTAAAAATTCAGTGTATGTATTATGATTATAACATAATATACTAATTGGGGTGTCTGAGGGTGTGCATTAATTATGTTACATATTATATATATATATATATATATATATATATATATATATATATATATATATATATATATATATATATATATATATATATAGTACCTGGTTGACCGAGCTTTGCTCGGTATTTTTCGCTCGGTTTTTTTTTAATTCGTGTGTTTTGGAAATTATATTTAGATACAAATTACATACTGATGAAATACGAATAATATTTTTTGATCTTAGCGACATAATAGAAAAAACTGAACTGGTTATTTGAATAAAAAATCATGAGTGCAATTAGTTTAATTTAAAATTTCGTGTTTTCAAAATAAATACTAAAAAAAGGGCTCGAAATAATAGATTTTCTCAAAAAAGAAAGGAACTTGAAAAAAAAAATTAAAAAAGTCGGTCGGTCGGTCTGGACTCGAACCAGGGAATTACGATTTTGTGAGCGCCCAATATACCAATTAAGATATTTATAACCATTAATAAACTGTCAAAATTTACCTTCTTAGTCTAACGATATTGTAGCAGTTGTTCATTGCATAAAAACACGGACAAAAAGACATTTTCTAAAAATAAATCCTAGCTAGATCGATTTATTGCCGCCGAAACATCCTGGACACAAAATTTTATGAAAATCGTTGGAGCGAAATTATATATATATATATATATATATATATATATATATATATATATATATAATATAATGTTTGAATAATATATAATGAAATAAATATTTGAAGTAAAAAAAGAAGAAAAGAAAGACAAGAATTAAGGAAAAATAAAGTCAATTAATAGTCGCCTTCAGGTAATGTTCTCGGAGAAGAACTTTGAAACTTTTTTATTTGTGGCATTCTTGCTATCATTGGGGAGGGTGTTCCAAAGTTGTATAGCTTAGTATCGTAAAAGACGGCCTAAAAATTCGACTAATGCTGTGGAAACCTTAACCTCAGACGGTTTGACTGTCGGGATGTTCGACCGTCGATCGAATGAACTTACTTTCCTTACTTTTACATTAGTAAGCTTTTCCTTTATTTGCTACTTTAGGTATTTTTCATAATACAAGTACGAGTGCAAGCTCGTTTACCTAATAGATAATATAACAGAACATCTGTTTCATTTATATTATATAAAATAAAAAAAATATTAAACGAAATTTGTTACATTAAGAGAACATATTTGTCCAAGATCAGACGCGATACGCGTCGCTCAGACGGCGTGACGATTTTAGTCGAGGGGACCACAGGCCACAAGTGACCGGATACGGTGAGTAAATGAATAGGTTCAATAGCCTGGCTTAAGATCTTGTGCTCCAAAGCGAGTTATGTATTAAGGGTGAGAGACAGATGTATAGATATTTTTGAAGTCATCCTGACCAGTTTCAAAACTTACGTCTTTCTTTTGGAAATTGCTAACAGCTTTTAATCACTTTTTCTTTATATTAGGGTGACACACGATGTAACACTTCATGTGATGGCCAGTGGGGTGGTCAGTGGGTCCTACAATTCATGAGAACCTGCATCCAAACGGCGCCTGCGAACCCTTTCAAACAAAAAACCCATGTTTTGTCACCCCTGACATTTTGAAAAATGTTTTCTTAATTTCATTTCATTTCATTTCATTTATTCAAGCAACCAAGGCTCATATTTTGTTAGTATTACTTATAAACTAAACTTATAGCTATGTTAGTAAGCATAATATTATTATTACATATAATTATGTGAAGTATAAAAAAAATACATTTATATTTATATGTGCCATTTTCTCACCAATTCACCCGATATGGCGCTACAATGACACATGTATAGGCAGTCCAGCCTGCTAGCAAACACTTTCAGGATACTATTGTTACTCCCCCGCACCCTGCGCACCAGAGACGCGCATCTCTTGCGCATGGTCGCGTAAAAGCAGTCCACTTGCGCTTCCGCGAACATCCCTGATGCACTACAGAAGCGAGGCAATCCCAGCAGCACCCTAAATGCGTTGTTGTATTGTACTCGGAGGGCGTTGTAAGCCTTTTAGAGTATATCTAGCCCACAGGCTGCACGTGTAAAATGACGTGCTGTAAGCTCTAAATAGGGCTATTTTAACTTCCCTAATACTACTGACTAAAGTCAATGGATTTTTTTAATTAACTTAGAGCTTTAATACATTTTAAAAAATATTAAAAAAGGAGGACTTTGGTGATTCCTGTCGGTGGATTCTGTTTCCTCTTAATATTAATGTACTTTTCTTCACGTATCAGTGCAATATAAAAATAATTATAACTTTTAACAAAAAGTGAAAACCGACCTCGAATTCCTAAAACAGAAGTTATTTATCTGCAACCCTTAGTGGTGTAATTTTTTTCTTCAAATTTATATGGGACCATCCTTAAAGTATAAGCTTTTTAACTAAAAAATAGAATCATTAAAATCGGTTCTATAACTGCGAAGATGTCATACAAAATTCCTTAAACAATAGCCTTATATAAAACTTTCGGACTACTTTGCACCCTTGGGAGCGGAATTTTTTCTTCAAAATTTAAGAAGTTAAGCCTATTAAATAAAATAAAGAATGATTGAAATCGTGTAGACACAATCTGTAACGCGTTTAAATCTGTAACATACATACAAAAAAAGAACATACACTCGAATTGAGAACCTTTTCCTTTTTGGAGGTCGGTTAATAATAAAGCAGATTTAATAAGAGCAGGTAGCATGACCATGACGAGTCAACAATTCGCGTTGGAGGTGTGCAACACATGTTGAGACATGTTGCTAAGAATACCTTAGCATTATAGGTACATGCCGTCAGGAATGCAGTATGCAAAGCTTACGAGTACATTAACTATTCAAAATATCCCGTGGGAAATTAAAAGCGAGCCTTGCGTACTGCAAAAAAAAAAAATAAAATTTCCCTTCAATTTTATTTTTTAATTTAAAAAAAAAAAAAAAAAAATTTTTCCCCACGAAATTTTTAAAAAATTTTTTAAATTTTTAAAAAAAAATAAAAAAAAAAAAAAAAAAAAAAAAACCCGCCCCCCCAAAAAAACTTTATTGTTGAAACCGGCTCAATGCAGTTTCAAAGTGAGTTATTAATTATAGAACTCATTGGGGTTCATTATTTCTTGGTCATAAAGGGGCAGCATGATATTTAATTGAATATAACAGTGCGTTGGTATCTCTATTAGATATGTGATATAACAGTTTTAAATACTTTCTTCCATAGACAATTTTATCATAGTTGGTAAGTTTGGCACACAGACCAAACTGCGCATTCAGTTTGATGGAAGTGAATGCCTATAGGAAATGATGATCGTCACATATTTGAGTTCATTTCGTAGTTTATATAGATCTTTGGGGTCACATCGTTTTGCAAGATCAACGCTCTCGTTTATTACATATCTCAAATGAAAGGACAAAGTTCAACTACAGTATCAATTAAATTTTTTTTTATCCTAGACATTTTCATGTTCAACACACGCGACCATGACGACGACAAGTTCATTTTTTTTAAATCTGCAACATATCATCATTTATGGGAATATTAACAAATTAACATTCACAAATGTTTTTTTTTAAATATTGCCACACGACACATAGTAGATGTGACACATTTGTTAATGAATAAAGACTTATATTCTAACCAATAATGTTTTATTCATTGCTATAAATTAGAGTCTAAATTCGTCCCACTTCTAGACACGAGAATCCTAGCATAAAATAGCAGCTTAACGCCGCTGTGTTTCGTTTGGTGAGTGAAGGGAATCGGAGACTCTTTTTACTGCAAACGAGGCATTCCATCTTAGTTTTCAGGAGTGTCAACGCATCTGCATTTTGATTTTTAATCGAGGAAAAATATAAATAGATGTCTTAGGGACACAGCATACACTTACCGTCAAGTGTGTATGCTGCGTGTCCGAGCATACACACTTACCTTCAAGTGTGTATGCTGTGTGTCCGAGCATACACACTTACCTTCAAGTGTGTATGCTGTGTGTCCGAGCATGTTTTCATGTCTAATGCCCAATACTTCAAACGCTGCTAATTTAAAGATGGTCCTCAAGTCTCATGCTGTCTCTGTCACATTATGTCAAAGTGACTGTGGTACTACGAGATTAAACGACATCTTAAAATTTGGTAGCGTTTGGGACTTTGATGGACTTCACATGTCATCGAAGTTTTTATGTTATGGAAACGTAAGTTATCTCACGAAGTTTTCCATCACCGTGGAGTGTGTGGTAAATCAGCGTAGCAATTTACCTAAGCCTTAAAATGTTAAAATATTACACAATCTTAGGAGCTTATGCGACCAAACAATTAATTATGTTGACCATTAAGCTTTACATCTGTGTTTGTTGACTTGTACTAAAGACCGATTTACACCTCGACAAGTACAGTAGTGAGTAAACTTGCGAACCTGGCAAATTACGTAGAAAATCTCGTTTGAATGGCAATTAGCGAGTTAAGTAGCAAGTTAATGATTAAGTTGAACGGGATAGCCAGCCGGTCTATTTTTCGCGAGTTAAGTGCGAAGTGTTACCCTCCCACGTTTCTTCCGTCATCCGCAACCAAACTCGCTGCTCGTGTGGACGAGCGAGTTTAGTTCAGTGCATAAGTTGACAGGACGCAACATGTTCGCGTTCGACCCTCAAAATAGAAAATTTTACTTTTTTACTAAAGACCGATTTACACTTCGACAAGTACAGTAGCGAGTTAACTTGCGAACCGGGCGAGTTAAGTTTGAACCTCGTTTGAACGGCAATAAGCGAGTTAAGTAGCAAGTTAACGATTAAGTTGAACGGGATAATCGGCCGAGTTATTTTTCGGCGAGTTAAGTGCGAAGTGCTGCCCTCACGCGCGTCTCCCGCCACCTGCAACTAAACTCACCGTTTGTGTAAACGAGCGAGTTTAGTTCAGTGCATAAGTTGACAGGACGCAACGTTTGCGCACCAAAACGTACAATTGTACTTTTATAATTAAACTCGCCACAAAGTTTGTACGATACTGTTTATTGAATATTTATACGTTTTATACTGAGTTTTAATAATAAAATGGACGGACGTATAAATTTGTACAGGAGTATTTAGAACACTAATTTTTATATAATAGTAGAAGTTCAAATTGTAAAATTAAACCTGCTCGAGATGCTGCACTCATGAAAATTCTTAAAAACTTCTTTATCAACAACCATTAATACTCCTCTGACTGGATCATTTAATTCTTGACGTAATCCTAGAACCATCTTAAACGAAAACCAGAAAAATTCTGTAGTCTTGAAATGTCATACTCCAACGAACTCTATGAACTAATGTCCTTAACTAAACTTGCCACGAAAACATTATTTGAACGTTACTGCCCACTTAACCGTTTACTGTCAACTGCCCTGTAACTAAACTCGCTACTGTGCTTGTCGAAGTGTAAATCGGTCTTTAAATCGCTACGAAGACATTGGAACGCCACTGTCCATTTAACCGTTTACTGTCAACTGCCCCGTAACTAAACTCGCTACTGTACTTGTCGAAGTGTAAATCGGTTATTAATGTAGTTAATTGTCGTTCTAACTTTCACTGCAGACCAGGTCAGCCTGCAAACAATCTAGTATTTGCTTTAATCTTACCGATATCTTGAATCTCTTTTACGCGTCTGAATCATTCGTCATTCCTACTTTCTAACTTTCCAACGTTTATAAATTTAATTCAGTAATGTGCAAATAAATAAGTTTTGTGTGAAAATAAATGTCATTAGGATTTTTATCTCTAAGATCTTAGATTAAGGTCGAATGTGGGTCGAGCGCTTCGCCCACATACGCCTGGAACAGACCTGACCATAAATGTTCAGCCGGGTGACTGAGTCAACGTCGTTTCCTTTTGGGATGGCGTTAGATGACGTCACCACTTTCGTTTGTTAATTTATTTTCACTGTGTCTTTTATCTCCCTCTTCGTCATCAAGTTACATAACAAACAAGCTACAATTCAGATCTCAAAATGGATGCCTCTGTATTTGATTGGCTATTTAAAATATAGGAATATACCAATCAATCAATGTCTGCAATTCACTTTAAACAAGGTATATATTATAAGTTATAATTTATAACATCCTCCAGACCGAAGTTCAGTTACGGCGGCCAGTCCCAAAGGATACCAGCCATCTGCACAGGAGAGAATTATAGTGCAAGTATAGGTACACCCCTATGTCTATTCCCTCACTTTCATGGTCCGATGGAACAGCAGTGCGACACGACCGAATAGAGACCAGGCGCAGGACCTACGGCTGTACCTGCTTTTCGAGGCACGGAGGTGAAACACCACCAAATTCCTGACCCCAGGCTGCTACTAAGAATTTCTTGATAGAAATAGCCATAATGATTTTGGCCCGATCCGGGATTCGAACCCGGGACCTCGTGATCAGCTACCCCGTTTTACCAACACTAGAACAACGAGGCAATCACTGTCACTATCCGGTACGGACAAATTGGATGTACTTCTGTTTGGAAAGGGAAAAAAGTAAGAACGTAGTGTATAGGTATCTAGGCAACCTAGGCACCTAGTATCTATTTGTCGTAATGGATAAACTCAATATTATGTCCAGTGGACTGTTATGGGTTCATGACAATCATCAGTATATTGCTTCGAACATTTCTCTGCTATTGCTAGCAAACTTATTGACAAACATCAAGTTTTGATGCCGAGGTCAAATTAAAGTATAGTTTACTAATGGAAAATAAACGTTTGTACAATGCTGTAACTAGTAATAGACAAATTACACGCATTAAGGCAATGAAAAAATGAGGACTCTGTTTTTAGGGTTGCAATCACGAGTCTAAAAAATTAAACTTTTAATTTAAACAAAAAAGCTAAGTTCAAAAAAATTAAAAGAATAACATAATTTCCACATAACAGCTTCAGAAGTCGGTGCTACTGTCTGTTTATAAAATAATTAAGGAAATAATTTTATTCTTTTTAGTTCTTTGACTTATACTTTTTTTAAGAGTTTAATTTTAGATCATTTTGAGTGGAATAAGGAAAATTACGAGCTCAAGATATCTAGTATGTCGTCTAAACAGAATACATTAAAATCTTCCTACCCTATTTTATCACGTAACATACTCATACAAAAAGTGACGTAAAGTTGAATTTAGAACCTCTGCCTTTTTTTTAAATCAGCTAAAAGTTAGCTTTCTCCAAAGAAACATATTGATTATGAGTTATGATTACCGTGATTGTAACGTACATGTTTGCAAATATGTTTATTTGTATATTTTTCCTTGTATGCTTAAATCAAACATAGATTTTGTATATTTAGTAATAATTTAAATAAACATAAATTATTGCTAAAACTAATAAATATAATTTCAGATATTGATATAAATTCTTCTTTTTAATTGAATTACATTTTTGACTCAATTTTTTTCGCTCAAAAGCTAAGTATAGTTATTCAGCGAGGAAACGCAGCCAGTGTTCTTGGTACTATGGGGAGTATAATATCTTGGTAATAAAATATTGTATACGAGTATCTTAATTCAATTTTTTTTAATAATAATAATAATTCTTTATTGACATTTCATAGTTCAGATACTTATTACAAATATATACAATACATTATGGTGGTCCTCATAGGCACAGTTACAGGAGACAGACTAGATCATTAAAAAATATTTCCTTTAAAAATATTTTTATTGTACTGTCTTCCTCGAATTCTTATGTAAAATATAACATTATGTGTAGTGTCTTAGGTCATAGAGTATGGTACAAATTGAGCGGAGACAAAGAGCCTATTGGTAGCTCAGGGGTTAAGTGCTCGCTGTAAATTTCACAGTACGCAAGCCGCGTTGATGAACGACACCAATGAAACTATTAATTGCAATAATAAGTACTGATTTACCATGTGCTCATTGGTGAGGGAAAACATCGTGAGGAAACTTGTAACTATATTTGGTAGTGGGGCATTTTCCCGTCCTAAAACCCTCTCAGAACTGACTGGAGGCCTGTGCGAAGCAGTGACACGTATACATGCTGTTACTTTACTAATTTTCTTTTAAAGAAGAAAGTGCTCTATTTAAAAGCAGGGTGGCAACCCTATGTGTTTTAGGAAGGGTAGTTTTTATTTATTTACTAGTTATTTTTGAGTAGACTGAATAACACGCAAACTTGACAAGTAAAATTATTTTTCATAATACGTATAGAAATACCTAAGTGGAGGTACCTAATAGAAATACGTAAGTACCTAGAGCCGTGGTAGCTCAGGGGCTAAGCACTTGCTGTAAATTTCAAAGTACGCGAACAACCCGTGTTCGATCCCCGCGGCAGCAAATTGCTAATTGTAATTTTAAGTGCTGATTTACCACGTGCTCGGCGGTGAAGGAAAACGTCGCGAGAAAACCTGCATGTCTGAGAAATAAGAAAAAAAATATATGTCGAAGACATGTGAAGCCCGCCAACACGAATTGAGCCTGCGTGGCGTACATTTCTTTGCCCTAAAACGCTCTTAGAAATGAAAAGGGGTCTGTGCTCAGCAGCAGGTTGAATATAGGCCGTGACTTTAACTTTAACATTTAATAGAAATACCTTAGTATTTATAGGTACGTCCCAACCTGACAAGTATTTATAAATGAACGAAAAGGTTCAAATTAAGTTCCGCTTAGCAGCCTATAAAAGTCTACTGTTGCACAGGGGTCTCTTCTGTTGTGAGGAGGATATGCCACAACTGCCACGCTTACTTGGTAAATTGGCAATCTTAGTACTAGACGTTTCTGGCCTTGGACTTACTTTCGTTGCCAGGTTGTGTATTTTACGCTTGGCGTAACGAGGTATCGGAACTTGAACTTGAATTGAACGAACTCTCGGAAGCATCGGATATATGAGATTTAACTTACTTGCTTACTGAAACTTACTGCTTACTGAATTAACTTACTATACTGCCTTGTGGTTTCGGCGTAATAGTAAGGTGCCATGGGTGTCGTAAAAGGCGAACACGGGAAATTTAGGAATAATATTAACGCTGCCACTGGTGTATAACACCTAGAACGGTGACGAGTAGTAACATTAAGGGTACCAGAAACCTGATACTGTGATTGCCAATCCGCATGTCTTTACCAAAAATAGCCATGGCTTCCGTAGCTATTCTTATTAACTTCCCAATGGGAAGTTGTTGTAATGGGTCCGATTTTGCAAATTGGATATTTTAACATATTTTCACGTTTCAAGGTCTTTAGAGTCGAATAGTATGGTTTTTAAGAGGATGCCCGTGTGTGCACACGTATGTATGTATGTTCGCCTCGAGTATCTAGAGAACAAAGAGTGATATTGCCATGGGACCACATTCGTTTAACGCATAATTATGTAACTTAGACCTCATTAAATTTTGAGCAAAATCGGTAGTTTTTTTGGCCCGAATAAAAAATTGTATAAAATATTAAAACATATGATATTTTTTATTCTTTTCACTGGGAAGTTAGTCGTGTGGACCTTTCGGGTCGCACCTAGACCGCTTTTTCATCATTCATCAATACAGCCATTCTCAAGTATTCAGACATTTGTACATATTATGTTATTCCGCGCTAATCTTTGGAATCGCTGAATCGATTGTGATAAAACTTTATCAATAGATAGAGGGCAATGTTAGGATAGATCTAGGCTATACTTTATCCCGTAAAATTATTTTTTTTTGTATAAAAAAACCGGAAATTTATAAAATAAATGGTCTTTTAGTACTTTAAATCTAAATAAAGCTACATTAATAGACCCTACCTAGGCAAACCGGTACGGGTCGCTATTTATAAATAAAAGATAAAATGCATACTAGGTAACTAGTGGCTCGACAACATGCCCTATTCAATTTACTTGTATAACTTTTGTCATATACATATTGGATTTTAACGGTCTTCGATCTTAATAACGGTTTAATTAGCTTCGCGTCGTTTAATCCAAATACACACGCGGCGTCATCATAGGTTTAACGTGACTTTGTATCTACACATTGATGGCCTCACTTATAATTCTTGACCTTCACTTATTTAAATTAAAAAGAGAGAGGGAAACTTTAAGTTTTTTCTTAAATTGACGTCGTTTTTGTAAAGTCGCGAATGTTTTTATTCTAGTATCGTTTGGCGGAACATCTTTTTCTTTCTACTATGCTTGAGAAGACGATGGTTGCTATATATGTCATACTTCAGAATAGATCTTGCTTATGGGACTGGTAAAGACTCTGAGGAGAGCCTTTGTGTATTTGCGTTATATTAAAGTACATGCTTGTAGCCTAGGGGCATTTCTAACGAGCATACAGTCCAGCTGCTAAGTCAATGCTATGGTCCATGGACACATACTTTTATTCTTGATTAAGAATCAAAATGCACATGCGTTGTCTCCCTTGAGGACTAAGATGGAATATCTCCGTACGAAACATTGAAATATTATGCAGCTATTTTACGCTGGTACTCTGTGAAAGTGTCTTTCCTCAGGTGATTCGACATATTCTTACTGCAGCTATAATACAAAAACAGTGTGGCTTTACCACACTTTTTATAATACCAACCTGAATAGTTCCACTGATGGGCAAAAGTCATTCCTTATTTCTAAGAGGATTTTGTTTTCAAAGAAAATCTGCTAAGAAAGGGAAAGACACGGACCACGTTACCACAGCATAACAGCGTAAAATAGCAGCTTAATGCTGCTGTGTTTCGTATGGTGAGTGTAGAGAACCGGAGACCCTTTTTACTCGATAAGAGGTATTCCATCTTAGCCGTCAAGGATGACAACGCATTTGCATATTGATTCATAATCGAGGAAAAATGTTAATGATTAATGGGCCACAGTATTCACTTATCATCGTGTGGACGGTTTGCTCGATTGCCACCCTTATTCTATATTTAAAAAATCCAGACATATAGTAAACAAAGAATACAAACTATAAATTATTAAAATAAAAGGGATGGTAACTACTTAGACGTTTGTTTGTCAGATAGTGGAAAGTAGAAGGTAGGGAAAGGAATAAAGTTATACAATTCACACACAAACTCCGAATCAAGTGAAACATCGACAGGCTGGGTATTTTGGCTACCAAACATATTATTTGTAGTGGGCAATAATCTACTCATTTGTTTAAAAATTTTGCCTCACAATGCTAAAATAATAAAAGTTAAAGTTACAGCCTACATACGTCCCACTGCTGGGCACAGGCCTCCCTCATTTCTGAGAGGGTTTTAGGGCAAGGAAGATGTCTTCGAAATATTTTTTATTATTTTAAAGACATGCAGGTTTCCTTACGATGTTTACCTTCACCGATGAGCACGTAGTAAGTCAGCACTTAAAATTGACATTAACGATGATTAATTCGCTGAAATTATAATTGATTTATTTTACTTGACCTCTAACAGAATTAGGCGGCTCATATGTTTGTAAACAATGATCTTATAGGTTTCCTATAAGATCATTGCTTGTAAAATGTAAGACAAGTAACCCCCAGTTTTACTACGGGCTTACATAGCGCGACGTAAGCGTGCGAGATAGTAATTAGGTTGCATGTCACGTAATGAACTTGTCCGTGGTTGGGAGTGCCGGTAACCAAACGCGCTGGTAAATTGAACATTAATTGAAGTGTTACAGCAGCTCATTAAGGTGCGATGGTTAAACGTTATTAAGTAAATAGTTAATGTATTAATTTAAATACGTTGAAAGCATTTGCTTTTATAATAATAATTCACGCTTAAGAACTAATACTGAATTTAAAAAAAAAACGTTTGTTTATTTGGTTGTGATACTATATTTCTGCTTCCAAATAACAGTGCGTACATTACTGTGATCCGGTCTGAAAAGACGAAACAGAAACTTTTTTTATTCAATATAGATTATAAATAATACTTATTGAAAGTCAACTTTTTTGTCTTGGGAAGAAAAGAAACCCAGCGGGACTTTAAAAAAACACTTTAAATCATATATGTTACAATTAACAACACAAAAAAATTAGAAATACCTTGGTAGCGATCACCTTTTTCAGGTGATATAATCATCCATAAATTCCTTAATATTATAATAGCCCTTTTAATCAAACTTAGTTTAATAAGCGTATAGGGAGCCTGTATACTCATATAATTATAATCACCGGGCTATGTCTCACGCATTCTATCTTAGTCGTCAGAGGTGACAACGTATCTGAAGCCTTTTTTATCTGAAGTTAGTTGCAGGTGTCCGTGGGCTGCAGTGACTATTACTTACCATCAGGTGGAGTGAAGTTCACACAAGTGTCACTTCAATGCTATAAAATAGTAATTTTTCAATATCTTTCATACTAGAAATGAATTATGTACCTAAGTCGACAAGATTGAACACTGCTGCCTGAGATATAAGGTCCTTAGCTCAGGCACAAATAAACATAAATTTTTCGGAATAATAAGATTGTTATACAACAGTCGCTAATAAATATCAACGAAATGATGTAGTGAGTAACCACAGGGTAAAAAAATAGATATGATGATAACTAAGGAGTTTTGTTAATTTTTACCCATTATTCCATTACAGCCGATTAAAGTAAAATTTTAACATAGTTGCCATGCTTAGTAGGCAGATTTTTATTATTTTGAGTTGCCATCAGTTAGACAATATTTGGTTATTTTTATTACAGTCTCATTTTTCAATCAACAATATGTAGGTACAGAGGTGTTTCATATTTTTTAAACAATATGACATTATATCATTTACACATTATGTTCCTTTTTTTTAAAACTGCAAATTGCGTCTGACTCGGTTGGATACGCTTCTGATTGTATTAAATTCCTGTGGCCACGGCGGTTGAACACAGAGATTGTAATTACGCGTATGATGCATAAATTGCAATAACGATGCAGTTTTGACTGGAAATGTATTTTTTATAGAATAAGGGCGACAAACGAGCACACAGTCCACCTGATGATAAGTGGATGCTGTGGCCGAAAGTCATCTACATTTATCCTCAATTAAGAATCAAAAATGCAGATGACTGAGATGGGATGCTTAGTTTCCAGTTAAACGGGTTTCCGGATCTCTACACTCACCATACGAAGCACAGCAGCATTGATCAGCTGTTTTACGCTGGTATTCTGTGAGAGCGTGGTCCTTCCCCGGTCGAGCCGACCCATTCGTGCTACTACTATAAAATTCGTACAGATGCAGCATGGATCTATCACGTATAAGCATGGCTCTACCACGTATAAAACTGCAATAGCCACTTACCATCATGTACACGGATCGACCGGAGGGAATGGGTCAACATTCGTACTGCAACCATAATATAACTGGCTCTACCACGTATAATCTATGTTTCAACTACGTCAACACACACTCGCAATAGAACATAATACTGGCTTACCTGTGTGGCAAAAAAATTAAGAAAATTATTTAAGCCCATGATTAAAAATTAGACGTTCAATAAAAAGTAAAATGCTAAGACACAGTGTAAGTATTAGAGCCCCGACTTCCGAAGCTATTATGCGGAAATTATTTTATTGTCATTTGTTTTTATTATAGGTTCAATTTGTTGACCGTTGAGTTGTTGACTTTTAGAGGTTGAAAAACATCATCCTCATTTTTTTTATTTACATGGCACCACCTGTGAACTAACCTTTTTAATAAAATATAATAATTAAAATCTGCCCATATGTCTATGACTACATACTAAACAGAAGATTCTTTTTTTTTTAAAGTCGGCTACAATTGTAAGTAAGAGTGAGAATATGAAAATTAAAAGAAATATGTTATTTTAACTCTACTCTAGATTCTGGGCTTTAGATAAGATAATTCTGTTACAGTTAAATATATGTTGTTGTAAGAAATTCCACATTCACTCCAAGAAAAAATTGAAAAAAAGAAAAATAAATAAAAAAAAGTGAAATAAAAACAACGGAAGGGATGAAATAAATAAAACATTACATCAATCGGGACACACAAAAAAAAAAGTGGGCCCCGGCGGGTCGCCCGCCCCCCCCCTGATATAGGTCATCGTAATCAACCCGTGACATAGCAGGATTCGAGGTTCTCAGTTCTGCAATTGCAGGAAAGATTTGTCAACACCACGCTTAGCAGACGTACGGGCAGTCATAATACCAGACGTTTAGACAGTTTAGATATTTTACACCAATTATATAGAGAAATAGTAATAATAAGCTATTATTACGACTTTGGTATTTTACATCTAGATTATAGATGGTTGTAACGCGATCTATCGAAGGCCATGAAATACTTCTGGCATTTCCCATACTCGCCTTACGCCAGATTTTCTTACGCCTTTAAAATTTTACTTTCAGTAAATTTCTCTTTTTTATTCATTGCGGCCTTATTACAAGAAGTTAATTTATAAGTATACCTACAATTTGTTTCACGAAAGAAGTTCCGCGGACAACAAATGTTGTGAAGACTGTGACACCGCAGCTAAGGGACTTTTTTAGTTAGAAAGACTCTTCACAAACTTAATTTAAGCACGAGAGTATCAAATAACCACGTTTTGTACCAAGACGGATAAAGTCCTTACCTAAACAATATTGTCTGATTGAATTATTGCTCATAGCAGTGGGGGGGGGGGGGAGCATATACTGCACTTTACGGTATAAGACCATTGGCCCCATCATCTTGATTAAACTTACTGATCTTTTGTGCTATGTCGGTTGCTCTGGTTTATGGTGCATAGTCCTCTCCATAGCTTGCTGAGCGACCTTAAGCTTCTACATACGGCCAGTAGTGAAAGACTAAAAAGGACGACGACTTAAACTCATTGGCAACACGCACTGATTCTTCGTTTCACACTTTTGTTTTAATATTCTGAAGAAAACAAGACGACAAGATGTGTCGTCGTTTCCAGAAAGTTTCCCAACTAAATTGGACTGTATTTTCAGCCAGTAACCAATCGATACTCAGAACCTTGTCCTTGATTAACTCTGAATCCGGAGTATCGGGAGTAGTTACTTGATTTGGAGAACGATTCCAGCGTTCATGTTGTGAGAGGTTTTAAGACTAAAAAGACTGCAAGCGCTGCGCCAATGCACGTCGGATTTCGAAATTTTTGGTTTTTAAATCAGTGGTCTTGTCAAGGAAAGGAATTCGAGGTGCCGTGTAGATCTGAATTGTAGACGAACGTCCAGCTTCCAAATCATACCCAAAATAACATAAAGTACAACCTCTCGAGCGTGAAGATTAATGCTTCTCCTTTACCAACGGGACCTATAATGGACATAACTGTCACATGTTCAACAGTGGAGTTGACGATATAATGATATCTCTTAACTTTTTGATGTAAGGAATTAAAATTGCGTATGTCGGATCACGATAGCACGATTGGCCAATGGGTTGGTAATCAAGTTTATTCATTTTTAGTTGAAATTAGGAAGACACTACAGCTCATCTTCTAGTTTGTTGCCCTCTGTCGCCTTTTACGACACCCACGGGGCGATACGGGGGAGTGGATACTCTTACACCGGCCCTATACGGTCAAATTAAACCATATATTGAGTTCTAACTTCTAAATATGTATTTGTTTACCAGAAGCTACTTGTATATTTGCAATTTAGTTTCGTATATACGCATTGTCATAAATTTTGCGTGTTTCTGATAAAGGACCTATTTATATCGTGTTATTCCCATTAGCGCTATAACGCGTGTGTTGTTTAAGCAAACAGTAACAGACCATTCTGACTAATTGAGGAATGCAGCGTAATGGCCACTCGAGTTAATATCAAGGCGAAGGCATAGAGGTGTGTTCTGTCTAAAAGTATTCTGAAGAGGGCGGCATTTAATCCATTTTCTTTTTTATTTGGTTAATATCACTAAAGTAGATATTGTTTACAATACAACATATATCTACTACGAACATGCCTATATTATGTTTTTCCATGAGCTAAATATTTTAAAATCAACTGCCCAGTTTTAGCCCCATTTTCAGACATCCAGCAAAAAAATTAAACGTACATAAAAATAAATATAAGCCATACAGACATAGCTTTATTACTTCATATATTGTTCTTAAAAAATAATTATCTAAAATCATTTCTGTTTTAAAGGTAACAAGAAAATGCGGCATGATGATTTCGTCAATTTTTCATTAGTATAATCACTTTCTTTCAAACAGAATCTCCTCTACCTATTATCTTACGTCTTAATGCAAACCGTGGTTTAATGATAGGGATAAAAAAGAGCCTCTCATGAAAGAAGTCCGCTAGTCTTCGCAAAATTTGACGTCTTCTGTCAAATTTACATTTAAATTTGTACATATTCTGTGGGATTCCTTTTTTGAAACGGATTCTAATTTAAACCTGATATTAATTATTATAACTACTTGGTGTAACAAGATGGAAGATCTAAACTTTAGTTTCTTTGAGCTTGCTGTGATACCTTATTATTGATTCTTTCGCAACATAGGTAATTGGTTGCAAAAACTAGCCAAAAACTTTTATCAGTGGATGGTGTAGCGTGCATGACAAACACAAGCTCTCATATTGTAGTGTTCTGAGTAGTAACTGTTTAAATATATGCCTAATTCACCTGTACTAGTGTTATAGATGGACTCCTTTTCAAACGAACTACAGTAACCCAAACTTCAAAAATACGTGGCTACAGATGGACCGTACCACCTCTGAGGAACAACATGTAATGCCTCATAGCCTGTAATTACGATGGCTCTCTATACCCTTCACACTGGAGTACAACAGTGCATGTGAGTGGTATTTAGTATTTACTCATAAATAATGATAGATAGAAAAGGACCACCACCATGTAAGGTATGCACCATGCACCATGCGTGTATTAGTTGCCCATAAGACCTAAGTAGATAGCGCTCGTTACTCACTAGTATATACAGTTATTCTGTGGAAGTTATAGAAAACCTATATGTTTACATGCTCATAAAAGCGCCTAGAATTCAAACCAGCCGATAAATGTAGACGGTACCAAAAGCAAGTTCAACTTATGGTGGAGGCCTCGATTGTCAGGCGAGCTTATGGTGGAACGTTGGTGGAGCTCCGTCGTAAATCACCGCACTTTTGTTAGCCGCGAGTCTGGCTCACCGACGTTATATAAAATTTGGTATGTTGTATACATAGTAGAGACACGCTGCAGCTATATTAGTTGTAGTAGGAATGGGTCGGCTCGGCCGGCGCAGACCACGCTCTCACAGAATACCAGCGTAAAATAACAGCTTTATGCTGCTGTGTTTCGTATGGTGAGTGTAGAGAACCGGAGACCCTTTTTACTTGAAACGAGGCACTCCATCTTAGTCCTCAAGGGTGACAACGCATCTGCGTTTTGATTTTCAATTGAGGACAAATGTAGACGTCTATGAGCCACAGCATCTACTTACCATCAGGTAGACTCTGTGCTTGTTTATCACCCTTATTCTATAAAAAAAATGTTGCTTCAAAGGACTAAATAATTGTTTTGCTCGCCAGTGTAGGTACGACGAGCTGCGAGTAAAACCGCCATAACCTTTACCGCAAGCTTATGGCTCGCCCATCGATCAGGGCGTAGTCACGCGTAGATATGTATCTCAAATAATTTGCAACCAACAACGTGGTTTTAGGTACATAATGTTACGAGCTTGAGGTTCGTGACAATAAAAACTGCCGATTGAATTACCAAAATTTACACTTTAATTCACTTTACACTAATTAAAACTTAAAGCACTAATAATTAACCACACTGATTCACTTTATTTCGCTCCGAAGCTTCGCTTGTCTCGCCAAATTCAAAACTGCCCCGATCGCGGCATGCAGCGGGTTTAAATACACTTTTACGCCGAAACATCCAGAATATTCCCGTAGATACGGGCGCCGACCAACCAGACGCAGAAAGTTCGAGTGTGAGGCTTCTAGAAAGCTTAGTTCTTCAATTCGATATTAGATGGCGATGTTGGTCGAAAGTCGAGATTGACATTTTCTAGGAAGCCCTCCTCGCTCTCGTCCCCGACACTAGATGGTGCTAGTGCCGGGTACATGACGTCAACCGAATACCTCGGTTCCAGTAAAAAAGGGTCTATCCCATTTTTACTAGAAACGAGGCATTACATCTTAGTCCTCAGGGGTGACAACGTATCTGCGTTTTGATTCTTAATCGAGGATAAATGTAGATGTCTATGGGCCACGGCATCCACTTAACCAGGTGGACTGTGTGCTCGTTTGTCACCCTTATTCTATACAAAAAACGGCTTGCTGAATAAAAATGAGTGCGTCAGTGCGTGTGAAGAAGTTGAACATCTTTGTTTGTTAGACTAAGTTATAGAAGTAGAACAAAAATTAAAAAAAATAAAAGTGAAGGCGACTCCACAGGTATTTGTATCAGGCACGCTCTTTCGTTGTGCATGTGTAACATTTCATGATATACTTATACATGGTGAGGTTACATTATACCGGCTTTTGTATTGAAATACGAGCGGGATGCTAGATAAAGCCCTTTGTATGAAAACTTGTAACTGCGCTCTATAGTCATTTATTATATTTTAATGACTTACTTTATCCTGTAGGTAGGGCGGCCATCTAAAACCGCGCCCCCCCCCCCCAGGACCGGGAGCGAAGTTCCCCGGATTTTGGAGCTTTCACCCCGGACATTTCAATAATTTTTCATTAACTTAGGTACATCTTAATTAAAATATATTTTACTCCATACTTGATAGAAGAAAACTTTAATTTTAAGCCTCTTTTGTTGCATGAAATAGTGTGTTTAATCGTTCTTGTGACGACAAGTGAGTAATTTTGATTTATTTTTAACCTTCTTAAGTATTGAATAAAAGATAAACAAACGCAATATTAGTCACTCAGTTAATAAAATTAAACGAAAACTTGTTTAAATTTTTATTTTTCCATACAATCAACAATGTTTAGTTTTAAAATATCTTAAATCAAATTCAGAAAGTTATAATAATTTATACCTTACATGTTTATTTCTTCATATTACAAGAAACGAAACACAATTTGTTGTTTTCGTTCACAGATCTTTGTAACTAAATTAAATCAATATTTAAATAAAATAAAACTATACTTCTTAATTATTTGGCAGCTCTTAAAGTAATAACATTAAAATGTCTTCTAATTAAATAAAAAAAAAACAGTAGTAAATAAAAATGACTTTCAATAAGCATTATGCAATAATCTATATGGAATAAAAATCATTCGTTTGATTTCATATATATATATATATATATATATATATATATTCAGCAGTGGACTTTGACTATCTGTAAGCTAATGCAAAGAGTACGGTATAATTTTGAGATTTCATTTTCATATTTTTAACTACATGCAAAATATAGATGAGTGTGTGGCACACAATAATGTCACCACTAACAAGCAGTCGCCATACGATCATTAGCAATTGTCCCGACGTTTAAACCTCTTAATGACGTCTGTGTCTGTCTTATTGGATGGTACCGGCGACGCTGCAATGACGCTCGTGCGCTTGACTCATTAAAACAGCCTACGTACGAGTAAATGAAACTTGTGGCGCCGACTGGAATTTGCTACGCAGCGTCACGTACATGTATGTTTAATCAGGATTGTTGCTTTTGGTATAATTCCATACAAAACGCTCCTAATCTATGCATATAAATAAAATTAAAGTCTGTCTGTAACATTGAGATATAGGTACCTACTGTATTGTACTGAACTTAGTTGATTATTTACATGTCGTTAATACAAAAATAAACATTTGTATAATTTTTGTAACATAAACACTCACGCCTGTCACCCAGAGGGGTAAGCAGAGACTACGGACTTCCATTTGGCACGATCCTGACATACCTCTTTCGCCTCCTTTACATCCATATATCTACGCATACATGCTCGTCGGTTAAGGGTAGTTCTAACGTGGCCCCTTTTCAAAATATCGCCAATTTGGTCGATAAACTTTTTTCTAGGGCGTCCCTTCCCGACTCGGCCGTTCACATCTGCCATATAAATTTGCTTTGTCACTCTTTCCTCATTCATTCTTTCTACATGACCAAACCACCGAAGCATTCCTTTCTTAATCCTAGTCACAACTTCATCTTGCATACCACATTTATCTCTTATCACGCAATTTCTCACCCTGTCATTCAGATATATAATATAATAATATATCTGAATGACAGAGATATAAATATTATTATTATATAGATATATATAATATAATTTTTGTCTGTGTATCTTTGTCTGTTTGTCCAGGCTAGTAGTCCTACGTTACCATGTAGTGGCAGTGTAAGAATATTCACTATAGTCAACCAAATCTAAGAAATACCTTTTGACGTTTTACATTAATCATTTCGCAATAACTTTGCTCAAGCGTACTCACGACTCCTTTTCCGTAAATCCGAAGAATTATAAAGTTATGTATATTTCTTTACCTCGTGTATAGTTTTTATCACTAATTTAAATTCGCATCTTTCAAACAAAGCAAGATACTAAAAAAATATCCAGTATCACCTTTTTTTACTTGACGTCGTTTCAATGACATGTCACTATGTACCTTACCGTAGTGTTTGGATCATTAAAATTCATTGTAATGTGAATAATCGGCAAAAATATTCAGATAATCGGTAAAAATATTCAAATAATGGAATCGTTATTTTGTAATGTATGATTTGTTCAACTTAATTTTATTTTAAAATTCATCAATCATGAACAAAACAAGTTTTTTTTTTTAAATTTGTGAACGCAAATTTGTGTAAGCAAAAAAATTCATATACAAGGCCGTGCTGAAAAAACTACCACGTAATTTCAATCTTCCGCCATTTCGGGAGCTTACTATGCGTAACTTTGTGTTTGTCTTCTTATTTTGTTGCTCAGCTTTAACTTTTTGGACTATTTCTTATATATTCGTTGAAGCATGTGCCCATATCACAAAGGATGATTGGACAAAAGTGGTATAAAAAACCAAAAAAAAAATTGATTATGGATGACTTTGAAAGAGACATTAATTTTGACTGCATTATCGAAAATCAAATAATAATCTAAACAACGACAGCTCAACTAGTTGTACTGAAAGTGATTGAATAAATTTATTTTTAATCTAGTGTCAATCTTAAATTTTTATAAACGTGCTTTTGCATAGTGCTAAGCAGTAACAACAAATAAGAAGAAACTGATCAATCTTGTGTTTTAAATTATGCGTTTTTATTTATTCTGGTATTATTCAAACCAACTCTGATTTTTTTAAAGAATCGAATTTTGTACGTTTCCATTTTTTGGTTGGCATACTTGATGCAATAAGTCTGACAGCTGTCAAAATGTATTTCTTAGATTTGGTAGACAATACCACATATACGTGGTGAGAAGCGACAGCGGGGATGATAATTTTGTACGTGGCAGAGCCCTGCTGCAGTTATATTAGTAGTATAGTTGTAGCACGAATGGATCGGCTCGACCGGGAATACCAGCGTCAAATAGCAGCGTAATGCTGCTGTGTTTCGTATGATCAGTGTAGAGAACCGGAGACCCCTTTTACTGGAATCGAGGCATTCCATCTTAGTCGTCAGGGGTGACAACGCTATTGCATTTTGATTTTTAATTGAAGATAGATGTCGATGTTCATGGGCCACAGCATCCACTTACCATCAGTTGGACTGTGTGCTAGTTTGTCACCCAATGATATAAAAACAGATGGACAACAGCGTCCAGCGACAACAGTGTTCAGCAGTGGACTTTTATAGGCTGTAATGGATGAATGAAACAGTAAACAGCAGCTTGCTACATTTTTAAAATATTTTATATATATACCCTATTTATATATTTCACCCTATATAAATCTTTTATGGATCCATTTATGCTCCATATATATTATATATATATATATATATATATATAGATGAATTTTGTATAGTATCTCAGTCAATATATATAGTATCTCAGCCCGTAGATGCCATAAATCGATCCATAAAATGTATTTTTTTATAGAATAAGGGTGACAAACGAGCACACAGTCCACCTGATGGTAAGTAGATGCTGTGGCCCGTAAACTTCCACGCTTATCCTCGATTAATAATTAAAACGCAGATGCGTTGTCGCACCTGAGGACTCGTCGGACTCGTTTCCAGTAAAAAAGGTCTTCGGATCTCTACACTCACCATACGAAACACAGCAGCATTAAGCTGCTATTTTACGCTGGTATTCTGTGAGAGCGTGGTCCTTCTCTGGTCGAGCAGACCCATTCGTGCTACTATATATATTGCAGCGTGGCTCTACCACGTATGAAAATATCGGGGCGGGTCATTAGTTCTAAATGTATTTAGAACTAATGGTGTCATTAGTTCTAAATGTATTCAGAACTTTGGAACCCTGGTTCCGCTCGATCGCTTCTTTAATACGAGCAGTATTAAAGTTGCGTAAGTCTCGCCGCATGCATTTGGAGATCTGTCTGTTCAGTTGCCTGTATGCTGTCAAATCTGTTGACGATTGCAGCCTCATCTCCCGTCTAACAGTCATGAGATTAAGAGTGCGATCGGAGAGTTTTGTGTTTTTTGTGTTCTTCTGCGGCGGGTCTTGCAGAACTTAGCTCCGACCGCATGGACAGTTTCCACGAGCTTGTCATTCATATCGTCCACTGCATTGCAATCCTCTAGGCACTGAAAGCGGTTTTGTAACTCGAGCTGAAAGGTTTCGGGATTCTGGATTAGAGCACGAGGGGGACGGAGCGTTGACTTCATTAGACGAGATCTCTCCAACTTAACATTTAAGTTCAGTGTGACTCTAACCATTCGGTGATCGCAGCCAGTTTTCACCCTTGCGATCACTGAGACATCACTGAACAGTTGGCGTCTGGTCGTCATAATGAAGTCAATCTCATTTTTTGTCGAACCGTCGGGGCTCGACCAGGTCCACTTCCTGTGGGGCCGCTTCTGGAAGAAAGAATTCATCATAAAGAGTCCCTCTTTCTCCATAAAGTCGGCCAGCTGCTGGTCCCTTCGGTTCCGTTACCCTACTCCAAATTTCCCCACCTTCAGCTCACCGCTTTCTCTTGTGCCTAGTTTTGCGTTGAAGTCTCCCATCAACACCGTGTAGTGGGTTTTGGAGGAATGCATGGCTCTGAAAATATCCTCATACGTTTCCTCCACCTCCTCATCGGGATGTGCCGAGGTTGGTGCGTAAACCTGTATGACCTTCAGCGAATACCGTTTGGTGATTCTGAGTATCAGGTACGCGACCCTCGTCGACATACTCCCAATCTTTACAACGTTGTTGACGATAGACTTGTGGACGATAAATCCGACACCTCCTTGGGACAGATGGTCGCCCTCCCAGTGGTAGAACAAGTTGCCGGACTCGAGGATTGCCGTATCCTCCCCCTCTCTTCGGACCTCGGATAATCCAATAATATGCCAGCGCAACTTGTCTACCTCTTCTTCCAGCTCCAGTATCTTCTCGTCAGTCCTCAGAGTGCGTGCGTTATATGTTGCCAGGTCGAGTCGTCGTAGGTGGCAACCGAACCTCCCCACCGGAGATTCTTAGCACCCCCTGCCCCGCCGTTACCATAGTCGCCACCGTAGCCAGGAATGGCGGGGCCGCCGGGGACTGGGGGGCCGTTTTTTTGCGTCGTTATTCTTGGGGGGATATTTTACATAGTTGCCACGCTTGGCGAGCGGGCGAGTTTTAAACAGTTGTTATCAGAAAGATGCTGCTGCCCATCTCCTGCCTGTCTCCCTCTGTCGCCTCTTACGACACCCACGGGAAGATATGGGGTAGTGGATATTCTCAACCGCCATTACACGGCATCCAAAGTCTTTGCCAGAGATCTGTCTGCCAGAAAGAGCCAACTGTCAAGGCTGAAGACTGAGTGTGGCAACATCGTTTCCGGGACACCTGAGATTCTGAGTGAGATCTAGAGGTTCTATGGGCAGCTGTACACATCATCGTTGGAGCCACACGCAAGTGTGAGTAACGATCCAAGAGCAAGTCTTACCCGACACTATTCCGATGATATCCCGGACGTCAGTCTGAGCGAGATTAGAATGGCTCTCCACCACCTTAAAAACGGAAAGGCCCCGGGCGAGGATGGAATTACAGCGGAGCTTCTGAAAGCGGGTGGAACACCGGTACTTGAAGTCCTTCAGAAGCTCTTCAATTCCGTCCTCCATGGTGGCACTACTCCGGTGGCGTGGAGCAGAAACGCGGTGGTCTTATTCTTTAAGAAAGGCGACAACGCTCTCTTGAAGAACTACAGACCGATTTCCCTTCTGAGCCGCGTCTACGTGCTGTTTTCGAGAGTCATTACGAATCGTCTCGCACGCAGACTCGACGACTTCCAGCCTCCCGAACAAGCCGGTTTCCGAAAAGGCTTCTGTACCATAGACCACATACATACCCTTTGGCAAATTGTACAGAAGTCCGAAGAGTACAATCTGCCACTTTGCCTGGCGTATGTGGACTATGAGAAAGCCTTTGATTCCGTCGAAATTTGGGCGGTGCTACAGTCTCTTCAGCGGTGCCTAGTTGACTGTCGGTATATTGAAGTGCTGAAGTGTTTGTACAGTAGGACTACGATGGCTATCCGAGAATAGAGCCAGAGTACGAAACCTATCCAACTGCAGAGAGGTGTAAGACAGGGTGATGTTATATCCCCGAAACTCTTCACCGCTGCGTTGGAAGACGTTTTCAAGCTACTGGACTGGAAAGGATACGGTATTAACATCAATGGCGAGTACATCACTCACCTTCGATTTGCCGACGATATAGTCCTTATGGCAGAATCGCTGGAGGACCTTAGCACTATGCTCAATGACCTCAATGGTGTCTCCCAACGGATAGGTCTTAAGATGAACATGGACAAAACAAAGATCATGTTTAATGTCCATGTCACACCTATGCCGGTAGATGTTGGGAGCACTATGCTCGAAGTTGTTGACGAGTACGTTTACCTGGGACAAATAGTCCGACTAGGTAAGTCCAACTTCGACCGAGAGGTCAATCGACGGATTCAACTCGGCTGGGCAGCGTTCGGGAAATTACGACACATCTTCTCGTCAGGTATACCTCAATCTCTGAAAACTAAAGTGTATAACCAGTGCGTGTTGCCAGTGATGGCTTACGGATCTGAGACGTGGTCCTTCACCGCTGGCCGTATGAGGACGCTCAAGGTCGCTCAGCGAGCTATGGAGAGGGCTATGCTCGGAGTTTCACTGCGTGATAGACTCAGAAATGAGGATATCCGCAGTAAAACCAGAGTGACCGACATAGCCCAACGGATTAGTAAGCTGAAAGTGGCAATGGGCCGGCCATATAGCTCGAAGAACCGATAACCGATGGGGAAGAAAGGTTCTCGAGTGGCAGCCTCGTACCGGTAGGCGTAGTGTAGGGCGACCCCCCACTAGATGGAGTGACGACCTGGTAAGACATGCAGGAAGTCGATGGATGCAGGTGGCTCAGGACCATGCTTTGTGGCATTACTTGGGGGAGGCCTATGTTCAGCAGTGGACTTGTGAAGGGCTGTAATGATGATGATGAATGATGTATTTAGAACTAATGACCCGCTCCTTATTTGTGTAAGATGCATTATTGTGGCGTTATTTAGATTTAAAATGAAGACTAATCAAGATATAAGATAATATTATAAATTTTTCGGTTTTTCAAAATACAAAATTCCAGTAGTTTCGGATAACATAGAGCCCAAATCACTCTTTGCATTGCTGTCTATATGTTCTTCAAGTTTCATTACAATCGGTTTAGCCATTCTAAAGAATATCCCGGTCATACAGATAGACAAAATCAAATAACATCTTGTTCTGAGGCAGTTATTACAAACAGATACATCAATTTTGTTTATATGTATCGACTTAAAAACATAAACAAATATCCAACCTGTTTGCAACATGGTGCGTAAGTGACCCAGATTTTGCAATATATTACAAAAGCTGCAGAACCCGATCTCGCAGAACTCCACCCACAGTAACTGACATTATCAACATGGTCATTTATGGATGGTATAAAGACCATTTTTTGTCAATGGCACATTAAACATTGGTCGTAGCCCACGTGGTCCGTAAATGCTTTGATTTATATTTAAGACGTGAGTTGAGACATAAATTTCGCAACGCATAAATTATCCTTTAATATTGAAGCTTCGGTGGGACACGTATCTACATTCCTATTAAGGACGGAGGTGGTTAAAATTGGAATCATCATAGCAGAATTCAAGGACATTCTATAATGAAATAGTCTAGAAGACTTCTTTGTCGTTTATAGTTTTGATGAGATTAAAGTAAAAAACGTGTAGGTGCAACAAATGCACTAAACGCGACCGACATAAACCTAATCTTTCTTAAAAGAACGTTTTAACGAGGGGAACCATCGTGTAGCTATATTATGTTTGTACTACGAATGTTTTGGCTCGATTACGCTCTTACAGAATTCCAGTGGAAAATGATTAATTACTTAATCCATCTTTATTTCGTGTGATAAGTGTTGAGAACTGAACAGGACTCGTTTTACTGGAAACGCGGCTTAGTTTATAGGCGTGATAACGCATCTATATTTTGATTCTCTGTATCCACTTACTATCAGGTGGAGTTTGTGATTGTTTGTCACCCTAGTTCTATAAATTAATATGTTATTTAATATAATATAATTCATAGAACTCAGGGCTAGTAGTTTACGGGAATGAAGAAAATTTGTTTAACAAAACATTAATCAGTGAATTAAGTCGTCTTTCACACAAATTAACGTAATTATACATAAAAATGGCGCAGTGGCTTAGCAAAGAGGGGTTGCGCTGGGTGGGGGCCGCGGGTTGGAATCCCGCACAGAATAAATATTAGTATTGTCTATATACAAATAATTGTTCCGGGTGTGGATGTTTGTCCTTGTGCAATTTATGTTTGTAATCTGCCTCCACGATACAGGAGAAAATCCTAGTGTGGGGGTAACGTTAAAAAAACTTTCAGTTCAGGTGTCAGTTAGGTGTTGCTCGGGCCAGAATCTGGGTCCATAATCAAATCAGCTCCATTGCTTCGTCATTGAAGTTATATTAGTATGACAAATTTTCGCTTCGGATGTCAGCTAGTGCTTCAAATTTTATTATAAATTTTGAACCGAAAAGGTAAAATAGAAACACCAAGTTAATAAAAAGTTTGTAATAAACACTAGTTAGATATGTTTATGCCCTTGTTTCCATATTAAAACAATAAAGTAGCTAGAACAGCTTTTTTAATAAAACACATGTAAAGAGAGAATATCTGAATAGTTTAGCGCAATGCAGTCGGATCGGATGCTGCAGCATTGAGCATCACTTTGAGTGAATAAAACAAAAGTAGAGGTTCGGTGTGGTTAAGGCGGCCAACTTTATGACAAGTCAATGCGGGACATTATTTTAGATGAGGGGGGGGGATCATGCATGCATTTAAATTAGGAAAGGAATAAACGTAATTTACTGAATCCATTGTTTATTTTATTGTCTGTCACTCACTTGTTAAGGTTTTTAAATCTATAAATAAATTTAATAATTAAATAATTTAGAAATACGGAAGATGCGAGACGCTTTCAGACGTCTTGCGGAAATCATATTTTAATAATTATTGCAATGCGAGGATATAATTGCTATTATGGGACGGTAGCATATAATGGAGAACGATTGAAATATGACAAAAACCCATTTCCTTTTAATAATTGTAAATTCCAATTTATGAACAAAGTATACATAACTATAATAACTCTAACAAGTTGACGTAAGAATGAAAAATTGTGTAAAAGAAAAATATGTATTCAAAACTTTTCTAGATATGACCTTCATCAGTAAAAGGCGAACTCGTGAATGTAGAAATAAATAACAGAAAGTATAGTAGAAACGGTAGTTTATTTGAAAAGAATTTTGAATAAAAAGTTATTAAGTTGGGATATAATAAGGCAATATTATTCAATTGATTTACGAAGCATTCAAGTTATCGTATTCTTTGAAAGACCTACGTGTACATATATACATTAGACTGAAAAGAGAAATTTCACTCTCTTCACGAAATATGGGATAAAGTTTTAACTTTTGAGCTATCGTTATTATCTCTGTATAATAAGATAAACGCGAATAAAACTATAAATATAACAATTGTTTGTTGTTTAGGACCACCTTTCTATTATTATTACAGTCCATCAAAGTTCACTACTGAACTTTCCATATCACGCCTGCGAATATATTATTTTTTTTATAGATTAAGGGTGTTAAACGAGCACACTGTCCACCTGATTGTATTTGCTGTGGTGTGTGATTGTGTGTGCTTGATTTTATGTATTGTGCTGTGGCTCATAGACATCTAAATTTAACCTAGATTAAGAATCAAAATGCAGATGCGATGACACCTCTGAGAACTAAGATGGAATGACTCGATTCCAGTAAAATGTGTCTTCAGTTCTCTACACTCACCATACGGTGAGTGTAGAGACCCGCTTCACCGTCGACCTGTTCAACCGAACAGAGCAGCATTAAGGTGCTATTTTAAGCTGGTATTCTGTGAGAGAGTGGTCCTGCCTCGTTCGAGCCGACCCATTCATGCTACCAGTATAACACCACGTATATATATTTGTCGTAGCTGCTTCGCATGGGGTCAGCAACCGCAGTTTATTATTATTTTAAGTAGTTATCAGGAAGATGGCGTTGCCTATCTAATGTTTCATGTCACTTCTGTCACCTCTCACGACACACACGGTACGATACGGGTTGTTGGATATTCTTACACATCAAAACTTAGGCTTAGCCTTATTCTTAAGTTATATCGAAATAGTAGGATATCAAGCTATATGCAGAAAATAGTAACTTAAAAAATTCTGGCTGAAAAAAAGTTTAATTAAATGAAAAAAAAAGACAACCTATATCACTTCCACAAGTAAGTCGAATCTAAAGACATATGTTAAAATACTTCAAGCCGTTTAGGCTACTGAGCTTGGTAAAGAATAACATATATACATACAGACGAAAAACATTACCCTCCTTCTAGGGAAGTCGGGTAATTAAAAATTATAACACAAGCCTCAATCATCGTCGGATCTGAATGAAATGTACATTCAGTATTCCCACAGTGTGAAAGTATACTCTTAAAAAAAAACAGTCAAATCGCGTAATTAGCGGAGATAATTGCGTTACTTACATAAAATAAATACAGTTGAATTATTAACCACTATATTTTAAGGCAAGTTATTATATAAAAGATTATGTGCGTGTGTTGCTACATTTTATATGTGGTAGAGCCACGCTGAAGCTATATATTATGGTTGTAGCACGAATGGGTCAGCTCGACCGGGGAAGGACTACGCTCTCACAGAATACGAGCGTAAAATACATTCCGGATACCCTTTATTACTGGAAACGAGACATTCCATCTTAGTCCTCAGGATGACAACGCATCAGCGTTTTGATTCTTAATCGAGGATAAATTTAGATGTCTATGGGCCACAGCATCCACTTACCATCGGGTGGACTGTGTGCTCGTTTGTCACCCTCATTCTATAAAAAAACACAATTAAGTTACCTACATATAGTTCTAATAAATATGTTATACTACGCATGTTATCAAGTTACAGCAATAAAGGCTTATTGACAATGATAAATTAAAGCTGTATTTTGTCGAATTAAGGAGTTGAAATAGATGTTAGCTTGCAAGTATAGTTTAATAATACTTTTAAACATTTCCATCTGCGTTGTCCCACAAAGGTTCTGTTTAAGGTGAGATAGGTGACACATGGTGACGTTGAAGTTGAACGTATCGATCGGGAGCGCTCGCCAACTGCCTGTAACGCTCTGGGATAATCCTAGTCTATTTGTAGGTCACAGTGTTTATAAGAAATTTTTTGTGGAGCGACTCGGTAAGCAATATTTTGCAATTTTTTATAAACACAAATTAAATATAGTACATAAAGCTAATATGGTCGTACGGTTGTTATGGTCACTTTCTTATTACTCAAAAACTACCGCCTTTTTTGCGATATGCTACGATTGCCCTTATTCTTATATATAGTAGATCTTTAGTAGAGAGACTTTAATAGAGTCTAATGAATTCCTAATATGAGGCTATGTAAGTGCGCCTTAACTAACCTCATATTCCATTATAATCCAACCGTACTCCACGCAGCCATTGTACGAGTAGTATAAAATATTAAAATTTAACTAATAATATATGTAATTAAAATAACTAGCATATTTGTTACTTTACCTACATAATAGATAAATACTCATGCCTGTCACCCAGAGGTGTAGGCAGAGACTACAGAGTTCCATTGGGCACGATCCTGACACACCTCTCTCGCAAGCTCTCATGCTCGTCGGATAAGGGTACTCCTAATTTGGCACGTTTTCAATATATCGGCAATTCGGTCAATAAACTTTCGCCTAGGACGTCCCTTTCCGACTCTACCGTTCACTTCTGCAACATAAATTTGCTTTGTCACTCTTTTCCCATTCATTCTTTCCATATGACCAAACCACCGAAGCATTCCTTTCTTAATCCTGGTCACAACATCATCTTGAAAACCACACTCTTCTCTTGAAACGGGGTGAAAAATTGTGGCACACAACACAATTTATCACCCCGTCATTCAGATGCAGCCCTAACATACTCCTTAACGACCGCATTTCTAGTGCGTTTATTCCACTCTCGTGTTTCTTCTGCCACACCCAACTTTCACTACCATACTTGCCTTTTTTGACACATTCTGACTTTTCACAATAGAGTGCAGGGCCTCATTTACTCTATTGCCTGCATTCACTCGTCGTTCTACATCCTTACCATATCTCCCATCCTTGCTAAATACGCATCCCAAATATACAAACTCATCTACTTGCGCTAAAATTTTCCAAACAACTGTCCATAAGTAGGTTGAACAGCCACGGGAAAGCCACACAGCCCTGTCTAACACTTTATGGATGCCAAATCAGTCCGAGTAGACCCCGTTGATCCCAACACAAGCACTAGAGTCCATATAAAGAGACTATAATGCCTGTATCAACCCAGCGCTCAACTCAAATGAGTTCAGTGTTTGCCATATGCCGATGATAAGCCTATTCCAAGTCCATGAACGCTCAAAAAACTTATTGGTTTTTGGCCAAAAAAAGACATGATCTGTACATCCCATCCCCTTTCTAAATCCCGCTTGCATTTTTTGCTTTCTACGTTGCATTTGTTACTTTCTACGCGGTAAAACCACGCTGAAACTGTAGTATAGCTTCAGCACGAATGGATCGGCTCGACCGGGGAAGTAGCACGCTCGCACAGTATACCAACCTAAAAAAGTAGCTTGATACTTCTTTATTATTTATACTGTAATATTTCTGTGTATCTTGTCATGAGTGTGATGAGTGACGATAATCGCAGAAGAGTTTCATTCTGTATGGTTCATTCTCTAGCGGCCATATTCAGTATATATAGATAAAGCTCCGTATTATCACATCGAGCTCCTTGCCTTCCCAGTCTGAACACCTCGCAAGGCCAGAGATCTCGCCTTTAACCAAAGGAACAACAAATAGTAAATAAATGAATAATTAAAAAAAAACCTTATAATATTTGAGCGACAAAGGCCATTGTCTAAGAACTAAGATGGAATTCTTTGCATCATATTATTATACTGGCTATCCACCAAACCGGACGAATATTACGAAGCTAAGCACAAAAGGGCCCGCGAAAAACCAAGCCATGCGTTTATTAAATAAAAAAGTCTTTTAATTTAGGGCAAATTGAGCGGCGTTGTTGGGTGCAGTCACTACATGACCTGATTAATAGTTTCGATAAATTTGTTAAGTCATCAATGTAGAGCTAGAAAGAAATAGATCTACGCGCCAATTATTTTATATTATTGTCATTCATACTGGTTTATAAATTATTACAGATGATTTATTTAATTTAGGCACTGTAGAATAAAACGAAACTAGCTTTTTAAAAGATTCTAACTAAGAGATTCATTTATATAGCGTTTGGTTTCCAAACGTTTTATCTGGTCCCCACCTGATGTAAAGTAATGATATTGTTACATATGGTAAAGATCTTAGCCCAGAAAATGCTTTGAGAAGTTCCAAATTGTAGTAGTCTGAGAAAACTACAAGAAGGGTAAACGCTTTGTACCGTGTGAGCGTGAGGCATGCTAATTACATTAGGATGAAAAGATTTGATTTTGTCAAGTGGTTTGATGACAAAATAAAGACGGAGAAAGCGGAGAATACAGCTTCCTATTTATTTGATTTTCAGAAAACTATCAGAGTGTTCGCCTCGGTGTACGTTATACTGATTTTCATCTGTAGTTTATTATCATTAATTTTACAATTGTAGAGTCTCACTAAAGCAAGTTAATGAATGGATCCAACCGAAGCGACCATAAGAATACATGTGTTTCACACTTTCACAAAACCTGTCACATCGCACATTAATGAATAAATTACAGGTGTTACTCATGACAGTAGAATCAGACTCCAACTATATTATGGTTTCAGACCAAAATAAGTCGGCACCAGAGGGGTACTTCTCCGGTCGGTGTCAACTAATTTCAGAATGCCACGCTCTCAGAAAACCTGTGTAAAACAGTGTGGTAAAAGTAAAGAACCAGGCCTTCTATCTTAGTCCTCAGGCGTGAAAACGCATCATCTGAATTTAGATTCTTAATAGAAGATAGATAAAAGTGGATAGGTCATAGCATCCATTTGCCATCACGTGATATGCATGCTCATTTTTCGTTAGTATTTCTCCGGAAAACTTTCAACTGCATCCATCGATTGACTACAAATTTACCCACGAATGTCGTCGTTCAATCTAATTGCTCGCCATTTACTGCACTTGCTAGTACTCGTGAAATCTAATCTATCGAATTGAAATGATCGATTCTTTGAGCTATATACATGACGCGCTAATACCACTACAGCATATACTGATCTCTTGAATGGACTATGTTGGTTAGTTTGGTTCTAGAGCGAATATCTTCATCATTAAGTATATCACACAGAGATATTTCAAGGGTATCTCTGTTCTGTGCTCGATTGATGTTGAGAAGAAAATGATTTTTTTGTATCCATAATTAGCTGAGTAGTGAGCAGTCTGTCACTGCTCGGTGAGCGACGTTAATCAATTGACAGTATGTCTATTCATTTCTGTGGTCATAGCACCAAACGCAAAATTGGAACAGTTCAATGTAAGCTTTAGTGACACAGTCTTCTCAGTAATCAGTCTACACGAAGTATTATAGTTAGTATAATTTATAAGTATTGTGACTTTGTTGACAATTTCATGTAATTATTTAATTTTACTTCTACAAAAACAACAATAAAAAAAGTGATGTTGGTGATTCAGTTGCCACATTTGGCAGGCAGATTGGCAACCGCAGTTTTTTATTATTTTGAGTTGCTATCAGGAAGATCTCAATGTCCATCTTCTGCTTAAATTTCTCTCTGTTTCGTCTTACGACACCCACGCCACGGGACCATACGGGGTAGTGCATATTCTAACAACGCCGCTACACATTTACCGCCAATGATAAATAAATTATCTGTTACAAAAACATATCATGGTCTGCATCAGCTCTGTGTCTGTGTTTGAGTTTGACAATTCAACAATATTTTGAGGATGTGACGTCAGCAAACACGCATTAGAGTTGAGCAGTGAACTCTTTCCTGCTTCTTAAACCCTTTTGAGATATGAAAGCTTCCTCTGCCGAGCTGTAGAACTAGCTGTTTACTTTATTTTATTGCTAATGATTCAGTGTTACATAGTTACCGATACAGTCCCCCACACGCCAAACGCCAACGAGGATACAGTCTTACACAACTTTAATTTCATTTAAGTCTCTGAAGCTTAATAAAATAAAGCTTATATAGTAATTATCAAGGTTCAATATTCTCTGATAATAACTACCTATGTGCATAGTATATCTTGTATTGTATCATTAAGTCGTAAGTCTTTTAAAGACCGTTTACATTCTCATAAGTGAAAATGATGAACATCTACCTGATGATTGCTTATACATAGGAGGTAAGCCAGAATGTATTCAGGAATAAAATTAGCAGAAACACTTGCAATAAGCATTTCAAAATATACAAAATTCTTGAAGGTACTATTTCCTCATTCATGACAGCCTACCAAAACTTCGCTGCTATTTAGTGTAGCTGCTGCTATAAAGGGAATATTCGCTATAGCTGCCACACTAGGCAGACGGTTTGGCAAGCGCAGTTTTTTATCATTAGAGTTGTGATCAGGCAGATGCTGCTTCTGGTTCAGTATCTCTCTGTCGACTCTTACGACATCCACAGGATGTATTGACACAGTGGTATATACAATACAATCTACACAGTCTAGTGCTTATCATATATTATCCAAAGTTGCCACGATTGACATGCGAGTTGGCACTGCCGTTAAAAAGGACACTAGAAATGTTGGTGGAATATGTGCTCGTATGTGTTTGTACACACACACACACACACACAAACACACACACACACGCACACGCACACACACACACAAACACGCACACGCGCACACACGCACGCACACACGCACGCACGCACGCACGCACGCACGCACGCACGCACGCACGCACGCATGCACGCACGCACGCACGCACACACGCACGCACGCACGCACGCACGCACGCACGCACGCACACACGCACGCACGCACGCACGCACGCACGCACGCACCTGCTTCCTACCACAAGCAATATTATCTTAAATTGTATTAGATTCAGTTACCGTAATAAATTATTTTTTATTTTTGTATCTATATTAGCTCTACACAAACTCTACATATTATAATCCACAGAGTAAAATATTATTATAAAAATATGATTATAAAATAGAAGACTTCTTTTATCTACTTATCATCTGTGTACTCGTAACTGTGTATTAATTTTTTAACCTTATCTATAAAAAAATAGCAAGGAAAATAAATTATTAAATCATGACAGCGTTGCATATAAACCATAGCTCGTCAGACAAAACAACAAGTAACGTTTCCAGTGTGAGAAGCACAACACGTGTTCAATAATATTGAAACTTTCCCACCATATTGCTGCTTTATTCTAGAAATAAATAATTAAGTTATAACGCTGTATAATACACATTTGCCCTGTGAACGATGTTGTTTTGTTACAATGCAGATAGAATTTAGTTGTTTAAAAATATGTATAATTAAAATCATTAATCAAAATGATTTGTTATACAGAAATATTATGGTTGTAGCACAAATGGGTCGGCTTGACCGGGGAAGAACCAAACTCTCACAGAATACCAACGTAAAATAGCAGCTTAATACTGCTGTTTCGTATGGTGAGTGTAGAGATCCGGAGACCCTTTTTTACTGGAAACGAGGCATTCCATCTTAGACCTCAGGGAGACAACGCAACTGCATTTTGATTCTTAATCAATTTCTTAATCATAAAGATTAAAGGATAAATGTAGTCTATGGGCCACAGCATCCACTTACCATCAGGTGAACTGTGTGCTTGTTTGTCACGTTTATTCTTTTTTTTTAAAACAAAGGGATGCAAGGAAGTCTATATATACTAGCTTGTCAGGCAGACGTTGTTCTGCCCTTTTCGACGACCCTTTGTCATGTCCTATTAAAAATAATGAGCAAAAAAATTGTGGGTCACTCATGGACAAGAAACCTATCCTATCTCTCAAGTTGGACCAAACTGCACACGGTGTGCAAATATGATTATATATATATATATATATATATATATATATATATATATATACACACCTGTCAGTTTAGGAGTCCAAATCGAGAGCACAACGATAAAAAAAAAACGTGGGATACCTACAATCTATACGTATACATTATATATATGTATATGTAGATTGTAGGTAATAGACTCTGATTTTGGTTTGTAAAAAAGTCAGTTCAATTCTCAGCACAGGTAAATAAAGTTTAGTTTTTTAAATAATTAAATGCAGTTTTTGTTTTCTCCAAAATATTATTATAAACAAAAATTACTTGTTTTCGAAGAATTAAAATTTTCATTTTGAGCCTTGAGGATATTGAAAAAATCTTTCATAATGCCGTATTCTAACGCGCTGCTATAAGTTATATTTATCTTAACTTTAGAGAGCGAGCATTTCGGCGAAGTTCCATTGACTGAGCGTAATAACGGCCAAGAAGAGGTCAAGGTTCACACCGCGAACACCAGCAATAACCTTCTCTCTTTCACACAAACAGCATCCTGCTAAGGTCTGAGGGAAATAGACGATAAGATGTTATACAAGCGCCGATGCCACCGACATTTGGCGTGATCAAAAACATTAACCGTTGATGATTCATAGAGAGGTAAAATATTCAAATAGTTCAATTGTTATTGTAAATTTTAATTACGTTAATATTACAATCAGATTTATAATACAGTTGGCAAGATATAATGTGAGATTCATGTTTATCTAAGATCAAGAAAATGTTTTTTAGTCACACTAATCGAATCCAGTGATATTTCTTACTTAATTAATTACTTAAAGAAATTGTTTAATTACTAGAGCATCAAAAAAAAAAAAGAACAATTTAGTTGCTAGAGACTAGAGTTTAGTATATTTAAAAGTTATTGAAGAAAATTGTATGACCAGTCCACCTTTGGATTTGTTACAATTTAAAAACCTTTCACCCTAACCTAATTTTTTATAGCATTGGGTGACAAACGAGCACACAGTCCACCTGATGGGAAGTGGATGCTGAGGCCCATAGACATCCACATTTATTATCAATTAAGAATCAAAATGCAAATGCGTTGCCACCCCTGAGGATTAAGATGGAATGCCTCGATTCCGGTATAAAGGGTCTCCGGTTCTCTACACTCACTATACGAAACACAGCAGCGTTACGTTGCTATTTTACCAGTCGAACCGACCCATTCATGCTACAACTATATATAGGTGTTTTACCTAAACCCCCCCCCACAACCCCCCCCCCCGCCCAAAAAAAAACCCGCCAAAAGGAAATATTCTCTCCGCGAGACATCAGTTCAGCAGTGGACTTCCATAGGCTGTAATAAATGAAAGAATGAAATATTGCTCTACATACAAATAGAGTTCTCAAATATGCTTATAGCTTATACGTGGTAGAGCCACGCTGCGACTATATTATAATTGTAGCACGGATGGGTCGGCTCGACCGGGAAAGGACCAATTTCTCACAGAATACTAGCGTAAAATATCAGCTTAATACTGCTGTGTTTCGTATGGTGAGTGTAGAGATCCGTGGACCCTTTTCTACTGGAAACGACGCATTTTCATTCCATCGAAGTTCGTAGGGGTGACTCTATCTATATCTACGTTTTGTAGATGTCTATGGGCCACAGTATCCACGTACCGTCAGGTGGACTGTGTGATCGTTCGTCACCATATTCTATAAAAAAAGCCTTTACGGAAAAGTGAAGTAAAACTATCAATAGACCTTCACTTGCGTGTCTTTGAATTAAAAATATCTTTAATTACTTTAGCGTTATAAGTAAGTGGGCTGAACAGTATATGCGAAATGCTAGTATGCGCTATGCGCCGTAAGTTTCATCTGTAGTGCGTGGGTAAATAGAGTTCGATGCTCGCGAACGAAATTGTTAACTACAATTTTAAGTGCTGATTTTCCAAGTGTACAACGATGAAGTAAACATTGTGAAGAGACCCGCATTTCTGGGGAGTACGCATAAAGTATTTTTAAATTTTATGGTAATGTTATTCCGTCAATATGGACTGCGGCAGAGCATTGTTCCTTAGCCTTAGCAGCATTATTCCATACATAAACATAACATAAACACGCACGCCTGTCACCCTGGTTCTTCCCTGCTGTAAAAACCCGAAAGCCAGCCACTTGACATCAGCTGGACTGTAAAGTTCGTTTGTTAATCTAATCCTTATACATGGTAGAGCCACGCTGCAGCTATATTATTTACGTGGTAGAGCCATGCTGCAGTTATATTAGTAGTATAGTTGTAGCACGAATGGGTCGGCTCGACCGGGGAAGGACCACGCTCTCACAGAATACCAGCGTGAAATAGTAGCTTAATGCTGCTGTATTTCGTATGGTGAGTGTAGAGAACCGGAGACCCTTTTTACTGGAAACGAGGCATTCCATCTCAGTCCTCACGGGTGAAAACGCATCTGCATTTTGATTTTTAATGTCTATGGGCCGCAGCAACCACTTACCATCAGGTGGACTGTGTGCTCGTTTGTCACCCTATTCTATAAAAAAAAAATATTATGCTCGTAGTACAAATGGGTCGGGAAATTCCACCGTAAAGTAGCAGCTTGATGCTGCTGTGTCTCATATGATAAGTGTAGAGAACCGGTGATATTTTTACGGAAAGTTAGACATTCCATATTGGTCCTCAGGCGCAACAACACATCTGCCTTTGGATTTTCAATCGATTCCTCCCAAATGCTAATTTTAAAGTGAACAATATTGCTATAAGTTCCAGCTTTGCAAGAAACTGGACAGGAGGATAAATGTAGATTACTATGCATCACAGCATCCACTTACCTTCAGGAGGACTATGTGCTCGTTTGTGACCCTAATTCTATTACAAAGAAAAAAAAATTAAAACCTAGCTTCGCACCAATCATCATACAGGTCAATGTAGAGTCGGTACAGATACGTGTGAATTTAATGCGTTTTCGGCGCGCTAGCAAACGTTATAAGTAGATTTACAAACATGTATATGTTCGTGGAAATACATTTGTAAGTATATTGTATGTATCGTTGATGGGAGGATGGGTTCACTGCAAAATACCTCAGCCAACTAGTTTGTCCGGTATGAACATTAGAAGGCCATTTACCTCCCATGAAGATTCCATGATGTAACAGATAATGACAAATCATAAGTTTTTTGAACTTTGTAAATTGCAGCATTGCATTTTATTGCTGGAGAAACGTTTATTTATTACTCGATCTACTAACAAAATAAATATTTAGGTTTAAGATAGCCAAAGACCATTATTTTATCATATGGTTTTATATATATATATATATATATATATATATATATATATATATATATATATATATATATATATATAATGTTTGAATAATATATAATGAAATAAATATTTGAAGTAAAAAAAAGAAGAAAAGAAAGACAAGAATTAGAGAAAAATAATGTCAATTAGTAGTTGCCTTCAGGTAATGTTCTCGGAGAAGAACTTTGAAACTTTTTTATTTGTGGTATTCTTACTATCACCTTAACCTCAGACGGTTTGACTGTCGGGATGTTCTACCGTCCATCGAATGAACTTACTTTCCTTACTTTTACATTAGTAAGCTTTTCCTTTATTTGCTACTTTAGGTATTTTTCATAATACAAGTACGAGTGCAAGCTCGTATATATATGAGTTTTGTTTAAAAAAAATATTCCAGTTTTTTGAATAAAATATATATTAATCATAATCGGTTCTCTCATTTCGAAGGTCAGCACGGAGAAAAAGACAGACAGTAATTTAAAAAAAAAATTATGTCTTAACAGCATACAAGTCACAAGTCAGGTACTTATATATTTATTATGAAATGTTGATGTATGATTATAACACACTTCATACCATGACAGGAGATGGTAGAACGTAGTGTCATGAACACGAGGATGATCACAACAACCAAACCTAATATTAGCTTTTTACATCAATGGTGGCTCCAACTGAGTTCAAATCCAGGACTTGCCACTAGATAGTCAGGTTAATATCGAATCGAACAATCAAACCAACACTGCAAGCACAAGTGTTTCTATTGGCTATAAATTTCTGGGTCCGGATGTTTGTTGTGATTTATTTATTTAACATTTTATGTACACAAAAAGTATTATTAGAAAGTAAAAATAAAAAGGAATATTTTTTTAGAAAGGCACTGCTTATTTCATATTAAAATTTCTTGCAGCAGGCCCGATACTGGACTGATCAAAGACAAGACACGACAACAGATTTAGTGTGCACTCACATAATATTAATTATTATTTTAAATATATGAAAAAAAAAAATATATATATATATATATATATACATATATATATATATGATATTCATTGGGGGGGGGTATTTGCCATAGTTGCCACGCTTGGCGAGCGGGTTGGCAACCGCAGTTTTTTATTACGTCACAGTTGTCATCAGGAAGACGCTGCTGCCCATCTCCTGCCTGTCTCCCTCTGTCGCCTCTTACGACACCCACGGGAAGATATGGGGTAGTGGATATTCTTAACCGCCACTACACGGCTATATTATATATTAGAAAGGTTCTCGAGTGGCAGCCTCGTACCGGTAGGCGTAGTGTAGGGCGACCCCCCACTAGATGGAGTGACGACCTGGTAAGACATGCAGGAAGTCGATGGATGCAGGTGGCTCAGGACCGTGCTTTGTGGCATTACTTGGGGGAGGCCTATGTTCAGCAGTGGATTCGTGAAGGGCTGTAATGATGATGATGATATATGATATACATATAATACATTTATATTTACTAAATACATACTTATCCTTAAAAAGTTCATGTGTAATTTATTTATGTAAAAAGCTACCACGTACCAGTATTTAAAATGATAGAAAATATGGCGTGGTTTATGTACTTAATTATTAAAAGTGATAGAGTCCCGCTGCATATGACTGCATCACGCATGGATCAACTCGACAGGTGAAAGACTATCTTAGCATATAGAGGTAACAACGTATTTGCATTCTGATTCTTGAATTGATAATTTTTAATCAAGATGTAAGTGTCTATGTGTCACAGCATCTACTTACATGAGGTGGACTGTGTGCTCATTTGCCATCCTTACCACAGTAAAAATATTCACATTAAATTATATGAATACTGTATACAAATAACCAAAGTAATACACAAAATCTGATAATTATGATGATGATATATGAAACGTGGGGTGATAGGTTCTGTTACATGTCTGTCAAGTGTCTGGTCCATACTCCGTACACTTTTTTTAGAATATTAGGGACAAACGATCACACAGACCACCTGATGGGTAAGTAAATGCTGAGGCCCATACTTACCCATACAACTTCATCTATCCTCGATTAAGAATCAAAATGATATGCGTTGTTACCCCTGAGGGCTAAAATTGAATGCCTATTTATAGTAAAAAGGGTAGCTGGTTCTTTACACTCACCATACGTAACAAAGCAGCATTAAACTGCTATTTCACGATGGTATTATGCCGATCAAGTCGACCCACTCGTGCTACAACCATAATATAGCCACAGCAAGGTTCTACGATGTAAAGGACTAAAACATAGGTTTTACATACTATTTTAATGAATCGCTTCAGATGTAGCCAACAATGTTTGATGTTAAGTTAAAATAACCAGTAACTCTGCAGGCTGAAAGTCTGAATTTAAAGTACTGGTTAAAAAATCTGCTTTTCAGGAACTGACATTATGGAAATATTCGCTGGTTCGTTAAACAAAATAAAAAAAATTAAAACGCACCCTGTTTCCGCTAGTCTAGACAGACGGATGATTTTAATGAGGGAGGGCTCGGCAAAATAGCAAAATGGCCACCATTTTACAGGCCTGAATGTTTTGCATGACGTTGTAATATTATAATAGTATATAAAGAAAAGTCGCTTTGCCGCGTCTTTATTATCTGTTTTAGTTGAAATATTTTAAAGTTACTTCATAAATGTTGATGCAGTTTTCACCATTATTTAAAGAATATCCTGAGGAAGAGTTCGTTTACAGTACATAAATATTTCTTGTTACAAGGTTATAAGGATAGTAGGGTAAATGTTGACGTTTTGTGATCTTATCACAGTAGAAATGAGATGTTATTACTTACGAGTAACCGACATATCATCCCGTGGGTGTCGTAAGAGGTTTTTTTTTATAGGAGAGGGGGCAAATGAGTATACGGCTCACCTGATGGTAAGTTACTACCGCTCATGAACAACTGCAACACCAGGGGGAATTGCAGATGCGTTGGCGGCCTTTTAAAAAGGTGTAGGCTTTTTTCTTGAAGGTCCCCAATTGGTATCGGTCCGGAAAAATCTCTGGTAGTAGTCGATTCAAAACGGGTGGTATTCAAAAGAGGTGACAGAGGTAAACTAATCAAGAGATGGCAGCAGCGTATTTCTAATAACAACTAAAAATTAAAAAAAAACTGCGGTTGCCAACCCGCTTGCCAAGCGTGGCAACTATGGCAAACACCCTATGAGGCAACCTATAGGAGAAGCCCACGTTCAGCGGTGGACTATAATATATATACTGTAACGGTATCGATAACGGAATGTTGTGTAGTAGGCCATAGTAAGTGTAAAGGTAAAGTTGGGTCTTTAACGTCCCACTGCTGGGCACTGGCCTCTTATCATTTCTGAGTGTTATGGAGTAAATAGTCCGCCGCGCTGCTACACCGAGTTAGGGCGCTTCCACATGTTTTCAAAATGTTTTGTTTCTCAGACATGCAGGTTTCCTCATATTTTTTTTCTTTAACGCTGAACACTTAAAATTTGTACTTGCAAAATTAACTATTTAATTTTCGGCGACAGTTACTGCTACCGGGTTGTTCGAGTTCTCTGAAAATTTCGGCAAGCAATTAACCTCTGAGTTAGTATGGCTATTTAAGGCCTTATGCTTGTACTAAATATCTTTCAATAACTACCAAATTATGCACAATATACAGAATGAAGCCTAAGAGGTACAAAAGAAGTCTAAGCGACTGTAGAAGTCTACACGAATTCCTTGAATTGCGATTTCTCGATTCCGTTTAGATTTTCAAAAAATCTTTAGGCTACTTATTTATAGTAATAAATTGGTATTTTTTTGCGTCGTAGAAATTTCCAGTGGGCCCAAAAACGATTGTCTTCTTTACCGAAATTTACATAGCACATATAAAAAAATATTTTAATCTATTCTTTATTTGTTTCACGTCAATGCCAAAATTAGGTTAAGATATTGTGTTTTTTTAAAAAAGTCGGCTGTGGCAGAATACCAGCGGTGACCTAAAATCACCACACAGCTGAATCAAATGCCAGTTTGTCTCATTACTTTTATGTTACTTAGGTAAGTTTCTAAGTTAAGTTTGTGATGATTTTATTGTATACTTTTAATAACATGTATGAACTGAGACAAATAAAAAGCTTTATTATTATTTTTTAAGAAATTTCAAACAGTCTACGATCCAAGAGAGTCAAAAGAAAAGTCGTAATTTTGGATGTTAAATAGAGCAAAACGTAATTATATTTAAGAACTTAAATATATTCATTTTGGTGTCCATCTGTTTGTCTGCAATAGCTGACTATTTTCTAAAATGATTTGCGACATACGAATGTGATTAAATTAGTATCCTGCTTCTAGGTAAAATGTATGATTGATTCATTTAGAAACTGGAATAAGGATTAAAATGCTCGTTTATCACCAAAAGAATTGTGAGGAAAATCTTATAAACCAAATATTGAGAGAAAGGAGGACGATCAATTTTCCCAGACAATTTAATAATTTGAAAGGGTGTCATTTAGTGCTACGTGCAATTACGCGATATTTTCACATTATTAATAAAGTAAAAACTGACATTTTAAAAAATTTTATTAACCTTTTACATTGCATTATATTATTTTTTTTTGTTGTAATTATTATAAATGAAACTGTAATGGTCGCCACAGATGGTCGGTTCAACTGATCATTCTAGTTTTAGTTTGAACTGATCAGTTGGAATCTGTTGAACCATGTGTGGTGACCAAAAAACCGCTTTAAAAAAGTGCCCAGAGTAACTTGGATATAATAATGTTTTGATTTTGCGAATCGGTGTACCTAAATTTCGACGATCGTTAGAGCTATTAAATTATTAAAATATTTATAAATATATTATAAATAATAAAGAATTAAGAAAACCAAAAAAAAAAATATATTTGTTTATTTCATTATTTTTATTAATTTAAAAATAAGGTGAATGTTAATAGTCGGTCTAGAAATGTGAAGTATAAATTTCATTATTGGTACCTATTTTTTAGTAAAACCCTTAAAAAAATTCATACCAGCTGGGGTGCTCGTAAATGAATTATAAAAGACTAACGAAGAGGTAGAAGCCTTTGACGATATGTTAAGGATAAGGACAAACACAACACATTTAGACCTAAAGACAAACATTTCGTAGGTCACATATACTTCATATCATCTTGTGTAGGTAGCAAGAGCGGATAAAGGGAAATGAACAGGAGATGGCCGGTTTTATCTTATAATAACACAAGTCAAAATAATAAAACCTGCCAAGCGTGGCAACTATGACAAAATACTCCCTATGAAACACAATCCATAGGCAATAATTATGTTCAGCAGTGGTCCGCGGAGTTCTTTTTGAACTAGTCAACGAGGAGATCCTGGAGGACCTTAAGTCCCAGGGTATAACACACCAACCGTAATGTTTAAAGCCAGGATGAAAATGGAGGAAAATGTTCACCCAACTTTAGGAAATGTTTTTGCACAAAAATATACGAATGTTTAATAACACAAATTTACTTGCAATTTAAATTTTATTTAAAAATTATAATTTTAAATTAAATATAAAAAATTATTTAAAAAAAGCCTTAGTGACCTACGATAAATTATTATTAATTTAGTTATCCTATAGAATATGACATCAAAATTAAATTTAATAAATACATAGTAACAGAAAATCTCATAGAACCAAAAAGAATAAAACAATTTTCACATAGTAAATAACTTCTCCTAATAAATAAGGCTAAAACTAAGAATGGATGAGGGGGCACAATAATACTAGGCAAGGACCTATCGATAAATTTATAAACATTTTAATCCAACAATCTTCTTGATTCAAATTTAAACAAACTTTAGAAAGATCAATAAAAATATTGATTACCAAATATTTTGCAACAATCGATGAAAAACTTCAAAATTCTGTTAATTTAGGATAAAACGATTTTTCAGAATAAAGCTAGAGACGTGCCTCTAATAATAATATAAAATAATGAATTATTTTGAATCGTGAGACGTATGGATTAGTCATAGCGGAAAAAACAACTAGTGTTGATGTACATATTGTATCTTAAGAAAAGTTTATTAATATTTACAACATTTTACCTGCATCTGAAGAAGTCTGGATCCTCCACCCTTCTCCATTTTTAACACAAATTTAGACACTACAAATGGAAGACGCGAGGCTTTCACAAATGTTAAATACAGTTAATTTGTTTGTAAACAGTCGGGAATATATTTATAATGAAAATAATACACACGATTTATTAAAAATAACACAATATAATCACAAAATTTGACACAAACTATGACAAAAAAAATGTCAAATATCCTTCCCGCGTTTTACTCGAATCTGGAACTGAAATGAACGGGTACAGATAACAGAAGCACGCTTTTGTAATTATTATTTATCGCCCTAACGATAAAACGAGGCAACGCAACGCAACGGTCGCCGAGCGACTCAGCTGTTGTTGTGACTACCTGTGGCGAATTACCGCGAGATGGCAGTACGCGCAGCCTGCATGACTGTGGGCTGAGTAATCGACTGGCTGCACCTTTAACCACAAACATTCATTTTTATTTCAGTCAAATGTTCGTTAACCTTAAGTTAAAGGACCTAGGCGTTTTTTACTACGGCCTTCAACTCCTGAAGTACCTTAGATAATTTGGCAATAAAAACTTAGATATACGCTGATTGAATACGCAAAACAGTAACTTAGTTCATTGGAATATGTAATTCGGCGCATGTCTAAAAGCATTTGTAACATTTTGTAAATATCGTTGATTTATTTGCGAGCCCGCAGCTGAATTCAGTAGAAACAGAGAAATGCTATCGTAAAACGAAAAGTGCGTTAACCTGTAACGGGATAATGTCGAGGGAAATAAAATATGCGGTAGATAATATTGACATCGTTATTTGCTCGGAGACCTCTTGAGCAAATTCTAATTAATTTATAGTCCTTATACGTGGTAGAGCCATGCTGCAGTTATATTAGCAGTATAGTTGTAGCACGAATGGGTCGGGTCGACCGAGGAAGGACCACGCTTTCACAGAATACCAGCGTAAAATAGTAGCCTAATGCTGCTATGTTTCGTATGGTTAGTGTAGAGAACCGGAGACCCTTTTTCCTCGAAACGAGGCATTCCATCTTAGTCCTCACGGGTGACAACTCATCTGCATTTTGATTCGTAATCGAAGTTAGATGTAGAGTCTATGGGTCACAGCAAACACTTATCATCAGGTGGACCGTATGCTCGTTTGTCACCCTATTCTATAAAAAAATCCTTATCTTGTCAGCCTGTAGACTACTGCTGAAAAGGATCCTCCCCCGTCTTCTCTTTCTTCTTCTTAGTCAGACCATAAAAGTCTACTATTTGACATGGATGTCTCCCATTGTTAGGAGGATTTGAAATGATTGCTAAACATATCAGGAGGATTAGTGATCTCAGTACAACACGTCTCGCACCTATGAAGATGCTTCCCGTCACAGTGAAATAATTATAGCATTTTACGTCTGGCGTAAATGAGATGAATATACTGTCATTTTTCGAAAGCCATGATTTATTTGTGGCGTTAACCAAAATCGTTTACGTACCCACAGGACGAAAGCACGGTAATATTATCTATACAGTATTCCAACTTCATACAAACGGACGAAGCGAGAGCTATACCTACGCGCCTCGATCTCGGCATGCGCTCGGCATGCAGACAGTCGAGACTGTGCCGCAGTGATGATTTTGTGAAATATATAAAAAATGGAGGAAATAAATAATAGAATAGAAATAAAGTAATAATTTAATTAATTTAAAACTAAACATATAAATTGTAAAGTAGCTGCAGGTATCTATAACAAAGTAAAAAATATTCCTTTTCTCCACCTTGTCCATATTTCCCAAAACAATTTTTAATTAAGCTTTATATTAGAATGCGGATTTTTTATAGTTAAAAATGTAATAATAAAGCATTTCGTAAGTCTCAGCCGAGGCGCAAATATTTTTCGGTCGCAAATTTATAAGACCGTTTTGTTATTCAAACATAAACATGGTTTTTTAATTAAATTTGCCAATCAAAAAACGACACGCATTTTTATTGAACACTTCCTATGATTTTCAAAGTACCTATTTTATTTCTTTATATAAAAAAGTATATTTACAATCACATAACTAAATGGAAACACAAAGTAGCCAAATGTAATGCTGGAGGCAGGCAGCCAAGCAGCCCTATTGCATGTATACGTACCGCGCGGCTGTAGGCATTTATATCAAAGATACGGCCGAGTTACAATACTGTATAGATAATATTACCGTGACGAAAGCGGGTAATAGATTCTCACACACTGCCACCACTCGAACCACTCCACTTTGCTTCACTCTTCCTTAGACTCGGTTTACATTTAGTGAAGCGACAAGTGCGAGTGGCAAGTGCAATTGACAAACCACAAGTGCTTAGTACGTGTGAACAGGTAGTGACCAGTGATAAGTTGGAACATAATACGCACTAAGCACTTGTCATTTGTCAGTTGCACTTGCCACTCGCACTTGCACTTCTCAAAATCTAAACCGGGCCTACAATTTCGAAATTCGCTGAGTTTGGAAGGTGAATTTGTGTTCACAGAACTAATATACACAAGAATGTAGGACTCCTGTTCTGGACAGTGGTCCATCGGGGTAGGTACCACTTTCTTCTCACCTAGAGTGTTGTTGTGGATGTGTGCGCAACGGTGATCACCTATGATCAGATGCAGCCGCATGCTCGTTCGCCTCCTCTGCCATAAAAAGTCCACTAAGATTAAATAATGGAGAGTATTAACAGGCTCGTATACTCACGTCGTACTTATCAGATCTACAATATCTTGACGAAGGGGAGCAGCTCACCCCCTTGGCGAGGTATACTTATATATATATATATATATATGTATATATAATTGCCGGCTCTAAGGCATTCCATCTTGTTCCTGAGAGATGACAACGCATTTGTAGCCTTCCTTATTTGACATTTTGATGGTGCTGTCCGTCACCAACCAAGATATTTTACACTTAATAAATCAATACATTTTTGAGTACACTTCACAAAGAGTTCTAATAAAAAGTTAGCTGGAAAGCGCTATTTGGAATATTTATCTATAACCTACAATCGCTGCTATGCTGTAAATTTTCTTGGGCGGCGTTGGGCACTTACCATCGATTTTTTTAAATAAAATTGTGATAAACGAGCGTACAGTCCACATGATGGTAAGTGGCTATTGCACTCCAAGGACACCTACAGACAACTTCAAAGGGATAAGGCTACAAATGCGTTGTCACCTCTTAGGACTAACATTTAATGCCTCACAGCGTTATAATGGTTTACTTTGCTCTATAGTCCGGAACATATCTGTACACACTGCTATTTGTATTACCTACCTTGATATATTTCTAGGAATAAAAACAATCCTATAACCCCATGTGACCAACATAGCCCAATGGATTAGTAAGCTGAAGTAGCAATGGGCCGGCCATATAGCTCGAAGAACCGACAACCGATTAGGAAAAAAGGTTCTCCAGTGGCAGCCTCGTACTGGTAGGCGTAGTGTAGGGTGACCCCCACTAGATGGAGTGACGGCCTGTTAAGACATGCAGTAAGTCGATGCATGCAGGTGGTTCAGGACTGTGATTTGTGGCATTACTTGGGGAGGCATATGTTCAGCAGTGGACTTGTGAAAGACTGTAATGATGATGATGATGAACCCGGTGTAAATGTTGTTATCGAGCCCTATGTTTGTATGCCAAATCTTCTATAACAAAAAATTAGGCAGGCAGGTTGATGAACGTAGCATCTGTGCATCTGTGCTTGAGCATTCACTCATGCACTATAATCCTCTAAAATATTTTCTATCTGGTAATTCCAACCACTTTTGTGAAACGAATAAACATAATTATGTTTTAGGACACCAGAGATAAAGCATCTATACTGCTGAGCCGTGATAGCTCAAGGGTTAAGCGCTCCCTGTAAATTTCACAGTACGCGAGCAACCCGGGTTCGATTCCCGCCGTCACCAATAAAATTGTTAATTGCAATTTTAAGTGCTGATTTACCACGTGCTCAACGGTGAGGAAAAAATATCGTGAGGAAATCTGTATGTCTGAGAAATAATAAAAAAATATTTTGAAGACATGTGAAGTTCGCTAACGCCTTCGATCAACAATACCAACTAGATGTCGGGTCGGCGCATGAAATCCATCTCAGTAAATAAGAGCGCACATGAGACGTGAGCTCTTGCACGTGAGAGTGTAGCTCGCAAGGCAATAAAGAACTTTATTTGTTATTTCTTAAGGTTGATTTCACACTAAATGTTATTTAATCTATGTCTTTTCATAGTTTATATTCATGCGGACAGTATTTAGCTATGATTTTGTCCGTGACCCGTTATCTAGTTGGTATTGTTGATCGAATAACGAACGATTGCATCGCGGACACTTGCCCAAATCCGAAAAAAATGTGCCCAGCGTGACGTATATAGGCTGTACTGTATATATTGTACTGCTTACTTTTACCTATACTACACAAAAATGAAGTATATTTTTGTTCATTGTCTTTTAATATTTCTCGAATTACCAAATTCCTTCCTAGATTTTATCGTTGGCATATAATTTTCTACCACTACAGCATTTTCTTAATTTCATTTACCATTGATTCACCAACAAGATGTCTAGGAATATATTATGAAGAGTTTGTGTAGAGCTAACATGAAACAGATTTCCTTTTATAGAATAATTGTGACAAACACATATCCCACCTATCCTTCATCGATTAAGAATCAAAATACAGGTGCGTTGTCATCCCTGAGGACTGAGATTGAATGCCTCGTTACCATAAATATGGTCTCTGGCTCTCTACACTCATCATACGAAACACAGCAGCATTATTCTGTTCACGCTGGTATTCTGTGAGCAGTGGCGGCGCAAGACCTAAATTTTATGTGGGCAAGATACATTTTGCGAGGCCCTCTGCCCGCGCAAGAAGACAGATTATATAAAATGAAAAACAAAACACTTGACATTATGAAATTTTTATTTTTACAAAATCATTAAGTACCAACACCAAACAATTTCAAAGAAAGATGAAGAAATAGATTCAACGCTAAAAGTCTTTTCTGTGACATTGCATTCCTGAGATAATTTTTAATGAGTACTAATTTTAAGTAGCTTCCTTCAGCGGAAGCTGTACTGATCGGTATTGTTAAATAACGATGTAAATGTTTGTAAACGAAAAAAATATTTATTGAAATTATTTTCCGCAACTTATTGGAGAAGCTGTTTCACATCTGTTACGAAGTTAGCTAAATTAGAGATCATTAATAGTAATTCTTCACATGATTCGTAAGGTTGAAAGTCACTGCTTTCACCCACTCGCAGGGCTGTGTGTAAATCTTGACAGTTATTTTAATATTAGATGGTTTGGAATATTTTTTAACTTACCTATTTAAATCATAAAAGTTACAGCCTATATACGCCCCACTGTTGGGCTCAGGCCTCCGCTCATTTCTGAGAGGGTTTAGGGCAAGGAAGTGTCCGCCGCGCTGCCCAAATGCGTGTTGACGAACTTCACATGTCTTCGAAATATTTTTTTTCCTTATTCCTCAGACACGCAGGTTTCCTCACGATGTTTTCCTTCACCGCCGAGCACGTGGTAAATCAGCACTTAAAATTGCAATTAACAATTTCATTGATGCCGGCGAGGATCGAACCCGGGTTACTCGCGTTCTGTTATATTTACAGCGAGCGTTAACCACTGAGCTACCACGGCTCATATTCTTCATTTAAATCTTCTTCTTCTTCTTCATTTAAATCATAAAGGATATCAAAATTTTGATAATGTGGGTTTAAAGCCATAAATCTCAAATCCATATTTGTTATAATTGAACAAGCATGGTTTTAAAAAAATCTGTTTAATACCGACTTTCAGCAGACTGTATAGGTTAATCCTTGCCTTCATAATCCAACCTCTTTTCCTTTTTGGCTTCTCTTTTATTTTTAAAGTCTTTTGGCAGTATGTAATAGTTTTTTTTTTCAATAAAGTGTTAAATACCATGCAAGCATTTTTCGAAACAAGTTTGTCGATATTTTTTAATCCAGTCACAAAATGTACGTAAACGTTCTCGAGCTTTAATTTGTCTTCACCTATAGTGACAACCCAACCAAAATAGGTAACAATTTTGCCAGTTCTTAAGAAGCTTTGTGTCTGTTCCGTTTATCTACTCATGTGTGTACATGTTAAGGATGTAGAACGACGACTGAACGCAGGAAATAGAGTAAATGGGGCTCTACACACTATTGTGGAAAGTGACAATGTGTCAAAAAGGCACGTATGACAATTCACAACGCTGTGTTGTTCCCTACTTTAACGTTTGGTAGTGAAAGTTGGGTGTGGCAGAAGAAGCACGAGAGTAGAATAAACGCAGTAGAAATGCGGTCGTTAAGGAGTATGTTAGGGCTGAATCTGAATGACGGGGTGAAAAATTATGTGATAAGAGAAGAGTGTGTTTAGCAAGATGATGTAGTGACCAGGATTAAGAAAGTAATGCTTCGGTTGCTAGGTTATGTAGAAATAATGGGATGAAATCAGGAGAGTTACGAATTACATTACGACGAAGTAAATAATGCTATAACTAAGTTAGTCAATTGGTTTAATGTTAATAATTTGCATTTGAATGGAACTAAAACTAAATGTATGAAATTCGTAACTCCTAATGTTAAACTTGTCAATGCTAATGTAATTTTAAATGGGGAGGACAACTGAGTCTTGTTGATACCACCATTTTTCTTGGAATCACACTGGACGCAAAGCTTCAATGGCTCCCCCCATATATCATAGTCGATTAGTTCTGCAGCATATGCTGTAAAAAAGATTAGAACTCTTACCAGTGTTGAAACAGCTAGAATAGTTTACTTTAGTTATTTTCATAGCATTATGTCATACGGTATTTTGCTATGGGGACACGCGACTGACACTGAAATTATATTTATTTTACAGAAGAGGGCCATTAGAGCAATATATAATTTAAAACCAAAAGAGTCACTGAGACAAAAATTTAAAGAAATTAATATATTAACTCCGGCCTCTCAATACATTTATGAAAATGTAATGTACGTACACAAAAATAAAATTAGTTTTGCGAAAATAAGTGATATTCATTCTGTAAATACTAGGAACAGACACAAGTTAGTAGTACCAGTTACTCGACTCCACCGAGTAAGTAATTCATTGTTGGGGCGATGTATACGCAAATAATATACAAAATTTGTCATACACGAAGTTCAAAAATGTTATTAAACTAAGTTTGTATAAAAAGGGTTATTATAATATTAAGGAATTTATGGATGATAATAACGCCTGGGAAGGGTGATCGCTACCAAGCTATTTCTAATTTGTCTTGCGTTGTTTATTGTAAACATTATTGTAAGCTATTATTGGAAAAAAAATAGTCCCGCTGGGTTTCTTGCTGGTTCTTCCCAGGACAGAGGTTTTTTTTTTGCGAACCAGTGGTAAATGAAAAAAGTGACTTTCAATAAGTATTGTTATAATCTACATTGAATAAAAAAGTTTCTGTTTCTGTTTCAGAGTGACAAAGCTTTATGTTGCGGAAGTGAACGGCAGAGTCGGAAAGGGACGTCTTAGGCGAAAGTTTATCGACCAAATTGGCGATATATTGAAAATGGGTCAAATTAAGTGTACTCTTAACCGACGATCACATATGCGTAATTATCGTGCCGAATGGAAGTGTGTAGTCTCTGCCTACCCCTCTGGGTGTCAGGCGTGAGTGTTTATGAATATGTATTATTATGTAGTACCAACTATTATTTATTCTGTGGTTGTACTTTTTTAAATTTCTCTACTAATTTAAAAAAATGTACTAAAAACAGCAAAAAGCCATGCAAGACTTTAAATATATATAAAACAAATATATATTAAGTGTTAAAATGATATTTTTTTTGAAATTATTTGAAAGCAAATAATTGTACTCTCTCAAGACTTAGTACCTATAATATTGAGTCCGACTCCGACGGCTTGACGAGGGCATCTGCCATTTTGTAAGGAAATAGGGTGGCTTAGCGTATTAGCAACAAATATATGATATTGTGCTCTATATAGAGACTCGCTGCGAACAGAGTTTACTTATAAGCATTTAGTTTTAGCTGAGAATACGAAAGAATTATAAATTTTATGCTTTAATAAGTGTTCTAGACTGGATATAGAGAGTCAGTGCAATAGCAGGCTGTGAGACGTCCCATATTAGTCTTTAGAGGTGTGTGTACCCTCCCTTGTTTGAATTTTTTTTATAGCACTTGGTGACAAACGAACACAGTCCACCTGATGGTAAGTGGATGCTGTGGCCCATAGACATCCAAATCCATCCTCAATTAAGAATCAAAATGTAAATGCGTTGTCACCCCTGAGGACTAAGATGAAATGCCTCGATTCCAGAAAAAAGGTCTCCGGTTACTTGCACTCATCATACAAAAAAACCGGCCAAGAGCGTGTCGGGCCACGCTCAGTGTAGGGTTCCGTAGTTTCCCGTCCGTCACAATAAGTGTTGCCACTTATGAGTTTAAAGGTGGGTATCCATTATGTTCGCGCTCCAGCAGCGCTCCGCGCTCCTGCAACTGCTCCCGGTAGTGGGTACTGTTGTTTCCATCCAAGTTCAAAATGATTTTCCTAGAAAGTCCTTATAAAGTTCTACTTTTCAGATATTTTTCATATTTTCTAAACTTATGGTTCAAAAGTTAGAGGGGGGGGGGGGACACATTGTTTTTTTACTTTTGGAGCGATTATTTCCGAAATTATTGACATTAGCAAAAAATGATTTTAGTAAACCCCTATTCATTTTTAAATACCTTTCCAACAATATATCACACGTTAGGGTTGAAATTAAAAAAAAATCACTTCTCACTTTACATATAGGGGGGCTACCCTAATAAAACATTTTTTTCCAATTTTTATTTTACCACTTTGTCGGCGTGATTGATCTTGGTCCAAATTTCAGCTTTCAGCAACGGTCACAGAGATTAAGCGAGGACGGACAGACGGACAGACAGACATGGCGAAACTATAAGTGTTCCTAGTTGACTACGGAACCCAAAAAACAGCAATATTACGCTGGTATTCTGTGAGACCCATTCGTGCAACCCTATAATATAGTTGCAGCGTGACTCTACCACGGCAGTTGTCTATGTACTGCAATAGCCACTTACCATCAGGTTGACTGTAAGTTGTTTTAGTAACTAGAATTTCATAAAAAATGCCATTATACCACTAAGTGCGGCTTTGTGTAATAATATTTTATTCAATAAACAAATCTCTATCTATTGGTCTAACTAAATTGCAATCAACTGAGGCTACTCGAGAACTATGAAATTTAAGGTCACTAAGCTACTGCCACGGATTTCATAATTAATTATATTAAAATTAGATATTATATTTGTTAGTACAATGTTTACTTAGGTAAAATTTTTCGGAATTTATATTTATATAAAGCGTCATCAAGCGGTAGCGTTAGTAACAAGATTATGCTTTAAAATTACGTTGAGCAAGTTGCAAAGCAAGAAAGATAGATGGCGTGTTAACAAAAACTGGTTTCTATTGTAGCTCAGGAGTACTTGCCTTCATTTTCATAAAACTCATGTACTTAGCAAAATTAAGAATTAATAATAAAATAAATATATATTATTATTATCTCTTATAGTAAGAGAGCAATTTCATCTTAATCACAATCAGGTTTAATTGTGAATCTAGCACTACTGATATGTTAGGGTTTAAACTTTAAAATAAGAAATTGTTTGTTTATATTGAAAAAACTCCCATCTAAACACTTCTGCGATCCAAGGGGGAGATCATTTATACCTTTGTGACAGAAATCTGAGAATCTGAAGAAGTCTATGAAGGTATTTTGTACTACTTCCTGCGAATAATTTTTAGCAGGAAATTTTCCAAATTTCGGAAAAGTGGTAACCGATTGGGGCTACTCGTAGGTGTGGCGTTGTACTTTGACCCATTAAAATATATAAACAAAAATAATAAAATATAAAAGATATTTTTTATATTCTTTAATGAAATACAAATTAAATGTTTGAATAATCCCAAATTCAGATATTTTTGACTCTTAAAAATAAACGTTACGAGCTTGAGGTTCGTGACAATTAAAATTGCCGATAAAATTACCTAAATTAACACTTTAATTTACTTTACACAAATTAAAACTTAAAACACTAATAATTAAACACACTAATTCTCGCCAAATCAACACTGCCCCGATCGCATCTTGCAGCGCCTATTTATATAGGTAAATTAGCAAAGAAGCATCCGGAATATTCAAGTAAATGCGCGCAAAGGGACGAGTGTGCGAGTGTAGATTTTCTAGAAACTTAGTTCTTCGGATGGCGCTGTCGGTCGAGTGATTTGTGATGTCATTTTCTCAATGCTCCCCTCGCTCTCGTTCCTGACACTAGATGGCGCTAGTGTATCGTCGACTTGAGCGCGTAACATAAACAAAGGAAAAGAATAGAATATAAAAGTTTTTTTTTATATTGTTTGTAGAAATACGAATAAAAAAGGTACTATGACTTTTTACCTTACATAATATTTTCTGCGTTATTAATTTTTAAATGTTTGAAAAATCTCAAATGAAATATAAAAGAAATGTATAAAAATCTACTTAAAACATTGTAAGAAAAAAATTATATATGAAAAAAGTATGTTTTTTTATAGGAGAGGGAACAAACGAGCATGCGACTCATCTGATGGTAAGTGACTACCGCCGCCCACAAACACCATAGAAATTGCAGGTGCTTTGCCGGCCTTTTAAAAAAGAGTAAGCATTTTTATTGACGGTCTCTAACTCGTATCGGTCCGGAAAATTCGCCGGTGGTAAACGAGGTTTTACGAGGAAGAAAACTCCTAGTAAATGCAGTCGTGGACCGCCAAGCATTCACATGGTGTGGATGGTATCGTGAGTTGTGTTAGAAAGACCCGTCAGTCAAGCAGTAGGATGTTTTTAGGATGTAAAGGATAAAGACGATTGTTAGCTTATTAAGGCCAAAATGAAACACCGCAATAACCCATAGGTTTTATTTTACAAAAGTTACATATAAACATTCATAATTCTGTAATCCGAACGGCGCTAGAATTCGTCCTATACCCAGGCCCACGTTTATGACGTCAAACCCTAACTACGCACGTCTACGCATTTATTTGTCAAGTTGTTCATTTTTGATGTGCACACACTGCGACTTTACGAAATAAGACTATACAAAATTTGATCTTGCTTTAAATGTACTATTAAGTAATATTAAAAGTAAAAATTGGCATTATCATTTTAGACACAATTTCATATAATTTAAAAAAAACGTATTTACAAAACAAATGTACATACACAATTTCATTATCAAAATATGTAAGTATTTAAAGGAATTTTAATATTGAAAAAAATATTATTATAGTATTTATATGATTAAAGTGTTATTGAATGAAACATATTTAAAGATTTTACGTTAATTTATTTTGTAATATCGATGTTTTCGATTGCTTTGCAGAGCACAAAATCGATCGTCACGGTGGGACATAGTGTTTGACGCCTTATACGGGATATTTTCTGATTTTAATTATTAATTTTGGGCCAAATCGTTGTGTTTATCTTATTCTTCTTTTATTTTTACAGTATCCCCAGGTATATATTTATATTAGTAATCTATTCAGTATCTCGAAGATTTAGGAATTAACATAAATCTGAAAATAATCTGAATCTGAAAATAAACAATTTCATAATTTCAAAATTTGTGTAACTCGTCTAAGTATAATTTGTCTAAGCATAAAGCAAGGCCCTCAAATGTTAAGATTGTGCAGTTTTAATTTACATTCGCTTACAGTGGTTGATCGCTTGGTAAGAGATTTAAGTATTTTGTCTATAAAAAAATTTCAGTAATTATAGGATCACTTGCTTGGATTGAACTCACATAGGGATTCCAAAACAAAATGAACGTGATAAAATCCTTAAATAAGTTTCACGTATATAAATGATTAGGATATACAATTATTGTAGGTACTCTATGGGAAATTGTAATGTAAAACCATAGATATAGATATATTATATACCAAATCTATGTGTAAAACAAAATAGAGATCATCAAATCAAAACTAAAAGGTACCCGTGACATGACTTAAACATTTATAACTAGTATTTACCTACGATACCTAAGTCGAAAAATTACTTAGGTAAATAAATAAAGTACAGAATATAAATCTTTGGTAAAATGCAATTAATTAATGATGGTTTTATTTAATAAACCCTACTTTTATTACTTTATTACTTCGAATATCCAAGACAATAATTAATTTAGTATTTTCTATGGCAGTATCGAATCGGAAACAGACAGAATGGAGCTTATTCTTTACAGCCGCATTTTATTTACTTCCACATGGTACAAATGCTGACATATTTAAAATAGTAATTTTCGAATAAACTATTGCCTTTCTAAAGTAATACGTTCATAATCGCAGTGCGTGCTTCGTCGTTCTAAATAATTAATCTATTATAACATCGATGTTTAAATCTCTGGTATTTTTCTTTTTACAAATTAATAATAATAATAATAATAATCTATTCATTTCAAAAATAAAACCTTGTAAAGGTCTATAGTCTATACGGATAAAGAATGGTATTAGAAATGGCGATTTATCGAGCTCGTACCGTCAACATGCACAGTATCAATAGTTAAAACCCGCTAATAACGGTATATCGTTATAACCTTATATTATTCGGTTAATTGAAAAATTTCTATTAATGGGATTAATTTTAAAGTAACATTTATAACTAGCGACTCGCTCTGGCTTCGCCTGGGTGGAATCTATTATTGTGGCGTTATTTAAAATTGAGATAATCATTAAAGACCATTTATTTTATCTTATCAATATTCCTATTTTAATAAAGTCTCTAAATTTTTCGGATAAAATTGAGTCTAGATCACCCTATTTGTTCGTGAAGTTTTATTACAATCGGTTCAGCCATTTAGATGATAAGTTCGGAAATACAAATAAACGAAAGTTTTAAAAATTGTTACTCATGTCTCAATAGCACGTAAATATTATATCAAAATACATTAACAAACCAAAACCGAACAATAATTATGAAGAAAACTTTCAGGACCCATCATAGCTCAAAATTGAGCGAAACGGGTGATGAATATTTTTTGTAGTTTATGTAATTTGTTATTATTGATACTTTATGTATCAGTCCAAAATGAACTGAATATAACTCAAAATTAATAATAACAAAAATGAACGCACGAAAACGCATATTGTAACGTATTTTTTTTGCAATCTTTACCGGCAGGTGTGAGTATAGATAGCGACAGTGTGCGAGCGAGAGGTGAATAGATGCGACGCCATTTTCAATCCCATTCTTTAACCGTACGGCTAGTACTAATAATATACTACGTACTGCAAACCCAAAAAATCTATTTTAATAATATGCATCTAAATAAGAGTAAAAATTAAGTGGTTTTAAATTTGAATCGTGAAATGGAATATTAAAAATACCAGCGATTTAAAATTTAAATAACTGCTCACACAGCTTTTAAATAGGCCACTAGGTTTGTAAAATAATAAGTATACAATTTTTTTTCCAAATAGAATAAAATGTATAAATTAACATTGTTTAACTCATATACCTTATTTTGTCACATGGTAAACACGTTAACCATGTGTTAATTTAGTACCTAGCTGGCAATTTACTAACACAGAAGCCTTTAAACACGAGCATTTATCTGTGTGAACAATTATAAATAAAAATATCAATATAAATTGCAATATTTTATTTTTACTGTATAAATAACACCAAAGAACACATTGGGGATCTTATGTGAATTAAATTATCTTATGCAAGCATATCATACAAAAATATGATTTTTTATTCATCTCGACGAATCCAGCGTCAAACCTATTTATTGCTGACTAACATTATTTTAATGGTAAAGGTACAAATTTATACAAAACTAAAAATGTTATTACAATATAAATTTAAGTAGAGCACTAAATTGGAAGAAACACATCGTAATTTTACTAAAACATAACGGGTTAAGTAGATATGCTAATTTAAAAAAATGTTATTTATATTTCCGACTGGTTATCTACTCTAACATAATACATAGATAATAAAAAAGTTGCGTCGAGAATCTTCAAATAAGAAAATGAGACTGTTGTCAACTGGTATATTAGTAATTTTGGCTTTTAAAATCATAAAACACGTAAATACATATAACATCGATGTATTTTAAGAAAAAAATTACAACTATCTTTAAACAAAACGCACCGAAATCTGAAATTTTACTCGCGCTCTAATTGTTATCTTACGTCATCTAATTATCTAATAACGTCGTGATTTGCACAATTATCTACAACATTTATCGCTACAATGCAAGATTCCGGATTAATTTGTTTCAAATGTCCATGGTCTAAACCCACGTAATTCACCACCTCTGTGGAAAGAAAAAGCTTTTCTAGCCTATTTACATGGAGGTTTTGCGACATTAGCTCAGAGGGGTTATTTTAAGCCCAGTGAATGATAATAATTATCATTGTCGCTAACATCTACATAATTATAAAAATACAATCCTATATGATATTTCCGTTTTAAAAAGAAAACGGAAATATCATATAGGATTCGTGTATTTTTATTTTAAAAATATAATTATTTAAAAATAAAATAAAACTGTTTCCATAAATTAGAAATTCCGTTTAGCAATTATTGTACGTGAAAACCGGATACATTATCGTATAATCTGTGTCTATAAAATGTTTTATTTAATTCTTCATTTTAATTTTATGTCTCAGACGTCCTCGTTTTTGTATAAATTTTAAAAAGTTAAATTACTTATTTTTCTGTGTAAGGAATCTTGCATCGTATCTTATTGGCGGGGCCAGGGACTATAATCGCGATAACCTTGCCTAGGTACCACACAACACAGGTATCAGGTAGGTATATAATTTTAGGCAGTCTTTGGGTAGGTCGGAAGATTTTATAGCGATTAAATATATTTATAAATTAAATAATTGTACTAATGTACGATACCCACACCTAAATGTGCCGAACGATTCGCACGTATTGGACGACAAGAGATCTTTTAAAAATTTGCACAGATTATTAAGGCAATTTATGGCTTCTTAATATAAAATAAAAATCTGTGAGAATTCAGTGTATTGGAGAATTAGAAACAATGTTTTCTAAATCGATTCGACTTAGGGAACTTCAAGAAAACTGTTTATTCCTTTTTAAAAGACCGCATCGCAGGTGTATTGCACATCTGCGCTTGCTACTTTATTGCGGTTGCACATAGACGGTGGTCACTTCTTAGTGAGCCGCGTGCTCTTATAAATATAGCGAGCAGTGTACGTAGAAACTGATTGATTTTATTTTGCATATACCTTTTCCAATATCAATAGCAGTCAAAGCTCGTGATATATGTCTCACGACTGGGTGTAAGTTTTGGTTTTTGGAGTGGCCAACAGTCAACCGCAATGGCCCGCAAATTCGTGTATCGCCATATGTTTTGGAGTTTTTTTTTTTTATATATTAGAACAAATTATAGCCTTTGCTTAATATTTTTTATAAAATATCGACAAGACTGAAAAAACATCGAGTATAAAAATTATTTTTAATATGTTTGAATTGCAAAGCATAAAAACAGTTCCAATGAAATAAATTAATAGAGACCATAAAAGGTTTATTAAAAGCAATTTAATTAATAAAATCTGTGTTAATGTAATTTTTTTTTAAAATAAATAAGCATTGGATATTGAAAGTTTTGGGCTCCTGGTCGCCCATAAATATTTAAATTTTAAAAGTTATTTTTTAACATAAGAAACTCATATTAAAACTAATATATTTTTTGGCGGGAAGTCGCATGTCAATAATTGTTTTTATTACAAGTTGCAGTCGGTCAACTGTAACAGAAACAGAATTAACGCGAAAAGATCTTAAGGCGATGATTTTTTATGATTTTAAAAGTTGCAATCTCGCTGCAAGATACGTTACTCGTCCTCAAAATGATTTTGGATAGGCAGCGCTTTATTTAGGCGCTGTAAGGGGCTGTTATGCAAAAGAGTGGGACAGGCAAGAAGCGTGGGCAAAAAAATTATCGCGTTTTTTCTTCCAGACGGGTCCTGGCTTCACGATCCCACTTGATGAGCAAAATACAAATAATGTTGAGTGACACATTTGTCGCTTCTTATTCCACCATGAAAATGCTTCGGTTCACACCTGCTGCCACGAAACTGCACGTCACTCGGTTGTGACGTGCAGTTTCGTGGTCACTTGGAAGAGAAGGACAAATTGGCCTCAAAAAAGCTTGGCGTGCTCAGCAGAGCGGGACAGTATTTCATGCTGGCACACCGCCTGCAATTTTATAAGGCGCAGGTTCGGCCGCACATGGAATACTGTTTCCATCTCTGGGCTGGGACTCCCCAGTACCAGCTCCTTTCACTTGACCGCATCCAGCGCAGAGCGGCTCGAATCGTCGACGACCGAGTGCTTTCCGATCGGCTCAATTCACTGGCACTGCGAAGAGATGTTGCATCTCTTTGCATTTTCTTTCGCATTTACCATGGAGAGTGCTCTGAGGAATTGTTCGGATTAAACCCAGCCGCCAAATTTCGTGAACGCACTACGCGGCAAACGTCCCGATACCATCCACACAATCTGGATGCTTGGCGGTCCAGCACTGTAGGTTTCAAAAGGAGTTTTCTTCCGCGTACAATCTCTCTGTGGAATAGTTTACCACCGGCGATTTTTCCGGACCGATACGACCTGGGGACCTTCAAGAAAAGAGCTTACTCCTTTCTAAAGGGCCGGCAACGCACCTGCAATTCCCCTGGTGTTGCGGTTGATCACGGGCGGCGGTAGCCACTTAACATCAGGTGAGCCGCATGCTCGTTTGCCCCCTCTTCTATAAAAAAAAAACACCGCGAACAAGACAAATTCATTTTTGGCTTCTGAATAGGTGGAGCTCTTGACCTATTCCACAGAGCAGAGAGGGGAGTCCAGAGACATAGCGATTCATATATTTTAAAAATACAAAGATTTGACAAGAGGTTTGATATTTACGGAGCTAGAAATGGCTGTGATAGCTCTTAATCAGCTCGTGAATAATAACAGACTAATGGTCCCCGTTTCCTCTTTTTCTTCTTTTATTAAAAATGGTTCGAACGAATAAAAAAGGGCCCAAAATTTAATATAGAATACTTAGTATTCTAAAATATTTATATATCAGTTTCCATGTAAATTGTTTCATTTATGAGTTACGATAATCTTTTAGTGAACCTCACGTAGAGGACATTGAATTCGATGTTAAGATATGGAAAACTATTTAATGAGTTCATTTGTATCCGACACATTTTTAAAAGATCTCCTTTGAGCCAGGATTTAAATATCTACCGACCACTTTCTACATGCTAAGACACCAATACTTAGACCTAAAATACGAATTTATTTACGTTTTTAATTGGATAAATATAATTCTTAATTAATCATTTGTAATTGGTGTTATTAGGGATAAGCGTCATACTTACTATATGTTATAAAAAAATAAAAGTATTGTTTCATCGAACGTTCGTGTTTGTAAACTTTTTAACCGTGCACAACAAGCTTCCTTGAGAAGACATTAAGAAACATTACCCTGGTTTCGGGGCGTGTGAAAATTCAAAAAGTTGGTTTAAATGCAGACTTAAAAAGGCATTATGTTAAACTTTGAAGTCTAATTCTTCCTTGGTTATGTATTTGTACCGTTACGTTATACTTTTGCCAGTGTTAAGTGATAAGAAAAGTCCTTAAAATGTTTTGTTTAAAAAATTTACAATATGTTGATGCGTCACATCGCATATCCTATGAAAGATCTTAAAATCAGCTTAATCCAGCGAACAGTCGATGACGACAATATCTCAAGTTGTAAAGGACCTAATCGACAGACACATAATACTTAAAACCGCTTCTCTTTTAACGTATCAAAATCCATTCCAAACCATTAGAAAGAAAGAAAGAAAAATATTTATTTGGTACACAAACGTAAAATACACATAAAAGACATAAACACAGTAATTTAGTTACAAAGAGAAAAAAATTATTTTATGCTATTAGTGCACCAAAAAGTTTTCCACTCAGCGTTAAATTCACGAAGTTTAACACTAAGAAACTTCATGAAAGCTGATTTTCAGTGCAACCTATATATAAGAAGGTAGATGGCGATACCGTCAGCTTACACAAATTACATAAAAACCAAGTAACAGATAAAATATGAAATAATGATAGTAAAAACAAAAAACGAAAAGAATAAGGTTATAAAAATCGTAATAAAAACAAACAAAGGTACATGTGTGTGTGTGTGCGTGTGTGCGTGTGAGAGAGGGATGTGGAGACAGGGATGAAAATGATGAGTGACAACTCAGTGTTAGACTTTTGTAAGGAGAGCAAAAAAATTTTAAATTTTAACTTGATTGAATTTATGGTTTTCGAGTTTCTTATCGGGGGGGGGGGGGGAGGGAGGGGGAATATCATTCCAGCACTTAGTAGCAGAAAAACGAAAATTACCATGGAAAGAAGCAGTGTTATACGGTGTGTAATTAAGTCGCGGTGCTGCTCTAACGCAACGCTGTGAGAAATTGAGCTTGTCGTATAAGTAAGAAGGTTCCCCAGTTTTAACCACTTCGAAGAGCAGGGAGGCGAGGTGAAGCTCGTTCTAATAGATTCGTTAACCAATCTCGTAATTAGTTGCAGAGTTTTTGGTAAAGTAAGCAATATCATATTTAAAGTAATGCCATCATTGTAGTAATGCACCCCGCGCATTTGTTGTAAATGATTTTATTACGTTTAATACCATTGTTTCATCAACATAATACATACATAAACACTCACGCCTGTCACCCAGAGGGGTAGGCAGAGACTACAGACTTCGATTTGGCACGATCCTGACACACCTCTCTCGCCTCCTTCACATCCATACACCTACGCATACATGCTCGTCGGTTAAGGGTACTCCTAATTTGGCACGTTTTCAATAAATCGCCAATTTGGTCGATAAATTTTCGCCAAGGACGTCCTTTTCCGACTCTGCCATTCACTTCTGCAATATAAATTTTCTTTGTCACTCTTTCCTCATTCATTCTTTCCACATGACCAAACCACCGAAGCATTCCTTTCCTAATCCTGGTCAGAACATCATCTTGCAAACCACACTCTTCTCTTATTACACAATTTCTTACCCTGTCATTCAGATTCAGCCCTAACATACTCCTTAACGATCGCATTTCTACTGCGTTCATTCTATTCTCGTGCTTCTTCTGCCACAACCAACTTTCACTACCATACGTTAAAGTAGGGACCAACACAGCATTGTGAATTGTCATACGTGCCTTTTTCGACACATTTTGACTCATCACAATAGAGTGTAGGGCCCCATTTATTCTATTTCCTGCATTCACTCGTCGTTCTATATCCTTATCACATCTCCCATCCCTGCTAAATACGCAACCCAGATATACAAACTCATCTACTTGCTCGATCAACTCCCCTTCTATTCTTATTTCAAATATCGTTTTACTTTCTTCTCTTTCAAAAACCTTAACTTTCGTCTTACTTGCGTTCACTTTCATACCCCTTTCTTTTAATGATCTGTTCATTAATGTAACCATCATTTGCAGCTCGGCCGCCAACGACGCAAGAATCACTTGATCATCGGCGTACAAAAGGCATTTGACGGTTAACTCACCCAATCTTAATCCGCATTCTTCAACTTTCAAATTTTGCAAACAACTGTCCATAAATAGGTTGAACAGCCACGGGGAAGCCACACAGCCCTGTCTGACACCTTTATGGATGCCAAACAAGTCCGAGTAGACCCCATTGATCCTAACACAAGCACTAGAGTCCCTATAAAGCGACTCCAATGCCTGTATCAAGCCAGCGTTCAACCCAAATGAATTCAGTGTTTACCATAGCACATCCCTATCCACTCTGTCATAGGCCTTTTCTAAGTCCATGAACGCACAAAAAACCTTTTGGTTTTTGGCCAAAAACTATTCCGCGATCATGCGCATGGAAAAGTCTCGATCTGTACATCCCATTCCCTTACTAAATCCCGCTTGCACATCCCAAATTTTTTCATCAGTTTCTTTCATGACCCTTTCAATCAGTATCTTAGCATACAGTTTTCCCACAATGTTAAGAAGGCTGATACCACGGTAGTTTTTACAGTCCTGCTGTGACCCTTTTCCTTTATATACAGGGACTATCACGGCTTTGAACCAGTCTACCGGAACCCGCTTCAGTTCCCAGCATAAATTAAACAAGGTGTGCAGCAGCCCTGCCACGACTTCCTCTCCAGCCCTTAGCATTTCGAGTGAAACTCTATCATATCCGGCAGCCCTAAATGCTTTCATACTTTTCATTGCTTTCATTATTTCATCTATACTTATCTCGCTACCTCTTTCCTCTTCTTTCGGAGTTTCTACTTCATTTATTTTATACGTTGTCTCCTCACTCATAAAAACGCTTTCAAAATATGCCTTCCATCTCTTTAAACTCAAAACTTCATCATTCAGAATATAGGCATTCTCATGTCTTATAGCATTCATTATAGGCTGTTTTGAATGTTTCATCAACTGTCTTTAATTTGAAAGTATTAATTCCAAATCTATCAAATTCAAAGCGAGTTAAAACTGACAATCTAATAGGGTCTTCACTGATGCCGGGAAATTTTAGAAAGTATGTATTAATATCTTCAGGATTACATAAATGGGATGCCATATTACAGTCCTCTTTCTTAAAGTTGGCTACACTTTGTTTGATATTTTTCCATAAGAGTTTTGGCTTGTTAGTAAAATTGATATAGTTATTGAAATATGCTATTTTTTCGCTACGTATTGCCGAATTTACAATGTTTTTTAGATCTTTATAGAATTTATGTGAATATCTAATTTAGTAGTTTTACTTTTAGTGTATGCCCTATCGCATAACTTCATTATTTCTTTAATAGTAATGGTTATCCATGGATGTGATTTATTTCTTATTAAACATAAATTATTATATATTTAAATTCTCATGTATATTAAAAAGTGATATCTCGCATATCTCGCGATAATCTGATAAATGCGAGAAACGCATCATGGCGGGTTCCCAAGGAGCCAGCATTTAAAAACCCGATTGATAGTCTTTTATTTTTTAAAAATTTAAAAGCAAAAGCATACGAAATTTGGCAGTACTTACAATGATCTAAGAAATTGCACAGAAGTGTTAAGTGACGCCATCCAATGGACTAAATAAAATAAGTAGAATAATTGTTATTTTCATAGAGTATATAAAATAGTGTATCGAATATGTGATTTGTTAAGTGTATGTAGGTAACGTCAATATGTATGGGAAGAATACAATGCAACGTGAGAAAATAACAACAATTAAATAAACATTTACAATAAAAGTGGGTGCAAAAATGATTAGCATTAAAAATGAGATCATATTTAGGACCGAACAATACTATTGCCCAAAAACTTTAATTAAGTCCCTTTCAAAGCGCACTCGATGATGGAGCTCACCGTTTTTTCTTCTAGCAAAAACTTTACCATGCCGTGTCCAGACCTACTTCCAATTATTGCGTTTCGCTTCTGTACGTACTTTATAAAATAGTTGACGATTATGTCTGGTTAGCCTTTCATTCACATAGAAGGGACAGTCGACGGAATTGAGTCCCAGAGCAACTGTAGTGCAGTCTCGACGGACTCGCGCCGTTGCTAGCAGACTATCGCAATGAACACGGCGTGTCAGCCGCACTACGATGGGACGCGGCCTAGATGTCTCATTCTGCTCATGCCACAAAAGACCTGCACGCTCTGCACTTACTATATCGCGATCTTCTAGCGCTACACCTAATTTAGTTGCAACTGCCAAAACAATATGTGCAGAACGTTCATTTTTGTCTTCGGATATTCCCGAGACCTCGATATCATTGCTTAAGAGTTCCTGGTCACGGTCATTAAACTCAATTTTGAGATCCGTAATTGTTTTCTCGAAAAATGATATGTCATTGGACGTCTTTATCTGCGAATTTTTCTCCACCACCTCCATTCGTGCCTCCACACAGTCAAGTCGATGATTGCACGCATTTATTGCGGTAAGCAGGTTGGTCATCGTTCCCCTAAACTCTTGCATATCATTAGGCATTTCTTTGATGTCTTGGCGCAATAGTTTTAGCTCATTTGTTAGATCACTAGTTGGCAAATCAGTTGTTTATGATGCGGATGTTGAAATGGCCGTAGATTTCAGCTTTTCATTCGTGCGACTACGCAGAGTCACATTTGTACGTCCGATGTCTTGCTTGCTATTTGGTGACAATTGCAGGTTGTGTTTTATTGGTGTGTTTGTATTGTAAGTCTTAGGTTCATTGCTTGTACATTCCTGACATTTCCAGTTTTTCTTATTATCTGCTGACATAATATAAAACCGCTTTTCTGACACATTTGTGCAAGGAAGATCATAATATTTACAACAAACATGACATTTTAAATATTGCTTGTCGGTTATTTCTTCACCCATTGCATTGAATTTTACTTGGTACTAATGGCGCCATCGCTTCCTCCACGTATGCAACTTAAATGAAAACGGTGACTTTATCGACTTGTGATCTGATCGGTTTAGTAACAAATGTCTATGGATGATTCTAGATGGCGTTGTTTCAAACAAATAAATTTGAAAGGATTCAAACTTAATTTAACGGTCACCCAGAAAGAATAACTTTTGTAATATTATCTTCCTCGATCAGATTTTAAAGTTCACTTGAATTTAACAGTCTAGAACTAATACTTACAACTTCGATTATTAGTTTTGTTCCAAAACAAAATACAATTATTCGATTAAATATTTTTCAGCTAATTATCACAAAATATTCACACACAACACACACACACACACACACACACACACACACACACACACACACACAATATTCATTGAAAACACTTTCACAGGTCAATTGTAACTAAATGCACTGATTGTAATAACTTTTAGATAAAATAACTCATAAATACCATTTTTAAACAAATAATTTTACAGAGCCAATGTTACTTGAACGCATCGCAACGCACGCCATCTACCCTCATTATTTAAACGATAAACCGGGTATTATCCGTTGGTGGTCAAATACCCGCCCAAATTTCCTTTCAAATTAAATTTTCGAATGAAACGAATTATAGAGAGTAGAAAACTTTTAAAATTTTCAAGGAGTAAGTATATAGCCACTTTATTAGTAGGCCGTAAAAGTATGCTCTAAATTCATGGCTACACACATCTCTTTCTATGACGAACACAGTAAAACTACAGAGCATGCAACTATAGCTAAAACAATACGATGTAGTTCATTATGATCGGAAAGTACGAAAGTATCGGTCTATCGGCGTAATTCCTTGTAAATTGTCAAGGTATAAAATTCATAAGATGATTAGTTTTACCACTTATTCATTGAGTTTCCCATTTAATTGGCACATGATTGGAGTCAGATAATTCGTGACCAGCACTTTGGAATTTGTTTGATCATTGAGCAACGTATTCAGCTTCGAAATAGAAACGAGATGTTACGTAAAGTATCTATCTATATTATTATTGTATGAAATTACTCATAACATATAATATTTTACACACACACAAATATACACACAACAACATATATATGTTTTTTTTGTTTTGTTACATTATTTTATGTTAAGTTCTGTTATTTTGTAACTATAACTTCGTGTTTACGAGAAGCAACTGAATCGCATTTATGCGTGCGTGTTTGCTTAAGTGCGAGTTTTTTCACATACATGACACCGGAATTGTTATTCTAATTAGTGCAATGTGAACATGCCTCTCATTTAAACAGAATCTGTAGTTTTAAAGGTTTGAGAGAAATCGATATTACATACTTATTAATGCTACAATCGTAAGATTTGTAAAAGATACAAAATAGTTACAAAAAGGGTAAGGCATTTGTTTTGAGAGGGTCGGAGGTGACTATGTGAAATTGGAAAAAAAAAATTATGGCTTGTGGCAGCGTGTTTACGAGACGGTGTTATACCGTCTCGTTTACCGACGACATGCAAAAGTGTGAGACGTCCGAAAAATCTTCCTACCACGGGAGAGCAACATATCATTTTTAAAAAAAAGGTTTTACGTGTATTACACAGTTATTGAAAGTGATTATAGTAGCACGAGTTGCCGCTTGGAACCGCCGAAGCCAAAAATACCGCGACTCAATCCACCCCTCTTCATTTTTGCAAAGATCTAGAAATTTTCAATGTTTTTATTTAAGATTTTTACTGGCATCATTTCATAGTTAAGAAAGAAAAATCAGACGGGAGCTGACTATGATTTCCAAAAATTTTTCCTCAGCATCCCCTCCCCTGCCACGCAATTGACCAATTTCTTCTTGACTTTAATTTTTTACTACTTGACATTGTTATTATTAAATATTGTCTAAAGTAAGTCAATTTCTATTTAATTATTAGTTAGGAAACTTTACGTAAAATCTTTCGTTTGTTCAAAAATTCGCTATCTTTTTTATTATTTTCGATTTTCGTATTTTAAAACGATCGTCACATTATGTACATTTACTGTTGTGAATATCTGTTCCTTAGAAGGCGTTATACAGTTTCTGATTTATTTCAATTTACCTAATTCTACACAGGTTCTGTATTTTCCATAGAATACTATAATACATAGAACGGGGGAGTGGGCGGAGCCCATGTAGCCACTAACATGTCACCAACATGTCAATTCACACCTGTAAATGTCAACACAATCAATCGCTTTCAATTTTTGTGTCAAGTGTCGCTGCATGCAAATTATTTAAAAAATGGCAAATTGTGCAATAATTACGTGTCGAAAGAACAGCGGGTAATGGAATTTAAATAAAGGAGACATATCCCACAACCAGAAGGTCGAAACTATTTATATTTTGTAAATATTGGAAAGAAAAATAAAGAAATATATATGTGTTAAAAACATTAATCAAAAGTCTAAAATGTGTAAATTTGCTCAGTCTGTCTATTGATAGCGAATCGGGTTTGTAGTAGTGATAATATGACGTAATTGTATGTATGTGCGCTCCCGGCGACATCGATCCTCGTACAAAATAAGGTTGACAGCCATTCTATTGTGTATTATAGTATTCTATGGTATTTTCAATACGGGTGATGTCAGAGACTTAAAAAAAACTTGCAATGATATTACTAATATCCTCGTTAATCATTCCAAAAGAGCTTACAATGCTTATATAACGAGTGGTTCCAGACAGTAGTCGAATGGTAGATTCAAACCCACGCCTAGGGTGTGGACCGTGAACCCTTAACGTTTAGGCTACTGTCGATTCATTTCTTCTAGAATCATCATTCATTTGTTCTAGAATTTTTCTGCTAGCTAAAACTCATGTCGTGTGGTCTTCAACATTGCCCAAATTGCTACTGTTTCGAATGGGACGACATTACATCATGAAATCACCGCAGTCGACTCCAAAGTCCCAGTCATCGGAGGTAGTGGCTGTGTCGTCGTACTCTGCAAGTGCCTGCTCGTAGGCTGAGGCCTCGTAGGCTGTCACCCCATCGAGCACTGAGCACGCCTGCGACACATTGGTGTGGTGCATGATTGGCATCGCGTGGAGTGCAAAGTCATCACCCTCCTGTGACCACATGAGACCTGGAATTATAAATATTAAACATAGTTTTTGTTAAATAGCCAATGTTTAACTCCATTACCGTCATATTATTAGCTAGTAGAAGTCTACACGTTAGTGGACTAAGCTCGATCCGAATCTTGACAGTTTATATATAATATATTTCATACTAAATAATGTCTCCCAGGCGGGATTTCGGCCACGTCGGTCAGCCTCAACGGCGACTAGCTATCTGCGCAGGACAATATTATAATGCCATCGGAGGCACGAAGGTGATATGCCGCAAAACTTCAGGACTCCAGGTTGATACTAAGAATTTCTTCATTTAAAAATCCAATAAGCTGATTTTTTGGGTCGACCCAGGATTCGATCCCGGGACCTCACGGTGAGAAATCACGTTTACGACCACTAGACCAACGTGGCAGTCAGTTTAATATATGTTGATAAAATATTAAAATCAATAATGATTTATTGATAAAGTATGAATTAATTCTTATAGATAAAAGATTTTTTTCTTATTTTCAATTTTCCCTTAGAACTGTGAGTGCTACAGCCAGCCTATATACACTATAATAAATCAATTATAAAGACGCCCACTTAAACTAATTATTATCTGATACCAAGTTCCATTCCTACGTTCAAATTAGTTCGAGGTCCAGCTTTCCTGATAGCGCAATAAAATTAAGTTTTGAAAAAATTGCTTACGTCCATTCCACACGCCGTTGGGCTGCGTCGCCCAGCCCCATCCTTGGCCCCAGGCCAGCTCGTGGCCCAGCTTCCCCGCCAACGCTATAAACGGAAGATGCTATCAGATACTCAGGGCCAGGGTCGGTAAACGTCATCCAAGCCTAGCCCATTTCCACTCCAACCCGAGTCCCAGCTGCCTCGCCAGCTCTAGAAGGTCAGTTTTCTTTATAGTATGTACAAGTACTCACGTCCGCTCCACACGCCGTTGGGCAACGTCACCCACCCCCAGCCTTGTCCCCACGCGAGCTCGTGGTCTAACTGCCCCGCCAGTGGCACCTGTCTCTTGATGACTGCCACCAGTCCGCGTCCATCTAGAGCGGTTAAAGCACTACGTGTGCTTCTTGTGTACATCTCCGATGACGTAGCTGGAAAGACAAAGACGAAAATTTTAGAGTCAGAAAGGTTTGTAGTAAGTTTTTTTAGTGACAAACAAGCACACTCCACCTGATGATTAATGGACGCTTTGGCCCTAGACATCTATCCTTGATCAAAACAATGTGCTTTGTTTTCCCTAAGAGCTAATATGGATTGCCTCGTTACCAGTAACAAGGGGTATTTTTTTTATAGAATAGGGGTAACAAATGTGCACGCAGTCCACCTGATGGTAAGTGGATGCTGTGGTCTATAAACATCTACGACTATCTTCGGTTGAGAATCAAAATGCAGTTGCGTTGCCACCTATGGGGGCTAAAATAAAATGTCTCGTTTCCAGTAAAAGGGGTCTCCAGTTCCTTACCGTGCGGGACAAGTGAATATTGTGATAATAGACACTGTTAGGACAATACATAAATAGTCATAAGCGTTATTATAGCTTAGAGTTTTCTCTCATAATTTTATAGCAGAATTAGTTTTAAGTTGTTAATTAGAAATGTATAAATTTTTTATATAGGAAACAATACAATTGTTACGCGACTCAGCAAGGTAATTATAATTACATAGCATCGTGCCTTCCTCTCTCGCGCCTCTCTCTGATTAGTTGTTACCCTGTCGTTAGTACTGTATTCTTTGACCTAGCCAAGGTCGTAATAAAAAGAGGGTCATTTCCGTCGTTCGATCTGCACCTCCTTTTCCCCAAGGGGGGTCGCTTCCGATACGGTTGAAATCCCCTTCAGGTCAAAGCCAGTCTCAGGTGGTGTTTAGTGAGTAGGCACTGAGGTTTCTCTTCCACGTACAAAATCTGACGATACTCATGGGGTATGGACATATATGGGGTAGTGGAGTCTCGTACGCTTCCACTAGACGGCACGTTTTTCATTAATCTACGTCAAATTCCCATTATGAAAAATATTGCATTAATATCGCTTATGAATGAGAACTTTTGAGTTCTGTACCGCGTCGTTGTTCATCCTTATTTCGGGAACACGGCTCGGCCATTACGACTTGGTAAACTCCCGCTGTAAGCCCGTAGAAGTTTTGACCGGTTATCCCTGTTTTACTGTGCGTGATGCCTGTTATATTCGGCTATTCGTTAGAAATTAACTTATTAATTAAATTTTAAAGCTTTTTGGAGTGAATCAATTTTGAGTCCACGCACGGCCTGCAAATTAGATGAGAGTGAAATCGAGTGTAAATTAAAAACTTTTGTTTTTTCTGACAAAAAGTGAAGTCGTTGTGTTGCCCCTCCGCGAAACACATTCGCGCATCTTATTCTAAACGCGTATAACGTAATAGCGCCATCTACTTCATTTTAAAGGAAAATTTATCGAACAAATTGGTTGACTTGGTTCTGAAGGTGACAGTGTTATCCAAATAAGACGCTGAATGGACTAAACGTCACTAATTTCATTAATTAAATGTACTATAACTAAGCGCTTCGAAGCTAACACGGATCTTATTTTCTTCATCAGCATGTAATTGACTCTCCTATTGTAGGAAGGGCTTGCTGTTCTATACAAACTTATCGCTCAGCAGACTGATTGAATAGCGTGGATGCACAAACCTTTGACGCTGCTCCTCTATGCCACTCCAAGTATATTACATCTGGTAAATCATCATTACAGCCTATCATAAGTCCACTGCTGAACATAGGCCTCCCTCAAGAAGAGCCACAAAGCACGGTCCTAAGCCATATACGTTTACGAGCTTCTGCATCTCTTACCAGGTCATGACTCCATCTACTGGAAAACCATCGGTTGTTGATTCTTCGAGCTATATGGCCGGCCAATTGGCCATCTTACAGGTTCGTTGAAGTACGAGTATATCAGTTACTTTGTTTCTGCTGTGGTTACTCTCATTACAAAGTGTACCACGCAGGGAAACTTTGAGCATAGCCCTGTCTACAAATCGACCTGAAGTTTCCTGATACGGCCAGCAGGTACCTATATACTGGATGATATTTTTGCCGTCCGGAAACAAATAAGGTGTAACAAGTGAACGAAATAGAAGCCTATAGCACCGATATTTTACAAATTTATTATTATTTTACATAAACATATTATGAAATTAATCTGTCAATAAATACTACTAATTGGGCACGTTTTAATTTAATTTCGATAGTTTTTGATTAATTTCTTTATTTACTTCAAAAATTTTGTTGTTATTTTTTTTAGTACCGAAAGTTGATTTTATTTAGTAATATTTATTGATCGATCAATTTTACAATTTGTGAATGTAAAATACAATTCCATTACGTTCACCTGTTACATTCTATTGTTTTCCAGACGGTAAAAAAATCACCCAGTTTATATACCTAACCGATGGATCCTATTAGTCATTGAGCATAGTCTAGTGATTCTGTAGTATAGTAGTAGAGGATTAAGATATTCGCCTACGCCATATCATCATGGAACAGGAGATGGGCAGCAGCATCTGCTGATTGTCACTCAAAATAATAAAAAAATACGGTTACTAACCTACCTGCTATAGGTGTCAACTATTGTAAATATTCCCTTTATGAGGCAATCTATAGAGGAGACCGAACTTAATTTAGCGTTGATTAATCGAAAAACACATAATTAACATTATTTTTATTTTTTAAGCTGTCCGATGGAATTGAAATTTAGTAAAAGTATAAAATTTCTGGTTTTCATCTACTTTAAAAACTCATTAAGCAAATAAACAATAAACGCAAAGAAAAATAAATATAGCAATGAAATTTAATTTTAAAAATTCAAGTTAATCAAATAAAATGCGTTCGTGAACTCGCAGTAGAGCAGTCTGAAATTTGAAATTTAGAAGTTCTTAGAAATTCTTAGAAATTTGAAAATGCCTGTGCCCAACATAGATAGGCTGTTGCTTTACTTTTTAGTTGAAGGAAAACATCTCACTTTTAGTGCCATTTAAAAAGAACGTTCAACTTAAATCCTCGGCGCATTAACTTAACATTTTTAAGTTAAGGTAATCTATCTTACGCAATTCATAACAAAGCAAATGAAGCTGCAGAATCCGGAACTTTCTGAAGATATATATATACCGCTGGATATCCATAATCAGTCTATCAGGCAGAATGTATGGGTATCATCCAAGCGGCCATGTTAGTTGATGCTAAGAAGGTAAAAGACTTCTTATATAACAGCACCCAGTCTTACACCCCTCTTTTTTGTAATTGTTTGTGAGAATTTTAATAGCAAAAAGTTACTGAAAGATTGACTGTATGATGAATTTTGCGTGATTTTAAAATGTTTTTTTTTTAAAATAGTCTTTGTAGTGGATGTCAAGGAAAGAAGCGTTTTTTTTTCTAATTTGTATATTAAATATTTGTATTTTACATGCAGCCGAAAGTGCAATACAGTTTGCTTAAAAACAAACTTAAGAAATGAATAAATTATGGTTGAATTTTGAGCTCTAGACGACCACTAGTAATTATTAATTCGAAATAAAACACATTTTGTAAATTATCGTGAAAGGGAAGTATCTGCTACGCTTTCAGCTTTAAGCCCTAATTACGGGAAAATTTGCTTTTGCGTTTCCATTTCGTTATTGAAAAGAGAGCTCAAGTTATTTCCCTTTTAGAAAAATAATTTTGCGCTTTACATTGAAATATCTAAGGTTTCTCAGGTTCCATTTATTTATTTACAAGTTCAATTACGTAAGTTTTTAACGACGTTCAACGAGTTCTTTAACGAAGTAAAAAAAATATCTTGTTATGACACTTTTTCTGCCTTGGATTCCATCTGGGTAGATCAGTAGTAGATTAAATATCGACAGCGCTAGGCTAGCACCTTATCGGTGGTCAATATATGTATTATAAAATATAACAAAGTTTTATACGTGGTAGAGCCATGCTGCAGTTATATTAGTATTATAGTTGTGGCACGAATGGGTCGGCTCGACTGGGGAAGGACCACGCTCTCACAGAATACCAGTGTAAAATAGCAGCTTAATGCTGCTGTGTTTCATTAGGTGAGCGTAGAGAACCGGAGACCCTTTTCACTGGAAACGAGGCATTCCTTGTTACTCCTCAGGGGTGACAACGCATTTGCATTTTGATCTTTAGTTGTGGATAAATGTGTATGTCTATGGGCCACAGCATCCACTTACTATCAAGTGGACTGTGTGCTCGTTTGTCACCAAATGCTATAAAAAAACCTTCTTATAACTTAAAAAGATCGCACGCAGCATCTTACTTATAACAACTTAAAATATTAAAAACTGTAGCTGCCAAAGCGTTGCAACAATGGCAAAATCTCTCTAAGGTAATCTAAGAGGAAGGCCTATATATATATACATATATATATATATATATATATATATATATATATATATATATATATATATGAAATTTTGATTGCCAGTATGATGTATAAATGAATTGACTGCGTCCACTTAGTTGCAGTAATTAATGAATACTTTCGATATTTTCAGTCAGCATGTACGAAATGTACATAAGTGCTCGAGTTATGATACAGTTTATAGTTGCAGCATAAGCAAGTCGATTGGGAAAGAACTATGCTTCGCAGAATATTAGCGTAAAATAGCAGCTTAATGCTGCTGTTATGAGTGTAGACAACCGGACACCCCTTTTACTGGAAACAAGGCATTACATGTTAGTCCCCAAGGGTGACAACGCTTCTTCGAGGATAGATGTAGGTATCTACGTGCCGCAGCATCCCTACACCATCGGGTGTCGTTTTATGTAAATTTAATATCGCTAATTAAAGGAGGCTATGTGGGCGTTCATCCAGCATTTCTTATATTCTTACTAAACATAAGAACGAAATGGGGCGATAGTCTATACTACCATCACACGGCATAATCATCATCATCATTGTCATAATAAAAAATAGTCTCGAGGTACATCTTAGGATAAATTAAAATTACAAATCCCTGTAATCAATAGTATGTAATTTGTACAAGATATCGAGGTCTTCTGTGTCATGAGGCCACACATCTTGTTAATCCGGACTTAATCCACGTTTAAGATACAAAATGTGCGTTTCTAAAGTACTTAAGACCTTCTACTTAGTGTATCCTCAAAGGATTACATGCTTTGTAGCTTAAATTTGGGTTTAGTGTAGCTTTAGATTGCTTTAAATCCTGTGTGGAGATAACAGAAATGATAGTTTCTAATTATTAATGTCTAACAGAAACGAACATTTATAATTAATGATCAAGATATGAGATAAAATTTAAAAGAAAACAGCATATTATATATTATATATTATCTGTGGGTCTATGGTTGTCGTTAGCGATTTAGTGAAACTGAAACAGAAGAATGGGTAGTAAAAAATTGCGGTTACCACAGTTTTCCACGTTGCATCCATAGATTCAAAAGTTTTTTTTTTATTGGATGGACAAGCGACCACACCCACACCTACAGCCGACTTAAAACAAACTATGCTACAGATGCGTCGTTTCCTCTGAGGTTTTTTTTTCTTGAATAGGGTGACAAACGAGCACACAGTCCACCTGATGGTAAGTTGTTGCTGTGACCCATAGACATCTAAATCTATTCTCGACTACGAATCAAAATGCAGATGCGTTGTCACCCGTCAGGACTAAGCTTAAATGCATTGTTTCCAGTAAAAAGGGTCTCCGGTTCTCTACACTCTCCATACGAAACACACCAGCATTAAGCTATTATTTTACGCTGGTATTCTGTGAGCGCGTGGTCCTTCCCCGGGCGAGCCGACCCATTCGTGCTACAACTTCACTACTAATATAACTGCGGCATAGCTCTACCACGTATAAACGAATTGAAAGAGAATGTCTCACAGCATGTAATAATACTGGCTCTGATGTGATGATATGACAGCAGAGCTATGTAAGAAGGTAGGAAATGAGTCCCATCACCTAGATTTTTTATTTATTATATATTTTTTTATTTAGCTTAAATAAATAATCGGATATCTTTATATTATCCGGAAATTGAAATGACAGCAGCGGCTTTTTGAAATAACCTGAATAGCTAAGATAAGACGCTCCACTTTTACGTTTTTACACAGGCCAGTTATTTCGTTTGCGCCCTTTTATCTCTTTTATTATAGAAAAAGCGAAGAAAAAAGCAATAAGAAAACGAAATTATTAAAATTAAATTCGTTTTGAGAGCCGCGGTCACAGCGAAATGAAAGCCATGCGATGGCGATACCAGGTGCCACCCGAGTCAATTAAAATATACGTTCTTTTCGAAATACCATATTGTTGTGGAGTAATGATTTATTACGATAACTGCCTCTATTTTTAACAAAAATAATTGTAAAATACATTTATTTTTCGTTGAAAACTTTTTCTATAATATATACTAAATTGAAGTAACTATCCGTATGTAATATCTATCGAAATAACTACCTAACATTGAGCTGAGAGTATAATTTTAATGTCATTAAGATATGAATAAACATTTTTTAATTTTTTCTGTCTGACTGGCTGTCTGCCTTTTCAGGCTAATCTTTTGAATGGATGAACAGATTGTAATGAAACTTCCCGGAGCAATACCAGTAGCTATGCGCTCGCTGTAAATTCTACAGTACGCGAGCAGCCCGGGTCGAGTCCCCGCCGGCGACGCCGACGACACACACACACACATAAGCGCGCGTGCTCGCGCGCGTGTGTGTGTGTGTGTGTGTGTGTAAGTATGTATATCGTATGTTTTTTCACATGCTTATGGACTTGATTCAAAACAAACTTGTTGGGAGCTTTTTTAATGTCAAGAGTGATGTCGTTCCACATTCTGATGGCCATGAAAGAGTGAGATAAATAACAAGTTCGGTGTAAGATTAGCCGAAGAAAGGAGAGAACAATTATGAGAAACTCCCACGTTAATTGCGAATTTAATTGCTGATTTACCAAGAAGGAAAATATCCCGAGGAAAATTGCATGACTGAGAAATCACCATAGGAAACACAACAGTACTTAGCTGTTGTTTTGCGCAGGTATTTTGTGAAAGCGTGGTGCTTTCTCGATCTTTCCCGATTTAATTCCTCTCAAAAAATGGGAGGCCTGTGTCCAGCAGTGTACGTGGGTATTGTAGAACTTTACTATCCATTTACTTTACTTTTTCCATCCATTCATTCATCATACCCCTTCACAAGTCCAATGCTGAACATATGCATCCACTAAAGGATGCTATAAAGCACTTCCCTGAGCCATCTACATCCATCGACTTTCTGCATATCTTAGCAGGTCGACACTCCATCTAGTAGGAGGTTGCCATACATTTCACCTAGCAGTACGAGGTTGCCACTCGAGAACCTTTCTTCCCCATTGCTTGTCTGTTCTTTAAGCTATATCGCCGGCCCATTGCCACTTCAGCTTACTATTTAGCTGGACTATGTCAGTAACTTTACTTTTATTTATTATCTAACATCCTCCCCCCATCTAATTTGCCGTTATTTAGCTTGAAAATAATAAAAGACCGTTTTATTTAAATAAAATCTCGCAGGTTTTCGGATAAAATACAATCTAGATTAGTTCTGGCATTGCTTTCTATATACTCGTGTAGTTTCATTATAACCATAAAGGTTCAGCTGTTCCGGACATTACCGCTCACAGAATATAATACACAATAGAATCGCTGTCAAACTTTTTTTGTACGAGATTCCGCGTCGCAGGGAGCACACATACAACAAATACAACAATTGTGTCGTATTATCACTACTACAAACCCGATTCGCTGTGTTGACAGACTGAGTAAATTTACACATTTGACTTTTGAATAATGTTCAAAATCATCATTAAAAAAGTCATTTAAATTTTAATACATATTTATATGTAAATAGTGGGCAATTTAGTATTTTAGTGACATTTTAGTGGCTACACGGGCTCCGCCCACTCCCCCGTTCTATTATGTATATATTATAGTATTCTATGTTCCCGCCGCACAGACAGTCAGACAATTTTTTTATAAACGATTAATCATGTTTTAATGGCATGTAAATAACCCCCCAGTCTTGTATGTATGTCTTTCTGTTTAGCGGGGTACCCAGTGATACAGGCTACTACTAGGTTACAACCTAGTACAGGGGCCCCTGCGACTGGTTTCAAATGTATCATTGTAAATTAATAAATCATTTTTTATTTTGATTTTCTGTGTAGACTAATATTTAGAATGGGTCCTAATGAAACTTGGCTATATTTCAACCGAAAATCTTGAAGATTTTTTTTGATAATAGATAAAATAAATGGTCTATGATCGTTATCTTAAGTCTAAATGACCACACATTAATATATCCAGGCAAAACAGAGGCGAGTCGCTTCTTATCTATATATCTTGTAGAAATTAACTTAAATGAATACTGAGTTATCTCCAGTAGGAAGATTTAAGACACTAATTCTAGGGAAGCAATAAAGCTTTAGCTTGGTTAAATACGAGGGTGGATTGAAAAGTACTCGGCCTAACACAGATCCATTCAATTCTAAAAATCAAATCTACCCACATTATTTAGTTCAGTTCAGACTAGTTCATTGTGTGAAGTTCGAAACGTGTGCGATAATTAGTTGTGATTTTATAAATTTATTAACAAAGTAATCGGACATAATTTCCGCGAATGGAGCAAATCGAGCAGCGTGCCGTCATTAAGTACCTCCATAAGAAGGGGCTATCATCAAAAGCCATCCATGATGACATGGTCAGTACATTAGGCGATTGTGCTCTGTCATATTCATCCGTCAAAAAATGGATAGCAGAATTTAAGGGTGGTAGAGAGAGTGTGAAAGATGAACCCCGCTCTGGAAGGCCTTCGACGTCAACTACTGACGAAAATATTAAAAAAGTACTTGATTTAATAATGGGAGACCGCAGATTAAAAATTAGAGAGATAGCCGAGATGATAGGCATCTCTTATGAACGAACTCAAAACATCATTGTCAACGAGTTGGGTTTCCACAAGGTGTCTGCGAGGTGGGTTCCGCGACTGCTTTCAGTTGAACAAAAAAGGACGCGATTGACTATTTCACGCGACTGTTTCGAGTTATTTGAAGCCGATGCAGATGATTTTTTGAGTCGTTTTGTTACTATGGACGAAACATGGGTTCATTACTGTACACCGGAAACAAAACAACAATCAAAACAGTGGAGAAGACCTGGTTCACCACCCCCTAAAAAGGCTAAGTCGATTTTGTCGGCAAATAAGGTGATGGCTTCAGTATTCTGGGACTCGAAAGGTGTGATTATGATTGATTATCTTGAAAGGGGTCAGACTATAAACTATGATTACTACTGCACCTTACTACGTCCTTTACGAGAGGAAATAAAAGAAAAACGTCGAGGAATGCTCAGAAGAAAAGTCCTGTTTCATCAAGATAACGCCCGTGTTCACACGTCAGTACAGTCAATGGCTGAAATTCACAACTGTGGCTTTGAACTGTTACCGCATCCGCCGTATTCACCTGATCTGGCACCATCAGACTACTTTCTGTTCCCTAACCTAAAAAAGCACTTGGGAGGTCAAAGATTTTCGACAAACGACGAGGTCAAAACAGCTGTAGACGCATATTTTGACTCTAAGGAAGAATCATTTTTTTTCAACGGTCTAAATGCTTGGAAGGGGAGGTGGCAAAAGTGTATTGAACTTGATGGTGATTATGTAGAAAAAATAAAAATATAACTGATTTAGTATGTGTTTATTTTCTTGGTTAGGCCGAGTACTTTTCAATCCACCCTCGTATATACTCGTAACGCAGACCATAATGAACGGCTGATAAATAGATAAAGATTAACTTGGGCTGAACTTAACTCAACCGAGTGTAGATAGGGTTGTACATACTTTACTAAGTAAAAGTGTTTCCATAAGATAATTATTATGACTTTCGTCTATTTTAGGATAAGGGTGACAAACGAGTATACAGTCCACCTGATAGTGACACACACACACACACACACACACACACACACACACACACACACACACACACACACACACACACACACACACACACACGCGCGCGCGCACGCGCACACGCACGCACACGCACACGCACACGCACACGCACACGCACACGCACACGCACAGCGCACACGCGCGCACGTACACGCACACACACACGCACACGCACACGCGCACGCACACGCACACGCACACGCACACGCACACGCACTCGCACACGCACATGCACATGCATATTATACATTATTTCCATATGATTAAAGAAAGCACGTATTAAGTAAAATATGAAACTTTTTTGGCCCGGGTAGTATTAGATAGCCGCAATGGCGTTTACTGTTGAAGAGATGTATAATATCTTGTAAAGGCATACGTTTTTATAAATGTTAAAAAATTTATGCCTTTTGTATGCCATTATAAAAAATACATATGGTTTATTATAATGTTACGATTTTGGAGTTTCAGACAATATAAAATTAAAATTGACACTTTAACACTAATTAATTTTTTTTTAATTCAGTATCTTAAATTTAAATGTATTAACTAGATCTGACGTCTTTTTTTCAGCATATCAAAACCTGTGTTAGGAGAACAGTAATTACAAATTAAAATCACACTAAGAACAAAACACAATTTTACTAGTGATCACTTTATTAGTCCGCAGTTGTATTGGTTCGAAGTATTCGCTTGATTTGCCAATTCAATACTGCCGCGGGTCGCGGTCTATACCGGCCTTAATAGGGCCTCAGATAGTTCCAGAACTTTCTACTGTAAAAACATCTAGAATGTTCGAGTGTATACCGATCCCGACTAACTAGGTGCCAATAGTTCTAGAAAGTTTTAGCGTGGAAATTTATAGAAGGATTTTGACTCTCCTAGTTCTGCTACTCGATACTAGAAAGCGCTAGTGGTAACTAGTGTCGCCATCTACCAGGCATTACATCTAAGTCTATATTATAATAAACTGAACGTATTTATGCTATATTAAGATTTCATGGGTATCTAATATTGAAATAACTGACCTCTAATAAACTCAGGGGATCGTTTGCATGTTATTAAGACATAGGCATGAATTTTAAAATTATTGTCTATCTTTCTGTCCGAACTAATATTCAGAATGACTGAACCGATTGTGATGAAAATTTACGAAGATATAGAAAGCAATATATAGATAGAGCCGTGGTAGCTCGAAGGTTAAGCGCTCGCTGTAAATATCACAGTACGCGAGCAAACTGGGTTCGATCCCCGCCGGCACCAATGAAATTGTTAGGAATTGTAATTTTAAGTGCTGATTTACCACGTGCTCGGCGGTGAAGGAAAACATCGTGAGGAAACCTGCATGTCTGAGAAATGAGAAAAAAAATTCGAAGACATGTGAAGTTCGCCAACACGCATTGGGGCAGCGCGGCGGACACTTCCTTGCCCTAATACCCTCTCAGAAGTGAGAGGAGGCCTGTGCCCACCAGTGAGACGTATATAAGCTGTAAATTTACTTGTTTATTCTATAGAAAGCAATGCCTGGATGGGTCTAGGCTATATTTTATCTGAAATGAATGGTCTTTAACTATCCTATAGATCTCATCCAGGTGCGGAAGCCGGGGTGGGTTGTGTTCATAAATGTGCTGTTCCCCGCGACTTCGTCCACGTGGAATTTATTACGAATTCGTGGGTATTAATTTTCTTTTGCGCGGAACCCTAATTAACTCTAATTATTTTTCTAAATTATGATTACTATTATAATTTAAATAATACTAGTTTTTACGGATTCTATCGCGTATTTTTAACTTTTTAAATACTCGACGTTTTCACGACGTCTCACGACGAAAAGTTAAATATAACCGGTATTATTTAAATGTGTAATGTTCGCGTAAATATAAGAAATCATTACTCATTATAACATCAGATATCTGCCAGTGAAGGTTTATTCAGGATTGGTCAAGCCGTTGCGGAGCCGGATCAAACAGACAGACAGAAAAACAAGAATTTTAAAAATTATTTTTCCTATAAGTACCGTATATAGGTACTTACATATTCATTTAATAAAAGTTTTTATTTTGACATTACAAACAGGCACTTCAAATATACAAGTAGCTGGACTGAGTATTGTGACATTCCTTGGGGGAGGCCTTATGTTTAACAGTAGACTTGTAAGTAATGAAATTGTTAATTGTAATTTTTTACCACGTGCTCTGCGGTGAAGGAAAACATCGTGAGGAAACATGCATGTCTGAGAAATGAGAAAAAAAATTCGAAGACATGTGAAGTTCGCCAACACGCAATGGGGCAGCGCGGCGGACACTTCCTTGCCCTAATACCCTCTCAGAAGTGAGAGGAGGCCTGTGCCCACCAGTGAGACGTGTATGTAATGATTATGATAATGATGACGGTTATGGTGATATCCATCCTTCCATCCATTGTAGCATATAAAAGTCCACTGCTGAACATAGTCCTCCTTCGTAGATTACCTCATGGATGGATTTTGCCATAGTTGCCATACTTGGCACGCGGGTGAGCAACCTCAGTTTGTTATTACTTTGTGTTGTTATCAGTAAGATGCTGCTGCCCGTCACCTGTTTCAATTTCCCTCAGTTGCCTCTTACGACACCCACGGGACGATGTGGGGAAGTAGATATTCTGACACCGCCACTACACCGCATATGGTGATATTTTAAAATTCAATTTATTACATTTAATTATTAAAATTAAAAGAGTATCGTCCTTCAAATATCCAGGTCATTTTCTTGCTGATGACCTAAAAGACAATGTAGATATTGAGAGGGAACGCAGGACTCTAGCGATCAGGAGTACCATGCTGGTCCGTAGATTTGCACGATGTACGGACCTAGTTAAAATTATACTGCTAGAGTCTGCATACGACCAATCTAGGCATCAATTACGTCAAAAGGTCGCTGCATGTCCTGCGTGTTTAATATAATAACGCTTTCAGAATGTTGTTGGGGCTGCCTCGGTACTGTAGTGCGTCGGAGATGTTTGCGCAAGCTCGCACGGACGGCTTTCATGCGGTAATTTGCAAGAAAACAGCTCGGCTGGTAAGAAGGATGAGAGTTTATCACAACAGCATTGTAAAACAGTAGCAGAGAACAATTCTCTAATTTTGAAAAAGTTTGTCCGCACATTAATGTTTACTAATACTGGTTTATAAGTCATTTGTTACTAACACTACTATGGATTAATATTGGTCCGAAATAAAGATATTATTTTTTTTCAGGTATCTAAGTAGTTTTTTTTCATAGGATATGGTGACAAACTAGCAACAGTCCACCTGATGGTAAGTGGTTGCTACGGCCCATAAACATCTACATGTATCCTCGATTACAAATCAAAATGCAGAAGCCGTTGTCTCCGGTTCTCTACACTAACCATACAAAAGACAGCAACATTAAGCTACTATTTTACACCGGTATTCTGTAGGAGCGTGGACCCCGGTCGAGCCGACCCATTCGTGCTACAACTATACTACTAATATAACTGCAGCATGGTTCTACCATGTATAAAATTCTCATCTGTTGGGTTCTATAAATATATTATAATTGTGAATGGAAATGAAATGATAACCTGATAAATATACATAAATATCAATCAAATAAAATAAAAACAAAATTCATACATAAATAAATAAAATCCCAACCAGATGGAAGCCCTCGGCAGGAGAGACTAAACGGCTGAGGTTAGGGTTAGGGTGAAAGGGAAAGAAACCGGCGGACTATACGGGCGGTATCGAGGAGCACCGCCTTCTGCATTTGAGCCCGGAGCGGTCCGTCACGGAGTCCCAGTCGCCTCAGATGACATGAAAGGCTGACTGGAATTAGCCCGTTTGTAGAAACGACTACAGGCATAATTTCGGTCGGCAGACCATCCCACCTGTCGGTCACCTCGTGAGTCAGGTCCAGATATTTTGTTTGCTTATCTGTTTCGGCTTTCACGAGGTTCTCGTCATACGGAATGGTAATGTCGACCAAAAATATCGTTGACTCTCCCAGGTCCATCAGCACAATATCAGGCTTATTCGCAAGAATACGAGTAGTCCTGTCTGTGATGATGGCCCGGTCCCAGTAGAGCCTGGCGCGATCATTTTCGAGCACGGCTTCCGGCAAATACTTGTAATATGGCAATTTCCGGTTCACGAGACCGTATTTCAGAGCGAGCTCCTGGTGAAGAATTCTGGCTACTAGATTGTGCCTGTCAATAACTCAGAGTTAGAAAGCGCCGAACAACCGGAGATGACATACCGAAGTGACTCACCGGGATGCGACAAGTTCGACAGATGTCGACGGTGCCATCCTTTTATTATTATATTATTATTGGCATAATTCGTTGCGAGCGTGTTGCCAGTGATGAGAAATGGACGTTGAGACGACGATAAGATACGTATGAGGAAACTCGAAGTTGCTCAGCGAGCTACGAGAGGATTATGCTCGTTTTTATGTGTGATAAAATTCAAAATTAGATGCGCTCGCTTTAAATTTCACAGTTCGTGAGCAACCCGGGCTCAAACCCGCCGGCACCAATGAAATTTTTTTTTTCAAATCAAACATTTATTAATTCATAAGCATGGGTATTACAGGATGTCACATATAAAATTATTATAAGATACAGCCATGTTTCACCTTAGAGGTATATGAACAAAATTGAAGTATATTTTTACATTTTGTCATCAAAAAATATTCTTATGTCATAATACACTTTTTCAACAAGGAAGCCATTGAGCGCAGTTTTAAATCTTTTGATATCATTAATTAATCGTATATTTAACGGGATTTTATTATAGATTTTTGGTGCCATGCAATTTACACACATTCTTCGAAGAAGTGGTTTGCATTTGTGATTAACTTTCAATGTTCCTTCACGACGACTTCCGGCAGTATTCATTTCAAAATAAATTGGGTTATTTCGAACAAAGTTTGCAACCTCATATATATACATACACGGTAGAGTCAGAATTTTATATTTGCGAAAGTACGGTTCACATGAATCATCCTGATTTAGACCGAACATCGATCTAACACACTTTTTTTGCGCTTTGAGGACACTTTGTTTTTCAGTTGTGTTGGCCCAAAATATTATTCCATACCTTAAGTTTGATGCAACATATCCGTGATAGGCTGTTAGAAGAGTTTTAACACTGGAAACCTTCCTTAGTTTATAAAGGGCATAAGAGAATTGGTTTAGTTTTTTAATTAGATTATTAATATGAGGTTTCCATGTCAGCTTATTATCTATAGTCAAACCCAAAAATTTTGTAGTGTCTACCTCTTTAATTGAATTCCCAGAGTAGTTAATGTCAAAATTTAAAGGATAATTATTTCTTTGTTTAAAGTTTATTACATGTGTTTTTGTCAAATTTATTGTTAGGTTATTTAATGTCAGCCATTTGAATAAAGATGTCAATGTATTATTAATGTCAATATTTATATTATTCTCATTATCGTCAGCAAAAATAGTCATATGATGGTTGATTACATTAGGAAAATCATTTATATAGATAATAAAAAGGAGAGGGCCCAGTACACTTCCCTGTGGTACTCCATAGTTTACTTGACGCTCTTTCGATCTGTATATTTTATTTTCACCGGTCTTAGAGTCAATTTTGGTTATATGTGTAATTTGTCTTCTATTACTTAAGTAATAGAAGATTAGCTTAAGGGCGTTGCCTCTTATACCATACCTTTCTAGTTTGTTAAGTAATGTTTTATGATTAATGTTGTCAAATGCTTTGGTCATATCCATAAATAGTGCTAGTGTAGGCTTTCGGTTGTTAACGTTTTTTACGACTCTTTTCAAAAACTCGTATATAGCCATACTAATGGATTTATCTTTTCGAAAGCCGTATTGATGCTTCGAAAATAGATTATTGGTTTCAAAGTAATCGTTTATTTTTTTATATATAATGTGTTCTATTAACTTTGAAAATATTGAAATTAGTGAAATAGGACGATAGTTTTTTAACAGCTTGTTGTCATCCTTTTTGAATATTGGGATAGTAATTGCCAATTTCAATATATCTGGAAATATTCCCTGTTCTAAACATAAATTTATAATGTAGCACAAGATGTGAGCTATTATATTCCCTACTGTTTTAATTTATTTTAATATCAATTTTAAGTGAAGACGTGAAGTCCTCTCAACTCCACACATTTGGGCTGCGCGATACGTGTCCCATAACCCTCTAAAAATTAGAGGACGTCTGTGCCCTATATTATATTACATTATATATTTTTACTTTATAGTAGTGAAAAACCTGTATTTGAACGAAAACTGGATAAGAATTTGTAATGTTAGGTGCGCTGCGCGGAATAAATGGTTGGACCAAGTATGTTTGAATTTAAAAATTTCTTGTAATTAGGTTTCTTGAAATTAATATATCGCAACTGTTTACTGTGTATAATAAATCATATCATAACTGTTTCCGTCGCTTAATTCCAGATATCATAATGAAATTTTACGGAATAACAATTATTACATTATATAAAGATTTTTTTTATTTAACTTCATATACATATTAATATATACAGGCGGATTATAGGCCTTAAGGCAATATCTACCATTTTATCTTAGAATAGTGCATAGTAATAATAAATAAAAGAGGTAGGTGTAAAAAGAAGCACAGAATGAGAAATAAGTAGGCATGTGCTGCATACCTTTAAACATACCGATAACTATATTTATATAAACATAATGCACATAATACAGATAAAAGTAAAATATATAAATATATTTTTATATATCCTATACCTTTAAACGAGCAGTTCTTATATATATATATAATATATATATATATATATATATATATATATAATCGGTATCTTGAAACGGCTCCAACGATTTTTATAAAATTTAGTGTCCAGGGGGTTCGTTTTGTCCGTGTTTTCAGGCAATGAAAAACTGCTACAATATAAAAGTTAAATTTTGACACAGTATAAATGATCGTAAATAGCTCAAGTGAATATCGGGCCGTCGCGAAATTATAGTGCCCTGGTTCGCGTCCTGTCTTCGGTCCGACTTTATTTTGTTTTTTTTTTTCAAGTTTTTTTCTTTTGTAAGAAAATCTATTATTTCGAACCCTGTTTATAGTATTTTTGAAACCTTCCGAAGATTTTCCTGACTTTTTCAATCATTTTTATAAAATCGACAAGAATGTTTCGAAAAATATCTGGCCACTGCGAATATAGCGAAAATATAAATTTATTAATTATTCATTGAAAATTGAGACCTTAAGCGCTCCTTTTTTAATTTTGCACCGGAGGCACAGGCGGCGATTAAAGCAGCTTTTGATATCGATTTACCATCATTCGAAGCGTAAACTCGATTATTGTCCTTCCAAATCACATGTTGTATAAATTGCTATTTGCTAGCTTAACCATTCGATGGAATATTGACCGTGATAACTAATAATCAAATCTATCGTGATAGCTTTGAAGGCTTGATTGTCATATAATTTTTATTTTTTAGAAATATTATTGTTTACTTGTGAATAAAAGACGGAATGCAAGTGATCTTTTTCACAACAACTTAAGTGAACTTAAGCGAAGAACAACTTAAGTGACTATAGCTTAACTCAAACTTGTAAGTCGTAAATTCAAATCCGATATTCGACTGCTTTCGTGAAACTCTCCTAGGCTTTTTAAAAAGCATTTTAGTTTTGCTTCAAGTGGGTTAAGGAGAAAGCAATATTAAAAGCTAAAAGAAATAAACTGCGCAGGTAATATTATAGATCCAAAAGTGTATACGAAAACATTGGCATTCAACTCATCCGAACTGACACTGGTAACAGTTTTTTTGATGCATTGTCAAGTACACAACACAGCCAGACATCGAAAACTAAAATTTTCGTAATTGCAGTACGATTATTCTAGCTGGAATTCGAACACTGGTACAATAGTTATTAATTACCTGTTATTTAACATACTACTCAATACAAAAAAAAATTCAAAATATTATTAGCTGTAACTTTTTTAACATTTTATTTGTTACCGTTGAAGCGGTAACGGATCGTGGACACTTCTGAACATAGGCCTGTTGTATAGATTGCCTCATAGGGGGATATTTGCCATAGTTGCCACACTTGGCAAGCAGTTTGGCAACCGCAGTTTTTTTTTAATTTCAGTCTTTATTAGGAAGACGCTGCTGCCCATCTGATTTGCTTCCCTCTGTCGAGTCTTACGACACCCACAAGATGATATGGGGTAGTGGATAATCCACCAAGGATTTCTAGAAATGCTGTTTTATAGAAAAAAATTAATTGTGTGATGAATTTTTTAAACTCTACAGATATAAATAATACTCACGTCTAACTCTAACCGTAGGCTTCTTGAAGGCAGTGCGAATATACGGCATCGACATCACCAACTCGATGTGCGGCGGTGGCGGTAGCTGCATACAAAATTATGTGAATAAATCAATATATTAGAATCTTTAACGGATGAAATGGTTTTACTATGTAATAATCGCTTCGTATTTAATAGATGAATCTGGCTTAATATTGCTTCGTATTTAATGGATAAAACTGGCTTAATTATGTATAGCTTCGTATGTGGTGTAACTGCAGGTAGCGACTTCGAATCCCGCGCAGGATAACTATTTATATGGTCTGTATTCCGGTCTGTATGCTTGTTTATATGTAATTTATGTGGATATTGAACGCCTCTACAATTCCTAGTGTGGTAGTCATTTGTCTTAATTTTGATTAAAAAAAAAACGTTTCTCACAGAAACTCTTAAGAGAAGTTCAAACAGGGCGTTTGAAGAAATAATAATTTATCGTGTGTACCAAACGAGTAATAGTCACGATGAACGTACGCATCCCATGATTTTTATGATCTAATTTAACTGAAATAGGTCAACATTGTTTAAAGATGTTTGAGTGCGAGTGAGTGACTGTGACTTTTAAAGAAGTAATGTTAACAAAGAAACACACAGTTCATCAGATGGTAAGTGGATTCTCACTCACTTTTTGCTGAAAACAAGGAATTTCATCTTAGTCCTCAAAGGTAACAACGCACTAAAAAACTAAAAACGGGACTGATACAGCATTGTGAATTACCATACGTGCCTTTGTTACACATTTTAACTTTCCACAATAGAGTATAAAGCCCCATTTACTCTATTCCTGCGTTCAGTCGTCGTTTTATATTACTTGAATAATAGATGTCCTTCATAGAGTCCGCCTGGGTTGATAGTACTACCTTCTTAACGAATTCTGTAGCTGCTACATCGGCTGGTTCAAATTAGGTAAGATCCAGTTGGTAAGGGAGCTAGTATAATAAAAGGCAGATACAGTCCATTTTAGACCTCAGGTAAGGTGGCATGCTGTGACCTCATTGTTTGAAGTTTGTAACGTTCACTTTATCAAGCCTACACTATTCCTATCGGAATTGGCTAGTGTAGGTCAAGAACACCTGTAATCGACTTCGAATAAAGGAGTCTATACATGTGTTGCCAGGTTAAGGACTAAGACGTAATGCTTCACATCCTGTAATTATACTGACTCTCTATAACCTTCATACAGGAACGCAACAGTGAAGGTACTGCTGTTTGGCAGCACAAGTAGGTGAGTACAGGGCGGTACCGGTCCTGAGAAGACTGGGGTCCAGGCAGAAAATGGGTACTACCCTTCGTTAGTGCGTCTTTGTGACTAATGATTATACTGGATGACCTTTTTTACCGTCTGGATGAATTAGGGTATAACATGAGAACGGAGTAGAAGCCTATGGCACTGATATTTTACAAAAAATGAAAACAAAAAATTTGAATTAAATAAATAAATGCATTAAAATCTATCGAAATTCAAATCATATTCACCCTACTTTACGAACGGCAATAAAACAATAAATTTAGTAAGCATATTTGACCTTGTCACTTCGCAGGATCACAGGCTCAAGAGCAAAGGGTAGAGTAATTGTTAGAAAAATTTTTTGAAACGTTTAATTCAAAATGTTTGTATTTATTTTTTGTAAAATATCAGTGACACAGGCTTTCACTCCGTTCACATGTTACATCCAAATTTTTTCAGACGATAAAAAAGGTCATACAGTATATTCCTTTGTCACTACAAAATAAAATAAAATATGCCAAATGTTAGAATTTTCGGTGTTATTATAGTTCTCTATTAGTAAATAGAACGCCGTAAATATATTTGAAAGCTGAAACCCTAGCGTTTAATAAATGTCATACACGAGGAAGTAAGTAAGACCTTGTGAGTACTGATCATGCGATAGGGTTTATTAGGATTCGCCTCGATTGGCGACCCTTAAAATGGTACCCTCGCTTGAATAGCCATCTGGCCCCACTATAATTTGCTCGAGATGATGTTTATTAAGCACTACGGGGCCGTTTCTGTACCAAACGATATAAAGACTCGTACGACTCAATATACAAAAGATTTAGTTCTATAAAAAGTAATACAGTTAAAATTCAGAGCATACGTAAATATTCATGCTTTTATACATGAATTTGTGATTATTCCTTGCCAATTTCGACCGCAGTGGTCACTCATGAAAACGTACTATTGGGTGCTATAAACAAGGCAAAAGGCGTAGTTTCTAGTCTGCAATTGCAAGGCCCTGGCTACTGATATATTGTTAAAAATATTAACAGACACTTGCATTAATACAATGATTTTATAATAAGTTAAGACTCTACCATTTTGGTCTCCGAAAAGGTGTTATTTTTGCGAACTGGTGTAAATTTTAACAACCGTAAGAGTTTTTAAGCAAGTCTAAATTGGATAAGAGTTTTAACTAAACAATTTAGTGCTATAAATTTACAGTAGCAAGTACAAAGGCACACTCGTTCAACTTGGGATCGATGTTGCCTTATAGGACCCTATAAGAGATTGCCTCAAATTCATTGCTGGCCTTTCTATGGCTTCGTCCATCTTTGTGTCGTTATTCTATCATTTCTTTGCTATCGACCCGTATACGCCCACTGCTGAGCTTGGGACTATACCGATTTAGGGAAGAGTGTGCAAGAGTGAGTGTGTGTGTGTGTGAAACCATTCCTCATTTCGGCCCGTGGATGTCCTGATATGACTATGGGAAATATCAATAAGATCTTATCGTCTTCGATAGGTGGCAGTATAATAGTATTGTTTACGTCAGACTGAAAGTACCCAGAGAAGCGGCAAACAGTGACGCCAAAGGGAGACGTCTGACGCTGCCATAGTCAATCCACATGCCTAACGATAACGAGGATATCCTTTTCATCGTTGCCAATCATGGGTTGGACGAGATGTTACTACTTTATTAACTTTCCCTTTGGTGAAATGTAGAAGCAACAATTTCAAGTTCTCTGTGCGCTTAGTGGTACGTGGTAGAGCCACGCTGCGGCTATATTATGGTTGTAGCACGAATGGGTTGGCTCGACCGGGGAAGGACCACGCTCTCACAGAATACCAGCGTAAATATTGCTGTGTTTCGTATGGTGAGTGTAGGAGACCCTTTTTTTTACTGGAAACGAAGCATTCCATCTTAGTCCTCAGGGGTGACAAGTGATTACGCATCTGCGTTTTGGTTCTTAATCGAGGATAAATGTACATGTCTATGTGCCGCAGCATCCACTTACCATCAGGTGGACTGTGTGCTCGTTTGTCACCCTTATTCTATAAAAAAAGAGACCAGAGACTAGTATTTATTAGTAGTAAGTATAAAAAAGAGATAACGATTTTAGATCAGTAAAGATTAGAGAAACAATTTATCGCTCTATATATATATATATATATATATATATATATATATATATATATATATATATATATATATATATATATATATATATATCAGTTTGGAAATTATCAATTAAAAACAAAATTCACTTATATTAAATATGCGTTTAATTTGCTCGTTGATAATTACTACTAAATATACTTACAGTTTTAGATATTGCAGACACCCACTCCCTTTGATAGCGTTAAAAAAGAAAATAATTTGAATATTACTTAATAGTAGTGAAAACTTAACATAAAACCATAATATTTGTGTAATAATAATGTAAAAACATAGTATTCACGAACGCACGTGCGTTAAAACTCACGATACCCATCCACACCAGCTGGATGCTTGGCGGTCCACCATCGTTTTACTAGGAGTTTTCTTCCTCGCACGACCCCTCTGTGGAATCGTTTACTACCGGCGACATTTCCGGACCGATACGACTTAGAGCCATCAAGAGAAGAGGTTACTCCTATCTGAAAGGCTGGCGACGCACCTGCAATTCCCCTGATTTTGCAGTTGTTCATAGGTGGCTGTAGTCACTTAGCATCAGGGGAACCAAAGGAGTACCCACCCCCTAAAGTTCTACCACCTAACACACACTTAAGCTACTATTTCACGCCGGTATTCTATGAGAAAAAAAAACCAAAGGCTAGTTTACCCCCTCTTCTATAAAAAAATAGTGTGAGAGACATAACAGTTTTCTTTATATTAGATAGAAGACAATAATATTTTGTAGGGTTTTCGAGTGAAATATACTGTTTTATTTATAGGAATTTTTAGTGCTTATTGAGCACCTAGCGGTCAAGCTACATCATGAGGTAACATGTGCACATTCCAGAAATAAAACGGCAGTCACTAACGAAACACAGAAACCATCTTTTCCCGGTCCTACCCCGATCAAACCGATCCATTCGCACTCGTACTGTACTCGTAGCTATGGTACGTTGGCAACGTCGTCCTATCACGAAAAGATTATCTTTAAAAGATTTAATATTCATTCTTACATAACAGCATGTCACCCAGGCTTCCTTCACACACGCTTGCAGGAATTGGCAACCGTAGTTTTTTATTAGTTTAAGTTGTTAAGGTGTAGTGGCGGTGTCAGAATATCCACTTCCCCACATCGTCCCGTGGGTGTCGTAAGAGGCAACTCAGGGAAATTGAAATGGGAGATGGGCGGCAGCATGTTCCTGATGACAACTGAAAATAATAAAAATACTGGATGCCAACCCGCTTTTCAAGCGTGGAAATATGGAAGATATGAGGTCATCTATGGGGCCTTTTATAGGCTGTAATGGATGGATGTGTGACGACCTGGTAAGAAATGCAGGAAGTCGATGGATACAGGTGGCTCAGGACCGTGCTTTGTGGCATACCTTAAGGGAGGCCTGCGTTCAGCAGTGGACTTGTGAAGGGCTGTAATGATGATGATGATGATGAAGAAGTTATCATCAGGAGGATGCTTCTGTTCATCTCCAGTTTATTGTGTTTCCATCTATCGCATCTTACGACATCCTTGGATCGATATAGGGTAGTGAATTCTCTTACTGGAGATGATATCCGAAGAAGAGATTTTATATTCGCAGATGCAGATTGATAAATTGTTTATCCCTTCATAGTGACACCCGTTTCGTATTTCCCGCCGTAATCCGGTTGGAGCCAATTATTATAAATAATGACATAGATCACGTTTCCATGCCAAGGACGTGCGGAGAATAATGTTGGTAATTTGCAATTGTAACACAGTGTTGGACGTGGAAGGCGGATCTTTTATGGAATGATGAATTAACTAATATATAAAGGTTAAGTTACTAGATATCTTCATTATTTGGAGATTTTATTTTATAAAATAAGTATGACAAACGAGCACACAGTCCAACTAATATAAAAAGGTAAGTGTGCTGTGGCCCATAGACACCGCTCTATCTTCACATATATCCTCGATTAAGAATGAAAATGCACATACGTTGTCATCTCTGCGGACTCAGTTGGAATGCCTCGTATCCAGTAAAAAACGTCACAATGTAGCCCACACGATATAGTTATATAGTTATTTTTGTAATAAAGAGCGAAATATTGAAATGTCCCTACAAGAATTCGAAAATTTGTGCTCATAGTTGTCTGATAAAATTAAAAGTGCGACACAAAATGTAGAGAAGCAATTTAAGAGAAACTGACGACTGTAATGTAATGTTTCTTTGTTCGATTCCAAACAAAATTTAATCAAGCTCTATTTGCTATAATTGGAAATAAATCTACAGTGCCTCAAAAACATAACGTTATACAAGTAGATTTAACCCATAAATAAAATATACTTTCAACAGTAAAATTATGAAAGACATGGCATTACTCAATTCGTACATTTCCATACAGTGGATACTTTGAGTACCACTTTAACGAATATTCGGTGATTTAGCCGAATATTCGGCCGAATACGAATATTCGGTAAACCTGCCGAATATGCCGAATACCGAATATAAAACGAATATTCGGCCCACCTCTAATATCCAGACATCGATCGTGTTTTCGGCAGTAAGCTTTTAAAATCGTTTTCGAAAAAAACATCATTTAGGATCGAAAACCGAATCGAATTCGAAAACAGTTTAGTGAGTAAGCCTTCAAGTCAAACAAATGATATCGCATTAAGAAAACTTTATATAAATTTATAACACACGCAGCTGTAAATTCTCTGAACGATAAGAGGCATTATTATGTACGTGTATTTATTTTTTGTACCCTATCTGGCATAAAATACTTGTTTATGAATTATGTGTCAGTACAGCGAAGCAGTTTTTGTGAACTTTTCGCCCTGTAATAAAGTGATAACACTTGTTTGTGAATACTTGTACAGGTCGCCATTTTTATTAATACATTATGATGTCGTCATTTTTCGAACTTTCATGCTACGCTCTTGTTTTTCTTTCAGATATGGAGTTTGTAATGTTAGTTTTATCCGAGAACATTTATTTAAAGTCATAAGGTTTCTGACTTTTTTGTGTTTTAAATACACATTTTTTTTATATAGACTAAGAGTGGCAAACAAGCACACAGTTCACCTGATGGTAAGTGGATGCTGTGACCCAAGGATATTTACATCTAATCTCGTTAAGGAATCAAAATGCAGATGCGTTGTCTAAGAGTACAAAGATGGAATGCCTCATTTCCAGTATAAAAGGTCTCCGATTCTGCACACTTGGCATAAGAAACACACGACGTTAAACTGCTGTTTTATGTTTATTTTCTGTGAGAGCATGGCCTTTCCCCGGTCGATCCGAGATCCGACCCATTGGTGCTACAACCATAAAATACCTGCAGCTTGGCTATTTCGGCAACACGCAGTCATACAAACATCCCAGTTGCAAAATACAATGAGATACAGATTTACAAACCTGCGAGGTAGTACCGAGAATAATAATATTAATAGCGGATACATACCGGGTTATTTTCTCAAAGAGTAGCCAAATTTTAAACTTAAGTTCAAATATATCAATAATGATTTACCATTATTACAGTTTTTTCAAAATACGAGTAAATAAGGCTTCTACTTTTATTTGTAATTATTCGAAAATGAATGTGATTTATGGGCAACAACTTTTTTGCCTACCGATCAACCCTGGCGAATGTGTGCGTGCGCAGTTAAATCAGTTAAAATAATGCATTACCACGTATTATGAATTTAAAAGATAAAAAGGACAGAATGTTTGATATTTTTTTAAATTAACTTTTCTTCACAATTTGCTTATATTACTTATTCTGAACCTTCTCTGCATATTTGGCCGGTTATTGCAAAATAATCCTGTATATAATATGTTAAAGTTAACAAAATTTATTATTACTACCGGTAATATGGCATGCGATCTTTATATTTTTTTTTTATAGAAGGGGGGGCAAACGAGCACACGGTTCACCTGATGTTAAGTGACTACCGCCGCCCATGATCAACCGCAACACCAGGGGAATTGCAGGTGCGTTGCCGGCCCTTTAGAAAGGAGTAAGCTCTTTTCTTGAAGGTCCCCAGGTCGTATCGGTCCGGAATAATCGCCGGTGTAAACTATTCCCCAGAGAGGTCGTACGCAGAAGAAAACTCCTAGTGAAACGTACAGTGGTGGACCGCCAAGCATCGGGAGGTTTGCCGCGTAGTGCGATCATGAAATTTGGCGGCTGGGATTAATCCGAACAATTCCTCAGAGCATTCCCCGTGATAGATGCGATAAAATACGCAAAGAGATGCAACATCTCTTCGCAGCGCCAGTGAATCGAGCCGATCGGAAAGCACTCGGTTGTCGACGATTCGAGTCGCTCTGCGCTGGATGCGGTCAAGTGGAAGGAGCTGGCACTGAGGAGCCCCAACCCAGAGATGGGAACAGTATTCCATGTGCGGCCGAACCTAAGCCTTGTAAAGTTGCAGACGGTGTGCCGGCAGGAAATACTGTCCCGCTCTGCTGAGCACGCCAACCTTTTTATAGCCCAATTTGGCCTTCTCTTCCAAGTGACCACGAAACTGCACGTCACTCGATATGTCGATGCCGAGGATTCCGATACTGGCTGAGGCAACAGCAACTTGAACGATAATATACGAGACTAAATACAGAGCTAAATTCTACATAGGTAGTCAACTTTTGAGTTTCAGTTGCCAATATTACAAAAGTTATTATTAGTAATTATTATTTCGTATTGTGGAGTCGATTCAAGTAAGTACAGTTTTTGTTGCTTCATCTGGTACAAATACATTTAAATATTTATAAACGTGTGTTTGAACGCGAGAGGGGCGTACTAGAAACTTTTTTCATAAAATTAAATTTGCTTAAAAAATCTGGACAATCAACATATTATAATGAAAATATTTTTTCTACTTCAAATTACATCCAAATGTCAGTTTTATGATAGTCTCTGTTACGTCGTTGTAGAAGGACATGAGATCTGATGTTAAAGTTTTCTGGACTTTTACCGAATCATAAAAAATAAAAAGTACTAAGCTCAAGTGGCTGCCGATTCGCCTTCGCGGAATACAGATATCTTATCTCTTATAAGCTGCGTATTGTTGAATTTCTTCCTTCGTGTCTTTAAGTACGATTTGTTTTCCTTCGCGATTCACACCACGTACTTTGAGATTATCAGAAGATTAAAAGTTAAAAATCAAACAATGAATTTAATTTCTTGGACAAGTCGTTTGCTGTTCAAGCAAGTCTGTAGAATACCCCATTAACATTATGACACACTCAGCATGGAATATAATGAAATATTTTTTATTTAATTTACATTACAAGAGTACTTCACATAATTGTCAAATCAGTTTTTCAGATTTTTTTATTCAAATCATTCCCAGGGTTTATTATCAATAATATGCTCTAGGATTCTAGAACTGATGACTCTTTGGAGTCTACTTCTTATAATAGGTACTTGTTGCTTATGCTTGTTCCTAGTAATCATCAATCTTTGCCATCTTTTAAAAAACTTGTAAAGAATTGCTACCAGAATGTGTTAGTTTGAAAGCTTCATTTATAATTTAATTCATATTTATATAAATTAAATAATAAATTGTCTTTCAAATTTAAATATGCAGTTTTTGTTGATACTTAATTTCATTTAATGTTATTAAAATTTATATTTAAATAAACACTTAATATTATATCGCAGTCTTAATGCATAACTGTATTTAATGATCGATCGAAGATACGGTTTCAGTTTCGGCCACTTTCGGTTAAAAAATCTAGTTCAAAAATTGGCCGAACTGTCGGGCGTACGAGTTTTTGAACATTGAACTCTCTCTTATAATTAAAGCGGCTAAGTGCGAGTCGGACTCGCCCATGAAGGGTTCCGTAGCAGCAAGTAACATAATATTATAACCTTTATTTTGCGGTTTAAGATTTATGACGTATTAAAAAAAAAGTACTTACTAGATCTCGTTCGAACCAATTTTGGTAGAAGTTTACATGGTAATGTACATCATATATATATATTGTGTTATCATTCTCTCATTTTAGAAGTTACAGGGGGGGGGGGAACGCACATTTTACCATTTTGGAAGTATTTCTTGCGCAAACTATTCTGTTTAGAAAAAATGATATTAGAAACCTCAATATCATTTTTGAAGACCTATCCATAGATAGATAGACCCCACACGTATGGGTTTGATGAAAAAAATATTGAGTTGCAGTTCTAAGTATGGGCAACCCCCAAAATTTATTGTTTTCTTTGTACTTTTGTATGAAAATCTTAATGCGGATCACAGAATACATCAACTTACCAAGTTTCAACAGCATAGTTCTTTTAGTTTCGGAAAAAAGCGGCTGTGACATACGGACGGACATACAGACAGACAGACATGACGAATCCATAAGGGTTTCGTTTTTTGCCATTTGGCTACGGAACCCTAAAAAGGCATCCTTCATTGATGCTGCAACAATATTGGACATAAGAATCAAATCAAAATATTTCTATTCCGATGAAGTGGATGTAGCAATGTCAAAAAAAATATCTTTTTTGACGGAGTGTAACGACGACCCTGTACTGCTTGGCGGCGGAGAAAATGTTCACCCAGTTTCTATAGAACTGATCTTGCCAGCCTACATATTGCATGTACTATTATAGGAGATAAGGAGAGTCTTTGCAGGATAATACTCTTAATCAGATAGAGATAATTGGATCGGTAGATCAAACAATGTTTTGAAAATAAATCACTTTTAACTGTGGGAGCCATTTTTTTTTAAAAGGGAACAGTAGTTTATAACTCTGAGAAAAGCTGTCTTAAGGTATTTTTTTATTTGAGTAGCTATCTAGTGTCGCTGGACAAATATACGCAGATCGTCGAAGCAACCTGTCATTTCATTCATTCTTTACGGCCCTCCATAAGTACATCACGCTCCTGAGCCACCCGTATCCATCGACTTCCTGCATGCTTTACCAGCTCGTCACTCGTCAATCCATCTAGTGGAGGACAACCCTACACTTCGCCTACCGGTACGAGGCTGCTACTCGAGTACCTTTTTCCCCCATCAGTAGTTGGTTCGAGCTATCTAAATCAGCTTACTAATCCGTTGGGCCATGTCGGTTACTACGGATATCCTCATTTTTAAGCATGCATAAAAACCCTGAGCATAGCCTCTCCATAGCTCGCTGAGCAAACTTGAGCTTCCTCATACAACCAACAGTTTAGGACTACGTCTCAGACCCATAAGTCATCACCGGCAACACGCACTGGTTGTACAATCTTGTTTTTGGGATTTTGAGTAATCTGCTTGGTGAAAATGTAGAAAAATTGCTTTTCTTAGTGTACAAAATAACACTTTTTACTAACGATTACTAAAATTAATTAGTAATGAAAAATAATGTATCATTTTTTCTTTTCATTTTAAAGTAAGTACTTAATTTGCGTACTAATTAATAGCTGTATAATCTTTTGTTTTGTTGTGACTTTTTAAGTTATGTAATCACCAAGTGCCATCTACAAGAACTCAATTAAAATAATTAATTAATCTAATACATTGCGATTTGTGTGACAGTTAATTTTAATTGTAATTAACTCAATTAATACGTCTGTACTTTATATCTAAGTGTTGTTTTGAAGTGAAAACTTCTTTAGCGGCGTTGTACACTTTTTTGTAATGGGTAAAAAATGTTAAACTCGCGTCAGGACATGTGACCCTGATCGAAAATGCGTAAGACGGATGGAGAGAAAGAGACAGCCGGCGCGGCGTAGGAGAGGAAGTATCCCCCTCTCTTTCTACGGCACGGCGAAAATGTATACCTGCACCTGCTGTGACGTTTAGTTGTGTACGATAGCGCAATAAATAAATATTGTATTCTACCACATAAATGATAGTACTTTTATACTGATAATTAAAGCAATTCGTGCAAAATTATTCCCTAACCATTCCAAAATATCAAAAATGCACAACGTTAATATTCAAGTTTTCACTTCTGCCGGCACTCTCGGAGTGCAACCCGTCGTTTTTTTTTGACAAAGTTTTCTTACAAGAGTAAGTCTTTAACACGTTTATTTTCTCATGTTAAATTGTCATTATAAAGTTTACGTTTACGTTATACAAGAAGATCTATGCCCACATAACCACATATACATATAGGGAGACTGGTGCCCAAGATAGGTTACCCTGTGCTAAGGGATCATCAGGCCCCTCCCTCAGCAGCAGTTATATTACTATAAAAAATTAAAAAAATGTATAGCTAGTTGTATTAAGAGAACATTAAAATGAACTTGTTCAGTTTGGAGAAACTCTGTGAAAATTATTATAAAAAGAACATACTAGTAAAGATAGGTATTAGGCACGTAGATACCAGGATTAGAAAAAAAAAGGATACAGCTTATATACAGACTATATTTTATTCCTCAGATATGCAGTTTTGTCACTATGTTTTCTTTACATATGAGCACAAAAAATTGACTATATCAATTTCATTACTGGCGGCGGGTTATCGAACCCGGGTTACTCGCGTACTTTACGGCGAGAGTTTAGCCCTTGAATCACCGCGGTTCTATATCCACCAAGAATAATTGAGGTCTTTTTTTATAGAAGAGGGGGCAAACGAGATACGGTTCACCTGATCCTAAGTAACTACCGCCGCCCATGAACAACTGCAACACCAGGAGAATTGCAGGTGCGTTGCCGGCCCTTTAAAAAAGAAAAATCTCTTTTCTTGAAGGTCTCTAGGTCGTATCGGTCAAGAAAAATCACCGGTGGTAAACTATTCTACAGGGAGGTCATACGCGGAAGAAAACTCCTAGTGAAACGTACAGTGGTGGACCACCAAGCATCCAGATGGTGTGGATGGTGTCAGGAGTTTTGCCGCACGTAGTGCCTTCATGAAATTTGGCGGCTGGGATTAATCCGTACAATTCCTCAGAGCACTCCCCGTGGTCGATGTGAAAGAAAATGCAAAGAGATACATCTCTTCGCAGTGCCAGTGAATCGAGCCGATCAGAAAGCACTCGGTCGTAGAATCGAATAATATATATATATATATATATATATATGTTCAGTTATATGCCTTAATATAGATAGATAACTATTGCATTTGAAACAGTGGTCATATCGCTTGAAGCGATTTAATATATAAGCGATTCAATATGCATTAAAATAAAAGCAGATAAAAATAAAATTATTATCATACAGTTCCACTCTTAGCACTATAGTACTAAAACAGTAGCACTATAGTGCGAAGCCTTTAGCTGCCTGTTAAATATTAAATAATAATTTACACTCTGGGTGAGAAAAGGTCCTTCTACTTGTCTCCAGCGGTGACGACTTGCTGCGGATAACACTTTCGTTTCTGTCTTAGATTAATATTATAAATTTAAAAATATTGGATGCAAATCAAACTATATTATATATCAAATTTTCATATCTCACCTCATCTCAGTATCGGATTTTGCGAGCATCCACACAACGTTGCCTGGGTCTCTTCTAGAACCTAATGCCATTAACTGGGACAATCTCGCTCCAGGCGGAAGGGCTGGTCGCTTCGGAACCTGGCCGGTCCACGTTGAAATCGCCAACATTTCTGGACTCTCCTTGACGAGATGTTTTTGTGTGGCTAGGCATTTCCCTGAAGCGTCCTGTTGGATAAAAGTTAATTTTTCACAAACGAGCTTTGGATATTTCAACTATTGAAGGTTAAGATTAACAGTCATGATAGCTCTGAGGTTAAGCGCTTGCCTTTAATATCACAGTATGATCGCAATCTGGGTTCAATCCATGCAATTTATCACGCGATAGAAGGCGAAGAAAAACATCGAGAAGAAACTAGCATGTCTAAAGAATAAACAATAATTGTAGACATCCAAGAAATAGAAGATTCATTGCTTTTGCTCCATAACCTTCGTGGAAATAAGAGATGACTTGTGCCCAGTAGTGGAATACGTTTAAGGGCGTCTTTTATTTCATACGAACGTATTACACATAGACTTCTGAAGCAATTATGTGGAAAATAAAATAATACTCTGTTAAGTGCTTTGACGTTGACATTTACTATTTAATAAAAGTACAACTTTAAATGTGTTTTGAAATACGTCTCAAAACTTATCAACACACAAGGTTTAATAAGAGGCTGTGAAGCATTACATCTAAGATTCGGGTGTGACGATGCATCTTCAGCCTTTATTTTGAATGAGACACATACATACAGATTCTCTCGCATTTAAATTACTTTTATCAACTTATTTTTAATTCCCGACGTTTCAGGTGCTTTACAGCACCCAGGGTCAGGGGAGGGGACTGAGATGTTTGACGTGCCAATATCATAGCCCGGCTACCTTCAATTTTTAAAAATTAATTTTCGGTCCGATCTACGCAGAAACAGCTTATAGTATCTTGAAGTTTTGCAGTGGTAGGTATGCTTGGGTTTGGGTTTAATTATGTTAATCATAGGATCCCAAAGAGATGGCAGCACCCATCCATCTTCTATATTGAAGTTAGGATGTTTTTAATTTAAATAGCCTCGCGTCATCATCCTTGGTAGGAACAGTGTTCTTTTGCGAGGATTTGTGGTTTATCAAATCTGATGTAATGGTGAAAACAATCTTGAACATGTTCACAGACTGCAGACTTCCCGGAGCGTCGATGCTTCACGTCAACTATATGGCTATACGCTCTATGGTCTTACCCCGGTCGAGCCGATCCATTCGTGCTCCCACTATAAAATAGTTGTAGCGTGGCTTTACCATGCCCTAAATTAAATTATTGTGACTTTTTCACAGTGTAAATATAGAATTTTTAAATATTTCGCCTATCATGCCACCTAGCACCTTGCTATCTTACGTAAATCGGCTAGGTATATAGGATCGTTTTGTTCTTCATCGACAGCTCTAAAAGTCCATATAAATCTCTGATATAAAGCTCTAAATAGTCATATGGGTCTGTCCGATTTCAGAGAGAATTTGCATCAATCATTTTTAAAGCATATTTATTAATAAGTCAACCGTAACGTCGTTAACGGGTCCACTTTTCGTGATTTCTGTATTTGGCATTAAAACTACATACATTTGTTGTAAACATTAGTAGTTTTAGTCCTATTACAGCCCACAGCCCACTGCTGAACATGGACCTCTCCCATAGATTGTCTCGTAAGGGAGATTTGGTTATAGTTGCCATGCTAGGCAGGCGGGTTGACAACCGTAGTTTTTTTACTTTTTTCAGCTGTTTTCAGGAAAATGCTGCTGTCCATCTCCTGTTTCAGTTTCCCTCTGTCGCCTATTATGACACTCACAGGACGATATGGGGTGGTGGATATTCGTACACCACTGCTACTCGGTTTACTTAATAATAATTACTTAATAATAATTACTTAAGAATAAGGCTCGCAACCGTAATAATTCAAAGGTATAGCCTTAATTACGCATAAACAAATCAAATAAGCAATAAAATCTCTCATGAACGCTCAAGTAGTGCTCGTAAGCGACTATTTCGATTGTTCAGAATATTTTAAAGACAAAGCCGAGTAAGCGCTCTGTTCAATTATCAATAGCAGATCAGATTCAATCAGGTGGATAAAGTACTTTATCGACTAAAAGCTTTTAGCCACTCCATGTTTTTTTTTAAATTTTATTTATAAAACTTACAGTACATCGAAATCATCCTGATCATCCACGATGGACTGTAAGCGGCACTGCAGTAGCCCTTATCAATGTGGCTATTGCAGTTCAAACATTTACGTAGTAGAGCCACGCTGCCACTATATTATGGTTGTGGCACGAATGGGTCGGCTCGACCGGGGAAGAACCACGCTCTCACAGAATACCAGCGTAAAATAGCAGCTCAATGCTGCCGTGTTTCTTATGGTGAGTGTAGAGAACCGAAGACCCTGTTTACTGGAAACGAGGCATTCCATCTTAGTCTTAATCGAGGTTAAATGTAATGTAGATGTCTATGGGCCACAGAATTCCCTTACCATCAGGTGGACTGCGTGCTCGTTTATCACCGTATTCTATAAAAAAGTAGAAGACTAAAGATGCGTTGTTAGCAGTCTAAAATAGAATGCCTCACAGTCCATAATTATACATTTACAGGTAGCGTCCAGGATACAGGAGAAAGTACTAGTGTTGGAATTTCTCCTGTATCGTAGAGACTTTTTACGTTGGTTTTTTTTTGCTTACTTAAAAAAATATAAAGATTGTAAGATTAAAGCAATTTTGAATGCCTTCCCTTTAATAAGTACTCAAGATCGACTGAAGCAAACTTGAGATTATACGGTACCTGCTAAAGTAAAGTAGGTCGCTATCGACGACGCTATTGGCACCTGAATTGAAAACTTAGGATTTACAAAACTTCAGCGCGATTACCTTTCAACTATGCCTTTGAACTTAAGCCAAAAGTAATTAGTGACTTCAGAGTGATTTTCTCAAAATTCTTTACGTGGTAGAGCCTCGCTGCAGCTATATTATGCTTGTACACATAGAATACTATAATACACAATAGAATGGCTATCAACCTTATTTTGTACGTGATTCGGCGTCGCCGGGAGCACACATATAAGCAATTACGTCGTATTATCAGTTAATCACTATTACAGACCCGATTCGCTGCGTTGACAGACGGATTTTAATACATATTTATCTGTAAATAGCGTGCAATTTGGCATTTTCTAAATAATTTGCATGCGAAATTTGGAAACGATTGTAACGTCAAAACACATCTCGTGTTGACATTTATACGTTTGAATTGACGTGTTAGTGGCATTTTAGTGGCTACAGGGGCTCCGCCCACTCCCCCGTTCTAATATGTATGTATTATAGTATTATGTGCTCTTACAGAATACCACTAAACTTAAGCCAAAAGTAATTAGTGACTTCAGAGTGATTTCCTCAACATTCTTTACGTGGTAGAGCCTCGCTGCATCTATATTATGCTTATAGCACGAACCACGACCACACTCTTACAGAATACCAGCGTAAAATAGCTGTTCAAATAAGCTGGCTTAATGCTGCTGTTTCGTATTGTGAGCGTGTATTCCATTTTAGCCCTCCGAGGTGACAACACATTTGCATTTTAATTTATTTTGATTCTTAATCGAGGATAGTAGGAATGACTATGGCCCACAGTAATGATCAGGTGGGTTGTGTGTTCGTTTGTTCGATTATTGAAATGCAAATTAAAATATTTATAATTTGCCTACATTGTCAAAAGGCATTGTCAAATATGATAGTAACTTGAACAAACTTTTATATCATAACTAAAATAAAATCATATAAAAGTATACTATAAATTCAATCACTTAATCAACATCAATCTTAATTCGACTTACACTTTTCGTAAAATAATTATCAGAAAACTTGTCACAGATTGACCCTGAGCGTGATCTTTCTCATATAGATCATTACGTACATTTTAATTTAGTTGCTTTTATTATATCATATTAAGTAAGGTAAGATTATGAATATGATTAGTTGTAATGTTAATTAAAACACTTAGTCTGATTAATTTAAATTTTTTTCAAACTCTTTAATTGATAAAGGTTTGCAGGCTTTTACGAAATTACTTTTATATCGTTTCTTTGTTTCTGTTTTTAACTCACTTTTAGATTTATTTAGTAATACTAGCAAAATGTGATAGGACGGTAAGCATGAAAACTTTACCTTTAAATGATTCTACATACACTGTGTATGTAATGTGAAATGTGTGTAACGTATGTAATGTAAAATCGACCCAATTTTTAGTTGTTTTAGTTTAGAACCAATAAATAAATAAATAACTATAGTACCTGCAATAGTCAATCGTTGAATATAAACAGTAAAAAGAATATAAAAATATTCATTTTGCAGAAAGATTGAGAGGGATTTATGCATGTATTACGCAGTTACCTCTTATCGTCTTTTTTCAGTGTTGCGGACTTATGGCGACCGTAAGTTCTACAATATTGATCATATTGCGTAGTAGGAAATTTCTGTAAAAACACACGGTATTGGATTATCACAAGGATTTAAATCTTTGGATTGCCAGAGATAATGATGATGTAAATAAAATTTAGAATTATGCCGCAGTGAGCGATAGTGAATCTTGGAGCATGTAAATTGTATAGTATGATTCTAAAAGAGATAAATAGAGATAAAAAAGCACTTTCCTTATTCCTTCCTCGATTAGGATCTTAATTGTACTATGTGTTATTAAAACTGTACAGTGTTATTTCCTTTTTGGCTTAACCTTAAATATAGGAATCCTGAAGTGTAGTGGAATAAGCCCTGAAGTATTTACTACTAATTCACATAAATAAAGCTTCCAAGGAGTAAATACCAAGAAGCTACGAAGCATTATTTTTGTGTAGTTAAGACACCACCACCAAATTAAGATTTATGCAGGAGTTGGAACTTTTTCAACAAGTTGGGAGGTTACTTTGGTGATACTTTAAACATTGGCATGAGTCAAATACAAATAATCTTGCACGAACAATTAGGTGTAAAAAGGTTGTTTTCCCGATAGATACCGCGTTCGCTCTGTGAAGAGCAAAAAGCGGCTCGCGTTACTTGGTGCGTCAGAACTCTCGAAAGATTCCACGCAGGATCCTCAAATGCTGTATACAACATCGTATTAGGTGACGAATCTTGGATATACACGTACGAACCCGAAACAAAAAGCCAGTCACGAGTTTGGGTGTTCGAAAATGAGTTAAAGCCAACAAAAATTGTTCGTTCACGGAGTGTTGCAAAAAAATGGTGGCCACGTTTGTCTGTAAAACCGGCCATGTTACGACCATTCCTCTTGTGGGATAAAGATGGGGGACGGTTAATGCAGAATGGTATGCTAGCATTTGTTTACCACAGGTCGTTTCTGAACTCCGTAAAGAGAACTGCAACCGCCGCATCATCCTCCATCACGACAATGCGAGTTCTCACACCGCACACAGAACAAAAGAGTTTTTAGAGCAAGAAAACATAGAATTATTAGACCATCCGCCGTACAGCCCCGACCTAAGCCCTAATGATTTCTATACTTTCCCTAAAATAAAGAATAAATTGCGTGGACAGAGATTTTCATCACCTGAAGAAGCTGTGGACGCCTACAAATCGGCCATTTTGGAGACCCTAACTTCCGAATGGAATGGTTGCTTCAATGATTAGTTCCATCGTATGGAAAAATGTGTCAAATTTCGCGGAGAATACTTCGAAAAGCAATAAATACATTTTTAAATAGTAAGTAAGTCACTTCCTTGATTCCCGAAATTTTCAGTGCCGCCCTCGTAATAAATGCGTTTCAATCTTTAATTTAAAGATAAATAAAGAAAAAAAGCTTTTTAAAAAATACTTTTTAAATTGAGTATTTATTTATGGGTAAGACAGTTACTTAAATTATGTCAAAATCAGATGAATATTTTAGGGTAGAATAGCTTTATTCTTTAAACTTTTATCGTTTTATACTTATGTACTGAAAGAGAAAGACATTTTTTTAGACATTCTTAACTAGCCGGTACCTAACGCGCTGCTGCCGCAAAAATAATTGTGAAAATATCGTTTTAAATTTGGAACAATTATATTGTTTAATTAGGTATGACAATGTATCCATTGAAATTTAATGAATATTATATACGCGCGCTACCTACTCTAAGTTAAATGTGCTATGCCTATATCCTTCGCGCAAGTGCAATCAATATTTGACAGAGTTTTAGCGCAATTTGATGAACGAACAAACAAACAAATGTTAATTTTTATATTACTTAATTACTCTTCATAAACAGTTTTTTTATAATGAACTTTGTAAGCTTGTTAATTTAAAGGCATAAAACATTATCTGTGAGATTTTTTTTAAAGTGTTTAACAAATTGTCCTACAAATTAATGACATATTCTGTGGAGCATTTTTAACTATCGTGATGCAGCCGAAGATTGGATAAGCGCACTAACTTAGCTTAAAAAAGCCTATTTTATTCTTTCCTTGGAGACACCTCATTGCATTCGGACAGAAAGAGCATAAAAGGCATTAGAAGTTTGTGTTTGTTTCTGATAGGTATTACAATATGAATATCTCTGTTTTCATCAAAGCTATTTTTAACAAAGTTCGTAAAAGCGAGAAGGTTATTTATTTGACACGTAAGTTTTTTTAAAGTATGTTTACCTATTTCTCGGAAATGGTTGAATCGATTTTTATTATTTTATTTCATTTGTTGTACCTAAAAATTAAAGAAAAATTTTCATCCCTGAGGCCAGAAAATCGGGGATGAAGATGTAAATATTTAAGTGATATTCTAGTTGTTACTTCGAACTTGTCATATTTCTTAGACCACTCAAGTGTAAAATAATTAATTTAATAAAAAGTACAAACCGATTACAAAATAAAAAAATCGATAACGATAGATGGCCACTTACCATCGGGTAGATTGTGCTTGTTTGTCACCCTTATAGAATAAAAAAATTACTCTATAAAATAAATCGAGAACTGATCTGGCTTTGATACAGTTGTGTTTATAGTTGCAAATTTTAAAACCGTGAAGGGTGCTCGGTGTTAACATAGAAGAGGGCTTAAAGAACACAGCTGAGTGTCGTTTCACGATGACCTCGGGACTCATCTTAAGAGGCGCCCACTAATATCGCGTCAACTAAATTCGCTAGCAAAGGTAAAATCCCACTTAGCGCCCTTTTAAAATATTTGGAAAGTTGTCACCTTTTTATTAATTTCATTCTTTTAGATAGGAGCTGAAGTGGGTTTTTAATGCAGCAAGCGACTACTGAGAGACTTAGCACATTCGGAGGGGTTTTATAACATTATACAAACAAGGATCGTCATATTTAGTCTATTATAGTTGTAGCACGAATGGGTTGGCTCAACCGGTGAAGGACCACGCTCTCATAGAATACCAGCGTAAAATAGTAGCTTAATGCTGCTGTGTTTCGTATGGTGAGTTTAGAGAACCGGAGGCACTTTTTACTGGAAACGAGGCACTCCATCTTAGTCCTAACGGGTGACAACGCATCTAAATTTTGATTCGTAATCAAGGATAGATGTAGATGTCTATGGGCCACAGCAACCACTTACCATCAGGTGAACTGTGTGCTCGTTTGTCACCCTATGCTATAAAAAAATAGGCCACCCCCATTTATTGACTCCTAACAGACATGGCATGGAAAACTAAAGTTTTTATTGTTTTGTGTTGCTATCAACAAGACACTGCCGATGCATACGTACGATTTATACGTGGTAGAGTAACGCTGCAGCTATATGATTGTAGCGCAAATGGGTCGGCTCGACTGGGAAAGGACCACGCTCTCACAGAATACCAGCGCAAAATAGCAGCTTCATACTGCTGTGTATCGTGTGGTGAGTTTAGATATCCGGAGATCCTTTTTAATGGAAACGAGACATTCTAATTCACACATTCACATAAATGTTAGTCCTGTAATGAAGAAATTAGGTTTGCATAAATATGATCATGTGTCAGATTTTCGTCACAGGCTCAAGTGGCTGCCAATTCGCCTTCGCCGGAATGCTCATGTTCTCTCGCTTCTTTATAATATTCTTTTTAATCCTTTCTATCCTACTTATCCTGAAAAATCGCTTTGAATTCCTCCAGGACTCACATTTGAGAGAAAATTTGATATTAAAAATGCCAGCTCACACTACCAAATTTTTGGACAGATCATTCACAATACGAGCTGTCAGTTTATGAAATGACTTGCCGCTATCAGCAAAATGCGCTCAATCCCCGTCGGTTTTTAAGAAACATGTACATAATTATTATTTTCAATTTTGATTCCAATTCATATGTATATAATTATTCCACCTTTATCTAGCTACATTATTTGTTTATATGTATAAGATATTTATGTTATATGTAATAGTTTCAAAATATATATTTGTACTTTTATATATTTATAATAAATACATATGTATATGTATATATTAATAAGTATGTATGTATTTATCTTATCTATGTATATGTGTACCATTCTATAATATGCATCTTTATTTCTATTTTATAGCTTATAATAAAAATAATGTTATTATTGTCGCCAAACCACATATATGTTTTTATGGTTTTCTTGTTATCTTGTCCATCTAAAGGTTGTGTTTAACAGATCGCTCTTAGCGATAAGACCAGCCATTGTACCACATTTCTTTCTCTCCTTTTTTTGTTAATATGCATTTATGTTTTATTTGGCGTGCAATAAAGTGTTATCTATCTATCTGTACTCGTAAACGCAATGCACACGGAATACCAGCAGTGTAATGTGCTCCATGACTTAATTTATTCACTCAGATTTAATTCAACAGCAGCTAGGTACAGGTTCGCGTAGTGTATATATATATTCTTTGGAACAGGTAATTGAAAAAATGTATATAAGTATATCGTATCGGTATTTTTAAACAGTATCGAACAGTCTCGATATATATCGCGTGATCAATATCGATATATCGATATTTCGTCATATTTTGCATGATGTAGTAGGCTTTGGTGAATTCAGGCTTTAAAAGTAATGAACAAAAAATATATTTTCTAGTCATATAAATTATGTATGCAAATGTTCAACTGTTTTTATGCAAAATAACTAACGTTGGTCACTCTCAACTATCTGATTTTACATAATTATGAAGGCAACACACTCTAGAGAGAGTTGTTGGAGCAGCAAAGAATTCGCCGTCCTCCATTGCGTAATTGCGGAATTTAAATATTCACGAAATATTTATCTAGGTTTCCTCACGATGTTTACCTTTATCCCGGAGTACGTGCACGTGTTCAACACTTAAAATTTCAATTAACGATTTAATTTGTGCCGATGGGATTTCAAGCCAGGTAGCTCGGCATTAGTATTTTCATTTTTTAAATGAATGTTTAATGGTTTTGTTTTTAAAATCATCATCATTATCATTACAACTAATGAAAAGTCGATAGCTGCATCCAGACCTTCCCCTTAGATAGCCACATAGGGCGGTTTATGTTTTTTTTTAAATTTATCACACAAAAATACAGTCGGTTGTTCTTTAGACAACTTTCGCCAAACTGCAGGGCAGTTTGTTGGCGAATACATCACCCTCTTACATTTATGTACCTACTGTAAATTTTATAATCCTAAAGAACTTCAAATACACATAAACTGTACCTGCTGTAATTTAAAATGCAATCCTTAAAAACTTAAAAATAGAAAATTAAATTTACACTAATTTAAAAGATTTAAACTAATACCTAACTGCTATTGTGCTTTAATAAAAAGAAACTATGAAAACAAAATATTGATATTTAAAAAAAACTCCTTCGAGCCGGATTTGAACCAGCGACCTATGGATGTCAGCAAATCACCGTCTACAGTCCACCGCTCTACCAACTGAGCTATCGAAGGCTTGACGTTTATGCTCAACAAATAGGAATGTTTAAGGCAGTTCGGTCATACGAGTATACGTGTTACGCAGATGGAACGCTATCACATATATCAGCATAGTGTAAGTATAAATAATTGCTTAATAGTTTTTTTTAAATATAATATGGGTGACAAACGAGCACACAGTCCACCTGATTGTAAGTTGATGCTATGGCCCATAGACATCCACATCCTTAATTGAGGATAAGTTAAGGATCAAAATGCAAATGCGTTGTCACCCCTGAGGACTAAGATGGAATTCTCCGGTTCTCTACACTCATCATACGAAACGGAGCAGCATTAAGCTGGTATTTTGTGAGAGCGTGGTCTTTCCCCGGTCGAGCCGACCCATTCATGCCACAACCACAATAGCTGCAGTGTGGCTCTACCACGTGTTAAAACTAGTTACAGAGCTTTGCTGGCGGGTTGACAACCGCAATTTTTTCAATATTTTGAGTTGTTATAGGAGAAATGCTAGTACACATCTCCTTTTTCTGTTTCCCTTTGTTGCCTCTCATGACGCTCACGGGACGATATAGGATAGCGGATATTATAACCCCGCTCTTTTACGTAATTTGTCTACGTATAAAAAACGGAACGAAATTTTTTTTCGACTATCCGTATCAATAGATGATTCGTGTTGGAGCCACGCTATAGCTGTATTATGGTTGTAGCACGAATGAGACGGGGGTAGGATCACGATCTTACAGAATCCCAGTGTAAAATAGCAGCGACCCCTTTTACTGGAAACGAGGCATTCCATCTTAGTCTTCAGGAGTGACGACGCATCTGCATTTTGATTCTATAATCGAGGATAAGTATAGAAATATAGATTACTGTCAGGTGGACTAAGTGCTAGTTTGTTAACCTGGTTTTGACGAGTTTCTTTTAGTCCAAAATGTGAAACCTAGCAATGTATCCACTAGGTGATAGGACTCTATTTTGAATCCCGCACGGAACGAGTATGGCCTACAAATAATAATTGTTCTCGGTCTGGATGTTTGTCCAAGTGCAACTTGTTCATATAAAACGCCTCTTCGAAACAGGAGGAAATCCTGAAATAGTTAAAGTTACAGCCTATATACGTCCCACTACTGGGCACGGGCTTCCTCTCATTTCTGAGAGGGTTAGGGCAAGAAAATATCCGCCACGCTGCCCCAATATATGTTGGCAAAGTTCACATGTCTTCGAAATAATTTTTTTCTTATTGCTGAGACATGAAGGTTTCCTCGCGATGTTTCCTTCACCACCAAGTACGTAAAAGATCAGTACTTAAAATTGCAATTAACCATTTAATTGGTGCCGGCAGGGATCGAACCCGGGTTGCTCACGTACTGTGAAATTTACAGCGAGCCCTTGAGCTACCACGGCTCATAGTAAGTAGGTTTAACGTGTGCACTGTTACTTGTAATGATATCTTTATAAATATTTTTTTTAAATATCGAATCTTCAATATATTTTCAACCAGGTATTACGTTAACGATATTAAAATTTAAAAACAGTATCATTTTATTCTTGTTTTTTATCGTCTTAAAATTTTGTAATGCAAAGTCGCCTGACTGGCGTGAAGGGTGCTCGAGTGCCGGATGAGAATGGCCTTGAGTCACTTCTCGACATCCCCCTAACGAAAGCTGCGTCGCATAATACGGAAATGAAAAACCAAACTACACTTTTCAGACCCTGTTCACGTTAAAATGTCGCAAATTATGTACACTCATTTATTTTATATTCATATCGAATGGTTTACTTTTTAAACAAATTAAAGATATACTTATTAAGATATTATGATCTGACATAGGACCGTGTACTAGCGCTGTAAGAATATCCACTCCCCATATCATCCCGTGGGTGTCGTAAGAGGCGACAGAGGGAGGCATATCAGGAGATGGGCAGCAGCGTCTTTCAAATAACGACTAAAAATAAAAAACTGCAGTTGCCAATTCGCTCACCAAGCGTGGCAACTATGGCAAATATCCCCCTATGAGGCTAGTAGAGGGGAGTAGAGAGGGAGGCCAATGTACAACAGTGGACTTGAATAGGTTGCAATTCGGTCAAATATACTGATAAAAGTAATACGTGTATGTATATTAGAATTTGAAGTAGCTTTTTTTAATTTTTTTGTAAAATTAGAGTTATGAAACTTATATAATTCGAAAGGTAGTGTGCAATAGATGTGCACAAAAATATGAAACCATGTCTGTATGTTGCCTATAATGTGAACATACACACATGATTGGTTTTTTACGCTTGGTTGAAGCGTACAAAACATTTTAACCAATTAAATGAAAGCTTTTTGATCACGTTCAAGGCTGTATGAGCTAAAATCCCTTTGCCTTCCCTGCAAAGGATTAACGATTTTGGCGAGAGCTTGACCGCCGCGGCGGTGGATTGTTGTTACTGTTATATCATTCAAATAATGCTTTAAAGCGGGCTCTGATGCGCAATCGTAATACGATTTTAACGATCGTCAAAAAAAGAGGAGGTTAACATTTCGTCTATTAGTTTTTGTATGTATGCGTTAAGCTTCAATTGTGTACCGATTTTCAAAATTATTTTTTATCATTGAATCTGTATCATTGAATATGTACTTACGTACAAGAACAGCTATTTCAAACAAAAATGTGCGCTACTCTGTGTTCTCGCGGTTGTTTTTTTTTAATCATAGAATAAACATAGGTAGGATGATCAGTAATAGTAGATTGTATTGTTAAATAGGTAAATTATATCGAGAATAATTTTTAAATTTTGTCATTTATTTTATATATTATATTTGCTTCTTTAATATAATATTACATAATATTATGTCACAATTACATTTTAATGATATTTTTATCTGAATATTTTAAAAGGTACCAATGTCAAAGATAAAAAAACATACTAAATGTATGTTTGACAAAACTTATTAACATAACATTTAAATTACGAATATATTTATTTAAATTAGAGTAAGAGTCGTTCATAAATGCTGGGCACGCGAGAGTTAAAAATGGACGAATTTATTCCACTTTGACTTTGATGTGGAAACCTAAAAATAAGGTAAAAGAATAATGAGCAGATTTAAATACTTATAAAAAATTAGCCTTATTATGATAACTTTTATATGTTTCTACAAAAAATGTGTATAATAATATATTCGTATATAGTTAAGTACCCACAGAAATGTCGCATCTGAACAAATTAATTTCATAATCTATATTCCATGACACGAGATGGCGTCTTAGGAATAATTTGTTTTATTATTATAATAATCTATAATACTTTTTTATTGAATAAGTATTTTATTAACCGATGAAAAGTAATTCCATGGTTTTTTACTGACATTTCTTGAATTATTTGTGCAATATCTAAGTACACACGACCGCATATTCTTATCAAGAGATTTTTTTAAAATCAACACAATACGTCTCAACTCTACAGCGCCTAGCGAGTGACTCAAAGTGCGGTGTAAGCACCGCAGTTGAATGGAATAGAGTAGCTGAATGCAGTGTCGCCTCTAGTACGTAGTACATAATAGCTCAATGTTTTTTATTAATTAGTTGTACTTCAATTGTGGAGAAAATTTGGAGAAAAAAGCAACCCCGAAGAGTAGCATACCCCCCTAAGAGTGGACTAAGTTTTTAATGGACCTGGTTAGGTGACATTGAGATTGTGATATTCTTTAGTCCACTAAATAATATATAGATATAAACCTCAAATTGAATTTTATATATTATTGTGAAGAAGATTTTTAAACGAAATATTATAATATATCGCATTTACACATGCGTGTTGTGATTCGCCTCGCCATTCGACGAATTGTTTTGCAAAATAATTGTGTGGCTTCAATCGCGTACATTTCTACTTCAAATTGACGAATTGGACGGCGTTGTCATTCTAGCGGTTTTTGCATTGCATTTGCAAAGTCAATATAATTATTTAGACCTTGTTGTCCTCTCCTGCCCCGAATTTTATTTTTACCTTTGATTTACCAGCTTCTTGCGTCAATATGTACTATAAGAAGCTATCTAAGAATTTTCCTTTAATCTTAAATCATTCACTGGTACTCTTATTACTTCTGATATACTCGTCCAAGCATTGTATACTTTCTGCTTGTTCTTATGATGAGAAAGAAAACTTTGGTTTCCCAATAACTGTCTGCATTTGGTAAAGCTCCACATACATCATAACTTTATTGTTGGTACAGTCCAGTTGGCATTTTATTTATGTTGCTTGGTAGGCTATTTGCTACAAAATGAACAAGAAAGCGAATGTATCGAAAATCCCTTTGACTCGTGTCCAAAGAACCGCTCCCAACGCAGGCGTCAGCAGTGACGCAAAACACGCAACGAATGACGAACCACCGTTTACATATTATTTGTATTCGTGCCTCGACTCGTCACTCACGTGAATGTGTAAATGCGGCTATAGATATATTTTATTACTTGACACTGGTAATAGCCAGTTTACACTCTCGCGTGAGCGGCGAGGTGAGTCGCTCGGCAAGCCACGAGGTGCGAGTGCAAATGCTAGCTCGTGGCTCGCCTAGTAGCTCGCTTGCCACTCGCGTCTGAGGCGGTTTTTTTGGCGTGATTCAAAGGGCGTCGAAGGCGATCGTAGTGTTTACACTCGCGCTCTCGTTTTAGTTGGTTTAAGGCACCCATCCGTGCTGGTTGTGTTGTTTTGTTGGGTTTCGTTCGAATTCAATTAGAAATGAACTGGTTGCAAGGAGAAACGCTGCAATTCTTGGAACTCTATCAAACTGAGCAAATATTTGGGATCCTACACATCATGCATAAAAATACCCTAAAAGTAAATTATGAGTATTTTTTAATTTCCTTCTTTTTAAAATGATCAAGCATAGATAAATACTTATTAATGCAAGAGTTGATGCCGCTATTATTTCGACGTCTTCCACCGTTGCTGGCTCAACGCAAACTGAACGACTCGCGAGAGTGTAAACCAGCTTGCGACTGTAAAAAATTGAGTTGCCGTATCTAAAAACGAAAATTGCCGTATTTATGAAAAAAATCCACGAAATTGCCGTAAAGTATTTATTTCTACGAATAATTAAATAAATCACATAAAATCTGAAATTTCTTCACCATATAGGTTTCTGATTGATTGAAAACATCACTCGTTTGTCTATGTAATTAATATTTTTCTTTGCTTTTCATTTTCTTACACATATCACTTGACATTTGAAATTTCGTACAACCTCCTTGATTTTTAACCGCTTGTCTTGCTAATAGAGCTCCGTTGACAGTGGATGTTATCAATTTATTTCTGGATTTTGTTTTTATATTGATTACTTCACTGAAAACTCTTTCGCAATCTGCATTGCTATGTTGTAGATAGACATAATACGTCTAAAGCAAAATTTGCTAATATTTTGCAGTCTGTGGTGTCTTGGACATTTGCCCAAAATTCATGTTTTTATTTCTAATTCTGAAATTTTGTTTACATTTGGTAGCAACCTCCACTTGTCATCAATTCGTTGCTTATCTGATTCTCTCACAATTCGTGGCAATTGCTGGGCCAGTGGCGACAATGACGGAAAACAACTATGATGTATTTGTACTTTTCGCGTGTTTTGAAGTAAGAGTTTAAGCTTTTTGTAGAAAGTGCAGCCATTCCAACAAAGCCAAATTGGATCCAAGTTTAATTTACTGCCAGAGTAAATACTACAAAAGTACCGTACACATCTTATAGTTCATAATGTTGTACATTCATTCAATAACATAAACAAAGTAAATATGTGTATCTCTTACATTCATTATTCTATCAATGTCTACCATGTGTCATGTTCATGCCATCTTTGTTAGTCTCATAAAATAAAAGATGGAACGGTAATTTCCCGTCATAGACAACCACACTCTTTATTATCACTTAAGGGATGACGAAAGTGAAAAAAATATGGATATCAATACAGGTATTTATATTTTTTGTTCATAATTTGCCATCGTGGTTTATCGCAAAGTTGAATTGCCGTAATACTTGATACGGCAATGAAAAGCCTGCCGTATGCCGTATAATCTTTAAAAAAATCGTGGAATGCCGTATATTACGGCAATTACCGTATCGATCACAACGCTGGTGTAAACAGGCACTCGTTACCTCGCAACAACACCCGAGCTGCGAGGTGAGGTACGAGGCGAGGCGCGAGGCGAGGCGCGAGGCGAGGCGCGAGGCGAGGCGCGAGGCGAGTCTAAACCCCCTAAACCCGGAGTAAAAGTATAACCCTACGAACCCATATCCAAAGAAAATAAGTTATACAAACAAATTCTTATTTGTTGTTGCCACATAATTGGTCGAATTTTGGCCTCAGGCGATCAAATTGTCCGAAAAATAGAGGTCATTAACTTCGAACAATTGAACATAATATAGTTTCCGAAGATTATCTATAAATAAAACGATGGCTGTTACCTAACAATCGGGCGTATATAAAACGAGAGTAAACGAATAAGATTACAGAAGGAAACGGCCCGTGTAAACTGATTTCGCATTTGTTTGGTGGTACAAACGATAAACTTGAGCGATATTTTGTATTACTCATGATTACATTAACAGACTGTTCTGAAACTCAACGGCAAGCGGATACGGGGCGACGAGCTACGTTGCACCAGTTCTAACAGAAATAAAAATAAATTTCATGTTACTTAGTTAAGTGATAATTGGTATACTTTTGAAAATATTGAAATCAACACCCTAGATACATATTTAGGTCTTGTGATCACAAATTTCTAAATTTTTAATGTTATTAAAAAAATAATCCTATTTTTTTCTATTTATTTGATAATAATTTTACAATACTAAATTGGTATTTTACGATATAAACATAAGCTATACAGCTTTACCGTATACCTATTAATATTGTGAGTTTACAAAAAAGTTTAAATAACTCATGGTTAAAAATATTTTAACACATAAGATTGACGCCTTGTCTTTAAATAAAATGTAATATAATATGCAAGTATTTAAAAAAATGGCCCATTGAATTAAGATTTCAAAATAGCACTATAACAAGTTGTGGAAGAATTTCCGCAGTTGGATATGCTGCAAAACACCATTTTTTCGTCTCTGCGTCCGAAACAACACTGTGACCGAAACAAACACTCCTCGCGCATTATCATACTTTGATATTTTGTTATTTGAGTTTTTTATGTTCTAATTTGTTAATGATCGTAATAATATTTTTTAAGGAAACACAAGTGGCAAGTGTTGCACCATTTTGAAATATTAATTAAATGTGCCATTTTTTAAAACCACTTGCCTATGGTAGTTTAGTACTTTTTGACAAAGACAATGTGACAAAGTTGACAGATGGATATGAAATAGGTGATGAGGAACTGCATCTTACTGATATTATAACCCAAAATTGTAAAACACTGCGGTTGCGGTCCTCCCTGGCAAGCTTGGCTTATCAAATAGCCTCTCTACCTGAGACAATCTATGGGAGAGGTCTATGATCAGCAGTGAGCTCTTAATAAGACGTAATTACTGATTGAAGGAAGAAAAACTTTTTGTTTATGAATAAAATACTTATTTAGATTAAAATCTGCACTCTATGACAATAGACACTTTTCCTAGTAGCATAATTTTGTCTTCGTTTTCTCCATTCACACTAGCATCATGACCCATGAACTGCAAATCTATTATACGATTTCCCGCATGGTTTTTATCACTTGGACCCATCCAGTTTCTGTAAGTTATTATAACTTTTTGTCGCAGTAATCCAGCGAAAGAGCGTGCTCGGATAACTGGATAGAACTCGTTTACCAACCGGAATGAATCATTGATACTCTTTGACATCCGATATCTCCTTTGATTTATGTATGGTCGAAGATAACTTAAGTTTCCAGAGGGTATTGTTCCAAAGTTATTGGGAAGAAATCAAATTTTTGTTATAACTGAATTACAGATTTCAATGTGACCTGTAGTTGTAACAAAAGGAACTTTAAGAACAAGCAGTTTCCTTAAAAGCACATTTCATTAAAAAATTCGACGTTGATGTGTTTTAACGTGATAGAACCAGTCATATTATAGTTGTACCACGAATGAGTCGGCTCGATCGGGGAGGACCACGGTCTTACAGAATACCATCTTAAAATAGCAAATTAATGTTGCTGTGTTTCGTATAGTGAGTGTAGGGAACCCTTATTACTGGAAATGAGGCATACCATCTTAGTGCTCAAGGTTGGCAAAGCATTTGTATTATGATTCTTTATAAAAGACAAAGTGGTGTCTTTTATAAAGAACCAAAAAAAGGTGGGCCACAGCCTCCACTTACCATCAAGTGGACTGTGTGCTCGATTTTCACCCTTATTCTTTAAAAAATCGGGACAACAAAGTTAAGTTTTACTAGGTTGGACTGCTTTTCCACCTCGGAGTCTGCCAGTAGGACGCCACTCACCGTTTTGTTTTATTTTTGTATTCTATTCTATGTACTATAATACTACATCCTAGTGACAGAGGTAAGATAGATGTACTATCACAGAGTAAACTAGGCGTTCTATATAGAGAAGATGTTCCACCTAATTTAGAATTAGCTGCCACCTAATGGGTGGATCTAGTATTGTACCAACAATTATTTAAAAAAGGGTTAAGTAAAATAAAATCAAATTTTACAAATGGATGGAAATTTCGCAAATTGTATAATTGGATCAATATCAATTCCGTAGCAGTTCATTTGCGACATGCGGCAAGTAATATTTTATCTGTGACCATGTCAACGTTATACTCGACAAAGAAGCGTTCACTTGCTGACCTAGTTTTATCTAGTCCATTTGTGAAAATATTTTATACTGTTGATTCCTGCATTTTTAAAATATTGCTGTCCATTTTCAGAAATGTTTTATGGGAAGAGATGTACGCTTTCATTATAATAAGTATTTAACTCAGACTAACAAAGAATGATATGCAGGGCGTTCCGAATGTTGACGCCGAAACCAAGCCGAAATCATGCTTAGCGTGCGTGTTACATAATATATATCTATGCATCAAAAATCATTTGCAACCAACATGTTTCTCGGTTTCCTCACCAATTACTCTGTTAATATATATATATATATATATATATATATATATATATATATATATATATATATTTCTAAACCATCCTTTTTAATAATAATGGCGTTTTAAAATTTTCTTTATAAAAGGCATAAAGATTAGTTCTCATTCTGACATATTTTTCTTTAGCTTTCCTTTGAACTTAATTACATTTATTACGCACGGTACGATTTTGATGCCTTAGTTTCGAAGATATGGTTGGTGACTGTGGTATTGATGCATTTTGCGAAAAAATGTTAAAATACAATTTAATACAAAATAATAAAATATACATTCTTAAAATAGCGTTGATAGCAAGAGCGTCATGGGAGTCTACAACGATGAACATGAATAAGGAGGAAGGAAGTGTATGTAGTACATGTTGGCGGACTTCACATGATTTACAAATTTTTTTCTTTTTTTTTTCACCCGTCTTTTTTCATGTTATTGATGAGAATTCATTCCAAGCAGCTATCCTGAACTCATTGCATATTCGGCTGACTTACGCGCCGTTCGTTATAACACCAAAATAGTAGACATCTGACTTCAACAGACTGGTGTTTAATAGAATTAATTATATGTATGGTGTGTATGCATTGCATGTGACATTAGAAAAGTTTCAGTTTGCTATTCCAGTTTATATTTTTATATATACTGGTCGTAGTAGCTGATGACAAATAAGCTGGTTTTTTTCTCGTCAAGAGGTTAAGGTCAAGTGTTCAGCGAGGAAATATAGCTAGCTTTTTTAGCACTATAGTTATTATTTTTAATTGTTATAAATTTTGTTTACTATTATAATTAAACCATTCGAGTGTTCTATGCACACTTAGTGTTCAATGCAACTATACAGCCCCCCTTCCTCTCACCCCAACAAAATTATATATTAAGTTGTGTGAAAAGATTGGGGACAAAAATTTATAACAACTCTACCTGAAAAATTTATGAATAATGTATAAAAATAACGCTATCCGATTAAAAAAAAATGTTATACAGTAGATATTTTTCAGTGATCGTTTTGGAGAGACAGTGGGGGCAGCAATATTAAGGCAATTATCTCTTAATTCGTCTAATTCTGAATCTCACATCTGTAGCCAAATGAAGTCAGATACATAAAACACTCTCACGGAAAAGCTCTGTGACGCAGTTGTGATTCTTTGCTGACTTTGAAGAGTAACAATTTTAATGTACACCGTTTGTTTTTTCACCCGATACAACCTTTCCTTTTGTGATAATAAAATTTTTGAGAATATGGTCGTCAGTATCTGCCAAAAATTACCTATATAGGCCATATACCTATACCTATATAGGCAGAATATAGGCCTTCTATATCTTTGTCCATCTATATAATATATATTCACATAAATAAAGTTGTAAATATCTGTTTGTAATATTAAAATAACTGCCTTTTATTAAGCTGAGCGGGCAACTCGTTGCATGGCAAAATATACCATTGTTAAATTCGATATTGCTAAACACATTGTAATAAAACTTGACCAACAGATAGAGAGCAATCCCAGGAGTTATCGTGGCCATATTTTATGTAGAAAATTGTAGATAATTTTTTTGAGTATCCCTTTTTTTAATTTTTCGAATTGCTTCATGACCCGTTTCAAAATAAAAATATTTAGAAGAGTATTAATACCGCTAATATGCGTTGGGGATGTAGCGGCGGACTATCTGTTAACCCCAAGATAGTAAATAAAACTATATTTACGGATTTTATCGCGATTAACGACTTTAACTTATTTTTAAATTCCCGACGTTTCAGGTGCTGTACAGCACCCATGGTCACGGAAGGGATTGAGATGTTTGACTTTCCAATGTCATAGTTAGCCCGGCTACTAGGAATCGGTGTTCTTTTGCGAGAATTTGTGGTTATAGATATTAGCTGTGTCTAGCCAGAAGACGTATGTATATAGACTTTAAGTTAAACACATGACAAGATAAGTGAAGCATTTATTTGTTTCTACAATCACACACGTGAATTCTAGATATTAAGTAACTAAACTAGGTGAAGTTACTAAGCTAGGTACTAAGTAACGTATTACAAAATAAAGTTACATTATATTAAGACCTAAAAGTACTTATATATGTGCGGCAGTTTAACAAATAGGTCCTAATTCAGCGCTTAATATTGCACAAAGAGCAAACACTGATTTTCAGCTATCAATCTCGAGATGACGAAACGAAAATGAGCACAATCGAATAATCAGTGTGAATTTGTATGTAAAATTCCAATTTAGTAAAATTTATGTAGAGGCGTCTAAGATTGTACTAGTGAAAACTAACAAAAGGCTTAGACAGCCATGATAAGTTAGCAGAAACAAAATAGCATGGTTTATAGCTGACGAACGAAGCGTTTGCGTATACCTTGTTTTTATCTAGATTCTAGAAGGTATGTTTTAAATTTATTTCAATGGTGTATTCGTTAAGACTTCATATGGGCGGTGGGATGTTATTCCAAAACTTCACTGCCGTATATCGGAAACTGCCAGTAAATACCGCTGTTTTATGGCTGTAATACAGGAGTGCTGAGCCCTATGGAACTTAGTTGTTTTCCGGAATTTCGCTTTTCAGGCAAAATTCTGGAGATATTTGCGTGTAAGTACTCTGGTTTCTTTAACTTTAAGAAAAACCCTCCTTAATGCAGCTCCATATGTCAATCCATATTGAGCATGAAATCAATGTTCAGGACAGCACCGACAACATGCATTTTGCAGGCGCTGTATTAATCACTTTGTTTTGATGAAAATCCGAGGTCCATAAACAACATCTCCTTAGTTTTGATTTTGTTTTTTGTTTACGACAAGGTCGAGAAAGGCCTCACTTAGCTCTACTCAACATCGGGAAAAAAATAAGGAGGTTCACAAAAAAAAAAAAAAAAAAAAAAAAAACAAAAAAAAAACACATTACTAAATCAAATCTAGACAAAATCCATCGTGCAGATATATATGTTATATGTATGTATGTTACTTATATCATATATACGTTACAAATAGTTTGCTATCACTCGACTCGTTGCGCATATTATTTGAGACGCCAGAATATGGCGTTTGGATAGACGAGGGGATAACTTAAGTAACTACTGAACCACGTTTCCGAATTTTCTTCTAAACCATTACGAACACAGAATTGTATATATATATATATATATATATATATATATATATATATATATATATATATATATATATAAATGAATCGTATAGATATATCGATATAGATATATGAGTATCGTACTGCAACCGGAGTATTGCTCAGCTTATACGAGTAGATATATTGTCTGTGATATTGAGTAAAGCGGTTGCTATGCCACGTCCTTTGCGAGACTCACATTGTAAATGAGGCAAGATGGTAGTCGATTTAACAAATTTAACTGACTCTTCGCAAGTAAAAGGAATGGAAAAATTCTGCCAATCAGCCTCACTAACATAAAATTTGACCGTAAAGCAATATATGCGAATATCTGCACATCAGATGTTTTATTTTTTAACAACTTATCGGTACGTTGTGTAACAATCTTGATCGAACTCCAGGAATCTGATGATATTTAAGTCTACGACGCTTCGTATCGTTGTTACGACGATTTCAAATCAAATCGATTTCAGATCAAACAATTTAAGTATAAATCTCTAATAATATTTTTATTATGCTCGGAATATCGAACCTATCAAAGACATTATTTAAGTAGTAGTAATGGACCGGACATCATCAACAAAATGGTCATCTGCTACTTTTATCCTAAGGGATATATTTCGGATATATGTCATTTAGTCTAAGTGACATCGTCAAAAGGTCATAACGCATTCGTTCCCTAAATTTAAAAAAATGAAAATATGGCCAATTGTGTATTGACGAAATGGTATCGTGTTCACGTAGGTTTTAAGAGGGTGAAGCAGACGCGGGCGGGTAATCGGCGCGCGGGCAAGGTCCCTCGCATCTCCGGCTATCTGTTAGCAATATTCCGTTTATCTACTCATGTGGCAATAGCGACGAGTAGGGATGGGCAAGTGAATAACTATATCGATATATATCGTATCGATATTTTAAACAGTATCGATATATTCACGTGATGAATATCGATATATCGTCATGTTTTTCATAACGTAGTACGATAAGGCACAAAATGATATTACTGGACGGTTGAATGACGAATAAAAAACGACAACACATAAATGTTTTTGTAGCTTCTTTTGTTGCTTAATGTTTTATAGATTAATGCAGCAGTTTAAAATATATCGAAGTTAATAGATACGAATTCGATACTCCACGATAAATATTGAATCGATATATCGCGATTAATAAGTATCAACGTATATATATATATATATATATATATATATATATATATCGATATTTTTTTACCCAAGCCTACCGACAAGCTGCAGATCGCACTTTCATAAGTTTAGGATTATTTCGTAACTCACTAATAGTTGAACACATCTACGTAGTATACAAATATATTGTAATTGACAGTAAAAAAAAATCCCGCTGGGTTTCTTGCTGGTTCTTCCCAGGACAGAGGTTTTTTTGCGAACCAGTGGTAAATTAACAAACCATAACCAGCGTTTATTTACAAAATAGTTTCAGATAATAATTGGATGCACAAAAAGAGCCTTCTCGTGTAGCCATACCTATATTATATTATAGAGAGGTACAACATGATACGACTTGAACCTATGCCTATAAATGCTTACTTTCGAGTCGACGTATACTGACTTTTCAACATGAAAATAAACTACATACCTACCAAAGTATGTACCTAGTTTATTTTCATATTGAAATGTACTTTATCATCATTTGGACACTATCGTCCAATGCGCTTCTTGTAAACTAATAAGAAGCAACAAATATTTTTTTATAAATTTTTATCCCAAGCGTCTTGCGTCGCGAAAACACAAACGGATGCAATATCTCTACGTAGCGCTAGTGAATCGAGCCAATCAAAGATAACTCAGTCGTCGACGATTCGATTCGCTCTGCGCTCTATATGGTCAAGTGAAAGGAGCTCGCACTGGGTAGCCCCGGTCCAAAGATGAGAACGGTATTCCATGTGAGACTGTGTGAGGCTGCACCTTCTAAAGTTGCAAACTGTGTGCCAGCATAAAATACTGTCCCGTTTTATTGAATATTCTAAGCTTTTTAGAAACCAATTTAGCTTTCTATTCCAAGTAACCATGCAAGATATGTCGGTACCGAAGATTCCGACTGGCTGCGGTAGTAAGAGAAGCCCTGAAATAGAGGAGATACACAAAAAAAGACAAGAGAAATACAAAGGGATTCTTTTGAGCAGTAAACACGCAAACTTGTGAATGATTTGTTTAATGATTTACCGTGTAACGACTTTTAAGTTCGGTGCTTTTCTAAAATATGTTAGATTTAAAGTGTATTTTTGTAAAAGGAACGAATTACAAAACATGGAGGAGTTCTCTTATTGAATTTGACGTTTCTCGATGTGCCTTCGACGCCAAATGACCAATCATATGCTATTATTATAGTGTCTAATGGACACTAACATGATTGTAAAACGTTTACGTGTGATGAAAGCCATAATAAATAGATTTATAAAATAAAACAACCATGCATATTCCCTATTATTATATCGTAAAGCATTTCAAACTTAATAACTTTTAACGACATTATCGATATATACATCAAAACGGTAACAGTTCTAAAACAGGTTTTTACTTTATATTTTATTGTGGCGTCACCTATCAGCGAATCGCTGAAATGTTTTTCTAATAGATATTCAGTGTAGTATTGCGATGATTAGCTAGAAAGCGTCACACACGCGCGAGCTCAAAGTTTTTGTTGTTCAAATGTGTACAAATGTTTCCAATATCCGCTCTATAGTATATATATTTAAATCTTTTTGGATCATATCGAAATTGTTTCTACCAGTCAGTAAAAGGCCTTAGTTGAAGAGGTTTTAATATTGGCAAGTACAGTAATTTACACAATACGCATAAGAAATGTTTATCGTTTAATATGTGCCCTTTGTGCCCGACATTTGGTCGAGATGTCGAACGTATCAATGTTATATCGATCAGTTAGTACGGCCTTAGTTGAAGAGGTTTTTATGTTGGCAAAAACATTTACACATTTCGCATAAGAAATGTGTATCGTTAAATATTTGCCAGGTATTTGCCTACATTCCGAATATAGGACGTATCAATGTTGTATCGACCAGTCAGGAAACGGCCTTAGTTAAAGAGATTTACCGTCAGCAAGTACAGTCACTTACACATTGATAATTTAAAACACGCTGTCAAACGCGCCCGTGACTACAATTCATCTTGATTGATGTATTTACTCGAATTCAATTATCGGCTCGATTACGATCTCTCTTCGCTCGGAGACACCTGTCTCCCTGACTGATAGCTCACACTTAATATTGAAGATTAAATTCAGACTGACTTTCGATTTAAACTTACGTGAGTTACAACGTTCAAGCGATGAGACAATCTATGGGGCGGCTTCTCTTCTGTGATGAATAATTATTGAATCAAAGTATCAAATCAAATCAAAACTGTTTATTTTGTTTATGGACCTTTATATGAATATCAATGTGCACAACTTTGCACAGGAACTGCGTAACATAATTTCGCCCTCTCCCTTCCACCGTAGGACAACCACGCGTTCGGCCAGTCTCCACCCTTTCGTTGTTGACTTACCACGCATTCGAACCAAACGATTTGCTACGTCGTTCGTCATGCGTACAGCAAAGGAGTGGAATAAGTTGCCAGCGTATACCTTTCCATCCGATTACAATGTGGGTGTCTTCAAGGCAAGAGTGAATATTCTTTTGTTAAGTCAGTGCGCTTCACCATCTTACGCTACATCTCCACTTACCATCAAGTGGGATTGTACTTAGGAGCTGGCTTAGAATAGTATTCGTAATTTAAAATTGAATTACATCGATATATATTTTAAATCCCTACCGCCGATTAATTCGATGATAAATCTTCTCTTCATCGATTTCAGCCTCGCAGACTAGCATGAAATACACACTATAGTGTGAGAGAGTCAGAAGTGCAGATACCTTAATCAAATACACTAAATAATGTTGATGCAATATGATCTGAGGTAGTCTCGGATGTGAATTTATACAAACTGAGTCAATCACGTCATCTTGCAGCCTTTTGAAGGCCGCTGCTGGGCTAACGTCTAGAATCTGGCAGCAAGCATGCATTACATAGGAGATTGGGCTGTGAGTCACTGGTATAGATGCTGCTCATCGATAATTAAATTCCACTACTGTAAGCATCTCTCGTCAATTTTCTCTGCATTTTCATCTCTATGGATGTTTGCCATACTTGCCACACTTGGTAGGCAGGTTGGCAGCCGCAGCTATTTTGTTACTTTGAATTGTTTGTTATGAGCAAGATGCTGTTACCCATCTACCGTCAATTATATCCTGGGACAATTATCCTACTTCCTAATCTGCAAACCAACATTTTGTGTTCACAGATGTAAGGCTTGCAAGAATTCCACTAACACAGAATACCAGCGTAAAATTTCAACATAATTCTGATGTGTTTCCTATGGAAAGTGCCAAGAACCAGGAAGGTTTTTATTGGTACCGTGACATTCCATCATACTCTTCAGGGTTGGCAATACCGTGTATTAATTATTTATCGATGGTAGACGTAGGTGGCCTCCTACTAGTAACTTGGCAGGGCCGCCACTATCTTATGCGAGATGTCAATGAATGCAGGTGTCTGATGACCGTGTTTTGTGGCACATTTATAGAGCTTCAAGTATGTTCTCTGTATTCAGCTGTGGACTTATAGGAGTTGTTATGATGATGATTATGATGATGATTACTAAAAATTTACTTTTATTTTAATAACACTCCGAATAAATTATTTTAGTTGTGACAACTTTAAATGTTTGCATTTAAATCCCCTAAATCTATTCTGAATATTTGATCCAGTTTACGTGACAATTCAATAAAGTTTTGTAACCAATAATAGGAACTATTTGAACACGTTCGATGTTAAAGTTACTCACAGCTGCATTGCAATACAAACAAGCGAGGTAGGTACTATGTTAGATACAATTGTTGGCAATGTAACACAAATGAGCATTTTCATTAGATTTGTTTGTGAAGTAAACAACTTGGCAAATGTTCGTTTGTACCTTGAACCATGCCATCGTGGAGTCATCATAGAGTACCACCCACTCCTCCGACCAGGAATTCCACAGGTATTTTCCTGAAACAAAAATATTGCTCTATTTTAATACACCGAATAATAAATCATAAAATATATGCACTAAAATAATGATGTTTAGTATCCACATAACTATTTACTATCATAACAATAATCACCATTATGATTTTTTTACAATCTAAAGGATAGCTTTTTAAGTTCGAAAATAAAATAAAAGAAATATTCACATAACCTTTTGAATTTATTACTCGTAGTACAAAATCAGAAGGGCCTTCTGTCGTCTTTTCGTCCGATTGCAATCTGGACGTCTTCAAGACAAGAGTGAATAGACTTTCTTAGGCTAAGTCAGTGCGGTTTACCATCTAGGGCTTCCATACCACTAACCACAGTTGGGATTGTAATCAAGCTCTTACTTATAAGTTAAAAAAATATGAGATAATTTTTACACATTTCACAACATTATCACATGAACACTAACTTTTTCCCTGAGGCTTTGCTAGCGTGGACTTCGCTTTACCAATATCCAAAGTCCTGGGTCACCTTTGGATCATAAACTTTCTTGTCAGAAACTTGATTATAATACGTTCACTACGTAATTTTTTTACCGTATATATATGAACACGGCGCCACCTATCGAAACCTAGTGTATCTACCAACTATCGTCTCGACAAAAAATATTTTTGTGAACGTGACCTCCATCGGTCAAGTCCAGAAGTTACAGGATTAATAACAGACGCACCAACGATTGAATAAATATAATTAAATACCAGCCAAATTCTTGAATCAAAACAAAAAACAGTGCTATTCAGAAAAAAGGAGATATTAAAGTATCTAAATTTTTCTGTGACCATGCGTGATGTAGAGCACTCAAAACATTGGGACTACAAAAAAGTAAAATTTATTAAAAGCTTTTAACTTTTGTGCTATTTTAGCTAAAGTGTTATTCAATATAAAACGACTGCGTAAACAAGAAATCATATATGTGATTTTGACCAAATTTCTCGTAAATAATATTTTTATTAAATACGTATTAGAATTTCTGAATTTTCGGTTCATTTTCTCGATTTGTGTTCAGTCGATATAAATATAAAATCCAATAACTGGTGAAATTTTTCCGCAAGTTATGAAAGGAAATCCAATCTATATCTGGCGATTAGATTTAGAGCGGACATTACGTAGTCATCGATTCCCGCGCAATTCTCATATCTGTAAACCGCACTCGGATAGTTGGCGCGTTCGAAACATTGCAATCGAGCGATACAAATGAACCGATACACGATAATATACAGAGCCGATCACATGAAAACTGATAATAAATTGAAAACTCTTATAAACATTCATAGGTACGTAACATACTAATATCGCTTGTGGTCGAATTCGATCAGATATGTAAATCTGTAAACCACGCTAAGTATTTGTTTGATGTTTGTATAACTTTTTTTAATATTTTCCCCTGCAAGGAAGGCAAAGGTATCTTTGGTTAGCTTATAAAGTCATGAACGTCATAGTACTTTCAATTAATTGGTTAAAATGTTTGTTCAGTCCACCTGATGATAATTAGTATTTGCTGTGGCCCATAGACATCTACATTTATTGTCGATTAAGAATCCAAATGCAGATGAGTCACCCCTGTTGACTAATATGGAATGCCTCTTTTCCAGTAAAAAAGTCTCCGGTTCTATACAGACACCATATAAAACAACGCTGCTATTTTACGCTAGTATTTTGTAAGAACGTGGTCCTTCCCCGGTCGAGCCGACCCATTCGGTACAACCATGATATAGCTGCAGCATGGATCTACCACGTATAAAATTTCACGTATAAAAATACACCAATTTTTCTAATTTAACGATTATAAAAGTAAATTTTACAAATGACCACAAAGTCCACCTGATGATAAGATAATGCGGTGGTCTATAGACACCTCCATATAGAGGATGTATCCTCAATAAAGAATCAGAATTCGTTCTCACCATTGAGCACTATGGTGGAATGTCTCTGATCGGTAAAAAAAAAGGGTAATCAGATCTCTTCATTCACTAAACGAAACTCAACAGCATTATGCTACTACTTGACACGGGGCTCTGTGCCAGTGTAGTCCTTCCCCGTTAGAGCCAACCTATTCAAGCTGCAGCTATAATTCACTGCAGATTGGCACTACTTCGTATAAAAAAATTAAAGTCTATCAAAATTCATAGGCTTCCCCATAACTTGCCTCATAGGGGAAATAGGAACTTATTATAGTTGATGAGATATTTGCTACAGTTTCCACACTTTGCACGGGGATTGCCACCGCAGTTTTTTTTTATTTGTTATAAGCGAGATTAGAATGGCTCTCCAGCACCTTAAAAACGGCAAGGCCCCAGGCGAGTAATTTACCGAATTACAGCGGAGTTTCTAAAAGCGTGTGGAACACTGGTACTTAAAGTCCTTCAGAAGCTCTTCAATTCCGTCCTCCATGGTGACACTAATCTGGAGACGTGGAGCCGTCGGAGAAGTGCAGTGGTCTTGTTCTTCAAGAAAGGCGACATGCTCTCTTGAAGAAATTTTCCCGAGAAATTACAGAACGATTTCTTTTCTGAGCCGCGTCTACGTGAAGTTTTCGAGAGTCATTACGAATCGCTTCGCACGCAGACTCGACGACTTTCAACCTCCCGAATAAGCCGGTTTCCGAAAAGGATTCAGTACCATAGACCACATACATACCTTGCGGCGGATTGTACAGAAGACAGAAGAGTACAATCTGCCACTTTGCCTTGCGTATTTGGACTATAAGAAACGGTCCCTTCAGCGGTGCCAAGTTAACTGTCAGTATATCGAGGTGCTGAAGTGTTTGTACAGTAGGGCTACGATGGCTATCCGAGTGCAGAATCACAGTACGACACCTATCCAACTACAGAGAGGTGGAAGACAAGGTAACGTTATATCCCCGAAACTCTTACTGCTACATTGGAAGACATTTCAAGCTACTGGACTGGAAAGGATACGGTATTAACATCAATGGCGAGTACATTACTCACCTTTGATTTGCTGATAGTTATTATGACAGAATCGCTGGAGGACCTAAGCACTATGCTTAATGATCTCAATAGTGTCTCCCAACGAATAGGACTTAAGATGAACATGGACTAAACAAAGATCATGTTTAATGTCAATGTCACACTTTTGCCGGTAGTTGTTGGGAGAACTAAGCTCGAAAGTTATTGACGAGTACGTTTACCTCAGACAAATAGTCCAACTAGGTAAGTCCAACTTCAACCGAGAGGTCAATTGATGGATTTAACTCGGCTGGCCAGCGTTTGGGAAATTACGACACAACTTCTCGTCAGGTATACCTCAAAACCTGAAAACTAGATTGTACAACCAGCGCATGTTGTCAGTGATGACTTACGGATCTGAGACGTGGTCCCTTGCTGCTGGTCGTATGAAGATGCTCAAGGTCGCTCAGTGAGCTATGGAGATCGAGCTATGCTCGAGGTTTCTGATAAACTTAGAAATAAGAATATCCGCAGTAGAACCAGAGTGATCGACATAGCCCATTAGATTAGTAAGCTGAAGTGGCAATGGGCCGGCCATATAGCTCGAAGAACCGATACCAATGGGGAAAAAAGGTCCTCGAGTGGCAGCCTCACACCTGTAGACGTAGTGTAAAGCAAACCCCCCCCCCCCACTAAATGGAATGACGCCCTGGTAAGACATGCAGGAAGTCGATGGATGCAGGTGGCTCAGGACCGTGCTTTGTGGCATTCCTTGGGGGAGGCCTATGTTCAGCAGTAGACTTGTGATGGGCTGTAATGATGATGATGATGATGATGATGATGATTAAGAAGATGCTGCTTCTCGTCTCTTGCCTTGTTTCCCTCAGTCACCTCTTATAGCACCCACGGGATGATATGGGTAGTAAAAGTTCTTACACCGCTACTACACGGTCACTACACTACACTTACACCGCTACACCGTATAAGAAGTCTGAAGCGTGAAGATTAAGTCAAACCATGGTGGAGATATGCTGCAGCTATATTATGGATTTAGCACGAGTAGGTCGACTTTTTCTGGGTAGGATCACGCTCTAACAGAATACCAGCGTAAAATAGTAGCTTAATGCTGCTGTGTTTCGTATGATGAGTGTAGAGAACCGGAGACTCTTTTTACTCTCTATGGTCTATGGTCTATGGTCCACAGCATCCACTTACCATTAGGTGAACTGTGTGCTCGTTTGTCACCGTTAGTCATAAATAAAAACCTCCTTACAACGGGAAAAGCATAATATGTCCAGTAGTGTCCAAAAAAAACTCCTCATTCGATATCATGTGTAAAAATTACCCAGATATGGTATTTTTAGAGAAAATGTTTTGATGCGTTTATACTTTTCTTAACAATCTACAATTCTAAAGCTCTGAAGTAAATCAATTGCAATAACATATAAAGTAGTACATCAAAATAATACGAATTGCCTGAAATATCAAAATAGCGACACTTTATTGGACAAGTCCCGAGTCGTAACGTTCGAGCAAGCTTTGATAACGCCCGTTGGAATTTTATTAGGGCCGTTACACACACGCGCGCTGACGTTCCAGTCGTTTCATTACATTGTGAGTGTACGGAGAAATTATGCCGTGTGAAGGGTGACGTAAAAAGGGGTATAGAAATGATTTACATTAGGTTGTTATTTTTATTAACTCTCAGCTCTCTTTTCTGCTGGAGTTAACATCGTAATGGTTGCCAAGAAAGTGATAGATGCTCACCAGGATGTCGTTAGTTAACACTGACATGAAGTTTTAGTAACAATAATATTTAATTGAAAAGTTTATCAGTTTCTAGAGTATATAGTTTATACACAAAACAATGCTTTAGTGGTTTGCTCTTGATTTTTTGCAGATTTTCAACTCATTCTTTCTCTCATCATTTAAATTTTCCATTTTTATGAATATCTGTGGTATAGTTTAATATAATTAATCTATATAATACATATTATAATAAATCTGTAGGAAAGTCTATATTAATATTAAAAAAAAAACAAACAAGTCTAGGGGACTAAATAAAGGTCACTGAAGCCGAATCAGTGGTTTTAAGAAATTTTGTCTGTCTGTCTGTCTTTCTGCCCGTTTATCTGTATATTCGGGATTAACGCAAACTACTAGACAGATTTCCATGAAAGTTTGTGTATACGTAGTTAGGGACCCAGGGCAACTTATAGGCTACATTTTATCCGATTACGGAATTAAAAAAGAGGGTTAATTATTTATATATTTCTCAAGATATTAATTTATATTTTATATGATTGATGTGATTTTTTTATAAATATTTTTTATAAATAACGCCTAAAATTAGTTTTAACCGTTGCATAGTAATTTGAACTACGCCGACCAATCTACGTTTCACTTTATCAAAATAGCCATCTAACGGTAAGTACAAAAAGTAGTAATATTTTGCCTCCATTTACTAATAAAATAATATAAATAACTTACATTAATGTTTTAATAATTAAATTCAAAATGGATTTAAAATTTTAACGTAAATTTCTCAGTTCTTTTATTTCATTTTACTAGGAATAAATAAATGTATGATAATAAAGTGCAATTTATCGAAAATCATAAAATATAAGATGTGTCTAAGTTTAATTTCTAATGTATTTAAAGTTTTAATTCGTATTAGTTTTTTAATCTATAAATAAACTGATAAAGAACTGAAATTATTGCAAAACTCGAATTATCCCTATAGTTTAAATAGATGTAGTATAAACTGATCTGGGAACTAATAATACCATAAAATAGTAGATCATTGCGTGAAATGGTAGCATTTTATAAAATTTAACATTGTTTGCTGATTATATCATGATATAGCTTGACCAAATGTATTAATAGAGATCATTTGGCGATATTAATAACTAAACATAAGTACCTTATGAAATTAAAGAGAATTATATTGAATACTTATTCTTGCAGCTTTAAAAATTGTCAAAGTTAAAATATCCAGACCGGTGGCCATTGTCAGGATGATTTATCTTAAATGTACATTTATAGCAAAATTACTAACAAAACTGTGATTAACAGAAAAAGTCTTTAATTGAATTGTTTGGTCTCTATCGGCATATCAATATTTCACCAACTTCTTTTGTATCAAGTTCATGATATCATTGAATAACTTATAACTAGCTAGATGTGGTCCACAACGTTCCAATAGTTTCTTTTCAGTTTGTATTAGTTTTATTTAAACAAATATGAGAGCCGTGTAGTTCGCTGTAAGATTTTACAACATAGGAGCAAAAACTGTACGATTAACGTAAGGATCAATGAAACCAGTAAGAAAACTTAAAATTTGCTTATTTTCCACGTGCTCAGTGAAGTTATGAAGAATAACTTCCCGGGGAAACCTTAATGTCTGAGTAAATATAAAAAAATGTGGATATGTGAAAACAGGATAATTAAGGAACCCCGTACACAGTTGTAAGACGTATGTAGATTGCTTTTTTACTATTTTTGAATATTTTGCATTAAATGGTTTTAGTAACATTTAAGTAAGATAATCCTGCTTCCGTAACATTCAAATTACTAAATAAAGGACAGAATAAAGGTAAGTATAATAATCGCTCAAAAGGCTTAAATTCCAAAAAACACAGTCACAATGAAAAGCTACATATATTTCAGAGAAATATACAACGTATTGATTAAAATGTGTACAAACAATTCAAAATGTAATTTACCTCAAAAGCAGTTTCCACATTCAAGTAATATATTGTGTATAATCAAGTTAGGAGTAATATTCACAATAATAATATTGATATTTTTCTGTAACTCCAATCACCGGTGAACTTTTAAAAATCGTTTGGAGAAAGCAATGCTAAATGCTAATGTTTTCAATATAAAGTCCTTTGTAGACTGCAAAGGAAATTAAAATGAATTTAAATTAAGGGCATTGAAACTCGTGGAATTAGTTTAATTTCAATATCGGCATTTCCATTATCTTTACAGTTGTATTTTTTAACAACCTTGAGAATTTAATTCATTTGTTAACGTTATCAAATTAATGTATAATATAGTACAATATGAAAACTGGTAGAAAATGCTCATGCATTAAGTCCGCCTTTTCTTTATCCTTTTCAGCTATCCTTAATCCACCACTTGGTATCCACGCTAATCCTATATCTACTTTAAGTAAGTAATTCTTGTGTATATGTAATTGGTTTCTCTGATACGGCTCCAAGGATTTAGATAAAATTTTGTATTGAGATAATGTTTTACTTTCCAATTTTGTCTAGATTGGTTTTATTCTTAAGAAATGTTTTTATGTAAAACAAGAATGACAACATGATGGTAAGTGGATGCTGTGTCTTATAGACATTTTTTTACATCCTCAATTAAAATAGTTTATTTCATTACGAGTGCGGAATGCCTGTCATTGCAAAGAGTTCCGACAAACGTTTACCCGAGCCGAGGCGCATTCGAAGGTGAGGGTTGACAGTCGGAACAAGTTGCAATGACGCTTCCGCACGTGTACTGAACAACTATTTTTAATACAGTTGCGAAGAATTTTTTTATTGATATGAAATTAAAATGAAATTTAATGAGATGAAATGAAATGAAACCTAACCTAACTCATTGAATCAAATCATTAAATCTGATATGGAAACGAATTAGTAGCTTCTTTTTAGAAATATTTGCATGAATCATAAAAACTTCTATGTATTTTTTTAGTAAAAACTTCTGGTTGGTTTTTTCTTTTTGATTGACATTTCTTTTTTTTTTCAAAAAACGTTACCCCTACACTAGGATTTTCCCCTGTATCGTGGGGTAGTTTTTATTATTTTGACAGTTGGGAAAGAGAACGCACGAGTTCGGAAAAGGTAAAGAAAAAGCTCGAGTATGTAATAGCCAACATCCCGAACGCTATACGTCCCTGCAATACGCCACTTTTTGAGCAACTGTATTAAAAATATAAATTTAGACTTATTAATTCTTTACACTCACTTTACGAAATATCGCTGCAGCGTGGTTCTACCACATGTGGACATTCCCAGTCGAGCCGATTCGTGTAACAACCATTATATAGTTGCAGCGAAGGAAAGGTGTTTGTTACTATAATATCACGCAACTTTTAACCGCAATAAATAAATGTAACAGCGAGAAGTGAACTGTTCACGTCGTTAAGCTTGTGGCCGTGGAAGGAAAAGGGGAGATCTCCCGCCGGGCAAGGTGTTCTGCCCGGGGAGCAGCCAACGCTCCATATGATAGTTCGGAGATGTTCTATATATTCTGTTTATGATTCGGAATGTTGATAGCGTGATTTAAGCTTCGGTGTGTTTCGGTTGTGGCGCGACGACAGCGCCGCCACATCACCCCCCTGCTCAGACCGGAGGTCGATAGTGCAGCCTCGTTGCCGACGAATGTGCAAGTGCCAGGAGATTGCCTTGTAGTCTGCGGTGAGTCGAGAAGAAGGCAAGTAATCTGCGAGAGTGCCGTAAAGCAGAGGCGAGCAGTAAGGCGCAGAGCCGTGCCGAACACTGTAGCGCAGAGAGTAGCTTGAAGGAACAGGAAGCATTATTATTCCAGTGCTGCGATGAACCTTGTGAAGCTAGATGGCTTGCAGGATATGAAGACTGCAGTTTATATCTGCTCGGAAGCGAATGGGTGGGGTATTCTATGACGATGATGAAGCTTGAAGTTTCCGAAGGTTGTTTGGTTGCGTGTTCAGATCACGTCGGTTAGTCACCACTGTGGCCGTGGAAGGAAAAGAGGAGATCTCCCGCCGGGCAAGGTGTTCTGCCCGGGGAGCAGCCAACGCTCCGTGTGATAATTCGGAGATGTTCTATATATTCTGTTTATGATTCGGAATGTTGATAGCGTGATTTAAGCTTCGGTGTGTTTCGGTTGTGGCGCGACGACAGCGCCGCTACAAGCTGCTACTATGCTACTGATAACTAGTCTGCGCGAATTTGAGTTAGCATTTAGGAATGGTCAAGCCGCCATTGTTCCACAGGATTCGTTTGTAAAGCAGTAAATGCTGCAAATTATGGAGTCTACCGTGTAGTAGCGGTGTCAGAATATCCACTAACCCATATGTCGTAAGATGCAACAGAGGGAAAATGGTAAAAACTAAAAAAATAAAAACGGCGGTTACCAAACTGCCCCGCCAAGCGTCGTTGTTGCCAATATCCCAAATGGGGGCAATCTATGAAGAGGCCTATGTTCACCAGTAGACTTCGAAAAACTGTAATTATTATTATGATGATGATGATTGTCAGAGTAGTAGTTTATTCGCCCTGATGATTTGAATATTTTTTAAATGAAAGTACCTGAAATATAAAAAATAGAATATAAATAAATAGAAACCTGTAACTGTATTATGGTTCCAGCATAAATGGGTCGACTCCACCAAGGAAGGATCACGATCTCACAGAATACAAGCGAAAAATAGCAGCTTAATGTGGCTGTTCAAATGGTAAGTTTACAGAATCATAGACCACAAACTCTCATGCCTGTCACCCATAGGAGTAGACACAGAATAAGGGCTCATATTAGCACTATCCTGACACTCGTTTGTCTAGTGGTTGCAGTAGTGCGACTGCTGATCATGAGGTCCTGGGTTCGAATCCCGGGTCGGGCCAAAAATTAATTATTGAGTTTTTCCGTCAAGAAAATCTTAACAGTTGCCCAGAGTCAGGAAGTTGGCGGTGTCTCACCTCCGTGCCTCGGAAAACACGTAAAGCCGTTGGTCCTGCACCTGATCTCTCTCCGGTCGTGTCGGTTTACCGTGCCATCGGATTATGAGAGTGAGGGAATAGAGAGTACATCTGTGCTTGCGCATACACTTGGGCACTATAATCCTGTCCTGTGCCGATGGCTAGTTACCGTTGAGGCAGACCGCGGTGGCCGAAATTCGGTCTGGAGGACATTATTATCCTGACACACGTCTCTCCCATCTTCAATATAACGCCATTTTTTATACGTGGTAGAGCCACGCTGCAGCTATATTATGGTTGTAGTACGAATGGGTCAGCTCGACCGGAGAAGGACAACGCTCTCACAGAATATCAGCGTGAAATAGCAGCTTAATACTTCTGTGTTTCCTATGGTGAGTGTAGAGAACCGGAGACCCTTTATTACTGGAAACAAGGCATTCCATTCCTTTGTTATCCTTATTCTATTAAAAAAAATTAACTTCCGTCTAGAGCGTCCATTGTAGACTGTTTCACACGCTTCTGCAATATTTCACTTTTTCCCACATTCATTCTTTCTAAGTGTTCAAATCACTGAAATATTACACCACTTACCAAACCAAACTTTTCTCTTTATACACCATTTTACACTTTGTCATTCAAAATCACCACCAACATACTTTTTAATGATTGCATTCTATAAAAAATTTGATGTATTATTCTACAAAAAAATACTGTAATATTTCTTACTTTTGTATCGCAGCATGTAACCGCCCTTGATCTGAGTGCCGCCATGTTCTGTAACAATAAAAGAACGTCATTTCATGTCAAGTCAAGAGTTTATAAAGCCTTAATGAATATGTCCCATTTATATGCGTACGTAATACGATGCTTATGAAAGTACATCATATTTCTTTAAAAAAAATCACATCCTCACAAGGATTTCTTATATATCGTGAAGGCAGTTTAAGTAGGTACATGAATTGCACAAGGACATACAATCAGACCCGAAACAAAGAATTATAGGCCAATACAAATACTTGTTCCGCACGGGATTCGAACCCGCGGCCGTAAGTGCCGTAACTTAATGGAGCCGTCAAATGTAATTAAGCAATCAATTAAGCCGCAGTAACTAAGTACTAAGCGTTGGCGTTAATTTCACAGAACGCAAGCAACCTGCGTTGAAATTGTTAATTGCATTTTACGTGCTGATTTACCATGTACTCGGCGGTGAAAGAAAATATCGTGAGACGTCAGGACTGACATCACACTCTAAAGCAGTGCAACGGACTGATTTATCCATAACCCTCTTGGTTTGCTTTGTCTTTCGTAAAGCAAGGAAATGGAATAATTTTCGTGCGTGTGCCTCTCCGTCTTCAAGGCAAAGTGAATATTCTGTTTTATGATTTCATCACGATGTTTCACCAGGTAGGATTGTAATTTGTAATCATGCAGTTACCGTTACAGCCTATTAAAGTCTACTACTGAACATATGCCTCCCCCAAAGATTGCCATTTATATTCACGTAGTCAAGCAGTTAATTATGAGAAGTAAAAAAAGAAATTCTTCATCATCAAAATTCTTTATGTAGAAGGTCATAAGTTCTTGCCTTAAAATTTCAACACGAACAAATCAAGTTCATGTCACAATGTTGATTAAAATTTTTAGCGCTAATATATTGTCCTCCAGACAGAATTTTGGTCACGGCGGACATTCTCAACGGAGACTAGTCATCTAAGAAGATTGGTATTCGGATCATAGTATTCTAGTGTGTGCGCAGGCCCAGGTGCACTCTCTATGCTCTCACTCTCGTAATCTGATGTGACAGCAACCCGACACGACTTGAGATAGATCAGCCGCAGGACCAATGTCTTTACGTACTTTCCCAGGTAAGAGGACGAAACATCTCCATTTTCCTTACTCCAAGCTTGGACAGGAAAATCCAATTACTATTATTGGTCAAACCCCGGATGCGGACCCGGGAGCCCATAATCACCGATCACGCTTACGACTATTAGAATAACGAGGCAGTCAAATAAAAATAACTAGAAGAAAGTGCTTAGATACGCTGCAATAAAAGCTGATAAATGTGATATCTTCCCTCTTAAAACCTTTTCAGTAATATAGTATATAATATAATAGTATAAACATAGGAGAGTTATAGTCAACCAAATCTAAGAAATACATTTTGACAGCTGTCAGACTTATTGCACCAAGCATGCCAACTAAAAAATGGGAACGTACAATATTCGATTCTTAAAAAAATCAGCGCGGCCTTTTAAAGGTTTAAAGTTTAAAAAAAAACATGTTTTATTCAAGATTCATATTCGTAGTTTAAGGAATTTTAAATATAAAAATTTATTTATACAAATAATACATCAAAAAATTAATATTTCGATTATTTAAATATTTTTACCGATTATTTGAGGGTTTTTGCCAATTATTCGCATAACAATGAATTTTAATCATCCAAACACCACGGTAAAGTACAAATCGACATATCATTGAAACGACGTCAAGTAAAAAAGTTGAAACTGGTTATTTTTTCAATATTTTGCTTTGTTTAAAAGATTTGAATTTAAACTAGTGATAAAAACTATACAAGTTGTAATGAAATATAGATAGCATAATTCTTCGGATTTACGTAAAAGGTTTTTACGTAAAAGATTTACGTAAAAGAGCGTGGTAGCTCAGATGGTTAACGCTCGCTGTAAATATAACAGAACGCGAGTAACCCGGGTTCGATTCCCGCCGGCACCAATGAAATTGTTAATTGCAATTTTAAGTGTTGATTTACCACGTGCTCGGCGGTGAAGGAAAATATCGTGAAGAAATCTGCATACCTGAGGAATGAGAAAAAATATTTCGAAGACATGTGAAGTTCGCTAACAAGCATTGGGGCAGCGCGGCGAACACTTCCTTGTACACACAAGGAGTGTGAAGTCACACACAGTGTGACACGTCAAAAGCTATTTCTTAGATTTGGTTGCCAGAAGTGTAGCCATGAGACTTATGTAGGTTATTACATTATTTTTCTCTTTTTCTTCATGTTGCTTAATCAGTCGCTTCATCTGGAATCAAAATCCAGAACTTTTGGGGGATCATGTGAATAAATCTTTTGTTCTTTAGAATAAGGGTGACAAACGAGCACACAGCCTACCTGATGTTAAGTGTATGCTGTGGCCCATAGACATCTACATCTATCCTCGATTGAGAATCAAAATGCAGATGCGTTGTCACCCCTGAGGGCTAAGATGGAATGCCTCGTTTCCAGTAAAAAAGGGATTTCGGTTTTCTACACTCAACATACAAAACACAACAGTATTAAGCTGTTTTTTTACGCTGGTATTCTGTGAGAGCCTGGTCCTTCCCCGGTCAAGCCGACCCATTCGTGGTACAACCATAATATAGCTGCAGCGTGGCACTACCAGGTATAAAAATCATGAAATATAAAATCTTGCGTATCTTGAACAAACACTGTATGAACGTATGAACCTCTTTAAGCCAAGTGGTAGTTAAGCCTTTTCTAGGCTAGGGGGTTTATCATTTCAGGCTCTATCGCCATTTTGCCTTTTACTGATATTTTATAAATTCTAACCGAATAGAACCATTACACAATTTTTTTTTATAAATTACTTTCTAATTTTTTTAAACATTCAATAAATCCCGCAGTAAACAAGTCCGTTATGGTGTACTAAATTTTTATTAATATTGCGTAAATGACTACACAATATTCATAAAAATTCATCGAGTTATATCCTCTATTGAAAATGCAAATTTTAATTTTCAAATTGAATACAACGATTCATTCAACACCGTCGCATCTATTATGAAGCAGCCACTTGCAAACAAATAAAGCAAACGAAAACAAACTGTTCATTGTGTAAACGGATTGTAATATAATTTATACTTGGAATTGTTGTTACATGGTGAAACTACGTCGTAATTAACTATACTCTGCTATACTCGGGCACATGTATTTGTTTCAGTGGCTTGGCAAGGGGTGGTTAAGGGCCTTTACTACCTCAAATGGCTTGGCAAGATGCTCCGTTATGCCGAAAATATAGCAGCATTAATTTTGAACTAAATATATGGTAAAGTTGAGAATCAATGTTAAGTACTATGTTAGACGTATACACGATTCCGTAAAAATTTCTCGATAGAAAAAAAATTCAGTCACTTCCAAACCGAACAATAAACCGCTGGTATTCACAAAATATTTTAAATTAGATCATGAAACTTTGCATACTAACTGAACTAAGTATAAAGCAGGGCTTATGTTTTTTTAATTACCATTGTTTTACTGTAAAAAGAAATTACCTAAACTATCGGCGTCCTGAATCTTGTTCCCTGCCGCCCAGTGTAACCATATGTGGCAAGTTGCTGCCATTTTGGCAGGATTGGCCATTTATTTTAGCCTTTGGCATGATCGGTTGACGTTATATAAAACCTGGCAGTATTTGGCAGTATCTATTGGGATATTAAAAATAGATTTCATTATGGCAACTCAAAATGCCTCAAAACCCTAGATACTTTGCCAGCATGTGGGGGATTTCACTGTACCTCTCGTATAGTGTTTGTAGCACATTCAATAAACAAGTTTAAAAGATTGTATGTAAAGTTGATAATCTTAATATGTATTGCAAATTTCGCAACGGGGCTATGCTAATCAATGTCCAACGCTGCACGAAAAAGAATATTCCCTCAAGTAAATTTAATTAAGACAAAAACGAGAAACAGATTTTTAAACAAAACATGTAGCATCTACTGAAAATTTCGGGAATCAAGGAAGTGACACAACATTACTATTTAAAAATGTATTTATTGCTTTTCGAAGTATTCTCCGCAAAATTTGACACATTTTTCCATACGATGGAACCAATCATTGAAGCAACCATTCCATTCGGAAGTTGGGGTCTCCAAAATGGCCGTTTTGTAGGCGTCAAAACAGCTTCTTCAGGTCATGAAAATCTCTGTCCACGCAATTTATTCTTTATTTTAGAGAAAGTATAGAAATCATTAGGGCTTAGGCCGGGGCTGTACGGCGGATGGTCTAATAATTCTATGTTTTCTTGCTCTAAAAACTCACATCTGTGTGCGGTGTCAGAACTCGCATTGTCGTGATGGAGGATGATGCGGCGGTTGAAGTTCTCTTTACGGAGTTCAGAAAAGACCTGTGGCAAACAAATGCTAGCATAACATTCTGCATTAACCGTTCTTTGTCCCTTGAGAGGAATAGTCGTAACATGGCCGGTTTTGGAGACAAACGTGGCCACCATTTTTTTTGCAACACTCCGTGAACGAACAATTTTTGTTGGCTTTAACTCATTTTCGAACACCCAAACTCGTGACTGATTTTTTGTTTCGGGTTCGTACGCATATATCCAGGATTCGTCACCTAATACGATGTTGTATACAGCATTTGAGGATCCTGCGTGGAATATTTCGAGAGTTCTGACGCACCAAATAACGCGAGCCGCTTTTTGCTTTTCACAGAGCGAATGCGGTATCCATCGGGAAAACAACTTTTTTACACCTAATTGTTCGTGAAAGTTTATTTGTATTTGACTCATGCCAATTTCTAAAGTTGCCTGAATTTCGCGGCATGTCACATGTCAATCTTCCTCAATCAGCTTACGCACAGCAGCAACGTTTTCTTGGGTGACTGCAGTATTTGGACGACCTTGACGGGGATCATCACTGAGCTTGACACGTCCACGTTTAAATTCAGCAAAGTAGCGATAAATTGTGGTTTTGGGCTTCATCACCAAATGTAGAATTCATCCGGTCAACACACTGTTTTTGTGTTAAACCACTTCGAAAGTCATAATAAATCATCGCTCTTGAATGTTCTCGAGTCAATTCCATTTTCTCAACGACTAAGCAAGTTTGACAAAACCTTGTGACAAGACCGAGAATCTTTTTTTAAATAAATAAATGATATTCGATTTTTAAAACCAAGGAGTTTTCAATTAAAAAGATTTTAATATGACAGGAACAGTGGGAATATTCCATTTTCGATACTTTTAGTGCAGCCTAGTACCTTGCTTAGTACAAGGCTTTAGTGAACATTGCATTCTAACCAACGAAAAATATGTTAAATGGAATGAATAAACACATTTATAAAGATGAAAAAAATTAAGAATATGATACTAACTGCAATGTTTAATTCTAATATAACAAAAATATTGCGTTTAAATATGTATTTTAACTCATCTTAGATTAATACTGTTGCGCGCCTAAGTTGACGTCATATACCCGGCACTAGCGCCATCTAGTGTCGGGGACCAGATTGAAAAGGACTGCCTAGAAAATGTCAATCTTGACTTTTGACCAACAGCACCATCTAGTATCGAACAGAAGATTTAAGCTTTCTAGAAGCCCCACACTCGAACTTTCTGCGTCTGGTCGGTTGGCGCCCGTATTTACTTGAATATTCTGGATGTTTCGGTGAAAAATGTGTATTTAAAGGCGCTGCAAGACGCGATCGAGGCAGTATTGAATTTGGCGAGACAAGCGAAGCTTCGGAGCGAAATAAAGTGAATCAGTGTGATTAATTATTAGGGTGTTAAGTTTAATTGGTGTTCGGTAATAAAAGTGTAAATGTTGGTAATTCAATCGGCAGTTTTTATTGTGACGAACCTCAAGCTCGTAACAATACAATGGTAAATAAAGTTGGCAGTATTTTGGCATTTTTCGCTACAGACTTTGGCAGGTTTTGGCAGGTTTCTAACCAAAGTAAGGCAGGATCTGTATTTTAAAGATGGTCACATTGCCGATAACCCTGCCGCTTTATTGTACACCACAAACAAATTTACAAAGCACGTAACAGAGTGCAGATTACATGTACAATTTGGCGGCGACAATTACAATTGGGTGGCGACACTACATAGCGATCTCTTCCAGGCAGGTCTTGTTTCGGCTTTCGAACGAGAAAGTTGTGTCGCTTACGATCAGAATTACACCTTACGCAACAGGACGACGTAAAATTAAAATGAGAAATAGCCATAATAAAAATAAGAAGCGACTGGGTTGGCGTAAAGAAACAGACATAAATATCATAAACCTACTGAAATAAGTATCAAACGACCTATCTACTTACAATATTAGTGATTACAAACATGTTGATACACATACGACGCGCCTAGGCGGCAAAGATCAACGCGCGGCATTTTGGACAGAAACCGGCTCCATTTTAAGTTAAAAACGGCGGCCTTAACTTTTTCTTCTCAAACACCTAAAAATAGCTCTCACTTCTTACTGAATACTTTTGATTGAAATGTAATAAACATAGCAGTGTTGAGATAAGGTATCATTAGCAGTACAGTAAGCATCAGTACGTGTACTGATGTGCTCCGATGTGAAGGATATAGGGATCAAATATAATTACTGGCTGTGTACTTCATGTTACTCCTTAGAGGTGACTCAAGGTGGACTGTCAGAGAATGCGTAATGGCAATATGTACGGCATTTGTATTCTTTTGTAATAGGGAATGAAAAGAATAAATAAATAAATACATCTGTAGCCTTCTTCGTTTGAAGTTAGCTGGTGTCCATCGACTACAGTGCCCACTCTTACCAGAAGGTAGACTGTAAAATCGTTTGTCACTTCATTTAAAAAAAAATCACAATTACTATCAAAACTGTTATAGTCCATTGTTATCATTAAAAAGGTTCAATTACTGCTAATAAATATAGTAGATCGGAATAATGAATATTTTTCGATATACACTTTCGGCCATTCATATAAAGGCATTTTAGAAATCGCCCTTTGGCCAGTTCACTGGTAGACATGAACCACTACTGTTGTTTATATTAAGTTAAATTACAGCCTATATACGTCCCACTGCTGGGCACAGGCCTCCCCTCATTTCTGAGAGGGTTTTAGGGCAAGGAAATGTCCACCGCGCTGCCCCAATGCGTGTTGATGAACTGCACGTCTTCAAAATATTTTTTCTTATTCATCAAACATGCAGGTTTCCTCACGATGTTTTCCTTCACCGCCGAGCACGTGGTAAATCAGCCACTTAAAATTGCAATTAACAATTTCATTGGTGCCGGCGAAGATCGAACCCGGGTTACTCGCGTTATGTTATATTTACAGCGAGCGTTAACCATCTGAGCTACCACGGCTCTTTATCATCATATTTTCGCTAAGTTATAAATTTTTTTCAGACGCAATCTAATTGGCGAAGCCAGATGTTTCGCAAATTTGTAACGTCTCCAAGTTGGTATTTCTGACTTTTACCATAGTCACCTCTTACGAGATCTACTGGAAAAAAGGTAATGCATTTTCTTATACCGCCATCACATGACAAAATAAACACTTCAATGTACCTCTACCATATAATTACAGTTTACGAAAAGTCTACTGTGATTCCAAGCAGTTTTTTTTTTAAATATTTTGAGTTGTAATCAGGAAGATGCTGCTAATACGAGTATACATAATTTGACCTGCTCAAAGTTAAGAAAACTTAATAAACTAAGTTTGCATAAAAATGGTTATTATAATATTAAGGAATTTATGGATGATAATAACACATACGAAAGATATTCGCTACCAAGCTATTTATAATTTGTTTTGTGTCGTTAATTGTGAAACAAAAATGATTGTAAGCTGATTTTTTAAAAGTTAGGTTTCTTGTTAGTTTTTTTCCAGTACAGAGGTTTTCTTCCGAACCAGTGGTAAATTGAACAAAAGAGTGACTTTCAATAAGTATTATTTATAATCTTTATTGGATAAAAAAGTTTCTGTTTCAACGACACACGCGAGACGATATAGGGTAGTGGGTATTTTTACATCGCCACTACACGGATAGTGAAATGTACATATTAAAAAACACAAAAGTGCTATGGCTACGAGATGTAGAGATTTACTAAGGGTTGTAATGATAACTATGGGTATTACTTTGCGGTAAACAGGAAAATTCGGCGCCTAAGGAACGCCCCCTGAGCCATACGTGCGTGGACTACGAAGGAAAATTCGAGAATTGAAAATCTTACTCTATTTTTTTCTCTATATAGAATAAGGATGGCATAAGAACACACATTCATCTTATGTACGATAATGATGATAAGTAGATGCCGTGGCCCATGGTCATCTACATCTATCCTCGATTAAGAATCTTATAAGATCAAATATTACAAATTTAATATTTCATTTGTGCTCTTTTCTTTTCAACTCGTATTACGTACACGTACTTATTGTTTATAGTATAATATTTTATACCATACTCTTTTATTTGTAATATTTTTGTAAATACATTTGTTTAAACATCTTAATAAATGAAGTAAACAAAAATAAAAAATATAATTGTAGAGGCCCATTTTCGATAATTTTTTTGATGATCCTAATAAACAATACTGATCTTCGGTGAAAGAATCATCCTCTTAGTAAGTAGTAGTAAACAGCCTTCTTTTTTGTTACATTTAGGGTTAGGGTTGATATATCTATAGGAAAAATGCAGTATGAAATAAATAATTTAAAATGTTTATGAAATATCTCGTTTTGATATTACAGGTGACACCTCTATGATAACTTTGTACGTCGACAAAGAATACCCGCCGAGTGTTAACAGATGCTCGTGCAATTGTTTTGCCACAAACAAGTAAGCTTCCCCTTTTAATACTTTTAGGAAAGGTTGAGGATAGTAAAAATAACATTATTTTATTCGTAAATAAGATCGCGGATTCGTAATACACATAAAATACACGAAAGGCATTGATTGCGATATTCTTTCGTTTTCGGAACTTGGCTGATACGCTGTTCTCCGCCTAGATAGGATAAAATCATGACCAGTGAGTTTAAATTTTGTCTCCTGCACAATGCACAGCTTTAAGCGTGGTAAATGCATGCTACAGCTGTATTACTGCTGCGTCACGAATGGGTCGGCTGGACTCGACTAGCTTAACATAGCAGCATAATGCTGCTGTGTTTCGTATGGTGATTATTGAGAGCCAAAGACTCTTTTCACTGGTAACGAGGCACTCCGTCTTAGTCCTCAGGGGTAACAACGCATCTAGGTTTGGATTTTGAATCGAGGATAGGTGTAGATGTGTATGGGGCGGGTCACAGCATCCACTTACCATCAAGTGAGCTGTGTGATCGTTTCACCTTTAATCCATATTTTTTTTGGAAATCTGAGGCATTCCAGTTTCGTTCCCAGGGGTATCTGCTGTCTCCTTTAATGTTGGTTGCTCCTGCTGTTTAATGTTGGTTGGTTAAGTGTCTGCATACAGAGGGTCCAGTTTGAAGGGTATAAAAAGCCGGTATAGTTGTAGGCTGTGAAGCATTCCATATTAATTCTGAGTAGTAACAACTCTTCAGTGGTCTTCTTAGGTTCCTAGTTTACAAGTGTACATGGGCGGCTGTGGGCACTTACTATAATTTGGAATAAGTAAGAATGAGTTCGTTTGTCAGTTGTGTGCGTGTTTTCTATGTTCAGCTGTAAACTTTTGATGGGCTGCAGTGATGATAATAATGATGATGATTAACTATAGAGCCGTAAAATTACACGATGAATTTACCAGGAAAACATAAGAACCAAACAACTGATGTCGTAACAATGATCAGCTTACGATTAAAAGCCTTCAATAGCCGCTCGTGCTCGAATTCTACTCGTCAGTCTTGTTACGTAAAATTTATGTAATCTCCAAAATTATATAAGGGTCAGTTCAGATTAGACGGAGAAGAGCTTAAAAGCTTCCTCGCAGATGGTAATAATATTTACTGTTTTTCAGCCAGACCATTTATCTGACATACTATTTAAAACTCAATTTTCTAAAATATTCTAGTACGAACAAACTTAGTCCATCTTATGATAACATACACCCGGGTTTGGAGGCCAAATTGGCCTCTAAAAACTTGCTCAGTTAAGCGGAGTAGTATTCCATGCCTACACATTGGGTGCGTTCGGCAGAAAAAAGCGCTAGCAAGCGCTTGTAAGCAAAATGGCGATCGTAAGCGGTAAGCGCTGTCAAATCGTAAGTAGCTATTTTCCTCCAGGACACGATGTTAGTTTTAACCGGGGGAATCTAACCTAATTTAAATATATGTTTGTAAAGTATTCATATTAAAAACTTACCAATCATGAGTTTTTGATAGCATGTATATGTTTATTCATGTCATTATATTACTTAAAACTAATATTGCACAAAACAACTTATAAACTCTACTTCAAAACAAACAAATTAAATAAGCAAAATGGCGGATTGTGTCAGCGCTACTGAAGTAGCAATTGTGTCCTGGCCGAAAACTATTTTAGCGCTTATAAGCGCTTGCTAGCGCTTTTTTCTGCCAAACGCACCCATTGCTTTCATATTTGATGTTCTCATCTGTGGCTCTCTCAGTGTCAGCTCCTTGCACCTGACCGCATCCAGTGAAGAACGGCAACTTCTTTGTAAAATCGGCTACCACTAGCGAGTTTTCTTTACTGATACAAATAAAAAAACTTACGGCAATGTACCTTCAATTCTCCTGGTCTGTTAAGGATATTAATAGTCGGCGGTCATTAACAATCAGGTGAACCGCATGCCCGCCTGCCCCTTCTCTATAGAGAACATTTATAAAAAAGGGACCACTGTAGCCCATGAACACAAGCAACCAATTTCATATAAAGAAAGCTGCGCTAAGCTGCGTTGTTACTTCTCAAAACTAATTTTTTACCCTTCAGACCTGGCAGATACATGTAAGAGGGTTTTAATTAATTAGAGGGATTCCTTGGCTCAAATGGAGTGTTACCATCTAGAAATTTGAGTAGATCTCCGCCTTATACCTGACCACATAACACAAATTAAGCACTTAAAAATTCACCCTTTTTGATTTGAAAACACTTGAACAACGAAAGACATTTTTAAAGTATTAGAATGACTAACCGTGCCGTGGAGCCGTGGTAGCTCAGATGGTTAGCGCTCGCTGTAAATTTCACAGTACGCGAGCAAACCGGTTTCGATTCCCGCCGGCAGCAATGAAATTGTTAATTGCAATTTTAAGTCCAGATTTACCACGTGCTCGGCAGTGAAGGAAAACATCGTGAGGAAACCTGTATGTCTGAGACATAAGAAAAAAAATATTTCGAAGACATGTGAATGATGTGAAATTGCCAACCAATTGGAGCAGCGCGGCGGACAATTCCTTGCCCTAAAACCCTCTCAGAAATAAACGGAGGCCTGTGCCCAGCAGTGGGACGTATATAGGCTGTAACTTTAACTTTTAGAATAACTACATTCACCCATAAAAATGTCCTGATACAGGACCCGAAATTAAAACATTTTACTCTAATCGCCTAGATAAGTTAGCTACTGAGCTGTACTCTCTAACCCTTCAAACCAGAACCAAAGGGACTCCTACTGAAAACTTCATGACAGAAAAACATAACAACTGATTTTGGCCCAACCCGAGATTCGAACACCTGCCCTGTCTTGATCAGCAGTCCCACTTGTGAGCGTTAATGTGTATGTTTTATACATGTAATAAAAACATACACCATATATTATTGGAATTATTGAATAAAGCAATGAATTTTTCATATATGGTTTATTCTATATAACTTTGTAGATGTCTATAGACCACAATATCAACTAACCATTAGATGGACAGTGTACTGATTTGTCACCCTTATTCTATAAAAAAGTAAGAATAAGATTTTCAATTCTCGAATAATTTTCGTTCGCACTCCATTTTTACATAAAAATATTCTACGCACGTTTGTCTCAGGGTCGTTCCTTTGGCGCCATTTTTTCCTGTTTACTGCGAAGTAATAACCGTGCTTAACATTCTAACCCTTGATAAATCTCTACTTCTAGAACGCACAGCATTTTTGTGTTTTTTTACTATTTATATTTACACTATTTTATTATATTTATTTTGCCGTGTGATGGCCGTGAAATAATGCAGTACTCCATTTAATCTCGTTGATGCGGCACACGAAAATTTCTGCGCGCCTGGCCGCTTATAAATGTTTAAATTACGAATTTAAATTTTTTCAAACTTAAAAACTTTTTGGCGGGAAGTCGCGTGTCAATTGTTTTTATCACAAGTGAAGTTCGTCATTTGTAGCAAAAATATTTTAGGGTGATGATTTTTTATGGTTTCAAAAGTACACTCTTTCCGCAAGATTGCACAGCACGTATGAGGTGATAATTGGAAATTCCAGAAATACCAGCAACGGGAAGTAAAGTCAAAGACGACACGTCTGGTATTAACATTACCAATACGCAAAGAAAAAACATTATCCAGTGTGGCGATCATGTCATTACACCAGGAGAGAGACACATGTCCAACAGTGGAATAATTTCACGAGTTGGCAAAAGGGCGATTTCTGGAGACCGTTTGAATGAATTACCCTTGTAGTAGTTGTGTAAACATCCACTACACCTTATCATCCCTATTGTATGGTAAAAGGAGACAGAGGGAAATAACCGGAAGATGGACAACAGCGTCTTCCTAATGATAACTGAAAAACCCCTCAAGCGTCATAAAAATCCCGTGCAGTTGCATACGCCCGGCAAATCCCGAGCGCTCGCAAGCGACCGCACCCACCTATAGCACTTAAAACCATTAAAACTTATGTTTAGAGACTACTTACTGCTCTTTGGCATGGTTGCCACGCTTAGCAGGCGTGTTAGCAACCGCAGTATTTAACCTCTCAACCCCAAAGCGACTTCATGAGACCGCTAGGGATTTGACGGAATATGGCCGCGGTCTCATCAGACCGCTTGGGGGTTGACAGGTTAAATACTGCGGTTGCTAACATGCCTGTTAAGCGTGGCAACCATGCCAAAGAGCAGTAAGTAGTCTCTAAGCGTGGCAACTATGCCAAAGAAAATACGAGGCAATCTGTGGCGAAGGTTTTCATTCAGCAAATGATTAAAAGGATGTTATGGTACGATTTGGTCCGGAAGGGTATTTCGACGAATACTCATTATTACAATGATTTATATATCTAGCAGCAATTGAACCTTCTGTCACACTAGGATAGTTTTGACTGAAATTATAATCTTTTTTTTTTCATAAAATTGAAATTACAAACGAATTTACAGTCCGAACTCAAAAGGTCGCAATATTAAACTTTATTTTTAAAGTAAAAGGCGACTCCAAATAATTAAAAACAATTAAATAATTTCAAATCCGAATTTGAGTTATTTAATTCTTCTATTCGGTACTATGCCTTAACACGGACTTCGGAATGTAAAATAATTTAATTAATTATATCTCTTTGAAGTTGCCTTTCCATTTTTATATACTGTTTACCTAATGGTTATCATGTGAGGGCTCACCCTGACAGGGTGCTTCAGAGAGCGTTGACCACATAGCACATGGTCTAATTAAGTTGATTGAATTCTGGCAATGTTCCAGGCATTTATGTTTTGGCTGCGGTAGAAATAGTTATTATTTCACGCAGTATATTTTGGTGATTTCGTAAGTATTCCAGCTTTAGTAATACATATTTTATTATGATAAAATCTTGTATGGCGTTCAGCTGCTGAAAGTCTTCAAGAAATTGGACCAGGGAAGTACCAGTGCTTGTTTATAATTTTTCCGATTATAATATATTTATTTTGCAATACCAGTCAATTGTAGAGAAGGTTCAGAATAAGTAATATATAAGTTAAAAAATCTTAACATTCCCCTTTTATAAATACCTGCCAACAATTAAAAGTTTTTCAATATATATATATCAAATTAGGGATAATTTCAAATAAAAGTAGATACCTTATTTACTCGAATTTTCCAACGGTTTATCATTATAACGGTATATCATTATATATATATATTTTTTACTTATGTTTAAAATTTGGCTACTCTTTGAAAAATAACCCTACATAATTGTAATAACGAATAATTCTCATCAGTCAAACGGAATCGCATTATTTTGGTTTTGTATTTGGTTTTATTTCATACTTATTTTGTACTTTCTTTGTTTTTCGTGATTCGTCTTTGATGATTGTAATGAATATTCTACAGAATTTCATACTACGCAAAACTTTCACAATATATAATATCTATGACGAGCATATCCTTCTAAACTTTGTAATCATAAACAATCGAAGTTCAATAATTTGCAAGGGAAGTCCGGAAGGTAGTGGGTGTAAATTTAGTTATTCTCTTGTAACATTAACTTTGCAATGTTTGGGAATTAATTATCCTTTAATAATAAATTCATTACAAGTTTGAATTTGATATGATGCCGTAACATAGTTAAGGGACAAACCAATGATGAGAGAGAGAATTTAAGCGACAGTAGCCTAATGGCAGGGCGCGAACCGCGAACTCATCAAGGTCGTGGGTTCGAATCCGCCATTCGACTACTGGCGTGAACCACTCGTAACACAAGCAATTTAAACTTACCACGAGTGGTTAAGGGGAATATTAGTAATGTTTATAGCATTGTTAATATTCTTTAAAAAAATGAAGGCAAATAATCTTTCGCACACACGATGCCACTAGTTGACGACACTGAGGTGAAGTTTTTTGTTATACAAAGTCATTTAATAGAAAAATTAGTTTTAAATAATAGCTTATCAGTTTTTAGAATATTATATTAATACACAAAACAAAACCTCAGTAGTACTCTCTTTAATTTTTTGCACATTTGTTACTCTTTTTTTAATTTATCTACTTTTATGAATATTTGTGATTTGATTTATAAGTTTTTAAGTTAATTTATAAAAGATTTAACTATTACTTATGTCCTCCAGACCGAATTTCGTCTACAGCGGCCAGCCTCAACGGTAACTAGCCATCGGCACAGGACAGGATTATAGTATCCAAGTGTACGCGCAAGCACAGGTGCGCTATTCCCTCACTCTCATAATCCGATGGGTCGATAATTCGACACGACCGGAGAAAGATCAGGCGCAGGACCAACGGCTTTACTTGCTTTCCGAGTCAAGAGGGGTTCCTGACTTTGGGCAGCTACTGAGAATTTCTCGACGGAAAAACTCAATAATTGTTTTTTTGGCCCGACCCGGGACTCGAACCCAGGACCTCATCATCAGCGGTCGCACTACTACAACCACCAGACCAACGGGGTAGTCAAAAAGAAGATATAACTAATAGCGCAAAAAGACACATTAACCTTAACAATTTTCGAACAAAGTAACTTCCCCGCTATGAAATCTGTTAAATATTACACCTCATTTTAAATGCCGGCGCCCTGATGGCAAAAAAGTCGTAGAAAGAGTAATTGAGAGAGGACGAGAGGTGCTCTTAAAACAAGGTAAGACACATCATTTTTAATTAATTAACTTTAAATATAATGGATTTCCGCAAAGTAAAGTATGAGGTGACATATTAATCAAGTAATGTAATTGTTGAGCTTGACAGGAACTTGGTCGTCGGCAGGCCACCGCTTCTGTATTATATCGATTTTAATACGTAAAAGTGAGAATTTAAAAAAAAAGATTTTACATTCTGTAAGTCGTAATAATTTTGACAAGAACAAAGAGGTTTTAAGTATATTATTTTCTTGTAGTTTTTATTCTTTATTGTGTTCTAAAAAACATTGTCATTTTATTCAATAACACAATTTTTAAATTTTGGCAAGAACAAAGAGGTTTTAAGTATATTATTTTCTTGTAGTTTTTATTCTTTATTGTGTTCTAAAAAACATTTTTTTTTGGAGTTTATGGCCTGGTATCTAGACCTTTAGGCCAATTCTAAAAAACATTGTCATTTTATTCAATAACACAATTTTTAAATTTTGACAAGAACAAAGAGGTTTTAAGTATATAATTTTCTTGTAGTTTTTATTCTTTATTGTGTTCTAAAAAACATTTTATTCAATAACACCGTTTTTACTAATAATACATTATTTTCATTTTTATGCAGTATTTGTTACGCATCTCAAACAACAAATTGTAAGAAAAAACAATACTTTGGAGTCCTAACAGTATCTAAGGGACATCACCTACAGATCATATCGTAAAGGATTCATATATAAAATATATAAAACACAAAAAATGTTTCTACCTATGTCCATTATAAACTTTGAAACAATCCAACAGATTTTGATAAGTACATGAGATATGTTGTTAAGATCAAGAAATCACCCATGCGAAGCCAGGGCTGATCACTAGTCTATACATATAATAAATCTGTAGAAAGGTCGTGTCTGTAATTCTAATATTTTCAAGAAAAAACAAGTCCAGGGCACTAAAAAAGGGTACTGAAGCCATATTAGTGGTTTTCAGAATTTTTGTCTGTCTTTCTGTCTGTCTGTCCGTCTGTCTGTCTGTCTGTCTGTGTATTAAAGATTCACGCAAAAACTACTGAACAGACTTCCATGAAATTTTGTGTGTAGGTAGTTAGGGACCCGGGGCTACTTATAGGCTACTTTTCTCCGTTTACAGAACTTCAGAAAAGGAGGGTTAAGTATTTTCCTTCCTTTAGATGTTAATTTCTATTTTATACGATTGATGTGTTCTATTAAAATAAATAAAATATTTATAAATAAATCCCAACATTAGTTTTAACCGTTGTGTAATAAATTGAACTACGCCGACAAACTACAATATTATTGTTGCATTCACTTTTTCAAAAAAGTGCCATGTAACGTAAAATACAAAAAGTAATGACATTTTGCCTCCAATAACAAATTAAATAATATATCTATAGTTATTTTTATTCGAAAATTCTAATGTACATTTTTTAGTTTTTGTTATTTTATTTTAGTAGATAGTTAATAAATTTTATAATAACAAATTACTTCTAAAAAGATAATAGTAACATCTATCGAAAATCATGAATTTAACGATGTTTCAAGTTAAATTTTTAATCAGTAAAAAGTTAAGTCACGAAAATATCGTTTTATCCGTGTTTTCAGACAATAAAAAAACAGCTACAATATCATTAGCATACGAAGGTAAATTTTGCCAGTACTTTACAGGTAGTAATAGCTCAAATGGGATAACAGGCGCTCAGTCAGTCAGGATTTCTTCGGTATGACTTTTATTTCCTTTTTTTTTTCAAGTTCCCTTTCCCTTTTTATTTCAAGCCCTTTTTTAGTATTTTTAACAACACAAATAATTAAGGGGATATAGAAAGTCAGCTCAAATTCTAATTTCGCCCTCACTTCTCCGCGCGTCGCTATGTACCGACATGTTTGTAATCACTAATACTGTAAGTGGATGGGTCGTTAGACACTTATTTCATTAGGTTTATCATTTTTATGCCTGTTTCTTTACGCCAACCCAGTCCTTCGTATTTTTATTACGGTTATTTCCCATTTTATTTTACGTCGTCCTGTTGCATAATGTGTGTTCTGGTTGTAAGCGACACAGCTTCCCCCTTTGAAAGCCGAAGCAAGACTGATAGAGATTACTGATCGGGCGGCAGGAAATAAACTTCATGACGCCGATAGTTACGGTAATTTTTTTTACAGTGAAAAAAAAAATGGTTTAAAAAAAACATAAGCCCTGCTTTATAGTTAGTTCAGTTAGTATGCAAAATTTATGATCTAATTTAAAGTATTTTATGTATACCAGCGGTTTATATTTGAGTTTGGAGGTAACTTTGGATATTTTTTCTATCGAGAAAATTTTACGGAATCGTGTTTTCGTCTAACATAGTACTTAACATTAATCCTCAACTTTACTATACATTTATTTCAAAATTAATGCTGCAATATTTTCGGCATAACGGATGATCTTGCTAAGCCATTTGAGGAAGTATTTTTATTATTTTCCCTTAAATTAAACTAATTGCTCTCATGATTTTTATTTAAATAATCAGTTCAGTTTTTTTTTACTATGTCGGTAAAATCAAAAAATATTATTCATATTTCATCAGTATGTAATTTGTATCTAAATATAATTTCCAAAAAAAACACGATTTCCAAAAAAAATACAGGTACTTTGCATAAAACACATTTTACAGAGTCTTCAGTAAAATATCTATAATGTAGACAGGTTACATGTGTTTAGTCTGCTCTCAGATGTGCAAATATTTAAAACAAAAACTATCTATAAGTGGAGCACATAAATCGTTAAACTAATTTTTCCAATCTAAATATTCTTTTATTTAAACAAGCCGACGCGAGCGAAGCCGTGTGTAAAAAGCTAGTATAAAATAAAAATGGCTACACTAGCATCAGTAGCTTACTGTGTCAACAATCAGAGTAAATGCATTACAAAAATGTATAGAAATAAATGAACGTCCATAAAATACCTCAGTTTTGCGATCAATTATAGTGAACCAGATTATATTAAAGAACGGTTGTAGCACGAATGGGTCGGCTCAACCGGGAAAAGACCACGCTCTCATAGAATACCTACGAGCGTAAAATAGCAGCTTAATACCGCTGTGTTTCGTTTGGTGAGTGTAGAGATGATGAGGAAAGGAGGCATTCCATCTTCGTTCTCAAGGGTGACAACGCATGGCGTTTTGATTCTTAATTGAGGATAAATATAGATGTCTATGGGTCACAGCATCCACTTACCAGCAGGTGGACTGTGTGCTCGTTTGTCACCCTCATTCTATTTAAAAAAAACAATTATAGTGAAACAGAGCAAATATTTTGATATTAGAGGCAGAATAAATTTTCTTGAAAGGAATTATTTTTATGCTTTATTACATTCTTTCATACTTTAATATTCAAAGCAAATGTACGGTATTGTTTAATTACTTCAATAATGTCCACGTTTTCGACGCAACTAATCATTCAGCTCACGGGCTACCCAGCGAGCGAGCATCCGCCAGAAAACTTAATTACTTAAATTAAATAAGTACTTAAATTAAATAGGTAATTACTACAACGGGCTCAACGAACACCGTGCCTTCATCATTAAACTATTAAAAGAACGTAAAATACGACTAAAGAAATAACAATTAAACTTTTTAATAAAAATTAAAAAAAGCTCCGACGCGTGACTGGAGTTTACTTCTGAAAATTGATTATCTTAAACTATATACAGTAGGTAAAGCAAGTAAATGAACCCATGTATTTTTTATATTAATATATAACACAAATTATATTACATAATACTTGGGATGCGCGAGTATCTTGCGCAGAGAAAAACCATAACTTCACTTTTTGTTATTGCTTGATTTTACTACCTATTTTGCATACCGTGCGCTATATATGAAACGATACATAATGAGTAAACTCCTAAGCTCCAAAAATTAACTTCGACAGCCCACCACTGCGGCTTTGCATATACATAGTTGCGACACTGAGAGCCGCAAATTCGAATCCCGCACGGCACAGGTAGATATTTGTATGGCCTACAAATAATTGTTCCGATTCTGGATGTTTGTCCTTGTGCAATTTACATATGCAAACTGCCTCCACGGTTCAGAAGAAAATTCTAGAGTGCAGGTAACGTTTTTTAATGCTTTATTGATGAAAAAAACTTCAAAGTGCTAAAAACATATAAAATTCTTTAAAATTTTTTCGCGCACATTGTATGAGACCACCCCTCAAGGATAACTTATTTCGTAAAAAATATTCATTAAAATTGGTTCCCAAGTGACGTGAATGAATTGATTGCATATAAAGAAGTCAACAAAAAATATGTTCTTCCCAAGCATGTGAGGTGTGTATAAATATATTTTTTATTCTTTTTCTCTTTAGAAGTAATGAAATGGCGGCCGTTAAAGAAGTGAGTTTAAAGACATTTTTTACTACGGAGTCTATCTTAAAAACTAAACTAGTTAGGAGTTTTAAGTTTCTTTACATTTAGTACCAATTTTTTTTAATAGGAAAAAGGTAACAAGCGGGCACACAGTCCACCTGATGGTAAGTGGTTGCTGTGGCCCATTCGACATCTACATCTATCCTCGTTTGCGAATCAAAATGAAGATGTGTTGTCAGCCTTGAGGACTAAGATGGAATGCCTCCTTTCCAGTAAAAAGGGTCTCCGATACCAAAATATAATATATTGAAGCCATAAATACTGAAAACGTCGAGTTATTATTAAGTTTGTGAGCGGTAACTAAAACAAAGTAAAAATATTCGAGATATTTAATTACGTGGTATAGAGGCATGAATGGGTCGGCTCGCCCGGGGAAGGGCCACACTTATTCATCTCACCCTTATTCTATAAAAAAAAACTTTTACAGGTCAGAAAAAAAGCATTACCTGGTAAAACATCTAATTTAAAAAAATAGTCATAACGTGCACGGAACCATAATAAAGCGTGGCACAATTCGCACTTGACTTAACGTTGACTTCATAGTTTCCAATTGTTAACGATTGCAGAAAATGAACTTGGCCAACACAGTGGAGTACTACAATAGGCTAAGAGGCGACTGATGAAAATTAAACATGAGAACTAGTAACCTCTAAAAAATAAACAACTGCTGTTGGTAACCCGCCTGCCAAATGTGCCAACTGCAACAAATATCCCCCTATGAGCCATTTTCGGGGGGATCGAGGTTCAGCTGTGGTAATGTATGAATGGAAACATCTTTCAGTATTTTTTTAATTCACTGGTCCAGAAACTACTCTCACGACATTTGCTGCTTTCTGCTTTTGTTTTCTTATATTCTAAATGATTTACCGAAATGTGCAACAAACTGGATAGATGTCGAAGGTCAATTCATAATACTGTGTTAGTCCTTACCTTGATGTATAATAGTGAAAGTTGGGTGTGGCAGAAGAAGCATGAGAGTAAAATTAATGCTGTAGAAATGCGGTCATTAAAAACTATATAAGTATATACTCTGCTGCTCTGGCTGACTTTGAATGACAGGGTGAGAAATTGTGTGATAAGAGAAAAGTGTGGTTTGCCAGGAAATGTTGTGACCAGGATTAAGAAAGAAAGAGTGACAAAGCAAACTGATGCTGCGGAAGTGAGTGGCAGAGTGGTCACCGGATGGCCTAAACGAATGTTTATCGACCAAATTGGAAATATATTGAAGAAATTTTTTTTCTAAAATAAATGATGCCTAAGTTACACCTTATATTATCAACTATCATTCATTCATCAGTGAAATTCCCGTCAATATCGGTCCCGCGGTTTCGGAGATTAGCCAGAACAAACAGACAAAAATATTAAAAAAAATATTTTCTTATAAGTATTGTTTATACTTTCATATGCATTTAGTAAAAAGCTATTATTTTAACAATACCAACAGACACTTCAATTTAATTTATTTGTATAGATGGGCCAAATTAAGAGTACCTTTAACCAACGATCAGATGGATGTAGCTTATGGATGTAAAAGAAGCGAGAGAGGTGTGAGTTTATTTATGTATTCGAGAGGACTAAGGAGAATTACAAGTTAAAAGTAACAACTATTCCCCTATTTTCTCAGCTAAAATCTCGTTTAAATAGGATCCTTAAGTATTTATAACCTTAAACCTATGTAGTAAAAATGAATCCTTTAAATCGGTTCATTTTATTTATTTATTAAGATTTTTGACTTGGGTGCTTGTCCTGTAAGCCTATATACACTTTATTCGTGGTCTTCGTTTTTATTGATTTTTTGTTTAAAACTTCTTCAAAATATGTCGATGCGAAGTTTTTTTTTTGAGATTTTGAGACAGTCGATGACGACAATATCTCAAAGCGCTTAAGCAGAGACATTATCTTCAGGATCATATTACCATTGGAGCATTTGTTTCATCGTTCTCACTATTAGTTTACATGCGTAATATTTAATACACAAATTCGCACCACTTTTATGTATCAAAATCCACTTCAAACTATTATATAAACAATAAAACAAGAGCAGCAATCCGCTGCCGGTCAAGTTCCCTCCAAAACTTATCAAATCAGTTCAGCCGTTTCCGGGAAACATAATAAAAAAACACACGCGTCGAATACGTAATCTATTTGATTTTTGGACTCGGTTAAAAATCATTGCCATAATGTCACAAATCTACGCGAGCAAAACCGCGGGGAATAGTTAGTGCTTAATAAAAATGAAACCAGGTGTGCTTGTTCCGACTACTGGGTCTATATTGGTTTTATGGTAATTTCTGTTGACTTGAATCGAAATGAGCTCTTCTAATCGAAATAAGTAAAAGCCAACTTCAGAAAATTAAAAAGACTGAAAAAAATCTTCTCATAATAACTTCAGAAAACGGGTGCTATTAAGACGATATAGAATCAGGCGTTACTTTGCGGAAATTCATTAAAAAATTAATTCGCTTATACCTGCGTAATAAAATAAAATGATGTGTCCTACGTAGTCTGAAAAACATCTCTCGCCCTCAATCAATTGCTTGCACTATCCGCTGTCAGCAGTCAGCCACCGCAGAGTCTACTTCACCTGAAGATGCCTCGTGTAGAGACGAAACGCGAGGCGGTGTGTCTTTCCTGGTGTGGTGGTGTTTGGAGTGGTGGTGCTGATATTAGTGGAAACGGGGATAAAGCATGCAATTGACGGAGGACGAGAGGTGCTCTTTAGACTAAGTAGGAAACGTCATTTAAATTTATTACGCGGATTTACACATTATTATTTTTAAGAGTTTTAATACAATGTAAAGAAGCCTACATAGAAGTAGTTATGTGAAGTGTTGACTATTTACTAAACGTTAATAATTATAATTACTTAAATTACTCAATTACCAATATAGTAAGCCTTTTGGATACAATTCTGGAGAGTTATGGGCTTATCTTGTTCAGTTGCAGTTTATGGTGGACGCTTATGTTCAGTAGAACATTGGTGAATAAACTGGTTCAGTTATAATACTTAAAATTTGCCATTTTAAGTATTATAACTGAACCAGTTATAATACTAAAATTAATAAGCAGATATTATGCGAGCATCCAATGCACTTACGGAGCACTAAACTCAAAGTTGTTGAAGAGTATGTTGACCTAGGAAAAATAGTCGGAGTAGGTAAGTCCAAATTCGACCGAAAGGTTAATCAACGGATTCAATTCGGCTAGGCAGCGTTCAGGAAATAACGATATATCTTCTCGTCAGGTATACCTCAAAACTTGAAAATGAGATTATAAAACCAGTGCGTGTTGCCAGTGATGACTGATGGATCTGAGACGTGGTCTTTCACTGCTGGACAAATGAGGACGCTCAAGGTCACTCAGCAAGCTATGGAGAGGGCTATGCTTGGGGTTTCTCTGCGTGATAAACTTAGGCATAAGGATATCCGTGGTAGAACCAAGAGTCACCGACATAACCCAACGGATTAGTAGGCTGAAGTGGCAATAGGCCGGCCATATAGCTCGAAGAACCAACAACCGATGTGAACAAACGTTCTCGAGTGGCAGCTTCGTACCGGTAAGCAAAGTGTAGGGTGACCACCACTAGATGGAGTGACGACCTGGTAAGACATACAGGAAGTCGATGGATGCAGGTGGATCAGGACCGTGCTTTGTGGCATTCGTTCAGCAGTGGACTTGTGAAGGACTGTAATGATGATGAATGATGATGATCCAATGCATGTTACCCATGTTTTTAAAGATTTTATAATTTAATTAAACAAGATCCGCGTAATAAAATAATATGATCTTTGATCACAGTAGTGAAAGATGAACCATGTGTAAAGATTACCTACCGATCCCTCAATTGCGTGTACTGTCCGCGTCACCACTAATCCCAACACAACTACTTCCAACATTACTCGTATTACGCTAAAAATACACGTCGCCGTCCATATTAGGACACGTATTTCACATCTTTATGAGGCATCATCGTGCGAAATAGACGAACAGGAAATTAGCGGTCAGCCACCTGAGTCTTTAATATAATGGGTTTCACAAATTAACTCTGATTCTATTAATTAACGACATTGTTGATGTTAATTTATTATAATTATTTAATAATAGTAACAGGAATAATAAGTTATCGACGGTTTTTTGTTTTATTATGATTATAATAAAAATATCGTTTAATTCTACTTTCGTATGGTAGTGTAGAGAACCGTCTCTTTACTGAAACGAACATTCTATCAGTTCTCAGCGGTGGCAACGTCTACATTTATCTTATCGAAATGTAGATGTCTACGGGTCATAGCATCCACTTACCATCAGGTGAACTGTGTGCTCGTTTGTCGCCCTTATTCTATAAAAAAGTAACATGCAAAATTATACTACACCATAGACTAGAATATTATACTACCATAGAAAATTATACTACACAATTTCCAAAATTATGCAAACACTACAATTAATCGTAGGTCTTGTGGAGATGTAGACTCAAGCTAAGGTTAAACTATCCCTAAGGGCATATGCATATGCGACTGACAACGTAATTAATCATGACTAGAATTATAGATTCCAGTTTAGAGCTTCGAATATGTAATAGCCTGCACCCATATCTATACCGGTAGGCGAAGTATAGGGGGATGCCCTACGAGATGGAGTGACGACCTGGTAAGACATGCAGGAAGTTGGTGGAGGGCTCAGGGCCGTGCTTTGTGGCATTTCTTGGGGGAGGCCTATATTTAGTAGTGGACTTGTGAAAGGCTGCAATGATGATGATGATGATATCTACATACATGTCAATTTAACTAAGCTGCTGTACATTGAATAAAACTATTTATACGGATTTTATCGCATTTTAATTACCTTATTTTTTTTAATTCCCGACGTTTCGGGTGCTTTACAGCAACTAAGGTCACGAGATCGTTTGTCAACCCGCCCCTGTTCGCGTGAATAGAATACTATAAGAAATCATTAAGCTGCTATAGTAAGTAAGGACTGGTTTTTCAATAGGAAACGGGTATGTTTGAATTGAAATAAAATATATTCATCCATTAATTCATTACAGTCAATTAAAAAATCCAATGCTTCGCCTTTGCTCTTCGGTGGAATACCACATCATTCAAATGACTTCGGCTTTGAGTGACAGCGTGAAAATGAGAAGTCTAATTTTCCTGTCACTTCCGAATATAATGGCACCTCAGCACCTCTATCTTATTAATAAACTGTATTATTGAAATATTTAGGTTCCATAGTCTGTAGAATTTCATGTCACCCTATCCTATAAAATAAAAAAAAAATAAAAAAAATATGTAAAAGTTTTTTTACAGTATTGGGTGACAGACGAGCACACAGTCCACCTGATGGTAAGTGAATGCTGTGGCACAAAGACATCCACATTTATCCTCAATTAAGAATCAAAAATGCAAATGCGTTGTCACCCCTGAAGACTAAGATGGAATGCCTCGATTCCAGTCAAAATAGTCTCAGGTTCTCTACACTCACCATACGAAGCACAGCAGCACTGTGAGAACGTGGTCCTACCCCAGTCTAGCCTACCCATTCGTGCTACAACTATAATATAGCTGCAGCGTAGCTCTACCACGTAAAGGAGTTCATGTTAATCAGCAGATTTCCTTTTTTTGTAAAAGAAGGGGTAAACGAGCATGCGGCTCACCTGATGGTAAGTGACTACCGCCGCCCATTAACAACTGCAACATCAGTTTTATTGTAGGCGCGTGTCGGCCTTTTAGAAAGGAGTAAGCTATTTTCTGAAGGTCCCTAAGTCGTATCGGTCCGGAAAAATCGCCGGTGGTAAACAATTCCACTGAGGCGTCGTACGAGGAAGACAACTCCTGGTAAAACGTGCAGTGGCCAAGCATCCAGATGGTGTGAATGGTATCATGAGTTTTGTCGCGATGTCTTTCGTGAATTTTTACGGCTGGAATTAATCCTTACCAAAGCTTTGCTTTTCAATAAATTTAGTTAAGTTGTAAGAGATATTTATTTATTTATTTTATAAAATAAGGGTCACAAACGACCACACAATTCACCTGATAATTAGAGGACCCTGAATATGTCATAGATTAAAAATCAAAATGTATATGCGTTGTCACCTCTGAGGACTAAGACGGAATGCCTCGTTTCCAGTAAAAACTGTCTCTGGTTTTCTACACTGATCATATTATGAAAAACGAAGAATCATATTGTACAACAAGAAAAAAGTTTGACTATCGCATTCTTTAGCGGTCCTAGTATCTACCTATTGATCTACTGGTCTTGGATTTGCATACCTGCCGATTCCAACGTTGTAGCTAGTACCTAGCTCCGATCGCATCACCTAATCTTCAGGGTAAATTAGACCTCTCTCGTGGTAAAGATTACAAGGTTTTATCGAAATTAACACGCTTGAAAAGGGTTTGGCGATTACAAAACAGAAAAAAATAAAGATGTCTTCCACCTTTGACACTGAATGTCAACATCTGTCCTGGTAAATAAGATACCCGATGCACTCAAACAGGCGGCAGGAAGCAACATCAAAGGCATTGCGATAGGGTTATTTCACTATGCGCAGATCAAAGATCGGGTGTTCACTGGTCACCTAAGTGACCCCTGATATAAAATGGAATTGTAGTTAAAAATGGTTCATGTATATTGATTGATGTTAACTACCTCGTTAGTCTAGTGGTCGTAGACGTGGCTCCTGGTCCTGAATTTGAATCCCGCGTCGTGCTTAAAGTCAGTTATTGAGTTTTACGGTAGTGACCCGAAGTCGAGAAGTTAGCGATGCTTCACCCCCATGCCTCGGAAAGCACGTGAAGCGATCTTGCACCTGAGTTTTCTCCGGTCGTGTCGGATTGCCGACCCATCGGTGACCGAATTGCATTATGAGTTACGTGGTGAAGATGAACATCAAGAAGAAACCAAAATAAACCAGAAAAATCAAAAAAAAAACAAATTAATATACTCACGCCAACTTAATTTTTTTATCAAAAAAGCATACAGTCGAATCTAGAATCCTTCTTTTTAATTCGGCTACAAATGTCGTCGGTTGATGTCGTATGAAATTCTACGATGAAATACTATGATTTTTATTTTCCAAATGGTCGGGGTCATTTTTTCAGTTTAAGAGCTGATTAGTTTTAAAAATTATTCCAAAAAACAGTCTTCAAAATTTTAATTTTTGAGATTTCTCAAAATCTACTCGTCCGAATCAATTCATATTATCACCAAACCTATTCCACATTAAGATATTTAGAACGCCGCTTCTTTAAAACCGCATCTCAATCGATCAAGACGTTCAAAAGTTATGAAAGGTTTACTACACACATACATGTGTGTAGTAAACCGACGGACGTCCACGTGAAATTAGTCAAAATAGCTTCCTGGGATCTCAAAATGTCGAGATCTGATGAAAAATCGATTTTCGAAAATCGGGGTGAAACCAATAACTTCCCCATTTTTGAAAATTTTCAAAATTCTTAGCGGGAAGTAAAAAAACATAATTGCTTACTTATTAGAATTTATTTTATATTTTATTCAAAATGTAATATTTAAAAATTTTAATAGCATTTAAGTTCACTTCTTAATATATTAGCATCGCACTAGATCGTTTTCCTTATCGCGTAAGAAAAAGAAACGTGAATGGAAGAATATTTGAGGTAGGAATTCACTGATGTGTACATATCTTATTGCGTTACGAACAACTGGTATAACGGAGCAGTTTCTACCGGAGTGTAAGCAATTTTACTTGTATAAGGAAAACGTTTCCTACACCTTCGCGTATTTTTATGACATCTTTCCTTTTTAATACCTGTTATTTTTTGAGATAATTCTCTTATTGTTTCCTTTACAATAGCGTTCCAGAGGGTGGGGAAATATCTTGAACATTGCCTCCTAGTCTACATTAAATAATTACTCTTCATAATGTTTCCACAATAACAACAGCAAAATATGTTTCATGAATATTTATTATAAATACAAAACAGCCTATAATTAATACTATAAGAGACGAGAGTGGATGTATTCTGAATGATGAAGTTTCGAATTTAAACAGATGGAAGGAATACTTTGAAAGCGTGTTTATGAGTGAAGAGTCGTCTGAATTAAATGAACTAGAAATTCCGAAAGTAGTGGAAAGGGGTATGGTGTAGATGAAATAATGAAAGCAATGAAAAGCATGAAAGCAGGTAAGGCAGCTGGATATGATAGAGTATCACTCGAGATGCTAAGGGCTGGAGAGGGAGTGATGGCAAGCCTGCTGTACACCCTGCTTAATTTATGTTGGGAATTAAAACGGGTACCGGATGACTGGTGTAAAGCAGTTATAGTACCAATATATAAAGGAAAAGGGTCACAGCAGGACTGCAAAAACTACCGTGGTATCAGCTTGCTTAGTATTGTGGGTAAACTGTATGCTAAGGTGTTAATTGAAAGAGATACAGAGAGACAGAAAAATTTGGGATGTGCAAGCGGGTTTTAGAAAGGGAATGGGGTGTACAGATCAAGTCTTTTCCATGCGCATGATTGCGGAGAAGTTTTTGGCCAAAAACCAGAAAGTTTTTTGTGCGTTCATGGACTTGGAAAAGGCTTATGACAAAGTGGACAGGAATGTGTTATGGCAAACACTGAACTCATATGGGTTGAGCGCTCGTTGTCTACTTGGACTGGTTTGGCATCCAAAAAGGTGTCAGACAGGGCTGTGTAGCTTCCCCTTGGTTGTTCAACCTATTTATGGACAACTGTTTGCAAACATTGAAAGATGAAGAATGTGGGTTAAGAATGGGCGAGTTAACCGTCAAATGCCTTTTGTATGCCGATGATCAAGTCATATTTGCGTCGTCGGCGGCTGAGTTGCAAATGATGGTTACATTAATGAACTGGGCATTATAAGAAAGGGGAATGAAAGTGAACGCAAGTAAGACGAAAGTGATGGTTTTTGAAAGAGAAAAAAGCAAAACGGTATGTGAAATAAGAATAGAAGGAGAGTTAATTGAGCAAGTGGACGAGTTTGTGTATTTGGGATGTGTATTTAGCAGGGATGGTAGATATGATAGGGATATAGAACGACGAGTAAATGCAGGGAATAGAGTGAATGGGGCGTGCGAACTCTATTATTAGTAATGTTTATAGGATTGTTAATATTCTTTTTTTTTTTAATCCCTACTTTAATGTATGGTAGTGAAAGCTGGGTGTGGCAGAAGAAGCACTAAAGTAGAATAAATGCTGTAGAAATGCGGTCTTTAAGGAGTATGCTAGGGTTGAATCTCAATGACAGGGTGAGAAATTGGTGATAAGAGATAAATGTGGTATGCGAGATGATGTTGTGACCAGGATTAAGAAAGGAATGCTTCGGTGGTTTGGTCATGTAGAAAGAATGAATGGGGAAAGTGTGACAAAGCAAATTTATATGGCAGATGTGAATGGCAGAGTCGGGAAGGGACGCCCTAGAAAAAAGTTTATCGACCAAATTGGCGATATTTTGAAAATGGGCCACGTTAGAAGTACCCTTAACCGACGAGCATGTGTGCGTAGATATATGGATGTAAAGGAGGCGAAAGAGGTGTGTCAGGATCGTGCCAAATGGAAGTCACTGCCTGCCCCTCTGGGTGACAGGTGTGAGTCATATATATATATATATATATATCATATATATATAAACTTTTAATCCCCAAATCATCTATAAATCATCCAGGATCCACAAATACACATAAACATATCAAAATCGGTCGAGTCGTTATCGAATTTTTGCGAGACTAAAGTACAGCATTTTATTTTTATATACTTATAAGACTATATATAAGAGATTTATTGAATCTCACTTAACGTAGGAACAAAACGCGGACCTAATGCTAAAGGCATTGATATAGAGTTGAGGGCTGTTATAAAAAAGCATAACTGTGATCCCAGGTTATTAGCAATACGGTCTACTGACTTTTTTTATAGGATTGTCACCACAAACGAGTACACAGTCCACCGGATGGTAAGTGGTTGCTGTGGCTCATAGACATCTACATCTATTCTCGATTACGAAATAAAATGCAGATGCGTTGTCATCCGTGAGGGCTAAGATGGAATGTCTAGTTTCCAGTAAAAAGGATCTCTGTTTCTCTATACTCACCATACGAAACACAGCAGCATTAAGCTGCTATTTTACCCTGTTATTCTGTGAGAGAGTAGTCCGTCCCTGGTCGAGCCGACCCATTCATGCCAAAACCATAATAGCTCCAGTGTGGATCTACCACTAAATAACTGCTGGAATTGTATTCATTGTCCTCTCTCATGAGACAATTTAACTGATCGGTCAGACACATCACATTTTAAACCTGAGTTCTATTACCGTGGGGCCATAATATTTTAGAGCCCAGCTATACTAAGGTTAAATTCTGCTCTTACGATGCTATAAGCGTTTTTTCTTCTTCTTTTTTCAGTTAATGAAAATTCAGCCCCAGTCCTCTTTCACCATCATCATCACCACAGCCTATAAAAGTCCCCTGCTGAATATAAGCCTCCCCAATAAATTGCCTCATAGGGGAAATAGTTGCCATATTTGCCACGCTTGGCAAGCGGGTTGGCAACAGCGGTTTTTATTATGTTGAGATGTTATCAGGAAGACGCTGCTGCCCATCTCCTGTGTCATTTTCCATCTGTTGACTCTTACGACACCCACGGGACGATATGGGATAGTGGATATTCTTAACCGCCACTACACGGCGTCCTCTTCATGTCACAACCCAATACACACAATTACAATTATATATGATAAGTGTAAAAACGCCATTTTATATTATATTCTATTATTTGCTTATCGCATTGTCAGCAGCACACGGCTAAGTGTCTTGTTTTTCTCTATTCCCCATTTCTGATCTAAAACAGCCCTCAGTAGCGTAAGTATGTTAGTAGTAAGTTTTTCGTGTTAGAGCCATGCTGCAGCAATCCCAAGAAAGTACCTTTTTTATAGAAACGGTGACTCTTTTACTGGAAACGAGGCAATCCATCTTAGTCGTCACGGGTGACAACGCATCTGCATTTTGATTCGTAATCGAGGATAGATATAGATGTCTATGGACCGCAGCAACCACTTACCATCAGGTGGACTGTGTGCTCGTTTATGAACCAATCCTATAAAAAAGTACCATCTAAATCGTGAAGAGGCTAGTATAGTGATCTTATCTCTTGACGATAACAGGATATCCTCATTATCGTGGTAAAGCCACGCTGCAGCTGTACCAATAATTATTATTTTTTATAAATAAATGGTGTTTGATCAACTTAATAATTAATATATAATTAATAATTTATTTCATTTGGTATTTTATAATTTGCATAGAAACATAATAAAAAAAATTATGGTTGTAAAACAAATAAGTCGGCTCGGACGAGGAAAGACCGCGCTTTCACAAAATACCAGCCTGAAATAACAGCTTAAAGCTACTGTATTTCGTACATTTAGCCTAGAGAACCGATGACCTCTTTTTAATTGGTAATACGTTAATCTACTTTAGTCCTTAGGGGTGACAACGCATCTCTGTTAAACCAGACGAAGGTGTCAATGGGCCACAGAATCCATTTACCATCAGATGGACTGTGAACTTGTTTGTGACTATTATTTTATTTAAAAAAAATCCTTGACGGAATTGAACTACCTCTGGCTGACGAAGACACGAATATTTTATGTATCATATATCTCCCTATGGAGTAAATACTAGATGTATCCTACATATAAAACATGCAGATATAATTCTATGAAAATGAAGGCCAGATACAAAGGCAGAAACTGCTGACGACTATATTAGTTTTATGCAAATGCCAGCCAATTGTAGAGCTTGTTTGCTGAGCGATGATAATATACCTAACGCTCGAAGAAATTATATGAATGGAGATTATCCTCATATAAATTGTAATTATGTTGGTAAGGCAAAAAAATTACAAAAACGAGTCACTTATTAACCCATATTTAATTTGTTTCTCATAATGTATATACATTACATACATAATATCAGATGGTTAGCGCTCGCTGTAAATATCACAGTACGCGAGCAACCTGGGTTCGATTCCCTACGGCATCAATGAAATTATTTATTGTGACTTTAAGTGCTGATTTACTACGTCCTCGGTGATGAAGGAAAACATCGCGAGTTACACGTGACACTACACAAGGTAGAGATTTGCTTGAATAATATAATATACAAAGGCGGACCATTCAGCCTCTCGCGGCAACCACTTCGATAAGTGTATTGGATTCCTGGTGTCCTACAAGAAAAGTTGGTGTCCTGTTCAAAAAAAATAAACTTACAGAAATAGCTGATGTATTAGATATAACATGATTGCGTACGGCGCATGATTTTCGGGGTGATGTGTAAGATAGGTGCCGAGATAGATTAAGCCGCAACAAAAGTCACAGCGTTTGGCCTAATTCCATAAGATTTTGGGCGTCTGTAGCGATATAGGAAGAAATTTGCGTCGGGATGTTACAGAAGGTAAAACGTGGATCCTATATAATGAGTCTGCGTCTACGCCAGATGCTAATGTAGCACAAAAAAAGGACACCAACCTCCAAGAAGTTCAAAGAGATCCGAGAGATCGAAAATCTCAGGGCCACAATTTTTTAGGAAAAATTTGTTTCCATTACAATTTCATAGTTGTTAGCATCATTCCATGATCTTATTTATATGTTTTACGCGAAGTACGAGCTGCCAATCTCAATTTGATTCTACATCCATACTTAATATTATAAATGCGAAAGTGTGTTTGTTTGTTTGATTGTTTGTTTGTTTGTCCTTCTTTCACGTCTCAACAGAGCGTCGGCATGGTACGATTTTTTGTATGAGGATAGTTCGGTGGCTGTAGAGTGACATAGATTACTTTTTTCCGCGGAAAAACATCTCATTCCGGTGGGAAAATAGAATATGTTGCAAATATTTGTCCTTATTTCACGTCGCAACAGAGCGTCGGCATGGCATGATTTTTTGTATGGGGATAGTTCGGTGGCTGTAGAGTGACATAGGTTACTTTTTTCCGCGGAAAAACATCTCATTCCGGTGGGAAAATAGAATATGTAGAAATTTTTGTCCTTCTTTCACGTCGCAACAGAGCGTCGGCATGGCATGATTTTTTGTATAGGGATAGTTTGGTGGCTATAGAGTGACATAGGTTACTTTTTTCCGCGGAAAAACATCTCATTCCGGTGGGAAAATAGAATATGTTGCAAATATTTGTCCTTCTTTCACGTCGCAACAGAGCGTCGGCATGGCATGAATTTTGGTATTGGGATAGTTCGGTGGCTGTAGAGTGATATAGGCTAGAGATAGGCCCGTTCCCGTGGGAAATATTCTATTTTACCACGGGAATGAGATGTTTTTCCGCGGAAAAAAGTAGCCTATGTCTGTTTTTCCGCGGAAAAACATCTCATTCCCGTGGAATACGCATTATTAAAGATAACAAGAAAAATACTGATCAGATCTTAATAAAATTTTAAAAAACCACCAGTTTTCAAATAAAAAAATAATCATTAAAATCGGTTCACCTAGAAAAAAGTTCTGAGGTAACTAACATAAAAAAATACTCTACTCTTTTTTTGAAGTCGGTTGAAAAGTTAGGGAAAACGAATAAAATATTTCAAGGGCGCCGCAGACTAACTGCTCCCTAATAATCTCAGTGATGAGGGGAGGCCTGTAGGTACTTTGTTGTACCGTTGTAGGTTGGATAAAGATATCCATCCATATTCATTTCCATAAAAAATATGAGATACAATATTTCATATTTTTTATGGGTGCCTAATCGTGTTAAGATATTTTCTTCTGAATTTTGTTTGTTAGTATAAGATATCTCTTTATTTGAAATAAAACAGTTTATTACCGACTATGGCGGAACTCAAAAAGAGGGTAAGGTAATATAATAATGTAGCTGGTATTTCCATATGAAGCAGTTTGGTAACTGTAAAAGAGAATCCGTCACGCCATTTTAGTCAACGTGTTAATAAGAGGCCACTTTGGAAAATGTCAGAAAATGTTATGACTCCTATAGATGGCAGTATAATAATCTTGCCGTCGTAAAATATTCGGACCGGCATCCAGGCTACAGCATCAAAGGTGCGATACGTCTGCTACTGCGATCGTTAATCGTGGCGATTAAGTAATCTTCTCTTCAAAAGGAGAGGTTCATGGTCAACGGCAGACTTTTACAGGCTGCTGGAAGAGATGAAGTATATGTATACCCGTTTTTGTGTCCGCCCGTAGCTCCATAACTTGTCAACGCGTTTTTTATATTATCTTGATCTAAAGTTCGAAAATGCCACATTGCCTTCCGATTCAATGGGTGCGTTTGGCAGAAAAAAGCGCTAGCAAGCGCTTATAAGCGCCGAAATAGTTTTCGGCCAGGACACGATTGCTACTTCAGTAGCGCTGACACAATCCGCCATTTTGCTTATTTAATTTGTTTGTTTTGAAGTAGAGTTTATAAGTTGTTTTGTGCAATATTAGTTTTAAGTAATATAATGACATGAATAAACATATACATGTTATTAAAAATTAATGATTGGTAAGTTTTTAATACGAATACTTTACAAACATATATTTAAATTTGGTTAGGTTCCCCGTTTAAAACTAACATCGTGTCCTGGAGGAAAATAGCTACTTACGATTTGACAGCGCTTACCGCTTACGATCGCCATTTTGCTTACAAGCGCTTGCTAGCGCTTTTTTCTGCCAAACGCACCCAATGACTTATTAATTTAATACGCATGCGTCAAATTTCTACTTCTATTGTTTTTAAGCGTCAAAAGTACATGTAATGATACATTTTAGGGTACATTAATTTCGACTAAGGTATGATAAAAATAGTATACACATAACGGGAGGAAAGCATGACATCGCAACCCGCGTTCTTATCAACCATACAATACCACGCGGGTTGTAATCACATACTTTCCTCCCTCGGTACGTAATACTTTACGTGGTAGAGCCATGCCGCAGCCATATTGTGGTTGCAGCACGAATGGGTCCGCTCGACCGGGGGTGGACCACGCTCTTACAGGATACCAGCATAAAATAGCAGCTTAATGCTCTTGTGATCCGTATGGTGAGTGTAGAGAACCGGAGACCCTTTTTACTTGAAACAAGGCATTCCAGATCAGTCCTCAGGGCTGACAGCGCATCTGCATTTTGACTCTTAGTTGAAGATGTCTATGGGCCACAGCATTCACTAACATCAGGTGGCTTGTGTGCTCGTTTATCACCCTTATTATATGGGAAAAAACTATTTACAAATGATACCTCGATCGCTTATAATGACAAACACGCTAGTAACAAATAGGATGTGACGTCACCGTAAAATATAGGGGATATGAGCCGTCAAGAAAGGATGACCGAGCAAGTAGTTGGAATGTGTGATCGGAACGTTAAAGCTGACTATTTGTATGGACTACAAGAAATTTATGCTAAACGGGCGAAATTAGCCTAACTGTAAGTGATTATAATAAAGAATACATTCAAAAATAGCAAATCTGTAAAAAACGTCCAGAAGGACATTACAATTGTTATTCCTGAATTTAAACCGTCGTTACTGAAAGAGATTTAAATAAAACATTCCAGCTCCGTTAATCTAGTGGCCATGATACGCTTGTCGGTACGATGCGATTCTACAGCGCTAGCAACGATGTAAACTGCAATTTGGGGTACTGTTTGTACAAGGTCTTCACATATATCCTCGAAATTAAATTTATTTCTCGGATGAATTTTTTTACTATGTTTCCATTGCCCGCAATAGTCGCCAGTAAAGGAAAGATCACATCTAAAATGATCCTTGTTAGAATTGACATTGATTAGTATTTACCTTTGTAAAACATTAAAAATGCAGTTATTGACTGATTTACAAAACTGTTAATAATGACATCGACAAATGATGAATGTAGTTTTACGAAAATATTTGTTCAAAAATTTACTACTACTCCATATCGTCCCGTAGGCGTCGTAAGAGTTTTCAGATGGAAACAAACCAGGATATGTGCAGCAGCGTCTTCCTGATAACAACTAAACCATAAAAAACTGCGGTTGCCAACCCAACTGCCAAACGTGCCAACTATGGCAAATATTCCCTTAATGCTATGTTGAGCCTTAATGTAGTACGAGCCTATGTTCAACAGTGGATTTTAATAGACTAACGGTAACGGTAAGATTTCAACATCAAACTATTGAATTAATTATTTAGTGAATAATTTGTTAAATATTTTCATATTTCCAAAAAAACATTTTATACATGGTATAGCCATGCTGCAGTTATATTAGTAGTATAGTTGCAGCACGAATGGGTCAGTTCGACCGGGCAAGGATCACGCTCTCACAGAATACCATCGTAAAATAGCAGTTTAATGTTGCTGTGTTTCGTATGGTGAGTGTAGAGAACCGGAGACCCTTTTTACTCTCGTTACATCTTAGTCCTCACGGGTGACAACGCATCTGCATATTGATTTGTAATCGAGAATAGATGTAGATGTCTATGGGCCGCAATAGCACTTACCATCAGGTGAACGGTGTGCTAGTTTGTCACCCTATCCTTTAAAAAAAACATACATAATGAAAAAAGTATACAAAACGGTCGATAACTCTCACAATGCCGTCGTGAATTCGAATCGTAAAAAAAATAACAAAGCAACTAATTTAATAAAATTCCGAACCAAGCCCGAGAAAAACAAGGGTGGCGGCAGCTCACAGTCAGACGAGTTGACGGCTGTATGTATGTTGACTGCGATCGATCCTCGTCAGCGAGGTCGGTCTATTCACTGTACCGCTGGGCGACAGAAAACTTTTGGTTGTTATTACAGTTCGCTTCTAATAGTTTGACATAGAACTTACTAACATCGAATATGCTGTGAAAATATTTTTCAGGTAAAATTTATACCTACATTAGAAACAACTAATAAAAATAAATGAATCATGAACACAGACAACAGATATAGACACTCGCGTAACACAATACAACATAAAGTTGATTTATGTATGTTTACTATGCTTTCATAACGCACTGGCCATCCTATATTCATTTCAATAATTATTGCAAAAAATGTAGTTTCAAAAAAAGAAACATTGTAATCCTCTTTTGTTTACGAGTTTCAATAGTTATTTTTCCAGGTACGTGTTAACTTTTCTGACGCCTGACACTGGTTTATATCACGATTTTTTTTTTTTTTTGTAACAACATTGAGTAATTTTAATGATAATGCCGCATCGTAGAGTAACTCAAGTTTATCGAGGTATAATTGAAAATGGTTACGCTTATAATCAAATGTTTCTAGTCCAGTTTCTTATAATCATTTTTCGATATCGATGTGGAGTAGATAAAGCAAAAAAGGCAAAGTAGCAAATTAGTAACATCAGGGTTAGCAGATTTATTGTAAGTTGTTTACTAAGAGTTTGACTCTAAATTAGAACTAAGCTTAAAAACTTTTTTAAGTGAAAGTTAACTCCAGAACGATAAGACTTAATCCAGCTGGAATAAGGGTACACTTGCCTGCTAGAGATTTTATTGAAACTTGAATAAGGATACTTAGACAAATATTATGTTCACTAAGAAGGCCTTCCATTTACAAAGGGTCAAAGTATAACGACGACCCGAAAAAAGATATGCTGAGTGTGACATTATTGAAGAGATAAATACACATACGGAGGTATATATTGTAAAAACGAGTTCTACGGAATGAATGCTACGGTATAATAAAATGTCCGTTACAACAAATTATGATCGTTTTAGCGCCGTACGTTGGAGAAAACTTTCTTTTAATGAAAGATAATGCTTGAGCCGAATTTTTAGCGTTTAATCTATTAGAAAAGTAGGCATTATAGGGAGAGCGGAAACAAATTATTATATTGGTAAGAAGCACGTCAGATCTAAGCCCTATAGAACATATTTTGGATATAAGTACTGGGAAAAAATATGTAACAAAGAAATCTAGCTTATGCTATATTTGCTGCTATATCTTCTTATTTTTTAAAGAATATGGGTGACAAATAAGCACACATTCCACCTAACGATAAGTGGATGATGTATATACATCTACATTATATTTATCCACAATTAAGTATTAAAGCGCAAAGGCATTATCACCACACCACACCGCACTGAGGCGGAATGAGTCGTTTCTAGTAAAAAGGGCTTCCGGTTCCTCTACGCTCACTATACAAAACACAAAAGCACTAAGCTGCTATTTTACGGTGGTAGTCTATGAGAGCGTGGTCCTTCCCTAGTCGAGTTAACCACACTAGGTATAGTTGTAGCATGGCTCTACCACATATAAAATAGAGATGGGCTGAATATGGATTTTAGCGGATACGAATATTTGGCCGAAAGTTCGGTAAAACTTTTACCGAACCGAATATTCAGCCGAACATTATTCGGCAGGATCACCTCGGTATCTAACCAATTTATGTCGATACTAGTTACCGAAAAGGGCGCTTGATTAGCGCCGGACGAATTTCGCTCTCTCGCCACACCTGACATGTAGGTAATTGCATCATTTGGTACTAAGCAATTTGCAGGCACACGCTTATTGTTTGACTATTTTTGTGAGAAAAATAGTATTTCGTTGTGTCATTCTTAGTGAAAACTGATAATTATATGATAAAAATGAGTGGCAGGAGATCTACTATTTGGACTTTTTTAGAGAAACTGACGACCAGAGTAAAGTGAAATGTACTAATGTAATGTAATGTTACTTTGTTTGGTTCCAAAATGTTCCGAAAACATTTTATCGAGCTTTCTATTTGCTATAATTGGACATAAATCTACAGTGCCTGATAAACAAAACGCTATACAAGTAGATTTAACTCATGAATATAGTATACATTCAACAGTAAAAATTATGAGACCTGGCACTACTTAATTCGTACATCTCAATACTGTGACACTTTGAGTACCACTTTAACGAATGTTCGGTGATTTAGTCAAATAATCTAAAAAAAAAACAAAAAAAAAAAAAAACTACATGGAATCGAATGGTTTGCACCCAGCGGTGGGATTTATATGGACCGTAGCTTTACTGTTTGCTTTACTTATATGTTTTATACTAAAATTAAATCAAGTGCTTAATGTATCCTCAAGATATATCATTCAAAACTTCATTACACAACGAAGAAATTAATGATATCGCCGTCTAATAGCTTCTCGGAAGTACTAATGAAGTACATCCTAGAAGCTAGTAGGAGACGTTCATCAATTAACGAAGAAGACTGAGGAAGAATATCACTAATGAAAAAGAGCTTCAGTTGAGAAGTTAGTTAATGTTATGATATTATAACAATTTTGATCAAATTTTTCAATCTTTTTTACTTATTTTATTACAACTACGCATTTAAATCAAGTCCATTGTGAAGGATTGTAAAAAACAAACAAAGTAAATAATTAATAAATATTTCTTTCTGCCTATTGTGGCTGTGAGCCTAAAACAAGGAACATCCAAATCTATAATAAATTTTTCAAAACATAAATTCTTAAGAGATCGTCTAATTTGAAACTGCATGCGCCTTCATACCTCCCTTACATTTTTGGTAGATGGTATCACTTTAATCATCGCTCTAAAAAAAGTTATAACCAATGTTGTTAAAACCAACAGAAAGGGAAATACATATAAATGTGACACAATCTACCAAAACAATGGAGGCTCATGCATTTTAAAATTAGACGGCCTCTACCCCATTACTAAATTTCTTTACAGTACTAGCTTGCCGGGCAGATGTTGTTCTGCCCTTTTCGATAATCCTTTGTCATCGCCTATAAAAATCCTTAAATTCGCAAAAAAAAATTGTGAGTCACTCATGGGAATAAAACTATCCTATCTCTCAAGTTGGACCAAACTGCACACGTTGTGCAAATTTGATTAAAATCAGTTCAGTAGTTTAGGAGTCCATCGCAGACAAACAACATGACACGTAATTTATATGTAAAGACGTCTTCAAAGCACATATTTGAACAAATTATTTTGGGTATTATATCATCATTGGAGCATTAGTTTCATTGTTTCTTTAAGTATATCACAGTACATATATATATATATATATATATATATATATATATATATATATATATATATATATATATATATATATATATAAAATAGGATGACAAAAGAGCACACAGTCCACCCGTGAGGACTAAGATGGAATTCCTCGTTTCCAGTAAAAAGGGTCTCCGGTTCTCGACACTCACCATACGAAACACAGCAGAATTAAGCTACTATTTCACGCTGGTATTCTGTGAGAGCGTGGTCCTTCCCCTTCGAGCCGACCCATTCGTGCTACAAATATCCTATACCTTTGAACGAGCAATTCTTGTATATATATATATATAATCGAAATCTCGGAAACCCAACGATTTTCATAAAATTTTGTTTGCAGGGAGTTTCGGGGGGCAATAAATCGATCTAGCTAGGATTTATTTTTAGAAAATGTCTTTTTGTCCGTGTTTTTAGGCAATGAAAAACTGCTACAATATCGTTAGAATAAGAAGGTAAATTTTGACGGCTTATTAACGATTACAAATATCTTAGTAGGTATATTAGGCGGTCACAAATTCGTAATACCATAGTTTGAGCCCGGACCGACCGACTGACTTTTTTTAATTTTTTTTTCAAGTTCCTTTCTATTTTGAGAAAATCTATTTTTTCGAGCCCTTTTTTAGAATTTTTTATAAACATGCTTAAATTAAACTAATTGCACTCATGACTTTTTATTCAAATAACCAGTTCAGTTTTTTCTATTATGTCGCTAAGATCAAAAAATATTATTCGTATTTCATCAGTATGTAATTTGTATCTAAATATAATTTCCAAAACACACGAATTAAAAAAAACCGAGCGAAAAATACCGAGCAAAGCTCGGTCAACCGGGTACTACTACTATATAACTGCAGCATGGCTCTACCACGTATAAAACATTATAAGGTATAACAAAAGTATAATGGACACAATTTGTGTTATATATAATGCACAACTTTGCAAATGAAATGTAAACAACAACTCAGTATCATTATTTATCTTCGTCAAAGAATATTAATTGCATATTTTGATAGAATTACTGAAATTAAAGCGAAACGCTTTCACTCGGTCTCAAAAGTTAAATGTCTGAGTAATGCTTTAGGTAAATACATTCAGTGCCCGGTGTGAGGACCAATAAAATTGTGATCGTATTTCGTAAGCGCTGATTTATGTTCGTACTATGAAAAAATACAAGTCTTTGCAATCTATATTATTAATATTTGAGAGTTTTGAAAAAACACGTGACGACAGTCGGTCCCCATCAAACACCTTCCTTTCAAATTTTATACTTGTGGTTTTTAGCTCTTAGAATCAAAACTAGGAAACTAGGAAAACTAGGAAATGCGCAATAGTCATTTTATATGTGGAAATTAGCAAATTAATAACATTTAAAAACTCTAAGAATAGAAACATAAAAATAGAAACATGAAAATATAAACATAAAAATAGTTCGCTTTGAGTAAGTACCTTTCGCTTAGAGTAAGTATCATCATGTGTTACAGCTATTATATTACCCTAAGATTATATGCAACAACATTTTTTATCATAAATATCGACACCAAACGTACTGGATAAGAATAGAAAATTGGATACACTGATACATAGTAAAAACAGAACATCTGTTTTTACTATGACTGATATCTTTCTGAAGGAGAACATATACGTAGTCATTTTTAAGCTATATTATTTATTTACTTAAAGAGTTTTTGGCGGGAATCAGATCGCCGTCAAATTAATATACTTGATCAAATGGAGTAAAGTGGAAATAAATACATAAAAATGGTACGACTATAAGCATTAAAGGTCTGAACATGTGATATACTTAAAGAAACAATGAAACTAATGCTCCAATGATGATATAATACCCAAAATAATTTGTTCAAATATGTGCTTTGAAGACGTCTTTACATATAAATTACGTGTCATGTTGTTTGTCCCCGATGGACTCCTAAACCGCTGAACTGATTTTAATCAAATTTGCACACCGTGTGCAGTTTGGTCCAACTTGAGAGATAGGATAGTTTTTTCCTATGAGTGACTCACAATTTTTTTTTGCGAATTTAAGGATTTTTATAGGCGATGACAAAGGATCATCGAAAGGGGCAGAACAACGTCTGCCCGGCAAGCTAGTACTGTAAAGAAATTTAGTAATGGGGTAGAGGCCGTCTAATTTTAAAATGCATGAGCCTCCAGATTGTGTCACATTTATATGTATTTCCCTTTCTGTTGTGTCTTATTGGTTATAACTTTTTTTAGAGCGATGATTAAAGTGATACCATCTACCAAAAATGTAAGGGAGGTATGAAGGCGCATGCAGTTTCAAATTAGACGATCTCTTAAGAATTTATGTTTTGAAAAATTTATTATAGATTTGGATGTTCCTTGTTTTAGGCTCACAGCCACAATAGGCAGAAAGAAATATTTATTAATTATTTACTTTGTTTGTTTTTTACAATCCTTCACAATGGACTTGATTTAAATGCGTAGTTGTAATAAAATAAGTGAAAAAGATTGAAAAATTTGATCAAAATTGTTATAATATCATAACAGTAACTAACTTCTCAACTGAAGCTCTTTTTCATTAGTGATATTCTTCCTCAGTCTTCTTCGTTAATTGATGAACGTATCCTAATAGCTTCTAGGATGTACTTCATTAGTACTTCCGAGAAGCTATTAGACGGCGATATCATTAATTTATTCGTTGTGTAATGAAGTCTTGAATGATATATCTTGAGGATACATTAAGCACTTGATTTAATTTTAGTATAAAACATATAAGAATAAAGCAAACAGTAAAGCTACGGTCCATATAAATCCCACCGCTGGGTGCAAACCATTCGATTCCATGTAGTTTATAAAAGATTTAACCGCCACACTGCTTTAATATTCCTCTTCCAAGAAAGAGACAGAAGAAAAGATTTAACGAATAGCTAAGTCACTCAGCAAGTTATAAAGAGATGAGAGAAACATCGTCACTCCCATTCCTAAAATATCACGGTGGATAATCTTTCTGATATAAGACCAATAAGCATTCTTCGTGCACTATCTTTTTTTTTATATAGAATAGGGTGACAAACGAGCACACAGTCCACCTGATGGTAAGTGGATGCTGTGGCCCATAGACATCTACATCTATCCTCGATTACAAACCAAATGCAGATGCGTTGTTACCCGTGAGGACTGAGATGGAATGCCTCGTTTCCAGTAAAAAGGGTCTCCGGTTCTCTACACTCACCATACGAAATACAGCAGCATTAAGCTACTATTTCACGCTGGTATTCTGTGAGAGCGTGGTCCTTCCCCGGTCGAGCCGACCCATTCGTGATACAACTATACTACTAATATAACTGCAGCATGGCTCTACCACGTAAAGCTATCTAATATAGTTCTCAAATTTCACCATATCTAGAACGTAATCAAGTACTACTCGTAATTCAATCTGGTTTCCGAAAGAATCACAGTCCAGTATCAGGTCTCTTAAATATTACTCATGATATTCTTGCTTTCTTATAGAATAAGAGTGACAAACGAGCACACAGTCCACCTGATGGTAAGTGAATGCTGTGGCTCATAGACATCTACATTTTATCCTCGATTAATAACCAAAACGCGGATGCGGTGTCACCTCTGAGAACTAAGATGGAATGCCCCGTTTCCAGTAAATAAGGGTCTCCGGATCTCTACAGTCACCAAACGAAACACAGCAATATTAAGCTGTTATTTTACGCTGGTATCCTTTGAAAGCGTGGTCTTTCCCCGGTCGAACCGACCCATTTGGGCTACAATCATAATATAACTGCAGCGTGGCTCTACCACGTATAAAAAACTTGCCTCGTCCAGTGAGGGTGAGGAAACAATTATGGTCTGGCTAGACTTCAGTTGCGCTTTCGCTTGTGTTGATATAACTATCCTATTGGCAAAATTAAAATTTTATGGTTTCACAGAATTCGTCTGCACCTGGTTTCAATCTTATTTACGTAATCGCTGCTAAAAAGTACAATGTCTGGATAGCCACGACCACGAAATGTAAAAAATAGAAATAGAGTAAATGGGGCCCTGCACTCTATTGTGAAGAGTCAAAATGTGTCGAAAAAGGCACGTATGGCAATTCACAATGCTGTGTTGGTCCCTACTTTAACGTATGGTAGTGAAAGTTGGGTGTGGCAGAAGAAGCACGAAAGTAGAATAAACGCAGTAGAAATGCGGTCGTTAAGGAGTATGTTAGGACTGAATCTGAATGACAGACATAAGAAATTGTGTAATAAGAAAAGAGTGTGGTTTGCAAGATGATGTTGTGACCAGGATTAAGAAAGGAATGCTTCGGTGGTTTGGTCATGTGGAAAGAATGAATGAGGAAAGAGTGACAAAGAAAATTTATGGTGTAGAAGTGAATGGCAGAGTCGGAAAGGGACGTCCTAGGCGAAAATTTATCGACCAAATTGGCGATTTATTGAAAACGGGCCAAATTAGGAGTACCCTTAACCGACGAGCATGTATGCGTAGGTGTATGGATGTGAAGGAGGCAAGAGAGATGTGTCAGGATCGTGCCAAATGGAAGTCTGTAGTCTCTGCCTACCCCTCTGAAAGACAGGCGTGAATGTTTATGTATGTATGTATGTACTAAATGTGTCCAACATTCTCCCACTTATTAAAGATGTATTCCAGGGTTCAATACTTGATCTCACATTATTCGCAATATACACGGCCAACGTTACTAAAACAATAACTCACTCGAAAATTCACTTATATGCAGATGACAGCCAAGTACGAGTATATGTTCACACAACGCCAATCGATGAGGAGGTTGCTGTTCCTATTTCCAAGTTAAACAAAGATCTAGATTCTATTGCGGAGTGGTCTTCGAAACATGGTGTGGTCTGGTACACTTGGAACAAAGCACCAGGTAAAAATTATTAATGAACGGAGGCCTGTTGTTAAGATCTTTGACACCGTCGTACCCTACGAGGGTTTTGTTCACAGTTTAGGTCCACTCATGAATGAGAATTTAAAAAAAATCGGCAAACTGTTCTTTAAAAAAAATTGTATAAAATTCCCACATTTCTAAAACGTGACAAGACCGCTGCTTTGTAACAGGATCTTAGAGTAATTTGTACGTATGTATGTAATTACTCTAAGAACAGGATAGTACCACGTCACTTTCATTATTGTGATATTATTTATGGTCCACGCTAATTTAATAAAAAATTGAGAAAAATGTACAGAGAGTGCAGAACGCAAGTATGCGTTTTTGTTTTAATGTACCGAAAAGGGATAGGATTTCACCTTATTTAGTAAACAATGATATTTTAAATATGTCTACTAGTACAAAGTTAAAATATGCCTGATTCCTGCACACGTTGCATCACGCAGTCTCCAAGATATTTGTATGATAAGATAGCAGTTGAAAAAAAAAGTTTGCTTTCAGTCAGAGAAAAATGTCATCAGCTTCCACTACCCAGGATTAGAGAGACTGCCTGGAGCCAAAGAGTGTTTTAAATTTGCCGCTGCCAGAATTTGGAACGATTTGCCAAAACCAATCCGGTCTACCCTACTTCCGTCTACCTTCCGCCAAAGATGCCGCAAGTGGCTCATTCAACAGCAGTCCCTGACTCTATATGGGGATACTCCCTCAAATTAGAGAACATTTTTGTACTTTAGTAACTATAATTTATTCATTGTTTTATTTATTTATTTATTTAATGATTTCTTAAATTTACGCGAACACTACACATTGAATAAAACTAAATTTACGGATTTTATCGCGTTTATTTCACTACTTTTACTTATTTTTAATTCCCGACGTTTCGGGTGCTTTACAGCAACCATGGTCACGGGGGGGACTGAGATGTTTGACGTCCCAATGTCATTGTTAGCCCGGCTACCTTCAGTTTTTGAATATTAATTTTTGGTCCGATTTACGCAAAACGAGCTTATAGTATCATGAAGTCTTGCAGTGGTATGCTTAGGTTTGGGTTTAATTTTGTTAATTATAGGATCCCAAGCAGGTGGCAGCACCCATCCATCTTCATCATCTTCATCAAGAAGGTTGCTGTAAAGCACCCGAAACTTCGGGAATTAAAAATAAGTAAAAGTGGTGAAATAAACGCGATAAAATCCGTAAATTTAGTTTTATTCAATATTTATTTATTGTTGATACGTATTTTTCATCAATTGCCTAAGACCCAGTATGGTTATCGCGCAAAGGCTGTGGCAGAACATCAGCAGTAATGAGTTTCCCGTTACAACTGAGTCACAGACCATTTTGTACTAATCTTACTACGCTGTCTATTTAAATTTAGCATTGTATTTTTTATGGCATATAAATACTTTTTATTTATTTATTTATAATAAAACTATTTTTACTTTAACTTGGTAGCAGGGTTTACGAGCTTCATCAATTATCTGTTACAATTTAGTTTGCTACTATAATATTTTAAAAACGCAGTTCTCGCCTTTCTTTTTATGTTTGACTTTCTTTCATATTCGAAATTCTGTTTTAGATTGTAGTATTCTCAACAATGCCCCCTTGAGACTTGGCAAAGTTCCTGAAAAAATCATTGTTTACTAGCGTAACTTTCACTACTAAGGGAGTCACGATGTAGTTCCCGTTGAACCGGGTCAAGTTCAATACGTTCACCATAACTACAGAGCTAGGCGAACTAAGCTTTAATATAAATTTTGCCGGTAGAACACAATGTTAAAATGTTACTAGTTTTGGATAACATTAATAAAAATCATTACAAACAAAAAGTGGATAGTAAATATAGAACCAGGAAAGTTAGAGAAGGAAAATTAGTTGAGCCTTGTGTTAAAAACTACAATGGTAAAAGATGCACAAATTATTTAATATCAAAGCTTTTTAATGAAATAGACTGCCTAAGGAAAGGTAGGCCTTATTGTAAAATAACAAATAAAAAGTAACTTAAGAATTATTTTCTAAATAAAATAGAAGATACATGATAGTTAATTCGAAAATTTGTGAAACTCTGATATTCGTTTATAATATTTGAAAAATATATTAAATGGGTTATATTTAGAATCTATATTTGGTTGCAATGTTATGTGGATGGGGATATTTAGATTTGTGTACGTCCCTCTATGCACTGTCCCAATGCGTGTTGGCGAACTTCACATGCCTTCGAAATATTTTTTTTTATTTCTCAGACATGCAGGTTTTCTCACGATGTTTTCCTTCATCGCCGAGCACGTGGTAAATCAGGACTTAAAATTGCAATTAACAAATTCATTGGTGCCGGCGGGGGTCGAACCCGGTTTGCTTGCGTACTGTGAAATATACAGCGAGCGTTAACCCTCTGAGCTACCACGGCTTATGTAATTATGTAATCTTAATATATAAAAATTACATGTCACGTTGTTTGTCCGCGATGGACTCCTAAACTACATATATATATAATATTAGCAATTGAGATAATAATGTTACGATTGTGTGTATCTATGTATATATTTATTAGTAGATTTGTATTTATGTATAATTATAAAGTACATCTAAATAAAATAATGGAAGCACGGATAGGTTGGTAGATATACGGTAGAGTCACGCTGCAGGTATAATATGGTTGCAGCACGAATGAGCTGGCTCGACCGTAAAAGTACCACGGTCTCACATAATATCAGCGTGAAATAGCAGCTACTGTCTTTTTTGTGGTAAGTAAAGAGATCTCCAGACCTTTTTTACTGGACACGGGCACACCATGTTAGTCAACTAGGGTGACAAACCTTTCTACATTTCGATTCTTAATCGAGGATAGATCCACTCACTATTAAGTGGGCTTTGTGATCTTTTGTTCACCCTTATTCTATTTAAAAAAAACGATACTTTTATTTTAGATTACAATTCACAACCCTACCGTCCGCCCTTGTTTTATTATGTACTTATACGCTGTACTTACATGATATAATCTACTACTATGGGTATTGAACTATGATTGTCTTAGCCATCACCACATTTAGACCGTTCCCATTCTCAAATGCCAGAAAGACATCGTGGCCAACGACGGATGGCAGTACAGTATTTGACAGTAGTTAACCGTGTCACAGTGAAACAGCGAACTGCATTCTGGCTCCCAAATGAAGTAATTATTCTTATAATATAAGAGGTCCAGTTCTAGCAGTTGACCGCTATAGGTTGATAAAGAATCGAAAAAAGAAGATTTGTTTTTACTTTTGATAAATACAATTAAAAAGACGCTTAGTTTCTACCAGTTTTCAACCAACTACGCTTGGCCTACAAAACCTCAACAGACACCAACTTATATTCATGTACTTTCTTTTATATTTTCAACTTCCCGCTATGAAACCACCAGTAGATTTTGAGACATCTCAAATAAAAAATTTACAAAAAAATGTTCTCTTTGAATAACTTTCAAACAGATGCGATAATCAATTCCAAAATCTAATCAGCTCTTAAAATTGAAAACGACATCGATCGCTGCATACCGCTTCAAAATCGGTTAACGCGTTAAAGAGAAATGGATAACGAAAATTTTCGAAAAAAGTGTTTCTTTTTTCACATAACTTTTGAATTATAGTCTAATTGGTTTTTTTTTTATAATAAATTTTATAATTGTTCTTAAAATACCTTGTCGATTGTTACCAATTACGTTAAAATCAGTTGATCCGTTCGAAAGTTATCGTTGTCAAAACATTTCAAAAAAGGTTTTTCTTTTTTAATAACTATAATTTCTGCTCGAATCGTTTTCGATTTAATGAGTTAACCATCAATTCGTAAAAATATTTATCGAGCGTTTTGGATCGAACAGAGCGGGAAGTTCCAGGGATGGCCTGCAGGGTCAACAGATTTCATTAAATGACCAATGAAAATACTTATATCACTTAAATGTATACTCCAATCTAATTTCCAAAACAATTTACTGCCTAAAAGATATACCTACCAATAATCAGTTGGCCGAAATTACAATACCTCTCATCTTCGAGATTCTAGAGTAGGAGAGCATGAAGACGAGAAAAGGGAAGCAAGATAATCCATTGATAAAACAATGTATGTAAGCCAGATCAATACCCATCTCCCCAGTTTGAATTGCCGAACGTTATAGTCAGAGTGTACGATATTCATTGTCTGTTTTATTCTCTACAGTCAAAGGACCAATAAAACAATAAGTAATAATGAAAAGCGCATATTAAAAAACCCAAAAGCAAATACTCTCAGCTCTTTAAGCGCTTTGAAGTTCAACCACATATTATAATTCGGAATTTTGGGATGGCCATTATGAAAGCTCAAAACGTGAAACTGCAATTTAGTTTTGGGAACTCCGGGCTCAATTTGAATAATATTGGTTTAGCTGAGTAGAAATGGTCGAAATGAATTGAACAGATTAATTGAAAACTGGCAGATTTTATTGCAAAACCTAGCGTTATATGTTTTCGAATATCGCTTTGTGAACTAAAACCATTTCAATAATATTAAGTGCAGGCTATTGTTAATCACAAGTTACATTTTGTAACTTATGATTAACAATAGCCTTCACTAATCTTCCGTCTTCTCCCACCGATCGTTCTATCTGCCCATAACTTTTAAATATGTATATATTATGGACCAAGAGATTAATACTCGGGCAAAATTCATAACAATAAGTCCAATCGGGCTACGTAAAATCAGCTATCACGTGTAGTAGCGGTGTACGAATATCCACTACCCCATATCATCTCTCGGGAATCGTAAGAGGCGACAGAGGGAGGGGGAGAATCATGACATGGCCGGCAGCGTCTTCCTAATAACGACTAAAAACAAAAAAACTGCCAACCCGCTTGCCAAGCGTGGCAACTATGGTAAATATCCCCTTATGAGGCAATCTATGGGGGAAAGCCTATGTTCACTTAAAGTTACAGCCTATATACGTCCAACTGCTGGGCACAGGCCTCCCCTCATTTCTAAGAGGGTTTTAGGGCAAGAAAGTGTCAGTGCCGCGCTGCCCCAATGCGTGTTGGCGAACTTCAGATGTTTTCGAAATATTTTTTTCCTTATTTCTCAGATATGCAGGTTTCCTCACGATGTTTTCCTTCACCGCCGAGCACGTGGTAAATCAGCACTTAAAATTGCAATTAACAATTTCATTGATGCCGGCGGGGATCGAACCCGGGTTGCTCGCGCACTGTGAAATTTACAAAGAGTGCTAACCATCTGAGCTACCACGGCCCTCTGTATGTTCACAAGTGGATTTTAACAGGCTATAACGGTGTAACCATAGATAAATAATATATAGGGCAGATGTAATGGTAAATCAGGCTACGTAAATAATATCAATTTAAACTTCATTATTCAGCAGTTGCACGCGGAACGGCAAAGCGCGTACATGTGTTCGCTTTGAGCGTAAGCGAAAGGTCATTGTACGATAAGACAATGGCGTCCAAAGTGGTAAAATGTACAAATTGTAATATTGTGATAAGCGAAATGCTTGCCTTTATACAAAACAAAGCAGATGTGATGGACGAGAAGAGCATTGTCCGAATTTGTAGTAGTGCTTTTACAGCTGAAGATATCACTAATGCAAAAAGTTTGCTATTCGCGTCATTGCCCTCAGGCTTCGATCAACAATACCAACTAGATAACGGGTCACGTACAAAATCATAGCTAAATACTGTCCGCATGAATATAAGTTATGAAAAGACATAAATTAAATAACATTTAGTGTGCAATCAACCTTATGCTATAACAAATAAAGTTATTTTTTTCCGTTATTGCCTTGCGAGCTACACTCTCGCGTGCAAGAGCTCACGTCTCATGTGCGCTCTTATTTACTGAGATGGATTTCTTGCGCCGACCCGACATCTAGTTGGTATTGTTGATCGAAGCCCTCAGGTAAAATAAAAAATATAAGACGTAGAGATGGAAAATTAACTCGGCGTACAGATGGGAAATCCCAAAGGGAGTTAGAAGACATCATTAGCCTTTTCAAAGAAACAGACCCAGATAGTGCACCCATTTTTGTTGCTCGTGACCTACAAAAACTTCCGCCGATCACTTTCGATCATGTAGATGTAACTCGATTGCTGAAGGATATAGTTTTGTTGCAACAGGAGGTTAAGATCATCAAGGATAATTATGTAACCAAGACGCACCTGGAAGAGCTAAAGAAAGATAAATCTTTCTTAAAAACATCCACATCACCAGCTCATCATCATAAGGTAGGTAGAAGGTGCAGTGCCTTCTTGTTAGATGTGGGTACTACGTTCGGTGACAGTGGGCCGATGGGCTTGTCGCACGAGTTATCAACAGCTGATGTACCGTTACAAACAACTGACGTACAGACGGAAAAGATATCTATCGCACAAGTAGCTAGTCGTGCTCGTGATAGTGTCGATGCACTTGCACCTGCGTCAGATATGCATAAAGCTGACCTCTTTACATCTGGAAGCGTGACTGCTTATAACGGTATGGATGGGCGGCAATCATTCAGCGCAGGAGGCACTAAAGTAACTCCTATTCCAATGCACAACTCACCGAGCAAAAGCAAGATGAATGATGACGAAATAATTGTAGTGAATAAGTATACTAACAATAATAACGCAATAAAAGATACATCTTGTGATGTTAATTTTGAGACTTCGCCAACTATGGCCGAAATATTGAAAAAAATTTGAAGCTTGGAAAAATGAAGAACCGCCAGAGGCCTGGATAAAAGTTCAAAAGCGCAGATTGCGTAACCGTTTTATAGGTAAGACAGGAAAAGCAGAAATAAAACCTGAGGAGAAATTTAAATCAGCGGACTTGAAAATTCCGCTATTTATATCTAACGTACATAGAGAGACGCTAGAAAAAGATATCGTCGATTACATTAGGAATAAAACTAACGAGTTAGTAACACTGGAAAAAGTGACTATGAAAAAAGTATAATGCGTTCAAATTATACGTGTCTAAACAAAAACTTGCTGTCTTTTTAAATGACATTCTTTGGCCGGACGGCATCTCATTCAGAAGATTTGTGCATTTTAAGTACAGACATCAGGAGACCTCAGATAATGTGTTAAAAAAATCTTTCATGTATAGTACAGCAAACTTTACTACTTTCAACTGTAAATCTGTTAAACGCTCTTTGGAATGCGTAAGACATCTCCGTGAAAAGTCTGACGTGCTAGCGCTACAGGAGACATGGCTTCTATCTGATGACATAACGTTTCTGGGCGAGATACATCAAGACTTCAGCTATACTGGTAAGTCAGCAGTTGATACGTCGTCCGGTATACTCACAGGAATACCCTATGGTGGTGCTTCGTATTGTGTCCTCGTAAGTTCTCCAGCAATTAAAGCGTTCCATAGTAATCTAACTTACATAATATTCTCGGTTTATATGCCAACGGATTCAGTAGACAATTTAATAGAATTTACATCGTGCACGAGCGTGACAAGTGCTATTATTGAAAATGAAAATGTCGACTCTGCATTTGCGTTAGGTGACTTTCATTCCATCCATGTATTTTGTAACGAACTGATACATTTTTGCACGGATCAGCAGTTGATTTGTGTTGATTTGGAGGTCCTCCCAGCGGGCAGCTATACTTACACTAGTGATGCGCACGGTTGTCGGCGCTGGTTGGATCATTGCGTTGTAACCGAGGCCGCAAGGCGCTCAGTCATACATGTCGCTGTACTGTATGATACCTACTGGTCGGAACATGTCCCATTGCTGATCGAGTGCAATATTAACTTATTGAGATCAAAAAATGTGGTAAGCTATTTCTGTAATAATAAAATAATTTGGGGTGTCAGAAATAATAACCAAATAGAAACTTATAAAAAATTGTGTCACTCTAAATTAAAAGACGTAAATTTTCCACAAGAGTTTATGAATTGTTGTAATAATATATGTATTAATGATAATCACAAATTAATTTTAGATAATATGTACAGTAATATTGTTACTATTCTTAGAGAATCCCCCAGGAAATTGTCTCCGTATTTAAATATTGGTATAGTAAACAAATAAACTATGTTCGATGGGGTAGCAGCTTTTCTGAGGGGTATGGGCTGGAATGCGGGGTGAGACAAGGAGGGTTGAGTTCGCCTACGCTTTTCAACTTATACATAAACCAGTTGATTGTGGAGCTCAGCAGCACTAAGGTCGGTTGTTCTATAGACGGAGTTTGCATAAATAACATAAGCTATGCTCTAAGATGACATGGTGCTGCTGAGCCCCACGATAGGTGTACTCAGAAAACTGCTAGGGATCTGTGAATCCTATGCAAAGAACCATGGGCTCAAGTACAATATAACGAAGATCGAGCTCATGGTTTTTAATTCAGGCACTAAAAGGCAGCTCACCATGCCTACTGTTAAGCTCTGTGATAGTCCTTTGAACAGAGTCGTCAAATTTAATTTACTTAGGCCACTGGGTAACAGAGGACTTAGAGGATGACTTGGATATAGAAAGGGAACGCAGGGCGTTGGCTGTTCGCTGAAATATGCTGGCCCGCAGGTTTGCACGATGTACTAAAGAAGTTAAAGTTTATTGTCAGTGCTTTTACACATGCAACTTGTGGGTTAGATACACGCAGCGGACATACAATGTCCTGCGTGTACAATACAATAATGCGTTCAGGGTGCTTTTAGGCCGCGTTATTGTAGTGCCTCTGCCATGTTCGTCGAGACACACACGGATGACTTTCATGCCATAATACGTAAAAGGTCCGCTTCATTGCTGAATCGACTACGTACCTCTACCAACAGCATCCTGAATACACTTGCTGATAGGTGGGATTCTGACATTATGAAGCACCGGTTGAGCCTACCTATAAAATTGAATAAAAGTAAATAAATAAGATATTTGTAACGTAGGAGCGATATTTAATTTGTTGAGTTTAAAAAAATGTTAAATACTAACATTAGTTTTAAGTAGTTATTGTTCTACTAACATCTTTATGGACAAAAGTCTGAAATAAAATATTATTATTATTATTATTCACCACGCGTTTGCTCATAACCTAATCTATCTTTTTATTAATCTGCCAAATAAATAACAAACCTTATTCGTAAAACTACGTCAACGTAATTATTTCAATAGTTTTTATCCTATAGCCTACTCACATTCGGCATTCTTCAAACATTATGGGCAATGGACATTATAAATAATATCCTATTAAATACTTGATCCACAACATAAATAAATCCACTTACATAAAGATAAGTTCGCACTCATGGAAGCGAAGGATAGTGATCTCCTAGTTGAGGAATTGGTCCCGCGTGGAACGTTCATGTCAGGAACTTCAGCGCATTGAACGATTTTTTGTCAGCCGATTAGTTCAATATAATTATGTACATATACGAGTAATATAGATTTCATAGAAGTAGCATGTATTTGGTACCTACCTATTTTAAATGCGTCAAAATTCACGCCTAAAAATAAAGTGTGAGAAATTATTTAGTACAAGACCAGTAAAGGGGCAATTTTTTTTCTGCATGTATGATCACATCCTCAGAAGCGTACTTCAACCAAGGTAATTAAACGATATCAAAAGCGTGCTCACTTTGAAGGAGATCTGACGGTAAGTACAATACAATATTAGCCCATGGAATTAGCAACCGGGGACATGCTCATGCACGAACCTTTTATAAAAAACTAAAAGTGTAATGCCTAATCGCAATCGGTTCAGATTTTTTTGACACTTATATTGAAGCTAATAAGACGACTGACGCCGCATTCACTTAAAAATATTTTGTTACAATAAAATATTGAAAAGTGAAGCCAAGCGTTTCAATTAAATAGTGAAAAACCAGTCCTCGCCCCTCACCATACAAAACACAGCACTAAAACCTCATTCTTGAAAATAATAAGTAAATAAAAACATAATATTAGTGTTTATTAAAAATAAAAATAAATCATTTTAAATGTAAATTATAAAATATGTAAGTTCTAATTTTAATAATAATTTAAAACCATTAATAATTAATCATATATTGTTAATAATTTTAGAAGGTCTTGAATAGTCGATCGAATAAGTTTTAATTTAAGAATTAATTTTTAACATATAATGCACCGTCCGACCTCAAAAATGTCTTGGCGGCCCATCGCTGTTCAGGGCGGACGCGAGCGTTTCATTCAATTTTATTAATTTTTTTCGTTAGATAAAAATAAAATTTTAAAAATATTTATTATGGAATCTCTGCATAGTACACGTTTAAAAAACGATTTAGTGTTATCCTGATGAGCCAATTACTATGATTCACGTTTGTATCTTCACAAAGCATTTTCAATTTCAATTTTTGAGGCGAAACACGTGCCGTATCATCGAGGGCGGTGTGCCGTTCCTAGTGTAGTGGTGCTGGGAGTGGTGGTGCTGTGATAGTACACGCAATTGAGGGGAGTTTGGGATATCTTGGGCATTTAGAAATCGGCCATATATCGTACATTTCAAGAATATACCGAAACAGCACCGTCAAGCCAGCTGCATCACCGAAAAACAACTCTCATTAGATACTTAATTGAAATTATTAATGGGTCCGATAAATCGTGCATTAGACGAATAGTGCTTTTATTTAAAAAGAGAGTTACCTACACCAAAAAAGGTGCTACATGTCATAAATGCAGACGAATCCTTACCAAACATGGGCTTGACATCGTTGAAAAAATCACTAAAGCATTTGAAGTTTAAGTATGTCAAACGAAGAAGAAATAACGGGTTAATCGACAGAGATCACATAGCATTGTGGCGTGCCAAATATCTGAAAAATATGAAAATTTATAGATAGCAACAATGACCAATATATTACTTGGATGAAACTTGGGTGAATGCGGGTAAGACTTAATTTTATTATTTACTGACTGACTTAATTCCATTATAAATGTGAAAGTGACTCTGTTTTTCTGTCTGTCACATTATCGTGTTTAAACGGCTGGGCTGATCTTGATAAAATTCAATATAAACGTATATATACTTTGTCACAAGAGGGAGGGCATAGGATCGACAGAAGTGATTGTGGTCCCCTAAGATGTTCGCAATATCAAGTGGTTAAATATTTAAACTTATAATAAATTTATTCATTTACTTTTCAGGGCTCACTGTAGGCAAACTGTAGGAAGACACTACACTGCAGTCACGAAAACAAGCATTTTGGAGGGTTTGTCGACGGGTGCTAAGAATCCTACTTCCTAAGTCAACCGGCTAATTATTTTACATATATGGCGGGGAAAAGGATCCGTGTCAGAATTAGAATTGGTATTTGAATGCAAAGGTACAGGCGATAATCACGAATCGATGAATGCAGTCAAGTTAGAAAATTGGTTTCAAGCAATGATATCGAGACCTGAGCCAAACGCAGCGGTTATCATGGATAATGCTAACTATCAAGACATCAAGATAAAATCCCAGTTACTAGTTGCAAAAGAACAGACATCCAAGAATGACTTTCACGAAAACAAACAAAAGTAAAAAAGAGGAATCGAAATTAGATAGACTAGATAACAATGTAGACAAAACTGTTGATTCTTTTAATAATGTGACAGGCGAAACGTCGTTAGAAAGCAGTAATCGGATAGAGAGAAATCGGATTCCGATTTTTAAATTTTAGTTTTTTTATTCTGCCAATTTAGTAATTCTTACTCGTTTTATATAATCATATTATTTATTCAATAACAATAATTTATTTAGTAATTTTTTTCTCCTTGTAATACTTCATATAAACCGCACTTAATACAAAAAGGAGTTTAGAAACATTAATTATGAGTATCACATTATTATTGAAAGGTCTCTAGAAAACTTAAAAAACTTAGGTACCAACGTTTTAATGTAGGATTGGTAGAAAACTACAAACTTCTAAAATCATATCTACCTCCGAGATAAACTTTGGGTTGGTAACTCTGCTCCTCGGCAAAAAAAGTATATGACGGTGAAAAGAAAAGGCTAGACGATGTCTCCCGTCGGGCAAGGTGTTCCCAGCCTGGAAAGTAGCTATTTAAGGAGTGAGCGATGAATCTGCAGCCGATTACCAACATCATCGAAACCAGATTCTCCACTCACACTTCAACGTTTTTTTTTTTTTTGCGCCCGAAGCAATTAAAGGGCTACCCTGTACGTAGGGAGGCGGAAAATGCATTACGCATACCACGATAGCCGGTCTATCGTGGTTATGGGGGACTCACTGTCCTACCGGGGACCCTAAGTGATACCCCCTAAAAACCGCCTTTAGGGACAGGCAACCGGCTGATTAAGCTCTATTGTGCCTTATCATGAGCGACCCTCTTTTGGGAAAAGAGGGCGCAGGCGGCTAAGTGCCGCTGAGGGAGTGCCTACGAAGGCAAATTAATGTCAGATATTACAATAATTTTATTTAATTAGAGTTGGCCTGAGCTGCCAGGAGACAGTTCAGGTCGTTTGAAAGTTTATTAGGCGGGTCCGAGAGAGAGTTTCTCGGCCTGCGGACACGATAGCGAGAGGGGGGGTGGGGCTGCATAAGAAGCCGCCTCACGAATTAAATTGTTTGGGTGCGACTCTGAGGCTTTGAAGAAGTTCTCAGAGAGTTTTTTAAGGTACTGTTGAATTGTTGGGAGCTCTAAGTCCCGATGAAGGTCGGCATTACGGACGTACCAAGGTGCGTTCGCAGCTCGACGACAGAAGAGGTTCTGAACTATTTGGAGTTCATTTAATATGTTAGGGTTTGCGTGGGCAAAGACGGGGCCCGCGTAGGTCATGACTGGTCGTATACAGACCTTATAAAGGGTTCGCTTGTTCCGAAGGGACATTTTACTGTGTCTGCCCAACATACTGTTGAGCCTACTCAGGTAAAACCGTGCGTGACGGGTGACTCGTTTGACGTGGGGCCTAAAAGTGAGCCCTGTGTCCAGAGTGACACCTAAATATTTGGCTGTCGTATGCCAGGGGACAGGGGTCCCTAGCATACGTATTGGAGGAGTGTTTTTAAGACGGCGTCGTTTATAATCGAAGTACTTCAACGTTATCTATGTATTCTATATATATCGCAGTACCTTCAGAATTTTGATAGCGCGATTTAGGTTTCGGTATGTTTCGCTAGTGGCGCGACCACAGCGCCGCCACAAGTACTTCTTAGAATTGATTTACGACCTAATCTTATTTAAATAATCTCTAACTTTCAAAAATGTAAAAAATATATTATAAATTTTTATTGCTCAGTAAAAAAATAATCTATGGACTGAATAAAAATTATACAACTTGATCTAAAAACCACGTATAAAATAGTTCTTATTTGACAAATATAGTTGAATAATTTAACTGTTTTGGTATTTTTATTCAAGATATAATATATTAAACTAATGTTTCTTAAATTACACTATCAAGTACTTTAATTTTAGTTTAAAATTTCATCTTGAAATTACTTACTGTGGTCAAAACTGTCCATTTAATAATAAATTGCAATTGTGAAATTATAAGCATTTATTTATTTGCAATATAATATAGTAAGTAGTCGTTTCACGTATTATTATCTTCCGTTAAATAATTTTAGATGCATTTAGTTAAAAGTTATTATATCAGCCTATATAAGTCCCACTGTTGGGCAATGGGCATAGACCTGCTCTCATTTCTGCGAAGGTTTTGGGTGCATTTAAAATACTAAATTTAAAAAATAAATATACTGCCTGCCTCTACAAAATTTTAATAGTACGAAGGGAAATTCTCTTGGATAAGGGAACTCTAGCGTGCATTGTTTTAGGGACATAATAATGGTTCCGAAAAACAAATTAATCTCCAGCGATCTGTGGCCGACTATTATTCTAATTAACCAGCATTATGATAAATTACCGTCAAAAAACCCAATACATACCGAAAAAAAAATACAAATTTAACAAACAAAGGAGAGAACGGTCAAATTACATTTCTCCTAAAAAAATAGATCTTCGAATAACAAAAATAAACTTCCGAATAAAATACTGAACCTCCGACAAGATATAATCATATTTTTACGACTTGCATGAACTATTATAATTTCTATTCTTGGTTATCAAATATATTTTTAACTCTCAATAATGATGAAAATACCTCAACTGTTTGTCCCGCGCGATCGGGTCGGGTCGTGTTCGGCTGTTTTCGCGAGTTCGGATGGATGTTCCGAGCGCAGCGCGCTTGAAACACAGATTACTAATCTGTGGCTTGCAACGACCGATCCTTGCGTGTTTTGTTAGTATAAGTTATAAAATTAAATAGTTTTTGTTGCTATTGGTTTAATATTATGATGTCAAAAAACTAATAAATCTACTTAGGTAACTTCTAACTTAGTATCTATTAAGGAAACTTAGTATTGTTGTGAAATATGGATGAGGTACCTGTGTACCGTTCTGAGTCGGAGGAGGAAGAAGAGGGAGCTGGTCCATCGGTACCGGCGAAGAAGAATCGTCGTAACAAAAGTTGGTGTTGATCAAACGGTGCTATAATGTACAAGAAGCAGAGAAATTTGTGAGTAATGAAAAGACTTGGCCAAGAAATTATACTCGGGACAGTGATGAAGGCCAAAAATGTTTCTATCGTTGTAACAAGGTAAAATCCAAGGGGCCACAGTGTGATTGTGCGTTATATTTATTGTTTGTGAACGACTGTAATGATATTCTTATTTTTAAGACCACTTCAGAGCACAACCATGACCAGATTGGTACGCGTAGTGAGTACGGAATTCCGGAAAACGTTAAAGGAGAAATAAATAAGCTGTTTGATTTACGCCTAAAGCCAAAAGCTATATAAGAGGCTCTAAACAACATGACAGGGATAAAGGCGCCTTCGAAACGGCAACTTAACAACTACTTATATGACAGAAGGCGCGAGAAGTTCGGAAGAGCTGCAATTTACTTAGATGAACTTGAAAAATGGATTTTCGATGGAACTACTATTCCCGATGATGAAAATGAAGTTTTCGTGTTCAGCTATCACGTGATAGAAGCGGAAGAACCAAGTTTTCGTCTGGCATTGTCAACTAAAAAATTACTCAACATAGTTTGTTCCACGGACATACTGCACATAGACGCCACATACAAACTCATATGGCAAGGGTTCCCCGTTTTAGTTCTTGGTACCACTGATAAGAACCGCAAGTTCCATCCGCTTTATCTTGGTGTGTCCACGAATGAACGTCAAGAAGATTTTCAAATGATTTTGATGGCCTTAAAGAAAAGGTTCTGTCTTTATTTGATCACGTGATGCAACCTAAACTTTTAGTTTGTGACGCTGCTCAGAGTATAAGAAATGCTTTCATTGCAGTTTTTGGTACCACACCAGTTATTCGTATGTGCTGGGCTCACGTGAAGAAAAATATGCACCAAAAAGTTCAGAAAACCGTCAACAATAAAACGAAACAGAATTTCCATACAAGACATAGACGCACTACATAATGCTACACCATACGAAGTATTTAATGCTGCATCACAGACTTTTGTTTGACTCAAACCGAGTTCATTCACTACTTTAAAGAAGAATGGTTAAAGAAACATCCAAATTGGTTTTTAGGCGCAGCGCCGTGTTCACCCGCCACAAATAATGCATTAGAAGCATTCAATCGGAACATAAACTACCAAAACACCTTACGTGAACGTTCCACTTTCACATTTCTTGACCAGTGCCACTGAGATGGTTGCTCAGTGGTCTTTACAAAGCTGCAAAGAACCTTTACCTGAGCTTTACCTGAGCACCTACTATTGAGCTGAAGGATTGGACCGATGGGTATTGCTGGGCAAGGAAAGATTTAAGAATAAAGATTTTATCATCCAACACGGCATACACTGAATACTTGATCCCAAGTAGTAGTTGTAGCCAAGTAGGAGAGGTGTCGTACGGTGAGCAGTGGTTAAACTTTGGAACATTACAAGATGAAACATTTTGCTTTCTGGAAAGTCACAGTGCCTAAAAACGAAACTCAAAATGTAGAATGGAGAAAAGGATCCTGCACTTGCCCACAGTTTCATCAAAAATACGTTTGTAAACACCTTCTAGGGCTCGCTATTAGATTGAAGCTCGCGACTCCACCTGTGGAAGCGAAAGCACTACAGGACAAAAAAGGAAACGGGGACGTCCTACTAAATCCAGACCTGCTCTTATAATACAATTAAGATAATTAAAATACTGACAACTAACTACCTACCCCCATATTTAGTTCATAAGTACCTATCAAACAATATTTTTATAATGAACTGAATTTTGTTTTATTTTTATCTCTTTTCTCACTAACATTACAAAACAAGGGAATTTGTCGATAAAAACAGGATAATAGTAAAATATTGTAGGAAACCAAAATCCACCTGGGTTTAGATTTATCTATATGACTGTTCTGAATTTTTTAACGTCTAGTAACATGGCCACTAAAACACGATATAATAAAGCGATTTATCGCTTTGAACTTTCAAAATTCCATTGTATTTTGACAGTTCATAGCGATAAATCGCTTTATCATATCGTGTTTCGATGGTCATGTTATGGGGGCTGAAGTAAGTACTGATATCGAAGCATACCTGTGGTAAGTATAATTCATGATAAGTAAAAGGTAATATTATTACAAGTACATTTTTATATTTTTTATAAGTTTCTGTATAACCACTCAGAATAGTATTTTCAGTATAACGTTGTAGTTAAAATAGCACCACAGTCCATGAAATATGGAAGGTAATTTATATATTAATAGTAGGTAAGTACAGATAAAAATTACAAAGCATAGTTTTCAGTAAAACCTAATTTAAGCTGGTTGAAAAGTAAATTTTTGTTTGGCTAAGAATTCTAATTTAAAATATTTTTTTAAAAATTAACAATGAATTTTCTTTTCAAAATTAGCCTTTTCAAATAAGAGGACAGTGGTTCATTTCAATCAGTCATTTGCTTGTAATGAGTTGCTTACAATGAGGAATTATGGATATATATATATATATATATATATATATATATATATATATATATATATATATATATATATATATATATATATATATATATATATGTATATATAACGTTGTTCTGCCTTTTTCAACGACCATTTGTCATGTCCTATTAAAAATCCTTAAATTCGCAAAAAAAAATATATTTTGCATCACTCATGGGCAAAAAAAACTATCCTATCTCTCAAGTTGGATCAAACTGTACACAGTGTGTAATTTTTATTAAAATTGGTTAAATAGTTATGAGTCCATCGCGGACAAATAACGCGACACGTAACTTATAAAAAAAATATATATATATATATATATATATATATATATATATATATATATATAACGGTAAACAATGCCCTAAACGAAAACTTAACCCTAGAAAAATGTGGTCACTGTTTGGTTGTCCAGCGCCGGTGTGGTGTAATTAACCACTGCTTCTTACCAAATGGGATGAGCATTACTGCAGATGTGTACTGTGAAGAACTAAATACAATGATGAGAAGCTAGCACGTCTCCAATTAGCTTTGTTCAGCTTTGTTAAGTGCTCATCCTGGCAGCTCCGGCATGACAACGCGTGACCTCTTACTGCACAACAGAGGGTCTCCAAGATATAACTGCGTGGTTTGGAAGCTTTCCGTCATCCCCCGTACTCACTAGACCTACAGACTTCTACTTCAGTAGTCAGTGAGTTCAGTAGTACTCAGTATTTGGATAACTTTTTTGCGGGAAAAAAATTCAATATCACAGAGGCAGTACGCCTTTGAAGAATTTCTTGCCTCCCGTCCAGCTGATTTCTTCAAGAAGGGCATCAATAAACTGCCGCTGCGTTGGCAAATATGCATCGATTGCATGGGTGATTACTTTAATAGAAACAAAAAATACAAAAATAGGCTATGTCATAGGTAAAGACCAAAGAGATTTAAATATACATCATATACTATACATACTTAAATGTCTTTGGTAAAGACCTAATATTACACAATTATACATAATTTGACACAATTTTATTATGTCATTGAACAAAAATGTCAATATTGACTTACAAAAAATGCACTTTGTCTAAATTGTATGCATTTTTTATATATGATGATGTTATGAACTATAAAAAACCTTTGTTCAATAAAGCTTAGAAACTTCTGTTATGTTATCCATCTAAATGGGATCGCTTACATCACAAACATTCTTTTTAACTTGTTTTTCACAAAAGTGAAATGTCTGCCATTTTTTTCTCCAACGCACACTTAGTTTAATTAAATCATTTGATTGCGATCAATCATCCTGCCCTTTTGATAATTTATTTAGATTTATGGAACGCCTCAAATAGTTAACTGTTCATTTATTGAAGTTTTTTACCCGACAAACCCCAAAAAAGCGTTACTTTTCGAATATATGATTGTAATATTTCTCTATTCCCATGTGACCTGTAGCCTCAACAACTTAACGTATTTTTAGTGTGGCGTGACGATAAATTCGACTTCATCCCTAGAGTGCCATAGATAACATTTCTAGACGACATCAAAAAAGGAGGCGGTTCAGTTCGAATTATAGAATACTATAATACATACATAATAGAACGGGGGAGTGGGCGGAGCCCGTGTAGCCACTAAAATGTCACTAACATGTCAATTCACACGAATAACTGTCAACACGAGATGTGTTTTGACGTTACAATCTATGGAGTGCAGAAGTAAGGAGTACCAACTCCCATAGTAGAATAGTTGAAAAAGTGGCCATCTGTAAGCAGTAAATAACAGTTCAAAAACTCTCCACAACAGCGCTGGAGTAGCTACTGGGATGAAATGAACTTATCAGTTGTTGACGGTTTGAAGTGTGCTGCTAAACTGCTCAGTAGCTCTAAAATCTAAAATAATTTTATCTAGTAAATATAACCTCGAAAAAGTCGTCTATCCTACTAATATTTTTCGGCACGTTCTTTAAAATTTACCCCGTAGTTATAGTGGCGCCACCCATATTTAACGGTTTTCTATGGACACTTTTTAATACACAGTCTGTACTCCTTACTTCTGCACTCCATATTACAATCGTTTCCAAATTTCGCATGTAAATTATTTATAAAATGACAAATTACACACTATTTACAAATAAATATGTATTAAAATTTAAACGATTTTTTTGATGATCTTAACATAACATTAATTAATTAATTTAACATTAATCAAAAGTCTAAAATGCTTAAATTTACTCAGTCTGTCAACACAGCGAATCGGGTTTTTAGTAATGATAATACAACGTAATTGCTTATATGTGTGCTCCCGGCGACGCCGACCCTCGTACAAAATAAGGTTGACAGCCATTCTATTGTGTATTATAGTATTCTACGGTTCGAATGTATTTCTGTATGTGTGTGTCGCTGAATCTTTTTCAATTGATAAGTGATTTTAATGATTTTTGTTAAGTCTATTTAAAAAATACCTTAAACCCGAAAGTAATAATTATTGTTTGAGCACAAAGGTTCTCCTTTCTCATTCATCAGCCGGAAGAAGTATATTTGTGGACACTGGCTCATCTCGTTTAGCAGGTGGAATGATGATCGCAGGACCAGGCGTCTTGCACCTTGGACGTGGCTACCTTTCGCTGGTCTAAATATTTTACGTGTGTCGTAAACGAGATGTACATAGATACCGTGTAGTGACGGTGTAAGAATATAAAAATACTACCCAATACCATCCTGTGGGTGTGGTAGGAGGCGACAGACAGTAACAAATCAGGAGATGGGCAGCAGCTAAGGTTACCAACTCTCGAAAGCACCAATCCGGGAGAATTTTATGTAATCGAGTACATGGGAATGAAAGAAAATCTCAATCATTTATCAATTTTGAAACTTATATTTACTTAGCTTTTGAGAAACATTCTAATATTTGCGGATTTCGCAAAGCGAGTGTTAGCGACGGATGCGTATAATTTTTAGATAAACCGGAGAAATTATTGCACCCCGGGAGGTCGGGATGTTAACCATTATTACCAGAGTCTCCCTGGCAATCCGGGAGTTGCGAACACTAGCAGCAGCGTCTTCAAATATAAAGACAGCGGTTGCCAAGCATGGCTACTATAGCAAATATCCCGCCTATTAGATAATATATGGGGGAATCCTTCAGCAGTGGATTTTAATGGACTATAATTGTAACGGTAACATACGTATTACGTATAAACTAAACTATTCTGTGTATTGTTGTGCAAAAATATCAACTAACCAATATCATCCCGTGGGCGTCTTAAGAGGCGCCATAGGGAAACAACCAGGAGAGTGGCAACAGGATTGTCAACTATGTACAAAATAAAAAAACCGCCATTTCTTATCCCACCCACTTCTGGTCCTGCCTACCATTACCACAGAACTCTTTCAAACTTATTACCTCAGTCTGTGTGCCAGCTGTGCATTCATTTTTTCCTTTTACTTTCAGGCACTCTTCGATAACAACAGATCTATACACTTTTTGGTGATGACTTCCTTCGTTAATATAAAAAAAAGTTCTTCATTTTACCCTGGCAAAGACGTTTATTTTGATTTTTCTTTTATGCACTAATTTTAACTTGATGTCTTTCCCATTCCTGAGAAAAGAGGGTCTTGATAGTGATCCTATAAGATCCTTAAAAACGAACTTAATCAACTCGCCTGCCAAACGAGGAAAATATATACCATCCTATGAGGACATATATGGTCTATGTCCAGCAGCAGTCCCTCGATAGACTGTAAAGGTAACAAGTGTCGTGAGAGGGCTCCGAAGTAAAATGTTTACGGACCAAAGACTCGTAAGAAAACGTGACCGATATACTGATTTAAGTTTACTTGGCGATGGTTATTTTTATTCGAGTGTCTGGGGGAATGCCACCCCCTTTACCCACTCCAAACTCTGCGTCGGGTTGCATAAACTTGAGTTGAATTCGTAACTTGTGATGTTCTTTGAAGTAAGACGTGATATATGTTTTTATAAAAATGAAGTGTTGAAGGAACTTATAGTTCACCTGATGATGACCAACTTAATACAAAAAAGGCTACAGACGCCCTGAGGCTAAGACTGAGTGCATCATAGCATGTAAATATACAGGCAGCCTATATCTTTCAGACCGGAACAAAGCAATGCAAGCACTGCAATTTGGCGACAGAAATAGGATGATATTTATCTAGTAAGAGTGAGTCCACACGGCGCGTTGCGTTGCGTTGGGTATACTGGCTACAGTGGCACTGCGTCATAGCAAGTAATCCATATCAATTTCTTTAATGGTACTCATTTTACTCTACAAATTAAACTCAAAAAAAAAAAAAATAACTTGCTTGCTATCAACGCACAAACAACTGAGCGCTACCGCTCTGGCATCGCAAGCAGTACACTTCTTCCCCTTCGTCTCGGAGGCTTTCAGTCAGTCGTTTGCGCGTTGCGTCAACGCAGCGCACCGTGTGTACACTATGGCCAAACGTCATTACATGTTATTGCATATAAATTAGAAATAGCGGGCACACTACGCGGAAGATCGGTCGTTCCGTCGCAGACGATCAGTTGCTCCGTAGCGGACTGCTTACTCTCGCGTCTGCTCCGTCCTCCGCGCACCGATCTTCCGTCGGCGTAAGATCGGCAACGTCGCGTTCCAGGTATTTGTAATTTTTTATGCATCGCGCCACATTTGCCGGATAACTCGCGGTGACGGCGCACGCACAGGATGTTCGACACTGAACGATTTATTATCGAAGTGCAAAATAGAGTTTGCCTTAGGGACTCTAGAGAAAAACCAGATAGAACGCCAAAATGAAAATTTTTGTAATGAATTATCAAGTAATGCAAACTCACACTGATACTAACTGTAATTGAGAATTTGAGTCCAACTCAAACTGATGAAGTTCCAGGGACCTCTCAAACAAAAAGAAAACCTAAAGTGAAATAATTTGTCTCATTTACACTATTAATATTTATCTTACTTTAATGTAACGGTCAGCCTTTTTTCAGGAGATATAGCCGTTCTAAGTTTTGTATTTTGCTTGGTAATATAGTCCTTCGTTAAATTCAACAATACATCAAATGTTTGTACGGACTTTCGATAATATTCAAATGCTTTATCTGGATTATGTCTAACAAAGTATGAAATTGCCCAATTTCTAGTCGAACACACCGTATAACCGTTGGCAGTCAACTGATAATCTGCCACTGAATATTCAGTGTGGCTGCAACTTATGGTAACGGATTTACTCCCGCGGAAGTTCGGCGTCGGAATTTCCGTCAAGTGTGGCGCTGGCCTATGGTTGTTAGTATGTAAAACGACGCAGTGACAGTATATATTCAGTAATCTATGGTGACTGCGATACGTCAACGTAACGCTGACGCAACGCACCGTGTGGACTTACCCTAATACCTACAATATTGATACAGTTAAGCAACAAAATTACTATAATTTTTTAAATTCGAATCAACAACGGCAACCTCAGATACAAAACTAGTTATGTAACATAATAAACCGAGCAGTGGCGGTGTAAGAATATCCATTACAAGAGGCGATATAGGGAAACTAAAGAACTGTGGTTGACAACCCGCTTGCCAAGCGTGCCAGCTATGGCAAAATCCCACCTGTGAGGCAATCTATGGGGGAGGCCTACGCTCAGCAGTGGACTTTTATAGGTTATAATGGATGGATGGATTGGAATTGTAATAGATAAGTTTAATACTCAAACACACAAAAAATGACATTGACGTGGATAGTTTTAGTGATTTTATATTATTGTTTTTTTTTTTAAATATTAAGTCTAAATATTTACATAATTTAGGCTCTAATTCAAATTCAAATTCAAATTGTTTATTGCATGTCACATTACAAATTTAAGATGGTACAATTTTGATGGTGTACATGTGACGCCCTGTAAGGGCATAGCAACACTAGAGTGCTAACTATTTTCGTATTATCTAATTTTTAAACATAAATTATAAAATATCATATCATCAACATTCAATATTATTTTGTATAAATTAATTTAATTTGAAATACAATGTATCTAGTCGAAGTATTCTTACGTTGTCGTTATTTAACGTCAAAAAATTCATTTAAATTGTAATAACATTTATTAATAAGAAATTTTTTAATTGTTTATTAAATTGCACAGGATTTTCCAGGATTTTCATGGAATTCGGTAAATGGTTATTAATCTTTATTGACATAACGTGAGGGCTGTTCGAAACTAATTTTAATTTGGAGAAAGGTATCTTAAGCTTATATAAATTTCTATTATTTCTTTTAGTTTTTTTAATAGGTGAGTAGAGTTTCGGGTGTTTCCTAACGAATTTACAAGACTCGAGGATAGACGTAAGTGTTAAAATTTCTATGTTGCACTTCAAGACTATAATATAATATTATATTCCGTTATAATACCGCTTAAAATAAAGTATTGTAGTTTATAATAGAATTGAATAATGAAATTGCCGTTCTGAAGTACTGGCCATTTCAAATCAAATTATTTTTTGTTTGGCTAAGAATTCTAATTTCAAATTAGTTATATTTTCAAAACATGGAATTATTATTTTTAAATTAGTCATTTGTTCATTAAGCATTGAAGTAATATGCACTTACGTATCAGAACAGCTATTTCAAACAAAAAATGTGCGGCGCTACCCAGTGTTCGCGCGGTTGGTTTTTTTTTATCATAGAATAAACATAGGTAGAATGATCAGTAGATAATAGTAGATAGTATTGTTATTTAGGTAAATTATATCGAGAACAATTTCTAAATTTTGCCATATATTTTGTATACTATATTTGCTTATTTAATATAATATTGCATAATATTATATCACAATTACATTTTAATGATATTTTTATCGCAATATTTTAAAAGGGTATGTCAAATATAAAAAACATACTAAATGTATATTTAGCAAAACTTATTAATATAACATTTAAATTACAAATATATTTATTTAAATTAGAATAAGAGTCGTTAATAAATGCTGGGGAGAGTTAAAATGGACGAATTTATTCCACTTTGACTTTGATGTGGAAACCTAAAAATAAAATAAAAGAGTAATGAGCAGATTTAAATATAAAAAAATTAGCCTAATTACGATAACTTTTATATGTTTCTACAAAAATAATGTGTATAATAATATATTTGTCCTATAGTTAAGTACCCACAGAAATGTCGCATCTGAATAAATTAATTTCATAATCTATATTCCATGACACGAGATGGCGTCTTAGGAATAATTTGTTTTATTATTAATATATAATAATTTTACTGATTATGTATCTTATTAACCGATGAAAAGTAATTCCTTGGTTTTTACAGTTTTAGAATTACTTGTGCAATATCTAAGTACACACGACGGCATATTTTATCAAGAGATTTTTTTAAATAAACACAACACGTGACATCTCTACAAGTGCCTAGCGAGCACAGAACACATATTATACCCCTACTAGCGAGTGACTGATTAAAATGCGATGTAAGCACCGCAGTTGAATGGAACAGAGTAGCTGAATGCAGTGTCGCCTCTAGTACGTAGTACATAATAACTCAATGTTGATTAGCGTTATTTTTTCATCGCTTTTGAATATTTTTCGTCATCATGGATACGTTAAAAATACGAGTAATTAATAATTATGGAATATGAGTACCGTCGCGTCGTGGCTACAACGTGGCACAAGCGGCTCGCAACATCAATGAAATTTATGGAGCGAATACTACAAAAGAACGCAGCACCTTTTTTTGATAACTCTTTCGTAAAACGCTATGGAGGGATGAGTGATCTCCGCTCTAAAACCCGTCTTTAAAAATTATGATTTTGCTCTGTAATGCACTAAATAAAGACTTCATCTTTCTAAAGCCTTAATTTTCTGCAAATGATCTACTCACATTGTTACGATATTGCCCTTTAAAAAACCCTAAAACGCTCTCTTAATAACATACAAAAATGAGCTGAATATAATAAAGTTTCGATATTAGACTTCAATTTTATTTATGTGTGTTTAGATTAAGCAAGTTTACAGACCACTAGTAGTTATCCGCTGCTACAAAATAAAGAGCGTACAATAAAAATATAGTACGCAATAAAAATGTTTGTTATTTTCCCCTTTTCGTGTTTTCTTTCTATATACTATTGTTATTTAGGTGAAAAAGACCTTGTGGCTCCTAAAAGATGGTAGTAACCATCTTGCATGTACCATGCTGCTGCTGTGTTTCTTTTTTGGATTTTCGTACCAGATTATCAGTAAACGCGCTGTAAGTGCGTTTACTGATAATCTGGTACGAAAATTCAATAAAGATCCAAAAAAAATCCAAAAAAAATAATACGATCTCGATTGAAGAGCCTATACTACCTCAAATGGCGTAGCAAGATCCTCCGTTATGCCGAAAATATTACATCATTAATTTTGAAATAAATATATTTTAAAGTTGAGGATCAATGTTAAGTACTATGTTAGACGAAAACACGATTTCGTATAATTTTCTCGATAGAAAAAAAATCCAAAGTTACTTCCGAACTGAAAAATAAACCGCTGCTATTCATAAAATAATTACGACACATCTTCTCGTCAGGTATACCTCAATCTCTGAAAACTAAAGTGTACAACCAGTGCGTGTTGCCAGTGATGACTTACGGATCAGAGACGTGGTCCTTCACTGCTGGCCGTATGAGGACGCTCAAGGTCGCTCAGCGAGCTATGGAGAGGGCTATGCTCGGAGTTTCACTGCGTGATAGACTCAGAAATGAGGATATCCGCAGTAAAACCAGAGTGACCGAGATAGCCCAACGGATTAGTAAACTGAAGTGGCAATGGGCCGGCCATATAGCTCGAAGAACCGATAACCGATGGGGAAGAAAGGTTCTCGAGTGGCAGCCTCGTACCGGTAGGCGTAGTGTAGGGCGACCCCCCACTAGATGGAGTGATGACCTGGTAAGACATGCAGGAAGTCGATGGATGCAGGTGGCTCAGGACCGTGCTTCGTGGCATTACTTGGGGGAGGCCATATTCAGCAGTGGACTTGTGAAGGGCTGTAATGATGATGATGATGATGATTCATAAAATACTTTAAATTAGATCATTAAACTTTGCATACTAACTGAACTAACTATAAAGCAGGGCTTATGTTTTTATTTTTTTTAATTACTATTATTTTCACTGTAAAAAGAAATTACTAAACTATTGGCGTCATTAAACATGTTACCTGCCGCACGATCAGTCTTATATAGTGTATTATCTGATCAGTCTCGCTTCGGCTTTCAAACGGGAAAGCTTTGTCGCTTACGATCAGAATGGGAAATAACCGTAATAAAAATAAGAAGCGACTGTGTTGGTGTGAAGAAACAGTCATAAATATGATAAACCTAATGAAATAAGTATCTAACGACCTATCTGCTTACTGTATTAGTGATTACAACCATGTCGGTACATAGCATACGACGCGCGGGGAAGTGGGGGCGAAATTTGAATTTGAGCTGAGGTAGTATAGACCCTTAACGCACGGCTCTGTTCACGAAATTGACTTTATTATGACGACCAGACGACAACTGTTCAGTGATGCCTCAGTGACCGCAAGGGTGGAAAGCGGCAGCGCCTACCGAATGGTTATAGGCACACTGAACCTATACGTTAGGTTCTCTATACGAAGAGGTCTCGTCTAATGAAGTCAACACTCCGTCCCCCTCGTACTTTAATCAAAGTCCCGAAACCTTTCAGCTCGAGTTACAAAACCGTTTTTAGTGCCTAGAAGACTGCAATGAAGTGCACGATGTGAATGACAAGCTTGTAAAAACTGTCCATGCGATCGGAGCTAAGTTCTGTAAGATCAGTCGCAGACGAATACAAAATATATCCGATCACTCTATTAATCTCGTGACTGTTAGACGGGAGATGAAGCTGCAGTCTTCAGCAGATTTGACAGCATACAGGCAACTGACAGAACTCCAAATGCATGCGAGACTTACGCAACTTCAATTCAGTTCGTATCGAAAAAGCGATCGAGCGGAACCAGGACTCCAAAGTCTTTGCCAGAGATCTGTTTACCAGAAAGAGCCAACTACCAAAGCTGAAGACCGAATGTGGCAGCATCGTTTCCGATACACCTGAGATTTTGGTCACATGTCATTGTTGGAGCCACACGCAAGTGTGAGTAACAATCCAAATGCAAGTCTTATACGACATTATTCCGATGATATCATGGACGTCAGCCTGAGCGAGATTAGAATGGCTCTCCAGCACCTTAAAAACGGCAAGTTTCCAGGCGAGGATGGAATTAGAGTGGAGCTTCTGAAAGCGTGTGGAAAACCAATACTTAAAGTCCTTCAGAAGCTCTTCATTTCCGTCCTCCATGGTGACACTATTCCAGAGGCGTGGAACAGAAGTGCGATAGTCTTGTTCTTCAAGAAATGCGATAACGCTCTTTTTAAGAACTATAGACCGATTTCCCTTCTGAGCCGCATCTACGTGCTGTTTTCGAGAGTCATTACGAATCGTCTCGCACCCAAACTTGACGACTTCCAGGCTCCCGAACAAGCCGGTTTTTGAATATTCTTTAGCACCATAAACCACATACACACTTTTCGATAAATTTTACAGAAGTTCGAGGAGTACATTCTGCTTAATGATTTCTTATATTTACGCGAACACTACACATTGATTAAAACTACTTTTACGGATTTAATCGCGTTTTATTTATTTTATTTTTATACCCGATGTTTCGTCACCTCAGTCCCCCGTGACCATGGGTGCTGGAAAGCACCAATGGTCACGGGGAGAAGGTGACTGACGTCCTGATGTCAAAGTTAAGCCGAAGTACCTTCAGCTTTTTAATTATTGCCTTTGGTATTCTGCGTAGATCGGACCAAAGACAATAATTAAAAAGCTGAAGGTACTTCGGGTTACCTTTGACATCGGGACGTCAGTCACCTCAGTCCCCCGTGACCATGCGTGCTGAAAAGCACTCGAAATGTCGGGTATTAAAAACAAAATAAATAAAACGCGATTAAATCGGTAAAAGTAGTTTTAATCAGTACATTCTGCTTTTTACGAACTTTGTCCTGCGTATGTGGACTATAAGAAAGCCTTTGATTCCTTCGAAATTTTGACAGTACTGCAGTCCCTTTAGTGGTGCCAAGTTGACTGTGGGTATATCGAAGTGCTAAAGTGTTTGTACAGTAGTACTACGATGGCTATATATAGGACCAGAGTACGAAACCTATCCAACTGCATAGAGATGTAAGACAGGGTGACGTAATATCGCCGAAACTTCACCGCTGCATTGGAAGACGGTTTCAAACGACTGGACCGTAAAGATATTATAATATAATATAATATTATAATATAAAGATATTTACATTAATGGCGAGTACATAACTCACCTTCGATCTTCCGACGGTATAGTCCTTATGGCAGGATCGCTGCAGGACTTAAGCACTATTCTCAATGACCTCAGTAGAGTCTCCCAACGGATAGGTCTTAAGATGAACATGGACAATACGAAAGTCATGTGTAATGTCCACGTCACATCTATGCCAGTGGTTGTTGGTAGCACTAAGCTCGATTTGTTGACGATTATGTTTACCTGGGACATATATTCTGACTAGGTAAGTTCAACTTCGACCGAGAAGTCAATCGACAGATACTACTCGGATGCGTTAGGGAGATTCATCACATCTTTCGTTAGGCATACCTCAAAACCTCAAAACTAGACTGTACAAGCAGTGCGTATTGCTAATGATGAGCTATGAATCTGAGACGAGGTCCTTCACCTGCTGGCCGTATGAGACAACTCAAATTCGCTCAGCGAGCTATGTAGAGACATGCTTGCAGTTTATCTGCGTGATAAACTAAGGAATGAGGAACCAGAGTGACCGACATTGCCCAACGGATTAATATGAAGAGGCAATTGGTCGGCCATATATCTCGAGGAACTGATAACCGATAGGGAGGAAAGGTTCTCGAGTAATAGCCTCGTACCGGCAGGCGAAGTGTAGGGCGTCCCTTTACTAGATGGAGTGACGACCTGGTAAGACATGCAGGAAGTCGATAGATGCAGGTGGCTCAGGATCGTGCTGTGTGGCACTACTTGGGGGAGGCCTATGTTCACCAGTGGACTTGTGAAGGGCTGTAATGATGAGGATGATGATGGTTGCAGATTATTATCGTATATAACTTTAACGTGTTAGATACCATAATAATATTTTCAACGTGGTACAGCCACTCTGCAACTATATAATGACTACAGCACGAATGTGTCGGCTCGATCAGGGAAGCACCATTCACAGAATACCAGCGTTAAATAGTAGCTTAATGGTGCTTTGTTTCGTATGGTGAGTGTAAAGGATATTCTTTACTGGTTACGAGGCATTAAATCTTAGTCGAAAACGAATTTAGTGAAAAAAAAGTATATAGGTTATAACTTTGTACATTTTCAAATTACCAAAATGGCTAGAAAAGAGCTGTAAATCTCAAAACACTATTCATTTAAATTTGTTGTTTCAGTGTTCCCAGAATATTCAAATAATGCGAGCGATATTACTTAAACAGTAGCACTTTTAATAACTAGGTAGCTTAAGTATTTTTTTAAAAGAATTAACTTAAAAAATAAAATAAAATAAAATAAAATTCGTTTATTTCGTCCACAAGGATCATAGATGTTAGTAATACGAGTAATACAAATCTTGAAATTAATGTTAGTAAACTTAAAACGATTTACCTAATTCTAAAACTATATCTAAGACAGATCCGATTAGTCAGCACGTGCACCATATGACAATAGTTCAGGTATTGCCAATCAAACCTGTCAGAAAATGTCCTCAGGATGCCATTGGAGCCGGCCCGCACCCTGCGCACCAGGGATGTGCATAGTTTACGCGTGGTGGTGCAGAAACAAATAACATCCGCGAACATACCCGACGCATTACAGTAACGAGGCAGACCCAACAGCATCCTGAACGCATTATCAAATATGTTAAAGTTTATGGTAGTAAGCAATTCAATTAAACTTACAGCATGTCACGTATGAGGAAACTCAAAGTCGCTCAGCGAGCTATGGAGAGGGCTATGCTCGGAGTTTCTCTGCGTGATAGACTCAGAAATGAGCATATCCGCAGTAGAACCAGAGTGACCGACATAGCCCAACGGTTTAGTAAGCTGAAGTGGCAATGGGCCGGCCATATAGCTCTAAAAACCGATAACCGATGGGGAAAAAGACTAACTAGATGGAATGACGACCTGGTAAGACATGCGGGAGGTCGATGGATGCAGGTGGCTCAGGACCGTGCTTTGTGGCATTCCTTGGGGGAGGCCTATGTTCAGCAGTGGACTTGTGAATGACTGTAATGATGCAGCATGTCAAAAGTCCACTACTGAATACAGGCCTCACCCATAGATTGCCTCATAGAGGGGGATATTTGCCACAGTTGCCACGCTTGCTAGGCGAGTTAACATTTTTTTGGTTGTTACACTCCTGGTTTATTTTCCTGTTATCACTTACGACATCCACGGGACGATACGAGTGGATATTCTTACATGTAAGAATTTCTAAGAAACGACTCAGGTCGCGCAAAGCTCGGTCGCCCAGGTAATACATATTATTATGTGAGCCGTGTATTGATCGGTGTTAGTTTTATGAATGGCTCGCGTCTCCCCTCTCCCACCAGCTGCCTCAGCCACCCCCTGCGCCCGGCATTTCAAGGCACTGAAGTGAGAGGCATCCCAATTTCACTCAGCTGATTTGTGACTCGAACATTATCCAGGCAATTGCTTTAAAAGGTGGGATAACGACACTCTACATAACACACTATTTAAAAATATACATGTGAGCCGAGTACATGAAAAATGCTGTGATTGTGTGTGTTTTGATTGAAACGTATAATATTATTTGTACGTAGTAGAGCCAGCTTGTAGCTATATTATGGTAATAGCACAAATGGGTCAGCTCGACCGGGGAAGGACCACGCTCTCACAGAATACCAGCGTAAAATAGCAGCTTAATACTGCTGTGTTTGGTATGGTGAGTGTAGAGATCCGGAGATCCTTTTTTACTGAAAACGCGGTATTCCATCTTAGTCTTCACGGGTGACAACGCATCTGCGTTTTGATTCTTAATCGAGGATAAATGTAGATGTCTATGGGCCACAGTATAATATGAAATACTTGCTCAGTATTATAGTATAGAGGCTAAAAGTAAAAGTAAATTTACTGTCTATATACATCCCATTGCTAGACCTCATCTCATTACTGAGAGAGTTTTAGGGCAAGAAATTGTCCGCCGCGCTGCCCCAATGCGTGTTGGCGAACTTCACTTATAGAGGCCTAAAGAAAATTAAAACATTATTTTCTACAGCTAATAGTTACATAACAAAGCCTAGATATACCACGGTACTATAGAAATTAACAGTGTAGTGGCGGCGTAAGAAAATCCCCTGCCTCCATATCATACCGTGGGTACCGCAAGAGACGACGCGACGGAGCGAAACTGAAATAGGAAATGATCGACCGCATCATTCTCATAATTCAGTAGTGAAAAAACTAAGTAAAGTACTGTATTTGCCAACCCGCCAGCAAGCGTGGCAACTATGGCAAATACCAGATAGTTCCTTGGATGTTGTTCTACCTTTTCCGGTAGTTAGTGGTAGTTTTCGGAGTTTAACCTCGTGTAAGTAACTTTATTTATGAGAAAATAGCCGCAAGAATTCATTGAGTGATAACTTATTTAATATACCGCTTGAGGGTGCTAACTTTCGGCTCTTATGATTAATAGAATTAAATATAAATCTGATAGTTTTGATGATGCTAAGTAAACTCTTTCTGCGTTTGATGGACCTACAGCATTAGGATTTTAAACAAGTCAATCATTTTGTAACCATGAATATGTAAAGTGGAAAAATTAAAAATTCTGTACAACTCTGACTTTAATATAAATAAAATGAGAACATCATCAATGTATTCGAAGTCAAGTAAGTACGCATTGAAACAACTGGTCATATCTTGACCAAATTTATATGCAACTACAAAAAAACCACCATCTTTCAAATAAAAAATCATCAAAATCAGATAACCCAAAAAAAATTGAAGTTACACATAAAAAACATACAGTCGAATTGAGTACCTCCTCCTTTTAGAAGTCGGTTAAAAAGAAACAAAGCACTTTAATCATTTGGAGTATAAAGTAAATAAAATTTACACAGTAAAATAAATTAAATTAGCTTTACTAAAAATACTTCAATTCGTTGCCTGAGTAATTTTTCAACTGCCTTTTCACAATTAATTGTCGTGCGATACTAATTGGCCTGTTCTTGCATGGATAAAGGAATAAAAATTGCGTGAATATGCATAAATATAGCACAACGTAAATACGATGCTTATATTTAAAATTTAAATATATATCGTATTTACGTTTAAAACCTAAATCTAAAAGGATTTTATAATTAGTTCATGTTTTATAAAAGACGATAAGAAAAGTTCTTGAGTGGCTACCTCATACCAGCAATTGCAGTGTTGGACAAACACGACTTGTAGGAGTAGCGACCTACCATTTGAGTATGAGCCTTAACACCAACACGCACTGGAAGTAGCGGACTAGTTCTTCAATCCTTCATCAACTCCATCATCATCTTAGAAATGAGAGGAGGCTGATACTCAACAATGCAATATATAGGTTGTAACTAATAAATACAAATATAGAATAGTCCTTCCTTGCCCTAAAATCCTCTCAGAAATGAGCGGAGGCCTGTGCCCAGTTGTGGGATGTATATAGGCTTATACACTCCACAGGCCTCCGCTTACTCTTTTTTTATAGTAGTCCAACTTTTAACTGACTTCGAAAAAAGGAGGAGGTACTCAATTCAACTGTTTCAATCTTTTATGTGTGTTACCTCACAAGTTTTTCTAGATGAAACAATTATGATGATTCCTTTTTTATTTGAAATCTGATCAGTAGTTTTTGAGTTATCGTTAATAATGCGTATTCTCACAGTATAACAGCGTGAAATAGCAGTTTAACACTGCTGTGTGTTCGTTTAGTAAGTGTAGAGAACCGGAGACCGTTTTTACTGGAAACGAAGCATTCCATCTTAGTCGTCACGGGTGAAAACACATCTGGATTTTGATTTGTTATCGAGGATAGATGCAGGTGTCTATAGGCCACAGCAACCACTTACCATCAGGGTGGACTGTCTGCTCATTTGCCACCCTTATACTATAAAAATTTTATCGACTTAGACTATATTGATGTTGTTTTCGATTTATTTACATTGAAGTCGGTTGTACAAAATGTTTAGCACTTGTATTAAGGTTGCTGTCGTAACGAATTAAATTTGCAAAATACTTTAAATAGTGTACTGTTGTCCATACGTATAAGACGATTGTTTTAATGAATTTTACATACATATTAAGAAGGCGTTCAGTGGCGGCGCAAGACCTAAATTTTATGTGAGCAAGATACATTTTGCGAGGCCCTCTGCCCGCACAAGGAGACGGATTATATAAAATGAAAAACAAAACACTTGACATTATGTATATTCCAGATGGCCCCTACATATGGGTGTCCCTCAGGGCTCAATTCTTGGCCCATTCTATTTTTAGTATATATTAATGACTTACCTTCCCTTGTAGGGGATAATCATGATATAGTATTATTTGCTGATGATACTTCCTTGATTTTTAAAAAACGTCAATCATTTAAATGTAACGAAGTGAATAATGCTATATCGAAATTAGTGGATTGGTTTAACGTTAATAATCTACATTTAAACGGCAATAAATCTAAATGTTTTAAATTTACAACAACAAATGTTAATAATCCGAGTACCAAAATGTTTTTAAATGGGAAAGAATCTTCTGGTTTTCTTGGCATCACTCTCGACGCTGAGCTTCAGTGGGGTTCCCATATATCTAAGCTAGCAAGCAGACTAAGCTCTGCAGCTTATGCTGTAAAAAAGATTCGAGATCTCACTAGTGTCGAGACAGCTAGATTAATTTATTTCAGTTATTTCCATAGCATAATGTCATATGGAATTTAGCTATAGGGGAATGCGGCTGATTTAAAAACTATTTTTGTTTTGCAGAAGGTGCCATTAGAGCTATTTACAACCTTAAACCGAGAGTCTCTTAGAGAAAAATTTAAAGAAACTAATATATTAACTTTGGCCTCTCAGTATATCTATGAAAATTTGACGTATGTTCACAAAAATAAAGGTAGTTTTAGTAAAAAAAGTGACATACACTCTGTAAACACTAGAAACAAACACATACTGGTACTACCAGTTTCTCGACTCCACAGAGTCAGTAATTCATTCTTGGAGCAATTTATACGCTATTGCAACAAAGTCCCAGAAAACATACAAGTATAAAAAAATAATATATAATATAAGTATGGTCAATATATAATATAAGTCAAAATTAATTAATATATAATATAAGGTAGTATATACTATTACCTAGTTTAAATATTCAATTAAATAAAAACTGTATAAAAAGGGTTATTACAACATAAATTAATACATGGTTGATAATAACCCCTGGGAATGAGGTGGTCGCTTCCAAGCTGTTTCTAAATAAATTTTGTAAAGATTTTGTAACCTTTGACATTGTAAAATTTATTTAAAAAAATATCCCGCTGGGTTTCTTGCTGGTTCTTCCCAGGACAGAGATTTTTTTCGAACCAGTGGTAACGTAAAATATTGACTTTCAATAAGAATTATTGAATAAAACATTATTCTATTCTATTCTATGAAATTTTTATTCATACAAAATCATTAAGTACCAACACCAAACAATTTCAAAGAAAAATGAAGAAATAGATATTCTGCTTTTTATCCTGGTGAATTCTTAGCCTCATAATATAGCTTGGATGCTATATCTGCCTCGATAGATGAAACTTTCAACGCTGAAAGTCTTTTTTGTGACATGCATTCCTGAGATAATTTTTAATAAGTTTTAATTTCCTTATATTTAAGCTTCCTTCAGTGGAAGCTATACTGATCGGTATTGTTATATGACGATGTAAATGTTTGGTTATATTTTTTTAAATTATTTTCTGTAACGTATTGGAGAAGCTGTTTCACACATCTGTTACGAAGTTAGGTAAATTAGGGATCATTAAATGTAAATCTTCATATAATTCGTAAGGTTGAAACTCACTGCTTTCACCCACTCGCAGGGCTGTGTGTAAATCCTTACAGTTACTTTAATATTAGATGGTTTGGAATATTTTTTAACTTGTTTAAATCATAAAGGAAACCAAAATTTTCATAATATTGGTTTAAAGCCATAAATCTCAAATCCATATTTGTTATAATTGAACAAGCATGGTGTTGAAAAAAATCTGTTTCATACCGACTTTTAGGAGACTGTATAGGTTAATCCTTGCCTTCATAATTCAACATCTTTTTATATTTGCCTACTCTTTTATTTTTTAAGTCTTTTGGCATTATATTAATTTAAGAATTATATTCTTTAAAAATTATATTCTTATAAATAACATTTAACAAAGAATCGTCCTGAGCACTCTTTTCTATGGTTTCGAGTAAATTTAGTGATCATATACTCTTTGGTTCTAAGGCGTCCCTCTAAATATTAGTATACTGGAGACTTCGGACTTTTAGGGTTAAGAATGTGCTTTGTGTCTGTTCCGTTTATCTACTCATGTGCGTACAGCGCGAAAATATACCTACAACAGCCACGTGGGCCGCTGTATCGCACTCATTACTCGATTGCCATGCGCCCACGATTAAATAAAGTCAATATTCTATGTCTGACAAACAGAACGGGGAATCCCCAGCCTTTGTCGTCCCCATAGATTACTGTGTGCGGGGCGACCAATATATACTGGTCGCCCCGCAGCGGGGATTCCCCGCAATAGCAACGCAGACTAATGTTGCTAGACTGAATAAAAACATATTTAGTTATATCAATAGTATCGATTCATGACAATAAAATTTTTTCGGCGCGTATACGGTAATAGTAATGCATAAACCTCCAGGGCGCGAGGCCCCTAGATCGCGAGGCCGTAGGCGGTGGCCCACGTCGCCCACGCCTTACGCCGCCTCTGAAGGCGTTATAGTTTTTACTAAGTAATACAAAAATCTCTTGTACGACGCGTGCGAGGGAGCACGAACAGTCCTACGGATAATTAACAACAGAGTGGATTCTAATCTGCTTGTTTATTAAACTACATGTTTTATGAGTTCCATAAGCCGTCAAGCCAGAAGTTTAATCTTTGTATCAAATTTTGTATAGATTTTGTTCAGTTTTTATTAACATAGCATGTAAGTAAAATTGCGCGCAGTGGCTTAGCAATGAGTTACAGCGCTAAGGGCCGAGGGTTCGAATCCCGCACGGAACAAGTGTTTGTATGGCCTACAAGTAATTGTTCCGGGTCTGGATGATTGTCCTTATGAAATTTATGCATGTAAACTGCCCCCATGATACAAGAGAAAATCTTAGTGCGGAGGAAAAAAAACATTAAAAAAACATACAAACAAACTTATATGGACCTGAGTCTGAAAATAAATGTATAATAAAAAAATACTACTATTACTAAACCTAAAAACTCGGATATTTACTCGAAATAATGCCTAGAAGTTCATTGCCAACTAACAGTAGAGGATTAAATGGACAACCCGGCTCGAAAGGATCAGTATTGACCGGTACAACTTAAGCCGCCTGTTGTCAACTCTTCATTTGTCTAGTTCTGCAGTCACAGCTGTTTTCATTCAACGAGAACATGGTTCAATGGTCAATAAATTTATCTCGTAACTCCAAAGTCGATTTCCTATTAAAAAAAATTGAACCAGTAACCAAATTTACAGCTATAACATTTTTTATTTCTTTCCATGAGAGAGCTCTTGTGTTTGCTAATACACTCGCGATCTTTTATCTTAACACTATATCGTCTATTATATATTATCTTTTTATATATCAGATAACATCAATCTACCACCTATAGAATGCTATAATGTTCATGTCACTTTTCTCTAATAAAACCTACATGACGAAGTGAGATAATGAGTTTTCTAACGTCTTCCAAGCTTTTACAAGAATATAATGAAGAAAAGTAACTTGAAAAAGTTCCAAACTAAAATGTTTACCCAGCTAAGTCGGGCGGGAAAACGTGGTCTGTATGATTAAGAAAGTCATCGAGGATATTTATAGTACTGAAATACGGAAAGTATTATATTGACCTCTTTTCCATCTACACATCATTATTAAGAGAGAGCAGTGTTGCCAACTGTACAATTTATTATACGTAGATCTTCGTACTAACGACCCTTTGTAGCTTTTAACGTTTAACTCTAGATACCGCTTACCTTTAATTATTATTCTTCCTATGCTGGATTACGAATAAAAATCCCGATGCGTTGTCACCCGTTAGGACTAAAATGGAATGCCTCGTTTCAAGTAAAAAGGGTCTCCGGTTCTCTAAACCCAAGTGGCATAGCGCGCCTTAGACGGGACCTGTATCAAAATTTCTTTGGGGGAGCCGAAAATGAAGGATAAGGATTTTTATAAAAGGAACAAAAAAGCTCGTATTTATTATATATTATTGATTATAATTTATTACTTCCAATTAATACTCCTAGTAACTAAGTTAGCCAAACAATAATTCAAATCCAATATAGGTACACTATTTTTGCCTTTTGTGCGCCGAACTTAAATATTAAAGCATTCATAGCTGAAGACGACTTTTTTCAGCCTGCATAGACAATAGTAAGAAGTTTGGTAGCCTTTCCTGTCCCGTAGAAAGCCTTAGAATTTTTACTTACACACGTTTGGGGCCCTTGAAGCCCAGGGGCTCCGTATCATTGATACGTCTGATACAGCCGTAGCTACGACCATTATACACACCATACGAAACACAGCAGCGTTAAACTGCTATTTTACGCTGGTATTCTGTGAGAGCGTGGTTGAGCCAACTCATTCGTGCTACAACTTTTTTTTATAGAAGAAGGGGCATGTGGTTCACCTGATGTTAAGTGACTACCGCCGCCCATGATCAACCGCAACACCAGGAGAATTGCGGGTGCGTTGTCCTTTAGAAAGGAGTAAGCTCTTTTCTTGAAGGTCCCCAGGTCGTATCGGTCCGGAAAAATCGCCGGTGGTAAACTATTCCACAGAGAGGTTGTACGTGGAAAAAAACTTCTTGTGAAACGTACAGTGGTGGACCGCCAAGCATCCAGATGGTGTGGATGGTATCGGGACGTTTGACGTGTAGTGCGTTCACGAAATTTGGCGGCTGGGATTAATCCGAACAATTCCTCAGAGCACTCCCCGTGATAGATGCGATAAAATACGCAAAGAGATGCAACATCTCTTCGCAGCGCCAGTGAATCGAGCCGATCGGAAAGCACTCGGTCGTCGACGATTCGAGCCGCTCTGCGTTGGGTGCGGTCAAGTGGAAGAAGCTGGTACTGGGGAGCCCCAGCCCAGAGATGGGAACAGTATTCCATGTGCGGCCGAACCTGCGCCTTGTAAAGTTGCAGGCGGTGTGCCAGCATGAAATACTGTCCCGCTCTGCTGAGCACGCCAAGCTTTTTAGAGGCCAATTTGGCCTTCCCTTCCAAGTGACCACGAAACTGCACGTCACTCGATATGTCGACGCCGAGGATTCCGATACTGGCTGAGGCAACAAGGGGAGTGCCTTGAAAGTGAGGGGATACGACAAAGGGGTTCTTTTTAGCGGTTAATGCGCAAACTTGTGTCTTCTGGGTAACCCCAGAAGACACAAGTTTTCGCATTAACCGCTGCTACTAGATTACTGGACTAGATTTAGTCGCCCCCAATCCGAGACTCTGTCCAGCAGAGACTCGACTTCAGACACAAGTTTGTGCCGGCACTCGGAGACGTTTTCCCGAGAAATATTGGCTCGGCCGGTGTAAAGAGCATCACCAGTGCTGTCATCTGCATAGCAATGAATGTTACGGGTACGCAACATGTCATTGATATGCAGAAGAAACAGCGTTGGCGATAGCACACAGCCCTGTGGAACACCAGCATTAATAGGCTTGCAATCGGAGCTTGCACCGTCTACAACGACCTTGATGCTCCGATCTGCAAGAAAGCTGGTGATCCAATCGCACAATTTCTCGGGAAGCCCATAGGAAGGGAGCTTCGAAAGAAGCGCTTTGTGCCAAACCCGATCGAAGGCCTTCGCAATGTCCAAACTAACGGCCAATGCCTCCCCCTTGAACTCTACTGCCTCCGCCCATCTGTGAGTTAGGTAGACCAGAAGATCACCAGCTGACCGACCACGGCGAAAACCGTATTGGCGGTCACTACTCAGCTGGTGATCTTCAAGGTACCTCATGAGCTGGCAGTTTACAATGGACTCCATTGTTTTGGAGAACATGGAGGTGATGGCGATTGGCCGGTAGTTGGACGGGTCAGAGCGGTCGCCTTTTTTAGGGATCGGGTGGACGTAAGCCGTCTTCCATAATTTTGGGACTACGCCTAGGGAGTAGGAGTACCGGAAAAGACGCGTTAAAACCGGTGCTAACTCTGGAGCTCACGTCCTCAGCACAATTGGGGGGATTCCGTCAGGCCCACTCGACTTGTGGATGTCCAGGGAGAGGAGTGCTTTACGAACCGAGCGCTGTGTGAAGTGCACTTCCGGCATGGAGCACTCACACCACGGGATGGTCGGCGGAGTACTCCCCCCGTCATCGAGAGTCGAGTTAGACGCAAAGAAAGAGCCTAGAAGATCGGCTTTCTCCTTTGCAGTATGGGCCAGTGAGTCGTCCTCCCTGTGCAGAGATGGAAGAGATGGCTGACAGAAATTCCCCTGGACAGCCTTGGCGAGAGACCAGAATGCACGGGTTCCAGAAAGAAGGCGAACTAGTTTCTCGCCAATTCTGCCTATGTGCTCTGATTTTGCCTTGGCAATGACTCTTTTGAAGGACCTAGAGGCGGAATTATACTTCTTTTTTAGAGCGCTGGTGTTTACATCCCGGGACGCTGATGCATCAGCCCAGGCTTGGTAGCACTCCTGCTTATAGCTATGATGCTATTTTACAGGAGCGACCAAACCATGGCTGAGACTTGCCTGACTTGCCTCCAATGGGCACCACAGAGGAAGGAATAAAAAATTCCATACCCTGAAGTACCACATCAGCAACAGAGTCCGCAACAACGTTGGGATCATCCGGCGAGAAGCAAACCCGCCCCCCAAGGGTAGGATGCAAAGAAAGACCGCATCCCATCCCAATCGGCTGGCCTATAGTGCCAAACACGGCGGCAGCCTGCAGAATGAAACTGCGATTTCAGCGTGAGTGGCACCACACTCCGGACCAGACAATGGTCCGAGGAGCCTAAAGGGGCGTCGACGGAAATCTGATATCCGTCCGGGTGAGAGGTCAGCAGAAGGTCCAACAGGGAAGGTACATGATCCTCCACATCTGGAATCCGCGTAGGCGAAGTAACCAGTTGTGTCAGACCATATGCCAAGGCAAAATCATGAACAGATCTCCCGCATGATCGGTTAAACGTGAACCAAGCCATTCGGCGTGATGGGCGTTAAAGTCGTCGAGGATCACGATCTCTGCGGAGGGGATCTGCTGTAGCAACGAATCTGCAGCCATTTGGACGTGGTCGAATAGTCGGTCTGTTTCGGCATTACCGCTATGGGACCTATAGAGGCACCCGTAGACGCGCGGATGGTCGTCGCTGTCTACGCGTAGCCAAAGGATGGAGAGGTCCGAACCTTCAAGTCTGCCGAGGCGTCGAGAGCAGATGTCCTCTCTGACGTAAACGCAAACTCCAGCCCGAGGCACAAAGGAGTGTTCCAGTTTGTACCCCGGGTAGGAGAGATACGAGACATCAGCCGGAGAGGACACCTGCGTCTCGGTCAGAAAGAGCAGAGCCGGCCTCGCCGTCTCGAGATGGTAGTGGATGGCGTTTAGGTTAGAGTGAAGTCCCCTGATATTGCAGAAATTCACGGACAGCGTGGCAGGGGTCTTGTTGCTCCGTTTGCCCCGAGCAGTTGTAGTCTTGAGCGGAATTTTGCCCCCCCCCCCCCCAGAATACGCGGGGCAGCCTGAGCACCCACGCTCAGAAGTGGAGAAACATGGTCGTGGATGCTCAGCGAGGGATTCTCCAGGGGTGCTGGTACCCTCCTGGGGTAGTCGATCATTATTTAATTCCGCTACCATGATGATGGGGGGGGGGGATTTGGGCCTCCGGCCACCTGCACTCACCAGACGAAACGCGGAAGCAGAGCTTCCACTTCACGCCGGTATTCTGTGAGGTCGTGGTACCACCCCGGTTTGAGCCGGCCCATACGTGCAACAGCAAAGCTGCCGCGTGGCTCTACCACTGTTAAGTATACTACTTATATAACTGCAACATGGCTCTACCAAGTAAAACAAGATATAGACCTCTCCCGTTACAGGAATAAGAACAGGGATATTCCCCTCCTTACATCCCATGTCTGTAGAGAATATTCCCGTTTCAGTACATGCAACCTGCCTTTATTTGTAGTGGCAACTTAATAAAATCAATCACCTTACCTTGTTCACTGCGTTTTATAAGCGACGTATATGAGAAAATTTGAAAAAACAGATCTTATAGTATTATATAAGAAGCGGCATAAGTATTTTGTATTGTGTACAGCATATTATGTAAAATACCCACGAGAATCATGAAAGTACAATACATGCTGTTGATGCCATTACTGTCAAAAGAATGGGATCATATTACTTTATAATTTATGTATGCAACTTCATATTACAGATGCATATACTGCAGTTTACTTTCGCAACCAGCGTGTCACGTATTGGTTATTATACTCTTTATAAATTCTGACGAATCACAAATTTTAAAACATCTGTTACTGCCATCGACGCCACACTTGGCAATCGTTGCAGTTGTGGCAAAACCTTTTCCATAATGGAGGAGCTCTATACCTAGTACGGGACTACAACCATCCATTATCCAATATAAAAGCCAACTGCTGAACATAAACCTCCCGCCAAGAACTGCCTCATACCACACACACGGTAGTTATCAGGTAGATGCTGCAGCCCATCTCCTGATTCAGTAGCGCTTGTTGCCTCGTACGTCACCCACGGGACGATATGGAGTAGTGGATATTCTAAGACTGCCATTACACGGTGTGTCTACTACAGATTGATATAAAGGAAAACTTTTACTTTAATAGTTAATTCTCAACCGTCTTTACCCAACTCGTTTCTGTCAATGATCACTAAATCCCAGACGCTAGAAACGACGCCAGCGTGATCCATCGAAGCGACACAACGACGGACTCTAAGCGAATTATCTCGGCTCTTTCATTAGATTTTCAAATGCCCGATGACTTTTACTGGCGCTTTTCCAATTCATTCCGTAAGAAAATTTGAAAGAGGTTCTTGAAAATATAAATTGAAATTCTACATCGAAATCAAAACTCCGTATTTTAATTTGATAGAATATTGGTGACAAACCAGCACACAACCCACCTGATGTGGTGGATGTTGTGGCTTATAGACATCTACATCTACCCTCGATTAAAAATATTTTGATTTTTCATTTAAAAAGGGTGACAAATTAGCGCATATGCCACCTGATGGTGGATTTATTGATGGTGGATGGATGTTGTGGCCCAAAGACATTTACATCTACCCTCGATTAAAAATCAAAATGGAAATGCGTTACCACCTCAGAAAAATTAAATGCCTCGGAATGCCTCGGTCCAGTGAAAATGGTTTCAAATTCTTTACACTCACCATAAGATACACACGTTACACAAATATATAAAACGAAATTGCAGCTTAATGCTGCTATTTGACGCTGGTATTCTGTAAAAGCGTGATCCATCCCCGTTTCAGCTGGCCCATTCGTGATGCAACCATAATATAGCTACAGCGTCGCTCTACCATGAATTAATATCTGCATGAAACGTGTATGCTATATGTAACGGCGGCGTATGATAATGTTTCACGTTCGTCCCATGGGTGTTATAAAAGGCGACAACACTAAATCTCTAATAAATTCTTATGGCCTGCAATAAATAGCTTTATAACAGTTTTGTTAACGCGTATAATACCTAGACCGGGAATAGGGAGCAGGGTTAAAGATACAAGCAGTCAGGTCTGCAATCTTCAATCGTGAATAATGAGAGAGACTCATGTCCAACAGTAGAGTTTTTCAAACTGATGAAGTAGAAATCAGCCTGAAATGTGAAACATTTCCTGAGTTGAGGGGATAACATAGGAAATGCTACATATCAAATTAATAAACGGACTTTTCAAATTAGTTTTTTAGGAAACAGTTAACAAGGCAATTATTAAATTCTACACAAAACCCGTTAAAGTTTACTGCTGAATATGGATATATCCTGTTATAAAGCATAGGAAAATCTTACTTTAATGGTCACGTAATCGTCGTAACTGCTGTGGATCCACCTTAGTTAAACCCAAGATTGATTTGGTTCAACAATTTCCACAGTGTATTATCCTTGTGGGGATCTAATATTGAAAGGATATTTATAGTAAAAAAGAACTATTTACAATATTAGACCAAGATCGAAGACGAAGAAGAGAGATCTTTTTTTAAGACAAAAAACCTCAATTTTTGCAGCATAATTCTTTTTGAACAACGTTATTAATATAAAAAGTTACATATTTTAATACCTCTGAAGTGTTAGTGATGTCCCTAACTTTAACACATGCAGTTAATTAAAACTTACTTTTCCAAAGTGCAGTAGTACAGACGAGTATATATATTCTACGGTTAAATTGTAGCTTTAGGAGAAAAATATTTTTTTTAATTTATTTTATGTACACACATCAAGATACAGAAGCAGTCTTATAGTAATTTCGTACAAAGGTTCTACTTATTCCATAGTTAGCTGAAATATCTTCCAGTAGACCCATAAAGGAAATTATATTGAAATTGCAAACTTAGTGCATACATTAGTATTACTAAAAATAAATAATAAACACAATGTTAGGTAAATTATATAAAATAAAACAATAAATAAAAATAAAATAAATCAATATATAATAATAATAAATACGATAGTTACATATGATATATATAAATTAAACTAATATAAAAGAATAATATATATTAATTAACAGGATGCAAAGTAGTTATCTCTAAGACGTAATTTGTTTGTGAGTTTCTTGCCGTTTCTTCTCATAAGATCTCCTGCAGAAAACAGCAAAAAATAATCGTATAGTTTGCCGGTACTACTGTATAAGAGGTCTCCGTTTTGGAACAGGTAGGCAGATTTGCACGTTTATAAAAACTTTAACTATGATTAAAATTAATTAAACATTTTAGACTTTAAATGACTACGATTTACTTACATTTTCCCTCTCGACTTTTACAGTCGCTACTACTTTTACAGTCGCAACTACACGTATACAAAGCGGTTAAGAAAATATTTATCTCGCACACTAAGTAAACATAAAGTAAGTGAGTTATATATTTCACAAAAATAAACGCACTCCGTAGAGCTACTAAAATAACTTCTACGATACATTTTCACAAATTATGAACGAAAACCTCTAACTAACAATAAGACGTATGTAGATATATTATTTTTAGTTTTTTATACAAATAAAAAAATGTCTGTTTGTAATGTCAAAATAACAGCTTTTTACTAAATGCACATGAAAGTATATACGGTACTTATAACAAAAAAAAAACAACTTTCTGTTTGATCTGACTAATCTCCGAAACGACCAGACCGATTTTGACTGGAGTTTCACTGACAGATAGCTGATGTTATAAGGAGTAAGTTAGGCTTTAGTAACTTAGAATATAATTTTAGAATGAAATTTAGGGTTCCATGCAAAAAACAAACCAATGAAATTCAATCGTAATGAATTTCACGAGGGCGATGTTATATGGAACGGCAAATTTATATATATATATATATTTAAATATGAACTTACCATGTTCGTCTTTGTATCTTCGACATAGGGAAAACATTCTGCAACTTGTACAGCACGACACAGCCTATGCGTCTGTGAAAAAAAATTAAAAATATATTAATACTTTATTTTATGAATACTTATATTAATACTTTTATTACGTTATAGAGCCATGCTGCAATTATATTAGTAGTGTATAGTGGTAGCACGAATAGGTCGGCTCGGCCGGGGAAGCACCACGCTCTCACAGAATACGAGCGTAAAATAGCAGCTTAATGTTGCTGTGTTTCGCATGTTGAGTGTAGAGAACTGGAGCCCTTTTTACAGGAATTGAGGTATTCCATCTTAGTCCTCACGAGTGTCAAACATCTGCATTTTGATTCGTAATCGAGGAAACATGTCGATGTCTATGGGTCACAGCAACCACTTACCAACAAGTGGATTGTGCGCTCGTTTGTCACCCTTGTCCTATAAAATACTAACAGGTTATAAAACTACCATAAATATCTTTTCCCGATGTAAGAAAGGTATTTGAGAAACGATCGCTTTTTCCTCTAAACTTACTGGTGTCTCTCATCGTAACGAAATGATAAAAAATAAACTTTTTTTTACTAGGTTCTTTTATGCTGGAGCCCATCGGGATAGGTCCCACCCCATCTATTTCTTCCGCCAAACAGTAGTACGAGTAAGTCTTCAGGGGTAACAAGTAACAACGCATCAGAAGCATGTTTAGTTTCAAGTTGTTTACAGCTTTTCATGGACAGTCACTTAACATCATATGGACTTGAGGTTTTTTTTAAATCCTAACAACCTGTGAGGCATTTTTTACACGTTGTAGAGCCATGCTGCAGTTATATTAGTAGTATAGTTGTAGCACGAATGAGTCGGCTCGACCGGGGAAGGACCACGCTCTCATGAATACTAGCGTAAAATATTATCTTAATGCTGCTGTGTTTCTTATGGTGAGTGTAGAGAATCGGAGACCCTTTTTACTGGAAACGGAGCATTCCAATTTAGTCCTCGAAAAGGGGTGACAACGCATCTGCATTTTGATTTGTAATCGAGGATAGACGTAGATGTCTATGGGCCGCAGCAACCACTTACCGTCAGGTGAATTGTGTGCTAATTTGTCACGCTATCCTATGAAAAAATGCATCTTCATTCGCAGATATGACAACGCATCTTCGTTCTTGATTGTAATACGTGCCTTTTACTATTAGGTTGACTTTAGGGTTCTTTGTCTGTATAATGTTTTAAAAAAATATGTGCTCAATATAAGCACTATGAACCAATAGAATGGATAAAATTTTGCTGGTTCTTGAGTGATTAAAAATAATATTGTTACGCGCTAAAATCGGCACACTAGCGCCATCTAGTGTCAGGAACGAGAGCGAGGGGAGCGTTGCAGAAAATGACATCACAAATCTTTCGACCGACAGCGCCACCCGAAGAACTAAGTTTCTGGAAAATCTACACTCGAATACTCGTTGCCTGGCGCGCATTTACTTGAATGTTCGGGACGCTTCTTTGCTAATTATATAAATAGGCGCTGCAAGATGCGATCGGGGCAGAGTTGAACTCGGCGACACAAGCGAAGCTTCGGAGCGGAATTAAGTGAATTAGTGTGTTTAATTATTAGTGTTTTTAGTTTTAATTTGTGTGTTTAATTTGTAAATTAAAGTGTTAATTTAGGTAATTTTATTGGCAATTTTTATTGTCACGAACCTCAAGCTCGTAACAATTGGTGTCAGAAGCGGGATAAAATCATGCCGATTTTACCTAAGGAGGAAACGGAGGGTGTCCGTACCCGAAATCAACGCCAGCAGGAGACGGACCAAAGAAGATTTGGTGGTGCAACGCCGCAGACGTCGGAGGGCCAGCCGCCGGCTGCAGGCCCGTCAGTAGCTCCTACATCTGCAGCACCCGATTTAGGTGCTCTGATGGTGATGCTGCAGGAACAGGCTCGCCGACAGGAGGAACAGGCCCGTCGACAGGAGGAACAGGCCCGTTGGTTGAAAGAGCAGCAGGAGGAACAGGCCCGCCGACAGGAAGAGCAGATGCTCCTCGTGAAGGACATTCACGCTAACTTCGGGAAAGAGATTAGGGAGGTGGAGGATAGGGTTGCTCAACATGACAACCGCCTGTCGGAAGCTGAAACCCAAATCAAGGAAGCTAAAACCCAAATCGACCAAGTAAACAATCGGGTTGATTACGTGATGGCTGACGTGAAGAAAACGCTGGACGACCTCAAACTGGGGGATGGAACTACAGCTCCCGTAGTAGCTACTACACCTTCGCTACGTGGGTTCAAGGTGCCTCCATTCGACGGAACTTCTTCCTGGTCAGCCTACAAAATCCAGTTCGAGGCTGTTATGAAGGCGAACGGCTGGAATAAAAGTCAGGCCATGATAGCTCTCACACTAGGCCTGTGCGATCAGGCCTTAACAGTTCTGGAAGCTCTCGGTGAGGAAGTGACTTATGAGTAACTCCTTGAGGTATTACAGGCGAGATATGGCGACGCTCACCTGTAACACGTCTTTCGTGCGCAGCTTAAAGATCGTGTGCAGCGCATCAACGAAAACCTGCAGCAGTGGGCTCTAGAAGTGGAGAAGCTGGTGCGAAAAGCATACCGGTCTGTACCTGCGCTCATTAAAGGGAACCTGGTGCAGACATTCATCGACGGCATCCGCGACCTGGAAGTCAGAGCTGCTGTGAGGCTCGGGCACCACGAGACGCTTAAGGACGCCTTGGCCCATGCACTGGAAGTGGAAGCCGTGCGGCAGGATCATCGTTCCCATCGCGTCAGGGAGGTTGCAGCAGTTACAGTTCGCGACCGCAACAGAGGATACAGCCCTAGGTGCTATGGCTGTGGGGAAAAGGGCCATCTTCGATCCAGCTGCCCTAAGCGAACCCTAAAAAGGGAAAGTGAACGATATCAGGAGGGTAGTGCAGCTAACGGCACTGCCTGGCGGCGACAGGATCGTCGTTCACCTCACGCTAGGGAGGTTGCAGCAGTTACGGTTCGCGACCACAATAGAAGATACAGCCCTAGGTGCTATGGCTGTGGAGAAAGTGGCCATCTTCGGTCCAGTTGCCCGAAGCACACCCTAGGAAGGGAAGGTGAACGGTCTCAGAAAGGAAGTGCGGCTAACAGCACCGCCCAGCAGCAGCAGGAATACGACTTTACTATCAGACACTGCAGCGGGAAATCTCACGGCACCACAGATGCATTGTCAAGAAGACCTTGTCCTGAAGATGGTGTAACGCTTCCCCCCCCTCTCGTTAATAATAAATATATTAGATTAAATATAATTAATTCCCCTTTATAATAAACTTATATATATGTGACCAGGATTAATAAATTATGTTTTGATCTTTCTAAATGATCTTTCAAAAGGATTATTAATAGGCCGGATTTAATATTTTGGCGTGATCGTCTTAGTTAGGGCCCTTATTTACGTTGTGTTTGTTCAATAACTTGTTCTTTTAGGTGTCTTTTGGAAGAATGAATATTCACTAGAGAAATTGAAAGCTGTTGGTAGTGCCTTATAAGCTAAGTGAACCCCGTTCACGAAGACAGGGCTCGAGAAAGGTTAAGAACGTAAAACGTCTTTATTCCACTTGTATCAGGTTGACATTATTAATTTATTATTATTTATCCCTTCCCGCTTGGAAAAGGCTCACAATATATTTATACAAAAATACCCGATACAAGGGCTTCGCTCTCCTACATTTATTAAAAAAAATGTAGGGGAGGTACACGGCCCCACACACGCCGTGCACGGTGAGTGCCAACCATTTTGATGCACTCCCCCCCGAAGGGAAAGCTAATTCGGGAACTGGACCGTAGTCCACAGCAAAATAACTGGCGAACCAGTAAAAGAGGCTTGGCCCCTTGCTAGTGCGTAAGCACAAACATCGACCGAAGTCGCGCATGTCAATGCGTGTAAACGCCATACTAAATACGAACGAATCCAGCCACAGTGAATGTACGTCACACGGTTTAGGCAAATAGGCACACTGGCCGTAAACCCTCCGTGAGCGCCACCACCTGCCAGACCGCCGCTCCTGCAGACGTGATGTAAGTGTATGGCATCACCACCAATTGCATGATCAGCACGGCTACTAGCCGCAGAGCGTGTCATGAGTCTACCGCTCACCTCAAAGGAATGGGGTCCCACGTTGGGCGGCTTTCGGCCGCAGCCTTGAGTCTCCTCAGATCCTCCCGCCAGCTACCACCCGCATGAGGTCGACACATATGCTCCACCAACCAATACAACGGCAGATATAGTCAAAAGGCAGTTATAAGATAAGAGTAATAATTCGCCATCAGAAAGGGTTTGTGTCACTGACGTTGAGTAAATGCATTTTCGATCATGTTTGTCTCACCCACCAACAAGTTGCCTTCAATCATTCAAAGGTGGGAAAGTTACAGAGATATAATATTATGTTGTTATATAAAACATCGTGGAGGGCAGACAGTCTGCAGCCCCGCAATGAAGGGACCCGACTTGGGCAAAGCTACTTAGGTGTGAGTCAAATCAAGACGCAGAGAGCGCCATTGAGAATAGCGTCCCACCAAACAACCATCGCAGAGACGCAATGCTGCAGAACGCAACAAGCATCAATACCCCTAACGTCGGGCTTACACCATCCCAAGGTCCCCCATACATCCCAGCAGACATCACCACCCGCATACCTCCATCGACCAGAACCACAAGAGAGCGTCGAATCAGGCGCAGCACACCCGCAGATCCATCACAAGACGCAATACCGCAAGTAGCAGTAAGCATCAATGCAACTATCATACGGGTGGCGCCCCCTCACAACACACCCACATGACTCCTATCGATTTTGGTAACAAAGTTTTTATTGTTGTTATATAAAAAATATCACCAACGTATCATAGTAGCACACTACTAAGACGCCAGTGGACAAAACTCCACGTATCATAGCGCTAATGCACTAAGACATGAAGTTGAGTATGACTGTTACACTTAAAAGTGCTACCAACCACACTCATTATCCCAATCCGAAAGATAGACGACACATCGCTATGCGCAACGACGTCGCCCACAAACAGTATGGGTGTGCGATGTCCACGAGAAAGCCGTATTGCTACAACAAACCCGCTTGACACCGGCACTAAGATGTTAATTGTATACCTCCCTCGACCAGAACCACAAGAATGCGTCGAATCAGGCGCAGCACACCCGCAGATCCGTCACAAGACGCAATACCGCAAGTAGCAGTAAGCATCTATGCAACTATCATACGGGTGGCGCCCCCTCACAACACACCCACATGATCCCTATCGACTTTGGTAACAAAGTTGGTATTGTTGTTATATAAAAAATATCACCAACGTATCATAGTAGCACGCTACTAAGACGCCAGTGGACAAAACTCCACGTATCATAGCGCTAATGCACTAAGACATGAAGTTGAGTATGCCTGTTACACTTAAAAGTGCTACCAAACACACTCATCATCCCAATCCGAAAGATAGACGACACATCGCTATGCGCAACGACATCGCCCACAAACGGTATGTGTGTGCGATGTCCACAGGAAAGCCGTATTGCTACAACAAACCCGCTTACCACCGGCACTAAGATGATATGTCTAGGACACATCGGTTAGCGAGTCCAAGTTTACCTCGGACCAATTGCTCGTGAAGCAGCACACACGCCACCATAATATTCCTTTTCAAGTCCCTAATAAGGACTAGTCATTTTGCTACAGTACTAGGAGCAGTCGGTCACCCGACCACCCCATACAATGCTTATGCATCAAGGAGACCTTCAATAATAATGCTTTTGTATCATAGACCTTACTTTCATAAGTCATTCATATATAGGGTTCGAACCCACAACCCTACTATTGTAATGCATATTAATCATAGAGAGCCTCTACAGTATTGCTTTTGTATCATTGAGTTTAATATCATAAGTCCCTTATATAGGACTAGTCATTGTGCTACAGTACTTCAGGCAGTCGGGCTCCCGACCACCCCATATATATGTACAACTGCAGGTATGTACCTCCGACAGCTTCCTCCATACAAGACATCTATACGTGAACACCTTCCATAACTTAGGAAAATTTTCTTTAATACATGAACTCCTTCAACAACTTAGGAAATTTCATCTATACGTGAACTCCTTCCACAACTTAGAAAAATTTTCTTTTATACACGAACACCTCCCATGACTTAAACAATTTTTAACAAATTTTCTAATTATCTTATAAACGTTATTTAACTTAATTTTATAACATTTTTTGACTTGTATTTCTATTATTTATCTTATTTTAAATATTTTTTCAAGTTTTTTAAATAAATTTATTTATTACGAAAAACAATAATTTTGCCTTTAATTTACTATGTTATTGGGATAATGTCTGAAATATATTAACTTTATGTTTATTAATTTAACTTAATTACTTAATATATATATTTTAAGACTATTTTTGACGCCCCTTTATATTGAATTTAATTATTAATAATAATATTGTGCCGTCACAATGGCAACCATTGTAGTAGGCAAGGTAAGGAAGTGGTATCCGTGAGGATGCTCAGAACAGACCACCTCAGCAACGGGTGGAAGGACAGCCTACGACATGCACAGCAGGAAGATCCGGACATCAAGCCGATTCTGGGATGGATGAAGGCCCGTGCTACCAAGCCTAAGTGGAAGGACGTCTCAGCGATGAGTTCAACCACGAAAAGCTATTGGGCCCAATGGGACAGCTTGCTGCTTCAGGATGGAGTCCTGTGCCGTAAATGGGACAATGGTCGAGGAGACAGCTGTCGTCTGCAAATGGTCGTCCCTAAAGCTAAAGTGCCGAATGTTCTACAAGTGTGCCATAATGGTCGTTCAAGAGTCCATCTGGGAGTTAAACGAACTCTACTGAAGGTCCGAGAACAGTTTTACTGGGTCCATTATCGTGACGATGTCGAGGATTGGTGTCGTACATGTACAAGTTGTGCGGCTGTGAGGGGACCTCAGACATGGAGTAGAGGAGCATCGAAATTGTACAATGTTGGTGCACCACGGGATAGGACATCCCTTGACATTGCGGAGCCATTACAGAAAGGCGCAAGAGGGTCTCCTAAGATCGTCCATGTGGATCGCCTAGCGCATTATTATGGGACCGATAATGCTCGGGACGAGCATGTCTTAGGAGGGGGCAGTGTTACGCGCTAAAATCGGCACACTAGCGCCATCTAGTGTCAGGAACGAGAGCGAGGGGAGCGTTGCAGAAAATGACATCACAAATCTTTCGACCGACAGCGCCACCCGAAGAACTAAGTTTCTGGAAAATCTACACTCGAATACTCGTTGCCTGGCGCGCATTTACTTGAATGTTCGGGACGCTTCTTTGCTAATTATATAAATAGGCGCTGCAAGATGCGATCGGGGCAGAGTTGAACTCGGCGACACAAGCGAAGCTTCGGAGCGGAATTAAGTGAATTAGTGTGTTTAATTATTAGTGTTTTTAGTTTTAATTTGTGTAAAGTAAATTAAAGTGTTAATTTAGGTAATTTTATCGGCAATTTTTATTGTCACGAACCTCAAGCTCGTAACAATATATACATACAAATAAAATTTAAAAATCTGTATACAATATTAAAATTAATAGCTTCTATTAAACTTTAAGAGTTATTTGCATCCTATTGAGACTTTTGTCTGCCTGCATGTGTGACCTGTCCAGGCTAATCCGAATTGATTGTGATGAAACTTTATTAACAGATAGAGAGCAACATCAGGATGTATTTAGGCTATATTATTTAAAAAACTTGAAGTTGTTTCTTCTTTAAATAACGCAACATTTATAAAATAAATGGTCTTTGCTTTTCTTACAGATCCGTTCAGGCGATGACGGAACTGGTTGCTAGTTTTTAATAAATTTAAATGTATTAAATTATATATTTTTATTACATCTTTGTCTTATTTCATGTCCTTAATTTATGCGTAATGTTCAAATAAATAAAAAAAATCGGCGATCTGCGTTGTATAATTAAAACCGCCATTTTCTTCGATCACGTGTTTCTTTCATTTCGCAGAGTAAGCAAATTATAACAAATAACTTTGGCCTTAGTGTCAAGAAACGACCCTGAACTTCTTTCAATCAAGATAACGTACATATGAATCACGTTTATTTTTATTTTATTTTATTTTTTGTTTATATTTGCGATAGTTGTGTACCTTATTTATTTTAAAATTTAAATTGCGTTCCTTATTTGTATTTATTTTACGGTTTCTAGTCTATTGTGTAACCTCGCTATGGAAGCATAGTGCTTACTACCACAAGCAAGATTATTTGCTTAAAAAAAGCTCCAATAACTTAAAATTGAATTACGCCTTTTTAACGTAATAAACTATTTTGTGTTTCTATTTGAATAAGCCGTGATAGTTAAGATGGCTAGCGCTCGTTGTAAATATAACAGAACGCGAGTAATCCGGCTTCGATCTCCGGCGGCTCCAATAAAATTGTTAATTGCAATTTAAAGTGCTAATTTACCACGTTAAAGGAAGACATCGTGAGGAAACCTGCATGTTTGAGAAATAAAAAAAAATATTTCACAGGCATGTGAAGCTGCGCGGCGGACACTTCCTTGTCCTAAAACCCTCTCAGTAATGAGAGGAGGCCTGTGTCCAACAGTGGGACGTATATAGGCTGTAACTTTTAACTTTTCTTTATTTGTTTATAAAGACTAGAAGAAAGGCTTATTCCATTGGCTGAAAATTTTATTTACATGAGATTTAAGCCAATGGGAAACCCTACAATAGAAGAAAGGCTTCTACTAACCGTTATCGTTACAGCCTATTCCAAGTCTACTGTCTAAACAGGCCTCCCCCATCGTTTGCCTCATAGGGGGATATTTTATACAGTTGCCACGCGTAGCGGGCGCGTTTGAGACATCAGTTTTTATATTTTTTCCTAGTTGTTATTATGCTGCGGCTACACTAAGGATCAACGTCAATGCCCATAAACGCAACAATTATTGCCTTAAATTTAATTAATTTGCCTTGAACGGTCAACGTCGTTTCCCGTTGAACGGCATTAAATTTGCCGTTGAACGGCGTTAAATTTGCCGTTGTTAAATGTTTCGACCGGGGAAGGACCACGCTCTCACAGAATACCAGCGTAAAATAGTAGCTTAATGCTGCTGTGTTTCGTATGGTGAGTGTAGAGAACCGGAGACTCTTTTTACTGGAAACGAGGCATTCCATCCTAGTCCTCAGGGGTGACAACGCATCTGGATTTTGACTCGTAATCGAGGATAAATGTAGATGTCTATGGGCTACAGCATCCACATACCATCAGATGGACTGTGTGCTGGTTTGTCACCCTGTACTATAAAATAAAAAAATAAACAAAGAAAAAGAAGATGGTGGATGCTACTGCACAGGAAACGTACACTGTAAATCTATTTATGTTTTATTTCGTTTTCCCGCACCCAAATTGCACATATTTTAATGAAATAATAACTAATAAGCCAATCATAAATACTGATCAAGTGCGAATTAGATACACGAACCCAGGGTTTCGTACCGACTATGAATTTTGACCTGCAAAAATTGTTTTTTTTCTCCTGCTTATTTTTCTTAGTTTCATACCTTAAATTAAAGTACTTTTGAAGTAATTTTTTTAATTCAATCTCGAAAAGCTTTTTCATTACTCCACTCCATCGCAGCCATACGTGTAACCCCATGGCACTCACCGTGCACAATGAGACAAACGTAGTGTGGCCGCTTCAACGCGAAATTCGCGCGTTAATCCTTTGATGTACCGCCACTCGAGTTATCGGCAAACGGGAAACGGCATTGTTAATGCCGTTGTCAAATTATCGCGATAATTCGTGGCCACACCTACATTCAACGTCCATCAACGCGATAATTAACGGCATTTCTCCTTAGTGTGGCCGGGCCATTAGGAACACGATGCAGTTCATCTCCTAGCTTGTCTCCCTCTGTCTGTCTGTGTCTCGCTCAAAGGTACTCTGTAACGAGTACTCTGTGTTGTCGCCTCTGTCGGTACCCACGGGACGATATAGGTTAGTGGGTATTTTTACTTTGCCACTACACGGTTAAGTTTAGTTTCCGCTTGTGATTACAGAAAGGAAAGCCAGAAAAAAATTGTGGAATGTGGTATCACGAAGAGCAGCGTAGAAGTCGTTAAAGCTGTGATATTGCGTTTGTCAGTCTGTCTGCCAAGAATGAGGATTGTAGTGATTATACTAAAGTGTTTTAACTTTGGAGAATTTTAATTTTGGTATAATAGCCTACAACGAAGACATTTTATGAAAAAAAAACTGTTACTATATAAATATTATGTATAGTTTTCGTCTTATTTAGTAAAAAATAAAGAAAAAGTTGCCTACGAGTGAGATTAGACCGGTACTCATAAGTAAAGCAATTACTGCCTCGAATAATAATCTTATAAAGAAGACCTACGTATACTTATTCCCTGTACAAAAGAGCCCACTGTAAGTAACTCATGAAATTCAATTTCATAGTACCTACTGGAGCAAACTGAGTTTAATTTCCACCGGCACCAGTGAAATTGACAATTGCCTATTTAATCGTTGATTTACCACGTGTACAGCGGTAACCTGTAGTATTATATAACTTGTATGTATATATTTACCACCAGCTCGTCTATTTCTGCCGTTTCATAGAAATGCTTGCTATTCTCTATGCTACTGTATTCCGGGCCGAGGGGAATAGAGAGCCAATATAATTAATTGCATCCATATTAGTCTTCACAGATGACAACGCATCGGTAGTCTTTTTTACACAGCTGAAGTTCAAGGACCAAATTGCAAAGCGAAATGTCCGTTTGACAGCCCCATACTAAACGTTTTTTATAGTATTAGGGTGAACGAACGGCGAACGAGCATAAATTCCACCTGATGGTAAGTGGATCCTGTGGCCCATAGACTACTAATATAGAGGTCTAAGATGGAATGCCTCGATTCCAATAAAACAGGTTTTCGGTTCTTTACACTCAAAATACGAAACACAGCAGCTTTAAGCTGCTATTTTACGCTGGTATTCTGTGAGAGCGTGGTCCTTCCCCTGTCAAGCCGACTCACCCGTGCTACAACCATAATATAGCTGCAGCGTGGCTTTACCACGTATAAATCGTGCGGAATAGTCATCATCATCATAGCCCATAAAAATCCACTGCTGAACTTATTCTTCCCCGTGAATTGCCTCATCAGACGTTTATTTGCCAAAGTTGCAACGCTTGGTAGAAAAGTTGACAAGCAGACTTTTTAGGTAAGTATTTTAGTTTAAACAAAATGTGTGCATGGTACATCCATTAGCAACCTTGTCTCTCTACTGAAAATCTACTCCAGTTCAATGAACGCAAATAATTCATTTAAGTATTACTTCATGGGAACAAACACGCAATATGGCAAAATCTCAGAGTGCGTGTAATTACTCTAAGGGTGTCTTCAATATTTTAAACAAACTCACACATTGAAACTCCCCCGCTGATTGGCTAATTGTTTATTGTAATTTATCACGATTCACATCGCATAGTCAAAAGTTGATCTTATTTTCCGACGGTTTGTGATTTCAATTACCATATTAATATTATAATATATAAGTCGTTTACAACGTTTATTATATGATGCCATTGTACTCCTAACCGTCGGTTGGTAAATTATTTATTAATCTGTGCCGTCGGCAGAGACGTTTTATGCTATAACGTGCAACGCAAATTATAATTTATTCATATTAAAATTGTGACAATTTTCGAACTAAGCTCGTTTGCAACGCAATTGGTAAGCCGCAGATCGTTGGTTAACTTTTTGGAGCATGGAAAGGTACCGTGTTTTTTCTGCGATGCACCACTTGCATTTGAATAATATTATTACATCGCTGTGTGAGCACGTGGTAAATCTGCAATATTTTTTACACAATAATTACGTGGTAGATCCACGTTACAGCTATATTATAGTGTAGCACGAATGGTTCGACTTGACCGGGGCAGCACCACGCTTTCACAGAATAGCGTAAAATAGCAATGTAATGCTGCTGTGTTTCGTATGGTGAGTGTAAAGAACCGGGGACTCTTTTTACTGGAATCGAGATATTCCATCTTAGTCCTCAGGGGTGAAAATGAATTTGCATTTTGATCCTTAATTTATCCTTAATTAAGGATGCGGATGTCCATGGGTTACAGCATCCACTAACCATCGATAGACTGTGTGCTATAAATCAAGCATATATGCACACAAGCATGTATGCTTGTATGCTTTACTTTGCAATCCCATTCAATGTGTGTGCCCGGTCCATCAGCACAATATCAGGCTTATTCTTTTATATTATTATTATTATGGTTTTACCATGAATATAACCCTACCCATCTACGGTTTCATTTCCATTCTCTCCTTCATTTGTACCCAAAGGATGTTTGGAGGTATTGGCTTTTGATACGACGATACTTCACACCAATTAGGAATGCCACAAAATCACCAGCAAGCAAACATTTCTTTAAAGCTTCCTATGCTTACCACTTTGAATAGGTGCTTGAGCACAGAAGCCGAAACTTTTAAATAACTTGTGGCGATTTAACATAAACATAAACACTCACGCCTGTCACCCAGAGGGGTAGGTAAAGACTACAGACTTCCATTTGGCACGATCCTGACACACCTCTCTCGCTTCCTCCACATTCATATACCTTTACAAACATGATCGTCGGTTAAGAGTACTCCAAATTTGGCCCTTTTTCAACATATCGCCAATTCGGTCGATAAACTTTCGCCTAGGACGTACCTATCCGACTTTTCCATTCACTTCTGCAACATAAATTTGTTTTGTCACTCGTTCCTCATTCATTCTTTCTACATGACCAAATTCAAAATCATTTACGTTAAATAATATAATATCAAAAAATCCAAAACAAAAAATTGAAGAATACGAGATTATATATATATATATATATATATATATATATATATATATATATATATATATATATATATATATATATACCTAATTACTTTCTATACAAATTCCTTACAAGATATGATAAAAAGAAATTTGGGCTTCTTGAGAATATTTCGTAATTACATTAAAGCCAATTGTTGCCTATGATATATTTATTATATGATTTGATTCAATTACATTATTTTATCAAAAAACATAAACAAAACTAAAACGCATAAATACGCCTTCTCGCTGCGCACACCACGACGACGTACAGAAGTGTATGCGATAGCGTGATAATCGCAGCCTGTATGTGTAAATGCCTTAATAGCTTGTCTTAAACGACTATGAGGAAGATTAGCCATCAAAGGGTAAGTTGGACGGGGACGTATCCTTGGGAAACATTTTGATGCACTTACTAGTCCTCAGTGATATCATCACCGTGCTGAATATAGGCCTCTCCCCGAGGAACGGCACAAAGAGTACTCTATAGCGGTCTAGCTCTGAACAAGGCGTCACTTCATCCATCAACTTTCTGCATGACTTATCAGGTCGTCACTCCATGCTACGCTTTGCTTACTTCCTCACCATTCAAAACTTTTTATCTATTTTCTAAAAAGAATAAGGTCAAAGTAAGTATATTATTTAATTTCATAAAGAAAGAATATTCTTCATAAGTCAAATATATCGCACGGAAATCAGATAACTGTTAACGTAAGGGCTGAATACACGGACATAATATTACATTGAAAATATGTGAAGCACTCTTAGAATGTAATAGAGCCACGCTACAGCTATGTTATGGTTGTAGCACGAATGGGACGACTCGACCGGGGAAGGTCCACGCTCACAGAATACCAGCTTAATGCTGCTCTGTAAAATACACGTTCGTATAAAAACTTTCGTTTGTAATTTTTGTTTTATTTTATAATAAAATAATGCCTTAACTCCTCCTTCCCTTTCCCACGGGCTTTCAACCTTATGTTGTCTTTCCATGCGATTATAAACTAAGTATCTTCACAGCAAGAGTGAATAAGGTTTTGTTAAGCTAAGACAATTTACCATATGTAGCTTTATCACCACTTACCATGACGTGGGATTTTAGTCAAGCACTAGTTTACAATAGTAGAAAAAATTATTAGGTTTTTAAATATTTATTACGTGGTAGAGCCACGCTGCAGCTATTTTAGCTACTGCAGCTCTGTGCTAGCTTAGCTACAGCATAAATTGCCCGGCTCGACCGGGGTACGAGGACCACGCTTTCACAGAATACCAGCATGAAACAGTAGCTCAATACTGTGTTTCGTATGCTGAGTGCAGAGAACCGGTGACATAATGATTTCCTATATTCAATTTATGTGTTTTGTGGATTAGTATACTTGTAGCATAAATGGGACGGCTCTACCGGGGAAGGACCACGCTCCACAGAATACCAGCGTAAAATAGCAGCTTAATACTGCTGTGTTTCTTATGGTGAGTGTAGAGATCCGAAGACCGTTTTTACTGGATACGACCCATTACATCTTAGTTCTCACGGGTAACAATGCATCTGCATTTTGGTTTCTAATCGAGGATAGATGTTAATGTCGATGGGTCACAACAACCATTTACTATCAGGTGGACTGTGTGTGCTCGTTTGTCACCCAAAAAAACTTATACTTAAGTTGTATTGAGCGGTTGCAGGGAATACTATTTGAGCATATACAACTTGCACATGTCCGATTTTTGAACGCAGGTAGGTAGTTTGACGTCTTTCTGACTTTTGTCTGGCTCCTTGCAAGCCATTTCTTATTGATATGCTTTATTAAATTTTGTATTCTTCATAGGTACAATTTGTACGTTTTTCTATGTAGGCGGGACCTAATTGCAAATTATAAACCGAAAGAAAATTAATAGTTTCCGCTACTAAACTTAATGCGGGTGTGGCCGTAGAAGGAAAAGGGGAGATCTCCCGCCGGGCAAGGTGTTCTGCCCGGGGAGCGGCCAACGCTCCGTGTGATAGTTAGGAGATGTTCTATATATACTGTTTATGATTCGGAACTTTGATTTTATTTAGGCTTTGGTGTGTTTAGCTGGTGGCGCGACGAAAGCACCGCCACATCACCCCCCTGCTCAAACCTTAGGTCCATAAGGGTGGGGGAAAAGGGGATGAAGATTTTGAACCATTTAGATAATATTCTAGTTTTTACCTTTTGAAGTGTATATATATATAAACCTTATATACCATATATAACCTTTGCCATACATAAACAAGTAATTCCAAAATAACCTAACGAATAAATAACCTCAACACGTATGTTCTTACGTTTATTATTGTACTAACATTTCTGCCCGTTAAACCTTCCAAAGCACACAAGAGTCTCATAAAGCCTATATCAATACTTCGGTGTTCACACCTGCTCAACGTTGTTCGTTTTTATTACACATTGGTTTCTGTATTGTTTCATATCATGTTATAAATTATATAACAAAATAATATGTTTTATGAAATATTTCATGTGTTTATAATAACTGAAGCTAGAGAGCAGGCAATAGAATGTTTAAGGACTGTCTCGTTGATCTAGTGGTCGTAGCAGTGACTACTGATGATGAGGTTCCGGTTTCAAACCCAATAACTGATTTTAGCCCGGTCGGGCTAAAATCAGTTATTGGGTTTTTCACCCCCGTGCCTCGGAAAGCACGTGAAGTCGTTGGTCCTACGTCTGATTCGTCTCTCGTGTCGGATTACCCACCTATCGGATTGATCTATGAGAGTGAGGTAAAGGAGAGTGCAACTGTTTTTGAGCATGCACTCGGGCGCTATAATTCTGTCCTGCACTAATTGCGTTCTAGCTTTTAAAGGATATTAGGTACCGGTTTTCCACTCGTTTCCATAAGCTCCGCTTTAATTTCCTCATCACTCAGGGCCATTCCGTTTTTAAGATGCTGAAGCGCCATTCTAATCTCGTTCAGACTGACGTTCGAGATATCATCGGAATAGTGTCGGATGAGACTTGCTCTTGGATTTTTACTCACACTTGCGTGTGGCTCAAACTATAACGTGTTAATATCAGGTATCCCCACATTCGATTTCCAACTTCGAAATTTGACAGTTTCTGACAGGTAGACTATGGTAAAGACTTTGTAGCCGCTCGTATCGCTTCTTTAATACGAGCTGTATTGAAGTTGCATAAGTCTCTCTGTGATGCATTTGGAGATCTGTCTATGCAGTTCCCTATATACTGTCATGTCTGCTGAGAAATACAGCTTTAGTTTCCGTCAAACACCTGAATTTTGTATCAACTAATAATTCTCCGGTTTTTCGAGCTCACTTTTTTCGCTTTTATTATAAAATACGTGGACGAAACGAAATGGGGTGATAGAACCGCTAGGACCATCATCTCAAAATTTAAAGATCCGAATAAGTTTAAAATGACCGTGATGATGATGAATAAGAATTCCGTTAAGAATGTCGTTTTTTAATTCAACTAATCTGTTAAAACATTGAATAATAATGACTTTTCATCTATAATGAATTATCAGTAAAAATCATATTAGATAAGTTTAGACTTAAATTTAATAAAAATTACACATTACCCTAGATAAACCAAAAGGGTAAATTTTAATGGATGAAAGGGCGATTAATACTGGCAGAAATCGGAGCATTTTTCGTCAATTAATCCTTAATTATTACTGAAACACTTTAAAAATAATTTTGCGAAGCTTAAATTAGATTTTTAAATTCAGAATAGTTATTAACCTATTTCTACTAATGTGGCTCAGCGTTAAGCATCAGGTTTTACTGTTGGACTGTAACCTCTCAAACACCAAGCGGCCAAATTTGACCGCTTCGATATTCCGTCAAAATTCAAGCGGTCAAATATGACCGCACCCACCCACAGCGCTTTAACCCATAAAACTTATGTTTAAAGACTACTTTTCTAAAAAGAAGTTTAGCATTAATAATAATCAATATAAAATTTTCTATCCTCTAGTGGAATAAAAAAAACAGTTGTCTATGTATATTAATTTATATTCTACGTTCAATACGTACGCCATTTTTATTTGGATGTTGTTGTGTTGATTGTTGAATTTTTCTAGTGTTTTTTAGTGTTTTACTGTAGTGTTTTATTATAAAATTGTTATAAAAGTTTTTGTGTGTATATAGTTTATCTTTTTATTTAAATAATTTCGACTAATATATGGAAATAATTGTGATTTTCACGCCGCCGACATCCACTTAATAAAATATAACAAAATATAATAAAATACCACACAATAAAATATTTTTATAATGAAGTAAACCCTGACTTTTGTTTAGACCACAGGATAGAGAATTATGTATATATTTTATAATGCCAAACTTTTCCATAGAAAATAAGTCTCTAAATATAAGTTTTAATAGTTTTAAGTGCTGTGTCTGCGTGCGATCGCATGCGACCACTCGGGATTTGCCAGGCGCATGCGACTTCATGGGGATTGAAGGGTTAATCCCACAGGGAGCCTAAAGAACAAACACATACATGTCAATTATGAGTTTCCGAGTCTGCATGTTACGTGATCCTATCTGTCGCTGCATCCAAACCTGCCTCAGATCTTTATTTGGATTACATTGGATAAGAGTATGATAGAAAGAGTAAGCCTTTTTTATTTTTTCACCTGGCTGTACTCGTTAACTTGTAACACTATAATATTTTCTGCATAGTTGACAGCTCCTGATCGGATTCGAAAGTTACCTACATAGGTTTTTTCACAACGCTGTATATTTACCGTACTTGGCACGTGTTAGGTGGAAGGATTGGCGATCGCAACGTCTTGAACCTTGTTTTTCGTCGATTTCATATAAGATTATTCACAGATAGTAAAAAGATTTGGTCTAGTAACTAACACCAAATACTATAGATTATAGAAAACCCACGATATAATACGTGCAGCTCCGCTTAGAACTTGGCAATCATGCACACTAGTGCGTCTGGTGGGATGAGTTGTTGAATTTAGTTTATACTTTACATTTACAGCCTTCTAAATAATCGCGCGGTTAACATTGTTTGTATTATTTTATTAATTACATAACTAATTAATAAAAGATGTCTGCAAAATCTAGTTTATCACGTGGTTCAATTTATGCTGTATAATATGGTTGCAACAGTTATAAACAACAAAAAGACCCAAAATCATTCTTTAGAATGCCCAAAGATTTGGAGAGTTCAGTTGTGTGTGATTTTGTTAAACAAATGCGATAGTAGGCTTATAATATTTCGTTTGTTGTACTTATTAATAAATTTCCTTTTAGATTGAAGCAATGGGTTTTAGCTTGTAAAAGAACTGACCTGGATAATTTGATGAAAAATAAGGGGCGTAATTATTTTTACAACAATTACGTTGTTTGTTCAGATCATTTTGTTGTAGAATGTTTTCGAAATAAAAATTTGTATAGCCGGGAGGTAAGTTGTCAATATTTAGATGGTATAATATTTATGTAATGAATGTGTTTTTCCATACCAGGATGTGCAGATGTATCAATAAAAAGTAATCATTTTTTACGTTAATGCCAGGTTCAGTACCAACCCTGAAGTTGTATAATAAGAAAAATACAATGAAGAGAAGATGTCTACATGAAATAAATTTAGACTGTCCTATTAGGTATAACTTTCTGTCTTACACACCTAAAATTTTAACATTTCCATTATTATGTTTATAATAAGAAAGTACATAGTATGTGTGTGCTTTTTGTTGCAGTTCTAAACAGATCAAATTAGACTCGGCAGACCCGATAATGGAGACCCAAAATCAACATGAAAACATAATACCTACTAATGCAAATTTGCAAACAGAAATAGCAAATTTAGATCTTGTTATAGATAATATGAATTCTATTCATATAAATAAATTAAATTAATTAACTTTTTGAAAGAATTAAGTTTTAAATAAAAGAATTAAGAGTTTTAAATAAAAGTTGAATCAATTGTGTATAAATGGATGGCTAATTAATAAAGAGGCATTAAAAATGTTGTGGCAAGATTTAAAAATTAATTACGATTTTAAATTCTTATTCACTCGCAGGCTCACACAAGCTTGTATAGAAAATTTATTTTCTATAATTAGATATAAAAGTGGAAATAATGTTACACCTGACAGCTCAATGTTTAGGTACAACTTGCGTTCAGTCATGGCAAATCAACTGCTACAGCCTTCATCTGATAGCAACAGTGAAGTAGATGCTTGTGAATTTCTAATGCAAAGAGAGCAAATCATGCAGAAAAGCATGTGTTACTGTCTCAAGAACAAATAGTCTTAACCAAGCACATTATCCTGTGAGTATTTCTGAAAAGAGTTCGGAGTACTATGTTTTAGGTTGGGTATGTAGTTCACAGCCACACGATAAATGTAAAAAATTTGTACGTAGCCTAGATAATGATTACAGTTTAGAAAATATACAAATTGAGCTAAAGAAATATGACAGTATTTCAAGGCTTTTCTTCCCTAATGAAAATGCCATAAGAGTTTCAGACATTATCAACAAAGTTTTCAAAGAAAATATAGACAATTATTATTTCAAATGTACAAATAAATATTTCTATATGTGATGAATATATAAGATTATCTTTAGACAAGTATTTTAACGTTCTGCTAAAAGCATAAGTTTAATAAGTCGCGCACAAGTAGACTGAAGTCTAGAAACTTGACATTAAAGAAAATTTCACATTTGTAATGTATTTAGTTTTATTTTAAAACCCCCAAGAAATCGTCAGAAACTATTAACTACGTTTTCTTTCTTGTACAGTGTAAAATTGTACAAACATTTTCAAATTCTGTTGAAAAACTACGTAAGAATCGAGTTTCGCATAGTTCATAACTTTTTCATCCACTTATGCCACTAGATGGCGCTATTTTGACAGTTGCCATTCTAACGTATGGAAACTGTCGAGAGCTGCACGTATTAAACCGTAAGGTTTTTTATTTGGAGGGAGAAATGTGAAGCCAGCCAACACGGTGGAAAAGTTTTGCTAACAATATGCGTGATATTGTAGACTCTCACATTTGCGATGCATTTCGCTCGAATGTAGAGATAAAAGGGGAAAATAGGCCGATAATAGTAGACTTTTTAACATCTGTGTAGAATTATGACCGGATAAATGACACTATAAAAATTAAAAAACCACAAGAGATATAAAATTTGAAGGAATCCCAAAGCCAATTTTCGTAACTAAATGTTTGATTCAAAAAGCAAAGAAACTATTGTACGTCGCTCGAGAGTACAGTAAAGGGAACTCCTATGCCTACCGTAAAAAATATGGTGCTCCGTCTTTCTTTCATAGTGCTTTGAACTTAATGTTAGATGATAGTACCAGGTGATAGTAGGGCTTTTTCTGCGCAGTATTTTTTACTAGAAGGTAGTTTTTTGCACCTAGAAATCCGTCAGGCCGTGAGGCGTTCCATCTTAGTACTCAGAGGTGGCCACGCATCTGTAGCCTTCTTTGTTTGAGGTGTTGGCTGCAGGTATCCATGGACGCAGTAACCACTCAGGTGGATGGTCATTTATCACTAAAAGCTGGACGAACAAAATTCTTCAAAGGCATTTTGTACTACCTCTCGGATATTGAATTTTTTCCTCGCCAAAAATTTATCCAAATTCTGGAAAAAGTTAAAGTCTGTAGGCACAAGTCTGGTGAGTACGGCGGATGACAGAGAGCTCCCAACTCCAGCTCTTGGATACCGTCTTGTGCAGTATGAGTTCGCGCGTTGTAGTGCAGGAGCAGTGGGGACGAGCGTTTGACCAAAGCTAATTGTATTCGTACGAGCTTTTCCATTATTTTGTTCAGTTCATATCCGCAGTAACGCTCATACCATTTGTTGAGCGGATGTGATAAATCACACCACATCAGACTACTGGACAGTGACCATCACTTTTGTAGAGGTAGGTTTTTATTTAGGGCATTGTTTAGGTGATGAACCAGGATCCAACCAACTTCCTGAGCACAGGCGATTATCAAATAGAATCCATTTTTTGTCACAGGTTGCCTGTCATAGCGCGGTTTTGTGCCTATTGAGCAGTACCTAAGGCACGTTTGGACGCTGCCGATTTTTGAGATTTTTTGGGGCACCTATTTGTCAAGCTTTTTTATCTTGCCAATTTGACGCAAATGCAACAATATTGTTTAAATGGTAACGTCAAATGCTGCTGCTAATATAGTCGTAGACTGAGTATCATTAGCTTCCACAGTCGCTCTTAATTCCTCGTTGTCGACCAAAGTTTTCAGACAACCACGGGGTTCATTTATCAGCTCGAAATTTCCAGAAAGGAAGAGGGCAAACCAATCAGGTAGTGCGTTCGTTTGTAGTATTCGCTTCCTAAACATTGTTGCGTGCCGCTTGAGCCGCTTTGCTCACTTTCATAATTACTAGAATTATTAACGTATCAATGATGACGAAAAAGATTCAAATACGAGGCTGTAATTAGGGATTTACAACAGAAAAATATATCTTTAAAAATAAAATATTAATTTGATAGGTAGGCAAGATAGATATTACTTGCCGCCGTGTAGTGGCGGTTAAGAACATCCACTACTCCATATCTTCCCGTGGGTGTCGTAAAAGACGACGGAGGGAAAACGACAGGAGATGGGCAGCAGCATCTTCGTGGTAACATCAATTGTGCAACTAAAAAACTGCGGTTGCCAACCCGCTCGCCAAGCGTGGCAACTATGGCAAATACCCCACATGAGCAACGTTGTATCATAAACGGTCCCCAGTCCTCGGCGGCCCCGCTATTCCCGTCTACGATGGCGGCCATGGTAACGGCGGAGTAGGGGGTGCTAAGAATCTCAGGTGGAGGTTCGGTTGCCACCTAAGACGACTCGACCTGGTAACATACAACGCACGCACCCTGGGGACTGATGAGAAGATCCTAGAGCTGGAACAAGAGATAGACAAACTGCGCTAGAATATTATAGGATTATCCGAGGTCCGAAGAGAGGGGGAGTATACGGTGATTCTCGAACCCGGCAACTTGTTCTATCACTGGGAGGACGTTCATCTGTCGCAAGGTGTCAGATTTATCATCCACAAGTCTCTCGTTAACAACTTTATAAAGATTGGGAGTGTGTCGACGAGGGTTGCGTACCTCATACTCAGAATCACCAAACAGTATTTGCTGAAGGTCATACAGGTCTACGCACCAACCTCGACACATCCCGATGAGGAGGTGGAGGAAATGTATGAGGATATTTCTAGAGCCATGCATTCATTCAAAACCCATACGGTGTTAATGGGAGACTTAAACGCAAAACTAGACACAAGAAAGAATGGTGAGTTGAAGGTAGAGAAATTTGGGATAGGGCAACGGAACCTAAGGGGCCAGCAGCTGGCCGACTTCATGGAGAAAGAGAGACTCTTTATGATGAACTTTTTCTTCCAGAAGCGGCCCCACAGCAAGTGGACTTGGTCGAGCCCTGACGGTTCGACAAAAAATGATATTGACTTCATTATGACGACTAGAAGGCAACTGTTCAGTGATGCCTCAGTGATCGCAAAGGTGAAAACTGGCAGCGATCACCGAATGGCTAGAGGCACACTGAACATAAACGTTAAGTTGGAGAGGTCTCGTCTAATGAAGTCAACGCTCCGTCCCCCTCTTGCTCTAATCCAAAGTCCCGAAACCTTTCAGCTTGAGTTACAAAACTGTTTTCAGTGCCTAGAAGACTGCAGTATAGTGGACGATATGTATGATAAGCTCGTGGAAACTGTCCATGCGGTTTACAAGACCTGCCGCAGAAGAACACAAAAACTCTCCGATTACACTCTAATCTTATGGCTGTTAGACGGGAAATGAAGTTGCAGTCTTCAACAGATTTGACAGCATACAGGCAACTGAACAGACATATTTTCATATGCATCTGGCGGGACTTATTCAACTTTAATACTGCTCGTATTGAAGAAGCGATCGAGCGAAACCAGTCTTTAGTCTCCCGAACAAGTTTCTGAAAAGGCTGCAGTACCACCAGACCACATACATACTCTGCGGCAGATTGTACAGAAGACCGAAGGGTACAATCTGTCACTTTGCCTTGCGTATGTGGATTATGAGAAAGCCTTTGATTCCGTCGAAATTTGGGCGGTGCTACAGTCCCTTCAGCGGTGTCAAGTTGACTGTCGGTATATCGAAGTGCAGAAGTGTTTGCACAGTAGGGCTACGATGGCTATCCGAGTATATAATCAGTGTACGAAACCTATCCAACTGCAGAGAGAGGTATAAAACAGGGTGACGTTATAACCCTGACTCATCACCGCTGCATTGGAATATGCCTATCCAATGCAGCGGGTATACTCGGGGTATCTCTGCGTGATAAACTTATAAATGAGGATATCCGCAGTAGAACCAGAGTAACCGTACATAGTCCAACGGATTAGTAAGCAGAAGTGGTAATAGGTTGGCTATATAGCTCGTAGAACCGACAACCGATGGGGAAAAAAGGTTCTCCAGAAGCAGCCTCGTACCAGTAGGCGTAGTGTAGGGCAACCTCCTATTCGAAGGAGTGACGACCTGGTAAGACATGCAGAAAGTCGATGGATGCAGGTGGCTCAGGACCGTGCTTTGTGGCATTCCTTGGGGGATGGAGATTCCTCCTTGAGGCCTATGTTCATCAGTGGACATTTGATAGACTTTAATGAGGATGAGGAGGTATTACTTACTTAGTTGGCAACAATACCTTTAATACAACTCAGGCAGCACAGTTTCTATTACCTATATTATTAAATTACCTATATTTTTAAGTTAAAGTTATCTTGTATATGTAATATTTAGCGATATCTTTTAGTCATTTTATACGTTAATATAAAGTGATTTTAGAGTTAAATATAATATAATATCCAAATTATAACAAATTAAAATTTATGCTATAGTACTTTATCACTGTTCCTTATAATTAAAATGCATAAAATGTAAGCCGGTTTTCCATTTTAAGATTCCACTGTCAAAAAGAATCCATTATAATTTCGTTTTGTTCGTCTGTCTGTGTCCTAAAAGCTTTAGAACCTATAGAAGCTTTTTGGATAAACCGGGCAGAATTTTTTTCCGGTACATAATATTAATATTATTATACACAAGACGTTGATATACAATAATTGTTAAAATAGCCATTAATATGCAGTCCTTTTCCACATCCCAAACTTTTTAATAAGTCAGTAAAAATATTGGGGAAATAGGAAAAATAGAAATAATCTGCACATTTACAGCGTAAATTCCTCATGCTTGTCGAAATACAATCCTTTTTAACATTCTTATAATACATAATATGAAGTGTTAATTTAACAACAAATTAATATTTTTAAGCAAATTCTTAACTTTAAAAAGTGGATACCACTTTAAAAGTCAGTACATGTATTAAAATCCTATAATATTGAAATGTGTAGATAATAGTACCATCTATGTATATTTTCACAAACCTGTGCTGACCTAGAGGTTTCGTCTAGCCGATGTGATGTCGAAACCCATTATCGGTCACTATCAAACGTCTGTAGTATCGATATGCAAGTCTATGAGAGTTCCAGTCACAGCACTAAAGGTTTTGAAAAAAGTTTATCACATGTGGAAGCTGACGGATCACGGCAACAGCCTCGTGCGGTTCACGCTCAGGTTGAAACTCGACTGCCGAGCTTTTGGCTAGACAACGTCTGGATTCGGGAACGTTCGGCTCTAATCGACAGCCCGAAACCCTTCAGGGCGAATGAGGACTCCACCGACGGAGTAAGAGTTAATATATACGTAGAGTGAATTTGGATGCTCGTTCAGGCGTTGATGAAAAATGCAATTGTGGAGTTTTTATTATCGCAGTTCGAACGTGATGAACTGAACAAATGGGCGGCTACGTGAGTTTTATTGTCGGATATCGTCGGCGAAAATACTTTGAGACACTCTAATAATATATCCGGGGGATTTTTGGTTTGTTTTATGATCTTCGTACTATTTAACTTTACCATTTTTTTTACAGAATAAGGGAGTCAAACGAGCACACAATCCACCTGATGGTAAATGGTATATATGCTGTGGCCCATAGACATCTACATCTATCCTCGATTAAGAATTAAAATGTAGATGCGTTTTCACCGCTAATGCCCCGGCTACACGCTCCGTCTTGCCTGCACAGTCCAGGCTTGTGCAGTCATGATTGTACAGCGGCTCGTGCAGGTCAGTTTGTGTAAACTGGACTGTGGAAACCTCAAAGTGTTTTGAGAGCTAGTCACGTCACGATGTGGCCAGAAGAGGTTTTTTTTCTAAACGGAGCCTTATATTATTGTTTCCTTGTAAAAAAAGCAACAAATAAGAAAGTTAGTTTTTCAATTAATAAATGATAAGCTTCATTTTTTTTGTACCTGTCGGAATATTCCTTACTTTTAATTTTCCACAACGCGGGCAACGATTTGTACAATTCTACGAATTCAGTTAAAAAATCCCTGGAATAATTGCGTACATTTCTCATTTTTAAGATTTTATAACATAACATGTGTCGTCAACAAGAATTTAGACGGACTGAAGCGCGGCTTGAATAACCGGCCACACGCTCAAGTAAGCTCGCAGGCAAAACCGTGCAAACCAAGCCCGCGCAGTCCAATCTTCAGCACGTCAACGATTACGCAGGTCGCCTGCGCGAGCCACCGTCTTACCGTCCACACGCACGCGCTTACCTGTCCAAACCGGTTTGTGCAGGCATGCTCACAGGCAAGACGGAGCGTGTAGCCGGGGCATAAGGATTAAGATAGAATGTCTCGTTTCTAGTAAAAAGGGTCTCCGGTTCTCTACATTCACTCTACAAAACACAGCAATATTAAGCTGCTATTTTAAGCTGGTATTTTGTGAGAGCGTGGTCCTTACCCAGTCGAGCAGACATTGTAATGGCAACAATGGCAAATATCCCCCTTATAAGGCAATCTACGGGGAGGCCTATGTTCAACAGTGAACTTTGATAAGCTGTAATGGAAGGATGTTATTATGCAGTCAGGGTAAACTGCGATTAAGTTGTCTTTAAATACTTGAAAACTTAGTTGGAAATTCCAACAAATATAATCTCCAGTAGGATTTGAACCATAGAATACTATAATACATACATAAGTGGAGCGGAGCCCGTGTAGCCACTAAAATGTCACTAACATGTCAATTCACACTTATAAATCAATACCTCCTACGTATAATATCGTAACCAAGAAATATGCGAAAATTACTTTCATATATTTTTGAATACTTAATAACACCCTAAGTCATATAAACTATAAAAAAATGTTTATATTTACAATGTTACCGGAGATATTAAGACCGTAATTTATCGTATGTTCATTTAGATCGAAGAAACGTATCGTATGGTGTAGTACCCACACTGTACGCGGGGGCGGGTGTGTCGCGAGCCGCGGCGAGCGTGTAGTAACTAGCAGTAGCGACAGATTACGCGGGGGCGGAGCACGCCCGCTGCCGTAGACGCCATTATTCAAAAAACTTGCATTTATTTATGTATTTTATGTGCAGTGACAGCTATAAAATTTAAGTATGTCATCTAGGTCGAAACAAATGATTGATGCGGTCATTAAAGACGTTGTGTCTGATTCGCAAAATATGGTGGCCGTTAATAATTCAAATCGCCAAGGTTGTGTGTGTTGCCGCGAGCCTATGGTTGATGATTCTATTCGGAAAGAAGGTAAATATTAAGTTTTAGTACTAAATAAACAAGAAATAAATATAAAATAACTATTACTTATTGTACCGTGCAATACCCGCAGTAAAATATCGTAAGTAGAACTTACTATAATCTACTTTGCATTTAAATATTTTTAAACTGTCGTAAGTAAAACTTACGTTACTTAACTAGGGAAAATTATAAAAAAAAAGAATAGTATTTTGTACTTACGATATTTCACATCGGAGTTAATTTTTGGTAAATCTATCTTATGCTACACTTACGATATTTTACTTTATATGAAAAATAACTTACAACAGTATACTGTTAGAAAAAAGCTAAAATAATAAATTAGATTGTATTTTTTACAGATTCGCCGCTTCCTTCGTGCAGATATTTAAAAAAAAATGGTGGATTCCGAGGAAATAATGCGTCAAAGTCGTAATAATTCACTTATCACCAAACAAAGTAAGTAACAGTAATAAGCAAACCACAATGATCTGTTAGTTGTAAAAAATTTAATACCAGCTTAAACTTGTTTATTTCTATCATTTAAAAACGCTAGTTAATTTAAAATGTTTTACTACCATAAACGTCTTTAATCTTTCATGGTCACTAACATAAGAATGATATTATTTATCAGGATATTTATCATTTATTATTCTATTGATTTTTTCTCGATATTTTGGTACTTGCAACAGTATCGAAATATCGCCAAACAATATTAATCTAATGTTTTATTACCTATGTGTTCTTTTGCACGATAGTCAAAAATAGTTGACATATGTTTTTTAATTACTGGTTTTTCTGAAAGAAACTGGATTCTCCGGCTGAAGAAAATATCACACAACATCCATCTCCCGATTGTAGCTTAACACTTAACCACCTAGCGTCGGTCACAGTGACTCCAGGCGATATATTTTTTCAAATATTTCCGTTATTACACGGGCCACACGCCTGTGACTCTATGTACTTTTTCCCCACCCTCTCCAGTTTTTGTCCTGCGCTCGACCAAACAACACGTGCGCGTAATAAAAAAAATACAGGTAAATATATTTCGCATGCGGTCATGGTGACCGACGTTAGGTTGTTACGTTACTTTTAGTGCTAACATTTTCGTGTTGTTTTTTAGGTTTATCATGTCTGAACGTGATCAAAATATCATTATATGGTTAGAAGAGTGTGAATTAGATTCCTAGGATGAAAGGGACGTGAATTACCAACCGGAATTACCAAATGAAGACTGCAGTGATGTAGAAGATGTACCATTAGACCACGTCATTGATGGTGAGTGTCAATCAGACTCTGAAATTGATGTTGAAGAGTTAAATGAATATGATGATACAAATGATCTGCCAGTTGATGATGCATCTTCCAATGATGATATTCCATTGTCAAGATACCGGAATTATTTCGGAAAAAATCGGTTCCGTTGGTCGTCTCAACCTCCAGTTTCGCGATTAAGGACTTTGCAACATAACATCGTTCAGCAACCTCCAGAATTGAAAAGGAACTTCAGAGATGTTTTGAACAGTAATACAACATCATCCGATTTATGGCACTTGTTTTTTACTCATGATATGTTAGAAGAAATTGTAAAGCATACTAACGAAAAAATTAGAAAGATAAGACCTAACTATCAAAACCAGACATGTGTTCAAGACCTTGACGTAAATGAGCTGAAGGCTTTTATCGGTATGTTGTACTATACCTCAATTTTCAAAGAGAACCACACACATTATACATGTTGGTACAGCACAGATGGTACAGGAAGAGAGATTTATCGTTGTATAATGAGCAAGAACAGGTTCAAAAAATTGCTGAATTGCCTTCGTTTTGATGATGCGAGCACCAGAGATGAGCGCCGTAGCACTGATAAAGCTGCACCTATATCTCAGCTTTTTGAAAAGCTGATACAAAACTGCAAAGAAGTTTTATCAATTGGCAGTTACGCTTGTATCGACGAGATGTTGGTGGCTTTCCGTGGGAGGTGCAGCCTCAAAATGTACATGCCGAAAAAACTCAACAAATATGGATTAAACATTATGTGCATGACTGATGCCAAAAACGGATACCTTGTGGATGCCTACATATACTTGGGAAAAGACTCAGATAGCCAAGGCTTGCCCATTGAATACCAAAGACTGAACAAACCCACGCAAGCGGTTTTGCGATTGGTTGCGTCGATTGAAGGAACCCACAGAAATGTAACGACTGATAACTGGTTCACTTCGGTGGAGCTAATGAACATCCTAAAGCAAAAACAGCTAACACTTGTGGGTACCCTTAAAAAAATAAAAGGGAAGTACCTCCTCAATTTCTGCTTAGCCGTCATCAGGACGTTGGCTTTTCGATTTTTGGATTCACGTTAGATGCAAAATTGCTATCTTTTATACCAAAGCAAAACAAATCCGTGCTTGTTCTTTACAGCATGCCTCACTCACCAACCACCGATCCACAAAAGCAAAAGCCAGAAATGATTATTTTTTATAATAGCACCAAAGTTGGCGTCGATACATTAGATCAAAAATGTGCCATTTACTCAACTTCTCGACGCACACAGCGCTGGCCAATGGTGGTCTTCTACAGAATGCTGGATGTTTCTGCAGCAAATGCGTACATCATCAGCAGCATGAACCAATCTCAGAGAAAGGTGCCCAGACTGAATTTCATGAAACAACTGGCTGAAGACCTTATTACACCCCATTTACGACGTCGAGCGAACCATTTTGGATTGCAAAGGGAACTTCAGAAAGCTATTCGCGGGGTTCTCAAAATAGATGAAGACAAATTAGAAACACGCAAAACTTTTTCAACGTGTGACCCAAAGAAGAAACGTAAAACATTCCATTTGTGTTTTCAGTGCAAAAATCCAATTTGCGTTGAGCGTTCTCAAAAAATGTGTGTACGCTGCCGCGAGAAATTGTGAATGTTAGGGTGTTGTAATTTTGTAACGATTGTGATTTAATTGTGCCAATGATAGTTTTATATGAGAGTTTATATATATAAGTTACTAAAATATTTAAAAACTAAGAAGTCTCATTAATTGTTATTGCTTAGAACTCAGCTTAATCGGAAAACCTATAATTTATTAAAATATTCGCTAGTTAATTTTTGTTAATAGTAATAAGAAGTAAGAAGTATTAATTTGAAGATTTTATTGAAACAAATTGAAACAAAAACAAGTGATTTTTTTTATAGTTTCGATTTTTGCCAATTTACGATGTTTTTACCTTTATAATAGTACTTATATCAAGCGGTCACCATGACCGACGTTAGGTGGAAGTTTTACTAGAATACACGTTAGGTGGCTAAGGGTTAAATCATCTAAATTTTGATTGTGATAACCATTTCTGCCCCTGGTTTGTTGAAAAAGATACTTTACCTCTACAGTCAGTTGATTCCAATATCACCGACTTAGCATATACCCCTCAAGGAAACACAGCTCTCTCTTCTTACTCAGAAGCAACACCACAAGCTTCTAGAAAATGTGTTTGCCAAGGAAAGATAAGGGAAATATCAGACGTCGACATATTACGGAATGGAAGGACAACAAAAGTAGGGCAAGGAGTATAAGAGTTGTAATGGTACTGTAAGAGATAGCAAATCTATGGGTCCTGTGTGTCATACAAACTGCAGACTGAAATGTTCAACAAAAATTAGCGATGAAGAGAGACTTATGATTTTTAATGCTTTTTGGAGCTTAGGTAATCGTGAAAAGCAATGGGCTTTCATTTCAAATTTGGTTGCAAAACAAAAAAAATGCAGGGTGTTTACTGACACACAGTCTAGACGCAATTTCACTTTAATATATAGACTATCATAGGCAGATATAGACAATCAAGAAACTATTTAACTGTGTGTAAGAAAATGTTTCTGAATACTTTTCAATTAGTGAACAATTTGTATACACATCCCTGGAAAAAAGAAACAATATAAGTGGTTTGATAGAAGCCGACATGTAAGGACGTCAACCTAAATATTGTAAAGTAATAACAGAGGATATTATTAAAAGTGTATGCGATCACATAATATCACTTCAGCCTGTAGAATCCTATTACACCTGCAGTAGAAGCAATAAACTTTACTTAGACCGAGACCTAAATTTTCATCGCTTATTTGATTTATATAATGAGTGGTTTGACACACTCGCATACTCTTCAAAAGCTAGTACGGAACGGCAATATCACGACATCGCTAACGAACATTTTAAGATAAGTTTCCACATGCCAAAAAAAGATCAATGTGACAAATGCCACATTTACAAGAACCTGTCTATTCCTACACTATCACAAACAGAATTACATGAAGAGCATATTAAAAATAAAGAAATAACTCGTAAAAAGAAGTTGGCCTATAAAGAATTAGCCAAATCTTCTAATAATAAACTATTAGTAGCTACTTTTGACTTTCAAAAAGTTCTTACTTATCCATATGGTAATATAAGCGTTCTTTACTATAAACGAAAGCTTTCAGTATTCAATTTCACTGATTTTAATTTAAACGAAAAAAGTACTTGTTTTATGTGGCATGAGGGACAAGGAAAACGTGGGGCTAATGAGGTAACAAGTTGTTTATTTAAAAACATGTCCAAATGTAAGGATCAGGGTACAAGTGAGTTTAGGTTTTGGTCTGACAATTGTTCTTATTGTTGTTTGTAATGTGTTTCTTGGATAATAATAAGTAATGATCTCAAAGAGTCCACATGTTTGAAGTAAGGTTGGTTTTTTTTTTGTTAATTTTTTATTAGAGGTTAGAAGTTTTTGATTGTTTATGTTGATAAACGAGAAAAGCAGTTTGTCAAATAGACTCTAAACTTATAAAGTTATTTTTTCTGATTTTGGTAATAATAATAACAAGTACATATACCATTTTTGAGAGAGATTTATCTTTGGACTGTTTTTTTATTTCGAAATACATTATATTTTTAGTAACGATGGTAATTTTATTTCACTACTCCATAATTTTCTATATTTCATGTCAACATTGTTTTATGAAACTCAACGTAAATTATAGTAAGTACTACCTACAATAAAATACGACATTTGTTTCCCAAAGAAAAGTATCGTAAGTGACTTTTTTAGCTATTCTGGTAATAATTTTTAATATTATTTTTAAAAATATAATTTAGTTCGTCTACCTAAATGCCGAGTTTGGTTCTTGAACGACAGAAATTGACTAAGTGAGCATCAAAAAACTACTAACTCATCTTAAAATTGCTATACTGGAAAGTTCATATAGTGCAGTTACGATATTATACGTAGGTGTTGAAATGTCAACACGAGATGTGTTTTGACGTTACATCGTTTCCAAATTTCCCATGCAAATTATTTAGAAAATGCCAAATTGCACCCTATTTACAAAGAAATATGTATTAAAATATGTCTGTCAATACAGCGAATTGGGTTTGTAGTAGGGATAACCGACGTTGTATGTGTGCTCCCGGCGACGCCTATCGTCGTATAAAATAGGGTTGATAGCCATTCTATTGTGTATTATAGTATTCTATGCTTTGAACCTATTTGTATATTTTTATACTTTATATTATCTCACGTAATTTATAGTTGTAAGCTTTGCATACCATTAATAATGGCTGATTAAGCAGATGTTTAATTAATGTGACCATCTTCAGTGTGCCTTAATAAAAAGCAAATAAGTATTTCATTTCAATAAATGAATATTGCATTTTATTTTATTTCATTTCATATAAGATAAGGCTCCCCATAGATTGCCTCATAAGGAGGATATCTACCACAGTTGCCACGCTGAGCAGGCAGGCAGGCAGGAGTTGGCAGTCGCAGCTTTTATTTCCTAATTATTAAGAAGACACAACTGCCCACCTCCTAGATTGTTTCCCTCTGCTGCTTCTACCGACATCCATTCGATGATATTGATTAGTGGATATTCTTACACCGCCACTACGAGGTATATTTGGTTTAGTGCATTATTTTTTTTAAAGTTCCAACAGTATTTGGCAGCCGTGGCAGCGTAAGAAAATTCATTACGCCATTTCTATCGTATCGTAAAAGTGGATTGTGGGAAATGCCAGAAAAATCTATTGACTTCTGATAGATTTTTTTTAATAGAATAAGGGTGATAAACGAGCACACAGGCTCCTCCTGATGGTAAGCTATGAACCATAGACATCTACATTTATCCTCAATTAATCAAATCAATCAATGAATCAAAACGCAGATGCGTTGTCAGCCCTGACCCATTCGTGCTACAACCATAATATAGCTGCAGCGTGGCTCTACCACGTATAGATGGCGGTATAATAACTTCTACCGCAGTGGAAGTTTACAGGCTGATGACGAAGTTAGTGTTTATTGTTATATACTGTGTATGACGGTCACGACGGAAATCTGACGTTAGTAGGTGGTAATTTATCGTGTAATTGGCGATGTAAGAATTCCCACTACCCCGTTTAGTCCTGCGGGTGTCGCAAGAGGTGAAAGAGGGAAACTTAAACAGAAGATAGGTAGTAGCCTCTTCCTGATAACAACATAAAATAATAAAATACTGCTGTTGCCAAGCCGCTAGCCAAGCGCAACAACTATGGCAATATCCCAGGCAATCTATTGCAAAGACCTATCAGCAGTGGACTTTAATCGCTCTCTGAGAGTTATTTTTCAAAGCCTCAGAGTCCCACCCAAATCATCTCATTCGTGAGACAGCTGCCTATGCAGCCCCTATCCACACTCGCTATAGTGTGCGCAGACCGAGAAACTCTCTCTCGGACCCCCCCCAACAAGCTTTCGGCTGACCTGAACTGCCTCCTGGCGGCTCGGGCCGAGCCTACATAACACATCCATTAATCTGCCTAGTTAGGCACTCTTCTAAGCGGCTTTTCGCCGCTTGCGCCCCTCCTTTCTGCCAAGGAGGGTCGCGTTCGTATACGGCTTAGAGATCTCCAGTCAGATCGTTAAGCCATTTCCTAAAAGGTGGTGTTTAGTGGGTAAAAGTCGCCACATAACCACGCAGCCGGCTGCGTGGTATGCTATGAGCCATATTCACCACCTCCCTCCCCCCGCTTTCCGGAGGGTTGCCCATATTTGCTTCGGGCGCAAAAAAAAAAAAAAAAAAAATGGACTTTATATGCTGTTGTGGTAATGTTTATTGTTTTTAAACATATACATGGTCATACATTACAAAAATTGAGGTAGCTCCGGTATGTTAGAAAATACACTGTTAGAACTACCTCGCTGCTTCCCTTAAATGTAGCTCTAGGGGAAGCAGCGGGGTACTCGTAATACAGTATTGAGACCAATCCATACAGAAAACAGAGAAATAAAATTCAAAAGTGAAAAAAATAAAGTGGATTATTATAATACGGTGATTATTATTGATTATTACAATAAAAAAACAATGTCAATGTGGTGAAAATAGTTGGAGGACTCTTTTTTAATTTTTTTCAGCAGCTCTTTTTTTAAGTTGCCTATAGATATATCTCTTTGATGTTGAATATTTTTTTCGTTGTTACATTAATTGCACAACAGTTGCGATCAGTAACCTTCACCACATGACGATACTCCACAAATAACATGAGCATTTTTTGCGCGAGTGTGTTCCTGTATATTCAGTTTACAATTATAATTATTTCACTTGATTAGTCTATTAAGATAGTTAGGAACCGCTGTCATTATATAATTACCTACCTAACGCTGTCGTCATAACTATATTACGGTATACAGCTATATTCCTAAGGATATAACTAATTTAAGAGTATGTAGATAACTATTAAGAGTGTGTAGATACCGTTGCGATTTCAATTAAGTCGTATCATCCGTCCACGTGAAAGGAAAATGAGAAAATTTTTATTACAATCACAATCCGGTGTAACATTTCCATTAAGTAAGATTCACATCTGGCGGAACTTTTCTTTTTTTTATAGGATAGGGTAACAAACGAGCACACAGTCCACCTGATGGTAAGTGGTTGCTGCGGCCCATAGACATCTACATCTATCCTCGATTAGAAATCAAAATGCAGATGAGTTGTCAATCGTGAGAACTAAGATGGAATGCCTCTATTCCAGTAAAAAGTGTATCCGGTTCTCTACACTCACCATACGAAGCACAGCAGCATTAAGCCACTATTTCACGCTGGTATTCTGTGAGAGCATGATCCTTCCCCGGTCGAGCCGACCCATTCGTGCTACAACTATACTACTAATATAACTGCCGTATGGCTCTACCACGTATAAAATATATTTTACAAAATGTAAAATAGTCGTTATTTTACGTGTTAAGCCTATAATGATACATAACTACTTGATATGGCCATCATTGCAGCCCATTATAAGTCCACTACTGATCATAGGCCTTCTTCAAAGACTATCACATAACACTTGGCTTCTTTCGATAGTAACAAATAAAACGGTTCACCATTTTCCTACATTCACCATTCGAAACGTAGCAGGAGTACGCTGCTATGTACGATGGTATTCATCTGCGCATCATAGGATTATACGAGTCTGTACACAGGTTTAGATACACTCTCTATTCTTTCACTCCCATAGTACCATAAGACGGCAAAACGACACGACCATAGAGATGAGGCGTATGATCAACGGTTTTACGTGCTTTCCGAGGCACAGTTAAACATTAAAATAAGTACTTACTTAAACTAAAATTTTTACCTTCCGGCAATTCCTAAGTAATTAGGTAGGGTAAGCACCGAACATTTCTCTAGCAAAAAGTCAGATTGAAAGGCATACTTAAATTTGCAGTGCACAAAACTTTTTCTCATGCATCGGTTTACATCACGTTCGATGCTCCAACTGCATATATGAGTATGCAATCGCAAAAAATTTTTAACATGTAAATATCACAAATAAATGAATGATATAATGAAACCATGCTTCTTGCCAAATTTAACCGGAAAGTAAGTTTTAGTAATTTTTAATGAGTGAGTTGGTGACTATCAAAATATGTGACATAAATGGCCGTACCTTTTTAATATGAAGCTTCAATTTTTTACACATGTAAGATACCATAGACACTAGTATTTGATAATGATTTCAATAGCTTTACCTATAAAAAGAGTTTTGACAAACGGTCAACAAAGTAACCTTATAAGGTTTTTATCCATTTGATGTACGTAACGTTAATTAAAAACAACTAAATAGAACTGAACTACAAGCCTAACAAGAATGGCTCTATCACGAACTATATGGCTTACCAAATTTTCATGTTAACGCATCTATAGCCCTAATGCACGCGAGGCTGTGTCGCTTAAATAAAAATATTAATAATTTAATTGTTCAAGTTTTTTTAAGCATTCTAGTTTTATAGTGCCCTGGTGTGCATAGTACATTGTAGCACGTAAGTACACGAGTAAAGAAACCGAAACGTAGCCAGGTGTCGCTTACAATAAACCACCAGACCGTTTCATTATGTTACGTGAAAAGTTGATTTCAGACAACTTAAATTCGTTGCCGAAACGAGAGGGTTAAAAACTGTTTGAAAAACTGAAAGGAGTCAATCGAATTTGCCTATTCGACATCGTTTGCCGGACGTTCGTTTAAATAAGGATTAATTTAGCCCAGGGTTGAATTATTTCCACTGTTCCTTCTCACTATTATTGAATAAAAAATATTCTAGTGCGTGGATTTGTGGATTTGTCTTGCTCGGTCCATCTAAGCATGCGACGAAAATTAATTCGATAATTTTTGTCGTAACTTCGTTTCAACATATTACCCTAGTAACGTTATTCATAAAAGCCTATAGTCACACAATATAATATAATATTATAGCCTATATTCCACGGCCAAACATAGGTCTCCCCAAAGACTGCCTCTCCTGCAAGGATTTTGCCATAGTTGCCACTATTATGCCACATATATTTTGAGTTGTTATCAGGAAGATGCTGCTGCCATCTTCTGTACCAGTTACCCTCTGTCGCCTCTTACTGCACGATTTGAGATAGCGCATGTTCTTAAACTGCCAGTACAAGGTAAATTACCTGCTAATGTCTGACTTGTATATGACAAAAATGTTTCGTCGTCTGTTAAAATCCATTTATGCGTACACGCAAACTATATTTTCTACAAACTATTCATTCGGTGACTTAGATTGATTTGGTGATTGATGAAGTAAAGCAAATTGGCTGGTTGGTTCAAAAGCAACATTTTTGAACCATGTTTTTTTTTTAAATTAACATTACATCGCATATGATTTTTGCATACACTTTCTACAATGTAGAACGGGACAAAAGTGAGTGATCTTACGTCGCAAGAGGCGACAGAGAAAAACAAATCAAAAAATGACCAGCAGCGTCTTCCTAAAAACGAATTTAACATTAAAAACTGCGCTTGCCAACCCGCTTGCCAAGCGTGGCAACTGTGGCAAGTATCCCCCCTATGAGACAATCCATGAGAGAGGTTTATGTTATGCAACGGAATATAGGCTATTATATTATATTATGTGACTATAGGCTGTTATGAAAAACGTTAGTAGGGTAATATGTTGAAACGAAGCTACGACAAAAATTATCGAATTAATTTTTAAATTTAGTTACGGTAACATGCTCGTCGACCACTTTGGGTTTTTTAATCTAAATTCATATACATACACGATTTTAGTGTCCGATAGTGAGTAAAAAACAGCTTACATGTTTATATCCCACAGCTGGATTTTTCTGATCTTTCTGAATCTGCAAAGGTTTCGGAACTAGAAGGATTCTGCCGCCAAGTTTTTAGACAAATCACCCATCTGCTGCGTCCACTTATCGTCAGATAAACTATAGTCATCGTGAACTCAAAATTAGATAAAAATCCTAAAATTAAGGAAAAGGAAAATAAAGTAAAAAAAAAAAAAAAAAAAAATCTAAATAAGTAGAGTTACAAACATACCGTTAAAATAATTTTCTAAAACATGACACAATATTAACTAATCAACTAGTTTCCTTCCTATCCATGGATTTAATAGACATTGGTAAACTAAACTAAGTCAGTGCATTTTTTTGACGTCTTGTCTGTATAATAGTCTAGCAGTAACTTATAATAGTAAAGAAAATACGATTAACCCTACAGGATAGATGAAGATATCTATGGATCACAACATCCTTGTCATCAGGTGAGAGTGCTAGTTTGTTTGCGTTTTCGAACTTCCTACTAATTTCAAATGCAAAGCGGTCCAAATTCCACCTATTATGACGTTATTGAACTTTTAGCGCTAAAGACATCATAATAGGTGGAACTATACGATAAATACATGGAATTATGCCGTTAAAAAACCTCAAAAAAAAAGCGATAACGATTTCACTACTCCACTCCAAGAGTGTCATAATAGGTGGACTTTGGAGCGCTTTGCATTTAAAATTAACGGGAAGTTACAGAGATGACCTGTAGGTTCAACCTAATTTTTTTTAATAGAAAAAGGGGACTAACGAACACACTCACCTGATTGCAAGTGATGTTGTGATCCATAGATATCTGCATCTATCCTCGATTAAAAATCAAAATATGAATACATTGTCACCCCCGAGGACTACGAAGGAATGCCCATACAAAAGCTGCTATTTTTTATAGGATAGGGTGAAAAACGAGCACACAGACCACCTGATGGTAAATGGTTGTTGTGGCCCATAGACATCTACATCTATCCTTAATTACGAATTAAAATGCAGATGCGTTGTCACCCGTGAGGACTAAGATGGAATGCCTCGTTTCCAGTAAAAAGGGTCTCCAGTTCTGTACACTCACCATACGAAACACAGCAGCATTAAGCTATTATTTTACGCTGGTATTCTGTAAGAGCGTTCCCCGGCCGAGCCGACCCATTCGTACTATAACCATAGAACGTGGCTCTACCACGTATGTTGTATTGAAATATCTAGCGGTCTATACACAAAAGTGTTTTATTTCGCTCAGACTCTATTATATTCTCTCTCGGTCGGTACAATTATTTTTGTGTAACGTTGTTTACAGGTGTTCAGGACCTGTAACAGTCACTTATCATTAGGTTAACTCGTTTGTCACTGGAACGTACTTTAGACTAAATGTCAGTTACGGCTGTCAGACTCAGTGGAGTCTACCGATCTGCAGATTATTTCGCTAGCACAAGTGCATTTTCTATTACCTGAATCGATGGAACGGCAATCCGACACAATCGGAGTCATATCAGGCGCAGAACCAGCAGCTTTATTTGTTTTCCGAGGTATAGAGATGAAACGCAGCAAAAGCTACTGCTAAGTTTTTTTGTCAAAAACCCAATAACCGATTAGATGAACCGCAACCCGCAATATGAACTTGGGACTACATGATCGCCAATTGCATTTATGACTACTGGGCAAACGGGGCAGTTAATACAGCTATGAATTTTTAAGGAAATTCCATCACCAGTATTTCACGACTGACAATATTTTTTTTTAGATTGTTTCAACAACGTGCGCGTTACATGTCTAAAACATCATTGCAAACGTTATACGAAACTAAATTCAATAATATAGTATAAACCAAAGGGAAAATAATTTAACTAATAACATGTTGAGGGAACCGGGCGTGTCTTCCTCGACTACCGGGTGACCGGGGTACGCTTTGACCGCGTGACCCGGTCGCGATGTGACCCGGTTATCGTGCAACGGGGTATGCACTGCCCAGGTCCCGACCGTCTTCTTGCATTTCACGACTGAATTACGGAACCCAATACCACTCAAAAGTATTTAAGGTATCACATGTACCTTTAAACTTAATCACTTATATAAAAAACTTAATATTTATAGTCAACCAAATCCAAGAAATATATTTTGACAGCTGTCAGACTTATTGCACCAAGCATTCCAATAAAAAAAATGGGAACGTACAATATTCGATTCTTGAAAAAATCGATATTGATTATTTAGAGTTGTTAATCATTTATAGTTTGGTTTGAATAATACCAGAACAAATTAAAAATTTAAAAAGGATAATTTAAAACACAAGATTTATCAGCTTCGTCGTATTTGTTGTTACTGCTTATTTCTAGCGGCACAGTTATAAAAATTTAAGATTGAAACCAGATTAAAAATAAATTTATTCAATCACTTTCAGTACAACTAGTAGGGATGTCGTTGTTTAATTATTATTTGGTTTTCAATAATGCTAAATTTCATAAGCAATTTTTTGTTTTTTTTACCACTTTTGCCCAATTATCCTTTGTGACATGGGCACATGCTTTAACGAATATTTTTTTATAGCATTGGGTGACAAACGAGCACACAGTCCACCTGATGGTAAGTAGATGCTACGGCCCATAGATATACACATTTATCCACAATTAAGAATCAAATTCAAATGCGTTGTCACCCCTGAAGATTAAGATGGAATGCCTAGATTCTGGTAAAAAGGGTCTCCGGTTCTCTACACTCACCATATGAAACACATGAGCATTACGCTGCTATTTTACGCTGGTATTCTGTGAGAGCGTGGTCCTGCCCTGGTTGAGCCGACCCATTCGGGTTACAACTATAATATAGATGTAGCGTGGCTCTACCACGTATATAAAGTTATTTTAGAAGAAACAGTCCTAAAAGTTAAAGCCGAGTCACAAAATAAGAAGATAAATTTATACATAGCTTATTTTAAACATATTGTAAAAAAGCTTATTGTAAAGGAAAGGAATGTTATTATACTAATAAAGTTTATTTATTCTTGAAAAAATAATACAAAACTACAAAATTACGCACAGTAAGCTCTCGAAACAGAAACAGAAACTTTTTTATTCAATATAGATTATGAATAATACTTATTGAAAGTCACTTTTTTCATTTACCACTGGTTCGCAAAAAAAACCTCTGTCCTGGGAAGAACCAGCAAGAAACCCAACGGGACTAGTTTTAAAAAAAAATAAGAGCTTACAATCATGCGTGTTACAATTAACAACACAAAACAAATTAGAAATAGCTTGGTAGCGATCACCCTTCCCTGGGTTATTATCATCCATAAATTCCTTAATATTAATATAACCATTTTTATACAAACTTACTTTAATAAAATTTTTGTACTTTGTCTACTCGTACTTTAGTCAAATTTTTTATATTTTCTGGCATTTTGTTTTAAAAGCGTATACTTCGCCTCAAAATAAATTACTGATTTTATGGAGTGAGTAACTGGTACCGAAATGGCGGGATATTGAAATTACGTAGCGTTTATTTTAGCACGGCCTCGTATATGAGTTTTTTGCTTACAAAAATTTACTTTGAGAAAGTGAAAAAAAAATAAACTTGTTTTATTCATGATTCGTGTAATTTAAGGAATTTTGCAAATAAAAATTAAATTAAACAAACAATACATTAAAGAAATTAATGATTCGATTATTAGAATATTTTTACCGATTATTTGAATATTTTGCTGATTATTTACATAACAATGAACTTTAATCATCCAAACACTACGGTAATATACAACCCCCAAAAACAAGCAAGATAAAAAAAAATAAAACCCAACCTCTTTTTTTTATGGTTTTAATATATATTAAAATTATTTAAAATAACGTATATAGCGACATGTCATTGAAATGAAGTTAAGTAAAAAAAGTTAATACTGGTTATTGTTTAATATTTTGCTTTTTTGAAAAATTCAAATTTAAATTAGTGATAAAAAACTATACACGTTGTAATGAAATATAGATAACTTCATAATTCTTCGGATTTACGTAAAAGGTTATGCATGAGCACGATTTGGTTGGAACTAATTTTGTTAGTTTCAAGCACAGACGCAGAGAAGGCAGTCTTTCGGTATTCCAGGGGATTAATTCGGATATTATATCTTTAAATTTTTTAATTATATTTTTAATTTTTATTTTAATTTTATTAATCGGATAATGTGCTCAGGAATAACATGGTTATTCCTGAGAACATTATCCGATTATATCCGTATAATATCCGAATTAATCCCCTGGAATACCGAAAGACTGCCTTCTATGTGTCTGTGCTTGAAACTAACAAAATTAGTTCCAACCAAATCGTGCTCATCCATAAACCTTATAGTACGCGTCTCCATTGAATCCAAAGCTGTTAGGAGGCTTTCTGTTTGTGTTTTTGTGTGTCAGCAGTACTCCATGTACGACTGGACTTGAGTTTCACTTTTTTGTGGTAAGCGTCTTAGAGTGTCGTACCGTGACCGTTTTGCCTCATTTCCTAATTTCCTTGCAATTACTTTGGCCTAGAACTCAATGACAGAACATTGAGGTTTTATGAAATCTCAACCCATAATAACTGAAAGCGGTCATTATACGCCAAAGATACACTCCGAAAAGTAATAGTCAATGAGAACAGGCTTCTTTTTGCGTTGAATAGATATTACAGCACAATGCAGCAAATCTTACAATGGGAGAGGTACAGTCGCGGATTGTTACATAACAAGTGTTAAGAAAAGTTATGGCATGTATTTAAAATAAACTATATTTCGTGCCAAATCGATTGAGAAAAACGGACATTGACCTTTTGTGAACATGAACCATTAAATATGAAACTGTTATTAAATGAATTGCTGCGTTACTATACATAAATTGTCATATAAAATATAACACATTTTTCGCGATGTACCGTAAGATGTTACGATGTTTATAGGAACCACAGACAATATTATTTAAGAAACAAAAAAACAAAACATATGTGCTGACCCATAAGTGTGAATAATATCAATAATTAAATATTGTTATCACATCTAATTTGTGATTTTGTAAGTTACGCCTTTTGTCACTCGGCTCATATCTGAGGTCATCGTCCGTTTTTCTCAATCGATTTGGCACAAATTATAGTATATCGTGTATAAGCGGTGTAAGAATACTCCTACTCCACTACTCCATATCATCCCGTGGGTGTCGTAAGAGACGACAGAGGGAGACAACCCAGGATTGCGATTGCGTGCGATTGCCAAGTGTAGCAACTAATGGCAAATACTTTTAAGTAATCATGTATTATTTCACTGTTTATATAAATATTAAATAGAGTAAATAAATACTTCCACTATAAGGTAATCTATAGGGAGGGGTCGGGGGGGGGGGGAAAGAGCAGTGAGCAGGCTGTAATAATTATTATTTTTAGGTATGTACAAATCCCAATCGAATATTTAAGAAACAATTCACACGTTTAATACGGATAATGTGCTCAGGAATAACATGGTTTAATTCGTCCTACCCTGTCCATTGTCGGATAACTAGTTGCTCGGCGTATCTCCAAACCTTTTTTTAAATACATAGCTTTCAAACTAAACGATTTGCTTATTCGTTAAGTAATGCTTACAGCAAAGGAATCGAACAGTTTGCCAGCATCTGTCTTTTCATTCGATTGCAATGTGCGCGTCTTCAAATCACAAGTGAGAAGTCCTTTGTTTAAGCTAAGTCGGTGTGTTTTACCGCAGTGGGAAAATTGTCAAACACTGACTTATAAACTACCAAAGTCATAAACTTTTACGGTTCTCCCCATGGCCGAATAAATATTTTTAATCTCTATATACGGAATGATTATACCGCTATGTGATTATAAAATCACACACAAAATTTCATCAAAATCAGTTCAGCCGCTTATCTCATAGTTAATCTTTATATATATATATATATATATATATATATATAAAATAAGATAGACTATATCTCATAGTTTATCTTTATATATAAATATTAGATTTTTCTGACAAGCGAGTACATTTCATTAAGTTATCATGACATATATCGACATAACATGTATGAATAATTTGCACCCGCATGACCTCTTCACTGCTCAAAATAATTGCTTAATTAGATGGATGAATTAGTTAGTGGACCCGGGATTCTATCCCTATTCTGAAGCAATGAATTAGCTCTTTATAAACCACTGCCAAGCACAAACCTAAAGTTAATTTCGAAAAAGTAATGTATTCAAAGAGAGAATATCTCATTGTTCCAGTACAAGTCTTTTTTTATATAATTAAACTTTAATTTTGTTTATGCCCACGTCTTTCTTACTTTCCACATATTCTTTACTTTCCATGTTATAAAAGTAACATTTGAAATTTTATTAGTGCCAACGAAGGGCGATATAAAACATCATGTAAACATATGTACATGTGCGACAAAAAAAAACCCTTTGAACCTCGAACAGGAAAATAACTAACATTATAGCTGTTTAGAACTGTAACAATGAAACCTTTTGTGCAACTATAATCGACCTTCTAAAAAAAAAGTTGTAGGTGCGTTATCACTTCTAATGAATGAGGTGAAATGTTCGGTACATTTTGTAAACAAAACGGTGAAATCTATAGTTTAAATTGGAAATTAATAAATAAAAATACTGAACTATCCAAACATATTTCATAAACAAATCATTTTAGATAACAAAAAATTTAATTGATAAAAATTAAAAGGTCACATATTGAATAAACAACTTACAATCATTCCAAAGAAATGTATCAGATTTCATTTGCAACTATAATTTATTGGAAATTGTACTGTCGAAAGTGATTCCATCAGGTCCTATTACATTCATCATAAAACCATTTTGTAACTCCTTTTCGAACGCCCTATATTCGGTTTCCGAATTATTAATAAAGTCAGGCGACTGCGACATAGAAATACAGTCAAAGCCTCTGCTAACCAATTTGACCACTCGTTTTACACTAATCAATTCCTTCATTAGTTTCTTAATTAAGTTTGTCTTTGAATCCAATAATGATCGCAACTTCAAGTTTTCTAATTGAAGAGCAAAAATTTTTGTTTGCTCTTTTATCTCCCGCTGATGAGCCCGATCTAATTGTCTTTTTAATTCAACCGCAACTGTTAGAAAAGATTCTCTTATTTCATCTGTATTTGTTTTTGCTTCGTCTAATTTTCTCTTGAGTCCTTCTACTTCTTTAATAAGACTACTGATTCGGTTATCTGTATTCACATATGATGTATCTGTCATTTTTTTACGTTTCCCAGTTACTCCCTTAACGATAACTTCCACGGCTGTAGTATCATTTCGGAAAATCTCATAAGGAATGTTTTGGTTATTCTTTGTAAAGTTGCTTTCTGCTTCCTGATTTTGACAGTTGAAATGGTAATTAATTTCTTTACCACCATCCGTCATTTCATTGTCATAGATAAACCCATACTTTAAGATAATGTTTTTTATAAAAACAAAACGAAGAAAGCAAATTAAATAAGTATGCAAAAATATTTCTGTCAGTTACAATGACAATCAAAGATAATATTCACTAGGTTCTTCTCTCAGTGTTGTATGAATGTAATTACTCTAAGGTTCTTCTAATCAGAAATACAATTTTTACTTTTTTAATAAGCTATAACCGTAGATGTCATCAATGCATAAATATGTGTAGTGCTTATATTATGTGAGTACTTGCTTACAACCTCTTAATTTCAACAAATAGATTCCATAGAATTGATACATAAGAAAGTACCCGCTTCTGTTTCGCCTTATATTATGCATAATAGACAAAATATAGGTAAAAATATAATATGTCGTTACAACGGCGCTAGTGCACCACAAAAAAGTCGCGGCTCGACTGTTTAGCCGAGAGTCGAATTTCCCGATTTCCACTACATGGAAATATACATTGAGCTATCGGTTAATATTTATTCGACTGATTAATCTAAAAGCAATCAATGTGGTATTTTGAATTTCGTTTTGTAGAGGCACTATCGAGTAGTTTCCATAAATCCCCATAGAATTTAGACATATAAACTAAACAGTTATTCGATTAAAAATTGTACACGTATTATTTTGCACCTAGTGAAAACTTCACTGTGATTGAACGTGCAACTATACAATAGAAATTGAAAATGAGCGCTAATTAAAAAAAACATTTTAAATGTTAATCGTTCTTTAACATTGCAACAATGAACTCCATAGTTTCATTTCCAGGTCAATTGACCCGCTTTCAGACAGTCATGCATTAACTGAAAAGCTGAAAACAAAAGTTCGTCGCTAAAAGGGCAGATTTAAAGGCTTCATCCGGGTTGGGTGTAGCAACTAGGGCGTGTGATTGCTTCCCGGACCACGGCCTCGATTGTAGCGCAGCTAACACCGATAAATAAAAGGAAAAATGCAACATAAACCATGGACTTCGAGTTTAAAATTGTTCATTTAAAATCCTCTCAGAAAAATTCAATACTCTCAGTGTTGATGAGGTATTTCATAAGCTGAAATATATATATATATATATATATATATATATATATATATATATATTTTTTACGTTGTGGAGCCATGCTGCAGCTATGTTATAACTGTAGAATGAATTGATCGGCTCGGCCGGTGAAGGACTCTCTCAGAATACCAGCGTAAAATACCAGCTCGATGCTGCTGTGTTTCTTATGGTGAGTTTTGAGAACCGGAGACCCATTTTACTGAAAACGAGGCATTCTATCTTGGTCCTCAGGGGTGGCAACGCATCTGCATTTTGATTCTTAATCGAAGATAAATGTTGATGTCTATGGGCCACAGCATCCATGTCATTAGTAAAATGTTACATAGCATGACGAAGAATTATTTTTGCTGTAAAGGAAAAAATACTAATCTTCACACAAATATGCATAAGTAGTAATCAATTTATTGTATAGATAGCCGCCAGCTACCTTTAACGCCCGACTTTGTTCGCGTATAATTTATACAATAAATCCGGAGATCTTTATATTAGGTACTCTTAAGTAGTATGATTATCGAAAAACCCATAAAATAACTACGGACCGCTGTGCCGCGCCCGTGTCGCTCTATGAAAAAACCACTTTAAACTATTATCTCAAAAACTATGTGTGATGTGGAATAAATAATGTTTAAAAGAAATTGATTTAAGTAAAACAATGTCCTGTCAGTATATCTTTTAACTCATAGTTATATTGTAAAATAGCGATAAAGTAAAAAATGCATTTGCATGAAAACTTTAAGAAGATAAAGTGTTAGAACCTCCTTTGTCCAAAAGTGCAAAACGAAAAAGTTTTGTTCGAAACTCTTTTTATATCTCTATGCCCTCTCTCTCTTATGCGATAAATATCCAAAAAAAAATTGTCTCCGGTTCTCTACATTCACCATACGAAACATAGCAGCATTAAGCTTCTATTATACGTTGGTATTCTGTGAGAGTGTGGTGCCACCACAGTGAAGCAGACCCATTCGAGCTACAACCGTAACATAACTGCAGTGTGGCTCTGCCACGTAACACGTTTTCCTATGTCGCCTCTTGCGACGCCGACGAAAAGATATCTTTTATTTACATGACCATTAAAAATTATGTTGCTTAGCCGAAGTCCCTGCGAGCGAAACCGCGGGTACGAGGCTAGTGTTAAATACATTTTATAACTAGTTACGTACGAATTTCAAAATAGTTTTGTTTTGTATATAACTACCATATATATTTTCCTTTCCTTTTCTAATTGGTCTATAATAAAAACCACAACGGTGCAACGCCTTCTTTTAAATTTTCCGCCTTTCCCTATATAATTATTTTCCTTTGTATGTACCGTTACCGTTACAGACGTCCACTAAAGTCCACTGCTGAACGTAGGCGTCCGCTAGGGGTGCCTCATAGGGGGAATATTTACTGTTACGAGCTTAGGGTTCGTGACAATACAAACTGCCGATTGAATTATCAAAATTGACACTTCAATTACCGAACACCAATTACAACTTAAAGCACACTAACAATAAAACACAATTACACTACTGATTACTTAAATTCGCAGTTACATCGCTTCGAAGTATTCGCTTGAATCGTCAATTCAATACTAACCCGGGCGGAACATCTAGAATGTTCGAGTAAATACCGGTCCTGACTGACTAGGTGTAGAAAGTTCTGGCATGGAAATCTCTAGAGGGATTTTTACCCTCCTAGTTCTGCTACTCGATACTAGAGTACCAGGCATGAATTATGGCGCGCAACACTACCCCCTCCTAAGACATGCTCGTCTCAAGCATTATCGGCCTCATAATAACGAGCCAGTCGATCCACTAGGACGATCTTAGGAGTAGCTCTTTCAACCTTTCTGTATCCGGTAGGTTACGTCATTGATCTTTGTCACAATTCGGTACTATTCGTCCCATTTACCTTGAAGATTAGGCGATTTCCCTTTGCTGCTAACTAGATTGTGCAACCACACTTGTGACCCTTCATCGAACCCTTTGTTGTCATTTTGCGTTTGCTGGCCCGACTATCTGACGTGCTCATAAATGTCATTCATTTTTTTCACAAGTCTCTTGTTATACTGCGTGGGGCATCAGGTAGTATTCCGGTGATCAGGTCTGCAGACCGGTCCTGACTGACTAGGTGTAGAAAGTTCTGGCATGAAAATCTCTAGAATGATCTTGACTCTCCTAGTTCTGCTACTCGATACTAGAGAGCGCTAGTGGTATCTAATGTTGCCATGTATCAGGCATGAATTATACGCGCAACATTGGCAGGTGGGTTGATAGCCCCAGTTTTTATTTTTTGTTGTTATTGGGAAGGAACTGCTGCCCATCTCCTGGTTTGTTCCCCTCTGTCTCTGAAAGATATCTTTTATTTACATGACCATTAAAAATTATGTTGCTTAGCCGAAGTCTCTGCGAGCGAAACTACGGTTACAAGGCTAGTGTAAAATATATTTTATAACTAGTTGCGTAAAAATGAATGTCCTAATAAGTACATTGAAATTAGTTTAAATATAAGGTGACCCGACAAACTTCTACTAAGCAATATTACTGACCTCGGTAGAGATGGGGTCAGTCCGCTTGTAAATGTAGATCCTGCGACTTATAAGTTCTATTCGTATAATTCCAAAACGGTATGTGGGTAAAGAGCTAAGAAGGATTTTGTATAAAGAACCTTTTTATGAAACTCATTTATGTTGCTATGATTTCGAATAAATGAAATATTTGGACATCGCCATTAGAGAACCGAACACCAGGCTCCAATGTGGGAGTCTAGCTCAGTTTTTTCGAAAAGAACAATCCGCCACCATTCGGTCCATAGAGCCTTACCAAGCAATCGGTATAGTGAACTAATTGCAGGAGAAGCTCAAAGTACAGGCATATGTTTTTTCTCTAGTTTGATATTACTCTAAGCGGTAAAGTTAATTGAAAAAATGTTGCCATTTTATTTTATTTGAGTGATTTCCAATAACGTAAAGCAACAAATGGTTTCATATGGTAAATTAAAATGTTCTCTGCATTTTTGCCGCTTCTTTTTCAAGTCTCGATAACATTTCATCTAGGTAATAATATGTTTGTTAACATTTTATCGTATTTAATGTAAAGGTTATATAAATATAAGCCTTCGATATGGCCTTGTGGAGTGGTGGTGACTTAAATTGATTTTTTTTTTCAAATTCAAAATATTTATTATAGTTAAGCGGACGTTTTTGGTGTGAATTTATTAAATTATTACTCACGTGTCTATTTATAACTTTACTACCCATTTCGGGTATTACCATATTTATTATATTTTAAAGGCCTGTGCCCAACATATATTACATGCTTAATAAAAGTTGTAAAATAAATTTTTAAATTACATTAATTAATTAAAATTATTACAAAATATTATTTTTAAATTACGTAACATAGAAATAATACCATATACATATGTATATAATTTCAAATATTATAATGCTAATAACGCTATATCGTTACTGCAGTTTTTGAAAATATAAGTAAATAAGGCTTTAACTTTCCGACCGATCGACCATCACAAATGTTTGCGTGCGCAATAAAATCAGTTAAAATAATGCATTACCACGCGTTTTTCACTTAAAAGAAAAAAGGACAGAATGTTTGATTTTTTTTACTAATTTTTCTTCACCATTTACCCATATTACTTATTCTGAATCTTCTCTGCAAATTTAGCCAGTTATTGCAAAATAACCCTATATATAAGACTTTTAATTAAAAGAATTTTCCAACTGTATCACTTACCTAAAATGTCACAAATGGAGACTAATGCGATATTGGGTTAGTGATCTTGTAGGCGATTAACTATATTTTTATTGCTAAACCTGCTCTTTGGACTCAACTTAAACGATCGAGGATTACAGGGGCGACGCTATTGTGAGTACGTATAAAGAAGCAGGCTATCTATTAATCTATCTCTTATGATTCTCCAATTTATTGAAAAAAATATATCTGTAAATAACTTCATGATGTATCACCATTGCCGTTAGTAATAACAACAAACTGGAACTTATGTGGAACCCGTCGTTTATTATTCTATAAATTGTCTCGCTTTTAAATAGTAGTAAAAATGTCCCAACACTGAACTTGTAATGCCTTAAATCTTAAAGTGGGATAAGAGAATTATATGTTAAATAAGTCCTCGGCTTATCGTTGTCCCAAAGGACACTCCAGCCACCTCAACCTACTTTCGCTGATATTACACACTAGCTGTTCCCCGCGACTTCTTCCGCGTGTAATTTAGGGGTTTTTTTGCGTGGTACTCTAATTCTTATTCTTAAATAAGTTACTCGTTGTAACATCAACTATCTACCAGTGAAAGTTCCGTCAAAATCGATCCTGCCAGTGATTAGCCGGAACAGTCAGACAAAAAAAATTTAAAAATTGTTTTTTTGTTATAAGTACCATATAATATATTTTCATATGCATTAAATAAAAAGCTGTTACATTACAAACAGACACTTCAATTTTATTTATTTCTATTTTTTCTATTTATTACTCTTTGTAGTTTTGTGAAGAAAAATAAATTATTTTATTTTATTTTTTTGCCAGACGAACAAGCAAAAGTACCAACATAATGTGCCTAATCATAAATTTAGTGCCTTTATTCTATTACACTCAGGAGCCAATTCACGATCCAACAAAGGCTTAGGAACTAGGTACATACTTTTGTGAATTCATAACAATTCAAGTCTGCACTACGGGAAAAGACTGGAAACTGGGGACACACAATTTTGATGACTTTATGCGACCTAGTTAAATTTTCTCTCTGTTATGTTACTTTCGAGTACCTCTACTTTTGGATGCATTCATGTTTTTAATGATATATTATTAAATTTTGCAAAACATATGTACATCCGTTGGATTTTTTTAACAATTTTTGTTGTCTTGCTTTACGAGTTATTTAATAAAATGACATAAGAACGTAATGTTTTTAAAAACTAAACAACGTTACCCTCCAGTGCTGTTTGATGGCAATAATTTTCACATCGCATTTACGGCCTTTTTCACCACTAGGTGTTAGGTGTTTTAGTGCCTAGGATTCCGTCTGTATAAGTAACAACGTCTCAGCTATTTCTGCGGCCACGCAAAAGTGCGTGAAGAGTATTGCCAGCCAGTATTAATTCAGATAGGCAGACGTTCCATCTTAGTTTTCAGAGGTGACAACGCATCTGTGCTGTGGTCTTGTTTGTTTGAAGTTGGCTCTAGGTCCCATGGACGGCAGTAGCCACTTACCATCCGGTGGACTGTAAGTTTTTTTGTTACTTCAGTTTATAAAAAATATATATTTTGGTGCATAATATAAGAAAGCCAATCTTCAGTAATTTCCATCACAATTGCGAAGTAAGAAAAAATTCAATTTTTGTTTATTGGAGAGGGGGCAAACGAGCATACGGCTCACCTGATGGTAAGTGATTACCGCCGCCCATGAACAACTGCAATACCAGGGGAATTGCAGATGCGTTGCCGGCCTCTTAAAGAGGAGTAGGCTCTTTTCTTTTCTTCTCTTTTCTTCTTTTTTTCTTTTTCTTTTTTTCTTTTTTTTCTACCTTCTTTTCTTTAAGATCCCTAAGTCGTATCGGTCCGAAAAAATCCCTGGTTATAGTCGATTAAACAAGGAAATTGTGCGAAGAAGAAAACTTCTTTTAAATCGCACCGGTGGTCATCCAGATGGTATTAGATGATATCGCGAGTTTAGTCGCGATGTGCGACGATGAAATTCAATTCCTTCTTCGAAACTTACTGACTACCTCTTTAGCCTAGTTGTCGTAACCGCGGTTGCGTATCATTGGGGTTCGAATCCCGGTTGGGACAAAATGAGATATTGGGCTATTCTATCGGGAAATTCCCGTTAGAAGCCGTTAGTCCTGCGCGTCCTGCGCTGCGCCTGATCTCTCTCCGGTTGTGTCGGCTTGCCGTCCCATCGGGCTATGAGAGTGAGGAAATAGAAAGTGCACGTGTGCATGTGCGTAGACATCGGGCACAATAATCATGTGTTGCGCAGAAAGCTCGTCTGCGTTGAGACTGCCCGAAAAAATCTCTGGTTATAGTCGAAACCCGAATTCGGTCTCCAGACCGACATGTTATTACAGTAATATTATTATGTTATTACATTACTTATGTTATTACAGTAATGTCCTCCAGGACATTACTGTAATAACATAAGAATAGAGATAGGACCTCTTATATTAAATTGTATCCCACAAAAGAGGGAAGTCATGTCAGATAGTAGATTTATAAGGGCCGATGAAGAAAAAAAAGTTAATAACCGACATAATTCGAAACGAATTGGCGTTTTTTTTTAAGAAGGGTACTTTTATACGTAACATAACCAAGCCACAGCCTGCATCTATATTATAGTTTCACCATGAATTTGTCGGCTTGACTGGGGAAGGATCACACCCCCACAGAATACCAGCTGCTATTGAAAGCGGAAATACTGCTTTATGTTTGGTATGGTGGATATTTTTTATTTAGATGATGTTTGTGCTGCACTCGCGAAACCGTTTGCCTAACGTTGAGCTCTACTTTTTAAGCTGAATTTAAAAAGTTTCAATCCGACTGTATACATGGCGACTCTATCATACTATATTATGTTTGTAGCACGAATAGGTCGGCTCGTCCGGGGAGGAACCACGCTCTCACAAAATACAAGCGTAAAATAGAAGCTTAATGCTGCTGTGTTCGTATGATGTGTATAAATCCAGAGACCCCTTTTTACTGGAAACAAGGCATTCCATCTTAACCCTTAATCGAGCATTGATGTAGATGTCTATGGGCCACAGTATCCACTTACACTCAGATGGACTGTGTGCTCGTTTATTAATCATAGATAAAATATATCTTTCTTGTATGTATTTTACTATAATATACTAAACTTCAGAGCTAGCGTCTTACCATAAGGGTATAAATATAGAGACTTATTTTTTAATATAACTGTTTAAACTTCAACTGACTTTGCATAATCCCTGAGCCCACTGAAAAGTATCAAAAAATTTGACTTAAAAAAAGGCAGACTACAAAGAACAAACAAATATAGCATCATTTCCACATAAATAGCTCCATATGATATTATGGAAAAGAATATTATTTTAGAAACAAATGCATACAGAAATGTAATATATTATTAAAGTTATCAATTGTTACGCAAACCTGCTAGATGTCTCGGAGGTAACTCAATAGATAACGAACAGCGAAGCTAATTCAATAGGGATGCATCCGTCGCACAATAGATTCCGGCAAGCAACTGAAAATCTAGGAATGCGGGTACTGTAGGGAGTCTAGGTAGATGTCTAATACCTAGGTATTGTGTGAGAACTCGGGGCCGGGAAAGTAGGACGTTGAATGCACCACAGAAAACCGGGTTGCTGCTATGCAAACATTTAGCTACCTTACTTTTATTACATAGTACTATTATTTATTCTGTGCTTTTATAGTCATGTCCTATCGACCGTGTAATATCTATGAATTTATAAATTTGTGTCAAAGTATGTATAGTGTTAAAAAAGTTGCGTTTTCTAAATGAAATGATAAAATTGCTGTTTTCTTCTCGAGATTTTCCATAGTCGCCTCTCCTAATCCTCCCGTTTTATCCGTTCGCCAATACCTGCTAAATAATAATATGGGTATGCTTGCGAACATCGTGTGGTTAAAGCAAAGGATAATTTGTTAAAAACGAGCTAAAATCTTTAAACACTAGCAGTTTTTGTTTACAATTTAGTTTACGTGGTAGAGTCATGCTGCAGTTATATTAGTATGTAGTATAGTTGTAGCACGAAATGGGTCGGCTCGACCGGGGATGGACCACGCACTCACATAATACCAGCGTCAAATAGTAGCTTAATGCTGCAGTGTTTCGTATGGTGAGTGTAGAGAATCAGAGACCCTTTTTACTGGAAACGAGGCATTCTACCTAAGTCCTCACGGATGACAACGCATCTGCATTTTGATTCGTAATTGAGGATAGATGTAGATGTTCTATGGGCCACAGCAACGACTTACCATCAGGTGGACTGTGTGCTCGTTTGTCATCCTATCCTATAAAATAAAAATAAAATATTTCGTAACTTCTAGATTTCTTTTGTGTTACAATTTGTGTTGTTATAGTATTAATGTTGCTAGTTTAACCTTCTTCTTTCTTAGTTATACTATAGGTTTTTAACTAATATCTTCGTGAACGGCAGCCTGAGAGCACGTGACCTCCTCACGCCGCGTGTCGCTGACAGCTCGGCGGGTGTGTTTGGACGACAAAGCGTATTCCGTATAGTATACCGAGCAGTTTTGACGTTGCATTGAATTATAATAGAAAATTTTCATCATATTATAATAGTTTTTACGTAATATTTACTTGGTTGAAACGCATTTATAAGACGGTTTTTTTATAAAGGAAACTCGCAACGAAAAAAATCACAAGATTAGAGAAAGTGTAGGAAGATTAGTGAGGATACCTGCATGTGTGAGAAGACAAAAAATATTTCGAAGATGTGTGAAATCCGCCATCATGCATTTGGGACAGCGCGGAGGACACTTCCTCCATCTCAGAAATAAGAGGCGAGGACTCCTCCCATTTCAGAGATCTGCAATCGATTATTTAGACTAAAATAATCAATTTTTCAGATTGCACTATATCGATCCGATGAATTGATCCAAAAACCTCTTGAATAGGACTGATTCAAGAACTAGCAATAAAGTATCTAAACTGGCTACGGTATCTAACATTTTTAATTCGTCGTACGTAGTTGATAATTTAAATGCAATAAATAAATATTTGTGAACGTATCCAAAGGTGTCATTACTTACGTTTTTTTATATAGAATAACGGTGACAAACAAGCAATTAGGTAGTAGCAAAATTTACCTTCGTTTTCTCATGATATTGTTGCAGTTTTTCATTGCCTGAAGACACGGAGACCTTTTTTAAAAACGAATCCTAGCTTGATCGATTTATTGCCCCCGAAACCCCCTGCATACAAAATTTCATGAAAATCGTTGGAGACGTTTCTGAGATTCCGATATATATGTATATATATATATATATATATATATATATATATATATATATATATATATATATATATATATATAATAGAGCTGCAGCGTTGCTCTACCACGTATAATAAATGTTACTTCCTAATTTAAAAAAAGTTGTTTCTAGTCATTGTCATTTCTAATCAAACCTAATCTGTGTTATGAATTTATTTTATGAAAAATATACTGTGAGTAAATATTATTTGTTGAAATTTATTGTATCGAAATAAACAGAGAGTAAGTTCTCTAAATATGGACTACCATAGTGATTAATTTAAATAAAACACAAAATATTCTAGCTAAATCAGTCATTTTAAATTGAATCAGTATGTACATGAACTATGACATAATGGAAAACTATGATTAAAATGTCTTAAAAAAACAAAACTTGACATAAACTTAATTTTGTATAAAATGTTATAAATTCAAACATTTCAAATTAGGTAGCTCAATACGGACCACTAGGTTTTATAGGACCTAGGATATGGAGCACACTATTTTTTGATAGAACGTAACATCCGTTTTATTTAACGATTGTTTTTATATTAATTTAGTATTAATTCTCTTTGCTAAATTTACAAATAAAGGAAACACCCTCTACGCCTACACATTCTTCGTGTATCCATAACCGACCTTTTCTTCTGATTGTCTTTTCTCATGTTCTAATTTTACCTTTGGTCTGTTCTTTGACTCACGATTTTTCTTTGGCTCCTTTTCAAGTTGTTTTTTTGGTACAGATTTCTTCTTTGTAGTTGTATTTTTCTTTAGTCTCTCTTCTTATTTTCTTTTTAGTGTCGATTTATTTTTTTCGCTGCATTCTTTGGATCTCCCTTGCTCAAAGTATTTTTAAAATTTATTTATTTTCTTTATGGTTCCGCTTCTTTTCGTTTTATTGATGTTTCCAAATCAAGTTTATATGGAGGTTATTCGCTTTGATGGCAACGCCATCTTGTGAAATATTACTTTGGTCCATATTATGCGAGTAGTCCATACTTACTCTATATATTATGTTTGTGTAGCATTCATTTAAATTTGATTTATCTAGGAATATACTAACGTTGCAGTTTGCACCTTTGTTAAGTATTGTTGTTTTATATGTATGCATGATTATAGGCATGATTTAAAATGTCGCGATTAATCGTAAATCGATCTATTAATGATCAATTTAATAAAGAATCGATTCTAGTACGTTCGATTTGAATAAAATCGATTTTAATTTATTTGGATCGACATGCCTAATCCTGTGCTCAGTAACGGGACGTATACAGGTTGTAACTTTAATGGATCAGTCGCTACACTATACAGTAAAATGTTATCTTTGTGAATGTGAGCTTACGAACAACGACATAGAAGTTCGTCGTGAGAGTGTGTGTGCTCTACACCTTCATAGTGGAATATTGTCTAAGATATTATATGATACTAGCTTGCCAGGCACACGTTGTTCTGCCCTTTTTGGCGACTCTTTGTCATATCCTATTAAAAATCCTTAAATTAGCAAAAAAAAATTGTGATGTGATGGGCAAAAAACTATCCTATCTCTCAAGTTGGACCCAACTGTACACGGTGTGCAAATTTGACTAAAATCGGTTAAGTAGTTTAGGAGTCCATCGTGGACAAACAACGTGACACGTAATTTATTTATACTAAGATTACACTTTTCGCACTATACCTACTTGTAATTTATTCTTAATATATTTTTAAAACACAAATATGAGCTAGTAAAAATATCAATATCGCTAAAATAGTCGTTACTTGATATTAGACAAATATAATGAACTGAATTTTTTTTCCCTCTTTATATTAGGACGGCTCAACAGCGCACTAGCTGAGCTTTTGGCTGCTGCGCTGCTTGGCCGCGGGTTCGAAACGTACACGGTACAAATATTTGTATTCTGCAAAAAAGTCCGCCTCTGGATTTTTGTTCATTGTGCAATTTATGTATGTAAACTGCCTCCATGACACAGGAGAAAATTCTAATGTGGTGGTAACGTTTTTTTAAGAAAATATAGGGTAGAGACGGGCAGATAGTAAGGTGACGTTTTAAAAAAAACTAGAACCCAAAAAAATTTGGGTGCGGATGGAAATATATTTACCGTGCGAAGGAAAACATCTTGTGGAAACCTGGATGAGATCTACTTCTGTAACTTTTATCGGAAGCTACAAGATCCTTCAAGAATGTAACCTTCGTCTTCTCCTGGAATAAAGAACGAGACGGGTTGATAGGTTCTTTTATTCCTAGATTTAATAACGTACACACAGTCCACAACGACAACGCATAAGTTATTTAGTGATTAACTTGATTTTTAAGTTATTTAGCACTTGATTTAAGTCGAACTTTTGTGTTTTAAGTTACGTGTAGGTACGTAGCGTATCGTACGATAAATTATTCCATCAAGTTTGTACTTAAGCAATTTATAGGTTTCAATAATTAAACATTTCGATGTTTTTCATACATTTGGATTTCTTGGTCGCTGATAATAATAATAACGTCCTCCAGACCGAATTTCGGTCACGGCGGCCTGCCTCAACGAAGGCTAGCCATCAGCGCAGGACAGGAATATAGTGCCCAAGCGTATGCGCAAGCACAAGTGCACTCTGTATTCCCTCGCTCTCATAATCCGATGGGACGGTAAACCGACACGACCGGAGAGAGACCAGGCGCAGGACCAACGGCTTTACGTGCGAGACACGGGGATGAGACACCGCCAACTTCCTGACTCATTGACAGAAAACTCAATAATTGATTTTTGGCCCGACCCGGGATTCGAACCCAAGACTTCATGATCATTAGTGGCACTACTACAACCACTAAACCAACGAGGCAGTCTGGTCGCGGATATGGGAAAGTTAACGGTAACAGTTTAGACCACATTCTAGTCGTTATCTTAAGCTTGCGATATTTTATAGTTTACTCAAAAGGGTCAAATAATTATTTTATGAAAAGTATCAGCAGACTTCAAACAACTAAAAAGAATTCAATAATTTCCACGTTACAGCTTCTGAAGTCGGGCCTTTAATTTTTCTTAGTCTTAGAGAGACTTTTGAAACTGTCATGTAGAAATAGTTTTATTATTTCTAGTTCATTGAAGTCTCCTTTTACTTTCCATTCCATCCTCCATCCATTAGACTGCCTATCCATTGACGCGGAGCGAAGCGAGCGAGAATTTCGGAGCGAAGTTGCGGACTGTGCAGTTTAGTTATACGTGAAATATTACGGAAAACAGACGTCGTCGAAACAAAAGTTGAAATGTTACTACCTCCCATTGTTTGAGGTCTTCCTCGAGACAGGATTCAGAAGTTTCTCCGCTCCGCTTCAATTGACAAGTCTTTACGTGGTAGAGTCATACTGCAGCTATCTATTAATATAGAACGGATGAGTGAGCTAGACCGGGGAGAGACCACGCTCTCACAGAATACCAGCGTAAAATAGCAGCTTAACGCTGCTGTGTTACGTATGGTGAGCGTAGAGAACCGGAGACCCTTTTTACTGGAAAGGAGACCTCCTATCTTAGTCCTCACGGGTGACAACGCATTTGCATTTTGATTCATAATCGAGGATAGATGTAGATGTCTATGGGCCACAGCAACCACTTACCATCAGGTGGACTGTATGCTAGTTTGTCACTCTTATCTTATAAAAAAGTAGCCTTACATTCTATAAAAGTTCACTACTGAACATAGGCCTCCCGAATAAATTGCCTCGCGATTTTACCATAGTAGCCACACATGTGGGCGAGTTGACAACCACAATTTTTATAATTTCAAGTTGTTATCAAGAAGCTAAGCTGCCCATCTCATGTTTCAGTTTTCGTTTACGATGGCTAGCAAAATATATTAAGAAAGAAAATCACATATCGAAACTTTAATAAAAAAATCTCATTTAAAGTACACAAATAAAATACAAGTTTATTAATAAATTTATTCACAAATATTAAAACATTTTGCTTATAATGTTAGATACAAAAAAAAACAGGTAAATAGGTACCATATTAGAAAAAGATTACGTAATATATTTATTTTATTCGCCATAAAATCAAATTAGTAATAATAAAAAAGACTAGTTAGACATAACAATGAGAATTATAAAATACATTTTGTAAATTATTAAAACGTACATATACAAGGTAATAAAAGAAATGATCTAGCCCAAAAAAACTAGACGTTACATACACTAAAAATGTTAAATCATCTGGAAAAAAATTCAGGCTACCAGAGATTAAGCTTCCAAATCGATATGCTAAAACTTTGTGTGGGCTGAATCATTTTTTTCACAAAAACTTTAAGACACCAACAAAGTACGTCGACGTAATTAAGTTATGTACATGTACAATACATGTACAATATTTTTTTACATAAACCACATAATAAAACATTGTTGTTGGTTAATTGTTATTGGTTATTAGAAAACGCTTTAAGAAAGCTTAAAATTTTTAAGAATTTTGGATTTGGTATTTTAGGCGGATATTTTTATAGATCATAATGAGTTGATTGCAGTTTCTTGTCCGTAATAATTAATCTTTGCAAATGAGTAAAAAAATATGTTCACATTAGATAGAACTATAAATGTTACAGAATTGGCACTTTGATTTAATAGAATTAGAAATCACAATAGAGTATGTCAATACAAATTGTCATAAATCCTTTTATCACTGGGTGTTTATATTGCTTTTACCACGTTTTCAGTTGTGGAGTGCTTACATAGCATCTGGACTTATTCTTACATGGACTAAATCCCGCTTGGACGGATTTACACGTGGACAATATATCCTATACTATTGTTTTAGAATTACAATATTGTTTCAACAATATAATAAGATAAATAAAATTATTTAGTTAATATAAGAATCTAAAATCAGTAACATAAAATAGAAATCATTATCACTGAGAGGAAACAAAAAGATGTTCAATACAAATTCAGATTGCTAAAGAATTCAAAATATATTGTCGGCCGGCGTGAACGAAAAAAATACAGTCACACCATACTTAGAACGTTTAGGAGCGCAAAAAGGTCATTAGATTTCATGATAATTCATTGATATATTTTCTCATAGTGATTAGAACTACAAATTTTCTTTTATTTTCCAGGACGACATTCTCAAGTAGACATTGGTACAGCAAAATGTACCATAGTTTTTTTTTTTTCAGAATGAGGTAATTTAAGAAGCCCAACAAAACTAAAGCCGAAACAATTAAAATCTATTTTGGCCCATCTGAAAAAAAATTAACATGATTTTTTTTCTTAATTCAATAAGGAGAGTTGCCATTTTGTTGTTACTGTTTTTCATCCACTTTTAATTAATTTAAAAATTAGGTTACTTTAAATTAAATTGATCTGTCACTTTTTCTTCTGACCATACTCTGCCCAATTGCGAATTTGTATACTTGCAAATCCGTATAGATGCTATGTAATGGTTCTGAGGTAATAAAGTTTGAGGTCTAGCTCATAGGCAAGTTAGTTTACAATCGATTGCATAATCAGTACCGAACAGACAAACAACCAAACAAACAGAAAATAAAGTAAATTAATATTGTATTGCCATCCAGTTCTGGCTTAATCTATATAAATAAAATTATAGAGGTTTGCAGTTGTGCGCGCGTCACGGTTAACCTACTGGATATATTTCAATTAGGTTTTCTAAGTTTTATTTCTTAGACACTTCGCCCTTATTTAAAAAAATCTTCATTTAATATAAAGTCATTAAAGTTTTAAGAACGCGGACGAGGTTGCGGGTATCAGCTAGTTTAAAATAGATTGTAAAATTTGTACGGAACAGTCACTCAGAAGAAAGCTAATTTAAAACGTGTTAAAAACTGTATATCGACCAAATTGGCGATATTTTGAAAATGGGCCACGTTAGAAGTACCCTTAACCGACGAGCATGTATGCGTAGATATATGGATGTAAAGGAGGCGAAAGAGGTATGTCAGGATCGTGCCAAATGGAAGTCCGTAGTCTCTGCCTACCCCTCTGGGTGACAGGCGTGAGTGTTTATGTATGTAAAAACTGTATAAAGGTAAATAAGTAGATGTAGAATACTCGTAGATTCAGTTAATAAATACTGATCTAGAAACGCAAAACATTTACAGATTAATTAAAAACACAATATGATATAGAAATTGAAATTAAAAAAATGCTAATACAATGTAATGCAGGTAATCCGGCCCCAGTCTAATCCGGCACCCCCTGTAATCCGACATGGTCTATTATTTAATATTGAATATTTTTTTTGACAATCTTCGCTAATGCATGATTGAACAAGTTATAACTTGTACGCCCCACTACTATTGTGCTCGACGCGTAGGGTATTGTTTTGATTCCGATTGAAAAATTTGAAACGATTCTGAAAACGATTAAAAATCATAATTTTCCTCAAAAAGCGTTATTGGTTATTGCTTCTTGATAACACTCTTAAATTTATGCTTCCTAAATTGACTGATACATAATTTTTGATTATTTTAGTATGTATGTTTGTTTGTAAACCATTATTTCCTAATGTAAAGTTATTGCATATTTTTTGTAAGTTCTATAGCTTTAAAATTACGTTAATTTTATAATAAAACGTAAGCTCTTTATTGTGTTATTTCATTTACTAAATTTGACATACATAATGAAGTATGATTTGTACTTCAGAGTACATATATATATATATATATATATATAACACATAGAATCTTATCATTGGATCTGTAATTCGTCGGATTACAAGGTACCCTTTTGCAAAAAGTAAAGAATCCGATAGAAATTCGATAGTCCGATACTGCCCTGCAAAATATTTATCCACTGTATAAAATATTAAATTAAATTATCAGAAACAAAATTGGAACTCGTTTTACAATTATATAGACGTTTACTTCTATATATATTTTATTAAAAATACACATTGACATAAAATTGAGTATTCTACATATAATTTTTAAGCCCGTTTAATCAAATTATTTATTTTTTGTATTATGTTATGTCTGTCAAACGACAAGTTAATTTTGTACAAACGAATGACTTAATTCGAGATACTTTTTTGATTAAGCGTATCAAACTAAGGTTTCAAGTCATCACAAGCCCCTTCGTTGTTATAATGATATTTTCAAAATATGTACAAATGTATACCGGCCTAATGTAATCAAAAGCTCCCTTTCCAAAGTATATTATTATCTAAATAGTTAATTCTATTTTGGTATAAGGCAACAAGTTCAGTAATGACATATTCCTAGCGTATAGACTATAGATTTTTCCTGTAAAGTCGCAAATATACTAGCAATAAAATAAAAAAGTTAGATTCTTCATTAAAACTATGTATAATTTCTGAAACTCTGTTAACACTGTCAAAAACAATTATTTTCTTGCATCCAGTAATGGTTGACATATAACTCATCAATGCAGATTTAGCACTTCTCCAAATTATTTTCAAGAGAGATATCTCTCAAACTCTCTTCTCTCTTCTCTCTACACTACTTTAATAGTCAAAGAAAATTACGTACTTAATACATTTGAATGCCACAAAGAAAAATTACAAATACATAACGTGGTGTAGAAAAACATCATGGGGAAAACTGCATGTCTTCGAAAAATGCATGATAGGATTTATTAATTAATTACAGACGCAGCCTAAGAAAAAAGCGCAGAAGGATAATTAGCTAATTCAAAAAGTGTGAAAACAATTTTATTAATGTCAAAAAGTGTTTAAAATTTTTAACAGCAACTTGAGTAAGGAACATTTCTTCAAACATTTCTTTCATATATTTTATATATTATGGTGTACCTGTTGATGTTTATGGTAAAATTAAAAACGTTTGACAGAACACATTTTAGTTTCTTACGTCGAAAACAAAGAGATTTCAGTTCATAAATGTTTATAACGTTTGTCGGTAGTCAGAACATAAACGGCCTTATTACAAAAATTTGCCTTAAATTTAAACTATAATCCGTTTCACAAAAGAAGTTCCGCTCTATATATGCAAACTAAGGGTGTTCCCTGCATTAACAAGCGCGTGTCTGTAACGTAGCACGTGGTGCGTGCAGTTGGTAGTGACACGTTTAACGGGTCCGCGCAATAGCTACCCGGCACGTGATACCTAGCCCGAGCTTGTTTCATACGAATAAACGAGCTGCGTGACGTGGGCTGAACGAGCCGTAATACTTGATTTAGAATATCGTTTTAGCGTGGTTTATTAATGACGAGCGTCTCTATCCCTATAGAATTTACTTTTTCAATATTACGGGCCGATCATTACGCGATAAATATAGATGTTCATGATCGCAATAAAAGGAAAGTGGGTATTAATACCAGGGCAGCCCCACTATTCCTGACTACGGTGGCGGCCATGGTAACGGCGGGACAGGAGGTGCTAAGAATCTCCGGTGGAGGTTCGGTTGCCACCTCCGACGACTCGACCTGGCAACATATAACGCACGCATTCTGAATACTGACGAGAAGATCCTGGAACAGGAAGAAAAGGTGGAGAATTTGTGCTGGCATATTATATAGGTGTCTATAAGCACAAAAATTTAAGTGTTTATTTTTCATTTTAAGTTATTACAAGTACTATAAATACGTTAAATATAGACGATGCTCGTCAATAATAAATTAATAGATAATTCATTATGTAAGGCACGTCTGCTGGGTTAACCAGGGATTACGCCGCGGATGCGCGACGCGATCACGCTGCGTATACAGGCGAAATCCCGTTTATTGTAGCCTTAAATATAAAGAATGGACGAGATATTAGACAGAAAATGTCTAATCTCTTGAAGACCGCGGCGCCGCTGCAAAGGGACCGTTTTAGTATTTTTGAAATAGTGAGCACGATCATATTTTTTTGTAGGAAGACTGTTATTGTTTATTTTACTTTTGTTATTTGTACTAATTACTTCCCGAATATTATCTATATACAGCAATGTCAGATTATATAATATTAAACATTAATACACACTTATAGATACTTTAGTATTAAAGTACTCAAAAATATTCGAGATAAAAATAACATTTTTTTTTATTATTTATTTATAATTGTTGAAGACGCCAATACAAAACTTTACCTTCAAATCTCATTTAATAAATTATGTAAATTAACAGAAATCTAATTCGTAAACAAATAGCTATAAAATTTCAAATTCCATATCACAGAGATTTCGCGCAACGTTTTATTAATTCCTTTCCTTACTTTAACCATATCCACTCAATAAATAGAACATCGGACCTGAGCTGCGTGTTGACGTCAAAGTGTTAATGTACCGACAGCAAATAAAATAGATAAACAAAAACCTATTAAAATTTTACTTGAAATATTTCATCCGCCTACTGTCCATATTTTTAAAAGAAAATAAAAAAAGATAATTTTCATTTTTATAAGTAATCCAAAACTTACTTAATATCGTATGCTAAAATGTATAAACGCTTGTCATTTAATATTTTTATTTATTATTTTACGATATTATTTATTATTTTTTACAAATTACAAAGTGATGATTTATAAGAAAGAAAAGAGTGACATTCTATTCATAGTGGCTTAATAATAGTAACATTCCTAGAACCGCATGGCACTACTAATGTTTAAATTATTTATCTATCTGCTATCTTCCTTATTATAAATCAATTTCACTAATATTAGCTTACATATATATCAAATTCAACGAGACACTCTTTCATTTTAGCTGTTAGTCGGTATAACTCACCCAAGAGGTTGGCGGTTGTGGCTTAAGCAAGTAGTCCTAGATTTATTTTAGATTGTCTGAAAGTTAAAGGCTCGACGTCGATGAAGTATTTATATTTTAATCACCAGCCTGTTGTAGTCTGCGCCGAGCTAGTCGATTGGCTGTCCCATTTCAAAACCGAGTAAGACTATAATTTAGTTTTGCAGGAAGTTGACGAAACATAAATCGAGATAGTCCAAGGTTTTGGTTATTCTATATTAAATAATTTAAGAGATTAAAATTTTAGATTATTTAAGGCTTTATTGCAGATGTTTTTATGTATCTGTAAGAAAAAACTGCAATTGAGACTTTTAATAAAAACATTTTTATTAATTTCAATCACTGGGTTTTGATTTGGAACAGCCGGCCCTAACGAGAGGTGGTTATATAACTGCACTGCTAGCCATCATGTTGACGCCACAGGTGCCGTCACCGCGATACACGCGGTAATAGCCCTGTTCACCCCATGATGTGCCCCAAGAGTTCTTGATGGTCCAGTAAGGAAGGCGCTTGTGGAAAAGAGGATAGTCTGAAAAAACATCATTATGAAATTAGAACTATGTACTATATGTGTAATAATTGTGGTGTACCACAGGGTAGCATCCTGAGACCATTATTGTTTACATCATAGAAGGTCGTCAATAACTATTTGACTTGACTACATAATATATGTAGAGTGTATTATAAACTTATGACAAATTTATTAATAAATTTTCATAATAACAAGATATAAAAATACCCCAGAAAGTGTATAGCCATAATATTGGGTCTTTACCAGTGATTTTTTTACGGATTGAAAAAATAATTTACAAAAAAATTCTTGAAGAAACAATGGCAAAGAGCAGTTCATACTCAGGGTTGTTTGGGTGGCAGTTTCTCCACCATCATTTGCAATTCTTGAAACTAATGGTCAGCAGTAACTGAGGCACCAAATGCCAACAAAATATAATAAATAACACTAACAGTAGACCATCAAACTCTATGAATAAGTTTCTTCTGGCCAATCTTTCGTTTCGGTTTCATGAATGAAAACCCACCTTTCTCTCCATATCCCACGATGAGTACTCCGTGATCAATTTTGTTGGGATTGCAGAGTATCTTCCACGGGTGGGACACCCCACCCACATAAAACTGCATCGCATTTGCGTTTATGCCTGTGAAATAAAATTCGACTGTGACTAACAGAACACTAACGTCGGCCAACAATAATTTTAATCAATTACTTCACAGTTGTCAAAAAGTCGACTATGCTACAATTACACAATGCAGCACATAGTTGACTTAAATTTCTGCTGATAATCAGTAGGATCTAGACCAGGGGTGACGATGCGAACCTTTATGTATCAACGTGCTATTTTTCTAAAGAAACATTTAATTAGGTAATAGACGTGCCGTAAAATAATTTTGACTTCGTTATTATTGGGAAAATAATAGTACAAATACTATCGACTCAAAACTCTTTATTTACTACAAAAAATAAATAAATAGTTTTGAGTTGGGACATTTATTATGATATGCAAAATGTATTTTGCAATGTATAATAATAGATGTTTCAGTTAAACGCGTAATTCAAATTAAAGTAACATTAGTGTGACTTCTGTTGTTGCAGATTAGATGACAAATAACTTATATCGGGGTTGTAAAATCATAAGTATAACACAAATGAACTTTTAAATACAGTTGTGTCCTTATACGTGGTAGAGCCATGCTAGTTATAGTAGTAGTATAGTTGTAGCACGAATGAGTCGGCACGACCGGGGAAGGACCACGCTCTCACAGAATACCAGCGTAAAATAGTAGCTTAATGCTGCTGTATTTCGCATGGTGGCTGTACAGAACCGGAGACCCTTTTTACTGGAAACGAGGCATTCCATCTTAATCATCACGGGTGACAACGCATCTGCATTTGGTTTGTAATTGAGGATAGATGTAGATGTCTATGGGCCACAGCATCCACTTACCATCAGGTGAACTGTGTGCTCGTTTGTCACCCTATCCTATAAAAAAACGAAATTGACTATTATACTATGCGTTCGTAATGTAATACTTCATAGTGAACTTAGTGATTGGTGGCGTTCCCAAAATATTGTGCCGCATGTCATCGACGGCACGCGTGCCATTGCTTCGCCGTCCCTGATCTAGACAGTACGTTACTACAATATCATAAACTGTATAGATAAAAATAATACCAAATATTTTCCTTCACCTATTGATATGGGTCCATTGCTGACCAGCCATTTAGCCATATCGGTCTCATTGGTGGTAATGTTGACGGCGCCGCTGATGGTGACCTTCGACAAACTTTTGTTGAAAGAGCACTTGTCGTCCTCGCCTTCGTAGGGATAATCTCTCTCCGTCTCAAGCCCACCCAACTGCTCAATAGCTCTGCAATTCAAAAAACATAGTTAAAGTTGACTGCGAATAACCAGTAAACTATTGCAAACACCAGTCTGCCTGTCAAGCTTTGCCGTTGCATGTGCAGAAAAAACAATGTTTTTGTAAAATAAGAGTAAAAACTGGGGCTCATAGTCAGCTACATCTATCCTCAACCAAATTACTGTTAACATAATGATTTCTTATATTTACGGGATACTACACATAAAATAAAACTATTTTTACGGATGTTATCGCGTTAAAATTTCTTAATTTTAATTCCTGACACTTGTAGCACACAGTAGCAGGTGTTTTGCAACACTGTAAAAAATTTTATATATTTATATTTAATAATATATTTTCCTTCCATTACAGCCTAATTTAAATATAATTTAAGAAGTAAAATTATACCTATGATCGTGAAATGCAAAAAATTCGTAAAAATAGTTTTATTCAAAGTACTGATGCGACGAGGCATTTTATTTTAGTCCTCAGATGTTGCCACATCTGAGGACTAAAATAAAATGCCTCGTCTATCTAGTCTAAAGTCTAGTATATATCTAGTTAAAAGGGTCTCCAGTTCTCCACACTCATCGTACAAACAGAACAGCATTAAGCTGCTACTTTACGCTCTTATTCTGGAAGGGTGTGGTACTCCCCTGACCCAGCCGACCCATTCCTACTAAAACCATAATATAGCCGCAGCACGGCTATAATAATATAATAATAATAATTTATTTTCAGACTTTGTCCATAAAGATGTTAGTAGAACAATAACTACTATATAACAATATAGAACAATAACTTGAATAAATATAATTATAATAGTTTAAATATAAGTATCATGGAAATTGATAATTATTGCATAAATTAGTAGAATTTTATATTTTATTTATATAAATTACTAGAATTTTACAAAACCCTATACGCAGCAGGACAGAGTCGGAGACACATAATCGTCATGGATAGCAAATATTAACTATGTTTATTGTTCACATCTGGCAACGATGATTCACGTTGTTGATTCACAGATTATGGCACACAACTTTAGCCATCTACTATCTACAATATTATTTATTTATTTAAAGAATAAAGGAGAAAAACAAGCACACAGTTCAACTGATGTTAAGTGGATGCTGTTGCCTATAGACATCTACATCTACCCTTGATTAAGAATCAGAATGCAGATGCGTTGTCACCCCTGAGGACTTAGATGGAATGCCTCGTTTCAAATAAAAAGGGTCACCGGTTCTCTACACTCATCAAACGAAACACAACAGCATCAAGCTGCTATTTTACGGTGTTATTCTATGAGAGAGTGGTCATTCCAAGGTCGTGCCGACCCATTCGTGCTACAACTATATTAAATAATATCTAAATAGTAATAAATGTGCAATATAATTTTGCGCTTGTTATAAAAACACCTAATTACAAAAATGGTGACATTCTAATCATTCATTAGATTTTATTTCCGCCTGTTTTATTTACCGCGTGGAAATTCCAGCCGTTCTTTCAACATTACTGTTTTGTCCATAACATAATAAAACTCGAGTTTTATATTTATTGCATTGTGAACCATAAAATTGTCTAGAAACATCGTTATGTCCATATCTTGTGTCATAGTAGGAAAATATGTGGTTAAATTGTATTACAGAATATTTTCAATCGAGTTGTAAAATATTTATGGGTGTGTATAAGTACCTACCGTATTGATTCCGAGAGGGCTATGCTTGGAGTTTCAGTTTTTTTTTTTTCTTAGAAAGAATACTAATAACGCGAATAGTAAATTAATATTAATAATATTCCAGTTAAACACTCTGAATGAACCAAAAATTCTTGTGTTAAAAGTGGTTCACCATAGAAATCAAAGGACGATTCGAACCCACGCATCTGAGTTTGCAGTCTGCACTTTACAATTCGTTTACTGTCGCTTCAAACTGTGCACTATCACGTTTCCCTGCGTGATGGACTTAGAAATGAGGATATTAGCAGAAGAACCACAGTAACTGACATAGCCCAACGGATCAGTAAGCTAGAGTGGCAATGGACCTTCCATATACCTCGAATAACCGACAACTGACGAGAAAGAAAAGTTCTTGAGTGCCATTAAGCGAAGTGCAGGGCGACCCCCTACTAGATGAAGTGACGACCTGGTAAGAGATGCAAAAAGTCGATAGATGCAGTTGGCTCAGGACCGTGCTTTGCACCATTCCTCGGAAGAGATCCATGTTCGGCAGTGACTTTGTGAAGGGATATCGTCACAATGAAGATAAAGAACTAAATAAGTAGATTAAGCCCTTTCTCACACGAGCATAATATTTTACTTTTACAACGGACCTTACTCGAGTCCAGTGTATTTACAATGCATTTACGAGTTCACTGTAAGTCCACGACTGTGTGCACGCATTGCTCGTGTGTCGCTGCCATAAAATTTTACTAAGTTTATCAGGAAAATCCCTTGGCATTCAATAGATAACGTAATAACCATCTAAATTATACCAGATCTCAAATACCTAATGTAAGGCCAATGTTAAGACCTTTTCCTCAAATCCATGTCCTCATTTACATAACATGTTGATTAACGAGTGTTGGCGACGCGCCTATAAAAATGTTTCAGTTTATTAAATCAACCGATGACGTTGCTATGAAAAAAGGGGCAGTCACGAGCAACGACGCTCTGATAAGAGAATGCTTAGTTAAATCTTTAAGAAATGTCGAATTAATGATATGAAGGTCTTGGGTTCGACTCCCAGGCCGGACTAGTTTGTTTGTTTTCCTAAGTAATATCGCTTAATAAATTCGTAAGGAATTTAAGATATAAATTATGTTACCGGATTTGTTCCCCGGTCGAGATAATCACTCTGTGCATAGGCAGAATTAATGGATATTAATTGCATAAATGTTGTTTTGTATAAGTTTGATACGTTTTGTACGAAAACAAATGCCTATTTGTTATGATTGATTAATGAGAACATTCATTTATATTGTTATCTGATTAAAGATAGTTTCATACAGTTCGAAAATTGTATAAAAGCATTTAATTTGCCTAATATGGTCAAAATTGGTGTATTTCATAATTTAATTTTTTCTGATAGCCGAGAGCCGTGCAAAGTTAGTTGTTCACATAGCGTGAGTACACAGAAGCACGCTGGCCACGCCCTTAGGAGGCCGAATATGTAAAAATTTAAAATGTTTGTAATTCAGTGATTTATGTAAAAATTACTTGTAAAATATTTCAGGTTAATTGTACGTGCTAAAAAAGGTAAATTCTGTGTTATTTTCATGTGAAAATTCCTGTGTATAAGTGAAATAATGATAGTTTTGTATAAGAAATTTAAAAGTGTTTTAAATAGTGAAATAAATAGAAAAAATGTAAATTAAACTATTGTATTGGTTAGCTTATGTATAAATTCAAGTGAGAAACATTGTTTTAACTTTCTGTGTTAAATATTTAAGAAATTTCGATTTCGAACTTGTGAGTAAAATAGGCAGTTTTCGTTTAATAAATAAAAGGTTTTTTATGATATGAAGATATGATGTATATCATGGTGTAGACATTGTTTTGTACTACCTATATTGATAAATTGTATTTGTATATGATTTGAATAAATAAAGATATTGAGTAAAACGTGAGAGAGTAATAGAACAAATTCATGTAATTGAGTTGCGCAAGCGCGCGAATGGCGCGGCTCACTTTCGCGTATAGCTCTGGGGTAGGTTAGTAAATTGATTTTATTGCAATTCGTTCGGGAATCGTTCGGGAATCCTTCGGGGAAGTTCGGAAATAGTTCGGAAATAAATAAGAAAATCCGAGGAAAAGTTCAAGAAAAGTGAAAAACCAGCAGTATAGGGAAAAGTGATTACTCTCTCACGGAACGGTTTGAAGATAATTGCTGTTTCATTCCCAAGATCCTTTAAGTTATACAGTCCACATCGAAGAATTAAGGCGTCGGGACCGGGACGACTTCGGAAGACCCGTAATCCCCGTCTGAACCTACTTGCTGAAAAGGAAGAGGTTATCGCCCTAGTGTGTTACTCCGTTGCGGAGATCACATACGTTGTTCCCGAACCCAACGTAGGCGTGATAGGAGGCCGGATCGAGAGAAGCCTCGATTCCTGTTTCTTAGTACCCGATCCGCTAGGTCCTTTTCAATTGGTCCTTTTCAGGATCAAGAGGGACACCGACCTGGTCCTTTTCAATTGGTCCTTTGCGGCCGATTGAGAGGACGCCCGAACCTGAGTTCCTTTTCAATTGGACCTTCGGAGCCGGATTGAAGACCACCCGAACCCCGCCAGCTGGATCAAGGAACCAGCTGTGGACTGCTGGTTGTGGAAGAAGAAGACCTTCGGAAGCCGAGTGAAGATCAGCAACCGAAGGAAGCCAGAGGTTTGAGCTGAAGCAATAGGACCAAAGGCCTGAAGACCAGGACGGCAGCACTGAAGGGCTGGACCTGGAACTACCGGAAGAAAGAAAACCGGGATTGCAGCTTGGGGCGTGTGCTCGCATGGGGCACATATCGCAGCCGGGCGCAGGTGTCTTGTGAAGGCACTCATCGTAGCCAAGCAGGGCTTGGCATTTTTCCTGTCGGGCAAGCGTGCTCGGCATTTCCTGTCAGACGATCGTGTCTGGCATTTCCTGTCGGACGACCGTGTCCGGCATTTCCCGTCGGGTCATCAGGGTGCAAAAAGCATCCACCGCTGCTGCTGCCGGGCGAGGGTGCGCGTGGGCACCTGACTGCATCGCGGCCGGAGGAGGGCGCTTGGACGAGGCGTCACCGGCAACTGGGCGGCGAGCACAGCATACATCCCGACCACCTAACGGTGCCAAACGGTTGGGCTCTGGCATAACACCTTCGGGTGGAGCAGTTCTCTCGAGCGAGACTGCGCTTGCACTACCGCTCGACTGTTTCGTCATATTCCTTGGCGGGACAGTTCCTAAACCTTTCCTCCATTCCATTCCTGCACGACTCCATCCCTGGACGGCTCACCTCGGTAGGCCCCGTTCAGGATTGATAGGGCTGATAGGGCTGTTAGGGTGGTAGTAGGGTTGTAGGGTTGGGAGATAAAGGGGGGGAGGGGTAGTGGTGTTAGGTTGGGGTGTAGAAGGGTTGTAGGTAAGGGGTTGTAGGGACCGTAGGGACTGTAGGGACAGTTAGGGACCGTAGGCCAACAATCACCTTCCTGCAAGATGAAGAAGGCACAAGACCAGACAGGGAGAAGCGAAGGGAGCAGGACAAGGACAGGGCTCTCAAGAAAAGCTAAAGAAGCGGAATCATCTGGAGCGACCACAGCTACTGCGTCAAATGACACATGGAGCCACCACAGACACGTCCACATGCACGTGGGACTCAGGGACGTCCATGGCAACGACGAGCAACAGGACGGACACCAGTGGTACACAGGCCAGCACCGCACAACAATCCGTTATATCCAGGAGTGAAACGGTGGTCGAAAAAAGTAGGTCAAAGGACCGAAGAAGCGGCATCGTCAAGGACAGTAATCGGGCACACTAGTGATAAAGGGTCACAGAGAGGTAGTAGGTCATCGCGATCGGCGAGGCTGAAAGCCGAATTAGAGGCGCGGATTAAATTCGAACGCTCAGAGCTCGAACGAGCACAGGCAGCTGCTGCCTTAGCCAAGTCTCAATGGGAGTTGGCACGACTCAACCGAGAAGAGGAGATCGACTCGAGTGAGGATGATGAAGAGCGGAATACTCAGGTGGAACCTTTCGTAAGGAGTTGGGTTCAGCAAACCATAATGAGCGCGCCGGTTAGTGTAGCACAACCCGATATTACTGATAAGGAAGCGTGTAAAGGATCACGCCGCAAAGGGGCGGAGGTCGAGCGCAACCTAGGAAATGCACAGAAAACACACGCGAGTGAGGTGTCAGAATTGACCGAAGCGATTGTGAGTGCAATAAAAATAGCTGGTAAAGATAAATCTTCCCAGCTTCATTTCCTCCAGGAATTACCGGTGTTCGATGGAGACCCGGGTGAATGGATAATTTTCAAAACGGTGTTTGAAGACACAAAAGGCCAATTTTCAGGGGTGCAAAATGTCGCACGCCTTAGGAGGGCATTAAAGGGCACCGCTAAAGAGGCGGTTAAGTCGCTGTTATTTACTTTATGTGAACCTGAAGAAATAATGAACGCTCTCGAAAGAAGATTCGGTAGGGTTGAGATGCTCATTCTAGCCGAAATCGAGAATGTAAAGCGTATGCCAAGATTGGCAGAAGATTGCCGAAATATAGGATCTTTTGCAAGTCGTATTACGAACGTGGTTGCCACAATACAAGCGTTGAATCAACCACAGTATTTATACTCACCGGAGTTAGTGAGCCGCATAGTGGAGAAACTTGGAACTATGATTAAATTTAAATGGTTTGAATATCGAGCTCAATATCCTTTGGAGCCAGAGTTACAGAAGATGGCCAAGTTTTTAAATTTATTGAGTGAACAATTTGGAACGTCCTTAAGCAATGAAAATGCGCCTGAAAAAAGGAAGCGTCCTGAATTCAGGAAGCAAACTGTACACACTGCAAAGGGAGGTGTACGCAGCTGTGCCGAGAGCGAGCGCTATATGCGCCGAAGTAATATGAGCGAGCGTTTAGAACGCCGAAATAATAAAAGGCACAACCGACAAGTGGTTATGATAACCCAGGACAAGCCTGTAAGTCGGGTAACACATAAGTGTGTTATATGCAACAAGGAGCACTCTATAGTGAGTTGTTACAAGTTTAAGGACATGAATATTCGCGAGAAATGGGAAGCCGTCAAAAAGGCCAAAGTATGTTTCCAATGTTTGTCACCTAACCATAGGAGGTTAGAGTGCAAAGCGAAAAAATGTGGTGTAGAAGGATGTAGAATGTCACATCATCGAATGCTACACCGATACCCCAATGAAAATACCTCGCCACAAGGGGACGAGGGGGGTAAAGATGCTCAGATTACAACTGTTAGTACAGTAAATGCACTGGCATGTGCATATTTAAAGATCATACCGGTCGAGTTGCATGGGCCTAGAGGAAAGGTCAAGACAACAGCTCTTCTGGATGAGGGATCGACCATGACACTCATAGAGGAGTGGATGGCTCAGAAGTTAGCGCCTCGCGGACGTAAAGAGGGATTACGTATCGAAGCCGTGGGAGGTAAGCGAATTAACGACGATAGTTCGTATCGCTTAAACGTTAAAATAAAAGGCATTTATTCGAGCGACTTAGAAGAGATAAGTGTACAAACAATTAAGTCACTTAACCTCGCTCCTCAGTCGGTAAGCCGAGAATTATTGCAACGGTGTTCTCATTTGACACCGATCAAGGATGAGTTGATGTATGAGAGGTCCAAGCCTACCATATTGATTGGTCAGGACAATTGGCATCTCATAGTTACTCGTGAATTGGTTTCGGGAGGTAAGAACCTACCTGTAGCATCGCTCACCAAACTGGGGTGGGTTTTGCATGGTCACATATCGGGTGGCATTAAACCAATCAAGATTGTTAACCACATTTCCACCAAGAAGGAGGAAGATATGGATAAATTAATCAAGGATTATTTTAGTTTGGAATCTCTGGGAGTATCGGCTAGAAAGCCCGTGAACGACCCAGAAGAACGAGCTTTAAATATTTTGAACAAAACGGTACGTCGTATACCTAATAATAGGTACGAGACTGCTTTGTTATGGCGCACAGACAATGAGTGCTTGCCATCGAATAGGGCACAGGTTGAAAGTCGCCTGTTTAATATTGAGAAAAAGCTCGACAAAAATAGCGAGTTGAAAAAGGAATACGAGAAGCAAATTGAAAATCTCGTCATTAACGGTTACGCAGAGAAAGCGAACCATATTTCCATTTCCCCACGTACGTGGTACCTTCCCTCACTTCGCAGTGACTCACCCACAAAAGAAGAAAATAAGGATAGTTTTCGACGCCGCCGCAAGGACGGGCGGACGTTGTCTTAACGATGCGTTGTTGACCGGACCGGACTTATTGAAGTCGTTGTTCGGAGTTCTGCTACGATTCAGAGAAGGAAGCGTGGCAGTAATGGCAGACATTAAGGAAATGTTCCTGCAAGTGAAAATCCGGGAAGAAGACAGGGATAGCCTTCGATTCTTATGGCGGCACAATCGTGACGCGCCACCGGAAGAGTATAGAATGACGTCACTCATATTTGGAGCGGCATCATCACCATGCATCGCTATATATGTAAAGAATAGAAATGCGCAGGACAACGCACATATCTATCCAGAAGCAGCTTCCGCTACGGAAAGCAATTTTTATATGGATGATTACCTACAGGCATTTCCCGACGTGACGACGGCCGAAAGGATAGTAAACGATATGTATGAATTACATAAGCATGCTTCTTTCCAACTGAGGGGATGGGCTAGCAACCGACCCGAAGTTTTAAGTAATATGGAAAATAAATATAAGAGCGACAGTGCTTCGCTTGGAGATAAAGAGCACACAGAGCGCACGTTAGGTTTGATTTGGAATATCAAACGGGATATAATAAGTTTTTCCACAAGTCTTCGTAGCACACCGGAAGAGGTGATGGAGGGTTTACGACCGCCTACGAAGAGGGAGATAACTAGCGCTGTGATGTCAGTCTTCGATCCTTTGGGACTCGCATCACCCATAACGATTCAAGGGAAGTCGCTGATCCAGCAAGTATGGAGGACAGGCATCTCTTGGGATGAAGAAGTTTCACACGAGTTACACGTGTTATTTTGTAAATGGATATCGGAAGTGAAGAAATTAGGTCACTTAGAAGTACCTAGACCCGTTGCTGAAGGCATCGGCAAAGGAGAGTTACATACTTTCACGGATGCTAGTGAAAAAGCATACGCCTACCCACACGAGCAAGGAATAAGGCGGATTACGCTGATCGCCGCAAAGGCAAGAGTAGCGCCATTGAAACCAATTTCGATTCCAAGGCTTGAATTGCAAGCAGCTCTTATGGGCAGCAGACTGGCTGCTTCGGTTAGTGAAGAGAGCAAGTACGAGATGTCCGAGAGAGTGTTTTGGACAGACTCACGTACAGTGTTAGCGTGGATTAAGTCGGATCCTCGCGCTTTTAAACCATTCGTTGCTCATCGATTGGCTGAGATCGAAGATCACAGTAAGCCATGTGAATGGCGATGGGTTCCAACGTCACAAAACGTGGCAGACGACGCCACTGGAAATTTTCCTTCCACCTTCGATGTAAGTCATCGCTGGTTTCAAGGACCTGAATTCCTCAGGAAAAGTCCTGATTTATGGCCCAAACAAGTGGACACCATAAATAGCTTAGAAACAGGTGAAGAAAAATCGCCAAAGGGCGTAAATACGTTAAGAAAGCAAGAACCGTTAAGTCTACCCGACTACGGACGATTTAGCAGCTTTAAGAAATTCCTTGGAGCAACTACACGCACCTTACAAGCGGTAGAAAAATTCAAGAGTTTAAGAAAGTCGGTTAAAGGACCCGACGACGCAACCGAAAAGTCGGTTATGTGTTCCAACAAAGTTTTAGCAAAGTCGGTTAAAGGACCCGATAGCGCGTTGGACACAGCGCTCTTGAAAAAAGGCGGAAATATTAATTTGGAAATTCATTCAAGACGAGTGTTTTCATTCGGAAATAAAATGTTTGAAAGCAGGCAAAAGCGTTGAAAGAAGTTCACGCTTAAGTAAATTATCTATGGAAATAGGAGAGGATAACTTACTCCGTTTAAATGGACGTTTACCTTTCAAGTCTAATTTGACCGAGGAAAGTAGAAAACCTGTCATATTAGACGGTAAACACGAAATCGTTAAAATGATGATTAGAGAAGTTCATCATCATTTTGGACACGCCAATCACCAGACGGTGATGAATGAGGTGAACCAGAAATTTTACGTCTTGAACTTGCGTAATGTAGTACGAAGTGTGTCACACCATTGTCAGTGGTGCAGGACATACAGGTCAAAGCCGCAAAACGTGCCACAAGGAAATATTCCTCTGGAAAGAATAGCTCATCATGAGCCACCTTTTACATGCTCAGCTGTAGATTATTTTGGTCCTATGAGTGTGACTATAGGAAGGCGACACGAAAAACGTTGGGGCGTTTTATTCACGTGTCTAACCACCAGAGCAGTACATCTGGAATTAGCAGCCTCATTGACACCAGCGTCAATGATAATGGCGTTAAGGCGATTTATCGCCAGAAGAGGAAAACCAGCCGTTATATACAGCGATAACGGGACAAATTTCAAAGCTGCAAATAAAGAATTATTGAAAGCATGCGAAGAATGCTATGAGGGCATGAAAAACGAGTCATTTAAGAAATATATTAAATGGAAATTTATACCTCCGGGAGCACCGCACATGGGTGGCGCCTGGGAGAGGTTAGTAAGATCGATTAAAATTGCGTTGACCGCTACGCTTAAGGAGAAGAGCCCACGAGAGGAGGTTCTACATACGTTACTTTTAGAAGCAGAGCATACGGTAAATTCCAGACCTCTGGTAACATTCAGTATGGATAGTCCTGAAGAGGGTTTGACACCCAATCATTTTCTTCTGGGACGCTCATGTGGTGATCGACCACCTGGATTATTTTTAGAGCGACATCTGACGGGTCAACTCAATTGGAAAGCTGCACAGAGGTTAGCCGACCATTTTTGGACAAGATGGCTGAAGGAATACATGCCTACGTTAATACCTCGAACAGGTGATAACGGCAAGTTCATGGAACCTAAAGAAGGCGATATTGTTTTGATAATAGATCATTCGTTGCCACGAAATACGTGGCCAAAAGGTAAAATTAGTAGAACGTTACCGGGACCAGACGGTCACACCAGAGTGGTTGACGTCATTACTAGCACAGGTATCTTGAGGAGACCTACATCCAGAATAATAGTCCTGGTACCCGCGACGCCTCCCAAATGATGGTGCTAACGCACGGGGGGGGAGATTGTTGGCGACGCGCCTATAAAAATGTTTCAGTTTATTAAATCAACCGATGACGTTGCTATGAAAAAAGGGGCAGTCACGAGCAACGACGCTCTGATAAGAGAATGCTTAGTTAAATCTTTAAGAAATGTCGAATTAATGATATGAAGGTCTTGGGTTCGACTCCCAGGCCGGACTAGTTTGTTTGTTTTCCTAAGTAATATCGCTTAATAAATTCGTAAGGAATTTAAGATATAAATTATGTTACCGGATTTGTTCCCCGGTCGAGATAATCACTCTGTGCATAGGCAGAATTAATGGATATTAATTGCATAAATGTTGTTTTGTATAAGTTTGATACGTTTTGTACGAAAACAAATGCCTATTTGTTATGATTGATTAATGAGAACATTCATTTATATTGTTATCTGATTAAAGATAGTTTCATACAGTTCGAAAATTGTATAAAAGCATTTAATTTGCCTAATATGGTCAAAATTGGTGTATTTCATAATTTAATTTTTTCTGATAGCCGAGAGCCGTGCAAAGTTAGTTGTTCACATAGCGTGAGTACACAGAAGCACGCTGGCCACGCCCTTAGGAGGCCGAATATGTAAAAATTTAAAATGTTTGTAATTCAGTGATTTATGTAAAAATTACTTGTAAAATATTTCAGGTTAATTGTACGTGCTAAAAAAGGTAAATTCTGTGTTATTTTCATGTGAAAATTCCTGTGTATAAGTGAAATAATGATAGTTTTGTATAAGAAATTTAAAAGTGTTTTAAATAGTGAAATAAATAGAAAAAAATGTAAATTAAACTATTGTATTGGTTAGCTTATGTATAAATTCAAGTGAGAAACATTGTTTTAACTTTCTGTGTTAAATATTTAAGAAATTTCGATTTCGAACTTGTGAGTAAAATAGGCAGTTTTCGTTTAATAAATAAAAGGTTTTTTATGATATGAAGATATGATGTATATCATGGTGTAGACATTGTTTTGTACTACCTATATTGATAAATTGTATTTGTATATGATTTGAATAAATAAAGATATTGAGTAAAACGTGAGAGAGTAATAGAACAAATTCATGTAATTGAGTTGCGCAAGCGCGCGAATGGCGCGGCTCACTTTCGCGTATAGCTCTGGGGTAGGTTAGTAAATTGATTTTATTGCAATTCGTTCGGGAATCGTTCGGGAATCCTTCGGGGAAGTTCGGAAATAGTTCGGAAATAAATAAGAAAATCCGAGGAAAAGTTCAAGAAAAGTGAAAAACCAGCAGTATAGGGAAAAGTGATTACTCTCTCACGGAACGGTTTGAAGATAATTGCTGTTTCATTCCCAAGATCCTTTAAGTTATACAGTCCACATCGAAGAATTAAGGCGTCGGGACCGGGACGACTTCGGAAGACCCGTAATCCCCGTCTGAACCTACTTGCTGAAAAGGAAGAGGTTATCGCCCTAGTGTGTTACTCCGTTGCGGAGATCACATACGTTGTTCCCGAACCCAACGTAGGCGTGATAGGAGGCCGGATCGAGAGAAGCCTCGATTCCTGTTTCTTAGTACCCGATCCGCTAGGTCCTTTTCAATTGGTCCTTTTCAGGATCAAGAGGGACACCGACCTGGTCCTTTTCAATTGGTCCTTTGCGGCCGATTGAGAGGACGCCCGAACCTGAGTTCCTTTTCAACGAGTCTATATAACTAAAATCTAATGAACTGAATTTTATACTCTTTAAAAACCCCTGTGTAAAACCTAACTGGTCACAGGAATGAAAATTATTTATTTTTTAACTTCCCGCTATGAAAATCAATGATTTTCAAAAAATGGGGAAGTTATTGTTTTCACCCCGGTTTTTGAAAATCGAGTTCTCATCATATCTCGACGTTTCGAGGTCCTAGGAAGCTATTCTGGCCATTCTGGCCACGCTGAACTTACTTTCTGTGAATTTAGACCGAATATTCACGGTAGATTCTGAGAAACCTTCAAAAATTCGATATTTTTTTTATTTGCAAAAGTTGTTTTTTTTTTTGGAATTACTTCAACACCCTGGTTTTAAACAATGCTTAATCTAATCAGCTTTTCTACTCAAAAAACGACGTCGTTTGCCGTCAAATTCGAGAGATTTCGAATCGTCGATCGTTGTCGAAAGAAATCTCGAAGAAATATTTTTTTTTAAATAACTTGAAAACTTTCCGTGAAATAATTTTTTTGTAATAAGCTTTTTTATTTAGCTGAAAAAATTGCGTCGATTGCCGTAAATCACATCAAAATCGGTTAACTTGTTCGTGATATATTCATTTTTGAAAAAAAGTGTGTGAATATGGAGCGCTTTGATATTGAAAATAGCGGTAAGTTTAATTTAAATTCTTGAATGTAACATCTTAAAGTTAAGGGTATATAGCATGGAATTAATGCTAAGTTGCATTCTCTGCCAGTCAACCCTGGATGCCAAAGACATCCAGGCACAACAAAGTCCCAGAAAATATGCGGGACCTATCTATCAAAAAGTTTGAAATACTATTAAGCTGAAATTGTTTAATAAGGGTTATTATACTACTAAAGAGTACACGATTGATATATAACAGAGTACAAGAATAACCCCTGGGAATGAGGTTATCGCTAGTTGCTACGATGCTGTTTCTTAATGTTTTCATACTCAATTGTATAAAATATATTATTATTAATTAATGTAAACAAAAAAGTCCCGCTGGGTTTCTTGCTGGTTGAAAAATATATATATACTTAGTAACCACATACAGAACACACATTTTATATATAATGTAAATAAAATAAATACCCTATATATATATATACATATAGAGCTATTTGTCAAAGAACAGCCAAATTTTAAATTTAAGTTGAAATATATAAATAATGATATACTTTTACTGCTGTTTTTGTAAATACGCGTAAATAAGGCTTCTACTTTTATTTGAAATTATCTCAAATTGAATGTGGGCAACAACGTTTTTGCCTACCGATCGACCCTCACGAATGTTTTTTGAACCACGCATTTTGAATTTAAATGATAAAAAGGACAGAATTTTAAAAAAAAAATTATCTTTTAAATTTGCCTATATTACTTATTCGGAACATTCTTTGCAAATTTATCCGGTTATTGTAAACTAACCCTGCATATATGTATATATACTTATATTATAGGCTTTTAAATTATAGATTATATTATTATATACCTGCAATATATATGAATAAAAAAGCGTTTTGCAATCAAGTTGTAAGAATATAACATCACAGTAGTGTATCGCACCGGTATATAATCACTTGGTTTTCGTAGTTTGCAGCACGATGTAAGTCATCTCGTGTAATTACGACAACCACGAAAGAAAATGATGCTTACCTATAGGCATTGTCCGGCAATCCTCCGTTACAACCTTGGTCCAGTCCATCGCAGTCAACTAGCTCCTGCTCGCTCAATGATACCAGATTACCTGTCTTTATCTTCCATTGACCCTCAATGTTGCCTGCAATTCATGTCAACCACATTATTATATATGTTATTTTGTTGAAATTATCTACACTCAAAACCTTAACTGATATAAAATGTTAAAAGTAACCAATATAATAAGTTCCGCCTAAAACACGCGGGATATATCATTACTAGTGATCGGATAATCGGATGCATATTTACCTAAAGTTCATTTTTGGCTCGGAAATTATGGAAGCGGCTTCTTAAAACATATTTATTAAAATATAAATCCCAGGATTACAGCAAATACGGGAATGCGAAAATAGTCTGTATCATAGTGAGGAAACGTCGTCTATAGCATGTAGTATTTATTAAAAAAGGGGGGAATTACATAATCAATTTATGAGAATGTTGAGTGTAAGAGGATCAGTAGGTAGTTGGTGTTAATTTAAAAAAAATTAAGAGAAAGTTATTATTTCTAGTTTTTATATAGAAAAGTTAAAATAAGTACATATACCTACACCCGATTTGATTCTATAATAAAAACAGTAAATTTGTCGATTCCGAAATCCCGGGATTTTTTCGATACATAAATGCATTCCATATTATCCAACACCTACACTTTATGCAAATATGCATCCGATTATCCGATCACTAATCATTACTCATACATATATCTTTATTTGTATATACCCAGGAGGTATAGTTGTGTTGTTTACATTTTTCTTTAGGTCGCATATTAGCTACATGAAAATTCATATTTCCTATAATGAAAATACAAGGCTCATAAAATGTATCATGACCTTAGGTGAACGAAAATCTCGTATGAAAAACTTCAAGACCTAAACCGCCTTGACGAATCATTTCAAGACATGTTGCGTTAACACTCAGCAAATATGCGTGACATTACAATAAATTAGACCTAACATTAGTACCTAAAGAAGTCTAGGTATTTCTTGTCATGACCATTACAGCCTATCAAAAGTCTATTGCTGAACATAGCCCTCCCACATATATTGCCTCGTAGGGGGGATATTTGCCATAGTAGCCACGCTTGACAAGCGAGTTGGCAACCCCAGATGCCCATCTCCTAGTTCTATTTCCTTCTCTCACCTTCTACGAAACCTACGGGATGATATGGGGTAGTGGACATTTTTCCTCTACACAGTTTCCTAAATAATTATTATTAGCAAAACTGCCCACTTACTGGACAGATTTACCCAAGGATTAGATACAATCACGATGCGTGGCTAGGGATTCGCACGGGCAATAAACCCATCATTGACAGATTTGGTCTGGCAAAGTTAAGATTGATATTCTGCCTCCTGGAAATTCCTAAAATTAAATTTTCGATACCCATCGAACCAGATAGTATAATGAATTCCCTGATAACTAAATAGTTAAAGTTACAGCCTATATACGTCCCACGGCTGGGCACAGGCCTCCCCTCATGTCTGAGAGGCTTTTTAGGACAAGAAAGTGTCCGCTGCGCTGCCCTAATGCGTGTTGGCGGACTTCACATTTCTTCGATATATATATTTTTTTCTTATTTCTCAGACATGCAGGTTTTCTCACGATGTTTTCCTTCTCAATTTCATTGGTGCCGGCGGGGATCGAAACCAGGTTCTTCGCGTACTGTGAAATTTACAGCGAGCGCTAACCATGTGAGCTACCATGGCTCCACAATATATGCGAGGTGTAAGTGTTAAACACCGTTATCACTAAAACCATAGGTAGTTGGTTTTAATATAAAAATATTTATCCGAATTTAAAAAAAAACGCTATTTCTTTCATAAAATTTAAAAAGTTTCTGTCCGACACCGTCCGTAAATTCATGGATACCCTATGCGCCCGAGTGACGTAATCACTGTAAAGATCACCGCCGGCCATCGGCATCACATCGGCCGCTGCTGTGTTCTTTACTGGAATTTACAGTGTCTACGCGCCTAGGGTGAAATAATTTTAAGGAAAAATTGAGATTTTACTAAAAAAAAATGTTCTTTTTCATTGAATTGACGTTCTATAAATGAAACCAAACCACTTGTTCCAAGGATAACGGTGTTTACACTAACACCCTGTATGTATATATACATATATTTATTCTATTATATATAACTAAATTAACTATATAGTATCTATTATAGATAACTAAATTGGTACATACGTAAATACGTGTTGGTTAAATTAAAAAGATTCATACCTGTAACACTGAAAGCCCAACAACTGCCACATGACCCTTGATTCTTTACTTCAGTAACAGCGCCACGTTCGCGCCAGTCGATCCGATCAGGCAGGCTAACATCCGGTATGGCTGCTTTCCTCATAGGAATATTATTATCATTTCTTAAGCTTGGCTTCAGCCCCAAATATTTACTGCTAAATTCCTCATATGTTAGGTCAGCAAATTTTGTAACACCATACGTTGCAGTACCTTTCTCGTGAGTGTTCAGTTCGTGGATCTTTTTCACGTTTTTCTTAAAGATTTCAAATCTCTGCAACATATTTTCACGGTCATTTAAATAGGCCGGTCTGTAGGTAGCCAGAAAATCGTAAAATAGATGTTGAGCTTGTAGATGTCTCTGTAAGGCATCGTGAAAATTCTCATAATTACACGTTACGCGAAAATTCGGGGGGTGGTCTGTCCACGGCCGCATCCATACGTTCACCCGACACAATGTGTTTGCACCCATATCACTGCTCAATGTACAATTTTGCTTAATGCTCAATGCTAAACAGTTTGTTGCGCCCACTTCCACTTCCATTCTATAGTGAACACCAGCCACAACTTGCTTTTTTAATGAAATTATCTTTACAATTTTTTGCCGCCGAGGATTGGGATACTTAGCTTCAATATGCTTTAAAGCTTCTGTAGCAAGAGTTATTGCGTTTTCAGAGTCCAAAGCGATATCTTGCACAGGATGATCTTCGCACGTAACTTCAATGTCTTTCCCATTCTTCAGCCACAGCCTTTCCCAAACATGTGATACACAATGTCGTTTAGGCAAATCTAAGAAATCACAATTAGTAATATTTTCTACTAATTCATGTTTCAAACACGATGTATAGCCTACGTTAAAGTCAATGGTGGTAACACGGCCAGACGTTATTTTACTAGAATAATTGTTTATTTGAAACAATCTCTGTTTTTGTTTGTGTGAAGATAACATTTCAAGTTTCTCTAGCGATTCTTGAGCTAATTTTTCAATAGCCGTTTGATCGCTTTGTGACAATTTTGAATTAAGTGATCGCTTGTTAATGATATGTGATTTTTTAGATTCTATTTTATGTTTTGGTCTTACTGTGACTACATGATTCTTGCCATTTTCTTTTACGCTTAATAATTCGCCTAGTAACGGTTGTTCATCTTCATAATCTTCGTCGTCGCCTTTGTAGCATTCAACATCTATTTTCATACGCCCCAACCACGGCCTATCCCAAATTTTAGTATGGCAATACAAAATACAACTTAACGGTTTCGAAGCGTCTTTTATACATTTTGGAGGAGAGGCAATGTAATCAATTTCGTACAACATTCCCGAAACAACTTTCATTACAACGCGTTTAACGAGAATAACCGCATGACGTCGTTTAATGCCTTCTAACTTTTCGTATTGACGTAATGATTTCTCAGCTAATAATTTAAATTCTGGGAGCGATGGATCTTGTTCCTCTCTAACACCTACATTCTTCTTCACTCGTTTCTTAACTCGACGGAAGCCGTCACCAATTTGACATAATACATCAATATCTTTCTTTTTAGCCCAAGGCTGCTCCCATACCTTTGAAACACAGCTTATGACGTCGCCTGAACCCTGTTCCGGCTTAATCTTAAAATATAGCGTAGTCAAGCTGCCAGAAACAACTTGGGATGTGACTCTTTCGATTTCGGTTACTTTGTGAGGGTTCGAGTTTCCCGATGTCTGAAGGAACTTCTGCATAGATTCCGTCGCCAACTGCATGTATTTCGGGTCATTAGGATTTTGCTCCTGTTGCCCGCCTGGTAGTTGTCTTTTAGTTCTCTTTGAATCATCACCAATTTGGCATGAAACATCTATATCTTTCTTATTAACCAGGCTGCTCCCATACCTTTGAAACACAGCTTATGACGTCGCCTGAACCCTGTTCTGGCTTAATCTTAAAATATAGCGTAGTCAAGCTGCCAGAAACAACTTGGGATGTGACTCTTTCGATTTCGGTTACTTTGTGAGGGTTCGAGTTTCCCGATGTCTGAAGGAACTTCTGCATAGATTCCGTCGCCAACTGCATGTATTTAGGGTCATTAGGATTTTGCTCCTGTGGCCCGCCTCGTATTTGTCTTTTAGTTCTCCATGAACCATCACCAATTTGGCATGAAACATCTATATCTTTCTTATTAGCCCAAGGCTGTTCCCATACCTTTGAAATACAGCTTATGACGTCACCTGAACCCTGTTCTGGCTTAATCTTAAAATATAGCGTAGTCAAGCTGCCAGAAACAACTTGGGATGTGACTCTTTCGATTTCTGTTACTTTGTGAGGGTTCGAGTTTCCCGATGTCTGAAGAAACTTCTGCATAGATTCCGTAGCCAACTGCATGTATTTAGGGTCATTAGGATTTTGCTCCTGTTGCCCGCCTGGTAGTTGTCTTTTAGTTCTCCTTGAACCATCACCAATTTGGCATGAAACATCTATATCTTTCTTATTAGCCCAAGGCTGTTCCCATACCTTTGAAATACAGCTTATGACGTCGCCTGAACCCCGTTCTGGCTTAATTTTAAAATATAGCGTAGTCAAGCTGCCAGAAACAACTTGGGATGTGACTCTTTCGATTTCTGTTACTTTGTGAGGGTTCGAGTTTCCCGATGTCTGAAGGAACTTCTGCATAGATTCCGTCGCCAACTGCATGTATTTAGGGTCATTAGGATTTTGCTCCTGTTGCCCGCCTGGTAGTTGTCTTTTAGTTCTCTTTGAATCATCACCAATTTGGCATGAAACATCTATATCTTTCTTATTAACCCAAGGCTGCTCCCAAACCTTTGAAACACAGCTTATGACGTCGCCTGAACCCTGTTCTGGCTTAATCTTAAAATATAGCGTAGTCAAGCTGCCAGAAACAACTTGGGATGTGACTCTTTCGATTTCGGTTACTTTGTGAGGGTTCGAGTTTCCCGATGTCTGAAGGAACTTCTGCATAGATTCCGTCGCCAACTGCATGTATTTCGGGTCATTAGGATTTTGCTCCTGTTGCCCGCCTGGTATTTGTCTTTTAGTTCTCCTTGAATCATCACCAATTTGGCATGAAACATCTATATCTTTCTTATTAGCCCAAGGCTGTTCCCATACCTTTGAAATACAGCTTATGACGTCGCCTGAACCCTGTTCTGGCTTAATCTTAAAATATAGCGTAGTCAAGCTGCCAGAAACAACTTGGGATGTGACTCTTTCGATTTCGGTTACTTTGTGAGGGTTCGAGTTTCCCGATGTCTGGAGGTACTTATGCATAGATTCTGTCGCCAACTGCATGTATTTCGGGTCATTAGGATTTTGCTCCTGTTGCCCGCCTGGTAATTGTCTTTTGATTCTCAGCGAGCTTTCTTCAGTCTCTTGACATGTCACATTAATTTCTTTTACGTTTAACCAGGGTTTTTCCCATACTTGCGAAAAACACCTTTGCGGGACTGATGTCGAATCCTTATTTTTTACTGCTATTCGAAATAAAATTCTTGTAAGTTTTCCAGAAACCACTTGCACGGTAACATTTTCTATTTCATCAACTATTAAATCTTGATCAACATTTGACGACTGTAAATATTTTAGTAACGATTCTTCTGCTAAAGACCTATACAATGGGTCATTTTTGTCCTTTAATATTTGTCCTCCAACAAACTTAAGATTTGGGGATCTCTGAGACCTCGCTGTTTCTTGTTTAAATTCTGAACTAATAGAATCGAAAAAACGAATCAAATCATCGATAGCTTTCTTTTCCCCATTCAAAACTTTTTCTTTATCTTTTTCTACATTAATAAAATTAGGATTTCGAGTATATTGTTCATTTGCTTTAGCTTTAGATATAATTTGCAAATTCACATGATCTAACTCTGAACTCTGTGTTATTTTATCGTAGCTTAACGTAGATGTTTCAAAGAAACGATTATAGGGAATAATTTCTTCTTCTAATTTTTTCAACTCTTCTGCTGTCAATGTCCTTTGAGTTAACTGCTCCGCTTGTAAATCTGAATTATGTATAGCCTTGAGTATATCATCCACAGATCCCGTGTTAGCAATTTTGTCGTAGTCTGGATTTTGTCTGCCGTCTTCCTTTCCTCCTTGATCATAATTGGAAGGATTTATAATACGGTCATTGATTTCCTTATTTCCGTCAGATATAAATTCGCCATCATCTCCGAAAACCCATTCTTCTGTGCAGTTGTTGGCCAAAATTGCTCTATATTTCAAGCCATTGTTAAACCTGATCCACGGTTTTTCCAAAATAGTTATTTTACAAGGCTTCATAAAGGAACATTCATCTGTTACTTCATTCGTACAATTGTTATAATCAACTTTTATCTTAAGAATATAACGTACACCGTTCACCACCTAAAACATGAAAGAACTTATATAACATGAGAATGTGAGAGCAAGAAAGCAGTAACTTCCAATTACTACCTAATATTTCAAACGAAATTAGGAACTAAATGATTAATGCTTTAAAGGACAGCAAACTTGTATTTTATCAATAAGGTTACAACTCACCTGAATCTGCCTCTCCACTTCGACGACCGTATTTAATGCATGCTTAACATTTGGTTCATGTCTGTTAAGGTGTCGAATTCCTAACCCAGCTAACTCATCGACACCAGCAGCGTGAGGATTCACAAAAGTCGAACATCCAATACACGGCGCCACTGGCGTTTCCTTTGGTATAGCGACAAACTGTTCCCCTGAGGTAACCTAAATCAAATTTAAAGTTAAAGTTTAAAGATACCTATGTATGTCCAACTGCTGGGTACAAGTCTCCTCTCACTTTTGAGCCGCACTGCCCTAATGCGTTTTGGCGGACTTCATGTCTTCGAAATATTTTTTAATTTTTCAGACACGCAGGTTTCGTCACAATGGTGTCCTTCACAGCCGAGCACGTGCATCTTAGCGTGGATTGAACCCGGGTTGCTCGCGTACTATGAAATTTACGGTTCTTTTAGGGTTTTAAAAATTACAAACGGCTGTTATCTTTTCACATCTATAAAATTGTAACACCCCCGTCTCAAAGAATATTAAATAGGTTTGATCAGGGTGATCCATCTTTGTATGAAGTCCGAGAAATTTGCACACAATCATAATTTTGTCTATGTGTGGTTTGGGCGTCTAAGATAATGGTGGTTAATATAGCGCATAGCGCCATATTATAGCGAGCTATCTCTTCATAACGCATAGCACGTGCTATGTAAGTAGTCGCCATGGCGCTATGACGCTATGACGCTTTGGCGCTATTCATATCAAGCGGCAATTAGTTCCAGCAGCAGCGCTGTTGGGAGTAGACGTGTGACACAAATTTAATCTAGCAGCACGCTATTCATCGCGCGCGATCTAATTTAGTGTTAGACGTTATTCAGTTAGTGTATACTGTATATTTATTAGTGATCTAAGGACACAGTTGTCTTCCACAAAAGAAGCCTAACTACTGTTTTTAAATGTAAATAAAATATAGATACAAAAGTGCATATAATAGTGTTTGTAAATAGTTGAATTATGTATATACAATCAATAAACTTTTAAATACACCTTTGATTTATAATTTATATTAGGGTTAAAATAACGTTTACGTCAATTATAATAAAAAATGATTAATTTTATTTTGTTTTAAGTACAGTCCTTAAAAATATTTTTAGGATTATAAAAAGTCGTATGCCTGAAAAGTATGAAAGAGCGTTCTTTAATTTTTCTTTACCACTTTATTTTATTTTAATCTAAAATGCGACTTATTACGAAACAATGTTCTTATATAGCACGCGGTCTATCCAATGAACGACATGTAATGTAGCATGCTCCGAGATATAGCGTACTGCTAAACTTAACGCGCTTGCCGGCCTCCTGCACACTTTTTTATAAAATTTCTAGTTTATAGTCTGTAGCGTGCTATTGATTTATAGTCGTTTGTTTCCTTCGCGTTGTTTCTAATATTGCACAAAACAACTTATATACTCTGCTTCGAAACAAACAAAATAAATAAGCAAAATGGCGGATTGTGACAGCGCTACTGAAGTTAGCAAACGTGTCCTGGCCGAAAACTGTATAGTTTCGCCATTCTGCTTACAAGCGCTTCCTAGCGCTTTTTTCTGTCAAACGCAACCAATAGTTACAGAATTCTATCAAAAAGAAGCGATGCATTAAAAGAAGAAAAAATGACATTTGGTTGTCAACGTCTTTCATATTGAAAATATTTTCTTAAATTTAATTCAGTTATTAACGGTTCAGAATACCTTATTTTCATTCATTGAGCTATTATGTACTACGTACTAGAGGCGACACTGCATTCAGCTACTCTGTTCCACTCAACTGCAGTGCATTACACCGCACTTTAATCAGTCACTCGCTAGGCGCTTGTAGGGTTGACACGTGTTGTGTTGGTTTTAAAAAAAATCTCTTGATAAAAATATGCCGTCGTGTGTACTTAGATATTGCACAAATAATTCAAGAAATGTCAGTAAAAACCAAGGAATTACTTTTCATCGGTTAATAATATACTTAATCAAAAAAAAATATTATAGATTAATAATAAAACAAATTATTCCTAAGACGCCATCTCGTGTCATGGAATATAGACTATGAAATTAATATATTCAGATGCGACATTTCTGTGTGTACTTAAGTATAGGATGAATATATTAGTACACATTTTTTTTAGTAGAAACATATATAAATTATTATAATTAGGCCAAATTTTTCATGTTTAAATCTGCTTATTATTCTTTTATGTTATTTTTAGGTTTACACATCAAAGTCAAAGTGGTATAAATTCGTCCATTTTTAACTCTCGCGTGCCCAGCATTTATGAACGACTCTTATTCTAATTTAAATAAACATATTTGTAATTTATATGTTATGTTAATAAGTTTTGTTAAACATACATTTAGTATGTTTTTTATATTTGACATAGATAACTCTTAAAATATTCAGGTAAAATATCGTTAAAATGTAATTGTGATATAATATTATGTAATAGTATATTAAATAAGCAAATATTATATTATATACAAAATTAATGACAAAATTTAAATATTGTTCTCGATATAATTTACCTACTTAACAATACAATCTAATATTACCTACGGATCATTCTACCTATGTTTATTCTATGATAAAAAAACAACCGCGCGAACACAGAGTAGCGCACTTTTTTGTTTGAGATAGCTGTTCTAGTACGTAAGTACATATTACTTCAATGTTTTCATTACACAAAATCATCTTATCACTTTCGCCATTGACTTATATATTACTAGCGTAAGGACTGGGTCGACCGAACAACTAAAACGGACCAGTGCGCTGGCCCTAAAATTACAGTTTAGGGCAAGGATTTAGGGCGTGGTAAAAGAATGCAAAAGTTACGATTCAAAGATTTAAAAAAAACATGGGATATCGTATTATCGGTAAATAACCTTATATTAATTTTGTTACAATTAAATTATTACATAAACGCATTTTTAAAGTTTTATTTTACAGTTAGTTTAGTTACGTTACCGAGATTAGGCCAGGGTTGGATTCAGACCCTCAAAAATATTGTACACAATGATTTCAAAAGGAAGGAGAGGCCTATCTAAATATTTTACTTACAACTTTTTCATACAAGGAAAAGTAGCGCATCTGTCATAATACAAACTTCATATCAAAACACGACGTGACCAGGGTCGGATTTCGTAGTATAATTATCCTAATTATAAATTTTTTATTACATTATTTTTCATAGTTTGTTGTACATAGTATCGTAATAATACTAAGCGAAAATACCATAATTTTACCTAAAGGTCGACTTGTACTATTATTGGGTCCTTTTACATTTTAATATTAACCCTACGATATAGAGAATTTCTGTATTGTACATGAGTACCGCGTTTTTTTAATAAAATTAGAATTAGCTGCCTTTCTGGTCAATTGATGCTCGATCGATCCTTTTCTTTTGTACTCTTTTCGTTTACCCTTATTCAGTGGCGAAGCTTCCATTATAGCCGAAAAGCAGGGCTTGCCTTATTAAAACTGAATCTATCAATAATATCGACTAATAAAATAACTCCTAAACTGTTTCAAATTATTTCAATTTTCCCGCGCACTCCACTGTTCGACACATAACGACCGATGACCTCGTATTGCCTTAGCGATACGTTTATACAAAGGTACTCTGTGGCGATACTGCTGCTGTCATAAAGTGAGTTGCAATAGAGCGATTAGTTGTCTCCCTCACTCGCGTGGGCTTTTTACGGAGCTTTCGAGAAGACGATCGCTTTTCTTTCTAACCTATGGCAAAAGATTCTATAATGAAATATAACTACGAAATGTTTTATATAGCAATTACTATTGAGCCAACAAGCCTGGCTTTGCCATGAAGTTGTTTAGGAGTGCGTTAGCGACTAGCGAAGTGGTTGCGGGCCCCTAGTATGCAAGTTCACTTCACATTTCAATTTTTATGTTTGTTTTTGTTGTGTTTGTTAAAAATTTATGCTTTTTCGAAGATTTTCAGTGAAAATGGGAGGATATAGTGTTCATTGTGATGAATATAAGTGTGTTGAAGTGATAATCGGCGAAGAAAAGGTAAAAATCTTTAAAAATGAAATTTAATATTCAATAAACATTTCTGCATACTTTAAATATAGGTACAGGACTCTTTAGTATTAAAGTTTAATTAAGTTAGGCGTATTTAAAGGTTTAATAACTCAATATTAATATTACCATACGAATTAAAAATATCAATTTGAACAGCAGCATAAAGTATGAGATCTAGGTTTAATTTTAGAGGAAATAAATGTTTCAATCTTTTTTTAACGTGAAGCCCAAATTTTAATTAAATAACTCAAAAGAATACAGAAGAATGTATTGAGTTTTTTAAAGAATAGTACTCCCTTTAGTTATTTCCAGTTAGGTTTCTCTGTCTACTTTTCAGTATATAAAATTTTAATGGCGCCATCTACTTAATTCTATACGTAAATTGAATAAAACTATTATTTACGGATTTTATCGCGTTTAATTACTTTAATTTATTTTTATTATTATCCCGACGTTTCGGATGCTTTACAGCACCCGTGGTCACGGGGGGGACTGAGATGTTTGAAGTCCCAATGTCATAGTTAGTCCGGCTACCTTCAGTTTTTTTTTATATTAATTTTTGGTCCGATTTACGCAAAACGAGCTTACAGTATCATGAAGTCTTGCAGTGGTATCTTGGGTTTGGGTTTAATTTTGTTAATTATAGGATCCCAAGCAGATGGTAGCACCCAACCATCTTCTCTATTGAAATTTGGATGTTTTTTAATTTCAATAGCTTCGCGTATCATCCTTGGTAGGAATCGGTGTTCTTTTGCGAGAATTTGTGGTTTATCAAATCATATGTAAGTGTGGGGACGATCTTGAACATGTTCGCAGACTGCAGACTTCCCGGAGCGTCAGTGCTTCACATCAGCTATATGTTCCTTCACGCGGGTTTTTATACATCTCTTTGTTTGACCTATGTAAGAGAGACCACATTCACAATCTAGCTCGTACACACCTGCATCTTATAGAGGAATATTACATTTGATGGATGGTAAAAATTGACTAATCTTCTTCAGCGGCTTGTAGTATGTCTTAATGGACGCTCGCTTCAAGATGTAGCCAATCTTGTCCGTGACTCCTCTGACATATGGTAGTAGAGCAGGCGCGCGCTCGGCTGTGGCCGGTTTCACTCGTTCACTGTGACGTAGGCGCAGGACCCGAAGCTTGTTGTCTTGCAATACTTGCTTGACGTGCTGAAGCTCCGCGGCCAGATGTTTTCTGTCACAGATCCCTCGTGCTCTCTGAAACAAAGATTTACCCACGGTAGCTAACTGTGAAGGATGATGGTGAGATTCACCATTTAGATATCGGTTGGTATGGGTCTTTTTCCTATACACAGTGTGACCAATAGTGTTATCAGGATTTCGGATGACTAAAACATCCAGGAAGGCTAAAGAATTATTTGTCTATAACTCCATTGTGAATTGTATTTTAGAGTTTATGGAGTTAAGGTGGTCTAAAATTGCAGTTACTTTGTCAGACGGTAAATGTGAAAGTGTCGTCTACGTACCGCTTGTAGAACCTTGTTTTTACAGGAGCAGTAAGAAGGGCTTTCTCCTCAAAGTCCTCCATGAATATGTCGGCGACTATGGGAGACACAGGTGAGCCCATCGCCACACCATCTACTTGCTTGTAGAACTCCTCCTTTCACAATAGATAGCCAGATGTGAGGCAATGTTCAAGTAGTATTGCATATTCTTGAGGCATGTTATTTTCTTCTAGCTTCCTAGTTACAATTGAGATGCAGTCCACAATAGGTGGGCATGTAAATAGTGCCTGAACATCAAAACTGACCATAGTTTCATTGTTAGCGAGATGTAGGTCTTTTATCTCACTCACAAAATGGTACGAATCCTTTGTGTGTGCTCTGGTATGTCCTCTCAGTGGTGATAGTATTTTTGCTAAGTATTGTGCCAGCTTATAAGTTGGTGAATCGATCTGGCTCACTATGGGACGTAGTGGAGCGTTTGGTTTGTGTATCTTCGGTAACCCATACAACCTCGGTGGTTGGGCACATGATGGTATTAGCGAATTCACGTCGAGATTTAATTTTTCGGAGTATTTCTTTATTAAATCGCTAGTTGTTTTAAGCGTGTTAGTTGTAGGGTCTGTTTTGACCTTTTTATATGTACTTTCGTCCCATAAAAGTTGTTGTATTTTAAAATTATATTCCGACGCGTCCATTACTACCGTAGCATTTCCTTTATCCGCGCGGAGAATCGTGAGTTCTGGTCTGTTCCGTAAGTTATTTAGAGCTGTAAACTCGTCTTTGGGAAGGTTTGGTTTCGGCACTGAACTACGACGTAACAAGTACAAAATATCTTGACGTATGGCCTCCAAATCTTCCTAAGGAAGATAAGGAAGAATTGGAGGCCATACGTCAAGATATGCCAGATAGGCCAGATCGATTCACCAACTTATAAGCTGGCACAATACTTAGCAAAAATACTATCACCACTGAGAGGACATACCAGAGCACACACAAAGGATTCGCACCATTTTGTGAGTGAGATAAAAGACCTACATCTCGCTAACAATGAAACTACAATTCTCAATGGAGTTAGAGACAAATAATTCTTTAGCCTTCCTAGATGTTTTAGTCATCCGAAATCCTGATAACACTATTGGTCACACTGTGTATAGGAAAAAGACCCATACCAACCGATATCTAAATGGTGAATCTCACCATCATCCTTCACAGTTAGCTACCGTGGGTAAATCTTTGTTTCAGAGAGCACGAGGGATCTGTGACAGAAAACATCTGGCCGCGGAGCTTCAGCACGTCAAGCAAGTATTGCAAGACAACAAGCTTCGGGTCCCGCGCCTACGTCACAGTGAACGAGTGAAGCCGGCCACAGTCGAGCGCGCGCTGCTCTACTACCGTATGTCAGAGGCGTCACAGACAAGATTGGCTACATCTTGAAACGAGCGTCCATTAAGACATACTACAAGCCGCTGAAGAAGATTAGTCAATTTTTACCATCCATCAAATGTAATATTCCTCTACAAGATGCAGGTGTGTACAAGCTAGATTGTGAATGTGGTCTCTCTTACATAGGTCAAACAAAGAGATCTATAAAAACCCGCGTGAAGGAACATATAGCTGATGTGAAGCACCGACGCTCCGGGAAGTCTGCAGTCTGCGAACATGTTCAAGATCGTCCCCACCATTACACTAGATTTGATAAACCACAAATTCTCGCAAAAGAACACCGATTCCTACCAAGGATGATACGCGAGGCTATTGAAATTAAAAACAACCAAATTTCAATAGAGAAGATGGTTGGGTGCTACTATCTGCTTGGGATCCTATAATTAACAAAATTAAACCCAAACCCAAGAATAACACTGCAAGACTTCATGATACTATAAGCTCGTTTTGCGTAAATCGGACCAAAAATTAATATTAAAAAAAAACTGAAGGTAGCCGGACTAACTATGACATTGGGACGTCAAACATCTCAGTCCCCCCCCCCGTGACCATGGGTGCTGTAAAGCACCCGAAACGTCGGGATAATAATAAAAATAAATTAAAGTAATTAAACGCGATAAAATCCGTAAATAATAGTTTTATTCAATGTGTAGTGTTCGCGTAAATTTAAGAAATCATTATGTGAACCAGTACGGACAGGTAATAGCAAATAAAATTCTTCGATTAGAAGATCTTAAAACCAAGCGCGCAAGATATATAACATCTTTAAATTTCTTGAAGAGATGCAGAGACCATAATCTCATTCCTACGTGTGTCAAAATATCAACAAAGAAGGACATTCGAGGAAGCGCTAAGATCTTAAATCAGGCAAGTAAAAAGTTGTTACGGACGGTGATTCAGCAGAAATTGTTCGATTTACATTTCATAAACAACACCATAGACCATTTGTCCAGTGAACTAAAGACAATTTTAACGACATTTGATTTTAATAATTGCATCGAAACTTTAAACAAACGAGAAACATCGAAATACAATGAATGCAACAAATAGAAAAATACCAAAAATTAACGATCAAATCAAATGCCAAACATCCAAGTCAACGCCAGAACAATAAACAACCGTTGACCATAGACACAAACTATAAACAACGCACTGTCTATAATTTGTCAAAACATACACTGGACGAACCGACAATGAAAGTATTAGCGAAGTAATGAGAATGAACTTCGCATTAACTCCGCGAAAAATCCCGTACGAAGAAATTATCTGCAGTGTTGAGGATTGTCTGTTTAAGAATAATATCGGTAAGGAAGATTTGGAGGCCATACGTCAAGATATTTTGTCCTTGTTACGTCGTAGTTCAGTGCCGAAACCAAATCTTCCCAAAGACGAGTTTACAGCGCTAAATAACTTACGGAACAGACCAGAACTCACGATTCTCCGCGCGGATAAAGGAAATGCTACGGTAGTAATGGACGCGGCGGAATATAATTTTAAAATACAACAACTTTTATGGGACGAAAGTACATATAAAAAGGTCAAAACAGACCCTACAACTAACACGCTTAAAACAACTAGCGATTTAATAAAGAAATACTCCGAAAACTTAAATCTCGACATGAATTCGCTAATACCATCATGTGCCAAACCACCGAGGTTGTATGGGTTACCGAAGATACACAAACCAAACGCTCCACTACGTACCATAGTGAGCCAGATCGATTCACCAACTTATAAGCTGGCACAATACTTAGCAAAAATACTATCACCACTGAGAGGACATACCAGAGCACACACAAAGGATTCGCACCATTTTGTGAGTGAGATAAAAGACCTACATCTCGCTAACAATGAAACTATGGTCAGTTTTGATGTTCAGTCACAATTTACATGCCTACCTATTGTGGACTGCATCTCAATTGTAACTAGGAAGCTAGAAGAAAATAACATGCCTCAAGAATATGCAATACTACTTGAACACTGCCTCACATCTGGCTATCTATTGTGGAAGGAGGAGTTCTACAAGCAAGTAGATGGTGTGGCGATGGGCTCACCTGTTTCTCCCATAGTCGCCGACATATTCATGGAGGACTTTGAGGAGAAAGCCCTTCTTACTGCTCCTGTAAATCCAAGGTTCTACAAGCGGTACGTAGACGACACTTTCACAATTTTACCATCTGACAAAGTAACTGCATTTTTAGACCACCTTAACTCCATAAACTCTAAAATACAATTCACAATAGAGTTAGAGACAAATAATTCTTTAGCCTTCCTAGATGTTTTAGTCATCCGAAATCCTGATAACACTATTGGTCACACTGTGTATAGGAAAAAGACCCATACCAACCGATATCTAAATGGTGAATCTCACCATCATCCTTCACAGTTAGCTACCGTGGGTAAATCTTTGTTTCAGAGAGCACGAGAGATCTGTGACAGAAAACATCTGGCCGCGGAGCTTCAGCACGTCAAGCAAGTATTGCAAGACAACAAGCTTCGGGTCCCGCGCCTACGTCACAGTGAACGAGTGAAGCCGGCCACAGTCGAGCGCTGCTCTACTACCATATGTCAGAGGATTCACGGACAAGATTGGCTACATCTTGAAGCGAGCGTCCATTAAGACATACTACAAGCCGCTGAAGAAGATTAGTCAATTTTTACCATCCATCAAATGTAATATTCCTCTACAAGATGCAGGTGTGTACAAGCTAGATTGTGAATGTGGTCTCTCTTACATAGGTCAAACAAAGAGATCTATAAAAACCCGCGTGAAGGAACATATAGCTGATGTGAAGCACCGACGCTCCGGGAAGTCTGCAGTCTGCGAACATGTTCAAGATCGTCCCCACCATTACATTAGATTTGATAAACCACAAATTCTCGCAAAAGAACACCGATTCCTACCAAGGATGATACGCGAGGCTATTGAAATAAAAAACAGCCAAATTTCAATAGAGAAGATGGTTGGGTGCTACCATCTGCTTGGGATCCTATAATTAACAAAATTAAACCCAAACCCAAGCATACCACTGCAAGACTTCATGATACTATAAGCTCGTTTTGCGTAAATCGGACCAAAAATTAATATTAAAAAAAAACTGAAGGTAGCCGGACTAACTATGACATTGGGACGTCAAACATCTCAGTCCCCCCCCGTGACCATGGGTGCTGTAAAGCACCCGAAACGTCGGGATAATAATAAAAATAAATTAAAGTAATTAAACGCGATAAAATCCGTAAATAATAGTTTTATTCAATGTGTAGTGTTCGCGTAAATTTAAGAAATCATTCTATACGTAAAGTCATTTTATCGAACGAAAATTGGTTGATTCTCACGATGGTACCTAAAGACTACGCTAGATGGCACAAATACGCTATCGGCTAATTTATAGTGATATATGAGTTTAAAAATATCATTTTGTACGGTTTATTATGAATTGAAAATGAATAATTATAATTATAATAAATAGTCAAAAATAAAATAGTGTTACCACCATCACTACAGTGGTTAAAGGGAATATTAGTAATGTTAATAAATAGATTACTTAAAAAAAAGTCATTATTTTATGGTAAAAAATTAGCAAAGCTTTATCTTCTCATTATAACTATCTAATTCCTGTCGTAATCTGTTCTTTTATGCATATAACTTAAACAAAATATAATTTCGAGGTTTCACATCTGCCAGGCGTCCCTTTTTTAACTTTGTACATAGTTTGTTTGTACTTTGTTCATGTATTGTATTGTTTGTAAATTTATATCTCAAGCAAACCCAAACGGCTCTTTTCAAAACCACCGAAGGTGTGCAATTGCATATTATGTCATACAATCTATCTAGCGGTAGTATGCTTTCTGTGTGCTTTGTTAAACACGTCCTTGTCAGCACTGAATATGAAACTAAAGAGTGGAGACAGCTCAAGATTGGTGTATTTTTATTAAACTGCTAAAAACAACAAAACCATATCATGGGCTTGCCCTAGTTTGGAGCCCTAGCTTCGCCACTGCCCTTATTGAATATAAAATATATTAGGTACCAATATTCAAAATTTAACTTACACTAAGTTCTTCAGACAAAAATTAAACAGAAATAAAATAAAACCGCCAAAAAACGAAACGTATAGATAGACAGGACGCGTGACGCCAAAATCCCGGCACATGGGAAAAAAGAAACATGAAACGTCAAACGTGATATAATTTTTTTTAAATAGTATAATTTTATTTTCCATGTTTCTGCATATTTGAGGGTCTGAATCCAACCCTGGCCTAATCTTGGTAACGTAACTAAACTAACTGTAAAATAAAACTTTTAAAATGCGCTTATATAATAATTTAATTGTAACAAAATTAATATAAGGTTATTTACCGATGATACGATATCCCATGTTTTTCTTTAGTTTTGTATCGTAATTTTGCATTCTTTTACCACGCAACTAGACATATTTGTGACAGGCAAATCTGTCCTGCGTGCGCACTGCTGTCGACCGATTCGCGTTGGCCCTAAACTGTAAAATTTTAGGGCCAACGCATTGGTCCGTTTTAGTTGTTCGGTCGGCCCGGTCCTTACGCTAGTAATATATAAGTTAATGATTGTACATGGAAAACAAAATTATACTACTATTTTAAAAAATTATATCACGTTGACGTTTCATATTTCTTTTTTACCGTGTGCCGGAATTTTGGCGTAACGTGTCTAGTTTTTCTAATCTATACGTTTTATTTTTATTACTGTTTAATTTTTGTCTAAAGAACTTAGTCTAAGTTAAATTTTGAATATTGATACCTAATATATGTTATATTCAATAAGGGTAAAACGAAAAGAGTACAAAAGAAACCATATCTGCTTAATTGAATCTGAAAATCTGATTCATAAAATATTTTGAAATTCTGTTTTCAAAGTCGCCCTAAAAGCGAAAAGCACCAAAGCCTAAATCACACTATCAAAGTTACGAAGTACTGCGATATGCTCTCCGAGCTGCCAAGTGTTTATAACTATAAAAATAAAATTTAAACTTTAACTTTCATGTAGCGAAATAGTAGGAATGGCGAATAGCGTACCGCACTTAATGACAATTAAACGAATGATAAATTAGATAACGCCGAGTGGTCGGCGTCAAAGAAAATCTATGTTCAATTTAAATTGTTTATACGTTCTGATAACCGTCCATCTCAGTGCAGTGCAGAGCATCGAAGTCTAGGTAGTAATAGTGTCAATAATGCAAAGACATTGTATATCTCTTTATAACATTCAAAATAAAATTTTGTTTAGTAAAATAAGAACAAGCATATTATAATGAGCAAAATCTTTTAAACACAAATAGAGAACGTTTTCACACAATATCTTTATCCCGCTACTGGGTCAAGTCGTTAAGATCAGTTGGTCAGGGTCCTTCATAAGTGCGACATATTTGCACTTCGATATGGTTATAGACTTAAATTATAAATATGATGGGTTGATAATAATTTATCAGAGCAATAATAACATCATCACACCAATTAAAAACCAACGGCCTTACTCATAAAAGCGACGTTAATTTAGGAACGATTATAGTTACTCTTTCTCTCTTTCTCTCTCTTTCTCTCTCTCTCTCTCTCTCTCTCTTAACTAAATGACAATACAATGAGACTGGCAAAGAGATACGACTTCAAATAAGACCCCAAATGTTATAATTTTAGTAGAATTTTGCGTTTTCCGTCAACACAGAAAAAATACCATGCCTTGTCTCTTCTACTTGCTTTTAATTTTTTTTCCTCACCAGCTGAACATAGGCCTCTTTATTTTTAGTCGCTATTAGGAAGACTCAGCTGGCCATCTCCTGATTTGTTTTCCTCTGTCGCCTCTTACGACACCCACGGGATGAATTGGGATAGTGGATATTCTTACAACGCCACTACACGGTCAAACCCCACTCAGTTCTAAACAGTCCACCGCTTGACATAAGCCTTTTCAACTCCACAAATAATTCGTCTCAGCCGCCTTATTTGGCAGGCGGAATCACGCAGTGCTGCTAATCACTAGTCTAGGTATTTTCGCGTAAAAATTCCGTGAGGTATTTCACATGTATGTAAACGATTTTGTTATTCTATACTGCTACAAACTGGCAAGAACGTAAAAATTTAAAAATAATATAAATAAGTAATCATACGATATATCGTATATACGTATAATAATTTACTAAAATAAAATTCAAAACAGGTAACTGAATTTGCGTTACATATCACACGTAAATCTTATAACGTATAGTTTTCAAAACAGAAGTAAGGAAGCGTCGTGTAAGAAATAAGGTAAGTAGAACTGTGAAAGCGAAAAGAGTAAATTCTTTTTAGGGCTCCTCTCAAAAGTGACAAACGAGCCAACAGACTACCCGATGGTACTGTGGCCCATAGAAACAGTATAGAGAGCCAAGATATAGCTACATATAGTCGCAGTTGCAGCACGAATGGCGTGGAACGGAAGAATAATGCTGCTGTGTTACGTCATCTGTACTTTTACTGTAGTGTTGAGTCCGAGACCCTCGTTTAAACCGACTTAAAAAAATGAGGAGGTTCTCAATTCGTCGGAATCATTTTTTTATGTATGTTCACCGATTACTCGTAGACGCCTGAGCCGATTTGGAAATTTAAATTAAATTATTTAATTTAAATTTTATCGAAATCGGTAGAGCGATTTAAAAAAAAATCAACAATAAATTATTTTATTTCTACGACACAAGTTCTGCATTTTGATACTTATTTGTGATAGATGCAGATGTACATGGGGTCCAGCTATCCACTTTCCATCAGGTGAACTATGTGCTCGTTTTTAACCCTTCCTTAAAAAAAACAAGACCAAATTCAACTATACAAAGAAAAAGTAAAGTGAAGTAACAGCCTATATTCATCCGATTGTTGGACTGGGGCCTATTCTCACTTCCGAGAGGGTTTTAGGGTAAGGTAGTGTCCCCCACGCTGCCCTAATGTGTATTGGCGGACTACACATGTCCTCGGAATATGTTTTTGTTATCCCAATTGTGATGCAGTTTTCCTCACGATATTTTCCTTCACCGCCGAGCACATGGTAAATCAGCACTTAAAATGGAAATTAACAATTCCATTGGCGCCGGCAGGGATCGAACCTGGAATGCTCGCGTACTGTGAAATTTACAGCGAGCGCTAAGCCTCTGAGTTACCACTAGTCTAACTTAACAAAACCTGTCGTAAAAAGCATATGATGTTCGCCTTTTAATTCGCCTAAAACGATTTTTAAAAAAATACTTAAGCTTGTAATTTTTTGTTTTTCATTACTAGTATCGCATCATTCGATTAAATATATTATATTTAACAAAGTATTTATAAAACGTTTCAATAGATATGTACTTCGTAGTATGACGTGTTTCTGATACGTTTGCTTTGTTCTCTTAATTATAGCCAGTGTATGTATGTCGTCATCCAGAACGCTAGTTGCATGTTTATAAATGTTTATGATTTGTCAAAGTAGTGTATTTTTAGGGTTCTGTGCCAAAATGAGTTAAACGGAAAACTAAAACGGAATCACCGCGGAGTTTGTCTGTCAGAGTATTTGTTTGTCAAAGATCATTTCATATCGTAGACAGAGAAACCTATAGACTAATGATTAGCGTGGCCTCGAGTGAGAAAGGATGATAACGTAGTTTTAGGTTATACAATAATCTTTATGAATTTTAAACATATTTAGATAAAAAAATTTAATTGTTCTAAGAACTGAACTGAACAAGATTCGCCAATCTTAAGCTGACAAAATACTTTTTTTCTCACTTAAACCAACTTGTAAACTCCTTAGATCGCTACGAACTGTCAAAGTTGTTTAGCAAAGTGTAGTTTGCTAAACAAAAAAAACCGGCACGGAGAAAGGGGCAAACAAACACACCGCTCTGTCTCATTTCTATGCAAGACGTATGCATAATACTATCTTTTTCGTGTGCGAATGCGAAAGAGGGCGTCAATTTGTCTATAGGTTTCTCTGTCTACGTTTCATATATTCTTTCATTGCAACCTTTCAAATGTCCACCTGAATACCATACACTATAGGTCTTTCACATAGGATTTTACCACACTTGCCACGCTTGTCCACCGCAATTTTATTACCTTTAGTTATTATCAAGATGTTGCTGCTGCTCATCTCCTGTTCCCTGTGTCGCATCTTACGATACACACGGCATGATGCGGTATAGTGAACATTCTTACGATACACACATCATGATGCGGTATAGTGAACATTCTTACGATACACACGGCATGATGCCGTATAGTGAACATTCTTACGCCGCGCCGTCACAAACAGCAATTCATTGTTATAAAAAACGGTTAACTGATACAGGCCTGAGTCAAAAATACGAATTTTAAGGAAAAATGTCTAGAGTTTAGAGTATACATAAGCTCTAAGGTCTAAAGATAAAAAGACAGTTAAAAAAAACTATTTCTGTTAATTCTTTTCTGAAAGTCAGTTTTTATAACTGGTTCATGGAATAATAATGTACTCCAGACCGAATTTCGGTCACGGCGGCCAGCTTCAACGGAGACTAGTCATCAGTGCAGAGAGGATTATAGTGTCCAGGTGTGTGCGCAAGCACAGGTGCACTCTCTATTCCCTCACTCTCATATTCCGATGTTAACCGACACGACCGGAGAGAAATCAGGCGCAAGACCAACGACTTTACGTGCTATCCGAAGCACGGCGGTGAGACTCCGCCAACTTTCTGACTCCGGGCAGCTACTGTAAATTTTTGAGGGAAAAACTCAATAGTTTTGTTTTTGACATAACCCGGGTTTCGAACCCGGGACCTCATGATCAGCAGTTGCATTTACAACCACTAGACAAACAAGGCAGGAATGTATAGTTCATGGAATATCAACTATAAATTAAATGAAACTAATTACGGCCTGCATCGCGTTTAATTTTATCTTCATGGATTTTATCGTGTGTAATTTTAATTCTTTTAATTTGTTTCATTTAATGAGCAGTGTTAGGTCTTTAAGACCATTCAACCCAATACGTCAAGATAAGAAATCATAAGTTTAAATTCTCCACTGTTCAAGCAATAATAAAATGGAACAAAAATATTAGCGACGGTTAATTGGGTAAAAGTACCGATTAAAAAACTAAAACCTCACTGCTTTTTAGAATGGTCTTTCAATTTATTTTAATTGGATCCACTTACACATATACATATTATCATAATAAAAGATAACATACAAATCAAGGGAAATGATAGAATGATGGTTATAGACACCTTATAGCGGCGCTGTCGTCGCGCCGTGTATTAATATTATATATATATATATAAAAAAAAAAAAAAAAATATACAAATATATATATATAGACATAAACACTCACGCCTGTCACCCAGAGGGGTAGGCAGAGACTACAGACTTCCATTTGGCACGATTCTGACACACCTCTCTCGCCTCCTTCACATCCATACACCTACGCATACATGCTCGTCGGTTAAGGGTACTCCTAATTTGGCCCGTTTTCAATAAATCGCCAATTTGGTCGATAAATTTTCGCCTATGACGTCCCTTTCCGACTCTGCCATTCACTTCTGCAACATAAATTTTCTTTGTCACTCTTTCCTCATTCATTCTTTCCACATGACCAAACCACCGAAGCATTCCTTTCTTAATCCTGGTCACAACATCATCTTGCAAACCACACTCTTCTCTTATTACACAATTTCTTACCCTGTCATTAAGATTCAGCCCTAACATACTCCTTAACGACCGCATTTCTACTGCGTTTATTCTACTCTCGTGCTTCTTCCGCCACACCCAACTTTCACTACCATACGTTAAAGTAGGGACCAACACAGCATTGTGAATTGCCATACGTGCCTTTTTCGACACATTTTGACTCTTCACAATAGAGTGCAGGGCCCCATTTACTCTATTTCCCGCATTCACTCGTCGCTAAATACGCAGCCCAAATATACAAACTCATCTACTTGCTCGATCAACTCCCCTTCTATTCTTATATATATGCGTTTTTATTAAACAGTATGGAAGTACACATTACAAAGGCTTTTTTTACATAGTAACTTTTGAAAGACTATCAATAAACGTACGCCCTTTTAGTAGAAACAAATTTCATAATTTTCAATAATATGGCTTTAAAATCTCATTTCTTAAAAAGCGTACTTTGGCCATTTTAGCACCAGGTCACAATAATAAAATGGAACAAAATATATATATATATATATATATATATATATATATATATATATATATATATATATATCCGTAATTTTCTAGACAATATTCGTTGCCTCATTACAGCGTGAAAGATGGACAAACAGACAAACTAAGAAACAATTAAATTCACTTTTGCATCTGCCAAATTATAATTAGAATAGTTAGGGTTACTCTGCTGTGGCTTTTGCTTTGCATGTTTGTGTTCGACAATCAAATAAATTGTCTATTTACCTCTCTAAAATGATTATGCTGATCCTCCATATAATCCCCTATAACAACTAACCTTTTAAAAAAAAACTTTACCCCCACACTAATTATTTTGTTGTATCGTGCAGGTCTACCTACATCCACATCCTGAACCGAAATAATTATTTGTATGCCATATAAATACTTGTTCCGTACGGGATTCTATACCCGCGGTCCTTCGAGCCTTAACTCATTGCGAGGCCACTGCACCACGGAGACGTCTGACCTTAAATCGTACTTGGAAAAACAATTGGTTCTGTAACTGTGAACACAACTTACCTCTGTATTGCTCTGGACTTCATTATCAAGCTGAACAGGCTGGTAGTCAAGCCCAGACTCGGGCGTGGTGTTACCCTGCTCTTGAGACACAACATCATCAATATTGAAGGTTCCACTGTTCAGTTGTGGCTCATATATTTCGCACTGATAATCATGGTCCTGAATACCAATTCTATTATCTCCCAGGTCTTCTAATGTAACAGTACACTTCTGTTGAGAGGAAGTATCCACATTGTGAAGAGTGCTAACTTTTAAGCAGACTTCAATCTTGTAGCGACTTTCATCCTGTAAAAAAATAACTTTGAGCCCATTTGAAACAAAGGTAATTTTTTTACATGGTAGAGCCACGCTGCAGCTATATTATAGCTGTAGCACGAATGGGTCGGCTCGACCGGAGAAGAACCACTCTCTCACAGAATACAATCACAAAATAGCAGGGTAGTCCTGCTGTGTTTAGTAGTGAGTGTAGAGAACCCGAGACTATTTTTTACTGGAATCGAGTCATTCCATCTTAGTCCTCAGGGGTGACAACGCTTTGGCTCTTTGATCCTTAGTTCTGGATAAATTTGTATGTCTATGGGCCACAGTATCCACTTACCATCAAATGGACTGTGTGCTCGTTTGTCACACAATGCTATAAAAAATAATGGTAGAGATAATTTTAAAATTACATATGTACTTCTAAAAAAAGCTCAACCGACAAATTATTTAAGAACTAGTGACACGCTGCGGCTTCACCTGCGTAGGATTTATCAATGTGGCGTCATTTAGATTTATAATAATCAAAGACCAAATTTTATGAAGTTTTCGTTTTATTTTATTTTTAGAAACAATAGGTACTCTTAAGTCTTTCGGATAAAACATAACCTCCATCACTCGTGGTATTGCTCTCCATCTGTTCGTGAAGTTTGTAACAATTGGTTCAGCCATTCCGTAGGTTAACGTGGACGACAGACAGACAATCGAAATTTATAAATATGGATATTCGCGTTTTAAGGTGGTCCTAGTCGATGGCACGAACTAAGTGGTGGGCGGGGTTAAAATGCATGCTATCTCAGCCAACATCACGTGCGAAAGCGAAAGGCATGATGATTTACAAAAAAAACGAGCACGCGAAATTTTATAAACAGACCTTTGGGAATTTGCATATCATTAAAAATCTATTGAATTTATCTGTTCAAAATAAAATTATTTGCATTTTTGAACACTTAATTTTTACTCGTCGACTACGACTACGTAAACGCGCAAACTTGTCTTTTGAGGATACTTTATTGAACAGTCCCGACTTCCGACACGAGTTTGTTCCGGTACTCAGCGACGTTTTGCCGAGAAGCAATTAATTTTATTTGCAACATATCATTGATATGCAGAAGAAACAGCGTTGGTGATAGAAACTGCCTTGTGGAACACCAGCGGTAATGGGCTTAACACCAGCGGTAATGGGCTTGTAATCAGAGCATACACCGTCGACTACGACCTTGATGCTCCAATCTGCAAGAAAACTGGTGATCCAATTGCACAATTTCTCGGGAAGCCCATAGGAAGAAAGTTTCGTAAGAAGCGCTTTCTGCTAAAGTGAGTATGTTCGCGTTTTGATAGATTATTTGAAAACTTTTTCTGTGACATGTAAAATATATATCCACAATTTTTTAGTTGAAAACTAAGATAACTGTCTTAGTTGAGAAAAATGGGAAAACGCTTTGTATGCAACAAACTTGTGGCTTGTGGCTTCCGGTAAAAGGTAATAATATATATATATATATATATATATATATATATATATATATATATTGATATGATACAAAGTAATTACACAGGAGTTAACGTCGATGGTGGATTCGGAACTGCCATAAGACATTACAAATATGTAGAACCTTTACAATTACGAATGTATCGTCGCTAAAACTTCGTCGCGACGCGATGTGACGGTAACTTTATATTATTATCGCATATTATTTGTACTTTCACGAAGGAACTACTGCTTTCGCATTAAGAGGATACCTTGAAAATGAATCAAGTTTTGGGGACGTGGCTTGTTCCTTTGTCGGTGAAGCTAACGGACGACTGAGGGAGTGTTAAAATGAAAGTGATGCAATGACTTCATAGTACGCAAATTACGAGATAGCCATACCGAGCAAGCGCTCAGAAAAAAACTAAGTAAGCGCCAAACAACATTTTTATTTATTTTAAAAAAAACTTCGTTATGGATTAAAAAACTGGTTTATGAGAACTTAGATATGATTATTTACTATGCTTTAAAAATAATTCTATGAAATTATTCGTAAGAATATTGTGGTGTCATCAAGAAATGTAAATAATTAGAGCCTACTTCGAAATTTTTTTCTATCGAGAAAATTACACGATATCGTGTTTTTTTGCAGATTGCTTAATAAGCGACCACATTTGCCTGAATGTAAAACAGCAGAAGCCATGTTCAAAATTGTGTGGCAATTAGTAAATACCTAAAGTCCTGTTTGTGATATCACGAAAAATTAACAGAGCGTCAGTTCTGCGCAACTTTTCATGATTGTATAGGACGGGTGTACAATGGCTCATCCAGCATTGGAAGCTGGGTGATATAAAAAAGCATAACAAAACTTTGTTAAGTATTCGATTCTTAAAAACATCACCTTGATTCTCGGCGTTACCAATTTGTTTTGCGATTACTTTCGATGACCTTACCTAAAAGGCTTTAAAACCGATGAAGTAACATTTGAAAGTCAATCTGTGGTCAATAGTAACAGTACAAGACTACACTAAACGGGGAGTTTTGGCGGGAACTTTACCGCTGACGTGTTGATAGTACGTATAATCATTTAATTGATTGAAATTGTTTTGAAACGTGATAGGGTTGCGATTTAGTGTATTAAATGTCTGCACATGTGAAGCATTAACGGAAGTGATGAAACTAATGCTATTATGGTAATATAAAGTAGAAGTTATAACCCAGCAGTGGGACGTATATACCCACACAGGCCTCTTCTCATTTATGAGAGAGTTTTGGGCAAGGAAATGCCCGCCAAGCTGCCCCAATGCGTGTTGGCGGACTTCACATGTCTTCGAAGATATTTTTTTTCTTATTACTCAGACATGCAGGTTTCCTCACGATGTGTTCATTGACCGCCGAGCACTTGATAAATCAGCACTTAAAATTGCAATTAACAATTTCATTGGTGACGGCAGGGAACTAACCTGGGTTGCTCGCGTACTGTAAAATATACATCGAGCGCTTAGCCCTTGAGCTACCACGGCATGGTAATATAAACCTCAAGGTATTTTGGTGCCATCAGAACTTTGGAATACTATCGTCATCACCTATCTGCTGGCTTGAACTGACGTTAAAATCTCTCAAAATCACAATGTGATGCATGTGGTAGTTTAGTTTAGTTTAGTTTACGACGGGCTGTTTTCCGCAACTCCACGTCTAAGCGCGTATTTTGCGTGTGGGCAGGAATAATATGCTTAATCGAGCCATGATATCTCCCCGAAGAAGCTCAGCAGTCCCTTGATGTTGCAAGCAACTTCGGGGAGCGATCCCGGCGTGCCGAGATGTTTAGCCCTGTATGAAGCGACTTCTGGACATGTCAGCAACACGTGAGCTGCCGTTTCTTGCTCTCCCATGCATGCCCTGCACAGAGGGCTGTCAGTAACACCTATGGTGAACAAATGTTTTTTAAAAGAGCCATGTCCTGTGATAGCACTTGTTACTATCCTGATCTGTGGCCTGTTCAGTCTCATTAGAACCTTGGTTAGACGACCATTTATTTCAGGTAGGGCCTCCCTAGCATGTCTACAGTCTACTAAATTTTTCCAAAGCTGAGCGTGTAAATTATTGAAGTATCTACGTACCAGTGAACGAACGTAGCCAAAGGGGATTGGTATTATTAGATCCGGCCCTATAGTTGCTAGGGCCGATCCCCTACTGGCCAGTTCATCTGCTGCATCATCGCCTCTAGATCCACTGTGTCTCTTGATCCATTGCAGTCATATTGTTGTGCTTACATACCTCATTCAATCGTTGATGGCACTCGTATATCAGACCCGAGTTTGTCACATTGCAACTCAGAGCTTGTAGTACCGCCATACTGTCGGTCAGTATTCTGATGGAGTAGTCTTTCACCTTCCTAGCATCTATTGCTATGGCCGCTTGGATGATACCCATGCATTCAGCCTGGAAGACTGTGTTGTGGGTACCCAGCGGTGTGCATATGTGGATATTAAGGTCTTCAGAGAAAGCCCCAGACCCCACACCTTCATTTGTCTTAGAGCCATCCGTGAAAACTTTGAACTCTTTTGGACCCAATCCTTCCAGATGGTCAGTTTCCTTCAATTGTATTCTGTACTTCTTATCGAATACAAATTGTTTTGGAATCCTGTCATACTTGGCTTGTAAGATAGGAATTTTTGAGTAAATTCTATCTATTATATCTGTATGGGGGAACTCTTACCTAAAATATTTAGGGTCTTGAGTCTAATGGCAGCTAAAGTTGCTTCTTGTTGTATATGTAGATGAAGCGGTGTTAGCTCCAGCATAGCCTCCAAAGCTGCTGTTGGTGTAGTTTTTATGCAGCCCATGGCAGCCATACAAGCTAATCTCTGGTAACGCTGAAGCTTTTGTATAGTGGTGGCTTCATTTGTTTTGGTCCACCATACGGGAGAGCCGTATGTGATCATGGGCCGAATTACAATTTTGTACAGCCACAGTATAATTTTTGGCATTAAGCCCCATCGTTTGCCAATCATGTTTCTGCATTGCCAGAAAGTTAAACTAGCTTTGCTGATTTTGTTTTCTATGTGTTTGTTCCAGTTAAGTTTACTGTCCAAGGTAAGACCTAGGTATTTTATCTCGGAAGAAAGTTGGAGTTTTGTGCTGAAAAGACTTGGAAGATGATAGTTATTCAGCATTCGTTTTTGTGTGAACATTACTATAACCGTTTTATTTGGATTAACGGTTAGGTCATATTCCCTGCACCATCTCTCCACAATACGGACAGCCGCTTGGGTTATGTCGCACACAATGCTTGCTGTCTTACCAGAGACCATTATTGTCAGATCATCTGCATAACCGACTGTGTAGAAATGGTTACCATTTAATTTGCTGATGAGTTCATTAATAACTATATTCCACAGGAGAGGTGAAAGAACCCTGTGGGCATCCTATCATGATCTGAATTGTCTGAGATTCACCAGCAATCTTTATTGTTCGTGTACTGAGCATGTTTACTATCCAGTCAATAAGTGCCGGTTCAACATTATGTCTGCATGTGGTATCAGCTTTCTTAGCATTGTGGGAAAACTGTATGGTAAGGTACTAATTGAAAGAGTTATGAAAGAAGCTAAAGGGAAAAATTTGGGATATGCAAGCGGGATTTAGAAAGGGAATGGGGTGTACAGATCAAATCTTTTCCATGATCGCGGAGAAGTTTTTGGCAAAAAGCCAAAAGGTTTTTTAGAATGCGGATTAAGAATGGATGAGTTAACCGTCAAATGCCTTTTGTACACCGATGATCAAGTCATACTTGCGTCGTCAGCGGCCGCATTGCAAATGGTGGTTAGATTAATGAACAGGTCAATAAAAGAAAGGGGAATGAAAGTGAATGCAAGTAAGACGAAAGTTATGGTTTTCGAAAAAGAAGAAAGTAAAACGATGTGTGAATAGAAGGGGAGATGGTCGAGCAAGTAGATGATTTTATATATTTGAGATGTGTATTCAGCAGGGATGGGAGATATGATAAGGATATTGAACGACGAGTGAATGCAGGAAATAAAGTAAATGGGGCTCTACACTCTATTGTGAAAAGTCAGAATGTATCAAAAAAGGCACATATGGCAATTCACAATGCTGTATTAGGCCCTACTTTAACATATGGTTGTGAAAGTTGGGTGGTTAGGTGGAAAGGTGGTTGGGTAGAACAAATGCAGTCGCTAAGGAGTATCGTATGGCTGAATCTGAGTGACAAGGTGAGAAACTGTGTGATAAATGAAGAGCGTGGTTTGCAGGATGATGCTGTAACCAGAATTAAGAAAGGAATGCTTCGGTGGTTTGGCCATGTAGAAAGAATGAATGAGGAAAGACTGACAAAGCAAATATATGTTGCATAAGTGAATGGAAGAGTCGACGGCCTAGACGAAAGTTTGTCGACCAAATTGGGGACCACCATACATTAGTAATTTTACATATATATATCTATATGGTACCTGTCAAATATTAGTTACCTGAGAGGCCAGCTACGGTAAAATACGTATACGTATATTTATGTACATACGGCATCACAAATGTAGTCAATCTTTCTGGATGCCGACATGATCATTCTTCAATTACCTAAATTTCTTACTACTGGCGCATGGATAAATTATACAACGTGCCATTATTTAGATCTGTTATGAGTAGGAACAAATTTCAATTATTGCTACGATATTTCCACTTTTCGAAAGATGATGAGCGAAATAAGAAAAACCGCCTTCATAAAATAAATCCTATCTTAGAAATATTCAATACATTTATGTCGGAAACATATTATCCTGAGAAAAATCTTAGCATAGATGGTACTATGGAGAGGGTGATTGATCTTTAGGCAATACATAAAAAATAAAAAACACAAATATGGATTCAAACTTTACGAATTATGTGATTCTTCTGGTTTAGTAATGAAAATCCATGTCTATAGAGGTAAGAGTGAAAAACCACCACCTAGAACTTTGCACAGTACAGATGTTGTTCTTGATCTTCTCAATGGATATTTAGGCAAAGGTCATGTGGTTTACGCAGATAATTTTTATAACTCTGTAGATCTAATAAGGAGTCTTGGTCGACAAAATACCTATATTTGTGGTACTTGTGAAGTAACCGTAAAGGGAATCTGTCAGAAGTGATTTTGGCAAAACTGAAAAAAGGTGAGCTCACCTTTCAGTTGTCGGGTGACATAACTGAGAGACTAACTGAAGACAAGTGCGACGTATTGGTTATTTCAAATAAACACAACCTGGAAATGGTAAACATAAGAAACCAAAATGGAATAATTTCATGTAAGCCCAATATAGTCGCTGATTGTAATTTGGCCACGTCTGGAGTCGACCAAGGTGACCAAATGGTTTCTTATTATTCTTGCTTAAGAAAAACATTATGATGGTATAAAAAGCTGGCTCTGCACATATTTGATGTGTACATGCAAAATGCACATAGACTTCTCCGTAAACAAGATCGCACTTCTAAAATGAGATTGATAAAATTTTGTGAGTGATTTATTACACATCTACTTGGAATGTCGGATAATTGATACACAGGCCTCAACTTCACAATCTTCTCTTTCTCTGACAATTTCCATTACTAGAAGAAGATACCGAAGAAGAACCTTAAAAAAAGATCCCCAGAAAACCATGCAGTTTGTACTAAAGAAAAAAAATGAAACGAAAGCACTTATTTTTTCCCTGTGTCCAGCACAACCAGCTTTGTGTATTCTCAATTGCTTTAAAATATACCACACAGATCCCAGATTCATGTCCTAAGCAGATTTTTTATTTTATGAGTGCCAAAATTGCTAGACTGATAGAAATTATTACTTCTGAGTTACTAAAATTTGATTTCATTTACTTTACATAAAAATTGTATTACTTTTTGTCCTAAAGATTTATTTTATTTTTGTTAGTACTTCTAACTACTTTTGAAAAGGCGGTGATTTATAAAATGTCTAAATATTGTTCAAGACTTTTTGATAACTTATTTTTTTTCTTCCTTACAGTTAATAAAGTAACTTTTTATAAATGCTTGTTTTATTTAAGATGCCAATCTACAGAAAAAAGTTCGCTTAAGGAGGCCAGCTAACATAAATTTCATGTAAACACTCATAGAATTCCTACGGACATATCCGTAGTCGGCATCCTGCATAGAAAATATACATGTATACATACATATTCGGCATTCAATGGGTTAAGAGTACGCTTAACCGACGAGCATGTATGTGTAGGTATAAGGATGTGGAAGAGGCAAGAGAGGTATGGCAGGCCCATGCTAAATGGAATGCTGTAGTCTCTGCCTACCCCTCTGAGTGACAGGCGTGAGTGTTTATTTTTTTGTTTATGTATATATGTCATGTTTAGGCTGGTATTCTGTGAAAGTATGGGACCTATTCATGCTACAACCATAATATCGCTGCAGTGTGGCTCTATCACATATTACTTTTTAATTATTAAATAATAATTTAAAATATATAAAAAACGTAACAAAAAGCAGCAAATGCGAATTTTAAAAGTAGTGATAAGATTATCACTACTTTGACACAGCTAATGTTACAAATGTTACAAAAACTTACACAAACTACGATAAACATATAATTCCCAGGTTGTAAATTTGATAACCCTGGTTAAAAAAATTATTTTAAAAATATAAAAAAGGTGACACTCACGATCTGCTGCGCATTTAAAAGTACACCGTCACTATAAGAGAATAAGCGATTTGGTAGATTGTTCAAATAATCAACGAAGCCATTCAAAAATTTTACTTTTCTTTCTACACTTAATTCCGTAAAACAAATCGATATAAGAAAGCACTGGCTCAAAAACAAGCAACTAATCAGTTTCATGACGCTAAACAAAATATGATCATTGCTTTGTAAACACAAATAATGAAAGTGAAACTGATAATGATTGATGTTGTCAAATGTTAATCTGAGATCGATTAATCGAAATATTAATTTCTTGTGCCAAAAAGATCGATTTTGAAAATCGATATATAGTACTAAATCGATCCAGTGAAACGATGTTTCACCGTAGAAAATAGAGATCGAATCTTTTTCTGTTTTCATAAGAACAATAAAGTTTTTACAATTAGTTGATAACGCAAACTCATAAAAAACGACAGTTATCTATTCAAAAACTAGCAAAACTGCTGTGTGCTCTAATTATTTCGCCTCTTCTTAATGAATTAAGGAAATTAAAAATAAGTTGCGTTTGTAATCTGACTTTGTACGAATCTGAAAGCAAATCGAAAATGATTGATTTATCAAAAATCGATCTTTTTGTGAAACGATTCATCAGATTTCAGCTTGTATCGATTCAAAAATGGATCTTTTTCGGAAAGAGTCGACATCCCTACAGCTAATAAATTCGCACACAGGGCTACCAACTCTAAAAAATATTTACCCCTAAAGGTTAAGTTAAAAACCCCTAAAATCACCTTATTTACTTAGAAATTCCCTAAAAATAAGTACAATGCTTTGTAATACTCTTTGTATATTATTCATTTAATATATTAAATATTATTTCGTTTTCTTCTGATGGTTCCGACATATTACAACACTGACCTGACAAAATGTTTGTGTCAGTTTAAACTTTTTTTTTTGCGCCCGAAGCAAATATGGGCAACCCTCCGGAAAGCGGGGGAGGGAGGCGGTGAATGCTCATAGCATACCACGCAGCCGGCTGCGTGGTTATGTGGAGACTTTTACCCACTAAACACCGCCTTTTAGGAATTGGCTTAACGATCTGACTAGAGATCTCTAAGCCGTATACGAACGCGACCCTCCTTGGCAGAAAGGAGGGCGCAAGCGGCGAAAGGCCGCTTAGAAGAGTGCCTTACTAAGGCAGATTAAGGGATGTGTTATGTAGGCTCGGCCTGAGCCGCCAGGAGGCAGTTCAGGTCGGCCGAAAGCTTGTTGGGGGGGTCCGAGAGAGAGTTTCTCGGTCTGCGCACACTATAGCGAGTGTGGATAGGGGCTGCATAGGCAGCTGTCTCACGAATGAGATGATTTGGGTGGGACTCTGAGGCTTTGAAAAATCTCTCAGAGAGTGATTTAAGAAACTGCTGGATTGTTGGGAGCTCTAAGTTTCGATGTAGGTCGGCATTACGGACATAATAGGGCGAGTTAGTGGCCCTACGACAGAATAGATTTTGAACTATTTGAAGTTCATTTATAGCTTTGGGCTTAGCATGTGCGAAAATGGGGGCCGCGTAGGTCATGACAGGTCGTATGCAGACCTTATATAGGGTTCGCTTGTTGCGGAGGGACTTTTTACTGTGTCTGCCCAACATGCTGTTGAGCCTACCCATGTAAAAATGTGCGGTGCGAGTAACCTTCTTGATATGGGGCTCGAAAGTGAGCCTTGCATCAAGGGTGACGCATCTCGACTAACCTAACATCCTGATTGGCGGAGTGGTGGTGAGACGACGTCGTTTATATTCGAAGCAAACGGCGGAGCTTTTCTCCGGGTTTACGTCGATACGCCATTTTTGTAACCAAGCTCCTAAGTCGCTTACTGACTTTTGGATCTTGTTCCGAATCTGTGGTAGTGAGTTGCCTTTAGAGTAAAGGGCTGTGTCATCTGCAAAGAGGGCTAGTTTAACACCATTCGACGAGATAGGGATGTCGTTGGTGAATATTTTTGGGGAATGGTGGTAGAGGATAGCGTGCCTTCGTGTCTAAAGCGAAAGGTACGATCCTTTAGATAGGAGGCTACAAGGCGAACGAGACGGTCCGGGAGGCCTAAGTCGTACAGTTTGTAGATAAGGCCCTCGTGCCAGACTCTGTCGAATGCCTTGGCAATGTCAAAGAAGACCGCGATGGTTTTTTGACGGCGAGGATAAAAACCGCTGAGGATGTATTCCACTATGCGGTGAACTTGCTGGGGGCACGAGTGTTTGGCTGCTGTTTGCGAATAGTTGTGGGATGACAAGAGGGTCGCCGTCTGTGGGAAACAAATGGCGCCTCAAGCGCACGAGAATAACTCGTTCGAAAAGTTTGCCCATGGCCTTGAGTAGGCTGATGGGATGGTGATTGGAGGGGAGGTGGTGAGGTTTGCCTGGCTTGGGAATGCCAATGACAGTTGCCTCTTTCCAAGAGGTGGGAAAGTAACTGAATTCGAAGCAGGCGTTAAATATAATGGCCAGTAAGGCGATTACCTCCTCCGGGAAGTGTTTGAGGGCTTGGTTGGAGATACCATCCGCACCCGGTGCTTTTTTGGGCTTAAGTCCTTTGATGGTAGATGAAATCTCATCTTTGGACACAGTGATAGGGTCAGAGGCGGTAGGGGGCGAGTTCCTGCGTCGGACCTCATCCTCCACTAGTTGGATGTGTAAGGGGTCAGTGGGTTGTGAGCTAGGAGAGCATTGAGCGGCGACGCTGTCAGCGAAGCACTCAGCCTTTTCTTCGTCCTCGAAGGCAATGGAGCCGTCCGGACGAGACAGAGGGGGAGTATGCGTTATAGCGTCTATCCGGAGGGCTCTCGCCATCCGGTAGTACGCTGTGTGGGAGGGAGAGATTTTCTCCATGAGATTGCCCTTTTCGTGGTCTCTGTAATCTTGGAGGCGGTAACGCAGTTTGCGTTGAAGGCGGTGGGCCGCGAGTCTATATTCGGGAGTGGGATAGCGTGCAGCTCTGCGGAGGGCAGCTTTTTTGGCTTTTCACAGGTTGCTAATATCTAGAGGAAGACTAGTTTTAGTAACCGGGACATGTTTTTCATTCTCTTTAAGAGAGGATGTTATAAGTGAGGTGAGATTTTCGACCGCGGTGTCTATTTTCCCCGTACTGTCGAAGGCGTCGGAAGAAAGGGTTATGGGAGGGTCCGGAGAGTCTATAGCCGAGGCTAGAGACTTCTTGAAGCCCTTCCAGTTGGTGTAGGTTTTGGAAGTGGGAGTTGGAGATGGCTGATGGTCAAGAAGGAGGGATACAGGACGGTGGTCGGATCCTAGATCATCGAGAGACTCGATTGCTCTAAGGTTAAGGGAGACTCCTTTAACTAGAGCAAATTCTAGCACATCAGGAGCGTAGTTAACAATGTCGGGATAGTGGGTGGCAGTGAGGGGGCTGTAGACAGTCAGGTCGAGAGACTGAGTGATATTGAGCAGCACCCTGCCACTACTGGTAGTAGTGCGGCAGGTCCATTCAGTATGCTTGGAGTTGAAGTCTCCAAACATAATGACTGAGTCGCCTAATGCAAGGATGGCTTCGAAGTCACTCTTAACGGGGAGGGTTCCGCTAGGGATATAGCAAGAGGCTATTATGATTGACTGGTGTCCAGTCATAGCTAATCTAGTGATAGTGGCTTCCATACTGGTAAGCGACGGAGTAGATATGTGGGAGCAATGAAGGGACTTTTTGTAATAGATGGCAGTACCGCCGCCTTTGCGGTTGGGTCTATCGTTACGTAGAAGTGAGTAATTTTTAATAGTAAGGCCTTTAGAGACTTTGGGGCTGAGATGGGTCTCCTGTAGGAGGAGGAGATCGGCTTCGCGATCTCGAAGAAATAGCCTAAGCTCTGGGAGGTTATTTCGCAAACCGCGGATATTGAATGAAACAAGCGACAAACCCTTTGGTTTGATACGACCGTGAGATATAGCGGGAGCAGAGGGCTCCGGCATAGTTTAAATTACAAAGACCTTAGTAGGTTGATGTGCTCAGTAAGAGCAAGGAGACCGTCCTGAGGGGACTGAGCTGTGCGCAGTTTACGCGCAAGGATAAGGATTTCGTCTAAATTGATCGTATTGAGAGTGTTATACACTAGGTTTAAAGATTCTACTACAGAGTCTGTCTGTTTTTGTGGGTCGGCGGAGGGCCGCGGGATATTTGATTCCTTTTGGAACCAGGGGTTTATTGGAAGCGGCGCAGGCTGAGAGAACGGAAGGCTCATAAGGGGCCGAGGAGGGCCCTAAGGTGGCCGATAGATGCTCTGTGTGGGCTGAGATGAGCCCTGAGGGGGGCTGAGGTAGGGGCTGGCCCTGGCTGGGCTTGCGGCTTACAAGAGCCGGGAAGGTTCGGTCATTGACCTGGGGTGGAGCTTTGCGACTCGGAGGTGGGCGAGGAGCGCTAGGGCAACCTCTAAAATTGGCCGGATGGCCTGTTTGTGCGCAAAGGACACATGAGGGTGGGGATTCGGCGTTTTTGGGCCGGGGGCACTCTTTCGAGTGATGGGGTTCTAGGCACTTAACGCACCTGGGTGGAGCTGAGCAGTTGGCTGCCGCGTGCCCGTAGAGTTGGCAGCGGTGGCACTGCGCTGGGTAACCGCGCCGGTGTGGGGCTTCGACCTTTACGCGCGAAAGGCCGCACACAGTGCGTACCTCGCGGAAAATGGCCTTCGCCTCCGGCACATTGGTGAGAACAAGGAGGGCAAGGTTAAACGTTTCGCCCCTGCTGCTGTGCATTTTGTGCACAGCCTCTATGGGGAAGCCCTGAGACTTAAGGTCTTCCAGAATGTCCTCGTTTGCGAGTTCATAGGGAACTCCGCGGAGGACTGCCTTGACTTTCCTTTCTTCGGCGAGGGCGTATGTGTGATAGGACACACGCTCGGCCGTGAATAGGCGGGTTATGTTCCGGAAGTCTTCTATAGACGCCGGCACAATTTTGATGGCCTCGCCGACATTGGTGGCTTGGTCATATTTGAAACCCTTATCGTAGAGGGTTTTGGACAGCTGAGTGAATTTCGCCTTGTCTCTGAGAAAGACAGGGGGCGGGACTTGGTTTTTAGCCAGTTTGGGAGCGCAGCGGGTTGCTGGCTTGGCGGTAGTATCTTTCGACTGAGAGGCGGCAGCGTTTGGGGCTGCGGGGGTAGGGGCAACGATGGGAGCTGCGGAGGGAGTGCGGGCGGCGGCGACGGCCGCCGGGGCGGGGGGAGTGCGGGAAGTCGCGGCGCGTTTCGGGCCGCGCTTTGATTTCACTAGCGTGAATGGGGCTGTGTCGGTTATAGTTCCTTCGGAGTCAGTTGAATCCGAGGAGCCGGTGGAGCTGAGGGCGGACCTCTTCCGGGAGGAGGAGGTAGCGGACGTGGTGTCCGAGTGCTCCATATCGGAGTCGGGGTACGCGGGCGAGTCGGTCTGCGGGGCAGCTGCTTGGGTCGCGAGGAATGCCGCGACGGCGGGTGGGGGGACGCATGCCTTAGGGGCACGGGTGGTAAGATTAATCGAGAAGCTATCAAGGTCTACGCCTTGGGTTTTTAAAAATTGGTGGAAAAGAGCCAAAATTTGGCTAGCATCCATGGAAGACATTTTGGGCGGACGGGGGAGAGACGATTTGATTCTTATAAAACTAGAGGTCCCTGTTCTGAGAAGAACAGGGCCTTGGGGGCAGATGGGGAGGACTAACGTTCTATTCCAGAAGCTGGGGTCCCTATGTTCTGAAAAGAACAAAGAACAAGGGCTCGCTCTGAGAAGAGCAAGAGACGATCTTCTAAGAACAGTATATACAACAAATACAACAAGTAACAGTATAACAAAAACAATAACAATAACAGAAAAATTAAAAATAAAACAAAACAAGCGAAGCGCGCTCAAGCCTCCCCGCCGGAGCAAGGGGGCAAGAACGATGCGAAAAACAAAGTGACTCACCAACGGCGTCTGCTCGGCCGGTGTTAGCCGGGGAGAGCGGGGCGCGCGGGCAAGCGGTTGCGCTACCGAAGGGTCGGAGGCGCGAAAGAACTGTATGCACGACCGCTCGGGGGCGGCGCGCAAACGGAACTGTCAGTTTAAACCGCCGCCATTGTTAGTACTGGGAACTAATATTGACACAATATGCCAAAGTCTGTTGTGTTGTTTAAATCGTATCTCTGTATTTTAAACTTTTAAACGAAAAAATGAAAGAATTTTGTGTATTTTGAATATGTTTGATTATATAATAATATTATTTTAGTAATAATGAGAGCGTGCGTTATTTGTAAAACTCGTTACCAAAAGGAAAGTGGGATAACATTACACAAGTAATTCTTTTTAATTAGGTTCTTTGAACGATGTCATCTGAAAAGCTTCTAAATTATTTTGAGATGACGGCATGGCATGATTTTGCATGCTTGGGAGAGACATAAAGCTTTAGTGTAGGATATTACACTTTGGCAGCTTCTCATCTCAGGGGTACTTCCTTTAAAGCAGGGGTGGCATTAGAGGAAACTGAACTAAGCTAGTAGCCCAAATATGATTATCTGAGAAATGATTACATATTTGTGCCATATGCTGTAGAGACTATAATAAAATAAAATAAAATAAAATATTATTCAATATAGATTACAAGTAATTCTTATTCAAAGTCAATATTTTACGTTACCACTGGTTCGAAAAAATACCTCTGTCCTGGGAAGAACCAGCAAGAAACCCAGTGGGACTTTTTTTTAAATAAATTTTACAACATCAAAGGTCACAGAATATGTACAAAATTTATTTTAGAAACAGATTGGAAGCGTCCACCTCATTCCCAGGGGTTATTATCAACCATGTATTCATTTATATCATAATAACCCTTTTTATACAGCTTTTGTTTAATTAAATATTTAAACTTGGTAATAGAGAGACCTTGTATATTTTCTGGGACTTTGTTGTAATAGCGTATACATTGCCCCAAGAATGAATTACTGACTCTGTGGAGTCGAGAAACTGGTAGCACCAGCTTGTGTTTGTTCCTAGTGTTTACGGAGTGTATGTCACTTTTTTTACTAAAACCATCTTTATTTTTGTGAATATACATCAAATTTTCGTAGATATAAGAGGCCAAAGTTAATATATTTATTTCTTCAAATTTTTCTCCAAGAGACTCTCTCGTCTTAAGAATGTAAATAGCTCTAACGGCCCTCTTCTGCAAAACAGAAATAGTTTCTAAATCTGCCGCATTCCCCCATAGCAAAATTCCATATGACATTATGCTATGGAAATAACTGAAATAAACTAATCTAGCTGTTTCGATATTAGTGAGACCTCTAATCTTTTTTACAGCATAAGCTGCAGAGCTTAGTATGCTTGCTAGTTTAGATATATGGGGGCCCCACTGAAGCTTAGCGTCGAGAGTGATCCCAAGAAAAACAAAAGACTCAACAGGACTCAATTCTTCCCCATTAAAAAAGACATTGGTACTCGGATTATTAACATTTGTTGTTGTAAACTTAATACATTTAGTTTTATTGCCGTTTAAATGTAGATTATTAACGTTAAACCAATGTACTAATTTCGATATAGCATTATTCACTTCGTCACATTTAAATGATTGACGTTTGAGTCTAAAAATCAAGAAAGTATCATCAGCAAATAATACTATATCATGAGTATACCCTACAAGGGAGCGTAAGTCATTAATATACACTAAAAATAGGAATGGGTCAAAAATTGAGCCCTGAGGGACACCCATCTGTAGGGGACATCCGGAAGAACTTTTACCATTGATAACAACTTTCTGCACTCTTTTACTTAAATATGAAATAACAAGTTTAAGCGCTGTGTTCTTGACACCATAGTACTGTAGCTTCCTGATTAATGTCTCATGGTAAACACAGTCGAAGGCCTTGGAAAGGTAACAAAATAAACCCAAAGCATCCTCTGAATTCTCCCATGCATAAAAAATGTGTTTTTAAAGTGTATAAGCTCAACTCCGGCATCGGTGGTCAAGCGATCCCTTGTAATACCAAATTGACTTGTATGGAGCAATTTATTTTTATTAAAAAACTTATCATCTGATGTAAAATATTTTTTTTTTCAAAATTTCTACTTAAAGTTAGTAAAGTACAGAAATTGGTCTAAAATTGGCGGGGTCTGATGTACTACCAGATTTTAATAAAAGCATAACTTTACTATGTTTCATTAAATCAGGAAACAAACCAGTTTCGACGCTTGTATTAAAAACAGTGGCTAGATAAGGTGCTACTGTATCTATTATGGATGCAATAACTTAATGGAAATCCCCTATAAGACTGCCGTTTTCTTAACATCAATAGTTTTAAAATATTTAATGATATCTTTTGGCAATACTCAATGGAATTACAAAAAAATTTGGACAAGCCTTTACATTTTGTTTAAGCAATGATTCGGCGATAGTAGGCGAAGAATTTAATGATTTTGTTGTCAAAAAAGGAACATCAGTAAAATGTTTCTCAAAAGCCATAGCAACTGCTTGATCAGATTGAGTCAAATTTTTGTTAATATTCAGTTGAAGATCAGAGTTGCGTGGTTTAACCTTGCCCGTTTCACTGTTAATTATACTCCACGTCATTTAAATTTTGTTTGATGCAGTTTTAATTTTGTTGCTTAAATGTAAAGCCTTGGCTGTGGAGCATACTTTTTTAAATATTTTAGAATAAGTTTTAACATACTCTCTAAATATAACACTATCATTATAAAGCTCGTATAACTTTCGCTTACTTTTATAAATGCCAACTGTCGCCTATTCATTAAATGATTTGCGACTGTTTAAAAAGAAAGTTTTAGAAGTAAATATTTATAATGTCTAACATAATTTAAATAGCTATAGCCTTTCAGAAAAGAAACGCAGCTAGCGTTCTTGGCGCTATTACTGCGGGGGAGTAGGACTGTAAGATCATTTCAGTTTTTTTTTTATTATATTTTTTTGATATTGTAATTTGAATTCCAAAAATGATGTTATAAATGAGTAATAACTATGTAATTTAAAATTTCCATCTTTTTATATCTTGCTAGATGGTATCCGGTGCATTGCAGCCATTGAGGAAATAATTGTAAAAATACGTTTCACATTTGGAAGAGTTATATTGTTCAATTAGGAATTGGGAATGACAATAAAATCTTTGAAATTGAATGATTTATTACTTTCAAATAAATTGTCAGTACTATACACGCGCCATTTAGTTTAAGTTAGTTGTAATATGCCTATAATCTACGCGCAAGTGCAAGCAATAAGTTGACAAAGTTTTTTTGCAATGTGATGTACGGCAATGTTTTTTATAGTATAAGAGTGACAAACGAGCACACAGTCCACCAGATGGTAAGTGGTAGCTGTCGCACTTAGACACCTACATCTATCCTCGATTAAGAATCAAAACGCAAATGCGTAGTCACCCCTGAGGACTAAGATAAAATGCCTCGTTTCCACTCACAATACAAAACACAGCAGCGTACAGCTGCTATTTTACACTCATATTATTAAATTTAATAATTTAATTCACAAAATACGAACAAACAAATATTATTTTTGTATATAGTTTATTCTGTCTATAGATATATCTGTACATAGTTATAATAGGTGTTATTTTATTAGCTGATTTGTTTTCTACAATACAAGAACTGAATGAATGGTTTACAATAAATATTTTGCAAAATTATGTGTTCCTTTTTATTTCGTATAGTTATTTATACCAGTTGAATACTTTCCAATACTAATTGAATATGTAAGCCTCGCAAATGAACCAACCTACTCATTGTTGAAACTCGAAGCAAACTTCGTTCTATAGTTATGAATAAAAACGTAAATAGAATACTCAACGTCGATTTTTGTTTTATATGAGGTAAAACTTGCGCTTAAGGCCAAGAAATTAATTGATACATTTATTTATTGTACGGCATTGTATTGATTTGATAAATAAATGGAATGGACGCTTAGATCATTCAACCCAAAGAACTCGCCTCGCATGATGATTCCCCTCTGGATTTAAAAATCATGTGCGTTTATAAAAACTGTTTACGGAATCGATTTCGTCATTACAAGAATCGTTTCCGTCTTTGCAGGTGCTCTTCAGTCTAATACTTCAAATTTACAAAAAGATGGAATTACATTCCATATGTAAGTATTTTATTGTGATATATGCTTTCTTTATATTATAATCTTTTAAAATAATTTTAATCGAGAACTTTACCGATAAGGTAATCGAGTACATAATAATTCATAAACATCGTAGTGATAATAGAAACGTGACAAGCATACTCCCCACGAGATTAGTTATATATTATTTTTTTTAAAGTCAACCTTTAGTTGTTACAAATTAGGTTTAAAATTGAACACGCAAGCGCAACGGTACTTTTTACGAGACTAGTTTATATTAGCAACATATAAACAATAAAAGTCTGCGCCCTCCTTTCTGCCAAGGAGGGTCGCGTTCGTATACGGCTTAGAGATCTCTAGTCAGATCGTTAAGCCAATTCCTAAAAGGTTGGGTTTAGTGGGTAAAAGTCACCACATAACCACGCAGCCGGCTGCGTGGTATGCTATGAGCATTCCCAACCTCCCTCCCTCGCTTTCCGGAGGGTTGCCCATATTTGCTTCGGGCGCAAAAAAACAAATTAAAAAAAAACAAAAAAAAAATAAAAGTGTAACGAGACTACTTAACCCTGCAGTCGTCGCGGCTTATAAAATAACGTAAATGGTCGCGTGGATTAGGTATGTAATCCAATTAAAAATAAGAAGAAAGCTTTAAAATATCAATTAAAATGTATATTTATTTTATTATAAATATGAAACAGGGTAACATTTAGTCAACGGTTAATCATATTTAATATACAAAAACCATTTCTACGTACTTTTTTATTCAAATTATAATATTTTAAAAGAAATTTTACATATTAAACTATGAAAATATCATATTAATTTTTGACAGATCACAAATCAGTTTATACATTTTTATCTAATCATTTGGTTCCAGAAATATCCAAATTTGAGATTATTTTACAGTGGTTATTTTACTATATATCATTTTATTATATATTGTATATATTATTGGTTTATATATTATTGGTGGAGATTAATTTACTAATGTAATCCACGCGACAATTGTAGGGTTAAGTGTTTAATTGGAAATGGTGTCATATTGATGTGTGATGGGACTGTGATGTGCGGATCGATATCGATATTTTTTCATTATTATTCAATGAATAAGCATTAAAATTTATCATCAAACACTCAACTAAAGAAGATTATCTATTATTATAATAAAAGTGTGAATGACCAAATTTCGTCCTTAGATGAAATAAATTCAACAATAATAAAGTTAAATTATAGATACGTCTACACTAAAACGTTTTTTGTTATTATATTTAAAATATATTTACTTATTTTACTTGTTATCTGAATGATACCCGTGACTTGTAACCACGTGGATAAGGGAAAATTAAAAATTTCCTGTCAACTTTTTAATTTTCCGGGACAAATGTAGCTTATGTTAATTCAGAGTATCCAAAACTGTTCAATGGTTGTGGCGTGAAGGAGTAACAAACATCTTGAATCTGTTTGAATGCAATTAGTCATAGGAAAAATATTTACTTGCATAGCGATAAGGTTTTGGTGAGTATTAATTAAGTATTAGGGTGAAACATCTAAACTTTTGGGGAATATTATTTAGAATATTATTTTCATTTATATAGATAGTATTGAGAAGTACAAAAGCGTTTTCCACGTTTCCTGCAATTTAAGACGCAATTTTATACTAATCATTACATTTCGCGGTGTAAAAAATTCATATTTTGCCTCTGTACGAACGTACGTGGCAAATGATAATATTGACTGTCCGGAACTACTAAGTAAGTTAGGATTTACAACAAGAGTTTCTCAAATAAGGACGCCTCGGCTACTCCATATGCCGTATACCCGAACTAAATACAGGCAAAATTCTTTTAAGATACGTGCATGCAAAACTTTTAACGACATTTCCAATAGCGTTGAGTTGGATTTGTTTAATACCAGTGTTTCTCAAATCAAAAATGTCAAAAAATTTTTGTTGAGTGCTCTTCTGTTTAATATTGTTAATTTATTGTATTTTTCTTAATCGATGTTTATCTGTTACCGACTAGAATTATTGTTTTTAAGTTCATAATGTCTATAGATGAAAACTTTTAAACGGCCTTCTAATTGTTATTTATTTATTTACTGTTAATGTTAGCTGTAAGCTTTCCAAAAAGAATAAAATAAAATATTTAGTTCTGGGCAGTTTTCCAATGTTAATTTTAAGTTTCTATTAATTGTCTCTTTTGAAAGTTCGCTTGCTTCAATTCCTATCTTTTCTAGGACCTGTTTGTTTTATTTATTTACCAGAGATGTCTATCTGCTAATCTAGTACTTCTTGCAAACTTGTAACTTTTTTCTTTGAATATTGTTTTAAAACAGACGATGCTGTCACTAAGATCAACCTCAAATAAATATTTTTTAAATTTTATTTATAATTTTATTCCTTTATAATTATTATACTAATCAATAAGTTGAGACACTTTATTTTTGTTTCATAAAAGCATTTTATTGTAATAATATAAATCATCATCATCATCATCATTACAGCCCTTCACAAGTCCACTGCTGAACATAGGCCTCCCCCAAGTAACGCCACAAAGCACGGTCCTGAGCCACCTGCATCCATCGACTTCCTGCATGTCTTACCAGGTCGTCACTCCATCTAGTGGGGGGTCGCCCTACACTACGCCTACCGGTACGAGGCTGCCACTCGAAAACCTTTCTTCCCCATCGGTTATCGGTTCTTCGAGCTATATGGCCGGCCCATTGCCACTTCAGCTTACTAATCCGTTGGGCTATGTCGGTCACTCCGGTTTTACTGCGGATATCCTCATTTCTGAGCCTATCACGCAGAGAAACTCCGAGCATAGCCCTCTCCATAACTCGCTGAGCGACCTTGAGCATCCTCATACGTCCAGCAGTGAAGGACCACGTCTCAGATCCGTAAGTCATCACTGGCAACACGCACTGGTTATACACTTTAGTTTTCAGAGATTGAGGTATACCTGACGAGAAGATGTGTCGTAATTTCCCGAACGCTGCCCAGCCGAGTTGAATCCGTCGATTGACCTCTCGGTCGAAGTTGGACATACCTAGTCGGACTATTTGTCCCAGGTAAACGTACTCGTCAACAACTTCGAGCATAGTGCTCCCAACAACTACCGGCATAGGTGTGACATGGACATTAAACATGATCTTAGTTTTGTCCATGTTCATCTTAAGACCTATGCGTTGGGAGACACCATTGAGGTCATTGAGCATAGTGCTAAGGTCCTCCAGCGATTCTACCATAAGGACTGTATCGTCGGAAAATCGAAGGTGAGTGATGTACTCGCCATTGATGTTAATACCGTATCCTTTCCAGTCCAGTAGCTTGAAAACGTCTTCCAACGCAGCGGTGAAGAGTTTCGGGGATATAACATCACCCTGTCTTACACCTCTCTGCAGTTGGATAGGTTTCGAACTCTGGTTCTGTACTCGGATAGCCATCGTAGCCCTACTGTACAAATACTTCAGCAATTAGATATACCGGCAGTCAACTTGGCACCGCTGAAGGGACTGTAGCACCGCCCAAATTTCGACGGAATCAAAGGCTTTCTCATAGTCCACATATGCCAGGCAAAGTGGCAGATTGTATTCTTCGGTCTTCTGTACAATCTGCCGCAGGGTATGTATGTGGTCTATGGTACTGAAGCCTTTTCGGAAACCGGCTTGTTCGGGAGGCTGGAAGTCGTCGAGTCTGCGTGCGAGACGATTCGTAATGACTCTCGAAAATAGCATGTAGACGCGGCTCAGAAGGGAAATCGGTCTGTAGTTCTTTAAGAGAGCGTTGTCGCCTTTCTTAAAGAACAAAACCACCGCGCTTCTGCTCCACGCCTCCGGAGTAGTGCCGCCATGGAGGACAGAATTGAAGAGCTTCTGAAGGACTTCAAGTACCGGTGTTCCACCCGCTTTCAGAAGCTCCGCTGTAATTCCATCCTTGCCCGGGGCCTTGCCGTTTTTAAGGTGTTGGAGAGCCATTCTAATCTCGCTCAGACTGACGTCCGGGATATCATCGGAATAGTGTCGGATAAGACTTGCTCTTGGATCGTTACTCACACTTGAGTGTGGCTCCAACGATGATGTGTACAGCTGCCCATAGAACCTCTCAATCTCACTCAGAACCTCAGGTGTCCCGGAAACAATGTTGCCACACTCAGTCTTCAGCTTTGACAGTTGGTTCTTTCTGGCAGACAGATCTCTGGCAAAGACTTTGGAGCCCTGGTTCCGCTCGATCGCTTCTTTAATACGCGAAGTATTAAAGTTGCGTAAGTCTAGCCGCATGCATTTGGAGATCTGTCTGTTCAGTTGCCTGTATGCTGTCAAATCTGTTGACGATTGCAGCTTCATCTCCTCGTCCATCTCATCGTAGCCAGGAATAGCGGGGCCGCCGGGGACTGGGGGCCGTCTGTTTGCGTCGTTATTCATGGGGGGATATTTGCCATAGTTGCCTTGCTTGGCGAGCGGGTTGGCAACCGCAGTTTTTATTACGTCACAGTTGTTATCAGGCAGATGCTGCTGCCCATCTCCTGCCTGTCTCCCTCTGTCGCCTCTTACGACACCCACGGGAAGATATGGGGTAGTGGATATTCTCAACCGCCACTACACGGCAATAATATAACTATCGATTATAAAACAATTTTTTTTTTGGTCATGAATGCTTGTTATTTAAAACATAAGTTCATCCACTTTTTGTTTTTGGTACTTAGAGCCTATTTATTTCTGGTATTCATGTTTAACCATGCCTCTTTAGAAGTCTCTATATTAAGCCGCGGACAAACTTGTCGAAACTATAAAGCGTTTCTTGTTGTGTAACTATGGAATCCTAAAAAAACTTACTACGCTGACCAACTAAAAATATGATTTTAATTGTTCGAGTCACAGATTACCCCCTAATAGATACCGCATCAACGAATATTTGTTCTGTTTCGACTTCACCAAATTTTGTGCGACGCATGAGTTGCGGGGGACGTGTCAAATGCGCTGTGATTGGATATTTCAAGGTTGCACTTAGAATGGACCGAACCGTAGTGATGGAACAGGGTTGGGACATTGATCGATAAATTTGCGATTTATTTATTATTGATAAGTGAATAAGTTGATCAATTTTTATTTGAAATTATTAAAAAAATAATATGTATATATATAACAACAATCACAATCTAATAGGTTCTTAAATTTACGCGAACACTAAACATTGAATAAAACTATATAAACAGATTTTATCGCGTTTAATTAACTTATTTTAACTTATTTTTAATCCCCGACGTTTAGGGTGCTAAAGGAAAGCTAAAGAATTATTTGCCTCTAACTCCATTGTGAATTTATGGACTTCAGGTGATCTAAAAATGCAGTTGCTTTGTCAGATTCTAAAATTTTGAAGGTGTTGTCTACTTACCGCTTGTAGAATCTTGGATTTAAAGGAGCAGTAAGAAGGGCTTTCTCCTCAAAGTCCTCCATGAATATGTTGGTGACTACAGGTAAACCCATCTACTTGCTTGTAGAACTCTTCCTTCCACAACAGATAGCCAGATGTGAAGCAGTGTTTGAATAATACTGCATATTCTGCAGGCATGTTGTTATCTTCTAGCTTCCTAGTTACAATTAAGATGCAGTCTTCAATAGGCAGGCATGTAAATAGGACTTAACATCAAAACTGACCATAGTTTGATTGTCAGTGAGATGTAGGTCTTTTATTTCCCTAACGAAATGGTATAAATCCTTTGTGTGTGCCTTTGTATGTCCTCTCGGTGGTGACAGTATTTTTGCCAAGTGTTGTGCTATCTTATAAGTCAGTGAATCGATCTGGATCATTATGGGACGTAGTGGAGCGTTTGGTTTGTGATCTTCGGAAACTTAACTTTAAATATATATTTCACTGATTTTTAAAATGGATGAGCTTAGTTTAAAATTGTCTCACAGAATTTTTAGGATCTGTTTTCCTAGATAAGTAAAGTAATCTTATGTCTATGTATTTTTCCATTACATTCTTTGCTAAATCAATGACATGATTACAACTTTCGTGATCAAATTGGTGATTTTTTATTTCAGGAAAGACATCCTCATTAACACAACTTCTTAATGTTTGTGTTACAAGACGGAATTTGTCTTTGTAATATATTTTAGAACCTTGATATGAATCGATTGAGCTTCGAATGACTTGTTCAGAACATTTGCAAATTTTGGTGACCATATTGGACGGGAACAGTAGTCCTCCTGCATCTCTTGCGTAAATTAAACTGGTTTTTCTCCCATCTAGGGATATTAAAGCCTTAACGCACTTATTACATTTGATATTTTTTATTAAGTAACGTACAACAGCGCCAGCGAGATATTCTATTATGCTTTCTGAAAACTGAGATAACGGCATATTATGTAAGGAATCAATAAAAGTTTCATCAACACGCTCCTCAGTCTCGCAAGTTTCACCCCTTTCAGTCGTCGTATTTATGCGTTTTATAGCTGAAGAACAGTTTAATATGGCTATATGTTCTAATGCTATACAATTACCGGTATTAAAAACTTGCAGTTCCATGTATACAAGCATTTCTTGTCTTGACTGATACGGTGAAACGATATATGAGGACAGCGATGGTTCTTTATCAAATCATTAAATAAAAATTTTGCACTTTCAATACATATACAAAGTCTTAAAAATCCGGTAAGTCTCGGTATATCAATGAATCGCGTCTGCTTATTTTTGAAATCAGTTGTCAAATTCATCAACACATTTTTGCACATTTCAAGTTTCGATAAAACAACTTCAGAGTTTTCAGCGTTTAATGCCCTTTTCAGTCCATATCCACGCACTTTCGAATCTAAGATATCGAATAAGTCGTTTAAGACTAACAACATATTAGCTGTTCCATCTATTCCTTGAAACTGGGATATCATCAAGGTATTTTTACAAAATTGGAGAGCTATTGATACACTTCTGCTAAACAATTGAGTGGCAAGCTTCACTTTCATAATATTCTTTTTAAAAAACAAGTGTTCAGATCGTAGCTTGTTAGCTGCGTAAAACTTCTCGTCTTCTTGCAACTAGTGTAACATCTCAATATGACTCCATTTTATATCTTTGCCTTCAGCATCTTTAAATTCCCTGTAATGTTCAAAACTATTTCTAACTAATTTTATCATGTGAGCTGGGTCAAAAAAGGTAGCTATTTCATTATTTTGTACTTTAAAAACAGTTTTCAAATTATTAGGATTTAAATCGCAGCCGAGTTTCTTGGCCATTGCTATATTGGCTGGACAGCCATCAAAGGTCACAGCTTTGACTACTAATCCTGCTTCAAGGTATAACTCAATAGCTTGAGTTAGTAAAATTTTTTTTGGTCAGCTGTCACTTTATTAATGAAAAAATACCCAATAGGTACTTTCCATTTACCGTGTAATGCAACTACTAGAAAAACTAATGCGTCAAAACAACATTCTTCTCTATAGTCAGAATCTACACTTCCACCGTAATCTACATAGCTGTATGTCTTTTCTACTTTCCTCTCAATTTTCATTTCATCAAAAACAATGCAGCAATAAATAGGCTGAATTGTCTGTGTTGCCTTAAATTTAAGAGCATCAAAAGCTTCCTTTGTGAAACCTGGACGACCATCCATAGATCTGTACCATTTTCCTAGTGCCTTTACAGAGGGTAAACAAGTATTAAATGTCTTGCGTACATAATTATAAGCCTTTGTTGAGTAAAAATTTAAGGTAAGTGCAAAAGCTCTCAACTGCGGTGAATATTTTTTCTTACAATTTTTCCTGATTTTCCTTTCAATATTTGACGACGAATAATTTCACTACATTTAACCCCTAAAGAACTTAATGCGTCATTGTTTTCTGCTGTTAATAAATTTTTGTGCTCTAATTGTGTCAATAATATTTTCAAAGAAACTATTTGTCTTTTTGGTCTTCTGTTGGAATCGCTTAACTTTTTAATTTTTTGTCTTTTTTGTTCACTACGTTGGATAATTCGATGATTCTTCTACAAAGAGGTTTTTTTTTGGAGTATCAAATGCAGATGGCGTATCAGGAGTAGGATAAAATTTTCTTTGTTGTTTTGTAGGCGTTTCTAAACAATAGCTCTGATTTTTAGGTGTTAGCGGGTTATTAGCAGCGTCTTTCAGCGGTGTATCACCAATCTAAAATACGTATTCGTTTATTTTAGAATATTACCAATAATTATTTAGAAACTTATAATGCATTTTTTTATAGAAGAGGGCGAAAACGAGCATGCGGCTCACCTGATGTTAAGTGACTACCGCCGCCCATGATCAACCGCAACACCAAGGGAATTGCAGGTGCGATGCCGGCCCTTTAGAAAGGAGTAAGCTCTTTTCTTGAAGGTCCCCAGGTCGTATCGGTCCGGAAAAATCGCCGGTGGTAAACTATTCCACAGAGAGGTTGTACGCGGAAGAAAACTCCTTTTGAAACGTACTGTGGTGGACCGCCAAGCATCCAGATGGTGTGGATGGTATCGGGACGTTTGCCGCTTAGTGCGTTCACGAAATTTGGCGGCTGGGATTAAACCGAACAATTCCTCAGAGCAGTCTCCATGGTATATGCGAAATGAAATGCAAAGAGATGCAACATCTCTTCGCAGTGCCAGTGAATCGAGCCGATCGGAAAGCACTCGGTCGTCGACAATTCGAGCCGCTCTGCGCTGGATGCGGTCAAGTGGAAGGAGCTGGTACTGGGGAGCTCCAGCCCAGAGATGGGAACAGTATTCCATGTGCGGCCGAAGCTGCGCCTTGTAAAGTTGCAGGCGGTGTGCCGGCATGAAATACAGTCCCGCTCTGCTGAGCACGCCAAGCTTTTTGGAGGCCAATTTGGCCTTCTCTACCAAGTGACCACGAAACTGCACGTCACTCGATATGTCAACGACGAGGATTCCGATACTGGCTGAGGCAACAAGGGGAGTGCCTTGAAACTGAGGAGATACGACAAAGGGGTTCTTTTAATCGGTTAACGCGCAAACTTGTGTGTAAACTGGACTAGATTTAGTCGTCCCCAATCCGAGACTCTTCAGCAAAGATTCGACTTCAGACACAAGTTTGTCCCGGCACTCGGAGACGTTTTCCCGAGAAATATTGGCTCGGCCGGTGTAAAGAGCATCACCAGTGCTGTCATCTGCATAGCAATGAATGTTACGGGTTTGCAACATATCATTGATATGCAGAAGAAACAGCGTTGGCGATAGCACGCAGCCTTGTGGAACACCAGCATTAATAGGCTTGCAATCGGAGCTTGCACCATCTACAACGACCTTGATGCTCCGATCTGCAAGAAAGCTGGTGATCCAATCGCACAATTTCTCGGGAAGCCCATAAGAAGGGAGCTTCGAAACAAGCGCTTTGTGCCAAACCCGATCGAAGGCCTTCGCAATGTCCAAACCAACGGACAATGCCTCCCCCTTGGACTCTACTGCCTCCGCCCATCTGTGAGTTAGGTAGACCAGAAGATCACCAGCTGACCGATCACGGCGAAAACCGTATTGGCGGTCACTAATCAGCTGGTGATCCTCAAGGTACCTCATGAGCTGGCAGTTTACAATGGACTCCATTGTTTTGGAGAACAAGGAGGTGATGGCGATAGGCCGGTAGTTGGACGGGTCTGAGCGGTCGCCTTTTTTAGGGATCGGGTGGACGAAAGCTGTCTTCCATGAGGGAGTAGGAGCGCCGGAAAAGACGCGTTAAAACCGGTGCCAACTCTGGAGCACACGTCCTCAGCACAATTGGGGGGATTCCGTCAGGCCCACTCGACTTGTGGATGTCCAGGGAGAGGAGTGCTTTGCGAACCGAGCGCTGTGTGAACTGCACTTCCGGCATGGAGCACTCACACCGCGGGATGGTCGGCGGCGTAATGCCCCCGTCATCGAGAGTCGAGTTGGACGCAAAGAAAGAGCCCAGAAGATCGGCTTTCTCCTTTGCGGTATGGGCCAGTGAGTCGTCCTCCCTGTGCAGAAATGAAAGAGATGGCTGACAGAAATTCTCCTGTACAGCCTTGGCGATAGACCAGAATGCACGAGTTCCAGAAGGAAGGCGAACTGGTTTCTCGCCAATTCTGCCTATGTGCTCTGACTTTGCCTTAGCAATGACTCTTTTGAAGGACCTAGAGACGGAATTATACTTCTTTTTTATAGCGCTGGTGTTTATATCCTGGGACGCTGATGCGTCAGCCCAGGCTCGGTAGCACTCCTGCTTGCTATCTTGCTGATGCTATTTTATAGGAGCGACCAAACCATAGCTGAGATTTGCCTCCAATGGGCACCACAGAGGAAGGAATAAAAATTTCCATACCCTGAAGTACCACATCAGCGACAGAATCCGCAACAACGTTGGGATCGTACGGCGAGAAGCAAACCCGCCCCCAAGGGTAGGATGCAAAGAAAGACCGCATGCCATCTCAATCGGCTGACCTATAGTGCCAAACACGGCGGCAGCCTGCAGAATGCGACTGCGATTTCAGCGTGAGTGGCACCTCACTCCGGACAAGATAATGGTCCGAGGAGCCTAAAGGGGCTTCGACAGAAATCTGATATCCGTCCGGGTGAGAGGTGAGCAGAAGGTCCAACAGGGAAGGTGCATGATCCTCCACATCTGGGATCCGCGTAGGCGAAGTAACCAGTTGTGTCAGACCATATGCCAAGGCAAAATCATGAACAGATCTCCCCGCATGATCGGTTAAACGTGTACCAAGCCATTCGGTGTGATGGGCGTTAAAGTCGCCGAGGATCACGATCTCTGCGGAGGGGATCTGCTGTAGCAACGAATCTGTAGCCATTTGGACGTGGTCGAAGAGTCGGTCTGTTTCGGCATTACCGCTATGGGACCTATAGAGGCACCCGTAGACGCGCGGATGGTCTTCGCTGTCTACGCGTAGCCACAGGATGGACAGGTCCGAACCTTCAAGTCTGCCGAGGCGTCGAGAATAGACGTCCTCTCTGACGTAAACGCAAACTCCAGCCCGAGGCACAAAGGAGTGTTCCAGTTTGTACCCCGGGTAGGAGAGATACGAGACATCAGCCGGAGAGGACACCTGCATCTCGGTCAGAAAGAGCAGAGCCGGCCTCGCCGTCTTGAGATGGTAGTGGACGGCGTTTAGGTTAGAGTGAAGTCCCCTGATATTGCAGAAATTCACGGACAGCGTGGCAGGGGTCGCCTTGGTCTTGTTGCTCCGTTTGCGCCGAGCAGTTGTAGTCTTGAGCGGAATTTTGCCCCCCCCCCCCCCAGAATACGCGGGGCAGCCTGAGCACCCACGCTTAGAAGTGGAGAAACATGGTCGTGGATGCTCAGCGAGGGATTCTCCAGGGGTGCTGGTACCCTCCTGGGGTAGTCTATCATTATTTAATTCCGCTACCATGTTCATGGGGGGGGATTTGGGCCTCCGGCCACCTGCACTCACCAGACGAAACGCGGAAGCAGAGCTTCCACTTCACGCCGGTATTCTGTGAGGTCGTGGTACCACCCCGGTTTGAACCGGCCCATACGTGCAACAGCATAGCTACAGGTTATAAACATATCATTAATTCTTATTATAATCATACCGCTTTTTTAAACGATGTGCCGGCCACAGGAATTTCCGTATTTTTAGCTGCAATATCTGCACCTGCACTTATGGTAGGGACGGGTGCCTAAAAGTAGTATTATTAATTACTAAACCATACGGTACATCTGTCAAATTTAGATGTACTTAATAATAATAGGATATTGCTGAAGTTCATGTAACACTAGAATAGCAAGTCAAAACAATAATCACATTATAACTTTCACTTATTTTATGATTTATAAATCCGTTAAAAATAGTTTAATTTCGACGTGTATCATTCGCCTAAATATTGGTGATGGTATAGCGGAATCCAACAGCCTTCTACGGTTTTTCATATGATGAAGATTGTCTGCCGTGAAGTGTCTTGAGCATATCACACTATTTTTGGTGAGAAACCATTGATCCCCTCGACAAGTTACGTCGATCCACATCTTTTTCCTTTCGGGGCATTTAGGAAACCTATAACATATAGGTACCACATACATTATACGTCACTATTTTTATACAATAATGACTACAAAAAAATTTGAACTCATCGTTCAATTTTTTTTAACAAATATCGACTTATAAATCACAACACTATCGTTACACATGCCGTCGTTAGACAAAGACAACTATTTTAATTTAGATAATGAGTGAAACAGACATTTCAAACGGGTGCTTAATTGTTATCACTTTGCACCATTATATTACCAGTATAAGTTGAACTCCGGTGCAGTTGAAATAAGTTAACGTAATAAGAATAGAATTTACTTACCGATGAAATGTTGAGATCGGAATTGGGTGTGTGAAAATACTTAAAGTTTGCAGTGGGACATAACATGAAGCTGTTACAATCATTTAAGTTGAACGGGTTTTGAATTGTACCGGTTCAGTTTAGGTTATTTTTTTATTTTACATGTTACTTACCTTTGAAACACCGAACTAAAAACCTTTGCAAGCTGCTAGTACAGTATTAAATTAACTTGCTTTGAACTTTTCCCTTCAAATTCGGTTTTTTAGTTCTACTTGTTGTGTATCTCAGAAACACCGAATTTAACACATTTGCAAGCGTGTGTAAAATTCGGTAGTAGAACTAAAAAACCGAATTTGAACAAGAAAATTTAAACCAAAAATTAATTTAAAACCGTATTAGCAGCTTGAAAATGTTTATAGTTCGGTTTTTCAAAGGTAAGGAACATGTAAAATAAAAATAACTAAAACTGAACCGGTAAAATTCAAAACCGGTTCAACTTAAATGATTGTAACAGCTTCATGTTATGTCCCACTGCAAACTATAGGTATTTTCACACACCCAATTCGGATCTCTGCTCATAACGCATAAAATTCCTGTCAAGATGGTTATTTGTTATCTACGATAGCGCCATCTGGATTAGAGCACGAGGGGGACGGAGCGTTGACTTCATTAGACGAGACCTCTCCAACTTAACGTTTAGGTACAGTGTGCCTCTAACCATTCGATGATCGCTGCCGGTTTTCACATGAGACATCATTGAACAGTTGGCGTCTGGTCGTCATAATGAAGTCAATCTCATTTTTTGTTGAACCGTCTGGGTTCGATCAGGTCCACTTCCTGTGGGGCCGCTTCTGGAAGAGAGAGTTCATCATAAATAGTCCCTCTTTCTCCACAAAGTCGGCCAGCTGCTGGCCCCTACGGTTCCGTTGCCCTACTCCAAATTTCCCTGACTTCAGCTCACCGCCTTCTCTTGTGCCTAGTTTTGCGTTGAAGTCTCCCATCAACACCGTGTAGTGGGTTTTGGAGTAATGCATGGTTCTGGAAATATCCTCATACATTTCCTCCATCTCCTCATCGGGATGTTGGTGTGTAAACCTGAATGACCTTTACCGAATACCGTTTGGTGATTCTGAGTATAAGGTACGCAACCCTCGTCGACACACTCCCAATCTTTACAACGTTGTTAACGCGAGACTTGTGGACGATAAATCCGACACCTCCTTGGGACAGGTGGCCGCCCTCCCGTGATAGAACAAGTTGCCGGACTCGAGGATTACCGCGTTCTCCCCCTCTCTTCGGACCTCGGATAATCCAATAATATGCCAGCGCAACTTGTCTACCTCTTCTTCCAGCTCCAGTATCTTCTCGTCAGTCCTCAGGGTGCGTGCGTTACATGTTACCAGGTCGAGTCGTCGTAGGTGACAACCGAACCTCCACCGGAGATTCTTAGCAGTTTTTTGTTATATTATTGTTGTTATTAGAAAGATGCTGCTGCCCATCTCCTGCCTGTCTCCCTCTGTCGCCTCTTACGACACCCACGGGAAGATATGGGGTAGTGGATATTCTCAACCGCCACTACACAGTATCTAATCCTCGTGCTCTAATCCAGAATCCCAAAACATTTCGGCTCGAGTTACGTAACCGCTTTCAGTGCCTAGAAGATTGCAATGCAGTGGACGATATGAATGACAAGCTCGTGGAAACTGTCCATGCGGTCGGAGCTAAGTTCTGCAAGACTCACCGCAGAAGAACACAAAAACTCTCCGATCATACTCTTAATCTCATGGCTGTTAGACGGGAGATGAGGCTGTAATCGTCAACAGATTTGACAGCATACAGGCAACTGAACAGTCAGATCTCCAAATCCAAATCAAAAAAAAAACAACTTTAATACTGCTCGTATTGAAGAAGCGATCGAGCGGAACCAGGGCTCCAAAGTCTTTGTCAGAGATCTGTCTGCCAGTAAGAGCCAACTGTCAAAGCTGAAGACTGAGTGTGGCAGCATTATTTCCGGGACACCTGAGATTCTGAGTGAGATTGAGAGGTTCTATGGGCAGCTGTACACATCATCGTTGAAGCCACACGCAAGTGTGAGTAACGATCCAAGAGCAAGTCTTATCCGAAACTATTCCGATGATATCCTGGACGTCAGTCTGAGCGAGATTAGAATGGCTCTCCAGCACCTCAAAAACGGCAAGTCCCCGGGCGAGGATGGAATTACAGCGGAGCTTCTGAAAGCGGGTGGAAAACCGGTACTTGAAGTCCTTCAGAGGCTCTTTAATTCCGTCCTCCATGGTGGCACTACTCCGGAGGCGTGGAGCAGAATTGCGATGGTCTTATTCTTCAAGAAAAGTGACAACGCCCTCTTGAAGAACTACAGACCGATATCCCTTCTGAATCGCGTCTACGTGCTGTTTTCGAGAGTCATTACGAATCATCTCGCACGCAGACTCGACGACTTCCAGCCTCCCGAACAAGCCGGTTTCCGAAAAGGCTTTAGTACCATAGACCACATACATACCCTTCGGCAAATAGTACAGAAGTCCGAAGAGTACAATCTGCCACTTTGCCTGGCGTATGTGGAATATGAGAAAGCCTTTGGTTCCGTCGAAATTTGGGCGGTGCTACAGTCTCTTCAGCGATGCTAAGTTGACTGCCGGTATATCTAATTGCTGAAGTATTTGTACAGTAGGGCTACGATGGCTATCTGAGTACGGAACCAGAGTACAAAACTTATCCAACTGCAGAGAGGTGTAAGACAGGGTGACGTTATTTCCCCGAAACTCTTCACCGCTGCATTGGAAGATATTTTCAAGCTACTGGATTGGAAAGTATACGGTATTAACATCAATGGTGTGTACATCACTCACCTTCGATTTGCCGACGATACAGTCCTTATAGCAGAATCGCTGGAGGACTTAAGCACTATGCTCAATAACCTCAATAGTGCCTCCCAACTGATAGGTCTTGATTGGTCTAGATGAACATGGACAAAACAAAGATCATGTTTAATGTCCATGTCACACCTATGCCGGTAGTTGTTGGGAGCACTAAGCTCGAAGTTGTTGACGAGTACGTTTACCTGGGACAAATAGTCCGACTAGGTAAGTCCAACTTCGACCGAGAGGTCAATCGATGGATTCAACTCGGCTGGGCAGCGTTCCGGAAATTACGACGCATCTTCTCGTCAGGTATACCTCAAAACCTGAAAACTAAGTTGTACAACCAGTGCATGTTGCCAGTGATGACCTACGGAACCGAGACGTGGTCCTTCGCTGCTGGCCATATGAGGACGCTCAAAGTCGCTCAGCGGGCTATGGAGAGGGCTATGCTCGGAGTTTCTCTGCGTGATAAACTTAGAAATGAGGATATCCGCAGTAGAACCAGAGTGACCGTCATAGCCCAACGGATTAGTAAGCTGAAGTAGCAATGGCAATGGCAAAAGGGAGATGAGAGAAACATTCAGTTTAAAAATTTTAAATTAGCTTCATTATATTGTGAAACAAAAGAAAAACGTGGAGGTGTATGTATTCTTATTAGAAAGTCAATAGAATTTAAAGTTATACAATTATGCTATGAATTATCTGCAGACAAATTTTTTGAGTGTTGCGGAATAGAGGTACCAAGTTACAAATGTGTAATTTTTTGTGTATATATAACTCCCAATTCGCCTGTATCAATATTTTTTAACAAACTAGACCTTCTTTTTCATAAATTAGCATTTAAGCTTAACAAAAAGAAAGTCATATTGTGTGGTGACTTTAACATTGACACACTTAAGAATAATAACGTCACTCATGACTTAAAAAATTTGTTATACAGCTACAACCTTAAACTACATAATCCTATATCTTTAAATCTTTAAACGAGCAATTCTTGTAGATATATATAATCGGAATCTCGGAAACGGCTCCAACGATTTTCATAAAATTTAGTGTCCAGGGAGTTTCGGGGGCAATAAATCGATCTAGCTAGGATTTATTTTTAGAAAATGTTTTTTTGTCCGTGTTTTCAGGCAATGAAAAACTGCTGCAATATAAGAAGTTAAATTTTGACATTGTGTTAATGATCGTAATAGCTCAAGTGGATAGCGAGCGGTCGCAAAATCGTAATGCCTTGGTCGGAAGACGGGATGCGAAATCCCGTCTTCCGTCCGACTTTGTTTCCTTTTTTTTTCAAGTTCCCTTCTTTTTGTGAGAAAATCTATTATTTCGAGCCCTTTTTATTAGTATTTTTTAAAAATACGAAAATTTTAATTAAACTAATTGCAGTCATGATTTTTTATTTAAATAACCAGTTCAGTTTCTATTATGTCAATACGATCAAAAAATATTATTCATCAGCATGTAATATGTATCTAAATGTAATTTCAAAAAAAAACCGAGCAAAGCTCGGTCATCCGGGTACTAATAAACCTACGAGACATCACACTTGTGTTGATCATATAGCTAGCAATTTCAAAGAGTCTGATATTTCTACTTCCCTGTACAATTTTCATTTATCAGATCATAACACCTGTCAATTTCTAAGGTTTCCAATTAAACTGCTACCTAAAATTAAATATTGATAAGTTTCGTAAATACATTCGAAATATATCGTGGGAAAAAGAAACTACAGATGACATTTTTAATAATATTTTTAAATTTCATGACTTAATTTGTTTATTATATGACCTCTGTTTTCCATTACAAAAATATAAAATCAAAACAGACAATCTCGCTCCAAAGTGGATCACAAAAGGTATAAGGGTTGCAAGTAAAACTAAAAGAAAACTAAAACATAAATATTACAAAACAAAAAGTTTAGAAAACAAATTAATCTTTAACAAATATTTAAAATGATTAAAAAGTTGCGTAACATGGTCAAAAAAAATTTAAACATGAAACACCTGTTACATTCAAAAAGTAAAGCTACCTGGGAAATCATTAAAAATTATGAATATAATGATACATGAAATAATAATATTGAATGGATTAATTGTAATAGAACTAAAATCTTTCGTCATTGCCAGTAAATTTAATTAGTATTTTATTAGTACAGCTCTTCAGGACCGTTCTTCTTTAAATACTCGTAATAAAACTAAAAGGAATATGTATGAAAATGTTCAATCATCGATCTTTTTAAAATCTTGCTCATTAAATGAAATCATAATTATAATAAATTCCCTTAATACTACTAAATCTGTTGGTTATGATTCTATTACTACACATATACTGAAATCATGTGTGAAGGAATTTGCACCAATTCTGACGTACTTAATAAACCTTTCTTTCATACATGGAAGATATCCAGATAAATTAAATACATCTGTAGTCAAACCCTTATTTAAAAACGATGACCGTCATGAGATTCATAACTATAGGCCGATTAAATTGATACCCATTCTATCCAAAATATTTGAAAAAGTCATGCATAGTCGAATTAGTAGTTTGTAGCAAAATATAATATACTCAAAAACGAACAAAATGGCTTTCAAAAACATAAATCTACTACACTTGCTACCTTTTCACTGACACGTCGAATAACTGAATGTATTAATAATAGAGTACCAACAGTAGGCATCTTTTTTGATATGTCTAAAGCCTTTGACTGTGTAGAACACAGCAAGTTGTTGTACAAATGTGAAAAACTAGGAATCAGAGGACCGGCTTTGGAATGGATCGAAAGTTATTTGAAAAATCGGAAACAATGTGTTTAAGTATCACGTATTAATAATAAACTAGAGTTAACATATTACAGATCTCCTTATCTACAAAATGACTATGGGGTACCTCAAAAGAGTGTCTTAGGCCCTTTATTGTTCATTCTATACATAAACGACTTACCGAGTATAACAAATCATCAGTCAATACTATTTGCTGATGACATATCAATTGTTAGACCCCACACTAATAAATCACAGATATATGAACAATAAATAAATTCTACTATAGAGTCAGTTATATCATGGATAGAAGATTACAATTTACGAGCCAACACTAACAAAACTAAATATATTCAATTTGGAAATTATAAAACAAAACCACAAAAATTGGACTTAAGATATAAGGACGAAAGATTAGTAGAGGTAGTAGATACACAATTCCTAGGTGTTTCTATTGACCGGTATGTAAATTGGAAATTACACGTACAAAAAGTACGCAAAAAGGTTAATCAATTTATTTATGCACTGCGTAAACTTCAAAATGTAGCAGGTCCACAAGCAGCACGTATTGCTTACTACGGGTACGTTGAATCCGTCTTAAGATATGGACTACTCTTGTGTGGCAACTCAACTGACGCAAACAAAGCCTTCCTAAGTCAGAAGAAATGTATTCGTGCACTGTGTAATGTAGGCCCTCTTGAAAGCTTTAGACCCCTGTTCAAGGAAAAAAGTATTCTCACTTTAACTGGTTTATATATATATTAGAAATCTGTGTTTTCAATAAAAATAATTCTAATCAATTTGTTACCGTGCAGGAAAATAATAACTCTCTAGCAAAAAGGGATCCGACACGTCTACTCATGCCATCTTGTAAAACTACATTATTCCAGAGGAATTGCCTCATAATGTGTATCAAGGTTTATAATAAAGTTTCTAAAAATATTCGTGAACAGCCATTAAGGCGAATGAAAAAAAGTTTAAAGCAGTGGCTAATAAATACTGGCTTTTATAATATCAAAGAATTCTTTAAACATAAATTTTGATTTTATTTTTATTGATTTTGCTTAACTAAGTAAATTACTATAGATCCAGGATTTTGCGTGATACTTCTCAAATGAACAAAAATTAATTTTTCTATTTTTGTTATGGTTTCCTAAAAATATAAATATAAATTGTTTATGAAAGAAAATGAAAATTTATAAAAGTGTTTATTTTTAATTTTTTTTTTTAATTTTAATTTGTTTTTTAACATATTTATTTTATTTTTACACATGCCACAAAAGGCAAAACACGTGGAAACAAATGTTGACTTATCACGAACACTATTACTCCTACTCTGTATCCATCCGTCTGTATACGTCCCACAGGTATCATTTGGCACTTGCATGACATTGACATGAGGGCGTGGGTGTTCACTAACGGTTACCAGCTAAAAAAAAATCCTTTGTTTTATGGAATTCGTCTTAATTATGGAGTATGGGGCTTGGCAGTATCCCAACTAATATTATAAATACGAAAGTGAGTTTGCTTGTTTGTTTGTTACGCTTTCACGCCCTATCTACTGAACCGATCATCATGAAATTTTGCATACACGTTGGGAATGATGTTATGGCGAAAGCTAGTTGGGTTATATAACTAGGTTGTAAAATGGTTTTTGCAGGCTCAGGCTTACCATAAGGCAGGCATTATGCTTAGTTGCTACCTTAGTAGTATAAATTAAAAGAAGGAAATATTTGGATGATAATGCAATAGTAAACGAAATAAAAAACAATATTTCAATTTTTTTTACTATAATTATGTTCTGCATGAACTATGGCGAGAGGTTCAATGCTATTAAATTCTTCATCACTTTCATCTTGAGAATCGTCATCACTGCTTTCTTCACTCTCAGAGCATAATTCCACGATGAAAGGTGCATCCAAGTATCCATCTTTACTTCTGTATTCTTCTTCAAGTTTCTTGACGTGGGCACAATGATTGCACCATTCTTCGACGGGAATGGAATTAAAACCTTCCTGTACCATTTCTGGCATTTGATTGGCTGGTTTGCCAATATTTACCTCAGCTACTTTGCGTTTCATTGATGCCCAGATCATTTCAATAGGACTGAGGTCACAATGATACGGTGGTAAACGCGATATCTGAAAAAGAAAATAAGCAATTTTAAATAAACCCATAGTCATTTATTTAATAAAAAATAACAATTTATGAAGTCACTTTACTAGTAGATTTATTTATTTAAGTCATGATTACCTTGTGACCCAGTCCTTTTAAAATAGCATCAACAGCATACACTGGTTCGGGCTTATATCTATTGACAATTTCCAACAATTGTGGTCTTGTGTATTCTTCTGAATATTCAATATTGTTATTTTGTAACCACTCAATTATTTCTGGTTTTCTGGTAGTTGTGTTTGGGGGTTTGTTGAAGCGTGTGTTGTGATATGGAGCGTTGTCCATTATAATTAAACTGGGTTTTGTCAAATTGGGATCTAACTTTTCTGCAACCCATTTTTTTAAATTTTTATGATTCATATCATCATGGTAATCACCACTTTTTGTTTGTGACTTGAACACCAAACATGCATTCTCTACAAAACCTTCATTACCTCCGGCATGGACAATAATAAATCTTTGTCCTTTGGAGACAGGCTCTAATACTCCATCTGAAATCAATCGTTTGTACATTAACAAATGCAAATAACACTAATTAACTAGACTATAAATATTATGAGATAGTTAACTAAACAATACCTTCATCATCATCCTGCCAACATTTACCAGCTGTATGACCGGAGTGAATATATGTCTCATCTAAGTAAACAACTGGTAATTTTTCTGTCTCGTCATTACGCTTTATAGTCTGAAATAAAATAATTCTATGTTACTCATGAATAAGTGTGTCACTTTAATTTAAAATAAATTATGAATAGAAAATAAATGTACCTACTGAAGATAAAGAGCGCGCCAAGCAGTTATATCGTTAAGTTCCATCAGTACTTTTCTATTGCTTTTAGTTTTTTTATATCGAAAACCAATCTTTTTTATGTGCTGTCTGAGAATTTCTCTACTGCCAGTGAATCCAATCTCTTCTTTAAGTAGATGAAGCAACTTATTCACTGTTGGTATTTCTTTTTTACAAGACTAAAACTTATGGATCTTTCGTCTAAGAACACCAATATAAAAATTGTCCATAACAATTTTATCCTTCCTTGTTTTTCTTTTTTTCCCCGGTGTTACTATTTTACTTGACGATTCTTCAGCTAATTTCCCTTCATTTGTAATTCTTGCAACTGTTCGTAAAGATATATCTGAAATCGTATTCATTTTTATCAATTTGAAGGAGAAAATATATCTCATAATATGCCTACAAAATATGACCACTATCCTTGGTAAATAAAACGAGCAAACTAAGGATACTATGTATGGCATCACTTACCTGTAGCAGCTGCAACGCACTCATTTACTCTTTCAAATGGAATATCAGGGGCGCTAGATTGCTTTTCCTTCACAAAAAATCTCTTCATATTTAGCACCACCTCTCTAGTACCACTTCTTATCAATTTCGGCATATTTTGAGATTTATAAACGGCACTAAAAGCAATAAATAACGGTATACAACAACGACTTGAGCCGGCTGTCTAAACTGATGTTTTACAAGATGGCGGCAATGACGGCGTTTAGTTCCGATTATAGCCACGTGCCAAAAGATCCATGCAGCACTGTACCCATGCTTTAGCTAAATAAATGATTTGATTTGATTTGGGCCGGCCATATAGCTCGAAAAACTGACAACCGTCGGGGAAAAAAGGTTCTCGAGTGGCAGCCTCGTACCGGTAGATGAAGTGTACGGCGACCCCCCACTAGATGGAGTGACGACCTGGTAAAACATGCAGGAAGTCGATGGATGCAGGTGGCTCAGGACCGTACTTTGTGGCATTACTTGGGGGAGGCCTATGTTCAGCAGTGGACTTGTGAAGGGCTGTAATGATGATGATGATGATGATAGCGCCATCTAGGAATGATCAATATTCATCGATAGTAGATAAATATCGATGTTTAGTGGTAAAAAATCGATGTTTTTACATCGATGTTAAGTCGTCGAAAACATCGAAGCATCGATGTTACGAGAATAATATTGGAGCATCGATATACTCTAGGCTAGGCCATTAGAATCCATTACTTTTATGGAAAGTCCAAGGATCCAGGTATACAAAGTTAAAGTAAGAAGCCATTAAAATTTCTGCTGTACAACGACTTCGACAGCTTCGAAAATACTTTTTTTAAATCTGATTAATATCTGTGTCAACAAAGAAACAGATTAAAAAGAAACCTTCTGACAAAGTTACGTTTTTGCAGTATGTAGTATCCAAAATTACATTGCAATTAAAATGGGAATGGTTACTTGGTAGAGCAATGCTGTAGCTATATTAGTAGTATAGCTGTAGCACGAATGAGTCGGCTCGACTGGGGAAGGACCACGCTCTCACAGAATACCAGAGTAAAATATTAAATTTGTTTTTTATTGGTCAAAACTGGTGGTTTTCTTGTTTAAAAGGTATCATTTTGGGGAAAAATAAAAATCAATATGGGGAAAACCACTAAATTGCATCTGGCAGCTCGAATTAATTGACATTTGACAAAATGACAATACCGTTATCCGATACAGTTACATACTTTCCAGGTTTTCTATAAAAATAATTTTTTTAATTTATGAATTAATGTATTATTTTATAGTAGGATAGGAAGTTGAATAGTCATGACTGACAAAAACAAAAGAAGTACTATCACCATAGCTAAAAATAAAATGTACTGAAATTAATTTAAAAAAATAAAGTTTGTTGTCCTTAGATATTAACATATTAAAATATAATTCAAATTCAATACGTAAATATAATGTTATTAATTATAGTATTAAAAATATCATCAAATAAGTATTTGCTTTCTTTCTTGCAGCTGGTGGATTACTTTCGGTGTCTTGTGTGGCGCTACATTTGTTACTCGATTCTATAAAGTTTTGGAGCCTGATCATGTTTGGTAAGATGCGAATATAAAAGACAATTCGGATATTATAACAAGCCTTCTTCATCTTCTTTTAAATTATGGGTTCTCTTGATAGAATTCTGCCAATAACAAGTCTAGTGAGATAATACAGTAACTCATGGAACCTTCTTTCGCAAGTTTGAGTTCAAAAGAAAATAAGGATATTTTATAATGTTTAAATATGAAAATGCACTTTCTGATTAAGAAATAATAGAAGTTTTTGCATTCCAATGTATAAATTAAAGGCTCAACATTAACTGAAGTAGAAGAAATAAGAGATTTAGGTGTAACAGTAGACAAGCACCTTAAATTCACTTAACATATTAACAATATTGTGCATAAATCCTCGAAAATGCTTGGTTTTCTTAGGCGAAGTACTGCAGGTTTCCGTTTAAATTACACCCGAAAAATATTGTATAATGCTTTGGTCCGGAGTAACTTGGAGTATGCTAGCGTGGCATGGAACCCTGTATATGCTGTTCACTCTCAATGCTTGGAGGGTATTCAGCGTAGATTCACTAGGTATTTGGAATTTATTACGCAGGGCGTGTCACACCGGTCACCATATGAGCATCGTCTTGTCTTTTTTAAAATGAAATCGTTGCGTAGCCGTCGAAGGAATCAGGATTTGGTGTTTTTGCACGGACTTGTCAACGGCAAAATAAAATGTAATGAGCTCCTAGAACGTGTTAAATTGACGGTACCTGCTCGCATACCCCGACATCCTATCAAAAAAGCTTTTGCCTTGCCTTCTGTGAGGACTAACCTTGGACGCCATTCTCCTCTCGTCAGATGTTGCGCACAGTACGAGATGAATATCGAAACATTTGAGATTTTCCACTACTCGTTGATTAAATTTAAACGAAAACTGGTCGGCCCTTTCTGAAGAGGTAATTGTTCTTAGTTAAGTTTTTAGTATTTTTTTTGGTGAATTTTACTATTTTATTGTTTTAAAATTTTCAGATATAAATATATATATATATATATATATATGTATATTATATATATATATATATATATATATATAAATGTTACTTAATATCATCTGTCAATGTTGTGTACACCTATAATAGGTATATGTATAAGAAATAATACTATAAAAATGTAACTTATAATATGTATACATGTACTGTTGGTGTACCTTTTAAATAAAAAAAATAAAAAATTAGGTAAATTTTGTGAAAGGTATATTAACAAACTGAAATAAAATATAATGATTTCTTATATTTACGCGAACACTACACATTGATTAAAACTACTTTTACGGATTTTATCGCGTTTAATTATACTTTTAATTATTTTTATTCTTAATTCCCGACGTTTCGTGTGCTTTCCAGCACCCATGGTCATGGGGGACTGAGGTGACTGATGTCCCGATGTCATTGTTAAACCCGGAGTACCTTCAGCTTTTTTAATTATTGTTTATGGTCCGATCTATGCAAAATGATAAAGGTAATGCTACGGTTATAAAGGATATGCCAGATTACAATTTTAAAATACAACAACTTTTGTCGGATGAAACTACATACCTAAAGGTCAAAACAGACCTTACAACTAATACGCTTAAAACAACTAGCGATCTAATTAAGAAATACTCCGAGAAATTGAATCTAGATGTTAATTCGATAATACCTTCATGTGCCAAACCACCAAAGTTGTATGGGTTACTAAAAATACACAAACCGAACGCTCCATTACATCCAATAGTGAGTCAGATTGATTCGCCAACTTACAGATTGGCTCAACACTTAGCTAAAATATTATCACCACTCAGAGGACACACAAGAGCACACACTAAGGATTCATAACATTTTGTCAGTGAGATAAAAGACCTACGTCTTACTGACAATGAAATCATGGTCAGCTTTGATGTTCAGTCTCTATTTACATGCCTACCTGCTGAAGACTGCATCTCAATTATAACTAGGAAACTAGAGGAAAATAACATGCCAGCAGAATATGCAGTATTACTCAGACATTGCCTTACATCTGGCTATCTATTGTGGAAGGAAGAGTTTTACAAGCAAGTAGATGGTGTTGCGATGGGCTCACCTGTATCTCCCATTGTCGCCGATATATTCATGGAAGACTTTGAGGAGAAAGCCCTCCTTATTGCACCTATTACACCAAGGATCTACAAGTGGTACGTAGACAATACTTTCACAATTTTACTATCAGACAAAGTAACTGCATTTTTAGAACACCTTAATTCCATAAACTCTAAAATTCAATTTACTACGGAGTTAGAGGCAAATAATTCCTTACCTTTCCTAGATGTGTTAGTCATCCGAAATCCTAACAACAGCATAGGTCACACTGTGTATAGAAAAAAGACCCATACAAACCAATATTTAAACGGTAAATCTCACCACCATCCTTCACAGTTAGCTACCGTGGGTAAATCTTTGTTACAGAGAGCACGAGGTCTGTGACAACAAACACCTGGCCGCCGAGCTTCAGCACGTCAAGCAAGTTCTGCACGACAACAAGCTTCGGATCCCGCGCCTATGTCACAGTAACCGAGTGAAGCCGGCCACAGTCGAGCGTGTGCCTGCTGTACTACCATATGTCAGAGGTGTCACAGACAAGATTGGCTACATCTTGAAGCGAGCTTCTATTAGAACATTCTACAAGCTGCCGAAGAAGATTAATCAGTTTCTACCATCCGTCAAGTGTCATATTCCTCTACAAGATGCAGGAGTGTACAAGCTTGATTGTGAATGTGGTCTCTCTTATATAGGACAAACAAAAAGATCAATTAGAACCAGCGTAAAAGAACATATAGCTCATGTGAAGCATCAACGTTCCGGGAAGTCTGCAGTTTGTGATCATATCCTAGACGGCCCCAACCATTACATCAGATTTGATAGACCACAAATCCTCGCGAAAGAACTCCGATTCCTACCAAGGATGATACGTGAGGCTATTGAAATTAAAAAACATCCTAATTTCAATAGAGAAGGAGACTGGGTACTACCACCTGCTTGGGACCCAATAATCAATAAAATTAAAACTATACCCAAGCATACCACTGCAAGACTTCAAGACAACGAAGACCATCGGTAAAGCACGTCCGCATGTGTAGTCAGTTGACCAATGCACTATGAAAACATATTATTAACATGTTCAGTGCTACACCGATCGGTGGATCGATAGTACGGATGCATATATCATCGTCAAAAAAATCATACCTAAACTTCAATTATATTGTATGATTCTATAGGTATTAATTATTGTTAATGATTTAAGTAATTTTTATCAAACATGGCATATGTCAACACCGAACTCCTCATTACCGAAGTCCGTCTTTGTAAACTTCTGTGGGTGGAAGGCTACGTGTTATACAAAGACCGTGATGCCAAGTTAAAGGCCTGGGAAGAAGTTTGTACAGCTTTGTGTCCGAATTTCGATGAACAGTCGCCGAGTGAACGAAAATAATAAGTAAAAAATAAATTTCCTTTATCTTCATGTTTGTGTATTTATTTTGATACAGAAACAAATTCAAAATATACTATTATTTTGTCAGGACATAGCATCCTCTGGAGATATCAAGTAATTGGCAAACTTTTCACTTAACATGTCCCCTGATTTAATATTATGTTGAAAGTTGTCGTGGGGTGATGTTTCAAATCCTGCAATTGTTAATATATCCTCAAGTTTGTAACCATCTCATTCTCTGATGTAATTGTCTAAAACACAACAAACTTTGGTAATTGTTATTGTATTTTCCAAATAAGTGTTCATTGGTTTGTGGAATATTCTAAATTTCTTACTCATTATGCTGAATGTAGAATAGAATAGAATAATTTTTATTCCATATAGATTACCTACATGTTGTAATTCTTATTGAAAGTAATTTTTTAACCACTGGTTCGAAAAAAAACTATCCTGGGAAGAACCAGCAAGAAACCCAGCGGGACATTTTTTTAAATTAATTTTACAATGTCAATGGTCACAAAATATTTACAAAATGTATTGTAGTCAAAAATTTACTTTTCATAATGATTTCTTATATTTACGCGAACACTACACATGATTAAATTCTTTTAAAAGAACATATAGCTGATGTGAAGCATCAACGTTCCGGGAAGTCTGCAGTTTGTGATCATATCCTGGACGGCCCCAACCATTACATCAGATTTGATAGACCACAAATCCTCGCGAAAGAACACCGATTCCTACCAAGGATGATACGTGAGGCTATTGGAAATTAAAAAACATCCTAATTTCAATAGAGAAGGAGGCTGGGTACTACCACCTGCTTGGGATCCTATAATCAATAAAATTAAAACTAAACCCAAGCATACCACTGCAAGACCTCAAGACATAGTCAGTTCATTTTGCATAGATCGGACCATAAACAATAATTAAAAAAGCTGAAGGTACTCCGGGTTTAACAATGACATCGGGACGTCAGTCATCTCAGTCCCCCGTGACCATGGGTGCTGGAAAGCGCCCGAAACGTCGGGAATTAAAAATAAAAGTAATTAAAAGCAAAAATAAACGTGTGAACGAGCGAGTTTAGTTCAGTGCAAAAGTTAGCAGGACGCGACATTTGCGCGCCAAAACGTATAATTGTACTTTTATAATTAAACTCGCCACAAAGTTTTTACGGTATTGTTTATTGAATATTTATACGTTTTATATTGAGTTTTAATAATGAAATGGACGGAAGATATCACGTTTAAATTCGTATAGGAGTATTTAGAACACGAATGTTTATATGTAGGATAATAGTAGAAGTTCAAATTATAAAATTAAACCTCCTCGAGATGCTGCACTCATGAAAATTCTTAAAAACTTCTTTAAGAATTTTCATGAGTAAACCAGTAATATTTCTCTGACTAAATCATTTAATTCTTGACGTAATCCTTGAACCATCTTAAAAGAAAACAAGAAAAATTCTGTAGTCTTGAAACGTCACACTCAAACGAACTCTATCAACTAATGTCCTTAACTACTAAGCTACTGCCCACTTAACCGTTTACTGTCAACAGCTCTGTAACTAAACTCGCTATTGTACTTGTCGAAGTGTAAATGGGTCTTGAAGTGACAGCAACTCTTTCCATAATTATGTGAAACAGGAGCTCGAAATAAGTTTGAATGTTTTGTTGTCTTGTAATTTCACTGATAATTCATAAAAACTTGATCGATATTTTAAACTAATTAAAAATGTTCTTCATCTTCGCGCAATAATGAATAAAGTAGTAAATTCCCCTTGAAGTGCTCTTTGGGCGACGATTGAGTGTACGTGTTATCTACGTCTTCTGTTCCTTATACGTTTACGAACATAGCAAGCAGCAATTAAACAATTTGTGAACGCGTCCATTTCGTGTACGTGTTTGTGACTGTACCAGTCCGGCCAGTTTGGTTGGTCAGGAGAGCACTGAACATTACAAACTGACGATCGGTTATGCATATCGTCAGGACCGATGGTACGCACCGACGGTCGGTCGGGCTCTTAACCCGGCCTTACAGTTAAAGTAACAACCTCTATAGATTCAACGTTCAACGGCACAGGCCTCCCCTCGTTTCTAAGAGGATTTTAGGGCAAGGAAGTGTCCGCCCGCACTGCCCCAATGTATGTTGGCGAACTTCTACATATCTGAGTGGTTTCCTTTAGATGTTTTCCATCACAGCCGAGCATGTGGTAAATCAGCAAATAAAATTGCAATTAATAATTTCATTGGTGCTGACAGGGATCAAACCCAGCATGCTTGTGTACCGTGAAATTTACAGTGAGCGCTAACAATCTGAGCTACCATGGCTCCTTTTTTCACGTTACACCTTTTTTTGGCTCCTTATCTTCTTGCAAATGTACAAATCCTGCTTTGGTCGAAAATTTATCTGGCAATTTCAAAACAATTTTTTGACATTATACAAATCATCTAGGTAACTCCAGCAAACTGAAATAACCCAAATATACTTTAGATTTCAATGGGATAATGTATTGCTCAGCAATAGTCTTATACCAGGGACATAGGACAAGAAGTTAGGCACTCTTTAGTTGTTTGCTTAACATTGGCAAGTTATACGTAAATATAATGTATTTTTTATTTCTGTTAGATTTTTAAATAAAACACATTATTTCAAATATTTTATATAAAAATGCCTGTTTTATGAGAATCTAGTGCGGTACTTAAAGCCCCGTACCAGTAGACATAGTGTAGAGCGTCCCCCCGGTAGATGGAGTGACGACCTGGTGAGATATGCAGAAAGTCGAGGGATGCAGGTGGCTCAGGACCGTGCTTTGTGGTTATTACTTGGGGAGACCTATGTTCAGCAGTAGACTTGTGAAGGGCTGTAATGTAATGTATGCAATTTTCTCCTTTCCTTTTCCACCATCATACAACCCGACGGTCGCCGGGTCTTCACCCCTTGTTGTTTATATTCCATGCATTCGAACCAATCGGCTTGCTTAGTCTTTCATTAAACGTACACCAAAAAATTAGAATAATCTGGCGTCTGTCTTACCGTCCGACATCAATCTGGGCATCTTCAAGGCAAGAGTGAATATACTTTTGTTACGCTAAGGCAGTAAGATTTACCTACTATCTAGGGTTTCATCAGCTCTAACAACCAAGTGCGATTATAGCACTGGCTTTTATTAAGAAAAATAAATAATGCAATACTATTTTGGTGATTATTAAATTATTGTATTGTTTATTAAGACAAATTTGTTGTAATTATTGGAGGGGTTGTGTATATTTTTTACTTATAAGCTGCTTGACTACAATTCCACTTGAATGAATAGTGACGATGTGGGTTTAGTTAATAAATAAAAAATACCCTCAAACATCAATATCTCAAAATAGCTTGTGTGTAATATCCTTTATGAGTAATTACGCTATACTTAAAACGATAGGTCGTTTCTTTCTCCACCTATGCTGGCCCCCAAACCCGCTCGTGGATGACCAACTGAAGCAGTCCTTAAGCCTCGTCTTACGGCTGCGAAGTTCCAGCTAAAACGGACCTCTGAGGCACGGTTCTTGCGCTCCCAATCAGGGATCAACCAATTATTGACCTTCTATTCACAGACCATTACCACACCACGCTGGGTTCATGGTAACGAGGTGGTCGTGTTTCTAGATGAAGACTTTCGATTCCGTACACAACCCCGTTTCTTAAAAAAAGGAGAGGGCGACTAAGATGACGGGCTCCTATAGAATAATATAACTAATAATAACTACTTTTCATATAAGCAATAGTAACAAACTAGGCCACATTAATGAAAGATACAAAATGTTCATATTTTGTGGCAGTATGCTCAAAAACTATAAATGATGGCTTTAGTATATATAAAAGGTTGACAAAAAATCATCAAGGATCGTTTAGCACCTCCATAATTTTCAAGTACCGCGTACAGTTGTCTTTCAAACTGGAAAAAACGGCTTTTTGGGGCACTCTCTGTGGGGGGGGGGGTTACGCTAACCCGGGAGGGGGGAGGGAGAGTGGATAAAATTTAACTTTGCTGTATAACGTACAAATACAGATAAATAAAAGTACTCCATTAATTTAGCCAATTAAATGAGCGAGGTGTCATGTCATGTCGCGCGGCTGCGTATATGAAATATTTTAAAAACAAAAAACAATTTTTAGAATTTTATGTCTGTTTTTCTATTTGTTCCGGCTAATTTCCGAAATGGCTTAACCAATTTTGTCAGGACTTTCACTAGCAGATAGCTGATGTTATAAGGAATAACTTAGGCGACTTTTATTTTGAAAAAAGAATTGGGGTCTTGTGCTAAAAAATAAACCCATGAAATTCAATAGACAATAAACTACACGCGGACGAAGTCGCGGGTAACAGATATTTATTTTATAAAACCAACCTGAATTGTTTGTTACATAAATTTACATACATCTAATATATGAACTAATTATTTATTTAATCAATTAAGCATTATTTATTTTGAGACAAAATTTCGACAATGTTAATTACCTATACGAGTTGAACAACTCATTTTTACACAACTCCCATAACCATATAGAGGCAGAAACCATAGGAGGCGGGTGCCATCTCTCTAACATTTATAGCTAACTTTGTCTAGTTTAATACCATTTCTTTCTAACATAGGCTCTCTTTCTTTTGCCGTTAACATATATAACACGTGCTTCTAAATAATAAACAATCAACATTTAATTCGTTATTTGTATTACGTAGCCCATTACTACGTAATGCATGACTCTAAGTTAATTAAGTCTTATATTTCTTTTAGCTAAAATCATTTATTAGTTATTACATTATATTAAAGGAACCAGCAGAATTCTTTAGGAAACATTGCTCCGCGTCGCGAACAATAACAGTATTGTTATATCGAGCTTAAGGCTTCCGTCTAGCTGTGCTGTTTTACATTTGCAGCCATTAGAGGGGGCGCTCTCCCCCGTGCATAAATACGTTCGAGATCGCACGTGAAGTTGCTCTATTTCATTAAATATATAACTTATTAATATTTTTCCAAAATATTCCTTTTACTTTTGTTGTGGTAGTATAATTTTTTACCCTTTTATATTTTATAAATGTCGTTTTAGTCGTATTTATACGGGTTGTAAGTTTAAAAAGGGTAAATACAACCGAAGGAAAAAAATACTGCTTTTTGTTTTTATTCATACAAATTACGACTCTACCTTGTACATTTTGTATTATGAATAAGTAAATTTTTTAATTTAATTTTTTTTTGTATGCAATGTGGTTCAGCTCCATGATTCCAACTCCTCCCGTCTAATCGGATGTATATGATTTTTTATACAAACTGAACATACAAATAGCGCTTATACCTGTTTTGTTTTTAAAGAAAAATCGTATAGCGAAGTAATTTGGAAGGCAATCGATAAAAAATTCAAACAAAAGAATAACTGAATACACAAATATTTATTTTTTTAGTTGGTGACAAGATTAAAAATAAGAAAGTTTTTTCGAGTGTTTTGTATATTGTGTAGGGGTTAACTGTTTGGCGATATTTTATGCTTTTTATTTTCTATTGCTTCTGTTATAAATGGTGGGTCTTTTATCGGCATAGAATGTTCAAGGCGCGAATCAATTAGTTCTGGTAGCAGACAACTGTGGTAAAACTTTGTCAAAGGGGGCAGCATTTTTGTTTCCCAAAATATTTATATATTCTACTTTCATCGGTTGATGTTCACTAGTCCAAACTGCAAACATGCAAATATTTTGTTCCGTTATATTAAGTTGACCTTGAATTTGGTGGTAATAGCTGTGGTTTATATTTACTTTGAATATATTCTTTTTGTCGTATTTCCAAAAGGTTATTTTGCTTATGTTAAATTCTGCGTTACATAATTGACATTTCAAGCACAACGTTGAAATAAAGCCTTTTCTGGTCTCACCGATGCATTTCAAATTTAAAAATCTACATCCAAATGATTCATGACTGTGATCAGCAACTGCTTGCAGAGAAAGTAAAAAGTATCGTATAGTATATATATATTTTTTCACGTTCTACATTGAAGTCGAAGCAATCACCCTTTTCACGTGCGGACGGCTGGCGCTAAAATAAAAAAAAATAATAGCTTTGTTTTACATTTCTAAGATTCAAATTTTATGAGATTATATTTATCATATTTGAATTATCTTGGTTTTAACTTTTCTAAAAGGCAATCCACTGGTGACTTTTCGTTTTCGCCCCTTTTTATTAACCTAAAATAAATATTATTATTAGCTTTTTTAAATAGCAAAACTGCAAGTATTTATTTGTGTACATAAATAAAAAGGAATAACAATTTTAAAACAAATGCGATATTGTAGATATTAAACATGTACAACATGTGTTTTATGCACGATAACTGGCTAATTAACTATATATATAAAAGAAACTCAAAAATAACTGTATATGTACCGAGTTTTCATTTTGAAGTTTATTTGCTACATCTTGTCCTTTTGTTTCCTTAGAACCATTAGTTGGTATTAAAATACTTTTAGAAGAATATTGAGGTTTGTTCTCTTGATCACTAAAACGAAAAGTATTATATGTATTGTATATGTAAGTATTAAAGTTAATATGGTATTAAAGTATATATTTTAATCAAAAAAGGTAACAACAGAAAATGTTACCATGGCATAATATCATTTACTGGAGGGCAAGTGTTGCTAAAATTTGACATCGGTTGACGATCCGTAGACGCAGTGGCACTGACATTACTGAAAAGAATAAAGGTCACGTAAATAAACTACTGACAATCCAAACAAAATAAAAATAATATTATTTTAATGAATTCTATTATAATAGAGACGGACCTTGCATTTTTCGGGATAAATTAAACACACACGTACAAACATAAAGACAGATAAGAATATTTCCAAACAATTGCTCGTCATCAATATCGATAGTAATGAGCAAATAAAAGCGTCCGTGTCGCAAGAAATGTAAACGTACTTACTAGATTAGAAAACAAAGCGTCTTTATGGCAGTACCATAACCCTACTAATCACTATCCTAATTACAATAAATATAACAATAGGTAAGCGTCTTTTACGCGGAAAAGTTCACAGGGCACGCGTCACCTGCGCTACCTGCGCTGCCCGCACGCCGACAGTTCTCTAAGTAGCTAAGTATAGATTGTATTATTATATAAGTAAGATGCTAGTTTCTAAAATTTAAATAAATCCGTAAATAATAACGTCTAATTGAAAAATAATTGCTTCATGAAACGAAAATGTGAAAACATATTTGTTTTTTTTATAGGATAGGGCACAGAGTCCACCTGATGGTAAGTGGTTGCTGTGGCCCATAGACATCTACATCTATCCTCGATTACGAATCAAAATGCAGATGCGTTGTCACCCGTGAGGACTAAGATAGAATGCCTCGTTTCCAGTAAATGGGTCTCCGGTTCTCTACACTCACCATACGAAATACAGCAGCGTTAAGCTACTATTTCACGCTGGTATTCTGTGAGAGCGTGGTCCTTCCCCGGTCGAGCCGACCCATTCGTGCTACAAATATATTCATCTAATATAACTACAGCATGGCTCTACCACGTATATAAACGTCGCCTTTGTAGCAACACGTTGTACATATGTATAGATAATGCGATAAATAATATCTCAAATTACACTTGTTAACTATAGTTATATCAATATTATTCACCTATACCTAGGTGGTATTCAACATACCTGCTTAGTCTGTTTCTTTTCATCACTTCAACTCTTGCTTTACATTTCTTTATACTGACACAAGGATATTTCCTCTTTTTTCCATCCATCTTTTTCCGTTTATTTCTTTTGGTTGTAAATTGAAATTCACCAAATAGAAGTCAAATTCAATTATTAATCTAACACACTAATACTAATATAAACACTAATACACTTACACACTAAAAACTAGAACTAATATGTACAATTAAATAAAAATAATATATATTTATGTAGAGCAAATTTCACGATATGCTCCTGTCAGTCCATAAGAGCTGCGCGAGTGAAAGAGATCAACCGTGCGAGCGAGAGGTAAAATAACGTTGAACAACACAGCACACGTCTGAACGCCGAGGAATCCCAGCGGAACTGAGAGAATTTTCACGCGTTTCTAGTTTATAAATGGTATATAGGTAAAAGGTACGAAAATATGACTTTTTTTAATTTTATTTATTTCTAATTTACTTGAAAATAGTTATACTTTATGTGGTTTTAAGTACGACTTTGCCACATTTATACTTCTAATAGAAAAAAGTAGATATTTGCAGAAAAAATCATGAAATTACAACTTTTTAAGCCCTTCAAATAAGAAAATTAAAGCATTTATAAAAAAATGACCAGATCAGATTATTGTAGACAATATTTAAATAAATGTGATCTGAATACTTTTCTTGATATTGTTATAGTTTGTACATAGCAGAGGCTTTAATAAGACCTTTTACGCATGTAACCTAAACATAGGTATGTTTAACGCCTAATAGATCTATTAATTTAAACACCAAAATAAAATTAAAAAACAGTTTCCAAAATATCAAATCCTACACTTTTAATAAATGTAAAATATGTTTTACTTTTTCTTTCTTAACTACCATAAAAAAATATTTGTTTTGCTGTAAATTATGCGAGAACACAAATTTTTACAAGACCGGGGCCTTAAGATTCGTGACAATAAAATCTGCCGATTGAATTAACAAAATTGACACTTTAATTACTAAACACCAATTAAAACTTAAATCACACTAATAATTTATCACACTTAATACTTTAGTTCACTTTATTTCCCTCCGAAAGTTTCACTCGTAACGCCAATTCAATACTGCCCCCGGTCGCGACCCTAAACGGCTTTATGTAGGCCTTTTCCACCGAAACATCTAGAATGTTCCAGCAAGTACTGGTCCCGACCGACTAATTGTAGAAAATTCGAGTGTGGAGTTTTCTAGAAAGCTTAGTTCTTCTATTCGATAATAGATGGCGCTAGTGCCGTATACCAGGCCTCAACTGTGGCGCGCAACAATACTATATAAACGTTTTCTTTGCAGTTGGGATGAAACACACTTTGGCAAAATGGCGAGCTGGTATATAAATAGAACTTTCTTCTTTGATGTTCATCCACCACTTGGCAAGGTAAATTGACACAAAAAGAACACACTTATAATTGCTATTAAATACTTACTTGCCGTGTAGTGGCGGTTAAGAATATCCACTACCCCATATCTTCCCGTGGGTGTCGTAAAAGGCGACAGAGAGAAACAGGCAGGAGATAGGCAGCAGCATCTTCCTGATAACAGCAACTGTACAACAAAAAACTGCGGTTGCCAACTCACTCGCCAAGCATGGCAACTATGGCAATATACTCCCCATGAAGAATTACACAAATAGACGGCCCCCAGTCCCCGGCGGCCCCGCTATTCCTGACTACGGTGGCGACCATGGTAACGGCGGGGCAGGGGGTGCTAAGAATCTCCGGTGGAGGTTCCGTTGCCACCTACGACGACTCGACCTGGCAACATTTAACGCACGCACCCTGAGGACTGACGAGAAGATCCTGGAGCTGGAAGAAGAGATAGACAAGTTGCGCTGGAATATTATAGGATTATCCGAGGTCCGAAGAGAGGGGGAGGACACGGTGATTCTCGAATCCGGCAACTTGTTCTATCACCGGGAGGGCGGAGACCATCTGTCCCAAGGAGGTGTTGGATTTATCGTCCACAAGTCTCTTGTTAACAACATTTTAAAGATTGGGAGTGTATTGACGAGGGTTGCGTACCTTATACTCAGAATCACCAAACGGTATTCGCTGAAGGTCATACAGGTTTACGCGCCAACGTTGAAACATCCCGATGAGGAGGTGGAGGAAATGTATGAGGACATTTCTAAAGACATGCATTCCTCCAAAACTCACTATACGGTGTTAATGGGAGACTTCAACGCAAAACTGGGCACAAGAAAGAACGGTGAGCTGAAGGTAGGGAAATTTGGGATAGGGCAACGGAACCCAAGGGGCCAGCAGCTGGCTGACTTCATGGAGAAAGAGGGACTTTTCATGATGAACTCTTTCTTCCAGAAGCGGCCCCACAGAAAGTGGACCTGGTCGAGCCCCGACGGTTCGACAAAAAACGAGATTGACTTCATTATGACGACCAGGCGCCAACTGTTCAGTGATGTCTTAGTGATCACAAGGGTGAAAACTGGCAGCGATCACCGAATGGTTAGAGGCACACTGAACCTAAACGTTAAGTTGGAGAGGTCTCGTCTAATGAAGTCAACGCTCCGTCCCCCTCGTACTCTAATCCAGAATCCCGAAACCTTTCAGTTCGAGTTACGTAACCGCTTTTAGTGCCTAGAAGATTGCAATGCAGTGGACGATATGAATGACAAGCTCGTGGAAATTGTCCATGCGGTCGGAGCTTAGTTCTGCAAGACCCACCGCAGAAGAACACAAAAACTCTCCGATCACACTCTTAATCTCATGGCATCAGATTTGACAGTATACAGGCAACTGAACAGACAGATCTCCAAATGAATGCGGCGAGACTTACGCAACTTTAATACTGCTCGTATTAAAGAAGCGATCGAGCGTAACCAGGGCTCCAAAGTCTTTGCCAGAGATCTGTCTGCCAGAAAGAGCCAACTATCAAAGCTGAAGACTGAGTGTGGCCGCATCGTTTCCGGGACACCTGAGATTTTGAGTGAGATTGAGAGGTTCTATGGGCAGCTGTACACATCATCGTTGGAGCCACACGCAAGTGTGAGTAACGATCCAAGAGCAAGTCTTATCCGACACTATTCCGATGATATCCCGGACGTCAGTCTGAGCGAGATTAGAATGGCTCTCCAGCACCTTAAAAACAGCAGGGCCCCAGGCGAGGATGGAATTACAGCGGAGCTTCTGAAAGCGGGTGGAACACTGGTACTTGAAGTCCTTCAGAAGCTTTTCAATTCCGTCCTCCATGGTGGCACTACTCCGGAGGCGTGGAGCAGAAGTGCGGTGGTCTTGTTCTTCAAGAAAGGTGACAACGCCCTCTTGAAGAACTACAGACCAATATCCAAACCTCCGAACAAGCCGGTTTCCGAAAAGGCTTCAGTACCATAGACCACATACATACCCTACTGCAGATTGTACAGAAGTCCGAAGAATACAAACTGCCACTTTGCCTGGCGTATGTGGACTATGAGAAAGCCTTTGATTCCGTCGAAATTTGGGTGGTGCTACAGTCCCTTCAGCGTTGCCAAGTTGACTGTCGGTATATCGAAGTGCTGAAGTGTTTGAACAGTAGGGCTGCGATTGCTATCCGAGTACAGAACCAGAGTTCGAAACCTATCCAACTGCAGAGAGGTGTAAGACAGGGTGACGTTATATCCCCGAAACTCTTCACCGCTGTATTGGAAGACGTTTTCAAGCTACTGGACTGGAAAGGATACGGTATTAACATCAATGGCGAGTACATCACTCACCTTCGATTTGCCGACAATATAGCCCGTATGGCAGAATCGCTGGAGGACCTAAGCACTATGCTCAATGATCTCAATGGTGTCTCCCAACGGATAGGTCTTAAGATGAACATGGACAAAACAAAGATTATGTTTAATGACCATGTCACACCTATGCCGGTAGTTGTTGGGAGCACTATGCTCGAAGTTGTTGACGAGTACGTTTACCTGGGACAAATAGTCCGACTAGGTAAGTCCAACTTCGACCGAGAGGTCAATCGACGGATTCAACTCGGCTGGGCAGCGTTCGGGAAATTACGACACATCTTCTCGTCAGGTATACCTCAATCTCTGAAAACTAGATTGTACAACCAATGCGTGTTGCCAGTGATGGCTTACGGATCTGAGACGTGGTCCTTCACTGCTGGCCGTATGAGGACGCTCAAGGTCGCTCAGAGAGCTATGGAGAGGGCTATGCTCGGAGTTTCGCTGCGTGATAGACTTAGAAATGAGGATATCCGCAGTAGAACCAGAGTGACCGACATAGCCCAACGGATTAGTAAGCTGAAGTGACAATGGGCCGGCCATATAGCTCGAAGAACCGACAACCGTTGGGGAAAAAAGGTTCTCGAGTGGCAGAGCCTCGTACCGGTAGGTGAAGTGTAGGACGACCCCCCACTAGATGGAGTGACGACCTGGTAATATATGCAGGAAGTCGATGGATGCAGGTGGCTCAGGACCGTGCTTTGTGGCATTACTTGGGGGAGGCCTATGTTCAGCAGTGGACTTGTGAAGGGCTGTAATGATGACGATGAATGATGATGATGAAATACTTACTTAAAATGTGATTATATTTCTTGTATAAAATTAAAGTGATGGTTAAATTCTACTGTAGCCTATGGTCAATTGCAACCAACTTCAAATCAAAAAGGCTACAAATACGTTGTCAGCTCTGAGGACTGAGGTGAAATGCCTCACAGCCTGTAATTATTCTTATACCTGTGAGCATTACATCCTTAGTTTTTTTTAATAATTTTAGAATAGCACATGAGTCAATTAGTCCACCTAATAAAAGTGTGTACTGCAGCTCGTGGACACATGTATAACATGCATGTATGCATCCTCTTTCAAAATAGGGTCACATTTGCATTGCTACCCGTAACCGTTACCATTATAAAATCCACTGCTGAACCTAGGCCTTCTCCATAGATTGCCTCATAGCGAGGATATTTGCCATAGTTGCCACGCTTGGCAAGCGGGTTGGCAACCGCAGTTAATTTTTTATTTTTAGTCATTAAGAAGACGTTGCTGCCCATCTCTGTTGGCTCTTACGACACCCACGGGATGATATGGGGTAGTAGATATTCTTACACTGCCACTACCAGTACAAGTACCTACAGCCTAAGAAGAACATACAGTCATCGCGTTTGGTGTTCTCGGAAAAACCTACATAGGCAAAGAATTGCTAGGGTTGTCAGAAAGGGAAGCATTAAAAAAATAAAAAACTGCTTTTATTTTATTTCGCTTTTAAACAGATTCCTGTGTATGTGGAAACTGATGAAACTTTAATTCCTTATTTTCAAATGAGGATGACCCACAGTTTTTACAACACATTTAGTGTGAATCATTTTAATATATTTGCGTGACAGGACAATCTTGGCGGAGCGCTCCCGAGTGACAGACGACCGCTCGGGAGCGCTCCGTAGCCAATAAATTGTATAAATATTATTCAATGTATTTAGTTAGTGGTCATTAGCAATCCTCTTTTAAAATATATCAATTAGTAAACTGATACAGCACTCTTTTTACTCGTGCATGTGGCATTACGGGGTGCAGCTTCGATTTCCGATCAGAACAAGTGTTTGTATTAATTACCAATAATTGTTCCGAGTCTGGATGTTGGTCTATGCACCATTTAAGTATATCAAATGTCGGAAAGTTACAAAAGAAATTACTAGTATTTGCGAAACATTTTAACAAAAACTAAGAAATTTATCTCAGGTTTGTTTTTGGTCATGTGAAACCATGGCTGTTTATTTACAACTGTCAAACCGAACATATTTCATTTCAGATGCTGATTGCTCTTTCGGGAAAACTAACTGGCTATGATGGCAAATTCCCCTTTGAAAAACCTGGAGACAAATATGATGGTGCTAACTATGAAGGAATGAGAATTGTGAGCCTAAAGAATTAAAACGCTTTGAAAAAGACTCAATGTTCTTGAAACATTGTATGATTTTGTATGTTTTTTTTTTCAGTTTTGTACAACATTAGGGGCATTAATAATTCCGTTGACCTTCCTTACAATATGGGAAATGACGAAGTCTCTTGATGCTACATTTATTGGGACTATTCTTTTATTATGTGGTAAGTTTGTTGATAATAAACAAGTGGTAAAATTAAAAATGTTGTACAACCGACTTTAATACGACCGAATCAATGTATTCGAGGACAATTAAATACGCATTATTAAAAATTACTCAAAAACTACTGGTTAGATCTTAATTAAATTTATATGGGACCACAGGAGAAGCACCAGCTTTCAGATAAAGAATCATCAAATACGGTTCACCTAGAGAAAAGTTACGAGGTGACACACACAAAAAAAGGAACATACAGTCGAATTGAATACCTCCTCCTCTTTGAAATCGGTAAAAGAGTTGAACATAAACACAAGGCATAAATTTTATGCTACGATTTTGTTTTAAGAACAACGGTTCCAAACGGTCACACAGTTCGCTTGATGGCAAGTGAAAGCTGTGACTTATAGGCACCTACATCTATCCTCGCACACTAATCAAAATGTCACTCCTGAAGACTAAGATAGAATGCCTCTTTTCCAGTAAGAAGTGTCTCTATAGAACTAATACTTGTACATGTTTCGCTATTAACTCTAAATACTTATAGCTTTGCCTTCCGGCATCATCAAGGAATTTTTAAACTGTTATCGACACACAAAGCATCGAACCAAACGTAGGTTAGATTTTCTTCGTCGGTAATACTGCGTACTGCAAAGAGCTGGAATTTTTTTTAATAGGATAGGGTGACAAATGAGCACACTGTCCATGTGATGGTAAGTGGTTGCTGTGGCCCATAGACCTCTTCATCTATCCTTGATTATGCATCAAAATGCAGATATGTTGTCACCCGTGAGGACTAATATGGAATGCCTCGATTCCAGTAAAAAAGGGTCTCCGACAGTCACCATACGAAACACAGCAGCTTAAGCTCTTTCGTGTTGTTGATTGTGAAACATGATTGTAAGCTATTATTGGAAAAAAATAGTCCCGCTGGGTTTCTTGCTGGTTACTTCCCAGGACAGAGGCGATTTTTTTGCGAACCAGTGGTAAATTAAAAAAGTGACCTTCAATAAGTATTTTTATAATCTACATTGAATAAAAAAAGTTTCTATAACTTCTAACTCATTCTGTTTATGTATGATATGTAGGCAAATGTATTATTTGCCTTAATTATCATCATGCTTGATAGACGGAATGATGATCGTGGTACCAGACGTCTAGCACTTGACGCTTTGTATAATCACATTAGTATGAATTTAAAAGATACTGAAATATTTCCCCCAAAGCTTTTAGAGCTAGCTACATAATTTTGTCAGTTTGTTATAGTAAATTATGTATACTATTAAAATTTGATTTATTATACCTACATAATTTTTTCAGATGTCGGATTTTTAACACTTAACAGATACATACTTCTCGATCCGATTTTGCTATTTTTCATGAGTTGTGCCATATATGGAGCTTTCAAGGTAATTTTCAATTATAAAAATGTATAAAATTTTTGTATTAATTATTCTGTTAACGCTATTTTTTTCGTTATAATCAAAATGTAAAATTCTACTGCTGAACATAGGCCTATTTCATTGCAAAGATTTACCTTAATCGTTATGGTCTCCCATTGTGGGCCACTTGACGATTTCAGTGCCAACTTGGCGCACTTTTGTCGCTGATCCTCGTCGCCATCCCTCTGTCATTTCCAATAGTCCTAGGCGTGTGTCATACGTTCATTTCTTGTGATCCGATCATTTAAGTATTGATTCGTTTTACGAACCGGTTCATTCGGGTCGGTAATTCTAATATACCATTTCGTGTTTCAGTACTTTGAGATCTGTGAGACCATATCGATAATGTCGGTCGTCGGACATTACTATACTCTTTGGTCATAGGTACTGTCAATAGTTTGATCCGGAACGTTCAAAAAATGTTATTGCAGTAAACAACACTTTGATGCGACCCGGGTCAAATGAACGAATCATTCGCGATTGACAAATGTCTAAATATGGGACTTACTGCACCCACGAGACCATAGAATACTATAATACATACATAAAATAACGGGGGAGTGGGCGGAGCCCGTGTAGCCACTAAAATGTCACTAATATGTCAATTCACATGTATAAATGTCAACACGAGATGTGTTTTGACGATACAATCGTTCCCAAATTTCGCATGTAAATTATTTAGAAAATGCCAAATTGCACACTATTTACAATTAAATATGTATTAAAATTTAAACGATTTTTTAATGATGATCTTGAACATTAATCAAAAGTCTAAAATGTGTAAATTTACTCAGTGTGTCAACACAGCGAATCGGGTTTATAGTAGTGATAGTACGACGTAATTGCTTGTATGTGTGCTCTCGACGACGCCGATCCGCGTACAAAATTTAAGGTTGACAGCCATTCTATTGTGTATTATAGTGTTCTATGCACGAGACAATATAGAGTGATAGATTCTCGTCGGTGCCATTACAACGGTTCGTTGACAAAAAGCGACTGCATTAAGGAGAACGGTAATTTACAATAATAAGTATGCAAGTTTATAATGTAGTGGCAGAAGAACCCACTAGAACATATTGTCCCGTAAGTGTCGTAAGAGGCGATAAGGGAACTGAAACCGCAGATGTACTTCAGCATCCTCCTGATAACAACTCAAAATTATAAAAAACTGCGGTTGCCAGCAGGCGTGGCAACTATAGTAGAGATCCCTATGATGAGAGATGGAGAGGCCCGTGTTCAGCTGTGGACTTTTCTAAGTTGTAATATGCGAGTTTGTATTCCCGTGCGTGCCATACGTATTATAGAAAATGCTATATAAATGTTACAGCTTCAGATAGATTGTATCATATAGAACAAATCAGTTTGCGTCAGATATTCAACTCATCTGGGTCAACGGTGGAAGACGTCGAACAACGACTACACAGCCCAAATAGACGCCTAATGTTCGTACTTCTGCATCCAAACCTGTTTGTCAAAAGTCTGAGGTAAGCGGTACGGGGGAGGCGGGTTGAAATGCCCGCTAATTGGTTAAAATCAAGGTTGCGACACTTGCTAATAAGCAAATAGTGATGGGAACTTTAACTAATATATTTGGTACCAAGTCTACATAATCAATACCAGAATTTTTATTTAAGTAGGTATCGTATTTAGTAAAATACCTATATTTTTTTGTTTTAAAGAATATTTTTTAATAAAACAAACTTTCTTTGCAATATAGAAATAATAATAGAATACTATTAAAAATAAAATAGCAACAGTTTAAATTGTCAAGTTCACTTCCGTTTCTTACTTGTCTTGACATGGCGTCTTAGCAGTAAAGAGAGCGGAGTGCCGTCTATTAAAAATTGTATCAATTTTACTATGTATTTTTTAAGAAGTTTGATTTAACTATTAAATCAATTAATACAAATATGGATTAACGTACAATCACTAAAAGAAAATCAACTTAGACCTATGTCCCTTATAGTATAAGTCTTTGAAACATTCACGATAACATGCATAATATTTACTTGTACAAATATTATGGTTTAACTGGTACAGCACTAGTTACACGTGCCGGTAATTAAAGAAAAGTATAGCAACAATGAACTGCATCGAAAAGAAAGGGATGCATAGTCCGAAAATATACGAAGATGTCCGAATAAATCAACGCGAGTTGCTTGTGACAAATATAGGTTGAGCTCTAATTTAATTTTAATTAATGAATTTGGAAATTAAAATTCACGTATGTATGAAAACTGATGCCATTTTTTTTAAATTACACATTTGGCTACTATTTTCGCACTATTTTATTGTACAGGGAACCATGTTGCGCGTCTGTTGTATTTATTTTGTCGAAAATTCACGAGTCACAAGCAAGATGTTCACGGGTCAGGGATGTGGTCGCTACTAAAGTAGATCGTGCGATCGTTTTCTTAAGTCAGACGTATTTGTCTAACGTGTTGACAGAAAGTGTTCGCCTTGCATGTGGCGTCTATTCAGGCTGTGTAGTCGTTGACGTCGAACGACAAGGAACTGCGACTGACTGTGTATGTCAAGCTTAAATACTAAAACAAAAAATAACGCTACGTGTGACAACTGGAAGAGTACGGCGCATTAAAATACATATCAACATTCCCGTCGACCACTGCCGCTGCCAAGTTTTGGAGGATAGACCGAGTGGTGTATCACTAGTATACTCATTTTTCTCAGCGACTACCTTGGCTACGAATGGCGTAGGAGTAGATATCTTTACCCTTACAGCCCACCAACTGGCACTTGTATTAGGCTGGCTTCGCCTGTTTGTATAGGGACTTCGGATCAGCCCTGCACCTCAGGCCATCCATTTTGGCTATAGCCTCCCAGATCCTCCCTAGTTATAACTAGGGAGGATCTGGGAGGATGGGCTAGGAGTCTCTGGGCTTGGTTAAACTATATCTAACTTTTCAAATCCCATTTTATGGTAATATCACTGATTGAAAATGATCTTTTTATCGAATAGGTTAGAACATTAACGGACTCTGGACAGCCTCCATTCTCGTCTCGCATGCTGCTGTGGCAGGTGTTCTTAGGCTGGGCTCTGGCGTGCACTATGTCCGTCAAGTTTGTTGGCTTGTTCGTCGTATTATTTGTTGGCCTACGCACACTTGCTGACCTCTGGAACATACTTGGTGACTTAACTAAGCCAGTGGTAAGTGTCAGAGTATGATTATCCATTTCGTATCATAATTCGCCATGTTTTACGAATGTATATGTAGTTATCAAAAACGTACACAAAGGGTCAGTTCACACAGAGACGCGACGCGACGATGTTTGAAGAGGCCAGTAGTTTCTCACTGCGGAGCGCGGCGCCGCAAAACGCATCGCGACGCACCTCGTTAAGTCGCTATGCAGCGCAAGTAAGCAGCGCGACGCTCGCCGCTTTTGCACGCTGCGCTTACCGACGAAGCACCGTTGCGTCATGATGCGCCGCACTACGTCGCGGGGAATTTTTAAATTACTTCAGTAAAATGTGTATCTTTTTTTATGTATTTTTTATAAAGTTATATTTTGCGTTACTACTAAAAGTGCACTGCCGCGTTGCGTCGCGTTACGTCTCAGTGTGAACTAACTGATGCATCTTATGAAAGTCTCCGTATGTTTTCTTTCCTTTAAATAGTTCTTGTAATAATTCATGGAGTCCTTTGTCGTAAATTACTTATTTCTTTTGCAATATAAATGCTGTTTCACTTGCGTTTTAAATAAGTAACAGTGTTGTTTATAACCGAAAATTATCCGTCAATTTTTTGTACAGCAAAAACAGTAGAACTTCATTTCTTTTCAATTTCTTCAGTGAGAATCTTTGTTTAGCATTTCCGAAAGGAGACTTGATTGCAACCGTCAATGATTTCGTTTTTGTCTTAAATGGTAATTTACCCGTTTCCAGACACTGACGCTGAAACATCTTATCGGAAGAAGCATAACCTTGATTCTCTGGCCAATAATGCTGTACGTGTTTTTCTTCTGGATTCACCTCACTGTCTTGAGCAAAAGGTTAGAAGCATGTTATCATCTTTTTCCAAAAATTCTACTTCTAGAATGCAAAGCAATAAAGGAGGGTTTGAGTTAGGGTAAAAGTAGTATAAAATGAATAATTTATTGGTTCCAGTGGCAATGGAGACGGATTCTACTCTTCCGGATTTCAGGCCCGCTTGGAGGGTAACAGTTTGCACAACGCCAGTGCGCCCAGGATTGTGGCATATGGTGCACTGATCACACTAAAAAACCACCGAACTGGCGGTGGCTATTTACATTCCCACCATCATCTGTATCCGGCAGGTGTGGGAGCTAGACAGCAACAAGTAAGAGTTATTCCCTTGAAGATAATTTCAGGTGTCTTGTGCTATAGTAATCACTCACCATCAGGCTAGTTTACTTATTTGTCATTATAAATTATAATGATATAAACGCAGTAAGTGCTGACGGCGCAGGTTATACGTCTTAACTCGTGAGGGCAAGCACACTACAATTAACTTTAAACAATATCTAGTGTATATTATCTTAAAAAAAATAAAAATATTTCTGATCAATAGTGACCATCGCTTTAATATCTTGTAAACACATTATACTCAACTAAAAACATCCTTATGCTCAACTAAATCTAAGAAACACCTTTTGACGTTACATATTAATCATTCTGCAATAACTTTGTACAAGCGTATCACAGGATTTAAAATAACCTTTTACGTAAATCCAAAGAATTTTGAAGTTATTTATATTTTATTACATGTTATAGTAGTCACATAGTGCTTTCACAACTTAAAATTTTTCAAAGGAAAATATTTAAATAAAAAAACAGAATCAACTTTTATGCTTGACGTTGTTTCAAAATACGTCGTTAAGCACCTTACCGTAGTGTTTGAATGATTAAAGTTCATGCTAATGCAAATAATCGGTAAAAATATTCTATTAATCAAACCTTTACATTTATTTATTAACTGGTTTACCTAATTGACATACTGCCCTTGTCACTTCCTAAGTGTATTAATATCCAACATTTATTTATTTTTATTTATTATTTGTCTATTAAAATCTTATTTTTAGACGCATGAGTCATATGAATCATGAATTAAACATGTCTATTTTTTTAATAATTTCTGTGAACACCACTGCGGCGAAATTGCAAATAAGTTTCGAAGATGCCGATTGTCCAAAGTTAATGGTCTTCCAATACAGAAAAAATGATAAACGCAAAATAATTATTTAGAAAAATGAATGCACAAAATAATTTTTTTAGGAGTAATTAAAAATATAACTAATTGGGATAAAGTTGTATTCAATGATGAAACATGGCTAAACCCGTGGGAACAGGTGGCCGGTTCACAATGTAAATGATTACCAACTAAAGAAACGATAACGATATCTCTCGGATACTGAATGTACCGACTTTTCAGTTGGAATGGCTAGTCCCATAAATGTGAGAGTGACAACTCTCACATTTATTGGGGTTATACAGTTTATCCACTTTAAGAAATCCACCATAGGGTGGATAATCGGCATTCGTATATTATTTTTCTTCCGATTTTCTCCCTCGGCTGTGTACAGTCGTTTATAAAAACATGATAGAAACTGGCCCAAGATTACATAGTAGACATTAGCATACCTATAAAAATACTTACATCTTGTTTAAAGGTCAAACTGAAATACTTTTAATTATTCTGTTACATAATTTGACATAACCTCAGACGAAATAAAAAGTCAAGACAGAGCGCTGTCAACAATGAAGTGAGGTCGGTTTCATAAACATGTGTGCACTTAGTGAATGTTGCCGTGCAGTAAAAAATAATTACTAATTACCCCAATATATTACTAATTACTAGCAGGATGAATGGATAAGTAAACAGATAAGTTGGCAATAGAGGTAGTATATAAGTATGTATATTCTGACTACATAGGGAGAAAATAAAACAATAGTAATATAAAACATTGTTTTTATTTTAATAGCCGTTTACTGTCCACTGTTTTGAAAATTGTTTCTATGTAATATAATATATGGTGGAAACGAATAAATAAATATTTTTCAATTATGCACCTTATTAACCTTATTTTATGCTTTGTTAGAAAAAATTTAACGCCTATTTACACTTACATTAATTTTATGGGTCACTGTGACACTATCATTAAAAACACTGAATCATATATTTTGAATAATATACATTTCGTAGTATTTCAAAACTTTGGTTGGTTTATCGTTTTGAGTGTAAAACTCATTTCAGACTACGCTATACTATATTAGTCTCTGAGAGAGGAATACATATTTTTGCCATTTGCTGTTTAATAATTAGTTCTACTATCGGTTCGTGGGATCCATGTGCGTGATATTTCTAAAGGAACTGTAATCGCAACCTGTTGTCGCCGCTGGTGACACGATGGCTCGTACTTTTCTCGCTTAAAGGCTACAGCCGTTCAGCGAGGAAACGCAGCCAGGGTTTGGCAGTATGCCGCGATGAGTAGGACTGTCTGTTAATAAAATGAAACGAAATTATTATTATAATCAAAATATTGCTCATTTGACGACAATGAACTATGATATTATTTACTTCAATGCTACCTGCCAAAGTTAACTTCAAATTGCATGGATAAAGTATGCATACCATATTAACTGTAAAAAAATTAGTGTCTGTCGAATATTATCGAGTATCGATGAATTTATTGGGTAGCTGGGTGTTAAAATAAACTTAAAATGTAGTTTTTCATTTTAGACTCTTGTATTTTATATTAATGAAAGGCAATACCGCTGCTTCTATATGGTTGTAGCAAGAATGGGTCGGCTCGACCGGGGTAAGACCACACTCTCACAGGATGCCAGCGTAAAATAGCAGCTTAATGCCAGACTGTTTTTACTGGAAACGATCTGCATTTTAATTCCTAATCGAAGATAATGTAGCTGTCTATGGGCTACAGCATCCAATTGTCACTAGGTGGACTGTGTGCTCGTTTGTCACCCTCGTGCTATAAAAAAATCAATTACCACTTCCAGATAACAACGTACACGCATAAAGACGACAACAACCGGTGGCTGATCAAGCCCTACGAGCGCGAGCAAGTTGAGGGCGTGGTTCCCGTACGCAGCGGGGAGCTGGTGCGGCTAACCCACGCCGCCACTGGACGAAACCTGCACTCACATCGTGAACGAGCGCCGCTGTCCGCCAAGTTTCTTCAAGTTACCGGCTATGGGGAGGTGGGTATATAAACCGGTACGGTACGGTGGTAGATTTGAAAAAAAAAGACTAGGGCGAGAAACACTCACGTCATGAGTGTTCCGTGTAAGCTTAGGTAAGTACTAGAGATGAAACGGATAGCTGTTTGGCCGGATACCGGATATTCGGCCAGTCTTATCGCCGGATAGCCGGATATCCGGCCGCCGGATATTCTGCTGAACATTGCCGTTTGGTGCATCGCAAGAAGTGAACTTGTGCAGTTCGGGTTTCAAGGTATTTCAGTTCGTGAGCGTTGTTTCATTGACTTGTTGTATCGATTGTAAACACGATGGTTTGAAGTTATTAAAATACGTGCTTTTATTATTTGAATAATTTTTTAATTCTTAACAGATTTAACGACAAAAATTACATCGATAAAGAAAAGATCGTAATGATTTCTTATATTTACGCGAACACTACACATTGAAATAATACTAGTTTTTACGGAATTTATCGCGTATATTTAACTTTTTAAATACCCGACGTTTCGAACGCTTTACAGCACTCATGGTCACGGGCGGGACAGAGATGTTCAACGTCCATATGTCATAGTTAACCGCGGTTACCATAGATTAAAATTTTACTTTTGTTCCGATCTATACAGTATGAACTTATGGTATATTGAAGTCTTGCAGTTGTTTGCTTGGGTTGGGATTCAATTTTATTTATTATGGGATCCCAAGCAGATGGTAGCACCCAGCCATCTTCTCTATTGAAATTAGGATGTTTTTTGATTTCAATAGCCTCGCGAATCATCCTTGGAAGGAATCGGTGTTCTTTAGCGAGGATTTGCGGTCTATCAATGATGTAGTGACGGGGGCGATCCTGTACGTGTTCACAGACTGCAGACTTCCCGGAGCGTCGATTCTTCACATCAGCTATATGTTCTTTAACGCGGGTTTTTATTGATTTTTAGTTTGTCCTATGTAGGAGAGACCACATTCACAATCCAGCTTGTACACTCCTGCATCTTGCAGAGGGACATTACACTTGACGTTACCAAAAACGGTTACCAAAAATACACAAGCCCAATGCTCCATTACGTCCTATAGTGAGCCAAATCGATTCACCAACTTACAGATTGGCTCAACACTTAGCGAAAATACTCTCACCGCTCAGGGGACATACAAGAGCACACATAAAGGATTCTTACCATTTTGTCAGCGAGATTAAAGACCTACATCTGGCAGACAATGAAACTATGGTCAGTTTTGATGTGCAGTCATTGTTTACATGCTTACCTGTTGAAGACTGCATCTCAATTGTAACTAGAAGGCTGGAAGAAAACAACATGCCCGTAGAATATGCAGTATTACTCAGACACTGCCTTACATCTAGCTACCTATTGTGGAAGGAGCAGTTCTACAAGCAAGTAGATGGTGTGGCGATGGGCTCACCTGTATCTCCCATTGTCGCCGACATATTCATGGAAGACTTTGAGGAGAAAGCCCTGCTTAGTTCTCCCATAAATCCAAGATTCTACAAGCGGTACGTAGACGACTCTTTCACAATTCTACCTTTAGATAAAGTAACTGCATTTTTAGACTATCTTAACTCTATAAATTCTAAAATTCAGTTCACAATGGAGTTAGAGGCAAACAATTCCTTAGCTTTTCTAGATGTGTTAGTAATTCGGAATCCTAATAACACCTTGAGCCATACTGTGTATAAAAAAGACCCATACAGATAGATATTTAAACGGCGATTCTCACCACCATCCTTCACAGTTAGCTACCGTGGGTAAATCTTTGTTTCAGAGAGCACGAGGGATCTGTGACAGTAAACACCTGGCTGCCGAGCTCCACCATGACAAGCAAGTTTTGCATGACAACAAGCTTCGAGTCCCACGCCTACGTCACAGTGAACGAGTGAAGCCGGCCACAGTCGAGCGTGTACCTGCTGTACAGCCATATGTTAGAGGAGTCACTAACAAGATTGGCTACATCTTAAAGCGCGCTTCCATCAAAACATACTTCAAGCCGCTGAAGAAGATTGGTCAGTTTTTACCATCAGTCAAGTGTAATGTCCCTCTGCAAGATGCAGGAGTGTACAAGCTTGATTGTGAATGTGGTCTCTCCTACATAGGACAAACTAAAAGATCAATAAAAACCCGCGTTAAAGAACATATAGCTGATGTGAAGAATCGACGTCCGGGAAGTCTGCAGTCTGTGAACACGTACAGGATCGCCCCCGTCACTACATCATTGATAGACCGCAAATCCTCGCTAAAGAACACCGATTCCTTCCAAGGATGATTCGCGAGGCTATTGAAATCAAAAAACATCCTAATTTCAATAGAGAAGATGGCTGGGTGCTACCATCTGCTTAGAATCCTATAATAAATAAAATTAAATCCCAACCCAAGCATACAACTGCAAGACTTCAAGATACCATAAGTTTATACTGTATAGATCGGAACAAAAGTTAAATTTTAATCTATGGTAATCGCGGTTAACTATGACATATGGACGTTGAACATCTCTGTCCCGCCCGTGACCATGAGTGCTTTAAAGCGTTCGAAATGTCGGGTATTTAAAAAGTTAAATATACGCGATAAATTCCGTAAAAACTAGTATTATTTCAAGAAAAGATCGCCTTTATGGGAATGTTTTGATATAAACAATGACGATCCTATGCTTGCTGTTTGTTTACTATGCTGCGTTAAAATTTCTCGTGATGGCTTAGCACATTTACGTTTACCGTTATATTTCGTGGGCAGCTAATGCTACACAATACCCCTAATTCATCAAAGTTTGCCAAATATAACTTTCAGAACCCTGCACCGGTGTGTACAGCGAAAGACTTTTTTCTGAAACTGGCCTTATTTATGAAGACATAGAAACCGATTGTTACCTTTCAATGCAGAGAAATTAGTATTTATTTAGTGTAATTTGCCCTAAGTGCAGTCCAAGTACTTTTTTTCTAAGTTTTAAAATGAAAATTTTGTGATTATTAAATATATATTGTTAAGTGACGTAAGTAAAGTACTTAACTAAATTAGATTTTTTGATTTTTTTAATCCGGTATTCAGCCGTTTATTGTCCGGATAGTAATTTAGACCGGATAGGCCGAATAGTAGGTACCTATTTTTATCAAAATGTTCAAGTTACTGCCGTACAGATTATATTATGTAAGGTAAAGGTATTAAGCATATAAGTAATAAGTTAATAAGCTAAAGTGGTAATAGACCGGCCATATAGCTCAAAGGACCGACAGCAGATAAGAATGAAGGGTTCTCGAGTGGCAACCTCGTACCAGTAAGCTGGTCCCTACTTCTGCCTAGGCATTACATGTTATTTCGCAAGAGTTACAGTGTATCTGAATGCACTTGTGCTCTGTCACTACTGAGTGGACTTGTTGTTTGTGAACATTGCTTGGATTTAAAAAATTCAAGATCGTAAATATTATGTAAATTTTAATATCCTTTAAGTGGTCAAATGCAGTACAATATTTTTTTTAAATAAAACTACATTACCACCTATCTAATTATATTTTTAATTGGAAATTTTGTTTATATAGGATGGAATCGGAGATGCAAATGATGTTTGGAAGATTGTAGTTTCTGGTGGCAAAGACGGTGATGAAATACAAACAGTGCGCAGCAAACTGATGTTCGTTCATTACTTGCAGGTCAGATCAAATTATAGAACATAAAATTATACATCAGATGTAGAATAATTTAAATATAAAAAGTATGCTTGGAAAAATAAATAAGATTTACAAAAGTGTATTTTTTACTTATAAGCCAGTGTTTGATTACAATCCGACCTGATGGTGAGTGTTGATGAAGGTTTTTACGTGGTAGAGCCATGCTGCAGCTATATTGTGGTTGCAGAAGGAATAGATCGGCTCAACAAGGGTAGGATCACGCTCTCACAGAATACTAGCGTAAAATAGCAGCTTGATGCTACTGTGTTTCGTATGGTGAGTGTAGAGAACCGGAGACCCTTTTTAGTAGAAACGAGGCATTCCATATCAGTCCTCAGGTCTGACAACGCACAGTGGCGAAGCTTCTATTAAAGCCGAAAAGCCGGGTTTGCCTTACTAAACCTGAATCAATCAATAATATCAACTAATAAACTAACTCGTAAAATGTTTCAAGCTATTTCAAATTTCCCGCGCACTCCACTGTTCGACACATGTCGACGGATGACCTCGTATTGCCTTAGCGATACTGCTGCTGTCATAAAAAATGAGTTTTAATAGAGCTAATAGTTGTCTCCCTCGCTCGCGTGGGCTTTTTACGGGGCTTTCGAGAAGACGATCGCTCTCTTTCTAACCTATGGCAAAATATTCTATAATGAAATATAACTACGATTGTATATATAGCAATTAGTATAGAGATTTAAAGCCAGGCTTTTGGGAATAAATTTGTTAAAAGCGGAGGCGCGCGGGCAATACGTTTGCAAGTTCATTTCACGTTTCAATGTTTATTTACTCTGTGTGCTTATCTTAAGCGATTTAATATTACGAGTTCAAAATTTATGCTTTTAAGATTTTTAATGAAAATGAAGGATAATAGCGTTCCTTCTGATGAATTGAAGTGTTTTAAAGTGATAATCGGAGAGGAAATCTTTAAACTTTGTTGAGATAATACACAAGGTTAAGAGTGTATTTCAGACTTATCAATTATCGCAATTAAAAACAGTTATTGGTACAATTAAAACGTTCACCAACATTTTACGTGGACGTAATTAAATCTTTCCATAAGAAAGCGAGACGATTCCACTTATCTTATCTTATCTCTTATATATTAGAATGTAAATATTTTTTTTAATTTTGTACATAGTTTGTACTTTGTTCGTGTTTTACTTTTGTTCATGTATTGTATTGGATGTAAATATTTTTTTTCTTTCGCTAAACAAACCCAAACGGCTTTCTTCAAAGCCACCGAAGCTGTGCAATTGCTGATATGTAATACAATCTATCTAGCTGTGGTATGCCTTCTGTGTGCTTTGTTAAACACGTCCTTGACAGCACTGAATATAAAACTGAAGCGTGGAGACAGATCAAAATTGGTGTATTTTTATAAAACTGCTAAACAACAATCTATATTTTTATCAATTTATATCTTGGGCTTTCCCTAGCTTGGAGCTCTAGCTTCGCCACTGGCAACGCATTTGTATTTCGATTTTTAATTGAATATAAATGTAGATGTCTATGGGCCACAGCATCCACTTACCATCAGGTGGACTGTGTGCTCGTTTGTCACCCTTATTCTATAAAAAAAGCGCTAACTATAGTAAATTGTATCTTATCGTATCAAAAGCCTTTTCACTCTTACCTACCTTGAAAACGCCCAGATTGTAATCGGATGAAAATATAGACGTCGGCAATTTATTGCGCTCGTTTGCTTCGTTTTTGTCGTAAACATCATCTTATATTCTGCCATAACGTTAAAATTATTAAAATATTAAATTTAATTTCATAGGCTTGTGTGTTGACCACAACTGGTAAGCAGCTCCCCAAATGGGGTTATGAGCAGCAAGAAGTTGCGTGCAACCCAAATCTAAGAGACAAGAATGCTTTGTGGAATGTGGAGGACAATTTATTCAATGACTGTAAGTACATTAGAAATGGTTATATCAGTTTTTTTTTCAAATATTTTAATAAAATTATTTTTAATCTTGCTCAGTACCAAAAGTGAGTTTTGAGGCGTACGCTTCTGGCTTCTTGGAGCGGTTTTTGGAGTCGCACGCGGTTATGTTCCAAGGAAACGCTGGTCTCAAACCCAAGGAGGGTGAAGTCACCTCGCAGCCTTGGCAGTGGCCGATTAATTACAGAGTAAGATGATTCTGGTATTATTTAGTTGATTTAAAATTTCATTGAGCCGTGATAGCATAAAAGCTGGCTGCTTGTCTCAAATTTTATACTACGCCAACAATTTTCTATTCGAGCCAGTACTACTGAATTGCTTAGTCGCAATCATAATTATTATTGACTACTATGCTAGGATATTTCTATACGTGGTAGTAGTATAGTTGTAGCACGAATGGGTCGGCTCAACCGGGGAAGGGCCACGCTCTCACAAAATACCAGCGTGAAATAGTAGCTTAACACTGCTGTATTTCGTATGGTGAGTGTAGAGAACCGGAGACCCTTTTTACTGCAAACGAGGCATTCCATCTCAGTCCTCACGGGTGAAAACGCATCTGCATTTTGATTTGTAATGGAGGATAAATGTAGATATCTATGGGCCACAGCAACCACTTACCATCAGGTGGACTGTGTGCTCATTTGTCACCCTATTCTATAAAAAAAAGTCCAAGAGTTCTATTCCCAGCCAGTACTACTAAATTGCTTAGTCGCAATTATTCTGCTCAGAACATAAAACAAAGAAAAAGTGACTTCTCATGTATGGGGTTAACTGAAGCAACTGAACTAAAACACTTCCAGAAATAAGAAACGGCCTATGGTCACTTTGCCAGCTTTCATACAATTCACAATAACATAACATATAATTTTTACTTCAGGGTCAGTTCTTCTCGGGCAGTGGTCACAGAATATACTTATTAGGCAACCCAGTAGTGTGGTGGACAAACCTAATTTTTCTAGTCGTTTTCTTCATTATTTACGTCATAAACTCAATTAAAGAGAAGAGAGCTGAAGCATTTGGGAGACCTATACCAGGTAAGATTTTAAAATGAAATGCTATTTTGCGGGAGATTCAATTTAACGTTCATACAAAAAAGCGAACTGCAAATCCAGAAATTAATTTGATTATGTTCGTATTCGTTTGCGCTATATGCGACCATATATTTAGGCACGGGGGTGAAACACTAGAAAGAAAAACCCAATAACTAGTTTTGGCCCAACCCGAGATTCGGAACCAAGGAGCTGGAGACCAACGAGGCAGTCGAAAAGCACGTAGAGCCGTTGGTGTTGCGCCTGATCTCTCTCCAGTCGTGGCGAATTACCGTCTTCGGACTATGAGAGTGAAGGAATAGAGTGCACCTATGCTTGCGCATACACTTGGACACGATAATCCTGTACTGCGTAGATAGCTAGTCTTCGTTGCGACTGGCCGCCGTGACCGACATTCGGTCTGCAGGACATATATTTAGTTTCACCTCATTCCTTAAATTCTAATATATTTAGGTTAGTGGCCACTTAAAAGAATTTATTAACCAATACCTCATGGCTTCCGATTGAGTCATAACCATCTTAGGTAACGGACCTTTGGTACTTTGATCATCTATCCAATTGTCAAGCGTGGTGATTAAGGCAAATTCTACAATAGAAATAATCTATGTTCAGCCGTGTACTGGCTCGAAGGACCAACTTAGGTTTAACAATCACATAATTTTGATTTACACAATTTTATCTCCAAGAGATAAGTCTGGAGTGTAATATGCGTTGCCATTATTATTCACACAATTTTACTGTACCATGAATTATTTATTTGTTATTTGCACTTTGTCATTTGAGCTATAGTAAGGTCAAAGATCGATCTGATTGGGCAGAGATAAACGGTTTGGTCTATATGTCATCGACGTTGTCGGCTTTTTATAAGTCCAGAGCTGTACAAAGACCTATTCAAGGATGATGGGTACAATGCGACTGGCGACGGGCAGCAGCGTCAAAAGTACGAGACGTCAGGTTCTGCAATCGTTAATCGGTCTGCCAAACGAGACAAGGCAAATCCCCTCTAGGGGCGGCTTATGCTTATAGACGTTAAAAATATGATAAGAACAGTCACTAGCACCCCCTCATCTAGAAAAGAAAAACAAAATAAATATTGAATAAAACTATTATTTACGGATTTTATCGCGTTTAATTATTTTAATTTATTTTTATTATTATCCCGACGTTTCGGGTGCTTTACAGCACCCATGGTCACGGGGGGGGACTGAGATGTTTGACGTCCCAATGTCATAGTTAGTCCGGCTACCTTCAGTTTTTTTTAATATTAATTTTTGGTCCGATTTACGCAAAACGAGCTTATAGTATCATGAAGTCTTGCAGTGGTATGCTTGGGTTTGGGTTTAATTTTGTTAATTATAGGATCCCAAGCAGATGGTAGCACCCAACCATCTTCTCTATTGAAATTTGGATGTTTTTTTTCAATAGCCTCGCGTATCATCCTTGGTAGGAATCGGGGTTCTTTTGCGAGAATTTGTGGTTTATCAAATCTAATGTAATGGTGGGGACGATCTTGAACATGTTCGCAGACTGCAGACTTACCGGAGCGTCGGTGCTTCACATCAGCTATATGTTCCTTCACGCGGGTTTTTATAGATCTCTTTGTTTGACCTATATAAAAAATAAATATTGCTCTGTTTTTAATTTCATCATCAAAGTTCTGCTTATTTTAATATTAAAGTGACCACATGATAACGAGTTTTATACTACTAATATTTTATTTAAAGAAATTATCCATTTCATCCATTACAGCCTATTAAAGTCCATTGCGGAACATAGGCCTCACCCATAAATTGCGTCATAGGGGGGATTTTGCCGTAGATGACACACCTAGCAAGCGGATAGTCAACCACAGTTTTTATTTTTCTGAGTTGGATGAGTGGTGAAGGAATGAATGATTAAAAAGTCTACAATATTTATTTATTTTAATATACTATTTCATTTTCAACAACTTTTACTTTCTTACACTTTTTCATGGATTGTTAAATGCCACAACATGTCGATTAGTTTTAATGTCTAATGTAACCTTGTAAAAATTTTTAGTGATTTATGTAGAAAAGACGTACCTGTAGGCAACTTTAATTCAATTTAAACTTTTACACCCGTCTCAAAGAAGTCTTTTGTCATAAGGGTATTTGTTACACATAACCTTGATGTTCTTTGCGACCCGATTTCTCAGTCCTTTGAGTAGTTTGTGATGAAAAAATAAGATAAAACGCAGCAATAATGAAATTCTTTTAATTTATATTGGCGGATATCTTAAGCTTTTGATATTGCTTATTTCACTCTGTTAGAGTGGAAAAGTTTGTGGTCTAAGACTTAGACCAGATTTCAAGAATCAAAGCCTCAAGTACACGCTGAATCACCTGTTTCATTTTCCTCCTGCCGTCTCTTATGACAGCCACGGGACGATATAGGGTAGTGGCATTCTTACACGGCCACTACACGGTAAACAGTTTGCTAAATTAATTATTCTTATTGTTATCTAGTATATAATAGTGTTAACTGGTTTAAGCAATTCGTATTCTTATATACTTAGTTTAGCATTAATTGCTTGAATACCTGTAATATATGTACTTAAGATTCGGAAATGTATGTACAGCATTATTATACACAAATATATATATATATATATAATATATATTATATATATATATATATATATATATATATATATATATATATATATATATATATATATATGTGGTGGTGCACTGAATTCAATAAACTAATAACAAAATTCCAATAACTTACTGTTGAAGATGGGCCAGAGAGATCGTTGTTAAACGCAGCGGGCTGGAGCTTTGTGGGCTGGGTGCTGCACTACGTGCCTTTCTGGGCAATGGGTCGCGTTCTCTACTTTCACCATTACTTCCCCGCGTTAGTCTTTAGTTCAATGCTTACTGGTAAGTTGGCTTCTATCGTATTAACACATTCTTGTATAGGCCTTTATCAAGTAACGGATGATATAATGGGTAACAGTGGCAAACCTCCCCCATATTAGGCAATCTATGGAGGAGGCCTATGTTTACCAGTGAACTGAAGGCTGTTATGGATGAACTTATAGATGCCGATAAGAAAAGGTTTTATATAAGGTATTTAATAAGGTATTATGAGTCGATTATGGAAAAAATGAAAATAAATCTTGGGCTATACCAATAACAAATGGCGTGTAAAAAATTACCCAACTGGTAATGAAAGACAGTAAAAAGCAACGCAAATATCTGCTAGTATAATCACGAATCTGCTATTCCAGTTCCGTCACACGGCTACCGCACGTTCTTCAAATAGAGTGTATTAAAATTCACAAGAACGCTAAATATTGATTTTTTTTTGATAAAATTAAAGTGACAAACTAACTTACAGTCCACCTGATGGTAAGTGGCTACTGTTGGTTATAAAAACCTGAGCCAAATGCAAACAAGGAGATACACAGATTGTCCCCTGAGGACCCTGGAACACAACATTGCAGGCACTGCTGCTTAACGCCAGAAATAACAAGAGTGTGGTATATGTTCCGACGGACTGCTCCGCATTTTTCTTAATTAAAATAATCCCTTCTAAGCTTATTTATTAACTATGATTGATAAGCAAAACAACTGGACTAACAACAACCTTACTTGCTGGTTTTTATTAAAATCTCCAAACATAGAACTAAAATAGAAGTTTTATTAATTCGGTAATTCGAAATGAATAAATTGTTATTAATTTATTTTCAGGTATTTTAACAGAATACTTGCTTAGAAGCATCAAGAGCTACTTAAGCCCGGAACTCGGAAGGACCATTTATCATTGTGCCATGGGGATCATAATTTCTACTACTGTGTACAGCTTCTATCTGTTTTCTCCGTTGGCGTATGGAATGAGCGGGCCACTGGCACATGAGCCGAATTCCACCATGTCTGGGTTGAAATGGCTAGAGTCGTGGGAGTTCTGATATATATTTAAATCAGTCGTTCAACGAGTACTTATTGAAACTATGGTATCATATTTTAAAACTGATCCGACTTTATCAAAAATAATGGTGCTTATGTATTTATATATATATATATATATATATATATATATATATATATATATATATATATATATAATATTTTTTATATAATAATATAACATGTTCAAAGTTTTTTTTTAATTTAAATTTATTGAAAATTTGGAAAACTGTAAAAGCATGTTATATTTACCAATTTTTTTATTACAAACTATCTAATAAGAAAATTTATTGTGGATGCAATGCTTGTATGCTTCAGGTTTTAAGTTGCAAAGTGTAATTAAATAAGTGTATTTATAAATACGTATACGAAAATTATTTAATTTATAATCATTTTCTAACAACGGTTTAAATGTACTAAATACCTTTAAACAAATTGTTAACATAAGCCTAATTTACTGAGCAAGTTAATTTTTACTTAATATATGCTGTATAAAACAGCTTACGATATAGGCCGCATGTTCGTATCTTCTCTCTTAATGTCAGTTCACACCGAGACGCGACGCGATATTTGAAGGCGCATCGTGCCGTATTTACTGAGCAAGTTAATTTTTACATAATATATAAAACAGGTTACGTTAGGCCGCATGTTTGTATTTTATCTTAGGGTCAGTTCACACCGAGACGCGACGCGATATTTGAAGGTGCATCGTGACGTCGCTGGCAGCGCACCGCACATGCACGCGGTGCCTATCGATGAAGGACCGCTGTGTCGTGAATAATGCGCCGCGAGCCACCTCGAGACGAAACGCGACGCCGCGGGGTATTTTAGAATTATCTCAATAAAATTTGTATCTTTTTGTGTAGTAAAAAAAGTTATATTTTGTATTACTATCTTAAAAAGTACGCTCCGCATCGCGTCGTATCATGTCTCGGTGTTAACTGACCCTTATATAAAAAATATGAGTATAAATGTGTACACATACATACGAAGTGAAACTTCTTTACAACCTACCATTCTTGGTTTTGTTTTATTAAAACCGTACTAAATTTCTTGACTACGTCGATAAAGAAATTTCACTTCAAAAAACATAATGCTTGTACTTCATATTACATATTTTAGAAAATTTGTTTCTTCATACATAGGACTACTTAGTGGTTCCAATTTTTTGTTTGAAGAACACGTCGGAATTTTGGTCAAGAAAATGGCTCATTGGCTTGAACAAAAATTTATATATGAGGGGTAATAATTTTCTGCTCAACAGATCTTGCTACTTGAAGTTATTTGTTTCACAGTCACCATAGATGAAAGTTTGCATTTCTAATAAGAAATTTCGGTTTCTAATGTATGTACCTATATATACAAAACAATGCGTCAGTGGTTGCTCTTTAATTTTTTGCAAATTTTTTGTCTTTTTAATTTTTTTACTTTGAGGAATATCTGGAGTTTGGTTTATCCATCTTAATGTAATTTAAATAAAATATATTACAGAAACATTAACCTTCATTCACATTTTTATGACAATTTAACTTCCTCTTCGTGAAATTCATCAACTATTTCACTTCTAAAGTGGCACTAGTGGTAGAAAAAGTTGTGGACTCATTCGAGAATGACTTTCTCTTTAGCTGTATCCAGAAATTGTACACATTAATATTTTTTTTTGTTTTGTTCAATTTCTCTTCATAATTTATGTTTTTCTAGTTCTCCTAGCTCTAAGTAATGATATCATAGAGTTAAACTGTAAAATATTTATTACTACAGTCCACATTTTTTATAGTATTTCCCTGTTCCCGTAGACTTTGAACATCTCTCATATGAAATAGTGATATAAGTAGTTGGTGGTTATAAGAGAAAGGCAAAGCATTTCTATGTTAATGGTAGCATTATTTTACACATGACATTTCTTGAAATATTCCGTCCAATGTTATTTAATATCTTTTGATTTAACAATTAATATAGACTTAAGTTAATAAAATATTGACATTATTTTTTTATATTTAATATTTTTTATAATAAAATGTTTGTACAATTAAATAGTGTTTATTTTCTTTAACATTGTTAGTACGGACCTCATATCAACAAAGAAAGACCGTGACGAGACGCTGCGATCATATCAAGTAACGCAAAAACCAAGCCATAACCACATTTTTTTTTATAGAAGAGGGGGCAAACGAGCATATTGATGATAAGTGACTACCTGATGTTAAGTGACTACCGCCGCCCATGAAAATTCGCAACACCAGAGGAATTGCAGGTGCGTTGCCGGCCCTTTAGAAAGGAGTAAGCGTAATAGTTTTTTTTTTTTTTTGAAGGTCCCCAGGTCGTATGGGTCCAGAAAAATTGCCGGTGGTAAACTATTCCACAGAGAGTACAGTGATGGACCGCCAAGCATCCAGATGGTGTGGATGGTATCGGGAAGTTTGCCCCATAGTGCGTTCATGAAATTTGGCGGCTGGAATTAATCCGAACAATTGCTCAGCGCACTCCCCGTGATAGATGCGACAAAATACGTAAAGAGATGCAACATCTCTTCGCAGCGCCAGTGAATCGAACCGATCGGAAAGCACTCGGTCGTCGACGATTCGAGCCGCTCTGCGCTGGATGCGGTCAAGTGGAAGGAGCTGGCACTGGTGAGCCCCAGCCTAGAGATGGGAACAGTATTTCCATGTGCGGCCGAACCTGCGCCTTGTAAAGTTACAGGCTGTGTGCCGGCATAAAATACAGTCCCGCTCTGCTGAGCACGCCAAGCTTTTTAGAGACCAATTTGGCCTTCTCTTCCAAGTGACCACGAAACTGCACGTCACTCGATATGTCGACGCCGAGGATTCCGATACTGGCTGAGGCAACTAGGGAAGTGCCATAAAACTGAGGAGATACGACAAAGGGGTTCTTTTTAGCAGTTTACGCGCAAACTTGTGTCTTCTGAGGGTTAAACTGGACTAGATTTAGTCGCCCCCAATCCGAAACTTTGTTCAGCAAAGACTCGACTTCAGACACAAGTTTGTCCCAGTACTCGGAGACGTTTTCCCGAGAAATATTGGCCCGGCCGGTGTAAAGAGCATCACCAGAGCTGTCATCTGCATAGCAATGAATGTTGCACGTTTGCAACATATCATTGATGTGCAGAATAAACAGTGATGCCTTCTGCCGCCGCCCATCTATGAGTCAGGTAGACCAGAAGATCACCAGTTGATCGACCACGACGAAAACCGTATTGGCGATCACTAATCAGCTGGTGATCCTCAAGGTAACTCATGAGCTGGCAGTTTAAAATGGACTATTTTTTTCGAGAACAAGGAGGTGATGGCGATGGGCCTGTAGTTGGACGGGTCTGAGCGGTCGCCTTTTTTAGGGACCGGGTGGACGAACGCCGTCTTCCATGATTTTGGAACTACGCCTAGGGAGTAGGAGTATCATAAAAGACGCGTTAAGACCGGTGCCAACTCTGAAGCACACGTCCTCAGCACAATTGGGGGGATACCGTCAGGCCCACTCGACTTGTGGATGTCCAGGGAGAGGAGTGCTTTGCGAACGGAGCGTTGTGTGAACTGCACCTCCGGCATGGAGCACTCACACCGCGGGATGGTCGGCGGCATACTCCCCCCGTCATTGAGAATCGAGTTGGACGTAAAGAAAGAGCCTAGCAGATCGGCGTTCTCCTTTGCGGCATGGGCCAGTGAGTCGTCCTCCCTGTGCAGAGATGGAAGAGATAGCTGACAGAGATTCCCTTGGACAGCTTTGGCGAGAGACCAGAATGCACGGGTTCCAGAAGGAAGGCGAACTAGTTTCTCGCTAATTCTGCCTATGTGATCTGACTTTGCCTTGCCAATGACTCTTTTGAAGGACCTGGAAGCGGAATTATACTTCTTTTTTAGAACGCTGGTGTTTACATACCTGGACGTTGATGCGTCAGCCCAGGCTTTGTAGCACTCTTGCTTATAGCATGATGCTTTTTTACAGAAGCGACCAAACCATGGCTAAGATTTGCCTCCGATGGGCATCACAGAGAAAAGAATGAAAAGTTCTATACCCTGAAGTACTACATCAGCGACAGAATCTGCAACAACGTTGAGTTCAGCGAGAAGCAAACCAGCCCCCAAGGGTAGGATGCAAAGAAAGGCCGCATCCCATCCCAATCAGCTGACCTATAGTGTCAAACACGGCGGCAGCCTGCAGAATGCAACCGCGATTTCAGTGTGAGTGGCACCACTCTCCGGACAAGACAATGGTCCGAGGAGTCTAAAGGGGCGTCGACGGAAATCTGATATCCGTCCACATGAAAGGCTAGGAGAAGGTCCAATTTTTCAGAAGGACCACATTCAACTTATTGTAAGAATACTCACTCACGTACACATTGCATCTAAAATCGTTATTTGCTGCCAACAACGTGGTTTTAGGTGCAGCGTAGTTTTTTACCGACTGTTAAATCGGCATCACTTAATGCCCCTATTACACCACCCCGAATCAGGGCCCTGAATAAAGGGTGAGCGTGGCCCCTAGTTAGGGACGTCAGTTATTACACTACCCTGATTTTACGCCCTTACCACTGACCTCTATATATACAAGTACGCTGAACAGGCTATACGCCGTGACATGATGAAGCTATTTGATTTCCGCCATTTTGGCGCTGACAGCAGAAGTGCACGTCCACGGAACTAATAATAGGGATGAGACAGTGTACCAACTTATATCGATAAAATTCTATACCCTACCTATACCTAAATAGAATGAACTCTATGTATAGATGGACTCTACCCGTAACGTCCATTCTATTTATGTATCATATTAATGTAATGCCATTATCATTCATCATCATTATAGCCCTTCACAAGTCCACTGCTGAACATAGGCCTTCCCCAAGAAATGCCACAAAGCACGGTCCTGTGCCACGTGTATCCATCAACTTCCTGTATGTTTTACCAAGTTTTGACTCCATCGAGTGGGGGAAAGTCTGGTTGTACAATCTAGTTTTAAGGTATTCCTGACGAGAAGATGTGTTGTAATTTCCCGAACGCTGCCCAGCCGAGTTGAATCCGTCGATTGACCTGTCGGTCGAAGTTGAATTTACCTAGTCGGACTATTTTTCCCAAGTAAAAATACTCGTCAAAAACTTTTGCTAAGTGCTCCCAAAACCACCGGCATAGGTGTGACATGGACATTACACATGACTTTTCTTTGTCCATGTTCATCTTAAGACTTGTCCGTTGGGAGACACTTGAGGTCATTGAACATAGTGTGTAGGTCCTCCAGCAATTCTGCCATAAGGACCATATTGTCGGCAAATCGAAGGTGAGTGACGTACACGCCATTGACGTTCATACCGTATTCTTTCCAGTCCAGTAGCTTGAAAACATCTTCCAATGCATCGGTAAAGTATTTCGGGGATATTACGTCACCCTGTCTTACACATCTCTACAGTTGGATTAGTTTTGTACTCTGGTTCTGTACACGGATAGCCATCGTAGCCCTTAGACCATTCAACTAAAAAATTATTAAGATTAAACTAACTACACAAAATAAAAATTAAAACATAATTTCTAAAATAATTTATTGTCAACCGGTCATTTAGTTCTAGTATTATAAAAAACAAATCAGCTGCTATAATAACGCCTATTCTAATCGACTACAGGTCTGTCTATAGACAGTAAAATATTTTCTACTATATAAAACTTTATGTTTGTTCGTACATTCTACGATGCTATACCGTTCATCAGATTGCGGTAAAACGTAGTCAACTTATTGATTCCACTTGTGCGAAGGTTATACGCATGGTACAATTAACTGACACTAGATGGCGTGCGTATTATACTGACTATTTATTTGAAAATTATAGAAAGTTATATATCATTCTATTTCAATGATTGTATTATCATTCCTAATTATATAATATAATTGTTCCACATTTTTAACGATATTTCCACAATTACTTCTTCTGCGGCAGCAATGCGCCGGGTACGAGCTAGCAAGATAATATAAAAAAATATAAACTTTGAATTACATAGTATCAGTTATTTACAACGTCATTTTCGAAATTAAAATAACAATATTAAAAAAAATAACAGAAATTATCATATAGTCCTACTTTCCGTGGTATCGTCCCAAGAATGCTGGCTACGTTTCCTCTATGAATGGCTATACTTAGCCTTCAAGCGAGGAAACAAACTAAACAACTTCTTATTACCAGCAGTGAAGATCAGTCGCAGATACAGTTTTTTAGGAACTACACCGCACGTGCACCCTACGAACCAATAGTCTCTACAGCAAATTGCAAATATGTACTCATCTTCTAAATATTCTGGGCTATTTACTTAGTTCAGTTGCCTCTAATGCCACTTCTGCTTTAGACGAGGTACCCCTGACATGGAATGCTGTCAAAGTGTTCGCAAGTAGTATCCCATACTAAAGCTATATCTCTCTCTCTCTCTCTCAAGCAACTGTCGGGTCTCCTGGTATCGTCTCTAAATATTCTACAAAAATCTTAAACCGAGGAAATATTTATAGAGATACGAGCTCTTCGGATGACATTGTCCAAGAACTGTGGACAACATTATATTAAAGAATACCATAACATTATTACACGGTTATTTAATCGTGTATTAAGGATGGATTCGACCAAATACTATGTTAAACCAGAGTAACTAACCCTCGAATAATTTTACTCCTTGGTTCTTACACCAAGATAACTTCGTTTTGCGTATTGTAACACAAACGTGGAGAAGCCAATACTGGCTATTTTTACTCCAGAGTTTATTTATTTATTTATTTATTTGCTACTTAGTATGTATGTTACATGATATACTATTAAATACTATGCATACACACTAAGTCTCTAATGGAGACATGCAAATTTATTTATTCTTAGAAATTATATTTGTACAAAATTAACACATCAAAATCAATCATTATTAAATCATTAAATTAGCAACAACAAACAATCCATCCAATTATATTCTAAAGATATCAAAAGTACCAAAAAAAAATTATAATTAACAAATAAAGTAAATTAAATTAAACAATATTATATACCATGTCAGTTAATAACAAAAAAAATGTCAATTTTGATCTATAGTCCTATAAAAGTTTTCATCAGTAATTTAAAAGCTCGTTTACGGAGTAAAATGTTTTTTGAAGAAGCCACTGGTATAATTTTTTTTGAAATGTTTTTATAGGAAGATCTTTTATTATGTTTGGTATTTTATTATATATTGTTTTACCCATCCAGTAACAATTTTTACTAAAGCGTTTACTTTTCGGTATTTCGCTAATTACTATCCGATCTGGGTATCTCGTGTTCATGGATACCACTTCTTTGTTAAGTTTATAAAAACTTTTCCCGTGTTGTTTTACAAATTTAGGATTTAAGATTCCCAGTGTCTTAAATAGAGGTCGACATGAAACATCTGGGCCCACACCATGAATGGCACGAACACATTTTTTTTGTGCAATAAAAACTTTATTAATCTCTGCACTGTTGCCCCAAATTATAATTCCGTAGCGGATAATCGACTCAATATATGCAAAATAAGTCATAATTGCAGTTTGTTTTGTTGCCACTTTTGTTAGTCTATAAAGCGCATATGTGAACCTGTTTATTTTATTACATATTTTACAAACTTGTTCTTTCCACTTTAATTCTTTGTCAATAATTATACCTAGGAATGTCATATTAGTTGCACTACAAAGAGTTTGTCCATTATAATTAATATTTATTAAATTATTATTTATATTATTGAAATTTATATATTGAGTTTTACTTAAGTTTATTGTTAAATTATTATTACTTAGCCATTTAGTTACGTCAAATATTGTTTGATTAATGTCAAAATTATGTTTTGTTAGTGACATATTTTTATTTGTTGTGACTATTACTGCGACGTCATCTGCGAATAAAATACTTCTATATTTAGTAATTTCAGGTAAGTCGTTTAAATATATCAAAAATAAAAGTGGACCTAGTACACTACCCTGAGGTACCCCAAACGCATTTTTTCTAAATTTGGATCTATAACTTTGACTTACATGTCTATTGTCAAGTTTTAGCACCTCAACACATTGATGCCTGTTTTGTATGAATGACTTAATCCAGTGATATGCTTGGCCTCTAATTCCGTTTTGATCTAATTTGAACAAAAGCTGATCGTGTGATACGAAGTCAAAAGCTTTTGACATGTCAAAGAAGATGGCCGTAGTAAATAGTCCGTCATTAGTATTTTGTAAAATATTTTTTATTAAATTAAAAGCGGCCAGTGTCGTGGATTTTGATTTTTGAAATCCATACTGAGTTGGATTTATTCTATTAAACTTATTTAGGAAAGTCATGACCTTCTTGTGCATGACCTTTTCAAAAATTTTTGATAATATAGGTACCAATATCACTGGACGGTAATTTTCCATTAGTGTTTTTTCTTCTTTTTTTATATAATGGTTTTACAATAGACGTTTTTAATTTTTCTGGAAAGGTGCCAGATTCCATTGATAAATTAACTAAATAGGCTAATACTTTACTAATTTGATTTTTGCACGCTTTGATAACATTTGTACATATGCCATCATAACCTTCTGAATTTGTATTATTTAATGTCATTATAATTTTACTTATATCATATTCATCGACCGGTGTTAAATAAATTGAATTTTGAAGTCTATTTTGTGTATTACTGTATATAATTTTATTATTTATTTTATTTGTCAAATTAATATAGTAATTATTAAAGGCTTCAGCTATTTTCATAGGTTTAGTTATTATAAAGTTATTGTGTTTAATTAAGTCAATGTGTTTATCTGCTGCTATATGCCCTAGTTCATTCTTAATAATTTTCCAAGTTGATTTTACAATATTTTTACTATTGAGTATAAACTTATTATTACTATGTTTTTTTGCGTAATTGATGCATCTTCTTAGAAGCCTTGTGTAATTGTTATATGCAACTTTATTCTGATTTGTTTTATTAATGTAATATTTGTAACGTAATATTTTTTTCGTAGAACAACTTTTTTTAATACCTTTTGATATCCATTTTATATGTGGTCTAATGTTAGATTTAATTTTTATTACCGGAAAGCAAAGTTTATAAAACAGTTGAAACAGTTCATAAAATTTATTGAAATTATTGAGTTGGTAGTTGGTGGTAGTTTATTCATTCAAACAAGTAAATCAACTTAAACCAAAATACAACTGTTGTAAAGCGCAATCCAAGATTTTAGGTCCACATAATTTGCCGTAAGTGTAAATAATGCCGCCCAATGGCAGCCTCTCCTTAGTTGCTGAGTTCTCCTCCCCGTTTTCATTCTCAGATAAGGCGCACCAGAAACAAGCCACACTGCCCTTCGCGTTCTCTAACTCCTCCTGCACTATGGACTCCCCGAGCCCAATATGTGAATGGAGCCACGGAAAACGATCACCAAGCAACAAGTGGTGCAGCCTCACCAAAGTCGCGAAAGATAGTCGAGTGGCGCATTAAATAAGAAAATTTAAATATGACAACAGACTTTGGCATATTATGTCAATTTTATTTTTCAAGACATCCTTTAGCGGAGCTTCAAATTGGCACAGTAATTTTCTATGGTATAGCCAGTCCAGCGTACTTGTATATATAGAGGTCAGTGGCCCTTACTCAGTCACAGGGATGGACAAGTAAGAAAGTATATATATTTTTATTGAATCGATATTTTTAAAGTAATTGTAACAAATCGTTTACTGTGTTTCGTCCTGCAACTCTAGTTGCGTAACTGGAGTTTGAAAATGAAAATGAATGAAAATGTTTTATTTGCCTCAAAATAGTTACATGTATTATAAATGAGATATCCCCAGTAAGTAATTAATAATACTTGTGTTGGGGCTATCTCACTCTTCCCCTAATTATTAACAAGATTAGGACTAATTTATAAAACGTGCGTAAAAATTAATTTACGAAGAAAAATAAAAATAAAAAATAACAGTTAGTGCATAAACTAATTATCAGCTCTTTGTGTAACTGTATTTGTAAGCCTATATGGAACAGTGCGTCTTGTTTTTAAACAGGGTTTGTGCTGCTGTGTGTGTGCGTGCGTGAGTGTGTGTGTGCGTGCGTGCGTGTGTGTGTGTGCGTGCGTGTGTGTGTGTGTGTGTGTGTGTGTGTGTGTGTGTGTGTGTGTGTGTCTTCTTTGAATTGCCAGTGTGTAAAAAATCGCAATTAATAGATTAAGCTCGGTAAGTGCATACATTAATGATAAGTAATAAATTATTTAAATAAGTCTATCTACAATTTGTATGGTCATATTTAAACAAATTTAACAAATTTACGTCTTGCAAATACAAAGTCATCATCAGGCGACCTTTCCACACTTGGCTATGGCCCTTGAGTTTGGGAGAAAATGAGAAGAGAAGAAATAAAATCATTCGAAATAAATAATGTAATGCTTTTATTCTTACTGGTACTGATATATCACCAAAAATAGTATACCTACTGTTACTTTTGTCTACTTTTTCAAAGTAGTCTAATAAAACAGTCGCCTGTAAAATGTTGAGAACAAAGGTAATAATTTTGTTTCGGACGTCAATTCACAATGTTTATGCTTTTAAGCCATAATTTTAGCCTAGGTTCAGTTGGAAACCTGTTAATTAATAAACGTTTGATAATTATCTGTTGTCAGCGATAACAGATAGGTATGTGTAGGAAAGAACATAGATAACATAGACAAGTAACTCGACCACCCCATTGAATTTTATTGTTTATCTAAACTCAGTAATATAAAGTTAATATAAAAACAAATTATTAAGTATCTATATTGTCAAATAAATTTAAATTTGTTTAATATTAGCTACAAATTCACTTACTTGTCGAATATTACACCACTTTCCTTTAGGTAACGAGTTTTACATATTACGCACACTCATTATTAAAAAAAAATATTCTTATTATATAACTAAAATCAAACCACAAAAGATACTTTTATTTTTACTTTAAAAGTTCAAAATACAGAGATACAATTTATATATATTATACAGACTTTGACATATTATGTCACTTCTAGTTCCCTGTACGAAAAATGGTGGCGTTTCAAATCGGCACAGACATTTTGTATGGTATAGCCAGTCTAGTGTATATATAAAGGTCAGTAACAATACTTCATAATAATTGCGTATAATAACAATAGCTTATAGAATAGTTATAATAATAGTATGTAGAATAGTTACAATATCGTATTAGGATAACCTGTAAAGGTAGTTGTAATACCCCTATTACACTACCCTGAATCAGGCTCCCTACGCCCTGATTCAGGGTGGTGAAATAAGAGAAAGGGAGTAAGGGTCCCTAATTAGGGCGTCAAAGTGGACCCGGTCTGCAGTGCCCTTCCATCGTGCAGTGTAGTAACACTAAGGGAGTTAGGGCACTTACTCGATGAGCGACTAGGGATGCAAACGATACATCAATTATCTAAACATCGATATATCGTTCATAAACATGGTTCTTCATGAGCTATGTTCTTTGAGTATTAATCCAAAGGAGACGGCATAGCAAAGCATACCCCACTGTAAAAGGTACGAGAGTCCGACTCATACTCGTTATACAAAACTAGTTGCTCCGCGTCGTGCGTCATTCCGAAGTGACCGTGCAAGTAAAGCTCGAGCTCCGACAAAATGCCGAATTGCAGTGTATTTACGTGAAAAAAAAAAACAATCAAAACCGTCAAGTATACAAAAGGACAATCTGACTTTTCATCTGTGAGTATTTTTAACATAATATTAAAGTAATTTTATCATTAAAATTCGTACTTTGTGAATATTATCGTCCAATACCGAGTGTGGCCATCATAGTCCATAAAGTGAAAAATAATCTATTTTTAAATAAATATAATTTACTACACAAGTAATATATATATATATATATATATATATATATATATATATATATATATATATATTAACGAAAATATATTTCGTAATAACTAAATCAGTTTGTGATGAATAATAATCATTAAATATAGATGTGTAGTGGATTTTGTTAAATGATTTATATATTCAGCTCAATTTCAACACGATACTGAATATTATATAATTAAATATAAATGATAACTAGTATTTATTAAAATATTATACAAAATACATGCCAAATAAGTCAAATCGAAACTTGCTACCCCGCACATGTGCATTTTTTATAAAAATAAACTGGTATCACTGCAACCGAAAGTATTTCACTATAGTGATGAACGCCGCAACTTTAGCTATCGATAAGTTAATTAACCCTGTGGGTTTGTCTGCCGAACCGGTTTGTAGTTTTTATTTAGATTTTATAATAAAGTATTACGAAAAGTAGTAAATTTTTCTATTATTGGTTTGTTTTTACAGATTTCCAAGAGATCCTCTTAGGCGGCACACATGGATTGTAGCTTGTAGAAACCATGAATCTGACACTGTAGTACCAATCTTGAACTTGGGGGAGGTAATATTTGGCTGTAATTATATTTAGATTAAATATTTTTATTATTACCTTTGACACCAATATTATTCTACTTCAAAATATTTTATTAAGTTTACAAAAGCATAACCTATCAAATGTAATTCATTTATTTATATAGCTATTATTGTGATTGTAAACTTAATGTAGTATTATTTTTGTACGCCATAAATGGCTAAACATGTAGCTCGTTTTAAGTTTTTTAGCACTTGTATTTTATTTACTCATGTTTTACAAAATAAATATCTAAATATATATATATATATATATATATATATATATATATATAGACACAATTCGAAAAAATTCCTTATATAGCCCGAACTAGTCCTACTCTCACTGCGAGTAGGAGCCAACACTTAGGCCAAAGAAAATTAAAATGAAAAAATGCATTGACATAAAAAACAATAGCATAAACAGGCTCCACAAGTTTGCAAGAAATACTATGCCCTAACACTTAACTATTACTAACCAAAAGCCTATCGCTACGTACGAAAACTTTTGGAACATGTTTGCCTGCACCCCGTACCAATGTACGTGGTGCAGGGAAACATACGTGCTAAGTGGTACACTACCATCGATCGCCGACCAGGGTTTACTCAAGAAGCACTGACGACATTAAAATTGAGAGCGGAGAGTAACCCTGATTAAAATTTTTATAGCACCTTGGTAATGGATGAAATGGCAATTGACAGAATACCATGCTAGTAGCCAAAGGCATTATGTATATAATCAAAATGTCTTTTAGAACTTGCATGGTACTCTATATGTACAATATAATTTCTTGTCAGGGTTATTCTCTAGTCTAAGTTTTAAAACAGTTAACGTTTTTTTTGTGTAGTCAAGTCGGTTATAAATTGTACTGTACCACTTTGTTATAGTATGTGATGAAGGCAGACCAATTTAAAAACTTTTGATATTTCGCATATATTGTTAAGCTTTCGGTGAATAGTAACGTAAAGTTAAAACAATACATCTTTCTGGGGAATACTTAGCCCTATGTAGATGTCACGTTTTATTTTTAAGCAGCTGTCTGCTTAAAGTTCACTTTGTTAAACTATTATATAGTGTAAAACTTTTTTGTTTTTCTAAATTATTAAATATTTTCCAGATAGTTCATTTAATAACTCTTGAAAATCAACAACTTTTTTTAAATGGCGGTTTTGTGATTAAAGCCATATAATAAAAACAAAAACTTGGTTAACAACATTTAAGACGATAAACTGATAGGACTTTTCTTTTCACAAATCTGATTTTTAAAATAAGTTAACTAAACCTATTTCGATTAGTTAAATGTTTTAAATTTTATCCTGCATAATGTAAAATAAACCTGTAGCAAAATAATAAACTTATTTTCAATCATTTCTAAGTTTTTTTCCGAAGAACATTTCTAAATACTTTAAAAAAAGAATTTCAAATAACACCTTGGTATTATTTATCTATATATTACTTATAATCAAATAAAAACTTATGTGGACTATGTTGATTTGTTTATCGATAAAAAAATATCGACATAGTCCACGCCTTACGTTGCTTACGCATTTAGACAGCGCCATCAGTGTATCGAGACGTGTACAATTTGATGGTATGCGTAAAAGCGATGAACACAAACACAAATGCTGTAGTGTGCGTTTATAGTGACGCGATTTAATTTTGCATTTGTAGTTAGGTATACAGTTGTGTGGTTTTCTTGCACCCCCCTGATGTTGACAGAATTTTTGTTTAGGAATTAACGAATTAACTGGCCTCTCCAATTGGTTGAATACTCAAAGGCTATGTTTTATGAACGATGTTTTGCCGTCAAAGATTACGAAATAATCAACTATTCGAAGGGATAAAATTCCGTATGTTAAAAGTTGCGAACGATGATTATCACGAATTTTATGTTGCCAAAAAATAAATATTCGAAACAAAATATGTCAAAGTTAGATAACGTCTAGGTACATTTTTAAAGTTGGAAGGTTTACGAGTATTTGGCAGAAATTACTCAATCCCGAAAATTTTAATTACGAATCAACAAACAGGCGAATGATCTTTCTTAAACTTGTAGTTATTTTTATTGTGATAATTAATTAAGATAAGTTTACAAATATTGAAAATGGATTGAAATTGTTTTATTCATTTTGTTATTTATTTATTAATTATATTGTTTGAGCTTTAACTTAATAAATAGCTTAAGTACAGTCTTATAAGTTAATGGTAATTTTGTAATGGAAATTATTTTATCGGCTTACAAGTCGTATTTCGTACAATCATTTTTCTGCAATATTGATTTTTATGGATGAACGGTTATTCACCTGTTTGTATTTCGGTATAGTTTTGTAGATGTATTAAGAAAATGCGATAATACTGAAGGTAACATATGGTATATATATATACTACCATACAAAATGAACGCACCACATCATAAGAAATAAAGTTAAAGCAGAAGACTAGTTTCATATATTCCATGTGGGATATCATGAAAGTGTTATTTCCCGGGCTTCACAGCCTAGATAAGATCTATTTGCCTATCGTAGCAACTGCGGTATTCCGTGAGCGGTTATTTTCAGTGGCTGGATCTGCAATCAACATTCATGACATCATGAAAACCATTAAGGGGCATAGCAGTTACAGTTAAAACCACATATTCTCTTTTCCTTTTTTCTTTTTTTAATATGTATTTTTTTTCTGCCAGTACAATGAATCAAAATGAGTTATTTTATTTTTTACTTAATTACTTTTATTACGTTTATATATTTGTACTACAATATATATATATATATATATATATATATATATATATATATATATATATATATATATATATATATATATATATGCATTTATGTAATATATAATATCAATCTAATAGATCCTCCAAAGAACTCAACATATATGTAAGCTTGTGACCACCCTCGTTACACTAAATTGCTTATGATTTGTCTTTTGGATTGTTTTTATTTGTATTTCCTTCCAACAACAATATACCATCAAGCAATATAAGGGAAACCTGTTATTAGCCATACTTTAAGTTTGTTACATTAATGTTAAATATTTTCTGTATACGCTGTTGGTTTTCGAAATAAATAAATAAAAAAGCTGCCGGTAAATGCGGCTTATACTTCACTGTTATTGCTCCGATAGGAGTAATAGTGTTCTGTGGTTCTGTGTGCTATACTCTTTGCATAAAAAGTGTGAATGATATTAATTTTTAACTCTGGCCATGTTATCGGATACAAGTTTGACAAAAAAAAAATGTAATTACAAATGGCGTTTACGTAGAATAGACAGATGTCTTCTCGGCCACGATGGGCGATGATTCTTTATTATTACGGGAAGATGGTTATATACGTATGAATTTTCCTGTGACTTCTTTAACGTATCATAGTAATTTAAATATAATTTTGGTGAAGACTGACGTTGGGAGTGTACACGTTTTGGATGTGAATTCTGGTGTGATTCTTCAGTCATCTTGCCTATCAGCGGGTAAGTGAAAATCATTGTATATTTCTTTTAATTAAAGCCTGTAATATAACTAATTCTGTGTTACACTATATATAATTACTTAATATCATGTTGACTATGTGTTAATTATTGTACGCGATTATCAATGTCCTACATTGTTTCTGACTTTGACAGATTTCAGTAAACAATTTCGATTTTGCCGGATTTTGGCATGTATTTCAGATTTAATATTTATTATTTTCTTTTAGATGAGAGCGGCGCACTTGGTGTTGAGTATGCTTCGGGTGCCGACCGTGTGTTCTTATGGGACGGCAGTGGTATTGGCGCTCGGACAGACTACAATGGGGTACTGTTGCTGCATACTGCACTACAGCGCCCATTGCCATCCACTCAACCGGATAATATTATAAAGATAGAACTTGTCTTGTCTGAGGTATCTTCATTTTTTATTATATTTGTAACATAGCCACTATTACTCTTAACATTTATTACTCTTTATTATTATCATTATTCTTTATTTATTAATCAAATGTTTTTTGGATTAATTTGTGTTTATGTCATACATACCATGGTTATTATAGGATGTTTGGAGTAAGTAGGGTCTGCCCTACTATCCAATGGTTATACCAATGACTTAATAGTTCATTTAACTTAAAAGTTTCCTTAGGGACTCAATCTGGATTTATAATATTGCAATAAACAATTTAATGGTTTGTTTATTGGGTATCGGACTTAAGTTTCTTGTATACTGTGAAGATTAGAGTGTATTGAGAAGAACTGGTTGTTCTTTATAACAGGTGCAATCAGATGGTATATGCAGTTAAACACCAGTGGGTACTTTCAAATAGGTATTAACACTTTAACAGCCAATCATGTATTGGGTATGTGATGCTGCTCTTTCCTCAGGACGCAGATAACGTATTGAGTATGTGATCAATTTTCATGTTCTTTATTTAAAAATCACGAATTCAGTATGTCATTGGCGCATAACAATTGCTGAGGGTGTTTCTTTAGCTATACATATATGCATCATATATCAAAAAGCAGTGCAGGGTGTAGGCGTGAGGAAGAGTTTCGTTGGCTGTGGCACTGTTGTGCGGCGGAGTGTGCAATGTTTGTGCTGACATATCTAAAGAAACCGCGAAACGTGGACGAAAAGAAACTATTTTTTAATGTGTACCTCTTTGTTATTACCCTTGCTTCAAAAAATATCATACAATTACAAATTATGCTGGTTGATATATGTAATACCTTTATGTTAGAGTTTTTGTTTTTTTCATTTTCGCTCCCTATTTAAGGTTAATTTTCAAATATAAAAATAATATGTTTTAAATTATATCTTTAAAATAGATAATACATAAAAGAAATAAAAAAAACATTATGCATGTATCACTTATAGTTATTTTTCTAATAATCTTACAATATATTAAAAAATGGCCAGCGAACTAGAGAATGCGCGTCAAAGTGTTAATGACTCTTCATCTACCAGTGTGGATTTTTTTAAAGATCTATTTGTGTTGGCCAACCAGCAACACTATTATGGTCTTTCTATATCACTTGATGAAAAATAAACAAATAATTGACTTTTTTAAAGCAATGAACTCTGTAATCCATTGTTAAACTACTAGTAGGTAAACTAAAACACTTAATAAAGTTACTTACAGTTATAGTCTATTATAGCCACTCGAATGTCGGGGTCATTTTGGCCAATATGGCGCATCTGTCGAGCACTCTCCGAAGTACTAAGTATATAACAAGTATACTAAGTATATATGTATATATATACTAAGTAAATATATTAAAATCATATATCAATGGAACATTATTAAATAAGCTATCAGATTATGCATAACAGATATATATGTTATATATATCATATATATGTTACAAATAGTTTGCTATCACTCGACGCCATATTATGGCATTTGACAGATGCGCATATTATTTGAGACGCCAGAATGTGGCGTTTGGACTGATGAGGGGATAGTATTGAAGTTGAAAATGGTGGTTTATAATGAAATAAGTGGACAAATGGTAGCCTTTCTATAAGAGCACTTTCTGGTATAATTTTTTGGTATTTCCCTTCATTCTAGTCAATATAATATATTATATAATAATAATATTTGCCTATTTGAAATTATAGAATTCTTTATATGAAAATAGCCTACTGGTTATATCTGTGCTTTAATTTCACTCACTGATGATATTAGACAAGAAAAACAAGTTTTGTGTTTCCACTCCTTGATTATTGAACAGGGACTTCATTTTTAACTATTTCATTGTATTCTTAAATATTAAAAATAATTATTCTTTATGGCTTAGGTTATCTTTTATGTAATATTTGTGGGGGTGGTACAAGCTAACATTACACATTAAATAAAAATACTTTTACTGGTTTTCATCATGTTTATTTTAATTTATTTTTGATCTCTTGATGTATAGGGTGTTTTGCAGCACCCATGGGGATTGAGATGCTAGACACTATGATTTCACAGTTCTTTAATTTCAAAACAATTTTTCCAATAATTTAATTTCCAAACTGAGAGTAGTAAGATTGTTCTGAATGCATCTAATGAAATGAAACGCCTGAGGTTCTTTTACATGTAAATTTATATTTATTGTATGTAATTTTATAAATTGATTTAAGTTTAAACATAAAAAAAAAACTAATGAATGTTACTATTTGAAATTCTTATTAGCAGGGGAAACTATGAAAAAAAATGTTTAATTTTGGATGTTAATTATTAATAAACACAGCTTTAAGTTCAGATAAAGTTTAATCTGATGACTGATTTAGTAACATATTTTCATTGTATTTTTATATATGGTAGAGCCATGCTGCAGCTATATTATGGTTGTAGCACAAAAGGGTTGGCTCGACCGGGGCAGGACCACATTCTCACAGAATACTAGCGTGAAATAGCAACTTGATGCTGCTGTGTTTCATATGGTGAGTATAGAGAACCAGAGATCCGTTTTACTGGAAACGAGGCATTCCATCTTAGTCCTCAGGGGTGACAATGCATCTGCATTTTGATTCTTGATCGAGGTTAAATGTAGATGTCTATGGGCCACAGCATCCACTTACCATCAGGTGTACTTACTTGTCACCCTAATTCTATATAATTTTTTTTTATCCAAACCATCGCAAAAACATAAGATATATTATTAAAAATCTTAAGAAAATTTAGAATGCAAAAATTGTTAAATAGTTGGTAGATATAGAACCAGTTTTAGATTAAGTCTCCAGTATCAGTACTCGGTTCTTGAATTGACAACCTTTTGATATTACATGTCCTAGTTTGTTTTATTTAGGTGCCTGGGTATATGATTGTTGTGACTAAATAAACCCATTTTTGTGATTGTCATTATCATCATAATTACAGTCTATAATACCACTGCTGACCATAATATCTAGATTTCTTAGCCATAAGGCCAGCTATGAAGTGGAATGTTTTGATTCCTTGAGTCATCACACTGGCAACATGCACTTGTTGAACACTTAAGGTATTTGTAACCAGTGTTTGTTTCTTTATTATTCTTATTTTAAAAGTGCTTTGAAATTACTTTACAAGTCAGAACTTATTTTGACATCATTATAAAAATGAATAATGGTCATCCCATCCCAACTTAATAATTTAATTAAATTAATATAAGTTGTCATTATTTTATTAACATTATTACATTATTTTGAACATATTATTTATAGAATTTTTACTCTATTTACATGGAGCCATGCTGCAGTTATATTAGCAGTATAGTTGTAGCACAAATGGGTCGCACCACACTCTCAAAATAACAGTGTAAAAGAGTAGCTACATTCTGCTGTGTTTTGTATGGTGAGTGGAGAGAACCGGAGATCCTTTTTACTGGAAGTGAGGGATATCATCTTAGTCCTCATGGGTGACAACACATTTACATTTTAATTCATAATCTAAGATAGATTTATATCTTAGAATATGAATATATAGATATATGTCTATAGGCCACAGCAACCACTTACCGTTAGGTGGACTGTGTGCTAGTTTATCAACATATCCTATAAAAAAAACCTTGCTTTAAAAAAAATTCTATAGTGACTCTAAATATTGGAGACAAACCCTTCATTTTAGCTTATATATTGTTCTAGGCGGTGATTCTGTACCAGTGCATGCAGAGTCTGGATGTACACTCAATTGAGGGGCTCCCGGACTTTATAAACGCGCTAAAAAGTGCCATTGATGCAGAACCAGTTCGGAAAGGCGTCAAAGCTCAAAAAGTAATTAATCATTTGTACATAATATGTGAAGTAGATTACGAAGCTACTGTGTGGAAATAACACCAATGACAATGAAACATAAGTTTTATCGTAATGTATGCTATAGACCAGGCTGGTTTAGGGATATTGCAAATTGCACTACACCTCGCATGTATTATGCTGCAGTCTGACATTAAAAAGTTACAACCTATATATATACGTCCCACTCCTGGGCATAGGCCTCCGCTTATTTCTGAGGGGGTTTAAGGGCAAGGAATTGTCCGCCGCGCTGCCCCAATGCGTGTTGGCGAACTTTACATGCCTTCGAAATACTTTTTTTTCTTATTTCTCAGACATACAGGTTTCCTCACAATGTTTTCCTTCACCGCCGAGCATGTGGTAAATCAGCACTTAAAATTGTAACTAACAATTTCATTGGTGCCGGTGGGGAATGAACCCGGTTTGCTCGCTTACTGTGAAATTTACAGTGAGCACTAACCATCTGAGCTACCACGGCTTTTAACCATCTTTAGATTTCGCATATTATGTGGGATTTGTAGTGTGCCTTAAAAGATGTCCGATTATGGGAAGTCTTATATTCCAGCTGTAGACTCTTTAATACTTATAAAGAAAATAAGATGATACTGTTATTTTGCAGTTTCAGTCTATAAAGTCATCAATGAGTTGAGGAGTAACTCAATTTTCGTGTGTTATTCTTACATTTTTTGTGAATCATTATTAACAATGAAACAAACTAGTGGTAAATATTTAATAAGCTACATTGAAGAAAAAATAAAGATTTCAATTTGTCCAAATTATCCGAGCCAAAACTTGCAGCTGATATGTCTATATCTGGGCTGGTATTTTATAGTAATATTAGCTAAGTACTTATGAAGGACAATCATGCTGATTCTTTGTAGGACAGAGTTATTTTCTGAACCAGTGTATTATGTATAATCTATTTTGAGTAAAATTTTGTTAACATAAACTCACACATCTTACCCAGTGGGGTAGACAGAGACGACAGACTTCCATTTGGCACAGTCCTGGCTCATCTCTTTTGCTTTTTTTACATCAAAATATCTACCTACACATGCTTGTGAGTTAAGTGTACTCTGAACTTGACCCATCTTCAATTTATCATCAATTTGGTCGATAAACTTCCCTCTGAGCGTCCCATGCCGATCCACTCACTCCTGCAACATGAAATTTCTTTGTCACTCTTTTCACATTTATTCTTTCTGTATGAACAAGCCACAAAAGCTATCTTATTTTGGACACATCTAACATACCATACTTTTATCATACAATTTCTCACTCTGTCATTTAGAGTCACCCTAATATATTTCTGAATGGCCTTATTTCTACTTTTCCCACTGGTCTCGATAGAAGAACTAGTCCCTATAAAATAATTTTAGTGCCTGTATCAGCCTCGCGACTAAAGAAGGGCACCGATTGTCATAAAAAAACCCTGCATACTCTGTCCTTAGGGTTTTTTTATAGTTAATGTACAAAAAAACCTGGTTTTTGGGCAAAAACTTCTCTGATATCATGCACATAAAAGACCTAAACTCACACCCCCATCTCATTTTTTAATTCCAGCTTGCATATCCCAAATTTTTCTGTACATAAAGCTTTTCAACAACCTGAGAATATTAAAATTGAGTGTGAAAAAGCCACCAAAAGTTGATCATGTCAGTAACATTGTTATCAATACTAGTGTTAATAGATTTAGTAGATAGAAAATTTAAATGCATTGAAGTTGGTTTTATTTTTATTTCAGCTGAAATTAGGTTTGAATTTGTTCAAATTGTTAAATTTTTTTACACAAATATCAATATCTTTTTAGTGGAGCACAGTGACTATCTCATTGCCACAATCCACCTTCCGGCTTGTGACGTCTGGTGTGGTACAGGAGCTCAAAGAGCAAAATAGGAGGATTCCTGCACTTGCCATCGCTTCGGCGGTGGGGCAACGCGCCAATGAACTGATGCCATGTTCTCGGGATGAGGAGTCGAGGGCGCTCATGTATTCAGAAGCTGAGAGGAAGGAAACATTTAAGCGATGGCCACATATGGATTATAAGTGAGCATACTTTTAATTAACTTAGGCGCCTCAAACGACATCTATGAGAGATGTATGTATGTATGCCATCTAGTTTACGTCCGATATTCACAAAAAGAGCCAAAACGGCGACTGACGGCAGTGGCAGCGTCAAAGGTGAGGGATGTCTGGTACTGCGATCGTTAATTCCCCTGGCAAGCGTGAGGATCGAGGCAAATCCTCACTACAATAACCATGGGACGGTCCATGTCCAGCAGCAGTCATTTACAGCCTAATAATAACAATTTACTTAACTTTTTAATATATTTTTATTTGCCTGTGTAGAAGATGGTACTTCAAGATATTTTAATAAATTATGGAATAATTAGTATCTTTGTACTAACTTTATGATTGTTATATATCTTGTTGTGTAAACATAAATAAAAATCTTTATACTAGTTTGAAACCTTTTTAAGACAACTATTTAAGGTGTATTCAATCTAATTCATAAGTGACATTATACAAAATCTTTTATAAACATTTACTTAATACAATATTTTGATTTGACTTTGATGGTTGACTCAATAAATTTCTCATATTTGCCACTGTATAGTTTGAACTCTTATTCAGTTATATTTTCAGGTGCTATTGTAATTAATAATTTCAATTTTATGTATTCATTTATCCTGCATGTGCCTGTTGAGAATGTGAATACTAGTAAATCAGACAAAAATGTGAACTGCTTCTGTTGTGCTGTATTAGTAATTAGCGAATTTTTTAACTTTGAAATTACTGGATTTATTTGTAATAATTTAAAATAAAGAAATTTAATGTAAAGAAAAATTATTAAAAAGTAAAGTTTTCGCCCTGTTCATCACAGACCTGTTCATTTCAGGTAGGGTTATAGAGTGATTAATCGCCGCCTTACTTTTAATGCATGTTGGCAAACTTAGAACTTAACATTTCATTCCATAGAGAAAATCTACATTATCTTACATTGTTTTCTTTGACCATCGAGCCAAGAATATTAAAAAAATTATTTAGACCTTAGTAACATAATACTCGATTTTACTAAATAATTTTTTTAATTAATTTTTAAATTTGGAATGTTGTTATGTTATAATATAGCAATTTCTTATTTATTCATATAAAATATCTGAATGATAGATATGTCATAAAAAATTGTTATTTTAAGTATTGCAGGAGCATTTGATATCCGCTAACATGTGCTGACTGTGTGGAATTAAATTGATTTCCCACCTCAGAATTGGAGAGTAAACCGTGCCTGTAGAGGAATGTTTTAAAGATGCTACTTAACTATCCACCAACATTTAGTATTCTGTAAAACTGTATATGGCTTTGAGATTGTCTCTCAAAGCGATATACAGGAGAGGAACAATATTTTAAATAAATGCCTATTTTTAATTAAAGATCATGTCAGTTTAATAGTGGTTTCCTTATATCATACAATACCATCTAGTTTTGAGACAGTATCTGCTAATCAGTATGAGTTTTTTCTGGCACTATATTTATTGTGCGTATTGTTAGTTCTCATGATTGTGATGTGTTCATCCATGCATTTCTTAAGGCCTGTTCACTCTATAAAAATTCTTTTACTAATCCTTAAAAACATTAGCCCCACTCTGAAATTTACAAAAGTTTCTTCCGTGTTGAAGAGGAATTTTTCAAATAATAATTTTACACCCAGGCCGTGAAATATATTTGTAGGTCATACTGGTATTTGTTCAGTGATTCCAGTGCTACAAATATTAGAATAGTTAGAACTAAAAAAGACGCAATATTCGCAGATGGGCACTGCCAGCACGCATGGCGCAGGCGGGCTTCTACCATCAGCCGTCGCCGAGCGGTGACGACCGTGCTATGTGCTTTACGTGCATGGTGTGCCTCGTGTGCTGGGAGAAGTCCGACGAGCCGTGGGTCGAACACGAGCGGCATTCACCCAGCTGTCCCTTCGTGCGCGGCGAGTACACACACAACGTGCCCATTTCTGTGAGTGCATATTGAAAGAAAGAAAGAAACATGTCTATTTGAAGCTATGTTATTAATAATTGCACCGCGTGATTATAGTAGAATGAAGTAGGTGTAGTAAAAAAATAATATGGAATTACTAAAAGTACCTGTCTTGTTAAAAAAATATGTGCTGTTTTTTTTCTTGTTTGTAATAAAACTTCATATATTTTTTAACAGTAGAGACATGTCATCTATATTATATATGCAGCAAACCAGTTCTGGCCATGGGTCCCTCCTAAGATAAGGCCAGTAAGCAGTAGTAGATCTTTGTCTGCTAACTTAGCTTATTGCTTCAATTAGCTGAAGACCTCATTACATTTGCCTAACCGCAATCTTTAATATTCTCACCAGAGAAACCCAGAGTTTGGAAGTAGAATTTATAGCCATTATCCACGCGATAGTAAATTGTCATAACAAAAGTGCCTTACAAATTGAATTGGTTATCCATACTCCTCAAATTGAAAAACAAATGTGGATGCACTGCTTTACTACAAAGCTATTGGTGTTTTTTAGGAATTAATTTTTTTTTTGCATCAGGTAACCAATGCTACCGCGTGCGCCGTGCCCTGTCCGAACATAACAGTGGTATCTAAGGGCAACACAGGTGATCTGATCGCTACCGGCACTGCCGAGAGCAAAGTCAACGTATGGCGATTTGACTGCGGACTCAAGCTCGTTAAGTTCATTCACCTGTCTGCCTACGATTCCATCTTTAGCGGGATACTTGCTACTGACTCTAACAGAGTCTGGTCGGCAAGCTTAGAGAAAGACACTTGTAAGTACTGATGAAATATTCTGACGTGTTTCGTAAACATTTAGATACTGTTATTAGTTATTGAAATTTTTGTGTATTATTTAAATTTGCTTGAATTTTTATTAAGCTAGTGCAATAAATTTAAATAAAAAACATTTAATTTAGATCTATCAAGTCATTCAAATTAAAGAAAGTATACTGTATCTTCTACTAAAATATATTGTATCTTATGCTAAAATAAACACATCAACAGAATGTAGAGATACCATAATCCTAAATTATTTTCGACTTTATAGTTTAAAATCTTTTTAGTTTCATAAAAAGCTTATATACAGATTGGAACCTCTGTTATTCTATTTTCAAACTTTAAATAAAAAAATATGGCGGCAAAATTGTTAGTTATTCGTTACGTCAAGGAAAATTAAAATTGTTTTATTGATATTAATTAATGAAAAGGGAATTAGATTGTTTTTATTTTTTAAATTAACCTGCCGTATCGGCTTTGAGAGTCGTGTCACGTCGTCATTTGAGTCGAGATGACATGTTACGAGCCATGGGCATGTTAGAAAATGGTGCTATTCAACACGTCGTTGCTGAGACACCAGATAAATCGTGATATCAAGGTTGTTGTCACGTTATCGCAGTATGTGGATGTGGTTGAACGGCACACAGGTAGATATGGTGTTACTACACAGAGACAGGATCGACTTTTCCAAATGACTGCCAAAACACAACCCAACATCACAGCGATGCAACTACTACAAAGGCTCCAGGAGGACTACCAGCTGCTGGTCGGCGGCCAAACCGTGCAAAGGAGGTTGCATGAAGTAGGTCTTCTTGCTCGAAGACTGCTACGTGTTCCAGCATTGCGAAGTTGAAGAATTGCAGTCAACGGCTTTCATGTGTTCGGGAGCATTTACCATGGAGTGATGAACAATGATCTTTGGTGCTATTCACCAATGAGTCTCGGATTGAGTTTCATCCGGAATCACAAAGAACACGCATTTGTAGAACTCCAGGGAGAGTTAATCGCCTATGGCACCCTCAGGAGATTCACTCCTACCAAGATGGGACAATCATGGTGTAGGCAGGAATTCGTCTTGGCGGACAAACCCAGCTCGTTGGGATCCAAGGCAGCATGACTGTACAAAAATACCGCGGAACGTAGTAGAGCCTATTATTGTCCCACGCAGATTCAAAATGGGCTAGGAATTTTTACTCATGCACGATAATGCTCCTTCCTACACGGCGCGGCTAATGTCGGCCGCTCTCCGTGACCACAATATTCAAGTTTTGGGTGACCTGCACAGTCGCCCAACTTAAATCCTATCGAGCATGCCTGGCACATGTTACAACGAAAAGGAGAGAAAGTTGAGAGATTTCCCGCTAAATTTGACAATGGAACAACAACTTTACGAACACTTAAACATGGGACCTCATACCACAGCAAGATATTGACGATTTAAAAGCAAGATAGTGACAATTTAAATTAAAGTGTGTACAATCGTTGTCGGTGTGTAATTAATGTAAGAGGCGGCGACACTGATTATTAATAATTAGATTTTATAGGATATTTTCAATTTTAATTAAAATTAATAGTTGAAAAGTACTCGGCCTAACACAGATCCATTCAATTCTAAAAATCAAATCTACCCACATTATTTAGTTCAGGTTCAGACTAGTTCATTGTGTGAAGTTCGAAACGTGTGCGATAATTAGTTGTGATTTTATAAATTTATTAACAAAGTAATCGGACATAATTTCCGCGAATGGAGCAAATCGAGCAGCGTGCCGTCATTAAGTACCTCCATAAGAAGGGGCTATCATCAAAAGCCATCCATGATGACATGGTCAGTACATTAGGCGATTGTGCTCTGTCATATTCATCCGTCAAAAAATGGATAGCAGAATTTAAGCGTGGTAGAGAGAGTGTGAAAGATGAACCCCGCTCTGGAAGGCCTTCGACGTCAACTACTGACGAAAATATTAAAAAAGTACTTGATTTAATTATGGGAGACCGCAGATTAAAAATTAGAGAGATAGCCGAGATTATAGGCATCTCTTATGAACGAACTCAAAACATCATTGTCAACGAGTTGGGTTTCCACAAGGTGTCTGCGAGGTGGGTTCCGCGACTGCTTTCAGTTGAACAAAAAAGGACGCGATTGACTATTTCACGCGACTGTTTGGAGTTATTTGAAGCCAATGCAGATGATTTTTTGAATCGTTTTGTTACTATGGACGAAACATGGGTTCATTACTGTACACCGGAAACAAAACAACAATCAAAACAGTGGAGAAGACCTGGTTCACCACCCCTAAAAAGGCTAAGTCGATTTTGTCGGCAAATAAGGTGATGGCTTCAGTATTCTGGGACTCGAAAGGTGTGAATTATGATTGATTATCTTGAAAGGGGTCAGACTATAAACTCTGATTACTACTGCACCTTACTGCGTCGTTTACGAGAGGAAATAAAAGAAAAACGTCGAGGAATGCTCAGAAGAAAAGTCCTGTTTCATCAAGATAACGCCCGTGTTCACACGTTAGTACAGTCAATGGCTGAAATTCACAACTGTAGCTTTGAACTGTTACCGCATCCGCCGTATTCACCTGATCTGGCACCATCAGACTTCTTTCTGTTCCCTAACCTAAAAAAGCACTTGGGAGGTCAAAGATTTTCGACAAACGACGAGGTCAAAGCAGCTGTAGACGCATATTTTGACTCTAAGGAAGAATCATTTTTTTTCTACGGTCTAAATGCTTGGAAGGGGAGGTGGCAAAAGTGTATTGAACTTGATGGTGATTATGTAGAAAAATAAAAATATAACTGTTTTAGTATGTGTTTATTTTCTTGGTTAGGCCGAGTACTTTTCAATCCACCCTCGTACTAATTTTCTACGGCAAATAAAACAGTCATTGTTATTTAAAAAAATTATTACGAATTGTTTTTTATTATTTATTAAAGACCTTGAAATAACCTATCATTCTTCCATTTACTATATTAGAAAATTCTTCATAGATTTTTAGATATTTGATGAAATATAAAATATGCCTAGATTCTTTGATGTGTTTATATAGTATACAACTTAATAGATAGTTCTCGTGATAGAGTGGCGCCACATGATAAACATCTGAGTTTATAGTGTCATTGATATATTTTTTTACAGCCACCTATGGCATCGAACTCACAGCGATGGCGTTCGTTGGTATGACTTCAAAACAGGAAAGTTACCCACAAACACAAAACAGCGAAAACAACGAGAAAGAAACGAGTAATAGCAAAACGAAACCCTCTCTCGTATGCGGCGTCATCGTCACAAGGACTAATTTGGCTCAGTCTGATCAACCTATCAAAGAGGACACGAGTAAAGCATTGTTCAATTCAGGTGAAACAGACAAGTCTAAGGAAAGTATTAAAGCCATGAACGATCAAAACGAAGCGAAGAACAATCAGGATTCCACGGATAAAATGTTGTTTTTGCTAACCTACGACATATACAGTTCTCTCGCTGGTTCTATAACTACAGTAGTGCACACATCTAACAGCAGCGGCAATTCAAAACCCGGTGGCAGCAAGAAAGTGTGTCCTGTGGCTAGAACTGACGATGCGAATATTTACGACGAAATTTATTTTCAGTACTCTGATGAGGATACTGAGCTTCCACAATGCACAAACAGTTTGATAGATGAGCAAATTAGTAATGTTATTAACTTAAATGCATCATCAAGTAAAGAAGATTCTAAGTTTTGGGAACCGAAAAAGATTATTTTCGCAAAACATTTCAAAGTACTCCCCCCATCACCGCCCCCTGTGCTGTTACCCGAATTACCGGTATATATACAAAAATCAATGCTTGACTTCGTCGGAAATGTTCCACAGCTCAAGAGTTGGAAGAGTGGCAACTTGGAGTCCGTTGGCACAAAACCCGTTGATCAGACTGATGCTGCTCAAGTCGACCCCACTATTACACCAACCATCACCCATTATTTCAACATGAATGGGCCTTTAGAAATATCCGATTTGAAATGGTATGAAGATGGAGATGGAACAGAAAAAGTTAAAGTAGCTCCATCCACTGCAAGTAAAGTTGGAACTCAAACAGCAGTAAGTAACAGCAACAACGATGGATTTGATAGTGATCCACCACAAGAGGAAGTGGTATCCCAGGGTGTAGCTGTTCAGTGCCTTAGTCTTCCAACCACATTAAACCTCAAAGATGATTCTAGAGTAACACACTTACTACCAACAGAAGATAAGGAACATTTGTTGGTAGTCATATCGTGTATTGATCTAAGCAAACTTAAAATCGAAGAAGAAACAGAGGCAGATGGAGAAACAAAGATGGATGTTGACGAGATCTGTGAAACTGATAAGACTGAGAAACCTGACACAAAAGCTTATTTCATACTGTACAAAATCAATAGCAAAAGTTCTGTTTACACTTTGGAAGATAATCCTGTTTCTGTTAAGGAATTGCCTTATAATGAGAGTCCTGTAGATTTATGCCTACTACCAGCTGACAAGCACGATCGTTATTCGTTCGCGGCTGTTGGGGCTGATGGAAGCTTAAGGCTCTATACATTGCCCGATTTTAAAATACTATCAGAGAAGCGAGTACCCAAAGGTCAGTTCACATCCGTTGTGTACTGCGCGTCCGTCGAACGGCTCAGTGTGTCTACAAAACATGGAATGATTTATTTCTATGCATTGAACGATGGTGACAAAGATTCAACTGAGGATGTCAACGAGGATAAGTTTTCTAATTTATATTATGACATGCTATGGTATGAAACATCAGGACCAACCACCGCACCTATTATCATTGCTAACAAGACTGATTTGAACCTAGCTGATTTAGAAACTTTAATTTCATTAACTGGCTTATATGGCATGAACACTACCGTGCCATACAGCACTGTAGTCCCAGGTTTTTGGTGCGAATTGTCACCAGCTCAAAGGTCCAGATCTGACCAACAGAACAACAGATCATGGAGACTTCAAAACACGTCTTCAACATGGGACGAGCATGTTTTAGAATTGACAATGCCATATAGTGTTTCGCTTGCACACATAGAATTTGGCTTTACATTGCACTCAGCATGCACGCTGAACTTACCTGTGATTCAGGTCACGCTTTTAAAACAAAATTTGCACGGACTTGGATACAAGAAGGATGCGTCATTCTGTCAGAGATCGGATTCTCCGATACAGTTCCCAGTTATTGACGCAGATTTGCCTTATATTGAAAATCCTGTTAATAGTGAGGAATACCTTCAGGCGCACAATGCAGAAATACTTGCCGGTCCACTTTTGCTTTCTTCAGGACTTGACCAAACACGGCAATCTGGCACTTTGATTTTGACAAGTCCACGCTTATTTCGAGCAAGGGGCAGAACATTCCTTATCCACATAAAAACACTGTTTGATCCGGCTAAAGACATGACAAAAGGATCAAATAGAACCACTGAAAGTTCTAAGAAGTCTGGTTTTATTGGCTGCGATTGGTTGCATCAGATATCGATTACTGTGCGGTCAAGTCCTCATACTGAAGTACCGATGGAGCGGCAGCAACGTATAGCGATGCTTGAGTCTAATAGCTTCTTGAACACTCTTTGTGAAATTGCCACCAGTAAAGGAGGAAATGAAGAAAAGAAGTTAGCATTGGACTTACTCAACTGGGTACTATCAATACGGCTCCAGAGAATGCGTTTGGCAAAAGCTGATAAGAGTAAAGATAAAGATGAGGAAAGCCCAGTTGAGACGCAGCAGTTGGAATGTATTAATGTTATAGAGAAACACATTGATGCTCTTGTGAAGAACTGTATCTTATGTGCGAATAGGAGCATTGCAAAGAAGTGCATCAAAATTATTCTTATTACTACCGAGTAAGTTTTTATAATTATATTCTTTATCTTTATTAGTTTATAACAACCCACTTAACACTTAACTAACAGTCTTTCCTATAGTAGGTAGTAAGTACTATAAGTACAGTGCACAACAAAGCACTAACCATTGAACCGGGATTGGTAATCACAGTATCACATGTCTCGCACCTTTGTCACTGGTGCTTGTCACCGATCTGAATTATATTATTACCTCTGGTTTGACCAGAACCAATTATTACAATTCCTACATGGACATGTCTATTTTTTATCTAGATGAGGTGGCAAACGAGCATTTTATACATGGTAGAGCCATGCGGCAGTTATATTAATAGTATACTTGTAGCACGAATGGGTCGGCTCGACCGGGGAAGTACCACGCTCTCACAGAATACCAGCGTAATGCTGCTGTGTTTTGTATGATGAGTGTAGAGAACTGGAGACCCTTCTTTTTACTGGAAACGAGGCATTCCATCGTAGTCCTCACGGGTGACAACGCATCTGCATTTTGATTCGTAATCTAGGATAGATGTAGATATCTATGGGCCACAGCAACCACTTACCACCCTATCCTATAAAAAAATGCGGCTCACTTGATGGTAAGTGATTACCACCGCCCATGAACAACAGCAACACCAGGGGAATTGCAGGTTCGTTGCCGGCCTTTTAAAAAGGAGTAAGCTCTTGAAGGTCTCTAAGTCGTATTGGTCCGGAAAAATCGTCGGTGATAAACAGTTTCACAGGGAAGTTGTACAATGAGGAAAACTCCTAGAAAAATGATCTCTACCGATATCTTGAATTTTGACGGGATGTGCGTTCATGAAATTTGGCGACTGAGATTAATCCGAACAATTCCCAGAGCACTCCCTGTGGGATGCAACATCCCTACGCAGCGCCAATAAATCGAGCCGATCAGAAAGAACTCGGTCGTTGAAGATTCGTACCGCTCTGCGCTGGATGCGGTCAAGTGAAAGGAGCTGGCACTGAGGTGCCCCGGCCGAGAGATGAGAACAGTATTTCATGTGAGGCCGAACTTGTGCTTTGTAAAGTTGCAAGCAATGTGCCGGCATGAAATACTGTCTCGCTCTGCTGAGCACGCCAAGCTTTTTAGAGGCCAAATCGGCCTTCCCCTCCAAGTAAACATGAAACTGCACACTTCGATATGTCGACTCTGAGAATGCCGATGCTAACTGAGGCAGCAAGGGGAGTGCCTTGAAACTGAGAAGATACGACAAAGGGATTCTTTTTAGCGAGGTTTGAAGTGCACTAGATTTAGTCGCCCCCCAATCCGAGACTTTGTTCAACAAAGACTTGGCTTCAGACACAAATTTGTCCCGGTACTCGGCGACATTTTCCGGAGCAATGTTGGTACGGCCTATAAGGCGTCACTAGTGCTGTAGTCTGCATAGCAATAAATGTTACCAGTTTGCAACATATCGTTGATATTTGCAGAAAAAACAGCGTTGGTGATAGCACGCAGCCTACTGCAACACCAGCGTTTATAGGTTTGTAATCAAGGCATGCACCATCTACTACGACCTTGATGCTCCGATCAGCAAGGAAACTGGTGACCCAATTGCACAATATCTCAGGAAGCCCATAGGAAGTGAGCTTCGAAAGAAGCGCTTTATGTCAGATCCGATCGAAGTTCTTCGCTATTTCCAAACTAACGGCCAATGCCTCTCCCTTGGACTCTACTGCCTCCGCCCATCTATGAGTCAGGTAGACCAGAAGATTACCAGCTAATCGACCAAGACGAAAACCCTATTGCCGGTCACTAATCAGCTGGTGATCCTCAAGGTACCTCATGAGCTGGCAGTTTATGATGGACTCCATTATTTTGGAGAACAGGTGATGGCGATAGGTCTGTAGTTGGACGGATCTGAGCGGTCGCCTTTTTAGGGATCGGGTGAACCAAAGCTGTCTTCCATGAATTCGGGACTACGCTTAGTAAGTGGGGGTACCGGAAAAGACGCGTTAAAACCGGTGCCAACTCCGGAGTATACGTCTTGAGCACAATGGGTGGGTCTCCATCAGGCCCACTCGACTTGCTGACATCCAGGGAGAGGAGTGCTTTGCGAACCAAACGCTGTGTAAACCGTACATCCGGCATGAAGCAGTCACACCGCGGAATGACCGGCGGTGTGCACCCCTCGTCATCGAGAGTCCAGTGGGACGCAAAGAGAGAGCCTAATAGATCGGCTTTCTCCTTTGCGGCATGGGCCAGTGAGTCGTCCTCTCTGTGCAAAGTTGGAAGAGAGAGACCAGAATGCACGGATTCCCAAAGGAAGGCGAACTAGTTTCTCGTCAATTCTGCCCATGTGCTCAGACCTTACCTTGCTTTCAAAAAAAATAATTGCTAATGACTCTTTTGAAGGACCTGGAGGCGAAATTATACTTCTTTTTTAAAAGCGCTTGTGTTTACATCCCGGGACGCTGATGCGTTAGACCAGGCCCGGTAGCACTCCTGCTCATAGTGTGATGCTATTTTACAGGAGCGACTGAACCATGGCAGCAATAAAGCTGGGATCGTCCGGCGAGATGCAAACCCAACCCAACCCAAAAAATAAGGGTAGGAACCGCATCGTATCCCAATCGGCTGACCTATAGTGCCAAACATAGAATACTATAATGCACAATAGAATGGCTGTCAACCTTATTTTATACGAGGATCGGCGTTTCCAAGAGCACACATACAATCAATTACGTCGTATTGTGGGTTATCACTACTACAAACACATTTTAGACTTTTGATTAACGTTTTTGACAAAATATTTCTTTGTGTTTGTTTCTTAAATTCACATAATATGAATAGTTTCGACTTACTGGTTGTAGAATATGTCTCGTTTATTTAAATTCCATTTCCCGCTGTTCTTTCGACTCGTAATTATTGCACAATTTGCCATTTTTTAAATAATTTGCTTGCAGCGACGCTTGACATGAAACTTGGAAACGATTGATTGTGTTGACAGTTATAGGTGTGAATTGATATGTTAGTGATTACTCGGGCTCCGCCCACTTCCCCGTTATATTATGTATGTATTATAGTATTCTATGATGCCAAACGCCAAAGAGACAAAGAGTAAGGCCGGCTCGTCGTCTCCAGACGGTAGTGGACAGTGTTAAGGTTGGAATGAACTCCCCTTATGTTGCAAAAATTCACGAAAAGCGTGGCAGGGGTCGCCTTGGTGTTGTTGCTCCCCCCCCCCTCCAGAACACGCGGGGCAGTCTGAGCACCCACGCTCGGGAAGAGTAGGATAACGTGGTCGTGGATGCTCAGCGAGGGAGTCTCCATCACCAGGAGTACTGATATCCTCCTGGGGTAGTTTTTTTTATTGATTCCGCTCATCCGGCTACCGCAGAGGTAAATGTCTACTTCACACTGGTACTTGTACATGGTATATTTACTAGTACATAAACATTAACAGGTAATCAACATGCTTAATATTGGACTAAATATGAAAATTGGAGACAGGCTAAACATGTACTGCTAGCAATTAACGGGCATATCAAGCACTAATACAACTAAAGAAACCCAGATCTGGATAGAAACATATCCTATATATAGCTGTGCAGACGGCATCCTGTGCAGGACTTACTCGAGGAAAGAAGAAACGATGGCCAACTGCTCCTAGTGTGTCTGGAGGTCGTCATTTATAGCTGATATCTGAGCTTATATAGATCGCTCCCCGCAGTTGTTAGTAACATTAAGAGTTTGTTACTAAACTTCCTGGAGTAGATGCTATAGACAGGAATGATAAATTATTTATTCTCAGTGGATGCTGTGGCCCATTGACATGCAGATGCGTTGTCACCCCTAAGGACTAATATTGCATATATGCCTCATTTCCAGTAAAAAGGTCTCTGTCGATCTCTCGGTCTCTCTGTTTCTCTTCACTCAACTCCACGAACCCCACCCACCACCATGAAACAGAACAGCATAAATCTACTATTTTCAGTGGCATGTTGAGAGTGTGGTTCTTCCCCAGTCAAGGCAACTCTCATCTTACAACCATTATATAGCTGCAGCGTAGCTCTACCACATATAAAATTCTTATGTGCTTTTATAATGTTACAATATCTTCGATTAGTCAGTCATAAATCTACCAAATTTACAGAGGATTAAGGCATCTCCAGAAACCATGGAAGACAACGTTCGATCAGAGCCTATCAAGCAGCGTGGTGACGTGGTTGCCGTACGTTGGTGCGTGCGAGTCCGCGGGCGCGCTTAAGTGGCTGACAGCACTGGCGCAGCGTGCCGTGCCGTACTACGTCGCGCCGCGCCTCGTCGCCACCTGCTTCGCGCTGCTGGAAAACACCGCGCGCTGCTTACACGAACGAACCAACGTGTACCACCAGTTGCTGCAGGCCAGGTCACATGAAACCAACAATCCATATCACACTTTAAACTACTTCTTTATGAATCCTTTCATTTTCGTATTACTGGTAATGCTACTCTCATAACCAGACAATTTGTTTTCGGCATATTTAACAGGATTATTTGTCATTATCGCCAGGAAATGGTATGTTAGTATATGCAACTGAGATTGACATTTGGAAAAGTTTATTCTTTACACCTTACTTGCAAAGAACTTTATGATAATTACAAAATAGTTACTTATTTATTAAAGGCTTTGATAATCATGGATAACATACTAAAATACACTAATAAGCTCTTGTCCGCTCTCTTACCAAGAAACTAGTAATGACAAATATGGATGTGAGATGCGAAAAAAATGGCCTTGCTATGTGGCTTATAATTGTGGAAGGTACTTGAGTCCCAACTTCACTAGATGTTTCTGCCAATTTTATTTCGATTATTATATTAATTATGAACATAACATAACATACATAACATAAACACTCACGCCTGTCACCCAGAGGGGTAGGCAGAGACTACAGACTTCCATTTAGCACGATCCTGACATACCATTCTCGCCTCTTCCACATCCATATACCTACGCATACATGCTCGTCGGTTAAGGGTACTCTTAATTTGGCCCATTTTTAGTATATCGCCAATTTGGTCGACAAACTTCCGCCTAGGACGTCCCTTTCCGACTCTTCCATTCACTTCTGCAACATATATTTGCTTTGTCAGTCTTTCCGCATTCATTCTTTCTACATGACCAAACCACCGAAGCATTCCTTTCTTAATCCTGGTCACCGCATCATCTTGCAAACCACACTCTTCTTTTATCACACAGTTTCTCACCCTGTCACTCAGATTCAGCCCTAACATACTCCTTAGCGACCGCATTTCTACTGCATTTATTCTACTCTCGTGCTTCTTCTGCCACACCCAACTTTCACTACCATACGTTAAAGTAGGGACTAATACAGCACTGTGAATTGCCATACGTGCCTTTTTTGACACATTCTGACTTTTCACAATAGAGTGTAATTATGAACTACAATTATAACATAACAGTCTCTCAAATAATAAAAATATTACAGGTTCGGCTTACACGGCTTACCGTTAGAACGTACGATCTTTACGACGGAGGCACCGGAGCTAGGTCGCGGCTCATCTACGCCCGCTACATACACAAGCGTTGTTGATGATGCCAACAACACTCCTACCATTAAACCAGATTACCAACTCAAAGACCTGCTGAATATACCACTTGATATGGGTAAGCTGTAACAAACCTTTTTTAAGTATAGTTTTCTTATATTTAATAGGTACTGATTGAAAGGGTCATGAAAGAAGCTGATGGAAAAATTTGGGATGTGCAAGCGGGATTTAGAAAGGGAATGGGATGTACAGATCAAGTCTTTTCCATGCGCATGATCGCGGAGAAGTTTCTGGCCAAAAACCAAAAGGTTTTTTGTGCGTTCATGGACTTGGAAAAAGCCTATGACAGAGTGGATAGGGATTTGCTATGGCAAACACTGAACTCATTTGGGTTGAGCGCTGGCTTGATACAGGCATTGGAGTCTCTTTATAGGGACTCTAGTGCTAATGTTAGGATCAACGGGGTCTACTCGGACTGGTTTGACATCCATAAAGGTGTCAGACAGGGCTGTGTGGCTTCCCCGTGGCTGTTCAACCTATTTATGGACAGTTGTTTGCAAAATTTGAAAGTGGAAGAATACGGATTAAGAATGAGTGAGTTAACCGTCAAATGCCTTTTGTACGCCGATGATCAAGTCATTCTTGCGTCGTCGGCGGCCGAGTTGCAAATGATGGTTACATTAATGAACGGATCATTAAAAGAAAGGGGTATGAACGTGAACGCAAGTAAGACGAAGGTTATGGTTTTTGAAAGAGAAGAAAGTAAAACGATTTGTGAAATAAGAATAGAAGGGGAGTTGATCGAGCAAGTAGATGAGTTTGTATATTTGGGCTGCGTATTTAGCAGGGATGGGAGATATGATAAGGATATAGAACGACGAGTGAATGCGGGAAATAGAGTAAATGGGGCCTTGCACTCTATTGTGAAGAGTCAAAATGTGTCGAAAAAGGCACGTATGGCAATTCACAATGCTGTGTTGGTCCCTACTTTAACGTATGGTAGTGAAAGTTGGGTGTGGCAGAAGAAGCACGAGAGTAGAATAAACGCAGTAGAAATGCGGTCGTTAAGGAGTATGTTAGGGCTGAATCTGAATGACAGGGTAAGAAATTGTGTAATAAGAGAAGAGTGTGGTTTGCAAGATGTTGTGACCAGGATTAAGAAAGGAATGCTTCGGTGGTTTGGTCATGTGGAAAGAATGAATGAGGAAAGAGCACTGACCTCTATATATACAAGTACGCTGGACTGGCTATACACCGTGACATGATGAAGCGATTTGATTTCCGCCATTTTGGCGCTGACAACAGAAGTGCACGTCCACGGAACTAATAATAGGGATAAGACAGTGTACCAAATTATATCGATAAAAATTCTATACCCTACCATACCTAAATAAATAGAATGGACTCTATGGATAGATGGACTCTACCCGTAACTTCCATTCTATTTATTTATCATATTAATATAATGTAATTATCATTCATCATCATTAAAACCCTTCACAAGTCCACCGATGAACATAGGACTCCCCTAAGGAATGCCACAAAGCACGGTCCTGTGTCGCATCGCCAATTGCCATACCCACACTCCTCTTCTCTTACGACTCCACCTCGACTACAGCAGTACAGGGAGAGGAATCTCCCCTAGCCGCAGCCCACTAAAACACATACAACGTGGCTCGACATCATCAGGCGACCTTTCGACACTTGGCTATGGCCCTTGAGTTTGGTGGAAAATGAGGAAAGAAGAAATAAAAAAACATTCGAAATAATAATCTAGTACTTTTATACTTACTGGTACTGGTACTACCAGAAAATATTGTCGATATACTGCACTTTTTCAAAGTGGTGCAGTTCTCATGTCTAATAAAAAAGTCGTCTGTGAAATGTTTGGAACAAATATGATCATTTAGTTTCAGACGCCAATTAACAATATTTATGCTTTTAAGCCATTATTTTAGTCTAGGTTCGGTTGGAAACCTGTCAATTAATAAACATTTGATAATCGTCTGTTGTTGGCGACTTTCTTTGTTAACAGATATGGGTAGGAAAAAACATCGATAAGTATTATAGACAAATAACTCGACAACCCTATTGAATTTTATTGTTTATCAAAACTCAGTAATATATAGCCAAAGATGTTGGTATATATGATATTAAGATTAGTAACAAATTGTAAGTACTTATATTATCAAATAGTATTAATTTGTTTAATTTTTGCTGCAAATTCACTTACTTGTGAAATGTTATACCAGTTCCCTTTTGGTAACAAGTTTTACAGATTACGCACACTCTCATTATTAATAAAAATATTCTTATTATGTAACTAATATTATACACAACCAAACAACATAAAATACTTTCGTTTTTTTAGTTTAAAAGTTCAAAATACGGACTTATTAAATAAGACAATATAAATGAGAAACCGACTTTGACATAATATTATGTCAATTTAATTTTTCAAGACATCCTTTAGCGGCGCTTCAATTTGGCACAGTCATTTTCTATGGTATAGCCAGTCCAGCGTACTTGTATATATAGAGGTCAGTGGGAAAGAGTGACAAAGAAAATTTATGTTGCAGAAGTGAATGGCAGAGTCGGAAAGGGACGTCCTAGGCGAAAATTTATCGACCAAATTGGCGATTTATTGGAAACGGGCCAAATTAGGAGTACCCTTAACCGACGAGCATGTATGCGTAGGTGTATGGATGTGAAGGAGGCGAGAGAGGTGTGTCAGGATCGTGCCAAATGGAAATCTGTAGTCTCTGCCTACCTTTTATTTTCTAAAGTAGTAAGTAAAATAAATAAACAATAAGACTTTCGGATTTTTGGAATCATTTTACTAAATTTTCGAAAAGTTTTGGGTGTTCTTTGTACTTGTCTAGTTTTTGTACAAAATGCTGAAGGTCCTTCACGGGAGTGGAACAAAAAGATCTGTAGACGAAGTTAAGAATACTGCAGCGAATTTTATTAAGTGTTTGTTTTTATGTATATTCATGTTAAAAAAATATCATTAATTAATAATTATTTATTTAGGTATACTTATGATTTTTCCTTCATTGCTAAGCATGTGTAAAAATCAGTTACAATAATGAGATTAAATTCAGGTTGCTTATGACAGATATAACATTACCTTAATAAGTAAATCAAAATATAAATTTAACTTACTTTGTACAAGAATTACTATTAGTCTTCGAAATCTATTACATATAAATAAAATTAGAGTGTTGTTTGTAATGTCAAAATAATAGCTTTATATTAAATGCATATGTACAGTGTTTAGACAGAAAGACACACAAAAAAATTAATAATTGTTTTATTTGTTTTGTCTGTTTGCCGGCTAATCTCCGCAATGGCGGCACCGATTTTGACAGAATATTCACTGGCAGATAGCTAATGTTATAAGGAGAAACGAAGACTACTTTTATAAAAAAAAAAAAGAATTAGGGTTCCGCGCAAAAAAAATAAAACTCATAAAATCCAATCATTATAAATTCCAGACGGATGAAATGATCATTATATATAATTTGGAGCCCTAGGCAGGCATCTATTAATTGTGAATGGGTTGATTAGATTGCAAGACCGGGAATTTGTGGAGCGGCGCGTGGTGGGCGGGCGGCGGGGCGGCCGGCGCGGCGTACGCGGCTTCAGGCGGGCTGCCCCTGCACGTGAGCTGCTACGTGGCGTCCGACGGCACCAAGCTCGAGTCGGCCGCCGCGCGCCTGCAGCCCGCCGTCGTCAGCGCGCTGCCCGCCGACACGCACCAGGTTACTGCAGCCTTTCACCACCTAAACCCACACCCACACCCACCCTGCAACTACATTATGGCACAACCTTAAATGCGTTAGCGCGACCAGGGTAGAATCAAGCACTCATAGAATGTCAACCTAAAATTCCAGTGATTCTAGAGAACTTGAGACTATTTTAATGATAACAAGGTTCTCTCTTATTCCTCAGTGTTGACAATACATCTATGCATATATACATCGGATAATCGGTGAACGGTGTTAACCAATATTTTGCAAATGTTGAAAGAAACTTAGCTGAAGACCTGTATAAAAATAAGCACCCAGTCCAACCCCATGTCTTAAATTCATGCTGTCACTCTTTTACTCTTCTATTAACGGATGAGAATGAAGTAAGGAACCTAATAACAGGTCTAAAGAGCAATTGCTCTGTTGGCCTGGATTTAATTTCCAGTGGGACCCTAAAAGCAAACAGGGGTGTTCTAGCCTCTCTGATAGCGTACATTTTCAACTTATCACTTTCAACTGGAGTATTCCCGAGGATATATAAGAAATCACGAATCCACCCTATTCACAAAAGTGGAGACAGAGGCTGTGTCATTAACTATAGACCAATTTCAATTCTTCCTACTATCTCAAAAATCTTAGAACGCATTATAAATAATAGATTAGTAAAATATTTGGAAAATAAAAATCTTTTATCACATGCACAATTTGGCTTTAGAGCAAATAGATCTACATCAGATGCGGTTTTCGAACTAACAAGTTACATAGTTAATGACTTTGACAATAAGAAAAAAACAATAGGTGTATTTTTAGATTCGGCAAAGGCATTTGATACAGTCTCTGTCCCAATTTTAGTTAAAAAACTTGAATACCTTGGTATCAGAGACATCCAGTTGAAACTTCTTCAAGATTTTTTAACAGACAGAACACAATGTGTACAAATTGATAACATCGTTAGCGAAGAAGTCCCTGTAAATTTTGGGGTTCCTCGGGGAAGTATTCTAGGTCCAACTCTCTTCCTAATTTACATAAATGATCTTTGTCAGATGAAAATCCCAAATGCAAAAATAATTACCTTTGCAGACGACACGGTCCTCCTTTTCAGTGGCAGTTCATGGGATGAGGTTTTCTCAAATGCTCAAAAAGGAATGAATATTGTAACGAGTTGGTTATACAAGAACCTTTTAACACTCAATGTTTCAAAGACAAATTACATCACTAAAAACACTGATAAGCCTGACCCTACGCATCGAATTGTTTCACACTTGTGTGATAATTCCAATGATACAAACTGTGCATGCCCAAAACTTATAAACACAGACGCAACTAAATACCTAGGCATAATGATTGACAATAAATTAAGTTTTCACTATCACATTGACCTTCTAACGGCAAGAATACGCAAATGGTAATATTTAAGGCCTTGAGACATGTGGGTCAGGAAAAAGTAATAAAATCAGTTTACTTCGCTCTTTGCCTTTTTAATTTAATTATATATAATATTGCATCTGTAGCCTTTTATGGTTTGAAGTTAGTTGGGCTATCCATGGGCTGCAGTAACCATTTAGAACTGGTGGGCTGTTAGTTAATTATATATAATATTGCATCTGTAGCCTTTTATGGTTTGAAGTTAGTTGGGCTATCCATGGGCTGCAGTAGCCATTTAGAACTGGTGGGCTGTTAGTTAATTATATATAATATTGCATCTGTAGCCTTTTATGGTTTGAAGTTAGTTGGGCTATCCATGGGCTGCAGTAGCCATTTAGAACTGGTGGGCTGTTAGTTAATTATATATAATATTGCATCTGTAGCCTTTTATGGTTTGAAGTTAGTTGGGCTATCCATGGGCTGCAGTAGCCATTTAGAACTGGTGGGCTGTTAGTTAATTATATATAATATTGCATCTGTAGCCTTTTATGGTTTGAAGTTAGTTGGGCTATCCATGGGCTGCAGTAGCCATTTAGAACTGGTGGGCTGTTAGTTATTTTTATATTTACAAAAAGGGTGACTAACGAACACACAAGTCCACCTGATGAAAGCTTCTTGATGATGAAATCTTCAATCAATTCAGTTTTATAAAAAAATTATTAAGGCCGAATACGACGCGAATGACCTTGCTCGTTTCGCAGCAAACCACGCGCCGCCAGTACGCTTTGTTTATATAGACATGTATAATATAATCAAAGCCGTACGGGCTTTGATTATATTATATTTGACTGAGCTAGCTTAGTATGCAGAGTAATGAACAACACAGAGAGCATTGCTTACTTCTTAAATAAATCTTTCTTATTTATAATATTAGTTCCTATAGATTATAAATTCTGTACTTTATTCGTTATAAAATATTGTTCGAAAAGTTATTGAATTGATAACGATTTTTTTTTCTTAATTGGTGCATCGTACGTAAAGAACCTCATATAACTGAAAATGTTTGTTCTTGTGAGTCTTACAAGATGCCGTAATACAAATTGCATAAATAATAAAGAAAGAAAAAAAGAAAAAAAGTCGGTGATTGCCCCATAGTGGGGATAAGGTACTGTGTATGTAAATTCTTACAAGACTACTCCGACTGGTCAATCACTTCCCATCCGAAGTATTTCGGTTTTTCTTAATTATGTACTTACCCCATGCTTTCGGATAATACATTGACTATGACATTATTTGCGGTCTCTGTGCTTGCACTACTCTGTACATTCTTTTCCGACTTGGTCTTGATATTTACATTTTTAGTGTTTCTCACTTGAAAATAGAAAAGTATAAATGATCAGTTTGGCTAATGTAAATGAGTAAAAATGCAACCTATTAGGCAGCCTCAAACAAAAAATTACCTTACAAAAATATAATATTAACCTCAAAATACAACATTCGAGCAACCTTCATGCGATAAACTCTCTTTGTTTTACCACTTAGGTAACATTTATTTCTTTTCCTACACATATTTACATTTATAGTCACTTAAACGCGTATAAAACACTAAATTAACGATTTTCGCTACAGACACATCGACTGTTGTTACCTTACGTCACACGTCGAAGCGCCTGGTAATTTATTACGGCAAACTTTTATCTGGCAATATACGATATTATTATTAGGTGTTTTTAATTAAAACGAATTATGTTAATAAATAATATTTTGTATCGAAAATAAAGATAGCAGTCACCTTCGGAATCACAATACAAACATTTTTACGTAAAAGAATTTTTCCTAAATTAACATTCACAGAGTTTTGGAAGAACAATAATTTTATATATCATTTCTTAACATTTTTTTATTTGTTGGTATATTCATTTATTTTAAAATTTTAAAATGACGTTCAATTTGTGAAGGACCTGAACAAACCTACAAAAATGTTTTAAAGCTTAGAATTACTTCAGGTCAAAGTTCTAGTCAAGAGAAATACATTAATTTTCGCTAGTTCTCTTCGTATTCGGCCTTAACTCTCTGAAAAAATAATTTGTACTACCTTTATAATATGTGTTTCGAATAAAATTGTAACAAATATAACATTTCGACTAAAACTATTTCTACACCTTACGTAATATTCAGAACGACAATTTTTTATTTAAGAAAAGGTTTCATTGTTTAACTTTCAATACTTTTTTACAGCTTTGGACAGCAGTTGAAGAGGGTCAAACCAAGCAACCATCTCAAGCCCCTGAGTCTTTTGACGATATTGAGATATCAATGATGGAGTGTGATTCACAAGAAAAACCCGAATTTACAGAGGACAAAATCTTTAAGGTATCTCCAGTTTACTCCTTTTATTTTTGGAGTGTTAACTTTTTTGGTATATTGTTCATCTGTGTCAAAATTTAAGTTGAAGCTTTTAAAAAAAATTAAATTGCCTTTCAATGATATTGTTATCTAGGATCAAGATCAATGTGGCATTCCGTGGGCGTCGCTAGTTACCAAGCCACCTCAGCACACACTGGTAGTGGAGCGGATGCACTCGGGAGCAAGGCGATATATTGTTTTGGACTTTGGACACACCGTTCGTCTTACCGATGTTGTAAGTACATTTATAGAAACACTCTCTTCTCACTCATTAACTCATTATTGTTGTAAAATTTCATTTTTATAATTTCATAATTAAATTCTATATATATTCTAGATATATTTTTGTAGTCATGATTAGGATAATCATTTAATTTTTGTTTTAATGATCATGAATCTTTTGAAATAGACGAAGATGATAAAATGTCGAAATATTGATAATCCGTTACACGAAAGGAAGTCCTGTGGAAAATATGCGAACAAAAAGTAAATGTAAAGTATGTGTAATTTGGAAGCAAATGTCATATTTCGCGAATGTTGTTACGCCGTGGCTAGAGGTGTTTTATGGAAAAGGCTTCCAGATTAAAACATGACCAATAATCTTAATCCCTACAGGAACTTGAATATGCCTTAGATTTTATAAACTGGGACATTATTGGCCTAAGCGAAGTTAGGAGAATGGGCGAAAAAATTGAACAACATGACAACTACATTTTCTATCATATAGGAAAAACTCCAGGCCTACATGGTGTCGGATTTCTTATCAAAAAGTGCTACAGAGAATACGTACAGTCTTTCACTGGAATCTCCGAACGAATCGCACAACTCAATATCAACTTGCCGGGATATGAAATTATAATCAATAATCCAAATAGATGCACCAACAGAGGTAGCACCTAACGACGTAAAGGACTCTGACCTGGAGAAAACGCTTGCAAATGCCCATAAACAGTCTTTTTGATGGGAGATTTCAACGGGAAAATCGGTAAAAGACTACCAAATGAGGATGGTATAGTAGGTCAGTTTAGCACAGGAAAAAGAAACAATAACGGACAAAAACTCGTGAACCTGGCACAGGTATATAACCTCAAAATCCTAAATAGCTTCCTTAAGAAAAACATAAACAAAAATGGACCTGGATATCTACCGACGGCAATGTGAAGAATGAGATAGATTTTATACTCTCTAATAAACTCCAATTTTTTAAAGATAGATACAATTAATAAATTCAACTTTAACACTAACCACAGGATGGTAAGGGGAACAATCTATCTCAAAAAACCCAAGAAAAGAAGACAATGCACTAAGAAAAGAATTCAACCAATTCAAATCCCTCTCTCCATCCTACAAAACTTGTTGACCACGCTGAAGGATAAGACATTGACTTGTAACAAGATTAAAAACGTACAAGAAAAATATAACCTAATGGAAGAAACAATACAAGAAATATCTACAAAACTGTACACCTCAAAGAACAAAAAAGATAAAATCGGAAAGGAAGCAAGACGCCTTATAGAAGCCAGAAAAACTCTTTTAGAAAACAAAAAACAAAATAGAAATCAAATAATACAGTTAAGTAAACAAATAACTGAAAAAATCAGGACACACAGGAATCAAATAAGAAACAGGATTATTCAATACAGCATATTCATATTCAAAAACATTTTGAGAAATCGGGAGGAACAAAGAGAGCCCTAAAAGATCTGAAAGAGAATACATCATGGATCCCATGCATAAAAAATAAGACTTCTGGGAAGAGAGAAACAAAACGGCCTGAAATCATAGAAATAGCGAGAGTTTTATAGCAAACTATATGATGACATGGACTACATAAACACGCAATACCTTCAGGAAGACAACGAAGAGACTAATCCTTCCAATACTAGAAACCGAAGTACGAAAAGCCATACTGTCTCAAGGAAACTATAACGCTCCCGGAGACGATGGAATAACAAACGAAATTTTGAAAGCTTGTGTAGACCACATTATAGAGGCCATTACAAATCTGTTCAACAATATTCTAACTGAAGAAGTAATACCACAACAATGGACATCATCAACTATCATATTGCTCCATAAAAAGGGCAACAAAGCAGAAATAATCAATTACAGACCGATCAGCCTCATCTCCAATCTATACAAGGTATTTGCAAAGGTAATACTAAATAGAATCAGCTCAGTATTGGATGAAAATCAGCCAAGAGAACAAGCGGGATTCCGAAGTGATTTTTCAACAATGGATCATATTCATGTCGTAAAACAAATAATTCAAAAAAGCAATGATTATGGAAAAAAATACTATCTGGCATTTGTGGACTACAATAAGGCATTCGACTCTTTGAGGCATCTATACATCTGGGAAACTCTGCGATCACAAGGAGTACATCCAAAGTATATTACGACAATAAAAAAAATTATACCAAGAATCTAAATCAAAAATCCAGACTGAAAGGAAAGGTCCAGCATTTAAATAAAAAAAGGACTACGACAAGGAGACCTCCTTTCACCAAAATTGTTTTCGGCGGTATTAGTACATATATTCAGGAGAATTAATTGGGATAAATTTGGAATAAATATAAATGGTGAAATGCTTAATCACCTAAGATTCGCAGATGTCCTGATTCTGCTCAATGAAAATCAAGAAGGCTTAGAAATAATGTTAACCCAATTAGAAAGAGAAAGTAAAATTGTAGGGTTGACTATGAATCTAGGTAAAACAAAAGTAATGACAAATTATATAAAAACACCAATCTTTCTATATTCTAACCAAATAGAGTATGTCGACGAATATACATATTTAGGACAAATTATTGCACCAGAGAATCAGATGCAGAAAGAAATAAATGTCAGAATAAGTAAAGCTTGGAAAAGATTATGGTCCCTCAAAGAAATTATGAAGAAGCCACACATACACCTCAAAGACAAAACTACAGTGTTCAACTCATGCATACTACCTTGTCTAACCTATGGAGCACAAACCTGGACCCTCACTAAGAAGCAGAGTAGAGCACTAACAGTGTGTCAAAACAGAATGGAAAGAATCATTCTAAACATCAAGCTACGGGACAAAATCAAACTAACAAATATAAGAAGTAAGACAAGAGTTACAGATGTCGCATACACAGTGAAAAAACTTAAGTGGAAATGGGCAGGCCATATGATAAGAAACAAAAAGGAAAAATGGACAAAAAATGTGACTGTATGGTACCTCAGAGATGGAAAAAGACGGAAAGGGCACCAGAAATTAAGATGCGAGGATGACATCAAGCAAATAGCCACAACAACATGGCAAAGAGAAGCTGTAAACAAGGAAATATGGAAAACCATAGAGGAGGCCTATGCCAAATGGCAAGCTGATAATAACGTTACCAATGTCGAAGATTAAATTGAATTGTTATTATAAAATATAATTTAGTTGGTACAATAAATTTTAATATGTTGCAATAATAATAATTCTCCAAATTGTAGTATATTATCAGAAATAAAGGCTATTTGAATTTGAATAATCTTAATACTAAATAATTGATCAGTATAGAAACAAAGATACAGGTTAAAATGAATTTTATTTTGTAGATAATCCCGTCGTGCTCGGATCTGGTTACGCTGTGCATCGACATCTGGGTAGTGGGCGAGGAGACTGACTGCATCAAACTGGCTTTCGCTACTGACATCGCTTCTAAGCATCTTGTCCTCACTGACATACAGCCGCCGCCGCTCTGCCGATACATGAAGGTTGGTTATTTTAATTATTTGTGGTTATAGTGGATAAATAAAAACAGTTAATTTTAATTAATAAAATTATTGTCAACAAAATATTAAATATATAAAAAGTTTCTTTGTATATTATACCGGATGTTTTTGAAACGCTCCCGAAAACGAAGACCGACGATAGTACTAAAGATACCCTTGATAATGGGACAAAAACAATCGATACCGATGATAAAAAATATTTTATACAACGCTTAAATAGCTTTATTCACGCTCTATTATGTTACTACAGCTAATTGAAACGATAATTTCATAAAAAAAATCATGAAAATACCTAAACATAAAACCAGCAGTGAAACTTCAATAAATTCCTAAAATACCTGAAATCAGCTGATTTGTTGACAGCTGAGGGTCAAAAAACGCGCAGACGCTGAACTCGGTACAAACTCGGTGATCGGTACTCGAGCTCGGTACGAAACAATTATATTTACGCTTACTCTACCCTTCCCTTTCACACACAAGTTTCGGCGTTGCCAAACCGAAATTTGCTTACTAAAATTTGCAGGCGAAATAAGAATTAGAGGCGGCAATCACAATAAAACTTGGAATTAATTTTAATAGTTTTGACTTACCTCTTTTTAAATTCAAAGTATTGAACGGATTAAAAAAAGGACAGGCAATTAAAATAAAGTAAAAGAATTATTTTCTAGATTAATTGTGATAGATTAGTTACATTAGTTAATTGCAGTTGATTTTAACTATTAAATTATTCAGTACCATTTCATTTCTATTTTCTTGTACAAAATCAAAGATAACGATGAAATTTTGTTTATAATTGTGTAAGTAAGTACCCAATTAGGTACGTTTATTAATGTCAATATCATTTTTGTAGTAACGAACTGTTTGTTGCGTCAGGGTACAATTGACTGTCTAATTGTATTAAAAATGACAACTGTAATGATTTCTTATATTTACGCGAAAACTACACATTGATTAAAACTACTTTTACGGATTTTATCGCGTTTAATTTTATTTTAATTATTTTTATTTTTAATTCCCGATGTTTCGGGTGCTTTTCAACACCCATGGTCACGGGGGACTGAGGTGATTGACGTCCTGATGTCAGTGTTAAACCCGGAGTACCTTCAGCTTTTTTAATTATTGTTTATGGTTCGATCCATGCAAAATGAACTAACTATATTTTGAGGCCTTGAAATGGTATGCTTGGGTTTAGTTTTAATTTCATTGATTATAGGGTCCCAAGCAGGTGGTTAGTACACAGCGTCTTTCTCTATTGAAATTAGGAAGTTTTTTAATTTCGATAGCCTCACGCATCATCCTTGGTAGGAATCGGTGCTCTTTCGCGAGGATTTGTGGTCTATCAAATCTGATGTAATGGTTGGGGCCGTCTAGGATATGATCACAAACTGCAGACTTCCCGGAACGTTAATGCTTCAAAGAACATATAGCTGTCTCCTTCTGTCGTCTTTTACGACAGTCACGCCACGGGATGATATGGGGTAATGGATATTTTTACACCGTCACTAAACGGTACAATAAATTATATACAAATATGTATATTATAAAATCTAAATTAACTTAAACTATACTATACTATTAAGAGCCGTGGTAGCTCAGATGGTTAGCGCTCGCTGTAAATTTCACAGTACGCGAGCAAACCGGGTTCGATCCCCACCGGCACTAATGTGGCTAAAAGGCTGTGTCGGCATATTATCGTTTTCGTTCCAGTTTTCGTTTTACATTTCGTAATTTTCGTACGTTTTGGTATTTTGGTTTTGGTTGGATATGTGATAACGGTTATATACTTAGGTGTATGGATATGATGTGATATTTTGATAACATAACGTTATTATAGTTATGTTTTGATATATCGGTCTCACGCCTAGTGCATAAACGTCACGAATGTTTTGCGGCTTGAGCCGTATTTTTCACTTTTTTTTGTGTTTCACCAGTAAATACGTGAGGGAATTATGGGTTAATTTTTCAATAAAAAAGTATATATCATTTTAAAAAGAAATATGGAATAAATATTGTGCGATTAAATAGCTCGCGGGCCGACCATACAGGCCCGCCACCCGCTAGTACTGGGTCGTTCCAGGTTTTTTGTAAAACGAAACGAAACCGTTTTTTTGAAATGAGAAACAGTTCTGAGAAACAGTTTTAAAAAAAACAGTTTTTCACAAAAAATCCCGTCAGTGTACGTACCGAATTCACCATATGTTTGTTTACAAAATAATAAAACGAACTTCCCTTCATACTTTTTCCAGGCTTAGGACTGGCTGACAAATGTAACAGGCGTATTTAAAAGTTCATTTTATATACACGTTTTCATTATTTACACTATCTACAATACTAGAACAAAAGATATTTACAAATTAAATCGGTTTTGGTCTAAATTTACGTTTAAAAACATAAGCTGCCGCACTTTATCCGTCTTTAAACTGGCTCGCCTGTCTGATGTTATTTGGCCAGTTTTACTGAACATACGTTCACAACTCACAGATGTTGCAACTATGTTGCAATTGGTTCTGAAAATTTCTGTCAAGTTTGGGTAAATAAGGCGATGACTATACCACTACGCTTGAGGGTTTGACAGGTTACCAGAAGCGTCTTTACGTGGCAAAATGTCATCATCGACGTACTTTTGCACCTCTTTGATAGCTTTCGAAAGAGGTGTTCCTTGTTGCTTCGTGACGGTGGTGGACATAAATTGGTCAAAATGCTCCAGGCCGTGATGTAACTGCTGCTTGAGGCCGATGACGTGAACGGATCGGTTTCGGATGTTGGATGCCAATTCCGTGCAATCAGGTCTTGGACGTGATTTTGTACACGACGTTTTGTATTTTCCGCATCTGTTGGGTCCGAAAAAGCGGCCATCTTGTACCGGGGGTCTAAGAAAGTGCACAGAGAAAATGTACCACTTTTTTCTACGTTTCCAAGCCTTTTGTTAAAATTGAACCGTAGTGCGTTCAAAAAAGATTACATATTTCCAGAATTGGGTGGTACCGTACTTTCAAGCGATTGCTTCAAAATTCTGGTAACCACAATCACATCACTTCCAGTGACATATTTCTCACCACTCATGCATGCAGTCATTTCCTCAAAAGGCTTCAGAATTCGGCATATTTCTGGAAATATTGACCACTCCTCTTCCGAAATGATGGGTAAATTGTTGTTGAGAAGAGCTATGGTAATTTTAACTTCATCCTTTATCTGTGTGATACGCTCTAGCATATAAAATGTGGAATTTCACCTTGTTTCTATAGATTGTATAAGCCGTTTCGGTGCCTTTCCATTAAAAAGCTGTTGCTGATTTAATTTTTCTGAAGCCGTGGTACTTTTATGAAATAATGCAACAATTTTTTTAATTTTTCCTAAATTGTCCTTAAAATAGTCTAAAGAATCTTGTAAAACTAAATTGAGAGTATGGGCGTAACAGCCATAGTGCTTCCAGCCCAAATGGTCTTTCACGGCATTGGTAACATTGGAGGCGTTATCCGAAACCGCAAAGTTGACTTTGCGGGTTAAATCCCAGTCATCTAATATACGCCGTAATTCTGCAGCTATATTCACTGCTGTGTGATGTCCAGAAAAACTACAGCAATCTAAAAGAATAGTTTTCAATTGAAAGTCACGACTAATGAAATGTCCAGTGACAGCTATGTACGACTCCGTTTTCCGTGACGTCCACAAGTCTAATGTGACACAGATTGCATCACAATCTGTATTAATAAGTGGCTTAATTATTTCTTTTGTGTTATTATATAGCAAAGTTAATTGGCTATTGGATAAGGTTTTCCGGGATGGTAAAGTATATCCCGGTATCCAACGCATTAGTTTTTTAAATGCACGTTCTTCCACGATGCAAAAAGTATGAAAAGAGTCTATGCAGAGCTCTTAACACATCGCGATCAATTATCTGCTTTTGCTGTTTAGAAATTTTTTTTGGGACATAAGCATCCATTATCTTTTGCCTTTTTTGCTTCGGGTTAGGGGTTTCTGTGGCACCTTCTGGTCTATTATCCCCAGAGGGAGTTGTACTAATTGCAGCTTTTTGTCGGTTCTCCTCTATACTATTTGTTGCAGATGAGCTGGCAATACTTGTTGGCATCAGTTCAGTTACACTACAGGCTGACGGAGTGGTAGGGGGTAGAGTCTCGGACCTTTGCACTTGTGATGGTAGTGAGAGGTATAAACTTACGTGCTTTCTTTTAAGATGGTTTTTCAGGTTCGCCATAGTCGATTTATAGCTGTAACTTTCTCTGCACGTAATGCAGATCGCCTTTCCCAAATTTTCCACCTTTTCGAAGTAGTTCCATATTTCACTAGCATTTTTTTTTTGAGACATTTTCGAAAGTATGTCACTAAATTACACAAAAAAAAACGTTTTAATAACAAAAGTACAAAACTATTATTCACAAATTTACCTACAAAACTATTAAACAAAATTAATATACAATAAATCACACAAAACATTTTTCGCGCGTAAACATACAGTCACTTTTTAGGAAATTCGAAATGTTTTAATAACAAAAGTACAAAACTATTATTCACAAATTTACCTATATTCACAAAATTACCTACAAAACTATTAAACAATTAATATATACAATAAATCACACAAAACGCTTTTCGCGTGTAAACATATAGTCACTTCTTTGGAAATACACAGTAAGCGTAGACAAGCGTTACTTGACGACAAAAGAATTAATTAAATTTAAAAAGAAACTGATTTAAATTTTAAAACAAAAAACGTACGTTTGACCAAGCCGATCTTCACAAAAAGTTACATAAAAGAATAAGAGAAAGCCGAAAATACCGTTTTTTCTCGGTCTGTTCGTTTTTGTTCAACCGTCTACAACCAAATTTGAATTGTGTATAGATATAAATAAGATTTATTTTAGCTTTAAGCGTAACGTCAAATCAAAAGTAGTTACTATAACTGTTTTCTATTTATACGACAATAGTTCATAAAGCAATAGCAATAGAGTATTAACTTGATCCAACCTATGAATCTACCAAATGAACATGTATTTTGTAAACGTTTTGCGATTGAGACAGTTCTGAGAATGAAATGTAGAACTGTATTTATTTCATTCGTTTTTAAACCTAATGTTGGATCTTCGAGAAACTGTTTGTTCGTTTTTCTTTGACAAACTGTTTTTTAAAACTGTTTCTGAATGAAACGCCCAGTACTACCACCCGCTAGTCGTCCACAGCGCGTCGTAGAGAGCACCCGTGAACAACTTTATCACTTTCGCTGTTGTCATGCAAACGTAACAATATATTTAAAAAATATTGATAACCGTGATATGCCATTGAGAGGTATCGCATTACTTCGTTAGATTTATTTATTTTGGCCGACAGATAAACAATTAAGAAATGGCGGGAAAGTGTTTTTAATTTTTAATTTTTCTTTTGCTTAATAGCATAATAATGTTTCATATATTATTATGTTAGTGTAAAATATAAAAATGTACGATTTTGTTACAGATTACTACAATTGGTCGATATGGCATGTCAGCAATGAAGTGTAAGATCCCACTAGGCTGGTTTTATGGTGAGATTGCTGAAATTGCTAATGTGCAGGCGTCTATCAACGCACTAAATGCACTGCAAGAGGACCTTAGCTGCAGATTAAGGTATGTCATATTGTTTGGCCTCACTTCTGCTTTATACGTAATGTAGGTAGGTACAAAGTAATGCACAAATCTAGCGATTTAACAAATGGTCCTTGTTACAATGTAATATGTTAGTTATGTTTAGAAAAATTGACGTAAAATTAAGATTTTATACAATGTACTTTTTATTCATAACAGGTTAGCAACAGGAAAGCTTATGGACCTTTTGAACCCATATCTGGACCTGTACAATGGAAATGCAGCTCATATGATGGCCTATTTCAACTTAGCCAATGAGGCAGACCCTAAAGTGATTACTGCATACCAGGAGTGCATAGATTTGCAGCAACAGTTGCACAATTGCAATAATATATTGAAGAAGCTTCAAAATAGCTCTGACTGCAATGATCGAGCAGTAGAGGCGATAACTAAGGGTCTCGTGACATCAGAATCTCTGCTTGAGAGAGCCTCGACTGATAAGCTGCGAGTTATTGGAGAGAATATAGTTGACATGCTTCTGCACTTCGTGTTCTCGATGGAAGATGAGGTGAGTTGTTAATATTTGCTTATAAATTGCAATTTTAACTCCTTTCATTTCGGAGCAGGTGCTGAAAATAGACACTCTGGTTGAGCGATGGGCCTAGGGGCTACCGAGTTTTATTCCCAGGTTGGGCCTTGACCCTATTACGCGAGATGTTGCTAGGTGAACTGTGTACGCGGGCTTCTTATGCCTCAACAAGATGGCGGACGTGGCACACGACAGCCTTGGACAATGCAATCTCACTCTTCCAAACCTATTGCTTCGCCAAGGTCGAGAGGAAGTTCTACTTGAGCCGGTAAGGAGAAAAAAATGGGGCGGGTCAGCTAACAAAACAAAAAGGCTCAAGTAGGAAACTATGTAAAAGGAAACACACTTACCGGGATCCTGTTGCCGCGGGGCGACGCTTCTGTTGTGGTGGTGCGTTGAAAGCTCTGGCGCGACGATTGCTCTCATAACGTGAGGCGGTTACTTATGGGGTGGGACTGCCCCTGGGATGCGATCGAAACTAGCGGTGCGAAGCAAAAAGGCGCTCTTGGGCTGCGCGCGAGCCTTTATTGGGTCGGCCTTCCCACCACCTCATCTCGGTGGGGCGCGAGTTTTATTGGTCGAAAGAATCGCGTCACCGTTTAGACCCCCCTCCCCCTTCAGTGCGTACAGAAGGGATATGAGGATACAGGAAGGACAGACACTTGGCGAGCAATATACCCTCGAACAAAATTATAAAATACACGAATCATTTCCGCGTAACCACACTCTATTCGCTGTTCCACTGAGAACTTGCAGGTTTCAACAGATGGTTAGCGCTCGCTGTAAATATAACAGAACGTGAGTAACCCGGGTTCGATCCCCGCCGGCACCAATGAAATTTTTAATTGCCATTTAAGTGCTGGATTTATCACGTGCTCGGCGGTGAAGGAAAACACCGTGAGGAAACCTGAATAAGAAAATTTCGAAGGCATGTGAAGTTCGCCAACACGCATTGAGGCAGCGCGGCGGACATTTCTTAGCCCTAAAACCCTCTCAGAAATGAGGGGAGGCCAGTGCCCCGCCGTGGGACGTATATAGGCTGTAACTATAACTATACTATACTATAGCATATAGTTATGTAGTAAGGATGGTGTTAAGTAGTGAATCGTGTGCGCAGCGAATACCGGAGGTGTCGCGCTCGTGGTGCAGTGCGGTGTTGCGGCTGGTGTGGGCGAGCGGCGCGCGCAGTGCAGCGGCGCTGGGCGCGCTGCTGGCGCGCGTGTGCGGCGCCGCGCGCTGGTGGGGCGACTGCCTCGCCGACGCGCTCGCCGACGCCTTCTCCGATCACGACGCGCCGCCGCTCGCCATCGACAGGCAGGCATTGCACGCGCTCACTCACTACGCACACACGCACATGTTCACACATACACACGCCTATCACGCTCTCATGCTGTCGCCTTGAACTTTGTTTACTAGTTTTAAAAATCTCGGCTGTAGCCCACCGATCGAAGTATTGTGTATGTTTGGCGACAGTCACCGCCGCAATTTTCGTTCTAATAATATTTGGTGTGGGAACCAATTTTTTTTTTATTGAATAAGATTGTCAAGCGAAATACACACTCCACCTGGAGCTAAGGGGATATTGTAACTCACAGAATCTACATCTGTCCTCATTTCAGAATTAAAATGCAGACATGCTGTCACCCCTGAGGACTAAGATAAAATGCCTTGTTACCGTTAAAATTGTCTATGTGTTTCTACATTAAACTCACAGCAGCCATTGTTTTTCTATTTCACACTGGTATTCTATGAGAGCGTGATCTCACTCTGCTCTAGCTGACCCATTTATGCCGTAGTTAAACATTTAGACAAAAACATATTACTATTTTTATTGCTTCACTCGAGTAATATTTGTGTTTCCACTCGTCTACAGATGCCTCGTGGTAGTGATGTACATGTGCCGCAGGAGCATGTACGCGCACGTGCATACTGGAGGCTTGGGCGTAGCGGGTGCGTTAGCCACGCGAGTCCTGTCGCTACTTGAGAGCTCCGAGCCTCAGCCTGCGTTGTTAACTGCGCTGCTCACGGCTCTGGCTTCTGTGCTTGATGCTGCACAGCCTCCACCGCCCCCACTTCAACACCATGCCACAGCAGGTGCACAGAGACATAAGAGGTATGTAGCTGCTACTTAGTAATTTGTTGTAGTAATGTTTCTCTTGACACGTGTAAACGTCTTTAAAATTACGCCGATATATACGAGCGAGTACCAGGTTAGACAGAGAGCAAGCAGAAAACGCATCTGCGTTTTGAGTTTTAATTGGGGATAGATGTAGATGTCTATGAGCTATGTCACTTACTATCAAGTGGATTGTGTGCTCGATTCTTACACTTATTGTATAAAAAAGGTGGATGTTAGTACATTAGTAAATAACAAGGAGTAGCAGGAGACAATGGGTGCGTTTAGCAGAAAAAAGCGCTAGCAAGCGCTTGTAAGCAAAATGACGATTATAAGCGGTAAGCGCTGTCGAATCGAAGAAGTAGCTATTTTCCTTTAGGACACGAAGTTAGTTTTAACCGGGGAACCTAACCTAATTTAAATATATGTTTCTAAAGTATTCATATTAAAAACTTACCAATCAAGAATTTTTAATAACATGTATATGTCTATTCATGTCATTATATTACATAAAGCTAATATTGCACAAAACAAATTATAAACTCTACTTCAAAACAAACAAATTAAATAAGCAAAATGGCGGATTGTGTCAGCGCTATTGAAGTTAGCAAACGTGTCTTGGCCGAAAACTGTTTAGTTTCGCCATTTTGCTTACAAGCGCTTGCTAGCGCTTTTTTCTGCCAAACCCACCCAATAAATGCGAGTGATGTGTTCGTGCAGATGGGAGTGGGTGACGGGCGGCGTGGTGGGCGCGGGCGGGAGCGCGGGTGGCGGGGCAGGCGGCGAGTCGGGCGAGGCTCGCGCCGACTGCAAACTGCCGCGCCGCAAGCTGCACAAGAAGCTGCTGCACCAGATGCACGAGATCGAGGCCGCGCGTCGCGGCGTGCAGCTCGCCTTCGAGGAGCAGCAAGTGCGCATTTTAACTCTTTACACACTTTATTATATGCATCAAGTAGATTTTGGCGGGAACTTAACTCCTGGTAGATAGCTGCTCCTGTTTATAGTTTCAGTAATAGTTTGAAGTGGATTTTAATGCGATTTTGTGTGTTAAGTGGCTGCGCATGTGAATTTTTAGTGGAAACGAAGAAAAAAGTGGTCCGGCCTGTGTCATAAACACTGTGTAGAAGAATATTATTTGGTCTGCCACGGCACGTGTCTGGCACGCTCAATGTCTGTAGATATAAACGGACCTTTAGGAGTAAGGACCAGAGGGGAAGCTTCCTACCAACGTTGAAAAATTTAAGAAAAAAATAACAATATTATATAGTATAAAACAACATGTGGTTTCATTGTAACTTAAATAGAAACTGCAAATATTGTATATTTTGCTAATTTTCATAAGGTTATGTCTTATGGAATCTTGCTGTAGGGTAAAGCGGCGAAAATACGTGCAATTTATAATTAAAAACCGCACGAATCCCTTCCAGAGAATTTTAAGGAAATAGGTATTCTCACAGAAGCTTCATATTATATATTTCTATTAATAGTAGTGGGCAGTAGTGGTGGTTATGGTGGTAGTGGTAGTGGTAATGACTGGTGGTGTGGTGGTCGTGGTGGTGGTATTAGTGGCGCCGGTGTTGGTGGTGGTGGGTAGTGGACCACCACCACCAGCACCACTACCACCAACACCTGCACCACTACCACTAACACCACCTTTACCATTATCTGGTAATTGTATTATTTTCTCTCGAATTTTTATACTTACTGTACAAACTGTTAGGCATTCATTTATACAGAACACTAATTAATTACTTATATAAATCTATGTCTTATTTTATAATAAACAATCTATATAAACAATAAATTTTTTACTATTAGAGTTAAGTCTAGAGATTTAACTCTAATAGTAAAAAAAAAATTAAAAAGTAAATGATTTATTAAATCACGAAATATTGTTCTTCCATATATTTAAATACGCACGACACAGCCCTTTCATGGATAGTCTGACTGAGCCGGTGCAAACCGGTTTGTACCCCGACGGAACGTCGGTGAGAGATCGCACACACATTTTTTTTGCGTTATGTATGGGTATAGTCGCAGCGAGCCATTTGTATGTAGCTTCCCCTCTGGTCGTTTACTTTACTAATGTGCCACTGCATCGAGGGTTTGTTTAACGCTAAAATGGGCGGGACAATGTACTGTTATTTCGCCCGCGGCCCGGAATCAATCAAGCGGATAACACGGTCTCTTATTGCCGGTTTGTATATTTTACGGCTAATATTTAACAAGATAGTTATACCGCCATCTATAGAAAGCCATGAGATTTTTCTGATATATCTGAAAGATGCTTTTTAGTCTTAAAAAGATATAGGGTAAACCACCCAATCGTTGGCACTCCTCCAATTATTGGCACTTTACAATTTAGTTCGAAAAAACAAGGAAACCATAAATTATTCAAGTACGGTATGCATTAAAAAGTAAAATAGTATTATTTTTCTGTTAAAGTTGGCAACACTATTCCAATAACCAATAAGGCAATTATGAAACAACAGATGACATTTTGTGCTAGTGATTTGGTGTAGTTATTTTGGTTTTTGCCGCTGTTCGTGCCGTGTAGTGGCGGTTGCCGTGTAGTGACATATCTTCCCGTGAGTGTCGTAAGAGGCGACTGAGGTAGACAGGCAGGAGATGGGCAACAGCATCTTTCTGATAACAACAATATAATAAATAACTGCGGTTGCCAACCCGCTCGCCAAGCGTGGCAACTATGGCAAACATCCCCCCATGAGCAACGACACAAACAAACGGCCTCCAATCCCCGGCGGCCGCGCGCAGGGGGGTGCTAAGAATCTCCGGTGGAGGTTCGGTTGCCACCTATGACGACGTAACCTGGCGACATATAACGCACGCACCCTGAGGACTGACGGGAAGATACTGGAGCTGGAAGAAGAAGTAGACAAGTTACGCCGGCATATTATAGTGTTGCATGAATAAGTCAACTAGCGCCATCTAGTGTCAGGAACGAGAGCGAGGGGAGCATTGAGAAAATGACATCACAAATCACTCAACCGACAGCGCCTAGTCGAAACTCGAACGCTCGGTACCTTGCGCGTGTTTACTTGAACATTCTGGATATTTCTTTGCTAATTTAAATATATAGGGGCTGCAAGATGCGAGAGATATAGTTGAACTCGGCGACACAAGCGAAGCTTCGGAGCGGAATTAAGTGAATTAGTGTGTTTAATTATTAGTGTTTTTAGTTTTAATTTGTGTAAAGTAAATTAAAGTGTTAATTTAGGTAATTTTATCGGCAATTTTTATTGTCACGAACCTCAAGCTCGTAACAATTGGTGTCAGAAGTGGGATAAAATCATGCCGATTTTACCTAAGGAGGAAACGGAGGGTGTCCGTACCCGAAATCAACGCCAGCAGGAGACGGACCAAAGAAGATTTGGTGGTGCAACGCCGCTGACGTCGGAGGGCCAGCCGCCGGCTGCAGGCCCGTCAGTAGCTCCTACATCTGCAGCACCCGATTTAGGTGCTCTGATGGTGATGCTGCAGGAACAGGCCCGCCGACAGGAAGAGCAGATGCTCCTCGTGAAGGACATTCACGCTAACTTCGGGAAAGAGATTAGGGAGGTGAAGGATAGGGTTGCTCAGCATGACAACCGCCTGTCGGAAGCTGAAACCCAAATCAAGGAAGCTAAAACCCAAATCGCCAAGTAAACAATCGGGTTGATTACGTGATGGCTGACGTGAAGAAAACGCTGGACGACCTCAAACTGGGGGATGGAACTACAGCTCCCGTAGTAGCTATTACACCTTCGCTACGTGGGTTCAAGGTGCCACCATTCGACGGGACTTCTTCCCGGTCAGCCTACAAAATCCAGTTCGAGGCTGTTATGAAGGCGAACGGCTGGAATAAAAGTCAGGCCATGACTGCTCTCACACTAGGCCTGCGCGACCAGGCCTTAACAGTTCTGGAAGCTCTCGGTGAGGAAGTGACTTATGAGCAACTCCTTGAGGCATTGGAGGCGAGATAGGGCGACGCTCACCTGGAACACGTCTTTCGTGCGCAGCTTAAAGATCGTGTGCAGCGCATCAACGAAAACCTGCAGCAGTGGGCTCTAGAAGTGGAGAAGCTGGTGCGAAAAGCATACCGGTCTGTACCTGCGCTCATTGAAGGGAACCTGGTGCAGACATTCATCGACGGCATCCGCGACCTGGAAGTCAGAGCTGCTGTGAGGCTCGGGCACCACGAGACGCTTAAGGACGCCTTGGCCCATGCACTGGAAGTGGAAGCCGTGCGGCAGGATCATCGTTCCCATCGCGTCAGGGAGGTTGCAGCAGCTACAGTTCGCGACCGCAACAAAGGATACAGCCCAAGGTGCTATGGCTGTGGGGAAAAGGGCCATCTTCGATCCAGCTGCCCTAAGCGAACCCTAGAAAGGGAAATTGAACGATCTCAGGAGGGTAGTGCGGCCAACAGCACCGCCCAGCAGCGGCAGGGAAACGAGTAAAAGCCAGAACTGCGGGGCGGGTGCTGGCTGATGTTAAAAGAGCCCCAAGGATCTCGATCTCACAAACCCATGATGGGAACAGCCTAATCATAAAGGGCGAGATCAACGGAATGCCGTGTAAGCTGACCATAGACACTGGAGCCTCTCGTACGGTTGTTAGTTCCCAACTTATAAGTCAGTTCCTTGGGGACTCCGCATACAACCGAGAACGCATTAATTTGGTAACAGCCACCGGTCAGCGTATACCCGTCCGTGGAGAGAAGGAGATGGAGTTGAAGTTAGGCAACGTGATCTACCTGCATAATGTCATCGTGGCTGATATAATGGACGACTGCATCCTAGGCCTAGACTTTATGAGGAATAATTGTTGTGAGATCGACGTTAAGCAAGGTGTTTTGAAATGTGGACAGGAGGAACTTTTTATGGAAGGTGCGTTACCAGGGAACGTGTACAGCATCAAGAAGATTGTTCTTCCGCCGAGATCGGAAACGATTGTTCCGGTTAGTCTACCTCGAAACGCTGGGCAAGCTCACCGTTGTGTACTTGTGGAAAGGGTAAACAATGACCTTCCATGGAAAGTAGCTCGAACCTTGGTCAGGACCACTGACATCTCAGGAGTACGTGTGCTGAACCTTTGCGACCGGGAACAGATTATAGAAAAAGGCACACTGGTTGTTACTTGTGAGGAAGTGGATTGGTTACGTCAGTGCCAATATATATCGAGTGGGACCCCCAGCAAGGATTCAGAAACGAGAGTGACCACACTTTTGGAAGACTGTCGCAGTGTTCTGTCCCCGAACGAATTGCTCAAGGCGAAGAAGTTGTTACTCGAGTACGCCGATGTATTCTCATCAAACGATGCTGACATAGGAAAGACTGGTTTAGTTCAACACAAAATAAACACAGGTGAAGAGTTGCCTATCCGTCAGCAGCCAAGACGATTGCCGGTAGCACGTGAAAAGGAAGTGGAAACCATGATTAAGGGAATGGTGAAGGATGGTGTTATTGAACCTTCATCTAGTCCATGGTGTTCACCCGTGGTACTGGTAAAGAAGAAGGACGGCAGCTTGCGGTTTTGTGTTGATTACCGCCGTCTGAACGACGTTACTAAGAAGGATAGCTATCCCTTGCCAAGAATTGACGACACGCTGGACATGCTTACAGGAGTAAAGTGGTTTAGCACGCTGGACCTAAAAAGTGGCTACTGGCAAGTTGAAATTGACCCTAAGGACAAGGAGAAACTGCGTTCTCGACGGGAAAGGGTCTGTGTCAATTCAAAGTAATGCCGTTTGGGTTGTGCAATGCTCCAGCAACGTTTGAAAGGCTGATGGAACTTGTACTTACCGGGCTAATTGGCGACGCCTGTCTGGTCTACTTGGATGACATCATCATCGTGGGCCGTACGTTTGAGGAACACCTTCAAAACTTGGAACGCGTGCTCATGAAGATTAAGAGTGCCAACCTCAAGTTGAGTCCGCAGAAATGTTCACTATTCAAACGGCAAGTCAACTTTTTGGGGTATGTAGTGTCGGAAGAAGGTATCCGCACGGATCCAGAGAAAATCGCAGCTGTAAAGGATTGGCCGGTTCCAAAAGACAAGACGCAGGTTAGAGCATTTTTGGGTTTGTGCTCCTATTACCGACGTTTTGTGAAGAACTTTGCAGATATAGCCAAACCTCTACATAAGCTAACCGAGGAGAAGCGACATTTCGGCTGGGATGAAAGTTGTAATATCGCATTCCAGGAGCTCAAGGACCGTCTGTGCAAAACACCTATTTTGGGATACCCTGATGCAAGCAAAGAATTTATAGTTGACACAGCAAGTGATATAGGACTTGGCGGTGTGTTGTCTCAACGGAATGGTGACCAAGAGGTCGTGATAGCGTACTTCAGCAAGTCGTTGTCAAAACCGGAAAGGAACTATTGTGTCACAAGGCGCGAATTGCTAGCTGTGGTAAAGTCGTTGCAGCATTTTAGCAAATATCTTCTGGGGCGAAAATTTCACTTACGAACTGACCATGCTGCACTAAAATGGCTATTGCAGTTTAAAAATCCAGAAGGACAAGTTGCGAGGTGGATTGAACTACTGCAGGAATACGACTTTGAGATCGAACATCGCAGCGGGAAATCTCATGGCAACGCAGATGCATTATCACGAAGACCTTGTCCTGAAGATTGCAAACATTGTACTAGGCAAGAGAGTAAGGAAGTGGTATCCGTGAGGATGCTCAGGGCAGACCACCTCAGCAACGAGTGGAAGGACAGCTTTCAACGTGCACAGCAGGAAGATCCGGACATCAAGCCGATCCTGGAATGGATGAAGGCCAGTGCTCCCAAGCCTAAGTGGAGCGACGTCTCAGCAATGAGTTCAACCACTAAAAGCTATTGGGCCCAGTGGGACAGCTTGCTGCTTCAGGATGGAGTTCTGTGCCGTAAATGGGAAAATGTTCGGGGAGACAGCTGTCATTTACAAATGGTTGTCCCTAAAACTAAAGTACCGGATGTTCTACAGCTGTACCATAATGATTATTCAGGAGGCCATCTGGAGTTAAACGAACTCTACTGAAGATCCGAGAACGGTTTTACTGGGTCCACTGTCGAAACGATGTCGAGGACTGGTGTCGCAAATGTACAAGTTGTGCGGCTGTAAAGGGACCTCAGACTCGTAGTAGAGGTGCATTGAAGTTGTACAATGTGGGTGCACCATGGGAGAGAATAGCCATTGACGTGGCGGGGCCGTTTCCGGAGAGTGAAAGCGGTAACAAGTATTTCATGGTTGTGCCATCACATATTATTACTTCACTAAGTGGCCAGAAGTCTTCGCCATTCCAAATCAAGAAGCTTCAACAGTTGCAGATAAACTAGTTCATGAAGTCTTCTGTCGTTTTGGAGTACCTTTAGAGATTCACAGCGAACAAGGAAGGAATTTTGAGTCTCAAATATTCCAGGAAACTTGCCGAGTTATGGGTACTCATAAAACAAGAACGACTTCTTATCACCCGCAATCTGATGGAATGGTGGAACGATTTAATCAGACATTGGAGAGGTACCTAGCAAAAGTTGTAGACAATCGGCAACGAGATTGGGACGAGCACATACAACCATTTTTGTTGTCATATCGAAGTTCTGTTCACGAAAGTACAGCAGTGACACCAGCTTTCGCAAACTTTGGAAGAGAATTACGGCTGCCTGCGGACCTGATCACCGGGATACCACCCGATGCCCCACGCAGTATAACCGATTATGCAAATGACTTGCGGAACAAAATGAATGACGTTTATGAGCACGTCAGACAATCGGGCCAGCAAATGTCTGAGAAAATGAAAACCCGGTACGACCGCAAAATGAACAATAAAGGGTTCAACGAAGGTTCATTAGTGTGGTTGCACAATCCAGTCCGCAGCAAAGGGAAATCTCCTAAGCTTCAAGCTAAATGGGACGCCCCGTACCGATTGTAACCAGGATCAACGATGTGACCTACCGGATACAGAAAGGCGCAAGAGGGACTCCTAAGATCGTCCATGTGGATCGCTTGGCGCGTTATTATGGGACCGATAATGCTCGGGACGAGCATGTCTTAGGAGGGGGCAGTGTTGCATGAATAAGTCAACTAGCGCCGTCTAGTGTCAGGAACGAGAGCGAGGGGAGCATTGAGAAAATGACATCACAAATCACTCAACCGACAGCGCCTAGTCGAAACTCGAACGCTCGGTACCTTGCGCATGTTTACTTGAACATTCTGGATATTTCTTTGCTAATTTAAATATATAGGGGCTGCAAGATGCGAGAGATATAGTTGAACTCGGCGACACAAGCGAAGCTTCGGAGCGGAATTAAGTGAATTAGTGTGTTTAATTATTAGTGTTTTTAGTTTTAATTTGTGTAAAGTAAATTAAAGTGTTAATTTAGGTAATTTTATCGGCAATTTTTATTGTCACGAACCTCAAGCTCGTAACAATAGGATTATCCGAGGTCCGAAGACAGGGGGAGGATACGGTAATCCTCGAGACCGGCAACTTGTTCTATCACCGGGAGGGCGACCATCTGTCCCAAAGAGGTATCGGTTTATCGTCCACAAGTCTCTCGTCAACAACGTTGTAATGAAGTGTGTCGACGAGGGTCGCGTGCCTGATACTCAGAATCACCAAACGGTATTCGCTGAAGGTGATACAGGTTTACGCACCAACTTCGGCAAAGCCCGATGAGGAGATGGAGGAAATGTATGAGTATATCTCTAGAGCCATGCATTCCTCCAAAACCCACTATACGGTGTTAATGGTAGACTTCAACGCAAAACTAGGAACAAGAGAAAGCGATGAGCTAAAGTTAGGAAAATTTGGAGTAGGGCAATGGAACCCTAGGGGCCAGCAGCTTGCCGACTTTATGGAGAAAGAGGGACTCTTTATGATGAACTCTTTCTTCCAGAAGCGACCCCACAGTAAGTGGACCTGGTCGAGCCCCGACGGTTCGAGAAAAAATGAGATTGACTTCATTTATATTATATCATATCATATTTTTTGAATATTTTAATCACATTTTATTTATGAGCTGTGCCAAGATAAGGAACAGTAATTTCATCAAAATTCCTTTATTGGCACTAATGCCAATAGTAGGAATTTTTCTAATATTATCAACAAGCAATTTTATGATATATTTGTAAAGGCTTTAAATTAAGTGATTGTTTGCCCAACGAATATTTTTTCTTTAATAGCAATTTCCAAATATAAGCCCACGGTGCCAATTGCAAAAGCTAGTTATTGGCAGTGGTGCCCATAATAGATTATTGAGTGCTAATAATAGGTTTTTTATTAATTTAGAGTACGTCGTAAAGAATGAAGGAACGAGATCGAAAAGTCACCAATAAAATAAAGTCAAGAGGAAATATAGAAAAAAAGTAAAAGAATACAATATAGTGAGGAAAATATAAAAAAGCTTTGGAAGCTATTAATAATGGCATGACCAAAAAGCAAACAGTGAAACAATATTAGGTTCCTCGAGCTACGTTACAATTTCGCATTAAGAAACCAAATCATAATCCTCAACCCGGTCCGAGTCCAGTACTTAACGCAGTCGAAGAGAATAAATTAAAGAATTGGTTAAATATTAGCCATGCAAAAGGTTTTCCTAAACGGAAAAATCTTTTGAATTGAGTATCAGAATTTATAAAAAAAAGTTGCCGATCTAACCCATTCACAGACAACATTCCCGGAGATAAATGGTTTAAACTCTTCTACAGACTTTCTTCTTACCACCCTGATATTGTAAGAACTCCTGAAGCTGTAACAGCGGCGAGTGCTGCTGTTTCAGAAAATGATATAAAAGGATGCTTTCAATCAATTGAAATATATCTAAAAGATCACGGTTTGTTTGAAATTCTATCAGACCCCAAAAGAGTCTTGAATGGTGACGAAACCAATTTCGTTCTCTGCGCAGACAGGTGTGGTCTTGTCACCAAAGGACGCACAAGATGTTTACGAAATCGACCACGCCTCGGTTAAAAGTTCATTAATAGTGAATAAATAAATGTTTACTTTTGCTCCCGATGGCAAAATCACCCCTGAAATTTTCTCCCAATATATAGAAAAAATGTTAAATCCGCATCTCGTACGAAATCAAGTGCTATTCTCGATCATTCTATTTGTCGACGGACACAAAACTCACCTTACTTATACCGTCAGTGAGCTTTGTTCCTCATTGGATATTGTATTTATAGTAATTTATCCCAATAGCACTCGATTGATTCAGCCTGCAGATGTCTCTGCTTTTAGACTTCTGAAAGCTGGTTGGCAGAAGACGGTCTTAGAGTGGCGGCGCGACAACCCGTCTCGAGCTCTTACAAAATTCAATTTTGTGCCACTATTGCAAAACATTATTGATAAATGCGTAAAACCAGATACAGTTATAAATGGTTTTCGGGCTACCGGTCTTTGTCCATGGGACTCAAACGCTATAGACTACTCGAAATGCTTGGGGAAGAATCTGAAGAATAAGCCTGAAAGTGAAGCAATACCGGAAACATCGCAAATGATGAACAAAAAGGATTTTTTCAGATATGCAGGACAGTCTACAATAACAGATCTTATATAAATAAACAGGATTTGACAGCTGCCAAGATTTTTTTCAAAACATGTGGTATTTCTTTAACGGAAACGAAAAAAAGCAAACACATATAGAAAAATTTGAAAAAAAAAAGAAGTAAAAAAACCGAATGTGAACTCGGAAATTGAAAATATGGATGTAATAATGTGTGATAAATTTGATAGTAAATGTAATATTCCTCTAGCTCAAGAAGTCTTGATTCAAGAAATTGTTATCGACAATATAGAAGACATCACGGCTATAAATGATTAACAAACTCAGTTTTTTTTTTTCGAAAAACGCTGCAAACATATTTTGTAATATACCTAAGGAAGACACTCAAACAACTGAATGAACTGAACAAGTTACTCATACTGCACAAATCGAAACATATGAAGAAAGAAATTACCGCAGATTAGATAATAGTTCAAACAATGCAATTCCTAGAAATGTAGTTTGCCCAGCTCAACAGGATTTTAACAAATTTGAAAAGATTTCAACAAAGTTTTGGAAACTAAGTAATCCAACTTTCACAACTCCCGTGAAGATAAACCTACGAGAAACAAAACTATATGACATACTAGTGCTAAGACACTTTATGTAATAACATCAAAAGAGTTCAAGGACGAAGAACGCGAAAAAATTAAAATAAACAAAGATAATAACATCAAAAGAGTTCAAGGACGAAGAACGCGAAAAAATTAAAATAAACAAAGATAATAACATCAAAAGAGTTCAAGGACGAAGAACGCGAAAAAATTAAAATAAACAAAGATAATAACATCAAAAGAGTTCAAGGACGAAGAACGCGAAAAAATTAAAATAAACAAAGAAAAGCAAGAGGGTAAACAGAAACGAAAGAAACAACGACGACAACAGAAATTAGACAATGGGTGCGTTCGGCAGAAAAAAGCGCTAGCAAGCGCTTGTAAGCAAAATGGCGATCGTAAGCGGTAAGCGCTGTCAAATCGTAAGTAGTTATTTTCCTCCAGGACACGATGTTAGTTTTAACCTCGGAACCTAACCTAATTTAAATATTTGTTTGTAAAGTATTCATATTAAAAACTTACCAATCATGAATTTTTAATAACATGTATATGTCTATTCATGTCATTATATTACTTAAAACTAATATTGCACAAAACAACTTATAATTTCTACTTCAAAACAAACAAATTAAATAAGCAAAATGGCGGATTGTGTCAGCGCTACTGAGGTAGCAATCGTGTCCTGGCCGAAAACTATTTTAGCGCTTGTAAGCGCTTGCTAGCGCTTTTTTCTGCCAAACGCACCCAATATTGAACAAATACTAAAAAAGAAGAAAAATGTGTCAAAAAACGAGTTGTAAACAAAGAATATTATTTTAGAAAGATTTTTACAATTTAAATATTGCGCTAAAGAATAAACAAGAAAACATAAAAGATCCGTATGAAGTAGAATTGATACAGATACATTGAAGTAGAGTTGATAGAAGAGGATAAAAATAAAATAGAATTGAAACAAGAACAAATTACTACAGAGGAAAGGGCAATTAATATAGAATATTACACAGAAAATAATCCCAAACAAAACCTAAATTTTAACAGTATTAAAATAAAAAAATAAAAATGTGATACCAAGAATTAAATAATTAAGAAAATGCTAAACAAAAAAGAAAGAGGATACCAAAAGTATTGTAAAAATATTTTATATTCTGAAGAAGCTTTATGCCATACGGATGAAGACGAAAAATCTGATGATGATGGTCATATCAGAGCTAACAAAAACTTAAGGGGATATAGTAAGTCAGCTCAAATTCTAATTTCGTCCCCACTTGCCCGCGCGTCGTATGCTATGTATCGACATGTTTTTAATCACTAATACTGTAAGTAGAAAGGTCGTTAGACACTTATTTCGTTAGGTTTATCATATTTATGCATGTTTCTTAACGCCAAGCCCAGTCGCTTCTTATTTTTATTACGGTTATTTCCCATTTTAATTTTACGTCGTCCTGTTGCGTAATGTATATTCTGATCGTAAGCGACACAACCTCCTCCTTCAAAGGCCGAAGCGAAGTGACCGGGCGGCAGGAATCACGCTTCAAGAGGCCGATAGTTTAGGTAATTTCTTTTTACAGTGAAAATAATGGTATTTTTAAAAAAGTAAATAACATAAGCACTGCTTTATAGTTCAGTTAGTATGCAAAGTTTCATGATCTTATTTAAAGTATTTTATGAATAACAGAGGTTTATTGTTTATTTTGGAGGTAACTGGATTTTTTTTCTATCGAGAAAATTTTACCAAATCGTGTTTTCGTCTAACATAATCCTTAACATTAATCCTCAACTTTACCATATATTTATTTCAAAATTAATGCTGCAGTATTTTCGTCATAACAAAGGATCTTGCTAAGCCATTTGAGATTATATTTCCCCTTAAGCATAACTGAAATTGAGAAGATGTTGACCGATGATTAAGATTAGCTTAAATGTGTTTTTGATTGGTTACAGTAAGACTGCGAACTACCTACTTAAAGTACAAAGATAGGATTATTTAATTAATTATTAATTTATTAATAGATTTTTTGGTTGAGTAGGTTCTTAATCAGACTGATTAATATTTTGTAGGTAGGTCGGCCATTTAAGTTCTGATAAAGTAAGACGGCCAAAACGAGTACCAAGTATAAGAGAGAGTGTTTATGTTATTAAAGTTGATTTTTTAAAATATTTTTATGAAAACTTAATACTTTAAGGTATAAAGCATACTCAAATAAAAGCAGATATTTACCTAGTTAAACAGTGTTTTAGTTATACTCTAGGTAATGACAGGTATTTCTATTACTTTTAATGATAGTTATATTCTCCTACTTTAACAACATGCCAATAATTAGACGGATGGATGCCAGTATTAAGAATTTGTATGCCAATAATAGGATTTTCTGTAGTCTTTAGTATAAAAGTGTTAAATGTTTATTTAATTTTATTCAATCACATAAAATCGTTATAAAAACGAAGGCTAAAGTATTATTGTCTTTGATTCCATCACATATTTTATCTACTAGCTCTTGTAAATGAGATTTTATGGTAATTTAATTTCATACTGACACGAAGCTCACTCGCACGGGATGTAGTGGTGCTATACTCTTACGCCGCTATCACAATAATATAACTCAAGTTTAACTTCTGGAGTACAAAACATGGTCACTAATATTCGAGCAAGTGTTGCTATCCCAATATCTATTTGCAAAAATCGTTATTGTTATGGCTTAGCACGCACTGCGATTAAACGCACGCGTTTTAACCGCACGTCTGAAACCGCAAAAATAAGTAACCTATGGCATTAGCGACTTTTTTCAGTGACTGATTTTAAAAACGTAACTTGCTACATTTCGATCGCGGTTTGTAAACGCGCGATTTTTATGTGTCCCATAGGAGTAGTATGGTTTCGACTAGACGAGCGCAGAGGACAGTCCGTTTTTGCGGTACTAATTATTAGCAAAAGTATCCTTTCAGATGTGTTTTATCTGTTAGTGGATGTACCCAGTACATATATGGCAGCGCCGTTGTTGACGTTTTCTATTTTTTTATTTAACAATCAAAGCTACAACACACCCTACTTGCTGGAAGTCCATGGTGGTACTGAAACAAAATTAAGCAAAATTTCAACCGCAGTGCCCGATGTTATGCGGTTTTGCGTTTTTAGCTATTCGTCAACCGCTCACGTTTAATCGCAGTGCGTGCTAAGCCTTAGTCTATTTTTTAAGTTATTTAAATACACATTACTTTCATGCTTCTTTTTAGCATGCTAATGATAAAGTCAAATAATTTAATTTGACATTTCAGAATAAGACTAAGTTTTTTTAAGCTATTGCATAGCTTCTATCGCGGTCCTTGAGCGCCACACCTCCCCACTCCGACGGGCACGGAGGTGTGGCGTTGAAAGCCGTGCATCGTCTAACGTCGTTTCAGTTCGGCAGACTTTGGCACTCGGCAGAATTCGGCACGGTGTTTGTGTGCGTGCGACTAGACGTATGCGTGTCCACTAGCTACTAGCTGCTAACTCAATGATAAAAATTCCTGAATAACCTACATGTATTGTAAGATATTAAAAATATTTTAAACAATATTAACTTCTCATTTATTCAATAAGAGAAAAAAAATTGTTTTCTTATCGGTCACCACGCTCAAAAAGTGTAACTTGATTTAATATCAAAGACTTAACTGCATAAATAAAATAAATAAATAATTATAATTGCATAAGTTGATAAAAAATGCTATGCAATAGCTTTACCGCGGCAGTCACCGAGTGCCACACGTATTTTTTTGTTATCTTACTGATGTGTGAATGACTGACATAATTCAATTTTCCATCATGAAAAAAACTTCAGTACATTACTTGAGAAGGACTTTCGTTATATTAATTTAATAAGTTTAAATTTTCACTTTTCAACAGCGCGCTCGTCTCAACCTAAAAACACGGATGGCAATGTTCGGCAAACGAGGTAGTGGCAACAGCAGCAGTAAAACCGAGGAAGCAGAGCGAGCGTCGCACCTGCTGAGCCCGACTCTAGCTGTCCAACTGGCACAGGCCTTGGTGGCACACATTCTGTCCATGGACAGCACAATTGCTGGGGAGTCACTGCTGCTTTGTTCTAAAGTATGTTCTATGATTCATTTTAATTATTTTCGAAATATATAGATTTTCTTAATGTTAATCGAGTCTCATCACTGGTATTATACAATATGTAACAAAAACCCTGTGGTTCCCGTTAAGTGTATTATCAGAATCAGTATCCAAGTGTATATAAATATTTTTTTTTCAAAAAAACATTTAAAAAAAATAATTTTAATGAAAAAAAAATATTTAATTTGCCAAATGTATGTGGTTTTATTTCCTCTAACTCATACGAGTATCGGTAATGCGGGGTCTTTGACAATCCTCTTACTCCTCGACCAATGCAGAGATAATAAAACCACATACAATATGCAAATTATATTTTTTCATATAATTTTTTTTAAATGTGTTTTCTTTGAAAAAAATTCTATATGCTTCGATACTGATTCTGATCACGCAGTTATCGGGAACCACTGGGTTTTTGTTACATGTTGTATAGTGATTACAAGTAAATTCGATTTATTATATTTACTCTTGGCATAAAATTTCACAATTAATAGATTGGGAAGATTACTTCTGTACCAGAAATTTGTATTAAAACTATCAGTTTTATTTTAATTACATCTTGTAATAACAAATTTCTCGAATAACTAAGTTCTAACTTGTAAACATATAGGTTGTTGGGCGACTGTGCTCTGCAAGCGGGGGTGCCTCGTTGTTGGATCCTGCTAGTGTGCTTGGGTTGGCGCGTCTCGCAGTCACACTGCCTCCCTGGCCTCGGCACGCGGTGACCACGTTGCTGCAGGTAATTTTATGCAATTCTATCTGGTTCCCAGGAACCAAAATGAGTGTTAGTTTATATGTGAAGATTTTGCAATGACAAGTGTTTTTGCAATTTATTAATAATAGAAAGAATAATAAAGAAAAATATCCTTGTGGCGGCGCTGTCGTTGCGCCGCAACCGAAACACACCGAAGCCTAAATCACGCTATCAAAATTCCGAATCATAAACAGTATATATAGAACATCTCTTTTAGGATTTGGTTGAATACGAGAACCCCGAGGGATCATCCAGTCCCCACAGCGAGGAGTGCTGGGCAGCTGCCGGCACGTCGCGCGCGCCGCGCCTGGCGCAGGACGACTCCAGCATCGGCCGCCCGCCGCGCAAGTCCAAGGGCCAAACTGTCGCAGGTTTGTTTATTGTTACTTACGTTCATCCATATACTATACACAGCCAATACAAGTCCAGCAGCAAACAGAATCTAAATGCTCCTTGCAATTACCTTATAATGTTGATATTTGATTGCCTCTTGCTGCCTATCTCCTGATTTGTTTCCATCTGTCGCCTTGTACGAGACCCACAGGGGTAAGTGGGCAGGGCGTATCCATATGGAGTAGTAGAAATTCTTTCACTGCCATTATACGATCTAAAAATTTTTCGTATACATAAATAACTCACAAGGACTGTCGTGTATACGAGGGTGGATTGAAAAGTACTCGGCCTAACCAAGAAAATAAACACATACTAAATCAGTTATATTTTTATTTTTCTACATAATCACCATCAAGTTCAATACACTTTTGCCACCTCCCCTTCCAAGCATTTAGACCGTTAAAAAAAAATGATTCTTCCTTAGAGTCAAAATATGCGTCTACAGCTGCTTTGACCGCGTCGTTTGTCGAAAATCTTTGACCTCCCAAGTGCTTTTTTAGGTTAGGGAACAGAAAGAAGTCTGATGGTGCCAGATCAGGTGAATACGGCGGATGCGGTAACAGTTCAAAGCCACAGTTGTGAATTTCAGCCATTGACTGTACTGACGTGTGAACACGGGCGTTATCTTGATGAAACAGGACTTTTCTTCTGAGCATTCCTCGACGTTTTTCTTTTATTTCCTCTCGTAAACGACGTAGTAAGGTGCAGTAGTAATCAGAGTTTATAGTCTGACCCCTTTCAAGATAATCAATCATAATCACACCTTTCGAGTCCCAGAATACTGAAGCCATCACCTTATTTGCCGACAAAATCGACTTAGCCTTTTTAGGGGGTGGTGAACCAGGTCTTCTCCACTGTTTTGATTGTTGTTTTGTTTCCGGTGTACAGTAATGAACCCATGTTTTGTCCATAGTAACAAAACGATTCAAAAAATCATCTGCATCGGCTTCAAATAACTCCAAACAGTCGCGTGAAATAGTCAATCGCGTCCTTTTTTGTTCAACTGAAAGCAGTCGCGGAACCCACCTCGCAGACACCTTGTGGAAACCCAACTCGTTGACAATGATGTTTTGAGTTCGTTCATAAGAGATGCCTATAATCTCGGCTATCTCTCTAATTTTTAATCTGCGGTCTCCCATAATTAAATCAAGTACTTTTTTAATATTTTCGTCAGTAGTTGACGTCGAAGGCCTTCCAGAGCGGAGTTCATCTTTCACACTCTCTCTACCACGCTTAAATTCTGCTATCCATTTTTTGACGGATGAATATGACAGAGCACAATCGCCTAATGTACTGACCATGTCATCATGGATGGCTTTTGATGATAGCCCCTTCTTATGGAGGTACTTAATGACGGCACGCTGCTCGATTTGCTCCATTCGCGGAAATTATGTCCGATTACTTTGTTAATAAATTTATAAAATCACAACTAATTATCGCACACGTTTCGAACTTCACACAATGAACTAGTCTGAACTGAACTAAATAATGTGGGTAGATTTGATTTTTAGAATTGAATGGATCTGTGTTAGGCCGAGTACTTTTCAATCCACCCTCGTAAGTAGCTGTTTTAAGCAAGTTATTTTAATGTTAAAAAAATATATTATTTAATGGAGATAGGCCAAGTACAGGTTTTACCGAGTAACCAAGTATCAAGTATTACTCGGTTTAATAATAGCCAAACCAAGTACTCGGGCGAATTATTCGGTTTAGTTTAAACACAGTTTTGAGGTGTGAACAAATGTTCGCAATGCAATGTGCGATTACCAAGCGAACGGCATCTCTCGAATCGCACCCGCGCCACGTTTTTATTTCTATCAGTCGATTGTTATTCGCCCACAAATCTCATACATCGCATGCTTTTAATTATTTAAGAAACGTAGCTGTCTTTTGTGCAGATATAATATTGTATTTGTATTTAGTTTTTTATAATGTATGGCTGCAACGCTGAAATTAAGAAATGACTTAATAAACATGTTTCCTTTTCACTAGGTATATTTTACTCTAACTAAAATACCTAATTTATTGTAACTGAGTATTAATTACTTGAACCGAGCAATACGGCCGAGATATATTGTTAGAAAATAGTGAATACGCCGAGTATCGAGTAATAAACGAGACCTCGGCGCATCTCTAAATCTACTAATGTTTCTTCAGATGTTGGTAATACAAATTCTATGTTTTTAAATTAACTTTATATTTTATGATTTTATTTTCTAACTATCAGTGAAAAGGGCACGACTTTCAGACGGACGGACAAACGAACGGTCATTATTCTGTAACAACATTGTTGTCATTGCAGATTTGTTAGCAGATAGTTTTGGTCTGACGAAGACCAGTGACGCTACCAAGCCAAAAACTGTCGCAACTGAACTCGCGACCGCAAGTAAGGATATAGTGTTAACTGACGTATCGCGCTTCGCTGTGCAATGCGTTTGTCTGTTTGCTTGTCGCTGTACGAGCTTGTTAGATCGATTTTCGTGTTATTTTCACTGGTAGATAGATGTCTCTGCACAGTAAACTCACTGTTATTTATGTGTTTTTATTTGTTTTTTTTTTGTTTTATACGATGGGGTAACAAACGAGCACACAGTCCACCTGATGGTAAGTGGGTGCTGTGGCCCATAGACATCTACATCTATCCTCGAATACGAATTAAAATACAGATGCGTTGTCACCCGTGAGAACCAAGATGGAATGCCTCATTTCCAGTAAAAAGGGTCTCCGGTTCTCTACACTCCCCATACGAAACACAGCAGCGTTAAGCTACTATTTTACGCTGGTATTCTGTGAGAGCGTGGTCCTTCCCCGGTCGAGCCGACCCATTCGTGCTACAACTATACTTCTAATATAACTGCATTTATGTGCTGCTTTATCAAAATAATTGTTTTATATGTTGTTGAATTTTTATATAATTATTCAAATTTAACTCCGTTATCTTTTTACCCGTTAATTGTGAGACTGTTGTATATGTCAAAGAAGTGTTGAGCTTAACAAGATAAAATATCTTCAGCTAGAAGGCTGTAGCAGGATCCTAGATTTCTTTAAATCATTCATCCCCAGCCAGTATGCAGAATAGCAAAAGTTAAAAATATCTTTCCATGATTCTAGTAGTAGCTTGAAAATTTTATTATTAAATTTTTTGTCGTTATATCTGGCATTACGTTAGTAGTGGTCTTGAAATTAGGATATACTTGTTCAATCCTTCAAATGAATATTCGTGGAAGATCAGTCAGGACTTCTGATTCAGTTTGTATGTATTAATTACAGATTGTTCCATTCTAAGTAATTTGTTTAATATAACAATCTGATCACCTTGGAATGATTTATTGAATAACTCCTTGAACTTTCTCTTTAATTTTAAGTTTACTGTTGTTGGAGAATATGACTAAAGGCAAATTAGTTCCTATTTAAAAGTTCGTAGGATGTACCACCTTACTGTCACCCTCGTCTCTTTTTTTTTTGCTGCTTTTCAATTATGTTTTTTCGCTTAGTTGTTATGTTTCCTTTAAAATTATAGAGAAAATTTTATTTTTCAATTATTCATAGATGTATAAAATATTTAACTTTTATATTTAACTGCATATAAACTATTATTTACTGTTCCGAAACAGATACAATCAAGGACATGGAGTATCAATTAAATCAAGTTGTGGAGTCGGATGATTCAGAAAGTGAAGAGAAGCCTGATTTAGATTTTCTGGATGCGATCAAGAAGGATAACAAAACGAAACCCACAGTACACAACTACAATGCAAGGTTACTATCTCGAAAACTAATTATTTAGACACGTCTGGATTTTAAAACAATTTTTTTAATATCAGAGTGGCCAATCAGCTAATAGTATATTATGTGATGATATGTACCGTTGTGGCTTATTGAAGATTTCAAATGATTTGTTATGCTTTTCTGGTTTTCGTACCCTTCAATCTTTAATTCAGCCGTGGATTGTTCACTGTTGTTGCATAATGTGCGTCCGATAGAAATGAAACAACTTTTATTTAATTCAGTATTTTTTGATTGTTTTCGAATAGAACTAGCAATATTAAAACCTTAAGATAAAAACTAGAATGTAATTCAATAATTAAATTAAAAAAAATATCTAATGCGAAACTTTTAAAAATTAAATAGCACCACTCTATTTTATCAAAAGAGGAATTATTAAAATCTAGTAACAATTTGCGAAGATATTGTGTACCTTACAATAAAATACAGTTGAATAAATACTTCTCCCTTTTTGAGGTCAGCTAAAAACAGAACATTTGTATAGTTCTTGTGATTTATGAAGTCAGATACGTGTCAAAGTGAGCGGGCATTACTTGCGATAAACACGGTTCTGTATACGTGTCAAAGTGTGCGTGAGCTCAAAGGTGGGTATGGTTTAGTGCCGGCGGTCGCAACTGATTGCTTTGTCACACACACATACTATCGCAATGTGCGTGTACATTTTCAACGACGAGTAAAGCCCGCTCAACTTCATGAATGAGGGCATACACAACTTTCCCTGCCACCAGGGCGGCACCACTTTTGATGAGCATGTTTGACAGATTTTTTGACAGGGGAAGTTAATTTGTTTAAAAAGTGTAGAGATTAATGTTTCTATCTGAAATATTAGATATATTTTATATTAACTAGTTTAGAAATGGATAACCCAAACTACGGATTTCTAAAAGGAAAAGAATAAAAGTGAAAAAAAATTAAAGAACAGCACGGAGGCATACTAGAAACTGAAAATATTTTATTTTAAACTGTCACTTATGATGACACTGTAACCTTTTCCGTTATAAATAAAATCACCTCAGTCCCAAATATCTGGTGAGTGTAAGATAATTATACTAATATTAAACACTCGCTGCCCGCGGTGCAATAAAATGGGGAAATAGGTGCTGCTGCACTTACGGCAGACCTGCATTAGTATAGCCCTCATTATAAAGAGTATACACTTGTGTGTCGTATGCGCAGCAACATATCGTGCTGCGTGGACGCGCGGCTGGAGAGCGGCGCGGCGGCGACGAGTGAGGCGCTGGCGCGGCGCCTGCTGGCCACCACGGCCAGCACGCTGTACGAGGTGCTGAGCGCCCCGCCGCCCGTGCCGCCGCCTGCTTCGCCGCTCGCCCCGCCGCTCGCGCCCGCCCCCGCACCGCCGCGCGCACACCCGCCTCTCGCGCACACGCTCTACGACGTGTTCAGGCATCTCGCGCTTGAGTTCCCTAATCAGGTATGTATACGAACGTTACTACTTTGCGCTATACTGCGTCCTAATTCTGTTGGAGACAGCACTAAATTCTTTATCAATGTGGTCGGGTCTTAATGCTAAATGAAGTAAAGTTGAAAACATGGTCGTACTTTATGTATTGTGGTTTTAATGTTAATTATACACCGATTAAAATGTTGTCGATGTTTAGTAAAGCCTTATAAAATTAAATAGAGGTATCGATTACATTCGTAAACGAAATTAAATATGTATTTATTATTGGCTCGGACTATCAAACCTAGAATTATTTACTATTCCCTGCACTGAACAATTGCTATCAAGCGGTTTATGTGTTGATCGAAAATACATAATATGTAATAGGACGGTAAGTAAATTCCTTGATTAAAAAATGATACATTAGATTATGCATATTATTTAAATAATTGATTCATTTTGTTAAAATAAATAAATAATGTTACAAATTTTTTTTTCAGCGAGACTGCAGCCTAATGGAGAACGTAGTGTCGCTGTGGCTAACGCTGAACGGGTCAGCGTGGGGTGGCGGCAGCAGCGGTACATGGTCGCTGGCCGCGCTCGCCGTACCTGCCGACGCGCCGCGCGTGCGCCTCGCGCCTGACACCGTTACCGCGCTGCTGCAACAGCTCTGCACGTGAGTGTCTCAGCCGCAGCCCCACGCACACACGTTTACGCACACGTACATACACACGCGCCGCGCGTGCGCCTCGCGCCCGACACCGTCACCGCGCTGCTGCAACAGCTCTGCACGTGAGTGTCTCAGCCGCAGCCCCACGCACACACGTTTACGCTAACGTACACGCACACGTACATACACACGCGCCGCGCGTGCGCCACGCGCCCGACACCGTCACCGCGATGCTTCAACAGCTCTGCACGTGAGTGTCTCAGCCGCAGCCACACGCACACACGTTTACGCTAACGTACACGTGCACGTACATACACACGCGACGCGCGTGCGCCTCGCGCCCGACACCGTCACCGCGATGCTTCAACAGCTCTGCACGTGAGTGTCCAGCCGCAGCCACACGCACACACGTTTACGCTAACGTACACGCACACGTACATACACACGTAAATACACACGCGCCGCGCGTGCGCCTCGCGCCCGACACCGTCACCGCGATGCTTCAACAGCTCTGCACGTGAGTGTCTCAGCCGCAGCCACACGCACACACGTTTACGCTAACGTACACGCACACGTACATACACACGCGCCGCGCGTGCGCCACGCGCCCGACACCGTCACCGCGATGCTTCAACAGCTCTGCACGTGAGTGTCTCAGCCGCAGCCACACGCACACACGTTTACGCTAACGTACACGCACACGTACATACACACGTAAATACACACGCGCCGCGCGTGCGCCTCGCGCCCGACACCGTCACCGCGATGCTTCAACAGCTCTGCACGTGAGTGTCTCAGCCGTAGCCACACGCACACACGTTTATGCTAACGTACACGCACACGTACATACACACGCGCCGCGCGTGCGCCTCGCGCCCGACACCGTCACCGCGCTGCTGCAACAGCTCTGCACGTGAGTGTCTCAGCCGCAGCCACACGCACACACGTTTACGCTCACGTACACGCACACGTACATACACACGCCGCGGGTGCGTGTCCTAATTTTACTATTTAAAATAATAAAATCGTTGAAAATCGATACTCCCCTTTGTATTAATAATAGATAAGAAACTTAGTTCTATAAATAAACTAATTAGCAACGAGAGAACATTAAACCACTTGTACTGAAACTTTCATTTTAACCGCCTTTTTCTTTACTGACATCAAAATTGACACAAATTAAAGGTTTTGAAAATAAGGGAAAATGTTGGCGTGTAATAAACCGTAGAAATAAACACATGTTCCCGAGCTGTGGACAAACTAGAGACTACTTTATCAAAAAACCAGACATTTCTATTCACTCCGCGAAATTCTATTTACCCCATTATACTGTATAACTGAGATAGCCCAACAGATTAGTAAGCTGAAGTGGAAATGGGCCGGCCATATAGGTTGAATAACTGACAACAATACATTAATGATAATTAGTGGTTATTTACACTACAAATCTCCTTTACAGATTAGAAAATGTTTCTCTAAGATGCTGGGTGTTATCGATGCAAGCATTAGCGTGGATTGCAGGCTTACCACTCCATGTAAGTTTTCTTTTTGCAGTATTTTTTGTTTTTATCTCTTAAATCACATTTCTTTTTCTAATATTTTGTTGATATTGTTATTGAATGAATAAAATTTACCATCCTTTTGTTGTTTTCTGTAGACACGCAATCCCCTCTATTTTTATTTAAGACTAACTGCTCCCTGAGACTTAGACCGCGTGTAATTCAGGGTTTTAATATTTTTGCGCGAAACCCTAATTCTGTTTCTAAAATAAAAGTAGTCTAAGTTACTCCTTATAACATCAGCTCTCATTCAGTGAAAGTCCCGTCAAAATCGGTCAAGCCATTTCGTAGCCTTTCGTTCATATGTATTTATTGTAAAACTGTTATTTTGTCATTACAAATAGACACTACAATTTTCTTTTATTTTTCTACAATAGACGGAGGGCAGTGTACAAACGATTGGGCGAGTGATACTTGAATGTGAACATTTTGTGCCCGCTCTCGTAAAATTCATCTCGATGGATGTTAGCGCAGATGGCGCTGTTTACTCGTCGGAACCATATCTTGTAAGTATGAGTAATTGGGTATCGAGCCAATTGGAATTATTTTTTGGTGTTGTCAGAACAAATATTCTCATAGATTTTGTATGAAAATATATTTTTTATTTTTTTGTGTTTGTAAGAGTTAGCTGGGGCTGTCTGATAAACAAAATGGTAATATGGTAAATGGTATAACTGGGCAATTTTAGTAGTTTTATAAAGTTACTGGTTTTTTGAATAATAAATTTATGTGATAACAAAACATAGCAGTGGTATCGCAAAATAATAATATTAGCTGTAGTGCTAGTATCCAGGGGAAAAACAGATTAAAAACATTTGTAAAGTGACTGCTGCCCGGTTATCCTTTTAGGTCAGCAATTTTTTGATTTCCCTTAATTGTTTTGTTTAAAAGGTGTAAATTCTTATTTCACACAATTACCCAAGTAGTAAGCGAGCCATACAAATATTGTGCGTGTGGGCAGGGTGGGGCAAGCGCGGGCGCGGGTCTGGGCGCGGCGGGCGCACTGGCGGCCGTGCTGTCGCGTGTGGTGAAAGCGCGCGGCGGCGCGGGTGCGCTGGTGGCGCTGCGCACGCTGGCTGCGTTGTGGACGCAGCGGCCGCCGCCTAGCGCGCACCACGCGCTTGACCTGCACGCCGCGCTGCTGCGCGCCGCACACGCGCTGCTGCCCGCGCTGCCGCCTGCGCACCTGCACCACGCGCTGCCGCTGCTGCGCGCCATAGGTATGTACACAAACGCGCGCACGCACGCCGACACGATATTGTGTTTTTAATTTTACAAATAACTTCACATGAATTTATGAATATTCTGAAATGATTCAAAACTCAGTTACGAATTGTCGTTAGCTTCATTTTGTAATTCAACGTTTGCTTATTGTACATTTGGTTACGCTGTATTACGTAAATGTATCATTATTATTTATAAGCCTAATATATAAACTGTTATCATAACGAAAAACCATAATTAATTTATGAACTAATTTCCACTGACTAAACACACCAGAGATACACAATTGCATTACACAACAAACACCAATGAGACTGCTGCTTGACGTTAGAAATAAACAACAAGGTAGATAATATTATCATTCATGTGCACGCGTACAGTCTGTAACGAAACAGCGTGGATGTTCGCATTTAGAAAAGAGTATGTATTGTAAAGACGCAGTCAAATGACTTTTTGATTATAACAAATGATTATAACCAAACATACGTATACCTAGTTAGACACTACACCTCCCTCCCCAAAGAAAAAAAAAAAAAGAAATGAATATGTGCATTTCCCTTTTTTTATCATAACAATATTTAAAATACATAATTATTACATCCATAAGTATTATAATCTATAAAATGGCATATAACCATCGATATAAAATTATAATAAGTCTATGCATATAACATAAGTAAAAGCTTAAAGAGATAATTAAAATAAAATTAAGTTTAATATATTTGCTATTAATACTATTAATACATTAATAGTAAGATGGAGTAATATTAATTAATAAATCTTTACACATTGTTTGAATATAATAAATATAATTAGCTAAAATGGTTTACAATATTATGTGTATAATTTCGATGTTTTGTGAGCAATATAATTTTTGCCATCTCGTAGCATTTCAACGTTCGGTGAACAACCCCTAATTACTAAGCCATTATCAATTACAGCTGTAGCTTTAGTAGGTAGAGTATCAAATAAAAAGAATTTATGTTTAAAGGATCCTTGCGGCACTTTTAATTCGAGAAACACTTATCCAATTGCCTCAACACCGCTAAACATACAGTTCTCTTTATGGAATGGAATATTATAAATGTAAACAAGTTTATGTTCTAGCGCAGAAGTGCGCCGCGCCGGTGTCAATTAAATGATGCAAAGTAAAACAATCGTTAAATGTAAATTGAACAAACCATAAATCGTTATAACATGAAAACATCTGATCTGATTGCGGTAGACGATCTTTTAAAACAAAATTTATTAATTTGGGCTTGGAATAGGCAGCAAGGGTGATTTCATAATACTCTACTGAATCTATTAATTTGTTTATTTACTGATTCTTTGTAATTCTTAACTGGTTACAACTCAGGACGGCTTTTAAATGAAATTTATCCATGTTCAAAGTTTGTACAGTCTGGACTAAATTACTTATAATTTCACTTTCTTTTATATCAGATGGCGTAACTACTTGAATAATATTTTACAATATCTTTAAACAACGAAAGAAATATCTGTGAATGGTCAACTATCAACTTTCTATCGTTTGCGCTAATATTACCACAACTAAGTTCATTTTGCAAATAAGAATTTTAATGTTAAATATCGGCTATACAATTTTTTAACATGATTTAAAATTTGCTTCATTTATCATAACAAGGTAAATAGTACCGTTACTACGCTTAGGACTAATTTTTCTTAAATATTCTTTAATTATTTTTATCTCTTGACACAATACTTTTAAATCATCTGCCATAACTCAAAAATAATATACTCGTTATTAAATTTCAAGTCATTATTTATTACTAATTCAACACTAACAGGGATATTTGTTTATTTATTTTATTTAACAATTTATGTACACACAAAGTAATGTTACAATGAAAAATAAAAAGATATTTTGTACAAAGGCACTGCTTATTTCATGTTGAAATTTCTTCCAGCAGGGCCGATATTGGACAGATTCAAAGAGAAGCAGATTTAGTATGCACTCTCATAATAAATTTTATAATATTTATAGGTATACTTAATATAAAATAAAGGTAATAAAAACATATACATACATCCATACATACAGACATGCATATACCAAATACTATACAATATAATACGTAAAATAAAATACATGTAGATACATGTGTTTATGGATGTTGAAAATGCGAGTTTGATGTTTAGCGGCGCAAAGCTCGAGCTGGGTGCAGGAATCGGGTGGAGCGGTGGGCGCGGTGGGCGCAGGCGTGGGCGCGGGCGGTTCCGTGGGCGCGCGTGGCGAGGGTGGCGCGGAGGCGCGGCTGTCGGGGCTGCTGGCTGACGTGCTGGCAGGCGGTGGGGCGCCCGCGCGCCGCGTGCCGCCGCGCCGCGCCGTGCTGGCTCACCTGTTGCAGCTGGCGCGCCGCCTGCTCGCCGCGCACCTGCCCGCCGACGACGCGCGCGCCATGGTCAGTATTCGCCAGCGCTTCAACGCTACCACCACTTAACTATGCTTTTTTAAATTACAGAATAAGTGTAACATTCTTGAAAAACATTACATTTTACCAATAATTAATTATTTATTGAATGAAAAATAAAACTTTAAAATTTATGATTACTATTCATATTATTTGTGATTTTACTATATATACAACATGTAACAAAAGCCCTGTGGTTCCCGTTAAGTATGTTACCTTAATCAGTATCCAAGCGTGGAGAAATAATATTTTTTTTTCAAAAAAAAATTAAAAAAAATTAATTTTAATAAAAAAAAATTATTTGCAAATTATACGTGGTTTAATTCCTCAAACTCACACGAGTATCGGTAATGCGGGGTCTTTGACAATCCTCTTACTCCTCGACCAATGCAGAGATAATAAAACCACATACAATTTGCGTTATTGCATCATTAAAATTAATTTTTTAAGTATGTTTTTGTATGTGTAACTATGCAAGTATGTAATGCAATGCAATGCAAGATTAAATGCTGCTGAGGAGTACCACTCAAATACTGATATTGTATGATGCAAAATAAAGCACTGTTTATCGTAACGCCGTGCTAATGGTACTGAGTTTATTATAAGAACAATAAGTGTGTACAATGCATTGAAATGATGTCAAACACGAGCACGCGCTCCAATTTCGCTAACATATAAAAATGTACGGGTTTACTCGTACATATTGCCAAGTCTTAAACAAAGAAAGAGAATAAAATCTAAAAAGCATACAAAAATAAGAAAAATATTATTCGTCTATTTTACACTCGAACTTAATAATCTTGTCAAACGTTGTGGATGTAGTCTTATCCGCAGTGCACGAACCGCTGAGTATGCGGCGCGCGGTCGGCGCTGGCGGCGGGCTGCCGGGCGCGGGGGGCGCGTCAGCTGGCCTCGCCGTGTTGATATAATGTAGTTTTCTTCTATACAGGTAGATAGCTGCCGTTAGTATTCCTGCGGCTACTATGAAGTACGTGATGTATATCATAACGTAGTGGTGTATGTCATCATTTGATATCCCTTCATCAGATTGACTCAGCAAGTCTTGTATTTGTCCCTTGATTTTCCAAAATGTATTATTGTGATATTCAGTAATAAAGATGTATTGATGACAGAGTTCAATATGGACTCTCCCGATGTCAAAACTTCCTGTATATATTTCACTTTTATAGTCCTGTTGACCTTGTATAGAAAACGTGTCCCCCTTAAGAATGCAATCTTGATCTATACTGATAAGACCGCTGCCGCGCAGACTCGTCGTCGCCAGCCCAGACGAGCATAATATGCGGATCTTGCATTCTTCGCAGCATGTGTATAGCCAGTTATCACGAGAGTGTAATTTAATCCATCTGTCGGGGCACTCCTTTGTGTCTCTACGACAATATGTTTGATTGCTGTCATCCGTGATTATTTTTACGTCACATATAGACTGACCCACTTTAAATTCGTGTAATGCACTAGTAATGGGGCATAATAGGTTAACGTCATTGTATCTTATGCAGAATTGTAAATCATTCTCCGACAGCGACATAAAGGTATCTTTTCGTAAGCTGAATGCTATGTAGTCGATAGAAGGTGTGACGTAGACTGAGTTCAAATTTTTTCCTTGCGGTATAGGTATGACTACTAAGTTCATAATTGTCAGTACTCAGTAGTGGCACCTTCACTTCAATTATGACGTAATCTTCGGTTATTCTTGTCTTTACTTGTAGCATTTTGAATAACTCCTTAATATTTTGAACGTTGACCGGGACTAAAAACTCTCCCTGGACATGTCTTGATATGATGTTTAACTGTTCTTGCAGTTGTGCCGGAGAAAGCAAGTGAACGTCGAGCCTACCGTGATATATGTTCGTAACAGTATTAATCAGGGTGTCCTGTATTCTTCTTAAATTTGATAAAATGAGGTCAAGAGTAACAAAATGCGTAGTAAAATAAAATATGTTTATGGCTCGCTGTTTTACTTGTTGAACTTCGATTGAAAAATTCCTTATTTGTTCGTCGATTCTCGTGAATTGCTTATTCATTATGTATTCATTTCGCTGTATTATTATATTTTCCGCTTCAATTATTGTAGTTTGATTTTTAAGCAACTTTTGCAAATAGATTTCGTTTTAATTTTATGTCTTTAGAGTATTTTTCAGCGAAATTGTCATCCAAAATACCAAATAAATAATTGCTTAATCTTCCCACACCATTAATTAAACCTCTTCTTGTTCTAGAAAGTGGTGCAAATTTTAAAATATTATTGTAATGTTCTATCTCGTCCAACTTGTGTCTGAACTGAGCCAATGTTGAAGTGCATGTACTTTCTTCATTACAGATGCTGTTTAAATGCTCTAAGTATTTCTCCACTTTTTCAATGTTTTTCCAGAATGTTGACATATTGTAGTATATAATTATGATCCAGTGTCATTCTACAAGTTGCAAATCAGCTGCTCGATCAAAATATAGCGCTTTATTCGTTTCTCACACTTGCGTGTGGCTCCAACGATGATGTGTACAGCTGCCCATAGAACCTCTCAATCTCACTCAAAATCTTAGGTGTCCCGGAAACGATGCTGCGACACTCAGTCTTCAGCTTTGACAGTTGGCTCTTTCTGGCAGACAGATCTCTGGCAAAGACTTTGGAGCTCTGGTTTCGCTCGATCGTTTCTTTAATACGAGCAGTATTAAAGTTGCGTAAGTCTTGCCGCATGCATTTGGAGATCTGTCTGTTCAGTTGCCTGTATGCTGTCAAATCTGTTGACGATTGCAGCCTCATCTCCCGTCTAACAGCCATGAGATTAAGAGTGTGATCGGAGAGTTTTTGTGTTCTTCTGCGGCGGGTCTTGCAGAACTTAGCTCCGACCGCATGGACAGTTTCCACGAGCTTGTCATTCATATCGTCCACTGCATTGCAATCTTCTAGGCACTGAAAGCGGTTACGTAACTCGAGCTGAAAAGTCTCGGGATTCTAGATTAGAGCACGAGGGGGACGGAGCGTTGACTTCATTAGACGAGACCTCTCCAACTTAACGTTTAGGTTCAGTGTGCATCTAACCATTCGGTGATCGCTGCCGGTTTTCACCCTTGCGATCACTGAGACATCACTGAACAGTTGGCGTCTGGTCGTCATAATGAAGTCAATCTCATTTTTTGTCGAACAGTCGGGGCTCGACCAGGTCCACTTCCTGTGGGGCCGCTTCCGGAAGAAAGAGTTCATCATAAAGAGTCCCTCCTTCTCCATAAAGTCAGCCAACTGCTGGCCCCTACGGTTCCGTTGCCCCACTCCAAATTTCCCTAACTTCAGCTCACCGCTTTCTCTTGTGCCTAGTTTTGCGTTGAAGTCTCCCATCAACACCGTGTAGTGGGTTTGGCGGAATGCATGGCTCTAGAAATATCCTCATACATTTCCTCCACCTCCTCATCGGGATGTGCCGAGGTTGGTGCGTAGACCTGTATGACCTTCAGCGAATACCGTTTGGTGATTCTGAGTATCAGGTACGCGACCCTCGTCGACACACTCCCAATCTTTACAACGTTGTTGACGAGAGACTTGTGGACGATAAATCCGACACCTCCTTGGGACAGATGGTCGCACTCCCGGTGATAGAACAAGTTGCCGGACTCGAGGATTACCGTGTCCTCCCCCTCTCTTCGGACCTCAGATAATCCAATAATATGCCAGCGCAACTTGTACCTCAACTACCTCTTCTTCCAGCTCCAGTATCTTCTCGTCAGTCCTCAGGGTGCGTGCGTTATACGTTGCCAGGTCGAGTCGTCGTAGGTGGCAACCGAACCTCCACTGGAGATTCTTAGCACCCCCCTGCCCCGCCGTTACCATGGTCGCCACCGTTGCCAGGAATAGCGGGGCCGCCGGGGACTGGGGGCCGTTTATTTGTGTCGTTGTTCATGGGGGGATATTTGCCATAGTTGCCACGCTTGGCGAGCGGGTTGGCAACCGCAGTTTTTTATTATGTTATTGTTGTTATCAGGAAGATGCTGCTGCCCATCTCCTGCCTGTCTCTCTCCGTCGCCTCTTACGACACTCACGGGAAGATATGGGGTAGTGGATATTCTCAACCGCCACTACACGGCCATGTGTGCCAAGGTCAATTTAACTCCACCATGTAACGTAGTGTGATTAGCGTCCAGTATAAGCAGGTCCGTCAATCGTGAATGATAGGGAAGTATAATAGGCTGCTTGCTGGTTTTAGGTAATGTGGAATGTTGCAATCTTCCTTTCATTCTCAGAATGCCATCTTTATCGAGAAATGGGTTTAAACTTATAATTGCGCTTTTCCGTGAAATGTTTCCGTTTTTCTTTAATTGGTCTATCTCTTGTGCAAAGCTTTCTGACTGAATTGATTTAATTATTAATTTAGTAGCGTATTGAATTTCATTCACTGTGATATAACTTGGAGTGAAATTGTTATTGTTTCGCACGCGCTCACGAGTAATAGTTATGAAACGTAATATTCGACACAGCACGCGGGTCGCCTTTGTAAATGAGCTTTATTTATATAGAAGCTCACTGATAAACGGTGAATAATACTAATTTTTACGGAATTTATCGCGTATATTTAACTTTTTTACCCGACGTTTCGAGAGCTTTACAGCACCCATGGTCACGGGAAGGACTGAGATGTTCAACGTCCAGCTGTCATAGTTAACCGCGGTTACCATAGATTAAAATTTAACTTTTGTTCCGATCTACACAGTATGAACTTATGGTATCATGGAGTCTTGCAGTTGTATGCTTGGGTTGGGATTTAATTTTATTTATTATAGGATCCCAAGCAGATGGTAGCACCCAGCCATCTTCTCTATTGAAATTAGGATGTTTTTTGATTTCAATAGCCTCGCGAATCATCCTTGGAAGGAATCGGTGTTCTTTAGCGAGGATTTGTGGTCTATCAAATCTGATGTAGTGACGGGGGCGATCCTGTACATGTTCACAGACTGCAGACTTCCCGGAGCGTCGATTCTTCACATCAGCTATATGTTCTTTGACGCGGGTTTCAATTGATCTTCTAGTTTGTCCTATGTAGGAGAGACCACATTCACAATCAAACTTGTACACTCCTGCATCTTGCAGAGGGACGTTACACTTGACTGATGGTAAAAACTGACCAATCTTCTTCGGCGGCTTGAAGTATGTTTTGATGGAAGCGCGCTTCAAGATGTAGCCAATCTTGTCAGTGACTCCTCTAACATATGGCAGTACAGCAGGTACACGCTCGACTGTGGCCGGCTTCACTCGTTCTCTGTGACGTAGGCGCGGGACCCGAAGCTTGTTGTCATGCAAAACTTGCTTGAGATGTTGGAGCTCGGCAGCCAGGTGTTTACTGTCACAGATCCCTCGTGCTCTCTGAAACAAAGATTTACCCACGGTAGCTAACTGTGAAGGATGGTGGTGAGAATCACCGTTTAAATATCTATCTGTATGGGTCTTTTTTCTATACACAGTATGGCTCAAGGTGTTATCAGGATTCCGAATTACTAACACATCTAGAAAAGCTAAGGAATTGTTTGCCTCTAACTCCATTGTGAACTGAATTTTAGTATTTATAGAGTTAAGATGGTCTAAAAATGCAGTTACTTTATCTAAAGGTAGAATTGTGAAAGTGTCGTCTACGTACCGCTTGTAGAATCTTGGATTTATGGGAGAAGTAAGCAGGGCTTTCTCCTCAAAGTCTTCCATGAATATGTCGGCGACAATGGGAGATACAGGTGAGCCCATCGCCACACCATCTACTTGCTTGTAGAACTCCTTCCACAATAGGTAGCCAGATGTAAGGCAGTGTCTGAGTAATACTGCATATTCTACGGGCATGTTGTTTTCTTCCAGCCTTCTAGTTACAATTGAGATGCAGTCTTCAACAGGTAAGCATGTAAACAATGACTGCACATCAAAACTGACCATAGTTTGATTGTCTGCCAGACGTAGGTCTTTAATCTCGCTGACAAAATGGTAGGAATCCTTTATGTGTGCTCTTGTATGTCCCCTGAGCGGTGAGATTATTTTCGCTAAGTGTTGAGCCAATCTGTAAGTTGGTGAATCGATTTGGCTCACTATGGGGCGTAATGGAGCATTGGGCTTGTGTATTTTTGGTAACCCATACAACTTTGGTGATTTGGCGCACGTAGGTATTATCCATTTTACGTCCAGATTTAATTTTTCGGAGTGTTTCTTTATGAGGTCACTAGTTGTTTTTAGTGTGCTGTTTGTTGGGTCGTTTTTAACCTTTTTATAAGTACTTACATCCGACAAAAGTTCTTGTATTTTAGAATTATAATCTGACGTATCCATGACCACCGTGGCGTTTCCCTTATCTGCGCGGAGAATCGTAAGTTCTGGTTTATTGCGTAGGTTCTTTAACGCTATAAATTCGTCTCTGGGAAGATTCGGTTTAGGCACTGAACATCGTCGTAACATAGACGAAATGTCTTGACGTATCGCCTCCAAATCTTCTTTCCGCATATTGTTTTTAAATAAACGGTCCTCGACACTACAGATAATTTCTTCGTACGGTAATCTGCTTGGAACTCCAAGCAGATAGCGTAATTTAGTCCTTTGGATAACACCTTTATTGTTGCATCATCCAGTGTTTGTTTTGACAGATTATAGAACGCGATTAATCTATGATCTGTGTTTGTCAATGGTTGCTTTTGGTTCTGGCATTGATTCGGATGTTTGACATTTGATTTGGCCGTTAATTTTTGATATTTTTCTATATGTTTGTTTGTTATGTGCGGCAGAAATTAACGGTGAACGGTTAATTTCTGCCGCACATATCCGACTTTTGCTCTTTATATCGATTTCCGGAGCTTCATATTTTTTTGTAGGATACTCTTTGTTCTCCCTTAGCCACGAGGGTCCATCCTACCATGGAGAATACGATAATAGTTGAGATAGTGAAAGTCCTCGCGTGGCACAGTCAGCTGCATTATGCTCTGATTTATGTATGCCTCCAGCATGATGACGGTATGACCTTAATTATTTCATTCACTCGGTTTGCCACGTATGTTTTCCATCTTGCAGTATTCCCATGAATCCAGCCTGAGACAACCGTTGAGTCCGTCCAGCCATAAATTTGTAATTGGTTTTGAGCTAATGACTTCGAAACAATAATCTTTTGTATTAATTTAGATAACAAAACAGCTGCACATAATTCCAGTCGGGCAATGTAATTCGTTTTTTTTTGTGGGGCTAGCTTAGTTTTTGCTGCTATGAGGTGTATCCTGGGTTCCTTATGCCCATTATAGGTTTAGATGTAAACTACGGCCGCATAAGCCTTTTCTGAGGCATCTGCGAAGCCGTGTAACTGTACGGATGATTGAGTATAGCCGACCCATCTCGGAATTTCAATTTTATTTATGTTCTTTAATTCTTCTTTTAGTTTGCTCCACTCATGTTGAATATCTGGTGACAATAATTGGTCCCATTCCGTATGCTCACTCCAAAGTCGTTGGAATAATAGTTTCGCCTTTATTGTACATGGGGCTAACCAACCAAGCGGTTCGAAAAGCTTCGATATGTTTGACAGCATGGAGCGCTTTGTGTCGGGCTTTTGCGTGTTCTCAATCTTATTGTCAAAAGTAAAAATATCAGAGAATGGATGCCAACGTAACCCCAATGCTTTTGTAGTTGATGATGATGAGCTGTTGTTGAAGTTAACAGTAGAGATATTAACTAGGTCCTCAGTTAAATTTTCCAGAAGTCTGGGTTCATTGCTCGACCATTTTCTCAAGTTGAATCCGCCTCCTCGTAATATATCAATTAATTGGCATCGTGCTTGCTATGCTTCTTCGATATTGTTGCTACCATATATCAAATCATCAACATAAAATCTCTTCTTCAAGATCTCAGCTGCCATAGGGTAAACGTTAGTGTCATCACTGGCTAACTGCTGCATCGTTCTGAGAGCCAAATATGGGGCTGCTTTCATGCCATATGTAACAGTGCATAATTGAAATTCTTGCATAGCACCATGTTCGTGTCGCCATATTATCTTCTGGAGTTGTTGGTCTTCCTCTTGTACTTTGATCATACGATACATCTTTTCGCAATCTGCTGTATATACATATTTGTAAGCACGCCAACTTAGTAATAATTCCAGTATATCACGTTGCAGTTTAGGGCCGCGCTCCATTAAGTCATTCAAGCTAAAGCCAGTCGATGTTTTTTCCGATGCATTAAAAACAACTCGTAACTTTGTAGTACTAGAGTCAAATTTTAGGACCCCATGATGTGGTAAATAACATTCTAGAGATTTACTCTCCACTGCTGGTTTCATATGGTTCATTTCCTTATACTCATTCATGAAATGATTGTATTTATCACATAGTTGCGGATCTTTTTCTATCTTTCGCTCTAATTGCTTGAACTGTGCAACGGCCTTTAGTTTCGAGTGACCTAATTGCTTTTCAAAGCCTTTCTTCATGGGTAAACGTACTTCATATACCCAATTTGATAATCTTTTAGTCGTTTTGACATAGTAATCTTCACAAAATTGCTCTTCTAAAGTTAATGAGCGTTCTTGCTCCGAAATGTCTTCCATTTCCCAATAATTGCGTATGACTTCGATATTATTCATAGTAAAATAGCAGTTGAATGTTTTCGTCGTAGAACCAGACAATATCCAACCCATCTGTGTTTGCTGTGCTATTGGTTGGCATGACGATCCTTTTAACAACCCATCCATGATGATTTCAGCATAAACCTTAGCGTCTAAAAGTATGTCAATAGGTTTCGATATGTTGTACTCAGGATCCGCTAATTTCAAGTGTTGTATGTGTGGCCAATTTTTATTCTCGAGTGACGTCACAGGCAGGCAGTTAATAACTTTAGACATTATTAAAGCTTCCGTAGAGAATGCATAATCGGTTGATAATGATTTGCAGTGCAATAGTACTTTTCCTCGGCTTTTGTTTAGCGATGTACCGATACCGGAGACAGATGCATGCAAGTTTTGGCGTTTTAGCCCTAACCTTTGCACTGCGTGTTCGGATATAAGAGAAGTTTGTGATCCTTGGTCCAAAAGTGCGCGCAGTGTGATGTAAGAACCATCTGCCGCCCGTACTTGCATCTTAATTGTGGCAAGTAATATTTCATCATCATTTCCAGCCACGTGGTGTGATTGTACATGTGGTTTCGAGCCCTGTGACTTCGAAGCCGTTGTCGACATGTTCCCCGAACTTGCATTACTCGCCGCCTTTGTAATATAAGCGTTGTGCAATAATGTGTTATGTTTCTTGTGACATTCCTTGCACAGTTTTTCGGAATTACATTCGTATTTATGCACGTATAAACTATTTTCGCGTATATAATGTAGTTTCGAAATGGTATGTAATTTCGTTTCAGGTGTCATGACTTCGAATCGTTTGCATTGAAACAATGCGTGATTTTGTTTGCATAAAGGACAAGTAGGTATAAACTTGGAGTTAATATAAAATGATTTCTTGAATGATGTATCTCTGTTCTCATAAATTGCAGGTTTTTAGTAATAATGTTGTTTAAATTTTGATACATGGTTATTTCTATTAAAATTCGATGTTTAGACTGTCTGTTCTTTCCTATTCATTGGCTCTAGGGCTGTAAATTTGGCTTCCAAAAACGCCATAAGCTCTTCCAAATCAGGTAGTTCCCGTGGGGCTTTTCTTGACTCCATATAATCGCTATAAGTTGTTGTATCTAATTTCTTTGCTATAAGGTGTACCAGAATCGGATCCCATGAGGTAGTGTCAATCCCCATATTGAAAACACCATGAATGCATTCCATTGATACGTCGTGAAGTCGTTTAAGTTCTGTTGATGATTGTTTTTGGATGTTAGGTTGATTTATTAGAGTTTCAATGTGCTTTGTAAAGAGAACTTGCTGATTGTCATAGCGATGAATTAATATTTTCCACGCGGAGTCATAGTTTTCCGAAGAAATATGCAAATGTTGTATTAGGCGCTCGGCTTCACCTCTGACCTTCCCCTTTATGTGCTGCATCTTTAGTGCCTTAGTCATCGAAGGATTGTTGTGAATGGCTTCTTTAAAGAGGTCAGAAAATGTACGCCATTGGATATAATTTCCCGAAAACGTAGGTATTTCTATTTTTGGTGTTGTTAAGTGCACATAGTGTTGAGATGTTAATTTCTTGTTTAACAACCTATTTACGTTCTTAAACTTGACCTCCATTTCATCATATTCCTCGTCGTATTTTAAATCGGAACCTTCGAGAATATTGTCAATTTGCAAGTGTATTTCCTCGATGTTGCTCCAACGATTTTGAAGGTTTCTCAACTCATACTCTAACTCACATTTTTCATCCATGTTTTCAATGTCTATGTTCTCAGTTATTCTCGAAAATGCTCGAAAATTAGTTCGCTGTAAGCTTAATAACTCTTTACATTTCTCAAGGTCAACCTGGGTGGTATTATCCTTAGTCGATTCATCCTTTGATTCACATTCATACACATTCATCATTTTCCGCGTTTTGCTATACAAATGTTCATACACAAGAAAAATGTCGTTTGTAAAATATTCGTGAGTCTTGTCTTCTAATGTCAATAATTGTTCGTTGTTGCTTTTGAATTCGACCCAAAGTTCATCCAAATCTTTGATTTTCTTCTGTATATATTCCTTGGTTTTTCTTACCTTCGGATCCTTTTTGAAATTGATGTTAAGCCTTCTGATCTCGTTTACGATTTCAAACTGTCTCTGCAATAAGGCTTGCATGGTGATAAGTTATTGTTTAAATATTAAACTGCAAGTAACACTGATGGAACTGTAACTTCCAATCGTTGGGTCTACTTAGTGCGTTCGTGTCCTCAGCACAGTATATTATGCGCCTTCTCAATTCGACTGGTGAGACCCGCTTGTGGGAGGCCAGAAGAACCGATTCGCCACTGTGCCAAAACACTAAGCACTATAGTAGTAGTCGAAGGACCAAAAAATATGTATGTGTAACTATGCAAGTATGTAATGCAATGCAATGCAAGATTAAATGCTGCTGAGGAGTACCACTCAAATACTGATATTGTATGATGCAAAATAAAGCACTGTTTATCGTAACGCCATGCTAATGGTACTGAATTTATTATAAGAACAATAAGTGTGTACAATGCATTGAAATGATGTCAAACACGAGCACGCGCTCCAATTTCGCTAACATATAAAGATGTACGGGTTTACTCGTACAGTTTTTTTTGAAAAAAAAAATATATTTCTATATGCTTGGATACTGATTCCGGTAACGCATTTAACGTGAAACACAGGGTTTTTGTTACATGTTGTATATTATAAGGAAGAATTGTTTTTTCTGTTATAAGCTTGAGACTGACTGTAGCAAAATTTGTGATAATGAATTAAGTGTTTGGTGAACTGGTACTTTTACAGACGACGACAAGCAGCAACAGCGGTGGCGAGCAGTCGCAGACGGACGAGAGCAAGGCGCTGGGCGCGGCCGACGACGGCACCAACACCAACACCAACCTGGAGGACGAGCGCAAGCACGCGCCGCGCGCACCCTGCCTCGCCGACACAGGTACATCCGCCACACGCAGCGCAGAGCATATCTAATTGATGTAACTTGATATTACCTGTCTCTTTGAAGTGAAAACTTTATAATCGTTGGGATTTGAAACTCGATGAAAAGAAAAGGCGACACTAAAAAATAATAAATATATACATCTATAGCTTTAAGCCTGCGAGAGAATGAGATAGAATATTTACAGTATTTCCTATCTTAAAATAAACAGTTAAAGCTATTAACAAATTTATTAAATAAATAAAATTAACCATATTCAATAAAATTGTCACTAAATGTATTAAATATATAAAATTATCAGGGGGAAACAAAAACAGGTGATGGGCTGCAGCGTCTTCCTGATAACAACTCAAAATCGCTATGCGTGTCAACTATGGCGAAATCCCCCTGTTGGGGGGAATGGAATAAATTTATTATATCCTATCCATTCATAACAATCCACCATTTCATAATTTATCTGTCTAGTCTTGCGCATAAAGAATGGGATTGAAAATGGCGTCGCCTCTATTCACCTCTCACTCCAACACTATCGCTATCTATACTCAAACCCGCCGGTAGACTGCAAAAAGATACATTACGATATGCGCTCTTCGGTCACTGGTTATAAATGTTATTTCAAAAATTAATATGCCTACTTCTATATACAATTCCTTTCAAATATTTTCCCATTAATAAAAAAAAATCCATTTAACCGAATAATTTTACGTTATAACGACATGCCGTTATTACCGAGGTTTCCCTATTGATGCTGTGCATGTCGACGGTACGGGCTCAATGACCCGCCATTTCTAATTCCATTTTTTATCCGTACGGACTATATTTGTATTAAATTAGTCGTATTTAGGCCTCTATTTTACGTACCACCTTTTCGAAAAAGTCAGTCTATATTTGTTCGATAAAATAACTTTGCCTATAGAATGGAGTAGAAAGCGCATTACAAAGCATTTTTACTACCAATTTTCTATGATTTCACTTCTACCGCGTGTGAACTGCACACTTTTTTCTAAACATGGGAAAATGTCTACGCACACCCGCTTTACAGGAAGTTTGGTTATATTGAATTCGCAACTACTAAAATCCTATAGTATTCTACATTCGTTGCATACATCAGCCTCCCCACCCGCGCTCCTCGCATCCAATGTACAGAGATATTTGATGTTCGAGAGGAGGCATGTGCCTTGCAGTGGTACATAATATTATATTGGCTGTAACTACAACTTTAACTTCGCTGTTGTCGGCAACATAGTTGCGAAATTGGTGATTTCGACAGTTCTTTCCCATTAAAATGAATCAATATCCATCAATGAACTAATTGCAGTTTGGTTCTGCTTACGATAAAGATGATGTATAAGACAAATTACTAAAATTGAAAAAAAAAACGCACATATATTATGGTATACATAACATTGTAAATTATAATGAAATATTTCTTTACAGTATTACAAGATTCAGACATCATGCAAAACTTCTACACAGCCTTGTCCATGTGCGATGGATTGAATACTATGGTACTGAATTCAGGTAAGTGCACAAGATAGAACAACAAACAATTCAATGTGTTACAAAAAATATTGGAAATAAATTATATTTCATGGCTATAATTAGAAGTTTTCTGTATCAAACACCAATGACAACAAAACATTAAATTTAATAATTCACCATAAAATGATGATTTGACATAAAATTTCATGTTTGACCCATGTGATGACTTATAAAATTTAATCTTCAATAAAATCTATTGAAATTCTAGGTTGTCTTGCAGTAGGTAGTTAAAATAGAGTTGACTGATAGTTCATTTATTACTATATTTTTAGAGAGAAAAAAGAGTGGAACTACACTATATCTTTTTATTACAGGCATGAACTCTGAATCATCCACAGAATATTCCTCTTTGAAAGAAGAGGTATTTTGGCTGGTGGCACATTTGCCGGCTGTTGCCTCCAATCCAGCACTCATGGTGCCCAGCCTCATGGAATTCCTCAGTAAGTATATAAAATTTAAAGAAACATAACCTTTATTTGAAATAAATATATCTACTGAATAATCAATAAAAAATGATATTATTGGTAGTAGTTTTTAGCACTAAAAATATATTATATTGAACAGGAAAAAAGGAGATGATACATCTTTCTCAAGCAATGCAGCAGCTAATTGTAAGGCTGCTGGAAAAGTCGGAGGCACTCTCTGCGTTCATTGAAGCTGGTGGTCTCGAGCTGGCTGTCGAAAAACTTACTGCTTGCCACGAAGTGAGTTTGTTTAAAAATTATGATCTAATGATTTAAAAAAATGTTAACAAAATAATGATATCCTAGGTTTACCAACCCGCCTTTTATGAGGGTATGTTCAGTAGTAGAGTTTTGATAGGCTGTAATGATGTTGATGATGAAGATGATGATGAATAAGTTTTAGTAAATTCCCTACGAGGTAGCTAGTATGATGTGTTTAACAATGGACTTTGATCATCATCATCATCATCATTCACAAGTCCACTGCTGAACATAGGCCTCCCCCAAGAAATACCGCAAAGCACGGTCCTGAGTCACCTGCATTCATAGACTCCCTGCATTTCTTACTAGGTCGTCATTCTATCTAGTTGGGGTCGCCCTACACTTCGCTTACTAGTACGAGGCTGTCACTCGAGAACCTTTTTTCCCCATCGGTTATCGGTTCTTCAAGCTATATGGCCGGCCCATTGCCACTTTAGCTTATTGGTCCGTTGGGCTATGTCGTTCACTCAGGTTCTACTGTGGAAATACACATTTCTAAACATATCACGCAGAGAAACCCCGAGCATAGTCCTCTCCATAGCTCACCTAGCGACCTTAGTGTCCTTATACGGCCAGCAATGAAGGACCACATCTCAGATCCATAAGTCATCACCGGGGACACGCACTGGTTATACAATCTCATTTTCAAGTTTTGAGGCATACCTGACGAGAAGATGTCGAGATCCATCTCCGTCCGTCTACGGGTTACTATGGCTTTCCGAGTACTGAACCAGTGTAGGAAACCTATCCAATACAGGTGTAAGACGGTAACGTTATATTCCCCAAACTCTTCATCGCTGCATTGAAAGACGTTTTCAAGCCACTGAACTGGAAAGGTACAAGGAAGGTTAACATCAATGGCGAGTACATCATTCACCTTCGATTTTTCGACGATATAGTAGTCCTTATGGCAGAATCGCTGGAGGACCTAAGCACTATGCTCAATGACCTCAATAGTGCCTCCCAACGGATAGGTCTTAAGATGAACATGGACAAAACAAAACAAACCGGTACCATTCATTGCTATGCGGATGACTGCACTGATGATGTTCTACACACCGGCCATTTATTTTATTTATTTATTCATGAAACAATTTACATTGTATTTGAAATTACATGGCTCATAATAAATTTGCTTACAAATATTGATTACATAACTAGTTACAAATTGCATTAAAACCGAACTCAATTCATAAAATATATCATTTCTAATTTTTTGGCAACTCATTATCAATAAATGTCAAAGTACGATAATATATGTAAAAGTATACAATTATAAAACTATAAATAAATATAAAATTCAGTTAAATATGTCAATAAGAGTTATTAATATTATGAAGGTCATAAAAGCGATTTTAAGGGATATAAAGTAAGACCGTCATCTTATATTGAAATAATTGATTATATATATTTATTCTCATTTATCACCAATTCAGACATCGAATATATATTTTCTTAAAATAATTTTTCTTGACGTGGTAGAGCCATGCTGCAGTTATATTGTAGTATAGTTGTAGCACAAATGGGTCGGCTTGACCGGGGAAGGACCACGCTCTCACAGAATACCAGCGATAAATAGTAGCTTAATGCTGCTGTGTTTCGTATGGTGAGTGTAGAGAACCGGATACCCTTTTTACTGGAAACGAGGCATTCCATCTTAGGTCTCACGGGTGACAACGCATCTGCATTTTGCTTCGTAATCGAAGATAGATGTTTTACCATATTCAATTTTGTAGTAATATTATTTTTTATTGCCTTTATACGTGTGCTCTCCCTGAATTCCCTTTCCTTTTGCGTTTCGTATTATCATATATACATAGCCAAAATGGCTTAGGACGAATAAAATATATAAACTTATAGTCAACCAAATCTAAGAAATACGTTTTGACAGCTGTCAGACTTATTCCACCAAGCATGCAAACCAAAAAATGAGAACGTACAAAATTCGATTCCTGAGAAAATCGATATCAATTATTTAGAGTTGGTCATCATTTACGGTTTGAATAATACCAAAATAAATTAAAAACGGGTAATTTAAAACAAAGAATTTATCAGTTTTGTCGTATTTGTTGTTACTGCTTATTTCTAGAGGCAAAGTTATAAACATTTTAGATTGAAATTAAATAAAAAATAATTCGTTATTTATAATAATAATAATCAGCAAAAATATTCAAATAATAATTCGATTATTTGAATATTTTTGCTGATTATTCGCATAACAATGAATTTTAATCATTCAAACACTACGGTAAGGTACGTAGCGACATATCATTGAAAGGAAGTCAAGTAAAAATGTTGATACTGGTTATTTTTTTAAATATTTTGATTTGTTTGAAAGATTCGAATTTAAATTAGTATTAAAAAACTATACACGTTGTATTGAAATATAGATAACTTCATAATTCTTTGGATTTACGTAAAAGGTTATTTTAAATCGTGTAGGTATGCTTGTGCAAAGTTATTGCAGAATGATTAATGTGAAACGTCAAAAAGTATTTCTTAGATTTGCTTGACTGTAATACTGTTAATATGCCCAATTTTTTAAAGTGTTCTTAACATGACTCACGTTACGAGATCCTAACAATAATTCTTATAGCACGGTTCTGAAGGATGAATGCTCTCTGGTAATTATAGCTGTAGTTGTTTCCCAAACCATTATGCTCTATCTCAACCTAGATTCTACCGGTACGTGATATACTATTTTCAGTTGGTTTAAATTAATTTCATCCCTTAAGCTTCAAAGTGCGTAACAGGCAGAAGATATAGATGCATCAATTGCGGCGAGTTCTTCCTTCGAGTTTAATTGAGAATCTATATTTATTCCTAAGAATTTTACTAGTTTGTAGTTTTTGTTCCTAAGAAGTTCCTAAGTTCCTGTATTTACCAGTTTGATTTTACCTCCTTTTAATTTGATCCAAGTTATCATTGGTCTTGTCATTATTTCTCGGAATAACGTTTCCGAGTACTGGAACAAACTTATGTCTGAAGTCGAGACTTTGCTGAACAAAGTAAATGCTGAGCAAAATATACAAAATATAGTCCAGTTCAATCCCAGAAGACTCTCGTCGTATCTCCTCAGTTTTAAGGTGCTCCCCTTGTTGCCTCAGCCAGTATTAGCCATAGCGAACGATGTGCAGTTATATGGTCACTTGGAAGAGAAGGCCAAAATAGCCACTAAAAAGCTTGGCGTGCTCAGCAGAGCGGGACAGTATTTCATGCCAACACACCGCCTGCAACTTTACAAGGCGCAGTTCCTGCCTCAAATGGAATACTGTTCCCATCTCTGGGCTGGGGCTCCCCATTACCAGCTCCATCCACTTGAGCGCATCCAGCGCAGAGCGTCTCGAATCTTCGACGACCGAGTCCTCTCCGATCGCCTCGAGTAACTGGCGATGCAAAGAGATGTTACATCCCATTGCGTCTTCTACGAGGGCGACACTAAAAGTTTTTAGAACTGGCCACTTGTAAACGATATAATAAAAAATAAGTTCAAATTTTGAAAATGGAACTCTGTTTGGCAGAAAAAATCGCTAGCATGCGCTTGTAAGCAAAACGGCGATCGTAAGCAGTAAGCGCTGTCAAATCGTAAGTAGCTATTTTACTCTAGGATACGAAGTTAGTTTTAACAGGGGAACCTAACCTAAATTAAATATATGTTTGTAAAGTATTCATATTAAAAACTTGCCAATCATGAATTTTTAATAATATGTATATATATGTCTATTCATTTCATTATATTACTTAAAACTAATATTGCGCAAAACAACTTATAAACTCTACTTCAAAACAAACAAATTAAATAAGCAAAATGGCGGATTGTGTCAGCGCTACTGAAGTACGCTACGCTAGCAAACGTGTCCTGGCCGAAAACTGTTTAGTTTCGGCATTTTGCTTACAAGCGCTTGCTAGCGATGATGGAGACTGACAAAAGAGTGACTTATCAGCTGATTCGGACAAGCTTAGGCGTCGGTATGAGTCAAATGCACAAAATTCTCCATGAACATTTAGCGGTCAGGAAGCTTTGTGCCCGGTAGATAAATCATGTTTTAACAGAGCTCCAAAAACTCCGTCGTGTTGATTGGTGTCGTGAAATGGTTCAAAGATTTAACGGAGGTGAATCAAATGCTGTGTTCGGCATACTCACGGGTGACGAAAGATGGATTTATTGTTATGAGCCTGAAAATAATAGACAGCCTGCTGTCTGGGTGTGTCCTTCCAAGAAGTTGCCAACTGAAAAAGTGAAGAGAGGTCGAAGCGTGGGAAAAAGATGGTGTCGTCGTTCTTCGGAAGGACAGGTCATTACGCAACAGTTGTTTTAGAGAATCGAAAAACAGTTACTGCAGAGTGGTACACTAACAATTGTTTGCCGCTTGTCTTGGAAAAAGTTCGGGAGAAACCACGACAACGCCTTGTCGCACAGCGCCAAGCAAACAATCGACTACTTGGCGACGTCAGAAATGGAATTACTGGGTCAACCTCGCACCTTGTGATTTATATTTATTTCCGAAAATAAAAGAAAAACTTCGAGGAAAACGTTTTATGGACCGCCGAGGCAGCAGGGGCTGCGTTTCGAAATGCCGCCGAATAGGACGAGGACCTAAGGACGAGTGGGCAAAGTGCTTCTCTCAGTGGTTCAATCGGATGCAGCGATGTATTGTTGTAAATGGACACTATTTTGAAAAGATATAATAAAACTAATAACTTGCTAGTTTGTTTAGTTTTTGATTTTCTAAGAACTTTCAGTGTCACCCTCGTATCGCATATACCTCTGTTCGCAAAGCACTCCTCTCCCTGGCATCCACAAGTCGAGTGGGCTTGACGGAATCCCCCCAATTGTGCTGAGGACGTGTGCTCCAGAGTTGGAACCGGTTTTAACGCGTCTTTTCCGTCCACCCGATCCCTAAAAAAAGCGACCGTTCAACCCGTCCAACTATAGGCCTATCGCCATCATTCTCCAAAACAATGAAGTCCATTGTTGTAAACTGCCAGCTCATGGGGTACCTTGGGGATCACTAGCTGATTAGTGATCGCCAATACGGTTTTTCGTCGTTGTCGATCAGCTGGTGATCTTCTGGTCTACCCGACTCATAGATGGGCGAAGGCAGTAGAGTCCAAGGGGGAGGCATTGGCTGTTAATTTGGACATTGCGAAGGCCTTCGATCGGGTTTGGCACAAAGCGCTTCTTAAGATGCTCCCTTCCTATGGGCTTACCGAGAAATTGTGCAATTGGATCACCAGCTTTCTTGCAGATTGGAGCATCTAGGTCGTTGATTGTAGACGGTGCAAGCTCCGATTACAGGCCGAAAAACGCTGGTGTAGCAGAAGGCTTCGTGCTATCACCAACGCTGTTTCTTCTCCATATAAATGATATGTCGAAAACCGGTAACATTCATTGCTATGCTGATGAAAGCACTGGTGATGCTCTGTACACCGCCCGTGCCAATATTTCTCGGGAAAACGTCTCCGAGTACCTGGACAAACTTGTGTCTGAAAAGACACGACGTCTTTGCTGAAAAAAGTCTCGGATTGGGGGCGACTAAATCTAGTCCAGTCTAACCCTCAGAAGACAAAAGAACCCCTTGTCGTATCTCCTCACTTTCAAGGCACTCCCCCTGTTGCCATAGCCAGTATCGAATTCCTTGGCGTCGACATATCGAGTAACGTGCAGTTTCGTAGTCACTTGGAAGAGAAGGCCAAATTGGCCTCTAAAAATCTTGGCGTGCTCAGCTGAGCGGGACAGTATATCATGCCGGCACACCGCCTGCTACTTTACAAGGCGCAGGTTCGGCCGCACGTGGAATACTGTTCCCATCTTCGGGCTGGGGCTCCCCAGTTCCAGCTCCTTCCACTTGACCGGATCCAGTGCAGAGCGGCTCATATCGTCGACGACCGAGCGCTTTCGAATCGGCTCGATTCACTGTCGTTGCGAAGAGTTGTGTTGTTGCATCTCTTTCGCATATACCACGGAGAGTGCTCTAAAAATTGTTCGGATTAATCCCAGCCGTCGAATTTCATGAACGCACTACGCGGCATACCTCCCGATACCGTCCACACCATCTGGATGCTTGGTGGTCCACCACTGTACGTTTCACTAGGAGTTTTCTTCCGCGTTTGACCTCTCTGTAGAATAGTTTACCACCGACCATTTATCCGGATCGATACTACGTAGAGACCTTCAAGAAAAGAGCTTACTCCTTTCTAAAGGGCCGGCAACGCACTTGAAATTCCCCTGGTGTAGCGGTCGTTCGTGGACGGTGGTAGTCACTTAACATCAGGTGAACCGTGTGTTCGTTTGCCCTATATTCTATATGAAAAAACATCATATGTAACGTCCATCTCACACCTATGCCGGTAGTAGGGAACATCAAGTTTGAAGTTGTTGACGAGTATGTTTGATAAACCTGGGGCAAATAGTCCGACTTGGTAAGTCCAACTTCGTCCCAGAGGTCAATCGACCGATGGACTTTGATAGGCTGGAATAATTAATACGTGACACGCATTTCTTTTGAATATCGCGTTGAAGATGAGGCTCTTAAGTTGTTGTAAGAGAAGAGTGTAGACTAAAAGTTGTACTATTTAAACTATTTGGTATCTACTATTTGGTTACAGCACAAATGGTTTTCGCCTCGGCCGGGGAAGGACTACGCACTCGCCGAAAATCAGCTTATAACAGCTTTTACTGGTAACGAGGCATTTCATCTTAGCTCCGGATTGACAACAAATCTGTATGTTGGTTCTTAGTCGATGATAGATATAAGTGCCGTAGCCTATAGAGGGTGTCTCTAGGCCACGGTACTTATTTACCATCAGGTGAATTGTTTGCTTGCTTGTAATCCTTCACCACCACCGTCACCACCATCATTACCACCATTATCACCACCATAAACACCACCACGACCACCTTTATTATCATCGTCACACATAACACTGTCCTAAGCCATCTCCAGCCATCTTCTTCCTGCATCTCCTAGGTCGTTAACTAATCTAGTGGGGGGCCGCCTTACATTTTGCTTACCGGAGGCTGTGACTCGAGAATCATTCTCTATTGGTTAGAAAAATCTTTTGATGTTAAATGACCTTATTTTAAACATTTTTTATATTTATAGTTCCTTATTTATGTAAGCTAAGACCGAATGATAGCATTGTTTTTAAGTGGGTTTATTTAATTGTTTCAGTCTGGTCCCAGCAACAGCCAGGGTCTGGTTTCGTCGCTGATGAACCACCTAAAGGTGCCACCGCAGCTCATCAATATGTCGACGCCCGCCGGCTCCAGCAAAAAAACGCAGCCGCCAGTAACAGAAACAGCCAATGGGCTTGTTAACATTGCCCCGTTTTGTAAGTTATAATAGCAGTGCTCATAATATCGTTTACGGATTTTAAGAATTAATAGGATCTAATTTTTGCAAATTTTACATCTATCTCTGTGATACTTTTTAACTATGTTCAATCGATAGGCAGGCATTATTCTAATAAATTATTTAATCGTTAGTATTAATAGTATAATTATAAATAACAATGTTAGTAATTTGAAATTTTAATATGTATCTATGTTGCTGTAATAAAATTTTGTAATCTCAAATATGATATGATTTAACATATAAAAGACGTCGGTTTTATATTTGATACCGTGATATATTAGTTATCTTAAATCAGGGTTAGTAAATGATAAAGTTTATCGACTGGAGCACACGGCCTAGCACGTTAACGATCGTTACGATCATCGAGGTGACGAGATCGTTTGACGTCATCCGGCTCGAAGGACCTAATTATTTTCTGTTTAAGTGTGATTGCGTACATTGAAGTATTTAAGTTAATATATCTGTTTAACGCGTAAAGTCGTCCAATGTCAAATGGAATAACGTAGTAGTAGAAAATGTATTATAATAAAGTTGAAGCTGAGTTTGAAAAGTTAGAGGTTTAAGTATTTGATTCTCTTGATGGTAATACACTGAGATTTGAATCCAGGATCTCAAGATTATCGTGCTTATGACCACTAAATGGAAGAGACTGAGGCAAGACTGAATTGGTTTTTATCAAGCTAAGTCAGTGCCCTTTATCATCTTCATTTACATATATACTTACCATTAAGCGGGAACGTATCTGAAAAGCGAAGCGAAGGATGATTCCGAGCACGGCCTTGCAAAACCGGCCTGCAGTCGTAAGAATTTTCGTGTGTATGTAGGCACGGTGTCGTGCGACAACCCGACGGCGCAGGCGGCGGACGTGCTGCTGGACGGCGGCGGAAGTGGTGGCGCATGCGCGGCGCGGCGCGTTCGCGCGGCCGCTTGGTCTTACCACTTCTTCAGCGCGGACGACGCCTCGCTCGCACTCACACTCACGCTGCCCTACGCCGCGCTGCTGCACGAGGTGCACCTGCAGCCGCACCTCACCAGCCTCGCCAGTCAGTACCGCGCACTTCTACACACCTAAACACACGCACACGAACACGCACACGTATGCACGCACGAAAAAACAGACACACAATCACGTCCCATGTCAAAAAACAGGATTTGCCTTTATGGTCACGCTTGACAAGAGGATTGGTGATTACAGTACCGGGCGTCTTGCACTAGTAGTCAAGATATCTTATAAGTCCACTCTACACTTCCACTTACTGCCATAATTTTATACAATGCTTACAAAAAGCACACAGTCTGTCTATTAACACGTGAATGTCGTGGCCTATATATCTATTCGCAATTAAGGATGAAAATACAGATCACTAATAAAAAAGGTCTTTAGTTCTTGCCATTTACAATACTTATTTGATTTGTATTCTGCGCAATTGTGGTTCTCCTAGACCGAGACGGTTCGTTCGTGCTGCAGCAGTAATTTAATTGCAGTAGCTCCACTACATATAAAACTTTTTATAGAATAAAGGTGACAAATAAGCCCATGATCAACATGATAGTAAGTGAATATAGATAATATAGGCCTATAGACACCTACATCTATTCTCGATTAAGAATCCAAATTTAGACGCATTGTCACATCTGAGGACTAAGATAAAATGCTTCGTTACTAGTAAAAAGTGTCTCCGGTTCTTTACACACACCATATGATGGTATTCTGTGAGAATGTGGTTCTACCCTATCGAGCCGACTATGTGTGCTGCAAACTGCAATCTTAATATACTCTGATTCTTCTACGGGTAAAACTGTTCACCAAGTACCATGGACAAAGAAATAGACGCTCATTAGGGTTGACTAGTGGTAGTTATTATTAATGTTGTACATATAATTTTGAGTTAACATACTGGAGGAAGGAGCCGTGGTAGCTCAGATGGTAAATATAACAAAACGCGAGTAACCCGGGTTGAAATGAGGGAGGCCTGTGCCCAGCAGTTGGACATATATAGGTTGTGACTTTACTTTACTATACTGGAGGAAGTCAATGGATTCAGGTGACTCAGGACTGTGCTTTACGGCATTCTTTGGGTAAGGTTTATCAATGGACCTGTGAAGAAGGGCTGTAATGATGATGACGATATAATGAACATAATATAATTTTGTCAATATTGATTTAACTTGACATTGAATGTTCATAAGAAAACTATATATACAATATATAACGTAATTAACGCACACCCTCAGACACCCCAATTAGTATATTATGTTATAAACATAATACATACTCTGAATTTTTAGTTAAACATTTTTATGCACTGATTATTTATCAAATTAGTTATACTAATTCTGGAAGAATGTTGTGGTCACAGTACAAATCCGCGAACGCAAAGACTTTAATGTCCTTGAAATAAGGTTCATTTTTCTTTATTTTTATTGAAAGACGGAATAAGTAATGATACAAATAAAACTGCACTTTTAAAAAGTCTTATTGCCTTAAGTTACGGTCCATTTCAGATTGTTTTGACTGTGCAGATTTAGTGTGACTGTAATTTACGTAATTTTAATTATTTTTGGGATAAAAAATTACCTATATTAAAAATGATAGGAATCGATTCAGTAAACGATTCTGAACAAACTACTTTCTCAAAGTGCGTTAATTATGTTACATGTTATATATATATATATATATATATATATATATATATATATATATATATATATATATATATATATATATATATATATATATATATATTCTGATGCTAAACATGGATTTATAATAATATAACTGGAATAATTTGTCGTTAATCACCGTGCTTGTTGGGATGCCTAACCCACCCGGGGTTAGGCATCGTATTGGTGATTTACATTTAATTTTTTGTTGTCGTCTTTTCCTAGCATTGTTTATATTGTTTGTAGTTATTGTTGGTCAACTTTTACAATATTCATAAGATGTGACATGTACAAGATGAGGAGTTAGTGAATGTGACGTAATGTGAGGTTGTGTGTGGCGGTATGGTGCAGCATGCCCGGGCGCGGTGTGCGTGGAAACGGGAAGCGCGGGCCCGCTGGCGCCGCTGGGCCCGCCGCAGGCTACGGCCGGCATGACGTTCATCCGGCTGGTGCTGGCGCGCCCGGTGGTGGCCAGCACCGTGCAGCTGCGGCTCTACAAGCCGCGCGACAGCTCCTACATGGGCCTGCTGCAGCTGCGCCTCATCGTCGCGCCCGCCTTCGCTGCGCCCGCGCACCTCGCGCGCAACGGCATCACGTGAGCCTTATCTATTCACTCATTCACATTCCTTCATATTCATACGTGGGAGACCTAATAGATTGACTCATAATCCTCCCTATGCGGTTTTAAGCTATAGTTTTACACAGCTAGGCTTGGTAGTATTAGCTTTATTTATGCACTCTTTTCTACATTAATTTATATTCGGCAGCCTATCCCATAGATTCAGTAAATAGTTTCGTAACTTTGAGTAGGTGGCTTTTTATTGGTTAGTTATAAACAAATCAGTAAATAGCTTACGGTCGTAAAAGGAGAATCTATTTAATTACTTAAATATATGTACTTATTTTTGAATTACAGAACATTTATTTTTATCGTTATGCTTGTCAGAAATTAGTTATTGATGTACTGTTTAATTTAAGATGCAGTTTCCCCATACTGAAATAGTGATTTTTTTATACTTGAACTAATTATCATATATATAGTATACTTGAACCGATATATAATAATATAATATCCATAATCCATCCATATCCATAAAGCCCTTCAAAGTCCATTGGTGAACGTAGGCTTCCCTAATAAATTGCTGAAATGAACCCCCTATGATTGATTTTGGTCGTCCTTTCCAAGCTAGGGAGGCGTGTTGGCAACTGCAGCTTTTTATTATAATGTAACAAATAAAAAATAAGAAAAAAATAACAAATTAAGGAATGCTTCGGTTTGGTCATAATAAAATTAATCAGAAATCTTTATTAAAATGACAAAGTACTATGCGTAATATTAAACGAAGATATGCAGACGCCAAAGAAAGTCCGACCCCTACCCCTCTGTTATATTATATTATATTATTTACCAGTAATTAATTTGTTATTAGAAATTTTCTGCAGTTTCAGTTTCCCCTCTGTCACCTCTTACGACATGGTGGGAGGGCGTGGGGTAGTGGATATTCTTACACTGTTAGGCGAATGCTACACGCGCGATATTTATTACGATCTGGGACGCTGACGCTGACGTATCGTGATCCAAATCGACACACCGTACACGTTCATTACGGATTACGTCAGTATTGGGCACAAAACTGTTAAATGCAGACATATCTGAATTGGACCGAAATGTAGAAAAATTTTTTTAATAGTGTACTGTGGCCGATAGACATCTACATCTATCCTCGATTACAAACAACGATGCGTTGTGTCACCTGTGAGGACTAAGATGGAATGCCTCGATTCCAGTAAAAAGGGTCTCCGGTTCTCTACACTCACCATACGAAACACAGCAGTAATAAGCTACTATTTTATGCTGGTATTCTGTGAAAGCTTGTTCCTTCCCCGGTCGAGCCGACCCATTTGTGCTACAACTGTACTAATATAACTGCAGCATGGCTCTACCACATATAAAAGCGTGCTTAAAGCTTGTGTGGCTATCATTATGGCAAGAATATTGAAAAGGAGAGTGTCGATTTTTACGCATTAAGTTTGCCTTTGTGTCAATTATTATTTTGAGTGCATTAAGGAATTTTCTATGATCTATCTAAAGAAGTTGCGGAGAAATGAGCGTAAGTTATTGCGCAATATATTAGTAAGGTAGTGGGCGAGCAGTAGTGTGTACTGTTAGAGAGAATAGTGTAGGTGTAGATGACAGTAGTACGGTATTGCAGCAACGAGTGGGCCAGCGTGGTGGCGGAGTGCACGCGCGCGCGGCTGGAGAGCGCGCGCTGGGCGCGGGCGGGGCGCGCGGCGGCCGTGCGCGCGCTTTGCGGCGCCGTGCTGGCGCCGGCGACCGGCCGCGCGCGCGCGCACGCGCACCACGCGCTGCTGGCGGCCGCGCGCGCCTGTCCCGACCTGCGCGCGCCGCTGCTGAACGCGCTGCTCGCCGCGGACCACCACGCCTACGCATACGGTACCACACACAACTTCACCTTTACTAAATCTATTTATTAACTCGCTCTACTCTGTGTCTGTTTGACTCCAATTTACTTATTCATTTTTAACTAACTTCCCAATTTCTTGATAATTTGAACGTAATTTGAAATCAGCTAACAATGTAAAGAATATGAAAAGACGAAAACTTTTATTCGTTATAAAAAAAAGTTTTATGTATTCAAAATATTTACCAATTGACTTGTAAGTAAAGGAACGAACATTCGTCGTATCTAAAATATTAACGCTAACAAAAATTTTTAACATACCAATTGAATTTTTGAAACCAATTTTTACGGATTTTATCGCGTTTAATTTAACTTTTTAATTCCGACGTTTGGGATGTTTTACAATACCCATGGTCATGGGGAGACCCAGATGTTTGACGTCCCGATGTCATAGTTAACCCGGTTACCTTCAATTTTTGATATTAATTTTTGATCCGATATAAGCAGAATGAGCTATAATTAATAAAATTAAATCCAAACTCAAACAAACCACTGCAAAACTTCAAGATATTGCAAGCTCGTACTGCGTAGATCGGACCAAAAATTAATATAAAAAAACTAAAGATAGCCGAGCTCACTATTACATCGGTACGTCAAACATCTCAATGCGCCCGTGACCATGGGTGCTGTAAAGCACCCGAAACGACAAGAATTAAAATTTTTAATCAAACGTGATATTTCGTAAAAATTAGTTTCATTTAATATGTAGTGTTCCCATAAATATAAGAAATCATTATGTGAGTCAGCAGAAATGTACGTTTGTACTGTACACTCACAAACATCAATAGGAAAAAACATATACATAGAAGCGACAGTAGCCTAATGGCAGGGCGCGGACCGCGAACTGAAAAAGGTCGTAGGTTCGAATCCGCCATTCGACTACTGGCGTGAACCACTTGTAACACAAGCAATTTAAGCTTACCAAGAGTGGTTAAGGGGAATATTAGTAATGTTTATAGCATTGTTAATATTCTTTTATAAAAAAAAATATGTTTACACACGATAGAAATGAAACCTTCAGTATAGGAGTCAGAGCCATCCTCTATATCATTTTGTCATCAGTCAAAACCTATATATTGATATGTTTATCTCCTTTTAATATCGCTTTTTCTTTTCACCCAGTTTCAAAAAATCATTCTAAAAAATTCACTTCAAAAAATTATTCCAAACAGGCTTATATCTCCTGTACATTTTAATCAAACAAGGAAAACACGTAAGCATAATAGACAATAACGAACCCACCTAGACATTACAATTAGTTAATTACTGCAACAATTTGTAACTCTAAATCTAAGACAACAAACTTGTATGCACTTAGTTTTTTTCTGCCTGTATAAAAATTCGTGAAAAATTTAAAACTTTTTATCATTTACTGCCTCGTTGCATTAGTGACATGTTGAATCTGTTTTAAGATGCACTTGTTTGTTTTCACTTGACCGAAATATTTTAGTAAAATATTTAAACTTTTTGGATATCGACGAAAACGTTTGAATTTGAGCTATATTTCATGTATTTTGCATGTTAGGGTTGGTCAGTAACGGCTGGTATTGCATGCGCAGCGTTCCAGAGTAAGTCGGGTTGCGGGGGCAGCGTGGGCGGTGCGGGCGGCGGGCGCAGCGTGCAGGCGGTGTGCGCTGCGGCGCGGCAGCTGTGCCGGCGCTGCCCGGCCGGCTCGGCCGCCGCCTACGTGCGCTGGCTGCACGCCGCGGCCGGCGCGCCCCGCGCCCCGCCCGCGCGCCCTCCGCCGCGCTGCTGCACACGCTCGCATCCGTAAGTCAACCCACCCCGCTCGCACGTCACGCACCTCGTGCACCTCTTGCACTTCTTCCCGCGTTTCTCGCAACTCCCGCGTCTCGTACTTCCTGCATTTCCGCACTTGCACTTTCCGCATTCCTTACAGTTCACAAATCTTAACTACTTTTACACCATACGCACATCGCATACCGCACACAGCTCCTCACACCTCGCAATGCTCACACCTCTCACCTTACTCGACTCCTGCACCTCGTGCAACACTTAGCACGTTACTTACAATTACTTCATCATCATCATCATTACAGCCCTTCACAAGTCCACTGCTGAACATAGGCTTCCCCCAAGGTATGCCACAAAGCACGGTGCTGAGCTACCTGCATCCATCGACTTCCTGCATGTCTTACCAGGTCATCACTCCATCTAGTGGGGGGTCGCCCTACACTTCAACAACAAAACACTACAATTACCTGAAAGAGAGAAATATTAGAAATATTTATATGAATATCTATACAGATATCAGTTTAACTAGCTTTTATATATACATATATAAATGTAAATTACTTAGACTGATGATGGGAAACAACGCCAAAAGTGCGCAACTTCTGGTACAGCAATCGCCGGTCGGCCTGACAAGCGAGGCGGTTTATCGCAAATCTTCCTCACTTTTTTATAGGTCCATATCCTTTAATGGGTTACAACAGAACAATAAAAATAACTAATTTGCAAAGAAAACAAATAGAAGAAAAATATACAAAACATTTTTGTTGTTTACTGTTTCCAGCTTTACTGGACTTTCCAAAAAAAGCTGTCAACAGGGCCTGTTTTTCTTAAAATTCGAGTAAAATTAGTGCAATTCTATTTAAGCTTTTTCTAATTAAACACAATGTATTATTTAATTTTTAACCTTTATTAAGTCCAAGTTTTAAAGGTTTAAAAGTCCTTTCGCAAGTTTTTCACAAAAAAAAATATTTACATTAATATGACAGGTGCTATGGACATTAAAAGAGGAGAGACTACTCGACGATTTAGAAGAACTAATCACAGACGAACTATTTGAACTCGTGTATGCATGGGTTCAGGATATAAAAGAACCTAGCCTCTTGAAGAAAGCACTTGATGCCAGTGAGTAAATTGATATAATTTTTAGAAATATACATACTTATATTCATATACTCACTATAGTGCAGAAGCAAGCTTTCAATGTTCTAATTTTGTACTTAATTTAAAACAACATCACAAACTATTAGAAAGATACCTAAGTATAGATCTTTTGTAGTTATAATCTTTCGAATTTTTATGCAACCAATGTCTATTTATTTTCAGTACTATGCTCCATGTGCTACATAAGACCAGAGTTGTTCACGAAGCTATTAGAACACATGGGCGTGCCCACGGATAGTGATGAAAGGTTTGTTTCGTTAAGATAATTCTACGTACATTTATGCAACTCTATCCTTTTATTTTCTAATCTACAAGTGAAGACTTTGGTAATATTTAATTTCTTCATAAATGTATAAAACAATTAATTGTAAATAATTATTGTGAATTTTCTTGAAAACCAATAAAATATTAGATGAAAAAACGTATTTTCGATAAATATATGATAATAATTTGACGACTCCATGGCGCAGTGGCTTAGCAATGAGTGGCTGCGCTGGGGGTCTAAAAATAAATAAAAAAAACAAATAAAAAAAAAAAAAAAAATAATGGTACATAAAAAATATATGTAATAAACCATAAGGTAAATTTCATCCTTATTAAGATTTTAATCTATTGTGTCTTATATAGCCAATCATTTTACTGGTGTAATCTTTGACAGTTGCTCGCTAAGATAGTGTTCTTTCTGCTGGGTTCGATTTGGCTTTTAATATTATAATGCATTCGATTCCGGTATTATTAGTTGAATAGTAAAACAGACCCTTAGAATTGCCGGGCTCGTTTGATTTCGTTCGGTTATTAGTGTTTACCTATCTCAATTGGATCGATTCCCCTGTGTTTCTTGGCGCTATTTGATCTTAGTTTGTAAGCTTATTCCTACTTTTTAGTTTTATTTACAATGTTGTAAGAGGCGACAATGGGAAAATCCCGAAAAAGTATATGACTTCAGATAAATAGGGGTATACCATCTTATCTATATCATCTTTCTGTATGCAAGATGTAAAATAGTTCTACCGACGGCGAGGAATAGTGTCGAAGGTCCGATAGATAGGTCTGGTACTGCGGTCTCCGATTCACCAGTCAAGCTTGGTGATTAAATTTGTCAAGGCTATAAGGCGAAGAGGATGTGGCAGGCAGACAGAGCAGAGAATAAAGACGTTATTGTTGATTTTTATCTACGTACGAGTCGAGTATACAAAACGTTTCGCACCTTTCACGATAAAAAGATACCGCAATCAATGTGAAGCCATTATATTTTCCATAGCCGCCTTTTTCGTCATGACATGAAATGGGCCGTGGATTCTATGGCCATCACACGGCACAATAATGGAGCGTTGCGTTGTTTGTGCAGCATGGAGGGACTGACAGACGACGGCAAGGTGCGTGGCGCGGCGGCTGGAGCACGGCGGTCGGCTGGGAGCGGCGCGGGCGTAGGGGCGGGCGGCGCACGCCTAAGCGGGCGGCAGCTGCGCACACTGGCCGCCGCCGCGCTGTCGCCCGCCGCCCCCACGCTCACGCTGCTGCACTCGCCGCTGCCGCGCGACCTCGTACGCTGCCTCGCAGGTGTGTCTGTGTGTGTACGTGCGTGCGAGCTAGCGAGCGAGCGTACGTGCATGTGAACGTACCCCATTGCGAACATTACTCAATCAACTAAAAACTAAAGCGAACAATAAAACATACATATTTGAACATTACAATTCTGAACTGATAGTATCTCATTATCAGATTTCCAAAAAAAAGTTTCCCAATTTTATTGTAGTCTTGTTATGTATTGTAGTATTGAGCTATGCTTAATTCCCCTTATATTAAATTAACGCTCATCTTAAAGTTATTATAATACGAGACAAAATAGAATATGATCCACGGCAATAAAACTAAAACTTTAAAAGCTGCCTTAACGTGTACTACATGGCGCAGGAAAACTTCGTAAGGAAACCTAAATATTATTTGAAAAATTAAAAAAAAAAAAAACTTCTGTCCGCTAACATAATTTGGGAGGCAGCGCGCCTCAGGAAACCATGTTAATAATGAGAGACCTAATAATGAGAACACATATATAAACTACTTTTAATTTACTTTGCTATATAATTTTTACCATGTGCTCGGTGGTGAAGGAAAACATCGTGAGGAAGACTGCATGTCTGAGAAATAAGAAATAATATTTCGAAGACATATAATGTTCGCCAACACGCATTAGGGTAGAGCGGCGGATATTTCCTTGTCATAAAACCCTCTTGGAAAGAAGGCCTGTGCCCAACACTGCGACCTATATAGGCTGTTACTTTACTTTACTTTTTATATAATTCTAACTCCGATATTTTACTTAATTTTTACATTACTATGTATCGTAATTCTACTACTGACCTTTCCCAGATTTATCAAAAAGTTATATTTTCTTTGTTTCATACAAAATTTTAACCAATAATAACTTGAAATTACCTTACATTATTTTTCATTAGTTGGCAAGCAATATTAAGATTAATGTGGTCCATTCTATCAAATTTTTCATTATAATTTATATTTTACTTTGCATATTTAACTTATATTTGGCATTTATATAATTAATTTATGTTACTATCACATTAGTATTAATTAGCTTTAAATAATTCGAATGATATTTCTTGTGCAGAATATAGTGAGGCTAAACTACAATTAATTAAGGAACAAGAGCGCACTCAAGTAGAAGACGTTCACATGACTGAAACGGATAAGGAAATGGATCAAAGTAAACCTGGTAAGTGTCATCTTTTATTATTATCGTTCTCTTCCTATTATTAGTTATATGGCGTTAGTTTATACAAAGCTTGGTAATATTTTATATTTTTTAGGATTTTTTTAACTAAAATATGTGTTATTATATATTAACCCTGCAATCCCCATAAAATTCTCATGCAGTCGCATGCGTTCGTCAAATCTCGAGCGGTCGCATGCGACCGCACCCATCCACAGCACTTTAAACCATTAAGACTTATATTTAGGGACTACTTTTCTACGAAGAAGTTTGGCGTTATAGAATTAATACAAAATATAGGTATTTATGGGTTAAAGTGCTTTGTGAGTGGGTGCAATCGGATTCGACCGCTTGAATTTTGACGGAACATCGCCTTGGCCGATCGTGTGCCCATTGAAAGGTTAATAATATTTACATTTGCCAACTAAAAAGATTTAATCAGTCTTAAGACTTAGGTTAGATTGTAAAAGTCTATCGGTAATAGGCAGGAAAGAAGTTTATCATCTAGTAATAGAATATATTAAGAAAAACATGTAACATTTGTTTGGAGTACTGCGCTGAATGTCCTCAATAGTGTCTCTCAATATAAAGGTCTGGAGATTATTTATATTGATGAGTATCCTTGTTTAATACAAATAATCCAATTAGGTAAGTCCAACTTCGACCAAGACGCGGATTGGATGCACAAATGACAGATTTAACTCCGTCAAATTGGAAATGGGCTAGCCATATATAACTCGAAGAACTCACAACCGATGAGGAAGATTTTCTCGAGTGGTAGTCATATACCAGTTAGCTATGTTTAGGGTAGCCCCCTCCTACTTGATGGATTACTGACCTGGTAAGACATACAGGAACTCGATATATGAAGGGGGCTCAAGATAGTGTTGAGTGGTACTCCTTGGGAGAGGCCTATGTTCAGCAGTGTACTTGTGAAGGGTTGCAGTGTTAGTGTATGTAATTTGTTTGTCAGAGCTGCCGCCAATGTCATATATCAGCGACGTGGTGGAGTGGGCGCGGCTGATGTGCGTGGACCGGCGGCTGAAGGACTGGCTGGGCGGGCCCGGCGCCTGCTTCTGGCAGCCGCTGTTGCGCCTGCTCTGCTACCCGCGCCCGCCAGACACGTAACTACCCTCTTTTTTACTAACGTAAAATAAATAAACATATATTTAACTCGAAAGTATATAGGTGGTTATTATAACTGTAACTCATTAGAGTCAATGCTTATACCGGATAAAACTTAAGCACAATGGTGGGTGCAGCGCCACTTCCTGGCAGAAAGATGGGAATATGATATCTATTCTCATGCGCAAACAGTCCTAACACATTCAGATCTGAAAAATGTAATGGTTTTGTACTTTAGGAACTATTGTTTTAAAATAATTCAAAATCTGTTATACTGTAGTTGTTCTAATTGCTGAGACACTTACCTTACTTTAGGTACTACGATAACATTTCCGACCTTACTATATCTGATTTTTGTTTAAAGGAAATCAAAATCTGTTATACTGTAGTTCTAATTGCTAAGACACTTAACTTACTTTGGGTACTGTGATAACATTTCCTACCTTACTATATCTGATTTTTGATGTCCAAAACATATATTATTTTGATTTATTACAGTTCGTGGAAGGAAGGCGCGGATTATGCACAGTTGGAGGAGAACACGATTCGACTGTTTGCTGAACTAACAGTTTGTCACACAGCCAATCAGAAGCTCTTCGCTTCGACACTTCACAGTATTCTCGAGTCTATGGAAAATACAGGTAAATACAGGGTTATTTTGCAATATATGCCCAAATTTGCAGAGAAGGTTCAAAATAAGTAATTTAGGCAAATGGTGACGAAAAAATAACAAAAAATAATCTAAAACATTCTATCTTTTTGTCTTTTAAACTCAGAATGCGTGTTAATGCATAATTTTAACTGATTGTTATTCATAAATATCTAACGCCTACTATTTTATTACGCACGTACTCTTAAGGGTCGCTCGGTCGTCATTAACGTTGTGAATTGAATCGCACACAGTAGTGCGCATACACGTAATTGTTGCTAATAAATCACATTCAATTTGGGATAATTTCAAATAAAAGTAGAAGCTTTATTTACTCGTATTTACAAAAACTGCGATAACGATATATCATTATTTATATATTTGAAGTTAAATAAAAAAAATTGGATACTCTTTGAAACATAACCCTGTATGACTGCAGTAAACTGTACAAAGCTATGGTGTAGAAATGTAATATTTTTATCATTTACTGATGAGAAGAGTCACTCAAATTATATCACTCTGTTTAGTGATTGGCCAAAAATATGAGTATCAGAATTCTTCCATTACTAAGTATCTTTTTACATTCATTTAGATGATTATTTCTATAAAACTGATACTTTTAATTTCACTCTTTTTTTAGCGTTGCTCTCGACGTAAAACTTCACTGAGACTTACATTCATCTAAATTAGTAAACAGACCAATCATCGCTGCTTATTATGTAAAAAAAAATAAAAAATGAAAATAAATTAGAAGTCTCACTAGTGACAAGACAATCAGATGAATTTATTTTAGTTATTTCCATTGCGTAATGTTTTTGTGGGTTTTGAAAAATGCGGCCGATTAAGAAACTAATTTTGTTTTGAGTGTCACAAGAGCCATGTATAACCTAAATTCGAAAGAGCCAAACAAAAATATACATTTTGTTAACACCGGGGACAAACATAAATTATATCAGTTAGTCTGCAATTACTCTCGGTAATTTATTCATGGGGCAAATATGCTTTTGCAACCAAGTCCCAGAAAATATACAAGCTCTATTACTATTTTTTTTTGTTATACACAGACTTTATTAAAAAGTGTTATTATAATATAAATGAATACATCATGGTTGATAATAACCCCTGAGAATGAACTGATGGCTCCTAAACCGTGTTTAAGAGGAGTATTACAAAAAAAAAACGCGAAATTACAAGATTTTCCGTTCGTTGGAAATAACAATTACTTGGTAAAAATAGTTCGTTTTCTCTACTACAATAAGCTCGGCTAAGGCAAAATTTAGATATCTTATTTATTTATTTAGTAATAATAATCATTCTCCCGATTTATGTTTAGGCCAAAACTCTGAGAGACATGATTTGGGAGCTCTAATTTGTAGATTCTATTGAATATCGACAATCAAAAAAAAAATATTTTCATCTCACAAATATCCTATACTATAGTGATAAAATACATTTTCATTATATGCATTTCACGTAAGGAAAAAATCGACATAATTCAATTATCTACTGAAAAAGCTTCGATACAAGCCCCAATATCCGAAGTTTACATACATACACATATATATTACATTATTTTGACGTAAAATTTATACCAAAATAATCTTCATCATTTGATTAAACCATACTATGATTTTTACTTTTTAAATAGTGACTATTATTTTTGAATTAATTAAATAAAAGTACCATATATTTCACTGCGTCGGCCATCTGACTCCACTACCGCGCCAGCGGCTCTCGATGTCGGACCTGTGTCAATTTATTTCACGCCCTCTGTCTCGTTTCGATAATTTCGTAGTATGCGTCGATGACCGTGCGCTGCTATTTTGTGCAAGAGCATCGTCAACTACGCCCGCAATTTTTGATCGTTGGAAGTTACTTTCGTACAGTATACTTCAATTAGTATAGAGTTCGTACATTATTATTATACCAGATAGTTAACTCAATATAGTTATTTTGATTGTAGCTGAGCTGTCTTACCAGTCGGAATGTGGAAAAATAAATACAAATATCAATGTGTCACCAAACGTAAAAAAAAGAAATATCCTATCTCTGGAGAAAAAATAATGGAGAATAAAATGTATGCATGCTTGCCATATAGACTGGCCCAGATTATGCAGAAAAAGTACTAAAAATCTACAAAGACGACAAATTTTGGATTTTGAATATTATATAACATAATATTCAAAATCCAAAATTACAAGTTACAAGTTCCAAGTTACAAGCGTTTTATAAAAAATGTGTACTGCCTGAAATTATTGACTCGAGATAAGCTCGGTCAATGCCGTAGCAGCAAATATTTTTAGAATAAAAATAAAAAAAAAATCCATCCACCGAACTCCATCCTAAGAAAACATGTATAATGAAAGATCAAGATCGTTTAGTGCGAGCGACTGAATAGAGATATGAAATAAAATATCGCTCGCGTACTTCAATGATTATACTAGATTTTAAGGATCAGGAACAAAAATAAGTCTTAAAGTGGCCACGTAACACACGTAAACATCTTTTATCTATATTTCTTTCATAGTAAGAAATATAGATAAAAGATTAAAAATATTAAAAACTTCAGTTAGTTATCACTCAAACATAAAGTTTAAATACCATTGCAAAATATGTTTATTTAAGTTATGGCATCCTACAAAGATACCTTTTGAATATAAAACGTCATAAGTACACAAATATTTGTTCTAAAATGAAACTTAAAGTCTGAGTGATAAGGTTAAGAATATTATGTTAACAATTTCGTGCTTACTCTATTTTATTCCTGGTATTACATTTCAATGTTCGTTAAAATGGCTATGATTGGACCATACTAATTTGAAATAAGACCACAAAAGTATTTGTGGTCTTATTTTTCGGGCCATTTTTGAAGCGCTTATCGGGAATCTAGTAGTATTATTGATCGAAGCTCGCGTAGGTCATTGCCCGTTCGAAGCGTAAAGTTCCTAAATTTGCGTAACGCCGAAATGTAAGAGGGCTCTTAATTCGTTTTTTAGTTACTCGAAAACAAACTGTTTGGTGTTGTATTTTTATTTATAAGATAATGGTGTTTAACGAGCACACGGTACACCTGATGGTAAGTGATTGCTGCAGCTCATAGACATGTACATCTGTCCTCGATTACGAATCAAAATGCAGATGTTTTGACACCCGTGAGGACTAAGATGGGAAGTCTCCTTTCTAGTAAGTATATAAGTAGTAAGTCTCCGGATCGCTACAGTCACCATACGCATAGCAGCGTTAAGCCCGTATTTTACGTTGGTGTTCTGTGAGAGCGTGGTCTTTCCCTGGTCGAGACGACCCTTTCATGATACAACTATACCATTAATATAGCTTCAGCATGGCTCGACTACGTAAGCGTATAGTGTTATCTTGGAAGAAAAAGTCCCGTTGGATTTCATGCTAGTTTTTCCCTGGACAGACTTTTTACCGAATCAGTGGTAGAAGTAAAAAGTTTTTAATTAGAATTATTTATAAACTATATTGAATAAAATATATATTACCACGTGCTCGGCGACGAAGGAAAAGATCGTGACGAAACCTGCATATCTGAGAAATAAAACCGAACACGTCAAGGCCGCCAATGCGCAATGGGGCGGCGAGGTGGATACTTTCTTGCCCTAAAACCCTGTTAGAAGTGGGAGGAGGCCTGTGACCAGCAGTGGGACGTATGTAGGCTGTAACTTTACGAACTTTATTTAGAATAAGAGCGTAATCTAATTAGTCTTAGCACCATTCCAACTATAACAGAGACATTTATTTGTAAATATTGTATAGTGGTGATGTGAGATTAGGGTGCATGTAACAATTTGTGCAGGCGGTGGTGGCCTATCGGGGTTCACGCGCGCGCTGGTGTTGCGGCTGGTGCTGTCGGCGGAGCGCGTGACGGTGGCGGTGCGCTGGGCTGGCGGGCGCGGGCGGCGGCGCGGGCGCGGGAGCGGGCGCAGGCGCGGCGCCGCACCCCGCCGCGCACTGCCACGCGCTGCTCCAGCTGCCCATGCACACCACCGTACGCGCGCTGCTCGCCGACCACCGCCCGCCCGGTCAGCTACTCCCGCTCACACTGCTCACACCACTCGCACTACTGCCCTGCACTACACGCACCACTCGCACTACTCGCACTACTCGCACTACACGCACCACTCGCACTACTCGCACTACACGCACCACTCGCACTACTTGCACTATTCGCTCTAGTAAAACACTCACGGAATACAATACATATACGTTGCTTTGTATAATAATTGTTGCTCATGGGTGTCATAAGAGGTGACTATGGGAAATTAGAATAACCGTATTGCTGCCGATAGATGGCGGAATAATCACACCAGCGTCAAATATATATATTCGGTTTACACCGAACACATTTTGTACGCGTCGGCATTTAACATTAAACTTTTTATTTTTAGCCAGCACATGTACGGACGCCAACAAAGTCTCGTTTGCGTACTCCTAACATTTGTAAACATTTTAACAATAAATATTTTTTAAACGTTTTAACAATTACATTTAACATTTACATCAAAAGGTGTTGAATACCACAACAATATAAGACGTTTGGATTTGTGATCGCCATTTCGCCTGCCACTACAACGGTGAACACTCATGTCAAACCGTGAATATTGATAAAGTACACTGCGTACAAGAACCTCCTTACCTTAATCCAACTGGTAGAAACCGTTATTTGTTCTTAACCATATTATGATATCATATGAGCATTTATAATTTATCTAATTACACAAAAGCCTTTACTTACACAAACCTGTGCATCTGAGCGTAGTAGGTGAATACAATCACGGTGCGTTTATTTCAAACAAATTTGTCATTTTATATTTTTTCTTGTGGATTGAATGAACAATTACCTTTTATTTTTATTTTTATTTATTTATTATAGGACAACACAACAGATTACATCACGACTTAAAGCTATAACTTACAAAAATAATGGTGTGATACAAGACATAATCCTTATACGTGTTATCACGTCGTGCTAAGATTGAGAAACAAACATTTTAAATAAAATTGCTTAAACTAACAGACTCACAATTCCAACAAATCAAGAACTATAAATATAATTAATATCAATCGACGGGGATGTCCTTGAGAATGTCTTTCAAAACATTTCTAAAGCGAACCAGGCTAGAGTTGAAGATGTCAGGGTTGGTAAAGCGAAGGCTATAATCCTCATAAAGTCGACATAACCTTGATAGGGGTTGATTTCGAGAGATATTATTTCGCGATAGGGGTATGTCAAATATTTTTTTCATAGGTCTACGTGGGTTGTGTTTTATGTTAAAATTTAACAGTTCCAAGGCCTCGGCGCTATCCAGTTCCTAGTGTATTATTCTGTGTAGGTTGACTAGGTCCAATTCGTCGCGACGGAGGTGAAGTGGTATCATGTTAAACTCTTTAAGCCTCTCAGCATATGACCGGAGTCTTCTATTGTTGCCAGTACGTAAGCTTAATAACGCAAAAATTTGGATTGGATCGATTCAATGCGCTCAGAATGCACTGCATAGTATGGATTCCATATAATTGAGCTATATTCTAAATTACTTCGAACCAGACTGTTATACAACAAAATTAAACTTTTTGGGTTCCTGAAGTGCCTGCTCTGTCTAGTAACGAAACCTAGTAAACTAAGCTGTTCCTCAAACACGACCCCGAGATCCCTAATAGACGACACACGAGATAGAGTTTGTTGTTCTAAGGTGTAATTGTTTAATACCTTGTTTTTTTTTAAGTGTGTAGGTGATGACAAAGCATTTTTTGACATTAAGGAACATGTTATTTTCTCTGCACCAATTAGACAAGCTGTTTAAGTCTTCCTGTATGATGCGAGTGTCGTCAGCTCCACCAATTCTATTGAAAATTTTTAGGTCGTCAGCTTATAACAGGCAAGGGGACTGAATTTTCTCAATGAGGTCATTAATGAAGGTCACAAAAAGTAAGGGGCCCAAATGGGATCCTTGTGGAACACCGGACTTAGAGGATTTCTTCTGATGTGTACGCCTTGACGGTCACGAGCTGACTCCTGTTCCTGGACTCTAGCCAACGCAACAGACTGCCATGTATACCATGTGACTCGAGTTTCTTACATAAAATTTATGTTTATTTTTCTGTTTATTTTTACTTAAATATCCAATAATTAAGAAATTTCATCCGTTTTTAGGGCCTTAAATAAGATCTAATTGGAACTAAGACTACTATGTGTAGTAGTAGATGGGCACTACGTTATTAAGAATTGGAGAAAAAAGCGATAATTTCAAATATAATATTTTGTGCAATATAGTTAAGTAATATAATAAAATAAAATATAAATGCTATTAAAAACTCATGATGAAGTAATATGAATACTTTACAAACATATAAAATTAGTTAATTCCCCGGTTAAAACTAACATTTATACAATTCATTTTCTCTAAACGCACCCATTACATACTAGATTTCGGTCATTTCTTCGTCAAGTGTGAGCGAGAGAGGAGACTAGTTATTTGTTTTGTAAACCGCGAACGTTGTTTCCAAGAATCTAACACTGATTTTATAATGTGTTTAATTTATTAATAAAAAAACTCTATCATTACGTGCGCACTTTTCAATGTGATTTTTAGTTTATTAAAGATTTTATTTCTTATTTGTCTGAAATCAGTAACTGTCGTAAATTAAAAATACTGTATAAGTACTAAAAAGTATATTAAAAGTACTAAATAAACTGCGCAGCGCTCGCGCTTGCGCGATCCACAGTTATGCCACAGTTTGTGTTCTGAACTGGCGGCTTAGTAGAATACATATAAGTTTTTGGATTGGAAACATATCGTAAAAATAGCGATCCGTTCTGGTTTCGCACGGATAATTTCTAGATCTCGACGACAGCTACGTATCGGACCTAACCATTCTCAAAATGACTTGATCACACACAAAATTTCATCGAAATCGGTCCAGCCTTTTAGGAGTTCAGTGATATATACACGGATAGAAGAATTATATATGTCATCGTAAACTAGCTCAATTAGTCTTACAGTTAACAGCCTAGACATTACATGGCATGGTCACCCTATTAATTTCATTCAACAAGACGGTCGCTGGTTTGTGTCCAAGGACCCCTCCAGACACACTTGATCATACTTATGCTGATATTATAAGATATATGTAATGTTGTATTACTTGCACTGGCTGAGTAATCATCCAGCTGGCTGAAAATCATCCAGTGCGCTAGTTGAACGGCGCCGTTTTGTAAAAGGCTAGACTTTAACTGAAAGGAATTTTTACGTGGTAGAGCCATGCTGCAGTTATATTAGATGTATAGTTGTAGCACGAATGGGTCGGCTCGACCGGGGAAGGACCACGCTCTCACAGAATACCAGCGTCAAATAGTAGCTTAATGCTGCTGTGATTCGTATGGTGAGTGTAGAGAACCGGAGACCCATTTTACTGGAAACGAGGCATTCCATCTTAGTCCTCACGGGTGACAACACATCTGCATTTTGATTCGTAATCGAGGATAGATGTAGATGTCTATGGGCCACAGCAACCACTTACCATCAGGTGGACTGTGTGCTCGATTGTCACCCTATCCTATAAAAAAAAAAGGCCAATTAAGATATTTGGTTGCTACATATTTATAAAGATAAGTGTATGTGGGTGCAGTGCCGCTGATCGAGGAGGCGGCTCATGCGATTACGGCGGGCGCGGGGGCGGCGGGGGGCGCGGGCCGCGTGCCGCGCCGCGCCTCCGACTCGGCGCTGGCTGACGCCTGGCAGCTCAGCCTGGCCGCCGGCAGCGCCTCCAAGGACAAGCGCGTCAAGGACGTCAAGAACACCACGCTCAAGCACCACGCTGCCAAGAAGCGCCAGCCCAAGCCCGCCGCAGACGCCTCGCTATTGTCGCTCACCGACGGTTAGTGTTATATATTATATCCTGAGCCTTTTCAGTCTCATGTTTACAGGAATTTTCTTATAGAATAACGGTGACAAATGAGCACACAGTCCATATGGTAATTGGATATTGGGCGCTGAGGACTAAGATGGAATGCCTGGTTTATAATAAAGAAAATCGCCAGTAATTTATACACACCATACGAAACTATTTTGGATAGTATTCTGTGAAAGCGTGGTCCTTCCAGTCGCGCCGACTCATACATGCTACAACTACTTAGCTGCAACATGGCTTTACGATATATACTATGCGATTCAAATAAAAGTAGAACTGACCTGGTGCCATATTGTGACGTCATAACTGTCAACTTTAACCAGTTAGGTAAGGTAAGCAAAAGAGATATATTTGAAATAATATTTATTTACAAATAAATACAAAAGAAACATGATAGAAATTCGCTCAGATCTGCATTACTGTCTGAGTAATCACCATCGTCGTCATTATCATCACCACCACTATTATCGTCACTGCTGCTTTCCCCTTTAAATTGAAAATGTATTTGAGTAGGCATTTAAAATATTCCACCGATTGTTATTTAAAAGAAGAATAGGCATTTTATTACCCGTGTTTATAATACTAAAGTTATCATCGTCTTGAAATATCTCACTTAGCGGGTATTCGTTTTCGATTCGTTTGACGTGGTTTATTTCTTTCTACCAAACACTGGAATTTGAAACAATAACTTCAAGTATTAGTCTCCCAATTTGGCTCTCTAACTGTTGAACCTTTTTGTTAGTAATACTAACTAATAGTACGAGGGCACACTGATATGATAGGGAATAGAATATTTCGGGTTGAGTTACAATCAAACCTTTTTTAGAATTTGAATACTGGCCTCTTAGAATCTTAATGACATTCAAACAATTAAAAAAATGTTTAAAAACAAAAACTATGTTGGTTTAAAGTTGACACGTCGTTAACAGAAATGGAGCTCACGCGTGAACATTTCCGTGCCATAATTTATCACAATTTTCGTCGCGGCTTATCTCAAGATAAATGTCTCAGCGAACTTGTTTCGATTTATGATGTTGAAGCACCGAGTCAAACAATATACCGCTGGTATGCCAAGTTCCGACGCGGTCGTGTGTCGCTCGGCACTGTTTCTTCTGCAGGTTCGGGCTATTATTAGTATCGGAATGACTACAATTCAGTTGATATTACATAATGAGCTGTGTGTAAGAAAGCTAGTTTCCCGCTGGGTTCCCTACAATTTATCCGAAGAGCAAAAGGCGGCTCGTGTAGATTGGTGCCGGAATAGTCTGCAACGCTTCAACGGAGGGATGTCAAATGCCGTTTATAATATCGTCTCAGGTGACGAATCGTGGATGTATTCATACGAACCTGAAAGAGAACATCAGTCAGCAGTTTGGGTCTTCGAAGTCGAGGTCAAACCAACGAAAGTGGTTCGCACCCGCAGCGTGTCTTAGAAAATCCGAACTCCGAAAAAATAACCCGAAACGTCGTATCTTACATCACGATAATACGAGCTCCCATACGGCTCGGAAGACAAATGATTTTTTGAAGCAAGAAAACCTTGAGCTGATGAGCCATCCTCCGTACAGTCCTGACCTGAGCCCAAACGATTTCTTTACATTCCCTAGAATGATAGATTTATTACGCGGTCAACGGTTTGAAGACCCCGATGCAGCTGTGGAAGCGTACAAATCAGCCATTTTGTCAACATCAGCTTCAGACTGGAATTACTGTTTTAATGATTGGTTTGCGCGAATGGAAAAGTGCATTATGTTGAACAGAGAATACTTCGAAAAACAATAAAATACAATTTAGCTATACCGTGCATGTGGTTTTTCTTATTCCCGATCATTTCAGTGTGCCCCTCGTAATACTCAGTTAAATAAACATAAAAGTGGAAAATGACTTTTCTTTGCAAGCCGTATTTTTCAAGTGATAGTTGAGAGATTAGTCAACCGGGATCATTGCGTTTAAATCGCATAGTAAAATGATTCTAAATTATTCGTTAATGATTCTTGATAATACGTATTCATTTATTCATTCATTGCAGCCAAAAACAGTTAAGTATGTAGTAGTAATAGACCGGACATCAGCAACGAAATTGTAGTCTGTAACTTTTGTCCTGTAGGATTTTTATCATTTAGTCTAAGTGACATCACCGAAAGGTCAAGACGCATTCGTTTCGTAAATTAAAAAATATATTTAATGAAAATATGCCCGATTGTGCATTAAGGTACAGTAAGTCACGATATGGATCAAAAAATGAACATGATTTCGGTTTATTATCCTAAGAATAATGTATATTTACCAAATAGTCTTTAAATTTTATTATTTCTGGCAGGTTGTTCTAGAAGAAAGAAAAATTATTGTAATAAGTGCTCCCTGTTATCCAGTAACGTCACTATTTATTTACAAATGTGCTAGTAATTGACGACGTGTCTAAAACCGATTTTTACCTTATATTTAGAAGCGTCACCTAATGGGATATAGCTAAAATGTTTTCCAAATAAATATTCAGCGTAGTATTGCTATTTTTCGCTAGAGGGCTTAACACACGCGCGTGTTCACAGTTTTTGTATGCAAATGTTCCCAATGTCCGCTCTATAGTAAAAATATATAAAATTTATATATATATATATAAATTACGTGTCACGTTGTTTGTCCGCGATGGACTTCTAAACTACTTAACCGATTTTAATAAAATCTGTACACCGTGTGCAGTTTGGTCCAACTTGAGAGATAGTAAATTTTTTTGCCCATTTTTTTTTGTGAATTGAATGATTTTTATGAGCAGAACAACGTCTGCCTGGCAAGCTATTATATATTTAAATCTCTGTGATTGCAGCCAATCAAAAGTCAACTAATGAACAATAGGCCCCGTAGATTGCCTCAGGGACTATTTGATATAGTTGCCATTCTTGGGAGGCGGGCTTATGAGCCGTTCTTCAGTGCATAAAATGCCTGAAAATATTATTTTATAAAATAAAACACTGGTTCTGATAATTTGGAACAGCTTGTAATTTGTTTGATTTAATTCAAGTTGTAATAAAAGAAATTTTGTTTAAATAACTGTTTTCGTTTCGTCGTTTTCCGCATTTATTAGTATCTAATATGTATATGTATCAAAATAAGGGTGGAGTGATAATCGGTAATGTTGTTTGCAGAGGTGATGGAGACAGCTATTCGCGTGCAGGTTTCGGGGCTGGAGGGCTTCGTGCCCGGCAGCGCGACGCTGGCGCAGCTGGCCGCCGCCTGCCCGCACAACTTCGGACCGCACCTCACGCTTACGTTACATTTCAACACCAATTCTGGTTACTATTTTATTATTCATGTCCTTGGTTGATTTATATTGACCGTCCTGCGCTAATTACATCATTAAAAAATCTATTTCTCCATCAGTTCGTTTAAGTCTACTGATGAACATGGGTCTATTCAGTCGTGGGATAAATGCTATCCACAACTAGTCTCAGTTGAATTGACAATCAATCGCTGTTATGTATCGGAAGTCATAAGGTCTTTCTGGCCGTTTTCAGTCACTTTTGACGACACCCATGGGACGAAATGGGGTGATTGATACTTTTAAATTACGTCTCTTTAATGGGAGAGGCCCATGTCAAACAGTGGACTATAGTCTGATTAAGAAGGAAACAGAGCAAATACACTATATGAAGTTATTTATTTTTCGCAAGATAGCATTTGAATTTTGCAATCATATTAATGTATTTTATTTGTCATATCTTTTATTTTTTTAGTTTTTGAATCGATTTGTACATTTCATTAAAAGTTTAATAATTGTCGACTTTATTCGATTGCGTGAGGTTAGTGTAAAATCAATCTCATTTTGATGGGATTATATGAAGAAGCGTGGACAGGTCCGATGTGGGAGGGCGGCGGCAGTGGCAGCACGGACGACGGCGGTGGGAGCAGCAGCAGCAGCAGCGGCGGCGGCGACGCGGAGTGCGGCGTGCTGCGCTGGTTCGGCGCGTGCGGTGGGCTGGCGCTGGTGGCTGAGCGCCTGCCGCGGCCGCACGCGTCCGCCGCGCCGCTCCCCGCGCCCGTCTCGCACGCACACGACCTCGACTGGGTCAAGCTCGACGACCCCTACGAGGTAACAGACACATTCAACTACTACGTACTTGACTACCTCGTCACTCTAGTGGTCGCAAACGCGATTGCTGCTGATGTTAAGGTCCCGAGGTCGAGTCCCGGGTCGGGCATAATTAGTTATTGAATTTTTCGAGCAGCTCGAAGTTAGTCCGTTGTGTTTCACCCCCGTGTCTCTGAAAGCACTTTAAGTCGTTGGTTCGCGCTTGAATTCTCTCCAGTCGTGATTCGGTCGTTAGTTAAATTATCGTCCTATCAAACATTGAGAATGAGGGAATAGAAATTGCTTGCGCATGCACGTGGGATTTATAATCATGTCCTGCGCAGGTGGATAATCTCCGTTGATAATGGCCGCAGTTACCAAAATTCGATCTTAAGAACACTACGTATTTGAACAGACACTACAAGTCTCGGTGTCTTTTCTAGTATGTAATACATATCACTTCAATATTGTGATCACTCTTTTTCATTGTCACCTATATTTAGACACTTCAATCGAAGTCTAAACTTGCTTTACATAAAACTGAGAGCTCATTTTTGGGTAGATATAATAAGACTTATATTTATAAGTATTACTGATTTGAATTTGATTAATTTTTTTTTATTTCACAAGCTTTTCACTCCAATCTAAAAAAATTATGACTAAAGTAGAGTACAAACAAACATTATTACATCCTCTTAATTTCCGATCGAAGGTAATATAATATACGTCTATAATAGGCAAAAGACTTTTTTTATTATTACATTTTTTGTACGTTGTTGCCGTGGAAGGAAAATGGGAGATCTCCCGCCGGGCAAGGTGTTTTGCCCGGGGAGCGGCCGACACTCCGAGTGATAGTTCGGAGAAGTTCTATATATACTGTCTATGATTCGGAATGTTGATAGCGTGATTTAAGCTTCGGTGTATTTCGCTTGTGGCGCGACGACAGCGCCGCTACATACGTGATATAGCCACGTTACAGCTATATTAGTCGTAGCACAAATGGGTCGAACCCACTGAGGTAGGGCTACGCTCTCACAGAATACTAGCGTAAAATAGCAGGTCAATATTACTGTGTTTCGTATAGTATGTGTAGAGAACCGGAGACCCTTTTTACTGGAAACGAGGCATTCCATCTTAGTCGTCAGGGATGACAACGCATCTGCATTTTGATTCTTAATGGATAAATGTAGATATCTATGGCTCATAGCACCCACTTACCATTAGGTGGCCTGTGTCCTGTGTGCTCGTTCGTCACTCATATTCTATAAAAAAACGTATTTGAGTTATTTTAGAATCTTAATATAACACAATAAAATCGATTGAAAATTTTTAAAACATTTTTTTTACTGTCAACACTGACGATTGTCTAAGATCTAAGGTCAAATTTAAATTATGTACGTAATGTTAGTTTTTAATGTCGATAGGGTGCTAGTGATGTGAAGAGTGTGCGTTCGATATTCCCGTTGAGTTGTGACAGTGAAGTTGGCGTTGACCGCAGGAGGTGATGGAGGCGAGCGCGTCGAGTGGGGGCGCGGGAGGGGGGACGAGCGCAGGTGCCGAAGCGTGCGGTGGGGGTGTGCCGGCACACGCGCTGCTAGCGCTGGGCGCGCTGCTTCGTCTGCCGGGCTACGCGGCCGCGCTGCTGCGTGAAGGCACGCGCGCCGTGCACCTGCTACGCCTGCTGCTTGGCGTCGCGCACGACGAGGACGGACGTCAGTACCCCACTGCCCACTGGCCTGCCTTCACACTACATCTTTACAACTGTACCTCGTTTAGGCGACATTTGAGCCGTCCCGATAGGTGCCCTTGTTGGACGAATGTCCGAGAAATCATTGAACAATCCATTGGAGGCATTTCACAAATTTTAGTTATTATTCAGTAATAACTATTTGTAGACCATACAAATACATGAACCGAACTCGCGACCCAATAACACCTCAATCAAACGCTTATTATCATTATCATCGTAATATCCTATCAAAAGTTAATTACCGAAAATTAATTTTAATCCTTTATCTGACAAATAGTTGTTGTTATGGTACTGACGTAAGAGAATCCGCCACTTTCGTTCATTCTATGAAAGCTACAATGAAAACTGTCAAAATAATTATGGCCTCTGATAAATGGCGGTGTAATCATTTCATTTAAAATATCTGGTAAAACACTCAGAATTGCGATGGGACAGTACAGTAAAAGGTGTGAGATTTATAACACTACGATCGTAAATCTGCTTGCCAGGCGTCACGATTAAGTCAAATCCTAATATGTAGTCGTGGACTTTTGTGGGCTGATAAAAGGGATGAAGCGTGGTATTTATAAGTTATAATTATAATCATCAATATCCTATCAAGAGTCCACTGTTAAACATATTATACTTCTCTCATAGATAGTAATAAATGCGTCTGTTCACCTCCGGTTCCGTTTCCTTCTGACACCTCGTACGACATCTACGAAATAATATGAGATTAATATATTCCCTTAGAGTGTTTTTAGTATAGAGTACTAACCGCGAATTTAAAAGTCGAGGCAGGACTCCAATCTTACCTTAAGTAGTTACCGAGAGTGATTTTAATATGTACCTTCATTTTTTCATTTGTCATCATCATCATCGTTACAGCCCTTCACAAGTCTAATGCTGAACATAGGCTTCCAGCAAGGATCGCCATAAAGTCCTGACCCAACTGCATTCATAGACTTCCTGCATGTCTTACCAGATCGTCACTCCATCTAGTGGGGACCGTTCTACAGTTCGCCAAAACGTTACGAGGCTGCTACTCGAGACTCTTTCTTCCCCATCAATTGCCCATTGCCACTTCAGCGTACTAATTCGATTGTTTCTCATTGATCGCGCAGTAATTAGTGAATGTGTCTGCAGGCAGTATACCGGTGTGCGGTGGTGGAGTTGGAGGCGAGGGTGGTGAGGGCACGTGGTCGCTGGGAACGCTGCCGTTCCGTGTGCTGGCGCGGTTGCTGGACGCGGCGCCGACAGGCGACGGCGAGGGCCGCGCGCTGCGGGCCACGCTGCTGCGCCTGGGCCTCGTGCGCCTGCTGCTGGCCTGCCTCGCCGTCTTCACGCACCATCGCCCCGCAGTGGCGCCGTCTGATGTGAGTGCCGCACCACGACACGCACACCGAACACCACACCACACACCAAATGATAATACCATCCAAAATTCGGTCACGGTGGCCAGTCTCAATATAGACGTAATAAACTGTTAGTTTGGCCATCGGTGCTAGACCAGATATAGTGCATGCGAAAACACAGTTGCACTCTCTATTTCCTCTCGCATAAAAACGACATATACCATGTACAATACAATGTGTACTACACAATACAACACTATGTATACAACATTTACCACATAATATACAGGTTGTAGCGTAATGAATGGATAACATGGTACCTGCGGGTAGAGGACGTTGTGGCGTTTCAGAAAAATACGTTTTATATTTCGTAAAAGCCCCTCGGTTTTCGAGATAATTTGACACTATATACATTCGATAATTCGGTACAAATATTTGTGTGACAATATATTGTTCCAAGCCATAATTGATACCCCTAGCGCCATCTAGTGTCGGGGATCAGAGCGAGGAGAGCTTTCTAGAAAATGCCATGCCTGAACTTTCCACCAACAGCGCCATCTAGTATCGAATAGAAGAATTAAGCTTTCTAGAAAAGTTCACACTCGAATTTTCTACATCTAGTCGTTCGGGACCGGTATTTGCTGGAACGTTCTAGATGTTTCGGTGGAAAAGGTTTATATCAAGCCGTTCAGGCCGCGACCGGGGTAGTATTGAATTGGCGATACGAGTGAAATAAAGTGTTAAGTGTGATTAAGGCTTATATTCACGCTAATGGCCTTGTGCATTTGGGCGGAGCTAACGACCCCTCTCCGCGCCACTCCGCTATCCGCATGCGACAGAAAAGGTGCGCCGCGGCCCGCGCCTTGCCGCCGCTTGCGTTGCCGCGCTTTGTCTCGTCACAGAGTGGCGAAATCACAGAAGGTCAAATCATCGTGAAAGTTAAATTAATTTTTATGTGTAGAGCATTTATAGTGGTCCAATTATGTTTTTATTTATTATCTATTGACATGGATGTAGAGGATTTTCGGGCTATAGTTACGAATAAAATTGTTAAACGCTTTCGAGGCCGCGGGTGGAAACTATACCTTTAGTATAAATCAGCCTGGCTTGAAACATGATGTATCTTTTTAATTATATTTTATATAAATAGAAATGAATGGCTAAATGTGTTGCTAAGCGAAAAAGTCAAGAGTGGCTGGACCAACTTGGTTAATATATTTTTATCAAATATTCTTTAAAGTCTGAGGAAGGTTTCTATGTAGGGTAGGTAGTGTAGATAGGTAGGTAGGTAAAGTAGGTAGCTAAGTAGGTAGAATTAGCACAAGTGCATGTCATATTATATGTTGTATTTTTTATAAACAAATAGAATATAACTAAAATTCACTGAAATTTAAGTTTCTTTCACCAAGTATTTTTATTCTTTTGGTTGGTTGAACTTCTTCATCCTCACTTATTTCTTCGTGTGCACATATATTTACATTCGGAAATTTCGATAGTCCGACAAAATCTTCTTTTTTTTCTTCTTCGTTCTCGTTGACTTCATTTTTCTCTTCAACCTCTTTTTGTTTCCTTGGTTCTATTTCCTTCTCTTTGTCGTTTTCTTTTTTCTCTTGTACAGCGTCTTCTTGTAATTCATTGTCTTTTTTATTTTGATTTAAATCATTTTGTTTTCTTTTTTTGGGTAGTTTATTTTTATTTGCGCTTTCTTCCACAGATTTTTTCTATATAAATAGGGTCTCTAATTTTCATTTTTCTCGTATGTCTTGGATCAATGAGTTCTGGTAATATGCAATCCAAATAAAACCTAGTTAATTTATTTTCCATTACGTCTTTCAAGAACTTGTCATCTTTTTCTATTATATCAATTTTCATGGGAATATTTTCACCCAGCCATAGTCCAAAAAGGCATCTTATTCTTTTGGTTATGTGAAGCTGACCCTGAATCTGGTAATACCAATTATGATTAGTGTTAATAATAATCGTACCAGTTTTATCGGTTTTATAAAAGGGTTTTTTTTGTAACTGCTTCGGTAAAACTTAGTTGGTGAGCTGCAACAGGGCATTTAATTTCTACCACCATGTTTTCCTCGACACATATACCGTCAGGAGTAGCGCCTAGATATGGCAATTCGTCGTCAATAAATAAACCGTTGTATAACCAATCCAGTGTCTTTTGAAATTTGCTCAAGAGCTATTTTTTCATTTTCAGTCCCATGTTTTATTGATTTGACGTGACTAATGCTATCTTTATATAGTAAATCTTTTACTAGGTTACTACAACTGATATTTGAACGCCTCTTTATAATTCGGCCGAAGTTAGAGGCTGTTAACAGTTTCCTTCTCAATTCTAGCCATTCACTGCATAAACTCTGCAAAATAGTATCTTTTTCAATTTTTTCTCTTTTTTCTTTGCTTTTCTTTAAATTATTGATGAAAGTAATTTTTTCTGTCTCCATTATTTCTGGAACTATATCCTCTCTAGCACAATTTTCACCATAATTTATATCTTCCCCTTTGCTAAATAATAATCTATTTCTTTTTCTCACGCCTTTTGTTTTTAAGTATTTTTTTCAGTAACCTTCTTTGCTCAAGCATCTTCACTTTTCTTTTAGGACTTTTTCCGGTGGCATATTTATAAGTCGTTGATAATAATGCACGAGTGTTATAGGATATTGCGGCACCTTTGCATTTGTTTTCATATCCACCTTTCAGGCTATAAAATATACGTTTTCCGCCAACTACTTTAGCGATTATGCTATTGTAACTTTCAGCTTTATTACTTTCCACATTATGTATGAGACTGGGTGCGTGAGATGCAACGTTTGACATAATTTGGCAAATTTTGCTCCAAAGAGTGCTTGTCCTAAATTCATTATCGCTAGTGTCTTCCGTATTAGGTTTGTTGCAGAAATATTGTTTGCAAGCACTATGGTCACCAAAGGCATGTATATGAGTCCGTAATATATCGTTATGAAGAAGTTCAACGTGTGCTCGTTTCTCGGATTCTAAATCGGATGTTTGCTTTTCAATTGCCTTTTTTTATTGAAAATCTGATTGCCTTTATTTTTTGGTCTGTAATATTTTTTCTATAACGCAGAGAGAGAGAGAGGTACTTGGTGTCAGATTTCAATTGTGATAGCTTATTACATAAATTTCACATTATGTGATTTTTTGCACTCGATGTTTTGTACTGTTGTATTGCAGTATGGACGAGTTTCAATGATTTTGGAATATGTGGCGTAATCTCCATCACTTATCATTATTCTATAAATCAGCCCGTGCATGTCAATGGAACATTTAATATGAGTCTGTAATATATCGTTATGAAGAAGTTCAACGTGTGCTCGTTTCTCGGATTCTAAATCGGATGTTTGCTTTTCAATTGCCTTTTTTATTGAAAATCTGATTGCCTTTATTTTTTGGTCTGTAATATTTTTTCTATAACGCAGAGAGAGAGAGGTACTTGGTGTCAGATTTCAATTGTGATAGCTTATTACATAAATTTCGCATTATGTGATTTTTGCACTCGATGTTTTGTACTGTTGTATTGCAGTATGGACGAGTTTCAATGATTTTGGAAAATGTGGCGTAATCTTCATCACTTATCATTATTCCATAAATCAGCCCGTGCATGTCAATGGAACATTTAAATCCTTCAACAAGTATAGATGACATTCCTGTTGTAGGACCTGTATAATTTTTAAAACATTTATGTTCACGAGGCAACACTTTTTTATACTCTGCCTGTGCGCAAATACAACAGTACTTATTTTTAATACCGATGAACAGAATCTTCCCAGTTTTTTTTCCAATAATGACTGCTGCTCCTGATAACGCAGAGTAATTTTTTCTATAGCTGCGTTTACTCCAACAACCGTCGACAATTACGTCAATAATAGGAACACCATTTTCATATATACGACCTTGCAGTAAGGCAAACTCTCGTTCTTCTTTCGCGGCATCGGTCATTGTTTTTAGTGAAATTCCTTCCCACATATTCGATATGTTTTCATTGCATTTTTGGTACTTGTTGAAAGATATTGAAGGTAAATCTAAAGAGGCAGATAGCTCTTGGAGTTGTGAATGACCACAACCAATTGCCACTGTCCCTAAAACTGCACAATTGTTGATGTTCATTTCACTACCTTCATCGCTGGAGATAAAAAATTTCATGTTGCATAATTTGCATTGAAGCGTAAAAGTTGATTGATAACCGGTTTGTTTTTCAGAAACAATTTCCACGTTACCGAGACCGCAGTTGAAAGGTCCATGCGAAGATACCTCTTGTAATTTTGAATAAAATGTTTTTAAATTGAGAATTCTTCGACCTTCAAGTTGATATGTTTTCTCAGAAGATTCGGCCGTGTCTATCTAAAAAGTATATTTAAGCTAAAATTAAATTATTCAAGATGTTTAAGTGCATTGTAAGATCAAATCGATAGTACATACTTCACAAGGAGCTGAATAATCTTCAAGTTCTTCAACAGACCTTACAACATGCTTGTGAGTCAACATGTCAATCAGTGGAGAACGTAGTTTTTGAGTGCCCAAATCATCTTGTGCCTAAAATTAAAGCACTTATACATATAGTTACAATAAAAATAAAAATGAAATATGTATATGTAGTTATTACATATTATTACTTACATTCACCTCCAAATCCATAGAATCTCCTTCAACTTCCCTGATAGAGCTAATTGATTCACTACATAAGGGTAGTGATTTTTTTATTTGAATTACCTCACCAAAACATTCCTAAAAAAATATTTATATGATTAGATAAATAAAATTGCATGTCAAGTTTATTTCTTTGTATAATATATAATGAATAAATAAACTATATAATGAATAAATAAAAAAGTTAAATTAAAACAAAACATAATATATTTGTTATTGAAAATAATTAAGCCGGTAATCGATAAATTAACAAATTACTAGCAAGTACCTAACCTATAATCATAATTAATATCTACTTCGGGAGCATTTTCAGTTTTGCCAAAGTTTTCGTCGGTAGTTGTAGCTAAACAAGACCTCTAAAAAAAATTAACTTGTCATAAATAATCACAACGAATCAGAATAAATTAATAAATAAATATACTTCACGTAAGTACCGAAAAGAAAAATTTATAATAAGTATTGACTGAAAGTATTGCGTGAATATGGTCCTTCTGTGATCATTCACTACTCTATGGCACAGAAGTATTATACTTACGACGACTTTGTTTGAATAAAGTTATTTTATAAACAGCACCTGTCTAATATATGAAATATGTAGATAAAATTTACTTTGATAAATGTATACCCTTTTGTTAGTAATATTTTTTTAGACCTCTCTTCAATCGTTTCTGCTTATTCCCCATGATTTACAAACTAAACTTAAACACTAATAAAACTGTACAATGGCAGTAATATTTTACGATTTTATTTCGTAGTGCTGAGCTCTCGCAACGCGGCGTACGTCCACCTAGCAACACGACGCGCCCCGCACTGAATTCGTGGACGAGTGCGGGGGTGATATAGACGCAGTATTTAACCGGGACGCATTTTTAATTTATTATCATAAAAATAATACATATTTCTAAAAAGTAACCAAACCAAATTATTTTATTTTGTATTCCAAAGCAGCAGATATTTTTTTTATATTCCTTTGATAAAAAATGAAGGAGTAAAGTGGTTTCATCTCAACGATTTGAAAGTGATTTGGGTATTTTTTTATTTATTATGTGACACCGATAGAAAAATTATGGCTAAACCAAATTACGTATCATAATCATGTAGATTAGTAGCTATTTTTTTCAGATGTAATTTCTCTGTAAGTGCCGACGAAAAGTTGGTTCATCTGCACGCTATTTTCAAGCTTTTTTCGAGAGAGCAACCTTATTAGTGTGATTTAAGTTTTAATTGGTGTTCAGTAATTAAAGTGTCAATTTTGGTAATTCAGTCGGCAGTTTTTGTTGTCAGGAACCCTATGCTCGTAACAATATTATGTTTATAAATTACCTCCACGATACAAAAGGAAATCCTAGCGAGGATGTAAAGTTCTTTAAAAAAAACAAATACTTGATCCGTGCAGGATTCGGAACCGCGATTCTCAGCGCCGCTGAATGCTAAGCGAATGCGTCACGAAACCTTTAAAGTCATCATTTCAGTCTTTGAGGTTCTTTGCTGGACATAGGCTTACGTCATAGATTTCCATGTAGAATTTTTACCATAGTTGACAGGTGGGTTACCAACAGCATTTTTCTTAATTATTTTGAGTTATTATGAGAATGATGTCACCACTACCCATATCCTCTTGTATAGACTTCTGCTCACTGGATCGAATTGGGTAACGGATTCTATTACACCGCCACCACATCAACATATCTATGTGATGTCGGTACATACTTACTACATGTTGAATTTATTTTCCGCGAACAGAACAGTCAAGCGGCGAACGGAGCGTCGGGCAAGCCGGAGGAGAAGAGCCAATTATACTGGGCTAAAGGCACGGGCTTCGGAACCGGTTCCACGCAGCAGTCGTGGAATGTAGAACAGGCGCTCGTGCGACAGCGCGTCGAGGAGGAGCACGTTACCGTGCTGCTGAAGGTTCGACTCGATTACCTTGTTAACGGTAGTTTGCCAGATTGTTAGGAATATGTACGTATCGGTTTCGATCCGCCTGGGCATTCTCAACAAAGAACGGCCATCTTTGCAGTACAGGATTTATAGTGTACGGGTGTGTGCGTAAGCACAGGTGTTCTCTCGAATCCCTCAATCTTCATAGTTCGATAGGGCGGCAACCTGACATAATATAGGAGAGAGAACGGGCGCAGCAATAATGGCTTTATATGCTTCCTGAGGCACAGGGGTATAAGAAATAATGTGCAATGAGAATCGAGCCAATATCAGTTTTCGATCAAATCAGCATGAATATAAATAATCAAAATCAGATTCAGAATTTAAACTCGAGACCACATGATCATGAATACACGCATTGAAACGCATTGCTTTTTATTTAACTAGATTCTTCTTTTTTTAGTAAAAGTTCAAAAACGGATAATTCTTCTACGTTATGAAGGGATGCACGTGTGCACTTTGTTATTTGCCTGATGAATTCTGTGAGTGGTTGTTAGCCGTCTGTAGGGAGATATGAAATGTTGCCTGTGTGCCTGCCGTGTTTGTTATGCTACGTGGTGGTAGTTGTGAATCGAAGTTAAGGCGCGGTGTGGGCGTGGGTGCGCAGGTGCTGGCCGCGTACATGCAACCGGGCGAGCGCTGGCCGCCCGAGGAGGGTGCGCAGCCGGCGCCCGAGGCGGACGAGCGCGAGCACCAGCTGCCACCCGGCTTCGTGGACCTCGTGGCCGCCTCCTCGCTCGTGCCCGCCATCTGCTCCTACCTGCGCAACGACTCCGGTACGTTGTTGCCGCACGCATACGCACACGCTCATACGCGCGCACGTACGCGCATATACATATACATACATATACAATAATAAGGTTATCATTTTTAAAAATAAACTTTTTTCATATGTAGTACTATATTTAACGAAAGTATTTAAAGTTTGCCGTGTTGTAACAATAATAAAAATAAAATAAATAATAATAATAATAATAGTAATAAAAGTAAAAGGAATAAGAAAATACAACATATTAACCCGTAGATGCCATAAAAGACGAGACAGGAAAACTAGAACAGGAGACTGGCAGTAGCATCTTCTAAATAAAAACTACGATTGGCTAACTCATCGACCAAGTGACATCTTTGCTATGAAGCATGAAGGTTAGAGAACAGGAGAACGATCGCCGTAGAAAATAGTGTCCCAGAAATATGGACACCATCAGTGAGGCGCTGCGATCACTAAGTTCAGTCAATAAAAGTCATTTTCAGTCTATATTTACGATCAGATGTTCAACCACTTGCACATCCACGCATAATATTTGTCAAAAATTACAAAATTACGGAGCATGAAAATTTTCTACGAAAAAATGAAATGACAATTTGTACATTATTCAACTAACTTCACCTACTTGTACTCATAAACAGCAACAATTTTCAACGACAGACGGACTATGCTTTAGTACGTAGTGACCGTTCTCCTGTTCTCTAACTTTCATGCTATGAGGCAATCTATAGCTTCCTGTCTATGTTTTGTGACTTTTTATGGACTGTCATTTTAAAATTACGTTAACAATGAAATGTAAGAGTTTTATTCAAAAATCACATTATCTGAACTGAACAAATGACTTTTTATCAAATATAATTAAGCATTTATATAGCCATAGCACGTAATTTAAATATTGCGTATTTAACTTTTTCATTCATTTGTTTATTACCCGTGCGGTAAAGAATGGGATTGAAAATGACGTCACCTCTATTATCCTCTCGCTCTCACACGTAACCGCTCGTGACACTGAAAGTTGTTTGAAAATCAAAAACTCTACAAACTAGCAAGTTATTAGTTTTATGATATCTTTTTAAAATAGTGTCCATTTATATTAATACATCGCTGCATGTGATAGAACCACTGAGAGAAGCACTTTGCCCACTCGACCTTAGAGGTCTCTGCGCATTTTGAAACGCAGCCACTGCTTCCTCGGCGTCCATAAAACGTTTTCCTCGAAGTTTTTCTTTTATTTTCGGAAATAAATAAATATCGCAAGGGGCGAGGTCGGGGATATAAGACGGGCGACCCAGTAATTCCACGTCTGACATCGCCATGTAGTCGATTGTCTGCTTGGCGCTGTGCGACGAGGCGTTATCGTGGTGAAGGAGTATTCTATTGCGAGGTCGTTTCTCCCGAACTTTTTCCAAGACAAGTGGCAAACAATTGTTAGTGTACCACTCTGCAGTAACTGTTTTTCGATCATCTAAAACCACTGTTGCGCAGTGACCTGTCCTTCCGAAGAACGACGCCACCATCTTTTTCCAACGCTTCGACCTCTCTTCACTTTGGTTGGCAACTCCTCGGAAGGAAACACCCAGACAGCAGAATAACTCTTAGTTTCAGGAGTAAATCCAGTTTTCGTCACCCGTAAGTATGTCGAACACAGCATTTGAGATTTCTCGACAATAATCAACACGACGGAGTTTTTAGGCCTCTGTCAAATGATGAGATATCCACCGGGTACAAAGCTTCCTGACCGCTAAATGTTCATGGAGGATAATGTGCACTTGACTCATACCGATGCCTAAGCTTGTCCGAATCTGCTGATAAGTCACTCTTTTGTCAGTCTCTATAATACGCCGCACAACACTGCTATTATCATCAGTCGTCGCCGTACGTCTCTCACGCAGATCATCGGTGAGATAAGTGCGACCACGTTTAAACTCAATAAACCGGTTGTAAACAGTGGAAAGGCCAATCGAAGTCTATCATAACTTTCTTGTTGACTTATGAACCGATTTCATCGGTCACTGTGACGTAGGCGCGTGATCCGAAGCTTGTTGTCTTGCAACACTTGCTTAACATGCTGCAGCTCGGCGGCCAGATGTTTTCTGTCACAGATCCCTCGTGCTCTCTGAAACAAAGATTTACCCACGGTAGCTAACTGTGAAGGATGGTGGTGAGAATCACCATTTAAATATCGGTTGGTATGGGTCTGTGTATAGAAAAAATGTGTATAGAAAAAAGACTCTTGTAGAGCTCAGTAATTTTTAATGATATTTTATTAATATAAATGAATAGAATAATTTTTATTCAATATAGATTATTACATAATACTTATTGAAAGTCATTTTTTATTTATTTCTGGTTCGGAAAATACTTTTGTCCTGGGAAGAAGCAGCAAGAAACCCAGCAGGACTTTCTTCAAACATATTTCACTTATAATAATTTTGTTAGTACAAAAAAAAAAGTGCCGTGGTAGCTCAGATGGTTAACGCTCGCTGTAAATACAACAGAACGCGAGTAACCCGGGTTCGATCCCCGCCGGCACCAATGAAATTGTTAATTGCAATTTTAAGTGCTGATTTACCACGTGCTCGGCGGTGAAGGAAAACATCGTGAGGAAACTTGCATGTCTAAGGAATAAGAAAAAAAAATATTTCAAAGACATGTGAAGTTCGCCAGCACGCATTGGATTGGGGCTGCGCGGCGGACACTTCCTTGCTCTAAAACCCTCTCAGAAATGAGAGGAGGCTTGTGGCCAGCAATGGGACGTATATAGGCTGTAACTTTACTAGTACAATTAGGGTTATTTTCATTTATGTATTATTTGATATTATAATTAGCCTTTTTGTATAATTTCCCGTGCGATGGGCGAGCAAATAAATTTATTATTTATATTTATTGATACTGTCAAAGGTAAAAAGTTGGCCTGCTGAATGACTTACTATGGCACAGTGTGGTATTCCTCAAAGCATATTTCTAAGCGGAGCGATACACTGCAACGCCTACAAATATAGCTTGTGCGGCTTCTCTTGCACCATTCACACCATGCCAACTTATAGGGGCCCGATCAAGTACAATGATTTCCTTCCCTTCTCCATTCTTTCATTTTCCCTGTCCCGACCCCCTCTTTCACTTCCCCTGCCACCTCTCACTGCTCGATTTCCCTTCCCCTCTTTAACTCTTGCCCCCCTCCCTCTACTAGCTCTACCACCACATACTTGTTCATTACTACGAAAAAAGGAAATACACATACAAATACGAAAGGCAATACACATATAAATATCACCGTAGCATTTAATATGCAAAAATATACAAATATACAATTTTAATACAATATGCAAAAAAATTGTTTTCATTTTTTAAATTGAAATCATATTGTTAGTTCTTTTACAAAAATAAAAAAAATAAAAGAACTTCCCCAAAAATTTCGAAATAATAAAATAAACAAATGTCAAAAAAGCCCTACGCTATTTGTGCCAACCCTTTGCGGTGAAATTTACTTTGCTTTCTGGAAACGATTGTTTCCAAAGCAATATTTCGTGGCAACGTCAGTACTTGTCGCCAATATTAATGTATATATCAAGCACATCTTCAATATATTATATGATCATTTTACCTTTTATAATTTAAATTATGTGTAACTAGTAATTATTTTACAAATAGTTTCTCGTAGTTGTAAGTAATTACGATAAATTACCACTTTAAAATACGTTAACATACAAGGTCAACGACCCTTTCTATTTTTAATACATTTAACTTAGTTTATTATGAAAAATTTGAAAAATTGTAGACCAGATATTCTAAATTAATTTAGTACCTTAACCTTAGTAAAAACCAATAAATTTTAATACTTACGACATTTTTTCGTGGAGCACAACATAGTACACAATGACGGTGAGCACAAATAATCATAAAATGGCGACTTCAAACTTCACTTCATAATTGTTTTCAAAAATTCAAAAAAAATTGTTGTATGATGTTGTAAACTTGCGCCCAGATGTTAGATTAGATAATCTATTATACTATGGTTTACAAACGTTTTGAAAAGACTTTACGGTCATTAAAATAGTGTTAAGCGTCGTTAAAAAAATAATTTTGGTAACAATCGTTGCCAAGAGCAAAGTTCGATTTTTCGTATTGGAAACGATCGTTTCCAGAAGCAAGCGAACGGGTAAACAAATAACAAATTAATAAAATACATACACAAATATTGGCAAGGAGTTCCATTTTCAAAATTTGAACTTATTTTTTATTATATCGTTTACAAGTGGCCACTTCTAAAAACTTTCAGTGTCGCCTTCATATTGTTGATTTTGTTTGTTAATATTTTTGTATAAAATATTTACATGCCATTACGGAGACTTAAGTAACAATTTTTAAAATATACGTTTGTCTGTCTGTCCGAGCTAATTTTCGTAATTGTTGAAAACTGATTAATAAACCTCACGGACAAACATTAACACCAGAAGTAGGTGTAATCTAGACCAAATTTTATCCGAATATTTTAGCGATTTTATTAAAATGAAATATTGATAGTATAAAATAAATGGTCCTTTATGATTATTATGTTATGTCGTCAATTAGATCCCACCCAAAGGAAGCCAGAGCGAGTTCGCGAGTTATTAATGTTATTTTAAAATTGATTTTCGTATACAGTTATTTTAAAATATTTTCCCATTAATAGAAAGTTTTCAATTAACGGAATAATGTAACGTTATAACGATATACCGTTATTAGCGGATTTTCGCTATTTGGTACTCTGCATGTTGACGGTACGGGCTCGATGAGTCGCCATTTCTAATCCCATTCTTTATTCGTACGGACTGTATCTTTGACAATGTGAAAGTGACGTTGCGTATCATTGTGCAGTGCTGGACATGTCGCGGCACATCCCGCTGTACGTGTGCGTGCTGCGGTGCGCGCGTGCGCTGCACTCGCTGCGCTGCGGCCGCCTGGCACCCGCGCTGCGCCCGCTGCCGCGCCTTCTCGCCATGATGAGCCGCACCACCAACTCCTACGCCACCAAGCTCAGGTGTGCACCCCCTCCACACACCGCTCACACACGTGCTGCGCTGCTGTGCCTGTTCCCCATGATGAGCTGCACCACCAACTACTCCTACGCTACCAAGCTAAATGGTGGCACCCACACATCACTCACTTAGGTGTGCACCACACCCACATACCACTCACCACCCACGCTGCGCTGCGGTCGCCTGGCGCCCGCGACGCGCGCTCTGCTGCGCCTGCTCGCCATGATGAGCCGCACTAACAACTCCTACGCCACCACGCTCAGGTGCGCACCACACCCACACATCACTCACCACTCGCGCTACGGTGCGGCCGCCAAGCGCCCGCGCTGAGCGCGCTGCCGCGCCTGCTCGCCATGATGAGCCGCACCACCAACTCTTACGCCACCAAGCTCAGGTGTGCACCACACACTATTCACACACGCGCTGCGCTGCTGTGCCTGTTCCCCATGATGAGCTGCACTACCAAGCTAACTGGTGGCACTCACACATCACTCACTCAGGTGTGCACCACACCCACATACCACTCACCACCCACGCTGCGCTGCGGTCGCCTGGCGCCCGCGACGCGCACTCTGCTGCGCCTGCTCGCCATGATGAGCCGCACCAACAACTCCTACGCCACCAAGATAGGTGCGCACCACACCCAACACCACCACTCGCGCACCTGCGGCGCCGCCTGCTCGCCATGATGACCCACCACCAACTCTTACCCACCAAGCTCTCCACCACACCACATCACTCACCACTCGCGCTACGCTGCGGCCGCCAAGCGCCCGCGCTGAGCGCGCTGCCGCGCCTGCTCGCCATGATGAGCCGCACCACCAACTCCTACGCCACCAAGCTCAGGTGCGCACCACACCCACACACCACTTACCACTTGTACTACAGAAGAAAAGGATTACTTTAGTCACACATGCAAAACACAGTTACACAATTTTCTGTAAAAGTACATTTACTATCAATTTGTTTCTCTATCACCGTGTAGTGGCGTTGTCAACATATTCACTGCCTCGTATCGTCCCGTGGGTGCCGTCAGAGGGAGGCTGAAACAGGAGATGGGCAGCACCATCATCCTGATAACAACTCAAAATATAAAAAACTGCGATTGCCAAGCCAACAGCCAAGCGTGGCAACTTTGGAAAAATCCTCCCTATGAGGCAATCCATAAGGAAGTCATTATTCATTAGTGAACTTTTATAAACTATTATCTCCTCAAACTTAACAACACATCTAGATTTATAATTCCTAACAGAAGATGGATTTAGGTATGTATCGACAACATCATCCATTAAACCTCATCCAATCCACCCGATTGTATACGCTTTGTCACCCTAAGGTAGAATAAAAGTAATATTACAAAAACAAAACGACTAATATCTTACTTGTGAAATAAGAAGAGTAAGCAATTTATAGTAAATAAAAGATCCCCGCAAAACCATTACAAATATAGGCTGTAATGGATAATGGAATAATAAAATATTATGAAATCAATTGATAAAATTAAAAAAAAACTATAATATAATATCTTTCTTTCAGAATGAGTAAGAAAAACATTTTCGGAAAAATGACATATAGCCAAAGATTTAACACATCGAGTAATTCTGAGCTGTCCGAAGAAGATGAAGGTCTTGCGGCTCTTATTGCCGACATACAGGTATGTTAATTTTTTTTTAAATTTCGTTCCATATAATTAGAAACAAATGTATATTTAGAACACACTTAATTTATTATTTTTAGAATTTCTACTGACTGAGATTCTACGGCGATAACTTTCAGAGACATTCGGAAACTATCATTAATAGCTTTATAATTTAAGGCTAATAAGGAATGCTCGTGCTAATTAAAATATTAAAAACGTGCGACAGTAGCATGTTTTTAATATTTGTATTAGCGGTTGGGGTATGGACCGCAAAGTTAACAATTCGTGGATTTAAATCCGCCATTCGACTACTATTGTGAACCACTTCTAAAACAAGATTTTTTTGAATGGATAACGGGAATATTAGTAATGTTAATTGCGTTACAAGTGTTATCATTAAATTATACAAAAAGCTTTCTATGTACTAGAGCCATACTCCTATATGTTCAGCACTTAATATTGCAATGTAGCATGCCAGTGACCGCAATACCAAACTCACGCACACTAACAGTTGTAAATGTGCGTGACTTTAGTTGGCTAGTACAGTAAGTAAGGTTCTATCGGGGAAGGTCCACGCACTCCTAGAATACTAGCGTAAAATAGCGGTTGATTGTTGATGTGCTTCGTAGGGTGAGTGTATACAACTGGAGATCCTTTTTACTGGTAACTAGGCATTCTATCATAGTCCTCAGGGGTGGCAACACGTCTAAATTTTATTTTTAACCGAATACTAATGTAGATATCTCTGGGACACAGCGTCAACTTACTGTCAGATTATTTGTGTGCTTGTTTGTCATACTTATTCTAATAAAAAATAACAAAGACGAAAGGAATAAGTGTGGTGAGCGACACTGTTGCGGTAGGCAGCATGTGGCACGTAGTAGATGGCGTGTGATGTGTGAGCATGAAAAGTTGTGTGCAGGCGACGGCGGCGCTGATGTGCCGCGCCGAGGGCGAGGCGGAGGCGGCGGGCGCTCCGCGGCCGCTGGGTGGCGCCACACGCGAGGCGCGCTACATACACCTCATGCGCACCATGCAGTTCGGTCAGTGCACTCACTCACTCATTCACTCTATTCTCTCTTTCTGCCGCGAGGACGTCGAGGCGAACGCCGCGGGCACGCCGCGACCGCTGGGCGGAGCCACACGCGAGGCGTGCTACATACACCTCATACGCACCATGCAGTTCGGTCAGTGCACTCACTCATTCACTCTACTCTCTCTTTCTACCTCGCGGACGGCGAGGCGAAGGCGGCGGGCACGCCGCGGCCGCTGGGCGGCGCCACACGCGAGGCGCGCTACATACACCTCATGCGCACCATGCAGTTCGGTTAGTGACCTTACTCATTCACTCAACTCTCTCTTTCTGCCGCGCGGACGTCGAGGCGAACGCCACGGGCACGCCGCGGCCGCTGGGCGGCGCCACACGCGAGGCGTGCTACATACAGCTCATGCGCACCATGCAGTTCGGTCAGTGCACTCACTCATTCACTCTACTCTCTCTTTCTACCGCGCGGACGGTGAGGCGGAGGCGGCGAGCACGCCGCGGCAGCGCCACACGCGAGGCGTGCTACATACACCTCATGCGCACCATGCAGTTCGGTCAGTGCACTCACTCATTCACTCAACTCTCTCTTTCTACCGCGCGGACGGCGAGGCGGAGGCGGCGAGCACGCCGCGGCAGCGCCACACGCGAGGCGTGCTACATACACCTCATGCGCACCATGCAGTTCGGTCAGTGCACTCACTCATTCACTCAACTCTCTCTTTCTACCGCGCGGACGGCGAGGCGGAGGCGGCGAGCACGCCGCGGCCGCGCCACACGCGAGGCGTGCTACATACACCTCATGCGCACCATGCAGTTCGGTCAGTGCACTCACTCATTCAGTCAACTCTCTCTTTCTACCGCGCGGACGGCGAGGCGGAGGCGGCGGGCACGCCGCGGCCGCGCCACACACGAGGCGTGCTACATACACCTCATGCGCACCATGCAGTTCGGTCAGTGCACTCACTCATTCACTCAACTCTTTCTACCGCGCGGACGGCGAGGCGGAGGCGGCGGGCACGCCGCGGCAGCGCCACACGCGAGGCGTGCTACATACACCTCATGCGCACCATGCAGTTCGGTCAGTGCACTCACTCATTCACTCAACTCTTTCTACCGCGCGGACGGCGAGGCGGAGGCGGCGGGCACGCCGCGGCAGAGACACACGCGAGGCGTGCTACATACACCTCATGCGCACCATGCAGTTCGGTCAGTGCACTCACTCATTCACTCAACTCTCTCTTTCTACCGCGCGGACGGCGAGGCGGAGGCGGCGGGCACGCCGCGGCCGCGCCACACGCGAGGCGTGCTACATACACCTCATGCGCACCATGCAGTTCGGTCAGTGCACTCACTCATTCACTCTACTCTCTCTTTCTGCCGCGCCGAGGGCGAGGCGGAGGAGTCGGGACTACGCTTAATGACTTCAATAGGGTCTCCAAAATATAGTTCTTAAAATGAATATGAATAAAACAATAGTCATATGTAACGTCCATGTCACACCTATGCCGCTGGTTGTTGGGTACTAAGCTCGAAGTATCAGCATTAGGATTATCCTGCTCTGTAAGATTACCGTAGGGTTTATTAATTAAAATATGAATAAATTTACTATAAACACTGTATAACTGTATGGTATCTCATTCTATCGCAGGCTAAATCTTATAGATGAATATTATGTTTGTCGCTTTTTTTTTTCATTCGAATTTGTCAACGATTCTAAAGAAGTTTTTACTTCAAAACGGTGGCACGTGCTTATTGATATTTTTTATTTGTACAGAAACATTTGAAATGATAGCGGAATGTCCGGAGAAGGGATTCCGTTTCACGGTACCGTACCACTTCGAGGGCATGGTCCGTGCAGCCGGTGAGCGGGCGCACCCGGCGCGCATGAAGCGGCTGGCGCAGGAGGCTGCCACGCTGGCCACCAGCCTGCCGCTGTCCTACTCCTCGTCCGTGTTCGTGCGCACCGATACCGACCGGCTCGATGTCATGAAGGTGAGTGTACACACATGTACGTACACACATGCAGCGGCTGGCGCAGGAGGCCGCCACGCTGGCCATAAGCCTGCCGCTGTCCTCGGGTAAAAAGGCCGTATTCGCCGCGTTTAGCAGGCAGATTAACAAATGGTGATATTTGGTTAAGATTATAATCTATTGGAGACAAAAAGTCTTTCAGGCATGTCTTGCATAGACTTAAGTCTGTGATTGATGGGGTAGGGTAGAATGTGAAATTAAAGTAGAGGTTCCAATGTCGATTTGATTGTATAAAAAATTGTGTCGTGTGTTTACGTGTGCTAATGTTAAATAATAACTCGCATACACACCATCCGGGACTACGATATATAGTTTCGAAATATATAAATATGGAGAAATTTTCACTAGCGCCATCTATTTCAAAGCATTAGGCAACCAAAGAAAAAATGCGCGATCACAAATAATGCCGCTAAAAGAGCATAACTAATTTGTGTTCAGGTCCTAATAACGGGTCCATCGGACACGCCGTACGCAAACGGGTGCTTCATCCTGGACGTGTACTTCCCGGCTGAGTACCCGGCGGTGCCGATGCTCATCAACCTGGAGACCACGGGCCGCCACTCGGTGCGCTTCAACCCCAACCTGTACAACGACGGCAAAGTGTGCCTCTCCGTGCTCAACACGTGGCACGGCCGCCCAGAGGAGAAGTGGAACGCGCACACCTCTAGTTTCTTGCAGGTGAGCGTTTTAATGTGTTGAGTAAACAATAAAATAATAATATTGTGTAATATGTAAATTTGTGGCCATTTTAAGTAATATTGTTTTAGTATATTTGTTAGAATATAAAAGTATTCTTAGGTATCTAAATTAAACATTGTCTTTCTAATCAAAAAATTACTGATTTACTAGATTTTCTAATGATATGATGTAGTGCTTTATACATCCTCATCACAATGCCATTTCTGAACATAGCTTAAGTCATGTTATTTTCAATCGATTGGCACAAAGCACTGTCCAGAATCACCTGTAAGTATCGACTCCCCGCATATCTTGGTTAGTATTAGTTATCAGTATTGTTTATCAGTTTTATACGTGGTAGAGCCACGCTGCAGCTGTATAATAGTTCTGTAGGTGAAAGGTAAAAGACCTTAAGTCACAATGTATAAACTTTACAGTAGATCCTATTAATGACGACTAAAACATCATGGAAATATTAAAGATAGCTTTTATAAAAAAGTAGATATCGGATCGATGTGAAATAAAAACCTAGGAATAATTTATTTCTTTAACTACGACCTTTGATATATTTTTGACCCACTAAAGCCTCCTAAGGTTTTTTTTTTGGACTTAATGTTCTTTAACTTTGGTGAGTATTACAATAACTAAGTATTGTTATGTTTGTTAAGTCCCTAAAGGGTATCATTGATAAAATTGATTACAAAAGGGTAAAATAGTAATATTGTAGTACCTAACCCCTAAAATTGAATATTTTGCTAAAATATTTAGCTATGTCAATAAAAAAACAGTATTTTAACAACTTTATTTGTATTATATTATAAATCAATCACAATCAAAATCAAAAAAAATTATTCCGGTTCCGGTAGGTCACGCGCTGTACCATCATGAACCAGTTTTTTATAAAAGTCGTGAAAAATGGGCGGAACCCATTGCAAAGCTTTTTGCAAGTCTAGATATTTGTTAGTCGTGATCGGCTTACTATCTTGTCTTATGGGCTGCAGTGCGGGTAGGGTAAAATCGCCCAAAGATCTTCTTCGATTTCTTATCAAAGACACCTTTTCAAATTCATTTTGTTTAAAAGTAGTTTTGTAATACATTGTGCCATAGTCTTCTTTCTTGAATTGCATCCATACTATATCAGAGTAAGGCACTGACTGACCAATATCTCCTTTTTTGCGATGAACAAAGGGAGATGAGGTACCTTCTTGGAGAATAAGTAAATTTTTAAATGCTTCCCTTGGCATATCGATAACTTCTATCGGTGCTTTATCCGAAGAACAAGACCTAATCAATTGTTGCCAATCCCACGACGTCATTATAGAAAATTGCGGTTGTCTTTTTTTTCCTTTCTATAATAGAATGTATACCGTCCACCTCCATATGGGTATGACCTTTCATTAAGTATTTGTGGTTAATAACTTGCAAATTCGGTATATATTTTAGTAGCCACAAATAGCACATTATAATATGAACATTTTTATTTTGTGCGGCACAATTACCGGACCAAATTGTAACCTCTTTGGTAGATGTGTTTGAAACATTTTTTTCAAACCATTTGATTAAGCCCGATGATAATTCGTTCCCTCCACGGCCTGATACGGATTCGTCCCACATAATGCAGGTACTTTTGTTCGTGAAACTATCTAATATTGTGTAGTTAAAAGTCCACAACTTGCGAAGATAGAAACTAAGATTGTTCGTCAACAAAGGAGTTGGTAAACATTTTTGTAAGTCTACAGTAATTACTTTCTTACCAGCTGTAGTATTTATACATTCCAATTTATCAAAAGCTTTTAAATCATATCTAGCCTTTGCCTCTTTCAAGTGATCATCATATCTGCTTTTTAGTGCCTCTTTTTTCGGATCCCTCAGACCCACGCATTTGAATTACAAAACGATCGCAATCGTCACATGTGTCAGTTTCCGGTGGTTTAAATCCTAAATTAAAATGAGTATCAAAAATATTTCTGTATGTCCAAATTTTTGCAATCATTTTTTTATCAACATTCTCTATTGTGCATTCCTCTTCATATAATTTATACATTAATTTTAAATTTAAATGTGCACCTAAATATTCACGCCTTGTTTTTTCTCTGCTGTAGTGACTTTCATATTTAGGGAATGATTCTATGTGTTTTTTAATCATTTCTATTACTTCAGTCTTTGTTTTGTTTGGAGGCTCCTTTTTTCCTCTTTTGTCTTCTTCTATAATTCCATAGCTAGATTTTTTAATTGTATTTCGAACCACCGTTTCGGATATACCCAGAGTTCCTAAGAAAAATGTCTTACAAACACCGATTTCGTTTTGATCAACCAGAAATCTATACTCTAAAGTATGATTTCTTTGTTTTTTAGAGTCTTCTTTGCGTATTCTTCGTCTTTCTATAGCTCTTTTCCGAACACATGTCAAAATAAATTGTCGTTTCATGTCCCACGTCTTTCCTTCATTCCAATATTTTTCAAATATATGTCTTCGTTGTTTATCGTTGATTTTGTTACTGCATCCTTTTCTGCAAGAACAAGAGGTCTCGATAGTCTTAGCAGAAACTATGTTTCCTTTTTGTGTTTCATGTAATTTGCCCGATATTGCCTTTTTACGTCTTAGATTACACTTCCATGTTTCTGGTCTTTTTAACCGTTTTCTGGTTTTTATTTTTTCAACAAATACTTCAGAACCTATTTCTGTATCTATTTCTAAACTTTCGTTTATATAGGAGGTCTTGCATTATGTCTGTTTTTCGAAGGAATAGAATCGCTTGAGTCACTTGTGTTTGGAATATAATCATCATCATCTGTCGATAAAATCTCACTCAAAGTATCACTTTTTTCGCCTGTTCTATTGGTGTTATCATCAGATTGTGATGACTGTGTAGGAGGTAATACAGAGCGAGATAGTATCTCATTCATCGGTTCGAATATTCTGCTTTGCCCTTCAGCTACTGTTACATCAGGCCATTTGGAACATCCTGGTTGATTCTCTTTTATTATATTGTCACCATCTAAAAAAAAATTATGTGTAAATAATTTATTTAGATACAACGCCATTCATCATACTTATTACAAAATGATGATAAAGTATGTCGCAATATACGTAGAAAGCTGGCACCCGGGGCAGAACTGACAGATATAGTTTACTAGTTGCGCCCTGCGGTTTCTCCTGCGTATGTCCCGATTCTATGACAATATCACGATAAAAAGTAAACTATGCATTCATACAGGTCTCCATATACATATCAAGTTTCATCTCAATCAGTTTATGACAAGATTTTGACATACATTTTTGTTTCATTAACTATCATTCAACTGACATTCGACGAGAATATAAGCATAAGAAACGGGAGTATAAATGTTGCCTTTACGTGCGCCATATATTAAATATATTTTTCAAATAAAATAAAATACAATTTATTTTTGCTGACAGTTTGGGTTATCGCAAGACAACAACAACAACATTACAGTATTCATTAAAATTGCTTTGATAGTAGTTAGGCCTATTAACTTAAGTATGATATTATTATTAAAGTAAGGTGTTTGCAAAATGTCGTTACAAGGTTGAAAAAGTAGCATATATTGGCAGAAAAACTCTTTAAATTACATACCTGATAATTTTATCATATTGACAAGTTTCCTTCCTCGTCCGGTAAACATTTTGTTTCATTTATATGAACGAAAACAACAAATTACACGTAGTTTAAAATCAAACGCAAATCTTCTCTGCCTTCGACACGATTGCATTGCCCGTTGTGGCCAGTGGCAACGCAAGAGTAGCGGGCGGGGGGTAAACATAAATAAGACGTGCGCCAATGCGCTAGTTAGTGCAAAAGAATCGTAAGTCCCACATAATGTCATTTAACACTGAAATGTCGTCTATAAATGAACGCTAAAAGATATTAAAGAACTTTACGACTGTTTACTTTTTATGTACTCAGGGACTTAATATCCAGTTACATTTGCTAATTTAAAATAATACGGCGTTAGGACTTAATGTCTTTTACTATTGTATAAATTCGAGTTTTTCGAATCGGAATCTGTAAAAACATGAAAACAGCCAAAAATGGACTTAAGGTTCTTTAACTTTCACCTACAGAGTTGTAGCACGAATGACTCGATTCGACCGGGGAGAGACCACGTTCTCACAGAATACCAGTGCAAAATAGCAGCTCCATGCTGCTGTTTCCTATGGTGAGTGTAGAGAACCGGATACCCTTTTTACTGGAAACGAGGCATTCCATCTTAGTTCCAGGGGTGACAACGCATCTGCGTTTTGATTCTTAATCGTGAAAAAATGTAGATGTCTATGGGCTACAGCATCCACTTGCCATCGTGTGGACTGTGTGCTCGTTTTTTACACTTATTATAAAAAATCACTATTAAATATCTGCGGGATATTCTTATATTATGTTCATTAAAATTGAGTTAGTAATTTAAGTTACGCAGTCTCTCCTAATGGTGCTCCGTTTTGTTCGTGTCATATTAACACACGAAGCAAGTGTGTTTTGGATAAGTACACAAGTATAGAACAAAAGTGTTGTGCGTGCAGGTGCTGGTGTCGATCCAGTCCCTGATCCTGGTGCCGGAGCCGTACTTCAACGAACCGGGCTACGAGCGCAGTCGCGGCACGCGCGTGGGCAGCAGCGCCTCTCTGGAGTACAACTCCAATATCTACCAGGCCTGCGTGCGCTGGGCCATGCTGGACCACCTGCGCAACCCCGAGCCCTGCTTCAAGGAGGTACTATGCTGTGTTGTGCTGTGCTGTGCTTACTCTCGGTTGGCAGAGCGAAAACACGTGTACCCAGTAGCCAAGCCTCCATAGAAGCCGAGAAGCCAGGCTTGCCCTATCAAACTGCTCAATCAATAATATCAAATAATAAAATAACTCAAACTGTTTCAAACTATTTAAAATTTTCCGCGCGCTCCTCTATTTTACACAGGTCATGATCTCGTAGCCTTATTATGTAACATCAACACTTGGCAGATTGCTTATTGCTTTCAATTCGTAATACACTGGTTCGTGTTCTCTCTGTCTCAAAGCGAACACGCAATGGACTGTCAAAATTAATGAAAGCAAAGCAATATGGATGGATCCCGATCGCGGTTAAACTGCGCGATACTTTTGTCATAAAAAAGGAGTTTAGTTGAGCTAGTCAAATATAACTGATTATAAGCAATTAGTTTGGAGCAATAAGCCCTGTCTTTCAATTACTCATTTAGTGAAAATAGGATAATAGTGTTCATTGTGATTAATTGAAGTATGTTAAATAAAGTGCTAATCGGCAAGAAAAAGTAAAATCTTTAAACTTTGTTGAGAAAAAATAGCTCATATCTTCGTCGAAACCAACGCCTGATCTGTGTATTTCTCAGACGAGTAAAACCCACAAACGGCAATTTAATAGATCTGTTTACAAAACTCATTAGACTGTTGGCTGCTCACATACCAATAAGTTGTACTGTTGGTGCTGCATATTCTTTTCCAACGACAAAACAGCTTGGAATACTACTGGATATGATAATTTAAATAACTTATCTGGAGCCATTAAAAGGCACATGAATGCTCAAAAACACATAAATGCGATAATTTCGTTTAGTACTTTTGGAAAAAATCGGATTGAAACATGTTTTCCGTGCCAGTTATCCGAAATTACAAAATACAACATGCGTGTTGATCACAACAATAGTGTTTTTCAAAGATTAGTCGATAATGTTTGCCATTTAGCACAACAAGAACTTCCTTTAATAGGTCACTATGAGTCGAAAACTTCATTAAATAGAGGCAATTTTTTAGAACTTGTGTCGCTTCTTTCGAAGTACGATCTCGTGTTAGAAAAGCATATGCAGCATCAACAAAGCGACAAACGGCTGTTATTTATCTAGTACAATCCAAAATGACATTATTCATTTGGTCGCTGATGTAATGAGTTTTCATTGGGGGGGGGAGTACGAAGTAAATTTGTCAAATTTCTTTTTAATTATTATTGAAGAAACTCCCGATACTAGTCACAGAGTTGACACTTTGTGACCTTGGGTCTGATTCTTCGATATTATTAGGGAAACTACATTCATGACCGTTTTTTAGGTATGTAGATGTGTCTGAAAGTCGCAAAGCAGACACACTTTGTAATATATTCATAATTGGGTAGCCTCTTATGTTAACGAGTTTATTACTTAGCTTTTAGCACTAATATTGTATTACACTATAAACTTAGGTGAAAAAAAAAACGTTTTTATTATAGTTGTTTGTATAAACCATGTCATTATTCCCATAAAATACAAGAATTAGGTAAAATATGAAACTTTTGTCAGGGCAGTATTAGATAGCCGCACTGGCGTTTACTGTTGAAGGGATAACGTATAATTTGTTCTAAAATATTTTGCAACTAACAATTAAAAAAAAAACTAAAATATCTTTTAACATTGTTTCAAAGTAATTAACTTTGACGGCTTAATAAAGAATGAAAGAAGACAAAAGTGTGCGTGAGTGAGTGTCAACAGATTGAGTATAGTATTTGCGTCACTTAAAATATACACAGCGATCCGTCTAGCTTTCTTTTTTTTGGTAAAAATTGTGGACTATCCATCCATTACAGAGTATTTGCGTCACTTAAAATATACACAGCGATCCGTCTAGCTTTCTTTTTTTTGGTAAAAATTGTGGACTATCCATCCATTACAGAGTATTTGCGTCACTTAAAATATACACAGCGATCCGTCTAGCTTTCTTTTTTTTGGTAAAAATTGTGGACTATCCATCCATTACAGAGTATTTGCGTCACTTAAAATATACACAGCGATCCGTCTAGCTTTCTTTTTTTTGGTAAAAATTGTGGACTATCCATCCATTACAGAGTATTTGCGTCACTTAAAATATACACAGCGATCCGTCTAGCTTTCTTTTTTTTGGTAAAAATTGTGGACTATCCATCCATTACAGAGTATTTGCGTCACTTAAAATATACACAGCGATCCGTCTAGCTTTCTTTTTTTTTTGGTAAAAATTGTGGACTATCCATCCATTACAGAGTATTTGCGTCACTTAAAATATACACAGCGATCCGTCTAGCTTTCTTTTTTTTGGTAAAAATTGTGGACTATCCATCCATTACAGAGTTTTTGCGTCACTTAAAATATACACAGCGATCCGTCTAGCTTTCTTTTTTTTGGTAAAAATTGTGGACTATCCATCCATTACAGCCTAACAAAAATCCACTGCTGAACGTAGGCCTCCTCCATAAATGAACCTCCTAGGTGGGATATTGCCATAGTAGTCAAACTTGGCAGGCAAGTTGGCAACCGCAGTTTTATTACGAGTCGCCTCTGACGACACCCGGGGCATAATACGAGATGATGTACACTATGAACAAACGTTTATGTATTTTTCCTGAGTTGCCCTATATACAATGGGAACAATCCATGTTGGTTTTATGTAGCAAAAATTAAAATTTATGTAATGTTGGGAGGTTCGAGGAATAAATGATACGTCTGGCGATCTTGAATGTAGATTTATTACTAACTCTCTCTCCTATTCTATCCTACATATATATAAGCACAAACTACACGCCCATCAGCAAAAAGAAAAAAAATAGAATTACAAAAATTTTTTTTTTCAATGAATTAAAACTTGGTGTAAAAAAATCAAAAAATTGTACATTAGTTTAAAATATTAAAATTCTTATACCTACTATATCATATTTATAACATAATAAAATAAAAATAAAATATCGTAAACACCGTAATTTAAAAAAAATAACTATCTCTGTATTTAAATTTATTAAACAATCATCAAATTCCTTACGTAATTGTATTGATTCTTTAAGTTTTTGTTGTAAAATAATTTTAGTTCGCCTATCATAACTGCCATACCATAAATTTAATGGGGAGTATATTTAACTTCCAGGTGATTCAAACCCACTTCTGGATAAAGCGAAATGAAATCATGCAAACAGTTGCGAATTGGATAACCGAACTAGAGGGTCAAAATGGCGATGAAAGGACGCAGCGCAGCATACAGCTTAACCTAATGGCGCTCAAGGTAATAATTTCACTTTTACTCTAAAAAAGAACTTATGCAAGGAAATTAATCACACAGCAATATAATGTATTTTTCCGTTGCAGCGACACTACGTAAAACTACAGGAAGAACTGGCGAAATTGCCGGTTCCACCGGGCTTGGAGGATTTGGATGAGCCGTTCCAGCTGCCAGCCGCCCCCTCCCCGCCGCCCGCACCCCCGGTCAACCCGCACAACCCGCTCAACCCACTCGACCCGCTCGACACACTCAGCCCGCCCACAAACGAAGAGATCGACCACGACATGGAGAAGATAGTTTCGCAAGTGGTAGATTGACTAATGGGGGGCCTGCTGAACACCTCGCCGCCGACCACGTAGTCTCCAGCACGTGTACAGTCACACGCACTTGTACGGACGTGTGCACTAGTACAGTCGGGCGCACGTGCGTTACAGCACACGCACACAAACACGTGCGTGCACTGAACGTCGCACACGATGCGTGAGCGTGCTTGTATATGCATCAAGTATGCTACATACAGACACCCGTTAGTCGAGCTTGACTTAATTTTCTACGGCTATATTATATAAAATATACTTTGTACAAAGAATAAGTGTGTATTCTAGCGTACTAAACGTATTGCGCGTGTCGCGTCCAATGAAAGTACAAGCAGGAAACGTTGCGTGCGGATAACAACGCATTTACTTTAGTATAGTGTAGGATGAGATTATACGCGTGTTTTATTCATATTTATTTTTTTAAATGCGGCCACCTCGTCGTCATTTCATTACCGCGCGCATATTATTGATTTTTATTTGCAACAAAGTTTCGTTTTTTTATAGATATATTATTTTAATAGGTATATAGATAGTATTTAGTGAAACTTTGTTTAGCTTAATGCATATTGTGATATTATAGGGCTCGCGCCCGGTAAGCTATTTAAGTATAGACGTACGGGCCGATGTCGTCGAACTCAAAGAATTGTAAAGTAACTTACTGTTATTCAGAGCAAGCAGCGCAACGCGTTCGCTAGCATTTAAATTGGAAATCACTCTTAATTACTTTCGTGTAACCTTTTTGATTGTCGCGAAAGCTTGGCCACTTGCTTAACCTTAATGTTTGTGCCATTTGGGGAAACGCTCCAATGCATTTATTTACGCAGTCTTAGATGTTAATGCGTGGCGTTTTCCTAATTGGACTCATTTGTATTGGCGTCTACCTGTGTAAAATAAATTATAAATTAATGTATATAAAACTCTATCTTGTTTTATTTTTTGTATTCAAGTGTCGTCACACTCTTAAAGAGTAGACGGGGTTCCAGTCGACCTCGACACATAATGAAAATATTCTAGTAAGTTATATATAAATTGATTCAAAATAGTTAAATTATGTTTGCAGGCCTAGCCGATGTTCTTGATTCTGTTATAATTTGGAAGTGACAATAAGACAGTGTGGGGTTATTGTGTTTGGTGCTTTTCGTGCACTTGACGGGTCGACGAAATTTAGAAAGTGAATGTATATAGGAAGGGAAAATAAATCATTGGTAGATTTCCCAGAATGTTTCTCATTGTACTTTCATTGTCGGGTGAGCTGGACCTGAAAGTTTCTTGTTATATTTGTCTGTGAATTTCGGATTGTAAATAAAAATTTATGTTAACACAAACAACTTTTCGTTTTTATTTATTTATTTTTGTTCTATATTCTATCACTGCCTATATATACAAACTTATGTATCCAATACTGTATACATATTAATTTAAATAAACCTTTACTAATAAGTTATTATATTTGTAAATACATACACGACTTATTGTTTTAATTGATTATTAACTAGTTTATACATAACTACAGTCATATAAAATATAAATTGTATAAATATATTCATTTTTATTTAAATTAACCCTTAAATTGTGTAAGACGAAGTGAGATCTCTAACATTTTCGAAGCTTGATTGCTAAAAGTAGTTTATGAACCTATTTTTATTATCTAATCAATGACTATATACGAGTATTATTTACTTCGAAAGAAAATCCAAGAATGTACAATATTACTCTACCCCCATACTAAACGTAACCTGTAGTATGGAGGAGGTAAAAGATTAAAACAATGATAAAAATTAAAAATAAAGCGAAACTGCGTGCGTGCGTGCGTGCTTGTGTGCGTTGCGTGCGTCTATATCGATTAAAAACTTAATTTAACCTCCTGGATTCCATAATAAAAAATTATTCGATATTATTTAAAACTTAGGTTTTATGGTATATCAGGAGTCTGTACATGTCCAACAAATGCAATAAAAATATTGTTTTTTTTTTATAAAGCTTTTACTTATGTTACATATATGACAATGGTTCTGTATAATACGATAGTTCGTTCGTATTTACGTTATATGTTTAAAGTAAAAAAGTAAAGTAAAGTTACAGCCTATATACGTCCCACTGCTGGGCTCAGGTCTCCCCTCATTTCTGAGAGGGTTTAGGGCAAGGAAGTGTCCGCCGCGCTGCCCAAATGCGTGTTGACGAACTTCACATGTCTTCGAAATATTTTTTTTCTTATTTCTCAGACATGCAGGTTTCCTCACGATGTTTTCCTTCACCGCCGAGCACGTGGTAAATCAGCACTTAAAATTGCAATTAACAATTTCATTGGTACCGGCGGGGATCGAACCCGGGTTACTCGCGTTCTGTTATATTTACAGCGAGCGTTAACCACTGAGCTACGAGGGCTCAGTGTTATATGTTTAAGACACTGGAATTCAACTCAAAATAAAAATTCCAGTATTTTATTATATCAATATGATTTTTTTATTATTATCACTTCTGGTCAGTCTTTATAATCATTTTTATTTGCTAATATAATTTTGGTATGCAAAATAACTTTTCGGAATCCTATGTTTAGGTAGTGCCTGTTGCGCGAAAACATTTTTGTCGTAATATCTAGGCTGATTTCACCGTGATGAAGTACCTATTAAAATATATGTGGTGACCCTCCTCACAAGCGTTTTCTGAAAATAAACTTCACCAAGAGTATATCCTTCTTCAGTCAACTCGGGACTAATAGTATCTACTTGGTATGGAGGCATGTCTAAGAGAATGCCAATATAAAAATTTTCAGGACAACAGGGTTGGGCTTTCCTGGACAATATTGCCGTATTTTATACTGACCGCTAAACGGCACTATCATCACATCAATGCTTAATTCAATAAGTTTTTCTTATGCGTGACGACACCCTCACAAGACAGACTGAAAAAGTGGATGACTATTTTTTATATTAAAATATTTATTTTGTCTCGTAGCCTTTATTATAACATAACTCCCGTATTTCTTAGACCAGAATAATGGTATATTTGGTAATTTGGTAGAAGAACTAACCATACAAATACCGAAAAAGACTCAGTTCTTTGACTGTTAGATCCAAGGTGCAGCCTATTCTTAGTATATTGGTTCTATTTGTAGTAATTGTCATTTCTTCCAGTATATCATCATTGATATATTGTGTAAAATAATCTTCAAGCTTCCAAGACCCCAGTCTCAACTTTTAAGAAACCGGATTAGTAAAACGGGAGTTCTAAAGGTTCAAACTGCTTAAAAAGTTATTTCATGAACAGTACGTTTGCACTGAGAAACATCCAACACGTAATGTTTTGAAACAAATCGCACGAAATAAATCACACAACATGTTTTGTTTATGGTGGCGTTCGCACTCACAAAAACTGTGTAAAATTTTCAACGGATATCAAAATTTGTTTTTAGCTGTGTTCGCATTGAATACAACATATTCTATTTGTTTATCTAGAGATTTGTCAACGTTAGCGTTCGCACTATTGTTTTTTTATATTTCGCGATTTGTTTTAAATCGTGTTTTGCATCTAAGTTATCCAATTTAGTTTCAAAACATCATAAAACATAATCAACCCAAGCGGAGACGAATGATAACTTTATACAAAAACGTGGTATATATGTGGTATCATCATCATCATCATCATTACAGCCCTTCACAAGTCCACTGCTGAACATAGGCCACCCCCAAGTTATGCCACAAAGCACGGTCCTGACTCAGGACTCCTGAGCCACCTGCGTTTGCGTCTGCATTGAGAGGCACTATTGGGTGAAGTTATTAAATGTGGTATATATCTCCACAAATTCCATCTTTATCATTAATCAGATTATCTGCAATTCTCTCGTGTGGCGGAAAAATTAATTCCTTTTTTTGGGGTATTTTTTTAGGTTGCCTGTGCCAGAGCTCGATATAAAAGAACATAATAAAATACAATTCAAATTTCTAATTATTTATTCAATTAAAATACATAACTTAAAAAAAGAAACGTAGAAAACTGTTTATCAAATAATTTAGTTTGTCGCTGCCATCTTCATAATGTGTTTTAATTTATTAATTATTTTTAATCATCTACATATGAGAAAGAAATATCAAATCATGTACCACCTTTCTCTCAAAATTTTACAAAGCTTATCATAGTTTAGGTTCCAATAATCTGTGTTTCCTTGAAGACAGGATTATTTTGTGATAACCGGTCAAATTTGCAGAGAAGGTTCAAGATAACTAATATAGGCCGTTAAAGACAAATCAATTTTAAAAAAATCTCAAACTTTGTATCCTTTTTATCTCTTAAATTCAAAATGCGCAGTAATGCATTGTAAGTGATTTTACTGCACACGTAAACATTCGTAAGAGTAATAATAAGCTTGTTGCTATCCCGGTGAGTCACTTAGGCATATCAAAGTACTTACACAGGCACAACCTAGTAGCCAGAATTCTACACCAGGAGCTCGCTCTGAAATACGGTCTCGTGGATCGGAAACCGCCTTATTATAAGTACTTACCGGAAGTCGTGCTCGAAAATGACCGCGCCAGACTCTACTGGGCCATCATCATAGACAGGACTATTCTTGCAAATAAACCTGACCGGGTCAGTCAATTTGACATTACCATTCCATAAAAAGAACCAAGTGAAAGGCTCACGAGGTGACCGACATGTGGGGTGGTCTGCCGACCGAAATTATTCCCGTAGTCGTCTCTGCGAATGGGCTAAACCCAGTTAGCCTCTCGGGTCATCTGAGGCGACTGGGACTCCGTGACGGACCACTCCGGGCTCAAATACAGAAGGTGGTGCTCCTCGATACCGCCCGCCGGTTTCTTTCCCTTTCCCCCTAGCCCTCGGCCATTTGGTCTCCCCTGCTGAGGGCTTCCATCTGGTTGGGATTTTATTTATTTATGTATATTTATCTTTTCATTATATATATATATATATATATATAGAACCCATCCAGATGAGAAAACTATATAGATACCCCACATAATAACAACAATGTTTATTGAATCCAAACATACTTTACATAAAAACATAAACTTATAAAATTACATTGATAAGACGTAAATCTATCTCAATGGTATATTAAGGTATCTTTAGCAACCGTGCTAGGTCACAGACCTGTGTTACAGCTGCTAAGCCCTCCTCATTAAATACATACCAAATAGAAAAACAAAAACATAAAAACAATTTTACCACAATCAAGAAATGAATGACAGTTCTAATCCGACAAATGGCTCAATACTATTATAGCTAAATGTTTAGTTGTATGGTACAAGAGTAAGGCAGGGGAGATATTCTATAAATGTGTCACACACTTATATTAATATTCAAATGTTGTAGTAAACGTTTACAAGAACTTATTCTATATTTCACATAAAAATAATTGAAACTTAGTGACTCAGTTAATATTTCATTTTCTTAAAACAATAAAATATAATATGCAAAATGTTCATTTAATATTGGAGATTTGTTAATCACAAACCAAATTAAGTGTGAAGTGTGTGTGTGTGTGTGTGTGTAGATGCGTGTGCGTATGCGTGTGCGTGTGCGTAGTGTCTGTGCGTGTGTGTGAAAGAAGGAGTGAGTGTGTGTGTTGTTATTTTGCTTAACAGTTTGCATTTTTAACTATCTATATTTAATAATTTTTCAGTTTCCTCGTAAGATAAAGACATTAAAACTTAGTTAGAGCTTGCTTATATTTGATACATGTTAGTCGATCGGTAGGCAAAAACGTTGTTGCCCATAAATCGGATTCAATTTGGGATAGTTGCAAATAAAAGAAGAAGCTTTATTTACTGATATTTTCAAAAACTGCAATAACATTGTATCATTATTTATAAATTTAAGCTTAAGTTTCGAATTTGATTACTCTGAAAAATGTAATATAATATGTATAAAATGGCAACAATATTTATCATTTTACTAGTCTGGACCCAAAGGGTGTTATAAAGATCGTTATACTAAGCCTACAATGTTGGGTCTTGCAGGCTTAGTATTACAGTCCAGAGGGAATGTGACAGCCATGCATCCGACATCGCCGCGGCGACTAGTATATGTATACTGGCCGCCTAATAGCAGGTGATTCTAAGGCACAGAATTACATTTCTCAAACTTGCATAATACTAGAACACTACTGAAGGGAGACAAAATTTCTTTAGCAAAATTAGTTCTGTCTATTAAGTCATTAGATGAGTTAAAAAAAGGAAAATAAAAATCAATACCTACTGATTACAATATTTCAATTACCTATGTAAAAAGGATAAAATAATATAGATGATTTACAATTATGAATGTGTTGATAATAACATACACAATTAAAAACCCTAGCGTGTCAACAATACCCAAAAATAGCAATATTTGAATCAAAAACAAGTTAAATAATAAATAAGCTCATGTACACAAGAGCAGAGTAAAACCAGCAAATAACAATTTCATTTTGATAATAATTGGTTGTCTATTTATTTCCCTAATTTAAAATTAACCTTAAAATTTTGTCTCTATATTATATGCTTGCAGTTACGACATAAACAGAATAAATTTTATTCAAAACTACAAAACTTATTAAATAATACTTGATTACAAAACTCATTAAGTAATTAATGCTTTTACTCGTTTGGGAAAAGCCTCTGTCCTATGTAGAAAACAAGCAAGAAGTCCAAGCGGGTCATTTAAACAAAATGTTATTTAAAATATATTGTTTTACAATTAAATATTAAAACATTTAGAAACAACATTAATCACCCCATTCCCAGGGGTTTATCAAATCATTAAATATTTTATTGTAATAACCTTTTTTTGAACAACTTTGCTTAGTTAAAAATTTTCAGTTTTTGAGGCTGTTTATTTTATGACTTGTTATAAAAGCATATACTTTGCCCCACGAAGGAAAACTTATTCTTTGAAGTGGAATAACTGATTTAACTAGCTTGTAATTGTTCCTAGTATTTACAGAATATACATTACTATTTTTAATAAAAACTATTGTTGCTTTTGTGTACATTAAATTAACAAAAACAAAAAACAAAAATTAATAAAAAAACATACATTAAATTTTCGTAAAATTACTAAAACGCTATAGTTAATATATTTACTTCTAAAAAACTTTATTGAAAAGACTACTAGGTTGTAAAGTGCTCTCATGGCTCTCTTCTGCAAAACAGTTATTTCAATGTGAAATGCATTAACCCCATTGGAAGATCCCTTATGTAATAAATATGGCGTATCAAAGGGTCACTATCTTTTTGTTATGGAATGCAAAATATAGTTGTTGCACATTTGCACCCAAGATAGAGAGAACTTGTAAATTTACTCCATCCATGTCAGACTGTTGCAGATATATTCATCCTAGCCTGAGCCTGGAAGTTATGCCAACTATAACTGATTCAAGACCTGAAATCAAATATTAAATATGTTTTACAACCGTTGAGCTTTTATAATCAACTTTAATTTCAACTGTTGTAATGAAACATCATACAAAGTACTAATAATTACCTCTTTTATTAGTACAGTAAGTTGATTTGCAGTTAAAAATGCATTGGAGAAATAGTGGACAATGGGCAGTTTCAGTCTTCCTAATACTAACAATCATAAATACTAATGCATACGATCAATGACTGAAGATGTTTCTTGTGTACTACGATCCTAATACACTTCAATCAAATCTTCTTTTGGATTATACATCACATTTTTTTAAAGACATTTCATCAAATATCAATATAAATTGATTGTCTGATGGTTTTATAGTATTTAAAAAATCTGCCAGGCCTTAAAAACTAGTTGATTGATTCCAACAGCAAAGAGTACTCAGCTAACCCTTTAGTAGAGCCTGAGTAGCCTGCAACAGGTGGGTGACCTTTTATAAAGCCACAAGGCTATGATTTTCATGTGTCATGTAGCTTTTTCTTTCAATTTCTTATTTGAACTTGTAATTACAGCGCAAATGTTGATGTTACTTTCTTGGATAATTTACTTACTGTATTTTCATTAGTTAAACACTTAATACAATTTTGGCTTTTAAGGTTTTAATGTGATTATGCAATTGGTAGAATTTTCTCATGTATCACTTTCTTTAATTTTCTTTATTCGTCATGCAGCACAGTTTTTAGTCTCTATCCCGTATTCCACTGCGAATCACTGACAAACACATTGCACGCGCGTCCAGAACCTCGATTTCTTTCTTTTTTGTTGTAAATGTACAGTACACTCATCACTTGAATCCATTATTCACCTCTTCATTACTTGAACCCATTATTGTTGAAAATGGAGAAGATAACAAGGTTATAGTATTAAACTTTTAAGTACGTAGGTAAAATATCTAGACCAAACACATAGTTCTAGTTTTTATTTCACATCGATCGGTGCACTATTACCGAAGTTATAAGCGTGGAAAGTTTACGTACATTTTTAAAATCTCGCCCGTGCCCGCGAGTAGCGCGTGACGTCATCGATTCCATGCGGCCGCGCCGCCGTACCGTTCCAGCGCGCCGATCATACGTTTGTAGACATTTAGTAATATATAAATCAATGTTTGTAGTAATATTTCGCGGGTAAGTTGTTTGCCCTCGTGCGCTCTGGTGTTTTTAAGTATTTAATGATGGAAGAAGGGTTTCAAAAGGTCAATCTGACAACCTTCCAATAGTCCGTGATATGATGGTGGCGGAATATTTTCTAAGAAATAAAGATTTTGTCGCGGCTGAAATACGTATAAGAATAAGATAATATTTTATAACCCAGGTACCCATTATTACATTAATACTTCTGGGTTTCATTTGCTAATGATAAGAATAAGTATAACAAAAATACGTAAACATTCCTTACCTACCTACTTACTATCTGCCTCTAACTAGTTTTGTTTTCTTATTCTTCATAAGTGTACCCTGACCTTTTTGTGGTTTTTATGGTTAAAAAAAATTCCTGTTGTATAATACAAAGAAATTTGCTACAAATATACCTTCGGTGTATAAAAATACGATTTTATCTAAAAATCAGATGTTTTCAATATTAATAGAAAAAGGGTCGCATTATTATTATGATTAAAAGCGTAGTTATATACTCTTCAGGCAAGGGATCAATGTCAATATTATCATCTAGAGTAGTAACAGGATCGACAACATATCTATGCTCAATTTCTTGTGAAGTAGTGGCAATCGCATGTGCAACTGTTTCTGACCTAGATTTGGCATTTAGCTTTGATAGTAAAAATCTTTGTGGTTTTTCTGTATACCGATTTTGACAAGCAAACTTGTGAGGCAAAACATCTTTTTTAAGTTTGAGGGGACCACCAACTAGTTTGTACTTCACGTAGTTTTCCATATCATTTTCGACCTAGAACAAAATACAAACTTATTTAAAATCTATAATAAATAAGGAACCTCGTAATTTGTATTCCATCAATATTTAAAATATGTACCAACTATGTAATACATAAAAATAGGACAACACGAAAAAAAAATTTAGGTGCTCCACTTCATAATCAAACTTCTTCCATTATTTGCGGCCCGCAAAGTATGCAGGTTGAACAGCTCTGCGATGTGTTTAGTTTTTGCTTGAAATATTGTAAAAATATAAAAACATTTGTTAACATATTCCATATTTTAACCTTTATATGCATTATAAACATTTTAAAATTTGCTGCAAATATAGGTAAGTATCTAAACTTACGATCTCACGACAGGTCATTGGCTGAAGTAGTTTTAGTTAAATATGTAGGTATTAGGTATTGTTTCTTCTTGAAATTATAATGATCATTAAGCGTGGAAAAGTTCAATGAATCGTTAGTTACTTAAACACTGCGACTCGAGTTGGTACCAACATGCCTAATAGCATTTACTACCAATAACCAAGAGATATCATGTGAAGATTATTATTATTTGAATTCTTACATCGAAATGATCCTCACAACAATATGCTACAGTGTTTGGTCCTAAAGGATGTGCTCTTCTCATAGCATTTGTCCATTTATTTCTGAGGGTAGGGTTTCTAGACACATTAAAAAACAACTCTTCAGGTGTTTTTGTGGCCGTATTTTTACATTGAGACACAGCACAATATTTGATAGATGGTGTCATGTTCTACAATGTTTCTTGTTAAAAATATATAGCAAGTAAATCCGCGCGGGACGGGCACATTCGAACAAATGTTTTGGTTTTCTAAGTGCGCGTCGGGTCTCTCGCACGAAGATGGAAATCGTGACGTCATCAACGATGTCGCGCTCGGCTCGCGGCTTAGACCGAAAGTGTTAACTTTGCGCCTTTATATCTCGGTCAGTTTTGAAGATAGAAAAAAATTAAAAACACGGTTATTCTCGTAATTTTTTGTAGATTTTTTTGGCATATAAAACAAAAAATGGTTATCTTCTCCATTCTCTATCTCGATTAAAAATTTAAAAAGTGCCTACAAATACAAAACGTCAAACTTATCTTTCAACATAACAATATTTCTACAAATTTGTTTTCAAACATTTTGTTTCTGCAGATATATATATATACCATAGTTAAAATATGTAATGTACAATAAACTGTCAAACATAATTCACTATAACATGTTCCTTGACTATGCAAATGCTTTTTGATACATTGACAGAAAACAGTGTTTCGTTTCAACAAAAAAAATTTTCTTCTCCTCTTACTTTTCCAAAAAAAACTCTCTTCCATCAAAATTAAAATACACTGCAAAATCGTGGTTGCTAAATTTCCTAAATAAAACAACAATAGAAAACAGAAGCTTAGAGCGTTCGACTCCAAATCTATTGCATAGTGTCGAGGAATGGAGCATTGCCTCACCCTTATCGGTGAGCGTGTATTTAGCAAACTTACGGGGGCTGAACCCATTTCGCATTCACAGGCCGTCAATAATATCCTTTCAGAGTGCATCACATGGATGAGGAGATAAAACACTTCCTACAGTCAAACTATGAACAACAAATAAAAAAAAAAAATTATTTTTTAATTATATTTTTTAATTAAATTTAAAAAAAAAAAAAAAAGTACTCTAACCCCTTTGAAACGACTTCCTTCAAGAGGAGTGAAACGTGATAGAATCGAATTCCCACTCAATCTAAGTCCTTTAGATGCGGCGGCACGAATCTACGAGAGAGAGAGAGAAGGAACTGTCAGCACTGACTGGTGTCGCTTCTTTTTGCAGAATAACGCTAACAATGATGCATGGCGCGCGGGAATAGCCATACTTCAGGCTGATATGATTGCGCGTGATACTATCGTGCATCGCGAATACGTTTCTACTCTTAACCCAGAATTTTCAAACCATGACGCTAGCAAGCATACACTTCTGGAAGTGTTAATGCTTGCGTGTGCGTTAGTCCGAGATTGATGCAGGAGTATACTCTTTATTACATTACTGGAAGAATAAGCATCACCCCGAATACAGTCTTATTCATAAAGCGTACTCTAGGGTTTAGGCTAGAGGTGGAGACATTAACCTTCCTAGAGGTACTCACTCTACTGAGAGACATGCACCAGGGGATGCTCCTGGTGACTGACCTTGAACCGGAAGAGGATCAGACTGACTATCGTGAGTTAGTGATAGAACTCGCCGCTAGACGATGGCAAAAAGATCTATGGCATCAGCGGACGGTGACCTGAAATATGGTAACCAATATGGCGCCATACACCTTGCGCAAATCATACGTTAATTTAGAAAAGTATATAGCGGCTAACGAGGAGCTAAGCGTCCGTCCAGGCATGCTGTATAGAAATATGTATATAATGGATTTACCATTTTATTAGTCTGGACCCAAAGAGTGTTAAAAAGATCGTTATACTAAGTCTACAATGTTGGGTCTTGCAGGCTTAGTATTACAGTCCAGACGGAATGTGGCAGAACTAGTATTTGTATACTGGCCGCCTAATAGCAGGTGGTTTTAAGGTACAGAAATACATTTATCAAACGTGCATAATACTAGAACACAACTGTCGCGAGACAAAATTTCTCCAGCAAAATGAGTTCTGTCTATTAAGTCAGAATAATAATCGATATATCAGATAAGTTAAAAAAAGAAAATAAAAATCAATACTGATTACAATATTTCAATTACCTATGTAAAAAAGGATAATAATATAGATGATTTAGAATTATGGATGTATTGATAATAACATGCACAATTACAAACCCTAGCATGTCTACAATACCCAAAATAGCAATATTTTAATCAAAAACAAGTTAAATAAGCTCATGTAGGTACACAAGAGCAGAGTGGAAACCGCAAATAATAATTTCGTTTTGACAATATTTCTACAAATTTGTTTTCAAGCATTTTGTTTGTGCAGTTATATAAAAATATAATATAGTTAAAAAATCGAGTCAGTGCAAACGCACGGTAAGAAATTTCACTGTTGGTTAAACTACCGCCATCTAGTCATTACTTTATGAAACACATAATACTTTTTAATATATAGCTGTTCTGGAATCTTGCATTTTTAGCTACTTTATGTATCAAGATAGTGTGGCCGCAACAAAAAATTAAGCATTATTAATAACAATTCTAATGATAGGTATAAAGGAAATACTAAAAAGGAAATCATGTTCTATTAAGGAAGTTATTGTTATATGTTATTATTTATTATACAATTTACTATATTAATTTATTATACAACATATAACAATAAATAACATATAATGTTAATTATTGTTATATGTTAGTATTTATTAACTACATTAAAAATATCATCATCATCATTACAGCCCTTCAGAAGTCTCCTGCTGAACATAGGCCTCCCCAAGGTATGCCACAAAGCACGGTCCTGAGCCGCCTGCATACATCGACTTCCTGCATGTCTTACCAGGTCGTCACTCCATCTAGTGGGGGTCGCCCTACACTTTGCCTACCGGTACAAGGCTGCCACTCGAGAACCTTTTTCTCCCATCGGTTGTCGGTTCTTCGAGATATATGGCCGGCACATTGCCACTTCAGCTTACTAATCCGTTGTTCTATGTCGTTAACTCTGGTTCTACTGCAGATATCCTCATTTCTAAGTTTATTACGTAGAGAAACCCCGAGCATAGCCATCTCCGTGACTCGCTGAGTGACTTTGAGCTTCCTCATACGGTCAGCACTGAAGGACCACTTCTCAGTGCCTTAGGTCATCACTGGCAAACGTCCTGGTTGTACAGTCTCGTTTTCAGTAATTTCCCGAATGCTGCCCAGCCGAGTTGAATCCGTCAAGTGACCTCTCAGCTGAAGTTGGACTTACCTAGTGAGACTATTTGTCCCAGGTAAACACATACTCATCAACAACTTTGAGCTAAGTGCTCCCAAACAACTACCATCATAGGTGTGATATGGACGTTACACATGATCTTTGTTTTGTCCATGTTCATTTTAAGACCTATCCGTTGGGAGACATTATAGAGGTTATTGAGCATAGTGCTTAGGTCCTCCAGCGATTCTGCCATAATGACTATATCGTCGGCAAATCGAAGGTGAGTGATGTACTCGCCATTGATGTTAATACCGTATCCTTTCCAGCCCAGTAACTTGAAAACGTCTTCAAATGCAGTGGTGAAGAAAAGACATATCGGTGTTACTAAATTAATTAATTTTGTCATTCAAAATAATAAATAATAAAAAATCCCTTCATAATTCTAAAAAAATTAATTAAGAAATATGTCCGCCGGATTGTGCGTGTGTTTATCTCTTGATTTTCTTGTTATTTCGTATTTTTGAGTGTTTTATCGTAATTGATTTTGTATAGCACAAAAGATAGGGCTCAAGAATGTGCTTTAAGGTAAATTTTGTAATTGGTGCAGTGACAAATATAATAAAAGACCCATAAAATAATACGTTAATTTCAATCAAATCAAATATTTATGATCATTGATTTATATATTACACTAGATCAGTAATAACCGCGCCAAAGCGTTGCCACTGCACATATGGTCACAGCCATATGCCTAGCTAACGTCAGTTCAGTGTTCAATGTGACGCCGACAGAGTTGAGCCGCGACAAAAAATGGGTACATGCGTAGTGAAAGAATGCTATTCAAGGTTACAAAACGTAACAAATCAAGCGGAATCACTTCAAAACATAATTTTTAGTTCTTGCTTTCATATAAACGTAAAAAACCTCAAATAATTAAATAAAATTATCGAATATTGCCATTTAGGTTCAATGTTGCCACTTTTCCGCATTTGTGATTATCCTACATTAATGGGAGACTATATAATTAATGGAGTAAGTTAATTTGTTACCTCTGATTTTAAATATTTTTCAAATCATAATAAAAACTACGTTGTAACTTTCATACAAAATAATTAATTATTCTTATTTTAGTTTAATCATGGATTATCTATTAAATATATTTTATTACATGTTTTATATTAATAATTTTATATTAATTACAATTTCATATAAATTTTATATCAATTATATTTTATTACCTATTTTATATCGTTTGATTTATTAGTACAATAAAAATAGGTTTTATTTCATCATTATGTTTACTTCTATTCATCTGATGAGCTTTGTATCTTTTTTTCTAAGGGGACGCAATAAAGATTTTAAAATAAAATATGCTTTTTAATATAAAAACAATTAACTGCAGCTTAAAAAAACTCATTTTTATTGCGTATTTTAGGTAAAATTTCATATAGTAAGCCACACCAACCCGCCATTCCATGTTTGTATGTCTATCTTTATCTAATCTTAGCGATGATATTGTTTTCGCAACTTGTATAAGTGAGATAGATATATGTTTATTTAAAATTGTTATTAGTTTCAAAGCTACGTCGTCGCGTTTGGATAGTGGTTACACTTATTTCAACGCGCGGTAATGTGGTTTGCTCCTCTAGTGTTGTATAACTTAAAGGTTATGATGGTTTGTAGTAAGTTACTTTCTACATTATGTGCAGACAACATGGAATTTTATAACATTTCACGTTTTGGTGTTATTTTGTTTTCAAAATATCATCTTGTTTAAAATTGTGAAATAAATATGTTAACAATTCTGAAAATCTTTCTTTTTGCCTTAGTCCTACAATTAATCGAAAGTATTTATGCCGATTTCTAAGGAACAAACAGTGTTTTTATTGTTATTTAGAAATTGACAAAATATTTAAAAATAACAATATGAAAGGAGTAGTATAGAGGAATATATATATATATATATATATATATATATATATATATATATATATATATATTATCTATAGTTATGTATCGTATAGTTAATAAACTAGCTTCCAAGCGGCGCTGTTGTAACTTGCTACATATTTATTTATCTATGCGCTGTTGTTGCGGCCAATTTTTACCTTAGAGATTCTTATCTATTTCCGTATATACACTCTTATCTATGAGCACAAACTAATAAGAGTACTAACGTATCTATGAGTTATTTGACGGTCTGTCAAACTCAAAATGACGTTTGATGCCGTGTTTCTAATTGACTAAGCCCCTTCGCTCTGACAGCGCGCGACATGTTATACTCCCGTTCGCTCGGGACCTTAATGGCGGGAAAATTTGCAAGTTAGTAAATTTTTTCTATATTGCAAATTTTGCTATATTTTCACTTTGAGACAATATTTATGGATAAAACTTACAGGAATTCTTGTTGAATGTATAAACTATCGAATAAAATTATTTTTGGTTGCTAGAAATTGTAATAAAGTATATAAATTACCATGTATAGCATAGTAGCAGTATATACTTCAATTTTAGTGACAAAATTACTACTAATTTGAATTCTACACTTTTGTTTTTGGAGAAATTTATATGAAATTGTTTGGAAATATGTATATTTTTATGTTTTATGTGTTTCCATTCGTTACTCATACCAAAATATTAAAATATTAAAAAATTAAAAAAAAAAATAATATTTTATCTGTATGACATTTCGAACAATATTTCTAAAATATGTTTGTGTGAATTTGAAATAAATACAACGTCATGTTATTTGAAATATGTAGGAAAACTATTTTTACTTACATTTTACACTAAAAATAAATGAGAATTTGAAAAATAACACATTTATGACCCACCCGCCAAAACGGGCCTTCCGGAATTTGAAGTACTTTTGGCAATTTACTTTTCACTTTTTATACCACAAATTACATATCTACGTGTTTACTATATTACAAGGAATATAAAAAAGTATAATACTTTCGTTTTTAGTCCAGACACAAATATAAAATTCTATAAAAAAGACGGAGCACCTTCATCAAATCGACACGTGGAACGCCGAAAGTTCAGAGTGATTTCTTTTTTTTTTCTAAGAAACATTGCCAGGTTATGGTTTAAAATAAAAGAGCATATCTATGTCTTTGATACTATTACTTATTGCATATTGTCTTTGGTTTTGTTTTAAAGGAAAAAGTAGTTTTTTCATAAGGCAGTACTTCCGATATTATCTGATCTAATTAGCCCCGTACTAGAGCCGACGTAATGTAGGTATTGTATGATCTGATTAGATTGGTAGCCGAGTGAAAGGACAGTAATCTATGGGTATTACAATATCATCGTCTCTAGTACATAGTCAGTAATCTGAATACCATTAAACGATTAGTTCCGAAAACAATTCACATATAACTTTAAAACGAATTTTTAATTCTTTGTGTAATATAGGCATGACGCTGGTATCCAGGAGGTTAAGACACAAGATAGAGACTGATTCAATGTAAACACATTGAATCAACCTTCAGAAGAAACCTTCTATGATATAACAGCTGAACTCTAAAAATCAATGTAGTGAACACATCGAACTCAATCGCACTGACAGATTTGGTCGTTTTCTTAAAATCTAAATGAATTTACTCTACTACTTTGTGACGACGGCTTTGCATGTAGGTATGTACAGCATAAATTGAACCACGTGAAAAACTAGATTTTGCAGACATCTTTTATTAATTACTTACGTAATTAGTAAAATAAAACAATGTTAACCGCACGACTGCTTACAAGGCTGTAAACTAAATTCAACAACTCATGCCACCAGAACCCCTTTAGGGGTATATGTGTTCTGTGCACCAGAGGCGCTAATGTGCATGATTGCCAAGTTTGATCGGAGCTGCTGGTATTATATCGTAGGTTTTCTATAGTATTTGCCTAAACTATCGGCGTCTTGAAGCTTGTTTCCTGCCCAGATACCCTCGCTCGGACGCAGCTCAGACGCGATTCGAAAGCCGAAGCGATTCGGCTTTCGAATTGGAAAGCTGTGTCGCTTGCGCTCAGAACACACATTACGCAACAGGACGACGTAAAATTAAAATCGGAAATAACGGTAATAAAAATAACAAGCGACTGGGTTGGCGCAAAGTAACAGGTAAAAATATGATAAACCTAATGAAATAAGTATCTACCGACCTACCAATTTACAGTATTAGTGATTACAAACGTAGGTAGATAGAAAACGATGCGCGGGGAAGTGGGGGCGAAATTAGAATTTGAGCTGAACTTGTATAGGCACAGAATAAACAACAGTACTACGTACAGAAGTTGTACTTCTTTGATGTTGACTGCTTGCCTACGTTTAATAGCATGCATTAAATGCAAACATAATTATTATTCATTAGATAAATCGCGCACGCAAGCTAAATAAACCTTTATCACTGCGCGCGAGTGTCCATAGCATATTTCTCTTATTATTATATTATATAGCATCTTTTCTCTTCCCTAGGTCACGGCGGACTTTCCGTGGGTACTAAGAGATGTCAATAAAGAGTAAAAAAAATACATTGCGAAATGTGAATTAAGTTACTTAAGTGAAGTACCTATTCTGCTATGATCGACTGACCATATTTTCGCACCTATGTGAGTTGGGCACCGTAATGCCCAACGAATGCAACTTGCAAGGCCATTCGTCGGGAATCGCGATTCTTGGCTTGGAAGACACAACAAATAAACTTCGAATATGATGCCTAACTGTGATCGTATTCTACTCAGTTCAAAATCTTGTTAGTAAACAATGTTTTAATTTCAGTATTTCGTGTTATTATAACTTAAAATATTTTAATTACAAAATACAAGTAAAGAAAATTTCAACTAAGTTTTCTACAAAGAGGTCGTACGCGAAAACTCCTTCTGAAACGTACAGTGGTGGACCGCCAAGCATCCAGATGGTGTGGATGGTATCGGGACGATTGCCGCGTAGTGCGTTCACGCAATTTGACGGCTGGGATTAATCCGAACAATTCCTCAGAGCATTCCCCGTGATAGATGCGATAAAATACGCAAAGATATGCAACATCTCTTCCCAACGCCAGTGAATCGAAAGCACTCGGTCGTTGACGATTCGAGCCGCTCAGCGCTGGATGCGGTCAAGTGGAAGGATCTGGTACTGGGAAGCTCCAGCCCTCAGGCTCCAGCCTCCAGGCTGTTAACTGAAAGGCTGATTAAGGTAGTTGGCTGCGATATATTTGTATTTATTTATTTATTTAAAAAGGTACACCAATAGTACATTTATACATATTATAAAAGTTACAATTATAAAGCACAATTCCTTATACATATACCTATTATAGGCTTACACAACATTGACAGAAGATATTAAGTAACAACATAATACATATATGTGATAATTTTAAAACAAAAAAATAATAATACTCACCGAAGCAAAACTAAAAACGTAACTAAGAACAAATGCGTTTTCGTTTAAATTTAAACAACGGGTCGTGGAAAATGTGTAATGTTTCAATATTCATCTCGTACTGTGCGCAACATCTGACGAGAGGAGAATGGTGTCCAAGGTTAGCCCTTACAGAAGGCAAGGCAAAAGTTTTTTTGATAGGATGTCGGGGTATGCGAGCAGGCACCGTCAATTTAACAAGTTCTAGGAGTTCATTACATTTTATTTTACCGTGGACAAGTCCGTGCAAAAACACCAAATCCTGGTCTATTCGACGGCTACACAACGAGTTCAAAAAAAGGCAAGACGATGCTCATATGGTGACCGGTGTGATACGCCCTGAGTGATAAATGCCAAATGCCTAGTGAATGCACGCTGAATACCCTCCAAGCGTTGAGAGTGAACAGCATATACAGGGTTCCATGTCACGCTAGTGTACTCCAAGTTACTTCGGACCAAAGCATTGTATAATATTTTACGGGTGCAATTTAAACGGAAACCCGGCAGTACTTCGCCTAAGAAAACCTAACATTTTCGAGGATTTATTTACAATGTTGTCAATATGTGAAGTAAATTTTAGGTGCTTGTCTACTATTATACCTAAGTCTCCTATTTCTTCTACTTCAGTTAATGTTGAGCCGTTTATTTCATAAGTGGATGGGAAATGATTTTTCTTTTTTGTAAATTTGATATGGTAGCATTTATCAACGTTTAGGGTCATAACATTTGATTCACACCATGTGTGAATACCGTTCAAGTCCTCCTGGATAAGTTTTATGTCATGGGAAGAATTGACTGTCCTGTAAATTTTTAAATCATCCGCAAATAGGCTGAATTTACAGTTTTTTTTGTGCACCGCTATATCGTCGATAAATATAAGAAACAACAACCTGGGGTCTCATACTGAGGTAAGACCTAAACAGTGAAGCAAACTACCATGTATCCCTTTCATTCGCAATTTCATTAAAAGTAGTGCGTGATTTACTTTGTCAAAAGCACTGGTAAACTGTGTACAGCTTTAACAGCTTTGGTAAAATCTGTGTATACAGCTTTGGTAAAATCTGTGTATACAGCTTTGGTAAAATCTGTGTATACAGCAATTTGACTTCCACTATCCACCTCCAGTATGATTTCAGAAATAAATGAGACCAAATTAGTCTGTGTTGAGCGGCCCCTGCGGAACCCATGCTGGTACTCAGATAGTGAAGTATATATGTGTGATTAATCAGAGACTCAAACAATTTTGAAAATGTAGACAAAATGGAAACCGACCGGTAGTATTTTACATTGCTGTTTCCCCTTTTTTGTACTATTTTTGCTTTTTGCCATTCCTCGGGAAACACACCATCTCTGAGCAAACAATTGAAGATCATGGTTAATAGTTGAGACAAAAGAGATCCACAGGCCTTTATAAATAGAGGAAGTATTTTATCAGGACCGGCTGCTTTCTGTATGTCTAATCATCTAATTGCTCTTAAGGTATCATTTTCAGAAAATTGAATATTCCATAAAATAAGTGGCGATAAATCCTCAAAGTTGTGATTTGTTTTTTCACAATTTGAACTGAACGTGGAAGCAAAATGTTTGGCGAAAAGAGTGGACTACTTCAGAACCAGATTCTGCAGTGGAATCGTTTAATTGCATTTTTGAGGGAAGAGTTGACTGGTTGCTACGTTTGTCTTTAGTGTATTGCCAAAAATATTTGACGTTATGCGATATTCCATTCTCAATATTTGTCTTACTAGTCACTATAGCGCTTGTCAATAAGCTTGTGACAGCGGTTCCGTAAGAGATCATGTTCTAATTTTTCACGTGCATTACACATCAACACCGGGAAAGTTGCTCATAATGAGATCTAATCTTATATCTGCCGTCCATGTTTGGTATGTTGTTAAATTGACTAAAGTTATTAAGAGACCTGAAATCAACAAGACCGCATACGAGAGTACTATTATAGTTAAATGAAACCATTGGAGCAATATGATCATGATCGCTACTCCAGTTAATGAATCCTAGATTAAAATCGCCCATAATTAGGACGTTATAGGGTTGGTTCGTAGCGTTATCAACTTTGTCAAGGAAATACGTCAAAGTATCTGGTAGAGGTAAATATATCTCGCAAATGGCAATATCCGAGGTAATATTGCCAATTTTTATTTGCACCGATACCCATAAGTCTTCTTATTTCTTGGTTCATCAGATTAAATCTTTTTAAACCAACATTAGCGCATAAAAGGTCGTATTTAGTTAAGCAAGCGGAGCACACCAGAAATTCTCTAGTTATGTTGTGGCGGCATCCAGAGCATTTATTTCCACCTATAATAAGCAAGGCTTCAAGATGCGCTTAAAAGTTGCGGATGAATAAGCCGTTAGCGATAAAAGCGCTGTGCCGTACGTCAAGTACACTGTGCGATGCGTATGTGTGCGTAGATGCGAGGCGGCCGCGAGTTGCCCTGGTCAGGGACGGCACTTAGCAAACGATGATTTTGAAAATGTTTATTTCTATTACTATCTATTATTCTCTAAGTGGAATTTCACTTGTCCAATGATGTTATTATTACAAAGCTTGCACTTTATGCTATAGAAACGTATATAGCATCAGGGTAAAGCTTTAATTCTTACACTTATTTTGAATGAATAAAAAAATGAGGAGCAGATTAAATACGTGTTGTTACTTATCGAATACTACGAGTATACTTTTTGAATATGTAAAAAAATACAAATAATTAAAATATGTATATATTACTGAAAATAATAAAGTAATTATTAGTTTGTTGTAAATCTTTTACTTTTGTTTGTTTAAATTAATGTTTTGAATTTGCTTATGTAAGAATTTTAGTGAATGTTTTATTTAATAACTATAATCAAAGCTTATTACGTCAGTAATTAATTCTTGTTTTTCAAAAGAAGCAATGATGATGATCTATAATCCTATTTTTATTTATTTCGGTTTATTTGATTGTACAAGATTTTATACAAATTTTAAGTTTAAATAGCATACAGATTTTAGCAGTTTCTGCTACAGATAAAAGGTTCAAGGCATCTGGCAACAATGGTGCAACGAAACATCGGGAATAATCTGTCTCATTCTATGCTTATTGACTATTCCCTTAAATGCAGGTATGCAGGTCGAACACGACCCCGAAGTTGCGTTGCTTGTGTAGTTGGCGTAGCACGTAGTTTCGCCGCTCCCTAATAGATGTCGCTGCGCCGCTCTTTAAGTATCGTCATGCGAATATAAAGGCGAGCATAAGGTCATACATAATAAAAACACCTGTAGGTAGAGAAATTTTGTTTGTAGTGATTAACTATTATATTGTGTAATATAATTTTTTTATTGGATTGGATCAAACTCCCTTGATCCACCCCCTGGCTATAAGGGCCTTGATTGCGTTCTAAAAATATCGATCAACTTAGTAGCTATCGGTACCTATATCGAAACCAAATAAATCATTCAAATTCATGACATGTATGGCTTCAAATAGATGTTGGTACAAAGTAGTTACCGTTACGGTCTATTAAAGTCCACTGATGAAAACAAGCCTCCCCATAGACCGCCTCATAGGGGGATATTTGTCATAGTTGCCACGCTTGGCAAGCGGATTGGCAGCCGCAGATTTTTATTTTTAGTCGTTATCAGGAAGACACTGCTGTCTATCTTCCGATTTGTTTACCTCTGTCACCTCTTACGACACCCACGGGATGATATGGGATAGTGGATATTCTTACACTGCCTCGACTCAGTACTTGTCGCTTACGCTAGATGTTTAAATACTCAGGTTCCGAACTACTTTCGTTTATAAAGAGAGAACAAAGATACTTAAACTTTAATGAACGGCACGATTTTCTTAGCCGTAAAGTCTTTTACTTCCTGGCCCATTATCAAATCGGTAGGTAGTTATTTAGAAGGAAATACTAAAGTTTAGTGAAATAAACAAAATGCAGTCGAAATAGGTTAATTAAAACAACCACATATCAAATAATACGCATTTTATTGTTCATCTATTTACACTGCCATATTACAAAATTTTCACTTAAAAATATTATTATGACTCACAATAACTTGTAAATTGGCTCTAGCTACACTTAAGAGATACGAAGCATTCTATTTTGACACCTTATGTAATAAATAACTTACGGAATAGACCCCAAGACTCCTGATCGACGTTCGAATATCGGTTTCCACAGAACATTTTTATTTCTGAGCAATGATGTTTCAAAGTATGATCAATATGTTATATACTTAAGGGTGTGATATTAAATTACAAAGTTATGTATTAAACGTCTTTGTAGTTTATTTGTAAATAAAGGTAGTTGGAAATAAAAACTTAATGCAACGAAATGATCTGCCTTAATTGCTGCGATTATTGATGATCCGCTCTTTTGGCGCATTGTTAATTATTTTTATAGAGACTACTGAAAAAATGCATTTTTATTTATAATCGAAATTAAGTTTTATAACGAATATGAAGCTCCAGTATTTTTTTTATTACGTAAACGATTTGTTGCTAGAATACACTGAACGAACGTGTTAGTTTATTAGCTTGTTTTAACGTCCTTTAATTTCAGTACAGATACGCTATTGATTAATATACTTTAAAACTATCATGTTTTAGAGTCGATAAGAAGAATTCATGTAACTAACGCTTTATCTAACACAAAGTATAATAGCAATTAGTAGGTATTCATTTCCATCACAGATGGAGAAATTATTTACATAAACATTAAATTATCCCTATCTAAATCTATTGGTATTATCCTGTTTTAGTTACACGAGTGCATATAACTGTCTTCTCTGTTGCATTATGCGTCGTCAAGCTACGTTGAGATTTGATTGTTTCATTGTAGATCAAAACAGTTGATTCTAAAGCGTGGGGTTATGGCACATTGTATTGTGATCACTTATCTAAAGCCAAAGGACAACTTGACCGATGTATATACAATATAAATTATGATTTTTGTACCAAATCTTTAACATTAAAATCGTTAAGTGTATAAAAAATTAATACTAATACTTCACATTTATTCAAATTTTTACGTTACAAAATACAACATCGAAAACACTAAAAAAATATAAATTTCTTACAAATGACCACACATCGCATATCGCAGTGCCGGTCTATATATTCTTGTTTATAGCATCAGTTCGTAATGATTTCTTAGTAGATCGGTCGTGACCTTTGGCCGTCGTTGATTAAGCTACATGTCGGTAACTACTTCTTCTTTTTCTTCCAAGACTCATCGGCTTGCATTTCCAGGAACTGCGGGTTCAGGAGACCAGCTTCCGCGCATGATTTACAACAGAACCTGGAAAATGGAAATTTTAATAATATAAACAGCCGGATGTAAATGATGAGGAGAAATAAATATTATTATATTACGATTATATTTGTCAAAGTCATTTTGTCTCTCTCTGTATTGAAGGGGTAGAGAAAACGAACACACGGACCTTGACCAAGTGTGCCAAGATGAAGAAGAAAAGACCTACAATGATGATATAATTTTTTATATTGTAACGAGCTTGAGGTTCGTGACAATAAAAATTGCCGATAGAATTACCTAAATTAACACTTTAATTTTCTTTACACCAATTAAAACTTAAAACACTAACAATTAATCACTCTGATTCACTTTATTCCGCTCCGAAGCTTCGCTTGTCTCGCCGAATTCAATACTTCCACGATCGCGTCTTGCAGCGCCTATAAATACAAATTAGCACCGAAACATCCAGAATATTCAAGTAAACACGCGCAAGGGACCGAGAGTTCGAATGTCGACTTCTAGAAGCTTAGTTCTTCGTTCAGAGACTAGATGGCGCTGTCGGTTGAAAGATTAGTGATGTCGTTTTCGGGAAAGCTCCCCTCACTCTCGTCCCCGACACTAGATGGCGCAAGTGCCGGGTACATGACGTCAACTTAGGCGCGTAACAATGCCCCCTCCTAAGACATGCTCGTCCCGAGCATTATCGGCCCCATAATAACGCGCTAGGCGATCCACATGGGCGATCTTAAGAGTCCCTCTTGCGCCTTTCTGTAACGGCTCCGCAATGTCAAGGCTGTCCTATCCCATGGTGCACCAACATTGTACAATTTCGATGCTCCTCTACTACGTGTCTGAGGTCCCTTCACGGCCGCACAACTTGTACATATACGACACCAATCCTCGACATGGTCACGATAATGGACCCAGTAAAACTGTTCTCGGACCTTCAGTAGAGTTCATTTAACTCCCACATGGACTCTTGAACGACCATTATGGCACAGCTGTAGAACATTCGGCAATTTGCAACAAAAAAACATTTTGCCTAGTACAATGTTTCCAATCTTCAGGACAAGGTCTTCTTGACCATGCATCTGCGTTGCCATGAGATATCCCGCTGCGATGTCTGATAGTAAAGTCGTATCCCGGCTGCTGCTGGGCGGTGATGTTAGCCGCACTTCCCTTCTGAGATCGTTCACCTTCCCTTTCTAGGGTTCGCTTAGGGCAGCTGGATCGAAGATGGCCCCTTTCCCCACAGCCATAGCACCTAGGGCTGTATCCTTTATTGTGCTCGCGAACCGTAACTGCTGCAACCTCACTAGCGCAAGGGGAACGACGATCCTGCCACCGCCAGGCGGTGCCGTTAGCTGCTTTAGGGCTGTATCCTTTGTTACAGTCGCGAACTGTAGCTGCTGCAACCTCCCTGACGCACTGGGAACGATGATCCTGCCGCACGACTTCCACCTCCAGTGCATGGGCCAAGGCGTCCCTAAGCGTCTCGTGGTGCCCGAGCCTCACAGCAGCTCTGACTTTCAGGTCGCGGATGCCGTCGACGAATGTCTGCACCAGGTTCCCTTCAATTAGCGCAGGTACAGACTAGTATGCTTTTCGAACCAGCTTCTCCACCTCTAGAGCCCACTGCTGCAGGTTTTCGTTGCTGCGTTGCACGAGATCTCTAAGCTGCGCTCGAAAGACGTGTTCCAGGTGAGCGTCGCCATATCTAGTCTCCAATGCCTCAAGGAGCTGCTCGTATGACACTTCTTTACCTAGAGATTCTAGAACAGTTAAGGCCTCGTCGCGCAGGCCTAGTGTGAGAGCAGTCATGGCCTGACTTTTATTCCAGCCGTTTGCCTTCATAACAGCCTCGAACTGGATTTTGTAGGCTGACCAGGAAGAAGTCCCGTCGAACGGTGGCACTTTGAACCCACGTAGCGAAGGTGTAGTAGCTACTACGGAAGCTGTAGTTCCATCCCTCAGTTTGAGTTCGTCCAGTGATTTCTTCATGTCAGCCATTACGTTGTCAACCCGATTGTTTACTTGGTCGATTCGGGTTTCAGCTTCCGACAGGCGGTTGTCATGTTGAGCAACCTTATCTTTCACCTCCCGTATCACTTTTCCGAAGGTATCGTGAAGGTCCTTCATGAGGAGCATCTGCTCTTCCAACCGACGGGCCTGTTCCTCTTGTCCGCCCCGCAGCTGCTCTTCCAAACGACGGACCTGTTCTTCCTGTCGGCGGGCCTGTTCATCCTGTCCGCCCCGCAGCTGCTCTTCCAACCAACGGATCTGTTCCTCCTGTTGGCGAGCCTGTTCCTCCAGTCAGCGAGCCTGTTCCTCCTGTCGGCGAGCCTGTTCCTCCTGTCGGCGAGCCTGTTCCTCCTGCTGCATTTTCAACAGACGGACCTGTTCCTCTCGTCCGCGCTGCAGCTGCTCCTGTAGCATCGCCATCAGAGCACCTAAGTCAGGTGCTGCAGATGTAGGAGCTACTGACGGGCCCGCAGCTTCCGTGGCTGGCAGTTGGCCCTCCGACGTCTGTGGCGTTGCACCACGAAATCTCCTATGGTCCATCTCCTGCTGGCGTTGACTTCGGGTACGGACATCCTCCGATTCCTCCTTCGGTAAAATCGGCATGATTTGATCCCACTTCTGACACCAATTGTTACGAGCTTGAGGTTCGTGACAATAAAAATTGCCGATAGAATTACCTAAATTAACACTTTAATTTTCTTTACACCAATTAAAACTTAAAACACTAACAATTAATCACACTTGATTAAAACTACTTTTACGGATTTTATCGCGTTTATTTTTGCTTTTAATTACTTTTATTTTTAATTCCCGACGTTTCGGGCGCTTTCCAGCACCCATTGTCACGGGGGACTGAGATGACTGACGTCCCGATGTCATTGTTAAACCCGGAGTACCTTCAGCTTTTTTAATTATTGTTTATGGTCCGATCTATGCAAAAGGAACTGACTATGTCCTGAGGTCTTGCAGTGGTATGCTTGGGTTTAGTTTTAATCATATTGATTATAGGATCCCAAGCAGGTGGTAGTACCCAGCCTCCTTCTCTATTGAAATTAGGATGTTTTTTAATTTCAATAGCCTCACGTATCATCCTTGGTAGGAATCGGTGTTCTTTCGCGAGGATTTATGGTCTATCAAATCTGATGTAATGGTTGGGGCCGTCTAGGATATGATCACAAACTGCAGACTTCCCGGAACGTTGATGCTTTACATCAGCTATATGTTCTAATATATCTTATAAGAAAAATATATTTTCTAATATATCTTAAAAAAAAAGAGCCATTCCATCTTAGTCCCCGAGGACTAAGATGGAATGCCTCGTTTCCAGTGAATAGGGTCTCCGGTTCTCTACACTCAATACACAAAACACAGCAGCATTTATTCGTATTCTGTGAGAGCGTGGTCCTTCCCCGGTCGAGTCGACCTATACGTGATACAACCATAATATAGCTGCAGCGTTGCCCTACCATGTAAAAATGATACAATAGAGCTCGCAGTTAATAACAAACTTTGAGGTAGGTAGTAAAAATGGTTAAGAAAATGTAAACTTATAAAATTTTGATGATTGAATTTCTCAGGTTTCGAGTATCATGTAGAGTAGTAGAGTTGAAACGCGACTACTTGTCGCAGATTGTGAGTTCGAATCCCAGTCTTAATCAATATTTATGATTTATATAAAAAGACAAATTATTAGTATTAGAGTTTGATGAGAATATGAATGCCTCCGTCGTTCTGACACAGGCAAGACGAACGAGTGTTTCTGCTGAGTGTTGCAGAGGTTAAAATCAACTGAAAACATTGTCATTACTTACTTGGAGTAGTACTTGTGTGTGCAGAATTTGCCTCGCACTATCAAATGGCAGTTCGCGAAGAACGGGTTATCCGTGCACCTCGGCGGGATGTACAGACCTGGAGAAACAAAGCAGTGCTAAAATATTTTACCGTGCTGGCTTAAGGAGGAATTTCTAGAGAGCTCAAAAACAAAAAATATAGAAAAAAATATATGAAAAGGACGGAAATATCATCAGAATTAGTATACGTATGCGCACACCTGCGTACTTCCAATAAACCACAGTACTACCTGCTGTAACTGCTCATCTGAAATTCCCATGGTGTTGAAATTGTTCATGGGCGGCGCGGCGGTGGCCATTTACCATCAAGGAATTTCCACTAATAGTTAACCATTGTTCTTAAGTAATAAACCTAATTTAAAAAAAAAACTGCGGTTGTTCCTGGATATGAGGCAATCTATAGGAGAGGCCTGTGTCCTGCAGTGGAAGGCTGATGGAGAAATGACGTTATCGCTTTATATTCATCTCGTAAAAGTCAAAGTTACCTTCGACGTTGATCTGCACAGTGGACGAGTGCGAGCTGAAGCGGTTCCTAGCGTGGCAGCCGTACACGCCGCTGTCGTTGATGTTCACTGACGGGATCGTTAGACGGGCTTCTGCGGAACAAAATAATTGACGTTAGTTGAATTGATACCATATAATGGGTATGTTCCAAAATAGAACCCAGTGTACTGGTCCAATGCAACTGACGTCACGAATCGACGCCATACTGGTGATTCGTTCCAAAACATAGGACAGGGCCTAAAATATAATTCTTTTTCTAAGTTAAGAATATATGAGTAAACATATACATGTTATTAAAAATTCATATAAGTTTTTAATATGAATACTTTACAAACATATATTAAATTAGGTATTCCCTAAAACTTTTCCTAAAAAATATACTTACTTCTACCTTTTTCTGCCAAACGCACCCAGTGTATGACGTCGTACATTTGCGCTATATTGGAAAAGTGTTAGCGATTATTTTGTCATTTTGTGCTCCAAAAATCATTATATCTTCCTAATGGAGATATCACCAATTATTATTCTATAATTTTTCGTATTTGAATAAATAAAAACAAATTCTGGTATGCTTCATTCCGTACACACAATTAAAAATTGTTTTAATATGGCCAGATATCTGACACAATATGGCGGCGGCACGACAGTACGGCGTCAATTGATGACGTCATTTGTATTCGGCAGTATACTGAAAACGTTTCGGAACATACCCAATATATTTTTCTAACCTCCATGCAATATATATTGGCAATCACGACATTTGATCTTTAGAAACGATAAGAGATAAAGTATATCTAGCGATGGATTTATAATAAGGCACACTAGGCCCTGGCCTGAGGTATCGCCGCAGAGGGCATCGATTATTAAACTTCCGATAAAAACTTAGATTTATTACGAAAAAAAATGCATGTCATTAGTTTCACATAATAGACATGTATCTCTCGCTAATACACGTGCACTAAATGCAATAAGATTTTATTTATAATGAAGCATAATTCAAAATTGAAAAAAAAAAAAAGATTTTTTTAAATTTAGCGATCCGTAAATTCGTATATGATATCAGTAATCGCAATATCTTTTTTTTTCATATTGCACTTATTTTCATTTATAACTATGCAATTTGATAGTCAAAAGGAAGTAGTAGTTAGTTGTATGGGATGCCAAAAAATAAAATTAAAAAAATTAAAATATAGGGAATTGTAACTATTTTACTTCAAATAAAAAATCAACATAAAATGAAAACACTTGGACACCATTTGTTAGTAGCCTTACCAGTAATCTGCATTCGATCGCTGGAGGACAGAGGCACTCCATCCTTGGTCCAGTAGACGTCTGGCTCCGGGAAGCCGTCCACCTCACAAGGCAGCAACAACTCCGCGCCCGCAGCTAACGTCGTTTGTACCTCGAGGATGCGCGTCGTCACCGGCACTATATACATTGTACTATTTAGTACACTTAGTTTACATTTCAAAATCATAGGAAATCTAAACATTAAAAATCTAAACAGTAAAATTAATTAACTAACGCGCTAAAAGTATTTGCTGTAATATCTTTTAAAACAGCTAAATATACAAATACGAGTTTTGAATTAAAATGATTAAACAAGAAAAGGTTTATTATTTGGTAAGAACTTATATGTTTTAACCGCAAAAGTAATCTATCAATACTATTGAATATTAATAATATAAAGTACCCACTACTTTTAATTTAACGAGGATGAAGAGAGGCGTAATATTGCTAAAATGCCAACTTCTGTTGGTACATTTTGGTTGTCATAGAAGGTTTGGCCGTGTAAGGAAAAGGAGACTTTCGGCTGAGGAAGATGGTGAGCCCTGGATTTACAGTTGTTTCTCGATATCGAGTTTTAGGCTGCGACTTATTTATGCTGTCGTGGCGCGAGGACAGTGCCGCCATCATGAATAATAGCGCTATCTATCCATTTGAATGTACTTCATTCAAATCCCACAGACTTGTGACAGTAAGATAACAGGGACGGACCACTTACCGTCAGCGCCGTGGACCAAGATTTTAAAAATAATAGATTAAAAAATAAATTTTTTTCGCTATCTAAAGTCGAAAATACTCAACACAAAAAAGTTGGTAAGCATAGCTGTGCACCCACGCACTAAAAGAGCCTCTTAAGCTTGAGTCCGGCCAGAAAATTTGTCCAAAATCGTTGAACCTAAATTAGGTACTCAGATTGGATGCCAGTGCTAGGGGATGTTGGCTCTGCGTTAGCGGTTAGCCAGCCCGCCCAGTGTGGTTGAGTACCTTATATTCTAATCTTCCAAGTACTGCATGCCAGGTGACGCCTGTCGCAGGCCTATGCCATCAGTGGACGTTGCTACCGATGATTATTATTTAAAAAAGCAAACAACCTTTAAATAAATGCAAGATAAACATACTTTTACAATAAACGTTCGACTTTGGAGAGACACATAATATTTTTCAAACTCACTTGTAACATGACAGTAAATGCATTTTTCTCATATAATAAAGCATAACAAACCACCAGCGCATACCGTGGCTATTTATATACACAGATTATACATTCGAACAAAACAAAAAAATAATATATAAATAACAAAGACTCTGGTAGTCGCAGCTGGTGATAGCGCTGGTTCTTTTCTCGCTCAGAGGCTAAGTATAGTCATTCAGCGAGGAAACGCATCCAATGATCTTGATCCGATACCACGGGGAGTTAAGTACTGTATGATAATTAAAATTTTTAGTTTTCATTTTTATTTATAGTTTTTTGACATTGTGTGTAACTTTTAAGATATATTTAATTTTAAATTATTAAAATATTTCAATAACAAATAAATTTTTTTGGTTCGCCGCTCACTTAGGGGTCAGTCACCGCAGAGACTACATCACCTGAGGATGCCTTGAGTAGAGGCGGAACACGTGTTGTATTCTCATCGACGGTGTGTCTTTCCTAGTATAGTGGTGCTGGGATTAGATGTGACGGGATTAGTGCACGCAATTGAGGGAGGGCGGGAAGTGCAATTAAATCTTGGTAAGGCACATCATTTTATTTCATTGAGCGGATATACGCAGGGTAATTATTACTAGAGAAGGGCCGAATATGGATTTCACCGAATACGAATACTCGGCCGAACATTATTCGACAGGAACACCTCGGTACCTAACCAATTTATGTCGAAACTTATTATCGTAAAGCGCGCGGGATTAGTGCCGGACCCTGACCCTCGCCTGTTTTGACTATTTTTGTGAGCAAAAAGCATTTCTTTGTGTAATTCTTAGTGAAATAATTATATGATAAAATGATGATCTTTGTTTGATTCCAAAAACATTTTATCAAGCTTTCAATATGCTATAATTAGAAATAAATCTACAGTGTCTCAAAAATATAATGCTATACAAGTAGATTTAACCCATAAATAAAATACACTTTCTACAGTAAAATTATGAAAGACATAGCATTACTCAATTCGTACATTTCAATACAGTGGACACCGACTACCACTTTAACGAATGTTCGGTGATTTAGCCGAATATTCATCTGAATACGAATATGCCGATTACCGAAATGAAACGAATATTTGGCGCATCTCTAAGTCTTACCAACTTTAATATTGCTATCGTGATATTCCTTTGTTCACTCAAAATTTATAAAATTTTAATAAAGATTAAAAAAACAGACTTCATATTAGCCTATGTAGTGGAGGTGTAAGATTATCCACTAGCCTCACAGAAATCTAATTATTTAGATTTAGAAAAGGCGACAGGGGAAAATTAAAACAGGTGAACTCAAAATATTAAAAAAAAACTGCACTTGACAACCCTCTCGCCCAGCGTGTCTACTTCGGCGAAATCCCCCCTGTGCGGCAATCTATGGGGGAGGCCTATGTTCAGCAGTGCACTTTTATAGGCTGTAATCATGGATGGATAGATGGATTTCAAATTACTATACACGTCTAAAACGTAGTGATCATAATATAATCTTTGCACACACAACGCCTTGACATCGACTTCGGAATGTGAAATTATTTAATAATTTTTCGTTTTTTCTCTTTATCATTTGTAATATTAACTGTATTTAATTTTTCTTGAGATATTTTACGTGATGCAAATATTGTGTCACCTTTAAGGTTCAATAGCCAGAATATTGCCAATGAGCAATGATAATAAACACATATAAAATTTAGTTATCAAAATACGGAAAACAAACATGCAAAATCATGCAGCATGCACCACCACCCAATTAAAATTAAAATTCGGATGAATAAATAAGGAACAAATCCTTATCGTTCTATCCTTGATAGTAGGAACCCCTGTTCTTACCGGTATACACTGGTACTTCTACTTCCGGAGCTGGCGTGGTCGTCGCTTCGGTAGCCGGTTCCCTTGGCGTTATTAACACCGTCTCGTGTCGGTCTATCAGATATGGATTTTCGGACTTTTCGCCTTCAGGTCTGTATGCCTTCACTACGACCGACCATGATGCAGGTTTTCCAATGCCATTGTACGCTTGACACGCGTAGTCTCCCAAAGTGTCAAGATCAAGACTTCGTATCTGGAGTACATTTCCTCGGGCCTCGTAAAGGGAACTGCTGTAGGGTACCATGGGGCCGTACAGCCCACGGTGCCAGAAGATTGATGGTTGCGGGAAACCATAGGCCATGCAGCGGAGGTTCAGTACGTGGTTCAGCTCGCCCATGATCACAGCGTCCGGTTCACCGGCGATGCCCGCAGGACTATCAACGGGATCTGCCCACCCCAATTGTTAGCGTCTACTCTACGAGGGTTTATGGGTGCTCTCATGTGATGGTATTGTGAAAATGAAAGAGTATTTTTGGCAGTGGAAAAATTCAAGTTTTGAATAACACATGTAAACAACTTCCGGTCAAATAATAAATTTGAAGCAAATAAGAAATATTCCAGGAGTTGTGATTTTAATCAATTCAATAACTAGGTATAAAAAAGTTTAAGTTTACAAGTCTAACCTTATTATTATTATTTAAATAAAACATGTAGAACCTCAGTCATGATGTTCTAAAAGAAGATAACAAATGTCGTAGACAGAGAAACCTATAGACTAATGATCGGCGTGGCCTCGAGTGCGAAAGAACGATAACGAATTTTTAGGTTATAGAATAATCTTTATGACTTTTAAACACATTTAGATAAAAATTTTCATTGTTCTAAGAACTGAACTTAACAAGATTCACCAATCTTAAGCTCACAAAACACTTTTTTCTCACTTAAACCAACTTGTAAACTCCTTAAATCGCTACGCTGTCAAAGTTGTTTAGCAAACTGTAGAGTTTGCTAAACAAAAAAAAAACCGGCACGGAGAAAGGGACAAACAATCACACCGCTCTATCTCATTTCTATGCAAGACGTATGCATAAATCTATCTTTTTCGTGTGCGAATGCGAAGGAAGGCGTCAATTTGTCTATAGGTTTCTCTGTCTACGACAAAGAAAGTCTATAAAAAACTAAAACAAATACAAAATTTATTTAAAATTTCTTCTGCCAAAAATCTTGATTTAATCATGACTGATGTGGCGAGCGAACCACAAACCCGAATGTTATTATTAGACCACAATTTTTTATTAAACCCAAATCTGTTTTGGAAAAACCTGATCTATTTTAACTTCATAATTTTGCTAAATATAATTTATATCATTATTGACCATATCGTCGGATCCACATTCATGTGGAAACACAAACATTATCAACGCGTTACTCAGTTCCCACACTTCTCAGAACACTTATCGTCGGGGGTTACACAAACTTCCCGTGCTACTTATCGGAAGACCATTCAGCATTCACGCATTGAAGGTAGGTATAGCATATCGCCAAACGTAGTTGAACTCCAAAAAAGCTTTAAATCCAAATTAAATAAAAATCGAAAATACCGAGCTGTTGACCTAAACTATTTTTAAAAGTTATTCTTTATCTACTAATATTATTGTTTATTTAGGGTTCCGTTGTCATTCAATAAGTGCCCAAAATTTCTGTAGGTTTATATTATGGAAACTATAGTAAACAGATTTTTTAAGATGTTAATAACGGTGCTTATTAGATATCGTAAAATAAAACTTATAATTTAGTTTATAGAACGGCAGCTTCAATTCTACTTTAAATTGCTAAAAAATAAATATTAAAACTTGTAAATTTAAAAATTAGCTTTTTCAGTACTGAATTACTTTCTATAGAAAGTAGACGAGCACTTAATATACAAATTGTATTAGTAGATTTTAAAATGTTACATAAAACCCGCTCAGCGGAACCCACAGAAATCTAATTATTATTTACATTTCTGTGGCGGAACCCTATCTTAAGCGTGCATTTGGCCATGCAGTTTGTTCTGTTTTATTTTGAAATCTATGAAACTGCATATGGACAAACGGCCAGACCCGGAACAATTATTTATAAGTCATACAATATTTAGATGCTTTGTGCGGGACTTGAACTCGCGACCTAAGCCAAACACTTGTCAGTTTCGCTACCGAGCCGTTTACTATAACTATGATGTAAAATTAGGATTCTATTATGCGTACACTAAAGGAAAGTTTGTGCTTATCCCTTTTTATCTAATATTATATAATATAACGAACTGTCTAGTATAATAAATAAAACTCTTAAATAAATATATTTATATTTAAACTTCAATTAATAAAAACAATTTGAAAGACGTGGTAAGTCCAAAACAGATTCGAGATATATGTGAAAAATAAAATAAAAAATGCAACCTTCATTCGCGCAAACAACAGCTAGAAGACACAGCGCTGATGAAATACACCGATACATAGTTTCTGGTCTAGATTTACTGACACACTTGTTGATCACATGAGATATAGGTCCCGACTGAGTGATCATTATGCTTCATTAGCGACTGGGGTATCCATACATGCTAATGTGTAGGGACTGTCAGGAGGAAGAATATTGTTTATTTTCTAAACAGATTTTCATAAAGTCACAATCTTTCGTTCGATAATTGCAATTAATGACATGTTTCCTTCAATCTGTCTTCATCAGGCCGTAAACGTCCACAGCTGGACACTGATCTACTGTTTAAATTTGCGGTAACCTAAATGTTTCGCACATTTGAAGCTTGATTTTTAATTATTTCTAAGGGTCTCTATTGTTTTTTTATTTATATAATGTCCTTCAGACCGAATATCGGTTACGACGGCCAGTCTCAACGGAGACAAAGCCTAAATCTGCGCAGCCCAAGTGTATGCGCAAGCACAGGTGCACTCTATTCCCTTACTCTCATAATCCCATGGGACGAGAAAACTACGCGACATGGTAGAGATCAGTCGCAGGACCAACTTCTTTACGTGCTTTCACAGGCACGAGGGTGAAACACCACCCACTATTCTATAAATATAATATAGCACCGAAACAATTGTGCACACACTTTACTTTAACTTAGCACTTGAATTCGCAATTAACAACTATATTATATATTAATATAATTTGTCCTTTAAAATTCATGATTAATGGACCCACTAACTAAGAGGGGTGTTTGCCTTCAAATGAAGCTTAGATAAACGATTGTTGACTGCAAAAGATTGCACCGTGTCATAATATATTATAACAGTGTTTATTTTTACCCATTATTAATCTTGTCCTATGGTACGTTATGTGCTCATAAAATTATTTAGGCCCGAAAAATTTGTCGGTATAAGAGAACGCACTTAATTCCATTGGGCCGGGGTACAAGTTGAAAATAGGGAATGGTAAATAAATTGTCTGAGATATGGTCCACTAACTGGATTGTGTACATTATGTTAAAAATCCAAAATTTTATAGAAAACTATAAAACAAATAAAAATGACGTATATAAAAATATCCGAGACTGTTATACCGGCGTCTTCCGCGAAACACCCACGAGATGTTTTGATATTTCTCTTTTTTCACAACTAAGGGATTAAATAGGTCAATTGGTTTCCTCATATCGGCTCAACAAGGCTTTAAAACGTAGTTACAGTAGTTCATATTGGACACTCATTAAGTTTAATAAAAGTTTCTATATAACGATGTGGTTAGCATTTAACTATTATCGCAGAGGTTGAAAGGGCAAAGCCATATAAACTGTTTACAAATAGCACGTTAGATGAATGTGCACAAACAATAAACACGGACGCGACGTAAGCTATACAAGTTAGCTAATATACAAATGTTGATTATGAAATTCTCGTCCATTTCGAAAATAGCGACATCTACTGGTTTTTGCTTTTGCTTGAACTCTTGAACTATTATGTATTCTGTGGTTAAACATAAAATATTGTAAATCCGTAAGACGCGAAAGAGGTTTTTTTGTGTCTAAAATACCGCCTACTATATAGTAACTACTAACTCGACCAAATGCCGCATTCAGCGTGAGTAATACGAAAATTGGCGGCATAAAACCCCATTGCCCGATTACGTCCGTAAAAATTGACTATAAGAAGGTTAGAAACTTGTTAGAAATATCCATAGAGAATATAACTATGTGGGTATGTACGTCTTTGAAAATATCTTATGACTACCAACAGAAGGAGGTATAATCATCTCATTTAGTCCTGATGTAAAACGTTAGCGTAGCACGCTACGGGTACGGGTCAAGCTTGACTAGCTAACACTCCCTACAAATTACAAATACCGGTGAAGAAGGTAACGGAAATAATCGCAATGATCTATAACCGATTGCATACTATATTAGATGATGCGTGTTCAAGTGACAATTTGAGATGCCGGTCCCGGGAACGACTCTTACGCAAAACCACAATCCGTAACATACAATAAATATTACCTGATATATCTTTTTCATATATTTCCGTGTACTAGCAATTGAATAATTTAAATAAAGAAAACGTTGATATGAAAACGTTTTATTAGATTCTCATTGACTTTATTTATATATAACATATTATATAAAATATATCAACAGACAACAAAACAATTATTGTGCAGTTCACCAATCGACAGTTTGTTATCTCTTCAAAAGTGTGTCAACAAATGTCCGTATAATTTGGCCAAATCCAGATAAGGGCTTAGTATTCAATTACAAACAAATAAATCGCAAATGACGCTGTGTATTCTTGCCGAAGTCAACAGACAAAGAAAAGTTTTAAGAAGGATGCAGAAGAGAATGCTGTCAATTACACAAAGAGAGGTGTTAATCTACTTCTACGAGATCTAAACTACGTGTTATTATATTAAACCAAAAATACCTGAATTATATAAAAAAAATCTATAGATTTGCACGTCATCGATAAATGTACTTTTTGTGTATGTTAATTTCAGTAAATAAATTCACTGAAACATAGCGAGTGTAAGGCATCTAATTAGGTTCTATTGCCGTTATAATGTCAAGAAGATAAAGGAAAAAGTCATACTTTATATACTATGAGTTATTAGTTAACTATTGACAACAAGGAAACATCTTTAACAACCGACTTCAAAAAAGGAGGAGATTCTTAATTCGAACGTATTTTTTTAATGTGTAACAAATGTGTGTAAAAAAACTTCAGAACTTTTTCTAGGAGAGCCGATATGATGAAAGCTAGTGCTTCTCATGTGGTCCCATATAATTTTTTTTTATCCTAAATAATGCGTACTTAATTGACTTCGACTACATTGATGATGTTCTCATTTTATTTATTTTGAAATCGGTTGTATAATTTTTTTAATTTTACCACTTGTTTACATAAATTTTAGTACATCAAGATAAATTAATTTAAAAACCACTCTTCTGTATTGTTTATTTTGGCGATAAAATATCAAGAAGATAAAGGAAAAATTCGTACTTTATAATATCAGTTGTTAGTTAGCTACTCACGACAAGGGAACATCTTTTTTCTTCTTATGATATGCTGTAATAGTCCATTGTGTATACTTAAGGGCTCTTCTCAATATAAGAAGGGATAGTGGGGAAAGTTAAATAAAGTTATTTTTTATTTAACCTTGTACGGTTTACGGACTAGACAAATAAGCTAAATTTTTTTATAAATTCGCATTTTTCATTGATTTAAAAAAGGAGGTAATCGATTCATAGAATATTTTATGTAAAAATTATATGTAATATGATATCTCGAAAGTTGGTTAATCGAATGATTTACAGATACCGAGTATACAACATGTAACATAATTAACGCACTTTGAGAAAGTAGTTTGTTCAGAATCGTTTACTGAACCGAATCCTATTATTTTAAATATAGGTAATTTTTTATCCCGAAAATAATTAAAACTACGTAAATTACAATCACACTAAATCTGTACAGCCAAAACAAACTGAAATGGACCGTAAGTTAAGGCAATAAGACTTTTAAGAGTGCAGTTTTATCTGTATTATTACTAATTCTGTCATTCAATAAAAATAATGAAAAATGAACTTTATTTCAAGCACGTTAAAGTCTTTGCGTTCGTGGATTTGTACTGTGACCACAACATCTTCCGGAATTAGTATAACTAATTTGATAAAAAATCAGTACATAAAAATGTTTCTAAAAATTCCGTGTATGTATTATGATTATAACATAATATACTAATTGGGGTGTGTGAGGAGGGTGTGCGTTAAGTTACATATTGTATATGCGACTACTTTCACATTAGCGCCATATAAATTTGATCCGATAATAATTACAGTCGGTTTCAATTTTATAAATTGTTTAATCACTAAATAAATACATTAATCGATGACGTGCTTATGATCCCAATTCCCAAGTGTTGCAAGAAGTAGGAGCATGCAGGCAAGCGTACCATTGACGAGTAGCCGTATCTCCTGGCGCGCGGTGCCGAGCCCGTTGTCAGCGATGCAGATGTAGACGCCAGAGTCGTTCCGGTACAGCGACACGATCTCTAGCGCGCCGTCCGACAGCAGCCGGTAGCGGTCTACCGCACCGTCGATCTGTTTGGGATATATCTATTAATATGTCTACGTAACAACGTGGAAGGGTCCAATCGGCAAACGTCTCAAAGGCAGACCCTACAAGAGATGGGCAGACGAATCGATAAAAATAGCTGGTACCTGCTGGCCGCTAATAGCTCAAGATAGAGACACATGGAATTCTTTAGAGGAGGCCTTCACCTTCACTTGGGGAGGGGTTCATGCAAACAAACTTATATATTATTATCCAGATTTAAACTTTTTTTCTATTCACTTCTTTTTTTTCTAAACTATGTATGTACTTATGTCATTATTAGCATGAAATAAAAGGCTTATTATTATTATGTCTACGTATAACCAATTTGAAATTCGAATTCGAAATTGGTCTACTATCGTTTTATCAATTCTGCTATGTAATATAGTGATGTTGGTTGGATGGTTGAAGATGATCGATCCTCCCTCCCAGGAAGCACTTCAATTGAGCACTGAAAGGCGTTGGTACGCAGAATTTGATCATGGCCTTGTTTCTCTCCATGATGAAATTCATGAAGGTCGACGATGAAATTCGTGAAGGTCGTCTCAGAAACGAGGATATTTGGGTGTTGTGTTTCTTCATAGAACAAGGGTGAAAAGCGAGCACACAGTCCACCTGATGGTAATTGGATGCTGTGGTTCATAGACATCTACATTTATCCTCGATTAAGAATCAAAACGCAGATGTGTTGTGACCCATGAGGACTAAGATGGAATGCCTCGTTTCCAGCAAAATCTGAAAAACATGCCCTCAGATGATAAAAAGAAACTATAATACGGGATATATATATATATATATATATATATATATATATATGATATATATATATATTTATATATATTATATTAAGCAATAAAATTACATTAATAAGCATAAAGTTAATATAAATACATTTCAGACATTAGACAAATATTATAGTAAATTTAAGGCCAAATATTGTCTTTCAGAATAAATAAATTTATTCAATAATAAAAACATTTCAATCATCAAAAATATTTAAAATATAATAAATAATAGAAATACAAGTCGAAAATATTATAAAAATAAAGATAAATAACATTTATAAGATAATTAGAAATATTTAATAAAAATTGTTTAAGTCATGGAAGGAGATGAACTCCATATAAAAAGAAAATTATAAAGTTATGGAAGGTGTTCATGTATGATGAAGATGTCTTGTATGGAGGAGCTGCCGGTGATACATATCTGCAGTTGTACATATATATGGGGTGGTCGGGTGCCCGACTGCTTAAAGTACTGTAGCACAGTGACTAGTCCTATATTAGGGACTTATGATAGTAAGCTCAATTATACAAAGCAATATTATAGAAGGTCTCTATGATGAATTTGCATTACAATAGTGGGGTCGTGGGTTGAAGTCCTATATAATAATGACTTGTGAAAGTAGGTCTATAATACAAAAGCATTACTATAGAAGGTCTCCTTGATGAATAAGCATTACATAGTGGGGTGGTCGGGTAACCGACTGCTATTAGTAATGTAGCAAAATGAAAATATTATTGTGGCGTGTATGCTGCTTCACGAGTAATTGGTCCGAGGTAAACTTGGACTCGCTAACCGATGTGTCCTAGACATATCATCTTAGTGCTGGTGGTAAGCGGGTTTGTTGTAGCAATACGGCTTTCCCATGGACATCGCACACCCATACAGTTTGTGGGCGATGTCGTAGCGCATAGCGATGCGTCGTCTCCCTTTCGGATTGGGATGAGTGTCTTTACACAAATTAAAACTTAAAACACCAATAATTAAGCACACTAATTCACTTTATTCCGCTCCGAAGCTTCGCTTGTCTCGCCAAATTCAATACTTCCCCGATCGCACCTTGCAGCGCCTATAAATACACATTAGTACCGAATCATCCAGAAGAATTCAAGTAAATACGCGCACCAATCGACAAAGCGCCGAAAGTTCGAGAGTCAGCTTCCAGAAGCTTATTTCTTCGTTTCGACAACAGATGGCGCTGTCGCTTGAAAAATTAGTGATGTCATTTTCTGGAAAGCTCTCCCCTCGCTCCGTTACCCGACACTAGATGGCGCTAGTGCCAGATGTCAACTTAGCCGCGTAACACTGCCCCCTCCTAAGACATGCTCGTCCTGAGCATTATCGGCCCCATAATAATGCACCAGGCGATCCACATGGACGATCTTAGGAATCCCCCCTTGCGCCCTTCTGTATCCGATAGGTTAAATCGTTGATCCTGGTCACAATCCGGTACGGGCCGTCCCACTTAGCTTGAAGCTTAGGAGATTTCCCTTTGCTGCGGACCGGATTGTGCAACCACACTAGTGAACCTTCGTCGAACCCTTTGTTGTTCATTTTGCGGTCATACCGGGTTTTCATCTTTTCAGACATTTGCTGGCCCGATTGTCTGACGTGCTCATAAATGTCATTCATTTTGTTTCGCAAGTCATTTGCATAATCGGTTATGCTGCGTGGGGCATCAGGTGGTAACCCGGTGATCAGGTCTGCAGGCAGCCGTAATTCTCTTCCGAAGATTGCGAAAGCTGGTGTCACTGATGTACTTTCGTGAACAGTGCTTCGATATGACAGCAAAAACGGTTGTATGTGCTTATCCCAATCTCGTTGCCGGTTGTCTACAACTTTTGCTAGGTACCCCTCCAATGTCTGATTAAATCGTTCTTACCATTCCATCAGATTGCGGGTGATAAGAAGTCTTTCTTGTTTTATGAGTACCCATAACTCGGCAAGTTTCCCGGAATATTTGAGACTCAAAATTCCTTCCTTGATCGCTGTGAATCTCTAAAGGTACTCCAAAACGACAGAAGACTTCATGAACTAGTTTATCTGCAACTGTTGAAGCTTCTTGATTAGGAATGGCGAAGACTTCTGGCCATTTAGTGAAGTAATCCATCACAACCATGAAATACTTGTTACCGCTTTCACTCTCCGGAAACGGCCCCGCAACGTCAATGGCTATTCTCTCCCATGGTGCACCAACATTGTACAACTTCAATGCACCTCTACTACGAGTCTGAGGTCCCTTTACTGCCGCACAACTTGTGCATTTGCGACACCAGTCCTCGACATCGTTTCGACAGTGGACCCAATAAAACCGTTTTCGGATCTTCGGTAGAGTTCGTTTAACTCCCAGATGGCCTCCTGAATAATCATTATGGTACAGCTGTAGAACATCCGGTACTTTAGCTTTAGAGACAACCATTTGCAAATGACAGCTGTCTCCCCGAACACTTTCCCATTTACGGCAGAGAACTCCATCCTGAAGCAACAAGCTATCCCACTGGGCCCAATAGCTTTTAGTGGTCGAACTCATCGCTGAGACTTCGCTCCACTTGGGCTTGGGAGCACTGGCCTTCATCCATTCCAGAATCGGCTTGAACCACCCAAAATAGGTAATTTGCACAAACGGTCCTTGAGCTCCTGGAATGCGATATTGCAACTTTCATCCCAGCAGAAATGTCGCTTCTCCTCGGTTAGCTTGTGCAGAGGTTTGACTATATCTGCAAAGTTCTTCACAAATCGCCGATAATAGGAGCACAAACCCAAAAATGCTCTAACGTGCGTCTTGTCTTTTGGAACCGGCCAATCCTTGACAGCGGCGATTTTCTCCGGATCCGTACGGATACCTTCTTCCGATACTACATACTCCAAAAAGTTGACTTGCCGTTTGAAGAGTGAACATTTCTTCGGACTCAACTTGAGGTTGGCACTCTGAATCTTCATGAGCACGCGTTCCAGGTTCTGAAGGTGTTCCTCAAACGTATGGCCCACGATGATTATGTCATCCAAGTAGACCAGACAGGCATCGCCAATTAGCCCAGTAAGTACAAGCTCCATCAGCCTTTCAAACGTTGCTGGAGCATTGCACAACCCAAACGGCATTACTTTAAATTGCCACAGACCCTTTCCCGTCGAGAACGCAGTTTTCTTCTTGTCCTTAGGGTCAATTTCAACTTGCCAGTAGCCACTTTTTAGATCCAGCGTGCTAAACCACTTTACTCCTGTAAGCATGTCCAGCGTGTCATCAATTCTTGGCAAGGGATAGCTGTCCTTCTTCGTAACGTCGTTCAGACGGCGGTAGTCAACACAAAACCGCATGCTGCCATCCTTCTTCTTCACCAGCACCACTGGTGAACACCATGGACTAGAGGAAGGTTCAATAACACCATCCTTCACCATTCCTTCAATCATGGTTGCTTCCTTTTCACGTGCTACCGGCAATCTTCTTGGCCGCTGACGGATAGGCAATTCTTCTCCTGTGTTTATTTTGTGTTGAACTAAGCCAGTCTTTCCTATGTCAGCATCGTTTGATGAGAATACATCGGCGTACTTGAGTAACAACTTCTTTGCCTTGACCAATTCGTTCGCGGAGAGAACACTGCGACAGTCTTCCAAAAGTGTGGTCACTCTCGTTTCTGAATCCTTGCTGAGGGTACCACTCGATATATATTGGCACCGACGTAACCAATCCACTTCCTCACAGGTACCAACCAGTGTGCCTTTTTCTATAATCTGTTCCCGGTCGAAAAGGTTCAGCACACGTACTCCTGAGATGTCAGTGGTCCTGACCAAGGTTCGAGCTACTTTCCATGGAAGGTCACTGTTTACCCTTTCCACAAGTACACAACGGTGGGCTTGCCCAGCGTTTCGAGGAAGACTAACCGGAACAATCGTTTCCGATCTCGGCGGAAGAACAATCTTCTTAATGCTGTACACGTTCCCTGGTAACGCACCTTCCATAAAAAGTTCCTTCCGTCCACATTTCAAAACATTTTGCTTAACGTCGATCTTACAACAATTATTCCTCATAAAGTCTAGGCCTATGATACAGTCGTCCATTATATCAGCCACGATGACATTATGCAGGTAGATCACGTTGCCTAGCTTCAACTCCATCTCCTTATCTCCACGGACGGGTATACGCTGACCGGTGGCTGTTACCAAATTAATGCGTTCTCGGTTGTATGCGGAGTCCCCAAGGAACTGACTTATAAATTGGGAACTAATAACCGTACGAGAGGCTCCAGTGTCTATGGTCAGTTTACACGGCATTCCGTTGACCTCGTCCTTGATGATGAGGCTGTTCCCGTCATGGGTTTGTGAGATCGAGATCCTTGGGGCTCTTTTAATATCAGCCAGCACCCGCCCACAATCCTGGCTTTTACTCGTTTCCCTGCTGCTGCTGGGCGGGGCTGGTAGCCGCACCACCTTCCGGATATCGTTCACCTTCCCTTTCTACGGTTCGCTTAGGGCAGCTGGATCGAAGATGGCCCCTTTCCCCACAGCTATAGCACCTAGGGCTGTATCCTATATTGCGGTCGCGTACCGTAGCTGTTGCAATCTCCCTGACGTGATGGGAGCGAAGATCCTGCCGCACGGCTTCCACCTCCAGTGCATGGGCCAAGCCGTCCTTAAGCGTCTCGTGGTGCCCCAGCCTCACAGCAGCTCTGACTTCAAGGTTGCGGATGCCGTCGATGAATGTCTGCACCAGGTTCCCTTCAATGAGCGCAGGTACAGACTGGTATGCTTTTCGAACCATCTTCTCCACCTCAAGGGCCAACTGCTGCAGATTTTAGTTGCTGCGTTGCACGCGATCTTTAAGCTGCGCGCAAAAGACGTGTTCCAGGTGAGCGTCACCATATCTCGCCTCCAATGCCTCAAGGAGCTGCTCGTAGGTCACTTTCTTACCGAGAGCTTCCAACACGGTTAAGACTTGGTCGCGCAGGCCTAAGGTGAGTGCAGTGATGTTTTATATAACAACATAATATTATATCTCTGTAACTTTCTCACCTTTGAATGATTGAAGGCAACTTGTTGGTGGATGAGACAAACATGATCGAAAATGCATTTACTCAACGTCAGTGACACAAACCCTTTCTGATGGCAAATTATTACTAACATCTTATAACTGCCTTTTGGCCTTATCTGCCGTTGTATTGGTTGGTGGAGCACATGTGTCGACCTCATGCGGGTGGTAGCTGGCAGGATGATATGAGGAGACTCTTCTAGGCTGCGGCCGAAAGCCGCACAACGTGGTACCCCATTCCCTTGAGGTGAACGGTAGAACTCATGACATGCTCTGCGGCTAGTAGCCGTGCTGATCATGCAATTGGTGGTGATGCCATACACTTACATCACGTCTGCAGGAGCGGCGGTTTGGCAGGTGATGGCGCTCACGGAGGGTTTACGGCCAGTGTGCCTATTTGCCTAAACCGTGGGACGTACATTCACTGTGGCTGGATTCGTTCGTATTCTGTATGGCGTTTACACGCATTGACATGCGCGACTTCGGTCGATGTTTGTTCTTTACGCACTAACAAGGGGCCAAGCCTCTTTTACTGGTTCGCCAGTTATTTTGCTGTGGACTACGGTCCAGTTCCCGAATTAGCTTTCCCTTCGGGGAGAGTGCAACAAAATGGTTGGCGCTCAACGTGCACGGCGTGTGTGGGGCCGTGTGCCTCCCCTACGTTTTTTTTAAAATAAATGTAGGAGAGCGAAGCCATTGTATCGGGTATTTTGTATAAATATGTTGTGAGCCTTTTCCAAGCGGGAAGGGATAATTAATAATAAAATAACAATGTAAACCTGATAGGTACAAGTGGAATAGGGACGTTTTATGTTTCTAACCTTTCTCGAGCCCTGTCTTCATGAACGGGGTTCACTTAGTTTATTAGGCACTACCAACAGCTTTCAATTACTCTAGTGAATATTCATTCTTCCAAAAGACGCCTAAAAGAACTAAGTTACTAAACAAAAACAACGTAAATAAGGGTCCTAACTAAGACGATCACGCCAAAAATATCGCAAACGGCCTATTATTAAACCTTTAGGAAGATCATTTAGAAAGTCACATATATATAATTTTATCGAAAAAGGGTAAATTAATTATATATATTGAGGGGGGGAGCGTTACATTGTGTTTTCAAAAATGATATGTACAAATGAAATAGTTTACAATGTAATGAAGAAAAAGCAATATCTAGACATATTACTTTACTTATAAATTGTTTTATTTTTGAGTTGCACAAAACTTTCAGTGTATACCCTAGCTATACAATATACCTGACAATACAAGTTAGCGTAAAATGAAAAGAAAATGTAAATTGTTATACGAACCGTTATCTCACCGTGCCGCCAGGTGATCTTGGGCGGTGGGTTGCCGTGGAAGAGACAGCGAAGTGTCGCCTTGCCTCCTTCTTCAGCAGTCACCTCTGGTTCAGTCTCTGTGTTCGCCTGTGGTGCTTGTGGTAGTTCTGTTAGCAAAAAGTAAAGGCTTTAGTTTTTTTTTTAAATATTCATAGGTCGAAATTACAAATTTAAGATAGAATTTATTATTGATATCTTAATAGGTTGTTGAAGATATACTCAGATTCCGTACCTATTTTTTCTCAATCTTAGATATTTTTATAAGATGTCTCTTTGACTATATACAGATTAACGAGGCCCCGGTCTTCTAAATACGCTGTATTGGTTGACACTATCATCCTCTTTACATCTCTTGCGGAAAGCATTCTCTATCTCTCCTTTAATGTAAAGACTTTTTATAGTAGTATTTTATTCATTATTTTATTTATATTTTCAGAAAATTTTCCTTCTCTATCTTATGTTAGGTTATTATTATAATAACTTTTTTGCAATATTACCTCTAAAATGTAACTGTACTCAGTAGAACGCACCTTATTTTGCTATCTGAGCACCTATGCCACTACGCACTGGGCACCTAAGTCGTTGTCGTCGTGTACTAACGGGTACGTAAGGAATGTATGTCAAAGATGTTCGCGTGTTCAAGTGGACCCAGGAGCTGCGCCTCAAATTATCTGGTGTCGGAACACCAGATACTTTCTCTGGTCTTTCGTCTGGTGTTCTGACACCAGATAATTTGAGACGCAGGTCCTGACACCAGACAATTTGAGACGCAGGTCCCGAGATAGACTCCTACGCAAAACCACAATTCGTAACATACAAAAAAATATTACCTGATATATCTTTTTCATATATTTCCGTGTACTTTTTGCTCACCAGGCACGCATGCAGAGTACTCACCGTACACACGTGGGGTGGGGGGGGGTTCTAAGTGGATACGCTGGCGGCGTACTCACTTTACGCTTAGGCAATGTACTCACCGGGCACGTAGACGGTGGTCCTGGGTGCGGGGCTGGTGGCTGCTGTGGCGGTGGCGGTTATGGGCTCGAGGCACAGCTGGCTGCAGCCGCGCTCGCAGCACTTGCCCGCGCCGCGGCAGTCCGCGTCGTCGTTGCACTCTCGCCGGCACGAGCCCTCCACCGGCCGCAGCTCCTCCAAAGACGGGCAGCTGCCAGTCTTGTTCACTGCGAACCAATACCAACGTCAGCCCAACAATCCACTGCTGGACATAGATTTTTTTAAAGAGGATGTTTAAAATTTACATACATAAATTTCACAAGGACAAACTAGAACCGGAAATGTATTATAATACCGGAATACTTGTTCCGTCCCGGATTCGAACCCGCGGCCTTCAGCGTCACATCTCATTTTAAACCACTGCGCCACGGAGCCGTCATTTATGACAACAGATTGATCATAAAGTGAAGTTATAGCCTATAAACGTCCTACAGCTGGGCACAGCACAGACCTCGTCTTATTACGGAAAGTGTAATTCGACAATGAGTACGCTAAGCTGCTCCAATGCGTCCGTGTCTTCACAATATCACATATCCTTGATTTTTTTCGTCGGATATGTAGGTTAATTCTATTATTCCTCAGACATGTAGGTTAATTCTATTATTCCTCAGACATGTAGGTTAATTCTATTATCCCTCAGACATGTAGGTTAATTCTATTATTCCTCAGACATGTAGGTTAATTCTATTATTCCTCAGACATGTAGGTTAATTCTATTATCCCTCATGCCTGAAGGGTAGTTTTACCTAACGATGTTTTCCTCTACCGGTGCGCACGTGGTAATAATTCATTAGTGCCAACTAATCATAATTAATTTATAATACATACACAAACTCTACTTCATTCAGATATGTAATACGATTATTAAATTACTAAGTATAATTTGTGAGAGACAGACTAGTGTCTACAGTCAGAAGCTCCGATTGATCAGTCATATTTAAAAGATAGTATTTGAATTAAAAATAAATAAATGAGGCGTGGATGTAATTCGGTATACCCTCGCTGTAATCGGTCACTAATGTATGAAGTTTGACTATGTCACATGATTAAAGAAACAGACTCTACTCTGTGACTGTGTTCTTATTTCTAAGGCCGGCTTTAGTGCTCGACCGACTGTCAGTGCGTACCATCGTTCCTGAGGATACGCATAACCGATTGTCATTTTGTAGCATTCAGTGCTCTCCTGACCCACCGAACTGGCCGGACTGGTACAGTCACAAACACGTACACACGTAAATGGACGTGTTTGCAAATTATTTAATTGCTACTTACTATGTTCGTAAACGTATAAGGAACAGAAGACGTAGATATCACGTACACCCATCGAAATTCGGACACAAAGCTGTACAAACTTTTTCCCAGGCCTTTAACTTGGCAACACGGTCTTTGTATAACACGTGGCCTTTTTTCCACAGAAGTTCAGGAATACAAACTTCGGTAATTAGGCGTTCGGTGTCGATATATGCCATGTTTGATCAACATTACTTAAATCACTAAAAGGACATACAATATTATTGAAGTTGTAAACTAGTAGGTTCGATATTTTTGGAGATGATACGAGCATCCGTACGGTTAGTCCACCGATCGGTGTAGCATAGACTAATATATAATACTGGAGACGGTGTAGCACTGAACGCGTTAATATGTTTCCATAGCGCGTCGGTCGACCGACGGTACGCATGCGGACGTGCTTGACCGACGGTCCTCGTACGCAGTGCGTAGCAATTTACACATGCGTACGGTCGATCGAGCACTGTCACGACTTGTAAATTTTCATACAAATGACAAGCGCGGCCGACGTACCTACGCACCGACGCGCGGTCGGTCCAGCACTAAAACCGGTCTAAGATGTAACCCTGACTTCTATAAAAACATGAAACAGTTTTGTCAAAGATTGAAAAATGTTTTTATGTTCTTAAATTCTTTATGCTCACCAATGTTACATCCAGCTACGTAGCTAATCTCCTGCAGCACTGGGTCTCGGAATGCGGTCGCTACGCATCTCTCGCCCTCCGCGCACACTTTGTTTGCACACGGGTGATCCAGGCATTTGCACCTGTTTGAAGGTAAACAATGTTTTTTATTACGATAATTCTTACGATTCTAATTTGCACAAAATGGAGCACAATAACTATTATTTTTGTTTACTACAATGACTGAACAACTCAGAATTAAGTAAGCTTTTATTTAAAACAATAAAAACTCCCATGGCATAGTGTTAAAAGTGTTTGCTGCGTTTCCTCGCTGAATGGCTATACTTAGCCCGGTTTACATTATGAGAAATGGCAAGTGGGAGTGGCAACTTTTTGTCATCAGCGACGAATACAAGTTGCGGATTCAGTACCTTTATTTAACTTTACCGCACTTTAATCTTATCGATAAACGAAAAGCATTTTTCAGAGACTCATATTTTGCACCATTTATATATTTTTTTTTATAAATTAAGAGTAACAAACGAGTACACAGTCCACCGGATGGTAAGTAGATGCTGGCCCATAGACATCTACATCTAAATTAAATTAAGATGATGATTCTCGGATGCGTTGTCACCCCTGAGGACTAACATAGAAGGTCTCGTTTCTAGTAAAAAAGTTGCTGTTTTATGCTGGTATTATGTGAGAGCGTGGCCCTTCCCCGGTCGAGCAGACTCATTCGTGGAATACTGTACCATTATATGGGGTACTGAAGCCTCGTTCTGCGTAGATCGAACCAAAAACATTATACTCAAAAACTGAGGGTAGCCGGGCTAACTATGACATCGGGACGTCAAACACTTCAATTTCTCCCGTGACCATGCGTCGTAATGCACTCGAAATTAAATAAATTAAATGAAATTCGATAAAATCCATAAAATTAGTGTTTTTCAACGTTAAGTATTCATGTAAATATAAGAAATTATTATGCGGTTTAGAGTTACCTTTCGCAGCCGTCGTCGCCGGTGGTCCTGAGGAGGCCGTAGGTGCACTTGAGGCGCTCACACTCGGTGCGCAGCGGCGCGCAATCCACCTCCAGCTGCACGCACGTGCAGCGCTCGCAGCCGGCCGCCGTGCGCGTGCGCTGCACGCCATACGCGCAGCGCAGCGCCGCGCACGCAGCCCTCTCCCGCTCGCACACAGGCTCCACCTCGTTGCTCTCTGCGGATTACACAGCTACGTTACCTTTACCGTTTACGTGATAGAGCCACGCTGTAGCTATATTATGTAGCACGAATGGGTGGCTCCACCAGGATCAGGCTCTCAGAGAATATCAGCGTAAAATAGCAACGTAATACTGCGTGTAGAAAAACTACGTTCCATCTTAGTCCTTAGGTGTGACAACACATCTGCGTTTTTATTTTGAATCCAGGATAAATGCAGATGTTTTCGGGCCACAGCATCCACTTACCATTAATTGGACTGTGTGCTCAATTGCTACACTTATTCTACAATAAAAACGAAAACTCTGCGAAACTTTTACGTCGGAGCCGTTGAGTGCTTTCATTTTGATTCTTAATTGAGAACAGATACAGATGTCTATAGACCATTGCATCCACCACTTACCATCAGTTAGACGAGGGATTCGCAAACTATTATGGGCAAGAGACCCTTTTCTAAAATGAACTGACACCTCAGACCCCCAAGCCAAATTACTTTAAAAATCTTATCTCTATTTTTTTCCTATTCATACAAAATACTTACCCTTTTAAAAATTTTACAAATTAAATAGACATAAAATTCAGTAAATATCAAGTATAATTAATAATTATTCATACAAATTACAGTTACAAATTATCTGTTTTCGCTAATGTCCCCCTGGGTCGAAATTGGTTTACCAGGGTATTCGCGAGTATCTCGCACGGAAACAAGTGTTTGTATTGCCTATGAATAACTGTTGTGTTAACATACGGGTTGTGATGTGTGTACGCGATTAATGTGTGTAAACTACATCTCACGATACCTTAACACACTTTTACTTCAGCGGTTCATTTTACTATGAAACAAACTGTACAATGGGTGCGTTCGGCAGAAAAAAGCGCTAGCAAGCGCTTGTAAGCAAAATGGCGATCGTAAGCGGTAAGCGCTGTCAAATCGTAAGTAGCTATTTTCCTCCAGGACACGATGTTAGTTTTAACCGGGGGAATCTAACCTAATTTAAATATATGTTTGTAAAGTATTCATACTAAAAACTTACCAATCATGAGTTTTTAATAGCATGTATATGTTTATTCATGTCATTATATTACTTAAAACTAATATTGCACAAAACAACTTATAAACTCTACTTCAAAACAAACAAATTAAATAAGCAAAATGGCGGATTGTGTCAGCGCTACTGAAGTAGCAATCGTGTCCTGGCCGAAAACTATTTTAGCGCTTATAAGCGCTTGCTAGCGCTTTTTTCTGCCAAACGCACCCATTAGTTGCAGCGGCAATTTCCATTTAAGGCCGAATACGAAGAAAACTGGCGAAACTTTATAATAATATAATAATAATAATAATAATAATATTCCACAACTATCACACAACGCCATCTAGTCCCAAGCTAAGCAGAACTTGTGTTATGGGTACCAGACAACTGATAAACATACTTATATATTTCTAAATACATAAATATTATAGATAAATTACACCCAGACACAGAACAAATGATCGTGCTCATCACATAAACATTTGTCCTGGGTGGGAATCGAACCCACGACCTCCGGCATAGCAGTCAGGGTCACTAACCACTAGACCAACAGGCCTGTCAATTTTTCTTTATGTATTTCTGTTCACTAGAACTTTGACCTGAAGTGATTCTAAGCGTTAAAACATACTATGTAGGTTTGTTCAGTTCCTTCACAAGGTGTCTGCTTTATTTAAATTTTAAAATAAGTCAATATACCAAATTAACAAATGTGTTACGAAATGATATCTCAAAATTATTTTTCTTTCAAAAATCTGTGAGTATAAATTTACGAAAAATTCTTTTTACGTAAAAAATATTTGTATTGTAATTCCGAAGGTGCATCAGCATGTCTTCTTTATTTTTGACCTTTTGCGATACAATTTTTTTTTAACATAATTCGTTTTAATTATAAACGCCTAGTAATAATATTATATATTGCCAGATAAAAGTTTGCCGTCATAAATTACCAGGCGCTTCGATGTGTGGCGTAAGGTGACAATAGTCAGTTATGTCTGTATTGAAAATCGTTAATTTAGGGGTTTACACGCGTTTAAGTGACTATAAATGTGAATAAGCGTAGGAAAAGAAATAATTATTACTTAAGTGTTAAAGACAAAGAGAGCAAAACCCAATTGGTACGTTCCACTTTGAGGTTATATTTTTACTTACTTTTACGGTACTTTTTTGTTGGAGGTTACCTAATAGGCTGGATTTTTACTAATTTAAATTAGCAATACTGATTAATTATACGTTTCTGCGTGATGAATTGAGAAACTCTAAAAATGTAAATATCTCGACCAAGTAGGAAAATAATGTACAGAGTAGTGTGCAAGCACAGAGACCGCAAATAATGTCATTCAATTTCGAAAGAATACATTATGAAAAACCGCACATACTGTCACGGGTATTATGTGATTGACCGATCGAAGTAGTCTTGTGAGAATTTACCACACAGTACCCACCTACTACTTTGAGTTTTTAATTTTTTTCTTTATTATTTATGCAATTTGTAAAACTCACAAGAACAAACAGTTTATAATTCAGTTACTGAAGTATTTTACGTCCGATGCACCAATACAGAAAAAAATTGATGTCAATTCAATAATTTTTCTTTACAGAATAACTTTACGGAACTTATAATCTATACTAATATTATAAAAGGGAAAGATTATTATTTTTGTATGTTTGTAACGAATAAAGTACAGAATGTACAATCTGTAGGAACTAAAATTATAAATAAGAAGGAGTTAATTAAGAAGTAAGCAATGCTCTCTGTTGTTCATTACTCTGCTTACCGAGCTAGCGTACTCGTACAGCTAACGCACGTGATGTTCGAAAGACAGCGCGTGGTTCGCCACGAGATGAGCAAGGTCATTCGCTTCGTATTCGGACTTAATTAATAAATTTAAAATTCATAGAGCTCTGTTAAGAGGGAATCCTCTAATTGTGCTTGTAAAACTACTATGACGAAAAGAGAAACCGATAATAAACAAAAATTCCTCCAAAAATATTTTGATCTACTAAAAGGTGCTAATTTGGCAATACCAAGATATGTTTTCAAAAGACTTTAATCTACTAAGGAAGTAGAAATCTATTAAATCTGGTCACTTCACGCTGAAGACCGGTAAGTACTTTGCTACTTGTATAAAAAGTTACAAGAGTTGGTATTATACAGTAAACTTTGAGTAGGTATTCAAATTGGATATGATCCATATAGTCCATATAGTCGAAAACATAATACAAACAAGCCACACTTAACTCAATATTTTTCTTAATTCTTACATGTTTTACACACCAAAGAATAGAGTGCAATTTCATATCAACAATATACAACCATAATATGAGTTTTTAAGGAAATAATACTGACCTTGGAATATAGGTACATAGGACACGTCATACTTGAAGCAACATTTGCGAAACAGAGATAGTCAATTGCTGTAAACACGTAAGTAGTGCACTGTGCGAGAGCAAGAAAAAGCGTGTAAAAGCGGTGCAGGAGTTCAATGCACTAGCTGATTACGACGATGATCCTTATGCCGGCTCTACACACGCTGAATAAACCAGAGTCTCTGAACATTTAGTTATTAAAATATCGAAAGTTGATACCGACGACACCGAGGTTGCGACAGAAATGCTGAGCCCGAGGCAAGGCAGCGTGGTAGAGCTGGCGAACGGTAAGCGATGATATATTGTACCGGCGGTCGGTGGAATCCTGCACAGGTTGGCACACTCCTCGTAGGAAACAAAGTTGTTGAGGTTGCCCTCGCAGCCGAAGTAGATGAAGGAGAGACAGTCGCCATAGCTGGTGCTGTAGTGCCAGCGTCGTGCGGGCTGCCCGCACTCACTCGAGCCCATCGACAGCGGCTGCAGGCACGCCGGGTCTGCTCCCCCCACACCCCACCACCCCACAATGTTAGTCACCCGGGACAAGCAAGCGGTTCTTTGTCGCAGTTCGTGTCGAGGTATATTCGATTAGGTAAACTACTTGTTATACACTACTATTGCGAAGTAGATAGTTAAAATAATTTATAGCGTTCTAGTTAATTAGTTTATATATTGACCCCTACTTGACCAAGCCAACAAGCAGTAACGGATTTATGTTTAACCATTTCAATAATTACCTTGACAGGTATATTTCCATTTGCCATTTAAAAAAATAAAAATGGGCGCCATATTTGTTTGGGTTTTGGGCGCCATTTCAATCACCTACTGCCAAAGAGGGCTAATCTCACCGCTCACCAGATGTCGCTAGTTGACACTGAAGTGAAGTTTTTGTCACAATTGAGATGTTAGTTTTATATAATAGTTTATCAGTTTATGGAGAATAATATTAATACACAAAAAAGCCTCAGTGGTTTGCTCTATAATTATTAGAGATGGACCGAATATTCGTTTCATATTCGGTATTCGGCATATTCGGCAGCTTTCGAATATTCGGCTAAATCACCGAACATTCGTTAAAGTGGTCAAGGTGCCCAATGTATTGAAACCAAGTATGAATAATGCCATGTCTTTCATAATTTACCGTTGAAAGTATATTTTATTTATGGGTTAAATCTACTTGTATAGCATTATGTTTTCAAGGCACTGTAGATTTGTTTCCAATTATAGAAAATAGAAAGCTTAAAGTTAAAGTAAAATAAAGTTACAGCCTATATACGTCCCACTGCTGGGCACAGGCCTCTCATTTCTGAGAGGGTTTTAGGGCAAGGAATAGTCCGCCGCGCTGCCCCAATGCGTGTTGGCGAACTTCACATGTCTTCAAAATATTTTTTATTTTATTTCTCAGACATGCAGGTTTCCTCACGATGTTTTCCTTCACCGCCGAGCACGTGGTAAATCAGCACTTAAAATTGCAATTAACAATTTCATTGGTGCCGGCGGGGATCGAACCCGGTTTGCTCGCGTATTGTGAAATTTACAGCGAGCGCTAACCATCTGAGCTACCACGGCTCACAATAGAAACATTAAATAGAAAGCTTAATAAAATGTTTTTGTAATCAAACAAAGAAACATTACATTACATTAGTGCATTTCACTTTAGTTTGGTCGTCAGTTTCTCACGAAAATAGTCAAAACAAGTATGTGCCGGCAATTTGCTCAGTACCTACTAGATGATGCAATAACATATCAGGTGTGGCGGGGAAACGAGGTGCAAGGTCCAGCGCTGATCCCACTTGCTTTACCTTAACAAGTTTCGATATAAATTGGTTAGGTGTACCGAGGTGATCCTGCCGAATAAGTTCGGCCAAATATTCGGTTCAGTCAAAGTTTTACCGAACTTTCGGCCGAATATTCGTATTCGGTGAAATCCAGATTCGGCCCATCTCTAATAATTATTTCCACTTTTTAAAAAAAATACTTTTATCTGTGTACTGGTTTATTTATTTTCAATCTAATTATTGTAAAATATAACTAATAGTACAGAGAGAAACGTTAATCATTACATTTTTAGAACAAAGTTACTTACCTGATATGTACTGATAAAATATTTCATCTTATCCAAAGTGGCGCTGCCCTGGTGGCAGAAAAAGTCATGGAACGCAATGGAATATTTTCAAACGCTATCTAAAGGAGTATTTGAAGAATGAAGTTCATTGTGCCTTATTGGCTTGGTCTAGTTGAAGATGGAAAATCTATTGAGGGTTGCTGTAATTGCATTGTCAACATAATATACCTATATTGTTTCTGTTTGCCGTTGTTAAAATTATGAAATGACAATTATTGCCCAACTCTCAATAGAATATGAAATACTATAGCAAGTTTATCTAATTAGAAGTCACAGGTAAACTACTGAATGTTAACTATGATTAAGATTCTAAATACTAATGATTGATGGAAGAAAGAAGTCAACTTTAAAACAGGTTTCTAAAAATGATGGCACGGCCAAATGTTGATGTACACACCGGGTCCAGTGGCTCCGCAGATTTCTTCACATTCGTCCTCTGTGGAGAAGCGGTTGGGTCCGCCGAGGCAGCCACCATACGCGAACGGTAGACAACGGCCAGATTCCGCGTCCCAGTACACTTTCATTATTCCAGTCTCCTGGCATGGACCAGGGTCGAGTCGAGAACCGCACACATCTGTATATTTGTTCAATCCGATTGTTTTAAGACAAAAATCAACTTTTTTTTTCAGACTAACTTTTATTCGATTTCGATGTGTATTATGACTATAGACTAAAATAATTTTTGAACAAATAATTTTATAACTATAGTACGTGAGGGAAATATGGTCATCCAGTTAATAGGTCACTTGCTTATAACTAAAAAGCTACAGCCTTGTTTGCAAAGATGGCTGCTTTGTGACACGATAGCTCTTCATCGGTCATTCAAATAATAAAGGGTCAAAAGGGCGCTGCTTTATCGACGTTATTTTGACAGTTGACATTATAGTAAATATTTTAGTAGATTTTAGTATTGTGTAATGTCGTTTGTTTTTTTAAGTAGATTGTAGAAGTATTCTAATTATTGCCAAAGCTTGTTTGCTATATTTTCTAAATATACAATACAATACCCTTTATTGAACACTAAAAAATACAACATAACAAGAAACAAAGAGAAAAACAAAAGGCGGTCTTATTGCTATGCAGCAATTTCTTAAAGACAACCTAAATAGGAAATATAAATAAGTGAAAAGTTAAGTAATGGGTAGAGTGCACTATAAATAATATTGTAATCTATAAATATAAAAGAAATTTAATAAACATGCCGTTATTTACTTAATTGACAGACTAGTGATCACAAAACGACAGGAATATTGAATAAAACTAAATTTACGGATTCTATCGCGTTTATTTAACTGATTTTACTTATTTTTAATTCCCGACGTTTCGGGTGCTTTACAGCACCCATGGTCACGGGGGGAGCTGAGATATTTGACGTCCCAATATCATTGTTAGCTCGGCTACCTTCAGTTTTTGAATATTAAAAATCGAGTTTTTGAACATTAAAAAAAAATTTAATATTCAAAAACTGAAGGTAGCCGGGCTAACAATGATATTGGGACGTCAAATATCTCAGCTCCCCCCCCGTGACCATGGGTGTTGTAAAGCACCCGAAACGTCGGGAATTAAAAAATAAGTAAAATCAGTTAAATAAACGCGATAGAATCCGTAAATTTAGTTTTATTCAATGTGTAGTGTTCGCGTAAATTTAAGAAATCATTACGACAGGAATAGATAAAAGGAGGAGGGATGATTTAGAAGGAAAGATAATGTTTATATATTAGTTATAGTATACGACTTTGCATTTTTATCTGTCCTTCTCCTAGTTTTGGTATAATATGGCGGAAAACTTAAGATGACTATATTACCATCACGTGCCTTACTATTTAAAATTTGATTGCTTCGTAACTTTTTAGAGTTATTAAACGTTACGCCACAGTTTTGTTGTGTGGTTTATGGCCGCTCCAAGATCAGGTCGGACCAGGCAAGAAATCGCTCTTACACACTAGTGTAAGACAGCAGCGTAATTTTTTTTTGTGAACTGGATTATCTTTTTACTGTAAATGAATGGCATCCATTCTTGATCCTCGAGGGTAATAACAATTAGATATCGAAGATAAATCTCAATGCCCTTGGACTGCAGCATCCTCTTACCATCAAGTACACTATGTGATCATCCTTACTTATATGAACAAAGTTCCTTACCTTGTAGTGGTGGTGTATGAATATCCATTAACCCATATCATCTGGTAGGTTTCGTAGGAAGCGATAGAGGAAAACAAATCAGGAGATGAGCAGTAGCGTCACACCAATAACGACCAAATATAAAACTGCAGCTATCGCAAATATCCCCCCTGTGAGGCAATCATGGGGGAGGCCTATGTTCAGCAGTGGACTAGGCTGTAACGGTAACGGTATATAAAGGTCTAGAAGTTGTACTGACCAAGTCCACGGAAAGCTCCACATCGCCTCTCGCACTCCTCCTCAGTGCGGTAAGAATTTGGATGACGACAGTTGCCGAAGTCGGCCGCTAGACACGCTCGTCGCGACGAATCGTAATAGAATACTGTAGCCTTGGTACCGCACGGCTCGAAGGACTCTGGAGTGCGGCATTGTTCTTCAATCGGCTGTGTACAGCAATTACAAGAAATAAGTATCTATTCATTAAGACCGGTTTTGATAATCACGTTTAATTCCATTTTCATTTAATTTTACCCCCCCCCCCCTCCCCCAACTTCCATGTATTTCAAAGTGTAGTACTACTAAGAATTTTCTTTCTACAGTGGCCTAATCAGTGAGGTCTACTTGTTAAGACAATTCCCAGTAATCTTACTTTTTTTGACTATTTGGTAGAACTATTGGGAATCCCCCGTTTACTTTCGTTACGTATATTAATATTTCCTTAGTGTAAAATAAACAGTGTTGTATTATTTATTAAAGTTATTGTTTTGTAACCCCAGTGTAGTATTTTCTCCTGTATCTTGGAGGCCGTAAACTTATTTTTGATACCCGCTTTAGATGCTTTACAAAAACTTATTTTTTACGTGGTAGAGCCACGCTGCAGCTATATTATAGTTGTAGCACGAATGGGTCCAGGACCACTCTCACAGAATATCAGCGTAAAATAGCAGCGTAATGCTGCTGTGTCCCGTATGGTGAGGGTAAAGAACCGAAGACCCTTTTTACTGGAATCGAGGCATTCCATCTAAGTCCTCAGGGGTGACAACGCATTTGTATTTTGATTCTTAATTGAGTATAAGTGTGGATGTCCATGGGTCACAGCATCCAGTTACCATCAGGTGGACTGTGTGCTCGTTTTTCACCCAGTGCTATAAAACTAATGTCACGGAGAAACTGAGTTGTTTGATATACTGATATAGGTTTACCTTCAGCTTTTGAATAACAAATTTTCATGCTACCTATGCAGAATGAGCTTACAGTATATTGAAGTCTCGCACTGATATGCTTGGACTTGGATTTAATTTAATTATGTCTCAAGCAGAATACATTACCCTGATTACAAGCACAGATATAAAAGGAAGCCTATATAATAGTACAGTGACAGGATGATAATCACTTTGCTACAACTTACCGTCTCCTGTGTCGTGATTGAAGCGACAGTTGTCGTGGGAGCCGCACTACTGCTCGTGGTGGTGCTGTCAGTGATGGGAGTGGTGGTTGTTGTGAGTATGGGCTGCTTTCTGCACCGAACCTCGCATTCTGCACGTGTGTCAAACCTTGTAAAATAAGAAGACCGGCAATCAGTTCAGAAAAATGTTTCTTTCACACTAATTAAGTGATTTTTTTTTAATTTGAGCAAACGACAAAAGAGGCAAGGCCTGCTATAAGCTTCATACGTAGCAAAATGTATTATCTTATATGGTCGTGATGAAGTATTATGGCAGTACGAATCGGTCGACTCAAACGGGGAAGAACCGCGCTCGTACAGAATACCAGCTTAAAATGGCAGCGCTCGGCTGCTGTGTTACGTGTGATGAGTGTAGAGAACCAGAGTTCCTTTACCGAGTTAACGAGTCATTTTATCTTAATTTTTACTTTTTTTAACTGTAAACTGTTAACTGACGACACATCAGTATTTAGAATCTTAATCGAAAATTTTCTGTATTTAAAAAAAAGCTCTGTTTTCTCTTTCGAGCCTTTTTGCAGTACATTTAGTAAATTGAAATCCCTATATCCAAAAAAAAAAAATCGCGTTCAATGATTTACAGATAGCTTAAAGTTGTTTTAATTTAAGCTATCTTAAGCAGCCGAATAGAGAGCATGTAGCTGTGGCAACTATAACATTGTTTTTTCTTTTTTTTAAACGTAACCCCCCTCCCCCCCTACGATTTACTCCTGTATCGTGGAAGCAGTTTACAAACATAAATTGCACAAGAACAAACATCCAGACCCGGAACAATTATTTGTAGGCCATACAAATACTTGTTCCGTGCGGGATTCGATCCCGCGGCCCCAACCGCAACCACTCATTGCTAAGCCACTGCGCCACGGAGCCGTCAAAGACATTCTATGGGGGGATAATGTTCAGCAGTGAACTTTGATATGTTGTAATGAATGATGAAATAAAGTAAAGATATGCCATAAATACCTGGAAGGTAAAGTGGAAGCTCTATCATCTAGAACTGTAAGATTGCGATGGTTAATATATACCTGTTATCGTTCCCGTTGCAGCCGCCGTATACGAACTGGTTGCACTCGTTGCGATCTTCATCGTAGTACCACATCAGCAGATATGCCAGGCAGTTGCCGGGTTCTGGACGCTGCTTGCATGGGTCTAGTGATTTTGGAAAATAAGCACTGTAATGTATCGCTTAAGAGCTATTTTAATGTTAATTTTCATGCAAGCGTGGAAATTTTCAATTACTTGAAAGGTGTAAAGGGCATTATATTTGAAAATCCAAATTACAACCAATCGCCACGTTTCAAGGGCCATAAAGTCCGATTCATATGTCCGTTTGAATCGTATGTTTGTACTTTGCCGATTGCTACGTTAGTTGGTCTTAAGGGCCTATACTACCTCAAATGGCTTTGCAAGATCCTCCGTTATTCCGAAAATATTGCAGCATTTATTTTGAATTAAATATATGGTAAAATTGAGGATTAATGTTAAGTACTATGTTAGACGACAACAAGATTCCGTAAAATTTTCTCGATAGAAAAAATCCAAATTTATCTCCCAAACTGAACAATAAACAGCTGGTATTCATAAAATATTTTAAATTAGATCATGACACTTTGCATACTAACTGAACTAACTATAAAGCAGGGCTTATGTTTTTTATTTTATTTTAATTGCCATTGTTTTCACTGTAAAAAGAAATTACCTAAACTATCTGAGTCTTGAAGCGTGTTCCCTGCCGCCCTATCAGTCTCGCTTCGGCTTTCGAACGGGAAAACTTTGCCGCTTACGATCAGAATACACATTACAGGACGACGTAAAATTAAAATGAGAAATAACCTAAATAAAAATAAGAAGCGACTGGGTTGGCGTAAAGAAACCAGGAGAAATGGCATAAATATGTTAAACCTAATGAAATAAGTATCGTACAACCTATCTACTTACAGTATTAGTGATTAAAAACATGTCGGTACATAGCATACGACGCGCGAAGAAGTGGGGGCAAAATTAGAATTTGAATTGAAGTAGTACAGGCCCTTAAACACGATTGTTGATTCGACCTGGGATAGAATTCCAAGTCGAGTCAAAATCAGTTAAAGGGTTATGGGGTTTTCCTATCAAAGAAAGCAGCAGCAGTCTAGAGCCAGGAACCCGTGTCTCGAAAAGCAGTTTCATCAGATGCTGCACCTGTTTCCTCTTCAATCGTGTCAGATTGTCGTCCCATGAGAGTCGGACTATGATACCGACTATCTATGAGAGTGAGTAATAGAGAGTGCAAATGTTTTCATATTTTCCGCCGTGACAAAAATTCTGTCTGGACATATTTATCATTTTGTTTGTAACATTACCAATCTTTTTCATCTCGCAAATCTCAAGCAGAAATAAATATATTGTCTCGAAATCAATTGCATTTGACGCATTTATGCATAATGAATGCCTGGCTGTGTGTTAATTTTCGAAAAAAAAAATCGATTCTATAGTTCTTATAAACAAAAAATAATAGTAATAATGATTTGAACTTTATGGTAAAAAAAACTAAAGTTGAAGTTTGATGAATTATTAAGACTGTCCAATGACCACCCAGCCGCATCTTAGCCCCACAGTCGCTGATATTACTTGATTTGTGCTTTCATGATATTTATTTTTCAGACCTAGTTTTATTTGAAAGTCAGTAGGATTTTCTTCTATATAGTGGAAATGTTTGACAAACATAAATTACATATGAACATGCGGAACCCGAATCCTCGAACCTGCAGTATGACAACCAAACGCTAAGCCAAAAGCCACTGAGATATCAAACCGTCAAATGATATGGCCTGCAAAGAAGTAGAAAATATTTACCCGACTCCGGTTTGCACACTTCTTCACACTCTTCATATGTGGAGAATCTGTTAGGTCCTCCGTGGCATCCTCCGTACATGAACTGCTGGCAGCTGCTTGTGGTCGCGTCGAAGTAGAACTTCGGTTGGAACGAGCGGCAAGGACCGGGGTCCACAGGGTACCGGCAAACCTCTAATGAAAAAGAAATCAGGTTTCATGGTCATTTAATTTTATTCCAGTACATTATAGACAGCGCATATGTAGCTTTTTTGTTTGGTGTTAGTTTCTCTGCACTGCACTGCAATACCACATTACAATTGGTCGGAATGTTAGTTTGGCACTTCAGTTTTATAAAAAAATGCCAGGCATGATTTTACAGATAATATATACAAATTTAATTAAAATAATATGTAATACAAAACTGTTTTTACAATTTGGATTAATAAACTATTCAATAAATCTAATTACGTATATAGCACGTGAGGGCAATATGGTGATCCGGTTAATATGGTCACATTCTTATAACTCAAAAACTACAGCTTTGTTTGCATAGATGTCTGTGATACGATAGCTCTTCTTTGCTCAATTTAATAATTAAGGGTCAAAAGGGCGCTGCTTTATCGACGCCATTTTGACAGTTGACATTATAGTAAATATTTTCGTCGAATTTAGTATGGTGTAGTGTATTTTTTTTAATAGATTTATTGAAATGTTCCTAATAATTTCCAAAACTTGTTTATTTATTTTTTATAAATATATTTGTTATATTATACAAATTTGTGTTTTCATTTCCGTCCTCCTAGTTTTGGTTTTAAAAAGCGATAAAACTTACCTTACCTTATACGAGTATCTACGTAATTTAATTCTCTGTCTATTATTGTAATACCCGAAAAGGGTAGTAAAGCTGTTAAGTAAAGTATAGTTACAGCCTATACACGTCCCACTGCTGGGCACAGGCCTCCCCTCATTTCTGAGAGGGTTTAGAGCAAGGAAGTGTCCGCCGCGCTGCCCCAATGCGTGTTGGCGAACTTCACATGTCTTCGAAATATATATTTTTTCCTTATTCCTCAGACATGCCGGTTTCCTCACGATGTTTTCCTTCACCGCCGAGCACGTGGTAAATCAGCACTTAAAATTGCAATTAACAATTTTATTGGTGCCGGCGGGGATCGAACCCGGGTTACTCGCGTTCTGTTATATTTACAGTAAACCTTGTTCATTTCAAATTCAAACCGTCAAAAGATTATAAAATGCATCATATGCAATGCGCAATGCGGCAACTGAGATATTAATACTGTGAGGCATTCGGACTTAGTCCTCGGAGGTAATAGCGCATCCGTAACCTTCTTCACAAATGTCCATGAACTGAGGAATAAGGAAAATTTACTTATTCCTCAGTTCATGGATTAATTTACGAAGACATGTGAAGTTGGCCAAAATTGCACTAAACAATTTCATTGGCGCCGGCTGTTATGTTTACAGCGAGCGTTAACCATCTGAGCTACCACGGCTCTAATAGATAAGCTGTTAAGATACATATATGTATAACATATTTTTAATTAACGTCAAATGTAACACTTAACTTACAATAAATATTTTGAATTAGAGTTTGAATTAAATAGGTATAAAATACCCGCTACTAACCCAGAGGATTTAGGATGAATTTAAAATTTTAAAATAACATTTGAACATAAATATATTTGTGGCTTATTGGTCCGTTGACTTATAGGTGCTAGTGAGAAAGTTTCGCTTTAGACTACTTCTATGGGCAGGGTCATTGTTTAGATTAAAGCATATTAAATATAGTTAACGTGTAGTGATGGTGTAAGAATATCTACTACTTATCCCATATCATCCCGTGGCTGTCGTTATATGTGACAGAGGGGAATAAATCAGGAGATGGGCAGTAGCGTCTTCCTAATGACAACTAAAAAAAAAACTGCGGTTGCCAACCGGCTTGCCAAGCGTGCCAACTGTGGCAAATATCCCCTCTATGAGAACCACAGAAATCTAAATAATAAGGCAATATTTTGATTTCTGTGGAGACAACCTTTGTGGGGGCCTACGTTCAGCAGTTGACTCAACAGTAGAGTTCAACGTGATGAACGTGAACGTTACGGTAAGGGTAACCGGTTAACGTGTTACGTGGTAGAGCCACGCTGCTACCATATTATTGCTGCAGCATGAATGGGTTGACCAGACCCGGGGTAGGACCACGCTTTCACAGAATATCAGCGTGAAACAGTAGAATAATGCTGTGTTTAGTTCGGTGAGTATAGATAACCGGAGACCGTTTTTACTGGTAATGAGGCATTCCATATCAGTCCTCAGGGGTGAAAACGCATCTGCATTTTGTGTCTTAATTGAGGATAGATGTAGATGTCTATTATATAGTCCGGTGCATCCACTTGCACCATAAGGACGAGAAACTTACCGATACCACGGAAGGCACCGCAACCCCTCTCGCAGGCCTCCTGCGAGTTGAATACCCCAGTGTTCCTGCACGAGACCCCGGAGGCCGCATTCTCGTGCACCACGCATTCGTGCCGATCAGTGTCCAGGTACCACACTATACTCGCTCCAGAGCATTCCTCCAAAATGGGCGACACTTGACAGTTTTGTGGTATCGCTTCAACCTGTTGGAACGAATTATTTAGTATTTTGTTGGTAACAGAGTTCCATTTGTATTTTCCTATGTGGTATAAAAAAATGGGCTGGGTTTAAATTAGACTCAGTATCAACGGAAATTATTCTGAATTTAATTAAAGAGAAGTGCTCGTCTCAAAATAAAGAGCAAACCGCGTGCAATCCCGACGGGGCATCAAGCAAATTTTAATTGTAATTTTAAGTCTAGATTTACCATCTGCTTGGCGTTGAAAGAAATTATTTAAGAATATACCTGTATATTTGTAAAGTTAAAAATATTTCAAGAACAGTTTAGCAACTAGAACTGGAGCAGCGGAAAGCTCCTATAGCAGTGTAAATGTTTTTTTTTTTTGGATATTTTCCATAGATTACTGTAACAGATTACATTTTAGGTAAGCTTAAATACTTGTGTAAGTGAGTAACTCACGACATTAGTCGAATTTATAGTCATTGGACGACTGTCGCTTCAAATTTTAATGGTAAATAATTCACTTCATTAGCTCATCATTACTCGCGTCAATAATAACATATTCGTAATTCCGTAAGGAATACTTATTTAGTTCTTAAAGGTGTGGTAATACCAGTCGACAAGAATAAAATTTGATTCTTCCGTCAAAATTACGTATATTAAATAATTTAATATTAATTTTCTAGGCCCTCCACGTTGTTTTGTGTCCAGCAGTATGATATATACGGTGTTATTTTTCAAAAAGTAGCCAAATTTTCAACTTAAGTTCAACTATATATATAATGATAAACTATTATTGCAATTTTTGAAAATATGAGTAAATAAGGTTTCTACTTTTATAATTATCCTAAATTTAATGTGATTCATGAGGAACAACATTTTTGCCTACCGATCGACTCTTGCAAATGTGTGCGTGCGCAGTAAACTCAGTTAAAATAATGCATTACCAAGCATTTTGAATTTAAAAGATAAAAGGGATAGAATGTTTGAGATCTTTTTTTAATTAATTTTTCTTCACAGTTTGCTTAAATATTAATTATTCTGAACCTTCTCTGCAAATTTGGCCGGTTATTGCAAAATAACCCTGCATATAGGCTGCACCTTTTTTTTTTTGAGTAAATGAATTAAAAATAAAATGCACAAATGATAAATCTTGTTGAAGATTTAAAGAAATTGTAAAGCAATTAACCCTTATAAATAAAAAGAATTACAGCCTTTTACATACACATTAAGGCACAAATGTATACTGTGTAAATGAAACATTGTGTAAGTAACTAGTAAATATTCTTAATATTTACCGGAGCAGTGGTTGTAGTTGTTGTGGTGGTTGTGGTCGTGGACGTCTTGGGCTCAGCTTCTCCGGTTCGGCAACGTTGCTCGCAAGCCTCCAAGCTCTCGAAACTGCGCAACAATTTTAGCATCAATTAGGAGTAGATAACCAAAGCATTCCAATAACATTTATTTGAATAATATTAGAGCGGTCATAGTTCACCTGATGGTAAGGGACTGCTACAGCCACAGAAATCGGAGACCAAAAAGAACCCCCTTCCCTAATAATAACACAATAGAAGTCGCATAGGCGTGTGACCTTGTCACCGCTATAATGTGTTGACGAACATCATTCACCATTTTTTGGTTTAATTGCGCGGCGAACGTCGTACGTGTATTTATGTTATTATAATGGTAAACTGCAGCATAATCAGTAGTAAAAACTCATCAAGGACGTGTAATTCAACTAATAAAGGCATTCATTTCATCGGTAAGTTGGTTATTTACTAATTATCGTTGTTTTAACTTTCATACTACTTTTACTTTTCGTATTGTACAATTACCATTGCTGCTTTTGTTCTACCGTAATCTAACGCGATGCACGGGACGTTGACAAGCTCGCCAAGCAATGTAATGTGAAACATTACATATCATTGTGCATTTTGTATGTTTATTATGTTTATAATACGGCTGCAGGCATCGGTCGCTTTTAGCGACCGACGCATTAAATGCGTATGTGTTAAGACGTGGCAACATCGGTTTTGGAGGTAATCGAGTACTAACTCATTTCTATTGTCTTATTATTACGATTTCTGTGGCTGCATCCCATGGACACATGCAACCAACTCCAAACAAGGGTGGTCACAGATATGTTGTCACAAGGTCTAAGATGAAATACCTGGTACCTACCAGGTATTTCATCTTATCCAATCCGTAATTTACTTACTCTCTTATCCTTCAAACCAGAACTCAGATGTTGGTTCACAGCAACTTGTTGACAGAAATATGGGAAAAGGTCTACTTTAAGTGGACTCAAGTCATCGCAATAGCACTGCAAGGGTGCAAGTGATATACAAGAATAGCATTGGAAGAGCCCCGGATGTGTTTCGAACGGAGATTCCGAGATCTCTCTACTGCATTGATGGTAACAGTAGTGAGATTTTAGTCCGGCATAACCCATCCACTACGTCATTAAGTATCTATAAGGTTTTCTCTACCTAACTTCCTTTTCTCTTTCTAACCACATATCCTTCAAAATCATGAATTTTGGAGAATATGTGGCTATTTCATGCATACCGATTATCGTTGCCTTCACAGCCGCCGTACGTGAACTGGCTACAGCTGTCGGTCACAGGGTCGTAGAACCACCGCATTAACGACTCGTCACACGGGCCAGCCCGCATCGGCAGTTGACAAATGTCTGAAACAAGACATGTTATTGTGAAGTGTGCTTTAGACAATGGTGATATATACTATTCATGTCCAAACAAAATAGAACTGTCAAACTAATAGTTCGCTTCGTATTTAACACTAACTTCAAACGCGTTGTGAGGACTGTGAAGAAAAAATTTAAACAATTTATGTAATGTTATGTTAATTTTAACGAAAATGCTGAGATTTTTTTTTTAATTTTGCATTCGTATTGGTACTTTTTTTTAAATAAATAAAAATTAACAAATCTTAAATGGTACACGCAGCCATGTTATGTGTTTTTTTTTGTAGAATTTGCTACACCAAAAATCGCTAAAAGCGCCAACACGCATTGGGCTAGCGAAATAGACTCTTCTACGTCAAAACTTTCTAATAAACGAGAGCCAGGGTTATATAGTGGAATGTACTAAAATAATGAAAAAAGAAGGATAAAAGTTCAATTTTAGAAATATTTATAGGCCAAGAAGTCATCACAGCCTATAAATGTATACATGCTATAACTGTAAATATAGCCTTACCTTGCGCTGTTGCACAGTAATACTGGCAATGCTCCTGGCTGGGGAAATTGTTCCTGTTGCCGCCGCAGCCGCCGTACTCGAACGAGGTGCAAGTGCCAAGTGAAGAGTCGTATCCCCATCGGGTCTCCATTTGATTGCACGGTCCGGGATCAAGCTCCAAGAAGCAGAAGTCTAGAATAAAAAGAGTTTTAATGGGAATCTCTTTTCTGTGTAATGGAGACTTTTTCATTAATCCACAAAATAACATAGCTCGACATGAGTACCTTCCTTGCACAAAACATAACATAACATAAACTATAAAAGCACATGCATGTGTACACAAAAACAATCGTAATTAGTAGATTTAACAGATCGTTGAATCGTCGTGAGATTTTCAACAAATTATATCATTAGAAATAAAATATAAACAATCTGAAATAAGAATATCTATCGTAAAGCATACGTTGATAAATTTATTATATCTATACGTCACATTAATATTTAGTGCATATCAGACCACACTAAACATTGAAACTTAGATTGTGTGCGAATAGGACTTACGTCCTCTGGTTTTAGAATAAAGTTAATTCTGTATATGGCCTGCATAGATATGTATCTGTATCGAATGCCGTAATTTAACAAAGATAATATTCATTTTATGAACATCATAAACAGTTATGTAATTACCTACCTACTTACTACTCACGCCTATCACACAGAGGGGTAGGCAAAGACTACAGACTTCCATTTGGCACGATCCTGACACATCTTTCTCGCCTCCTCCACATCCATATACCTATATATTATATCCCTGCCTTGCCTCAAAAAGCACGCTTAGCAGACGGAATGACAATTCCTATATCGTAGTCTCGCATCTTAGGTGTTGCTGCCCGGCATATGTTCAGTTACGTTACGATACCCACGGCACAAAATGGGGTGTTGTGTTTAGATTTTGTTACGTCGCTATTACACGGCACCAATATCATAAATGATAGGAGGCCTGTGCCCAGCTGTGAGACGCGTATAGTCTGTAACCTAACTTAACTTAATGGACACTAAGTGAAATGTATTTTTTAATATTTGTAATAGAGTCTAATATATCTGCCCGATCTCTTTAATATAAACTCAAAGCTAACTGTTAATTGGCTGCTAGTAAAGGTCGAAGCACCTGGGCTAGTAATGCACGATATAGGCCGTTCTGAAAATTGGTGTATTCGTGTCCAGATACAGACCCTAACACACATATTCTATTAAGGAATACATAATTAAAAAAAACCTGGAAATGAGGTGATCGCTACCCAGTTCCTATTATCTATACAAATAAATAAAATAAAATTGAAGTGTCCTGTTTGTAATGTCAAACAGCTTTTTACGAAATGAAGATTACGATTTATTTTTTACGAAAATATATAAAATATATATTTTGTCTGTCTATCAGTTTGTTCGTTCCGGCTAATCCTCGAAATGACAGGGCCGATTTAGACGGTACTTTCACTGGCAGATAGCGGATGTTATAAGAGATAATTTAAGTTCGGAGATAAAATAAAAAAAAGCCCATGAAATTCACTGGTAATAATTTCCACGCTGACGAAGTCGCGGGGAACAACTAGTTATTCATAAAAATAACTGTACAGAATTATTGTCACATTATATAAGTATGTTTAAAAAATAATTCTTTAAATAGTTCTTCCCAAGTCAGATGTGAATCTATATTAGATATAGAAAAATATTATAAATTTTCAAATGTAAATTCTAAAAGCCCAGCGATACCAGGTTGTGTGTAATTCACAGTGTGGATTTATTAACTTTTGCCATTACCAATATTTAAAATTTGAGTTCTGCGTTTTCAGGCACATGGCAAATTTCTGAGCAAGGTGTACCTAAGTTTTTAAAATTGTAACCAACAATTTAATTTCCGCTGCCGGGAATCACACTCGGTTTGCTCATATATAAAGCGATCACTTATATCATAAGCTACCACGACTCTTCTACATATGTTTGCAAACTTTAAAATTACCTTATCACCTATAAATCAATGGGACAGTAGCATAGAAAACGTGGTAGAGCCATGCTGCAGTTATATTAGTAGTATAACTGCACTGCACTGTATAGTTGTAGCACGAATGGGTCGGATTGACCGGGGAAGGACCACGTTCTCACAGAATACCAGCGTATAATAGATGTCTATGGGCCACAGCAACCACTTACCATCAGGTGGACTGTGTGCCCGTTCGTCACCTTATGCTATAAAAAAATGGGTTCGAATCTGTCATTCGTCTACTGAACAACTGACAAAAGCATTTCGATATTAGTCGCTGCGGCTGTAAAGGACGAGGAGAACAAATAAAACTTAAAACATGCATAATTTTCTTCAAGTAATATCCTACAGGCCGATCGGTTACGGCGGCCTACCTTAGCGGAGATGAGCCATCGGCGCAGGCCAGGATTATAGTGCCCACGTCTTAGCGCAAGCACAGGTGCGCTCTCTATTCCCTTACTCTCATAATCCGATGGGACGGTAAACCGACACGACCGGAGAGAGATCAGGGGCAGGACCAACGGCTTTACATACTTTCCGAGACACGAGGGTGAGACACCGCCAACTTCCTGACTCCGTGCAGCTACTGAGAATTTATAGATGGAAAAACTCAATAATCGATTTTTTGGCCCGACCCGGGAGTCGAACCCAGGACCCCATGATCACCAGTCTCACTACTACAACCACTTAACCAACGAGGCACTCAAGTAGAAGTCTTGTTCAAGTAATTCCGTAACAAATACCCACCAGATCTATAAGATTCAGGTGCGGCCGGTTGAACGGTGGTGGTGGTGTCTGGCTTTGCGGCGCATCGACTCTCGCACTCCTGCTGCGTCACGAAGTTGTTGTCATTGCCACCGCAGCCGCCGTAGTAGAACTGTCGGCATCTTGGACAGAAATTGTTCTATTATTAAAAAAAATAACTTTCCATTTGGAAGATATTCGTAAGTCCTAAAAGTGTACATTTCAATATGCCTCCCCGTTTTTTTTAAATACCTGTGTGTAAGTTATAGTAGAGAAGAAATGAAGATATCGTTTTTCTAAATTTCACTCGATGATTATATAAACACTTCATAAGAATAAAGATGTTCATACTTTAAACACTATGAACAAACATAAGGTATGTATATAATTTTACAACAAAATCCCCGAAGATGTACAAAATTTCTTAAGTTTAAATGTTTTATTCAAGAAAAATTGTACATAATGGTTATTATAATATAAAACAATACATAAGGTTCTATAAAAACTAATTCAAAAATTGTTTATAGTGAGAGGCGATCGAATGGCATCCATATCCTTTTTATTCGTGCTTTAATTATATTAAAACTCTGGTAGATATTGAATAAGTGAAACGAAATTTTATTAAATATAGGATCCCAAGCAGATGGTAGCGCCCATCCATCTTCTTTATTGAAATCAGAAGTCAACACCTCAGTCCCCCATGTGACAAAAAGTTAAAATTGAACATGATAAATTTCGTAATATTAATTTCGTTTCGCGTTCACTACTTATCAGCATTTAAATTGCAATAAACAATTTGATTGCTTTCGGCGGTGACCGAGCTTGCTCGCTAACACTGCTTCGCCTGTCATTAAACTACTATGAAATTTACATACAGCGCTTAGCCCCTGAATTATAACAAAGCTGAATAAAGCGCAAGTTATACAGAGTTATACAGCGGCATAAGGCGAAAGCACGGCACAGGGGCGGCGCAAGAGTGAAACGCTAAACTCGACATGCCTGTGCCCGCGGCTCCACATTATCGCCGTGAAGCTCCGTGAACAGGCCTGAACGTGAATGTGGATGGTTTTCGCGGGATTCATGCGCGTTCACGCCTGTTCCCCGATCAGAGTCGGCATTTTGTCCCGCGACAAAGGGTTCACGCAAACTTCGCGCGCGTTCGCGCGTACACGTCCACATTCACGGGCCCGTGCCCGTTCGTTTCGGACTACAAACACAGGCGTTCGGACGATGTATTTTAGTCATACATCATCTTTTTCACTTAAAAATTTTTGCCGCGAGTGATATGTTGCCACAGCTAATAAAGTTATTGCAGCAGCGTTTTCTACGTCCGTTTCGCGGCGGGTTTCACGAACGATTGTGACTTGTGAGCATCCCGTGAATATGGAAGGCACGACTTGTGCCGTGAATTTATAGGGTGAATTCGCGCGTGAATTCACGGCGATAATGTGAAGTCGCCATCATACATTTTGTATGAAAAAGTTATGAAGCGGCACCATGCCTGTGGCCTTTGCCTTAAGCCGCTTCGGTATAATTTGTGCCTTAGGACGATCTATTTGATAATAATTAATAAAATGTAACAAATATAAAGGTATTTTCAACAGCACTGCACTTACCTCAATTCGGTAGTGTCGTAGTACCACCTCTCCCTGTAGTCAGCGCAGTCACCAGTCACCGCTGGTAGCGTACACATGTCTTGCTCTACAAACATTAATTACAGAAATAGTAAAGTTTGTTGTATATATTTATTATATTTACGGCGCCTCTACACGTTGGCCAACACAGTGGCGAATGTAGTGGCGAATATATTGGCCGAGAGTTGGTGACAGCGTCCACACGTTGGAAGGTCGTTCAGTTTACTTCGGTTCGGGCCAATGTGCGGGCGAATTTATTTTATTTTAGACGACTGCTCCGTGGCGCAGTGATTTGGCAATGAGTGGCTATGCCAGGGGTCGCGGGTTTGAATCCCGCACAGAACAAGTATTTGTATATCCTACAAATAATTGTTCCGGGTCTGGATGTGTGTCCTTGTGCAATTTATGTTTGTAAGTTGCCTCCGCGATACAGAAGAAAATCCAAGTGTAACAGTGTGTAAAAAGGGGGGTAACGTTTTTATAAAATAATTATAAAAGAATAGTGAATATTAATGGGACTGTAAATAGATATACGATATACGATTAGCTTTATTTATTCCTTACATGCATCAGAAACTGGAATAAATACCATTAATTAGAACTTTAATTATTTTAAAGTTAAAGGAGTTATAATCGATTAGTCTACGTTTTAAAATTGGGTTTTGTTTTTAAAGTTTATCAAAAAATGTACTTGATTTTCTATCAGACATTTGATGTTGGTATATAAAAAAACACCTTATAATTTATTTGGTAATTTAATTATTTTTTGAGAAAGACAAAAACTATAGCAATAAATATAATTAACACTGACTTAATAATGGGTACTAATTATAACTTAGAACATAAATGAAAAACTCATGACAAGGAAAGTGGCTCTGGACCATGCTTTGCGGCAGTCTGTGGAGGAGGATGATCAGTAGTGGACTTGTGAAGAGCTGTAATGATGATGATGATTTGAAAACTTGCACGATTAAATTATAAGAAATCGACGCTTTTTATATGGGATAGGGTGACAAACGAGCACACAGTTCACCTGACCTGTGGCCCACAGACATCTACATCTATCCTCGATTACGAATCAAAATGCAGATGCGTTGTCACCCGTGAGGACTAAGATGAAATGCCTCGTTTCCTTTAAAAAGTGTCTCTGGTTCTCTACACTCACTATACGAAACACAGCATCATTAAGCTACTATTTTACATTGATATTCTGTGAGAGCGTGGTCCTTCCCCGGTCGAACCGACCCATTCGTGCTACAACTATACTTCTAATATAACTGCATGGTTCTACCACGTATAAACGACGTACTTAATTTTTTTTCATTTTAAAATTGTTCTCGTAATAATCTGATTGTAAATAAATGTTCATTATTATTTTTATAAATAGCTTACCGATTAAAACAAATGTTTAAAAATAATTAAATCGAGCTAATTAAAGTAGTAGGAATGTTTAAAGTTGAAATTCACACTAAAAGGCTGGTAATTGGGTCATCCACCCTACAAATCGTGAATATAAAATTTTAATCAGATGCGTGTAATCACTCTGAGAGCTTGTAGCAAACTAAACTCGCGGCCAACGTGTGGACGCGGCGACCAAACTCTGCCAACAATCCTTTGATCTTTTGTAAAAAACCGACACCACACGGATCTCGCGCCAACTTGCGGGCCATCGTTCCAATACATACCAATGAAGCCCAAACACCCCGTCTACACGTTGGCCAATGCTATTGGCCACTACATTCGCCACTGTGTTGGCCAACGTGTAGAGGCGCCGTTAAACCACAATTGTTATAATGTACCATCAAGGTTATTAAAATGCAAAACCTAAAATCATGCTTCTAAAATATTAGATAGTTTTGTTCTCCCATAAAATGTTATTTTTGTTATTAACACCACAGAATAAAATTTAGTTATAAATTAAAAACAAACAAACAAACTACAGAACGTGCAATGTAAAACTTTTTTTTAAATTATGTATTTAAAGGAAACTATTATTTATCTTAAGCGGTATAGTGTTACGGTAAATTATTTAGAGGGAAACATTCTCTAAGAATGTTTATTGTATAAGGCAATAGGCGGACTTATTATTAATCTTGTGTAACATAAATTGAACTAAATCTAATATAATATGTCTAAAAATTAGAAACACATAAAGTAAAATATCGTTTCATTGGGCTAAAGTTCGACATGCAATTAAAAATTAAATTTATCGTCTTCAAATGCAGGCCAAACTACTAGTAGAGAAAGAAGTTTGTTTGCACAGCATTATCTCTCGAAGCCTATTCGCTAATTTTGTTAAAATTAAAATGATCACCGACTCCCACAGTCACTCTGTAGTACATATAGCGTCGTATGTTTTATGAGCCGTAGTAGCTCTCATAGAAAAGCTATATAGCATACGACGCAATGTACTACAAAGTGCGGAATAGGCCTAGTGTGACTTCAATTAATTGTAATAGAGTTTAAATAATTTTTTTCCAGAAGGGAAAATTTTATTCGCTTCTGTTGATTTTCGAATGAAAAATTTTGCATCTAGGTACCGCATTTATCACTTACCGTAGGCGCTTGGGCAAGAAGTCATACAACTCTGCTCGGAATCGAATCTATTCTTGTTGCCGCCGCAGCCGGTGTAGTAGAAGGGCATACAACGGTTCTCAGTCTGGCTGAACGACCACATCGCATGCTTATCCGTGCAGTTGCCAGCCTCTTGTGGTAGTACACACTCAGCTGTGTGTGTGACGCGTTTGTTAGGAAGATTAGAGGCTCCATTGACTTCAATTTCACATTATTAACTAATCAATATATAACGTTGAAACTCCTGATTTTTTTCGAAGGATTTGTGTTCTTGATAGTAACAATTAAGTCAAAGAACGTAATTTGAAATTTCAGTCAATGGAAGCGAAAGAATTGTTAAACTAATTAATAAAAAAATATTGTGATTAATGATGAACGCATACCACAAAGTTAATTACCATCACCAAATAACAAAGGTTGTTAAACAAGAAAATAATAATGTTATAGGGTAAAAAGAGATAGTAAGATGAAAATAACTACCAATACAAACTTCATGCAAAATACAAACACCATAATTATCCATTCATTAAAGTAAAAAATGTGCGTGTTGGTATAAAAATATTAGGTTCTAAAGTTGTTTACCGTATGGTGTGTAAAAGATCCCATGTAACCCATGAATGTCGTAAGATGCGACGGTGGAATATTTCTGTCTTTGGAATAACCCATCTCTGACGTTTAGACGGTAATAACTGGTTAGAGAAACCGTAGAAGTTTTTAAAAAAAGTTTAATTTGTTAAAATTTTCGCCTCTTGCTTTAGCTTATTTGAACAGTTCAAGAAATTGAAATATCTGGCAAACGGTGAAAGGATTTTCATCAGACTATTGAATCTTTCAGTCGTTATATGACTCGTATACCAGTTTTTTTCCTAGTGGCAACCTCTACCTTAAATGACACCCTGGTACCTTTACATGATATTTTGATTCTGAGTTTGAGTTTAAATTTGAAATTGTCTCTGAATACCGGTGTAGGGTTCCGGCTTTGCAGCGTGGAGGTCTGCGCAGAGCTATTGCGCGGATGGTACCCTTGTGGTGCAGTAACTATTGTTCCACAGCTACAAGCGTTGTGGTTATTTTTATAGATTCTTCTAGAATATTTAACTCTACACGGAGTCGAAGAGGAGAGGATAGAAATAATACTTCAAAGTTATTTTCATTACGTTTCTTAGTCCACGTTACGACATCCACACAGTGAATGGAGACTGTCTAGACTCAGACCGCACACGACATGTAATAAATAAATAAAATGACCACTAATACACAATGACTTACCCTGCGGTTTGCCTGGTGGATTGCAGCGTTGCATACAGGCGGCCTCGGAATTGAACCTGTTAGCGTTGCCCTCGCAGCCGCCCCATATGAATTGCTCGCAACGTCGGCTTTCCGGATTGAAGCCCCAGCGGCCGAAGGTTCCGGCACAGGGCCCTTGCTCAATAGGTAGCTTGCATTGATCTGAAACGACCAACACCACCATAAGTAATTATTAAGTATGCTATTAGATAGAATACAATAGAATAGTCAATATTTTAAGTTTCCACTGGTTTGAAAAAAAAACCTCTGTCCTGGGAAGAACCAGCAAGAAACCCAGCGAGACTTTTTTTAAAATAAATTTTACAATGTCAAAGGTCACAAAATATTTACAAAATTTTTTTTTAGAAACAGCTTGGAAGCGACTACCTCATTTCCAGGGGGAAGGATATGATTGTATAAGACAATACGGAGATCTCAATAACAAAGAGCGTAATGATTCAAATCCGTCAACACACCTTCACTCCTGGCGGGCTCGCACTGCGCCTGGCAGAGTTCGCGACTGTCGAAGTTGTTCGCGTTGCCGAGGCAGCCGCCGAACACGAACTGGCCGCACACTTCGCGCTCCGTGTCGAAGTACCAGCGCAGGTGGTAGCCCAGGCACGCGCCCTTCACCTTGGGCAGTTTGCACGCATCTGTGACAAAATTGTTGAATTAGACGGATTCTTAAATTGGGACATGATTTTCGGAGATTATTAAACTGCCATAAACATTACGTTTCGATGTTCTATAACTTTGGTGTAAGCACTCATACACACAGCAGCTTCTTAATGTAAACTTCAAAAAAAGTGTCAAAAGAAGGTTTTACAAATGACTAATTAGTACAGTACGGATCAGATTAAAGCTACGCGCCGCGTTTTCGGATGGCCTCGCACATTTGTACGTACGTTCTGTGACTTTTACAGTTTTTTCCAATCACTGCTGTGAAACGGTATAGTGACATTGATCAGTCGGAATGCTACGGGAAAAAATGTTGTAATCGCCTGTTTATTGACAGAGGAAGAAGAAAATAAAATTCGCAGAAAAGAAGATTCAAAATTATTCGTAAGTTTTTTTATATCGAACAGTCGAACACACAGAGCTTAAAGACCTTGACAGTAAAATATAATTGTAAATGGAAATGACTCCAGGGGAATACCACTCTGAATGTAAATTATAATGTGTAGTATATAGATACATATACTAACATTATTTTAGTTATTCAAAAAAGGTTTTAAATTGTATATCGAGAGAACAATTATTTTCTTTAAAATAACTTGTTGCTTTGTATATGTATATAAAAACATTTTTTTCTACTGCCGAGCAAAGCTTGGTCGAACTTTACCTTTATTTCTTCTTCAACCTCAGCCTATAACCGTCCACGGCTGGACTTGGGCCTCACCCGTTGTTTGGAGGATTTGTCTTTATTTACTATTATTTATCTATATATAATATTATCTATTTCTGTTTCTGTTTCATAGTAAAATATTAATAAATCCAGTGTAATCACCAACAAAATTTAAGAGTTAAAAAAGTGTTGAAAATTTGTATCTTTAATCTTAAATGAAATAAATCTATAAGAAAGCCCCCTGATGAAGCATATATATGCAGGTCAAAAAAAGCGTATTTTATTGAGACCATTTTGTCCAAAAACAAACCTTTAGGAGGCGGCTGGACGCACACATCCTCGCACTCCTCCTTGCTGGTGAATCGGTTTCCGTTGCCCTCGCAGCCTCCGTACCAGAACCGCGAGCAGCCGCCATATTCCATATCGTAGTACCAGTACACGCTGTAGTTGCGGCATGGACCACGGTCGGTGGAAAGGCTGCAAGCCGCTGGGTAAATTAAGACATTTATTAGCAATGCTATAACCATGCAAATATGCAATATGGTTAGATATTGGCAGGAATAAAAGTGGAAGAGGCAATATGTAAACTTTTTATATATATAGGAAGGTAGTTAAATAGAATTAATTTACAATCAAAATACACGGACCACAGGCAATCAACTATAAATATTACTGAGACTAATTTGATGGCAGATAATTTCCACGAATTAATTATCCTAATAGTCGAGGATGAGCTAGTAGCGGGATACAACAAGTGAACCGTGCCACGCCAGAGCCAAGACTGCTTTAACGGCGGCCGCTCCGTCCGTTTTATACAATCGAGACAAGTAGCTACACGGGTGCCACTGCAGGTGCAATGCGCAGGTGTGCGGTGCACGTGTTGTTTAAAATAATTCCGACTACCCACAGAGGCGCTGCGACATATACTAGACACTGGCAACTGAACAAGATCTACGATGGAACCCCATATTAACGAACGATGCCGCTCGACCTGCGAGCTGAGTGATAGTATTGGAAAATCCTTCACAGAATACTTTTCAGCAAAGTCTAATATCAAGTTTATTTTAATTTACGCAAGAAAACTTATTAGACGAATGGTCGATGAAACAGATCATTGGCTGTAGCAGACAAGACAGGCTGGAAAAGGTGTAAGATTTCAAAAGTAATCATAATAAATAGTGACAAACCATTGTGAATTACTGACAACGAGAATTCCATCTTATACTATATTTGCTGCCTGTTCTGTTTTATCTATTCAACTGGTAAAAGAACACGCTCTCACTGATTACCAGCGTAAAACAAATAAAAATAGCAGCTGTTTTGTTTCGTACATACAAGATACGATAATCCTTATTTAAGCATCTCGACCTTCAGGGCTGCCAGTATAATATCTGCTTAAGTCTGTAGACTGTGCTGTAGACTGGATTCGCATTTGTTCGGAACGAACTTCTCCGACTCCGTTGAGAAGTTGGAGATGAAGGCCGCGTAGGAAGGAGTACCCTGGGTTGTCCATAAAGGAAGAGAGAGAGCAAAACCGGCTAGTAATGGTGGGCATGCAAATATGTTATTATTTTATAGAATAAGGGTGACAAGCCAGCACACAGTTCACCTGATGGTAAGTGGACGCTGTGGCCCATAGACATCTTCATTTCTCCTCGATTAAGAATCAAAACGCAGATAAGTTGTCACCCCTGAGGACTATTATGAAATGCCTCGTTTACAGTAAACAAAAGGTTTCCAGATCTCTACACTCAACATACGAAAGACAGCAGCATTAAGCTACTATTTTACGCTGGTGTTCTGTGAGAGCGTGGTCCTTCCTCGGGCGAGGCAACCTATTCGTGCTACAACCATAATATGGCAGCGTGGCTCTACCACGTATAAAAATATGTGCGTACGTGTTCCCATTACTCTGTGGACATGCAGCTACAGTGGAACAATTAGATTATGAACTATGAGATTTATTTAAAGAACTATGGGATTTGAGTTAGTACGGTTCAGATATAACTTGTCCTTGTGATGTAGGTTTGCTAAATACCTTGTCTATTTTCCGGCGCGTCGGTACAGCCAAGGAACTTCTCGCCCTTGGCTTCGGTTTTTCCGTCAGGACAGCAGCCGTATTTGCTAGAGCCGCAGTCGCAGCCAAACTGGTCAGGACCGGCGGCCTCTGTGACTCCATCCCCGCAGCAACCGAACTCCGACTGTTGGCAGAGGCAGCCCTGCAAGTTCGGCCCCGTAGCCCTAGTTACACCGTCGGGGCAGCAGCCGAACTGGTACGCGTGGCAATCACAGCCTTCGTAGTCGTAGCCTTTAGCGTTAGTGTGCCTTGAAAGAAGGAGGATTTGTAAGTGCTACACATTAAATAAATAAAAAATTACGGAGTTTATCGCGTTCAATTTTTAATTATTGGGTGCGTTTGGCAGAAAAAAGCGCTAGCAAAATTTTATATAATTGTAAGCAAAATGGCGATCGTAAGCGGTAAGCGCTGTCAAATCGTAAGTAGCTATTTTCCTCCAGGACACGATGTTAGTTTTAACCGGGGGAACCTTACCTAATTTAAATATATGTTTGTAAAGTATTCATATTAAAAACTTACCGATCATGAATTTTTAATAACATGTATATGTTTATTCATGTCAATATATTACTTAAAACTAATATTGCACAAAACAACTTATAAACTCTACTTCAAAACAAACAAATTAAATAAGCAAAATGGCGGATTGTGTCAGCGCTACTGAAGTAGCAATCGTGTCCTAGCCGAAACCTATTTCAGCGCTTGTAAGCGCTTGCTAGCGCTTTTTTCTGCCAAACGCACCCATTGTTAATTCGCGACGTTTCGGGTGCTTTCCAGCACCCATGATCACGGCAGGTATACAAAAAGTACTCTGTGGTCACGGGGGACTGAGATTTATTTATTTATTTATTTTCCACTATACAATTATCTTTACAGGTTTATCACCTGATGCGATAATGTAGACAACTATTTTACCAACTCCAACTACATAGTTACAAGCTAATAATTTTCGATTACAGACATGTACTTATTGCTATTTCAAACACGTATCTATATCACATAAGGACCATAACTAATTTCAAACAGAGCTCTTACTATGAACCCACCCAGAGTACAACAAAATATATCTATGTCTTCTGCTATACGGTTGAGGATACGGAGGGCGCGCACATAGTTCACAGCATCATAGTTATGCACTTCGTGATGTTAAATGTTAAGATGACTGAAGTCCCGATGTCACTGTTAAACTCGGTGTACCTACAGCTTTTTTGTTATTGTTTATGGTCCGATCTGATCAGATCGGACGTCGGGAATTAAAAATAATTAAAAATAAGCGCGATAATATCCGTAAGGGTAGTTTTATTTAATGTGTAGTGTTCGCGTAAATATAAGAAATCATAAAGAAAATTATATACAATTAACTCTTACTAAATACTCGTCTTAAAACAACTTCTCGTTCTATGTTATTGCTTTACTTTACCAACATATTATCTTATTGTAAATTTATGAAAATATATGTTATAATCAATCTGTATCACGATTATTCACAGAATGTAATAAGTTCACGATGTGATTTTACGCTCATCGCCTAGAATTATCTAACATTTATGTACCCACAAATAGTTTGTATAATAGAAACATAACATTTAATGCACCTTGTTTAAGTTGATAATAATATTAATGTAACTTTGGTAATGTAATGTATTGTAATGTGTTAATTAGAATGCCATCAAAAACATAACTTGAAAAAAAAAACAAGTCTCGCAACTCAGTTCTTCTACCGTAAAAAGTTGTGAGGACCATGTAATAACAAGTCGGTTAATTTATTCAGGCCCTACTTAAGGGTCCCTCTGTTTTAAGTTATTACGTAATTAGCTAACCTAACAACATTTTACAGGACCATGGCAATGTTAAATGCGTCTTCAAAAATCTTATATGTTTCAAATAAATAGATTAAGTTATTGCCACCACACGGCAGTTTGTGACGCCTAAACACAAAAAGCTTTCTATAAATTTGCGGGGTTACCGGTCTGGGCAGCATCCAAATTCGCTGTACTGACAACCGCAACCCTCGTTGGCGGGTCCACGTGCGATCGTGATGTTGTCTGGACAGCAGCCGAAGTGTGCGTACTGGCAGCCGCAACCTGGATTGATAATTAATGAAAATATTCTTCATCTATAAAATATTCTTCATCCATAAAATTGAAGTGCAAACTAGCTTACAATTACATTACAAACAGTACTGTCTACAGCAGCCTATAAACACCTGCAGACAAATTAAAAAAAGAAGGATATAGGTGCATTGTCACCTCTGAGGGCTAAAAAGGAATGGCTCACAGTCTGTCACTGGCTCTTCATACACTTTAGACCAGATCACAGTAGCGCAATCATTGCAACCGCAGTTCTTTATTGTTTAGTTGTTATGAGTACGCTGTTGTCAATCTCCTGGTTTGTTCCTCCGCTTCATATTACGACATCCACCGGACGATGTGGGATAGCGTATATTCTTACATAGCAGCTCAATGTTGCTGTGTTCGTATGGTGAGTGTAGAGAACCAGATACCCTTATTTTACTGGAAACTAGGCATTACACATCTTAGTACCCAGGGCTGACGACGCATTTTGATTTTTAATCGAGGCTAGACGTACATTTCTATGGGTCTCAGCATCCACTTATCATCACGTGGACTGTGTGGACCACCAAATAAGCGAATAAGCTGTCTACGTTAAAGAAGATTGGCCAAGGGAAGGAGGATATTCATACTAATTTAAAACAAAAATGGACGGATATTCTCGCGAGTTAACGCGCGGTGGCTTTCAATCGCGTGAATTGTAGATAAATAAACGTAAGATTTATTATTATAATATTATATTATAGTCAATAATTATAAAGCCTACCCTCAAGGTGTGGTCCTTCAGCTGGTTTGTAGTTATCCGGACAGCAGCCGAAGGGATACTTCAGGCAGCAACCTTCATAGTCCGGTCCGTGTGCGGGTGTCTCGCCGTCCGGACAGCAACCATACGTCGATGAGTTGCACGTCATCACGCAGCCCTCCATTTGAGTGCCCTGAGCTAATGGGAGAAACTACGATTATGGTTCTAGTAATGGAAATGGGCAAACGTTAAAGGCGATCGCGGAGCCTACATGTCAATTAAAAAAAATAAAAAAACTTTACTCGTAATTCTTCGATACACTAAGTACTTCAGAAGGTATTATGTAATTTTTTTTTAAATTTTTGAAGACGGTTCTACTTTTTCTTAAAAATTTTATTTATATAATAGCGATAAGACATTTCAATCTTAATGTAAACACACTAAAGTAAGAAGTACAAGTAATCATTTAGTTTAATAATATACATTAAATTTACTTTATTTCAAAAATGTCCCGGTGGGTTTCGTGCTGGTTGTTTCCAGGACAGAGGTTTTTTCCAACCAGTGATAAAAGTAAAAAATGACTTACAATCATTATTCTTGTAGTCTATATTCAATAAAAATGATTCTTTTCTTTTCTTTTCTCTACCATTCTATTCTTTTCTATTCTGGACTATTAGATATGCATTAAGTACATGAACAAAGAGAACACATTTCATTTTTTATGTTTGCTTTATTCTTTCGAGTGTCTAAAAAATATTACAAGTTCAACGTACCAATTAGAATGCCATTTATTTATGTACATTAAAATCTCGATGCCCACCTTTAGTTCATAGTACTATTATTTATTCTGTGCCTTTAGGGATCATTTTTTTCTTTTTACTTATAATAGAACCACCTTCAACCTATTTAAAAAAGATTACAAAGAATACGACCTAAAAACTAGAAAATCGACAACTTTTGTGATACAATTAAAAGTTGCAAATTACATGATATAGCTATTTATTAATGGTGGTATCAATTACCCAATTACTAGACCATGTGAAAGTTTATTAATTTGTTGCTATACCTGTTGAAACGCCATCAGGACAGCAACCGAACTCGGTAGTGTTGCAAGGACATCCTTCATCGTTCGGTCCCATCGCTGCGGTCTGGTTATCACCGCAACATCCGAAATCGGAGAAGGCGCAGCCCGTCTCCTCTGTTTTGGGTTCTGGAAATTTGGATAAAACTAAGATTTTCGCAAATGATTTTTTTTCTTACGGTGATCTACGACTTCACAAAGGGATTTCTATATGTGGGGTTATATAGCGGGAGTAAATAATTTATTTCAAAATATCGTACAAAAGCTTAGATAGTTAAAAAGTCCGAATGATTTAACGCAAAAATCAACATTTTTATGTACCCTGGCATATCCATAGGCCATTGTTACGCGTGGATGTTTTAAGGCCGAATACGAAGAGAACTGGCGAAAATTAATGTATTTCTCTTGACTAGAACTTTGACCTGAAGTAATTCTAAGCTTTAAAACATTTTTGATGGTTTGTTCGGGTCCTTCACAAGGTGACCCTCATTTTAAAATTTTAAAATAAATGAATATACCAACAAATAAAAAAATGTTAAGAAATGATATATAAAATTATTGTTCTTCCAAAACTCTGTGAATTTTAATTTAGGAAAAATTCTTTTACGTAAAAATGTTTGTATTGTGATTCCGAAGGTACCTGCTATCTTTATTTTCGATACAAAATATTATTTATTAACATAATTCGTTTTAATTAAAAACACCTAATAATAGTATCGTATATTGCCAGATAAAAGTTTGCCGCTTCGACGTGTGACGTATGGTAACAACAGTCGATGTGTCTGTAGCGAAAATCGTTAATTTAGTGTTTTATACGCCTTTAAGTGACTATAAATGTAAATATGGGTAGGAAAAGAAATAAATGTTACCTAAGTGGTAAAACAAAGAGAGTTTATCGCATGAACGCTGCTCGAATGTTGTATTTTGAGGTTAATACTTATATTTTTGTAAGGTAATTTTTTGTTTGAGTGTAATAGGTTGCATTTTTACTCATTTACATTAGCCAAACTGATTATTTATACTTTTCTAGTTTCAAGTGAGAAACACTAAAAATGTAAATATCAAGACCCAGTCGGAAAAGAATGTACAGAGTAGTGCAAGCACAGAGACCGCAAATAATGTCATAGTCAATGTATTGTCCGAAAGCATGGGGTATGTATAAACAAAGCGTAGGTACTGGCGGCGCGTTTGCTGCGAAACGAGCAAGGTCATTCGCGTCGTATTCGGCCTTAAAGAGTCACCCAAGCTCACCCAAGTCATTGCACTGGTTACACATATACTTGGGTCTTCCTAGAGTCTTTGCCACTATGAATGATAGCGGGCATTAAATGTTCTCGAAATATTCATAATTTGACAGACATGTCCCACGATGTTTTCGTTTACGGTTAAGCTCGATGGGTTAAAACAGTAATAAAAAAACCCGACTTACCAAAAATTTTACCGGAAAGAGAAATATTCAAATAATAACGAAACATCATATGTCGAAATCAACCAAGCTGTATAGGCCATAGAGAGTGCTAAAGAAATAGACGTACATACAAACATACTAACACTCGAAAAACATTGCCCACCTCCTGGGGCTGGATGGTAATTAGCAAATAAAATTACAATTGACAATTCCATCTCTACGGGCAGGTATCAATTACGGTTTAGTATCTTATGTAGTGAATTGGAGTAATGTAGTATTTAGACCAGTTTTTCCTATTTAGTTGTTATTGGGAAGACGGTGTGGTCCATCTCCTGTTTCAGCTACGCTCTGTTGACTCTTAGTCTTGTATCGTCACCAAACCGCTATTTGACCTTACACACCATAGAGATAGTTACATATTGTTAAAGTTACCTTTTGCTTACACACCACATTTTGAACAGTACTCTTAGTACTAGTGATAGTTACATATTGTTAAAGTTACCTTTTTCCGGACATCCTTTCTTTTCAGGTCCTTTAGCTTCAGTTTCTCCGTCAGCGCAACATCCATATCTATTTAACAAAATAAGTGAACAGGTTCATATCAAATTCTGGAAAGTAGCCATTATTTTGATCGCTAAATCGTGGTAAGTAATTGTATGGCCTATAAATAATTATTGTTTCGGGTTTGAATTTTTGTCAATGTATAATTATCTACATTTGTTCATTAATTTAGTAAAGTTTTTTTATAGAATAAGAGGGAAGTACGAGCACACTGGTCCACCTGATGGTAAGTAATTCTGTGGCGCATTGACATCTACATCTATCTTTGAAATCAATATACAATATCTCTGAAAATACCGCTTTTCAAGTTAAAAGAATCTCCGGTACTCTACAATCATCATACGAAACACAGCAGGATTATTCTACTGTTTCACGCTAGTGGTTCAGAGCTTGCTCGGATTTTCAACATATTTAAATTTGCTTTGTATGCAATTGACGTATTCAAATGTATCATTTGGAATCGTATCTTATAATAATATCTTGTAAATTTTAAGTTTATGTACTAATATAAAACGCTTTTATTATACCTATAAAAAGCACTATGATATATCATCGATATCGTAGATCATTTTGTTTTTTTTTTAAAGAGCGAAAAAATTCTGAATCGAAAGTGAAGAGAAGGATACAAATTGACGAAGCATATCATATTAAAATCTAGGTGAAAAAATTTAATAAATCATAGCGTATTTAAACTGATTAAGCTTTGTATCATACTTGGAGGATTTGCAAGCCGGTGGCATTGGTGGGCAGCCTTCTTGTTCGTTGCCCTCAGCAGCGGTGACGTTATCAGAGAGGCAGCAGCCGTAGAGCGTCTCTTGGCAGGGCGGAATTGGACAATCTTTATTTTTGAGACCGCCTGCTGGTGAAACGCCGTCTGGACAGCAACCGAACTTGGACTCCTTGCATGTCTTCGGGTTGGGGCAACCTAAAAATAGTAAATGATATTAAGTATGTCGGTAAGATATTTATATATATCATCATCGGCCGAGGCGTCCCGTAACAGGTCGCCTATTTCCCGTTCAATCGGGGAGGGCGACAGCTGCGTCTTACTTGACCAGGGGACTGGTCTGCTGGGACATGCAACACAATTTAATTCAAGAACATGCTTTGATTACCTTTGGTTCTATACATTTTTATTTATAATAAGGATATCATATCCCATATCGTCCTATTCGCAGCGGAATCGTACTGATAACTTTAAATAATAAACACTGCGGTCGCCAACCCACCTGCCAAACGTGGCATTTATGGCAAAATCACCTTATGTGGAAGGTCGGAAGGTCTATGTTCAGCAGTGAATTTTTACAGGCTATAATCCATAGACGGATGGTAAAGTCCAAAGTCCAAGGACTGATAGATAAACTGTACGTATGATAATGATATAATAATGATGACGTGATAATGATAAAATGATGATGATATTACGATGATATTGGATAGTGAAGATGAGTTGTAGAAAATGAATATTCAAAGAACGATCAAAGCTTGGTTTTTTTTTATAGAAGAGGGGGCAAACGAGCTTGTGGCTCACCTGATGTTAAGTGACTACCGCCGCCCATGATCAACCGCAACACCAGGGGAATTGCAGGTGCGTTGCCGGCCCTTTAGAAAGGAGTAAGCTCTTTTCTTGAAGGTCCCCAGGTCGTATCGGTCCGGAAAAATCGCCGGTGGTAAATTATTCCACAGAGAGGTTGTACGCGGAAGAAAACTCCTTTTGAAACGTACTGTGGTGGACCGCCAAGCATCCAGATGGTGTGGATGGTATCGGGACGTTTGCCGTGTAGTGCGTTCACGAAATTTGGCGGCTGGGATTAATCCGAACAATTCCTCAGAGCACTCCCCGTGATAGATGCGATAAAATACGCAAAGAGATGCAACATCTCTTCGCAGCGCCAGTGAATTGAGCCGATCGGAAAGCACTCGGTCGTCGACGATTCGAGCGGCTCTGCGCTGGATGCGGTCAAGTGGAAGGAGCTGGTACTGGGAAGCCCCAGCCCAGAGATGGGAACAGTATTCCATGAGCGGCCGAACCTGCGCCTTGTAAAGTTGCAGGCGGTGTGCCGGCATGAAATACTGTCCCGCTCTGCTGAGCACGGTAGTTTGGGCATCACATAGAATTGATTAATTTTCGTTTTATTAATTTTAAATTTTTTATGTAATATTTTTGGGCGATTGTTACCTTCATCGAATGGTCCAGCAGCCGGGGTCTTCTTATCAGGACAGCATCCGAATTTGCTTTTGAGACACTTCGCAATCTTCCTTCTTGCCTTGCAACGAGGTTTCTTGGTGTAAACTTCAACTGTTGTCGTCCAGTCCCAAGGAGCTGAGAAAGGCGTTATTGTAAATAGGATAACAATTTTTGTAAAACTTTACTTCTTATTTGATCAAGTTAAATAATTAATAATAACATAAAGTAGTTATTATGTAGCAATTGTGGTGATGTAATTTATACTAATTATTAATTATTAAGGACAGTCATATTTTCAAAATTAATTGAATATTTTCATTAATTTATATTAATTGAGGATAGTCATATTTTCATTAATTTATATTAAACTTACTTGAACCGCTAGCAGTTCCTGTCTCTTCTGACTCAGCTATTTCTGTTGTGGATGAACCTTCAACTGTACTTTCGGTACTTCCAGATGTAGACTCTTCTGAACTTGAACTTCCCGTGGTAGACATGCCATCAGTTGTACTTTCTGAACTCTCTATTGCTATAAAGTAAAATAAAACTAAATTATTTCGGCGAAAGACGTGTACGCAATTCACCTATTAATAGTTGATCACTGGTCTACAAACAAGCACAAAGACGTACAAAGAGCGACTCTTTAGTATCTTTCAATAATGAACCTTCTGTTTGGATAAAGCCACTCATCTTCAATTTTCCACATAATTCATGCTACGAGTATACATGAATATACCAATAAATGTTATTTAGTGCAATATTTTAACATTATCGTATTTCATTCATCGAATAAAATCATCTAATAATTTATTGTCATGTATGTATGCATTATATCATAAAATACTCACTGCTTCCACTAGATGTAGTACTTTCTTCCGTAAGTTCCGTACTTGATGAAGATTCCGTGGTACTGATGGTTTCTGAAATTGATAAATGAATAGTTATGACATGTTTTCAGGAAAAAATGAAACATAAAATGAATAAAGAACTATTAATAGTATGGAATATATTATATTTTACGTCTTTTTATGTGAATTAAATAATGAAAATAATACAACATAAACTTACCTTCAGTGGTAGCGGTTTCAGTTGTTTCTGTAACTTCAGATTCAGTACTTTCCGATGTAGATAATGAACTTATTTCGGTTACTTCAGTCGTACTAGAATCAGTGCTCTCTTTCTCCGTAGATTCTGAAGTTGTACTTGCTCCAGACTCTGTGGTCTCTACAGATTCTGTAGTCATACTTGATTCACTGCTGCTAAGTTCCGTTGTTTCAGTTGTAGCCTCTTCTGTTGTCATGGTTCTTCCTTCTTCTGTTGTAATAATAGTGACCGATTCCGTTGTTTCCGTAGTTTCAGATTCCGATGAACTTACACTTGATTCTGGTGAAGTACTTGTTTCTTCGGTAGTACTTGGTTCCGAGGTAGTACTTGATTCTACGGTAGTACTTAGTTCTATGGTAGTACTTGATTCTATGGTAGTAGTTGATTCTTTGGTAGTACTTGATTCTTTGGTAGTACTTGATTCTATGGTGGTACTTGATTCTATGGTAGTACTTGGTTCTATGGTAGTACTTAGTTCTATGGTCGTACTTGGTTCTATGGTCGTACTTGGTTCTGTTTCTGAAGAACCAGAAATAGATGTTTCGGTTGATTCGGTTGAAACTGATTCTGTGCTTTCTGTCGTTCCAGTTTCCTCAAGTGTAGATTCAGTTCCACTGGATGGGCTACTTTCCGCTGTAATTTCAGTACTACTGGTTTCTGTAGTCACCGTTTCAACACTTTCAGTGAATGCAGAACTTGTTTCGGTCGTTTCAGTACTTTCAGTCATTATGCTTTGTGTTGAACCTGCTAGATTAAAATAAGTATAAATCGTAAAACTTATTATAAGGCAGTACTCGGCTAAGCCACTTAGGAATCGGTAATGAAGCACTAGATCTAGATGGTGAATCTTACTGTCTTAATGTAAAAATGTAAAGCCTACTTACTTTGAAGTCACCTAAATTGTAATCGAAAAGAAAGTCAGAGCTAGCAAGTTATTTCAATCCCGTATGCATTAGCAATATCAATAACAAAGGGGTGGAGACCCGCCGACTGCTTAGTTTTCCAAAAGTGGGAAGAGTTTGTTCCTTAGGCGAGTTTTAAGGTGAGTATGCACAACGCTCTATGTAATGTATTCTATAGAACAAGAACACCGAGAGGCTGTCAAATCTAATTCTGTGGTTGTCAACAAAGTCTGCGTAGCGTGAGTCGAGCGTAGTTGACTTTAGCCGATTGTAAAGTAATTGTAGAGATGTTTTTTTTTTGAAAACAATAATTTTTTTGTTTACCTTCACTAGACGCTGATACTTCAGTGTTGGTTGTTTCAATTTCCAGCGTAGTACTTTCAGTGCTACTAATTGTCGATGTTTCTTCACTACTTGTTTCCGAAATAGCAGTATTCGTACTTGAAACAATGCTTCCATCTGTGGTTACTTATAAAATAAATACATTAAATCACTATCGTATAAAACTTGAAATAACAAAAGAAATCTTAAGATTTTTTGTAATATTATATTGTAAAATGAGCATATGTATGCCTAGAACCAACTCAGATCATAATTATTTCCGAATTGAAATTTAAGAGAGCCAGCTGTACTGTTGCTTGGTGGCAGAAGTAGGAAAAATATGGCCAACTCAGATTTACATCTCAGATGAAAAAGAGCCTTACCTCCTATTATTTATTTACCTGATTCCGTTACTTCAGTTTCCGTGCTGCTTGTGGGTACTGATGTAGACGACATATCTGAAGAGCTTGTTGAGCTATCCGAGATCGTTGATGAGAATTCCGTTGTTAAATCGACACTACTTGTTTCCTCAGACGTAGACGATCCAGTGTACAATATATCTGTACTTTTAATAGTAATGAATTCTTCAGTAAGTTCGCTTTCAGCCTCGTCTGTACTTGATTCCGTTGTATCAGTAATGGAAGTAAATTTAGTTGTTTCATCAGTAAATTCAGTGCCAGTTGAACCACTCCCTTCCGTGTCCCACAAGTCCGTTATTGTAGGCTCTGTAAAGGTTTTTTTAATTAAAAAATAATAATATGTCAAGACAGCGACTATATGAAATAGCGGTGAAAAATGTTACCCGATCCTGATCCAGATTCAAGTGTAAATTCAGATTCAGTATCACTAATTAAGGTCGATCCCATGCCGGAACCATCTGTAAATAGTTTTTAAATACGTATTAGTTAATAGTTACAACCTAAAAAGAAATAAACCTTAAAGCAAAATATTACCAGTGATAGGACTGTCACTCTGCATCATGTCGTCGATCTGAAAACAAAATTAAGTTTAGTTTTGTGGTAAGTCCTAAATCATTAAATGGATTGCCCTTCTACCATTTAGAATAGGACTCATTAATAATGCGAGTTCCATTTAATTTGAGATTGACTAGAAATCTCATGTTTAAAAGTTATGCCCCTTTTGTGAGATATAAAAATCAAGATAAGAATAATCGATTTTTAATGCACCTAACTGTACAGCAAAAAAAGGAAATACATATTTATACCAACCGTACTACCGAAGTGAGGTATCAATTCTTCAGCGCCGACTTCTGGATAATCTTCTTCTTCCTCGCACTCTTCATAATCGTAGTCTTCTTCTGTTGCTGACACAGTGGTCTTTGTGGAAACTATGTCACAATTTTTGTATATTAGTATATAGTTAATCACAAGTAAATACTTAGTTTTGGAATTTTATTCAAAAAACAAGCCAAAAATATGTAAGCCGCAGTTCGGTGAACTCATTTAACTGTTATTAAAATTTTGAAACAACAAGTAAAGTTATTATATTGGAATGAAATTTTGTTGATGGAATAAATATCAGTTATACATATAAACGTAAGACAAAATTAAAATAATAATCCCCATAAGTTGCTTTTATCAAATAAAAAATAATGACGTAAATAAAATGTATAGATAATGAAATACTGTAGAAACTTTTCTTCTACAAATAAGAATCCTTTGCACTTTGATAGATTGACTGCCTCGTTAGTCTAGTAATTGTAAACGCGTTTGCTAGTCATGAGGTCCTGGATTCGAATTCTAGATCTGGCTAAATATCAGTTATCTATTGGGTTTTTCGGCCAAGAAACTCAGTAGTGGTTCGGAGTATGTATGTTGGCGGTACCTAACCCTCATGCCTCGGGAAGCACGTATTTGCTCCGTGACGTAAACCCATTATTCCTGCGCATGATCTCTCTCCGGTCATGTTAGATTGTCGACTCATCTGATTATAAGAGTAAGGGTTTAGAGATTAAACCTATACTTGCGCATACTCTCTCATACACAAACGCACAACAACAGAATTATATTCTGTCCCTCGAAGATGGCTGGTCCTCTTTGAGACTGGCCGCCGTGATCGAATTCGTGAAAATTTGGTCTTGAGGACATTGTTATTAACATAAACTTGCTTTTAAAGAAATTTAACGTAACGTGCGAACGAAAACGAACTTATTCTTACTTTTATCACATGGTACTGTATTACAAGACTGCAACCTCTCGAGTATGGACTCTTCGGGGCAGGTTCCGACTTCAACACCTCCGCTCAAGCACATCACGCGTCGGTACTGTTCACCTCCACCGCATTCTTTTGTACACTGTTAAGGAAATCAGCTTTTATTGTATTGATTAAAACCACACACACACACACACATCAAAATTCCGCTGCTGATAGGGCTCAAATAATCAAATACGAGTAGGAGTGACCTGAAATAGCATATCTCCTTAATTCCAAGCACTAGCCTCGTTGCCTCACCCAGCTTCGGAATCGTCGACATACCGAATGAAGTCCAGTTCCGCGGTCACTTGGAAGGGAAAGCCTAATTGGCCCGTTTCAAAAATCAAACTGGCTTAGCGTGCTTTGTACAGCGGGACAGTATTTCCGGCACATCGTTTGCAACTTTTCAAGGCGCAAGTTTGGTCTCACATTGAATACTGTGCTCCTTTCGACTTCACACGACCGAATTCTTTTTGATTGGCTTGACTTACTGGCGCTGCGAAGACATGTTTCATCTTTTTGCATATTCTAACGCATTCTACAACAGGAAGTGCTCAGAAGAATTGTTTGGACTTATTTCAGCCGCTCAATTTTACCATCGCACGTCGCTACAAAACTCGCTATATCATCCATACAATCTAGATGATTGGCGGTCAACCACTGTGCTAATTACAAGAAGTCTCACACAACTCCTTTATAACATCGACTACCACCAGTGAATTTTTCGGACCGATACGACTAAGGGACCTTCAAGAAAAGAGCCTACTCTTTCTTTAAATACCAGCAACGCGCAATTTCAATTTCCTTCGGGTTGCAGTTGTTAATGGACGGCGGTAGTCATTTACTATCGAGTGAGCTGTATGCTCATTTGGAAAATGGCCTTAAAATGAAAAAGGCCTCCTCCACAAATTGCCCTAAAGAAGAGATATTTGCCATAGTTGTCTCGCCTGAGATACGCGTTGGTAAACGCAGTTTTTAATTATTATGAACTGATAAAAGGAAGATGTTGCTATTCAAACCTTCCCATCTCCTATTTCAGCTTCCTTTTGTCGCCTCCTACGATAATGACGTAACGACGTAACGACGTAACAACGATACGACAAGGAAACGGTTTTTTATTTCAAGTTTTTTTTTAAAATACTTTTTAACGTTATTGGTGAAATAATTGTTTCGTAAAAAACCGCCGAAAAATCTCGTTATAAATACCTCAGATTTATTGGTTCTGTAAAAAAATTAAAATCTGGAGTTGTGGAGCCCGTACAGAGACAGAGGTACAATTTTAATACCATTCGTGTGTGTACACGAGCTTCGAATCATTCTTTACCTCTGACCAAGGTCCCGCATACCACTTGGCAGCACACTTTTCACTGGAAATCTCACAAGGCTTGGTTTCATTGTACTTCAAGTTCTTGTCGCAACGGTCGTCGTCTACTTTATACACAGACGCACCGTCGAATAGACCGCAGAAGACCCGACGGCTCTGGATTCCTTTTCCACACTCCACAGAACACTAGAAAAGAATAAAAATGATTTATTATAAACAGTTGCTGAATCAATCTAATTTTACGATGTTTGGTCATGGTCACAACAAATACTCGTAAGTTGAATAAAAATTAACTCGTGGTCACCCAAATAAGTTGAAATAAAGTTAGCACATTTTCAAACCCAACTATAAAACTTTCACAAAAGTGAAACAGATAAAATATATAATCGAAACCCAAACTTACTTTACTCCACTGCGTAGCGTACCACAAAACTTCACACGGGGGAAGCTTGGAGCGGTCACAAGGCTCCTCTAGAACCGGGGTCGGGTGGTAGGAACAGAAACTGGGGTCAACGACTTTTTGATCTTTGGTCGCGCAGTGGGCTACACGCGTCTGAACAGTTGCAGTGCAGGTGTCACACTGTAATATAAATTAAAATAGATTTTGATATTTACAGTGTTAATAACTCAAAAAATTGTTGTTACTCTGTAAATAACTGTTGTAATTTTTATATAGTCTGTTAACGTAAAACATCTGTATGTGGTATAAAAACACAACTTTATTAAATGTAATAATTATATATCTAATAATATGAGTTTTTCTGTGTCGGTCAAGTATAATTTAGTTATGAAAGAACAGACAGGCAAACGCACATTGGATATATTATACTAGTATCCTTTGGTTACATTGTAGACTGTAGTTGAGTAAAATAACTTTTTTTTTGTTGAGTACGTTGAGTAAATACGTATTGTAAATTGTTGAGTAAACACATCCCTGCAAGAGTAAAGTAAATATCATTGTTGTTCAATGAAGTTCAAAAAACGAATTATGGGGATTTCCCGAATCTAAGAAAGTATTGGTAAAATTATTTAAAATTGCTAATTATTAGTAACTAGCGATTCGCCCTAACTTCGTACTGGCGATCTTTGGATGTCGAGAAAAGCGCCACTTCCCGGATCCAAATGTGAATCTAAGCCATCTAGGGACCCATTCAAGCACATACAAAAAGATTCATGAGAATCGGTCGAGCGGTTTTAGAGTTTTTATGAAACTAACGGACTGCACTTGATTTTTATATATAGAGATAAATAACATAGTGACGTTAAGTTTATTATTAATTCATTCGATACTTACCCCATACCAATCAGACAGGACCCAATCGACGCCATCACAAGGATGCAGCATACATGTCTGCTCCGTTGGTGGTTTCTCATCATCGCAGCTCTCATCTTCGAACACTTCTACCTTCCCGTCTATTTTCTGATGACAGACCACTTGACGTGTTTGTTTGCCCTCGCCGCAAAGCTTGTCGCACTAAAAAGAGATGGTGAATAGAATAAAATAATTTCGTCTCAAATTTCATCATCAATAAATCACTTTTACTTTTTAGGGAATTACCTTTTACCTTTTAAGAAATATCACAATCTCTATGACATCTAAATAATTTAATTAAAAACTTTATCCCCTATTTTGCCACCCTTAGGGGTGAAATTTTTACCCTAAATTTATATGGGAACTGAAGCCTATTCACTTTAATTCACGACGAATTCATATTTATAGATCACTTGGCCCCCCAGATATTGATTTTTGAAAGGAATCTGTCCAATAACAAGAGTTTTCAAAATGGCCGACCTTTTCTTCAATTCAGACTACGAATTCACGTTCATACATCACGTATACACCCAGATATTGATTATAAAATAATTGGCTCAGAAATGAGAAGTTTGAGATTGACGACAAATTATTGCATTTCTAATAACGAATTCGTAGTCGTAGAACATGCTAATTTTCAAATATTTTATTTGATCAAATATCTATTATATTATATGGTACGATATACGAATTTTAAAAGTGACAACAACCACATGCACAACTTAATTATATTTTCCCCACATGAAGGTGAAAAGTCTAAAACTGGTAACACTACGGCATGCACACAAAGACAACCAACGCGAGTAAGACGAAGCTGTTATGCAATATGCATACAAACTCGTCAATTCCGTCCCATATTTTGTCTAAATTGTAATGAATGTAATGAATTAATGAATGCATGACTGGGTCCTCCAACTCATCATCCGTTTGGAACTTTATACTGCACAAAGAAGCAGAGGCGAATTAAATGTCGAGCCATATGGTCATATACTGTAAAATATAACTACTTATAATATAGTTGCAAAATATTTAGGACGCGTAACATGTGGGCGTGAATGGAAAAATGTGATAAAAGAGCGAGGATGATGTAGGAGAGTACCTAAGAATATAGAAAGTATGATTGTTATTTTATGTAAGTAGGTGCATAAATATTTCTTTTTGTTTAAAAACTTGCATGCCCTTTAGTAATATTGCAAGGATAATCCGCCACTGCAAACGAGTGGGAGTTTCGAGTTCTTTCCTAACTGCTACTTATTTCCTTTTATTTTCTGTCTCTGTATTATAAACCTATATGGTTTTTGTCATGAACACAATTATTACGATGGTTTATTACAATTAGGTCTACTCACCGGTTTCCAAGGTCCAGTAAACCAAGTGGGACAAGTGGCATTTTGATTGCACTCCTGATATAGCTCCGGTTTCGGTCCAAGTAACTCAAAGCATTCTTTGTCGGCTACCATCGACGGCAATCTGAAAGTAGGTACTACTAGAACATGCACCTTTCTTGGTTAATGAATGGTCATGGAATGATATAAGCAATTTGTGAAGGAGTATGACATGGTTCATGGTCTGTTCCTGGTATATAGGTACCTACTGTTACTAATAAAATTAAAGTGTCTGTCTGTAATGTTGAAATTATAGACTCTAAATTATAGAATCTGACTTGAAGGGGATATTTGCATGCCATAAAGCTTCGAATATCCAAATATAGAATTTAATGATTTAAAATCTGTCGCTCTGTCTGTCCGTTCGTTAAACCGATTACGATATAACTTGTAGAACAGATAGAGAGCAGTGTCAGGAGCGATCTAGGCTATATTTTATCCGAAAAACTTGGAGATGTTTTTTTTTTTGAAAAATCTAAATATCGATAAAAAATGATCTTTAGTGCTTATCTTTAAGGATATGTATGAAATTTATATTTTAAATTTAAAAGAAATAAATCAACTACATAATCAGAAGTTACTATGTAGTATTTTTTTAATGAATTTTTAACCCCTCAGAAATAATGAAAGGTCTGTGCCTAGCTTAAAGGCTGTTTTTACTTTTATTAATTTTTTCAATTGGTGTGCTCAAGATAACTAGAAAGTCATCTTAGTTGTTATGACATATATACATATAGATTATACATACTTAAAAACATACTCAGGTGTCCCGGAAACGATGCTGCCACATTCAGTCTTCAGCTTTGACAGTTGGCTCTTTCTGGCAGACAGATCTCTGGCAAAGACTTTGGAGACCTGGTTCCGCTCGATCGCTTCTTTAATACGAGCAGTATTAAAGTTGCGTAAGTTTCGCCGCATGCATTTGGAGATCTGTCTGTTCAGTTGCCTGAATGTTGTCAAATCTGTTGACGATTGCAGCCTCATCTCCCGTCTAACAGCCATGAGATTAAGAGTGTGATCGGAGAGTTTTTGTGTTCTTCTACGGCGGGTCTTGCAGAACTTAGCTCCGACCGCATGGACAGTTTCCACGACCTTGTCATTCATATCGTCCACTGCATCGCATTCTTCTAGGCACTGAAAGTGGTTACGTAACTCGAGCTGAAAGGTTTCGGGATTCTGGATTAGAGCACGAGGGGGACGGAGCGTTGACTTCATTAGACGAGACCTCTCCAACTTAACGTTTAGGTTCAGTGTACCTCTAACCGTTCGGTGATCGCTGCCAGTTTTCACCCTTGCGATCACTGAGACATCACTATACAGTTGGCGTCTGGTCGTCATAATGAAGTCACTCTCATTTTTTGTCGAACCGTCGGGGCTCGACCAGGTCCACTTCCTGTGGGGCCGCTTCTGGAAGAAAGAGTTCATTATAAAGAGTCCCTCTTTCTCCATAAAGTTGGCCAGCTGCTGGCCCCTACGGTTCCGTTGCCCTACTCCAAATTTCCCTAACTTCAGCTCACCGTTTTCTCTTGTGCCTAGTTTTGCGTTGAAGTCTCCCATCAACACCGTGTATTGGGTTTTGGAGGAATGCATGGCTCTGGAAATATCCTCATACATTTCCTACACCTCCTCATCGGGATGTGCCGAGGTTGGTGCGTAAACCTGTATGACCTTCAGCGAATACCGTTTGGTGATTCTAGGTATCAGGTACGCGACCCTCGTCAACATACTCTCAATCCTTACATGTTATTGACGAGAGACTTGTGGACGATAACTCAGATACCTCCTTGGGACAGATGGTCGCCCTCCCGGCGATAGAACAAGTTGCGGGACTCAAGGATTACCGTGTCGTCCTCCCCCTCCCTTCGGTCCTCGAATAATCCAACAATATGCCAGCGCAACTTGTCTACCTCTTCTTCCAGCTCCAGTATCTTCTCGTCAGTCCTCAGGGTGCGTGCGTTATATGTTGCCAGGTCGAGTCGTCATAGGTGGCAACCGAACCTCCACCGGAGATTCTTAGTACTCCCTGCCCCGCCGTTACCATGGTCGCCACCGTAGCCAGGAATAGCGGGGCCGCCGGGGACTGGGGGCAGTTTGTTTGAGTCGTTATTCACGGGGGGATACCAGATATTTTTAGTGAGATTGAGAGGTTCTATGGACAGCTGTACTCATCATCGTTGGAGCCACATGCAAGTGTGAGTAACGATCCAAGAGCAAGTCTTATCAGACACTATTCCTATGATATCACGGACGTCAGTCTGAGCGAGATTAGAATGGCTTTCCAGCACCTTAAAAACGGCAGGGCCCCAGGCGAGGATGGAATTACAGCGGAGCTTCTGAAAGCGGGTGGAACACCGGTATTTGAATTCCTTCAGAAGCTCTTCAACTCAGTCCTCCATGGTGGCACTACTCCGGAGGCATGGAGCAGAAGTGCGGTGGTCTTGTTCTTCAAGAAACGTGACAACACCCTCTTGAAGAACTACAGACCGATATCCCTTCTGAGCCGCGTCTAAGTGCTGTTTTCGAGAGTCATTACGAATCGTCTCGCATGCAGACTCGACGACTTCCAGCCTCCCGAAGAAGCCGGTTTCCGGAAAGGCTTCAGTACCATAGACCACACACATGCTCTGCGGCAGATTGTACAGAAGACCGAAGAGTACTATCTGCCGCTTTGCCTGACGTATGTGGACTATGAGAAAGCCTTTGATTCCGTCGAAATTTGGGCGGTGCTACAGTCCCTACAGCGGTGCCAAGTTGACTGTCGGTATATCGAAGTGCTGAAGCGTTTGTACAGTAGGGCTACGATGGCTATCCGAGTACAGAACTAGAGTTCGAAACCTATCCAACTGCATGAGAGGTGTAAGACAGGGTGACGTTATATTCCCGAAACTCTTCACCGCTACGTTGGAAGTCGTTTTCAAGCTACTGGACTGGAAAGGATACGGTATTAACATCAATGGCGATTACATCACTCACCTTCGATTTGTCGACGATATAGTCCTTATGGCAGAGTCGCTGGAGGACCTTAGCACTATGCACAATGACCTCAATGTTGTCTCCCAACGGATAGGTCTTAAGATGAACATGGACAAAACAAAGATCATGTTCAATGTCCATGTCTCATCTACGCCGGTAGTTGTTGGGAGCACTATGTTCGAAGTTGTTGACGAGTACGTTTACTTGGGACAAATAGTCCGACTAGGTAAGTCCAACTTCGACTGAGAGGTCAATCGACGGATTCAACTCGGCTGGGCAGCGTTCGGGAAATTATACGACACATCTTCTCGTCAGGTATACCTCAATCTCTGAAAACTAAAGTGTACAACCAGTGCGTGTTGCCAGTGATGACATACGGATCCAAGACGTGGTCCTTCACTGTTGGCCGTATGTTCAATGGGCCGGCCATATAGCTCGAAGAACTGATAACCGATGGGGAAGAAAGGTTCTCGAGTGGCAGCCTCGTACCGGTAGGCGTAGTGTAGAGCGACCCCCCACTAGATGGAGTGACGACCTGGTAAGACATGCAGGAAGTCGATGGATGCAGGTGGCTCAGGACCGTGCCTTTGTGGCATTACTTGAGGGAGGCTTATGTTCAGCAGTGGACTTGTGAAGGGCTGTAATGATGATGATGATGATGATGATGAAAAACATACGTGTCGTATATAGAACCATTATAAGAGTATGTTTACACTTTAAACTTTTTTATTTTATTACTGTCATTTATTTATATTATAACAAGCTGGCCCGGCAGATGTTCTACCCTAAAAGCTAGGTGACGGTCTCATCTGTCTAATCCACTCCAAGTACAGATTTTTTACAGTGTAAATGTAAAATTAATTATCCAATAACTAGGTACCACAGCGATTAGAGTTTGTGATTTTTTTTATTGTACCAAAACAAACATACGTATACACACATATTATACATAGTACCCAGTTGACCGAGCTTCGCTCGGTATTTTTCGCTCGGATTTTTTTAATTCGTGTGTTTTGGAAATTATATTTAGATAAAAATTACATACTGATGAAATACGAATAATATGTTTTGATGTTAGCGACATAATAGAAAAAACTGAACTTATTTGAATAAAAAATCATGAGTGCAATTAGTTTAATTAAAATTTTTGTGTATTTAAAAAAATACTAAAAAAAAGGGCTCGAAAAATAGATTTTCTCAAAAAAGAAAGAACCTTGAAAAAAAAATTAAAAAAGTCGGTCGGTCGGCGTGGGCTCGAACCATGGTATTACGATTTTGTGACCGCCCAATATACCAATTAAGCTATTTGTAATCGTTAATAAACTGTCAAAATTTACCTTCTTATTCTAACGATATTGTAGCAGTTTTTCATTGCCTAAAAACACGGACAAAAGACATTTTCTAAAAATAAATCCTAGCTAGAACGATTTGTTGCCCCCGAAACTTCCTGCACACAAAATTTTATGAAAATCGTTGGAGCCGTTTCCAAGATTCCGATTATATATATATATATATATATATATATATATATATATATATATATATATATATATATAATATACATATATATATATATATATATATATATATATATATGTATATATCGTTTAAAGGTATAAACAATATATTGTGAAACTCGACTACAGTACCACCTGTCGGATCCTAGCATAACTATGAATCATCTTTTCCATTAAATTAAATAATATGTTGTATGAATATGGCCGTAATCAGTCAAATCGTTCAGAAGTTCCACGGTCACTAACAGACGCTCCAACGATTAGTAATGATCGAATAAAATGAGTGAAATTTTGTATAACTTCTTAATAAGTGGAATTAACCTTACCCCTGTGCTATTATCTTTTCGCAGTAAACTTGTCTGGATCTGGTACCACCTTCACCACAAGGTTTAGAGCACGGACTCCAGGGTTCCTCCACCCAGCGGGCTGGGCAAGGGTCAGTATTGCAGCTTTGATTGATGGCCGGCTTCAAGCCCTCGTCACAGAGACTGTCTTCAACTATTTCCAGTTCTTCTCGCGAACGACAAGTCACTTGGCGGGTTTGGAAACCTAGAAAGAGATTGAATGACTAGATGAGTGGATGTAGAAACCATTTTTATTGGTTTTACTTTATTTATTTTATTTTATTGAAAAAGGTACACAAACAGACAGTACTTATATACAGTTAGAAAAATAAAGGAAAGTATAGTAGTGTTGATCTAAATGTGAATGAAATGTGAATCTAAATCATCCAGGAACCCATTCAAACTAACGAGTTTTAGCGAGACACGGACAGCAGTAGATCCTTGTGTATAGAGATGAGACCATTTTATTCAGTTATTTGACACCCGTTTAAGTTTCTTTGCCCGTGGTTGACTGGTAGAGAATTCCCAAAGATATATACTATATCTTAATAGATGGTAGGGGTGGCTATCCTTTTATCTGGTAGAGCCATGCTACAGTTATATTACGCTTGCAGCACGAATGGTTCGGCTCGACCGGACTAGGACCAAGCCCTCACAGAATACAAACGTAAAATAGCAGCTTAATACTGTTGTGTTTCGTATGGTGAGTGTAAACAACGAGAGACCCATTTTCATGGAAAAGAAGCATCACATCTTAGTCCTCAGGGGTGACAACGCATCTAAATTTTGATTCTTAATCGAAGATAAATGTAGATTTCTATGGGCCACAGAATCTACTTACCATCAAGTGAACTGTGTGCCCGTTTGTCACCCTTATTTTATAAAAAAATGTCCGGTAATTGTACTCTTCTGCGCAGTGAAGATTTTTAATTTAAAAAAAAATGTGATAAAAATACTGACCTCCACCACAGGTAGCGCTGCACGGAGAGAAGTCTTCGTGTACCCAATTGTACTGCTGATTAGGTGGCGGGGCCATCGACGAGGGGATGCTGTATTCGTACTCGATGCCCACGTTTTCGTCTTGAAGGAGAAGCTGTGAAACATTAAGTTTATTAAGAATCAGGATTAATTCCTAAAAAAATTCAAATGTTTTAGTTACAACCGAGCTAACAATCCACTTGATGATAAAATAGGTACAGCTCATGGATATCTTCAACCAAATCCAAACGAAGAAGGCCATAGTTGAGTTGTTCCTTGAGGGCTAAAGATCTCTACAGCTTGTATCTAATCATACCAGCTATACTACCCTTCTAACTGGAATACATCAGCGGGAGCAGCAATTGCTTAACAGCTTTCCTTCCTTCCTATCTTCTTCATGCCTGAAGAAGAAAGGGATACAGCCTAGTAGGGAACATCATCATCTTATGGGTAGTTATATTAGGCTAAGGTGCCCATTTTCTTTTTAAAAACATCGATGGAGGACTTCACTTTTGACGTTTACGTCTGAACGGATAACCCGGAACCCTTCGTATACACTGATGATGACTACCGCGGAATTTCAGCCGGTAGAAATCAAGCGTAACCTTTCTGTTGCTCCCAGCAGCAGCGGAAGGTACGCAGGGTACGGAAGGTACGCATAGGGAAATTCCCCACGGTGAAAAAGTTGGCCATTTTCCGTTAAATTGACGGTGAGAGATTTTTATTCCAAAGAAACTTACCGAGAGATACAATGGCTCTGTTGTAGGTCCAAGCGATCTAAGTTTGTCAGGAGCCGCGAATCCCAGCTGACTACGCTCGTAGTGCCACAGAGTGCCAGCTATTGTAAGACTGCGTGGGAAATCAATGTGGTATTCCCCGTTCAAATAGTATACGTTGTCTTGCTTTGCTCTTAACGCTATAACAAAAAATACATAATTACATTGGGAGTGGCGTTTGGTAACAGCGTGAAGGAGTATTCCCTATTCTGTTACATTCCATGGGTTTCATGCGAAGCGACTATGGGGATTGCCGAAAAGTTTTTTGTTAAATTACGTCAGACTTCAATGTTATATTTAGGTTAAGGTATATATTTCTATGGACCAATGGTCTTAATTTTTAAATCCTCGATGCCTGAAATAAAGTTGCCCATTGGTGAGATGAGAAGCAGCTTCATTTAGTGCGAAAAATGTGCAGGCCTTTTCGCTAACTTCATTATCATTAACTTAGAATACCTACTTTAAAGTACATGGCTTCTTATGCTTATAGCTTTTTAAAAGAGCAGAAATATTAAAAAACATACACCGCAATGTACAACACAGTGATTACCATTAACATGCTTTTCACTAGGTTTGCGTGCATCTATTAAACTATCTATGTAACGGAATCTTTTAATGTCATTTTCACCAAGTTGTAGGCGGCCGACTGACTTGAAAATTGGGTATCAAGGACCGATGACAATATAATATCTTAATGATCATGACCCAGTGTTTTCACTAGGCCCATTACAGTTTTCCTAATTCTATAATTATTTTAAAACACGTTTTTATTAGCTTCATGTGTCTATATATATATATATATATATACGTAACGAAATCTTATAATGTAATTTTCACCAAATTGTAGACGGCCGGTTGATTTAAAAATTTGCAACCTGATCAGGATCACTGTCAGGTGAATCTGATCATTATCAAGAACATACAGTTCATGACCAATGCGTGTTGGTTAAGTTTTTTTAAACTACTATATTATTATGACAACACAGTTGACAACAAACAAACAAACCGAATAGGCCAATCGATTGTAAAAAGCGAATAGGAAATGCATTACTACTAATTTAAATTATACATAATATGTTTTAATAATAAATACTACGATAGTGCTCTAAAACAAGCGCCCTGTATAATATATAGGATCCACGCTCCGTACATTATGCAATAGAAGATCACGCAATTACTAATAATTACTAAGTGTATTTCTTTTTTCTTATTACACCCTCACATTTGTTGATGTCTGTGATATCGGTACACGGTAAAGTTTCTATAAACTTATGATTTTACCGTAACGTAACGTGTAATTAATGAATGTAATAATATATTAAAAATCTACCTACCTCCACTCTTAAACACACAAACACACGCACACACACACGCACACACACACGCATGCACACACACACACATGCGCACGTGGACTCACGCACGCGCGCACACACACACACACACACACACACACACACACACACACACACACACACACACATGTATTAATAATGTTTGTTAGTTACTTCATGATTTCTTAACTAGTTAACTAACACTTGTTATAATGTAAGATGAGCTCCACTTTAACACTAGATTATATGTATAATGAGACCAGCGCTGTTGGATTCATAATGATAATTACGTTTCTTTGTTTTGAATATTTTATATATATTTAATTCTGAATCTGTTTGTGGTCCTTTAAATAAATGAAAAAATAATAATAATAATAATAATAATTCATTTAGATTGTCTCCACAATGGGAGGGCTTCATATGCAGCAATGAACTTTTGCAGGCTATTAAAAAATAAGAAGTTTGCATTAATGATAACACAAAAATATGATTATAATTCGGTTACTATAATTATAGACATACTAAATACCATACTATAGATCTCCTCATAGCGGGAAACTTACGATAGTTGCCACGCTTTGCAAGGCGTTGACAACCGCAGGTTTATTTTATTCAGCTTTTATTAGGAAGATGCAGCTGCCCACCTCCCGTTTCGTTTCCCTCTGTCACCTCTTACGACACCCACGGGATGATATGGGATAGTGGATATTCTTACACCGCCGCTACACGGTCAAACTAGGGTTGCCAGATGGTCGGGATTCGTCTGGATTTTCAGGACATTTCTAGACTACCGACAAAACTCAAAATCTCCAGACAAACAGCTTATCGAAAAGTTTACGTATGGCCTTTGATTTATTAAAAGCTGAGTTAGTAATTAAACTGAACTTTGTAGTAACTTGTTTGAATTTTAAATCTTTTTCTGAATTCTACTAAAGGATCCAAATTGGCGGACTCTAGTAAAGTCAAATGCCAAATACATATGGCAACGTAAAAATTTAGTGTACTTAAAATTAATTTTGTTTAAAGTACTTTTTTATGACCTCTCAAAAAATAAACTTTTTGTTTTAAATGCTTATTTCTCCACAAAAACTCCAAAATCTCGACATTTTAAAAATTTGTCCAGATATTTTGGTCTTCCGATCCGGCAACTCACCTAAATAATTGTTGGATGCTTGAACTTCTGCAATCGCAATACTGGTGGCTCCTTGTGGTATCAGTAACACGTCGTTATAGCCTGCAAATGAAATAGTGAATAATTATTAAGTCATGTTGGTAAATCCAAAATACCGGCATATAACGGATTCCTATTGATTGATAGATATTGTTACGCGCTCCAATGCCTCAAATCGGCGCACTAGCGCCATCTAGTCTCGAACCGAAGAACTAAACTTCTTGAAGTTTAAAACTCGAACTCTCGGTACCTTGCGCGTGTTTACTTGAACATTCTGGATATTTTGCTAATTTATATAAGTAGGCGCTGCAAGATGCGATCGAAGTAGACTTGAACTCGGCGACACAAGCGAAGCTTCGGAGCGGAATTAAGTGAATTAGTGTGTAATCATTAGTGTTTTAAGTTTTAATTTGTGTAAAGTAAATTAAAGTGTTAATTTAGGTAATTTTATCGGCAATTTTTATTGTCACGAACCCTAAGCTCGTAACAATATTATTACATACGAGGTACAACTTAAACTTAACTTAAATAGTTAAACTGGTATATTGTTTATAGAAGGGTTTTCATGAACTTTATTTACTGTACAACAGCTCGTAAACGAAAACGTAGCGTTTTTAAATATGGAAACCCGGTAATAGTAGCAAATATTCACGAATGTTACCTTTCCGTAAATCTTTTGTGTCTATAATTCCAGTCACTGTGTGGCAGTTGGTGCCGTTGCCTCGGCACTCGCGGCACTTGTCCTCACGAGCGTTGGACCCCAACATCATGTCGCAACCCACCGCCTGGAAATAATCAATTAGATTTTTATTTATTTATTTATTCGTTGTGAATTGGAAAACTTTATGTCTTATGTCATTCTCTTTCAATTCTCTTTCAATTCTCTTCCAATCTTGTAAATGATTTCAACATTACAACCATTTGATTAATAGTCGCACCTAAACTGTTTGGCTCGTAGAATTGTATACGGAGAGCAGCATCTAATGTGCGAGGTATCTATCACTTCTACAATCGCCAAACTATCGAGATGCATTGTATTATCTCTAACAAGTTTACTCTTAAATCAGCTATTACAAAAGTACGGCTTGCCGTGGATCCGCGGATCATAATCAAGCGGACCTTTCACAGGTAGTACAGGACCGTTGACATTATTATATTCTGGAAAATTAAGTGGATATACAAAATCTTGGAATGTGCTTTAAAAACAATCGTATTTCGATTTTAGATGGCTTAGAAGTTGATATCGGTGATATCGGTACACGGTAATCATTTATTCACCAACTCTATAGTAATAATACCCAGTATCGGCTACTCAAAATTTGCGATGGAATGGCATTTTGTCGAATCCACCCCGAGAGATAATACTAATATATTTAGGTTGAGTGCACGTAAAGTCCATTAATTCGGACGGTAACAATGCGATGGTCCTGTTATAAAACCTCTCAGAGATAAAAGAACGCCCGTGTCATATTATAGGTAGACTGTTTACTATTGCCGAGCGCAGTACCAAACATCTCTTCTTTTTTTTTGGCGTAAACGGGATGGTTATACCTTCCCTCCATTTACCGAAAACCATGAGGTCCTTCTTGCATTTTCCATAATCGCATCTTACGACAGCGAATGTAATATATTCGTTAGAGGCCACCGCTGAACATAGGCCTCACCCATAGATTTCCCCATAGGGGAGATATTTTCCATAGTTGCCACGCTTGGCAAGCGGGTTGGCAACCACAGTCTTTTAACCTCTCAGCCCCCGAACGGTCGCATGAGCCCGCGGCCATATTCCGTCGAATCCCTAGCGGTCTTATGAGACTGCACCCACCCATAGCACTTTAACCCATAAAAACTTATAATTAGAGACTACTTGTCTATGAAGAAGTTTGACATTATAGGCTCAATGTGAAATTTCATATCCTCTAATGTAATAAAAAGTAGTTGGTTTATAGTTTTTTATTTATAATCTATGTTCGTTTCGTACGCGTATATCGTGTGGGGAGTTTTGGCGGGAAATTGGCCGTAGACGGATTGTCGCTCCGGTTTTGTCGCTTGAAAAATGGTTTGAAGTGGATTTTGATTCATAAAAGTGATGCGATTTTGTAAATTAAGTGTCCGCGCGTGTGAACTATTAGAGAAAACGACGAAACAAGTGCTTTGATGTCGATATAAACCTCGAAGTTATTTTGATCGCTTGGGCGCCTCATGAACTTGAGTGGCTGTCGTCATCAACAAACAGTCCGCTAGGTTGAGCTGTCGTCAAAATCTCCCAAAGGCTTCGCAATGTGACGCATCAGCATATTGTGAAGAAAAATAACATAAAATGAATATTCCAAAAGAAAGGATAGGCTCAGAAGGTCTAGAAACCAGAGCCGTAAAGCCAGTTAATAAAGAAAGTATATCGTGTGACGTGTTATCGTATTGATTTTTGGGTTTTTGTAATGTTTTAGTGTTTAGTATAGTGTTTGATTATAAAATTGTTAAAGTCTTTGTGTGAATATAACTTATCTTTTTACGTAAACAATTTCGAGTAATATATAGAAATAATTGCGATGTTCAAGATGCTGTCATGTACGTACATTTTAACTACGAAAATACAATTAAAGATTTTAATTTGTAACGAATTAAAAGTACTAAAACAAGCAGTATAACATAATAAATAAACAGAAACAAGTATTATATTGAAATTTATAATTATTATTGAAAATAAATGAAGACAAATTCAAGGTTAGATTATTTTTAAAAACGCTGCGCCACGCGAAGCAAGCGCGCGGTGGTAATCATTTTTAGCTGGGGCCTGAGGGGTTATTTTAGTCGTTATTAGGAAGAAGCTGCTGCCCATATCCTGATTTATTTCCCTCTGTCGCCTTTAACGACTCTCAAATATCACATATATGATTCTATTATTAGCAAACTAATACCTGGCAGGTTCCATCGACGCAGACGTCAAAGGACTCATCATTGCATCGCGTGCCGTCGATAACTTTCGCCTTCTGTCGGTAATAGAAACGTTCGCCATGTGGCATGCAGTTCAGCTCGCAGGGGTTTGAAGCGTGTGTGTATGGTATCCATCTGTAAGCACGTGACTGTTCTAACATTCTTCAGGATATGGTTCACAAAAGAAATATACTTAATTACATTATACAGGGTTATTTTTCAAAGAGTAGCCAAATTTTAAACTTAAGTTCAAATATATAAATAATGATATACCTACCTTTATTGCAGTTTTTGAAAATACGAGTAAATAAGGCTTCTACTTTTATATGAAATTATCCCAAATTGAATGTGATGAATGGGCAACAACGTTTTTGCCTACCGATCGACCCTCACGGATAAATGCGTGCGCAGTAAAATCCGTTAAAATAATGCAAAAATACGCATTTTGAATTTAAAATTTAAAAAGGACCAAATATAATGAAATATTATTACCATAAATTTTTCTTCACCATTTTCCTATATTTATCCTGCTCTGCAAAGGCCGGTTATTACAAAATAACCCTATATTAGACAATTTAAATACATCTTTAACGATAATATCGATGATATATCAATCTCGATAACTTTTTTTACAAAATTAAGTGATAAATAAACTTATATCTAATGTTAAGTAGCTGCTGCCATCCATAGACACCTGCAAATTACTTCAAACAAAGAGTCTACAGACGCGTAATCACCTCCGAGCACAAAGTTTCAATGTCTGTAAATACACTGACTATTGCCTCCAGACGAGGTTACAGCAGTGCAGGCAATATGCGGACAGGAATAGGTGAAGGGAGTCCCTAGGACATGGAGTGCTTGAGATAAGTGATGGGTACCACTCACTCACTCACTCACTCACAGACCTGTCCTTGGCAGAAAAAACATACTACCATCTACAATTGTATCTACATACATCTAATTTTTTATAGGATAGTGTGACAAACGAGCACACAGTCCACCTGATCGTAAGATGCTGTGGCCCATAGACATCTACATCTAACCTCGATTGTGAATCAAAATGCAGATTACGTTCACCTGAGAGGATGGATGGAATTCCTGTTTCCAGTAAAAAGGGTCTCCGGTTCTCTACACTCACCATACGAAACAGCAGCATTAATCTACTATTTTGCGCGGGTATTCTGTGAGAGCGTGGTCCTTCCCCGGTCAAGCCGACCCATTCGTGCAGCAACTATACTAATTATATAACTGCAGCACGTCTCTTCCACGATGTACGATTTTGTATTAAAGAAAGTAAAGAAACGTACTTGTATTTTATACCCCTAAAGGCGATATCGTCGTATTCGGAGCACTGCTGCGACCGAAAGTCGCCGGCATCAATTGGACAGTCTTGCGTTTGACACGAGAAGTATTTTGTGTCGCCGCCTGTGCACAGCGGTTGGCCATCAGGACTGAAAGTAATAATAATTATTATTTATTAAACAATATTATGAAATAATCGGCCAAGAGCGTGTCGGGCCACGCTCAGTGTAGGGTTCCGTAGTTTCCCGTCCGTCACAACAAGTGTTCCCACTTATGAGTTTAAAGGTGGGGTATCCATTATGTTGGCCACGCCGCGCTCCTGCAACTGCTCCCGTTAGTGGGTACTGTTGTTTCCATCCAAGTTCAAAATGATTTTCCTAGAAAGTCCTTATAAAGTTCTACTTTTCAGATTTTTTTCATATTTTCTAAACTTATGGTTCAAAAGTTAGAGGGGGGGGGGACACTTTGTTTTTTAATTTTGGAGCGATTATTACCGAAATTATTGACATTATCAAAAATGATTTTAGTAAACCCCTACTCATTTTTAAATACCTTTCCAACAATATATCACACGTTAGGGTTGAAATTAAAAAAAAAAATCACTTCCCACTTTACATATAGGGGGGCTAACCTAATAGATCATTTTTTTCCAATTTTTATTTTACCACTTTGTCGGCATGATCGATACACATATTGGTACCAAATTTCAGCTTTCTAGTGTTAACGGTCACAGAGATTAAGCGAGGACGGACAGACGGACAGACAGACATGGCGAAACTATAAGGGTTCCTAGTTGACTACGGAACCCTAAAAACAAAGCCTTTCTAAGAATACGAAAGAGAATTCGTAAGAAAATCCTTCACCACATTCTCTTAAATGTTGTAAGGCTTTTTTTTAAAGAATAACTGTAACGAGCACACAGTCCACCGGATAGTAAATGGGTACTCTGGCCTTAGACATCTACATCTATCCTCGATTAAGAATCAAAATGCAGATGTAATAATATGTGTTAACACTCCTGAGGACTAAGGTGGAATACCTGGATTACATGACCGTTTGAATGCTATTTTACGCAGCTATTTTATGAAAGCGTGGTCGTTTCGCGGTCGAGCCGACCTATTCGTGCTACAGCCATAATATAGTTGCAGCGTGGCTCTACCACGTGCAAAAACTATGACAGTAAATAAAGTAAATGAAAAAAAAACTTATGGTTCCTATAGGTGGCGTTATATCATTATATTTATTCCAGATGTAAAATATATCCAGACCAGCATCAAAGGCGCGAGTCGACACGTACTGCGAATCAATCACTTGCCAAATGTGACGATGAAGGCATAATCCTCCTTACAACACGAGAACAGAAGGGGCCCATGATGATAAAGAAGAAGACTACTTCTCCACTTATCATTATAGCATTTGGAGAAAAATTAAACAGCAGACAGGCTGTTACTAACTACAATAAATTTAAAAAAAGCCGTAGCCGCGAAAAACCGTTTGATGTCGGTGTAAGTTATCCGCTACCCGATATCGTCCCGTAGGTGTCGTAAGAGGCGAAAGAAGGAAACTGAAATAGGAGATGGGCTGGATCTTCTTGATGACTACTTAGAATAAAAAAACTGCGGTTGACAACTGCCTGCCAACATTCCTAAAATAGATTTTACATGGAGTCCATTGTAATCAAAATTAAATCTAAAACTTGTGTGTTTCACAGCCTGTATGATATCATAATAAAGTCCGCCAGACCAAATTTCGGTCACGATGGACATTCACAATGGTGACTAGCCAAATGATGAGAAGCCAAGTGATGACGCAGGACAGGATTATAGAGTACAAGTGTGTGCTTAAACACACAATTATGCATTCTCTATCCCTCATTCTCATAGCCCGATGGAACGGAAGTGATAGCCTATGTATATTTTCTGTTTGACCTGGAGGTAGACCAGAAGAGAACGTCTTGAGTCATTAAATCCGCCTTTTTGTAAGCGATTTTGTACAAAAGAAAACGACGGGTTGCACTCCGGGAGTGCCGGCAGAAGTGAAAACTTGAATATTAACGTTGTTCATTTTTGATATTTTGGAATGGTTAGTGAATAATTTTGCACGAATTGTTTTAATTATAAGTAAAAAAGTACTATCATTTATCTGGTAGAATACAATATTTATTTATTGCGCTATCGTACACAGACATGACAATTTATATTACATTCGCACAAGCGCCCTGCGCCGCCTACGATAAATCGTTGTCTGTACCGACCAAACGAAATAGCAGGCCACCGCGCAGTAGAAAGAGAGAGGGATACTTCCCCTTCTACGACGTTCGTTTTACGCATTTTCGATCAGGGTCACGTGTCCTGACGCGAGTTTAACAATTTTTACCCATTGCGGAAAAAGTGTCCCACGCCGCTAAAGAAGTTTTCACTTCAAAAAAGCTTAAGTAAATAAGATTTAATTAAATTTATTCAACAACATTCAACGATAAGACATCACATACCGTGTAAAGGAAACGCCCGACAAATTTTCTGCTGACTGACAATATTTATATAGTATACATACCTAACTTCTAAACATATTCGTTTCTGACTGGCAACTCCGCCGCCACAGGTCCTGGAGCACGGAGAAACTTCGCCCCATTCCCCCCAAGCGCCTGTGCCATCCCCTCCAGGCAGGACGTATGAAGCGGGCAGGTACAGGCCGGCGCCTTGGCGCCTGTGCCTACTGCGATGACGCGATAGCTAGAGAAATAATAAACGATTAAAATTTATCGATACATACCTACTTATATAAAGAAAAGTAAAGATAGCCTATATATATATATATATATATATATATATATATATATATATATATATATATACGTGAGACAGCTGGTAAAGGTAAAAGGCTTTCTCTCATTTCTGAAAGGGTTATGGAGCGGTAAGTACGCCGCGCTGCTTTAGCGAGTGTTGGCGGGGTTCAAATCTCCTCGAAATAATCTAGTTACTAAAACATGCAGGTTTCTTCACGATAGTTTTCTTCACCGTAGAGCACGTGACTCATTAGCACTTAAAATTAACCCAACCCGCTACTAATAAGTCGTTATTTAATATAATATAATAATCTAAGACCATTTTCTTTTTTTTAATTTTTCGGTTACTCAAAAAACAAAAGGTCTTTAAATTTTTCGGATAAAACGAAGCCTAGATCATTTCTGGCTCATTCTACATTATGAATGCAAAGAAGCTTGCAGTGCACCTGACTTTATGATATAAATAAATGGCAATTGCGGTCTACGGACGTCCCGAGAGGTTTTAGTTTATATAAACAAAACCTCTCACGTCCATCACTCAGATGTGTAGGCTTAGACTATGGACTCATATCTGTGCTTCCATTAAGCGCAATCCTGACACATCTCTGCCGCTTCGTTCACATCGGTTAATTTGGCCTCGTAAAGTCGATAAACATAATTCGAGGTCGGCAGGGCGTTCCTTACCGACTCTGTCACTCACCTCTCCAGTATCCCAAGACAAAGATGCCTTTTTTATAAAATCGATATAAACGAGCACACAAACATATAGTATTTACCAGTTATAAAAATAACATATTAAACGATCATTAAACGATAATGCATAATATTATTAAGTAACATCATGATTATCCCACGCTTTACAACCGTTATTTATTAATATTATAATTCCATGAGTATAGCAACAAGCAAATTATAAGATTCAAACACCATTTGAGTTGATTGCTTCAAGCTCAAAAACGTAGAAACTAATTTTATGATGAATCACACGCACACGGAAGTCTAATTTAAAAATTTACCATAGAAATGACTTCGTAATCCGTTTATTTCTATGGGAAACACATTGTACCATAACTGAGGATTGAATAATTTTGCCGTCATTCTTTTTGGTTACATCGAATTAAAACTTTTAGGATGCAATAGGTTCATAGTCAATGGAGTTTCTTTCACAATGTAGATAGAAACGCTATTAACTATTTTGATGCGACCTTGGTAACGGCGGGGCAGGGGGTGCTAAGAATCTCCGGTGGAGGTTCGGTTACCACTTAAAACGACTTGACCTGGCAACTTACAACACGCGCACCTTGAGGACTGGCGAGAAGATCCTGGAGCTGGAAGAAGAGATACATCACTGATCACTGAGTGATGTACTGCTGGCCGTATGAGAACGCTCAAGGTCGAACCGAAAAGGAGGAACCGATAACCGATGGGGAAGAAAGATTCTTGAGTGGCAGCCTTGTACCGGCAGGCGGAGTGTAGGGCGTGATGCTACTGGATGGAGTTTCGACCTGGTAAGACATGCAGTAAGTAGATGGATGCAAGTAGCTCAGAAGCGTGCTTTATAGCATGACTTGTTAAGGGCTGCAATGATGATGATGATGATGACTACTTCTGGTGACAGAGGGCGGATAAAAAGCTAAGTGTAGCGGAGAAACGCGGCCAGGATTCTTGGAACTACGTATATCGAAAGGATTTTTTGTAATAAATATTGCCAATATCATGATATTATACGTTGTGAGTAATTTTTTTAAGGTTTATCACCATTTATTCACATTCGATTGAAACTTGACTGTAAATACGTCGACTGAGAATCACAAAACTTTCTTAATCCATAACAACTCGTTGATTTGTTAATTCAATCAAATCGGTTCCCGCACACAGAAAGCTGTATCGGGCGTTAGCTTGAGCGTTTCCGACAATCTAGTAAAGTTCGTTGCACATGTTTGACCAATTTAACCTCAACCTCATTATAAGTTGAGGTTAGTACTTACTTACCATTAAAACTTTCTAAATACCGTTATTGAAGTCCACTGCTGAACATAGAACCCCCCATAAACTGGCTCATAGCCCCCTATGAGGCAATTTATTATGTACGTACATTTGATATTTGCCATAGTTGCCACGCTTGGCAAGTGGGTTGGCAACCGCAGTTTTTAAGCTATTGCATAGCTTCTATCGCGGGCCTTGAGCGCGGGGACCGAATCCAGAAATTCCGTAACGAAAAAAACCTCACGCTCCCCACTCCGACGGGCACGGAGGTGTGGCGTTGAAAGCCGTGCATCGTCTAACGTCGTTTCAGTTCGGCAGACTTCGGCACTCGGCAGACTTCGGCACGGTGTTTGTGTGCGTGCGACTAGTCGTATGCGTGTACACTAGCTGCTAACTGAATGATAAAAATTCCTGAATAACCTACATGTATTGTAAGATATTAAAAATATTTTAAACAATATTAACTTCTCATTTATACAATAAGAGAAAAAGAATTGTTTTCTTATCGGTCACCACGCTCAAAAAGTGTAACTTGATTTAATATCAAAGACTTAACTGCATAAATAAAATAAATAATTAATTATAATTGCATAAGTTGATAAAAAATGCTATGCAATAGCCTTACCGCGGCAGTCACCGAGTGCCACACGTATTTTTGTACTTTTAGTCGTTATCAGGAAGACGCTACTGCCCATCTAATGATAAGTTTCCTTCTATCGCCTCTTACGGCACCTTTGGAATGATGTGAGGTAGTGGATATTCTAACACAGTCACTACACGGTCTTATACTTACACTGTTTAGTACCTACAGCTTAATATAATTTATAATTTTGTTACAAGGAATGTTCGTTAGCTCCGAATTCTTGGCAATACTTATGCCCAGAAGTGGACTTAAAAGGCCGGGGATGATGTTGAATGATTTCGTAACTTTTTCGTTTATTGTCGCGGTGTTTACATTTCCATCCAGTTAGAATCTGAGTATCTTCAAGGCAAGAATGAAAAGACTTTTGTAATATTAGGACAGTGAAATTTATAATGATTTCTTATATTTACGCGAACACTACACATTGAAATAATACTAGTTTTTACGGAATTTATCGCGTGTATTTAACTTTTTTAATTACCCGACGTTTCGAACGCTTTACAGCACTCATGGTCACGGGCAGGACTGAGATGTTCAACGTCCATATGTCATAGTTAACCGCGGTTACCATAGATTAAATTTTTTTTATTTACTGCATAGATCGGAACAAAAGTAAAAAATTTTAATCTATGGTAACCGCGGTTAACTATGACATATGGACGTTGAACATCTCAGTCCTGCTCGTGACCATGAGTGCTGTAAAGCGTTCGAAACGTCGGGTAATTAAAAAGTTAAATACACGCGATAAATTCCGTAAAAACTAGTATTCTTTCAGTGAAATTTATCTAAGGCTTTAGCACCACTTACCACCAGGTGGAATTGTATTAAGCACTGCTTTATGAAATAAATTATCCAACCGCCAACCTCATCTGCACTGCACTGTTATTTTAGGCTGGTATTACGTGCAACCGAAGGACGATCCATTCCTGTTGGCGCCACAATACATTTGCAGTGTTGCTCTACCTCGCATAAAATTGAGCATATCTGCCAGATAATTGAAAGAAAGGAAAAAATCGAAACATAATAATAATGGTACAATTTAGTTTTTTGCATATGAGAACACATCACTGCATTTCGTCCCGTAGTTTTTAGGAAAGGTCAAAAAGACCTTGTAGATACGATATATCATCACGTAGGTATATGCCCGATATAAAATATGCCGGTCAGTTTTCAAATTGCGATATACTGCGATCGCCAATTCTATAAAATAATTTTCCTTTTTGGGAGCGTACTATATTCAGCGGTGTACTTGTAAGGGGCTGCTATGATGACGATAATAACGATAGCTATTTTACAACGGAGAGAGACCCATGTACAGCAGTGAACTGTTAAATAGCTGATAAGGAATAAAAACTGTGTTTAGCTTTCCCGTGTTTAGTTTGTTGAATTGAATCGTTATTAGACATTGTTGACAGAGCGTGTCGATAAAGAATTTAAAAAAAATCGTTAGCAGGAGTTCGCTCGTCATCTTATTACACCTATTCACCGGAAAGATGATGATTCAGGTGGATGAAAAAGGGGTTACTTTTTCATCCACCTGAATCATCATACTGATACTTGATACCATCCCATAGGTGTAGTAGTTGGGGCCAGGGAGACTGAAACAGCAGATGGATTGCAGCGTCTTCCTGAAAACTAGTTGTTTTAATAATTTGAAAATAAAACTGAAAAAAAATTTAACCTACGAACCAATTTGAGGCAGAGATTTTTAATAGGCTGTAAACATCATGATAGAACTTATTTATACTAAAAATAAATCTGGTGAAATGTTTTCGTAGTGTAAACACAGCCTAGTACATAAAACGTCCATCATTGCTGTATTTATCCGAAACGAGCCTTTGAATTTAATGTTATGACGATAAACACAGCGTAAAGCGTCGTTGTAGTGAGTGTGAACGCGTCTTGAATCTCTCGAGTGTTGCAGCACTGATTGCGACCACTTACATTTAGATATTTGCTTTTCTTTCACGCAGAATAGCATCGTCTACAGTTGTTTTGATAGTAAACATAAGTGGCGGAAATTGTTAGTTATTTCATTACTCATTTTTCACTATACTCCAGCGAGCATTTAAGATGTATTATATAAGTAGCTAACGGGTCGAACAGACGTAATCCTGCCCTGAAAATAAAATAAAATCCTAGAACCCGATTACAGCGCCATCTATAGGTTCCAAAATTTAATCTAAATCAGTCCTGCTGTTTAGGTGTACAGTGACAAACACACATACACATAGAAAAATTATATTATGTATAAAAATATAGTATAAACTTTATTATATCGTTGGTATCTGGATAACTTCAAGTTTTTAACTTACTGTAACACTTATCGTGATATTTTTTTTCATTTTGCCCAATGTTATTTAATAACATACATGGAACCCTTGGACTGAGGTGGGTTAATTTGTGTAGGTTTGGGGGTGTGGAAATTTCATCGGATAATATCTAAAGTCCTTAGCAAATGGAAGGTTTAATAGACTTAAGAAAGTGATGAGACTGACATAGAGCTTTAATCCAATTTTTTCATCCATTGCTGTAATAGGTTTCCCCATAAATTGCCAACATGGATATTTGCTATAGTTGCCAAGCCTGGCAGACAAATTTGCAACAGCTTTATTAGTATTATTGAGTTGTTATCTGGAAGATGCTGTTGCCTATCCCTTGTTCGTTCCTGATCCCTTTATCGCCTCTTACGACATTCATGTGATGATATGGCGTAGTGGGTTTTCTTACGTCGCCATTACATGGCTAATTAGTTATTAATTGACGTTAATCTGCAACAATTCTATAGAATAAGAGTGACACAGTCTACCGGTTGGTAAGTAGATGCCGTGGCCCCTAGACATTTACATCGAATCCCATCCGTTGTCATTCCTGAGGACTAAGATGGAATGCCTCGTGTCCAGTAAAAAGGGAATTCAGTTCTCAACACTCACCATACGAAACACAGCAGCGTTAGGTGCTATTTTACGCTCGTATTCTGTGAGAGCGTGGTAGAGCCCACCCATGCATGCTGCCATAAAAAAGCTGTAGCTTGACTTACCACGAAAAAAAAAACAACAGTTTCGACCGTTACTAATATCCCGTCAATCCTGAACCGTTGGGCTAAGATAGGGTGTCAAGCAACACAGACAAAATATGATACATTCAAATCAAAGACTAATATAATAATTACATGTGGTGAATGAAATACTATCTAACTAACGGGCTTGTGATTTTTAACATCAAAGTTAAACTTCAATTCAGATTCCAACTTATATCTCTATCATCAACTCATATCAACTTATATCAGATATTTTTTTCATAAATCAATTTACAAACGACAAATTAAATACATCGACACTACGCGGGAAACTGTCGACAAAAATAGAAAATTTAAGTGAATGATGAAATATATCTTCGGCTAGTTGAAACTTCATAAAGTTAATTACTAAAACATCTTAGTTTATATGTGTTCCGTGAGACAATAACCTCATAAATTGTTTGGCATGTTATAGGTCTATCTGTGGAATGCCTAAAGTGATTGTGCCTCCCAAAATAGTGCTTTTGGTAACTACGGGCAGTCGGTGACGAGATGCTAACGCCCCCATCATTTGCGGCGCCTGTTCTGATTAGATTTACGACTGTTCTCATGCTTTTCAATTGGATCCGCTTAGGGCTGTTATATTTTTAGTTTAAACCAGATTTTTTTGTAGATTGCACGGATAGTTTTGTTTTTTCTCTTTTTTGTTTCAATTCTATTTCTCCTAAAACTAGATATATGCGTATTGCGGACTAAAGTAGGACCGAGTTGTTTTATTATAAGAAAATTTATAATATAAAATAACTGAAAGATTTTTTGTAGGGATAATAAATACTTCCTAGTTTCTTTAGTCTAACTCAAATACTATACCAGTAGTTACCTAAACTAAAAAAATATTATTTTTTTATTCTTATACTTCATAGTCCAGTACCAGACCAGTAGTTACCTTAACTAAAATATATTATTATTTAAAAATAAACACGTGTATTAATTAAGAATTCTTAATATTTTATAAATTAAAACCAGCCAGTACTATATGTATAGAGACGTATAAAAAATAAACCGACATGACATTATTAATCTTCTATTCGAAAATTTTAAACTCAAATTTTAACAACATTCCGTACAAAAGTCTCAAAGGTCAAAATTATACCAAGCGTTAATAAAGACAGTCTCAGATCAAACACGGTCTTTTATTAACGCGTCCCAAATCATAAAAAGACAAATTTTATGTAAAATTTATTCCGAATAAAAATAAAAACATGTTTTTTGTTTTTAGTTTTTTTTTTTATGTCTAAACGCTGTTCAACCCTACCACAGCGTCTCGAATAACGTAATGATGCCTGTCTATGATCTCACGCTGCGCCTTCCACGCGCACTTACATCGATATCGCTCCGATGAAATCGAAAGTACCCTGTAGGCCCTTCACTAAATTACAAAAATTGTTTTTAGTTTTTCTTCTAATCTAAACCTGCCAGTGTAGATATACGGAAGTGAGACGTGGTACTGCTGGCCGTATAAGGAAGCATTAGGTCCTTGCGAGCTATTAAGGAGACATTTCGTAATTTCCCTGCGTGGTAGAATCTGTAGTGAAGATGTCCGCAGTAGACCAGGAGTAACTGACGTAGTCCCCTTGGACTACGTCGGTTCAGATCAGTATCGGTATCGGTTCAGTTCAGATCAGTATAGTGGCAAAGAGCAGGTGAGAGGAGCAGTAAGTGGAATGTAGAGCGACTCTCCAATAGACGGAGCTACGATTTGGTAACACATGCGGTAGGTCGATGGTTGCAGGTGACTCAGAAGTTGCTTGAGGGGGGGGGGGCTATGCTCAGCTGGAGACTTGTGATGGACTATAATGATGATGATGATAAATTTAAAAGCGATGACGGCTTTATAGGGTCTGAATGCCGCGCTGATTAGTTGCTTCAACAAAATTCTTTATGTTGCTTCCAAGAGTTACTTAAACGACAAAGGTCAATGAAGATACGAGTATCATTATGACGTTCTTGACCTGCGGCTTTAAAACAGAGCATTAAATTAAGTTCTGTATTGTTTAGGAAGATCAAATGAGAATTGAGTTGAGAACGAACATTGCCTAATCATCTATATTAAATAGACCATTGTTCGGTAGTAATTGACCGAGCGGCGTGCGTGCTTGATGACGGTAGATGGCGCTGCGCCGGTCAAAGTCAAGGCCTGCACGGTCAATAGTAGCGGACGGTTGGTTTGTTGTGAAATATGGTTTGTGTTTATCTTAGGGGTGTTCCAATTTATTTGAAATATTATATTAAAAAGAAATCTAAGTAGCTTTTTAATATGAAGTATTATCATAATAAGCAAATAGGTCGGACCATATACCGTTATACTATTGTTATATATTGCAGGCCTGTTCACTAACTTCGTTAACATCTAAATAATAGTCACTTAGTAGTACATTACGTCATATGACTTATTAACTTATTAACTTTTCTATATTTATAAGCGGTTCATAAATATAAGATGCAATGTACTAAAAAGCGACTATAATTTTAATTTTTGAAAGTTAGCGAACAGGCCTGGTGATTATCCAATAATATTACTGTGTTTGGATACAATATATAACAAAAATATAAAGATATTAATCTATAAGTGATAAACTTATCATAAATGTGGGCTCTCCTCTATATTTCAACATACAATAATTATATGCATATAATGTTTATTGTTGGTTAAACGAATATTATATGGAAGTTTAAGGCGTACAGGTGGACCGGCAGAAAATTTCGATTTGCACATTATTAACTTAGTTATATTTATATGAAGGAGTAACCTTAAAGAATAAATAAATAAATCAGCTTATTTTGCTACACTGGATAAATTATTTTATCTGTGTACGGGGCACATCCTTATCTCAGTTTAGCCGCTTTTACACTGTGCCGCTACTTCTAACTATATAACCATCCGTCTTCCTGCAACTTTCCGTCGACTTTACGCAAGATAATGTCGTGTCTTTAGCTTCCTCGCGCTATGTCTTCCAGCTTGTTAAATTCTGAAATTTATTAAGCTATTGCATAGCTTCTATCGCGGGCCTTGAGCGCGGGGACCGAATTTCCGTACAGATAGGGGACAGAAATTCCGTAACGAAAAAACCTCACGCTCCCCACTCCGACGGGCACGGAGGTGTGGCGTTGAAAGCCGTGCATCGTCTAACGTCGTTTCAGTTCGACAGACTTCGGCACTCGGCAGACTTCGGCACGGTGTATGTGTGCGTGCGACTAGACGTATGCGTGTACACTAGCTGCTAACTCAATGATAAAAATTCCTGAATAACCTACATGTATTGTAAGATATTAAAAATATTGTAAACAATATTAACTTCTCATTTATTCAATAAGAGAAAAAAAATTGTTTTCTTATCGGTCACCACGCTCAAAATTTAATATCAAAGACTTAACTGCATAAATAAAATAAATAAGTAATTATAATTGCATAAGTTGATAAAAAATGCTATGTAATAGCTTTACCGCGGCAGTCACCGAGTGCCACACGTATTTTTATTGGATCTTTGTTTTCGGGCGTGTAGTGGCGGTGTAAGAATAACTACTCCCCAATATCGTCATGGTTGATGTAAGAGGCGACAGAAGGATACCAACCAGGAAAAATGCAAAACAACTAGAAAATTAAAAACTACGATTGCCATCTAGCTTGCCAAGCGTGGCAGCTATGGCAAATATCTTAATGAGGCAATCTACGGGGAGACCTATGCTCAGCAGTGGTCTTTGATGGGTTGTAATGATGATGATGATGATGAACTATACTTTAGTGAATACGTAAATTTAGGCATTTACCGTGATATAGCGGTGTAAAATAATCTACCACCCCTTTTTCCCCCTGGGTATATGGTATAGGAATAAAATATAACAATAATCACACTATTTATCTTTTTTTCTTCAACAACCCGAAGTTCTTCCTCACCCCCTTTTTTTATGCCACAAAGATCTTTTGTCGTCCGATAGATGGCGGGGTTACCATTTCTTTATGTCAGGTGTTAAATACTCAATCGATTCCTCCATTAGAATGAAATGAGAGACTGGCCAGTAGTAAGACGTACGTTCATAGTACGCGAGTTAACCGGGTTCGATCCCGCCGGCACTAATAAAATTGTGAATTGTGAGTTTAATTGCTGTTTGTATTTACGGTGAAGGAGAAAATCGTGAAGAAATGTACATGTCTGAGGTATAATATATTTCGAGAACATGTGAAGACCGCCAACACGCACTGAAACGTGGTGGACTGATTGGTCCATGACCCTTTTTGAAATGAGAGGAGGTCCGTGATTAACTGTGTGACAGATCTAACCGCTGAACAACTTAGGCCTCTCCCATAGATTGCCTCGTAGGGGGTATTTTGCCACAGTTGCCATGGCGGGTTGGCAACCGCAATTTTTTATAATTTTGAGTTGATATCAGGAAGATGCTGCTGTCCCATGTCCTGTTTCAGGTTCCCGACAGTTTACTAACGCCTCCTACGATTCCTATGAGATGCTATAAGGCAGTTGATCGCTTCAAAACCCTCTTAGAAATTTGAGAAGGCCTGTGCCCAGCAGTGGGACTAATTAACGTAGGCTTACTTTACTTTATTAACAAAGCGTTTTTTCAGAAAAGCAGAAAACATTGATTAATTGGGTTAAAATTATATAATACATAAATGTACTTACATTGTGTGGATGGTGGTGCCTTGTGGCCGTCCATGCTAAGTAATTACTTAATATGATGGCTGCTAAGAGCAGCGACCTGAAATTAAAAAAAAATTAAATAATTTAAAAACGATGTGTTGGACAGTTGGTATTACCATATTAAAATAATAATTTACGGAACAAAGTGCAATAAACAATTTATTATCACAAAATAATAAACGTCACTAGTGCTGATTTGTGACGTGCTTGACGTATATTTCCTTCAGGGAATAAAATAAATTTCAAAGACGTTTCAACTCTGTAATCAACACAAACTGGAGCATTGCGATAGGTACCTTCTACAAACGTGATGAGTATGTTGCCAACAGTATTAACGTCCCAATGATGAGCTCAGGGGTAGATTTTTTTTAAAGAAAACTAGTAACGCTTTTAACATTAGAAATTGATATTCCAGTTAACTACTTCCAGTCAGCTTAATAATAATATATTAATTAATTCTTGTGTTAGAAGTGTTTTACGACAGTAGTCGAATGGCGGATTCAAACCCACGATTTTTTAATTTTTGCAACCCATATCCTAACCTAATGTTTACTGTCGCAAAATAAAATTGGTTCCTTTGTACATATTGTTCAATATTCTCATATTCGTAATTATTGACATCTATCCTTAATTATAGATCAGCGGTTCTTATAAAAGCAAACAGTTATCAAGGGCCCCATAACCTCAGATATATCAATCTGCACAACATCCGGTTAGCAGATTTTCAACTCGCCAGCAGTTTGCACCACGCTGCCCCTTTCTTATCAGTCTTGTCCTTCTAAGTTTCCTTTTCAAGTGAGATGTCAAAGACATCAGGGTGATTATGTAAATAATATTCACGTCGCTATGTTTCTTTACCAACCTATTTATAAATTTGATTGTAGCTATATTATGGTTATAGCACGAGTAGGTTGGCAAGACTGAGGAAGGACCACGCTGTCACAGAATACCAGTGTGAAATAGCAGCCTAATACTGCTGTGTTTCGTAAGGTGAATGTAGAGAAACAGTGAGCAATTTTCTGGAAACGCGGCACTCCATCTTAGTCCTCAGGGATGACAGCGCATCTGCATTTTGATTCTTAATCAAGGATTGCTGCAGATTTCTGTTGGCCACATTATCCACCTGCCATCAGGTGAGCTGTGAGCTATGTGCTTGTTTTGAATTATAAAAAAAGATGTGATGATAACTTTCATTTCAGAAGCGTATAATTTTGATAGTTACTTTCTCGTTGTAGGTATTGTTAACATGTATATAGTAATACCCATATTAAATAATTTTAAAGATGTTTTCTTAAGCGTAGATTTCAGAAAAAATACATGTTTAAACGTGGTAGAGCCATGCTGCAGTTATATTAGTAGTATAGTTGTAGCACGAACGGGTCATTAAGCTCCTATTGCACGAGCGTACAATAGCAGCTTAATGCTGCTGTGTCTCGTATGGTGAGTGTAGAGAACCGGAGGCCCTTACTGGAAACGATCCATTCCATCTTAGTCTCACAGCAACCACTAACCTTCAGGTGAACTGTGTGCTCGTTTGCACCTTATCCTCTAAAAAAAACCTTGAATGCTTCAGCATACAAAATATGTTCATTGTTACTAGAAATAATAAGAAATAATAATATTAACTTAAACTTAATGTATTGGTATTGGAATAACATTTTTCAGATGACTTTTTACCAAAGTTATAATTATCAGTAACACAAATTACCTAAGAAGTACGTGGTAAATACAAAATTTCAGCCCAATCGTTAGTCTTTTTATAATTATGATACACACAAAATTGCTCACTTAAAGTATAGAATATCTGTTAATTTAATTAATTTGTTGTACAATCAAAAGTGAAAAACAAGTGAATCTGATGCACTTACCATCAGGTTTGCTCGTTTGCCTATGAACACTTAAAAGCTCTATCATCGATAAAGTAAAAAATATTTCGTTACAATGAAGTAATTTGCAAATGCGTTGTAACTCCTGAGGTCTTTTTTTTAAACATAAGTGACAAATGAACTTACACTGCAGATGATGGTAAGTGGAGTGCAGTCCATAGCCTCCTGTTTCTTTATTCTTCAGACGAGAACACAATGGTGTAAGCACCTTTCAGGCTCAGAAGGGCTAGCACCCAAAGCCGTAAAGCCAATTAATAAAAAAAATGGTGCGAGCACAACAGGGCGACAGAAAAAGGTAAGAGAGTGGCTCAGACCCCGACGTTATAAGTAGAAAAGTATTCCTACCACTTAGTGGAAGATGCGAATACGTCTCTTTACCAGAATAAAGGGAAGCTATTTTTGGGAGGTTTCCGTAACTCACTGTATAAAGCTTTATTGAATTACTATATTAAATTTTTCAAGTTATATTGTTTGTATTGTGTGCTTAGAACTAATTCGTACAAATTCTATTTTTATATAAATAATGTTATTTACGCTAATATCTTGCGAGATCGTAGTTTTTCCCTGATCAAGGCAACACATTCGTGCAACAGTTGAAATACACTTGTGTAAACATATTTATGCATCAAGCGCCTCATTTGTTGCAAGAAATACATGTCATGTTGTCTTAAAGTGCTGGTATTAAAATATAAAATGGAGCACTTAGATTTTATCAGGTGGATCGTAAGGAGCCGCAGAGGGAAATCCACCATTAAAAAGGTTATTATCTGACAGTCAAACATGGCAGTAGGTCATCGACCGTGTCGCTCAAGACCCAGTGTAATGTCTGGTTGCTATACCTTCGTTTTCCCTTATAGAACGTTTGATAGTGAACGACTGAAACAGCTTGAAGCTTTTAATTTTAAGTCGTTTTAAAAAGTAAATAGTTTTATAAATGTACGTACATAATAAAACAGAACGTAAGCAAAAAGTATCATACAGAATTAAACCGTAAATATTGACTTTTGATCTCGGTCGCTGTTAATTTTTCGTCTAAATTGTTAAAGATCGAGAACTTGTTTCCGGTGTCGTAAAGAGGTCAATGCAGACAATGTTGGTATGGCTGTATCGACTTCGTAACGAAATAAAATAACGGACTAAGATGTTCTTCATCATTATAGTTTATCAAAGTCTATAGTCCTCCCCTTAGATTACCTCATAAGGAAAATATTTGTAATATTTGCCATTGTTGGCAGACGAGTTAGCAAAAGCAGCTGTTCAATTTGTAATGGTTATGAGGAAGCCGCCTGTCTGGTGATTTGTTTCCTTGTGCCGCCTCTTACTAAACCTACACGAAACTAAGATATTGTAAAGACAAATTGTATACGTGGTAGAGCCACGCTGCAGCTATTAGTTGTAGTACTAATTGGTCGGCTCTACCGGGGAAGGACCACGCTCTCACAGAATACCAGCGTTAAATAGCAGCTTAATACTGCTGTGTTTTGTATGGTGAGAATAGAGAATCGGAGTCATTTTTTACTAGAAACGAGGCGTACAATCTAAGTCCACAGGGATGATAACGCATCTGCATTTTGATTCTTAATCAAGGATAAATGTAGATGTCTATGAGCCACAGCATTCACTTATCAACAGGTGAACTGTGTGCTCTTTTATCACCCTTATTTTATTAAATGATAATAATAACATATTATTGGTAACTGTGATGTATGGTGGCGGTGTGAAAGGTTGCACCATCCTATTCTGTTACGTGGGTGACTTAAAGAGACGACTATGGTCAATACCAAAAAAATGACATAGGTCCGATTGATGACATTATGATAATCTTATGGAATCAGGATTTAAAGTAGCCAAGATTGGAAGCAATGTCAGAAGTGTGAGACGCATTGATAATGTGATCGAAACTTCGAGCGAGCATTTCCATTTCCGGTCTATATACAAGAGTGGACTGTGACAAGCTAATGAAGACGAGGTATTTTATATTTCTCCTTGATTTTTATTAATCATGAAACATAATTATTTATCAAAATGTGTGTTTTGTTACATTAAAATACCCGGTTAAAATTAGAATGAAACTATAGCAACATTATTTCCCATCAACAACGAAGTACATACCAAACTGTATTTACTTGATAACCACGAAAAAGTTAACTATAACATATATTTAAGTTATGCATCCCTAATACTAAAGTATACAATTAATAATGCGTTCGCTCCTTAAATGTGTCAGTGTTATGTTACGGAGGTAATGATAATGATAGCTCGTTGGTGCTGTCGAAATTGCTCGAGTTGCGGTTGGTTACACCCAGTAATTAACTCTTTCTGCCTTTACCCTTTCTTTCTGCTTTAATCCGAGTTTGTTCATTGGATCACGAATCACATGATGATTAAATAATTTGCTTTTAAATTTAAAGTTAGATTGTGTCTTAAATTTGCAATTAATATAGTGAACTAATGATTTAAAACTACGTGAGAAATATGTCACGGGTCAATAGTCTAAACGATTTTAAATAAATATTTTACTGAGGAACAGAACCGTGGTATATATGTAGCAGTAGCTTAGGGCGAAGCGCTCGCTGACACGAATGATATTATTTATTGCAATTTTAAGTGCTGGTTAACCACGTGAAGCGGTCGAAGAAAAACTTCATGACGTAATCTGGATACCTAAAAATAAAAAAATATTCAAAGGCATGTGAAATCCGCTAACATGGATTAGGATCAGCGTAGCGGACATTTCGTTGCCCTAAAATCCTCTCAGAAATGGGAGGAGGCCTGTACTCAGTAGTGGGACGTATATAAGCTATAACCTTACTTTAAACATACGGTTGCTCCCTCATTATAAGTCTGGTTTGTTTCATCACAATTATGGTTCTGAATTGATGACTAAGTTTGCACTGTTATTTTGTCGCACGAACACATGAGTAAAGAAATCCCTTAACTGTAGCACGAACTCAGTTAAGCAGCATGTTATACTCCGTGTTACCTGCATGTATATAACAAATTCACTTCAGAACATCACAAGTGTGGACTTCTTCTATCAACCTGTGTTCAGCAGTGGTACTGAATATAAGCTTCTCCCATATATTGCCACAAATTACGGTCCAGAACCAGCTGCATCCATCTACTACCTACGCGTTTCATCTTTCGTCTACAGAGGCAACAGAGGGAAACTGATCCAGGAGATGATAACAACTTGAGCTCAAACACGTTGGCTCATTTTTGAGCTCTGCCTGCTCTACTTACTAAAATCAGTGAAAAATTAACTATATTTGGACATTAATAATACCTACCGTATTAATGAATATATTATGTTTTTAATATTTATTTTATAATAAATAATGATATAATATAATGATTTCAATGAATTATATGAAATACGATCATCAATCTCATGCCCAGTTCCCAGGCTTTTTAATTCCTCGGACCACTCTAATAAAGATATTATCACAAAACACTGCTTTACAGTTATCTGCATGAGTCCTTTATCGACGAATCATATCGACATTTTAAAATGCGATAGTGTCAGGAAAGAAATACGTTCAGATTCCTATTTACATACCATTACGTCGTGTAATTACGTTTTTAATGCCTTATACGACTCTCTAAAAGCGATAAAAGTGACGTTTATGTATTCCTAATAACGCGTTTCTTATTGCATTCAATTTTCTTTTTTCGTTTTTAATTAGAATGTGGTTATGATGTGTAACTAAGTTAACTCTTGTAAAGTAATTGTTATTAAAACTTTATTAAAATATTATTTTTGTTTTAATATTTTTAATTTTAATAAATAAAAAACATTTAATAAAAATAACTAGATTCTCTTCCAAGTTTCATTTCTAAAGTCGAGCTTTTTTTAAATATTATGAAAAAATAAAGTGGCGGCCACGGCTAGTGGCCACCGAGAGATTACAGAGTATATTTATCTTAGAAGATATTTTCGAGGTTGAACATAAGTTGTTTGTTCTAAAATTCTCTCGGGAATTGAGGTTTTTGAGGACATTTTTTGAGGATTACCTTAAATATTATACTATCACGATTATTTGACAATAACATACGGTGGTTTGGTTGGACATCATGCGCTTAAAATAACATGTACAAAATGAATGAATCTTCCTAAAATAGTATGTTGTATGCAACAAATATAGCTACTAGGTCGAGCAATAAGCTACCTAAAAATCTAACTTCCTCGCTCTGTTAGGTCTTAGGTCTTATACACCAAGGCTATGATGTAACCTGAATAAATTTATTTGTCAGCGATGCAAATCCAAGTGTCCTGAGCCGAATCCAAAATCATTTTGATGATGCCATTTAATTGCCGGTGCCTAAAATTTTGGTACACACTGGGACAAGATATAATATGTGTAACCCTAATATAAGGTTGTATTTTATTTAAAAAAAATAGACTCATTACTTATTTTTCATTCTTAATTACTGTCAGAGAATTCTATAAGGCCTATAAATTAATGGAACATTGTAAACCTTAATTCTATGTTACTAAAAATAAACAAAATAAATTATTATATCAATATGCTAATACTTCCCTCAACCTCTTCAAATCCACAATGATTCCGCTTCACCATATTTTGCCAAATATTGGCGTGCAAATTTAAAATTAAAAAGTAATACACACATTTTTGTCATCAATTTTTACTTAACTTTGATGACATATATTTTGTAATGATTTATTATTGCTTCATTATAATATTAAAATGTACAAAAATCATTATAGTATAAAAAAGTACTCGCTACCTTTGCACTAAGGAATTAAAACTCCTTCAAGGCCTTCTTTTTAGGGTCGCATAAAATACTATCTACTTTTCAAGGACTGCGAATAACCGCATACCTTAGTGATCAGAACACCTTACTTGGAGTTTGAATTGTGGCCAGAGTAAATAATTGTGCAGAAGCAAAAATAATGACTATCAAGTTGGTAGGTTGGTAGGCAGGTGACAAACGGTCAAACAGTTCACCTGAACTTAAAAATATCAATGTATCTACATTTTGTATTATATAGAGATGCGTTGTTTCTCTGAGAATTAAGAGAAACCTAGGATGTTGTTTTATCTAGTATTCTGTGATGTTGTGGCCCGTACCCAGTCGAGCCAACCCACTCTTGCTGTAACGATAATATATCTGCATCGTGGTTCTATCACGTTAAAATTTGTTTGCTTATCACGTAAAAATTCTGATAGCCCTCACACATCTGATCCATTTAAATTTTCTCTCTTTTGTTTCCCGTCCACTATAGAAAATTCTTCTATGTTTCACAATAACAAATAAACAAAACATTTTATCACCTTGCAATAACTAAACTGTCGTGTCTCAAGATGCGATAGAGACACCCTAGCTGATGACGAGTCAGCAAATTAGCGTAGGTCCAATATCCGCCTGACCAAAACGATTTTGTATGACTAATTATTATAATATCACATTTTAGTGCAGGTATCTAATCTCTGGTATGTAATACATATTGACTAGCTGTTTAAAAGTTTGCTGTTATACTAGGTACAAAATCTTTTTTTTTTAAATAATCTTCTGTGCGTCTGTCAATGACTGTGTTACTTCTGACTTGAGCATATTTTCCTCTTTCATTCTCCTCTATTAGCCGTAATCTCTTCACTCGTTGCTTTCTTACGCATATCATCACTAATACAACGCAGCCATATTTTTTTAGGCTTACCTCTAGTCTTATTTGCATCCAATTCATAGTCAAAATTCTTCTTGTTCATGCTTTGCTTCCCTTCGCATAATACTATAATATTATACGTATATATAATAATATACGTGGTTTTTTTTTATAGGATAGGGTGACAAACGAGCACACAGTCCACCTGATGGTAAGTGGTTGCTGTGGCCCATAGACATCTACATCTATCCTCGATTACGAATCAAAATGCAGATGCGTTGTCACCCGTGAGGACTAAGATGAAATGCCTCGTTTCCAGTAAAAAAGGGTCTCCGGTTCTCTACACTCACCATACGAAACACAGCAGCATCAAGCTACTATTTCACGCTGGTATTCTGTGAGAGGTTGGTCCTTCCCCGGTCGAGCCGACCCATTCGTGCTACAACTATACTACTAATATAACTGCAGCATGGCTCTACCATGTAAAAGAGTAGTGGTAGAGCTACGCTGCAGCTAAATTATGGTTGTAGCACGAATGGGTCGGCTCGACCGGGGCAGGACCACGCTCTCATAGAATACCAGCGTAAAATAGCAGCTTAATACCGCTATGTTTCGTATGGCGTGTGTAGAGATCTGGAGACCCTTTTTTACTGGAAACGAGGAATTTGCACTTTAGGTGTCAGCGATGACCACGCATCTGTGTTTTGGTTCTTGATCGAGGATAAATGTAGATATCCATAGTCCACAGCATCCACTTGCCATCAGATGGATTGTGTGCTCGTTTGTCATGCTTATTCTATAAAAAGAATATCGGGCGTACTACCCAATACCGTAACGTACCGTACCGTATAGCCTACCACTTCTCAACTAATACTCTTGTTAATAACGTTAGGTTAGCTTAAAATACTTGTGCTAGGAGTGGTACGATACTAGTCTTTGGTTCGATAGTAGGCTTTGACAGTAATCGAATAGCCGATTCAAACCACACCACTCTGAACTTGCAGTTCGCACTCTGTTCTCTTCTATTCCTGTCACTCGGTACAAATTTTGCAATTGAATCTAAATTAACTTCTCGATGAGCCAAAGACTTGAATCTTGAAATATTCAAAACTGGATAACAATGCAATATAAACTACCTTCTTATGGTAAATTGCTCTTCATTTTGAACTACTAATTTTTAAACATCGTGAGCAAACCTAAATGCAAAAGAAATAAAAGTAGGTAATGTTCCGAAGAATTATATTTATATAAGAGAAAATTCTATTTAGTCCCATTAATTAAGTCTACTGTTAAATATAGGCCTCCCCCATTGAATAGCTCATACAGGGGATTTTTGTAATTATTTTATATTTATTATTTTTTTATTATTGTTAAATTGTTATCAGGGAGGCGCTTCTGCCACCCCTGTGATCATTTTTCCTCTTACGACATCCACGAGATTACATCAGTTAGTGAATTCTCTAACATCGCCAGTGCACGAGGAATATTTAAAACTGCATAAAGCAGATAAATTTATTAGCATTGGAAAATGAATGTTTTCGTAAACAATTTAAAGACACAAAGATGTACGCACAAACCTCAAAGGGAACCAAAAGCTGCCGGCACCGATGTAAGCGTTGCTAATAAACAAAGTGATGTGGCGGTGCTAATTTATGAATGCTGGGGCTAAGGTAAATCATGTGGCTTAGAACTGAGGTACGCAAAGTATTAGCGCCCAGTGTTTTTGTCGTTTTAAAATACCCACGGTAATGGGAAGCAGCGTCAAGGATACGTGTTGAACTGCGATCGTTGATCCACATCGCAAATCTGCCAATGTCTAGCGGTAAACTTTACGGGGTAATAAAAATAAAGAAGTCGCTGCTTAAAGTTTTTTAAGTTACATCACCCAATCACCCCCTTTAATATTATAATAGTGACCGAACCATACATACTTAATGAAGGTCAATACACTCAATGCCCGGCGATAGGAAGTAAACATGGTGCATCAAAGAGAACAGTGACTTTTATTTTCATAGGAAAATATTCCTTCGTGTAGGTACTCGTCGGGAAATTCCTCACGGCAAGCACGGTTCATGCCGAACTTTCGCCTATAAATAATAAGGTTATCAAACATATATTTAACGTGGTAGAGCCATGCTGCAGATATATTATGGTTGCAGCACGAATGAGTTGGCTCAATTAGGGAAGAACCACATTATCACAAAATACAAGCGTCAAATAAAATAAACAAAAAAATAAAAAATCATTTATTCCTAGAAATACAGCTATAAACCTAAACACTGGAAAAATAGTAACTTTTAAAAAATTAAAAACTAAATTGACTTATATTAAAAAATTAGCAGCTCAATGCTGCTGTGTTTCGTATGGTGAGTGTAGAGAATCGGAGACTCTTTTTACTGGAAACGAGGCATTACATCCTAGTCCTCAGGGGTAGCAACGCATCTGCATTTTGATTCTTAATCGAGGATAGATGTAAATGTTCATGGACCACAGCGTCCACTTACCACTTACCACAGGTGGACTGTGTGCTCGTTTGCCACACTTATTCTATAAAAAAACATCGCTTCATATCAGCAGGGCCACGGTGAAGTATTCGTACTCATCCGCAGCACCATCCGCAACAGTATGTCGGATTTTATTGGGCAGTTGCCAGAGGATAATAATACCGTTATCCGCCTCTACCTCTTTAGGCAAGACGTGATGAAAGATAAGACGTGCCTTCTTATACAACCTTCATATTCACTTGCACCCGAGACCATTATGGGGGCCAAAAATACTACGATCACCAATGGCCAACGTGAGATTATGGGTAAATCATTCCAGCTTGAGAGAGGTGACATACAGCCGTCTGTACACACCGAATGATAATAAACATTTTTAAGATTTAGGTCCCGAGTGTAATAAAGGCGAAAGAGAGAAACCATAACATCGTTTACGCAATTATGCGGTCGGTTTAACCATAAGTGGTCAAATGACCTTAAACATGGTTTAAGTTCTTAAACAGTGGCAGACTGTAAAAAATATTGCTTAGTTACGACTCTTGAAAACGTGTTTTGAAGCTAAAACTATACATAATGATTGTTTATACTTACGTGAATATTACTTGCGTGCAATTAACTTTGGATTTTAGACATTCTTTCGTGTAGAGCTTAACCTGCAAGCTATTAAAGACCCGCAGGTGAAGCTTTACGGAGATGAAGTTTTGAGAGATATTTACTTGTGGCTAAACGTAGTCCGAGTAGCTCGTTGCTCTTTGGACTCTGTCTGCTCCCTAGGGAATGACAGCCAGAATGCTTTGTGCATATTAAATTAAATGTGTAAAATAAAAATCGAATAACTAATGATTTTGCGTGAAAAGATCATCAAAAGTTATCCTTTCACACTCTTAGTTTAGTGGTATAATGAGGTTGTATTAAAAAAAAATATTAAAAATGAATTTTTCATCAAAATTTTAAAGGAAAAGATTTTTGTGTAAATTTACAAATGAAATTTTTTTTGTTCTAAATAATATCTAATAGTTATTGAGATAATCCTGAGAAACCATTTATTTTAAAAGTTTTACGATTTCATAAAAAAATCTGCGTGTTTTTCAAATAAAACATAGCCTAGATTATTCCTGGCATTCTCTATCTGTTCGTGAAGTTGAATCACATTTCAGTAATTCTCAAGATTAGATAGACAGACAGACAGACAAATAAAAAAATAACTTTTCATGACTTAATAGCATACACATAACTCCCTGAGCTTGCTAGAAGTAGGACTTTGTCAGTTATTTCTATAAAACAAACTCTTCAATTTTATTTAAATGTATAGATGTATAGATAAAAAGACCAATTAAAATCAATAAGATAGAATATGTTCCTTCTAATCATAATTCAAATTAGATAGTTACTAACATCAATTACATCGTAACTCTATCTCGTCTTTCAAATTATCTTGCACCTATTCAATTAGTTACGAACAATATACAATTTCATGTTATACTTATAATGTAATCGAAACCTAAACGGGGCAAAAGTTCCGTCCGTCACGCCAGTCAGTGATGCGCACTTGACATGAGCTTATTCCGCAGGATGGAAGGAAACACGACACCCGGATAACGGATCTGTTAGCATTAGTCTGTCTTAATTGAAAAGGTCACTCCAACATAAATACGAACTTTTTAAATAATATATGGTGTTTAAGAGAAAAATTGAGAAAAAGTAGTAAGTAAATTTCAGGACATTTTCTGTCAAATTCTATATTTAATTAGGACTTCGTTATTTAAACAGACTCTAGTTTGAACATGAGACTAATTTTAAACGAGAAGGCTATAAAAACTAAACATTTTAACCCAATTATTAAAAATATAATTCTAAAATTTTATTTTATAGCATAATCTCCAAATAATTATGTTAAAACTTCAAATCCATTTGCCGATATGTTTCGAATGATATCACTATGACAGTGGGTGTAATAATAGAATATCATAAATTTCATCGAACGACACTTCGTTTGCCGTTTGAATATTAATATCGAAAAATATTATAATGGTCTATGCCCTATTGTTTTTTTAAGTCAATGTAGTTTGTATTCTGTACAGTCATATTCGAGCATACAAATGCACTCTTTATCACATGTAAACAAAGACCAAAGTAACTTCTATATATTTCATTAATGCATTTATTTCGTGGGCCAAAATTTCTGAATAAATATTCAATTGAATATGTACAGTAAACGACATTTTTTATAGAAGAGGGGACAAACGAGCATGCGGCTTACCTGATGTTAAGTGATTACCGCCGCCCATGATCAACCACAACACCAGGGGAATTGCAGGTGCGTTGCCGGCCCTTTAGAAAGGAGTAAGCTCTTTTCTTGAAGGTCCCCAGGTCGTATCGGTCCGGAAAAATCGCCGGTGGTAAACTATTACACAGAGAGGTTGTACGCGGAAGAAAACTCCTTTTGAAACGTACAGTGGTGGACCGCCAAGCATCCACATGGTGTGGATTGTGTGCGTTCACGAAATTTGGCGGCTGGAATTAATTCGAACAATTCCACAGAGCACTCCCCATGGTATATGCGAAAGAAAATGCAAAGAGACGCAACATCTCTTCGCAGCGCCAGTGAATCGACCCGATCGGAAAGCACTCCTTCGCCGACGATTCGAGCCGCTCTGCGCTGAATGCGGTCAAGTGGAAGGAGCTGGTACTGGGGAGCCCCAGCCCAGAGATGGGGACAGTATTCCATGTGCGGCCGAACCTGCGCCTTGTAAAGTTGCAGGCGGTGTGCCGGCATGAAATACTGTCCCGCTCTGTTGAGCACGCCAAGCTTTTTTAGAGGCCATGGCTCTTTTCAAGTGACCACGAAACTGCACGTCACTCGATATGTCGACGCCGAGGATTCCGATACTGGCTGTGGCGACAAGGGGAGTGCCTTGAAACTGAGGAGATACGACAAAGGGGTTCTTTTGGTTAACGCGCAAACTTGTGTCTTCTGGGCGTTAAACTGGACTAGATTAAGTCGCCCCCCCAATCCGAGACTGTTCAGCAAAGACTAGACTTCAGACATAAGTTTGTCCCAGTACTCGAAGACGTTTTCCCGAGAACAACTTCTGCACAATCGACTGTAGTATCACTAAAAACAGTACAACGAAACCACCAATACTTGTTTTACTGCTAGGGAGGTACTGCCCGTTTTCGGATGTGACTACTAATTGATATCGAGAGGTGACGCAAAGTTTGATCAACTTTGTAGGGCCCAAGTATTACCTGCGGTTGAGATTTGAACACAGAATTAAGTTGACATGTCCAATAAATGCCAGTAATGTGGTGTCGAATGGTGTAATGTTAGGTGTTGAATTAAATTTCGTTGATCTAATATATAAAAATTAATTTTTGTTTGTTCGTATTTTATGCGCTGCCAACCCGTTCATCAGATTGCTGTAAAACTTTGTAAATATACGAGGGCGGCACTGAAAATTTCGGGAATCAAGGAAGTGACACAACATTACTATTTAAAAATGTATTTATTGCTTTTCGAAGTATTCTCCGCGAAATTTGACACATTTTTCCATGCGACGGAACCAAACATTGAAGCAACCATTCCATTCGGAAGTTGGGGTCTCCAAAATGGCCGTTTTTTATGCGTCCACAGCTTCTTCAGGTGATGAAAATCTCTGTCCACGCAATTTATTCTTTATTTTAGGGAAAGTATAGAAATCATTAGGGCTTAGGTCGGGGCTGTACGGCGGAAGGTCTAATAATTCTATGTTTTCTTGCTCTAAAAACTCTTTTGTTCTGTGTGCGGTGTGAGAACTCGCATTTTCGTGATGGAGGATGATGCGGCAGTTGCAGTTCTCTTTACGGAGTTCAGAAACGACCTGTGGCAAACAAATGCTAGCATACCATTCTGCATTAACCGTTCTTTGTCCCTCAAGAGGAATAGTCGTAACATGGCCGGTTTTGGAGACAAACGTGGCCACCATTTTTTTTGCAACACTCCGTGAACGAACAATTTTTGTTGGCTTTAACTCATTTTCGAACACCCAAACTCGTGACTGGTTTTTTGTTTCGGGTTCATACGCGTATATTCAGGATTCGTTACCTGATACGATTTTGTATACAGCATTTGAAGATCCTGCGTGGAATCTTTCGAGAGTTCTGACGCACCAAGTAACGCGAGCAGTGGCGAAACTTCCATTAAAGCCAAAAAGCCGGGCTTGCCTTATTAAACCTGAATCAATCAATAATATTAACTAATAAAATAACTCGTAAAATGTTTCGAGCTATTTCAAATTTCCGCGCACTCCACTGTTCGACAACATGTCGACCGATGACCTCTTATTGCCTTAGCGATACTGCTGCTGTCATAAAAAATGAGTTTTAATAGAGCTAATAGTTGTCTCCCTCGCTCGCGTGGGCTTTTTACGGGGCTTTCGAGAAGACGATCGCTCTCTTTCTAACCTATGGCAAAATATTCTATAATGAAATATAACTAGGATTGTATATATAGCAATTAGTATAGAGATTTAAAGCCAGGCTTTTGGGAATAAATTTGTTAAAAGCGGAGGCGCGCGAGCAATACGTTTGCAAGTTCATTGCACGTTTCAATGTTTATTTACTCTGTGTGCTTATCTTAAGAGATTTAATATTACGAGTTCAAAATTTATGCTTTTTTTAAAGATTTTTAATGAAAACGGAGGATAATAGTGTTCCTTGAGATGAATTGAAGTGTATTAAAGTGATAATCGGAGAGGAAATCTTTAAACTTTGTTGAGATAATACACAAGGTTAAGAGTGTATTTCAGACCTATAAATTATCGCAATTAAAAATAGTTATTGGTACAATTAAAACGTTCACCAACATTTTACGTGGACGTAATTAAATCTTTCCATAAGAAAGCGAGACGATTCCACTTATCTTATCTTATCTTATCTCTTATCCATTAGAATGTAAATAATTTGTTTGTTTTTTTTTAATTTTGTACATAGTTTGTTTGTACTTTGTTCGTGTTTTACTTTTGTTCATGTATTGTATTGGATGTAAATATTTTTTTCTTTCGCTTAAACAAACCCAAACGGCTTTCTTCAAAGCCACCGAAGCTGTGCAATTGCTGATATGTAATACAATCTATCTAGCAGTGGTATGCCTTCTGTGTGCTTTGTTAAACACGTCCTTGACAGCACTGAATATGAAACTGAAGCGTGGAGACAGATCAAGATTGGTGTATTTTTATAAAACTGCTAAAAACAGCAATCTATATTTTTATCAATTTATATCCTGGGCTTGCCCTAGCTTGGAGCTCTAGCTTCGCCACTGAACGCGAGCCGCTTTTTTGCTCTTCACAGAGCGAATGCGGTATCCATCGGGAAAACAACTTTTTTACACCTAATTGTTCATGCAAGATTATTTGTATTTGACTCATGCCAATGTCTAAAGTTGCCTGAATTTCGCGGTATGTCACATGTCGATCTTCCTCAATCAGCTTACGCACAGCATCAACGTTTTCTTGGGTGACTGCAGTTTTTGGACGACCTTGACGGGGATCATCACTGAGCTTGACACGTCCACGTTGAAATTCAGCAAACCAGCGATAAATTGTGGTTTTGGATGGGGCTTCATCACCAAATGCAGAAATCATCCGGTCAACACACTGTTTTTGTGTTAAACCACTTCGAAAGTCATAATAAATCATCGCTCCTGAATTTTCTCGAGTCAATTCCATTTTCTCAACGACTAAACAAGTTTGACAAAACCTTGTGACAAAACCGAGAATCTTTTTTTAAATAAATACATGGTATTCGATTCTAAAAACCAAGGAGTTTTCAATTAAAAAGATTTTAATATGACAGGAACTGTGGAAATATTCCATTCCCGATACTTTTAGTGCAGCCTAGTATTTCTTGCACTTCTGCTAAGTCTATAGGCATAGTCGGACCCGGTAGGTGGCGCTGTTGTAGGATCCAGAATCACCTGTCACCTGTGCCAGTCAATACTTGGAAATTGAATATTGACTAATTGGTATTGAATATATATAAATAAATATTTTTATACTTGGGTGTGATAAATGCGTTTGGCAGAAAAAAGCGCTAGCAAGCGCTTGTAAGCAAAATGGCGATCGTAAGCGGTAAGCGCTGTCAAATCGTAAGTAGCTATTTTCTTCCAGGACACGATGTTAGTTTTAACCGGGGAATCTAACCTAATTTAAATATATGTTTGTAAAGTATTCATATTAAAAACTTACCAATCATGAGTTTTTAATAGCATGTATATGTTTATTCATGTCATTATATTACTTAAAACTAATATTGCAGAAAACAACTTATAAACTCTACTTCAAAACAAACAAATTAAATAAGCAAAATGGCGGATTGTGTCAGCGCTACTGAAGTAGCAATCGTGTCCTGACCGAAAACTATTTTAGCGCTTATAAGCGCTTGCTAGCGCTTTTTTCTGCCAAACGCACCCAATGTAAGTAGATGGATAGAATGCGTCGTTATACTATTCACTATAATTTACTGACTGCCTCATTGTTCTAGTGGTCATAGAAGGTGATTATATGCTTCCGGGTTCAAATTCCGGGTCGGGTCAAAATTGGGTATTGCTGTCATAATAATCGTAAATAGCAGCTGGGAGTCACGAATTTGACTGTGATTCACCTCCGTGTCTCAGAAAGCAGCGGATCTTTTTCCTGATTACCGTCGCATCGGGCTATGAGAGTTCACTTATACTTGCCTGTAAGTCTCCCTTGAGATTGGTCGTCGTGAGCGAAATTCGGTCTGAAGGACATCATTATGCTATTCCAAAATCTCTCCGGTTCTCATCACTTAGCATTAAACACAACAACATTGTTTATTACTGCTATTTAATATTAGTACTATATTACAGCGTGGTCCTGCCCTGGTCAAACTGACTCATTTCTGCCAGTAACTATAATATAGCTACAGCGTCCCTTCACCTCGTAATATTTAAATTTAATTTTCAGGTGGAATAAAATTACGCATCTTTATGACAACCATCTGTATTTTACGAATCCTAAGGTATATAGATAACAAAGCGCGCGAGATCAAAAGCTTTTTCGGGTTTCGTTGTACAGCGCGTATAATTCAAAGCGCGTGAATTATGCAAAGTAGCTCAATGACCACACGGCCCGCGCGCTTCACTTCCGGCCGCTATATCTTAGTGGTGCATCGCAATTATTATCGATATTTGCCTGTAGTAAAATAAAAAAAAACAGTTATAAAGTGTATAGTTTTACGGGGTGTAATTATTGTTATTAATTTGCAGTTTCAATAGTCATTCGGATATACCTTTCCATCGAAGTTAACCTAAACTAAACATTTGATATTGAGATCACAATAATCAACGTATTTTTACTGGGGTCATTTTCTGGTTCAAATTTATTATATTCTTTTGGAGTAGCACTTAAATTGATTTTTTTTCGATTATGCTTCTTTTTTTGAGTTAAAAGCTAGACTAAACAGGCAAATTCTTTAAAATTTTACATCGCGATCATAGTTTATAAGTATTTATATATCAAATTAAATAAAGTTATAATTAATATTATGGCATTTAAGCGTAAACATGACAACTTTTAAAACTTCACCAGCACACAGTAAACAATCATCTTAAAAGATTGCCGAGGTTGTGGTGACCAACTAATAGCAAAATATTTATCGAAAATGATTGAACCCAAACTTTAAAACTAATTAGAGGTGCAGCTAGCCCTGTGTATGTTAAGAGAAAAATGCTGTTTGAAAGACGAAATTCTAATTTATTACGTTGCGGAACAAAAATTGTTTATTTAACTTCATTTCGCATGGGCAAAACTCTTCTCACAGTAGATGTATAAAAAAAAGCAAGTGGTGTTATGTGTGGTAAAATAGATAGAGAGAAGTTAAAAACCTCTGTTAAAGTTATCAAATATTTATTGCCGGATGTAATTAGAAGTGTATCAGTTTGTTGTTGTATAAATAAGGCAATATATTTATGTTAGAACTATTTCGTATATAAGTTTATACTTTAGTCGCTATTAATTTAGATCGCTATTAAATAATTATAACTTTTAACAAAAGTAAAACCCAACTTCAAATTGCTAAAAAAGAAGTTATTTATTTACTACCCTTAGGGGTGGAATTTATACTCCAAATTTTTATGGGATAATCTATTTAACAAAAAAAGAATCATCAAATTGGTTGAAGAAAAAACAACATACAAAATTAAGAATCCTCTCTTTTTTGAAGCTGAGTAAAATGAAAGTAATTATCATCGATTTGCTGAAGCAGTGTATTCCTGCACATCACTAGCGACGCCGACACGTCTGCGCGGCAGGGGAATAAGCATTTGCTTTGTGACGCGCTAAAAATATGCGCTGATGATAGCGCAGCAATATGTTTTAATCATACAACTATCACTATGTATTTATGGTCCCGTTGTGTTGGACATAGCCAGAAATGTTAATAACTTCTTAAACATTTTACATCCTGTTTTTTATTACTATCACATACGATATACGCTTATAAGCATCTCTCATAAGTTATTAAAAAACGATCCTTTGCATGTTATACATAATAATTATGTTATACATATATAAGCACTTTACCAGAAAAATGTTTAAAAACATTGCATTAAAATTAACTTAATTGTGTTTATGAATTTAACGCCATTTCTTATTTTCTTTGTTTAAGTGTAATATTTATGATATTATATTTAAACAATATTATGAACAATAAGAAGTTAAATTTTTGGAGTTACGTCATCCGTAAAGCAAGTTAGTTTGGGAAGTAATAGACATGGGAAACATACAGTCAAAGCTTAATGTGGACAATTGGCACTAATAAGCCTAGCCAAGTATCTTCTATAGGTAATATCCTGGGGGGGGAGGGGCTTGGCGAAATAATTAGTGCTAACTAAATTTAGCATTTTAGTGTTTGTATGCTTCAAATATATTTTAATGATATAGAGTAACGCCATACTTGGACTAAGCGCCCAATTTGGTTTAAAAATTGCTTAATGTGTTTTTTTTATATTGTATAATACAACTAACTGCCCCGTTGGTCTAGTTGTTGTAGTAGTGCGACTACTGATCATGAGGTCCTGGGTTCGAATCCCGGGTCGGAGCAAAAAAATTAATGATTGAGTTTTTCTGTTAAAAAATTCTTAGTAGCTGCCCGGAGTCAGGAAGTTGGCGGTGTCTCACCCCCGTGCCTCGGAAAGCACATAAAGCCGTTGGTTCTGCGCCTGATCTCTCTCGTGTCGGTTTACCGTCCCATCGGATTATGAGAGTGAGGGAATAGAGAGTGCACCTGTGCTTGCGCATACACTTGGGCACTATAATCCTGTCCTGCGCCGATGGCTAGTCTCCGTTGAGGCAGGCCGCCGTGACCGAAATTCGGTCTGGAGGACATTATTATTATTAATAAAACTAAAATATTTTTAATAAAATAAAAGTGACACCTGTCGTGTAATGTCGGTGTAATAATATCCACTGGCCCATACCGTCAGCAGCAGCATCTTCATGGTCAGAAAAATGTGGTGAACAGCTCGTTAGCTAAGTATGTCAATTATGGCAAATCCAAATCCCCCTATGAGGCAATCTATGGGGGAGGCCTATGTTCAGCAGTGGACATTTATGGGCTATAATGGATGGATGGATGCAATGTGACAATCTAGCACACAGTTCACCTGATGGTAAGTGGATGCTTTAGCCCATAAGCATCTACATCTAGCCTCGATTGAGAATCAAAATGCAGATCCGTTGTCACACCTAATGACTAAGATGGAATCCCTTCATAGGACTCCGGTTCTCTCCACCATACGAAACACAGCAGCATTACGCTGCTATTTTACGATGGTATTCTGTGAGAGCGTGGTCCTACCCCGGTCGAGCCGACCCATTCGTGCTACAACTATAATATAGCGTGAATCTATTACGTATAAAAATCCATATGCAGTCCACATATGTAATTAAAAAGGATAATAGTATCTAGTGGTATGCCAAGAAAGGTCCCTAGGCTATTGTGTCACCTAACAAGGTTTAATTTTCTTTGTCTTGCGAGAATTGCTATTTAAAGCAGTTGAAATAAATTAAGGAGGTTTCTGTGTCAAGCTAGACGAGTTGCAAGTTGCACAGTTTATGTCTTTTACACGATTCCGTGTTTAACTGCTGTAATAAATCTAATTTTAAAAAGCGACATCTACCGGTTAAACACAAATTGCCTAATACCGGTACAATTCATTTTAACACTATAGTAGAAAGTAAAGTTCGCCGATTACCAGTGAAGTGGTGAGGCTGACTCCTTTTGTGGGTATGGCTTTTACTAACGCATACCCAATTTCCTCGAGTCTATGCGTTGGTTTAGTGATGGGTTAAGTCAGAGACATAGTGATTAAAACCCCATGGTGTTTCATCATCTCCGTGTCGGTAAGCACACAGGAACACTATTGCACTTCAAGGTGCCTCTTTTTTTCGGCGCGTCTTATCTGAGGAGGAAGCGGGGAAGGAGTTGGCTGGCGCTGGAGACGTTGCCGATGTGAGCAAGGGCGTTCCAGTAGGATTAACTCAGGTATAACGGATATTTTGATCGGTCAGTAGCGTATTATTTGTGGGTCGATTCACGTTTTGAAAAACGTTTGCGTTTAAGTACTATTAATATTTTGACATTATTATTGGCTTTTCTCTTACAAACTCCAGCCATCTTGGTGATTATCCAAGTGAGCTGGTGCAGCATAAACGGGCTCATTTCTAGTAATGGAATTAACAGCAAAAGTTAATAATATGTATTAACCGTAACTTTACGGTACGTCCCAGAGTGTATCCCAGAGTAATAGCTCATTAAAGCTTCATAAAATTTTGTTACGGGCACAAATGGGTCAACACGATCAGGAATGGACTAACGTTGTCCATTCCTCCTCCAATTAGAATACCGGCATGAAATTGTTGCTATGTTTCAAGTAATGAGTAATGAGAAACGGGGGCCCATTTTACTGGTTAAGAGACATTCCATCTGAATCGTCACGCGTGACAACCCTACATTTTGATTCTTATTCGAGGATAGATGTAAGTGTCACAGCGTTTACTTAATATTAGATAAACTGTTTGCTCGTTTGTTACTCTTAATTGTATTTAAAAAAAATCTACTAATAAATACGACATCTAGACCCTAAAATGTTATTCCTGGATATAATTAAACACGTCAGTAGTGTTAAATCTATTTAGTAAATAGTAAAGTTTCTTACTAGAATTAAAAGATCAAACAGTTTTCTTGCCTTCACAATTCTAAAACGATTCATATTTTTAAAGTAAGCAACATGGTCGATGACCTAATAAAGTTTGCGTTTATTAATCTTACCGTAGTACTATTATTTATTCTGTGATCTTACTAACAGCACAGAATATCTAATGTTGAATGGCCATATGCAATACCGACAACAACAACTTACAAAATACATTTAAAAAAGGCAATACAATACTCTTTACTGTCAACTGGGAAAGATAAATATAACAAAAAAATAAACAAATATTGAGAGAAAAACAAAAGGCGGTCTTATTGCCATATAGCTATCCCTTACAGAAAATCGAGAAAAAGAATAAAATAAAAATATGAGAAAGATTAACTACTCGTTAAGACTGCACGGGTGCACTAAAATAAGAATGGATAGCAACGTATGCACTAAAAAGATAACATACTTTAGGTAGATCAATATTTAACATAAATAAAAGAAGAAAGAGAGAGAATTGAATACATGTGAGGATTGAGACTTGGACTTGGACCACAAGGAAAAATTATGATATGAACTAAGAAATTTAAAACGTTCGTTAAGATAAAGAGGTTTTGATATATATTTAATAAGACGCAGTAAAGGGAAGAAATAATATGGATACTTATAAAATAGAATAAAAAACGCACAAGTAAATGGTCAAACATTCTGAGTTGACCAGATATTTTTCGGTGCTTTGAAATTTTCTCCAGGTATGAATTGATCTCAGGAGTGATTCATTAATCACATATTCTTAACATCTGGTCAATTTTACAAAAATATGCAATTAAAAACTAAAACAATACTTTCTCAATAAACTATAAGCATGAACTAATCTATTCATCTGTTTACACAAGCCAGTCAATCGGGGCTAAGAACCTAGGAACTAAAATAATCCAAAAACTTACAGCTTCCTCTCAGCGGGTGAATGATTATACAAATAAACAGTATGCTGAATTTACTTCTTTTATTAAAATAAACATTTGGGGTTCTCTTTTAAGGTGATTTACCACTTGTTCGGCGAAGTGAAACCTGCATGTCGTGAGGAAATCTGTATGTCTGAGAAATGAGAAAAAATAATTTCGAAGACGTGTGATTTCGCCAACACGCATTATGGCAGCGTTGCGGGAATTTCCATGCCCTAAAACCCTCTCAGTAATAAGAAGCCTGTGCCCATCAGTGGGACTTATATAGGCTATAACTTGAACTTTAATGTGTCCGTTAGAAATTAGACCTATGGTATATCGCAAAATATGTATAAAAAAATGCCAAACGCGTAATGGGACACACTGGAGGTAATGTTTAATCGGTCTGTTCCTTGTGCAGATTTTTTAATAATATGTGAATTTTTGTTTTTGCTAGCCTTACCTTACATTTTTTAGAGTTTAAATTCTACAATGTGTTTTATTATTTATAATTATATAATCGAATGTGGACAATTTAGGTCTTACTGTCCACATTCGATTATTCAGATTTTAGTTGCATTATTTAAAAAAATTGAGTCTACATATACATCGCAAACTACTTTGAACTGTAGTGTTCAGAAAACTAAGGTCACTTCCTAAAATGGTCTTAGAAACAGTATAAAGATCTTTTTCTAATGCTTTTTTAAAAAACCTCTTTGATAATATCCAATTCAAAATGTAAAGCCGAAAAAGAAGGATGTGCATAAAATATATAATTTGCATTCATGATATATTTCCTTATCCTTGAATTGAAGTTAAAAAAAGTTAAAGAGTTACGGCTTATATACTCACTGCTGGGCACAGGCCTCCTCTCATCTCTGAGAGGGTTTTAGGGCAAGGAAATGTCCGCCACGCTGCTTCAATGCATGTTGACGAACTTAACATGTATTCGATTTTTTTTCTTATTCCTCAGATATGCAAGATTTCCTCACGGTGTTTTCATTCACCGCTGACGACGTGGTAATAAGCACTTGAAATTGCAATTGACATGTGGCCGTAGAAGGAAAAGGTGAGATCTACCGCCGGGCAAGATGTTATGCCTGGGGAGCGGCCAACGCACCGTTTGATAGTTCGGAGATGTTCTATATATGCTATTTATGATTCGGAATGTTGATAGCGTGATTTAGGCTTCGGTGTATTTCGGTTGTGGCGCGACGACAGCGCCGCTACATCACCCCCTGCTCAGACCGGAGGTCGATAGTGCAGCCTCGTTGCCGACGAATGTGCAAGTGCCAGGAGATTGCCTTGTAGTCTGCGGTGAGTCGAGAAGAAGGCAAGTAATCTGCGAGAGTGCCGTGAAGCAGAGGCGAGCAGTAAGGCGCAGAGCCGTGCCGAACACTGTATAGCGCAGAGAGTAGCTTGAAGGAACAGGAAGCATTATTATTCCAGTGCTGCGATGAACCTTGTGAAGCTAGATGGCTTTGCAGGATATGAAGACTGCAGACGATTTCTGCTCGGGAGCGAATGGGTATTCTATGACGATGATGAAGCTTGAAGTTTCCGAAGGTTGTTTGTAGGCATGTCGATCTAAAATCGATTAATCGAAAAATCGATTCTTTGGAGCAAAATAATCGATTTTTTAGATCGATTCGGAGCACCGCATCGATTCACTGAATCGATCCAAAAACCTCTCGAATCGGACCGATTCATCTGATTCTAGAACCAGCGATAAAATTCCCAAACTGGCTGGGGTAAGATACCGCAGTTTTTTAATTTTTGCTGTTGGGGAACGCAAAAACAACCGATCTTACTTGGTTGATAATTTGAACGCAATATACAACACGTAACATAATTAACGCAGTTTGAGAAAGTAGTTTGTTCAGAATTGTTTACTGAATCGATTCCTATCATTTTTAATATAGGTAGTTTTTTATCCCAAAAATAATTAAAACTACGTAAATTACAGTCACACTAAATCTGTACAGTCAAAACAAACTGAAATGGACCGTAACTTAACCGTCAATAAGACTTATAAGAGTGTAGTTTTATTTGTATTATTACTAATTCTGTCATTCAATAAAAATAAAGAAAAATGAATTTTATTTCAAGCACGTTAAATTCTTTGCGTTCGTGGATTTGTACTGTGACCACAACATTCTTCCGGAATTAGTATAACTAATTTGAAAATAATCAGTGCATAAAAATGTTTAACTAAAAATTCAGTTTATGTATTATGTTTATAACATAATATCCTAATTCGGGTGTCTGAGGGTGTGCAATAATTACGATACATATTGTATATTTGAATAAAATAAATATTTATGAACGCATCCAACAATATCGAAAAGTTGTCATTTCATTTTCATTTCTAAATTTCTAATTCTATTCTTACCTGTGGAATGTTAGTCTAACTTAATCTGTGCTTTGAACAAAACTACATATACATACTACAATTTAATATTATAGCTGTGAACCTGTTTGAACTGTGAACTTGCGAATTTACTTTATTATCAAAAACATACATACTGTGAGCTGTAAGTACAGACGGAGTACTTTCTATATATCTAGACGCTGTAAATAAATATTATATGTTGAATTTTATAGAAATTTATAGTAAGGAAATAACCAGTATTGTGTTCGTGTAGCATTCATTTCAATTTGATAAATAGTGAGTTAATAGATTGAAACAGATTAATCGAGAAATGTACGTTGCAATTTTCCCTTTTGTTAAAGTATTGTTGTTGTTTTTAGCCTAAAATGTCAAATAAAAGTGATACATGGAATCACTTTGTAAAAAAAGGGATCGAGTGGCGAACCACCCCTAAAACAAGGGTTTCAAGCTTAACAGGAGAGGTTAAAAGGAATATTAGTAATTTTAATTATTAAGATTACTAATATTTTAATTTCAAAATATATTGGAGTTCAATTAGAGAAAAAATCGCAAATTCTTAAAATTTCATGTTTGAAAGTGTCGCGATTAATCGAAAATCGATCTTTTAATCCTCGATTTAATCGATAATCGATTCTAGTATCTTCGATTCGAATCGATTCAGAGATCGATTTTTTTAAGAGTGAATCGACATGCCTAGTTGTTTGGTTGCGTGTTCAGGCGGGGTCACCACTGTGGCCATGGAAGGAACAGGGGAGATCTCCCGCCGGGCAAGGTGTACTGCCCGGGGAGCGGCTCACACTCCATGTGATAGTTCGGAGATATTCTATATATGCTGTTTATGATTCGGAATGTTGATAGCGTGATTTAGGCTTCGGTGTATTTCGCTTATGGCGCGACGATAGCGCCGCTACAAACAATTTAATTATTGCCGGCAGGGATCGAACCCGGGTTGCTTGCGTACTGTGAAATTTACAGCGACCATTAACTACCACTCTGAACTACCACGCCTTTAACATTATTTGGACAAAAACTAGAAGAGTAGTCTATTACGACAGGCGAACAAAACGAAAAATTATTGGTTCCGTTTTTATAAGTTTAATAACGTATACGCATCCCTAAACAGCTATACAAACAAACGTCTTTTTTATTCTTTCAATAATACGCATTAAGTGCGTTTTAGGCGGTGATCGATAGTGTATCCAGACTTTCAGTGTTCCTACGCGCTCGCCCACGTCTAGAGGTTAATGGCTCCTTCGTGATATTTAAGATAAAACTAGTGTTAGAGCTGACTAAATCTGAATGCAAAATGTTTTGATATTTCAAGATTATATGCTGCTATAAGCTCGTTTTGGTGATCATTATGACAATGATTCCCTGACGTTAGACGGTGATATTTTTCAGTCGTTTACTAGATGTTGACATCTACTTAAAAATTGTTATAAACATTACCACAATCAAAAAAATATAGAGTTTTTAATATTTTTGTACGTGTTAGAACCTTGCTGTAGCTTTATTAGTAGTATAGCAAGAATGGGTCGGCTCGACCGGGGAAGAACTACGCTCTCACAGAATACCAGCATAAAATAGCAGCTTAACGCTGCTGTGTTTCGTATGGTGAGTGTAGAGAACCGGAGACCCTTTTTATTGCAAAAGGAAATATTCCATCTAAGTCATCACGGGTGACAACGCAACTGCATTTTGATTCGTAATGAGAAGATATAATGTCTATGGGCCGCAGCAACCACTTACTATAAGATGGACTGTGTGCTCGTTTGTCACTCAGTTTTCGTGACTTATATAACACATATACAGTGAATTCTGAAGAATGATTTAAATAACATAACTTATATATACATAAATGATAAAAGATATATGATACACGGTTAATATTAGATAATAGGTATACCTAGATTAATTTGTTATTGATAGTAGTAGTAACATTTATGTCCCAAAATTTTAGAATATATGTGGATTTTATGGAGCTGAGCACCCGGGTTCGATCCCCGCCGGCAGCAATGAAATAGTTAAATACAATTTTAAGTGCTGATTTATCACTAGCTCGGTGGTGAGGGAATACATCGTGAGGATATCTGCGCCTGAGTAATTAAAAAATATTTTAAAGACATGTGAAGTCAGCAACCGCATTGGGGCAACGCGGTGGAGACTTCCTTGCCTTAAACTGAATTGTGAACTTGAAACTATACCGCTACTATACGTAGCCAATACCCCATATCGTCCCACGGGTATCAAAATGAAACTTTAAATTATGACATGAGTGGGATTATTTGGTTAGGGTTTTAGTGTATATAAATATCTACTTTACAACTTTTAATATATAAAAATTAATATTTGCTTGTACGTATTTTACGCACGTTATACCGTTCATCAGATTGCAGTAAAACTTTATCAACATATTGCTTGCACTTGCGCGAAGGTTATAGGCATAGTACAATTAACTTACAGTACGTTATGCACGTACCGACAAATTTATTTGAAAGTTATATATTATTCAATTTCAGTGAATGCTCGACCGGAGAAAGATCACGCTCTCACAAAATACCACTGTAAAATAGCACCTTAATGCTGTGTTTCATAGAGTAAGTGTAGAGAATCGAAGACCCTTGTTACGGTAAACGAGGCATTCCATCGTAGTCCTCAGGGGTGACAACGCATCTGCATTTTGATTCTTCATCGAAGAAAGATGTAGATGTCTATGGGCCACAGCATCCACTCAACATCAGGTGCGATCAAAAAAAAATAACCATTTAAAAAAATGTCTGTCTCCCTGTCCGCCTGCCGGGGCTAATTTTCGGGATGGCTGCCGATTGTGATAAAACTATACTTACAGATAGACATTAATGCCGGACGGCATCTAGGCTATATTTTATCTGAAAATCTTAAATAAATAAAATTTGATAACATATACAATCTACTCCACGGCCTTTGACTATTCCAAATCTATACAAATAACGCTACATTAATTGATCCTATGCTGTTCGGAACGCTTCGCTAATTTATGATATATAAATCTTATAATTACATTTGGTGAATAAATCAGAGCTAGTAAAAAAAAAACGCCAAGGCATATCGCGTTAACTACTCACGAGGCGTTAGTGCCGCCTGAGCAACTTTGTCATTTGCATAATGAGTCAGCGGGTTCACGCACCTACGTGCTAGTGATGTGCCTGTGACTTCGGAAATTATATAAATGTAAAAGTGACAGAAGTAGAAAAACAAATATTTGCATAATTACGTTCCGTTGCTGGACACATGTTTACTTTCATCACTTACCCGCATTGTTTTTATAGGAGAGCGGCGAAAACGAGCATCCGCTGAAAACAACGATAGTAAAGAAATAAAAAGGGAAAGTAACAGCTTTTATATGTCCCACTGCTAGGCACAGGCCTCCTCTCATTTCTGAGACTGATTACATTTGCATGTTGCTGGATTTTATGTTTTATCGCAAGCATATGAAAAATCAGTAGTGGTGAAGAAAAACGTCGTGAGAAAGTCTATATGTCCGAAAATAAAAATAAAAATTTGGAAGACATTAGGTACCACGGACAACACGCATTGGCACAGCGCGGCGGACATTTTCTTTTCTTAAAATCACTCTCTCAGATATGAGTGGACGTCTGTGCCCAGCTGTGGGACGTATATTTGCAGTAACTTTATTTTACTTTACACTAACTGCTGTTGTTTTTCGTGATATTCGGATTAACAATTACACCATAAAAAACCTCAATGTAGAAACTCAGTGCTTGCTTCGTTAGAGCACAGTGTGGAAGTTTCATACAAAATTCTAGTATAGTACGTTTATAAGCGCAGGGATTTCCTTAAGCAAAAGGGGGTAAAATTACGCGATACTTAGTACTGTAGACGCGGGGATCGCGTTATTTGTCGTCTGCTACTGTAGGTGAACACCACACCTGTATGAAGCTTCCATATTCTTGTTTACTCTGATTGTAGCGTGCAGCGCAGCGTGGCGTTTGGCGACTATGATAAACACACGAATAAAACCATAGAACACTGTAATACATACAATATAGAACGGGGGAGTGGGCGGAGCCCGTGTAGCCACTAAAATGTCATTAACACGTCAATTCACATGTATAAATGTCAACACGAGATGTATTTTGACGATACAATCCTTTCCAAATTTTGAGAATTGCAAATTATTTAGAAAATGCCAAATTGTACGCTATTTACAAATAAATATGTATTAAAATCCGTCTGTCAACACAGCGAATCGGGTTTGTAGTAGTGATTAACTGAAAATACGACGTAAATACTTGTATGTGTGCTCCCGGCGATGCCGAATCTCGTACAAAATAAGGTTGACAGCCATTCTATTGTGATTATAGTATTCTATGAATAAAACAACCCAGCGTGTATTTTCCACGAGCGTTTTTCTGGTTTTTCTGACGATTGCTCTTCACTGAAGCCTTATCCAAATGCCCACACCTTCAACGCTGACCCTGTCTTTAGTCTAAAAGTCAAAATGGTTATCGTCAGAACAAAATGGGTAAGTCAAGTGATTTGAATTAGTAGCGACAGCACAATCAAGGACGGCACTAACGCCGAAATGATACCCATTTATATGACTGTAATGTTTATTTTAACAATTAATATTCATTACACACAATATAAAAAAATGTGTATATAATATGTTTATTGCACTAACGTCATACCTTTGTTTCGTATAAGTACTTACTATGACCTACTATAATTGTATACAAACATGTACAGTTACTTAATCCTCTATTTGTAAAAATGAAAAATGATATGTTGCGTGTGATTTTAGATTTAGTAGCCAAGAATTATAACGTTATGATTTCATAAATTTTATTCAACGCATGATAAATTTAGTTTGTAAATAGACACTTTTAAATACATTTTCACTTTATATACAAAACTACGATCCTATTAATAAACAAATACCAACTTTATTAATTAATTAATTGCTTCTCTTGTTATTTTCTGTATTTGTACTTCTTTTGCGATGCGGTAATAGTTTAAAGTCAAGGCAATTTGGACAGAATGTCTAATCACTTTAAAGAAATTAAAATTATTTCTAAATTTTTTAAAGAATTACTCTTTAAAAATTTAGGATTAAAATAACGCTATAAAAATTTTATGTACTTGGACAGATGACAATCTAACCATGTCACGTAATCTGGACTAAAATGTTAACTATTATTATTTTTATAAATGTCTACGAACGCAATAACTGCAAGAGATAACCATGTTTAGTTTATCTTCTGTTGAGGAGGATTATGATAAATCTCTTTCATCCAGAAGATTTTTTATTAGCTTAGCGTCATAAGCAACTATAGGTATAACATTACCTTTTCTCCGAGTACCTTTTAATGAAAATCTTCCTTATACAAAATATGCAAAACGATGATTTTTATGTAGTGCATTAATTATAGCACCTACAGCTATGTGAAATTTTTAGCAAAAAACAATTATTGCCTACTGTTTTATTAGCATAGCAACGGTTATCTTAAAATAGCAGTTTTTAAATCTTGTGGTATCGATATTGATAAGAGGGAAAAATGATAATTAAAGCAAACAAAAAAGATCTTCGACTATTACTATAAAACTTATACAAAGCTCCAAATGACGCAAAAATCCAATGGGTGCAAAAACACACACTTCATCGTTGTCTTTTTATCGCATTTCTTGTAAATGGTGGCATTAAAATAATGATATATAGATTGCCATAAAGTCGAATCTCCCGGAAAAAAATGTGTAAAAATAATGCAGACGCGTAGTGAGGATTTCGTACAAGCATAAAAATCAAGATAACTTTTAAGATTTGGTATCAAAACCCACGGATTTCATTTCGGTTTTGCGTTCCGTAAAAGCGCCGCGCTAGCTAAACTAAGATTTTAAAGAACCATAAATAATACTAAACAACGGAGACATGTTAAAATGACGGTTATTTACGGAGATCGTGTCTATTGTCGCCCATATCAATTCTAAAAGCGGATGTGGCAAAGATATTTAGTTAGACTAAATAGGATAAAATAGGTAGAATTAGATGTAGCTGTGACTGCCCAAAAATTATTTTTCGGGGTTTTATCTAATTTTTAATTCAAAACTGCTTTAAAGTAATAAAGACATTCAACAGATCGAAAGATTGTGGCATTCTGTGCCAATTTATTTATATGGAGGAAAACTTAAGTATCAATGAATATAATCTTCTTAATTGAGCATATGAATCATCATAATAATCATCATAAAAAAAACTATTTTTACTCCAGTAACCATGGATGATGTTACTTCGTGAATTTTAAATAAGTAAAATTAAACTTGATAAAATCCGTAAAAACAGTCTTATTCTATTTGTAGTCTTCACGTAAATATAAGAAATAATTATAGATAAAATATATATTCAAAAGAAGGTATTTTTAATCTGCGAGATATCTACGAGTATGTGCAAATAAAGAAATTTTGTAAATATAATGACTGCGTTTAGTTTATTGTTAGATTCGGCTTTAATATAGCTTTCAACTTCTCCGATATATTGCCACAACCAGTGATAGTGTATATTATAAGCTACATTATCACTGGCCACAGCTGTACTCGCTTGTACATTTAAGTAAGGACTTACCATTAGGTGGACTGATATTTCATTTACCAATTCATCATTTTATCATAGTATGTAAAAGATTTTTTAACATTAATAAAATAAAAATTAACAATAAAATCAAGCCTATTCAGTTTTCAAGGCAAGAGTGAATAGGCATTTGCTGAACTAAGTCATTGCACCGTAAGACCGATTTACACTCCGACAAGTACAGTAGCGAGTTTAGTTACAGGGAAGTTGACGGTAAACAGTTTAGTGGACAGTAGCGTTCAAATGTCTTCGTGACGAGTTAAGTTAAATAAAGTACAATTTTATATTTTCAGGGTCGAACACGAACACGTGACGTCCTGTCAACTTATGCACTGAACCATGAACTGAACTAAACTCGCTCGTTCACACGAGCGGCGAGTTTAGTTGCGGATGGCGAAAGACGCGCGTGAGGGCAACACTTCGCACTTAACTCGCCGAAAAATATGCCGGCCAGCTATCCCGTTCAACTTATTTGTTAACTTGCTACTTAACTCGCTAATTGCCGTTGTAATTATAATTGCAGTTCATATTAATTAATGAGTTAAATAGAAATATTAATTTATTAAAAAATCTACTTAACTCGCCAGGTTCGCAAGTTAACTCGCTACTGTACTTGTCTAAGTGTAAATTTTCGGCTGGATTACCACTTACCATTACGTGGGACACTAGTGAAGCACTGGATGGAATTGTAAATCTAACATTTTCACCTATTTTTCTACGTGGTAGAGCCACGCTGCAGCTTTATTATGGTTGTAGCACGAATGGGTCGGCTCGACCGTTGCAGGACCACGCTCTCACAGAATACCACCGTGTAATCGCAGCTTGATGCTGCAATGTTTCGAATAGTGAGTGCAAATAACCGGGGACCCTTTTTACTGGAAATAAGGCATTCCATCTTAGTCCTCAGGGGTGACAACGCATTTGCATTTTGATTGTTAATCGAGGGTAAATGCAGTTACTCGTATATATATGGCTTACAGCATCTATTTACCATCAGATATACTGTATGCCCTGTGATTGTTGTCACTCTTATTCTATTTTTTTTTTGAAACCGACCCCGAACATAAGCGTAAAATTTAATTAACTATATGTTTAAATACAAATGTAGAGAATTATCAAATTTCAATTAAAAAAGTTAAATATACGAATCTGCTAATTTCCGATGCAAATACGTCGCTAGTTCTAGGCGCAATAACATTTTAACGGCTCCTCAGTTACGATGTATATGGCTTACTAGATTCTAACCAACCAAAATACGACGGCATGTCATACGGATGACGTGGACCGTAGAGTTCGTAAATGGGTGCAATGAACCAATATTTTCAGGCGATGCGCGTAGCTGCACGATCAACGTACCTACATACATACTTTTGTATTCTGGGTTCGAATACAGAGAGCAATAACTTGAATAACTTAATTTTCTAATTTCTACCAGTAGATCCCTGAAAGGATCCCTTTCGCTACGTTTTTAATTTTATAACTATACGTATTGGTCCTTCAAGCCGGATTTGGACTAACAAGATTTCTGTATATTCGCCCAAACTATAAATTTCCCTAGTATATTTTGATCATCATCACTTCATATGAAGGATTTGCTGGGGAAAGGTTTTGTGTATGGCACGCATTTTGTGATCAAGTCATAAATAGGTAATACCATAAAATAATTTTATACTATTAAATAATAAAATCAATATAAGCTTTTGAATTAGGGTAAACTTGTAAAGGGATTAATGACTAACAAACTATGACGAATTATAGTTACTTCAAATAAAGATAATATAGACGCTTAAATTTGCAGTTACAAATTGTATAGCAAGCGCTTTTAATAGCTCATCAAAATCATTTATAAAAACTTTTATAAATTAATGAAAAAATTTTCATTAAGAAATGTGTTCCTAAAGAAAAATTTATTAATTAAGCTTTCTAGCATACTTGATCTGACTATCACCTTTTCAAACTTAAACCATTGTACTATTAAGTATTCTTTGCCTAAACGCAGATACACAGTCATATGTAAATGAATACCCGAGTAGTTTAAATTGAGATATAAATATATTTTACTGTCTTTTAACGAGTCTACAACCATCCCGAGTTAGGTTTCATAGGCTATATTCCCAGATTGTCCAAATTAGTGCCACAAAATTTGCTGTACATTCACGCGTCCCTGATCCAGTTAGAGTTAAGCGATATGCGGAACTTTATGGCCACGTTATTGTCTCAACTTATGAGACCTAATTACTGCCTGAGAACTGGGCTCGTAAAGTCGTGCATGGACTCTATTTGGCAGTTATATGTGTTTTGTTTTCGCAAATGTTAATTTGACTCATCCGTAGCGCAGTGGCTAAACATTTTTTGACTGTGGCGCTGCGGGTCGCGGATCGAATTCTGGATAGAACAAATGTTTACGTGGCCTGGTTAATTTATTTATTATAAGGTCAGGAAGTTTGTTAATGTGCAATTTATGTATGTAAAATGCCTCCAAGATGACTAATTAATAACTGAAACGACTCTAATTTGGTATAACTATTATTTATTTTGTGATATGTATCTAACCTTTGCATTTATATTTATATACCTGAGGAGTTTCTCCTCCAGGCAAAGGCACCTAATTACGGATGCAGATTTAAAAGATATGTTGACAATTTTAAAGAACACAATTTTATTTTATTACGTCGAAATTAAACAATTTTCAATTAATACGGCTTGGCCATATAAAAATACAAATAAATGGTCCATTTCCTGTAGTGGATTTTTATGGGATGATGATGATGACGATGATATAAATACAAGTTCTTAGCTGAATTGCTTAGCAAATATAACCAATACGCGGTCAAGTCCAAACTTTACTTTAAATTCGTAAAAGGCGGCTTAAAATGTGAATAAATTATATGGCTTCCAATAGATGGCGGTATAGCCATCCCGTTACGACTTACGACGTAAATACACAGACCGGTGACGGGCAGTAACGTCAAAGGTGGCCGTTGCAATTAAGATCTCCTCTACCAGGGGAGAGGTCCGTTTCTAGCTGTGGCCTTTCAAAGGCCAATAAAGAAGGAGAAGAAGATCGCCTATCGAGCTTGCACTGATTTATCTTGTTATTTCTGTTCTGATTACTGCAAGTGGTGCCAAAATATCTTAAAACACTACAAGTGTGTATACACCCTAATATGTGAAAACCGATATCCAAAGAGTCGCAAGCTCTTAAAAGCACAAAAAGCTGAACAAATTGCTTTATTTGTGCTTCGCGGAACTGCACGCGGCCTGTTGTATGTTGTTAGAATTAATTGGTGCTCCAGTTAGGAGTTTAGTTCACATTAGTGACTAAGTCAGCAAGTAGCTTAGAAATTTGGTGAATACAGATACTAAGTAGTATTTAATATTGACTAAAATGACGCTTTTTTGTAAAACTGTCGTGACAAATGAATTTATAGTCCGCCTAACGGTAAGTGGCTATTGGAGCTAACTTAAAACAAATAACGACTATATCATAGGCGCTGTTCGTAATCGTACTGGCTTTCTATAGTCTTCAGATAGGAACACAGCAGTAGTAAGTGGTGTAGTAGTGTGGTACCTACGATGACGGATTCCTTGGCAAAAAGGATCCCACCATTTATAACTAGAGATGGGCCGAATATCGATTTCACGGAATATGAATATTCGGCCGAAAGTTTAGTAAAACTTTTACGGAACCGAATATACGGCCGAACATTATTCAGCAGGATACCTCGGTACCTGACCAATTTATGTCGAAACTTGTTTACGTAAAGCGCGCGGGATTAGCGCAGGACCAGACGCTCGCTCCCCGCCACACCTGACATATTATTGCATCATCTAGTACTGTACTGATCAAATTGCCGGCACAAGCTTATGTTTTGACTATTTTAGTGAGAAAAAAAATATTTCGTTGTGTTATTCTTAGTGAAAATTGATAATTATATGATAAAAATTAATGGCAGGAGATCTACTATTTGAACTTATTTTAGAGAAACTGACGACCGTAGTAAAGTGAACATTTCACTAACGTAATGTTTTTTTGTTTGATTTCAAAAACATTTTATCAAGCTTTATATTTGCTATAATTGGAAATAAATCTACAGTGCGTCAAAAACATAACGCTATATAAGTAGATTTAACCCATAAATAAATACTTTCAACAGTAAAATTATGAAAGACGTGGCATTATTCAATACGTACATTTCAATACAGTGGACACTTTGACTACCACTTTAACGAATGTTCGGTGATTTACAAATATTCGGTAAAGCTGCCGAATATGCCGAATACCGAATATGAAACGAATATTCGGCCTATCTCTACTTATAATCTTATAACCATCAAATGGACCAACATTCGATTGTAAATACTCTTACAGATTAGTGAAAATGAAAAGCAAAGACAACTACTGCAGGTGCCAATGAGGCCGCGAGCCCTGAGTCCATGAAGCTGTAAAAGCTAAACGTTAACAGAAATAACACTACATAAATTATACGACGAGGATTGCCATGTTGTTGACGAATTCAGCGTTACCGAAAAGGGAAGAAGTGGCCAGTTGTCGTCAACATTATTGTATCGTTGACATCTCTGTAGCTAGTGAGCAAGGTACGCCTATGTATAGCGTCACAGCCGAAACACATTTAAATTATGACTGTGTACACTAAGAGATGAATGACTGTTCCAAAGATGAAAAGGACAGGAGGAAGGAAATCTACTGCCTTCAAGAAGAATATTTTTAAATCGTTGCGTTTAAAAGTGCTACAACCTTCATATAGATTTCATCCTGTATCGTTATCGTGAAGTATACTTGTAACAATTTGTTGTAATCTATACAAATACTTGTTCCGTGCGGGATTCGAAGCCTTAGCGCCATAACTCAATGCTACTGCAAATGATAGCTACCGCGCCACGAAGCCATCAAAGAATGAAACATTTAATGTTCTCTGTGGTGTCTCTGTGGGTGGTTGGGTTGCCAGTTGACGACAATTACATTTTCTAATTTATCGTTCTAAAAAATAGTGTTCCTAATTGCCACGGATCTAGATAGGTCACGGGTGGTACGGTCTAGACAAATGGAATGGCGCTAATCAATTTGCATCGCGCCGTCTTACATGACTGATTCGGGCATCGATCCCGGGAGTGGATACGTTAAGATTGTGAACTTTATAATCCCCATAAGTTCAATGACTTAGGATTTTGTTAGTTAAATTGGCGTGTCTCCGGCGCATTTTCGATTTATGTCTTTGGACTTAATCGTCCATATCTAAACTAAGGTCTCATACAAAAAAGTTCTCATGTATTGAGTTCATATAGGATAGGAGTTTACATGCATGATCATCGTCATCAGCAGTCCATCAGTAGGGATTTTTCCATGTTGCGAATTATGGGGTTGGTCACTACGCTTGACAGCCAGGTAACGGACACCACGGTACTAGAACTTTTAATTTCACTTCAGTCACTATTCCAGTTTCTTCTATTATCGTCGCTGAAGCTCTTCACAAGTTCATCGCAGAATGGGGACTTATTTGGAAGATTTCCACAAAGCACGATTTACAATCATCTGAACCCGTCGACTTAACGAACCCCATTTATTTATTTCTAGCAATTATTTAATAGTTACTCTGCTTGTATTACGTATTTATCTAGGAGAAAAGAGGCTTTGTATTTTTTGAGGTTTTTTTTTTATATTTCGTAAATCTTTATCACTATCACAAGATAAAGAGTAAAGGGGATAAAATAATTAAGTTGAATGGAATACCCTATAGTTAGTGTTACTCAAAGATTTTTGTATATTTTTTTGAATTGTAGTGAAAATCGTGTCTAATGTTCTCAACAGTTTAAATTCATTTTAATCAGAAGTATTCAATAAGAGCTATTTTGGATTAATCCAGATATGCATAACATAAAATGCATAATATTAAATCTAATTTTTGTCCATACAGGGCATATTAAAGAGTCATAAAACACATCATGTAAGGAAATTATTAACTAACTTATCCATTGACACAAGTGTCCATTAACACCTAATATACGTAAAAATTTCATCCAGGTCTTTCATCTTAGAAGCAGATATCCACTTCAATAACATCTTAAAAAAAATGTCCCATAACCTTAGTGATGCTTTAAAACAAATTAAAAAAAAAAACAATATTGTTTATAAATAAACTGCATTCATGATGATAAGTCTGTTAAACATTGTCATTGTGCAGTTTAATCAATTAAATATATTTAAAATTTTCGTCATCACAGTCTGAAACTTTATTCGTGAGGGCGATGATTAAATTGATCTATAGCACTTTTGACTCTATGCTAGCGGCTAAATCTTACTTAAAAAAATTTACAGAAAATTGTTAGTTAGTATTCATACATCTTACATGATCACACGCAGTTACCCGCGAACTAACGAACTCTTTTGTTTTTGCACGCGATACTTTGTCCAATATTTCATAACTCACAGAATACGCTAGCGTGCTGTTGTTACGTATGGTGAGTGTAGAGAACCGGAGACTTTACTGGAATCGAGGCATTCAATCTTAGTCCTCACGGGTGTCAACGCATTTGCATTTTGATTCTTCATTGAGGATAAATGTGGATCTCTATCGGCCACAGTATCCACTTACCATCCAATGGACTGTGTGCTCGTTTGTCACCAAATGCTATAAAAAAATCATTTTTATCCATCCATCCATTACAACCCATAAAAGTCGACTGCTGAACATAGGCCTCCCTCATAGATTATTTCATGGAGGAATTCTGCCACAGTTGCCACGCTTGGTAAGCGTTTTGATAATCTCAGTTTTATTATTATTTTGAGTTTTTATCAGCAAGACGCTGCTGCCTATCCCGCCTCATTTTCTTAAGTCGCCGTTAACCACACTCTCAGGACGATATGGGGTAGTGGATAGTCTTACACCGCGGCCAAATGTTGATTTCTATACTCAATCCCAAAAAAATTAAACAATATTAACCATGTTTTCTTAAAAAGTGTACATTATTTCAAAGACTTAACTGATAAAAAAATAAATAAATAATTATAAAAAAAAACTCAATACTGTTAAACTATTAATCTCCAGTGCTTATCAACTATCCCACCAGAAGCAGAACGGTTAAGCAGCCGAAGATGGTAACGATGGTAAAGCTTACTGAATAAATTTAACAAAAGCCGCTACGCTACTTACATTGTAATTGAATAGAAAGGCAGATGCCGACAAAATATTACTTTTAGTTAGTATAATATTAATTATTATGTAATTTTAATCGTTTAAGAATCGAAATTCTTACGTTGACATCCATGACGACTAAGATGGACAGCCTCATTAGCAATAAAAAGGGTCTCCGGTTCTCATCTCTCATCATACGAAACAAACAAGCAATATGCTACTATTTCACGATGGTATTTGGTATTCTATAAGAACGTAAGTTGAGTGTGATAACTACAATGTGGGTTAATTTCAAAGAACCAACTTAAACGTCCAGTCACTCTAAGTGTCTTTAAAGTCGATGAATAGGCTATGTTTTCGCTATAACAGTGTATTTTCGGTCAAAACCAAAAAAATGAGGACTATTTCTTTCATAAAAAGGTCTCTTCTTACTCAAAATTCCTATATCATTACCAGAATTGTAATCAAGCACTGCTTTATAAGTATATAGTATAACTCAGATGGTAAGCGATCGCCGAAAATGTGTCATACATTACGCGAGCAACCCGGGTTCGATCCCCGCCGGCACCAATGAAATTGTTAATTGCAATTTCAAGTGCTGATTTACCACGTGCTCGTCGGTGAAGGAAAAAATCCTGAGGAATCCTGCATATCTGAGAAATGAAAAAATCTTTCGAAGACTTTATATCTATATAGGCTGTAACTTTAACTTTTTAACTTTAATATAATAACTTAAAAAAAGATGGATTCCCGGTCAAAAAAGGAAATACAACCCTAAATTTATCTTGTTTATGATTATAAAAATCATACAAAGGCATTCTAAAGACTCTTTAAATAGGAGCTTAAGAATGGCCTTCGCCATCGGAGGTCGGTAGGGCTCACTCAGTTAAGTTTTAATGACCTCAGGGGCGGGGACCTACATCAACGGGCTCTAGGAAAACAAACATTAAATCTGTATTAATATTAAGTTACCCATTATTTTTTGTATTTTATGGCCTATAATTGTCAGCTTGATGATAGCTATTTTATTACTTTTTGACCTAAATTAATATTTTAATAAAGTTTGTCTTATATTTGCTTTATTCTATATATAAACTACAGAGTGTTATTGCAGCTCTTCAGTCATTTTTTTTTAATTTTAAGTGACACCGTATCATGCTCAAATTATTGTAAGAACACGCATTCACGCACACATATGCAGAAAATCATTTGCAACCAACATTATCATTTTAGTTGCATATGTGTGTCCAACAGTGGTTTTTTACAGGCTGTTAAAGAAATAAAAATGATGCGTGTGAATGCGTGTGAAGAAGTTTAACCGTGCTGCATCTACCTTCTTTTTTGTTGTTGTTTTATAGGGCGGTGTAAGATAAGTACAAGTATAAAAGTAAACTGCCTTATAACCTTCTTATTTTTGAGTCAAAGCCTCCTCTTATTTATGAAAAGGATAGATTATAACTGATTTTTGATAAAACTAAAGTAATGTAACCTAACTACTTTCAGTTAGTATGACGACTGATCTATACCGACTACAAGTAGTAAGTAGCCTATTAAAACGTCATTTTAATGAAAGGTATTACGCGGAATACATAAGTAAGTCAGCCTAAAGTAAAAACGCCGATATGGCGCGCACAGACAGTCCGTGGCGCTGTAGCTTAGCAATGTGTGGCTGCGCTGGGGGTCGCGGGTTCGAATCCCGAACGGAACAAGTATTTATATGACCAATTTATGTTTGTAAACTGCCCCCACGATACAGGAGAAAATCCTAGTGTAGGGGTAACTTTTTTAAAAAAAAAGAAAAGAATTAAAGAAGTCCAAACAGCCGCTGCGACTGTCTATTAATTCACTGTGTTGCTGGTTTCGAAACCTGTTCATATTTATGGAAAGGCTTGTTGATAGACAAAGCTAGGTAACAAATAATTTTTAATCTGTAATTCGTTGAAGAATTTGAAGATTTGCCAGTCGAAAATCGTCAATAAATCGCACCAATTCAGTGCTTGTTCATTTTATCTCGTATTTAGTGTTTTCTTGTTTATTATTGCTTAAAACATCAGAGTATCGAGAAATATAAATTATATTTAATATTTGCACGTACTTTTGTTTGTTTTCATTCGGTTTTGTTGCAAAATTAATGTTTTTTTTTATTTTTTACGAAAATTAGGTGCCCTCATATCTAAACGAGTTTATTACTTCGCTTTCTTTTTTAGCCCTGGCAGTATTAGATAGCTGCAATGGCGTTTACTGTTGAAGGGTTAAGAACCACAAAACGAGCTGTCAAAAATGATCGATAGGATATTGTATGCATTGTAAGTCAATTTTATGGTACACTGTTGTGTGCGGTCGAAACCTTGTACACAAAATGACCTGACCAACGAAACCAACAGTGAGTTGACAGGTTGTGTTTAAATAAAACCACTTTAATAGCTTAATAGCGAATAAATCTGTCGATGTTCGGTCCGCTCGAAACTGGATCTTTGATTTTAATTTGCATGCGGAATAACCTACCTCAAATAAGCCTTCGTTAGTATACCACATCGCTCACATTGACAGACAACAGTTATATTAATATAATATCAGTTCTAATATAAGAGTTTAACTTCAACAACACGCTTTGATCGTGAGCTGTAATGATCCTGATAATTATATTATACTAGTATAAAGTTATTGAATTATTATATTGTCATCTGTCTTTGATACAAGTATAAATTTTCAAGTTTTGATCGTCTGCAAGTTCGTGAAAATTACATAAAACATTCCGTTACTCGGAGCTCATAAAAACGTGTTAAAATAGGAATTTATTATAGACAATATTTTAGTATACACGTAAGTCATGGACAGGCATTGAGCTATTACATACTACGTACTAGAGGCGACACTGCATTCAGCTACTCTGTTCCACTCAACTGCGGTGCATACACCGCACTTTAATCAGTCACTCGCTAGACGTTTATAGAGTTGTCACTTGTTGTGTTGATTTAAAAAAAAATGTCTTCATAAAAATACGCTGTCGTATGTACTTAGATATTGCACAAATAATTCAAGAAATATCAGTAAAAACCAAGGAATTACTTTTCATCGGTTAATAAGATACTTAATCAATAAAAACGTATTATGTACTAATAATAAAACAAATTATTCCTAAGACGCCATCTTGTGTCATGAAATATAGATTATGAAATGTATATGTTCAGATGCGACATTTCTGTGGGTACTTAAGTAGTATATTATCATACAAATTTTTTTGTAGAAACACATATAAGTTATTATAATTTAGCAAAATTTTTTATGTTTAAATCTATTTATTATTCTTTTATTTTATGTTTAGATTTCCACATCAAAATCAAAGTGGTATAAATTCGTCCATTTGTAACTCTCGCGTGCCCAGCATTTATGAACGACTTTTATTCTAATTCAAATAAATATATTTGTAATTTAAATGTTATGTTAATAAGTTTTATTAAATATACATTTATTAAGTTTTTTATATTTGACTTAGATACTTTTTAAAATATTCAGATAAAATATCATTAAAATGTAATTGTTATGTAATATTATGTAATATTATATTAAATAATTAAATATTATATACAAAATAAATGACAAAATTTTAATATTGTTCTCGATATAATTTACCTATTTAACAATACAATCTATCATTACCTACGGGTCATTCTATCTATGTTTATTCTATGATAAAAAAAACAACCGCGCGAACACAGAGTAGCGCACATTTTTTGTTTAAAGATAGCTGTTCTAGTACGTAAGTACATATTACTTCAATGTGGACAGGGAATAAAATTGTTATATTGTAATTTTATATGCTCATTTACCTCGTGCTTAGCGGTTAAAGAAAATATGCAGGTCTAAGAAATTTAAATAAAATGTAAGAAATGTAAAATCTGTAACAACATGGCGTACTCGTCCTTGCCCAAAGAACAATCAGAAAAGCAGAGGCCTGTGCCCAGAAGTGGAATGTTACTATAAAAGCAAACAGAAACAAAAATTCAAAGGCAAACAGTTTTAAACTTTATCACGTTGAATTATGGTTTAAAACTGTCAAGCACAAAGGTAACAAGATTCAATTGAATGTCCTAGTGATAGTATGACCTACCTATTTGTTTATCAAGATCAGGGTCATCGGTATATCGTGAGAGCCTTAACACCTGTCATTTGGGAGCGTACCTGTGGCAAAATGCCAGCCTCGTACCAGGAGCGCAAAATCTAATAGGAGTTGTCGAGTTACCTGACGCATGCGTTCTACAACCCACCTGGCAACTACCTGTCGTTAGCGACCAGTTACTAAAGACCTCCGTAAATTGCCATATCATCCCCGGGAGCTATGTTAAATATGTGGGGTGGGAGAGGCGGAGAAAGTCTAGTCATACGCATGCGTGTTTTACTCTTATTTCCTTAAACATTAACAATTATTCAGAAGCACGTGACTTCTGTTAAGGGTTAAAGTTATTTATGTTAGCATTTAAGTGTCTCGTAAATAAAAAACCAGTTTATTACTGGTAAGTTAAAAAGATAATGCAGCCGTTCAAGGGCGTCAGCAAGGAAGAAAGTACTCACCTCCTTACTTCACTCCTTAGACTCAATTTTTTTTAAAACAAATACTAAGTCGATTTAAAAATCCAACGTGATGATATCGTAAACGCATACCTAGGCGTGTGTGTAAGCAACCCAAGCAACAATTGTGACAGAACACACTCAGTGTAACTGAGTTGGCCGTTATTGATGTCCAAGAAAAAAACACGAAAGCCTTATCTCCCGAAACGAGTGTCTATAAACATCGCGTATTCTAGAGTGGAACAATCCTTTAGCTGCCTACAACAAATCAATCATAGTGTAATGATGAGTATTCATCGAAAGATTATCTATCACTGAGAACTCAGAAGATTTGAATATGTAATAAAATAGTCAACACTTCACAAGAAACCCAAAAACATGTCACACAACATGTTAAGCAACTTATGTTTTTCTTGCAGTAAAATTTTAAATTTAATAAAATTATTTACTTCATCTGCTTTATACAATGTGTTAATTTTACACTTGATCAAACGAAATGTGCGGATACCAGATAAAAAATTATCGGTAAAAAATCGAAATTTTTTTTAATGTAAACTATTTAAAAAATAAAAGCATTTAAATTTTTTGGTAAAATTCCCATCCTTGTGTTTTAAATTATTCTTTAAGTAAATTTTATTCAAAGTAGTTTTATTTGAAAGTTAGAAAGATTAACTAGCATATATATACCGTCAACCGGGTACTATAATCTATATATATATATATATATAGTACCCGGTTGACCGAGCTTTGCTCGGTATTTTTCGCTCGGTTTCTTTTTAATTCGTGTGTTTTGGAAATTATATTTAGATACAAATTACATACTGATGAAATACGAATAATATTTTTTGATCTTAGCGACATAATAGAAAAACTGAACTGATTATTTGAAAGAAAAATCATGAGCGCAATTAGTTTAATTTAAATTTTCGTATTTTTAAAAAAATACTAAAAAAAAGGATTCTAGAAAATAGATTTTCTCAAAAAAAGAAAGGAACTTGAAAAAAAAAATTAAAAAAAGTCGGTCGTCTCTGGGCTCGAACCATGGTATTACGATTTTGTGACCGCCCAATATACCAATTAAGCTATTTTGTAATCATTAATAAATTATACCTTCTTATTCTAACGATATTGTAGCAATTTTTCATTGCCTAAAAACACGGTCAAAAAAGACATTTTCTAAAGATAAATCCTAGCTAGATCGATTTATTGCCCCCGAAACTCCCGGCACACAAAATTTTTATTGAAAATCGTTGGAGCCGTTTCCGAGATTCCGATTATATATATATACAAGAATTGCTCGTTTAAAGGTATAGGATATATATACATAGTATCCGCACATTTCGTTTGATCAAGTGTAAAATTAACACATTGTATAACACTAACTGTTCCCCGCGACTTCGCCCGCGTGAAATTCATTACGATTGGACTTCATGGGTTGTAATTTTTTTTCATGAATCGTAATTCTTTTTCTATAATAAAAGTTGCCTTAGTTGGTCCTTATAACATCAGCTATCTGCAAATGAAAGCCACGTCAAAATCGGTCCAGCCTTTTCTGAAATTAGCTGGAACAAACAGACAGTCAAAAAAATTTTAAATTGTTTTTTATTTTAAGTACCGTATATACTTTCATTGTGCATTTCGTAAAAAACTGTTATTTTGACATTACAACAAACAGAGACTTTATTTTATTTGTATAAATATTGGTTTATTTTAAAATTAAAAGAAATAAATATGATAGAAAATAGAAATTGAAAGTTTTATTTATATTAAAATTAAACATATTATTACGATCGTACCTAGACTGGAAAATAAATTCTACATACGATCAAAACCGTAGTAGATTGGGGTGTCTTCCTGTCTACTAGAGCCTGGATCGATTGTTCTTTGTGAGATAATATCGAGTACGCCATTAATCAAAATACCTTCATTTCTGCTTTATATTTAAATTAACCTTATATAGTACTTAAGGGTTGCTTACCTTAAAAGTGGTTATTATTAAAAATGTTGTAATATCTAAATTCACTATAACTCAACATTTATTGTTAGTTTTTAATAAATGCTAGCTGTTCCCCGCGACTTCGTCTGCGTGAAATTTATTATGATTTCATGGGTTTTGATTATTTTACTTGGAACCGTAATTGTTTTTCCAAAATAAAATAAACCTAAGTTACTCCTTATAACATGAGCTATTTGCCAGTGAAAGTCCCGTCAACTCTGTTCTATCTGATCCTCTACTCTGTTATAGGGAGATGATTTGTCATAAGTGCTCTGTTTTCTTTCAAAAAATAACAGGCGAAGTTTTTTCTTTTATAGAATAGGGTGATAAACGAGCACACAGTCCACCTGATGGTAAGTGGTTGCTGTGGCCCATAGACATTTACATCTATCCTCGATTATGAATCAAAATGCAGATGCGTTGTCACCCCTGAGGACTAAGATGGAATGCCTCGTTTCCAGTAAAAAAGGGTCTCCGGTTCTCTACACTCACTATACGAAACACAGCAGTTTAAACTACTATTTTACGCTGGTATTCTTCAGAGCGTGGTCCTCCCCGGTCGAGCCGAGTGGTGCTACAATAATACTATAAATATAACTTTACAGACCATACAACTTTTGGCCTGGGCGTCCATGTGTCAGCTCCCTCTACTTGACCACATCATATACATCAAGCTATTACCTATAATTAATTAAAGATATTTTTATATTAACTTTATTAGGTACTATAAGATTTTATTATAGAGTAAAAAGTTTAACGAAAGGATGAAGAAGTATGATTTTTGAAAGAAAAACGAAGGAAAGAGACAACCCTAACTAAGACGACAATTTTTTTTAAGGTGTAAAGATGTAATGATGCTGTCAATCTTTTTTATAATAACCTGAGATTCATTATTCATTGTGAACAATAGTTTTTTGTGTAAAAATATTGTCTGGAAGATATCGTTATCGCTTTCGAAGCGGTAAGATGACCCTATCGTACAAACGAGTGTATACAACTTAAACTGTTACGCGTATCGTCTAACGAGGTAAAAATCTACGGACTTCCATTTGGCACTATCCTGACACACTTCACTTCACGCTTCATTCACATCTCTACTTACTACTCTTAGTCTAGTGTCTCTTTTCGACTCTACAACTCATTTCAGCAGCATAAATTTGCTTTGTCAGTCTTTCTTCATCCATTCTTCCGATGTCCAAACCATCGAAGAGTTACTTTTTTTAAATTCTGGTTAAAACACCTTACTGAACACATTATTCTCATATCACACAATTCCTCACATCACTTCTAACATACTTTTCATGACTGTCATACTTTTTCTGTCACACTTATGTTTCAGTATTCCCGTAGTATCCTATACCTTTAAACGAGCAATTTTTGTGTATATATATATATATATATATATATATATATATATATATATATATATATATATATATAATCGGAGTCTCGGAAACGGCTCCAACGATTTTCATAAAATTTTGTGTGCAGGGAGTTTCGGGGGCAATAAATCGATCTAGCTAAGATTTATCTTTAGAAAATGTCTTTTTGTCTGTGTTTTTAGGCAATGAAAAACTGCTACAATATCGTTAGAATAAGAAGGTAAATTTTGACAGTTTATTAATGATTACAAATAGCTTAATTGGTATATTGGGCGGTCATAAAATCGTAGTGCCATGGTTCGAGCCCAGACCACGACCGACTTCTTTTAATTTTTTATTCAAGTTCCTTTCTTTTTTTGAGAAAATCTATATTTTAGAATCCTTTTTTTAGTATTTTTTAAAAACACGAAAATTTAAATTAAACTAATTGCACTCATGATTTTTCATTCAAATAATCAGTTCAGATTTTTCTATTATGTCGCTAAGATCAAAAAATATTATTCGTATTTCATCAGTATGTAATTTGTATCTAAATATAATTTCCAAAACACACGAATTAAAAAAAACCGTGCGAAAAATACCGAGCAAAGTTCGGTCAACCGGGTACTGTAATTAAAATCAGTAGAAGTTTTTGCCGTAAATAGACTAGTTCTGAACCCGTCGCATAGGGGGGGGGGCGAGGGGCGGTCGCGGTATTATTTGCTCAATATTAAAAACGTTGTCATTTTACCCCTATATATATCTCCCTACTAAGCCACTGAGGGATAAGATGGTATACATTTTCTTATAACGCCAAATCAGTCATAAAATATTAGTGTCAAAAAAAATGTAGTGGTTAAAATTACGATTTTAAAATATAGTATACCACCACACACCGAAAATAAAAGGCTTAAGGTATTTTCTGTGATAAAAGTATACTTAAAAACATCAATTAGGTGTACAAAAATAAAAAAATAAAAGTTATTTTAATCCAACCCTCGGTGGTTAGAGTCGTCTTGCGGCTCGTATACGTGAATAGAAGCTTAAATTGAAATAGAAACACATTTCCATAATTCACGCTTAGAGCTGATAGCAGGATAGAGTTATTTATTACTGAAAACTTATGGTTGGCGCATGATAAGTAATCATAACGGGTCCGGACTTTGATCCAAATTTTATTATAGAAGAGGGGTAAACGAGCATACGGCTCTCCTGATGATAAGTGACTACCGCCGTCCATGAACAACCGCAACACCAGGGGAATTGCAGGTGCGTTGACGGCCTTTTAGAAAGGAGTAAGCTCTTTTCTTGAAGATCCCAAAGTCAATTTATATATTTTTTTATAGAATAATGGTAACAAGCTATCACACAGTCCACCTGATGTGATGGCAAGTGGGTGCTTTAGCATATAGACATCTACATCTTTCCTCGATTGAGAATTAAAAAGCAGACATTTCAGTAAAAGAGATCTCCGGTTATCTACACTCATCACACGAATCAAGGAAGCATTACGCTGCTATTTGACGTTGATATTCTGTAGGAGCTACAATCCTACTACCATTATGTAACTGCAGCATGAGTCTACCACTTATAAAGTTTTTCATTTAACTCTGTCGCTAATGAGTAATTAATAATATCCTTAGAAATTTTTCTCCTTGTACCAAAATAATACTACGAGTAATATTATCATGCTTAAATACGTAAAATCTTCTCCATATATGGCAATCCGGAACAAATTCGCAAATTGGTCAAAGACAAATGTTTGCCAACGTTTGTCCGACACGGGTTAGTGCTCAATATACACGCAAAGGTAATTAGGTGGAACTGGTGACTATCCAAGGAACAGGGTTAAGCAATTAACGTCGGGTGTGGACAAATATTAATAAGCGCTCAGTGAATTCGCCGTTGTGTTTGTTTGTTTGTTTGGAATACGTTTCCAAGAAAATATAAAAGTAAAGTAATATAACAGTCTTCAACTGCATAATGTTTTAAACATATCCTCAATTTTGTAAAATAAAAGACAAACGTATTCTTGGGATACGTTTGTTGCTGTGGTACTGATATTATCAATTCGCTATTAATAATATCGGGGGTACCAGCTGAGATAGAACTCGGGAGTTTCATCTAGTATCAAATTTATGGTGAAGGTATCTTCCTCGCGGTTCTTCTCTAAAATCATCAGAATAATTATTTAAAAAAGAGGAAAAGCTTCCGACAGAGTAACGTGAAACGCTATAGGTAGTTAAATCCACGCAGGGACTAGATGGATACTGGTGACTCAGGACCGTGTAAGTTTAAATCGTAATTTATTCATTTAATAAAATTGAAACCTACAAGAACCTTTGTAGAATAAGAGTGACAAATGATCACATAGTCAACCTGATAGTAAGGGGATTACTGTGGCCCATAGACATCCATATTTATCCTCGATTATGAATCAAAATGCAGATACGTTGCCACCCCTGAGGACTAAGATGGAATTCCTCGTTTCCGGTAAAAGCGGGTTTTAAAAGGCACATTTTTTTTGGATTTGCAAAGGCAGTACGTTCTCTACACTTATCATACGAAATACAGAAGTATTATTCTACTTTGTCACGCTCTCTGAGAGAACGTGGTCAGGCTCCAGTCGAGCCGAACCATTCATGTTGCAGCTAAATATAGCTAGAACAGCTACAGCGTGGCTCTGCAACGTAAAAGTATATATAATTAATTAATAGTTTTATATAAATATAACATTAATTTAGTCAACCAAATATATGAAATACATTTTGACAGCTGTCAGACTTATTGCACCAGGCATGTCAACCAAAGTACAATATTCGATTCTTAAAAAAATCGATATCGATTATTGAGAGTTGGTAATCATTTACAGTTTGGTTTGAATAATATCAGAATAAATTAAAAACGGATAATTTAAAACACAAAATTTATCAGTTTCTACCTATTTGTTATTACTGCTTATTTCTAGAGGCACAGTTATAAAAATTTTAGATTAAAATAAATTTACTCAATCACGTTCAGTACAACTAGTAAAATTTCTTGCTATTTTTATTCTTTTTTTTAAAACGTTACCCCTACACTAGGATTTGCTCCTGTATCGTGGGGGCAGTTTACAAACATAAATTGCACAAGGACAAACATCCAGACCCGGAACAATTATTTGTAGGCCATACAAATACGTCTTGTTCCGTGCGGGATTCGAGCCCGCGATCCCCAGCGCAGCCACTCATTGCTAAGCCATTGCGTCACGTAGTGGTCTATTCGTCTATTAATGTCTCTTTCAAAGACATCCGTAATAACTTTTTTGGTTTTTTCTACCACTTTTGCCCAATCATCCTTTGTGACATGGGCACATGCTTCAACGAATATAGAAGAAACAGTTCAAAAAGTTAAAAACAAATACAAAATCACAAAATTACGCACAGTAAGCTCTAGGCTAAATGGCGAGATATTGAAATTACGTTGTGGTTTTTTCAGCGAATGAGTTTCTTTGCCTACCCAAATTTACGTTGAAAAACAAACTCATTTTATTCATGATTCATGTAATTTGAGGAATTTTAAATATAAAAATCTAATTAAACAAATAATACATTAAAAAAATTAAAGATTCGATTATTTTAGTATTTTTGCCGATTATTCGCATAACAATGAATTTTAATCATCCAAACACTACGGTAATGTACATAGCGACGTATCATTGAAACGACGTCACGTAAAAAAAGTTAATACTTGTTATTTTTTAATATTTTGATTTGTTTGAAAGATTCAAATTTAAATTAGTGATAAAAAAACTATACACGTTGTAAAGAAATATAGATAACTTTATAATTCTTCGGTTTTACGTAAAAGGTTATTTTAAATTGTGTGAGTGCGCTTGTGCAAAGTTATTGCTGAATGATTAATGTGAAACGTCAAAAGGTCTTTTTTAGATTTGGTTGACTTATAATAGTTTTATATAAATATAAAATATAGCTAGAACAGCTACTGCGTGGCTCTGTAACGTAAAATTATATATAATTAATTAACGGTTTTATATAAATATAAAATATACCTAGAACAGCTACAGCGTGGCTCTGCAACGTAAAGTTATATATAATTAATTAATAGTTTTATATAAATATAAGATTATTAATTATTCGACATTGCACTACAAAACGTTATGTTGTAATTATTATATAAAAAATATTTTATATAATACTAGCTTTGCCAGGCAGACGTTGTTCTGGCCTTTTTGACGACCCGCAAAAATTCGCAAAAAAAGTTGTGGGTCACTTATGAGCAAAAAAACTATCCTATCGCTCAAGTTTGACCAAACCGCACACGGTGTGCAAATTAGATTAAAATCGGTTAAGTAGTTTAGGAGTCCATCGCTGACAAACAACGTGACACGTAATTTATATATATTAAGATAGTTTTGAAATTATATAAGGAAATTTATGATATAATACCAACGATATTATAAGTAAAAAGGTGTCTTATAACATCATTGTATAATACAAATAACATATCCTTTAATACCAAAGTGAACTATTTAGCGGGAACAGTTAAGTTCATTTCTAATCAGACCTGACAGCAAGTGTGAAGTATAAAAAAACTTCTTTTTTAAGTCCTTTTGATCTCGAGGGTGTTCTAAGAAGGAAATGTTACTTATACCATCGCATCCTCTACAAAGAACTTGAAATCGACCGTGTCATACAATGACGCTTTTTTCAACGTCACAAAAATAGACAGCTTTTTAAAAGTTAATGCATATTACGTGTTCCATCTACCTCGAGGATTATACTTGAAATAATTTGTGTCTTACAAAACATGGAATCATGGAATAATGGTTTCGGTGTTTATTAACTTCATTCCCTAATATTTTATAGATTCGCACTAAAACTAGGAGGAGACACAGACAAAAACACTAAGGTATTAAGAAAAAAATAGCAAACAATCTTTGGAAATAATTAGAAACATTTCGAAAAATCACCTTAAAAAAATTGGTTGACCCTGCAGGCCATCCCTGGAACTTCCCGCGAATTTCAAATGCAAAGCGCTCCAAACTTCAGCAAATTATGAAATCTAGAAATTATATTAAAAAAAAACTTTTTTTTTCAAATTCTTTCTCCTTTGATATCTCACGAACGAATAAACCAATTTTTATTTTCAAAACGGCATTCGAAATCATTTTTGAGGCTGATTAGTTTTTGAAATCGATCGGTAAAGCCGTTTAAAAGTTATTCCGAAAAAATAAAAACAGTTTTTCAAATTTTTTATATTGAGATTTCTCAAAATCTACTCTTCCGAATCAGTTTATATTATCACCAAATCTATTTACACATTGAGGTATTTAGAACGCCGCAAACCGCATCTCAATCAATCACGACGTTCAAAAGTTATGAAAGGTTTACGTACTTACACACACATACATACATACATACATATATACATCCATACGGAAGTCCACGTGAAATTATTCAGAATAGCTTCCTGGAATCTCAAAATTTCGAGATCTGAGGAAAACTCGTATTCGAAAATCGGGGTGAAACCAATAACTTCCCTATTTTTGAAAATTTTCAATTGTCTTAACGGGAAGTTAAAAATCAGTTAATGACCATAATATTCACAATAATCTATTTCAAATAGGGTATACTCGTATTTACTAAGTCCACTATTATGTCACAGAGCCTATACAAAAAAGGCTGTAATTTTTGAGTTATAAAATAACCATATTACCCACCCGTATTATTTACTAATTATTATTTACTAATTATTTTTTAAAATCCATAAATCTGTTTCTCCTAGATCTATCTTAGTCTTAGATCAGCAATAAACTGATCATATTTAAATTACTGACACTTCTAATCTCGTTTAAAGAAATAATTAAGGTATAATTTATCGTATTGTTTATATGAAGTTTTTCTTTGTATATTTAAGTTGGTTATAGCTTTTCCGCGGGTGAAGCTGCTCCAATCGTTAATTCTTTAGACATGATGCATGTATACCCGCGATCTTTTTAGTTACCTCCGCGCACGATAAATGGACACTTAGAGCTACCGCGTCTCATTTTGTCGTAAGCAAGATTTTTTTTATCAGAAACTCAATGCCACGTGCAGATAAAAAAGTAATAGGCGCGGTGTGTCCCTGAGCGCGGCGGACACTCGTGGGCGGCGGAAGGGCTATCGGCACGGCGCTGCTGGAAGTCCGCTCCATATCGCCTTTACTCGCCAATTACGCGCATTTTGTTCTATCGTACGCTATTAACAAAGAGAAATTACTTTAGGTTTGCATGTTTATGCTATGTTTGTGTGAGTAAATATGAGAACGAAAGTTATGATATCTTAGTAACAACAAGCTAACCTTATTTTTCAAACCCCCGGCGCTGACAATACTGATTTTTATATTTTCGTTACTTAACTACGTGCCTGGTGGCTTAGTAAACAAAAAATTATCTACTACAAAAAATATACGTAGTCCGTCAATAAATTTGTCTGGACTAGATCTTCAAGCTCTCTCTTGGCTCTATTGTCTTCTTAATAATTAGAGTTGCCCGTACTCAACAGCATGTGATATATTATAACAATACTTGAAAAAAAAAACTTATTCTCGGTTAAGACATTATATAGATGCATTATCATCGCTAAGAAAAATGTCACTTGACTTGTTCTCACTCCGGTTCCCAATACAAACGAAGTTTATGATATCCTGGTAAAACTGAGCCAATACGCCTCTCATAAGGCAAGCAAGTTGGTTCCTAAGGGATTCAAGGATCACTCACGCACGTTGTTAAAATTTATCAAAACACTCTGTAAATATAAAGTATTATGAGAGAAAAGAAGAAAAAAGAAACTCTTTTTTGACAATATTCGGTGACCTTTCGGTCAGTTTGTTGCATATATATTTTTGAATTTAAGTTTTCGATAAGAATATAAAAAAAAGCTTAATCGTTTGATATAAATTTGATAAATTTATTTTAGTTCTGTGAAATACGATGGTGATTAATTTATCATACACAGATTAATAATTGAGGGCAAGGCGAATGAATATCGGGTCGGTTTTCTGACGGTACACGTCACTAATTGTCAAATAATAAAATGACACTTCACATATATTTTAAAACATCTTCTTAATAATATATAAATTACGTGTCACGTTGTTTGTCCGCTATGGACTCCTAAACTACTTAACCGATTTTAATTACATTTGCACACCGTGTGCAGTTTGGTCCAACTTGAGAGATAGGATAGTTTTTTTTGCCCATGAGCCACAATATTTTTACGCGCTCCAGTCAACGATACACTAGCGCCATCTAGTGTCAGGAACGAGAGCGAGGGGAGCATTGAGAAAATGACATCACAAATTACTCAACCGACAGCGCCTAGTCGAAACTCGAACGCTCGGTACCTTCCGCGTGTTTACTTGAACATTCTGGATATTTCTTTGCTAAATTAAATTTATAGGCGCTGCAAGGTGCGATCGAGGCAGTGTTGATTTGGGCGAAACAAGCGAAGCTTCGGAGTGGAATTAAGTGAATTAGTGTGTTTAAATTATTAGTGTTTTAACTCTAATTGTGTAAAGTAAATTAAAGTGTTAATTTAGGTAATTTTATCGGCAATTTTTATTGTCACGAACCTCAAGCTCGTAACAATTGGTGTCAGAAGTGGGATAAAATCATGCCGATTTTACCTAAGGAGGAAACGGAGGGTGTCCGTACCCGAAGTCAACGCCAGCAGGAGACGGACCAACGAAGATTTGGTGGTGCAACGCCGCAGACGACGGAGGGCCAGCCACCGGCTGCAGGCCCGTCGGTAGCTCCTACATCTGCAGCACCTGACTTAGGTGCTCTGATGGTGATGCTGCAGGAGCAGGATCGCCGACAGGAGGAGCAGGCTCACCGACAGGAGGAGCAGGCCCGTCAGTTGAAAGAGCAGCTGCAAAGCGGACAAGAGGAACAGGCCCGCCGGCAGGAGGAACAGGCCCGCTGGCAGGAGGAACAGGCCCGTCGTTTAGAAGAGCAACTCCAACGCGATAAGGAAGAGCAGATGCTCCTCATGAAGGACCTTCACGCTATCTTCGGAAAAGAGATACGGGAGGTGAAGGATAAGGTTGCTCAACATGACAACCGCCTGTCGGAGGCCGAAACCCGAATCGACCAAGTAAACAATCGGGTTGACAACGTAATGGCTGACGTGAAGAAAATGCTGGACGACCTCAAACTTGGGGATGGAACAACAGCTCCCGTAGTAGCTACAACACCTTCGCTACGTGGATTCAAAGTGCCGCCGTTCGACGGTACCTCTTCCTGGTCAGCCTACAAGATCCAGTTCGAGGCTGTTATGAAGGCGAACGGCTGGAATGAAAGTCAGGCCATGACTGCTCTCACACTAGGCCTGCGCGACCAGGCCTTAACAGTTCTGGAAGCTCTCGGTGAGGAAGTGACTTATGAGCAACTCATTGAGGCATTGGAGGCGAGGTATGGCGACGCTCACCTGGAACACGTCTTTCGTGCGCAGCTTAAAGATCGCGTGCAGCGCATCAACGAAAACCTGCAGCAGTGGGCTCTAGAGGTGGAGAAGCTGGTGCGAAAGGCATACCGGTCTGTACCTGCGCTCATTGAAGGGAACCTGGTGCAGACATTCATCGACGGCATCCGCGACCTGGAAGTCAGAGCTGCTGTGAGGCTCGGGCACCACGAGACGCTTAAGAACGCCTTGGCCCATGCACTGGAAGTGGAAGCCGTGCGGCAGGATCATCGTTCCCATCGCGTCAGGGAGGTTGCGGCAGCTACAGTTCGCGACCGCAACAAAGGATACAGCCCTAGGTGCTATGGCTGTGGGGAAAAAGGCCATCTTCGAATCAGCTGCCCTAAGCGAACCGTGGAAAGGAGAGTTGATCGATCTCGAGAGGGTAGTGCAGCTAACGACACTGCCTGGCGGCGACAGGATCATCGTTCACCTCACGCTAGGGAGGTTACAGCAGTTACGGTTCGCGACCACAATAAAAGATACAGCCCTAGGTGCTATGGCTGTGGGGAAAGGGGCCATCTTCGGTCCAGCTACCCTGAGCACACCCTACGAAGGGAAGGTGAACGGTCTCAGAAAGGAAGTGCGGCTAACAGCACCGCCCAGCAGCAGCAGGAATACGACTTTACTATCAGACACTGCAGCGGGAAATCTCACGGCAACGCAGATGCATTGTCAAGAAGACCTTGTCCTGAAGATTGCAACCATTGTAGTAGGCAAGAGAGTAAGGAGGTGGTATCCGTGAGGATGCTCAGGACGGACCACCTCAGCAACGAATGGAAGGACAACCTACGACATGCACAGCAGGAAGATCCGGACATCAAGCCGATTCTGGGATGGATGAAGGCCCGTGCTACCAAGCCTAAGTGGAGGGACGTCTCAGCGATGAGTTCAACCACGAAAAGCTATTGGGCCCAATGGGACAGCTTGCTGATTCAGGATGGAGTCCTGTGCCGTAAATGGGACAATGGTCGAAGAGACAGCTGTCGTTTGCAAATGGTTGTCCCTAAAGCTAAAGTGCCGAATGTTCTACAGTTGTGCCATAATGGTCGTTCAAGAGTCCATCTGGGAGTTAAACGAACTCTACTGAAGGTCCGAGAACAGTTTTACTGGGTCCATTATCGTGACGATGTCGAGGATTGGTGTCGTACATGTACAAGTTGTGCGGCCGTGCGGGGACCTCGGACACGTAGTAGAGGAGCACCGAAATTGTACAATGTTGGTGCACCACGGGATAGGACAGCCCTTGACATTGCGGAGCCGTTACAGAAAGGCGCAAGAGGGACTCCTAAGATCGTCCATGTGAATCGCCTGGCGCGTTATTATGGGGCCGATAATGCTCGGGACGAGCATGTCTTAGGAGGGGGCAGTGTTACGCGCTCCAGTCAACGATACACTAGCGCCATCTAGTGTCAGGAACGAGAGCGAGGGGAGCATTGAGAAAATGACATCACAAATTACTCAACCGACAGCGCCTAGTCGAAACTCGAACGCTCGGTACCTTCCCCGTGTTTACTTGAACATTCTGGATATTTCTTTGCTAAATTAAATTTATAGGCGCTGCAAGGTGCGATCGAGGCAGTGTTGATTTGGGCGAAACAAGCGAAGCTTCGGAGTGGAATTAAGTGAATTAGTGTGTTTAAATTATTAGTGTTTTAACTCTAATTGTGTAAAGTAAATTAAAGTGTTAATTTAGGTAATTTTATCGGCAATTTTTATTGTCACGAACCTCAAGCTCGTAACAATATTTTTTTTGCGAATTTAAGGATTTTTAATACGACATGAAAAATTGTCGTCGAAAAAAACAGAACAACGTCTGCCTGGCAAGCTAGTATATTAATAAGCTAAAACATACTAAAACATCACGATGCATGGCTGCATCCCTATGGCTATAGCCCACGAAGACCCGCTGATTCGAATATGGAAGCGCTACAAGGTTGGTACCCCCTGAAGTAGTAAGATGAAATACGTCACAGTCTGTAAAATTTTATACTAATAGATACAATCAAAACATTTAAGTTTTCAAAAAAAATATATTTACAATAAAAAATAAAAATACATAGCGCTACTTCCAGCGATATACGAGTAGTGGCAAGAAATCTGGCTGTATTTCCTAGTTGGATGGCCAAATCTAGTTATTGGGCGAGAAGAGATATTTTGTCACTTTTTTTTCCTACACAAAAAATATACACACGTGTGCGTCACATTAACGTGTGTGATCATGAGTTCTTTTTGTTTATAAAGATTAATCTATATGCAATAATTTAAGCTTTTTGTTTTGAACTTAGTTTGTAATTAAATTGCGTGGTAGAGCCATCCAGCAGCTATATTTTGATTGTACGAGTAGCACGAATGGGTCAGCTCGACTGAGGTAGGAACCGCGATCTCAAAGACAGCTCAATGCTGATGTGTTTCGAATCGTGAGTGTAAAGACCCTTTTTGCTGGAAACGAGGCATTCCATTTTAGTCCTCAGGAGTGGCAACGCATTTCAATATTGATTCCTAATCGAGAATAGATATAGATGTCTATGGGCCACACCCACTTACCATCAGGTGGACTGTGTACTCGTTTGTCACCCTTATCCTATATTATAAAAAAGTTAAATCCGATATATAATAAATAAAAAATGTATAAGTAATTAATCTATAGTGATTGCTTATGTATTTATTATTAAAGGTTTAGGTGGGAACTTGGCCGTCGACGGATTGTCGCTCCTGTTTTGTAATAATAATAATAATAATCAGCTCGATTCACTGCCGCTGCGAAGAGATGTTGCATCTCTTTGCGTTTTCTGCATATACCATGGGGAGTACTCTGAGGAATTGTTCGGATTAACCCCAGCCGCCAAATTTTGTGAACGCACACAATCCACACGATATGGATGCTTGGGGGTCCACCACTGTACGTTTCAAAAGGACTTTTCTTCCGCGTACAACCTCTCTGTGTAATAGTTTACCACCGGCGATTTTTCCGGACCGATACGACCTGGGGACCTTCAAGAAAAGAGCTTACTCTTTTCTAAAGGGCCGGCAACGCACCTGCAATTCCCCTGGTGTTGCGGTTGATCATGGGCGGCGGTAGTCACTTAACATCAGGTGAGCCGCATGCTCGTTTGCCTCCTCTTCTATTAATGTAGCAGTTGTTCATGGGCGGCGGTAGTCAACATCAGGTGAGCCGCATGCTCGTTTGCCTCCTCTTCTATTAATGTTGCAGTTGTTCATGGGCGGCGGTAGTCACTTATCATCAGGTGAGCCGCATGCTCGTTTGCCTCCTCTTCTATTAATGTTGCAGTTGTTCATGGGCGGCGGTAGTCACTTAACATCAGGTGAGCCGTATGCTCGTTTGCCTCCTCTTCTATTAATGTTGCAGTTGTTCATGGGCGGCGGTAGTCACTTATCATCAGGTGAGCCGCATGCTCGTTTGCCTCCTCTTCTATTAATGTTGCAGTTGTTCATGGGCGGCGGTAGTCACTTATCATCAGGTGAGCCGCATGCTCGTTTGCCTCCTCTTCTATTAATGTTGCAGTTGTTCATGGGCGGCGGTAGTCACTTATCATCAGGTGAGCCGCATGCTCGTTTGCCTCCTCTTCTATTAATGTTGCAGTTGTTCATGGGCGGCGGTAGTCACTTATCATCAGGTGAGCCGCATGCTCGTTTGCCTCCTCTTCTATTAATGTAGCAGTTGTTCATGGGCGGCGGTAGTCACAACATCAGGTGAGCCGCATGCTCGTTTGCCTCCTCTTCTATTAATGTTGCAGTTGTTCATGGGCGGCGGTAGTCACTTAACATCAGGTGAGCCGTATGCTCGTTTGCCTCCTCTTCTATTAATGTTGCAGTTGTTCATGGGCGGCGGTAGTCACTTATCATCAGGTGAGCCGCATGCTCGTTTGCCTCCTCTTCTATTAATGTTGCAGTTGTTCATGGGCGGCGGTAGTCACTTATCATCAGGTGAGCCGCATGCTCGTTTGCCTCCTCTTCTATTAATGTTGCAGTTGTTCATGGGCGGCGGTAGTCACTTATCATCAGGTGAGCCGCATGCTCGTTTGCCTCCTCTTCTATTAATGTTGCAGTTGTTCATGGGCGGCGGTAGTCACTTACATCAGGTGAGCCGCATGCTCGTTTGCCTCCTCTTCTATTAATGTTGCAGTTGTTCATGGGCGGCGGTAGTCACTTATCATCAGGTGAGCCGCATGCTCGTTTGCCTCCTCTTCTATTAATGTTGCAGTTGTTCATGGGCGGCGGTAGTCACTTAACATCAGGTGAGCCGTATGCTCGTTTGCCTCCTCTTCTATTAATGTTGCAGTTGTTCATGGGCGGCGGTAGTCACTTATCATCAGGTGAGCCGCATGCTCGTTTGCCTCCTCTTCTATTAATGTTGCAGTTGTTCATGGGCGGCGGTAGTCACTTATCATCAGGTGAGCCGCATGCTCGTTTGCCTCCTCTTCTATTAATGTTGCAGTTGTTCATGGGCGGCGGTAGTCACTTATCATCAGGTGAGCCGCATGCTCGTTTGCCTCCTCTTCTATTAATGTTGCAGTTGTTCATGGGCGGCGGTAGTCACTTATCATCAGGTGAGCCGCATGCTCGTTTGCCTCCTCTTCTATTAATGTTGCAGTTGTTCATGGGCGGCGGTAGTCACTTATCATCAGGTGAGCCGCATGCTCGTTTGCCTCCTCTTCTATTAATGTTGCAGTTGTTCATGGGCGGCGGTAGTCACTTATCATCAGGTGAGCCGCATGCTCGTTTGCCTCCTCTTCTATTAATGTTGCAGTTGTTCATGGGCGGCGGTAGTCACTTATCATCAGGTGAGCCGCATGCTCGTTTGCCTCCTCTTCTATTAATGTTGCAGTTGTTCATGGGCGGCGGTAGTCACTTATCATCAGGTGAGCCGCATGCTCGTTTGCCTCCTCTTCTATTAATGTAGCAGTTGTTCATGGGCGGCGGTAGTCAACATCAGGTGAGCCGCATGCTCGTTTGCCTCCTCTTCTATTAATGTTGCAGTTGTTCATGGGCGGCGGTAGTCACTTATCATCAGGTGAGCCGCATGCTCGTTTGCCTCCTCTTCTATTAATGTTGCAGTTGTTCATGGGCGGCGGTAGTCACTTATCATCAGGTGAGCCGCATGCTCGTTTGCCTCCTCTTCTATTAATGTTGCAGTTGTTCATGGGCGGCGGTAGTCACTTATCATCAGGTGAGCCGCATGCTCGTTTGCCTCCTCTTCTATTAATGTTGTAGTTGTTCATGGGCGGCGGTCGACACCATCAGTTGAGCCGTATGCTCGTTTGCCCCCTTTTCTATAAAAAAAATAATGGTTTGAAGTGGATTTTGATTCGTAAAAGTGATGTGATTTTGTGAATTAAGTGTGTACGCGTGTGAACTATTTGAGAAAACGACGAAACAAGTACTTTGATGTTGATATAAACCTCAAGTTATTTTGATCGCTTGGGCGCCTTATGAACTTCAGTGCCTGTCGTCATCAACTGTCCACTGGGTGGAGCTGTCGTCAAAATCTCCCAATAAACTTCGCAATGTGATGCATCAGCATATTGTGAAAAATAAGTATATAAAAACGAAGGTTACGAAAGAAATTATAGGCTCAGAAGGGCTAGAACCTTAGCCATAAAGCCAGTCATATAAAAAAAAATTATCAGTATGTGATTTAAAAAAAATTGCCAAAAAACCTTCAACGTGTCTCACTTTAATATTGAACTTAAAGCGGAATAAATATAAATTGCTGTTTGTCGTATTGAATAAATGCAGTATGGCAATCTAGTCTACGCATGAAAGTTATTATCACCAAGATATCCTGTCGTTGAATGGAAAGCTTTTAGAAAATATAGATGTCAATGATGTGTTATCGATATCGGTCAATGAAATAACGCTTTAATAGATTGGCACGTCTGTTTCCGTGGCGCAAGTAACTAAGCATTGAATTACGGCACTAAGGGCCGCAGGTTCGAGTTCAAGTTCAACAAGTATTTATATGACCTAAAAATAATTGTTCCAGGTCTGGATGTTTGCCCTTGTGCAATTTATGCATATAAATTTATCCACGATACTATACTATATACTATACTAGATTGTACAACCAGTGCCAAATGTTGTCAGTGATGACTTACGGATCTGAGACGTGGTCCTTCACTGCTGGCCCTATGAGGATGCTCAAGGTCGCTCAGCGAGCTATGGAGAGGGCTATGCTCGGAATTTCTCTGCGTGATAGACTCAGAAATGAGGATATCTGCAGTAAAACCAGAGTGACTGACATAGCCCAACGGGTTAGTAAGCTGAAGTGGCAATGGGCCGGCCATATAGCTCGAAGAACCGATAACCGATGGGGAAGAAAGGTTCTCGAGTGGCAGCCTTGTACCGGTAGGCGTAGTGCAGGACCGCCCCCCACTAGATGGAGTGACGACCTGGTAAGATATGCAGGAAGTCGATGGATGCAGGTGGCTCAGGACCGTGCTTTGTGGCATTACTTGGGGGAGGCCTATGTTCAGCAGTGGACTCGTGAAGGGCTGTAATGATGATGATGATGATGAAGCATTGTTTTTATGCACACCACTCACCACGCCCAGCTGCATGCTCGGGTAAAACTGAAACTCAGGTCATAACTCCTTGTCTTTCGATTTGGTAGTCCTTACCCAACAAGATGATAATACTCGCACAGTTAAATTTACCTGAAACAGAAAACAAATTGTTATAAGTTTTAATTTGCGTGGTCATGCCGTAAATTAGGAATATTTTCAGAATCAGTTCTTTACCCACATCCAATATGTGTCAATAGTATAACCCAATTAAATATAGGTATACTCATTCCCAACCGGCACCAACAAAATTATCTAATGTAACACAAATTTCTGATTTAGCACGTGCGCAGTGGTGAAAGAAATCACCGTGATGAAACCTGAAGTTTGAGAAAAAATCTTTCGAGGATATAATATATTTTACCATCTGGAAAAAGTTATCACGCGGTCTTTTTTCACACGGACAGAACTGCGGGTCGAGGCTCGTTTTATACATAATATTACATTGAATTAGTAGAGAACTTCTTAGGGGCATGCTCATAGTAGGTACTCGTATATAAGGGAGTCTAAACAATTAATTTATTTTTCTATCAACTTTTTAAGCAAATACAATTATTACTTGATGTATTTAAAAAGAAAAATCGCTTTTAGACGAAATTAATAAGTGTTACAAAATTATAATATTTACTTCGGTATAACTTATAATTTCTAAAGTTGATTAAATATGATAAAGTAAAACGTGATAGAGACACACTGCAGCTATATTATACAAAAAAAATTATCAAAATCGGCTTATCGTTGACGAAGATATCGTAACATACACACTAAAACATAGAATCGAATTGAGAACCTGTTGTTTACTGGTTAAATAAAAAATTAAAAAAGTAATTTAGTTTAACCAAGTTTAAACAAATAGGAAACATAAAAAAATTATAACTACTTTACTTTCTATTATGTATATTATCTACGTATTGCAATTATAAACTCTAAATTATTCTTTAATATTTTTCTGTTTTATTTCTCTGTCATGCACTTGGCATAAAAATAATTCTTACAAAACTGCATCCTTCATAGATCACTTCCTCCGGAAACCCGTTTATAAATTTCTCGGTATATCTTTTACAGGATTCCCCGCTGACAACAGTGGCAGTTAATTACGTTCTTTCCACAAAATGATAGAAAAAATGAAGTAAAATTAGAATACACTCTATTATTTATGAAGAAGGTAAAGCTCTAGAAGCTTTTCTTAATTATATAAATATATGTATATAACATAACATAAACACTCACGCCTGTCACCCAGAGGGGTAGGCAGAGACTACAGACTTCCATTTGGCACGATCCTGACACACTTCTCTCGCCTCCTTCACATCCATACACCTCCGCATACATGCTCGTCGGTTAAGGGTACTCCTAATTTGGCCCGTTTTCAATAAATCGCCAATTTGGTCGATAAATTTTCGCCTAGGACGTCCCTTTCCGACTCTGCCATTCACTTCTGCAACATTCATTCTTTCCACATGACCAAACCACCGAAGCATTCCTTTCTTAATCCTGGTCACAACATCATCTTGCAAACCACACTCTTATTACACAATTTCTTACCCTATCATTAAGATTCAGCCCTAACATACTCCTTAACGACCGCATTTCTACTGCGTTCATTCTACTCTCGTGCTTCTTCTGCCACTCCCAACTTTCACTACCATACGTTAAAGTAGGGACCAACACAGCATTGTGAATTGCCATACGTTCCTTTTTCGACACATTTTGGCTCTTCACAATAGAGCCTACACTCTATACTCTACTCTATCTGCCCCATTTACTCTATTTCCCGCATTCACTCGTCGTTCTATATCCTTATCATATCTCCCATCCCTGCTAAATACGCAGCCTAAATATACAAACTCATCTACTTGCTCGATCAACTCCCCTTCTATTCTTATTTCACAAATCGTTTTACTTTCTTCTCTTGCAAAAACCATAACCTTCGTCTTACTTGCGTTCACTTTCACACCCCTTTCTTTTAATGCAAATGATGGTAACATTAAAGTATATATATATGCTCTTGTAAAGAGAAATTTGCATTTGATAGTAAAATAAATACTTTTCTGTGTTTGAGTTTTAAGCATTAATTTGGGAAAATTTCTCTAACGATTCATTGTCATAAATATTATCAGTCCGTAAAAGACTTCGAAAACTATTCAGTTTGAGGGAGCGCTACTGTACAATAGCCTACCGAATGAGGTATTTCATGAAAAATCGTTTTTAAAATTTATATAATATATGATAAATTAAAAAAGCATTGTCAAACATTAATTTAAGGAAGTTTTTTTTATTTTTTATTTGGATATATTTAGGTTACTTTATTCATATAAGTCACCGTATATAAATGTATAATTGTTTACCAATTATGCTATTTTTAAGTTTCATATAAGTGAAATTTTGTTCTTTTTGAGATAATAAACTATTTAAACCTAAACCTAAAGATCGTAATTGGCCCCTTGTTCTCTGTGTCTCCCGTTGTCGGTTTGTGGCGATCGCTATACCCGATTGCTCAGACCTACGAGACGAAATGAAGTGGTAGACCCACGCTGCAGCTATATCATAGCTGTAACACGAATGGGTTGCTCGACCGTGGAAGAGGAATAGCAGCTTAATACTGCTATGTTTCGTATGGTGAGTGTAGAGATCTGGAGACCCTTTTTTACTGGAAACGAGGCATTCCATCTTGGTCCTCAGGGGTGATAACGCATCTGCGTTTTGATTCTTAATCTAGGAAAAATGTAAATGTCTATGGGCCACTGCATCTACTTATCATCAGGTGGACTATGTGCTCGATGTCACCCTTATTTTATATAAAAAAATGAAGTGAACGCTTTTGGTTATCTTGCAATTGCACGGCATTCTAACAAATTATTTAGCACTAAGTTTGAAGATAAAGGTAGATTTTATTTCATCTATTATTTTATTAACTATTATCTAATGTCCAAAACTAAATATAGGCCTCCCTGCCGGCCAGGCAATTTATGATCAATAGATAAATTTTTATGTCATGAAATATTAAATTTGAGACTACATTATGCTAGTTTTGTTTTCATTTCAATAATTTTTTTTAATTTCATACGTGTACATGTTCGATGGATGCAGGTGGTTTCAGACCGTGCTTTGTGGCATTCCTTGGTGGAGGCCTATATTTAGCAGTAGACGTGTGAAAGGCTGTAATGACGATGATGATGACATGTTATTTATAAGTCGTATTCAAGTTGAGTACAACGTCCACCGGTGCAACTGGAATTGCTCGCTAATCGCAATTATATTTGATCTACTATGTTGTGCTCTGCTCTAAAGGACTTTAAAAGCTGTTTATAGCTTACATTTATATATTGATAACATCTTAACATTACAATTTCAAATAATCCGAGACCATTTTAAGAAGTCTGTTATTCTTCATTAGATCAATGTGAACTGAATTATAGAAAATGATGAAGTAATCCACACATTTATTAACCTTATGGATATAAAAGACATTATCATCTTACAACTTTGTATTTTATATTATCGTCTGACTCATAATATTTCTTTCTAAATAAAAAAATCAAGCATGAAAAAAAATAACAGACTGAAAAGTATGTGAAGTTAGAATAAAGACCAACATTATTTATATAGATTTACCTAAATTATTAGAGTATCCCATATGTTTTTTTATAAAATTGATCAGTGATCTAACAATCCAACTAATGGTAAGTGATTACTGCAGTTCTTTGACATCTGACATCAAATTTAAATTAAGAAGCCTTCATTTAATGAGTCATCACTCAGGACTAAAATGGAATAACTCACAGCCTTTAATTATACTGACTCTATACCTTACGTTCACGATTATTTGGTGTCAGTGACAGGTAAGATGGTAGGTATTTACCTAGACGGTCTTCTTGGCAGTAATGGGATCCTACCACCTGGTAAAATACATAATCAAGAAAAATATAATATATGTTCAGACTTGTGCTGATGTTTGTAAACAAGCTTTGTTAAATTTCACACTTTAAATGAACATCAAATATTTTTTGTGATAATATCCTTTCGTTAAATTAGCTACACACCACACACTAAGCGGGATTTAAAAAGGGAATGGGGTGTACAGAGCTTTTCCATGCGCATGATTGCGGAGAAGTTAATGGCTAAAAACCAGAGTGTTTTTTGTACGTTTATGGACTTGGAAAAGGCTTATGACAGAGTGGATAGGACTGTGTTATGGCAAACACTGAACTCGTTTGGGTTGAGCGCTGGTTTTATACAGGCATTGTAGTCTCTTTATAGGGACTCTAGTGCTTGTGTCAGGATCAACGGGGTCTACTCTGACCGGTTTGGCATCCAAAAACGTGTCAGACAGGGCTGTATAGCTTCTCCTTGGCTGTTCAACCTATTTATAGACAGTTGTTTGCAAACTTTGAAAGATGAAGCATTTGGGTTAAGAATGGGCGAGTTAACCGTCAAATGCCTTTTATACGCCAATGATCAAATCATACTTGCGTCGTCGGCGGCTGAGTTGCAAAGGATGGTTACATTAATGAACTAGGCATTAAAAGAAAGGGGAATGAAAGTGTACGCAAGTAAGACGAAAGTGATGGCTTTTGAAAGAGAAGAAAGCAAAACGTTATGTGAAATAAAAATAGAAGTGGAGTTGATTGAGCAAGTGGATGAGTTTGTGTATTTGGGATGTGTATTTAGCAGTGATGGTAGATATGATAAAGATATAGAACGACGAGTGTATGCAGAAAATAGAGTGAATGGGGCTCTACACTCTATTATGAAGAATCAGAATGTGTCAAAAAAGTACGTATGGTAATTCATAACGCTGTGTTAATCCCTACTTTAATGTATGGCAGTGAAAGTTGGGTCTGGCAGAAGAAGCACGAAACTAGAATAAATGCTGTATAAATGCGGTTTTTAAGGAGTCTGCTAGGGTTGAATCTGAATGACAGGGTGAGAAATTGTATGATAAGAGAAAAATGTGTATGCAAGATGATGTTGTGACCAGGATTAAGAAAGGAATGCGGTGGTTTGGTCAAGTAGAAAGAATGAACGAGGAAAGAGTAACAAAGCAAATTTATATGGCAGATGTGAACGGCAGAGTCGGGAAGAGACGCACTAGAAGAAAGTTTTTCGACCAAATTGGCGATATTTTGAAAATGGGCCACATTAGAAGTACCCTTTACCAATGAGCGTGTATGCGTAGATAAAGCCCCTAAAGATAGGCTCTCTGGGTGACAGGCATGTAAGTTTATGTTATGTCACATCATTTACTGACATTCATTTTTTTGTGTAATATGATTATAAGGAACGATTCTATTTTAAAAGCTGTATGAAGTAAATAGTAAAAACACGTGGATAGCGTTGTTTTCATAATAAAAATTCTATTATAGACCCTACGTCATTTGTGAGACTATGCGAATTAAGCAATTAATGTGTTAAAAAACTATTCATTCATATGCGAAAGTTTCCTCTATTCACCTGTGCTCATTCATACACTTGTGGATTTTTGCACACATACGTGCACATATATGTGGTTAACGTCAAACGAGTGTGTATGTGTATATTATGTATCTACAGATAAGTGCGAAAGGGACAAACAACCTTTATCCCTTTCTTCTAATCGGCCACACTCGCATGAATTCATTAATAAAAATGCTTAGACTAAACTGAAACAATTTACTTGCTAAAATTTCAGTCATCCCACATATGTGGTAACCGCATGATTGTCGTTAGAAAAGAATAGCGTTTGCTTAGCAAATTCTAATCTCTACACATACTCATATACTAGGATATAAGCATTTAGAAGGAAGTCAACTCACGTATGCCTCCGTGTGGTCCGTATACACAACACACGCTACCACACGCAAAGCTAATTCAAAGGGGCTGTTGCATATACGTGATCTCTAACCTAAATTCACACATCCACACACGACCCGCAACCCTATCTAAGCAAGTTGAAAAGAGACCTCATGCCATATAACCCACGAGGCGTTAGAAAGAGTTAGATATCTAAAATGGATTCCGTATTAAGAAAAGTTCGAGTCTGCGCATCTTGAAGCAGTTCTAAGGGTGGATGTCCACTCACTGCTCGCAAAGTCTGATCACCTGGTACTTGTTTTCCATTTTAGGACAAAACTCGGTAAAAAAGGGCGCTTGAGTAATTAAATGACGTTCATAGGGTGGTAAAGTTAGCTAGCTAATCGCGCCTAAGGGGGTTGAAGGGTGCGTAGGTTTGAATGTAGAAAATACCTCTGAACGTTGCGTAGATGCGTAGTCTGTATGTGTGCGTAGCGGCGTATTCAAGTAGAATTCACACAAAGCGTAAATGCGATAACAATGAAATCTCTTTTAAAAGTTAAAAATATACCTATGAGATTATTCGAGAACAAAAATGTGTCAAATTTACCTGTACCAAAAAGTATCCTATAAAGACGATGGTTTTGCTTTAATCGCCACTCTAGGCAAGCAGATTGGCAATCAAAGAACCAGATTTTAGAGCTGGTTGTATAAGTGAGATGGTGACCACTATCTCATCTATATCTATAGGATAAGCCTTTCCGTAAACTGCCTCTTACCATAACTTGGGAGAAATTATGGTGTAACTAACGGCCGTTTGTTTACAACCAACGTCATATATTTAATTAAGAAAGATGTAAAAAAAATTACGGTGGAAATACTATAAGTATTAAAAAAATTACGAAATCATTTTTCGCTAAGTAATTAAATATTTCGAGGACATGTGAAGCCCGCGAAAACTCACAGAAGTAGCACGGCAAAGTAATTTTTCCATAACCCTCTCAGAAATGAAGAGACATGCCTACCAATAGGAAGTATTATTGGTGTAATATTACCAATTTTATTTTACTCGTAAGGCTAGAGTTTGTAGCATTTTTCTTTTTTTATAATACTTTTAATACAACAATAAGAAAAACAACATTATCGTTTTTTTACTTACTAAAGAACTACCTAAACAAGTACCTGCTTTATTTTTTGATATCTGGAATAGAAGGCAATGGTGCTAACGAGTGTACCTACTGACAAAGAATATATAGATACGGTTTCTCTACAAAGAAAAATTGCCTTGGTAAACCTTGCGATATTTCTACCTCTCTTCATCTCCTTTATCGAACTTTACTGGATCTTTATGATGGATGCAGGTGGCTCAGGACCGTGCTTTGTATGATACAGATACTCCACTTTGGGGGAGGCCTATGGTCAACAATGGACTTGTAAAGAGCTGTAGTGATAATTATGATGAATCCATTACTAGATTTAGGACTTTACAAGAATGAGCCTACTAGCATGCATTACTTATTTAGCAAAATATACATTACTATGGATCTAATATATGGATGGATATAAAACTAGTAGCGGTATGAAATAATGCCGGCGAGTACTAAATAGTGCACAGATATTATCAGGTACTCTTCAAAAAACAATCATACAAACCGTAAATAAAGATACAATTCCATAGTATAGCCGGCATGCGTTTTAATCAGAAATATTAGCAGACGCGCGCACAACAATTCACCAAAGTGTGATCGTAATTGGATGATTGGCATAGGAATTCATAGCGGAGCATTCTCTAGACTCTAGACTCAGCTCTCGCTTGCAGGGCAGGGTCGTTAATAAACCTTAAGTCTAATTTTATGAAAAACTTTCCCTTCAAAAATCATTTAATACTTCAGAAACTTCATTAGGTATTTACGATGGTATTTGTAAATAATCAACATTGAAAATAAAAATGTTCTCTCTGTATTCTAAAGAATCTTAAATCAATTTAAAACTGTATAGAAATTACATTATTTATGAATATCTTACATATTAGGAACCGTTTATCATCAGCGATGTCGCAAAATTCAAATAGCGCTATTGAAAATTTGCACGTATACGTTTCAAATGGACGGGATAATGGGCGAATTTCGCGGTCGGCTGCCTAAACTGCTCCCATTACCCCATTGCTGAATGTACACGAAAGGCGCGCCCGTGGTTATTGCCTTTAAAACTTTCATTAAAATGTCAACTTGTTGTTAAAAGACTATTGCACTTTGTATATATGTTAAATGGTTAATTATATAATTAGTTTCTATATTTTTTTTATAGAATAGGGTGACAAACGAGTACACAGTCCATCTGATGGTAAGTGTTTGTTGCGGCCCATAGAAACAAAATGCAGATGCGTGACGGGTGACAACCCGTGAGAACTAAAATGGAATGCCTCGTTTCTACTAAAAAGGATCTCCGGTTCTCTACACTCACCATACAAAACACAGCAGCATTAAGCTACTATTTTACGCTGGTATTCTGTGAGAGCGAGATACTTCCCTGGTCGAGCCGATCCATTCGTGCTACAACTATACTACGAATATAACTGCAGCATGGCTTTACCACGTATAAAAAGTAATAAATCTATTAGACCCGACTCCTACGCGGGCTCCGTCTTTGCCCACGCAAACCCTAATATTTTAAATGAACTCCAAATAGTTCAGAACCTCTTCTGTCGTCGAGCTGCGAACGCACCTTGGTACGTCCGTAATGCCGACCTTCATCGGGACTTAGAGCTCCCAACAATTCAACAATTTTTTTAAAAACTCTCTGAGAACTTCTTCAAAGCCTCAGAGTCACACCCAAACCATTTAATTCGTGAGGCAGCTTCTTATGCAGCCGCACCCCCTCTCGCTATCGTGTCCGCAGGCCGAAAAACTCTTTCTCGGACCCGCCTAATAAACTGTCAAACGACCTGAACTGTCTCCTGGCGGCTCAGGCCAACTCTAATTAAATTAAATTATTGTAATAACTAACATTAATTTGCCTTCGTAGGCACTCCCTCAGCGGCACTTAGCCGCCTGCGCCCTCTTTTCCCAAAAGAGGGTCGCTCATGATAAGGCACAATATAGCTTGATCAGCCGGCTGCCTGTCCCCAAAGGCGGTTTTTAGAGGGTATTTATTTATTTATTTATTTATTTGCTTCTTAGTAGTAGGTATCACTTAGGGTCCCCGGTAGGACAGTGAGCCCCTCATAACCACGATAGACCGGCTATCGTGGTATGCGTAATGCATTTTCCGCCTCCCTACGTATAGGGTAGCCCTTTAATTGCTTCGGGCGCAAAAAAAAAAAATAGACCCGACTCGGGTATAGGTAGGAGCAATCCAACACCCAGTGTGTCTTTATGGTATGATATAATCAAGCTGTTTTTCGGTGGGCACAAAATATTCCGCCTTTTTTATGTGAAGACTAGCGTGTTGTATAAATAAACTAGATTAATTTATTAAGAACTTTAGAACGTTTTATTGGTTATTTATTTATTTATACAATACCATACACTTATATTACAATTAACCATGTAGTGGCGATGTAAGAGTCACTATCCCATATCATCCCGAGGGTGGAGAAGGGGCGGCAGAGGGAAGCTGAAACTGGAGGTGGATGGAAAAACTGCGGAGAACAACCCGCCTCCGATTGCCTATGCAATCTATGGCGGGGGTGGTGGCTTTGATCAGCAGTGGAATTTTATAGACTGTAATATATTAATTCACTCTGAAACGGTATTTTATTATCACTTTTCTCTAGCTTCCGTTGTCCATTACTACGAGTGCGTTGCGTAGAAATTCAACGCTTCATTATTTACTTGTTAAACTGCTGCGTGAATGGAGACGCGCCCGCGACCCGCCGTATTTGTCTAACTGTCGAAGGCTTGTAGGGCTATCGTATATGCGACAAAAAATTATGGGAATAATTAACATAAGTTTGATGGTAATAAATAAAAAGAGACCATCTTATATGTTTTTCAAAAGCCATAATATTTGAGCTACCGCGATTACCGTTTATATAATTTCGTATGTGAATAACCTGAGATTGATATCTTTCTGACATTTTAATTATACCACAATACTTACGGCATCTAAGTGACAATTTTTAAATAAGTAATGTCAAAGGTTACATTTCATTATAATAACTACTATACAAAGTAAAAAAAAATATTCTGACTGCATTGCTACATGTGTTATTTTACTATCATCGTCGTTACGTCCTGTCAAAGGTCCGCAAGACATAGGACATAGGCCTCCCCCATGTATTACTGTCTCGTAAGGGGGATATTTGCCATACTTTAATACGCTTGGCAGGTAGGTTACAACTACAGATTTTACTTTATTAGTTAATGATAAATTACTACAGTCAAAGTTCTTAATTTAAAATAATAATTTACTTGTAAACGGAAGTTTTCCTTTGAACTTTCATTATCTTACTCAATTACAGTTCAACGACCTGTCAACTTTTTATACATGTGGAGAATTTAATAAGTAATCACAATTATATTATCCTAGTATTTAAACGGTTATACACATAAACAGTTATAACGAAGTTGGTTTAATCAAAAAACTTCTAAATATATTAAAACTGTCTATTTTGTTCAACCCTGTCCACTCAGCCGTTGCATCTAATGATTAGGTGTCTGTGACATCGTTAGAAACATTATAAGACAATTGAAACTAATCAAAACGCGTTTTGAATCATCACTGAGCGATGACCGATCATCAAATTTGACATAATTATGATGAACGCGATTTGATAACAAGTCCGAGCTTGATCGATTTTTGCCCTGAACTATATTGATTGAAATCAATTTATTGAACGAATACGTAAACATAGCAACCTCGAACCACTTACTCACGCGGAAGTTATGATTCATAGCGTTCTTAAGTCAAAAAAGTTATTAAAAATAAATTTTAAAGAAACCTTTAAAGTACTTTTCATGAAATCGATTACAAAAATGGAAGCAAAAATATAGTCTAAAGTGCTATCAAATCTATTTTCTTGTAGCTCTCGCCAAATAAATCCTCCATAATTATGGATGACGAAACCTTTTACACAAGTGAATTTTTTTAAATATATATATATATTAATTTTTACTACGCCTTTTATCATATACATGCATTGTCGTACGAATTTGAACAATATTTAAAATTCAAGTTTCCAGCTCATCGGAAAGTTAGTTTAAAATCAGTTACTAAATTACACTCGGAACGACAGATAAACAAGAAAGTGACTCGATAAAGACGTAATAAAACAAATGTATCTAATACAAAGAATAAAATACTTTTTAAATACATGAATGTATCTTATTCATCATTAATAATAATAATGTCCTCCAGACCGAATTTCGCTACGGCGGCCTGCCTCATCGGAGACAAGCCATCGGCGCAGGACAGGATTATAGTACCCAAGTGTATGCACAACCACAGGTGCACTCTCTATTCCCTTACTCTCATAATCCGATGGGACGGTAAACCGACACGACCGAAAAGAGATCAGACGCAGGACCAACGGCTTTACGTGCTTTCCGAGGCACGGGGGTGAGACACCGCCAACTTCCTGACTCCGTGCAACTACTGAGAATTTCTTGACGGAAAAACTCAATAATCGGGATTCGAACCCAGGACCTCATGATCAGCAGTCGCACTACTAGAACCACTAGACCAACGAGGCAGTTTCAGACTCTTTCATCATTACCGTTTCAGACTCAAAAGTCCGCAACTGAACATAGGCCTCCCCCATAGATTGATTCGTAGGGGGAATTTTACTATAGTTGGCACACTTGGCGGGCTGGTTGGTAACCGCAGTGATAAACGAGCACACCTTCCACCTCATGGCAAGTGTATTTTGTATGTAGCCCATAGACATCTACACTTATCCTCGATTAAGAATCAAAATGCAGATGCGTTGTCTCCCAGAGTACTAAGATGAAATGCCTCGTTTTCAGTAAAAAGGGTCTTCGGTTCTTCTCGCTCACCATACGAAACACATCAGCATTAAGCTGCTATTTTACGCTGGTATCCTGTGTGTGAGAGCGTGGACCTACCTCGGTAGTGATACATTTGTGCAAGTATCGTAGTATCGTAGTGAGTACGGCTTTTCCTTCTAAGAGAAATCGGAATGTGTTTAAGACAAGACTGAATGGGCACTGCCAATTATTCCCCCCCCCCCCGCCCCTAACATGAGGCAATCTATTGAGACCTATGTTCAGCAACAGACTTTTGTTAAGCTGTATGTAATGATGATGATGATCATAAAAAATAATATTTCTGTTTATAACTAAGTTCACTTCATGGTATGATCTGTTTTAAATCAAAAGGAAGGCCGTGGTAGCTTGGGTTAGGTGTACGCCTGTTGAGTTATTTTGTACTGTGTACGTAGCGCAATATATTTCAATGCCCTCGTCTTATATTCAATTCAAAATCATGCAGAGCTACCCAAGTACTCACTCTGTAGTGTTTGGTTGCAGGTTTGTTAAAAAATTATTTTGCAAATTTAAGTGCTGATTACGCTTTTAGCGTATTTCGTTTACACTGTAGTGATATAGCGATGTAATATATTATATTATGTGATATATTATAATATTTTTATTATAGTCTAATGATTTAATACAACATGCGCTTCACAGATCTGCACGTGCAGTATTCATAGGGCTTAAACAAAGCCAACTCCGTTTACTATAGTAATGCATTAGTGAAACAAACAAGCCTATTTTTTTTTGCGCCCGAAGCAAATATGGGCAACCCTCCGGAAAGCGGGGGGAGGGAGGTTGAGAATGCTCATAGCATACCACGCAGCCGGCTGCGTGGTTATGTGGAGACTTTTACCCACTAAACTCAACCTTTTGGGAATTGGCTTAACGATCTGTCTAGAGATCTCTAAGCCATATACGAACGCGACCCTCCTTGGCAGAAAGGAGGGCGCAGGCGGCGAAAAGCCGCTTAGAAAAGTGCCTAACTAAGGCAGATTAATGGATGTGTTATGTAGGCTCGGCCCGAGCCGCCAGGAGGCAGTTCAGGTCAGCCGAAAGCTTGTTGGGGGGGAAACAAGCCTAGAATCCAGTACCCTTTTATAAGCGGCTCTGAAGCGCAGTGGCTAAGCAGTTGCCTCTTCAATGCGCACCGTGGATTCGAATCCCACAAGAAAAAGGAATGAATGAACTGCAAATAATTTTTTCTCGTCCGAATACCTATGGATATGTACGTAAATTGCCTCCAATATCAATGTTATATTATGTTACATAAAATGTTCCCTTAAATTTGGTTTTCGGCACGTCCTTCTTAATTTAAATATTATTTACTTACAAAAGTAGTATTAGAAAAAAAGTTAAACCCTTAACACTCTAAGATTAATAGTAAAAAACGGTAAAAATAAATCAAGTTCCTCACACTATCGATAACACACTACCAATTTATCACAATCGATAAAAACCGGTATAAAGTTACACCCCATTTAGAGATTTTAATAAGATGGTTAAAAAATAAAAATAAAAATTTCCTTTCCTTTCGTCAGGAATGCCCGGGCGGTCGAATCCTGCAGGAATGTTTCTCCATCTCTTTCTAATTAGTGATGGTTTTCTTACGCTTGAATATTCTAAGCTGGTTAACTTTTGATTTATGACTATTATGTTCTATCCCAGGATAGAATTTACGTAATTAACGTTTGAAGCAACAACGTTGTTTCGTGTTTATTAATGTAATTGTTTTCCCCCTGGTTTCTGAGGGCAAGACCTCTTCACAATTTATGTTTGCCTGGTACGTGTGGAGAAAATATTACGTCATAAACTCTATAATGTCTTCTAAATCCTATGTTCGTTGTGTGATTTTTGAGGTTTCTATGTGGTATACCAAGCACATTTTCATTATATATAATGAAAATGTGCACGCTCAAAATAATTTAAACTCTAAGAAAGTTACGCATTTCAAGGTAAAATACCTACTTCATTTTACACATATGTGTTTTATAAATAAACAGTACTTCCGATCTAAATTCAGATGTAGTTAAACAGTAGGCGAAGCAACATCTAGATCAAGTAAGTTACTGTTAGCGTTAAAGATTCATAGACTATGTGGGAGTGAACTGAGCCTGTTATACTTTAAACTGGACGGTTCTAGGTTACTAAAGTATGAGAGAGATCTGTTAAAATAAATGTAATAGAGGAAAGATCAGCTTTATTATCTTTTGAGAGTACATATTTTCATATTCACGCTCATCCAGTACTGTAACTTTTAAATATTTCGTTTTAAATTGTTTGTTTGTTCGATAACCACATTGGCTAGTTGGCTATGTCAGTATTCGTACCTCGGATTCGTACCCATCAATATACGTACACGACAATAATAAATGTGTTTTACGGGTTAGTTATGGTAGTACCATATTCGATAGACAAAAGTGGTACGTACTTTACGTACTAGAGCCACTAGCCTGCCTCGTTGGTCTAGTGGCTGTAGTAGTGCGACTGCTGATAATGAGGTCCTGGGTTCGAAACCCGGGTTGGGCCAAAAAATCAATTATTGAGTTTCTCCATCAAGAAATTCTCAGTGGCTGCCCGGAGTCAAGAAGTTGGCGGTGTCTCACCCCCATGCGTCGGAAAGCACGTAAAGTCGTTGGTCCTGCGCCTGATCTTCTCCGGTCGTAGAGAGAGATTATTAGATTTTAAGAGTAAGGGAATAGAGAGTGCACCTGTGCTTACGCATACACTTGGGCACTATAATCTTGTCCTGCGTCGATGACTAGTCTCCATTGAGGCAGGCCGCCGTGACCGAAATTCGGTCTGCAGGACATTTTTAGTAGATCCACGCTGCAGCTATGTTATGGTAAAGCCCAAATAGATCGTCTCGACCAGGGTCGGACCACGCTCTTACAGAATGCCAGAGTAATATAGTAGCTTAATGCTGCTGTGTTTTGTGAGCGTAAAGATCCGAAGAAACTTTTTACTGTAAACGAGGCATTCCATCATAGTCCTCAGGGGTGACAACGCATCTACATTTTGATTCTTAATCTAGAATACCTAGGCCATAGCATCCACTTACCATCAGGTGGACGGTGTGTTCGTTCGTCATACTTATTTCATATTAAAAGAGCATCATCATCATAAAAGAGATACAGTTGTTCGGTGTAGGTTTTATTATATTTTGATTAATTGCATTAGACAATTAACAAATCTCCCGAATTAAAATTTCAGACAAAAGCATAAGCAAATTACTCCATTGTAGCCATTCATGTGATATGCTACGTACATTGTAGCACGTAGAGTACTTCCAGAGTCGCAAAGCACGCCTAGTGACCTACTTATGTCGAGGCAGGTTTACGTTATACCGAGATGCGTTTATTTGTTCTATCTCTATAAAAAACTCTTAACATCCGTACGGATTCCGCGAGCCTCTGGAAACAGGGCACTGTTAACCAAGAACGCGGTTCTAAGTACTGTTTGTCTATTTTAAGCCAATTATAATCCTATACCTTTAAACGAGCAATTCTTCATTTATTTATTTATTCTTTATTGTACACACTATAAGTTGATAACAATTATTAAATATTTAAATAAATGTACAAAGGCGAGCTTAACCCTAATAAGAGTTCTCTTCCAGCAAACCTATTGGGAAAGAGATATAGTTTTCTTTTTTATGTAAAGCAAGTAGGTAGCAGCGTGCGTACTTAATAATTAACATAACGCTTCTTAATAGAAATTGGCTATAAGTTATAGTTAACAATTAACATATAAGTGTATTACATATAAGTATAATTTATTTTCTTATTTCTTTTATTCTTATTTCTATTAATTTACATACATATATACCAATAAAGATAATAAATATAAACATATATACGCATATACACACACACACACATATATGCATACATATATATACATATACATATACATACACATATACATATATATACAATTATACATATAAATACATAAAATATGTAAATATTTATAATTCTAAGTTGACAGATAACATTTCTTTACTCTGCTCCGAAATATATCAAGAGAAGAGCTAGCACGTATGTCATGTGGAAGTGAGTTCCATAGCTTGACCGCCCTTACAGTAAAGGATCCACCACAACGGCTTGTGAAATGAAAAGGAGTTTTGAGAAGTAGTTGTTTAGTGGTTCGGCACTGAGTTTCACGAGGTACAAGATACTCAAAACGCTCGCGGAGATATGGAGGTGCAAGAGGATTAAAGAGTAGAAAGTATAGAAATGATAACACATGTAAGTCTCGACGTCTACGGATAGGAAGCCATTTTAATTGAGCCCTGTACTCTGAAACATGATCAAAGTTACGAAGACCGAAAATAAAACGTATACACAAATTTTGAACACGTTCCAGTTTGTTCAACAGCTCCTCTGAAGCATCCAAAAAACTAACATCAGCGTAGTCAATGAGAGGAAGAAGAAGTGCTTGAGCTAAGGCTATCTTAGTTTTTAACTGTAAAAACATCTGGAGACGCTTGAGAGATTGAAAAGTGTAGTTCACTTTTCTGCTAATCATATTAATGTGAGCGACCCAAGACAAATTATTATCAAAAATAACACCTAAGTTCTTAGCAGTCTCTGTATATGGAATTTGAGTATTATCATACGTTACTGCAGGGATCTTCGAACGATATAATAAATTAAGCATATATCAGCTGCCGATAATCATTACTTGGGATTTAGCAGGGTTAACAAGAAGACCAAACGATTTTGCCCAACTGCTTATGCTACTTAAGTCAGCATTCAGCTTATTAATAGCCTCATCTATATCTTCGACTTTGAAATGACGGTATAATTGCAAATCATCAGCATAGAGATGATAATGAGAGGAGAGAACAGTAGTGAGAGCATTGATAAAAATAGAGAAGAGAAGTGGGGAAAGAACACCACCCTGAGGAACACCCGCCGTAAGATCACACCACTCGGAGAAATCCTCCTCAAGGCGGACACACTGCGAGCGACCCCTAAGGTAAGAATTAAACCAAGAGATTACTGATGGTGAAATGTTTAAGGACGCAAGAATACCAAGAAGTATGTCATAATCAACGGAATTAAATGCACTGCTGAAATCCAATAATATTAGAACAGTGAGAAATCTTTTGTCCATGGCCCAGCGAATATCATCAGACACTTTAATCAGAGCGCTGACTGTGCTATGGCCTGGACGAAAACCAGATTGTAAAGGACTCAGCAGGCTGTGAACAGTTAGGAATTGAGATAGTTGCCTCTGAACTATATTTTCTAGTACTTTAGATAAGATCAGAAGAATGGAAATATGTCGTTTTTGTATATATATATATATATATATATATATATATATATATATATATATATATATATATATATATATATATATATATATAATCGGAATCTCGGAAACGGCTCCAACGATTTTCATAAAATTTTGTGTGCAGGGAGTTTCGGGGGCAACAAATCGATCTAGCTAGGATTTATTTTTAGAAAATGTCTTTTTTGTCCGTGTTTTTAGGCAATCAAAAACTGCTACAATATCGTTAGAATAAGAAGGTAAATTTTGACAGTTAATTAATGATTACAAATAGCTTAATTGGTATATTGGACGGTCACAAAATCGTAATACCATGGTTCGAGCCCGGACCGACCGACTATTTTTTAATTTCTTTTTTTGAGAAAATCTATTTTTTCGAGCCCTTTTTTTTAGTGTTTTTTAAAAACACGAAAATTTAAATTAAACTAATTGCACTCATGATTTTTTATTCAAATAACCAGTTCAGTTTTTTCTACTATGTCGCTAAGATCAAAAAATATTATTCGTATTTCATCAGTATGTAATTTGTATCTAAATATAATTTCCAAAACACAGGAATTAAAAAAAAACGAGCGAAAAATACCGAGCAAAGCTCTGTCAACCGGGTACTTTATTTTTATGTGCAGACAATCTTTGAAAAGAAAAATCTGTGGTGATTACATTTTTATCAATGAACTTACGTTTGTTTATTTCTGTGAGTAATATAATCTACCCAGGTACTATTTCTTTGCCAGACCCGGGTACCCACTTTGATCGAAGAAAATGTAATCGAAGGAAAAGAAAATGCATCTCAGCATAGACAAGACAAGTCTATGCTGAGATGCATTTTGTTATGTAAAATTTAAAATTTGCTATGGTAAAGGGCATTATTTTTTTTTTAATAAAAACCGAATTAGAAAATAGCGTATAGCGTCAACAAACAACTGCTTAATGCTACTGTGTGTTCGTATGATCAATTTAGAGAACCATTTTTTATCTGGATACTAGGCATTCCATCTTAGTCCTCTATCTTTTCTTAATGAGGATGAATATAAGATATGGTAATAGATGGAAAAAAGTGATATGTGGCTAGCCCAAGACCTGCACAGACCTCCTCTCCTTTCTGAGAGGGTTTTAGAGCAAGGAATAGTCCGCCGCTGCCCCAATGCGTGTTAGCGAACTTCACATGTCTTCCAAATATTATTTTTTTCTTATTTCTCAGATATGCAGGTTCCCTCACGATGTTTTCCTTCATCGCCGAGCTAGTGGCAAATCAGCACTTAAAATTGCAATTAATAATTTCATAGGTGCCGGCGGGGATTGAACCGGGTTTTCTCGCGTGTTGTGATATTTACAGAGAGCGCTAACCATCTGAGCTACTGCGGCTCACAATTTGCAACTAACAATTTCATTGGTGCTGGAGGATCGCACCTGTGCTGCTCGCGTACTGAGAAACTTACTACGAGTGCTTAGCCTCTAAGATTTCACGGCTTTTAATGATATAATTTCTTTATATAATTTCAATTTCATATTATGAACATCTCCAGGATGCTAGCCACAGTTGCCTCGCTAGGCATGTCAAGTGACAGCCGCAGTTTCTTATTAGATACTCTGCAAGTGTAAGAATAATCCAATTGTAAATAAATTATAGCCCTAAAATATATCTGTTTTAATAAAAATTAACACGTGCTCGGTTTTTCAACAAGCTATCTTTATTCATGGTCATGCAACATCACCCTACATTACGTAAGCGCGAGGAAACGTTAACGATCTCTTCTGAATCTAAAAAGATAAACATTATAATAACACCTGTGAAATATATTAACTAGATTCACCTACGGTATTCATAAATTCAAAACGCATGTATGAAGCATTCGTATGAAGAAATGATATTATAAACTAGATGACTATTTAAAAGAAAAGAATACTAGATCATAATAGGTTTCCTTAGGTTTTTTTTCTTAGATAAATATTTGATAAGGCTAGATTGTAATTGTTTAAAGAAAATAATCTACTTGTGGGTTTCTTGCCGCTTCTTCTCACAATGTCTCCCTGCACTAGAGACTTGTCGAAGAGATAGCGTGAGTAGCATATGATTTTTTTTTAATAAAATTGGTTACAAACGAGCACACAGTCCATCTGATGGTAAGTGGATGCTATGGCCCATAGACATTTACATTTATCCTCAATTAACAAATAAAATAGAAATGCGTTGTCACCCCTGAAGACTGAAATGGAATGCCTCGTTTCCTGCAAAAAGGGTTTCCTTTCTCTACACTCACCATACGAAACACAGTAGCACTAAGCTATAGGATTATACGCTGGTATTCTGTAAAGCGTGGTCCTACCCTGGGTGACCCATTCATGCTACAACCATAATATAGCTGCAGCGTGGATCCAACACGTAACAAAAACGGTTTGTAAAAGCCAATTTAAATAAAAATATTTTACTTTGATTTTGTTAAAGAGCAAGCAGATGATAATAAGTCGTAGGAATCTAGCTTATGGTTTTGGTTAATATCTATTATTTAAAAAAATTAAAACTTGATGACATATACGTGTGTTTGACGATCCTGACGAAATAATTGTGATTTTAAGTGTTCTAGTCTGAAGGTTATAGAGAGCCAGAATAAATAAAAGCTATGAGGCATTCCAGTTGATATCACATTTTTTTTCTAGTAAAGTTGCTTTTGGGTTTGCACAGAATACAATAGCTAGTCAACAGTACACCTGATGATAAGTGGATGCTGTGGCCCATATATTTTTTATAGAATAAGGGTGACAAACGAGCACACAGTCCATCTGATTGTAAATGGATGCTGTGGCCCATAGAAATCTACATTTATCCTCGATTAAGTATCAAAATTCAAATGCGTTGTCATCCTAAGGACTAAGATGGAATGCCTCGTTTCCTGTAAAAAGGGTCTCCGGTTTTCTACACTCATCATACGAAACACAGCAGTATTAAGCGGCTATTTTACGCTCATATTCTGTAAGAGCGTGGTCCTTTCCCGGTCGAGCTGACCCATTCGTGCTACAACCATAACATAGCTGCAGCGTTAAGGACACATCCACATATATCATCGATTTTAAGAATCAAAATGCGGATGCGTTGTCACCCCTGAGCACTAAGATGGAATGCCTCGTTATCAGTCAAAAAGTTCTTCGATTTTCCACTCTCACCGTACGAATCACAACAGTATTAATTGCCTATTTTACGCTGGTATTCTAAGAGACTATTATCTAGATGTTAGTGCTGTTAGTCTATGCGACTCTTACAGCTTCATCTGCCTTAGGGCTCGCAGCCTGCAAGGCCGCGAGCTAATTAAGGTATTCTAAGAGCGTGGTTGTTCCCCAATATCATTCATGCTACAAACATAACATAGCTGCGGCATGGCTCTATACTTAATGAATGTAAGTGGACTATAAGTTTATTTATCACTTGAATTTTATATAAATAGTATAATACTATGGGTTATTATGGGAGACTTAAAACAAAACAATACCTTCATATATCAGCATACTTTGAAATATATCTCTAACTAGCATGTAACAAATCTAGTAAGATAAATGCATTCTTTCTTCAAGTTAAACTTACTTACCTGTCACTGACGTATGCTTTATTCGGTCACAATAAAGCTTAGATTAGTGCTATAAAATTAAAATAAAACCAGTTTCTGTGGCTTCGAAGCAGTATTCATTTTTCCTTTTTATTTATCGAAATGTTGCATCTTAGTACATGTCAAAAGACGCTGCACTGCTGACCTCACGTGTTTCTAAAGTTGCGCAATAGTGCAGAGACCGTACCGTTCATCATTTATATCGATGTATATAGTGAGTAATGGTTACAGCCTATTAGCTATAACATAAAACGCTCAAATTGGTCAATTAGTTATCGATAAAAATTTAATACGTACGATGTCGACCACGACAACTTTAAAGACTATATTTTAAAGTTATCCATTTCGTGATGCAGTCTTTACAGCCACGAGCATTCCTTTGTAATAATGCCTTGATAGCTTGGGGGCTAAGCTTTCGTATTAATATTTCTTAGTATGCAAGTGAACCGAGTTTGATCCCGGCCGCACCGATTCCAATGAAATTGCTTATTGCAATTTTAAGTACCGGTTTACGAGACATTACGTGATGAGGGAAAGATCGCGAGATGCACGTCTGAGGAATTAATAGTAAAATTTAGTGGCAAAAAGTCTTTCATACACGCTACAGCGCTGGTAGTGCTATTCCTTGTCCCACAACCATCACAGTAATGACAAAAGCTCTGTCCAGAAGAGGAAAGGTCATCCGTTTTTTATTGACAGTGGTAATAAAACCACTTCTCCTACCATTACGCCTATCCTATTACCTATTCCCAGCAACACCTACAGTTTAAAGAGCTATTAATAACAATGTTCTCATTACTCTAATTTTATACAGTTAATTCCTAGCCAATTTAATGACCCAGAGAATATAAAAAACAAAACTCCGCGGGTATTTAGGTCAGGCTCAACCTTCGTGATACTAATCCGCAGAGTGCTGTAAAACAGACATACGAAATAATTGCTTAATAGTTCGTCAATCCAAAACATAAAATAGCAAGCATTGCAAAAAATATGCTAATACAATTAGGTAATATGATGCATGTAATATTGATGGATGGCTCTGATTTTCTCTTAACTTTTGCATGAGTGTAATTAATAATTAAATAAGAGAGCATACTTTTCAACACAAGTATCCTTGTATTTTGTAGTATATAGCTGTAGCTGTTGACTTTGATTTATTAACAATATTTATTCTTCTAAATACGTTTGTTATTAAACAAATATTTAAGCCTCCCGACAGTATAACCTTAGAATAATCAGTATAATACATGGATTTGTATTACGTTTTGTAGAATATTAAAATCTCATTCAGTTCCACAAAAAGTCGTCTCATCTTATGTTTTCTCAATAATAATTTCTGTGTGATTCTACTCTTTGTATACACTAAAAGTAATTTTAATGTTTTGACAGAAGGTTTATATTCTAACGAAACCTGAAATTCCGGGACATTTCTTTTGATGAGACGAAGTGCAAAAAACGCTCTAGACCGATCAAAAGAACTGTAGTGATGTACGTAAAACTGTTTATGTCGATAAAGTAATGAATTACATTATAAAGAATTGACACTCAAAAATGTACCAAGAATAAAATAACACACAAGATGCTTTTTGTGCGTTCGTATTAATTAAATTATTTTTTAATAAATTAAAAAAGGTGATTTATGGTTCTTATATAATCTCCATTTTATACAGAATAACTCAATTTTTTGTATGAAAATTATGTTTTTAATTAATCTTCATATCAGCCGTTATGCGGATGCATCTTTGCCATTTTCATGGCTGTACATAATATCGCTTCTAAAGAAATCCTAGAGATAAAAAATAATGAATTTTATTATATAGGTAAGTTTCTGGAGACGTAAAGTGGTGAAATTTAAATAATTACCGTTTTACGGTTACCCGTGTATATTCAAATTCCGAAAATACGGAGGAAACCGGAGCAACAAGCTATATCAACCAGGGGAATAATTACAGACATTTGTTGTACAAGATTTCAAGGAGTTATAACAAATAATGCTGATGTAGGTCCAATAGTTAAAACCAGCTTCTTTTGATTATATTTTATACCAAGACATGGTTTTGCTGCTCATTCTTAGACTCAGCACCGCGAAAACACGATAAACATTTACGATTATTATACCGGATTCATTTTTATGGCAATCCGATTCTGAATCCTCGATAGGTAGGTTGGTTTAATAATTTTCTTTTAACTCTACACGAGCTTAATTCGATCTTGATTTAAACAACAATGTCATATTAGTAGATAAAAATTTTACTGTCTTTAGTTTTACATTTTACATTTACATTGATGGTTTCACTCAAAAGAACATTGCATAAAAATTCCATAATATTGTCTCTTCAATTATAAATTTTTAATTGACCGTAATTGAATTTAACCAAACAACAGCGAACATTACACATAAGAAAGCGATTGTGATCCAACAAATGTTTATCGATAATAAAGTGCACCGCACTAATTAGATAGATGTATGCCGAAAGAACCCTGCTCGTTATCCCCGAGGATATTTAGCTTACTAATTTAATTAGGGAAATATTCCAAGAACTTCGTCTGGCTTGGAAATTTTTTATATGCCTCTATCAAGTCACGATTGTAAAAAGAAAGGTGTAAATAATAGAAAAATAGTGCTAAACATCAGGCGTATTTCTTTGTGCTTTTGACTGTATCTTATTATCCTACATACGTAAAAAAACATTATTTGACTATACCTATAACATCTTTATGTTTATCAGGTTTTTTGTTTGCTTTGAGAAAGTGTTTTATTCATCAGAAATCTCCTCGATGTAAAAGAGTAATAACTTTCTGTCTAGAGAACCTAGAACGAAGAAATTGGATAATTAAAGTAATCTTGTAAGTGTTTTACTTAACTGTATTTATTACAATAGAAGAGGGCGAAAGAAATTAAGTCATGTTACTTCCTGCGAACACTCTTAAAACTATTATAAAGAACACCACCAGTTTTACAAAACTGGATTTAAAAACGGTGTATGTCTTGACGTTATTTAGTTACCTGCATGTCTAGTAAAGTCATTTTTACCGAATATACCTAAGAACTGAAAATGGCAGCGGAATTCATTCCTCTAATTTTATATTATAAACACTTTTTTTTTCTCCATCTCATTGCTTTACATTTAGTAGTTTAATTTTGAAAAATACAATTTACTTACATCATTTCAAAATATAAATAAATACTAACCATTGAAATATAAATAATATACATATTTAAAGTCTTTAATACTTAACATAACATAACATTGAAATATACTATAAAAAAATAGACTAAAACTAATAACTCAATTTTTAAACAGACCTACACCCCGTGGTATCGTGCCAAGAACGCTGGCCGCGTTTCATCGCTGTATGGCTACGGTTATCCTTTGAGCGATAAAACAACCAACCTTCTTACCATCAGCAGCAACCACCAGTCGTGGATAGAGTTCCTTTAGGAACTTCACCGCACGTGGACCTCACGGACTGATAGGCTCTACAGCAAATGGCACAAATATGTAGTCGTCTCTCAGAGAATACTTGAGCGCAACTTACTCATTTCATATATATATATATATATATATATATATATATATATATATATATATATATATAGTATATAAGGGATGGACCGAATATGGATTTCACCGAATACGAATATTCGGCCGAACATTATTCAGCTAGATAACCTCGGGACTTAACCAATTTATGTCGAAACTTGTTACCGTAAAGCGCATATTAGCGCCGAACCCCGCGCCTCGCTAGTCATCTAGTACTGAGCAAATTGCCGGCAAATGCTTATATTTTGACTATTCTTGTGATAAAAAAGTATTTCGTTGTTTTATTCTTAATTAAGAGGATACCTTGAAAATGAATCGAAGTTTTGAGGGCGTGGCTTATTCCTTTGTCGGTGAAACTAACGGACGACTGCGGGAGTGTCAAAATGAAAGTGATGCAATGACTTCATAATACGCAAATTATGAGATAAACCGGGCAAAGCAGGAAAAACTATGTAAGCGCCAAACAACATTTTTACTTATTTTAACTAAACTTCGTTATGGATTAAAAAAACTGGTTTATGAGAACTTAGATATTTACTATGCAATACATAACGCAGTGTTGCTACCGACTTTGTTATATGGCAGCGAAACCTGGGTATGCCAGAAGAAGCATAAAAGCAAGTTGAATGCAGTGGAGATGCGATCTCTTCGTAAAATGTGTGGCGTTACCATAGCCGACCGAAAGCGAAACGAAGAGATTCGCAATATGGCAGGATTTAAAGATGACCTTATCACAAAAATTGATAGGGGCGTACTCCAATCGTTTGGGCACGTTGAACGAATAAGTGAAGACCGAATGGTGAAGAAAATATATTGAGCGAAAGTAAATATTAAAAGGTGTCGAGGTAGACCGAGACTAACTTTCGAAGACCATGTGAGCAAGTTGCTCGAAGAGGGGAGGGTCAAGAGTACTCGGATATCTAGACGTGCATGTATGAAGAAGTTAATGAACCTGAAAGAAGCGAAAGATGTATGTAAGGATCGTGACACTTGGCGATCTGTTCTCTCTGGCTACCCCGTTAGGGATTGTGCGTGAAGATAAGTAAATAAAGTAAAGATATTTACTACGCTTTAAAAATAATTCCAAAAACATTTTATCAAGTTTCTATTTGACATAATCGGAAATAAATCCACAGTGCCTCAAAAACATTAATGTATAGATTACTATGCATTTAAGGCACTCTTAGAGTAAGTAGATTTAACCGATAAATAAAATATACTTTCAACAGTAAAAGACATCGCATTACTCAATTCGTACATTTCAATACATTGGACACTACGAAAATGTTCGGTCCGAATGTTCGGTGATTTAGCCGAATATTCGGCCGAATACGAATATTCGGTAAACTTGCCGAATATGCCGAATACCGAATATAAAAGGAATATTCGGCCCATCTCTAATATATATATATATATATTGACAAGTCCCTAACTTTTTTAATAATTTCAAAGTTATGGAATATGGATAATACAAGTGAATAAGATATCAACACATAAAAGGCGTTAAAACGTTCAACGAGCAACAACAAGATTTCGCAGTAATAAATTTTACGATGCCAATAATAACAGTTTGAGTATGGAGGAAAGTGTTAGGGCCACATCAAAGGTCTAGGTTGTAAAGTTGGTTAGCGTCGGTCCTAAACGACCAGGAAAGTGCGATGGTGCAAGATATGAAAGTCATGGCTTTACAAACTTGTGTGTCTGAATATTATATTGTGATTGAATAAAACTAAATTTACGGATTCTATCGCGTTTATTTAACTGATTTTACTTATTTTTAATTCCCGACGTTTCGGGTGCTTTACAGCAACCATGGTCACGGGGGGGACTGAGATGTTTGACGTCCCAATGTCATTGTTAGCCCGGCTACCTTCAGTTTTTGAATATTAATTTTTGGTCCGATTTACGCAAAACGCACTTACAGTATCTTGAAGTCTTGCAGTGGTATGTTTGGGTTTGGGTTTAACCAAGCCAAGTGACCATGGGTGCTGTAAAGCACCCGAAATGTCGGGAATTAAAAATAAGTAAAATCAGTTAAATAAACGCGATAGAATCCGTAAATTTAGTTTTATTCAATGTGTAGTGTTCGCGTAAATTTAAGAAATCATTATTATATTGTGATGTTACCTATATTACATTATACTCATTAGATCTTTATTTTACCTTTTGACATGTATCTTGTATTATTGATATTATTTAAAATTGTAATTTGTAAATTAACATGCTGACGTTATGGGCATACCGTAAGCCAGCATGTACACTGTTTCTAAAATATAGAAAAAAATATAACGTATTTTTTGGCCGTGGTAGCTCAGTGGTTAACGCTCGCTGTAAATATAACAGAACGCGAGTAACCCGGGTTCGGTCCCCGCCGGCATCAATGAAATTGTTAATTGCAATTTTAAGTACTGATTTACCACGTGCTCGGCGGTGAAGGAAAACATCGTGAGGAAACCTGCATGTCTGAGGAATAAGAAAAAAAAATATTTCGAAGACATGTGAAGTTCGTCAACACGCATTTGGGCAGCGCGGCAGACACTTCCTTGCCCTAAGCCCTCTCAGAAATGAGGGGGAGGCTTGAGCCCAGCAGTGGGACATATATAGGCTGTAACTTTACTTTTTAACTTTTATAAACTCGATTCTATTAAACCTGCCATCAAGCACTCAAGCTGGCGATGCTTTCTTGATTCAAAACCCTCTCAAAATAGGAAGAGCAGAGCAGCCCGCATATGTTCCTCCCACCTGAGGAGCATATGCGGGCTGCTCCTTTTACAATAATACGACATATTTTATTTATGTATTTATTTAAAAAGGTACACCAACTGTACACGTATACATATTATAAGAGTTACATTTATAAAGCACAATTCCTTATACATATTCCTATTATAGGCATACATAACATCGACCGAAGATATTAAGTAACAACATAATATATATATATATATATATATATATATATATATATATATATATATATATATATATATATATATATATATTTAAAAACAATAAAATAGTAAAATTCACGCAAAATTCATCAAAAAAATATTTTGTGCTCTTGAGTATGTATTTGGTTTATTTATACGTATTAAATTTATTCCTTTAAAAAATACTTATTGTGCGCAAAGTCTGCTCAATTATATATTGTTATAAAAATCAATTGTAGTAATGAAACGACGTTAGTTGAGTATGATATGTAGACACGACTGTGCTCAAAAGATCCACTGGTTTCCCTTTGACTAGTTTTATATTATTCTGGATTGTTAATGTAAAGTTCTAAAATATTAATGTTATATAGATATTTGTACTATTTTTTTTCAGTCTAACCTTCATTATTTTCTTTATAAATGCTTAAGATACAATTGTTCTTCTGTTAGTCAAGTCATAAAATGATAATAACAAACATGTTCCATGAGTCCAAAAGAAAAATAAAACGATCATGTAAAAGAGGTAAGTTTTGGTTTCTAAACGCAACGTTTTTAAAGATGTGTGACTTGTTCTCTCCTATTCATCTACCTACATGGAGTTATTTTATTATGAAATCTGTTGTAAAATATAAAGTTTGGATATATATAGCATAGAAAGTTAGTAAAAGTGATATAAATTCTCTTTTATTGGTGCACACTGCAAGTAAATTTTATTATTTTCACAGTTTTATACGCATAAAAGTAAAAAAGTAAAGTTACAGCCTATATACGTCCCACTGCTGGGCTCAGGCCTCCCCTCATTTCTGAGAGGGTTTAGGGCAAGGAAGTGCCCGTCGCGCTGCCCAAATGCGTGTTGACGAACTTCACATGTCTTCGAAATATTTTTTTTCTTATTCCTCAGACATGCAGGTTTCCTCACGATGTTTTCCTTCACCGCCGAGCACGTGGTAAATCAGCACTTAAAATTGCAATTAACAATTTCATTGGTGCCGGCGGGGATCGAACCCGGGTTACTCGCGTTCTGTTATATTTACAGCGAGCGTTAACCACTGAGCTACCACGGCTCTTTATACGCATACCGTTTACAATTTGCATAAAAAGTTATTAATCTTTCTTTGATGGTAACATGACATGATTAATAAAACAGAAACAGTTGCCATCATAATGAAAATATGTAATCTGTGCCCCACATAGCACTAATCAAATTTGATATCAGTATTTTATTATGATACTAAAACAAGTTGCTTCTTATTACTCGACACTTGAAACTAATGGATCATTTAACCATAAATTGTTTTGGTACTCGTTTTGTAGCTTGAAAAAGGCCTTATACAGGTTAATAAAAGAACGGGAAAAAGCGCATGCTCTTCTCCGCCATTACATTAATTCCTTTAATTTCAAAGATAAAATGTTTTATGCCTTTGTTTTTGGTAATAATATAGAACTAAAATATTACTAAAATACTTTATATAAAGTGCCATTATATTAATATAGTTTGTAACAGATCTTTTAACATTAAATAAAAAAAAACTTAAAGCTACAGCCTATATAGGTCCCACAGCTGGGCACAGGCGTTCCTTCATTTCTGAGAGGGTTTCGGGGCAAGTAAGTGTCCGCCGCGCTGCCCGAAAACATGTTGGCGAACTTCACACATGTTTGAAAAAAAATTTTTCTTATTTCTTAAAGATGCAGGTTTCCTCACGGTGTTTTTCTTTAATGCCGAGCACGAGTAAAAGTAAAGTAAAAGTAAAATATACTTTATTGTACACCAAGGAACATATTACATTATTTATATATTTAAAGGGACATTGGTACAACAGGCGGCCTTATCGCTAAAACAGCGATCTCTTCCAGGCAACCTTAGGGCAGAGGACACTATTTTAAAAGATAGCGGAAGGGGTGTACAGAATATGATAAAGAAAGATAAATAGAAGAACATAAATGATTAAAGAAAAAAAAATGAATGACGACAGGTAGTAACTTAAGAGGAAAGGTAATAAAGTTTTAATTTATTTTTAAATATAGGAAGAGATTTAGATTTTTTAATATGTAAGGGGGAGAGAATTCCATAGTCGTATAGCGGTAACCGTAAAAGAATTAGAATAGAAGGAAGAGGAATGACTAGGGGTACTTAGAAGGAGGTTATTTTGAGATCGTAGAGGTAAAGAGTGTAAACTACTTAAATATATAAATCGGTCTTTCAAATAAGAAGGAGTGGTCGGGTTGAACAGAATGCAGTAAAGAAGATGAAGAATGTGAGTATTCCTGCGAAGACGAATCGGGAGCCACTTGAGCTTATGGCGGAATTCGGATATGTGGTCATACTTTCGTAACCCAAATATAAACCTTATGCAATAATTTTGAAGCCGCTCAAGTTTATTAAGTTGCTCGTATGTTAGGTCAAGATAACAAGTGTCCGCGTAGTCAAGGATCGGTAAAAGAAGAGACTGACGAGATAAATTAGCACTTAAAATTGAAATGAACAATTTCATTGGTGCCGGTGGTGATCGTACCTGCATTGTTCACGTACTGTGAAGTTTACAGCGAGCGCTACATTAGCTACCTTTTATTACCTACTATCCTTTCTAAAATTTGGGTTAGTTGCCGCTAGATTTGCTACTGTAACACTTAACTTTCACGTTTAGGTCGTGGATTCGATTCCTGCGCGGGTATTGTTTTGTCCTCCGATGATTATTTTGTGATAAAAACGTCCTTGTTATTAAAATAAAGTCTTGGACCTGTAGCAAACGTGAGGTAGATAATAGTGTAAAAAACGTCAACTTAAATGAGTAATCGATTAGATAGAATTTTGTTTCGTCTAAGGCTAAGGTCGTTTCTTGATTGATCGGTAAGACGGCAATACAAAGTTCGTCTTGTCGGGATTTTACTGATGTCGACACCGCATAATGATCTCGATTTATCGACATTAATCGATGAAATTTCAAACGTTAGTTATTTCCTATAATTAAATAAATCAAATGAAATGCAACAAATTCGTATACCAGTGCCACAGTCTAACTACTGTTCTTCTCAGTTTGTGCCAGTACACCATAATGCACAAACGGTCCCGTTAGAGAACGGGAAGTATTTCACATAAAGCACTACCTTTATTTACGATTAGTGGCAATGGCGTACGGCACCGTGGGAGCAGTCATTAGCTTGTGATGCGCGGGCGCATTTAAAAGCACATCAACGTTGCCTCGTCACTGAAAGCGTGTGCGGCGACATAGATCATTAAGATAAAGAAAAAAAGATGGTTGAATTTTTGTATAGGGATTTAATTCTATTTATAGAAGCACGGTTGTCACTGAATGATATGGGATTGTGGATATTCTTACACCGCCTCTACACGGTAAGACATGACAGAGGGACTTTGAAGGAGAAACTTTGAATAAAACTAAATTTACGGATTTTATCGCGTTTATTTCACTACTTTTACTTATTTTTAATTCCCGACGTTTCGGGTGCTTTACAGCAACCATGGTCACGGGGGGGGGACTGAGATGTTTGACGTCCCAATGTCATAGTTAGTCCGGCTACCTTCAGTTTTTGAATATTAATTTTTGGTCCGATTTACGCAAAACGAGCTTATAGTATCATGAAGTCTCTTCTTCTTTTCGGAAGAAATTATTCATTAAATCCTACTACGGGACGAGCCGTGGTACCTCAGATGGTTAACGCTCGCTGTAAATTTCACAATACGCGAGCAAACCGGGTTCGATCCCCGCCGGCACCAATGAAATTATTAATTGCGATTTTAAGTGCTGATTTACCCCGTGCTCGTCAGTGAAGGAAAACATCATGGGAAAACTTGCATGTCTGAGAAATAAGAAAAAAAATATTTCGAAGACATGTGAAGTTCGCCAACACGCATTGGGGCAGCGCGGCGGACTATTCCTTGCCCTAAAACCCTCTTGAAGGCCTCCTTGTATATAGGCTGTAACTTTACTTTTACTTTACTTTACGGGACGATATGGGGTAGGGTTACGTCTTAGACATACCTATAGGTATTAAAAGAAATTAATATATCTATATCTTGATGTATATGTCATAGTCAAAACTCATAACCGGTCAAAACCACTGTTGACTGCGAAAATCAAGCAAAAATGGTTTTGACCGAGGCCCTTAGTCAAAAACAGTTTTGACTAAAGTTTTAGCCAAAAATGGTTTTGCCTAATAAAAGTTCAGACTTTCTGTCAAAACTCGCAATATCAGTGATAGTAGGTTTAAGTGCGGTTGGAGTGACCCATAGGCCACCCTAAAGCCGCATTAATTAAAAAAATATAAGTAAAAAGTAGTTTTGACTAACATTCTGGGTCAAAACCACCTTTAACCGATATAATTTGATCAAAACCACTACTAACTAATATTTTAGCAGTTAAAAGCATTGTATTGACAAAAGTTCTTAGTCTAAGCTTCTTTTGCCTGATTTTTGCAGTCGAAAGTGATTTTGACTGGTTATAAGTTTTGACCGTAACATAAATACACTTGTGTCACTCATCCACATATTATACGAATATATTATATGTATGTACACATAAGTGTACTATTATATAACCACCAGATATATATATTTTATATAATAGGGGTAACGAACGAGCACACAGTCCACCTGATGGTAAGTGAGCCCCTGAGGAATAAGATGGAACGCCTCGATTTCAGAAAAAGGGTATCTAGTTCTTTATACTCACCATACAAAACACAGCAGCATTAAGCTGCTATTTTACCCGGTCCTGGTAGCCGGTACCTGGTAGCTGGTCCTTTCCCACTTGAGCTGACCCATTCGCGCTAATACCATATAGCTGCAGCGTGTCTCTACCAAGTATACTCGTTAGAAGACGTTGTTATATTATACAAAATTCTAAGCGAGAAATACTGTTTTTTCTTCTCTTGCTCATAAAATATTATATTAACGCGTCATATTTTTGTTTCTTAATTTTGTTTTTTACGAAGGAAATGCATACTTTCAAAATTTATAAACATATCACGGTAATAAAAAAAAATCCAAAATGATGTTCTGTTCTGACATCGTGTTTTAGAGTTTATTTTAGTAAGTACATAGAAATAGTACGAAACAGTGTTGATAAGCTTATTTATTATATGTAGTAGAGTCATCCTGCAGTTATGTTAGTAGTATAGTTGTAGCACGAATGAATCGGCTCGACCGGGAAAGGACCACGCTCTCACAGAATACCAGCGTAAAATAGTAGCTTAATGCTGCTGTGTTTCGTATAATGAGGTGAGTGTAGAGAATCGGAGACCCTTTTTACTGGAAACGAGACATTCCATCTTAGTCCTCACGGGTGACAACGCATCTGCATTTTGATTCGTGTTTGAGGATAGATGTAGATGTCTATAGGCCACAGGAACTACTTACCATCAGGTGGACTGTGTGCTCGTTTGTCACCATATCCTATATAAAAAAAGAAAATATTCCAGACGCTAAATACTCTTAATAATCTCAGCAAATCATAAGCTACAGAGTTAAGATTTTTTTTGTTATATAATGCATATTTATACGATAATAAATTTCATACCTGTCTGTAAACATTTATCATTTGGCTGTCGAATTTGCATCCCACATGCAACACCGCTGAAGTAATCAAAACGGTTTCCATTACTTTTATTTTAAACTCATTAATGGCGGTGCATCGACTGCACCCAATTTTGGCGCGCATTAGTGCAGGGCTGCCGCTGCCGCAACGAAATTAACGTAACGAAAATAGTTTTAGTTACGGTTTTATCGATTGTGTAATCGTTGAGATATTAACGGTTATCATATTCGTTACGGTGAGTTGTTGTTTATGTTTGATAGTTTAATACAAAATTACTACTGCATAAAAGTTATAAGCCTCACCTATAGGTTACCTTATACGATTCCACCATAGTTGAAATGTAGCTGGCGGGTGGAAGACAACGGTTTTTTTTTTATAAATATGAGCTGGTTTCAGGAAGTTGTTGTTGCTCACTCGTTTGAGTTTGCCTCATACGACAGCCACGGGACGATATGAGTTAACAGGGTGTTTTGTATATCAATGTTAACAGCGCGTAAAAGTTTACTCCTGGACTCATACTACCTAAAACCATTGATTGCAAATGATTTTAGATACATGTGTACGTGTTCTTACAATAAGTCTAGCATGGTTTCGGCTTGGTTTCCGCGTCACTTAAAATGTTCAGAACACTCCGACTATCATTTTCATTGGTCTGAATTACAGCCAATACAAATTATACCATTGACTTGTACGCCAAAGAGACAGAGTATTATGACTTTTTAAAAAAAGGAAACATAAAAATATAAATCGTTATTATTCTTATAACGTTAAAGAAAACTTGTTCAATTGTTGCAATTGAGCATCTACTACGTATAAAGTAGTTTCTAGAAAAAGTAGTGATTATATAGAGCGTCGGGAATTCAACGTCATTACGGAATTGAGGGATCATTAACAACATTGGTATTCAAAGAGGGGCTGTGGTAGCTCAGGGAAGAGGCGCTTGACTTTTGGTATTTTTAGAAATTTCGTTTTGTTTAGAAATTATTTTAAGCCCTGCTGTAAGATTAAATTATTTTTTACAACTTTTTTGGGTTTAAGGAAAGAAGGAAGAAAGATGTCTACGTGAGTCCGTGTCATGTGGTTGATCATTTCGGCATCACTGACATTGAAAGCAGCGCGGAGTCTATCTTCTTTTGTTGTTCTGAAGACTGTGAACGTCTCTGGCATGACCCACCTTGTTTTAATAAAGAAGTTGTATGTTTTTTTTAATATTTTTTTTTTGAAAATTTACCTAATATTATTAAGGAATTAACAATTGATTTTTCATGTAATTTTAAAATTAAAATTGGTTTTAATAAAAATATAAATTCAAACGCCTGTGACGTCATTATATCGCTTTAGTTACGCCACCGCGTGGTGAAATAATAAACCAGTCATGTTTACCTCGCCAAAATTAAAAAAAATTTTCATTGCATAATACAAATTATATAATATGTTTGGTTAATACTTGGTGATCTGAATATACAGAACACAAAAGTATGGCATGATTGTAACTGTGACTCAATGAGTATAATGACCTCACAGCCAACTACATGTCGGATATCTTTTTCATTCAAAAATTTTACTACTTTTTTTTTTAATGATTACTAAAAATTAAATTGTTATGATAAATATTTAAATATACTTTAAATGAATTATTCTTTCATTTATATCTTTGATACTCACAGATTCATTTATTAATTTGTGGCAAAAAAATATGCAGCTTCTCTATTGAAAACTTTGTTATGTATTCATCGTAATTTTATGTGGTCGAACAACGCCTCAGGGTAATATGGCTTCAGTACCAATGAGTCAGCTCGGCTGGAGAGGAAACACGCTCGCACAGAATACCAGCAGGCAATAGCATCCCGGACCTGCAGTATTTCATATAGTCAATGTTGAGAACCGGTTGTCCTTTTTAATTTATTTTATTTATTTATTGGTAACAATATACACTCATACCGCACCCTAAAAAGCCATTCTTTAGTCACTAGTTCGTGTTATCAGGGTGAATTAAAAGTTTCCTCTCAAGAACATATCGAAAGCTTTGGAAAAAAACGGCATTGCCTAAAACTATTAGAAAATATACAGAATCAACGGATAGTTGACTTGGTACTGTAGGCAGAGTATTCGATCCCGCACCCGAAATGGATATTTTTTAGAATTAAAAATCCGTGATGTTATGTAGTTAAAATGTCCTCCTCGACGCAGGAGATATTCCTATTATAAGAATATCATTTATGTAATAAAAATGGTGTTTAATGCTAATTTATTCCGGTCTTGTATATCTCGAAATCGATAGAGCTAAAGACATACAAGATTAAGAGTAGAAAATGTTTGATTCTTAACCAGACACCTACCACGAATACTGACATCCCTAGCAGTTAGCTTTTGTCGAAATGTAGAAAGTCAAAGTCCTTTCTACCTCTATCAGCCACCTCTACATATACAAGGCCTCTATGCACATATTCGTAATTTGAGATTGGACTCCCACGTATTAAACAAGCGGAATGTTTATGTTGTAATTCCATTATTTAAATAATATGTTTATAATGCTCAAATCGCAGCCAATATTAGCAATTTGTTTTGTATTTGCAATACAAAATATTAGCATTACAAAATATTATTTGTATTTCAATTCCTTTGTTCGTTAAATTTGTTAAAATCTTATTTATTAATGAAGTTCCTGTTTAATATAGTTCATACGAGTTTATTAGCTCGTCGTAATATTAGAATTGGAAATAAGATCTACATCTTAAAAAAGATTTTGTGCGTTGGTTCTTTAATCTTCCGTTAACTACTTCATCACAGTATTTTAGTCAATAATCCGTTGTTTATGCATTGAAAAAAGAAACGTGATGATCTAAACTTAAAAGCTAAATCATTTTCTAGTTTATTTACCACTGGTATACGTATTAGAAACCCACCAGTTTGCATAAAATATCAAATTCCCGACTGTTACACCAAGACCAGACCACCGTTGCCGAGATTCCATGCGATTGGTTATCCAGGTAAAGGTCTTCAACTATTATTTATAAGACTAAAAAAAATTCCCTAGATCAGATATCAAAGCCTCCTCAGACAAACACAAAACTAATTAATATACAATGTGCATTTCGAGACAATAATGTTGCTGAAACAATATCGTATATACCGACAAACAAACACACTAAACCGATTTTTTACGTTGAGGGAGTGTAAACCACTGGATAGAATGGCGATACTAGAATTGGGACAGTGTTTTGTGGCAGTTTTAGAGGAGGCCCGAGTCCCACAACAGTCTGATGAAGGGCTGTTATTATGACGATAAAAAAACTCGATTATTGGCAACAAATTGAACACCAGCGAGAAATATCGTCTTAATGCTGATATTTCTTATGGTTAATAATGACGACGAATCTGCAATTTGATTTTTATCACCATACACACCATCAACTTAATATCAGGTAGACTCGTTTATCACACTTACTGGTATAAAAACTCTTTTACGATATAATTACAAAACCATTTATATTTTGTGATTTTCCACATAAAATAAAACTTGCGTATCAAAACAAGAAGATCCTAGAAGAGAATCTTATTTTACATAATTTACAGAACCTACCTAAACTTCTTAATACGCCCAGGGTTGACTGGTAAAGAAATTCAATAGGAATTAAGCACGCAGTTCATAATCTTTATTTTGATAAGGTTTGCATTTTGCAATAAAGAATTAATAAGTTAGATTAAAAAAAATCCGTGTAGAGTATCCTCGCACCTTACACGCATATATTTGGACGTCTCCTGATTGATTGATACGATATCCATTTAATATTTATCGATCTCGATCAAAAAAATATAAAAGTTATACTATCACTTTGGGACAAACAGAACAAAATCAAGAGGGTTTTTTGTATAACAGCAAAACGTTAAAAATTTTGAATACTTTATAAAGATAAAGAAATAAAAAGCACGTTCGATATAGTTATTAAATAATAAAAGTTAAAGTTACAGTCTATATACGTCCCACTGCTGGGCACAGGCCTCCTTTTATTTTTGAGAGGGTTTTAGGGTAACGAAGTGTCCGCCACGCTGCTCCAATGCGTGTTGGCGAACTTCACATGTATTCGATATTTTTTTCTTATTTCTCAGACATGCAAGTTTCCTCACAATGCTGACCAGGTGGTAAATCAACACTTAAAATCGCAATTAATAATTTCATTGGTGCCGGCGGGGATCGAACCCGGGTTATTATTATTATTAATTAATATTTTCTTTTAATGTCCGATGTACATCATAAAGGAAATCAATGTTTTGACAAAACTAAATATTTTTAAAATAAACAAGCCTGTCGTAAAACGGCGCCTACAGCCGTTTGTAACCTAATAAAATGGAAAAAACTTTTACTAAGTTCAGTCGTTATGCATTAGAGTGGCCCGTTTTAATCAAACATAACAAAGCAAAATAAACAAATCTGAGACGTCCGCTCCTCAGCCGCATGCAACCACATGTTCATGTTCATATCAGCGATGTGATCCTGAATTTTTTAGCAAAATATACTACGTTTAAGTTCTGACATATTTAGTCGTGAGATCTAGACTCTACATAATATAATATGTTATATTCTATGAACTACATTAGTAAATTCTTATAGCTAAATAAGAAGAAAATTATGTGGTAGTCATGCTGCAACCGAATGGTCCGGCTACCCTGAGAATAAACCACGTCCTTACAGAATAACAGCGTAAAATTGCAGTTTAATGCTGCTGTCTTTCGCATGTTTAGTGTAGAGAACCGAAGAACTGTTGTGCTGGAAACGAAATTCCATCTTAGTCCTCAGGGGTTACAACGCATTTGCGTTTTAATTCTTAATCGAGGATAGACGTAGATGTCAGTGGGCCTCAACATCCACTTACCATCAGGTGGATGGTGAGTGTCATCACTATTCTGCAAAACTACAACAAATTTACATATTATAGGCCCATTGAAACCAATTCTACTGTTATTGTGTTATATTATGTTAGTTTTTTTTTATAGGAATCGGGGCAAATGAGGATATGGCTGACCTGATTTTAAGTGACCACCGCCGCCCATGAACAACTGCAGCACCAGCGGAATTGAAGGTGCGTTGCTGGCTTTTTAGAAATGAGTATGTTCTTTTAATGAAGGTCACTAAGTCATATCGGTCCGAAAAATCACCGATGGTAAGCTATTCCACAAAGAGGTTGTGCGAGGAAGAAAATTACTAGTAAAACGTACAATAGTGGACCGCCAAGTATCCAGATGTTGTGGATGGTATCGTGAGTTTTATCGCGATATGCGTTCGTGAAATTTGGTGGCTGCAATTAATCCGAAAAATTCCTCGGAGCACTCCCCATGGTAAACCTTACATATCGCGGAAAAAATAATGACTTGTCTCCAAATATTTGAAGCCTAATTGCATAGTAAATACTCGATTAAGTTTCCTCTCATTGATCAAATAGTATGACAGTAAAGGCAGACCGTTTTTACTTTTTACGTTATAAAGCGACTCCATAGATTTTATATTCTTTATTTTGCAAATACTTAAACAACTACTCAAGGCCGATCCACTGCTCTGAACAATTTTATGTTAATATTAACACGCCGACATAACTATGAAGTAATCCGACAACACGTGCAACAGTGCTATCATCACCCAATTAATATAACATAGCAAATCACTTTGGGCTGTGAGTAATTAGTCTAGACCAGCATTGCTTCTGAAAATTTGTCCAAATGTAAATAACTAACCCGGATGCCTGCGAAATATGTTACTATGACGTCACTTGATGAGAATTAAGATGTGCTAGTTGACGCCAATCTGATTTAAATATATATTATATATGCTTACGTACATATTGTACCCCAGCATAGTGCCTGCATTACTATGCCGGAGATAAAACAACATAACATGAACCATATTTTTTTATGGGGAAATTACTTCAAATGCTTTCTTCAAGCAATCCTGACGTTGAGACACGTACATTTGAAAAAAGCATGCGTCCACACACCTACCGGCCAAAATAAAATTACTATCTGAGATGTTCAATGTCCAGATGGTATAGTTAACCGCGGTTTCGTAAAATCTAGTATTATTTAAATATGTAGTGTTCGCGTAAATATAAGAAATCAGAAGAAATGTATCACTTCAAATGCATTTTGTCAAAAAGCTGTTGACCCTGTACACCTTTAATGAAATAGGTGCACACACACCTTTAACTATTGCTTGATGATCCTTGTCATAGAAGACAAAGGTAATTAACAACAAGGTATTAATATCGCTGTAAGATATGATCCTCACTTAATCAACGTTTAAATTTAGTATCGATAATATGTTATTTAATCATTAAAGTCTAGTGAAAGTCTTGCGAGAGCCTACCGTATTAATCTTTGGTTCATATCTTGAAGTCCGTATTTAATTTAAGATATATTTTCCATTAACCTGTGCTCTATACGCAGAGAAATCATTTCCGTACATGAATAATTCTATAATAACTATTTGTTGTAGTTCAAAACGTGCGTATATTCATCAATGTTTAAATAAAGACTATTAAAAAGAAGCAGGAGTGTTTAAATTGTTTTTTATAACATGTGTTTAACAAATATTTTAGGAGATGGACAGCAGCTTGTTTTTAATAACAGTTAAAACTAAAAAATAAAAAAACACTAGTCAAGTGGCAACTATGACAAATATCCCCCTTGTGAGACAATCTATGGGGAGGCCCATGTTCGAGTACAGCAGTGCATTTTTACGGTAACGGTAATGTATTTGACAAACAAGATAAAAATATTCACCTGAAGATAAGTGACTTTTGTAGCTCATCAGACACTTGCCGTCAGAGAAACAAAACCACGATTGCGTTATCAATTGTAAGGACTGAGATAAAAAACCTTACAGACTGTAATTCCGAAACGGTTAACATTAAACGATTATCAGTAACCATCAAAGTCTGCCAACTGGACAAATTGGTCCATAAGCCTCTCAGATAAAAAATCAGAGAATCTCTGCTCAGCAGTTAAACGTGGGTATATACTTATAGGCTGTGTAAATAACTAGAAGCAGCTTAGGGGCTAAGCGCTCGCTGCAAACACAGTACACGAGCAACCCAAGTTCGATCCCGTCAACACCTGCATATTCCTTGGTACTACATATTCCATAGTCACTTACGATCAGGTGAGCCGCATGTTCGTTTGCCTTCTTCTACATAAAAAAAATCTGAGAAATAAAAAAAAAACATTTCGTGAACATTGTAGTCCGTCGAACAAATTGAGCCAGCGCGGTGGACTCTTCGTTGCCCTAAATGTACCTGTGAGTGGAACGAATATTATTGAATAATAATTTGAAGAATTCCATATTGTATTCTTTAAACGATATATTGTCTTTACAAAACGTATCATAATGGGTGCGTTTGGCAGAAAAAAGCCGTGCTAGCAAGCGCTTACAAGCGCTAAAATAGTTTTCGAGCATAGCAGGACACGATTGCAATACTTCAGTAGCGCTGACACAATCCGCCATTTTGCTTATATTAATTTGTTTGTTTTGAAATAAGAGTTTAAACAAGTTGCGTTTTGTGCAAAATTAGTTTTAAGTAATATAATGACATCGAATAGACATATACATGTTATTAAAAAATTCATGATTGGTAAGTTTTTAAAACTATAAATACTTTACGCAAACATATATTTAAATTAGGTTAGGTTCCCCGGTTAAAACTAACATCGTGTCCTGGAGGAAAATAGCTACTTACGATTTGACAGCGCTTACCGCTTACGATCGCCGCATTTTGCTTACAAGCGCTTGCTAGTGCTTTTTTCTGCCAAACGCATCCATTGTTATTAAAAAACAAGAAATAATACACTACGAAGATTTTTTAAACTAACTACACATATTATACTCCCGTGGATCCCGGTAGTAGGTAGAGGTATCGGTGGTAATAAAATCAGTCTCTTATCTACCAAACTAAAATACACAGGAGAAACTCGAGACGACCTACGATCGCCAGATCGCTTGCCAATCTTCGAGATTACAATTCGCTGCCAGAAGAGAGGTCCATGACAGTTTACCAACTGATTACGATGAAGTGTATTTTGTTCTATGGAAGTCAGGGTGACACAGGAGCACACATCACAGAACGTGATAGTAAGAAGATGCATGCTTCTTTACCAATAAAAAGTCTCTGACTCTCTTCAATCATCATACGATGCACAACAGCATTATGATGCTATTTTAGGCTAGTATCCTATGAGCGTGATACTTCTTTGATCGGGTAGACCCATTCGAGCTGCGGCCATAACACGACTGCAGCATTTACCACGTAAAATATTAATTTGACAGTTCGATAGCGCAGTGGTTAAGCGTCAGACTGAGGCGGTGCGGAGCTCGGGATCGAATCCCGCATTAAACAGTGAAGTATGAAAATGCCAAATGCAACAATGTGAATTTCAAAAGCAGGCAAAAATTGCAAAAACGGTAGGGCCCCAGGCGAGGATGAAATTACAGCAGAGCTTCTGAAAGCGGGTGGAACACCGGTACTTGAAGTCCTTCAGAAGCTCTTCAATTCCGTCCTCCACGGTGGCACTACTCCGGAGGTGTGGAGCAGAAGTGCGGTGGTCTTGTTCTTTAAGAAAGGCGACAACGCTCTCTTGAAGAACTACAGACCGATTTCCCTTCTAAGCCGCGTCTACGTGCTGTTTTCGAGAGTCATTACGAATCGTCTCGCACGCAGACTCGACGACTTCCAGCCTCCCGAACAAGCCGGTTTCCGAAAAGGCTTCAGTACCATAGACCACATACATACCCTGCGGCAGATTGTACAGAAGACCGAGGAGTACAATCTGCCACTTTTCCTGGCGTATGTGGACTATGAGAAAGCCTTTGATTCCGTCGAAATTTGGGCGGTGCTACAGTCCCTTCAGCGGTGCCAAGTTGACTGTCGGTATATCGAAGTGCTGAAGTGTTTGTACAGTAGGGCTACGATGGCTATCCGAGTACAGAACCAGAGTACGAAACCTATCCAACTGCAGAGAGGTGTAAGGTGACGTTATATCCCCGAAACTCTTCACCGCTGCGTTGGAAGACGTTTTCAAGCTACTGGACTGGAAAGGATACGGTATTAACATCAATGGTGAGTACATCACTCACCTTCGATTTGCCGACGATATAGTCCTTATGGCAGAATCGCTGGAGGACCTTAGCACTATGCTCAATGACCTCAATGGTGTCTCCCAACGGATAGGTCTTAAGATGAACATGGACAAAACAAAGATCATGTTTAATGTCCATGTCACACCTATACCGGTAGTTGTTGGGAGCACTATGCTCGAAGTTGTTGACGAGTACGTTTACCTGGGACAAATAGTCCGACTAGGTAAGTCCAACTTCGACCGAGAGGTCAATCGACGGATTCAACTCGGCTGGGCAGCGTTCGGGAAATTACGACACATCTTCTCGTCAGGTATACCTCAATCTCTGAAAACTAAAGTGTACAACCAGTGCGTGTTGCCAGTGATGACTTACGGATCAGAGACGTGGTCCTTCACTGCTGGCCGTATGAGGATGCTCAAGGTTGCTCAGTAAGCTATGGAGAGGGCTATGCTCAGAGTTTCTCTGCGTGATAGACTCAGAAATGAGGATATCCGCAGTAAAACCAGAGTGACCGACATAGCCCAACGGATTGGTAAGCTGAAGTGGCAATGGGCCGGCCATATAGCTCGAAGAACCGATAACCGATGGGGAAGAAAGGTTCTCGAGTGGCAGCCTCGTACCGGTAGGCGTAGTGTAGGGCGACCCCCCACTATATGGAGTGACGACCTGTTAAGACATGCAGGAAGTCGATGGATGCAGGTGGCTCAGAACCGTGCCTTGTGGCGTTACTTGGGGGAGGCCTATGTTCAGCAGTGGACTTGTGAAGGGCTGTAATGATGATGATGATGATGAAATTTCAAAAGAGCGAAAATATTGCAAGGTATAAAAAATGAACCTACAAGATACCAAACAAAAGTCAAAACTGTTTACAATTTTCTACGTTAATTGTATTGAGAAATACCGCTGTCGACAAACGAGCTTGAATGGTGGAACTGTTGATTCATTCTTAGCACTTCTTGCTAGGGCTGCTAACTATACTCTAACAGGAAACATATTGTATACAGCCTATTAAAGTCGCATCGCAGCAGTAATAGGCCTCTAAACATAGGCCTCCCTTATTCCCTTAAACACACACTCTGGGATATTTGCCATCGGTGCCTGAGCTGAGCAGGCGGGTTGCCAAACGCAGGTTTTCATTTCCCAGTTGTTATTTGGAAGACACTACTTACTGCACATCTCTTAGATTGTTTCCATCTTTCGCAGCTTATATTATATTGTGTACTTATATTATATAATGATTTCTTATATTTACGCGAACACTATACATGATTAAAACTACTTTTACGGATTTTATCGCGTTTATTTTTACTTTTTATTTACTTTTATTTTTAATGCCCGACTTAAAAATAAAAATAAAATCGTCGGGAATTAAAAATAAAAGTAAATAAAAAGTAAAAATAAACGCGATAAAATCCGTTAAAGTAGTTTTAATCATACTTATATTATATCACCGTGTAGTGGTGGTATAAGAATATTCTACCATCCTATATCGTCCCGTGGGTTTCGTAAGAGGTGATAAAGCGAAACAAATTTAGAGATGGGCAGCGACAGCACTATCTTTATGGTAACAACTAAAATGAATAAAAAAACTGCGGTTGACAACCCGTTCGCCAGGCGTGGCAACTATGGCAAAATCCCCCCTGTGAGGCAATATGAGGGAGGAATATGCTCAGCGGTGGACTTTTACAGGCTGTAATTAATGGGTAGATAGATTATATAGTGCATAATTTACCATAGTTTGTATCTTTAATCAACTGCGCTGGAGCCGACATAGAGGTCAGGCTATTTTTTGTAAATATGTAGCTAACTGCCTTTTTGTTAGTGTGTGTGTGTGTGTGTGTGGTGGTGGTGTAAGGGAATCCATGAGAATCGAGGAAAGAAACGAATATATATAAATAGGTATACATTAAGTATACAAAATTTTCGATATATATATATATACGCAAAACATCTGGTAGTAGAATCAGTACTTCAGTCAAAAGGCATTCATGCAAGTCTTCTGTATAATGGAGAGGTCCATGACCAGCTGTGGCATTTTGTATGGCTATAACAGTAACAGAAACGTCAGAATCTTTTTTATATAATAAGGTTGACATACGAGCACACAGTCCATCTGATGGTAAGTAGATGCTGTGACCCATAGACATCTACATTTATCCTCGATTAATAATCAAAACGCAGATGCGTTGGCACCCCTGAGGATTAAGGTGGAATGCCTCGTTTACAGTAAAAAAGGGTCTACGGATCTCCACACTCACCATACGAAACACTGCACAGCAGTATTATTAAGCTTCTATTTGACGCTGGTATTCTGTGAGAGCGTGGTTCTTCCCCGGTCGAGTCGACCCATTCGTGCTATAACCATAACATAGCTGCAGCTTGGCTCTACCACCAAGGGCCTGTAAGATGACTCCTCCAAATAGATTCTTTCCAAATCTTGTACTAATAGGCGAACGTGAGTCGAGTTGCGGTGCAGTGGAAGGTAACCCGTATTCCAGATATTCCGTAGATATTTCCGACACATTGAAAAATTTTAACACAAAGAATAAAGTACAGATTAATAAATAATATAAGAAATAGAGTTATGTGTAATAAAAAAACAAACGAGTTGAAATACATCAATGTATTTTGCTAATATCGTACCGTTATTACGTTCGGCGGTAACCCTATTCATTGGACGTGTTAGCTTGTGAAGAATTATGTATAGCTTTCAGGAAGCGTCGTAACACATGCGCGAGCAAGGTGGAATGTTTCACGCGTAAAATTGTTTGACCAAATACCTACGGTACTGTCGTAAGATCGATGTTTCGCTATATGAAAAAAGTTAATATTTTTAACTTCCCGCTATGAAAATCAATGATTTTCAAAAGATCGTGAAGTTATTGTTTTCACTTCAATTTTCGAAAATCGAATTTTCATAATACCTTGACGAGTCTGACGAAGTCCTAGGAAGCTATTCTGGATATTTTGGCGATGATGTCTGTATGTATGTGTTTGAAAAGCGGTTTGCGGCATTTGAATAAGCCTCGCTGACCTCAGATTCCCTGTGAATTTAGACCGATTCTGAAAAAAAAACTCAAAATCTCGAGTTGTTATAATTTTCAAAAAAGTTTTTTATTACTTCGACACGCTTTTTTTGATCAACTCTATGATCTTATCAGCTCTTCTGCTCAAAAAACAACGTCGATCGTTGCAAGCAGCATCGAAATCGGTTGATTCATTCGAGAGATATCATTGTCGAAAGAAATCTCGAAAAAGTGATTTTCAAAAACTCGATTTTTTTAACAATTTATCCCGAAAAATTAATTACACAAATTACATAAAAAGTGCTTTCACTTGTTATGTAACTTCATAACAAGTGAAAGCACTTTGCATTTGAAATTAGCGAGAAGTTGTATGGGTGACCTGTAGGGTCAACCGTTTTTTTTAATAATTCTGACAAACGCGCACACAGTACACAGCACACATGAGGTGTTTATGTTTCAGGTTATTTTTTTATTTTTAAGTTTTATAGCATATACGAGTATCTCAACACGCAGTATTACTTTAATTCATGTCCCTAAGCCTGCAATGCTGAAATATGCTGAGGTTTAATGTAGACCTTATTGTCCCAGACTAATAATTCTTTACGATAGTATTGATCGTTTGGGTCTAACTATGATAAATGTGAACAGTGAAAACAAAAGAACAATATTAAATATTCATTGATACGGAAATACATGTCAATGACCTCAACATACGCGAATTTTTTTCATAAAGTTCTACCGCTCCGCGATGGTGGAAAACGGTAGGCATATTTCGGGAGCAATTAATTCCTCCAACGCAACATTTCGTTATCGGCGCACGTGCGCATAAATAATAAGGCGCAGGCGCACGTCGAAATGATTTGACGGGAAGTGCAGTAAAAATGCGCACTAAACTCTGCAATCATAATTTGTGTACCATTCTTGAAACAGATAATATACCGATTTGCTGCATTCATTGACATGTGATTACGGTTGGGCCGCAGAGTAAGAAAACAAAAAATAAATAATAATTTATTTGTATACTAAAAAGATATAAAAAGGACACTGAGTACTGGCTCAAATCATTAAATATCATACTAAAATTTTACAATTTGATAATACATTACTTTTTTATATGTTAAAAAAACCTTATTATTAAATTTTATTCTTTTAATGAAGTTCTCGGAAAGAGCCACACGTAGTGAACCGTTATTTACTTGCGACGTATAAATATAATGTTTAAAAATAGTGATATAAATAGATAAATAACTTTTAACAAGTGGATATCTTGGCGTAAACTCAGTGCCTGTACCTTTCGAGCAAGCAGAGAAGTAATGACACGTATTATAAACAAAACCTCTCATAATAGTGCCTTGGGTTACTAGTTAATCTGTGCTCTGTGTCTGTAGCCTCACGCGCCGTACGCGTGCTCCGTACGCTTCGCAAAACGCTATCAACTCAGGCCCTGTGGTTCACGAGATATTCACGTGTAGCGGTATTATATATGTCACAATCAAAACTCGTAACCGGTCAAACCAACTTTTGAATGCGAAAATCAGGCAAAAATGGTTTTGACCAACGCCCTATCAAAATTTGTGTTGCCTGATTTAAAGTTCAGACTATCGGTCAAAACTCGCATATCAGTGACAGTGGGCTTAAGGTAGGCTTGGGTGGCCCTTGGACCACACTAAGGCCGCGTGCAATATAATAATATAAAATATAATATTAAAGGATTGAACTTTTTAATTTTAGCCTAAGTCGAAAACAGTTTTGACTAATATTCTTGGTCAAAATCACTTTTAACCGATATAATTTTTTCAAAATCGTTATTAGCAAATATATTTGCAGTTAAAAGTGGTATTGACCAATGTCCTTCGTCAAAACTACTTTTGCCTGATTTTTGCAGTCAAAAGTGATTTTGACCAGTTAAGAGTTTTGACTGTAACATATACATATACATTACATTTACATATCGACCTGTATCGAAACTCTGTATAATAAATTTAATGATTTCAATCCTCATTTCTGGCAGGAAATCCATCACTATAATCTAAACCACTTAATGATTGGTTGTTATATATCGATTGTTTCATCAAAGCTATTAATCGTCATAGATGCGATCAGTGAGTATGAAACGGATCCTTGAACGAATAAATACTAACTTTACATAATTTTTGTTTAAAGAGATTGACCAAGTTATATATAATTCGGCACAATTTATTTACTTTCAATTATTTGTGATAGAGACATATTGCACTTGCTATACTGTGTATATACGCTCATACAGAATCTCTAATTATAAAGTCTCTACATAGTTAAATAGCAGCATATTCTTAACGTAGCTAGCTTATTGACGACAACTGAATAAAAGGATTGTGAAGCTGTCAATTTTCATACGAAAAGCGATAACGATTTCCCTCATCCGGAATCATAGTCTAATTTTCATAATTTTTGGAAATGTTGTGGATGTAATGAAAAACTAGGTCCGTATTTTTTTAGTTTAAGGAAATATTGCATACGATATAAGTTATTAGCATCTAAATATCTACATTTTTGACTTAAAATCTTCTTCGAGCGTTATTATTTTTTTCAATTAAATTAAAATTAATTGCTAAAAAAGGAAAAACGTATAGACCTAAATTAAGGTATACTGAACCTAAAGAGAAAATTGTCTCTTTTCGTAAAGGTTTAGGAGGGTGACAACGTTAATTAATGCTCGAAACAATATTTTAAAAAGAAAATGTAGGCAATTACTTCCAACATTTGCAGCTCTCTCTATCGCACAACGGCGATACAGAGCGAGCGATGTGAAACAGATAGCATTTTTGAAAATACCAACTCGCACCGCGTATCGGCACTTCACAATCCTAAACATTCTATTTTGAATCTCTAGATTGACAACGCATCTACATGTTGATTCTTATCGCTGTAGCTTGTTAAAGTTTTCTGCTGCACATAGGCCTCCCCCAAAGATTGCTTCATAGATGGGGATTTTACCAAAGTTGGCACGCTTGGCAAGCGGGTTGGCAACCGCAGTTTTTTTTAAAGTTGTCATCAGGAAGACGCTGCTGCCCATCTCCTGATTTGTTTGCCTCTGTCGCCTCCTACGACACCCACGAGATGATATGTGGTAGTGGATATACTTACACCGCCAACTACACGGATTTGATTTTTAATCGAGAATAAATCTAAGGTAAGGGAAGATAGATCCTCTTTTGTAATCTTTTCGCCAATTGAACTCTATTGCTCCCGCAAAAAAGGTACAGCCATTTTATTGTGTATTATAGTATTCTATGATATAAAACAATCAAATATGACGTGAAACTTAAATTAGTAGCAAGTGGAATAATTGCTATAATTTATTGCTATGCTGTGTACAATAAATAATTTTTAAGTCGCACATTCCCCAATATAATCATAAAAGAATGATCGGAGAACGAGTTCTATTTAAAGTTAACAGTATATAAAAGTTTATAATAACCATATTGTCAATTGAAGCTTGTTATTGAAATACAATAAGCTGGCCTATCAATGCAATGATATCTGACTGACTGAGTAACGGCTGTCAATATTCGAAGAGTTTGAGATTTAAAGAAAGTTTCTAACAAAGAAGTCGTGCTGTCAAACATCGCACACGATCTGTTGACCTTACCCACGATCGTCGAACTTCCAGGTGTTGTAAAATTGTCAAAAGTACATTCTATTTTCTTCTTCAATTATAGCCAAGTGCATCCACAGTACTAATTTCGCTAATTCGCGGCGCACCGGTTCCCTAATGTTTCCAAAAACAATTACACCTTTTAGAACGTCGTATTTAGGTGAACACTGTGTATGTATCTCGGCTACTTTTATATCGGTCTTCTTTTATATCGGTCTTGCGTAACACAAGCCAGCTATGGGCTCGGATGTTTTGACAGACGCGCATAAATTTTTTTAATATTCGCTGTCATCTTTGGATTACAAAGTAAACTATATAAACGTGAAATGAGCCCAGAAATTCAAATCTAAATATTGCCCAAGTGAGTGTTAAAAAGCATAGGGTACATATTATTATTAATTTTACTTTTAAAATTATTTACGTAATTTACGAAGGGTATCCTCCCACGTTCTCTTGGCCAGAGTACCTAACCAAATAAATCGACGTGATATCCTATTGAGAAACGAAGACAGAGTTGCACACAAACCTAAAAGGGACAATGTAACTTTATTTTCGAAAAAAAAAATATAATTAAATATAAATAAACAATAATAAAGCGCGGTGCAGATTATCTACGAGTAGTCTTCTTCTTTTTATCATCTAAGTAAATGCATGGCGGTTTCAGTGCCACACGTTTCATAGCTTCTACGCCGCTGCTCATCGCCAGTCTGAATAATTTTCATAATAAAGATATTAATTAATTTGCAACCATCCGCTTACTTAAATACAATGATGTGTCTTACCTGAATTGAACAGCACCTCCAGCCATCACCACCACTATCCAGGAAAGTCACAACATCGACGACAATACGACACGTTAGTGGTGTTGGGAGTAGTGGTGCCGGGAGTAGTGGTGTTGGGAGTAGTGATGCTGGGATTGCTGGTGACGGGATTAGTGCACGCAATTGAGGGAGGGCGGGAGGTGCTCTTTAATCCAGGTAAGACACATCATTGTATTTAAGTAAGCGGATGGTTGCAAATTAATTAATATCTTTATTGTAAAGGACTTCCGCAAAGTAAAAAAATTGAATAACTTTCGCCTAGCTTAATGAGGATGGTTTATGGATGGTAATTCCGGAAACTTTTTCCGGATCTTTAGGAAGCCAATAGAGCTTTCTCTGGTATTCCCCACATTTGCCTCTTACAACGACTGCGGGAGGAATTTCACGTTTCGCTTACGTCGCCGGCACACGGCAAAAATATTTATAGTAAATAAATATATATAAATTGTAAAAAATTTAAAAAACTGACAGTTCAGAGGAAAATAGCTAAATTATAAGGATTTTTTGTATAAAATTGGAACCCTAATTATGATTTCGCAAATCTCGATCAACATTGTCTCTTTGTCTAGGACTTTTAAATTAAATTCGATAATTTTGTACACTGTTTTACCAAGGTTTTTGCCGTTGCTTTACTTCTACTTAAACCGACACGAATGACAAGATGTTGACGACTCACTAGTCGACATGATATTGACGACCGACATATCTATTTTGAAATTTTGATAACTGCCTTAAAATAAATACCGAAGCCACTGTAATTAAAACTCTAAGACTTCCTCAACATATTGCATTTAATTAACTAATTTCCACGCAGACCTTTTCTTACTAATTTTAGCTTTTTGATGGTCATCACAATTCATCAATATTCTCCATTCTCCTCACGTTATGCTCCTTTATCGCAGAGTAATTACACTACTAGTTAGCACGTAAAATAACAATTAATGCTAGGTTACCCTAAAGTCACCCTTTTTAAGACCAATATATAATAATTTTAATTTCGACTTAAAAGAACCATGATAGCCAATTTCCTAGCCTCGACTTTGCCATTAGAAACTGTATGTATTGCAATTTACCTGATATAAAAATAATCTAAAGCTATGTCTGATTTATGATGATTTTAATTCTGTTTCTTCTGTCCTTTCGGCTCTTACAGCTTCTTAGGTATCAGGGCTAAAGCTATGCATTTACCTTATGGATAATATTTTCAGTTTCATTCAATTTTGAAATATTAAAAATCATATTGAAAATTGAAAATTGTAATAAAAATTATACAAATATAAAAAACCTGAGTTTTAGGTTAATTTCGTATATTAGTATTTCATATTCTTATCACTAAACAAAATGTAAATTAACGGAACTTACAAGTATATATGCGGCGCCCGGGATAAATATACACGTATATAAAATATCATGCCCCATATCATGTCGTGGGTAACGTATGGTTCTGCAGAACAGAGGGAAACTGAGAGAGGAAATCTGCAGCAGCATCTTCCTGATAAAAGCTCAGAATAATTAAAAACTGCAAACCTACTGTATAACTATCTTAATAATTTTAGTATAATAAAAATACCGGGTAATGATTCTATGAAAAATACAAATATAAGCAAATATTCGATAGGTAGAGCTCTGTGCCAGTGGACTCTGAATAATTAATTACTCTTTGGCAGACATGCGGCAGCCTAACTGTGATATTTTTTGATACCGCCAACGGAAATACATAAAAGGATAGAACAATGGCGTCATTTAAAACGAAAAACCAACCACGCCAATAGTTTGGATTGACCATCCGTCTAAAATTTTTAACTGGCATTTGTTGTCTGCCAGTAAAATCCCTAACAATGTCACTCATAAACTTATGATATATTGTAAATAAAAAAATAATATTGATTTTTATACGATGTAAAAAAATCCAACGTTTCTAATGGCATTATTCGTTATTTTTGTCGTTATCGTATAGGTATTATTTTTAATTTTAATTTTTAATGCTACATTAATTTTCGTTAGATGTTATGCTACCACATGAGATGAGAATAAAATTTTTATCTAAAATTTTAACCTGTTTATTGTTATTTTTATAATGAGAGAAATAAGCGTTAAATCGAGCTTAATATCGGACTAGTAATTTAAAAAGCATGCCAAAGAATTTCCAACTTGATAATTTTAAAAATTTTTTAACAATTTTATTAAGCAAACAACCTAAAAACATAATATTATTTTTAATTTTTGACAAAAATGAACAAAAAATAAAAAATAAAAATGTAAGTGCCACCACAAGTACTAGAGAAACACAAATGTCGTAACGTAAAGGTACATTCTGCTTTACGACTTTTATGATATTGACATATTGACAAAACATAGCACAAACGTTCGATACTAAAGGAATAAATATAAACAAGTTATGCAACAGGATAGATTTTTCCCGTTGTAATCTTGTGGTTTAAGAACAGTAACTTAGCATAATTAACTTTGACGCGGTCAGCTATGGGTATTCTCGTTCGAAACCACAAAAACGGGCCCTCAAATAACGGAAGAAGCATTTGATTTAAATCAATTAATTTTTTATAGATAAATGAAATGACGTGATTGTGCGTTTAAAATGTCAAAAATATATGTATTTATTACTCAAAGGTAAGCATTATCTGGTGCAATGTTCTAAAAATTAATTCCTAAGAGTATTTTAGACCTGTGAAATTTACTCCTTGAAAAAATATATTAATTATGCGGTCATAATTTTGATGAATTGTTTGTGTGCGTTTGAGTGCATATATTATAAACTATATATATGTCAATGGCTCATAAGTATATTTTTTTTACAAAGTAAAATTCTGGATTACAAAAATAAAGAAAAACTAATAAGGGTAGGTACACCTATGTTTTAGTTTTTACTGCTTAAGTTATTTGTTCTGTTTTTACCTTTTAAATTGACACACATCATGATGTGATGACGAATGGAATTTGGATGTAAAACTGTAAATAATGCGCATGTATGTGTGCGCGGTGCGGGCATGCGGCGCACCAACGCCCGGTAACTACCAGGCATACAGAAACGCATTGGAGATAAAGCGACATCTCTAACGAGTGCGAGAGAGATGGGATAAAAATCTGTAAGGTGTCAAGAATGTACTATGGCATTTTGCATGTAAGTTTATAAGTTACTACAGTGTTAAAAAAGAAATGAGATCCCGACACTTTCATTGAATACCTCTGTTACTGGAGGTTACTGGGATATTGCAAACCTTGTTAACTGAGATTAGATTAGATACACAGATTTATTCGATGTTTACATCCATAATTTGGACTTTGTAGTTCAATAAATAAGCGAAATAAGTTTATACAAGTTATGACACGCTTATTTACAATATAATATACACTTTATTTAAAATAAGTATGAATTTTTTATTAACAATTACACCTCTTTATATGATAAATAATACATTTTGAACTCTCATAGTGGGACCCTCTAAAGATAAGAAAACTGTCATGGAGAAACTGGGTAAATGTAAAGCCTCTATAAGCGATAAAAATTTCTATTTTCTAAGTCCCTTGAAATCCCAGTTAACTAAGTTTCACTGTACAATATGTAGAAGTGTTGTATTTTGTATTTAAATGATTTCTGTCACTGAAACTTTCCGACTCTTTTTTACCTTTTATAATACATACAATATGAATAAATTAAAAATATCTTAAGACATGAACGAACCCACCGTGCATTATGTTGATGGACAAAAAGAACTAGATATAATATAAAGATTAAGGTACTCGTTGGCCGCCTTGGATCAACAATACCAACTGATTTAAGTTGGCCGCTTTTAGTTACGTAGTAAGTACGTGGTCTGTGCTCAAAGTAAAATTATAAATGAAGAAGTAATTACTTTTATATAACCTTAACTAATATATTATTACTATCGTATATTAAAATCGATAATAGAGTCTTCGAAAAGACCACCGGTGTGACAAACAGGCGAACTAACGTAGTATAAATTTTATAATTGTGAAAGATATATACGTAAATAATAATGTTTATGAATCATAAATTATTTTTTAAAAGTTATTGTATTTAACATTGCGGGGTTGCGTCCTCGGTCAGTAGCGCACCAGTCCACTGCTGGGCATAGGTTTTTCCTAGCACGTCAGCATTATTTTAAGTAGTTTGAAGATATGCAAGTCTTTTCTCCAAGTGCCAGTCATGCCTTGAAAATAAATAATTTAAAATGCGAGTGTATCCCCATCAAATTTTGATAAGCCCTTTAGTGAAAAATACTTTCACTTAATTGAATTTGACAAGTAAAAGTTTAAATTGCATGACAATTGAAAACTAACAAACCAGGCGAAATTCAAAGTGAACATTAATTCAATATTTCGCGTATAACCAATAAGAAGTGGCGATGGGCTGGCCATATAGAACCTATGGGGTAAAAAAGTTCTAGAATGGTACTGGTGGTGTCTTTGTATTGGTGAGCAAAGTGTATCGCGGCCCCCCCAATAGAAATAGTCGACTTGGTGAGACGTGCAGGAAGTCTTGTGTGAGAAGTTTTGTGGCATTCGAACGAGACACAGGAATCTAAACGGCAGCGGGCTTGTGAAGGACTGTAATGATGATTATGATGGTGATAATGACGAATTACAATTAACTCCTGTATAGGAAAATCATACACAGTAAATATAAAAATAAACTGTGAAATATTTTCTATGCCGGACGAAAACGTGCTCGAGCGCCTGTTAGAAATACACTCTCTTAAATTCATTTAAGAGCCCATACCACCTCAGCTCAAAATCTAATCGCGCCCCCACTTCCCCTTTCGTTGTACATACTCAAGCTAAAATTTCTAGTATAGGTTGACCCCGCATTGTACGGAAAGCCTATACGATGCGAGATCAGCTTATATTGGTGAGAAACAATCAATTGCCATGTACTGCACTGCATGGTAACTGCCTTATAGAATCCGCAATGAAGATATCCTCAGGAGATCAAGAATCATCCTTTGATGATATCGTATTTGTAACACAAATAATAGAGATTATAATGAAAACGAAGTAAGCCTGTACATTGTATAAATTTATAAAATTTTTAACAAAATTAGATATTTTGCTCTCCTGTACTCAATTAAGAATCAAAATGCAACGATCCACGACTTTTGCTGCCACCAAATTTTATACGTGGTAGAGCCACGCTGCTGCGATATTATGGTTGTAGCACGAATGAGTCGGCTTGACCAGGGAAGGACCACAGAATACCAGCGTAAAATAGTAGCTTAATACTGCTGTGTTTCGTATGGTGAGTGTAGAGAACCGGAGACCCTTTTTACTGGAAACGAGGCATTCCATCTAAGTCCTCAGGGGTGACAACGCATCTGCGTTTTGATTTTTAATCGAAAATAAATGTAGATGTCTATGGGTTACAGCATCCACTTATTATCAGGTGGACTGTGAGCTTGTTTGTCACTCTTATTCTATATAAAAAAGCCAGGGCGGCGCCCTCCACTTAAAATAAGGTGACAGATGATTTGACAGATTTTATAGCGGGAAAATTATTGTTCGAAAAATGTAAAGGGTTATGTTTCTTTCTGTACCATTAGTCAAATTCTACATTAATTAGATTAAAGATAAATTAACCAAACCACAGATATTTACAAAAGTAGAAAATTTTAAAAGAATTACAAGTGTGCTAAATTAAAAAAAAACACTGAGGCATTGTTTTGTGGATTAATATAATACTCTAGAAACTGATTAACTTTTATTTAAAACTTTAAAACTAATTTCTTAATTAAATAATATTGTGTAACAAAAAACTTAACTTCAGTGTCAAACAGCGACATCTGGCGGGCGGAAAAATTATAAGCCCTCATTGCGTCGCGTCGCCACTGCTTATGACTACGAAATGCCTCGTCACCAATTGAAAGTATAACAAGAAATAACTAAATAAAATATACTATTTGCATACTAATTTTAACAGTTTCAGCCAAGGTATTTAAAACTAACAATATACTAAATAGTAAGCTAAACTTGCACTGAAATAGCTAATGTGAAAGCTAACATCTAACGCAACGGAAGAGGCAATGGTTGCCGTTCAAACAAACTTTACGACTCTTGTTGCCTAAGAAAGGATGCTCGGTGTAGAAACTGGTAGAAACTATGAATGGCGTGTTAGACTAAAAATTGCGTAGCTCATATTCGTACAAATATTGGTTGAGAGCTTGAATGCTGACACACTCGACGCAAATTTAGGTTAATTCGTGCAACAAAGTTATTGGATATATAAAGTATTTAAGTAAATATTTTTAATTTATGAAGTCATCTATGTAATAATGGATATTAGATATACATTTGGGATATTTTTGATAGAGTTCAGAATTGCCAAAACGACATCATCGTCCATCATCAGTAAACGATATCTAGTCTATACACCATTTTTTGATGAATCATTTTCATCTTCTCTTATACGGAGTTATTTTTCAAAGAGTAGCCAAATTTTAAACTTAAGTTCAAATATATAAATAATGATATACTTTTATTGCAGTTTTTCAAAATACGAGTAAATAAGGCTTTTTTATTTGAAATTATCAAAAATTAAATGTGACTTATGGGCAACAACATTTTTGCCTACATATCGACTCTTATGAATGTGTAAATCGCAGTAAAATCAGTTAAAATAATGCATTACCACGCATTTTGAATTTAAAAAATAAAAAGAATAGAATGTTTGAGTTTTATTTTAATTAGTTTTTTTTTCATCATTTGCCTTCATTACTTATTCTGAACCATCTCTGCAAATTTGGCCGGTTATTGCAAAATAACTCTGTATATATAAAAATCATTTGCTGACCGATAGTCTCCTAAAGCTTTAGCTGTTTTTTTTTTATCGGGTCGCAATTGACATCCCTTGAAACAAGAACGTTAGTACACATAGTGTCAAGTACTTACGCGACATAGAGTCGCTGTCAACCCACAATAAATGTTTGTATAAACGCAACTCTGCATTCAGAAAAATCATCAATGCAAACGAATCTTGGACCACCGAAGAATAGAGAAGTTGCATTATTTTTTTTTACCAAAAATTTATGTATAAACTAACTTGCCAGGCAGACGTTGTTCTGCCCTTTTCGACGACCCTTCGTCATGTCCTATTAAAAATACTTAAATTCGCAAAAAATAAAAATGTGTGTCACTCAATGACAAAAAAACTATCATATCTCTCAAGTTGGACTAAACTGCACACGGTGTGTGTATTTGATTAAATTCAGTTTAAGTAGTTTAGGAGTCCATCGCGGACAAACAACGTGACACGTAATTTATATATATTAAGATGAACGAACTTTTAAGGTATATTTAAATAAATTTTTGTCATAACGAAACATATAGATGTATATATAACCTATTATTATACAATGTCAATTTTTTTTTAATTTTGAAAAGGTAAACATGAGTGGTTTATCATTTCACCACGCGGTGGCGTAACTAAAGTGATGTAATGACGTCACTGGCGTTTGAATTTACATTTTCGAAAATCCATATTAATTGTAAAATTACGTGAAAAATCAATTGTTATTTTTTTTAAATTTTCTTAACAATTTTTAGTAAAATTTTAAAAAAAAAATTAAAATCATGCAATTCTCTATTTAACATAATATTATTAAAATTCTGTACAGATTGAACTTAAATGACACGTTATGAAGCGTAAATGGAACGTGATTTAATATTTTTTTCTTTTTTTACATAATTTAATAAGCTCATAAACCTATAATAACCTAAAAATAACTTTATTGCAAAAATGAAAGATCAATTTTTTTTTTTTTAGATCAGTGAATTTACAATTTATAAACGATTTTGGTAATATTTTGTATTAAGATAAAGTTTTACTTTGCAAGTTTATCGAGACAGCACAGCAAATAGTAACAACATTATATTATATAGACAAGCAAAGTTCGATCGCCTAGGTACTAAAATGTCCTTATGTTTACTCTAAGAAAAATTCATAGAAGGCGAACAAACCCAGTTTGATTCCGCCGACACCTTTTAACTAGCTATTAATTTACCACACTGCAACATCACATTTTATTATCTCGTAGTCATGTCTGAGAAATAAAAAAAAATCAGGTACAGGTCGTAAAAACCATATTACATAATATTTTTACTTTCTTCTCTTTCAAAAAGATTGAGTAAATACAGAAAACAGAGTGAATAGGGCCCTGACAATGCTATGTTAGTCACTATATTTACGTATATGGTTGAAAAATAAAATAGCAGCGTAATCCTGCTCTGTTTCGTATCGTGAGTGTAGACACCCGGAGACCATTTTTTTCTGGAAACGAGGCATTCTATATTAGTCCTCAGAGGTGACAACGCATCTGCATTTTGATTCTTAATCGAGGATAAATCTACATGTCTATGGGACACAGCATCCACTTAAATTGGTACACACAGCAACGTTGCATATATATTATGGCTGTAGCACAAATAGGTCGGCTCGAACGAAGAAGGACCACGATCTCACAAAATAGCATACAATAGCAGCTTAAATCTGCTGTGTTTCATACGCTGAGTGTAAAGAACCAGGGTTGATAATTCATTTAAATTTTGATTCTTATTATATTATATTCGATGACAGATTCAGTCTATGGGCTACAGTATCAACTTAACATCATCTGGACTGTGTACTCGTTTGTCACCCAAATCACAGCCCATAGTTTACAAAATAAAAATATTTTTAATGCAATACACAGTTTATGTTTGACAAACAGAGCACATGTACTCTCTTTGTCAAACATAAACTTTTGGACGTTATTGTGTCAGTTAATATTTTGGTTTTGTTGTACCATCAAAACCAAAATATTAACTGACACAATAACGTCCAAAAAATGGACGCAGGTTCATCCATTCACTGACAATTCTGACTGCTTCCATTTGGCGTGGCGCACATTTTTGACATTGACGTACGACCGCGGATGACGTCCGTTTGGACTGGAAGCATGGATTTCAATCCATTTGGAAATCCAAAGCTGGATGAAATCCATCCAAATCGAATATGTTCTTACCATTCATGGTACGATTTTGGACGATTACCACTCCATTTGGATTAATGGACGTATCGTCAGTGGGCACTATAAGCGTTCGTTGTAAATGTCACAGAATTCTCGTGACTCGAGCGCTGTTGGCAACAATGAAATTGTAAAATGCTATTTTCAGTGCTTATTTACTACATACGTGGTGAGCAGTAAAGGAATACATCGTGAGGATATCTAAACGTCTGAAGAATAAAAATATTTCGATTAAATATTAATTTAGATTTTTTTAAAATACACAAAAGATTAATAATGTAATATTGTAAATATGCAAGGAGATGGCCAAAATTGTATGAACCTGTGCCCCAGACTGTACAGAGATAAAGTCTATGTCATTTGAAAGTACAGATCTTCTAGATAAAGAATTAGAAAAGTGCATGTAGCGACGAAGTAGTGGACAAAAGTTATGAAGACTTAAAAAAGTTGATTTTGGCAGTCGGTTTTTATCATTGCATGATTATATAATGTATATGCATGATTTTCAGTCTTTGAAATTATTATTTATAACTATTTTGTGTGACATAATTGTATTAATACTATTATTGATCGAAGTATATTAGACAGAAAATAATTAAACTCATATATTACACCGTTTATAATTAGTGGAGCACTCGCGTGTGGCTACGGCACTTATAAAATAAAAGTAAAATACGATAAAACACAGGAAAAGCGTACCGAGAAACGGTATCAGATCAAGATCAAGGTAAACGTGAATCAGACGAATCAGATCAAGTTCAGACTTGATCGACACTTTGACTGTTTTGATACTTGACGGACGGATTCAGTGTTGCAAGTACTAAGGTAAAATAACCCTATCGTATAATGTACCGCTACATGTTTCAGCTGTTGCTGTATTAAGCAAATAAATAAAATCCGATCCTTTAGTGTATTTTGATTATTTTGATGTATTAATTCATTAATTGAAGGCTTGTTTTTATACATAACATATCAAAATAAAGTATTTTTATGAGTTTAGCTATTGTTTTTCCCCTTACTCTGATCTTTTTAAGTATTATATGGCCACATTAAAGGTGCTATAGAGTGACTTCGAAGAGAACAAATCACTTTAAATACCTACTTTTAAACTTGATAATTTTTCAACAGCTGCTATGAAATGTTAATAGTTATTCAAAATTCTTTTTTTTTTTCATTTTAAATGAATAGCAACAGCTTTTTTATTTATATTTTATTTTTTATTTTTGTACAGCTTGGGGCACATTTTGGCGATCTAAAGGTCAGCGCACGCCAAGAGCAGAGCAGAGCAGAGCAATTTCTGAGAACACTAAAATATTAATTTTATGACTATTGACAGAGAGTGCAAAATTATATACACGTCCAAACTTGGTGCTCGACCATGCTCTAGCTTGCAGGATGCATGTTCGAGCATGCGCGAGCGCGCTTGCACCACCGCCGCCCGCGCTCAGTATTGCCGCAGCGAAAAAACTGTTTTCTTAATTATAATAAAAAAATGATCAGATAAAAAAATTGTAGGTATAACTATTACATGCCGTTAATAAATAATCATTGATGTTAATAAATAATAAATAAATACTGTTAATAAATAATAATTATATAAATTAGGAGTTTCTTTTTACTAACCTTAAAACATATGGTGAGTCGTTCCTCAACAGAAGTAGCATTTCTGTTGAGGAACGAGGAACGAGGTCGATAGTTCGTATTTTGTTTTTGGATATGCGGGCTTAGCAAATCTACATCTACACTAATAATATAAAGAGGAAAGATTTGTTTGTTTGTTTGTTTGAATTGAATAGGCTCTGAAACTACTGAACCGATTTGAAAAATTCTTTCACCATTAGAATCCTACATTATTCCTGATGAACATAGGCTATAGAACGTTTTCAAAGAATTTAGGGATCCGTATGAAAACTTCGTTAATGTAACCCAAGGTGTGAAAAAAATACCAAAAAAAAACCTTATATCGCGTACGCTGCGGAAACTTTTGACAATAGAGCAAAGTGATGTGCTACAGTTTTATGGAGGACATCAATATCTACATAAAAGTCTGCAATACCATATCTCTAACTATTATAGTTATCTCACAATAACTACTTTTCCATGTTAAAATATTCAATAGTAACGTCGAAAATCCTTATATCGCGTACACTGCCAGCACCATGCGATGCGAGTGTCACTGGGGTGTGATATTAGAAATAAAAATAAAATAATCAAATATTAAAAAAGAACAAAAAAAGATACGTAAAAAATAATAAAAAAATCATTATCTATACTTATATATATAATATTATAAAGAGGAAAGATGTTTTTGTTAGTTTGTACCAAATAAGTCCGAAAGTACTCGACCGATTTTAATAAATTATTACCAATAGAAAGCTAAATTATAGGGTGGGGGGGAGGGTGAGTTGATAAAATTTAAATTTTCTGTATAACGTGTATATGCCGATAGATAAAAGTACTCCATTAATTTTGCTAATTTTATAGCTAAAATGATTGAACTAAATGAGCGAGGTGTCATATCATGTCGCGCGGCAGAGACGCGTGATATACGCGGGTATAACCGCGGGGTACAGCTAGTTAACTATAATTTGAAATTTTTCGTAGGTAAACTTATAATAGTCATACAAATGAACACCTCTTAATGGTAAATACTTACACAATGTGTAATATTCGGCTGAGGTACATCTTTCCCGCCACGTTTTCTTTACCCATACTGTTCTTTTAATTTTCTGACGTCTGATTTCATTAATATGTTCTTCATGTTCCTCTTCCTCTGCCAAAAGGGCAATAATCACCAAATCCCAATCGAACATATTGAACACGTCTATCAACGTTCGATTTTGGCATGAAATTGGTCATGCACGCCCCCCTAACAACCCAGAGCACTTTCAATGGATCTTGCTCGCGGAGGCGCTCGGATGCCGCCTGCATGGTCGAGTAGTAAAAATTTTGCTCGAGCATGCGCGAGCATTTTGCAGTTCGGTCTGCGCTTACCCTAATTTCCGTCAACATGCACTGGACCAGCGCAGCGGACTGACTAATGACTCTATAACCCTAACCTTCTCAGAAATGAATGAAGTCCTGTTCGTCATCTAGTGTCTCAATGCTGGGCTGAGACGTTATTTTATGACCACCCAAACTTTTAAGGTTTCTCTTCTAGATTAACAAGAAAAGTTCTGTTTACCACATCCTACGGCAATGTTTTTTTTGTCTTACTAAGTAGATAAATTATTATTAAAACGAAAATTAATTTTGCTGTTAAATATCTCAAAAATCCGAAAGTTCTTGTAAGTTATCTTGTAAAACGTACCAGGATATTATACCGCAAGAGGATATTAAGTGAAGTGGGCGAGATCGTACGCCCGATACATCCGACGCTGTGAGCACGATAAAAATAATTGGCCAGCACCACCGTTGCCCTTTGCACGGGTTCACTATTTGTTTTTATTTACGGAACGCACATGGTAGATTAAGTGCTTTAAAACCCTTAATGAAAAGGTGAGATAGCGTCGTACTTTAATGTACGGAGCACATTTCTAGGGACATCATTATTTTTTCTTTTTTAAAATTTCTGTTGCATTATTTTACACTTATAAGTTTTATTGCGATGTTCTGAACATATTACTATTCTTTAAAACTAGTTAATATTTTTAAACTTTTATAATATTACTCTGCCAGGCAGATGGAAAAAACAAAAACTCATGGGCAAAAAAACTATCCTATCTCTAAACTTGGACCAAACTGCATACGGTGCGCAAATTTGATTAAAATCAGTTAAGCAGTTTAGGAGTCCATCGCGGACAAACAACGTGACACGTTATTTATATATATTAAGATTTATGAGGCCTATGTTCAGCAGTGTAGTCAGCAGCAGTGGATATGTGAAAGGCTGTAATAATGAAGATGATGATATATTATTTATTCTTATTACAAAACGTGGTTTATTGATATTCACTAAATACACAGCCCTCGCAAAATTTGACATTTGCTATCAATTTCCTTACTTTAAGTTTCGTATATTTTTCACGGTACTGCTTGCTCTCTTGAAAACATACTAGTTTCAACCTGAGACTAATAAAATCTATTTGATGAGAAAGATCACGCTTCTGTCATTTCCCCCAGCTCTGTCGCCTCTCACGACATCCACGGCATGACATGGGGTACCTAGTAGATACTCTAACACAGTTTTAGTACGCTGATAAGTTGCAAAATTTTAAACACTAAAGCAAGATACTAGAACTTTTAGTTTAAAACTGACTCAATAGAACGATATTGTTATAGTTACTTCATTAACATCAAAAAATTAGACTACTGAAATAATTTATTACCTGGACAAAGTGGTAGAGAAGAAAGAATAATAAGAAAAAAGAAAAAATCAGAATAGAGGTCAAAAGAGTCAATGATCTCAAGTAAACCAGGCGCACATAACAGAACTGGAAGTTAGTTGTAAATGGAGACCGCTGGAGCACTTTTACACGTCTACAATACGTAAATTTAAAATTTTATACAAAAGCTTTAAATACCTTTAAAGTAATTACATTATATCAGAGATACAACGCAATAGTATAATTTGTGTATTTAATTGATTAAATTCCTTAGTTTATTAAATTCCTAAATTGTATATTTTGTGTATTTAATTTATTAAAGGCGACGAAGTTTACATCATTAAACAGGCTTAATTCGGACTAAGTGACACTTTAAAGCTGTCGCTTGCTAGTCAAATGGATGCCATACACGATCCAGTTTACCGTCAAGTATACAAGCGCGCTTGAAGCAGCGTCCCGTAAACATGACAGCTATTAGTGTGCATGACAATTCTACTTAGAGCAAAAATTTTATTTCCGACTTAATCAAGCTTGCAGCGTCATATAAACTCGAACGTATGCTGAGCGGTCAAGTGTGCATAACTTTCGTCGGACCAGTAAGCAAGAGGCGCTATGGTTTCAACTGGTGCGGTATCATGCAAACTTGACCGCGAACTTGAACGTGAGTGGTCTATCTGGATGTACTGCAAACTGAACGCCGCTTCAAGCGCGCTGAGAAATATAATGCAAGTTGTTATAATAACAGTAAACATTTAAAAACTCAAAGCATCAGTACAAGTTCGGTGAAGTTAAAGTGATATTTTGGCGTAAATAAATTCTATAGAGTGCTAGAAAAAAAAGGTTCGCTGTATACTTTGTCGTCTTATCGTAAAAATTCCCACTGAAGTCCTTCTGCATCTTAATAATTTACTAAATTGTATGTTATTATTTACTTCGCAATTAATTAAGATTGTAATGAAACAAATCTTTTTAAAATATTGTAGAGTCTTAAACGCGGGCGACGCCACGCAATTACTACAGCAAAATAGCGGCGAAAGAACCTACCTCGGTTGCTAATCTTGAAAATTACTATCTACAGTCTATACCACATAAATGTATATAAAAGACTTATTATATTTTAAATTATTTTGACATTTATTTAAATATATGTATAAAGAAACAACTTTGACTCATATTTACTAACTAAACTTCAGATAAACATAAGTGGGATGAAAGTTAGAAAGTTGTAAAAATTTATATATGGGAATGTTTCGTAAGGAGGCAGGAAAACATGAATGGCTCGCAATAAAACGTACTGGCTGTCAAAGTGTGCGCCTGTGCGCTCTGCGGGTGATTTAGCTTTCAATGTTGGTCAACAAGTAGGGCTTACACAAAATGACGACTTCTGGTATTAAAATTTTATTTTTAAATTGTTATCGTAATTTCTCATCGTTTTTTTATAGAATAAGGGTGACAAACGAGCATACAGTCCACCTGATGGTAAGTGGATGCTGTGGCCCATAGACATCTACATCTACATCTCTGCGTTGTCACCCTTGAGGACTAAAATGGAATGCCTTGTTTGTAGTAAAAATGGTATCCCGTTATCTACACTCACTATCAAAAGACGAATGGTCGGAGAAAGAGCACAGACAGCGTATATACAAGCTGCTATTTTACGAAACGAGGCTTCCGGTGATTAGAGACTGTGCGAACCAAAGCGCGGACCTTCCCCGGTCGAGCCGACCTATTTGTGCTACAACCATAATATAGCAGCATGGCTCTACCATGAGTTCATATAAGGTTTATTGTATGGACTCTTCTAATCGTACATACAATATTTATTGTACCTACCATAGAATACTATAATACATATACCTACATAAAAAATAAATGCTTGTAAAGTTTTAATTTAAAATTAATTATACTTAGTTATTTACTCAGTGGCATTATATCAAGGTGTTTTTATTATTTTTCATAGCTATGAATGCAACGTAAGTTATTTTTTACTTTAAATCTCATTCAAAGACAATTGTATTTGACAGATCAAACGTACGACGGCGTTTTAAATAGCCGAAAATACCACTGGACTTTTTTGTACTAGCAACCCTGTTACAAATGCATATGTCCACCCCCATGGGTCTCACACATGGCACCCGGCTGCGTTTTACTCCCGTCAAAGACTTAGCGTAGCAATTCCCACGTCAGTCATAAGTTGCTTCGGAATATTATAATAACTTAGTACAACTTAAAATTGTAGCACCCGCAAAGCGTTATATAGCATCTGTAATCTATAAGTCGCAATACTTATAAGTAGATGATATTGTTAAATCTTTATTAACTTTAGATGTACCTAATCTTTTAGGTCTGTAGCTAACAATAGAATGACTTATTCTATAAATATCTAGTAATTGGTCTCCGGTTCTCTACACTCACCATACGAAACACAGCAGCATTAAGCTACTATTTTACGCTGATATTCTGTGACAGCGAGGTCCTTCCCCAGTAATAAACAAATAAAGCCCATAAACGTCACACTGCTGAGGGCGGGCCTCGTCTCGTTTCTGATAGGGCTATGGACCCGTGGAGTAATTAGTCCATCACGCTACTCTAGTGAGTATTGGCGGACTTCACATGTTGCCAGTTTCACAGGGTTGCCAGGTCTTAAAAACCGAAAAGCCGGACAGACCAGCGAGCTTAGCCGGATATTTTGTTAAAAAGGCCGGTCACCCGTAATTTTTTAGTCTTAGTATAACATGACATTTTTTAAAAAAAAGTAAGACAATGTTTTTTTTTATTATTTACCATAAAATTTTAAATTGTAATAAATTAACAATAAAATTATCATATAAATCGGTCTTCATTATCATCAATCATCAATCAAATCATTCAATATTCATTACAATATTAATTTCAATAATTGCAATATTATGTATGTAAGTACATGAAAAATGTAAATAAATGTTCAAATTTAAAAAGACTAAAAAAACCGGACTAGCCGGACACCGTCTAATTTGGCCGGACATACAAACAAAGAGCTTGACTGTGTCCGGCTTTATCCGGACGCCTGGCAACGCTACATGTGCTCGATATATTTTATTCCTTAGACACCCAATAAACATGAAACATCGTAAGAATACTTTGCTCTTCATTCACCGCCGACCTCGTATTAAATCAGATAAGCAGATCGAATCCTGCGAATCTTACGATGAGCGCTTGACCTACAACGGCTCTTAAGTAGAACAATAAATTTCTAGATCTTCCCTGTCTAACATTTAAAGAACAATTAAAACTAAGATTATTAAAATTAAGGACTAATGGGTCGGTTCAGACGGGGAAGGACCACGCCGTCACAGAATACCAGCGTTAAATAGCAGCTTTTACTGTTGTTTCTCGTATGGTGAGTGTAGAAAACCGGAGACCCTTTTTACTGGAAACGAGGCATTCCATCTTAGGCCTCAGGGGTGATAACGCATTTGCATTTTGTTTCTTAACTGATTGATAAAGCATTTGCATTTTGTTTCTTAACTGATGGTAGATGTAGATGCCTATGGGTCACAGTTTCCACTTACAATCAGGTAACATGTGTGGTCTTTTGTCACCTTTATTCTATAACAAAAAGTAAATAAAGAAATTTATAACTTATATAAACTTGCTTTTCTGTGCCTTTCCAGATCAAAATTTGTAATACATTTTCGACAAACTTACTGTCAAAGCTGACTTGGCATACTTACGTAACTTTGATGACAATGCATTAACACGGTAGCATAGAGGTGATTTGATGATGATCCTGGACGCAACCTAACAACGCCTATAAAACGCTTGGTTGTTTTAAAAATATATACCCTAGATATCTTCCAGAAATTTACCGTACTCCGTAAACTCAATCTTGGAACAACGCATATAACTTTTATACGAACACACTGGTTAGCCAAGAATGCTGCGGCGATGTTCTGTCCGCAACGAGTTACCTAGGCTGCACTAAAAGTATCGGGAATGGAATATTTCCACTGTTCCTGTCATATTAAAATCTTTTTAATTGAAAACTCCTTGGTTTTAAAAATCGAATACCATTTATTTATTTAAAAAAAGATTCTCGGTCTTGTCACAAGGTTTTGTCAAACTTGTTTAGTCGTTGAGAAAATGAAATTGACTCGAGAAAATTCAAGAGCGATGATTTATTATGAAGAACAACAAAACTATCTCGATGCAAACTTCGCGTGAGATTTTTAACCGCAGTTAAATACAGTACAAATGCAAATAAAATATAATATACGTGGTGAGGGTTCGTCTGAATTGGTACTACCGTCACGGAATAGTAACATACGCTACGTTATATCCTATTTATGACGCCAAACATCAGTTCCAGTGTAAATTTTTCAACGTGGTGGAGCCACGCTGCAGCTATATTATGGTTGTAGCACAAATGGCTCGGCTCGGCCGGAGTAGGACCACGCTCTCACCGGATACCCGTGAAAGATTGCAGCTTAATGCTGCTGTGTTTCGTATGATGAGTGTAGAGAACCGAATTCCATTTTTACTGGAAGCGAGGCATTCTCGAGGCATACATAAAAAATATACTAGATGATTTTTTACCGTCTCGAAAAAAATAGGTAACATGAATATATATATACCCATAATATATATATATATATATATATATATATATAGTCGACCCGCGGTAATCCGACAAACGTTTTGCAAGACGGTGTCGGATTATCAAAGTCGGACTATAGAGTACTGCCACAACCCCCTGGTAGTCCGGAACTTTTTGAAAAAGAGTACCTTGTAATCCGACAAATTACATATCAAATATTAAATAATAAAAAAGCAATGTAATGCAGAATGAAGTAAATAATGAATGTCTGCCAGGTTGCAACCCCATAGTCACACTTAAACTGAGACAATGGCCTGAAATAAATGCAACCTGTTTGTCCACGTATTCGCGAAGAACACCTCCCCTCCCCCGCCCCCATGGCGGATTCATTTAAGGCATGTCGGATTAAAGGGGGATGCGGATTAGCCAGGGGCCGGATTACCGGGGGGTCTACAGTATAATATATATAAATAAAATATAATATATATATACATAAGCACCGATAATTTACAATATTTTTTTATTTTACATTAACATATTATGAAATCGATGTATCAATAAATACCACTAATTTGAAATAAACTTTGGTATTAAAAAAATAACAACAAAATTTTTGGTCTAAATAAAAAATTCAAATCGATAATCAAAATCAATTAAAAACTATTGAAATTAACAGAACGCGAGTAAACCGGGTTCGATCCCCGCCGGCACCAATGAAATTCTTAATTGCAATTTTAAGTGCTTATTTACCACGTGCTCGACGGTGAAGGAAAACATCGTGAGGAAACCTGCATGTCTGAGGAATAAGAAAAAATATATTAAGAAGACATGTGAAGTCCGACAAAACGCATTGGGGCTGCGCGGCGGACATTTCCTTGCCCTAAAACCCTCTCAGAAATGAGGGAAGGCCTGTGCCCAGCTGTGGGACGTATATAGGCTGTAACTTTACTTTACTTAGTGGATATTCTTACAACGCCGCTAGTTTGATGCAGATACGGAATATCACGATTTAAAATCTATTAAATTAAAAATATTACTTTATTAGGTATAGACACCACAAGCATTATGTTGTTCCGGTATATCTTCTCGCTAAGCAAACCAGCATTTTGATGACCATGAATTAACTCCCAGAAACTTTAACGAATTTAACGGCCCCCTATCAAATAGGTTAGACGTTCTCCAAGAAAAAGCCTTAACAATTTTTTTTTTTAATTTCTTTGCATTTTAATAGACCACTTATAGTTTATTACCAGTCTATTTGAAAAGAAAACATTCAATTAAGGTATAATTTACCACAAAACTTTCTTTAAGTGTTGCCCTCCCACGCAATACCACACACCCCGCTCACACGAACTCTATGGTATCCCAGGCTCTCAATTTAACTCTCCCATACCATAAGTAAAAGTCAAGTTACCTTGAACCAGTTGACCTGACAATATTTCTGTACTACGATCTCACCTAACTGTACACGCGAAGTATACATTGTAAAATGTAAGAAAGAATATAATGTCTGAATCAGTTTATAATAATCAGCTTCGCCACTTGTTTTCGGAAAATACGTTAACTGTCATGTGCAAGTAGGAATAGTACCTAAATGTTATTGTTACAATAATTATAAAAATTATGGTCTTGATTTATATTTAATACACTATCTAGCCAGGCAGACTTTGTTCTGCTCTTTTCGACGATTCTTTGTCATGTCCCATTAAAAATACTTAAATTCGCAAATAAAAAATTGTGGGTCACTCAGGGGCAAAAAAACTATCCTATCTCTCAAGTTGGACCAAACTGCACACGGTGTGCAAATTTGATTAAAATCGGTTAAGTAGTTTAGGAGTCTATCGCGGACAAACAACGTTAAAAAAAAAAATGTCACAAATATCACGCTTTAAATATTACTAGGATTGTGAAGCTGTTAATTCTCATACAAAAAGCGATAACGTTTTCCCTCCCGTAAACATAGTCTAATTTTCATAATTTTTGGAAATGTTGTAGATATAATGAAAAACTAGGTCCGTGAGTTTTTATTTTGAGGTAATATTATGTGCGATATAAGTTATTAGCATCTAAATGTCTATATTTTTAACTTCAAAATTTCCTCGAGCGTTTTTATTTTTTTTAAGTCAAACTAAAATTACTGAAAAAGATCTTAATTAAGGTATACTGAATCTAATAAAACCAAAATAGTCCCATTTCGTAAAGGTTTAGACTGAAGAGTGAAAACGTTATCGCTCGAAACAATATTTTAAAAAGAAAATGTAGACAATTACTTCCAACATTTGCAACTCTATCGTACGACGGCGATAAGAAGCGAGCGATGTGAAACAGATAGCATTTTTGAAAATACCTACTCGCGCCTCGTATCGGCACTTCACAATCCTCTTAACTTGTTTGAAATTTCAATATGTCCGAGCGCAAGCAATGACACTGACAGGACTTCCGTTATATACTGTATTACCTAGGGTGCACTAAAAGTATCGGGAATGGAATATTTCCACTGTTCCTGTCATATTAAAATCTTTTTAATTGAAAACTCCTTGGTTTTTAGAATCGAATACCATTTATTTATTTAAAAAACATTGAGCTATTATGTACTACGTACTAGAGGAGACACTGCATTCAACTACTCTGTTCCACTCAACTGCGGTGCATGCACTGCACTTTACTCAGTCACTCGCTAGGCGCTTATAGAGTTGTCACGTGTTGTGTTGATTTAAAAAAAATCTCTTGATAAAAATATGCCGTCTTGTGTACTTAGATATTGCACAAATAATTCAAGAAATGTCAGTAAAAACCAAGGAATTACTTTTCATCGGTTAATAAGATACTTATTCAATAAAAAAAGTATTATAAATTAATAATAAAAAAAATTATTCCTAGGACGCCATCTCGTATCATTGAATATAGATTATGAAATTAATATGTTCAGATGCGACATTTCTGTGGGTACTTAAGTTTAGGACGAATATATTATTATACACATTTTTTTTGTAGAAACATATAAGTTATTATAATTAGGCTAAATTTTTCATGTTTAAATCTGCTTACTATTCTTTTATTTTATTTTTAGGTTTCCACTTCAAAGTCAAAGTGGAATAACTTCGTCCATTTTTAACTCTCGCGTGCCCAGCATTTATGAACGGTTATTTACAGCATTTATGATTCTAATTTAAATAAATATATTTGTAATTCAAATTTTATGTTAATAAGTTTAGTTAAACATACATTTAGTATGTTTTTTTATATTCGACATAGATACCTTTTAAAATATTCAGATAAAAATATCATTAAAATGTAATTGTGATATAATATTATGTAGTATAATATTAAATAAACAAATATAATATACAAAATAAATGACAAAATTTAAATATTGTTCTCGATATAATTTAGCTATTTAACAATACAATCTACTATTATCTACGGATCATTCTACCTATGTTTATTCTATGATAAAAAAACCAAACGCGCGAACACAGAGTAGCACACATTTTTGTTTGAGATAGCTGTTCTAGAACGTAAGTACCATATTACTTCAATGTTAAAAAAAGATTCTCGGTCTTGTCACAAGGTTTTGTCAAACTTGTTTAGTCGTTGAGAAAATGGAATTAACTCGAGAAAACTCAGGAGCGATGATTTATTATGACTTTCGAAGTGGTTTAACATAAAAATAGTACCATGATTTCTGGATTTGGTGATGAAGCCCCATCCAAAACCACAATTTATCGCTGGTTTGCTGAATTTCAACGTGGACGTGTCAAGCTCAGTGATGATCCCCGTCAAGGTCGTCCAAAAACTGCAGTCACCCAAGAAAACGTTGATGCTGTGCGTAAGCTGATTGAGGAAGATCGACATGTGACATACCGCGAAATTCAGGCAACTTTAGACATTGGCATGAGTCAAATACAAATAATCTTGCATGAACAATTATAGTTGTTTTCCCGATGGATACCGCATTCGCTCTATGAAGAGCAAAAAGCGGCTCGCGTTACTTGGTGCGTCAGAACTCTCGATAGATTCCACGCAGGATCTTCAAATGCTGTATACAACATCGCATCAGGTGACGAATCCTGGATATACGCGTATGAACCCGAAACAAAAAACCAGTCACGAATTTGGGTGTTCGAAAATGAGTAAAAGCCAACAAAAAGTGTTCGTTCACGGAGTGTTGCAAAAAAAATGGTGGCCACGTTTGTCTCCAAAACCGGCCATGTTACGACTATTCCTCTTGAGGGACAAAGAACGGTTAATGCAGAATGGTATGCTAGCATTGTTTGCCACAGGTCGTTTCTGAACTCCGTAAAGAGAACTGCAACCGCCGCATCATCCTCCATCACGACAATGCGAGTTCTCACACCGCACACAGAACAAAAGAGTTTTTAGAGCAAGAAAACATAGAATTATTATACTATCCGCCGTACAGCCCTAGCGTAGGCCTAAGCCCTAATGATTTCTATACTTTCTCTAAAATAAAGAATAAATTACGTGGACAGAGATTTTCATCACCTGAAGAAGCTGTGGACGCCTACAAAATGGCCATTTTGGAGACCCCAACTTCCGAATGGAATGGTTGCTTCAATGATTGGTTCCATCGTATGGAAAAATGTGTCAAATTTCGCGGAGAATACTTCGAAAAGCAATAAATACATTTTTAAATAGTAATGTTGTGTCACTTCCTTGATTCCCGAAATTTTCAGTACCGCCTTCGTATCTATGAATATTAGCGGCTTCGTTAGTCTTGTGGTCGTGAGCACGATTGCTGAATTGCCCGCGACCATGTGGTCCCGGGTTAGAATCCCGGGTAGGGCCCATATAAGTTATTGCCACTTTATATTTACACATGTGTATATATAACTACTTAATAAATTACTTATTATGATATCAATTACAATTTGATTAACATGTTATTATAATGTTCACTATTTTAATACGTATGTATGTATAAACGTTTTTTTTATAGCATTGAGTGACAAACGAGCACACAGTCCACCTGATGGTAAGTGGATGCTGTGGCCCATAGATATCCACATTTATCCTCAATTAAGAATCAAAATTCAAATGCGTCGTCACACCTGAGGACTAAGATGGATTGCCTCTATTCCAGTACAAAGGGTCTCCGGTTCTCTACACTCACCATATGAAACACAGCGGCATTACGCTGCTTATTTATGTTGGTATTCTGTGAGAGCGTGATCCTACCACGGTCGAGTCGACCCTAGTCGAGTCGAACTATAATATAGGTGCAGCGTAGTTCTACCAAGTTATGTTTTTTTTATTCAGTTTTCAGTGTAATTAACCGTCACTATAGGTGTAAGATTATCCACTACTCTATACCACCATATCGTCTTGTGAGCGACAGAGGGTAACTAAAATAAAAGAAGAGCCACGCAAAATCTTCTTCATAACACCCAAAATCATAAATAACTGCGGTTTCCAAACCTTGGCAATTATGATAAAACCTATTAGATAATCCATGGGAGGTCTATTTTCAGCAGTATTCTTTTATAGGCTGTTGGATGGATGGAATGGATTAAGAACCGATGAAAGTACAATAATTTCATGACCATGACTAGATATTTCTCATCACAACTCAGGATCAAAGCGTGTTGTTTATATTACTAATGAAAACAAGTTCATTCTTTTTTTTTAAATATAAAAATATAAATGATGTTCAACTGTCTATTCTACAGTATCTTATCACCTCTCTTAATAAAGTTACAACAAAAATGATTGTTTTACGATATAGGAAAATCCAATCACACATTGTTATTCACTACGCCCACGATCAAGCATATTTATCTAATATCACCGTTGTGGTAAACGAAATTAAGCTCGGTTCCCGCATAAACGTATTCATCCCGTCATTTATTCTTACTAAACCACGATGGTTTTTACCGGGAATTGGACAGGAAAATCTTGTGATACAGTTTACCAGAAACATGATTAGGGATATCCGGTTTAATACTGTTATTTTAATTTTAGAACTGGATTTAAATGCGATACAAATAATGGGTTAAAATATACTAACAATTAGAATTATTTTTTCTTCAGAATGCGCATTTCAATCTTTCTAAAATTTACAAAAAAATATAAAATAATGTAATAAAAATATTGGCAATTCTTAAGACCTAGGTCTCTTGTTCGTACCTACGATTACCAGGCGAGCATAACTAAAAAGAGCTCTATAAGCACTAGACTCACTGAACTAAACTAGTGTGAAAAGACTAGGCATGTACAATTTGTTGAACTAGACTTTCATTAACGAATATTATATTAATGAATAGATGTCATTATGCTATTGTGTTAGAATAGCAAGACATTCATTTAGATGCTAACCAATTACTCTGGCTGACCATTTGTATTATTTCATTTAAACGCAGTGTGTGGCCCATTTGAATCTGTTTGTAGGCGACAATTCAGTCGGAGACATTACGAAATGAACGCAATAATTTCGTTTTAAAGCTTTGTGTTAGCTTGTGACCTAATTTCGCTAAATGCGGCTATCGAAACTGAAATGTGACGAGTAGGCCGTATAATGTATTTGAAATGAGCCCATTTCGTTTAAAACACACAATCGTTGCAAAATTTTGTAAGGTTCGCGACCCAGTTTGATTTTATGCCACGAGAATATCCCGACTTTGATGGCTATTATTTTCCGCTGTGCGATGCTTCAATTTGTTGTCCACTTACCATGAAGTCAGTTTGGTATGTTTACACTACTCTTCTAAATCAATGGTTTACATGCTCTAGATTCTTACAAGCTGATTCAGTATGGCTAAACAAAGAAATTTTGTACTTAGAAAAAACTTGTTTTTTTTTTTAAAGTAAAAATTATTCAAATATCTCGAGCCAATACAAAAACTAAAAAATAATAATAAAAATATGACGCTAAGACCGCGTTTAACCAGAGAGAACCTCAAATAAAAAGTCTTGAAGCTACCCTGTCTTGTGTATCATGTTACCAAGGATTCATAATGAGGTTATTTATGCGCAAGGAATGTTCGAATTTTAGCCAATATATACTTACGATTCTGAAGTATCAACAATACTCAAATATTAGGCATCAATGAACTTCGGGTGCCGACAGAAAAGGCCCGAAACAAATATACTGAACAGGAGGACATGACAAAAAACAAACAGGTTCCAAACGAAAGCGAATATTCACAGAAATAACGTGCGCCGTCTGACGCTACTGTCTGCAAAAACATGAAACCCGTGTAAACAACCTAAAGAGAACAATACTCTATTCCAACGTAATAGAATATGGTATTGCTATAATGAATAAAAAGGAGCTCTAGAGCTCAATCTCTATCTTCTAAGCGCTTAATTATACGAGTCTCTTGTCACAAAACCGGGAATGAATTTATGCATGAACCGGCAAAGAAATTCTCCGCTGGCATCGGCGAGAAGCGCGGTTTAAAAGGAACAATAGTTTTAGTTTTAATCTCGCCTGTTTTATCCTTTTTTTTAGTGCCTCGAGATCCAGTTCGTGTGCGGCGAGAGTTAAACCTCTTCCCCTCCGCCGCTAATACAGCCGAACCCCTTTTACTGCGAGACGGTCCCATCCAGTCCGAATTGATATGACATGAGTGCCAATTTGCGAGTTTAAGATTGTATCCATATAAAATTTGTGATGTAATTTAACTCTAATTGGAAGCAGTAAGCTGTTACTATTTTACATTTTAAAGATCGTCAGGTAATTTATACCAAAAAAATCCTACCCTACCATTTATAGAAGTGCTTGCACCTAAATTAAGTGCGCGTGCATTAAACGCATGTGCGCTCATGCGCGATTGCAGCGTATTTTTTCACATGTTTAGGATCGTTTTTAATATTAAAAAGTCTTCGTATCTTAGTCCTCTGGTACTATAGAATAGAATAGATCAGTGTTGCTGTCAATGCTACGGTAATTGGGCAGAAATTACTAATTTTTTCGCCTACCAATACGGCAAGATTTCCACTGCTGTAGCAGGATCTACGGCAATCATCTTTCATATTTTTAATAATAGCGTTTTTATTACTTTATCGGAAGAAATTATCAAGTTACTTATTCAAATTTAATCTTGTCAACTTACAGGAATCGAAACTTAAGTATATCCAACAAAAAAAAAACCCTTATGGAATTACTCAGAAAACTACAAAGCGATTCAAGTATAAGATATTTATTCGGTTGAAATAACGTTCAGCTTAAGGAAATGTTTTTAAATATAGTAAAATATAGTAAATTTATTTTTAAAACATATTTCTGTCGGATTTTTTTATTTTCATGCTACGGTAATCGAAAGGTCTATTGTTCCATATAAACACGGCATATTCGCCTACTTCACACGGCAAATGAAAATTTGGTTCTGACAAGACTCATCAAATGGACGGTGTATTCTATTTGTTATAGATCAAGAGTGATAAACGAGCATATAGTCCTCCATGATATAATTATATATATATATATATATATATATATATATATATATATATATATATATACACCATATAGACAACAACATCTATCATGGATCAAAATCTAAATGCAGATGCGTTGTGACTTGTGACCTCTGAGCAATATTTCGTCGACGTCGGGAACGAACGAAGTTAAGTAAAACGATGATAACTTAAAACGATGATACTTCATTTGATGTTTATTAAAAGTTTTTTTTTTGTTTAAACTAAAATGAGTTAACTTAATACGTCTTACGCTTCCAGAACGGCAGGTACCTTACTTGAAGTTTAACAGCCAGCGTGAATTATATCAGCCAGCACTAGAACTACGACCGATTTAGCCCTACAGTTTGTAATTTAACAAAATTGCAGTGTGTTAATGATTTAAGTGTAGGGGTTTCGCATTTCTCGTCCGTTGATACTTCTTCGATGGCTAAATTATTGAGAGTTGAAGTACGCGGCTATTATCACAACGTTGAACCACATCTTCTTGAACAATAAATATGGTGCTAGAATTAGGTTTTGTAATATAAAAATTAAACGTTATAAAAAAATGCAAGTCGAGGCTTTAATCCTTCTATGCACTATGATATTTTAACACCCATTTTAGAAGCTATTTTGTGGAAATATACCATACTATTACCATTACAGCATATTAAGGTCCACGAACATAGGCCTTCCTCATAAATAGCCTCATAGGGTGATATTTGCCATAGTTGCCACGCTTGGCAAGCGGGTTGGCAGTTTTTTTTATTTTTAGTCGTACCGACACTGCTGCCCATCTCCTGCCTGTTTCCCTCTTTCGCATCTTATGGCACCCACGGGATGATATGGGTTAGCGGATATTCATACAAAAATATTTTAATCTATTTATTTCTGAGAAATTGGCTTTTTTAATTAAAAGTATAATTGTTGGACCTTTTTGAGTGCACAAAGAAATATCACAAGTCCATTTTCATGTATTTAGATGACATTCTGTCTTAAAAAATATTAGAAAATCTCATTAATAACTTCATGCCATTTTTTGCACCCATAGAGGTGGAATGTACGCTCCAAATTTATATGCGGCAACCCTTGAAATATAGCATCTGTATTAAAAAAAAAGAATCATCAAAGGTACTTAATTGACAAAGACATCATGTAACATATATTCAAAAAGAAACAAAAAAGAACCTACATAAAAACTAGGAACCTGCTTCTAAATTACTTCTTATTACATGTTTACTTTAACCGACTTCAAAAAGGAGGTATGCAATTCGATTGTACGTTTTTTTAAGTGTGTTACTTCGGAATATTTTCCCGATTTTCATGATAATTTTTTTATTTGAAAGCTGGTGCTTCTCATGTGGTAACATATAAATTTGATCAAGATATGACCAATAATTTTTGAGTTATCCTTAATAACGCATATTCAGACTTCAAATACATTGATGATGTTCTCATTTCTTTATATTGAAATCGGTGGTACAAAATTTCTAATTTTACCACTTGATATTGTTATGGCTAAGTTAGTGAGGCAGATATGTTGTTATATGATGTGTACACCATTGCACTTTTTATTTTGTAACTGTAGGTTTCTATTGTGTGTGTACTTATACAATAAAATAAAATATAATAATAAGTTACCATCATCGTTACAGCCTATCAAAAGCTGATAGTCATGCTTGGCCGGCGATTTTGCAACCGCAGTTTTATAGATATTACTTTGAGTTATTACTAGGGGTCCTGCTGCCCATATCCTGGTTCATTATCCTAATATGGGTTAGTTGGTTTTCGTTGCGCATCCACCAAACGGAGTCGTATAAGGTAAATCTTAAAAAAAAGAGAATCCAACAACAGTAATCGATTTTTAATTAATTATTTGACAACTTTCATCAGAATGCTGTTCAAGCACCATTTGTGAGTGTTGTTAGCATAAAATGTAGCCTATGATACACTAGGAGTGCAGACACACAAAGGAATATGCAAACATGAATATTATATTATATATACTTACTCCTACTACTGTCTATGTCGGTTCAGTTTAAAATCCCTATTTAAAATAGAAATCTTTATTCCGTTTATTATTTGGTTAATTCCAGTTAATTTTCTCTCTCTTTTTGTTGTCAAATATGACTTCCGAATAAATTCGGAACCATAGACACAGACCGACATTCACTGATATATTTGCTAAAAAAATCAAGCACCCTCATCCCCTTTAAAACAGTATGAGAAAATGAGAAAAGCTACTATACTACCTACACCCCGAAAAACATACTACTCCTGCCTACGTGGGATAGACAACTACCAAGAAATCATGAACTGGAATAGATTAAAATTAAATTAATACAACAGCCCTAGTACTTCTTTTTAGTTTGCGAATACAACGCCTGGCAGAATAATAACCGCAACAAGATTACAATATAAAAATGTTTGCGTGCACTCCACATTGGGATGATTAATCATTCATGTAATTATTATTATTCTTGAGTATTATATTTTATTCTGTTATCTATGTAGGCAGACAATTCAATTTTTTTTTGAATCATGTGTTACTATGTAATTTTTAAATCACATTACCGCCACACTAGGATTACTGTATCGTGGAGACAGTGTTCATACATAAATTGCAAACGTTCATACATAAAGGACAAACATCCAAACCCTGAAAAATTATTTGTAGGCTAAACAAATACTTGTTCCGTGTGGGATTAGAACCCGCGGCCCTCAGCGCCGTAAATCATTACTAAGCCACTGCGCTTACGAACTTCTAATTAACTTTCTATATTCTGCTACAACTCGCTATTTTTCCTTTTTTCAAAAGATTACTAGCAACGATTTTAATATTAGATACTTATGTTCCCGTAAACCACTCTAAGTAAGTACTTACGTTAGAAATGGTTCACGATTTACGGATTAGACGATTTTCCTATTCAAGCCCATAACTTTGCAACTTTGACTACTGTCGCTTAAAGTAACTAATATATCATTCAAATTGCATAAAAATCACATTAACGTAGGTATTATACCTATCCTTTCACGCTATCTAAACTGAAAAAATAAAAAATAATAACTTATTAGAATATTTTAAAATTTTAAGAGCAAATAAAGAATTAAGAAATAAATATTACAGTGATTTCTGTACTTAGTTTACCTCAAACACGTAGTGGCGGACACTTGTGGTCTGCTTACGTCGAAAGGGAATTAGGAACATGTTTGATATAACCAAGTTATGAATAATATTACTTATTTATCCTTATAAGTTATATCCTTATAATTTACTGGCTACACTTAAACATGACACATAAACCGTATTCGCGACAAAAGGAGAGTAATAATGCACTTCGAGGCAAAATGAAGAGTTTTTAGGCCTTATAAAATAAAATTATCATGTTCATCAACGTTATCACCCAGTCTACCATAATTCTAAGCTGAACATAGGCCTCCCCCAAAGACCGCCTCATCGGGATATTTGCCACAGTTACGGAGATGCTGCTACTCTATGTAATGTTAGGAAAATGCTTATTTTTTATTACATTTCATTCTTTCTAGTATAAAAAAAATATATATATATATATATATATATATATATATATATATATATATATATATATATAATATACATTTATTCTCGATTAAGAATTCAAATGCAAGTACGTTGTCACCCTTGAGGACTAAGATGGAACGCCCCGTTTCGAGTAAAAAGGCTTGCAGGTTCTCTACACTCACCATACAAAACAAAGCAGCAATAATCCTGCCCGATCGGGCCGACCCATTCGTGCTACAACCTTAATGTAGCTGCAGCGAGACTCTGCCACGAATAAAATATACTGTTCAATTTCCCTGTGCTGCCTCTTACGACACCCACGGGTTTTATAGAGGTAGTGGATATTCCCACCACTACACGACTTATTTACAGTTAAATTAAAATATGGCCGCGGTCTTATGAGACGGCTAGGGGAATTGCTAGAAGGAATTACATAATTTAATTCCTCCCTCTCCCTTCGAGCATCGGACAACCAGACGTTCGGCCAGTCTCCACCCTTTCGTTGTTGACTTACCACGCATTCGAACCAAACGGTTTGCTACGTCGTTCGTCATGCGTACAGCAAAGGAGTTGAATAAGTTGCCGGCATCTGTCTTTCCATCCAATTATAATGTGGGTGTCTTCAAGGCAAGAGTGAATAGGTTTTTGTTAAGTCAGTGCGCTTCACCGTCTTAAGCTACTTCACCACTTACCATCAGGTGTAGCTAAGTGCTGGCTTAGAAAAGTTAAAAAAAGGGATTGAGAGGTTAATATTATTTGCTACGATGATGTTGTGACCAGGATTAAGAAATGAATGCTTCGATGGTTTGGTCATTTAGAAATAATGAACGTGAAAAGAGTGAAAAAGCAAATTTATATTGCAGATGTAAACGACAGAATTGGGAAGGGACGCCCTAGAAGAAAGTTTATCGACCAAATTGGCGATACTTTGAAAATGGGGCACATTAGGAGTATCCTTAACTGACGAGCGCGTATGCGTAGATATATGGATGTGAAAGAGGCGAGACAGGTATGTCAGGATCGTACCAAAAGGAAGTCCGTAGTCTCTGCCTACCCCTCTGGATGTATTTATGTGGTATTTATGTATGTGTTTACTGCACTCAAATTTGTCACTTATAACTTTAAACTTAACTGACTGTGCAATAAAACTAATAACGTGGAATTAGATTACAAATCGCCGTATGAGCCGTGGTAGCTCGCTTAATTTTAACTTAAATTTAACGCTCGTTAACGCTCGCTGTAAATATAACAGAACGCGAGTAACCCGGGCTTGATCCCCGCCGGCACCAATGAAATTGTTAATTGCAATTTTAAGTGCTGATTTACCACGTGCTCGGCGGTGAAGGAAAATATCGTGAGGAAACCTGCATGTCTGAGGAATAAGAAAATAATATTTCGAAGATATGTGAAGTTCGCCAATACGCATTGAGGCGGCGGACACTTCCTTGCCCTAAAACGCTCTCAGAAACGAGGGGAAGCCTGTGCCCAGCAGTGGGACGTATATAGGCTGTAACTTTTACTTTTAGATTACAAATACAAAAAATAAGTAATAAATAAAACATATAACTGCACTGCGCCAGGTGAATTGCAGACATAAAAAATGCAGTTTTGAAGAAATCAAATTCACACAATTTTATTCAAGTATAAAACTTGTCATGTCTTCAAGGCGATAGTGATGAAAAAGCTTTTGTTAAGACAGGTTAGTGCGCTCTACCATCTTCGGCCAATTCACCACTTACAATCAGAAAGTATAGTCAAGTGACTTACGTTAAAAAAGTGTATGTAGAAAAGACGAGAGACCTCGTAGCTTTAGATAGATAGTGGTTTACAATTTCGTATAGACAGATATAAATTATTCGAAACACCAAAGGAGAGCTGCTCAGCGTGGTGATTACATCCTAAACTTCTAAAATGAGTAAACTCATATTCAGCAATAGTCTGATCATAGACTAACATTTTTATATTTACTATTAGTAAACATATAACATAAACATATTATTTTAAACGGTTTTTTTTACAAGAAAAAAAAGGGACTTCCGCTGGGTTTCTTGCTGGTTCTTCCCCGGACGAAGGTATTTTCCGAACCGGTGGTAAATTAAACATAAAAATTACTTTCATCGAGTATTATTTATTATATACAAGCTCGTATCCAACGCATTCCTCCCGCAGAAGAAATACTTGTGAAAATATCGTTTTAAATTAGTAAGAGTTATATTGTTTAATTCGGAATGATAATATATTAATTGATTTTTTTTTGTTGAATCAGGGTGACAAACAAGCACACAGTCCACCTGATGGTAAGTGAATGCTGTGGCCCGTAGACATTTACATTTAACCTCGATGAAGAATGAAAATGCGGATGCGCTGTCACCCTTGTGGACTAAGATGGAATGCCTCCTTTCCAGTGAAAAGAGTCTCCGGCTTTCTACACTCACCATACGAAACACAGCAGCATCAGGCTGCAATTTTACGCTGGTATTATGTGAGGGAGTGGTCCTTCCCCGGTCGAGCCAACCCTTTCGTGCTACAACCATAACATAGCTGCAGTGTGGCTCTACCACGTATAAAATTGAATGATATTGAATGATATATAACTTTTAAACAAATTTGTCAGTACGATACGCGCGCCACCTAGTGTCAGTTACTTGTACTATGGCTATAACCTTTCGCGCAAGTGCAAGCAATAAGTTGACAAAGTTCTAGCGCAATCTGGTGAACGATATGGCAGCGCTTAAAATACGAACAAACAAAATATAAATTTTTATATATTAGATATTAAATAAAAAGTTTCTGTTTTAAATCTATGAAAATAAAGGAAAATTGTAGATATAAAATAAATCTCTTAATGATCGTCTATGGTTAAGTTTTACAATTTCTATAAAATATCACAACATACTAATTCGTATTTTCAGTTGAATCAATTCAATATTGTAAACATTCGTTGTGGTACATAACGATAACGCTCTAATGATAAATGGCCACCGGATATTCGCTACTAGCGTTATATTTATAGAATAAACGTCAAAAGTACATTGTACATCTTTCTTATAATTTGTATGTTGATAAAGGTAAACAAAAACTTGCTTTACATTATATTCTTACGAGGCAAAACCACGATTCAGCTTTATCATGGTTGCAGTAGTACGAATGGATCGACTCGACCGGGATATAACCACGATCTCACGGAACACCATGGTAAAAAAGCAGCTTAATGCTACGGTCTCGAATGTACAGTAAAGATAACCATAAACCCTTTTTATTGGTAACAAGGCATCCATCCTAGTCCTCAAGGGTGACATAGCATTTGCATTTTGAATCCTAATCGAGGATAAATAGAAATAGAAATAGAAATAGAAATAGAAACTTTTTTATTCAATGTAGATTATAAAAATACTTATTGAAGGTCACTTTTTTAATTTACCACTGGTTCGCAAAAAAAAACCTCTGTCCTGGGAAGAAACAGCAAGAAACCCAGCGGGACTATTTTTTTCCAATAATAGCTTACAATCATGTTTACAATCAACAACACAAGACAAATTAGAAATAGCTTGGTAGCGATCACCCTTCCCAGGGGTTATTATCATCTATAAATTCCTTAATATTATAGTAACCCTTTTTATACAAACTTAGTTTAATAACATTTTTGAACTTTGTGTATGACAAATTTTGTATATTTTCTGGGATTTTGTTGTAAAAGCGTATACATCGCCCCAAGAATGAATTACTGACTCGGTGGAGTCGAGTAACTGGTACTACCAGCTTGTGTCTGTTCCTAGTATTTACAGAATGAATATCATTTATTTTGGCAAAACTACTTTTATTTTTGTGTACGTACATTACATTTTCATAAATGTATTGAGAGGCCAGAGTTAATATATTAATTTCTTTAAATTTTTGTCTCAGTGACTCTTTTGGTTTTAAATTATATATTGCTCTAATGGCCCTCTTCTGTAAAATAAATATAATTTCAGTGTCAGTCGCGTGTCCCCATAGCAAAATACCATACGACATAATGCTATGGAAATAACTGAAGTAAACTATTCTAGCTGTTTCAACACTGGTAAGAGTTCTAATCTTTTTTACAGCATATGCTGCAGAACTAAGTCTGCTAGCTAGTTTTGATATATGAGGGAGCCATTGAAGCTTTGCGTCCAGTGTGATTCCAAGAAAAATGGTGGTATCAACAAGACTCAGTTCCTCCCCATTTAAAATTACATTAGTATTGACATGTTTAACATTAGGAGTTACGAATTTCATACATTTAGTTTTAGTTCCATTCAAATGCAAATTATTAACATAAATGTAAATATTTATGGACCACAGCTTCCACTTACCATCAGGTGGTACTGTGTGCCCGCGTATTTGTACCTTTTCGATAAAATATTTTTAAATTGTAACACTTTAGTGTAATCTCTATATATAAAAATCAATAGGTAACCTATTAGTCTCGCTAAAACTCGAAAATCGCTCGACTAATTTTCATGAAATTTTTTGTGTGTATTTGGATGGGTCTCTAAATGTTTTAGATTCACAATTGGTGGCCCTGTTGTCGAGATCAAAAAACACTCGTGCAAAGCTGGGGCGGATCGCTCTTACTTGGTATTTTTTAAGCTACAAGACGAATTATGGTCTGTATTCAGAGACAATCTCGAGTTTAAACAAAAACGAATAATTGAAATTGTAGTCTGAATTTAAACTTGAGATTGTCTTGAATACTGCCCTTACGGCGCAATTGAGAAACAACCTCCAGTTAGTCAGAGACGATCTCAATTGTGGAGGTGGTGACGCAAGAATATCTACGACCCTATATCGTTTCATGGGTGTCGTAAGAGGCGACAGAGAAAAAAAAACAAGAGGCAGGTTGCAGCATCTTCCTAAAAACAACTAAAAATATAAAACCAATGGTTGCTAACTCGCCCACCAAGCGTGGTAACTATGGCATATATTCCCCGTACGCAAAATATGGAGTAGGCCTATGTTCAGCGGTGGACTTGGAATGTAACGGTCACCTCAAATTTAAATTCATCTTTGGCAACGTCAAAATTTAAGTTTAACATTGTGAAATTTGAACTCGAGAGTGCTTGTGAATATCGAACTAAGTGTCTAAGACCGATTATTCAGAAACATTCTCAAGTTTAAACTAAAACTTTACGATACCAAAATCTGAGTCTAGACCATTCTAATTCGAACTGATACTATGTTACACACATTTTGAGGTTGTGCAGTTTGAGCTTTGACTCGAGATTGTGTCTGAATACTGACCAAAGCGCATAGCGAGATGCAGTAACCGCCACTATATACGAAGTAACGGATTGTAAATTCTATCATACATGGGAGAGCCTCGCAGCATCTTCTTTATGGTTACAGCATGAATAACGCTTACTGGATGCCAGCCTAAAATATCAGCATGAATTTGCTGTTTTGTATGGTAACCTTTTACTGGTAACTTTAGACCTCAGGGATCACAATATATCGGCATTTCGATTCTTAATCAATGATAGATATAAAGTCAATAGACATCCTATCGTCCACAGTAGCAACTTACCATCAGGTGAACTGTGCTCTTGTATCACCTCATCGATTCATATTCTCCACAAAATTTTATTTTTTGTATTAGTTTCTGACACAGCCTACAAATTATACCGCATCGCTCAGGTCATAAAAAAGAAAGAAAGCATTAATACTTCTATCTAGATTTAGCCTTAATTTTGATGACAATAAATTTAGGAAATATTATTATTTATCTCTAGAAAAAACTAAAGATTTAGTTTTTTAATAAAAATTATAAAACGAAAGGTTAAAGATTCAATCCTCAAAGCTCCAACCCATTTTAAAATATAAAACAGTTAACAGTAGTATTCGTATAATATATATTTTAAACTTAAAAACTAATATGATTTGCATTTTCTTACTATACAAATATTACATTTGCGTCAAAAATAACAAAAAATATTATAACAAAATAAAGTAACTTATTATTAAATATAACTGTAACAAGTATAGGTTACTCGATTCAGTAGCTTAATTTTTTGCATCATTCAACCCCAACTTGTTATAAGGTTTAGTTTAGTAAAATTCAAATTAGTAGCTTTCGGTCGTAGTTTGATACGCGATTCTTATCTTAATTTTAATCAAAAATTCTAATTAGTATGGCAAAATGTTTAAAATTTCAAAATATTGATTTATCTAAGTTATGTTTGAACTACTCAATAAGATATCATTCTATTTAGTACGTAGAGAAAATTAAATAAATTGTGAAAAAACTGATACTATCCAAAAAAACTAAACCGTTGACAGATTATATAGTCTATTCTTCAGGTTATAAATCTTGGAAAACCATTTTTTTTTAATCTAAAAAGGGCGAAATTTGTAAAATAAGCTTATGACAAATAAAATCAAAAAAATTACCTTAAGCTAAACGGCGCCATTTCTAAAGCTGCATACCAGAAAAAAAAACAACCAGAGATCCGCAGTATAGCACAGAACTAAGCACAAGAATTAAGTTCAGTCACAGTATAGTTCGTGATAGTTCGTTTTCCCGCACAATTTGAGGCACGGTCCGCGCAGTCGCGCCGGTGCACACTGTCGGGTTGTCTCCGACGCACGGAGTGTCCGTAGTCCGTAGAGGCGCAGGCGACGCATCACGCATCCCCACCAAGCCATTCATGAAAACCGTAATCAATGGACTCGGGAAGCACTCGAGCTTTTTTGGCAACCACAACGTTTACTTCTTAATTACGTTGATTAATAATTGACACTAACCCTGGATACATTTGAATTAATATTATGTAGAGTTGATAAAATTTTATACGTGGTAGAGTCACGCTGCAGCTATATTATGGTTGTGGCACGAATGGGTCGGCACGACCGGGGAAGGACCACGCTCTCACACAATATCAGCGTAAAATAGTAGCTTAATACTGCTGTGTTTCGTATAGTGAGTGTAGAGATCTGGAGACCCTTTTCTACTAAAAACGAGGAATCCCATCTTAGTATTCAGGAGTAACAACACATCTACGATTTGATTCTAAATCGAGGATAAATGTAGATGTCTATGGACCACAGCTTCCACTTACCATCAGCTAGACTGTGTGCTCGTTTGTCATCCTTATCTATATAAGAAAATCAAATAAATTGTAGCTACTACCACGATTTTGACCGGGTGGTGGTGGTTTAAGAATTACACATACCGCGGGTGTTGTAAAACACCGACAGAGGGAAACATTCCAGGAGATATGCACCAGCGTATTCCTAATAACAACAAAAATAACGGCATCCATTGCTAATGTCCCCTATATGAGGCAAACTATGGGGGAGAGCCTATTAAAAGTACATATATATGTAGTATATCTAAATATAGACTTTTAATAGGCTCTAACGGTAACGGTCACCACAAATATCCATTACAAAAGGTATAGGATATATATTTAGAGGACATGTGAACACTCAAGTCGCACTGAACTGGTTTCCTTAAATCTTCCTGTTCCATGTACATCTCAGATATTAGAATAGAGCTTTGCTCGGTAGTGGAAGTTGGCAGACTGTAACTTAAATATCCGACATCATGTTGTATGGTAGAGCAAAGGGAATGTTTCTGTAATCGGAGACCCGTTTTGCTGGAATCGAGGCATTCCATCTTAGTACTCAAGAGTGACAACGCATCTGCATTTTGATTCTTAATCGAGGTTAAATGTAGATGTCTATGGGCCACAGCATTCACTAACCATCAGGTGGACTGTGTGCTCGTTTGTCGCCCTTATATAAAATAAATACCTATCCTATAAAAAAACTGTTATTAAACCTAATCTTGCGCGTTATCATGCCTCTTTGGTCATGTCGAATCACCACCCCATCGGACTATAAGAGTGAGGGAATAAAGCTGTAGGTGTCTTGCGCAGACGACTAGTCTCAGTTGAGACTAACTGCACTGGCTGTTTTTTTAATAAAAAAGGATGTCTAACGAGCACACAGTCTACCTAATGGTTGGTGGATGCTGTGGCCTACATGGATAGATATAGCTACAACCATAGTATAGCTGTAGCGTGGCTCTACCACGTATAAATTCAGTCTGGAGGATATTTATTGGACCTAACTAGATATGAAACAGATCTAGACTTCACATTTAGCTTAATATCTATCTCTTTAGGAGCACACAGCCATTGTCAATATGTGAAACATAATAATGTCCTCCAGACCGAATTTCAACCACGGCGGCCTGCCTCAACGGAGGCTAGCCATCGGCGCAGGACAGGATTATAGCGCCCAAGTGTATGCGCAAGCACAGGTGCACTCTCTATTCCCTCACTCTGGTAATCCGATGGGATGGTAAACCGACACGATCGGATAGAGATCAGGCGCAGGACCAACGGCTTTACGTGCTTTCCGAGGCACGGGGGTGAAATACCGCCAACTTCTTAACTCCAGGCAGCTACTGAGAATTTCTTGACAGAAAAACTCAATAATTGATTTTTTGCCCCGATCCGGGATTTAAAACCAGGACCTCATGATTGGCAGTCGCACTACTACAACCACTAAACCATCGAGGCAGTCGTCAGTCCATGTGCCTACGAATATGTGAGACATATGCGTAGGCACATGGACTAACATATAATGTCTTGTAAAAGTCAACTTCTTATATTCAAAGCAGGTAAACGTCAGCCCACCCATGTATCTTCAGTGATCTCTCTGTAATGTCTCAAAAGCTGGTGGATAATTGAATATTTTTACATTGGGACAGGAGTCCTCCGGGATGACAAGAACATAGAAAGGGGGACAGTAAGAGCCAATATGCTCGCTCACGGGTTCGCTAGATGTACAAATAAACATAAACTGAAGGTAGCCGGACTAACTATGATATTGGGAACGTCAAACATCTCGGTCCCCCACACCTTCGTGACCATGGGTGCTGTAAAGCAACCGAAACGTCGAGAATTAAAAATAAAATAAGTTAATTAAACGAGATAAAATCCGTATATATAGTTTTATTCAATGTGTAGTGTTTGCGTAAATTTAAGAAACTATACTAAATATATATATATATATTACACTAGTGGCCTGTGGGTATATATACGCGTAGCTCACAACGCTCTAGCGTGAAGTATAAGGCCCGCCGCTGATTACAATTTTTTGTCACCGTGATTTATTATTACTGTCAGGTTGCCGTGATTTGTGAAAAAACGCTACTGGGTGCATCCTATATACTCGGAAAAATTATTTAAAGGAAAATTCTACACTATATATTCTGAATTACGTCAGTATCCACCAAAGTTTTTTAATTATCTTCATAAGTATATAAACTCTTTTGATGAGTTGCTGGCTTTGCAAAGCTGTTCCAGCAGAAGAAAGGTTAACGGTAACTTTGAGGTAAGTAACAAAAACTACATCAACTACTTAATTAAACAAAAAATCTTTATTAATCAGAGGCATAAAAAATTGCAATATCACAATCATCTACAGAGTAATTTGACACATATATTAATACTATTTAACAAATACTTTAAATAGCGTACGTCTACTCCGAACGCGCGGCGCCGGCCGAGTGACAAAAAGTCACCAGTGAGCGGACTCCCATAGTAATGCACAGGGCGAGTGACAGTCACGTCACTCCGGTGTTGCCTGCCGCTGCAACTATTTGTCACCGTATTATCACGTCACCATAATGAGCGCACTCAATATAGTTTTCATTGACTTCATTGACACTTGACTAAGTGACAAAAAGTCACGTCGACAAAAAATTGCAATCAGCGGCGGGCCTAATAACGCTTTCAGGATATTGTTGTGGCAGCCATGGCAATGTAGTGCGTCCGGTATGTTAAAGCACGCACGAACTGACACTTTCCAAGCGATTATATGGAAGAAAACAGCTTGGCTCTTGCGACGCTTACAAGACAGTGGCAATAGTATCCTTAGAGCGATATTTGTAAGGTATGATTGTCCCGTTCAGGACCACTGAGTGAGCGTAGTCATAGAATTAATAATAATGTCCCCCAGATTGAATTTAGGTCACGGCGGCCTGCCTCTAAGGATAGTTTCCTTAGCCAACGGTGTAGAACAGAATTATAGTGCCCAAGTGTATGCGCAAGCACAGATGCACTCTCTATTCCCTCACTCTCATAATCTGACGGTAAACCGACACGTCCGAAGAGAAATCAGGCGCAGTATAAACGGCTTTACGTGCTTTCCGAAGCACGGTGATGAGACACCGCCAACTTCTTGATCGCTAACTTGAGATGATGACGGCATCATCTCACCTTATACCTTTGGCGCGGTTTATAGTAAAGACTTGGCGAGGGCGTGTGATGGTGGCGGATAGTTAAAGAAACATAAAATAGATCTAACAGTTATGGCACATAGCGTCGTTTTTGTCTGAAGGAGAATTGCGCCCGCGGATCCACGTGACGTCACAACAACTGCCGTCGCTAAATTGTCAATCATCGCTGATAGGTTTTTCTCGTCTAGTTCAGTATTTTAGCTATTTAGCGAGGAAATAAAGCACATGCTTAATATTTTCGCTCGGAGTATAATTTTATTTACAAATTGCTGTCACGATGTTACTACTAAATAAAAATACGTTCTTTATAAATATCCGTTACGTCAAAATGATCACTTTATGGAATGGATTACTCTAAGCTCATTTACATATCCAAAGAGTATATAATAAAATTACAATTTTTTTATGTGTCTTTGGACTCTGGTATATAAACACTAATCTATGGACTATCTAAGCTATTGACAATTTTTACTGAACTCAACGGCCTAAGTAGCTTATAATTAGTTTAAGACTCAAATTAGAAATCTGACGAAGTCCCTCGATAACAGTATCTACTTTTTTATCATTGGGTGACAAACGAGCACACAGTCCACCTCTATCCTGAATTAAGAATCAAAATGCAGATGCGTTGTTGTCCGTGAGGACTAAGATGGAATGCCTCGTTTCCAGTAAAAAGGGTATCCGGTTCTCCACACTCACCATACGAAACACAGCAGCCTTAAGCTGCTATTTTACGCTGGTATTCTGCGAGAGCGTGGTCCTTCCCCGGTCGAGCCAACCCATTCATGCTACAACTATAGTTAGAACTACTCGTAATATAACTGCAGCAAGGCTCTACCACGCATAAAATCGGCAGAAAATATCAAAAATTGCTTAGAAGGACTCTACTTAAACCATAGTTAGAGCTCGAGACTCGATACTTATTGATAATAAGCATTATTACAAAAATTATTTCACAAAAGTCTTATGTTCAAACTAGAATGTGTTTCTCGAAAAAGGTTCTGCGGAAATATAAGCACTAAAATGTAAGCTAAACATAGCCAAGGGAATTTGTTATTTTTAATTCATTTTATTTTTAAATAAGTAGACTAATACACAGTAGGTATATAGAGTTATTAAATTGAAAGTATAGTGGTGTTAATTAAGCTACAATCCAAAATATTCAAACTCTCAGAGCATAATATTAATAACTGCAGTAGAGACGTTGCCGTAACAAACAGTAAACAAGTAATAAAAAATACATTAATTATTGAAGAAACACGTTAAATTTATTTTGAACCTATAAAAACTACTATTGAAAATGTCTAGATGAAAGTTACCATGCTTTTTCTCAACATAATCACGGCACATTTTGATAATAGGATTAAATTTATACGTGGTAGAGTCACGATGCAGCTATATTATGGTTGTAGCACATATGATTGCTACGCTGCAGCTATATATTGAGCCGTGGTAGCTCAGATGGTTAACGCTCGCTGTAAATATAACAGAACGCGAGTAACCCGGGTTCGATCCCCACCGGCACCAATGAAATTGTTAATTGCAATTTTAAGTGCTGATTTACCACGTGCTCGGCGGTGAAGGAAAACATCGTGAGGAAACCTGCATGTCTGAGGAATAAGAAAAAAATATTTCGAAGACATGTGAAGTTTGCCAACACGCATTGGGGCAGCGCGGCGGACATTTCCTTGCCCTAAAACCCTCTCAGAAATGAGGGGAGGCCTGTGCCCAGCAGTGGGACGTATATAGGCTGTAACTTTACTTTACTTTACATATGAATCCGCTCGACTGGGAATAGACCACGCTCTCACAGAATATCAGCACAAATTAGCAGCTCAGTATTAAGCTGTGTTTCGTATTGTGAGTATAGAGATCTCGAGACCCTTTTTTACTGGGAACAAGGCATTCCATCTTACTTCTTAGTGGTGACAATGCAACTGCATTTTGATTCTTAATCGAGGAAATATATGTGTAAATGTAATTTCTAATAAGTGTATATGTCTATGGGCCACAGCATCCACTTACCATCAGATAGACTGTGTGCTCGTTTGTCACCCTTTCCTATAAAAAAGGAATTCCTGTGCACGTCTAACTTAAAAATTCTTTGAGTACATTGTCCTATATCGGAATTGATGTTGATTATTTTAAGTAACTCTGAAGAATCTGGCAAAAGTCTCTTCTTTCTGTGATTATGCATAAATATACGTGATGTACATTAGCGCTATATATAGACAATACGGTGATAGTAAATCAACACATCAAAGCCTTAGGGATCAATTTCTTCAACTAACACAATCAACCATCTACACATCAGACTGTTTTACTTCAATATATAAAGCAACCAACATCGTCGTTTGCACTAAGATTCCGTAATTTTGTGACTTCCTACGCTTTATGCCAGTTAGTCAGTTAAACAATATTGTAGTGCCTATTTATAGAAGTGTTTGTCTATATATTCGAAAGTATTACCTTATATTGAGTTGTAATAATATAATAATCCCTATTTACATAACATTAAAACTCATGTCTTACCGTAACCCTTCAACATAACTATTTAAATAAAATCTCTGTTTGTTCGGACTACTCTTCGTAATGAAACTTTTAAAAATTCCGAATTGGATTGCAATGTAACTTCACGAACAGATAGTAGCAATACCGGAGTATACTGTGATTGCTGCTGTATGTATGTATAATGAATCTATATTATTTTTTCCCAAAAAAAAAAGGATTATTTTTCGGGAAATAGGTAAATAAAGTAAACGTTTTTGATGATTATTTCAAATCTTTTTCTTTTATAGCATTGGGTGACAAACGAGCACAAAATCCACCTCATGGTAAGTGGATGCTGTTACCCATAGACGTCCACATCTATCCTCAATTAAGAATCAAGATGCAAATGCGTTTTCACCCCTGAGGATTGACCCGATGACACCAAGATGGATTGCCCCGATTCCAGTACAAAGGGTCTCCGGTTTCTACACTCACTATACGAAACACAGCAGCATGACGCTGCTATTTTACGCTGGTATTCTGTGAGAACGTAGTCCTGATTCGTGCTACAACTATAATATAGTTTCAGCGTGGCCCTACCACGTAAAACTCTAAATGACACAGTACGCGGGCAACCCAGGTTCTATCCCCGCCGGTTCCAATGAAATTGTTAATTGCAATTTTAAGTGCTAATTAACCACGTGTTCGGCGGTGAAGGAAAACATTGTAAGGAAGCCTACATGTTTGAGAAATAAGAAATAATATTTCGAAGACATGTGAAGTTCGCCAACACGCATTGGAGCAGCGCGGTTGACATTTCCTAGCCCACTCGTTAATAAGAGGTCTGTGCCGAGCAGTGGGACGTTAGGATGTTAGTTTACACTGACGAAGCCGGGGCGTCGCTGGTCGTATGATCGGAAAAAGAACTGTCTTGGCGGGAAAACCATTACCTTTTCGACATCAAAATACATCGACATATAAATTACTTAAAACATATCACAAAACTCGCAAGCTTTACATAAATACGAAAGCATAATATAATTTAAGAACATTGAAATTCAATTGCAATTTTTTACACCATCTGGATGTTTGTCGCTCCACCATCGCACGAGTTCCCAGAAGCAATTCTTTCGAACCGGTATAACTTAGAGACCTATGCTTCGACCTTTGACTTACTTGCGATTCCTCTAGTGTAGCAAATATAAGTGAAGGTATTTCTTACTATCAGATGAGGTGCATGCTCATTTGCAATCTTTTCAGAAAAACGCTACCTAGATGCTGCAACGCTAAAGGTGGTAGGAATTCTTTTCTGATTAGGAATCCGTCTGGGCACATACTATGCTCTTATATATTTCTGCCACGAAATAGCAGTGGGTGCACTTTTGTGTTCCGGTCTAAAGGGTGTGGAGAATCAATATAAAAACAGGCTGTCGGGCATTCCATCTTTGTCCTCAGAAATGACAACGCATCAGTAGCCTTCTTTGTGTGACATTGGTTGCAGGTGTCCATGATCTACAGTAGCCACTTACCGTCAGGTCAACTGTAAGTTTTTGTCACTTCAATTTTATGCATTAGAAACGCCCTTAAATCTTTCAAATAATATGTCTTCATCAGTTAACTTGTTTCCGTCAGTCAGCAGTAGATAAAAAATTTCTTAATAAAATATAACGCGCCACATTGGTTGTCTACATTTCATAAAAAGTAAAGTAAAGTAAAGTTACAGTCTATATACGTCCCACTGCTGGACACAGGCCTCCCCCTCATTTCTGAGAGGGTTTTAAGGCAAGGAAGTGTCCGCCGCCCTACCCTAATGCGTATTGGCGAACTTCACATGTTTTCGAAATAATTTTTTTTCTTATTCCTCAGACATGCAGGTTTCCTCACAATTACCGTTTCGACATCAAAATACATCGACATATAAATTTTCCTTCACCGCCGAGCACGTGGTAAATCAGCACTTAAAATTGCAATTAACAATTTCATTGGTGCCGGCGGGGATCGAAACTGGGTTACTCGCGTTCTGTTATATTTACAGCGAGCGTTAACCATCTGAGCTACCACGGCTCATACATAAATACATTCACCGCTACATTTCATAAATGACTTGGCAAATGGAATTTATAATATATAAATATAATATTATATATATAATTTATATTTTATTAAGCTTTTACTTACTACTGCTATCGATTTGTCATTAAAAGAAACTCTTTTGAAAAGCTAAACGATGAAGACATTTTATTTAAGGGCGGTTATACATATTTATTAGGAATCATATATAAGGTTTTATATATATATATATATATATATATATATATGTATATGTATATGTATAAAAGATCTTAAATTTCAGAAATAGGTATAATAATAAAAACGAAGAAAAACAGACGAACAAAAAGTCGATTAAATAGTGATATTCTGGTTCATAAGTTGACGTAGACATTGCATATTGTAATAATATTATGTTATTTTTTAGGAAAAGGTCAAGAAACGAGCACACAGTCAACCTGGTGGTAAGTATATGTTGTGGCCTATAGACATCAACACCCATCATCGATTAATAATCAAAATACAGATGCGTTGTCACCCCTGAATACTAAAACAGAATGCATCGTTTCCAGTAAAAAGGGGTCTCAGGTACTCTACACTCACCATAGCATATCAGCAAGGGTGTAATTTTACGCTGGTATTCAGTGAGAGCGTGGTCCTTCCCCGGTCGAGACGACCCAATCGTGCTACAACTATAATAAAGCTGCAGCGTGGCTACTGTACGTATTTGACCTTTATCGCCTAAAATATGCAAATAATTATTCCTCAGCAACTTACGTAAATACTTTAAGCTGTAATGATGTCTTCTGGAAGGAGATAATGCCTTCAGATCAACATATTTCAAGATAAGTGATGTTTATTTGCGGTCAATGTCTGCATTACATCTAACAGGTGACTAGTCTACCGCCTACGTTTAGATAATGAACTCTTATTCACATTCTGTTTTAAGCATAGGCGTTACAGCGGCTGCTGCATTTTAAACGCCAGAAAAGATAGAAAAAGATAACACGCAAAATACGAAAAGGCTGTTTTTAATCAATGTATTGTATACCTTTAACTGTTTAACTTTTATCTATTCCTATTATATACACTATTATCTGCGAGCTGTATTAGCTCAGGGGTTATAGATTTAATAACACACAGGCAACTGACTACCTGATTACCTCGTTGGTCTAGTAGTTGTAGTAGTGCGACTGCTGATTATGAGGTCCTGGGTTCGAATCCCGGATCGGGGCAAAAATCAATTTTTTCTTATTTTTATAAAATAAGTCCGTCTGATAGTTCGTGGATTCTGTGGCCCATAGACATATACATTTAACCTCGATTAAGAATAGGCTAAGATTGAATGCCTCCAAAATGATGTAGAATTTGTTACATCATCCGAGATCCGTGAAGAAATTTGAAAGTTATTTGAAAATTTTCATTAATGATTACTCTTCAATGCATCAACCGATTATGAGCGCTTTGCAGCAATCTAAGGCGTTTTAGGAATTGTTTGTTACATTTTTCAAAAACAACTATTTAAAAAAATATATTTTGAGATTTCTCAAAATCAAATGTTCCGAATCCGCTGCCGAAGCTCTTTTGAACGCCGCTGATGTCGTTCAAATCGGTCGAGCCATTCAAAAGTTATGAGAGGTTTACGTACATCCGTACACACACACACAGACATAGAGACATCCTCTCGTAGAAATAGTAAGAACGGCTTCCTAGGACCTCAAAACGTGGAGATCTGATGAGAACTCGATTTTCATAGCGGGAAGTTAAAAATAGCCGCAATGGCCTGGCCGTTGTCAAGTTTTGCGCTTAGCAACACATTCACTATTTATTTTTATTTATAGTATACATAGGTCTACCAGTTTGGGTGATATAATACAAAAATTATAAACCACGCACAGAGATACCTGATTAATGTACTGTTCAGAAAGCTTTTAATAATGCCTAACACTCAGCTTGTATAAACAAAAAACCGGCCAAGAGCGTGTCGGGCCACGCTCAGTGTAGGGTTCCGTAGTTTCCCGTCCGTCACAATAAGTGTTCCCACTTATGAGTTTAAAGGTGGGTATCCATTATGTTCGCGCTCCAGCAGCGCTCCGCGCTCCTGCAACTGCTCCGGTAGTGGGTACTGTTGTTTCCATCCAAGTTCAAAATGACTCCTAGGAAGTCCTTATAAAGTTCTACTTTTCAGATTTTTTTTCATATTTTCTAAACTTATGGTTCAAAAGTTAGAGGGGGGGGGACACATTGTTTTTTACTTTTGGAGCGATTATTTCCGAAATTATTGACATTATCAAAAAATGATTTTAGTAAACCCCTATTCATTTTTAAATACCTTTCCAACAATATATCACACGTTAGGGTTGAACATTTTTGTCCAATTTTTATTTTACCACTTTGTCGGCGTGATTGATACACACATTGGTACCAAATTTCAGCCTTTCTAGTGCTAACGGTCACAGAGATTAAGCGAGGACGGACAGACGGACGGACAGACATGGCGAAACTATAAGGGTTCCTGGTTGACTACGGAACCCTAAAAATTATGACAGGCTATTTTACGGCAGCGATTCAAAATCCGTCTCACTGATGAGTTGCGATTCGTTATCGATACCGCAAACATCTTTTGATATAGCATACCTCTAGACAACTGCTCATATTGCGCATGTTGCTCTCGCCTTGCACACAATATGCAACGCAACCAAACACAATACTGCCTTTTTCGGGTCGAGATTTTCCCAGGAACATGATCATAGTGATGACAACACGGAATAATTAATTCAAATGTATAAATAAAACTAGTTTTTACGGATATTAACGTTTTTAAATACCCGACTTTACAGCACCCACGGTCATGGGGAGAACTGAGGTGTTCGACGTGCTCATCTTATCCGCTTGGGATGGTAACATTCAGCCATTTTCTCTATTGAAATTAGGATGTTTTTTGATTTCAATAGCCTCGCGAATCATCCTTGGAGGGAATCGGTGTTCTTTAGCGAGGATTTGTGGGTCTATCAAATCTGATGTAGTGACGGGGGCGATCCTGTACGTGTTCACAGACTGCATACCCGGAGCGTCGGTGCTTCAGATCAACCATGTGTTAACGAGGGCTTTAATTGATCATTTAGTTTGTCCTATGTAAGAATAACCACGCTCACAATCAAGCTTGTACAGTCCTGCATTTTACGGAGGGACATTGCACTTGACTGATGGTAAAATCTGACTAATCTTCTTCGGCGGCTTGAAGTATAAGTATAAGTATAAATATAAGAAATCATTAATTCAAATGTGAACTAAATACTAAACATGAATATGCATATGCATGCACGCACATAACCCAACGCCACAGTATAAACGCCACGAGACTTAGTAGCCGTGGTTTGGTCATCCGCGGTGAACTAAGAGGAACCCACATGGCTGGCCTGAAGTGAAGGGCCGGCCCGAGGAGGCCACTCCGAGTGGGCTTGGCGAGCCCACTTCGGATGTGTGTTGGCAGGCTGCGGCGAGAGGGGTGCACTCTCCCCCTACCGCTGCAGTCGCGGAGGAAGAGGAGTGTTGGTATAGCGTAGCGCCACTCGCTCTATCCTCCGCGACTCTGACGGGGCCGCACCATTAATTGATGCGGTGGTGTGGGGTGAGAGAAGTGTCATTATTGCGAGGCGCCACTCTCCCTACCCTCCGCACCCGAATCTTGTTTGACGGCGGAGCCATAGACCAGATCTGCCGCTGGGGTCAGGAAGGACAGTGTTTCTGAGTGCTCGTTTTTCATGGCCCCATGGCCTTCCTGCATTGGACACGGGGGCATCTGTTGCACATGTGAAGATGGAAGCCGCGGAGGAGGGCGCGCCATATGTTCTGGAGCGTCTTATCTGAGAAGGAGATGGGGGAGGACTAGTCCTCTTCCGAGCAGGGGCCGCCATGGGGTGACCAAAGCTGGAGCCGCAGATATCTACGAAAGCGTTCCTGTGGCCCTGCTTATATGCGACGAATGTTGAATATCATGGGGTTTTAGTCGGTGCGAGTCCGAAATAACCAGTCTTTGCCCCCGCAAGGATGGAGCAGGTGTAGGCGTTTCCCCATGTAAAAAAGAGGTACTAAATAAAAGTTCTACGTACCAACTCTTTTAATTCCAAAATTACCAAAAAACATACAAGTAATAGAGACCGTGTAGTGGTAATATAAGAATATCCACAACCCTACACCTACACCGCCCCGTGGGTGTCGTAAGAGGCGACAGTGGGCAACAAATCAGAACGCTTCATGAGAATAACAAAAAAATACTGGTTGTTGCCAACTCGCCTGCCCAGCGTGGCAACTGTCCCCCCCGAACGGGTTCCCGCCTTGTCGTGGCGGGGGGGCTTAGAAGCCGTGGCTTGGTCACCCACGGCGAAACAAAGAGGAACCCATATGGCTGGTCCGAGGTGGAGGGCCGGCCCGAGGTGGCCACTCCGAGTGGGCTTGGGAAGCCCACTTTGGATGTGTGTTGGTGGACTGCTGTGAGAGGTGTGTCCTCCCCACCTACTGTGTATTTATAATGTATGAGATAAAAATATTATTTCGTACTGTTTAATAAAAATTACACTTCATAAGATTTAACGGCAAATGATTTATTTAATATCATAATTTTCAACCACTAATATCAGATTTTATAGCAAATAATTGTTACGATCCTTATTTTAGGACAAGTGAAGTCTAAATTTTAATGTCATAAAAGAATACACGTATTGATGTTGTTATAGAATATTTTCTTTTTTGAATGAAAGTTTAGGAACGAAACATTAAAGTTTACATTTTCCTAAGAAATTATCGTACCCGATACGAAATCTGTTAAATATTTTAGCTTATTATAAAGTGGCGCCGCCCTGGTGGCAGAAAAAGTCGTGGACGCCCTCAATAATGACATATTATTATATAAGATCATAACAGGAAGAAATATTTTTGAAATTCTTTTTTTTTACTTTCCAAAAGGGCCCCAAATTTTTGTGTGCCCAAGGGCCCCGGTATGACCTAAGACGGCATTGCCACACTGCAGCTATATTATATGGAAGGACCACGCTCTCACAAAATACCAGCGTAAAATAGCAGTCTAATACTGTGTTTCATATTGTGAGTGTAGAGATCCGGAGACCCTTTTTTACTGGAAAAAAGGCTTTCCATATTAGTCCTCAGGGATGATAACGTCTCCGTTTTGATTCTTAATCGAGAATTTGGTAGATTTAGAAATTGGTAGATTGTGAATACTTACCGTTAGGTGAGCTGCGTAATTGTCATTCCTCCTCTTCTTTTAAAAATCAGGTAGTTGTTTTTTATAAAAAGTCCACCCGATAGTAAGTGGCAGGCTATGGCTGCAGGCTATGGACTCCTACAGACGTTTTATACATATATATATATATATATATATATATATATATATATATATATATATATATACAGAGAGAGAGAGAGAGCCCGTATATTTATTATATATATTACATTATAAATTATTATACAGGATGTCCCACAGAATAGGATTTCTACCATCTAGTGCTAATTCGTGTGCTATATTATTTAATTTTTATTTATTTAGAATATTCGACAAGAGATTATTTTAACGTAGCTACAAAATTTCTATTCTATACATATAGATTTTAATTATTTATTTATTAATTCTATAATTAAAATCTAAATAAATAATTCTAATTATATCTATAATTAAAATTTAAATAAATAATAATAAATATTAAAATAATTCTATAATTAAAATCTAAATGTCGTTTTAATTATATGTTGGTACCATGCAGTCGATAGAACCAAAGTAAAAGATATAGGCCAACGGATCAGTAAGTTGAATTAGAAATTGGCCTACCATATAGCTCAAAGAACCGACAATCGATGGAGAAGAAAGATTCTCGAGTGGCAAACTCATACCGGAGAGCGAAGAGTAGTGCGGCCTAAATAAGTAAAGACTTAGTAAGAAATTCCATTCGATGTTTTCAGGTGGCTTAGGTCTTAATTTACTTGCATTTCTGGGGGAGGCCTATGTTCCAGGGCTCTGTTCAAAAAGTTAAATACGTTGTCACACAGTTAATCGAGTAAAATGTGTAATAATCTAATAATTACAATTCATCGGCGGCTACTAGTGTAGTAAGTGTAACGCTACCGGATGCGATGTGAGATACGCCCTCGCGTCCGCCGGGTTGCGCAAACCGCTTAAATGCTTCCGCAACTCCCCTTGCAGATAACGTGGGTGATATTGCGAAATTTTGCCAAATTCGAACGAGTCTATTGTACTAATGCTATTGCGTAAAGTTTTAAAATCGGCCATAGATAGCTGAGATGACTGTAAAACGTCAAACTATATTTTATTTAGCTAAAAATATTTATATAAAAATGTCTTTAGTCTAATAATCTTAGACTAAAAAAGAAAGATAGGCGGAGAGCTGTCTACATTTAACATTTTAATTTATATTCTATTACTTTATACACTATATAAACTAATAAATGTTAATTTGATTAAAATAAAGTAGAATATAATTTGAACTGAAGGTCATAATGAATGTTAATATTGTTTGTGCATTATGTATGGAAGGGACTAGCTTCGGACATATAGGATTCCTAGTGCAGGAGCTAGTACTTAATCGGAACCGGTATACCATTCTTATTTGAGCTCTAATAATGAAGTTCTAATTCCAGGTGACACAGAAACCATGCTCAACTTCTTGACACACACGCACATACCCATTTTCTTTCTTTTTTTAAAAGCTTGTAAATGTTCCCTACTGGATGCACATATTATATGCACCTAAAACCGTAATGTTGGTTGCAAATAATATTAAATGCCGAAATAAACGTGAGAACGTGTTCATGCAATAAATTGAGCATTTAGCTTGGCTTTGACTTGGGATTGAGCTTGGTTTTTGCGTCAATTGAAATGTACACAGCTCACCATCTTTATTTCTTTGTTGGTCTGAAATAATAATATAAATCTCGTTATGGGTGTTTTAAGCGACAATTAATTCGTGAGCACTAAAAAAAAACAATCCCTTTTTCACGCTGGTATTTTGTGAGAGCGTAGTCCTTTACATGGCCGTCTTAAATTAAAAGTGAAGTAGGCATTTTTATATGAAGGACAGAAAAAGGGTGAGGGAACCTACATTTTTTATAGGATAAGGGTGGCAAACGAGCACACAGTTCACCAGATGGTAAGTGGTTATTGTGGCCCATAGACATCTTCATATTTCCTTGATTACGAATCAAAATGCAGACGCATTGTCGCCCGTGAAGACTAAGATGGAATGCCTCGTTTCCAGTTAAATGGGTTTCCGGTTCTCTACACTCACCATACGAAACGTGGCAGCATTGAGCTGCTAATTTACGCTAGTATTCTGTGAGAACGTGGTCCTTCCTCAATCGAGCCGACCTATTCGTGCTACAACTATACTGCTAATATAGATATAGCATGGCTCTACCACGTAAACTAATATAGCTGCAGCATGGCTCTACCACGTAAACTAATATTCCTGCAGCATGGCTCTACCACGTAAACTAATATAGCTGAAGCGTAAAACTCAATCGCGTAAATCCTTCGCATTGCGTGGGTGCCTCTACGTGCATTCATCCAGTCTGTCTCTAGTTGTTCGTCCGTGGAGCTGACACGTTATTCTAAGAATGCAGTCACAATTTCCTGCAGCGTGGCTCTATATATCACATATAAATTTAAATAATTTTGTCGAAATGAAATAAAACGTTCAACTTCTATCAACTTCGCGAGCAGTGTAGAGGGGCCATTATAATGCAATTAAGTTTTTTTTTTAAACGTACAACATTAGTAATCATTCCGGGCAGGGACAAGAGTCCAGGGGCTTTTCAACAATGTTTCCAGACAAGCCAGCAGCAAGTCTTGGGGGCAATTCTGTTTCAGCCCTCACGGTTTACATCACGGCTATATCTTAAACATCGAAATATGTTTGCCCGAAAGCAGAGCTCGTGACGGTGAAAACTTAAGTTCTTTACAACGCCAAAAATAAAATAAAATCATTATTGTAAATCTATACGGTCATGCAATATCAGTATGTGATCTCATCACATCACATATGATTACGTAATATTTTTACCAAATAAATACAAGTAGAGTCACCAAGTTTTACACTGCAAAGAAATACCTCCTGCCGAGGCAAGACTGAGATTAGAAATTAATAACTGGTTCATATACAATTACGAAGTCTGTAAGTGTAAGTCTATACAAATCTGTTGGTGGCTTCTGAGACACCAAAAAGTTGGAGAAAATAAAGTTACAAGATATTTTGGTAAGTTTACATCTATGCATTACGTGGTAGGGCCATGCTGGAGCTATGTTATTAGTATTAATTATAGCACGAATGGGTCGGCTCAACCGGGAAAGGACCACGCTCTCCCAGAATACCAGCGTAAAATAGCGGCTTAATGCTGTTGTATTTCGTATGGTGAGTGTAGAGAACCGGAGACCCTTTTTTACTGGAAATGAGGCATTCCATCTTAGTCTTCAGGGGTGACGACGCATCTGTATTTCGATTCTTAATCGAGGATAAATGTAGAAAATGGATCACAGCTTTTCACTTACCATCTGGTGGACTGTGTGTTCGTTTGGTTTGGTATTCTGTGATAGTGTGGTCCCTCCCCGGTCGAGCCGACCCATTCATGCTACACGAACTCTACTCTCGGCTCTGAAGCTAACGTTTTCTTATCGTTATCGAATTAATAAAATTGTATGATAATATTAACAGCGCCATCTGGTCGACGTAAATGGAACAATGTTTTGATATGCAAAGTCACTCAATGGCGATAAAAATAATTAGATAAGATAAAAACACAAAATTTTCATTAAAATTTTCTTTTACGTTAACATTTTGTAGTCTAAATTTTATGTTGCTATTTGAAACTATTTTAATACGATACGGTATCAAGTTTAAAACATGATATTTTTTTATAAATATCTCTATACTTATAAATTGAATACCAGCGTCAAATAGCAGCTTAACGCTGCTGTGTTTCGTATGGTAAGTGTAGAGAACCGGAGACTTTTTTTTACTGGAATCGAGGCATCCCATCTTAGTCTTCACAGGTGACATCTGCATTTTGATTCGTTATCGAGGATAGACGTCTATGGACCACAGTAACCTCTTACCATCAGGTGGACTGCGTGAATATAATTTTTTATAGAAATCACTATAAAAATATTTTCAATTATGTCACTAAATGAATGTTTAAAAAGGAATCAAAGAACAAATAAGTCGTAGAGTCAATAGATCTCCTCTGAGTAGCTCTCCCGCAGCAGGGACTAGTTCATGAATACTCAAAGAGTTCATGCGATGGCGTATTAATAATTGTTATGATATATGTGAATATTGATGGCGTATCTTTAGGCTTTCAAAAAGTGCTCTGTAAATATTTTAGTAAAAATAATAATTTTGAGTGAAAATAATTTGACGTTCTCTTTGAATTTACATAGAAAATCACATTCATATCGCTCAAATAAATTTATCAACCTAATTATATTAGGGATTTATGAAAACATAGGTGAGTGATCACTGGTCAACAAACTCTTCAATTTTTTCTATTAGCTCATAATACGTATTTAGCAATCTTAGTTTTAATCGACTTCAAAAAGCGACGAGGTTCTCATTTCGGCTGTATGTTTTTGTATGTACGCGTAATCTTCGTCAATGAGGTCTTATAATTTCTGGCTCACTAGATGTCGCTAGCACCACTCTAGATCCTTAAAACCAGTAATGTAAAGTTATTTCTTAACTCCCGACGCAAACAGAGGGGTGTGATAAGTTTAACGTGTGTATCTGTGTGTCTGTCCGTGGCATCGTAAACTAAAGGGATGGACCGATTTGGATATTGTTTTCTTTTGGGAGATGACTTGATCGATCTATGTTCAATAAAATCTGTTCATCTGTTTGAAGATCATCAGATCATTTTCGTTACTCCGGTTTTATTTTATTTTAATTTCAGTTATTTCACAGTATCACCGTAAGTGAAAACATGCGTTTCAAATATAAAATTTTCTGTTTCTAGTTTTGTGTATGTATCTTTTTACACAAAACAATAATCTCTCAATAGTAAACAGTGGTTGCTCTTTAACTCTGTCTTTAATTATTTTACTTTTACAAACGTCTGTAGTTTTTTTATCTAGTTAATAAAAATATAACTAATAAATAAAATAAAATTTCAAATAGATGTTTCATTTTGAAGTTTTATTTTTATCTTTTGTATTTTCTCAATGATTTCCTTTTATGTTTAAATCTGTTATTAAACATTTTCCTCGGCCCAAAGAAGCGCCGCCGCGCTTGCACTTCAAGACTAGGCCCACATAAATTTGTGAAATTCGTCAAATCCGGCGCTTGACCCAGAAAGACTTCGCGTCGCGTACTCGTAGTCATAAATAAGTAGTTAGCTAGGAGGTGGAAGAGATAAGACTATTTCTTCTTCCTAGAAAGAATCATGAGCGCTTGGTGCTAATGGAGCTGTCAGGAGATACCAGAGAGTTTTTCTATGTAATTCTGACATTGCCTTCACGATACGGGTCTACAACGGGTATTTCCTTAAAAAATCCTTCTTAAGTCGCAGCTATTGTTGAAACAGGGATTATAATATACTCTTTGACTGTTATGTAACTCCTATCTGACTGCGTCGCTGGTCTAGTGGTCTTTAACGCGATTACTCATCAAGAGGTCCTGGGTTTGCGAGTCAGGGAGCAGCCTGGAGTCAGGGAGCAGCACGGAGTCAGGGAGTTAGTGGTGTTTCACCCCCGTGCCACGGAAAGCACGTAAAGCCGTCGGTCCTACGCCTGATCTCTCTCCGGTCGTAACGGATAACCGTTCCAGCGAATTATGAGAGTGAGGAAATAGAGTAGTGCTTACACATACACTCGGGCTCTATAATCCTGTACCGCCTCCGTTAAGACAGGCCGCCGTGATCGAAACTTGATCTGCAGGAGATTATTATTATAAACTCCTTACCTAATAAATCAGGCAAAATACTGTCATGAAAAATCTTCTGTCAGGCCAAATTAAATCTTGCGTCAATGTCAGAATTGAAAATCAGTGTATCGAGCGTTTCGAGTCATCGACTAAATTCATGTTTTAAGTTAAAAATAATCTCATGGTATAACTTTAAAAATGGCCGACAACAAAGTAAAGTGCGAGCCGTGTCGCACCATCAACTTAGCTAAGCACGTGAATCAACTTAAACCTGACATGCAAATATACGAGAAATGCATGCCGACGCAAAAAATAGAATGCAGTCGTGTCACAGGTATTGCTATGTTTTTTATTGTTTACTATTTATTGAATATAATTTAAAAAAAAGACAATCAAGCTCCAATTTACCACCAATATTTTTAAACTATTGTGACAAAGGAACTTAGTCCATCTGATGGTACCTGGCTAGGGTTGGATTTAGAGTCGTTTGGCAGGAATTCTTACTGTTGTGATGACGGGGAGGGGGGAGCAGGAGTGTGCCCTACCCCTGCACCCCCCTCCCCGTCCCCTTACCTGCCGGAAAGAAATGCTATCATTTTGAGGTGAGGTCTAGGGGATTTTCTTTTTAATTTTTCTCAAGAACGATGTATTACCTTTTCATGGGAGTGCTGTCGGGGTGTAGGGGACACTTCCCTCTCCCCTCTCCCTTATCCCCCACTCTCCTTTCCCCATCCTGCGAAAATTTTTAAATTTTTACACCTGCCTACTAGTAAAGGAGTGGGGGGATTGAACACTCTCCGAAATGTATCATTTGCAAGGACACTAACTTTCTTCCAGCTGCTTTAACCCTTTGAATCAAAAAACTACCCAAAGTGCAGCTGCGAGGAAACCTCAAATCCCAACAACTAAAGGCGGTTAGTGTATTCCAATGATACATTTTGAAAGGAAGGAGACAATATGAGCTTGTTATTTTTGTGATGACACACTTTGTTCTGGAGGCAACTAATCTCAGAATAATGGCGTCGCACCATTCAAAGACTGCCTGAAGTGAGAGATTCACACGCTCAACCATAACTTCTCTTTCTACTACTTACTGACACATGCACCCGGCTGATATCTGTCATGTCAGATATAAAAACTCCAGAGGTGGACTGGCATCCTAAACTGAGAAGATCAGCATTCGACATCGACTCGGAGAGCATTTACTCAAAGAGTCATGCTACTCAGCCGATCGGACCAGAGTATAAGCCATGCGCTAAAAGCTTCCCTAAAAAGCTAGTATACTAGACGCTGCCAAAGGCCTTTGAGACATCAAGGGAAACGGTTGCAATATTTTTTTTACCATAAAACCTATTAAAGTAGTTTTTATAACACTTTCAGCCATTTAATTATATACTTAGATATTTCCATTGTGTCATGTAGTTTTAAAAATGAAATAAATTAAAAAAATTGCATAATAGGTATTTCACTTTCATACAGAGAAATTACTATTGTGAGCTGTGACACACCTAAACTCTACGATACCCGCATTTGTATAAATGTGTATTATATTATTATCTATGGTTACACTGTTCTATCGAACCGCGCAACGATAAGGCTTTCTCTGTTAGGTATGAATGAAACTCCAACGTTGTAACAGTTACATTACAAGGTGGCTCCTTGACTACATGTTTTCCTAGTACTTATTACAAATAATGTAACGCTGCATGCCGAAATAAATATTAGTTGTTTTTTTTTTTTTTTTAAATATTATTTGATGTTATTTTTGCTTGTCAAAGACATTTCAAATTTACATTCATGTTTTTAATTCTGTTTTAAGTGTACTTTTAATGCGCAGAGCTATGCTTAATTTACCTACATGAAAAAGTACCATAAAACAAAAATGACACAGAAAACAGACAAATTAATCAGCAATCTGAAGTACTAAACAATCACCGGGCATTTAGAGCGGGAGTGTAATCCTCAATTGACAGAATAAATTGTTTTCGAGTTGTAGACACCAGGGCATGCAGCAACTCCTCAGTAAAAAGGCGGTTTACTTATCTTTACTGTTTTACGGGAGCACATCAGCAGCAATCAATAAAAAACATATGAGTACTCGAAACAAAATTAAGGAACGATATTTTACAGAAAGGCCAGACTCCGTATGATTCTGTACTAAAGCAAAAAGTAATAGTAACAGTTATTAAAATCTACCGTTTACACGTTTTTACAGATGTACCTACCTACTCACCTAGATCACTTTTCTACTTGTTTTTCATTTGTACATTTTACACAGAGTGAAATTGAACAAAATTCGCGAACCAATTATGTTATTAATTGCAGTTTTTTGTGCTGGTTTAGAACGTGCTCGACACTAAACGGAAACCTAATTATACGTGTTAGAGTCATGCTGCAGTTATATTATTTAGTATAGGGTAAAACACCCAGTAGTCAGCCTTTTAGTGAGAACTAAAATTTGATTCAATTGTATTTTAAATATTGAACACTATGAACAAAAACAATCATTATTTTTAGAAAAGTTGTTTATTAAATTTACTAAAGAAATTAACAAAAAAGTATATTTATAATAGAATTATATAAAAAATCAGTAGTAAACAAATTATGGCACTTTTCACCAGTAGTCAGCCTCATTTCTCCACAAGTCAGCCATGTCTTACCCTGTAGTCAGCCTCTCACTTATTCTTGCATATTTGACATAAAAATTCTTTATTATATATATTTTCATATATTTCCCCAGCGAATTCAGTACAGTTTAAATGATACCATGCAAGGCAATTGTCACATCCAATATTTTTAAGTCATTAATTTCTGTATCGCTAGTCAATTCTTCTTCACAGTTGTTGCATCTTATTCTGTTTATTGTACATGTATTTTTCTTCCTATTTTACTATTTTTTCGTAGTCATAGCTTATATTAATTGCTCTTCTTTGTATTGGTGGATTGGTCTTTTTGACATTATGGAATTCTAAAACAATTCTAAAAAAAATGATATTCACGCTAAAATAACCGTGCATAAATTCAACCCAAACTAAAAAGCTTTAAGGTACTATTTTATGCAACAAGACTAACGGCTGAGTACTGGATTTGTAGACCCATTGGTCGGCCCCCGATATGCAATTACATTCGTACGCGGCCGACTACTGGTAAAATACACTTTTCATCTCATAAGAGTTAAACCAAAAGTAATGGGCAAAATTGGGACTATTCGCTTCGGCAATCTCAACCACATATAAGAAAATCATGAAAAAACCAGTAGTCAGCCACTTAAGGCTGAGTACTGGATCTACCCTAAAAATTCGAAACCCGGTAGTCGGCCACCTAAATTACAACATATCAAATAAATAAAATGCATTTAATAGTTAACTTTATGACAGAATAATCATTTTAGTGTAAAACAGTGCAAGAATCTACCATAAATTACAGCAAATACACCCAAAAACTTAACGAATACTCGAGCGCGTTTCCTTAAGAAAAAAATTGCAAAAGCGATGCGTCTAGTCGTGTCTTTGACAGCAGTGTAAATTAACAAGTACAGCTCACCAACCTGATGAGCTATTGGTTCGTAGGTGTGCATATTAACCAATAAGGAGACATGGATTCAATTAAACGTTATTTTAAAGGTGTAGACAAATATCAGCACTATTTATATGGAAATAATGTCTGTAAAGGCTGAGTACTGGCACAGGGCTGACTACCGGGTGTTTTACCCTAGTTGTAGCACGAATGGGTCGGCTCGACCGGGAATGGACCACAGAATACCAGCGTAAAATAGTAATATATCCTGCTATGTTTCGAATGGTGATTGTAGAGAACCGGAGACCTTCTTTACCGGAAACGAGGCATTCTATCTTAAACCTCACGAGTGACAACGCATCTGTATTTTGATTTGTTGAGGATAGATGTAGATGTCTATGGGCCACAGCAGCCACTTACCATCAGGTGGACTGTATGCTCGTTTGTCACCCTATCCTATAAAAAAAAAACAATATTTTTCATAAAGTTTCATTTATAAACGATTTGTAAACGATATAGGTATAAATAATATGAGCTACCATCGCTCGCTGTGAAAGTTCCCGCCTAAAACTCCTAAATAAAAGACGGCAAGCAAGCAACACGCTATCAAAATACTAGTCTTACTAACTACGACAGACGTTGTCCTACCCGTTTGATAAACGTTGGAACTATCTCAACGGCAATCATGACTTTTCAGATACTTGTAATGAATGAAAAATGTCGTAAATGGCGACTAAGGTAAATTGCCAGAAAATATCTTATAAACGGGGTTATTTTTCAAAGAGTAGCGAAGTTTTAAAGTTAAGTTCAAATATATAAAAAATGATATACCGTTATTGCAGTTTTTGAAAATACGATTAAATAAGGCTTCTACTTTTATTTTAAACCTATCCCAAATTTAATGTGATTTATGGGCAACAACATTTTTGCCTACCGATCGACTATTACTACCCATTTTGATAATTTTATTTTTAGCTCTAGAAAATCGAAAAATCATCCGATTTCGATGATTTTTTTCAATCTTCATTATTACGGCGAATTTACGAAAAAAATACAAGAATAAAAAAATGATAACTTATATTGGTTTCAAGGCTTTAAATGTTCATGAAAATGCACTCATTCACGTATTTGTTATTTTTTTCATAATCTACACAAAAACGAACATTTTAAATAATAAACAAAATTAAAAAATTTTGTTTATTATTTTTTGTTTTGGTTTTTATTGAGTGTAAGATCGAGCGATGCGAGCTCGGGACTTAGGGCATCCCGACTCGGAAAAAAAATTAAAAAATGTTTGTTTATTATTTTTTATTTTCGTTTTTATTGAGTGTAAGATCGAGCGACGCGAAAGCATCCCGACTCGGACAGATTGGATTAGGAGATGGCGGGCTCGAGCGAGCGAATAGATCCCGCCATCTCCTTCTTGGTTATTTTTTTTACAAACCACTCAGAAGTAGTAGCCCTGCGAAGCGTTTATTAAAATTTAAAGTCAGAAAACCATATAAAAATTTTAAGTTTAAAAATATAAACTTCGTTTAACTCTTTGCAAAAAGTCAGAATTAAACATTTAAAGTCATAAAACTGTATGAAATCTTGAGGTGAGATATTTTCCATATTTTTTCCATAAATCCGCCATAAAGACGAAGATTTAAAAAAATCATCGAAATCGGATGATTTTTTCCATTTTCTAGAGTCAAAAAACCAGGTGACCGCGATAGGTAGTATAAAATTACACGCATTTTGAATTTAAAATATAAAAAGGACATAATGTTTATGATTTTTTTAATTATATTTTTTTCACAATTTAACTACTTATATATTACTTATTCTAAACATTCTCTTCAAATTTAGCCAGTTATTGCAAAATACCCTAGTATATATATAGCAGTATACATATCTTGTTTTCACCAGTCATAAAATACTTAGACCTGCAACGGGTAGCATTGTCAAAGGTGCGCGACGATTATGTGAAATCTTCCAACTAGAGGAACAATAAAATATGTCTAGCCGTAGACTTTCACGGCCTAGTAAAGAAGAAGAAGATTATAATAATGATGATGAACATATGCAGGGTTTTATGAGTGGCAGTAACGAGATGATACAACAGTATACATTGTATTAGAGGAAGCAAAATTGACTATTTCAGTGTTAATGATAGTAGAACAAATCATTGCAAATATGAGTTAAAGTTATTAATTATTAACACTCTTTAATTTTTCAGAACTACCAATCCACCCCACGTGCTTAAAAGTTTGCACTAAAGAGGAATATTCTATGCTGCAAAGTGGAAAAAAACACGCATCGCCTAAAATGTCAGTTCCTTATGCGCACGGAAAACTTATGTACGCTGTTAAAGTGAGTAAAATTTTGATTACATCTCTTCAGCGTTATTTTCTCCCAATACATTGTAGCCTTTGACCTTTGATTGACTGATGTTTATTTATTTTAGTCCCGTCTCTATTTTGCTTGCTTCATTGCCACCTCCTTTAAGTTTCGTAGTTTTTAGTAATGTAGCAGTATGAGCATTTTACTCTCTTGGCAGGCTGGTATCCTGGTAGGAGCTGTTTATTTCACGTACGCGCAAGGAGTGTGGGGCAACCAACAAGACGTCACAGAATGCGTTCGTCGTTGGCAGGAATATATGCGTAGCATCAACACTCGACGGCCGCCTGTATATGATCGGTGTGGTCACGTAGTTGTACGTGTTGAAAATAATTATTATTTGTAGAAATAAGATCCATAGCTTTCGATATATGCAATCCTAATAAAAAAATATTTATGTCACCAGTTACCGCTGTCGGAACGTTTAAACGTTGTTAAATTAAAATAAATTAATGAAAAAAATTAATAAAAATTGTTGATAAATCATGTTTTTTTAAACATGAAAAAAGTATCGATAACGCTATATATTATATGCTTGTATAAAACAAATTTTTAATTTTCTCTAATCTACAATTATTATAACAAAAATTACATTTTGTAATTTTAGTTATCCTACAATTTTCTATAATTGCAAAGTTGGCAATATATACCTAGTCCGCTTCAATTTTGCGTAACTTTGCTCACAAGCGTCGAAAACCAAACCCCTTTTTAAATTTATTTTCGAAATAAAATCTTTTGTGACTTTACGAAAACGAATGTATCTATATTTTATGTGATGTTCTCCTTGTGTACGAGTATGCTATAACCTCGTCGGCATTTTACCGTCTTAACTGATATGTGTGAAATTCTATCTTGCCCCTATCATATATGTTTACCTGGTACTTCTACATGAATCGCATACAACGATGTCGTGCCAATCACACACATTCTTTTTTTGATTATTGGAATTAACGGTAGTGATTGATTTCTTTATGTCTTTGTATGGTAAAACCAATAAAACTTACGAATGTGAACGACGACGATTATTATAACTTACATTACCGACACTTACAAATTACAGTTTCTGAATAATACTGTCTCTATAAATAGTTGTAATAAGTAATAAATATAGGTACTACTACTACTTAGTTACATTGTCTTTCGTTCATTGATTTATTCAACGTTTTCGTTCAGTCCTATAACTTCGGTAGTAACTGCGAGGGGCAGGGTTATTCAGTTCATGACCCTCTTAGTACCGGAAACAGCTTCCTTGATGTTGATAACTCCCTGGTATAACTAGGTCGTATCATTGACAGAGAGGACAGGGAATTCCAAATTTAATTAATTCTTCTTAATAAACAAAAATTACATACGAAGTTTTTTTTACAAACATTTTATTACATTAGGAAATGTTTCTTTGGTTTATAGAGGGAAGAAAACACTGAAAGCTTGCTGGCGCCATTCTATTCAATATACAAGAATTTCATAACAACGTCTTTTGCTGGTAATTAAATCTTATTTGTGTTAAAACAAAAATGTTTATTCTATTTAGCACGCACTGATTGTATGTTCGACCAGTACGTGTTTCCAGTTTTGCCATAACTGAGAAGTAGTCCTTCACTTCTGGCCGTATCACAAGCTCACAAATTACTCAGCTCAGCGACATAGAAAGAGGGTGCTCGAAGTTTCTCAGCGTGATATAGAACCAGTAAATGCAGGTGACTCAAAGCCGTGCTTTGTAGCATGACTTGCGGCAAGGCCTTTTCAGCTTCAGCGGTGGACTTGTGAAGGGTTGTAAACAATGGAAAAAAAACTATGTGTGAGTCCATTCCTAGTTAATCGTAGGACTATACTTCAGAAGTGGTAAACATTATTTTTGGGTTGTTCAGAAATATATATTTTTAGGAAGTAATTTTTATTAGAATATATTTTTATCAACGTACCTATTAATATAGTAATACATTTTTATTTATTGCACTGTTTACATAAAAAAGAATGATTATATGTGTATGTGAGCGCGACTGTAATGTAATCTCGGTGCTTTTCCCCATTCCAAAAGTGCCCAACGTGCCTAAAGATTTTCACTTCAAAAATTTATTCGAAATATCCTCAACAGATAACTTCGAGTCAGTAAAAGTAAGTGATGTCCGTGGCATAAACTTCATCTCTACAAGACATCATCATTTTATAAATATTGAACTGGTATTTAATTATAATAAAATTAAGATGTTTGACACTATAGTGGCGGTGTAAGAATATCTGTTACCCTTTCTTCATTCCGTGGGCTGTCGCAAAAGGCGACAGAGGGAAACTGAAGCAAGCAAGATGAGACAGCAGCCAGCCACTGGCAGGCTTGGCAGCTATGGCAAATATCCCTCTATGAGGTAATATAATATGTTCAGCAGTAGACCGGGGCAGGACCACGTTCTCACAGAATACGAAGAGTGGAGAAGTGAGTTCTAATCCACCACTGTCGTGAACCTCCCACCACAAACATTTTCTTACTAAGTATTTAGTTTATTTAGTGTTTAGTTTGTAGGTAATAATAATATAGCTGGAGCATGACCCTACCACGCGTAAACTATTAAATTTGTGTTATTGTAGTTTCCAAATACGTATAACCAATATAGTAGTAAAATTGTTTAAATAACACAACTATAAGACAATAATTTATTGTTGTTCCCAGCGGCATTACTATTGTGTATCGAATTTGTCCACAACCAACCACAACTGTCACGAGTACACTATTTTAACACTGAAAGATTGTAATTTTTTTTAATTTCCGTAACTGGTACCATATCTCATCTTGAACATACTGTATATATTTGTGATCACTTTAATCGTGCCTTTACGATGCATATTTACTACTTTTAATGAACCTAAAGACCTTATGATAAAACATAGGTTCGACACTTTATTGGGAGACTGTCGGCTGTGCTTTTTGTTAAATATTTTGTTTCAATGTCTTACGAAAAAATCAAAATTAATTCGTTTGTAGCATCTCTCACTCAGTTTATCGGTTTTTATAAAAAAGACTAAACGACCAGCCCCGACTTCGCCTCGATAGGATTTATTAATGTGATGTCATTTAAATTTGAAATAATCAAACACGATTTGTTTTATTACTTTTTTATTAAAATTTCAGCTATATATATATATATATATATATATATATATATATATATATATATATATATATATATATATATATAATATATAGGTTCAGCTATTTTAGGTATAAGATTATTTCGAACAGACAGACAAAAAAATTTACAAATGGTTATCCGCGTTACTTACAGTTTTAAAAGTAAAGATGATTTGATATAAAAAAATTTGCCCATATTTCTCATACGAATATTGTGTCACGATTTAATGGATTGTGTATTCCTCACACAGGAGTCGTGAAAATTCCATTAATTGTAAAGTGCGCCTATCTTGACTACCTCAAAGCACTAGAGAAGAAACAGGCTGACGAAGAAAAAGAAAGAAAACTGAAGAAGCAAAAAGTGTAAATCAGAATCAGATGTAGGTATATATACAAAATTTTCGAAAATTTTTGTCCTAACATTTTTATAGTTGTACTTAATGTCTCCTACTAATTTTTGAAAGGTATTGTCGAAATTTTATTTAAAATAATGTTCTCGTATAATGTTTTGTACTTACGTTTTATTTTGTTATTAAATCACATTTTTTAATACGTCATCATTATTTAAATTATATAATTTATTTATTTTGAATAGTGTGAATCAATTTAGTATCAAAAAAAAAACACATTAAAACGACCGGTTATAACTGCTGCACTCCTTGTAATCACAATTGTATGTAACAAAAAACCCATCCTAGATTTTTTTGAACCGAGAATTTTAATTTTTAATTTTGAAGCTTATACAGATAAATACCAGTTAGGATTATGAATGTATCAATGTTATAATTAAAATAATTAAAATTAATATCTCTGTTGCCGGAGTCTTATTTCTGTTGCTTGAAAATCATAGAACACTGCATTTTCTTCTGGCGAACCACCCGCTAACATATATTCCAAGTGACGAATGTAACAGATAGCTATCCTGTAACAAAGTTTTGACGTACTCAATAAAAAAGATGAAAATTGGGTAAAAGATAAATATTAGTCATAAAAATAATACAAATAAACACTACTACGCAGATAGTTTAGTTTCTGCTTAAATCTGCTAGCCTGGTCGTCTAACTCCGGAGATTCTTACTACGCTAGTACACACACCAAAAAGCAAACCTGCGGCCGGTACACAAAATAGAGTGAAACCATTGAGTTATATGTATACACGTTTTTTACGTACTAGAGAAGCTATTCCAAACAAAAAATGTGCACTACTCTGTAACCGCGTATGCGCGGTAAACAGTAGAGTCGCGCATTCGCAGTTGATATAAACGCGCGGGAATTGTCATAATAAATAAATGTTTGTTTAGATTGTATTGTTAATCGAGTACATTCTTTTTTAATTTTCGTTTATTTTTCATATGTGCTAATTTAAATAAAATTATTATTAGCGCCGCTCCGCATGAATGAATATCGAAGCCACAATTACACAGTAAGTGTTCGAAATGTCAAATCTAGTGCGTAGTACATGTATATCGATGAGTGAAACCACGTAAATAATGAATGTGAAGTACCAAGAAGGTTAAACAAAAATCAAGTGATTTTTCAGATCTACGCTCACCGGGAAGTGTTCGAAATTAGAGCGAAAGATTCCATCCGGAACGATAGACACAGATAAACAAACAAGAAAATGACTTAATAAAAACGTGGGGAAAAAAAAGTGAGAATGAAAACAATTTTGTATTTGCTATTTGGTTGGCCGAAATTCGGCCATTTCTTGCACAGATCTTTCAAAGTTGAACATTTGAGTCAGTAATTATTTCTTCGACTGTTTGACAGTATGAACGTAAACAATTAATGTTTTATAATATATTTAATGTAAATTGATTAAAACTACTTACTTACTTACTACTTACGATTTTATCGCGTTTAATTTTAATTATTTTTAATTCCCGACGTTTCGGGTGCTTTCCACCACCCGTGGTCACTGGGGCTGAGATGACTTGATGATGTACGTTGATGCTTCACATCACGTTCCGGGAAGTCAGCGAGGATTTGTGGTCTATCAGATTTGATAGACCACAAATCCTCGCAAAAGAACACCGATTCCTACCAAGGATGATACGTGAGGCTATTGAAATTAAAAAACTTCCTAATTTCATTAGAAAAGGAGGCTGGGTACCTGCTTGGGACCCTATAATCAATAAAATTAAAACTAAACCCAAGCATACAACTGCAAGACTTCAAGACGCAGTCAGTTCATTTTGCATAAATCAGACCATAAACAATAATTAAAAACGCTGAAGGTACTCCGGGTTTAACAATGATATCGGGACGTCAGTCATTTTTTTTTTATTTAACTGGCTTATCGGCTCTGGGTTTTTGCCCTTCTGAGCCTATTCCGATGATATCCCGGACGTCAGTCTGAGCGAGATTAGAATGTCTCTCCACCACCTTAAAAAGGCAAGGCCCCGGGCGAGGATGGAATTATAGCGGAGCTTCCGAAAGCGGGTGGAAAACCGGTACTTGAAGTCCTTCAGAAGCTCTTCAATTCCGTCCTCCATGGTGGCACTACTCCGGAGGCGTGGAGCAGAAGCGCGGTGGTCTTGTTCTTTAAGAAAGGCGACAACGCTCTCTTGAAGAACTACAGACCGATTTCCCTTCTGAGCCGCGTCTACGTGCTGTTTTCGAGAGTCATTACGAATCGTCTCGCACGCAGACTCGACGACTTCCAGCCTCCCGAACAAGCCGGTTTCCGAAAAGGCTTCAGTACCATAGACCACATACATACCCTTCGGTAAATTTTACAGAAGTCTGAAGAGTACAATCTACCACTTTGCCTGGCGTATGTGGACTATGAGAAAGCCTTTGATTCCGTCGAAATTTGGGTGGTTCTACAGTCTCTTCAGCGGTGCCTAGTTGACTGTCGGTATATTGAAGTGCTGAAGTGTTTGTACAGTAGGGCTACGATGGCTATCCGAGTACAGAACCAGAGTACGAAACCTATCCAACTGCAGAGAGGTGTAAGGCAGGGTGATGTTATATCCCCGAAACTCTTCACCGCTGCGTTGGAAGACGTTTTCAAGCTACTGGACTGGAAAGGATACGGTATTAACATCAATGGCGAGTACATCACTCACCTTCAGAATCGCTGGAGGACCTTAGCACTATGCTCAATGACCTCAATGGTGTCTCCCAACGGATAGGTCTTAAGATGAACATGGACAAAACAAAGATCATGTTTAATGTCCATGTCACACCTATGCCGGTAGTTGTTGGGAGCACTATGCACGAAGTTGTTGACGAGTACGTTTACCTGGGACAAATAGTCCGACTAGGTAAGTCCAACTTCGACCGAGAGGTCAATCGACGGATTCAACTCAGCTGGGCAGCGTTCGGGAAATTACGACAATCTTCTCGTCAAGGTATACCTCAATCTCTGAAAACTAAAGTGTATAACCAGTGCGTGTTGCCAGTGATGACTTACGGATCTGAGACGTGTTCCTTCACCGCTGGCCGTATTAGGACGCTCAAGGTCGCTCAGCGAGCTATGGAGAGGGCTATGCTCGGAGTTTCACTGCGTGATAAACTCAGAAATGAGGATATCCGCAATAAAACCAGAGTGACCGACATAGCCCAACGGATTAGTAAGCTGAAGCGGCAATGGGCCAGCCATATAGCTCGAAGAACCGATAACCGATGGGGAAGAAAGGTTCTCGAGTGGCAGCCTCGTACCGGTAGGCGTAGTGTAGGGCGACCCCCCACTAGATGGAGTGACGACCTGGTAAGACATGCAGGAAGTCGATGGATGCAGGTGGCTCAGGACCGTGCTTTGTGGCATTACTTGGGGGAGGCCTATGTTCAGCATTGGACTTGTGAAGGGCTGTAATGATGATGATGATGAGCCTATCATTTCTTTCGGGATCTTCATTTTATAGATTTTTTCGTCACAATATGCTGATGCGGCACATTGTGAAGTTTTTAGGGGATTTTGATAACAGCTCAACCCAGAGAATAGTTGATGACGACAGTCACTCAAGGCCATAAAGCGCCCAAGCGATCCAAATATCTTGAGGGTTATATCAACATCGAAGCACTTGTTTCGTCGCTTCCTCTAATAGTTTACACGCGCAGACACTTAATTCACAAAATCACATCACTTTTACGAATCAAAATCCACTTCAAACCATTATTTATGCGATAAAACTTGAGCAACAATCCGTCGACGGCCAAGTTCCCGCCAAAAACCTGGACGTCAGTCATCTCAGTCCCCCCCATGGAGGTTAGAGAGAAGGATAACGATCGCTGTAGAAATTTAGTATCCCAGAAACATGAACAAAATGAGGCGCTTCGATCGCTAAGTCTCAATAAAAGTCTTTTTCAGTCTATTTTTCCGATCAGATGCTAAACCACTTGCACACCCACGCACAATACAATTTTTCACCATTTTTAATGTTTCTTTTAGTCAAAAATTAAAAAATTACGTAGCACGATTATTTTCTCACCAATGGCGCGAAGAAAAATTGTACATTATTCAACTAACTTCATGTATCATCTACTTGTACTCATAAACAGCTAAGTTCGCAGATACTACTTACTGACGAATTTTCAGGGACAGGCGGGCGGATAGTACATAGTGATCGTTCTTCTTCTCTCTAATCTCCATTGTCGCCCGTGTGACCATGGGTGCGGGAAAGCACCCGAAACGTCGGGAATTAAAAACAATTAAAATTAAACACGATAAAATCCGTAAAAGTAGTTTTAATCAATATGTAGTGTTCGCGTAAATATAAGAAATCATTATTGAATATAACGTTTTTGTAACACATCATAAAAATTTAAATTTTATCTTTCTGCCCTCTTCTTTCATCTTCATATAAACTTTAATAGGTACTTAAAAGGTACACGGTCAGTTAAACTGATCACTTGTACTGACGTACTTTCAAAAACTGACCGTGAGTGCGAAATTCCAACCCACGGATTTTTCCGGACGCACGGCACGGTCAGTTAAACGGATCAGTTGAAACGGTCAATGAATTAATTGTATCATAATTCCGTATAGCTTTACTCTTTATTCTTTACTTTAATCATGCGCGCTCGCACCGTTGCCTGTTCCTGTAAAACATAACGTTGCCAACTCAGTTTGCTCGCCGTTTGCGCCGGTTTACACTTTGCTTTTTTATTAAAACCGGGTATAAAACTGAGGAACTGGATCCGGTAATGTAAGCAGTGACATACTTGCAAAATTTTCCCTTAACGTATTAATTTAATAGATATCGAAGATATAACGCACAAAGAGGCAGTTTGCAATATCAAAGCCCAAGGACGTATGACTAACGAACGTATAGTACGTTTTTTTATTTAATCACTTTCGTAGTGAAAACTTCGACTTGAAAAATTTACCCAAGGAAGACCCAACACTAAAGTAAATAACGGTGAATTAAAAGTGATCTTGGATAGAGGCTTATATTGTTTGTATGTGTGGGAAAAATTTTAACGGCAAAATACGAGTAAATAAAAGTAACAGGCGGACATAGAAACGAGAAAACATACCTTCGTGTCTGCATACATGCTAAAAAGTTGCCCTCCTTTAGGGCCGTATTATAAATGGTCTTGTTACTTACCTAAGACATTCAATTTTGGAATACTTTTTCTTGGAAGGCTTAGTGACTGGTAACTTCGATCGTAGCAGATCGAAAGCTCGATTCATATCACGCATTCGAGTTCGCTCACGATCGCATGCTGTTTTCTTATATTCTGTAAATTAAAGTGATAATCTATACAAACAAACAAAATTCAAGCGCCTGTTTGTAATGTCTAAATATCCAGCTTTTTTACTAAATGCATATGCACAATGTCTAAAATGTTTGTGTCTGTATGTTCTGGCTAATCTCCGAAATCGTTGGACCGATTTTGATGGGACTTTCACTGGCAGATAGCTGATGTTATAAGGAGTAACTTTGGTTACTTTTTTTTTGAAAAAGAATGAGGGTTTCTCTAAAAATCATTAAAACCCTAAATAACAAGCGAGCGAAGTCTCGGGGAGCAACTAGAATAATATAAAATTAAAAATAATATAGTGTGGTGCTAAAAACACAAAATACCTAAATTCAGTGACTAACAAGGTTAAGAGGGCGTCATTTTGGACAAGAAAATTCAGCGCCCAGCTTTTCAAATGATGCCCATTAATCTCAAATAATCTGAAAAATAGCTCTTAATGAATACATTTAATTTACACAATATAACAAACAATTCGCATTGAAAAATCGCGAAATAGCCTAATCTGCAAGTGTGTCTACACTTGCTTACAGTAGGGACATGTATTATAAAAAACATTATGTAGTTTTTCTCCTGTGTCGTGGGGGCAGTTTACAAACATAAATTTTACAAGGACAAACATCCAGATCCGGAACAATTATATGTAGGCCATACAAATACTTGTTCCGTGTGAGATTCGAACCCGCGGCCCTTAGCGCTGTAACTCATTGCTAAGCCACTGCGCCACGGAGCCGTTATGTATATACATAATTATACTAATTTTCTACAAATATTTAAATTTATAATCGGCTTCCTTCCATAATTTGTTATTATTCACCCGAAAATTCACAAAACATGAACTTTAAAATTAATTTACAATTTTATTCATTAAACCTAGAATATTTAATGTATTGAACCTATATTAATTCATAAAATACGGAACGTAACTGTCTATGAGAGAAACGGAGAAAGAGAATGTGCGCGCGCACTGCTCTCTCTTGCTTATATCCCTCACTCAACTCCCGTTCGCCTCGTCCGATCACACTTTTCGTAACGCTTTCGTCACGCGTTCGCCAGCTTACTCCCCAAGTTAAGCGTGCGTAAAGAAGTTTTACTTCAAAACGTAAACTGCGGTTGCTAACCCGCTTACCAAGCGTGGCAACTACAGCAAATATCCCTCCATGAGGTTATGGGGGAGGCCTATGCTGTAAATAGAAAATACCTATACCGTCGATCAGCATCGAAGGTGCAATATGCTGGAACTGCCTCAATTCGCCTGTCAAGCGTGATGAGTAAGGCAAATCTTCCCTTACAACGGAAGATGTTTCCAACAGCTTTACGAGCTGATATAAAAGAAAAAGAGTATAGAAGACTTCTACCGATTTTATATTATTTCTCAAATCTCTTGAGGTGGTAGAGCCACGCTGCAGCTACATTATGGTTGTAGCGCGAATGGTTCGACTCCGGGAAGGAGCATGCTCTCACATAATACCAGCGTAAAATAGCAACTTAATACTCTTGTGTTTCGTATGGTTAGTGTGGAGAACTGGAGACTCTTTTTAGTGGTAACGAGACATACATAGTTCTCAGGGGTGGCAACGCATCTCCATTTTGAGTCTTAATTGAGGATTAATGTAGATGTCTATGGACCACTGCGTCCACTTACCATCTGATGGACGATGTGCCTGCTTGTTACCCTTATTCTATGAGATTCTCCTTATTTGGGAGAAGCAGCAACCTCAAAGGAGGAGTATAGTATTTGAAATTACTAATTTACCTTTCTCAAGCTGTAAGGCTCTTTCTTTCCAATTCATAACCATGTCCGGTTGGTTAGGATCGTAGTCTTTGTTGTTATCCTGTGATTCATGTGAAAAATCCAGAGACGATTCTGAATTAGCTGTGTCCTGTACTACTGACGTCTCCTTGTAACCCTCGTTCTCGTAGTAGCTCGCTTCTCAAAAACAAAAAAGACAAAAAATATAACTTCCAGTCAAATATTAAAAAGTTTTGGAAACTTGTAAGAACTGTCAGCGGACACTCAAAACAGCTTATAATGAGTATTACAAGAGACGAGAATGGCTTTATTCTGAATGATGAAGTTTTGAGTTTAAAGCGATGCAAGGAATATTTTGGAAGCGTGTTTATAAGTGAGAAGACGACGTATGAACTAAATAAAATAGAAACTCTGAAAGAAGAGGAAATAGGTAGCGAGATAAGTATAGATGAAATAATGAAAGCAAAGCATGAAAGCAGCTAAGGCAGCTAGATATGAAAGAATTTCACTCGAAATGCTAAGGGCTGGAGAGGAAGTGGTGGCAGGTCTGCTGCACACCTTATTTAAAATAACACAAACAATATACTCATGTCAATACACTCATACACATTCACATACATACATAATATTAAATTCTTTTTGTGTCAATTAGCGAATTGAAGACATATAACTTGAGATATTACTACGGATTTACAAAACTACAGAGGCTACCAACATAAACAATAAAGGTTAATTGTCTACTTCTGTCAAAGCCTGTACTACCTTTCGCTTAAATAAATTTTTTGAATGGATAAATGTGTCAATATGAGAAAATTTACTGTTAAAAATTCTAACCATTCTGGTGAGGACACAATTCTTGCCATAATTAGTATGATGTAAGGGAACACCGAGTAAAGGTGTATGTCTAGTCCTACGTCGGGGCACTTTAAAGGATATTTGTGAAAACAGAGCAGGACAATCAAGTTGAGCGCGTAAAATATCGAACAAAAAACCCATGTCTAAGATCTTACGGCGTTCCGCTAACGTGAGAAGATGAAATTTACGACAATTATCACTATAAGACATAAATGTGTGTGCAGTGCCGTCGCACCTGAAATTTAGAGATTTTAAAAACTTTTTCTGAATACGCTCTAAGCGTGCCTTATAAACTTCATATGAAGGCGACCATATAAGACTAGCGTACTCCAGTATGCTTCTCACGTATGCAAAATATAACGTTTTCAATGCTAAAGTACCTTTAAACGGTTGACAGGTTCTTAGAACAAATCCAAGCATACGGTAAGCTCTATCTGCTATATTATCATAGTGCATATTGAGGAGCATCTTGGAGTCAAAACAAATGCCGAGATCGCGTACATCATTGACTCGCGTTAATACTTGATTATTAAAGTTATAAGGAAAAAAGTTCTCGTCTTATCTCTGACATTCAATATTACGAAGATGTTGTTTTGTTGATAATAAAACAGTTTATCCAATCGTTTCAATCTACAATCTTCAACAGAATTAACTGCCCAATATATTTTTTTATCATCTGCATATAATAGGTGATTAAGAATAAGAATAAGATAAAGAATAAGAATTAGATGAATAAGAAAAACAGTTGGCAATGTCAAAGATGTACGCATTGTAGAATAGCGGGCCAAGGTGCGATCCCTGAGGGACACCCGAGGGAACAATTACATAGTCGGATCTGTATCCACCCAGCACTACAGCTTGAGAGCGATTGGAAAGGTAGGAGCACACCCGGCGGAGTAAGTCTCCTTGAATTCCAAACAAATAGAGCTTATGGAGCAAGAGGTCGTGATCTACACGATCGAAAGCTTTTTCAAAATCAGTGTAGACCACGTCCACCTGACTACCATTCTCCATATGCAGGAGGACATAACTTGAGAACAGAGACAAATTTGATACCGTAGACCGTCCTTTTATGAAGCCATGCTGTGTATCAGGAATGCCACGGATTATAATGGGGTAGATGAAGCTGTAAACAATTTTTTCAAAAAGCTTACTGATAGTGTTCAAAATTGAAATCGGACGGTAATTTTCAACTGAGGTTTTTGGTCCTTTTTATGTATGGGAATTATATCTGCTTTTTTTCATAAATCTGGGAAAATACATTCATCGAGAGAACGACAAAACAAAATTTTAATAGGCAATGACAAGCTATCAGCACATGAAATCAATACAATAGGGGGAATACCATCAGTTCCAGGTCCCTTAGATTTATCAAGTGATTCTAGGAATTTAAGAACTATTTCTCTAGTAATATGTATGCGGGATAATGACTCCGTACTGGAGTACTCAGATGTGTGACGAGGCTGAGTTTGGCTACTTGATGATAGTGTAATAAAAACACTTTGAAAAAATTTATTAAAAGCTGAGCAAATACTTGCACCCTCGTCATATGTCTGACCTCGTAGTGTAAATTTTCTTGGATAACTGGAACAGCCCTTTTCGAACTGACATATTTATAAAAGTGTTTAGGATTGGACCTAATATATTGTTCAGCATTGTTTGTAAAAAAGTTAAAACAATTAAGTTGAATATGGTGTTGTCGTGCTCTTAAAATCGAAAATTCAATATAATCTCTTGGGTTACGGTATTTTTTCCAATTACAATGAGCGCGCCATTTTTCGCGAATGATTTTTATTAGTGAAGAAGAATACCATACAGGATAATAATCTCGGTTGTTATAATACATGTTAATGGGTACGTAAATGGAGAAACATTCATGTAATTTACTGTAAAAAAGATCTACGGCTTCATTAATTGTGTCGGCAGCATTTAATTCTGAGCGCCAATCAATATTTCTAAAATAATTATTCATCTTCTCATAGTCACATTTGAAAAAGTTAAAACGCGGATGTTTACGTTTTTTAAAGGGTTGTATGCTAAAATCAGGTATTTCAATATTTAATGCAGGATGATATATATCTTCCTTTATGAGTGGTAAAGAAGTTCTAACAACTAATGGCAAATTGCAAAAACATAGATCCAGAATATTACATTTTAAGTTACAATTGTAATTGTATTGCTTAAGACCGAGGTAAAACCCTAAATCATCAACAAAAGATATCGCTAAATTATGCATTAAAGATGAAACGTCTACGTGTGCAATACAATTGTTGGAGTCCCATCTCAAACACGGTAAGTTAAAATCTCCCACCAGTAAAAAATTGTCCATGGGATAATTTTCAATGCAATGCGATAAGTTTTGCTTAATATCATTCAATCCACTCTGTATTACGTTCGAGTCAGGTGGAATGTACGCTATAGCTATATGTAGATCGACTGAGGACCCAATGTCTGAATGAATTCATGCTGGGAAATGAAACGGGTACCGTTAGACTGGTGGCAAAGCCGTGATAGTCCCAATATATAAAGGGAAAGGGTCGCAGCAGGACTGTAAAAACTACCGTGGTATCAGCCTTCTTAGCGTTGTGGGAAAACTGTATGCTAAGGTACTAATTGAAAGGGTTATGAAAGAAACTGATGGAAAAATTTGGGATGTGCAAGCGGGATTTAGAAAGGGCATGGGGTGTACAGATCAAGTCTTTGCCATGCGCATGTTCGCGGAGAAGTTTATGGCCAAAAACTAAAAGGTTTTTATGCGTTGATGGACTTGGAAAAGGCCTATGACAGAGTGGATAAGGATGTGCTAAGGCAAACACTGAACTCATTTTAGTTGAGCGCTGGGTTGATACAGGCATGAAAGTCTCTTTATAGGGACTCTTGTTTTTGTGTTAGGATCCACGGGGTCTACTCGGACTGGTTTAGCATCCATAAAGGTGTCAGAAAGGGCTGTGTGGCTACCCCCTGGCCGTTCAACCTATATATTGACAGTTGTTTGGAAAATTTGAAAGTTGAAGAATGCGGATTAAGAATGACCAAGTTATCCTTGCGTCGTCGGCGTGTAGAGAACCGGAGACCCTTTTTACTGGAAACGAGGCACTCCATCTTAGTCCTTACGGGTGACAACGCATTTGCATTTTGATTTGCAATCGAAGAGAGATGTAGATGTCTATGAGCCACAGCATTCACTTACCATCAGGTGGACTGTGTGCTCGTTTGTCACCCTATCCTATATAAAAAATTCCATCGGATTATGACAGAGAGGGAATAGAGAGTGCACCTGTGCTTGCACATACACTTGGGCACTATAATCCTATCCTTCGCCAATGAGGATTCGACAATGAATTCCGTTGAGGCAGGCCGCCGTGGCCGAAATTCGGTCTGGAGGGCATCATATATATATAGTATAGTATATATACAGTATATATATATATATATATATATATATATATATATATATACATTAACTTTATACCTATGATGGCTTAGTGCATGGGCGTGAGGATTATATTCAGGGAGGTACATCTGCTACGACCTAAATTGTAATGTTAACTAATATAAAACAGAATTAAAGAATGATACATGTATTTATGCGGATAAATGTAATGTTAAATTCAAATCAAGTGGACAGCAACCAATACCTCTTCAGTTTTTCTATGTATTTTCTTTCTGTCAGGGGGTTGCAAGAGCTCCCCCTTGCATCTTGTTACCGGCGCCCATGGTTTAGTGCGAAAAAAGAAAATAACATAATCTTAACCTTGATAGGTGGGGCTATTCTCGATTAATTAATTTTATATTTTCTCCGTAATAAGCACGGAGTTAAATAAAAATGAAACGATGGGGCTAAGGAAAGTATAGAACGTCGTTTGCGGAGCCAGTATGTTATATATTTTAAACACGTGTTGTTATTATACAGAGGTCACAAATTAATAAAAAAGATCAGCACAGTAATCTAGAAAGAAGGCAAACTTTTAAATTATGGATACATTTTAATAATCGAGTTAAAATAAATGCAATAATTAAAATAGACAGAGAAAGAACATACATACATACATAAACACTCACGCCTGTCACCCAGAGGGGTAGGCAGAGACTACAGACTTCCATTTGGCACGATCCTGACACACCTCTCTCGCCTCCTTCACATCCATACACCTACGCGTACATGCTCGTCGGTTAAGGGTACTCCTAATTTGGCCCGTTTTCAATAAATCGCCAATTTGGTCGATAAATTTTCGCCTAGGACTCCCGTCCCTTTTCGACTCTGCCATTCACTTCTGCAACATAAATTTTCTTTGTCACTTTTTCCTCATTCATTCTTTCCACATGACCAAACCACCGAAGCATTCCTTTCTTAATCCTGGTCACAACATCATCTTGCAAACCACACTCTTCTCTTATTACACAATTTCTTACACTGTCGTTCAGATTCAGCCCTAACATACTCCTTAACGACCGCATTTCTACTGCGTTGATTCTACTCTCGTACTTCTTGTGCCACACCCAACTTTCACTACCATACGTTAAAGTAGGGACCAACACAGCATTGTGAATTGCCATACGTGCCTTTTTGACACATTTTGACTCTTCACAATAGAGTGCAGGGCCCCATTTACTCTAAAGAGAAAGAACAATTTTATAATAAATAAATAAATCGTTTCTTACTAAATAAATAGTATAAAATGAACCTCGTGATCTTCTGAATGAACACTGAAGAAGTTAGATCACAAGCGAAGTTACCTCCATTCCTAAAATTATAACTTACGTATAATATTGCAAACCTTTTCTCGATTCTGTTTCGTGTCTTGAGATTATATACAAACGAAATAAGACATGTTTATACGCGGACGTCAGTTATATTGCATATCGTTGGAACTAGTTGAAAAGGGGTTATCCCTTATAACGTATTTTAATACGTGGAAGAGTCACGCTGCAGCTATATTATGGTTATAGCACGAAGGGGTCGGCTCGACCAGGGAAGGACCACGCTCTCACAGAATACCAGCGTAAAACAGCAGATTTATACTGCTGTGTTTCGTATGGTGTGAGTGTAGGGAATCAGAAACCCTTTTTACTGGGTATGAGACATTCCATCTTAGTCCTCAGGGGTGACAACGCATCTACATTTGGATTCTTAATCGAGGATAGACGTAAGTGTCTGTGGGCCATAGCATCCACTTACCATCAGTTGGACTGTGTGCTCGTTTTTCACCCTCAATCTACAAAAAAAATGTATATACTGGAGAAATATTTGCGTTCGTGTGCTGCCTCTTATTTTCATGAGGTCTGGAGCTGACATTAAAACGCATGCAGCATTCAAGTCTTACCTAGTCATATAGAGTAGTATTACTTTATATGAGTGATGGCGAACTATTGCAATGGCGTATGTTTGCAAATTATAAACTTTTATGTGGTGATTTTTTTATATAGGATAGGGTGACAAACGAGCACACAGTCCACCTGATGGTAAGTGAATGCTGTGGCTCATAGACATCTACATCTCTCTTCGATTGCAAATCAAAATGCAAATGCGTTGTCACCCGTAAGGACTAAGATGGAGTGCCTCGTTTCCAGTAAAAAGGGTCTCCGGTTCTCTACACGCCGACGACGCAAGGATAACTTGGTCATTCTTAATCCGCATTCTTCAACTTTCAAATTTTCCAAACAACTGTCAATAAATAGGTTGAACGGCCACGGGGTAGCCACACAGCCCTGTCTGACACCTTTATGGATGCTAAACCAGTCCGAGTAGACCCCGTTGATCCTAACACAAGCACTAGAGTCTGATAAGGAGAGAATCCAATGCCGTATAGTGCCCAAGTGTATGTGCCTAAGCACAGGTGCACTCTCTATTCCCACTCTGTCATACCTCATGCGATGCAACGCGTAAACCGACACGACCGGAGAGAACATGCGCATGGATCAACGGCTTGATCTGTACACCCCATGCCCTTTCCGAATCACGGGGTGACACACCCCAAATTCTTTCCGGACAGCTAGTCTTGAGAACCCTTTCTTAATACCAGAACAGTTTTCAAAAACTCTAATAATTGATACAGGTAGTTTTTAAGTCCTCTGCGACCCTTTGGGACTCACGGTTCGAACCTCACGGTACCCGCTTCATTTCGAGATCAGCAGAGTCGCACCGTACTGCCTCCGCGAATGCGAATAAAGTAGGCAGTTAATAGTGCACAATGTGTAGGTCGATGCAGACTCTATTCCCTCCCTGAAAGTAAACATCACGCCCATGCACTTAGCCATCATAGGTATAAAGTTATATATATATATATATATATAAACATATATATATTTATATATATATATATATATAGGTACATAATATCGTCTAAATTATCGGGCGCCCAGCGAAGCGAGCGTGTATCAGCTAGTAATTAAAATGAGTCATTTTGATTCATAAATTTGTAAATAACTAGAGAACAGCACCACCTATCGGATCTTATCATAGCTATTAACCATCGTCTCGACGAAACAAATACATATTATATTGTGTGCGTATGACCTCATTTAGTCGAATCGTTCAGAAGTTACACGATAACTAACCACCGCATCCATAATAATATAATAACATTTTAGCCCTTCACAATTCCACTACTAAACATAGGGAGACCCAAGGAACATCACAAAACATTTTCTGAGCTATCCACAACCACCGGCTTATTGTATATCTCACCAGCTCGTCAGCCGTCACTCCATCTAATTAGGAACCGCCCTACACTTTGTTTAACGGTACGAGACTCCCACTCGAGAACCTTTCTTATCTATCGGTTGTTGGTTCTTCGCATAGAGATAGCTATATGACCGGACCATTACCACATTATGTAAATTTAGTTATGAATTTGTATTTTATGATTTTGTGAATTTCACTTTTATTAAATACACAATACAGAGCCGTGGTAGCTCAGATGTTTAGCGCTCCCTGTAAATTTCACAATATGCGAGCAAACCGGGTTCGATCCCCACCGGCACCAATGAAATTGATAATTGCAATTTTAAGTGCTGATTTACCACGTGCTGGCCGGTGAAGGAAAACGTCATGAGGAAACCTGCATGTCTGAGAAATAAGAAAAAAAATATTTCGAAGACATGTGAAGTTCGCCAACACGCATTGGGGCAGCGCGGCGGACTATTCCTCGCATTAAAACCCTCTCAGAAATGAGAGGTGGCCTGTGCCCAGCAATGGGACGTATAAAGACTGTAACTTGACTTTACTTTTACTTTTATTAAATTGATTGATACTGGTTCCATTACAGCATAATTAAGGTCAACTACGAACATGGCCTAATTGTCTCATGGGGAGTAGGGGGGGGGGATAATTCCATAGTTGCCATGGTAGGAGAGTGTATTATAATAGATATATTTGCTAACACACATTACGTAACCAAATTACACAGATATTTAATAAAGACAGATATTAATTACCTTCTTGTGAGATAGATTCCAACTCGTGAGGTCTGAAAAAAGTTATCTTTTTCGGTTCCGTATAGTCGTCTAAAACGTACGACCTGTGGTGAGAAATTGTTTTATCGTACTTCTTATGCGAGAACGTGTGGTCCTCGCGGGGACGATCATCCTGACCACCTATTTCTAGAATAACTCTATCTTCTGTCTCCTTCTTTTCTTCATCTTCACCTTTAACCACCATGTAGTTAGCTACCAATGGAAGTGGTGCTTCGTCTTCATACGGCTGGTTATACATTATCGGTTTTGGGCTAATTACTTTTGTCTCTAATTAATTTTCGAAATAATTCAGTGTTCAACAATTATTATATGGATATAAATGAAAGTTCGTTGCTTAATTTTATAAAACTATGTCTTGACCCGTGTCACCACTACCTGCTGCTGGTGAGGACTGTGTCATCCACATTCGTGCGCTATTGTCATGCATATTGGATCAAAGTTGCGCGTATTGTGTACACAAGTGTTACTTGTATGGTTTCGATTTTGAAAGAGGAATGTTTTGTTTCAAGTTTTTGTCTCGTATAGTGCTTACTATAATATAAAAATAGTAGGTATACAATTAAAAAGTACATTTTTAAATACATATTTGGCAACCCACGATGAATCTGAGATCATTTTACTATTGATACGTTTGGGAGTTACCAAGGCATAAGAAGAAGAGAGAGGTAGAAATCTTACAAACGATTAATTGGAAATTGCTATCAAAATAAAAATAAAACCTAATTTGGACGAAATTGTGACATAATGGGTGCCTTTGGCAGAAAAAAGCGCTAGCAAGCGCTTGTAAGCAAAATGGCGATCGTAAGCGGTAAGCGCTGTCAAATCGTAAGTAGCTATTTTCCTCCAGGACACGATGTTAGTTCTAACCGGGGAACCTAACCAAATTTAAATATATGTTTATAAAGTATTCATATTAAAACTTACCAATCATGAATTTTTAATACTATGTATATGTTTATTCATATGATTATATTACTTAAAACTAATATTGCACAAAACAACTTTTAAAACTCTGCTTCAAAACAAACAAATTAAATAAGCAAAATGGCGGATTATGTCAGCGCTACTGAAGTAGCAATCGTGTCCTGGCCGAAAACTATTTTAGCGCTTGTAAGCGCTTGCTAGCGCTTTTTTCTGCCAAACGCACCCAATGATCTCAACCTAACAACTGTTGTTTTTTTAATATATTTGAAGTTACAAACAACTTACAGTCCATCTGATGGTAAGTGGCTATTGCAAACCTTGGATAGCTACCTACAATCATCTTCAATAAGAGAAGGCTTACAGATGTGTTGTCACCTCCAAGAACCAAGATTAAATGTCTCACAAACTATATACTGGCTGTTTGTACTCTTCATACCAGTCGGTATCGGTCAGGAGGATACATTAAATTTTTTTTATAGAATAAGGGTGACATAGTCCACCTGATGGTAAGTGGTTGCTGCGGCCCATAGACATCTACATCTATCCTCGAATACGAATCAAAATACAGATGCATTGTCACTCGTGTAGACTAAGATGAAATGCCTCGTTTCCAGTAAAAATACTCACCATACGAAACACAGCAGTATTAAGATGCTATTTTACGTTGGTATTCTGTGAGAGTGTGGTTCTTCCCCGGTCGAGCCGACTCATTCGTGCTACCACCATAATATAGCTGCAGCGTGGCTCTACCACGTATAAAACGTATATCTATCATATTTCGATAATCAAGAGGATTTTATTTATTAAGTGTTCAAGAAATGCACCAATGGCGATATTTTATGATGTTTACGTTCTAATATATTTGTTTTTTCTTATTTTGTTCCGCGTTAAAATTGTTTTAGATCAAATTATTTTAACGCGAAAGTTAAATTTAATATTTATAACAAGTTTTAGACTAACGTAGGTACGGACGTAGAAACAAACATCATACTCTACTGTACGTAAGTATTTTTCCCATACACTTATTCCAGCCCGCCTTAAACATTTCCATAGCCTGCTCAAGTGCTGCTGGAGCATCTACCGATGTTGATGAATTTATCCCTGTAAGCTGATATATTAACCCCCGATGAAAACAGAGGGGTTTAAGTTTGTAGTGTGTATCTGTATACGTGTGTCTGTTTGTATTGTCATAGCTCCTAAATAAATGAACCGATTTTAATTAAGTTTTTTCGTTTGAAAGGTGTCTTAATCGAAAGTACTCTTTCATATAATAATCAAATATAATATAATAATCAAATATGTTCAGTCATTTGAAGGTCATTAGCCTTTTTTGTTTCGGTTTTTAAAATTTAAATTTAAGTTATTATTTTAGGGAAAGAGAAGAACCGTGGTAGCTCAGATGGTTAGCGCTCACTCTAAATTTCACGGTAGATCCCCACTGGCACCAATGAAATTTTTAATTGCAATTTTCAGTGCTGATTTACCACGTGCTCGATGCAGAAGGAAAACATCGTGAGGAAACCTGCATGTCTAAGAAATAAAAAAAAATATCTCGAAGACATGTGAAGTTCGCCAACACGCATTGCGGCAGTGCAGCGGGGCGGACAATCCCTTGCCCTAAAACCCTCTCAGAAATGAGCGGGAGGCCTGTGCCCAGAAGTGGGACGTATGTAGGCTGTAACTTTTAACTTTAGGGAATAGCACATTGCTACTTCTGAACATCGGTAACTTAGTGTGGCACCCAACGTTAAACTACCCTCCTCACGCGAAGGTGTTCATGTAATTTTCTATGAACGCTTCCCGATGTAAACTACAATATGGGCAGAATTTCTTTATACGTAATTCGCCCATTCCTTCCTTCCGTAACAGCCGTCAATGGACGACCACTTCTCTATTTCTTCATCTCTGAAAATTAGTCGACCAAATTAGCCTTAGAAAGGAATTTTTGAAGTCGTCATTGGAAGTCGTGTTTTTAAGCGACATTTGAAATCGTAATAAATCATAGCGCGAAATACGACGCTGGCCATTTTGCAATGAAATACAATATTTCAATTATTTAGCTCGTAAAAAATGTGGAGGGAAATTTAAAATTGGAACATTGGTATTTATAGGTATTTGCAAGAAATCGCATATTTAAAAAAGATTACAAGGGACCTGTGTCGCATAGAAAAATATTTTTATATACATACAAACACACATATGTACATATATAATAGGTCCTTACATACGAAATTGGCGTTTTGTACTGGAAGAATATAAAGTCAATTCTTTTTTGTCAAATATATTTATTTAATCAAAGTACGCACCGTTGTTATCTAAGTACTTTTGCCATCTCATAGGTAGCTCATCGCTCCCTTTATTTAAAAAAAACATGGGGAGAATCAATAAACTCTTTGAAGGTGGTTTGGACTGCCGCATCGGAGTTGAATTTTTCCTTGTAAGAAGTTGTCTTCCGGAAAAAATGGTAATCGTTGGAGCAAGGTCCGGGGACTACGGTGGATGTCGCAGACATTCCAATTATAGCTCATCTGACTTATTGGTTGTTTGTTGTGCAGTGTGTGGTCTTGTGTTGTCGTGAAGCGGCAGTGGCCTGGAGCGATTGACCAATCTTGGTTATTTAGCAGCTAATTCTTCCTTCATGGTTTGCAGTTGCTCACAATAGATATTTGCCATAATCTTTTGGCCAGATTTTAGAAGGCTGTAGTGAACAACACCGGCGCTAGTCTACCAAACACTCACAAGTAACTTTTTCTGAGTCAATTTTTGTTTAGGGCAGGATTTGGCTGGGTCTCCAGGGTTCAGCCATTGCGACGAGCGCTTTCGATTATTGTACAGAATCTACTTTTTATCGCAAGTAATGATTCGATTTAAAATCTCTTCATTTTTGTGTCGGTTGAGCAAAGTAACACAGCAGTCGACGCGTGTTTGCAAGTTCGATTCACTCAATTCATGAGGTACCCATCGTTCAAGTTTTTTTTTTACTTTTCCGATTTGCTTCAAGTGGATTAATGCAGTTTTATCACTTACCCCGCAGCCTGCAGCTATCTCTCAAGTGCTTTGTGATGGATGCGCTTCCACAATAGCTTTTAATTCTTCATTTTCCACTTTAGTCTCCGGTCGTCCACGGGGTTGGTTCTGAAGGTAGAAATTTCCAGAACGAAAACGTTGAAACCAAAAACGAACCGTGCTTACTTTTGCGACATCAGCGCCGTACACATCATTAATCCTTCGAGCTGTTTCTGCAGCACTGGTGCCACGGTAGAGCTCGTACTCGTAAATATACCGATATTTCATGTTTTCCATTGTGCGGTAATAAACGACGCCAAAGAAAAAAATAATGAGGAAAAAACAAATGAATGGTGCAAATATCTGTCTACTATTTTCCTAAAAAACCGGGGAACCTAATCAAAAATAAAGTATTCAAAAAAACTTCCAATCATGTTTTAATAACATGTATGTCATTCATTCATTATATTACTTAAAACTAATATTGCACAAAACAACTTATAATTTCTACTTCAAAACACCGGTTAAATGAGTTTATAAATTTGAATTTAGAATTCTTAACCAAAGAGGAGACATTTCAGATCAAAGTGGTTAGTACGACAAAACGATAATTTCATACGTAAGGACCCAATATTAGCTAACATTATACTATTCTTCTGGACTTAATCATAATCGGCTGCAAATTCACAAGTCCACTGCAAATCATAGATTGCCTCATAGGGTGGATTTTGCCACAGTTGCCACATCTGGCAAACGAGTTGGAAACCACAGTTTTCATTATATTGAGTTGTTATCAAGAAGATGTTGCTGTTCATCTCCTATTTCAGTGTCCCTCTTTCGTCTCTTACGATACCTACGGGACTACACCGCCATTACACGGCTTCCCGCGTCTGCAGCTGCTCTAATTTAGTGTAATTAGTAACGGGAAATTGACGTAGTCACAATTTACGTAGGTACAGATTTATGCAGTCCCGGGAGTTTCGTAGTAGAAATAATATTATATAATCTTATATATCCTTCCTTCAATTCACCTTTATTTGCTTGATGCTAGTTAACAAATTTAGAATTGTGCCATTTGCTTATGATCTCCTGGTATCGAGTTTATACTCGTAGTTATACAGATGTCTAATTTTACCAGGCGCTACAGGAGAAAATTACGAAAGATGTTGTCGTTTATAGAAAAATATTAAGAAAACGCGTTTGTTTGTGGATGTTCCTCATATTTTCCTGTGGGTGGTAGAAGGAAACTAAAACATGAGATAGGTAGCAAGAATTTTCCTATGAACAACTCGAAATAATATTTATTTATTAAACGGCGGTCCACCTACCAAGCGATCTGGCAACTACGGCCAAATCCAATATGAGGCAATATAAGGTGAGGCTAAATATTCAGTAGTGGACTTTTAGGCTGGAATACTATATTATTATTTTCGATCTATGATTTATTACGATTGATCGATATTATATGCCTTTAATTATGAACCATCACTTTGGTCTTACTTACGATATATTTACGCAATACAATGAAACTAAACTTCTTGCGTTTTAAAAGAAAGCAACTACGATTACAACCAGAATTACACAATTATTTAGCAGATTCTTATTTCGTTACGCTGACCATCTGTGCTCTATATTTAGCGACACGTTAACGAGTATGTAGACCATCACAAACGGAAATACGGAACCCAATTAAATTTATCTAGTGGAATTTTACAATCAAACATATTCGATGCAGCGTAAGGAACTTCATTACTTCCTCCTATCCCATAAAATATTAGCGTCGAACATTTAATGGTGGGACATCTTGTGGTGTGCCTTGCCTTGCAGTAAATTCGACTCCTATGCCGTGATGGCAAAATTTGAATATTAAGAAATGGTAATGTTTAAACATAGAAGGCAAGAGATGCGTTGTCGTTTACAGGACAGAGCCACGCTGCAGCTATATTATTGTTGTACCACAAATGGGTCGGCTCGACTAGGGAGAGACCAAGCTCTCACAGAATACCAGCGTAAAATAGCAGCTCAATGCTGTTTTTTTTTCATATGGGGAGAGTAGAGGCCGGAGACCCTTTTACGAGGCATTCTATCTTAGTCCTCAGAGGTGATAACGCATCTGCATTTTGATTCTTAACTGAGGATAGATGTAAATGTCTATGGGCCGCAGCATCCACTTACATCAGACAGACTGTGTCTGTAATGTGTAAGTGTAATACCTCTAAAGATTAAGGTGGAGTGTCTCATAGCCTGTAATTATACTGGTTCTATACACACTACAACATGGAACTACATTGCTGCGACAAAAATAAGATAGACAATAGTAGAGTCCGAGTAGGTACTCAGATGTACTCTGGACAGAAAAGCAGGCCTATCATATACAAATAATAACAAAGGTGAACATGGACTGTGGTTTTTCGAAATGAGATCGTTTTCCTACCTATACGCGGGCGAAAACGCGATAAAAGCTAGTAATAAAATTAATAAGTATAGGATGTTTAATGTTTATTACACGTAGGGCTATGAATATCAAAAGTATTTAATATTAAGTATAAGGTTTGTAATAAATAACAAATAAATAAATATGGTACAAAATAGTCTACATATTGTATCAGCAAAACCCGGAAAAAGGTTGAACGTATAGAATGTACTGCAGCGCCATCTTGCGCTCAGTAACAACAATATAGATAACATAAAAACCTTTTCCGCTGTGATACGAGTAACTTTCACGGTGATCGGTCGAACAATGTCTTAATCTCAAACAGATAGGTACATATACCAACATCCATTTTATCTATAACACAAATGAATTATTATGTAATTATTATTATTATATAGACTGCCTCGTTGGTCTAGTAGTCGACCGCGAAGGCTTATCATGAGATCCCGGATTCGGATCCAGGGTCTGACTAAAATCAATTATTGGGTTTTTATGTTAAGAAATTCTCAGTAGAAGTCCATAGTCAGGAAGTTAGCGATGTTTCACCCATGTGCCTCTGAACGCACGGATTTACGTTGGTTCTGCCGTTCTGCGGCTTCTGCGCATGATTTCCCTTCGGCACGGTAATTTTATATGGATAATATTACCGTGCCTTCGATAGTGCTAGATTTACCGTCCCATCGGATTATGAGAGAGGGAATAGAGACTGTGCGAGAGTCCTGCACAGATGGCTATTCCTCTGTCCGCCACGACCGAAACTCGGTTTGTAGGACATTATATTATTATAATATATTATAGTGCATTGGGGTAAGATCGGTGATGGGGTAAGACCGTAAAATTCAAATTTCCAGTGAATTATGCTATATTTTTGAAAGCTAGCAATATGGTACAAGACTCCATTTTATTCTGCCCCGACCCAAAGTTTCAGCCAGTCGCTCCGAAAAGTAGGGCGTGTGCTGCGCAGTATTTTATAAAACAAGGTAATTTTTGAATTTTTTCGTCTGTCCGGTCTTTCCCTATCACTTTTATTTGCGATTTTTAGCGACGTCCGGTCTTCCCCTTGATGGCCAATTCTTCATCATGCATATAAAAAATTATACCTTGTCTTCGCACACGTTTTAAGCAGAAACTGTTGAGTTTTGAAAAGTTAAAAGCTTCTTATAGCTAAATTACGTGTAACCATTAACGCCATGTTTCAGAAATCTGACGTATATGGATGTCGAGAAAATAAAGTTTTTGCCAGACTCTTTTAACTAGTCGAAAATCCGTCCGGTATTGCCCCAACGCACCTATTAATAATTATTTATATATATAATATATATCAAGCATTTATTTTATTTTTCCAATTAATGAAAGAACGCTTTCAATAATTGTAAACAACAAACATTGGTATGTCTCTGGACTCTGTTTTATTCGTAGTAGACTTAGAGGAAACAAATATGGGGAATGGGTGGCGTGGTCTGCACATGTAACATACTTTTGTCTTGCACCCATTTCCTGAACGTATATTTAATTTAGACACAGCTGTCTGCATATTACGACTGTCTGCAATTAATTTTTATGATATATTTCGTCGTATTCAGTACGGGAGAATTGCAATTATTAAAATTCTCATGAGAACACATTTCATTGTTGTACAATCTGTTCCCCCGGTCTTCGCCCGCGAGTAACTTACACTTATTATTTCTCTAAAATAAAGAAGCTAAAAGCGTAAGTTACTCCTAATAACATCAGCTACCAGCCAGTGAAAGTCCCGTCAAAATCGGACCAGCCATTTCGGAAATTAGCCGGAACAAACAGACAATACGGTACTATTAAAAAATTGTGTTTTTGTTATAAGTACCGTATATACATTCCTATGCATTTAGTAAAAAGCTTTTATTCTGATATTACTATTATTATTATTTTATTTAAGAAGTACACATACAACACACATATATGACAATCACGAAAACATACACATTTCTATACTCTCTGATATGTATATCAATAACAAGTGTACATAACATTCACAGATGGAATCGTGCAATTATGGATTAATTTGGAGTACAAATATCATCCAATCAAATTCAATGCACATTAGAACTGTTCAAATAAATTATGTACTTAAATAAGAAAAATCTAAAGATAAAAAACAGTTTTAGTTATTAAAAGGGAATATGGTAGATATTATACTCTCTTCAGGAGTAAGTATATTTTTAATTCAAGTATAAAATACACTATATTGAAAATGTAATTTATATCAGGAACTCGACTTGACGTTAAATGATTTGTAGGTTTATTTTTTAATAAGTTTTAATTTTTTTAATACATTACAAACATACATCAATTTTATTTATTTGCATAGGTATATTATAACGTTGATATGATAACGACGAAGTCACGCAGCTTAGCGGTTAGATCGAGAACCGGATATAGTTTTCCAGGTCCACGTTCGAAGCACTACTAAAGCAACAAAATACTTAATAGTACAAGATACCAAAGTTCGACTTTAATGAGCTTTCGACCAGTTTGTATTTATAATTGCATCTTGATTACAGCATTTTACTTAACATTGTCCAGAGCAGTTAGTTACTGATATTCTCACGCTTACGGCATTTTCGAAATCACAGTGTACCTATGGGAGCTAGAGCAACGGGGCAAAATGAAACAGAAGATATATAGATAGAGGCATCTTCCTGATAACAATTCAAAATAACATAAACTCCGACAATCCATCTGCCAAGCGTGACTACTAAAGCCATTTATAGGACAAAGAGTAAGAAAAATATGACAAGAACCAGTGAACATAAATTTTAGCTTTTAATATCAAAGAATCACAATACAGTTCTGCAGACGCATTCGTTATCTTCGTTGACATCAAAATGATAGTCACTTTGTAGAACATTGCTTGGTATATATATACACAAATATCGTATACACGTGGCACGTTAAAGGAAAAGAGGACGTCTGCCGCCGGGCAAGGTGTTCTGCCCGGGGAGCGGCCGTCGCTCCGAATGATAAGTTCGGAGCAGGGTTACCGTACTACAAATTTTAAAGTCCCTAGATTAACAGAAAAAATCCGCCAGAAACAGGATTTTTCTTTTTCTTAAAATCCGCTAGATGTTCCTAGGTACATTTTCGTGCTAACTGAAAAATCTTGCCATATCGTATACAATGAATACTTAGTGTCTATAAATTCTGAAAAACCTTAAAAAGAGCGGACTCTATTTCATATAAATCAATTATTTAAAGTGTAGGTTAATGACATGACAACGAAAATTATTTATGTACATACGTAAATAATTTTTGTTTTGGTTAATAATTTATAAAAAAATATTTAAATTATAAAAAATTAATAAAAAATATTGTAAAGCAATAAATCTTTAATCTTTACGTTTAAACATAAGTCATTAAAGATAAAACAATTAGCTCATTACGTTTTTGTACCTAAATTTCAAAATAAATAGCGAAGTATGGATCCAGATCTTCAAAAAGAACTTCAGCGGAAGTTGAAGCTTCGCCAATGTCTCCAGTTCCCATCTTTGGTTTGCCTTTACCGACTCCCCTAAAATCCCACTACTGAAAATGGTGTCTCCCGCTTTTGTAAAGTTGCAATGCGGATTGGTGATAGCAGTATCAGATTTCTCTCACCTTAGTCACTGTTCTTCGTCATTACGTCTAGTGGAAACGAGACCGACTCCCACTATATACCCCACTATCCCATATCGTCCCATAGGTGTCGTAGGAGATGATAAAGGAAAACTGAAACAGGAGATGGGCAGCAGCATGATAACAATTCAAAATAAAAAACTGAGGTTGCCAACCCGCCTGCCAAGTGTGGCAACTATGGCATAATCTTCCTTATGAGGCAATCTATAGGAAACGTCTGTAAAGAGCAGTGTACTTTATAGGCTCAATGTAATGGAATAGCAAACGAGATGGTTACTGCGCTGCGCGAGAGCCTAAGATCTTTCTAACACTCTCCATAGTCTCCCCTTGCAAGACCCACGGGACGAAATGTGGTGTTGGATTTTTTACACCGCCACCACTCGGTAAGTACACGGTAAGTTGTACTTTAGTCGAAATTTATGTTTTACTTACCTAGTTAAACCTCTTTTTCTACCATAATAAATATACCTAATAAAGAACAAATATACCTAATAGATAGTAAATATACCTAATAGACAATAATCATCATCATCATCATTACAGCCATTCGCAAGTCCACAGCTGCACATAGGCCTCTCCCAAGGAATGACACAAAGCAGGGTCCTGAGCCACCTGCGTCCACCGGTACGTGGCTGCCACTCCATAATAGACCGGCCCATAATAAACAATAAATATACCGAATAGACAATAAATATACTTAGTAGACAATAAATATACCTAATAGATAATAAATATACCTAATAAATAATAAATATACCTAATAGACAATAAATATACCTAATAGACAATAAATATACCTAATAGACAATAAATATACCTAATAGACAATAAATATACCTAATAGACAATAAATATACCTAATAGACAATAAATATACCTAAGAGACAAAATATACTAACATAGGTTAACTTGTTTTTCCTGAGGTGCCAACTCCTGATTTAGGGCGAATAATTCAGAGCTCATGCTGTGTTTTGGTCTAAAGAATATAGCGAGCCAGATTACAGGCTGTGAAGTATTCCATCTTATTCCTTGGAGTAGAGAACTACGCATCTGCAGCCTTCTTTGTTTGACTTTGGTGGCAGGGGTCCGTGGAGTGCAGTAGCCACTTACCAGCAGTAGGACTGTAATATAAACGCTATCGTATACTTAAAACGATCAAACATAATTTTTTAAGAAAAAACTCAGTTGAAAAATACGTTTTTTCTTTCGGTGCAATATAGACGCCATCTGTCGTTAATGTTACGTGACAATGATTTACTATAGGTTTCATTCTTGAGAAAACTATGTATTTTTCTAACGTGAAGCAAAGCTTGATCGCACAGCTTTTTTCATTGAGATCCTCTGTCCTGGGAACTACTATCAAAAAACCCAATGGAACTTGACGGAGACTTAATCTTTTATATTTTTTTTATTAATTCACTAAATAACTTACTGAACTACTTATCTAAGAACAGTTTTAATGTATCAAGGCTAAACAATAAATGAAATATATTGCACAAAGTCTAGCATATTACTGGTCGGAAACACATCAAGCAGTAACCGAAATGCCCAAGAATATATTATAGGAATTAAAATATAACAACGTAGGTATAACATAATAATTTCTTGTATTTACGCGAACACTTCACATTGATTAAAACTACTTTTACGGATTTTATCGCGTTTATTTGATTTTTAATTCGCGACGTTTCGGGTACTATTCAGCACCCATAGTCACGAGGATAGATTACTGGTGACGGATGACTGACGTCAGTGTTAATAATTAAAAAGCTGAAGGTACTCCTTCAGCTTTTTAATTATTATTAATGGCCAGATCTATACAGAATGAACTTACTGTGTCTTGAAGTCTTGCAGTGGTGTCCTTATCGTGGTCATTGGAATGACCACGCTCTCACGGAATACCAGCGTAAAATGGCAGCTTGATGCTGCTGTGTTTCGCATGGTGAGTGTAGAGAACCGAAGACCCGTTTTACTGAAATCGAGGCATTCCGTCTTAATCCTCACGGGTGACAACACATCTGCATTTTGATTCGTAATCGAGGATAGATGTAGATGTCTATAGGACGCAGAAACCACTTACCATCAGGTGGACTGTGTGCTCGTTTGTCACCCTTAATCTATAAAAAAATCCGTATAAACCGGCCCACTATACATTCGTTTTAATTTTAGCATCCAACATCTTCTTTGTCACTGAGTTTTTAATTGCAACGTCTATGCAGAGGCACAGTTTTTGCTTCGAACAAGTTCGCTTAGGTTTTGGGTTTGGGTAAACGTTTGGAGCTGGACGGTTGAACAACAAACAAAACATTAAGTAAATATAAGCATCAATCTTACTCTAACTTTGTCCCTACTTGTTGTTTTCAATGTAAAAAGTCTAAGAAATTTTAGGATCTTTTAGTAAATCGGTTCTTCTCCGCAGCCTTAGGTTTCTGAAAATCTTTCTAACTGCAATTATGGACATTTAGTTGCATCCAACTTAAACAAAAAGCAATGAACGCATATCGTATATCTATGCACCTTGACATATATAGACCATGACATATATTAGTGTCACATCCGCATGACTCATGACAAAATGTTTCCAACGCACCATTATCAGTGAATGATTGTGCGATGGTATTTTGTATTACGTTGTAAATATCATTCTAATATGAAAATCAATCAAGGGAGATGCAAGTTCGCCTGTGGACTGTTTACAGTTTTGAAGAAAAAACTTCTTTACTCGTGATTTGAAACTCGATGAAATTGAATAAAACTACTTATATTTACGGATTTTATCGCGTTTAATTAAGTATTTTAACTTATTTTTAATTCCCGATATTTCGCGAGCTTTACAGCACTCATGGTCAAGTTGGGACTGAGATGTTTGACGTCCCAATGTCATAGTTAGCCCGGCTACCTTCAGTTTTTGAATATTAATTTTTGGTCCGATCAGTTTTTGAATATTAATTTTTGGTCCGATCAGTTTTTAAATATTAATTTTTGGTCCGAGAATGAGCTTACAGTATCTTCAAGTTTTTCTTTAAAAAAAAAAAGAAAAATCTTGCAGGATGTTTTTTAATAACAATAGCCTCGCGTATCATCCTTGATAGGAATCGGTGTTCTTTTGCTAGGATTTGTGGTTTATCAAATCCGATGTAATGGTGGGGACGAACATGTTTACAGACTGCAGACTTCGGTGCACGTCAGCTCCGGGAAGTTGCAGTCTGTAATGCAGATCGACCCAAAAATTTATATTTAAAAACTGAAGGTAGTCGGGCTAATCATGACATTGGGACGTTAAACATCTCTGTACCCCCCGTGACCATGGGGGCTGTAAAGCACCCGAAACGTCGGGAATTAAAAATTAAGTTAAAATAGTTAATTAAACGCGATAAAATCCGTAAATATAGTTTTATTCAATGTGTAGTGTTCGCGTAAATTTAAAAAATCATTATGTGAACTCGATGAAACAAAAAATGCCACTAAAAAGAGACAATCATTTACATCTATAGGATTTAGCCTGCGAGATAATAAGATAGACTACAGTATACAAATGAAACACTGTTTCCTACTATCTCGCTCTCTTTCTGTTAAGACTACAGTATACAAATGAAACACTGTTTCCTACTATCTCGCTCTCTTTCTGTTAAGACTACAGTATACAAATGAAACACTGTTTCCTACTATCTCGCTCTCTTTCTGTTAGCTAACTGATCATGGCCCGATCCGGGACTAGAACTCGGGACCACATGATTAGCAATCGATCTTACAACTATATTAACGAGGCAGTCGGTATTATGGTGATGCTTTACCCCTTTCCAACTAAGCTCCGGCGTGGTCACCCATGATTCAGCTAAGAGGACATAAATAAGAAATTTAAAGAACACAGCTTCCTGTTATTGATTATGACATTTAACGTCTGGCGATTTTAAGAATGGATGTGTTACAATCAATTTTGAGTTATCTAGGTAGTAGGGCTCCTGCCTAGAAGTCCGTTTGGTAGATTTTTTTATAGGATAGGTTGACAAACGAGCACACAGTCCACCTGACGGTAAGTGGTTGCTGTGGCCCATAGACATCTACATTTATTGGAAATTACATTTATACATATATTTCCTTTTGATTACGAATCAAAATGCAGATGCGTTGTCATCCGTGAGGACTTAGGTGGAATGCCTCGTTTCCAGTAAAAAGGGTCTCCGGTTCTCTACACTCACAATACGAAACATAGCAGCATTACGCTACTATTTAACGCTGGTATTCTGTGAGAGCGTGGTCCTTCTCCGGTCGAGCCGACCTATTCGTGCTACAACTATACTACCAATATAACTGCATCATGGCACTACCACGTAAACAAAACCACTATTTACATTACCACTTATTTCCTTACTTAATTCTGCCGCCAAATACCTAGCTGTGTTTGCATTGTTGTTTGTTTTATTTCACTGTTACGGTTGGGATGGAAATAGAGAGCCAGTATAGTTACATACTATGAGTCACACTCATTTTATAGTTTTCAGAGCCACTTATCATCAGGTGGACTACAAGTTCGTTTGTTACTTCGTTTTTTACTAGAGCGAGGCGAGCGCAGCGGGCGTAGCTCCCATGGCGCAAGAAAACGAGATGCAGTCTTCAACATTACCTGTTGAACATTACCTGTTGAAGACTTCATCTCAATTATAACTAGGAAACTAGAGAAAAATAACATGCCAGCAGAATATGCAGTACTACTCAGACATTGCCTTACATCTGGTTATCTGAAGGAAGAGTTTTACAAGCAAGTCGATGGTGTTGCGATGGGCTCATCTGTATCTCCCATTGTCGCCGATATATTCATGGAAGACTTTGAGGAGAAAGCCCTCCTTACTGCACCTGTTACACCAAGGATCTACAAGTGGTACGTAGACGATACTTTCACAATTTTACCATCAGACAAAGTAACTGCATTTTTAGAACATCTTAATTACATAAACTCTAAAATTCAATTTTCTATGTAGTTAGAGGTAAATAATTCCTTACCTTTCCTAGATGCGTTAGTCATCCTAAACCTAACAACACCATAGGTCACACTGTGTATAAAAAAGACCCATACAAACCGATGTTTAAACGATGAATCTCACCACCATCCTTCACAGTTAGCTACCGTGGGCAAATCTTTGCTACAGAGAGCACGAGGGATACTGTGACAGCAAACACCTGGCCGCCGAGCTTCAGCACGTCAAGCAGGTTCTGCACAACAAGCTTCGGGTTCCGCGCCTAAGTCACAGTGACCGAGTGAAGGCGGCCACAGTCGAGCGTGTGCGTGCTGTACTACCATATGTCAGAGGAGTCACAGACAAGATTGAAGCGAGCTTCTATTAGAACATTCTACAAGCCGCCGAAGAAGATTAGTCAGTTCTTACCATCCGTCAAGTGTCATATTCCTCTACAAGATGCAGGAGTGTACAAGCTTGATTGTGAATGTGGTCTCTCTTATATAGGACAAACAAAAAGATCAATTAGAACCCACGTAAAAGAACATATAGCTGATGTGAAGCATCAACGTTCCGGGAAGTCTGCAGTTTGTGATCATATCCTAGACGGCCCCAACCATTACATCAGATTTGATAGAACACAAATCCTCGCGAAAGAACACCGATTCCTAGCAAGGGTCATACGTGAGGCTGTTGAAATTAAAAAAATATCCTAAGTTCAATTGAGAAGGAGGCTGGGTACTACCACCTGCTTGGGACCCTATAATAAATAAAATTAAAACTAAACCCAAGCATACCACTGTAACACTTCAAGACACAGTCTGTTCATTTTGCATAGATCGGACCATAAATAATAATTAAAAAAGCTGAAGGTACTCCGGGTTTAACAATGACATTGGGACGTCAGTCATCTCAGTCCCCCGTTGTCCGCGTAAATATAAGAAATCATTTGTTTGTTTTTTTTTTTTGTTAATTTGTTATAAGTAAGTTATACATAGAAAAAATTGAAAAATTGCAAGAGGGTTTTTGGGTTTTTTCGGAGGAAGTGAGAGATACAAGTGTCGTGCCTTTTTTGCTTAAAATTTATAGTTTTATTAAGTGTTGTTGATTTACCATAGTAAATTTTTCTGTCTTGGTGGAGGTTTTAATATCTGTAAATTAGTAAGTGTTCGTAGTTGTGCCGTTTTTATGTAATTTTTTGTTGTAGTAATATAATGGAGGACGAACCTCCCGATCCCGGAAGGGTTCGCAATGATTCCTTTTCCTTACCCACTAACATTGATAATGTAGAACTAATTAACCGTAAACGTGCCCAAGTAAGTAACGAGTCTGCCCATCCACAAAAAATAGTTATTACTGATCCAAATCAACAGTTTCCTTCAATACAATCCTCATATACCCATCCTGATTTTATTAATAAAAAAGTTAAGTACTCTCAAGATGATGCCGCTCCTTTTCTAGTTCACGTAAGTAAAATCTCAAATGATCAGCTGTCTGGAGTAACTCTTAAACCAATTAAATTCGGTCACTTTCTGTATCATAACAATATTAAAAATATAGTCCATGATGGAGTCAAAAAAGTTGGACGAAATAGAATATCAGTGGAGTTTAAATCAGCTGCAGATGCAAACTCCTTTATCGATCACCCAGCTCTCCAAATTTCTAAATATGAAGCAACCATCCCCTCATATAGTATCACTCGTATGGGGCTAGTTAGACAAGTTCCCATAGAGTGAACACTAGAAGAATTAATAGCAGCTATAGAAATTCCCTCTGGCTACGGTTCTATAATTAAAGCACGGCGACTTAATAGACGATCAGTGAGTGACAGCAATAGCGTTTCATGGGTTCCAACTCAGACGGTTGTTCTAACTTTTTCTGGGCAAAAACTTCCTGCCCATATTTACTGTTTTTACACCTCAATGCCAGTGGAAAAATATGTTTTACCACTAATTCAGTGTCATAAATGCTGTAGATATGGCCATGTTACTTCCCAGTGCCGATCATCTCCTCGCTGCTTTGTATGTGCACAGAATCATGAAGGTTTACTTTGTACTCGACAAACTTCTACTTGCCTATTCTGCTCTGGTCCCCACACCGCAAAAGACCCTACGTGTCCTGAACATCTAAGGCAAAAATCTATTAAACTTGTTATGTCACAAGAAAATATTTCATATTTAGAAGCTTCAGCTAGATTCCCTCAGACAAAAAGATCCTTTGCTGATACAACAAGAATCCAGCCTCGTAATTGTTCTCAACAGACCCCTTATACTATAACTGACAGTCTTTCAACCCCTTCGGCTCAGCTCTCACAAACTGCATCATATAAAAAAACAATTTTTATCCCTCAACGTACCCGCAGCCCACCATTAAATTCTGGATATGATATGGCAGCCCATCAAGCAATTGTTGAGAATCCTAATTCTTCCCTTCCTAATGGGTGTGCTCTACTGGGAAATGACAACAACTCCTCTAGTAATGATAATTTCTGCGAACTTATGATATCAATTCTAATTAACATGATCTCCCGTTTTAGTGACACGGAACTTCCTCTCAGCTTACACCAAAAACTTACTCAGCTTTCCTCCTTAGCCCGTAACATTCGCAGTCCCGCCAATTCTTCAATGGAATTGTCGGAGTATTAGAAATAAAAAAAATGAACTCATTTACCTCATTAACAAATTTCATCCCTTCATTCTTGCCATCCAGGAGACATGGCTTAGGCCTGAATCTCATTTTAGGGTTTCAGGCTACGCATGCCTCCGGGATGATAGGAGTGATGGTCGTGCTGGCACCTCTATTTTAATTTCAAGAACTGTTACATTTTCACAAATTCCTCTCCCTTCTCATAGTCCAGCAGTAAATGCTGTTGCTATTAAGGCCCTTGATGTCTCTATTCTCTCTGTTTACATTCCTAATCCTGATGTAAATGTTTTAACAGAACTTGCAACACTTATCTCTTCTCTGTCACCTCCTATGGTTATTTTGGGAGATTTTAATATGCATCATACTGTTTGGGGCTCCCATCTGTGTGATTCACTGGCTCCCTTATTTTTAGATCTTATTGATAATTTTAATCTCTGTATTCTAAATGATGGGTCTCCTACCCGTCGAGTATCCCCATTACAAAATGTTAGAAGTGCCGTTGACCTAACTCTCTGCTCTCCAGATATTGCTTCCCTTCTTTTGTGGCAAATATTACCTTCTAGCTATGGCAGTGACCATTTTCCTATATTCATCACTCCTACTTCACCTAGAATAAATTTTACATTTTGCCCAAGACTAAAGTATAATCTATCCAAAGCTAATTGGCAAGTATATTCTAAAGTCTTGGAACAAGAGGTTTCAACTCTTCCCCCAATTAACAATGATAATATTGCTACTGTATATATAGAGTTCCACTTCCCCATATCTTCCCGTGGGTGTCGTAAGAGGCGACAGAGGGAGACAGGCAGGAGATGGGCAGCAGCATCTTCCTGATAACAGCAACTGTACGACAAAAAAAAAAAAAAAAAAAAACTGCGGTTGCCAACCCGCTCGCCAAGCGTGGCAACTATGGCAATATACCCCCCATGAACAATTACACAAATAGACGGCCCCCAGTCCCCGGCGGCCCCGCTATTCCTGGCTACGGTGGCGACCATGGTAACGGCGGGGCAGGGGGGTGCTAAGAATCTCCGGTGGAGGTTCGGTTGCCACCTACGACGACTCGACCTGGCAACATTTAACGCACGCACACTGAGGACAGACGAGAAGATCCTGGAGCTGGAAGAAGAGATAGACAAGTTGCGCTGGAGTATTATAGGATTATCCGAGGTCCGAAGAGAGGGGGAGGACACGGTGATTCTCGAATCCGGCAACTTGTTCTATCACCGGGAGGGCGACCATCTGTCCCAAGGAGGTGTCGGATTTATCGTCCACAAGTCTCTCGTCAACAACGTTGTACAGATTGAGAGTGTGTCGACGAGGGTCGCGTACCTGATACTCAGAATCACCAAACGGTATTCGCTGAAGGTCATACAGGTTTACGCACCAACGTCGGCACATTCCGATGAGGAGGTGGAGGAAATGTATGAGGATATTTCCAAAGCCATACATTCCTCCAAAACCCACTACACGGTGTTGATGGGAGACTTCAACGCAAAACTAGGCACAAGACAAAGCGGTGAGCTGAAGTTAGGGAAATTTGGAGTAGGGCAACGGAACCGAAGGGGCCAGCAGCTGGCCGACTTTATGGAGAAAGAGGGACTCTTTATGATGAACTCTTTCTTCCAGAAGCGGCCCCACAGGAAGTGGACCTGGTCGAGCCCCGACGGTTCGACAAAAAATGAGATTGACTTCATTATGACGACCAGACGCCAACTGTTCAGTGATGTCTCAGTGATCGCAAGGGTGAAAACTGGCAGCGATCACCGAATGGTTAGAGGCACACTGAACCTAAACGTTAAGTTGGAGAGGTCTCGTCTAATGAAGTCAACGCTCCGTCCCCCCTCGTGCTCTGATCCAAAATCCCGAAAACTTTCAGCTCGAGTTACACAACCGCTTTCAGTGCCTACAAGATTGCAATGCAGTGGACGATATGAATGACAAGCTCGTGGAAACTGTCCATGCGGTCGGAGCTAAGTTCTGCAAGACCCGCCGCAGAAGAACACAAAAACTCTCCGATCACACTCTTAATCTCATGGCTGTTAGACGGGAGATGAGGCTGCAATCGTCAACAGATTTGACAGCATACAGGCAACTGAACAGACAGATCTCCAAATGCATGCGGCGAGACTTACGCAACTTTAATACTGCTCGTATTAAAGAAGCGATCGAGCGGAACCAGGGCTCCAAAGTCTTTGCCAGAGATCTGTCTGCCAGAAAGAGCCAACTGTCAAGGCTGAAGACTGAGTGTGGCAGCATCGTTTCCGGGACACCTGAGATTTTGAGTGAGATTGAGAGGTTCTATGGGCAGCTGTACACATCATCGTTGGAGCCACACGCAAGTGTGAGTAACGATGCGAGCAAGTCTTATCCGACACTATTCCGATGATATCCCGGACGTCAGTCTAAGCGAGATTAGAATGGCTCTCCAGCACCTTAAAAACGGCAGGGCCCCAGGCGAGGATGGAATTACAGCGGAGCTTCTGAAAGCGGGTGGAACACCGGTACTTGAAGTCCTTCAGAAGCTCTTCAATTCCGTCCTCCATGGTGGCACTACTCCAGAGGCGTGGAGCAGAAGTGCGGTGGTCTTGTTCTTTAAGAAAGGCGACAACGCTCTCTTGAAGAACTACAGACCGATTTCCCTTCTGAGCCGCGTCTACGTGCTGTTTTCGAGAGTCATTACGAATCGTCTCGCACGCAGACTCGACGACTTCCAGCCTCCCGAACAAGCCGGTTTCCGAAAAGGCTTCAGTACCATAGACCACATACATACCCTGCGGCAGATTGTACAGAAGACTGAAGAGTACAATTTGCCACTTTGCCTGGCGTATGTGGACTATGAGAAAGCCTTTGATTCCGTCGAAATTTGGGCGGTGCTGCAGTCCCTTCAGCGGTGCCAAGTTGACTGTCGGTATATCGAAGTGCTGAAGTGTTTGTACAGTAGGGCTACGATGGCTATCCGAGTACAGAACCAGAGCTCGAAACCTATCCAACTGCAGAGAGGTGTAAGACAGGGTGACGTTATATCCCCGAAACTCTTCACCGCTGCTTTGGAAGACGTTTTCAAGCTACTGGACTGGAAAGGATACGGTATTAACATCAATGGCGAGTACATCACTCACCTTCGATTTGCCGACGATATAGTCCTTATGGCAGAATCGCTGGAGGACTTAAGCACTATGCTCAATGACCTCAATAGTGCCTCCCAACGGATAGGTCTTAAGATGAACATGGACAAAACAAAGATTATGTTTAATGTCCATGTCACACCTATGCCGGTAGTTGTTGGGAGCACTATGCTCGAAGTTGTTGACGAGTACGTTTACCTGGGACAAATATTCCGACTAGGTAAGTCCAACTTCGACCGAGAGGTCAATCGACGGATTCAACTCGGCTGGGCAGCGTTCGGGAAATTACGACATATCTTCTCGTCAGGTATACCTCAATCTCTGAAAACTAAAGTGTACAACCAGTGCGTGTTGCCAGTGATGACTTACGGATCAGAGACGTGGTCCTTCACTGCTGGCCGTATGAGGACGCTCAAGGTCGCTCAGCGAGCTATGGAGAGGGCTATGCTCGGAGTTTCTCTGCGTGATAGACTCAGAAATGAGGATATCCGCAGTAAAACCAGATTGACCGACATAGCCCAACGGATTAGTAAGCTGAAGTGGCAATGGGCCGGCCATATAGCTCGAAGAACCGATAACCGATGGGGAAGAAAGGTTCTCGAGTGGCAGCCTCGTACCGGTAGGCGTAGTGTAGGGCGACCCCCCACTAGATGGAGTGACGACCTGGTAAGATATGCAGGAAGTCGATGGATGCAGGTGGCTCAGGACCGTGCTTTGTGGCATTACTTGGGGGAGGCCTATGTTCAGCAGTGGACTTGTGAAGGGCTGTGATGATGATGATGATGATGATATATAGAGTTCAGAAATGCAATTATTTCTGCTGCTAATAAGTCAATCCCCTTAAAAAAACCTTTCAAAAATAATTATCCCTCCCCTCCTTGGTGGGACCAAGATTGTTCAGCAGCTTGTAGGAGAAGAAAAGAGGCTGAATTAGTATACTCCCGTTCTATGACTGCAAAGAATTATATCTCTTATAAAAAAATTGCTGCAGAAACCTTAAAATTACTGTCAGACAAAAAGCGAACTGGTAGGTTTAAATTCTGTGAGTCACTGTCACCTAGGACTCCCCCATCTTTGGTCTGGAGAAACGTTAAAAAATATCGCTGTGCAGTTTCTAGTGAAAATATAATTTCTAATGATCCTTCCCCGTGGATAGATGAATTCTCTAATAAACTTGCACCACAAACAGTCCCATCTTATGATGAATGCCTAGTTTTTAATTCTGCTTTTTTAAAAACAAATGATAAATTTGATTCCCCCTTTTCTTCTCAGGAATTGTTTACTGTACTCAATGGCCTTAAAGACTCCTCACCAGGTATTGATGGGATTCCTTATTCGTTTATAATTAATAGTAGTGAGAACACTAAAACTGTCTTACTATCCATTTTAAATTTTATTTATATTACTGGTGATCCTCCTGCTGAATGGAAAACCCAAATTATTTTGCCCATTCTCAAACCAGGTAAGTCTAGCAATGACCCTTCCAGTTACCGACCTATTGCCCTGTCTTGTACTTTGGCAAAAATCTTGGAACATTTAATAAAAAATCGCTTGGAGTAGTTTTTGGAAAGGAATAATCTCTTACCTAAAAGCCAATTCGGTTTCCGAAAAGGTTTAAGTACCATGGATAGCCTAAGTACCTTGGTCACAGATATTCATATTGCCTTCTCAAAACATGAATTTCTCATAGGAGTTTTCTTGGATATTTCTTCTGCATTTGATAATGTGCTTCTTCCTGTGCTCAGGCAGAAAATGCTTAATCTGAGCATTCCAGTGAGGATAGTCAATTACGTCTCTAACTTTCTCTCTTCTAGATCAATATCTATAAATGTTAAAAATCTCCTGCTTCCCCCAAAAACTATATGGAAAGGACTTCCACAAGGCTCAGTTCTTAGTCCTCTCCTTTATTCTATATATACTCACGATTTAGAACTTTCAGTAAATTCTTTTTGTAATGTTCTTCAATATGCAGACGATTTAGCTCTATACATCTCCTCAAACAACTTCACAGTGGCATGTTCCCGTCTAAACTCATCCATGGATTATTTACAAGAATGGTTAACTAATCATGGCCTCTCTTTATCTGTGGCCAAGAGTAGTGTGGTGATCTTTTCCCGCCAAAGGCGAGTTCCCGATATATCTGTTGTATATGATAAGCAACCTATTCCAGTTAGAGGCAATGTTAAATTTTTGGGAGTTATCCTTGATTCGAAATTGGCCTTCGGTCCATACATTGAATATATAACACAAAAATGCGAAAAAAAACATAAATATTCTTCGGTCTTTGTCTGGTGTTTGGTGGGGGTCCCATCCTTTTTTCTCAGAAATTACTGTACAATGCTTTAATACGAAGCCACCTTGACTATGGATGTTTTCTGTTGGAGCCTTGCAATAAATCATCCCTTAAAGTAATGGACAAAATTCAATCGAAATGCCTTCGCATTATTACAGGGGCAATGAAATCCTCACCAATAAATGTTCTTCAGGTTGAGTGCGTAGATCCTCCTTTAAGATTAAGAAGGCAATACCTTTCAGACAGATTCTTATTTAAGATCTGCCAACTTTCAGATCATCCCCTAATTCCTAAATTGCACCTTCTTTCAGAGTATATCTCATCTGACCGATACTGGACCCATAAGGACTCTCCCTGCTTGTTTAAAAGTTTTGTAATTTTTCTTCAGCTTCCTTACCCAATCTTTCAATGCAAAATAAATCCACTCTTTGATGTTCCTTACGAGGCTATTGTTTACCAACCCGACATTCATCTAGATCTAGGTATAGAAAAGGATTCTCCAATGGCAAATTTGAAATAAAAGAAATTATAGAAAACACCTTTAAAGATTGGCTTGTCATGTACACAGACGCTTCAAAACATTCTGATGAAGACTATACTGGAGCTGCGGTTTGGATTCCGAAGTTCAAAATCATTCTTAACTTTAAATGCCCCTCACTATCCTCCACTTTTACCGGTGAAGCAATTGCAATCAGTGAAGCTTTGTTATATGTAGAGTCACATAATCTTAATAAAACAGTTATTTTCACAGATTCAAAAAGTTGTTTGTTAGCTATTTTGTCCAATCAATTCCATAACAAACATAAGTTTCCACTAATTCTTAAAATAAAAAATACCCTATTCAGATGCCATCTTAAAGGAATCCATGTTTCAGTGGCCTGGATTCCAGGCCACAGTGGTATCCATGGTAACGAAACAGCTGATGTACTCGCTAAAAATGCAATTGCTAATGGCATTCTACAAAATTTAATTTACTCACATGACCTAATTTTGCTAGCTAAAAGGAAACTGAATGAAAATTGGAATAAATTATGGGAAGTTTCCAAAAAAGTTAAAGGTAAGCACTATGCTGCCATCCAAGAGGTTATTCCTCCCAAGCCTTGGTTCTTTAAATTTAACAAAGCAAATAAACATGCAACTTCAATCATTTGTAGATTAAGAATTGGACACGCTTGTACACATGCACATCTGGCAAAAGGCTTAGATGAAGGTTCCACAAACCATATTTTTTTCAACTGTCCCAAATTATCCTCCTCCCTTTATGATTACCTTCCTCCTTATATTCCTCGACCTATAGATTTTAATTCTCTTTTAACATATACCAGTACTCCTTTTGTGTATATTTTATGTGATTTTATTAATACTAATAATATGAAACTTTAAATCCTTGTCACTTTTAACAAACGGGTAAGAGTCTAACACCTGTGTTTGTCATATTTGTTCTAGGTAATTCAACAAATAGATTTGTCAAAATTCTCGGAGGAAAACTGAATCCTTGTATTATCACAGACTCTTATTTTAATTAAACTCATAAGCTTTCATTTTCTACTCAATACGTCATTGGCGAATTTTATCAAACCGCCACAAAAGAAAGAAGAAGAAGAAATCATTATATTAAAAAATAACCAAAAACTAAACTGTCTATGGGAAAATACATGTAAAGCAAAAGCGCTCGCTTTTGTAATAATTATTGAGAAAAGAATTAATTTAACACAATTGTAACGTGATTGAATCTTTTGTTGAAGTAAAGATAGTTATGACTTTAGACTTTTCCTCCGCTCCGTTTATGATGCTAGCAAAAGGTAACTTTGCATCTGCACCGGCCCTAGTTAATTATACGTGGTAGAGCCATACTGCAGTTATATTAGCATTGTAGGTGCAGCACGAATGTGTCAGCTCGACCGGGGAGGGACCACGCTCTCACAGAATACCGGCGTCAAATAGTAGCTTAATGCTGCTGTGTTTCGTATGGTGAGTGTAGAGAACTGGAGACCCTTTTTACTGGAAACGGGGCATTCCATCTTAGTCCTCACGGGTGACAACGCATCTGCATTTTGATTCGTAATCGAAGATAGATGTACATGTCTATGGGCCACAGCAACCACTTACCATCAGGTGGACTGTGTGCTCGTTTGTCACTCTATCCCATAAAAAATAAAATCATGTTTTTGTCCCAGATGGAACATGATTTTACAAAAACATGATTTTATTTTTTATAGGATAGGGTGACACATATTTTACATCACCTCGTTTTGTCTCGTAGGTGTCGCAAGTCAAGCCTTCCAAAGGTGAATATTAAGGCAAATCTAACGACAATGCGGTAAGCCCATGTCCTGCAATCGTTGAGTATTAAACCAACTACAACAACTTGGTTTAATACTCAAAGCCTGCAATGGATTTATATCGGCTTTGAAAAGTAGAATTGGCAATGCCGTATTCCATCTCAGAACTCAGGAGTGAGTAGGCATTTACATACTCGTATTATGCATATCTTGATAGTTTAAAAAAATGCGAAGTGGAATTTGAGGGCAGAAGTGTTTATGTGGGTAATAGAGTTTATTCTTTCCTTATAGAATAGTTCCACTGTGAAATTTTGATACAATATAACATACTTACGAATTTATTACAGCTTTTGAGATTTTATATTTTACATAAATATTTTAATAAATTATTTTAAAATTTAAATGTTCATCGATGATTGTCTCTGAACGAATATTTGTATGTACCTAAGTATCTACTGATAGTGGTTGAATGGCCACTTACCATCAGTCGGGCTAATGCTTGTTTGTCAACCTTACAATAAGAATATTGGTTTATCTTTCCTTAAAAAAAACGTGGCATTTGTTTAATATTAAGGACCGCTTTTTCAATTATCAGATAAAGTTATTCATAGGCTAAATTTTAACAAAAAACAAATTTCGACAAGTAGTAAAATAAAAATTTTCTACAACCGACTTCAATGTATTCAGAGTTAATTAAATACGCATTATTTATAGCTCAAAAACTAGTCAGATCTTGATCAAATTTATATGGGACCACACGAGAAGCACCAGCTTTCAAATAAAAAAAAAGAATCATCAAAATCAATTCACCCAGAAAAAGTTCCTTTTTTAAGTCTGTAAAAAATCACCGTCATCATCATCATCATCATTACAGCCCTTCACAAGTCCACTGCTGAACATAAGCCTCCCCCAAGGAATAAGCAAAGCACGGTCCTGAGCCACCTGCATCCATGGACTTACTGCATGTCTTACCAGGTCGTCACTCCATCTAGTGGGGGTTCCGTCCTACACTTAGCTTACCCGTACGAGGTTGCCACTCGAAAACCTTTCTTCCCAATCAGTTGTCGGTTCTTTGAACCACTACTGACGATTGAAAAATCGGCCCTAAGAAAGTCAACGTTGGGTAACCTATTAAAAATCTACAAGTGACACACATATTGTCATAGATCACTCAGAGATGGTAGAGCCATGCTGTAGTTATATTAGTAGTATAGTTGTAGCACGAATTTGTCGGCTCGACCGGGGGAGGACCACGCTCTCACAGAATACCAGCGTAAAATAGTAGCTTAATGCTGATGTGTTTCGTATGGTGAGTGTAGAGAACCGGAGACACTTTTTACTGAAAATGAGGCATTCCATCTTAGTCCTCACGGGTGGCATCTGCATTTTGATTCGTAATGGAGGATAGATGTAGATGTCTATGGGCCACAGCAACCACTTACCATCAGGTCGACTGTGTGCTCGTTTTCACTCTATCTTATAAAAAAAAATTCGCCCTAAAGGTAACGTAACTTATTAGATAATAAGAAAAATGTTATGAAATTTTAGTTCTTGAAATCTCCATATAGATTTATACGGCTCCGGCGCACACGGCTTAGAAAACTTAAGTTTATCCAGCCGATTATCCAATCTCTCTCTCTTAATGGTAAAATTAGAAATTTTGTACAACCGACTTCAATACGACCGAATCAATGTATTCGAAGTCAAAACATAATTTAAAAACTACTGGTCTAAATTTATGAGAAGCACCAGCTTTCAGATAAAAAAAGAATCATCAAATTGGTTCACCCAGAGAAAATTTATGAGGTAACTAACACACAGTTAAAACGAAAGTTTGTCCAGCCGATCATCCAACCTCGTTATAAAGGTATCGTAAAAAACAAGAAAAATACCAGTTAATTGGTTACTTAGTTCTTGAAACCTCCGATAGATGGCTACTTGACCAATTTGTAAATTTGCTAAATATATAATAATATAAATGGGCGACGAAAGACAGGGTCTCAGATGTGAGACGTCTTGTATGTATTAAAATTGACAGTCCGCTTCCCTTGCTCAGTAAAAACGGCGAATCCTCCCTAGTAAAATAGACTGAGCAAAATGAGCAAAAACAAACTTAACGAATAGTTTACAGGTTGAGGGCTTGCCAACTGATAACAATTTCTATTCTATGGGATTAAATATCAACAAAACAGTAAACTAAATTTATGTTTAATATTTAGTATCAACAGTTTACCAAATTAGGAACCACTGATAAAATGCAAGCGATATTTTCTTACATACCAATTACAAAATGATATACATCAATCACTGCATATATTACCTAATTAAGTCATAAATAAATACGGGAGATCCGCATTTTTAAATATATAGTCTTTATATTTCTACACGCATTAAGCGTTTACGCAATTAAGTATTATTTCAAATAAATAAGTGCCATGTCCAATATCACTATAAATAAAACTTGTACAAATCTGCCTAAAGCAGATTTCATATTTACAGTAAATAATAAACGTAAGCGTAACAATAAATTAGACATTTATTTTTCTAATCTTGAAGAACTCTTGCATAACGTCGTCCGTCACTTTGGCCCTCCGCTCCTGGTACTCTTGTATTATTGGCGTTATCGTCTCGATTGCTATCTTCTTTAATTCCCCCGTTAGCATTTCGCCAGATTCATAAGATTTTTTTATCTGTAACAATTTTATCAACCATTATAATAGAGGAAAGTGAACTTTAATACTATTGATAGTCTTTACACAATTTGAATTAAAACTGTAAGTTTCTTTATTTTATTTTTCCTTTTGAATTAATTAACTGAGCTCTCCATAAAATATGAATTTTTTCAGAACCGAGTTTCGTATTTTTATTAAGATGATATAAAAAATGTCGACTGGAATACCTATTTTAATCGGCATTTTTTCGATTCATTAATGTACAACCACAATTAAAATGTATTACAAAAATAAATCCATATACACGTTACAATTTCATATATTCAACGTGTAATTGCACGATGAATACCCTAGTTTTCATAAAATTTGTTTTTGAAGTGAAAGTTATTTATCGACGTAGTAGAGAAATTTAGTACGGTATTCAAAAAAGTCACGTTTTGTTGTAATGTTTCACCGCCGCCAGGGCTACATGAGTATATTATTATTTAACCTACTTCTGTAAAATATAAAATAAAAGAAGAATGATACGTCGTAAAGAAGTTTCACTTCGTACGCGTGTACATAATTACGCGCGCATTTTTTTATATGGGAGAAAAGCAGAGTCAAAGGCGAGAAAAGATATGTAGCTGATGTATATCCCTTTCTATCTACTCAATATTTCAAGTTTTATTGAACATGAATACAGGAAAAAGAATCAGAACATATAAAAAAAATACTGAATCGTCTATCTATCTCTACAAAAAAAAAAACTTACCGCAGCCAACTTATCGTCATCCTCAAGGAAGAAAGTCAAGTACTTAAAGGATATATCCACATCAGTGTTCCCGCCCTTTTCTCTATGCTCCTCTACCGTTGCTTGACCGCCGGAGAAGGCGTATTTGTTTATCTATAAATAAATTTTAGTTAGTTATTATAATAATACAAATTGTACCTCGACATGACAACCTCGATGGATTAGTGGCTGTAGTAGTGCGACTGCTGATAATGACGTCCTGGGTTCGAATCCCAGGTCGGGCCAAAAAATCAAATATTGAGTTTCTCCCTCAAGAAATTCTCAGTAGCTGCCCGGAGTCAGGAGGTTGGCGGTGTCTCACTCCCGTGCCTCGAAAGGCACGTAAAGCCGTTGATCCTGTCGTGTCGGTTTACCGTCCCATCGGATTATGAGAGTGAGGGAATAGAGAGTGCACCTGTGCTTGCGCATACATTCGGGCACTTTAATCCTGTCCTGCGCCGATTGCTCGTCTCCGTTGAGGCAGGCCGCCGTGAACAAAATTCAGTCTGGAGGACATTACAACATGAATCCAATAAAAGTATTTATTTTTTCATTTAGTAACATGGACCACAAACACGTTTACAAAAAATAATACAAATGCATGATCCCTGACAACATGATACCAGTGACAGGGTGTCTGGTTATTTTCACTAACCATAACAACACTGGTATTATACTACTAATTGACAATGGTATCCTGTGGGAGCTTAATCCGGTCGATACCAATTCGTGATACAGCGTCGCCCTACCATGTTAAAACAGAACAGTTTACACGAATTGAATCTTCTTTTTTTCTTTATTAATCCTTAAAGTCCAGAAGTGTTTCACGTGTTAAAGACACATTGCAGCTATTTTATGGTTGGATACCACCAGCTTAATTAATGCTGCTATATTTCGTATGATGAGTGTAAAGAACCAGAAACCCCTTTTTCCTGGAAACGAGACATTCCATATTGGACAACAGCATCCACTTATCATCAGGTGGACTGTGTACTCGTTTGTCGCCCTCATTCAAAAAGAAAAAAGATTTATTATTTATTGGCCTAGATACCCTCGCATAGTAAAGAGGATGCGCCAAGTCGTGTGCCACGCTAGCGCAACGCGTCTTGCGTCTGCGGCGATGGGAGGGAAAAATAACAATACCAGTCGAACGGGAGGTCGCCCAGCGCGCGCGTCAGGCGACCGCGGCCAGCGGAGGATATAGTACGTGTTCGCGCGTCTTGCGTTATAATCAAAACGTGTTGATTTTTTCGCAATGCACAATATAAAGACGGAAACTTTATTAGCGAAATGTCTCGGTCTGCAATATGGTCTAGTAAGCATGAAATTTATATGCATAATATTATATTTCCCAAAATTTGTAGGTATTGACGTATTTCATCACACAGTCTACGATGTTCACCAAACTGATGCCTGTTTTAGTTTAAATCATGAACTCCTATTTTAATTCGCATTAAATCTTGTGCAAAAAAGTACTCCTTTCTAGTCGCTTTTTAGCCCGCGTAAGATAGCAGTAAGAAAGCACATGTCATACAGCCGCCTCAACGTGGCATACTGCAGCGGCAAGGCGTAGCGTCTTCACGCCTCCCGCCTCCGCAGGTCGCGGGTCTGCCCGCAGTCGTGCCCGTGTCGTCTAGCGTGGCAAACGCCTAAATCGTCACGCTTGGCAGGGATCAGACGTCCCGCACCTTTGACGACGACTGCCGGTTGACGATTTGAGTTTTTCGGGCATAAACGAGATGGTTATTATACTTAATAAAGAATAAAAATTTATAAAATTTAAAAGTATAGAAAAATCTTATGGCTTTAAAACCAAAAACCACTACCAAAATTTCCACTGTACTACCGAGCCGTCAGATAATACAGATGGCATGACCCTTAACAACTTTCATACGTAGTAGACCCCGCTGCAGCTACATTGTGGCACGCATGGGTTGGCTCGACCGGGGAAGGACCACGCTCTCACAGAATACCAGCGTAGTAGTAATAGGATAGCAGCTTAATACTGCTGTGTTTCGTATGGTGAGTGTAGAGATCCGGAGACTCTTTTTTACTGGAAATGAGGCATTCCAACTTAGTCCTCAGGGGTGTCAACGCATCTGCGTTTTGATTCTTAATTGAGGATAATTGTAGATGTTTATGGGCCACAGCATCCACTTACCATCAGGTGGACTGTGTGCTCGTTTGTTACCCATATTCTATGAAAAAAAAACTAATATTTTATCAGTGAAAGGTATCCGGTTCCCTTCAATAACCTCACAAAACACAGCGGTAATAAACTGCTAATTTACAATGATATCCCGTGGGAGCGTGATTCTTCTACGGTCAAGAACCATTCGTGCTGTAGCATGGTTCTACCACATTAAACAAGTTTACAATACAAAGTGGATCTTTTTCTTTATCAGCCATAAAATCTAGTCTAAGACATAGGCTTTTTCCGTAGTAGAGAGCAGATCGATCTCAGTAGTGCATCAGCATATATCCGCCAGGGGTGAAAGAGATGGTTATACCGCTTTCTATGGAAAATCATAAGTTATTATGTAGAATGTCCCATAGTCACATCTTACGCAACCCACGGGACGAATGGGGTGCTGGATTCGCTAACGCCGCAACCACACTGCATTGGTAATTACCTTGTTTTTAATCTGCTTTGGAGTATCATTGAGGAATATTGAAGCGTTGGGGTCACTTGCTGACATTTTGTGTTGTGCACCCTGTAATGCGGGGAGAAAGGTCGAGTGGATAAGAGCTGGCTTGGGCAGCTTGAGGCGGGCGGCAACGTCGCGACTCATGCGGAAGTACGGGTCCTGGTCGATCGCACATGGAACCAAGCAGGGCACCTGAAATATTAATGAATCCATGTATATTAAAGATGGTTAATACATCTTTTAACTGTAAAAATATACAGTTAAAAAAATTTACAAATCGAGATCGAGAGTCGAGATCGAGAAACCATCCGTGCTAAACCGGGTTGGATCGCTAGTTTAAAATATCCATTACTGTAGTAGTAGTGTACCGGACATTCTGCAAACCATTATTTTAAAGCTTTCCGACAGTTTCACTCAACTCTTGATAATTCTCTGCTCTATGATTTCTGAGAAAACCAGTAATAAGAAAATACCCGCCTTTAATTTAGCTTCACATAATTTGGGAAAGAATCCCTTAAAATTTTCAAAAGCCTCCGAATTTTGATCCAGAGCTTTTACAAATTCTTTCATAATATAGAAGATGCATTAATTGTTTATTGCCACAAATTCATACGAGGTGTGATCCAAAAGTAATGATAATCGGTTACTTCAGGTCCGCATAAAAATCCAAAAAAAATATTTTTTGCTTGCTTATATACTCACTACGTCAGCCTAAAAAAATCATATAAATAGATCACGATTTCCGGGAGATACACCCCTCTTTGCAGACGACACTGCCATCTACTGCAAAGGTGTCTCACTACCCTTCATACGGAACAAGATCCAAAAGTCAGTTGATGACCTAGGAGCTTGGTTCAAAAAATGGCGCATCGATGTGAACCCGGAGAAGAGCTCCGCCGTTCACTTCGATTATAAACGACGCCGTCTCAAAAACACTCCACCAATACGTATGCTAGGGACCCCTGTCCCCTGGCATACGTCCGCCAAATATTTAGGTGTCACTCTAGACACAGGGCTCACTTTCAAGCCCCACGTCAAAAGAGTAACCCGTCACGCACGTTTTTATCTGAGTAGGCTCAACAGTATGTTGGGCCGACACAGTAAAATGTCCCTTCGAAACAAGCGTACACTCTATAAGGTATGTATACGACCAGTCATGTCCTACGCGGGCCCCGTCTTTGCCCACGCAAACCCTAACATTCTAAATGAACTCCAAATAGTTCAGAACCTATTCTGTCGTCGAGCTGCGAACGTACCGTGGTACGTCCGCAATGCCGACCTTCATGGGGACTTAGAGCTCCCAACAATTCAACAATTTTTTAAAAAACTCTCTGAGAACTTCTTCAAAGCCTCAGAGTCGCACCCAAACCACTTAATTCGTGAGGCAGCTTCTTATGCAGCCCCACCCCCCTCTCGCTATCGTGTCCGCAGGCCGAGAAACTCTCTCTCGGACCCGCCTAATAAACTTTCAAACGACCTGAACTGTCTCCTGGCAGCTCAGGCCAACTCTAATTAAATAAAATTATTGTAATATCTGACATTAATTTGCCTTCGTAGGCACTCCCTCAGCGGCAATTAGCCGCCTGCGCCCTCTTTTCCCAAAAGAGGGTCGCTCATGATAAGGCACAATAGAGCTTAATCAGCCGGTTGCCTGTCCCTAAAGGCGGTTTTTAGGGGGTATCACTTAGGGTCCCCGGTAGGACAGTGAGTCCCCCATAACCACGATAGACCGGCTATCGTGGTATGCGTAATGCATTTTCCGCCTCCCTACGTACAGGGTAGCCCTTTAATTGCTTCGGGCGCAAAAAAAAAAAAAAAAAAAAAGGGAGATACATTCATTTGAATACGAACTGTCAAAGAGATAACATCAACATGGAGAAAAACAAAATTAGAGCTGTCATCAAGTACCTCTGTTTGAAAAAAAATTCTTCAAAAGACATACACAGTGACTTAGTGTAAACATTGGGGGACTCTGTTCCTCCATATTCTACAGTTGCACGCTGGGCCAAGGAGTTTAAACTGGGCAGAACATTCACTGAAGATGAACATCGCGAAGGACGCCCATCCTCGTCCCTCACTGAAGACAACGTGAAAAAAGTCGAAGATGTTGTGTTGGCAGATCCAAGAGTGACAATCAGGCATGTAGCTGAGGTCACAGGGATCTCATATGGCAGCGTTCAAAGAATCCTTGCGAACGAGTTGCATATGAAAGAGGTCTCTGCGCGCTGGGTACCCAGAATGTTAACCGACGAGCAAAAGTAAAAAGTGGAACTTTTCGAGATTGACCCTCGAAATGTCAACTACATTTCGAGGGTCAATCTCGAAAAGTTCCAAGCAGATGAAGAAAATTTTTTGTTCCGTTTTGTGACTATGGACGAGACCTGGATCCACCATTTTGATCCTGAAACGAAACAACAATCGATGACTTGGAAGCGAGCCTCCTCACCGACGCCATAGAAATTCAAAGTTTCAAGTTCGGCGGGAAAGGTTATGGCATCTGTTTTTTGGGACGCTCAAGGCATAATTATGGTGGAATATTTGGAAAAGGGAGCCACTATTACGGGCTCTTACTACGCAGACCAAATAAGAAGATTAAGGGAGGCCATTAAGGAAAAAAGACGAGGTAAACTGCGAGCTGGAGTGCTGTTTCACCAAGACAACGCACCGGCTCACAAAGCCGCAGTTGCGATGGCTGCCATTCAAGAAACGGGATTCGAACTTCTCGAACACCCTCCCTATTCACCAGATCTAGCTCCTAGTAACTTCTACCTCTTTCCTCGGCTCAAGGAACGCCTCCGAGGCAAGAAATTCGAAGACTATAGCGAAGTAAAAATACGGTTGCCAACCCGCGCGCCAAGCGTGGCAACTAGGCAAATATGGCAACAATGGTTTGCGTCGTTGCTCATGGGGGGCCACTCCATGAGCAACGACGCAAACAAGCGGCCCTAGTCCCCAGCGGCCCCACTATTCCTGGCTACGGTGCCGACCATAGTAAGGGCAGGGGGGTGCTAAGAATCTCCGGTGGAGGTTCGGTTGCCACCTACGACGCCTCGACCGGGCAACATATAACGCACGCACTCAAGACTGACGAGAAGATACTGGAGCTGGAAGAAGAGGTAGACAAGTTGCGCTGGCATATTATTGGATTATCAGAGGTCCGAAGAGAGGGGGAGGACACAGTAATCCTCGAGTACGGCAACTTGTTCTATCACCGGGAGGGCGACCATCTGTCCCAAGGTGTCGGATTTATCGTCCACAAGTCTCTCGTCAACAAAGTTGTAAAGATTGGGAGTGTGTCGACGAGGGTCGCGTACCTGATACTTAGAATCACCAAACGGTATTCGCTGAAGGTCATACAGGTTTACGCACCAACGTCGGCATATCCCGATGAGGAGGTGGAGGAAACGTATGAGGATATTTCCAGAGCCATGCATTCCTTCAAAACCCACTACACGATGTTGATGGGAGACTTCAACACAAAACTAGGCACAAGAGAAAGCGGTGAGCTGAAGGTAGGAAAATTTGGAGTAGGGCAACGGAACCGTAGGGGCCAGCAGCTGGCTAACTTTATGGAGAAAGAGGGACTCTTTATGAAGAACTCTTTCTTCCAGAAGCGGCCCCACAGGAAGTGGACCTGGTGTGGACCAAAAAATGAGATTGACTTCATTATGACGACCAGATGCCAACTGTTCAGTGATGTCTCAGTGATCGCAAGGGTGAAAACTGGTAGCGATCACCGAATGGTTAGAGGCACACTGAACCTAAACGTTAAGTTGGAGAAGTCTCGTCTAATGAGTCAACGCTCCATCCCCCTCGTGCTCTAATCCAGAATCCCGAAACCTTCCAGCTCGAGTTACGAAACCGCTTTCAGTGCCTTGAAGATTGCAATGCAGTGGACGATATGAATGACAAGCTCGTGGAAACTGTCCATGCGGTCAGAGCTAAGTTTTGCAAGACCCGCTGCAGAAGAACACAAAAACTCTTCGATCACACTCTTAATTTCATGGCTGTTAGATGGGAGATGAGGCTGCAATCGCCAACAGATTTGACAGCATACATGCAACTGAACAGACAGATCTCCAAATGCATGCGGCGAGACTTGCGCAACTTCAATACTGCTCGTATTGAAGAAGCGATCGAGCGGAACCAGGGCTCCAAAGTCTTTGCCAGAGACCTTTTTTTTTTAATAGAAGAGGGGGCAAACGAGCATGCGGCTCACCTGATGTTAAGTGACTATCGCCGCCCATGATCAACCGCAACACCAGGGGAATTGCAGGTGCGTTGCCGGCCCTTTAGAAAGGAGTACGCTCTTTTCTTGAAGGTCCCCAGGTCGTATCGGTCCGGAAAAATCGCTGGTGGTAAACTATTCCACAGAGAGGTTGTACGCGGAAGAAAACTCCTCTTGAAACGTACAGTGGTGGACCGCCAAGCATCCAGATGATGTGGATGGTATCGCGACGTTTGCCGCGTAGTGCGTTCACGAAATTCGGCGGCTGGGATTAATCCGAACAATTCCTCAGAGCACTCTCCATAGTATATGCGAAAGAAAATGCAAAGAGATGCAACATCTCTTCGCAGTGCCAGTGAATCGAGCCGATCGGAAAACACTCGGTCTTCGACGATTCGAGCCGCTCTGCGCTGGATGCGGTCAAGTGGAAGGAGCTGGCACTGGGGAGCCCCAGCCCAGAGATGGGAACGGTATACCATGTGCGGCCGAAGCTGCGCCTTGTAAAGTTGCAGGCGGTGTGCCGGCATGAAATACTGTCCCGCTCTGCTGAGCACGCCAAGCTTTTTAGAGGCCAATTTGGCCTTCTCTTGTGTGACCAACCAAGTGACCACGAAACTGCACGTCACTCGATATATCGACGCCGAGGATTCCGATACTGGCTGAGGCAACAAGGGGAGTGAAACCTTGAAACTGAGGAGATACGACAAAGGGGTTCTTTTTAGCGGTTAACGCGCAAACTTGTGTCTTCTGGGGGTTAAACTGGACTAGATTTAGTCGTCCCCAATCCGAGACTCTGTTCAGCAAAGACTCGACTTCAGACACAACTTTCTCCCGGCACTCGGAGACGTTTTCCCGAGAAATATTGGCTCGGCCGGTGTAAAGAGCATCCAGCATCAGTGCTGTCATCTGCATAGCAATGAATGTTACGGGTTTGCAACATATCATTGATATGCAGAAGAAACAGCGTTGGCGATAGCACGCAGCCTTGTGGAACACCAGCATTAATAGGCTTGCAATCGGAGCTTGCACCATCTACAACGACCTTGATGCCCCGATCTGCAAGAAAGCTGGTGATCCAATCGCACAATTTCTCGGGAAGCCCATAGGAAGGGAGCTTCGAAAGAAGCGCTTTGTGCCAAACCCGATCGAAGGCCTTCGCAATGTCCAAACTAACGGCCAATGCCTCCCCCTTGGACTCTACTGCCTCCGCCCATCTGTGAGTTAGGTAGACCAGAAGATCACCAGCTGACCGACCACGGCGAAAACCGTATTGGCGGTCACTAATCAGCTGGTGATCCTCAAGGTACCTCATGAGCTGGCAGTTTACAATGGACTCCATTGTTTTGGAGAACAAGAAGGTGATGGCGATAGGCCGGTAGTTGGACGGGTCTGAGCGGTCGCTTTTTTTTAGGGATCGGGTGGACGAAAGCCGTCTTCCATGATTTTGGGTCTACGCCTAGGGAGTAGGAGTACCGGAAAAGACGCGCTAAAACCGGTGCCAACTCTGGAGCACACGTCCTCAGCACAATTGGGGGGATTCCATCAGGCCCATTCGACTTTGTGGATGTCCAGGAAGAGGAGTCCTTTGTGAACCGAGCGCTGTGTAAATTGCACTTCCGGCATGGAGCGCTCACACCGCGGGCTGGTCGGCGGCGTACTCCCCCGTCATCGAGAGTCTAGTTGGACGCAAAGAAAGAGCCTAGCAGATCGGCTTTCTCCTTTGCGGTATGGGCCAGTGAGTCGTCCTCCCTGTGCAGAGATGGAAGAGATGGCTGACAGAAATTCGCCTGGACAGCCTTGACGAGAGACCAGAATGCGCAGGTTTCAGAAGGAAGGCGAACTAGTTTCTCGCCAATTCTGCCTATGTTCTCTGACTTTGCCTAGGCAATGACTCTTTTGAAGGACCTAGAAGCGGAATTATAATTCTTTTATAGAGCGCTGGTGTTTACATCCCGGGACGTTGATGCGTCAGCCCAGGCGTGGTAGCACTCCTGCTTATAGCATGATGCTATTTTACAGGAGCGACCAAACCACGGCTGAGATTTGCCTCCAATGGGTACCACAGAGGAAGTAATAAAAAGTTGCATACCCTGAAATACCACATCAGCGACATAATCCGCAACAACGTTGGGATCGTCCGGCGAGAAGCAACCCCCCCCCCCCCCTAGGGTAGGATGCAAAGAAAGATCGCATCCCATCCCAATCGGCTGACCTATAGTGCCAAAGACGGCAGCAGCTTGCAGAATGCAACTGCGATTTCAGCGTGAGTGGCACCACACTCCTGACAAGACAATGGTCCGAAGAGCCTAAAGGGGCATCGACGGAAATCTGATATCCATCCGGGTGAGAGGTCAGCAGTAGGTCCAACAGGGAAGGTGCATGATCCTCCACATCTGGAATCCGCGTAGGCGAAGTAACCAGTCGCGTCAGACCATATGCCAAAGCAAAATCATGAACAGATCTCCCCGCATAAGCGGTTAAACGTGAACCAAGCCCATCTGCGTGAAGGGCAATGATCGCTTCGGCAGAATAGTCGGTCTTTTATCAATCAACTAGTCGGCTATTCGGCTAGTCGGCCAATGTCATAGTCAGCGCATCTCCAGAATTTATGCATTAAAACAGAAACCCAGAAAGAAAAAGTATTTTTGTCGACCTTTGTAATTAGAAAACATGCGGTACTTACAACTTTATCACCAAATATAAATGGGAAGGTGGTTGAAAACGCAGGCGCTGCTTCTATCGATGGGAATGTGATTTTACCGATGACGTCAGAATCTCCAAATCCAAATATACCCTTGACTTGATTGAATGTCACGCATTTTTGTATCCGAACCATATTTTGGTAGAAGGCTGGACACTGTCTGAAAAAAGAAGAAATAAGAAGACTTAGTTTAAATCGTAGAACTATAAACAACATATTTTTAAAGTGGTTGAACTATGGTGCAGGTATATTATAGTTGTAGCACGAATGGGTTGGGCACGATTGACCGGCGTAAGACCACACTCTCATAAAACACCAGCATAAAATAGTAGCTTAATGCTGCTGTGTTTCGTAAGGTGAGTGTAGAGAACTGGAGGCCCTTTTTGCTAAAAACATGGCATTCCATCTTAATCCTCAGGGAGACAACGCATCTGTATTTTTATTATTAATCAAAGATAGATGTAGATGTCTATGGGCCACAGCATCCACTTACCATCAGGTGGACTGTGTGTGTGCTAATTTGTCACCCTTATTCTATAAAAAAAACCTGCATTCATTAACTCCCTATATGTTTTGTCAGGTTGTCGCACCATCTAATGGGGGTCACCGAAGATTGCTCTTGCCAGTACAAGACTGCCTCTCAAGAACATTTCTTCCCTATCGGTTATCGGATTTTCAAGCTTTATGGCCTGCCCCTTGCAATGTTACCATTATTATACAAGACCCATTTTCAAGGTAGCAGGACTTGTTTTCTGCATTGCACTGCTGTATTCTGGTCTGAAGGGTTTAGAGAGCTAGTAAAGGCTACGAGGCAATTGTTCTTAGTCCTCAAAGCTGAAAATTTATCTGTAGCCATCTTTGTTTGTAGGTGACTGCAGGTGTCCATGGACTCCACTCCACTGCAGTAGATACTTAACCTCAAGTCAACAACCATTATAGAGCTGCAGTCAACGCTGTCTTAGGACATACTGAGGCCCTTGGGCACACAAGAATTTGGGGCCCTAGTTAGTTAGATTACGACGGGCTGTTTTCCGCCACTCCACGTCTAAGCACGTATTTTGCGTGTGGGCAGTTGTGGTTATTCGAGCTGATGATATTTCCCCGAAGAAGTTCAACAGTCCTTTGATTTTGCAAGCAACTTCGGGGAGCGATCCCGGCATGCCGAGATATTTAGCCCTGTATGAAACGACTTCTGGACATGTCAGCAACACGTGAGCCGCCGTTTCTTCCTCTCCCATGCATGCCCTGCACAGGGGGCTTCAGTAACAGCTAAGGTGAACAAATGTTTGTTAAAAGAGCCATGTCCTGTGATAGCACTTGTTACTATCCTGATCTGTGGCTTGTTCAGTCTCATTAGATCCTTGGTTAGACGACTGTTTATTACATGCATTGGCATTTGGGGCCCTATTGGAAAGTAAAAAAAAGTGAATAACAAAAACATTTTTCTGCTATGATCTTATATTTATTACTTTTTTGGGCTAAATCGGCAATGTGTGGCTTGTCTTTGCTCAGGATTGCCAGAAAGTCACTAACAGGGCTGTCACTCTTTAATTTTTTTGTCGGGTTATATTTTCCTAGAATAGAAAAAAGATTGTATAGCATATGCGAATAAGGCATTGTCTTTCGTCAGGAGGGCCTCATGACGATAGGATGGGAGGACCCAGGGCACGAGCCCCATGTGCCCTTATGGTAAAGACGGTACTGGCTGCAGTGTGGCTCTACCAAGTATAAAATTGTGCATTGGGTGGTTGCTCCAGACTGACAGGACCTTTGTTCAGCAGAGGACTTGTGACAAGCTGTAACAGTAATGAAGATGATGAATGACGTAATTTGAAACACTCACCCAATGAAATCTAAATCGTTAAATATGAAAGTGTTGCCAGGATCGAAGCCAACAGCTATAATGTCTTTAGCATTACTGTGCGCCATCTTGCGAGCTTCCTCGACCTTGATATCGCGCCACATGGCCTTCTCATCGTCAGTCAGCTGAATAATAAGTGGTACATTAAATACATCTTGTAACCATCTGAAAAAAGGATTCTTATTTAAGGAATAGTTTGTTTTTCAAATGACTATATCATACACATCGATTTTTTTTATCTCTAACATAAATAAATGAGTAAATTCATAAATAAAACTGCCTTCTATGAAAAAATAGGGATTCCGCTTAGAAGATAGCTGATTAATTTTCTATTGTATTTTATATTTTACATTTATTCTGTACAGGATTCAACCCTGCAACCCCACAGCACCATTGATAAATGTTTAATCACTGCACTACCAAACAGTTAACAACATACTTGTGATGAATTGCCTTATATTTGGGAATTTTATACAAAACATAAAGCAGACAAAACATGGAGGTGTAACCATCCTGTTGAGACTAGATGTAAACTGACTAGACAGAGACAGGGAACCTCCTGGAGATGTGAGAGAGTACGTAATCCGGCAGGAATTTATAGGCTGATAAAGAGTAAGAATAAAAATATTTTCTTAACATAATCATATTCATAAGATATTGCAGACTTCCATTTGGTACAATACCTCTCTTGCTTCATTAACATTTATATATCTACGCATACATACTCGTTACTTATGTCACAATACGCAAACAACGCAGATTCGATCTCCGCTAGCAAACAATAAAATTGTTACTTGTAAGTTTAGGAACTGATTTTGTTGTTGATTATGAAAAATTTTTAGGTTGGCAAGTAAAAAGTTTTAAAAGTTAAAAACGTTCTCGAGTGGCAACGTCATACCGGCAGGCGGGGTCTAGGATGTCCCTTCACTAGATGGGCGGAAAGACGTGCAGGAAATCGATGGACGCAGGTGGTTCAGGACCATGCATGCATTGCTTGCAGGAGGCCTATGTTCAGCAGTGGACTTGTGAAGGGCTGTAATGATGAATGATGATGATAAAGTGAGTAGAAAGTTAAAATGTAGTAAATAGAATAGAATTACATATCTTAAATAGAGGGAAAAATAGGGGGAAATGAAAAAATTGAGAGATGAACAGGAAACACCAACATTTTTGTGCAGTACATGTAAAGTTCATTTAGGGTCCATCATACAGGAAAATCCCATCACGGTCATTCTACAAGTCATAATCAGAATAAATTTGTCTGTTGTGGTAATTCCTTTAGTACAAGCAAAGGACAATGACCAAGTAGTGGCTGGGTAAGAATATTCACTACCCAATATCTTCCCATAGGCGTTGTAAGAGGCAAAAAGGGAGAACAAACCAGGAGATGTGTAGTAGTGTCATTCTAATAACAAACCGCAGTTGCCATCATACCAGCTAAGCATGGTAATTATGAGCAGGCCTATGTACCGCAGTAGACTTTCGATAGGCTGTAATTGTAAAGATCATATTGCAAAGTTGCCCTGTGTCACATCAAGACTAGCATGTTGCTGTTAATTTGCATACTTAATCTATTTTAGTTTTATCATGTACTTATCAAGTAATTATCTCATAATATCAAACACATTACACTAACATGTGATTATGACTGGAACATATTACGGTTTGACGCTAACTGTACTTTGTTTTATTGCTGATGATAAAGTGTAAGCAAGAGAGCAAGTCAAACATCCACTTTCACACTATTATTATTTTTCAGTATAACCACTTAGTGTAATTTCAACATAAACATACTTACTTTGTAAACATGAATGGAATCATATGACCAATATGCATACTCTCTGAGGAGGGGCCACGACCAGTGTATAAATAAAACTTTTTTCCTGCTTCATGTAGTGATAAAATGCTGTGCAAGTCTCTGTGAGAGAAGAATATTCCTCGTCTTAGAAAATGGTGCGCTGTGGAGTATAGGTTTTCATCATTAGGATTATAAAAGTGGTAGTTACACTACTAGTGTTAACACTTACACTGCTGTCACATTATATATAAAGTTTTATGTTTTTACTAGGCGGTAGGACCTTTTTTCCTGCCTAGAATTCTGTCGGGGTATGTACCACCATCTTAAAAATGCTTGCCACCAAATTGTAGTGTGTGCACTGCTGTTTCAGTATGCAGGGTAAACAAGGCTAGTACAATTATAGGTTGTGAGGGATTCCATCTTAATTCTCAGAGGTGCTACAAATTTCTAAAAACGCTTTTAGTAGGGGCTACCCCCTTTAATTTTTTTTATTTTTATTATTTGTTGTTATAGCAGCAACAGAAATACACATTCTCGAAAATTTCAATAGTCTAACTATTACAGATCATGACAGACCATGCTAACAGACAGACAGACAGCGGAGGCTTAGTAACACGGTCCTGTTGGTTACCCTTAAAGTACGAAACCCTAAAAAAGCACAAGGAATATTACTTACCTTTACTTCCTGTAACTCTTTCAAACTTATCTATTAGTTCTTGATCAATTTTTTGGCTTCCAAATCGTTCTGAAAGAAACAATATTCATTAATCAGTAACAATTTTGGTAATCAAAATAACAATAAATAATTAGTTTCTTAAGAACTATAATTTAGAAACTGAATTTTTTTACATAGAATAAGAGTGACAAACGGGCAGTCACAGTGATTGTGAGTAAACGCTATGACCCATAGACTCTCTACTTTCCATACATTTTGTATCCTTGATTAAGAATCAAAAAGCAGATGCATTGTCACCCTTGAAGTTTTAGGTGAAATGCCTAGTGAGATGATATACCTACTCTACACTCAACATAATATGAAACAGCAGGATTATGATGCTATTTTACACTGACACTTTGTGAGAGTGTGGTCTACCCCTGATCTAGCCAAACCATTTATGCAGCAGTCATAATATAGCTCCAGCTTAGCTCTACCACTTTATTAAAGTCTAAGTTTTATTACTAAAGAATACAAGAAAAAAATGGAATTAATACCAGCTGTAATGCTTCCCAACTACTTAATAATATTGTACCATGGTGCATCTACTCAGTTCATAAATGAGTCAGCATACCCAACGAAGACCCACTCTTAAAGAATCCCAAAAAATGAAACATTATGGTTATTAAGAGTAACAAAATAATTTCTGCTAGGCTAAAAGGCTGAGATTGGTTAACCAATTTTTCAGATGGGTAAACATTTTCAAAAAAAAAAGAACTAACCATATATTAACACTACCAACAAGCTTATTTCCTACTCCAATTAAGATTTACATGCTTGTACTAGGAGCTGATAACACTAGTGAAGTGACATTTTTGAATTACAAAATCAACTCGTAAAGTAAATCACACATGAATTTGTCATAAAGACCTAATATCTTAGTGTTAGTAAATCTAAAATTACTTAATTTTATTACTTAACTTTATTACTGTTATTTATTAATTTTTTAATTTGTTTAATTTCTTATGTTAATAATAGCTTACCTTTATATTTAATATGTGGATAACTGTTATTGGCATACTTGAAGTAAATTTGAAATTGTATTTAGTGATATACGCTGTTGTTATCCTTATTAAAATAAAATAAAATAAAGTCATCCATTCCATGCCGTCAATCATTAGGCTATAGGCACTTAAAGAGACTTCTAGTTTTGTTACATTATTCAGCATGTTATAGAATACTAATGACTTGCTTTGGCTTCACACAAGTGCAATGTAGATACTAATGTGGTATGAGTGCAGAGGGATTAATAATATTATTATGATTATAGTATGCATATATAAAAATAGAAAAATACATAAGTGTGCTAAAGAACATATATGCTAAGAGTACAAGCAAAATAAAACTAGAACGACACGGAGAAGAGTTTGAAATTGGGAAAGGAGTGAGCAAGGTGACCCTCTTTCACCCACACTATTTATAGCCATCCTTGAAGACATATTTCAAAACCTAGAATGGAAAAACAAAGGTATATGGATACTAAATAGAAGATTAACACATTTACGATTTGCTGATGACATAGCTCTATTTAGTGAATCTGCGACTGAATAGAAATCATACTCCAGAGCCTGAACACCCAAAGCCAAAAAGCAGGACTTCAAATGAATGCATCTAAAACAAAAATAATTACAAACAGCTCCAAAAAACCAATCAAAATAGAAGGAAAATCCATTGAATATGTTGATGATTATGTATATTTAGGCAAATTGATATCTTTCGAACTAAACAACACTGAAAAAGAAATAGACAGAAGAATAAATATAGCATTGAAAAAATATTGGGCTCAAAAAGAAATTCTCAAAGGAAATTACAGCCTAAGAATGAAAAAGGTCATAATGGACTTGTGTATCCTCCCAAGTCTAACATATGCAAGCCAAACATGGGTGTACACTGAAAGAGTGAAAAACAAAATTTTGTCTTGCCAACATGCTATGGAGAGGAGCATCCTTAAACTAAGGAGAATACAAAAAACGAGAAACATAGATATTCGAACACTCAAATGGAGATGGGCAGGACACATAGCTAGATACCAGGACAAAAGATGGACCTACCAAACAACAAAATGGAAGGGCCCATTTGGCAAGAGAAGTGTGGGTCGGCAAAGGAAAAGATGGGTGGATGACATTATTAACATAGCAGGAGAAGAATGGATGCAAATTGCCAAAAACCGTGAAGAATGGTTCAAATTGGAGGAGGCTTTTACCCAAGAGGGACTACATAAAACAAGAAGAACTTTCTAATAGTTCTATGTATTTATTTATAATTTTGATAACTCTGTAAAAGTGTAGAGAAATAAAAGCTATTATTATGCATATATAAACCTCCCTTTTGAATCATTCTGTCTATTCATGAAAACCGCATCAAAATCTGTTGCATAGTTTTAAAAGATCTAAGCATACAGACAGTAGACAGTGACTTTTTTTAATACTATGTAGAAAATTACACAAAATAAATAAAAAACAAAGTAATCATTATTGTAAACTTACTAATTAATTTATCATAATCAAGCCCAGATTCAGATTTAGTAGAAACATTCCATGGGTCTACTACGTCATCTTCATCATTGTGAATTGACATTTTTTTTAATTGGTCTTCTGCCATTTCTCTAAAAAAAGGTATATAAATAGAAAAATAAGTAATATTTCATATAAATTTCAAACTCATAACAAACTAAAGAAATTATTGTACATATAGGTATTTAAAAAAGCTACCAACTATGTATATATTTTATGCTTACACAAAAAAGTATAATTCTTTTATCAGAGTTTTCTGAACTGTATGTAGTATATAATAAGTAAATTAAATCATATCTACTTTTAATAAATAACCAAACCGCAACGTTGAATTGAGAAACGTCACAAATGCCGCAATCAGTGTTGCCAGATTTTTTTCACCTTCCCCCCTAGATTTTTCAAAAAAACCCTAGTTTCCCTATGTAGGGGGATAAAAACCTCTGACTTTTTATTCGCTTAAGTTTCGTATGAATCAGATTTATCAAAACTAAAAGTTACTACTACATACAAGCTACGTACTTAGACAATTCAACCCAATGGACGAGTAATGCGCCTAATGCTACGAACAAAAAAGTCTGTCACTTTTGGTGCGGGGAGGAAACACTACATAGACAGTACTGCACACCTACTCAATAAAATTTTGTGTCACTAAGGCACACACAAATCTAAATCTCCAACACTATTACATTTTACGAACACATGTAGGTTAAATACATCAATATAGAAAAAGTTATGAATATAAGAAGTACAAATTAATTACGATACTTACATATCGATAATGAATTGTCGGCATTGTCTGTTTTGAAAAAGAATTCGGAAGTTGGTAATACTAGTGAAAAACCTTCAGAAAAACCTCTAGTTTAATTTCGTGATATAAAAACCTCTAAAAAACCTCAACATCTTCCAAAAATCCTTAGATTGAGGAAAAACCTCTAGATCTGGCAACACTGGCCGCAGTCCCGCAGTAGGTAGTAATTAGTGATGGGACTCGAGCAGTGTGACCATCGTTAAAATACAGATCCTGCCTTTAATTAAAACCATAAAAGCTTGCCAAAACCTGTCAAAGTCTGTGGTGAAAAATGCCAAAATACTGCCAACTCTATACTGAACTAAGAAAAACAAGAACACTTTTTATTAAATTAAAATTAAACTCTGCAGGTGACATCATATTCTTAATTTTTTCAGTTTTATACATGGATTTATTCATTCGATTTAATATTTTTCGTTGGTTTGAATACAATGCCGTCGCCATGCTCACCAATACCTTGTTTAACGTGCAAGATAGATGCTACATGTTTATCCATAAATCTGTTTTGTGTTTTGTCTTAATTAAATTTACTTGAGAGAAATTTTGGCCATTGGTAAGTATAGCAGACCCTTTGGGAAATTTGCAAAACATATATATTGTTACGAGCTTGAGGTTTGTTACAATAAAAATTGCCGATAGAATTACCTAAATTAACACTTTAATTTTCTTTACATCAATTAAAACTTAAAACACTAAAAATTAATTACACTGATTCACTTTATTTCGCTCCGAAGCTTCACTTGTCTCGCCAAATTCAATACTTCCCTGATCGCATCTTGCAGCGCCTATAAATACAAATTAGCACCGAAACATCCAGAATATTCGAGTAAACAGGCGTAAGGCGTCGAGAGTTCAAGTGTCAGCTTCTAGAAGCTTAGTTCTTCGTTTCGAGACTAGATGGCGCTGTCAGTTGAAAGAATAGTGATGTCATTTTCTGGAAAGCTCCCCTCGCTCTCGTCCCTAACACTAGATGGCGCTAGTGCCGGGTACATGACGTCATGACTTAGGCGCGTAACACTGCCCCCTCCTAAGACATGTTCGTCCCGAGCATTATCGGAACCATAATAATGCGCCAAGCGATCCGCATGGACGATCTTAGGAGTCCCTCTTGCGCCTTTCTGTAACGGCTCCGCAATGTCAAGGGCTGTCCTATCCCGTGGTGCACCAACATTGTACAATTTCGATGCTCCTCTACTACGTGTCTGAGGTCCCCTCACAGCCGCACAACTTGTACATGTACGACACCAATCCTCGACATCGTCACGATAATGAACCCAGTAAAACCGTTCTCGAACCTTCAGTAGAGTTCGTTTAACTCCCAGATGACTCTTGAACGACCATTATGGCACAGCTGTACCACATTCGGTACTTTAGCTTTAGGGACAACCATTAGCAAACGACAGCTGTCTCCTCGACCATTGTCCCATTTACGCCACAGGACTCCATCCTGAATCAGCAAGCTGCCCTATTGGGCCCAATAGCTTTTCGTGGTTGAACTCATCGCTGAGAGTCCCTCCACTTAGGCTTGGTAGCACGGGCCTTCATCCATTCCAGAATCGGCTTGATGTCCGGATCTTCCTGCTGTGCATGTCGTAGGCATCTTTCCACTCGTTGCTGAGGTGGTCTGTCCTGAGCATCCTCACGGATAGCACTTTCTAACTCTCTTGCCTAGTACAATGTTTCCAATCTTCAGGACAAGGTCTTCTTGGCAATGCATCTGCATTGCCATGAGATTTCCCGCTGCGATGTCTGATAGTAAAGTCGTATCCCGGCTTCTGCTGGGCGGTGATGTTAGCCGCACTTCCCTTCTGAGATCGTTCACCTTCCCTTTCTAGGGTTCGCTTAGGGCAGCTGGATCGAAGATGGCCCGTTTCCCCACAGCCATAGCACCTAGGGCTGTATCCTTTATTGTGGTCGCGAACCGTAACTGCTGCAACCTCCCTAACGTGAGGGGAACGATGATCCTGACGCCGCCAGGCGGTGCCTTTAGCTGCACTACTCTCTCGAGATCGATCAACTTCCCCTTTCTACGGTTCGCTTAGGGCAGCTGGATCGAAGATGGTCCCATTCCCCACAGCCATAGCACCTAGGGCTGTATCCTTTGTTGCGGTCGCGAACTGTAGCTGCAGCAACCTACCTGACGCGATGGGAACGATGATCCTGCCGCACGGCTTCCACTTACAGTGCAAGGCGTCCTTAAGCGTCTCGTGGTGCCTGAGCCTCACGGCAGCTCTGATCTCCAGGTCGCGGATGCCGTCGATGAATGTATGCACCAGGTTCCCTTCTATGAGCGCAGGTACAGACCGGTATGCTTTTCGCACCAGCTTCTTCACCTCTAGAGTCCACTGCTGCAGGTTTTCGTTGATGCGCTGCTCGCGATCTTTAAGCTGCGCACGAAACACGTGTTCCAGGTGAGCGTCGCCATATCTCGCCTCCAATGCCTCAAGGAGTTGCTCATAACTCACTTCCTCACCTAGAGCTTTCAGAACTGTTAAGGACTGGTCGCGCAGGCCTAGTGTGAGAGCAGTCATGGCCTGACTTTTATTCCAGCCGTTCGCCTTCATAACAGCTTCGAACTGGATTTTGTAGGCCGACCAGGAAGAAGTCCCGTCGAACGGTGGCACCTTGAACCCACGTAGCGAAGGTGTTGCAGCCACTACGGGAGCTGTAATTCCATCCCCCAGTTTGAGGTCATCCAGCGTTTTCTTCACGTCAGCCACCACGTTGTCAACCCTATTGTTCACTTGGTCAATTCGGGTTTCAGCTTTCTCGATTCGGGTTTCAGCTTCCGACAGGCGGTTATCATGCTGAGCAATCATATCCTTCACCTCGTTTATCTCCTTCCCGAAGGTAGCGTTTAACCTTTTTGGCCAGGCACATTTTTCAATTTCAATACGAATCTGAACATTGAGAGTATACATATATTTTAGTTTTTAGTAGAAAGGGTTTTCGTTTCCAGTACAAAGGGTCTCTGGTTCTCTACACTCACTATACGAAATGCAGCAACGTTGAGCTGCTATTTTACTATAGGATTGTTTTAGTGAGAGCGTGATCTCTGCTCCCCTGGTCGAGCATACCCATTCGTGCTATTACCGCATTAACACTGCAGAGTGGCTCTACTACGTGATAAATATTGTCGGTGTTATGATAGTTGGCGTTCAAGAAGTGAAATTGTCAGTAAATCCAATACTAATCTGCGTGCATAGTGTTTTTAAACACTAATATAATTGGTATTTCTTATACATTATTACAAATATAATTGGTAGTTCTTATACAAAAACAAAAATTTTATTAGTTACTGGCGCTAGTACTTATTAGTTTGTGGCTGCTAATTTACACTGGTATTCTGTCAGAGTGTAGTCCTTCCCCGGTTAAGTGTACCTATTCATGATACACCATAACATAGATTTTTTACATAGAAGAGGGGGCAAACGAGCCTGCGGCTCACCTGATGTTAAGTGACTACCGCAGCCCATGATCAACCGCAACACCAGGTGTTGCAGGTGCGTTGCCGGCCCTTTAGAAAGGAGTAAGCTCTTTTCTTGAAGGTCCCCAGGTCGTATCGGTCCGGAAAAATCGCCGGTGGTAAACTATTCCACAGAGAGGTTGTACGCGGAAGAAAACTCCTTTTGAAACGTACAGTGGTGGACCACCAAGTATCCAGATGGTGTGGATAGTATCGGGACGTTTGCCGCGTAGAGCGTGCACAAAATTTGGCGTCTGGGATTAATCCGAAAAATTCCTCAGAACACTGCCCATGGTATATGCGAAAGAAAATGCAAAGAGATTCAACATCTCTTCGCAGCGCCAGTGAATCGATCAGATCGGAAGCACTCGGTTGTCGACGATTCGAGCCGCTCTGCGCTGGATGCGGTCAAGTGGAAGGATCTGGAACTAGGGAACTCCAGCCCAAGGATGGGAACAGTATTCCATGTGCGGCCGAACCTGCGCCTTGTAAAGTTGCAGGCGGTGTGCCGGCATGAAATACTGTGCCGCTCTGCTGAGCACGCCAAGCTTTTTAGAGGCAATTTGGCCTTCTCTTCCAAGTGACCACGAAACTGTACGTCACTCGATTTGTCAACGCTGAGGATTCCGATACTGGCTGAGGCAACAAGGGGAGTGCCTTGAAACTGAGGAGATATGAAAAGGGGTTCACTAATTAAAAAAAAACGTTTTATGCGTTATTACTATACATTTTTTTGTGCTTTACAAGATAAAAATAAGAAAGTAGTGAAATAAAGCGTAAAATCCGTAAATTTAGTTTTTATTCAAAGGGGTTCTTTTTAGCAGTTAACGCGTAAACTTGTGTCTTCTGGGGGTTAAACTGGACTAGGTTTAGTCGCCCCCAATCCGAGACTCTGTTCAGCAAAGACTCGACTTCAGACACAAGTTTGTCCCAGTACTCGGAGACGTTTTCCCGAGAAATATTGGCACGGCCGGTGTAAAGTGAATCACTAGTGCTGTCATTTGCATAGCAATTAATGTTACGGGTTTGCAACATATTATTGATATGCAGAAGAAACAGCGTTGGCGATAGCACTCAGCCTTGTGGAACACCAGCATTAATAGGCTTGTTATCGGAGCTTGCACCTTCTACGACGATCTTGATGCTCCGATCTGCAAGAAAGCTGGTGATCCAATCGCACAATTTCTCGGGAAGCCCATAGGAAGGGAGCTTCGAAAGAGCCGTTTAGTGCCAAACCCGATCTAAGGCCTTCGCAATGTCCAAACTAACGGCCAATGCCTCCCCCTTGGACTCTACTGCCTCCGCCCATCTGTGAGTTAGGTAGACCAAAAGATCACCAGCTGACCGACCACGGCGAAAACTGTATTGGCGATCACTAATCAGCTGGTAATCCTCAAGGTACCTCATGAGCTGGCAGTTAACAATAGACTCCATTGTTTCGGAGAACAAGGAGGTGATGGCGATAGGCCGGTAGTTGGACGGGTCTGAGCGGTCGCCTTTTTTAGGGATCGGGTGGACGAAAGCCGTCTTCCATGATTTTGGGACTACGCCTAGGGAGTAGGAGTACCGGAAAAAACGTGTTAAAACTGGTGCCAACTCTGGAGCACACGTCTTCAGCACAATTGGGGGGGATTCCGTCAGGCCCACTCGACTTGTGGATGTCACACATTAATGTTAGCGCATAAAATAACGTAAATGACGAAATGCTACATTATCAGTACTTTAACGTAAAGTAAGATTTCATAACATAAATGACTATTAAAATTTCGGATCTCTTTAAATTACGACCCTGAACTTTAGAAAACCATTAACTGTTAGTATCATAAATTGCTATGAATATATTTTAGCATTTTCCTTGAAATAAACAAATACGACTGTACAACCCTTCAAACTTCAAATATACCAAAATCTACCTAAATATGATATGATTTATGTAGTCGAAAATGTTGTTTCTTTCGATATGGATTTGGTTTTTATATTTTTCATATTTTGATTTGTAATTGAAATTAGTTATTACTAAATCTCCGATAAGAGTAAAAGTATATTGTGCTACTAAAGTATTAAATAATAAATATGTAATTGCTCATCAACTTTGAAATTATACAAATTGCTACAAAATAATTACCGGTCAAAAATAATTTGGTTGATTTATGGTCGGTAGAGTCGAGTAGAGATAAGGAGAACAAACTTTGTATAAAAAAAGTGTCCGTAGAAAAGCGCTAAATAAAGGTGGTGCCACTATAGCTACAATGTAAATAATAAGGAACTTTTTTTATATTTTTTATTGCACAGACTTTCACCATTATTCATTTTATAATAATTATTTTATTGTTTTCAAAATTTTTATTTTCAAAATGACTCTCAACGTGTTTTACGGTGACTATTTCTAGTTCTCTATATTTACTAAATTATTTAAGACAAAGTAAGTAGTTGAGGTTTTTGAATGTTTCAGTTCATTCATCAGTTCATTCAGTTTCATCAACTACTCTTAGATCGTAGACAGAGAAACCTATAGACAAATTGACGCCTTCTTTTACATTCGCACACGAAAAAGTTAGATTTATGCATTCGTCTTGCATAGAAGTGAGACAGAGCAGTGTGATTGTTTGTCCCTTTCTCCGTGCTGGTTTTTTTATTTAGCAAACTTCACTTTGCTAAACAACTGTGATAGTTCGTAGCGATTTAAGGAGTTTTTAAGTTGGTTTAAGTGAGAAAAAAAAAAGTGTTTTGTAGCTTAAGATTGGTGAATCTTGTTCAGTTCAGTTCTTAGAACAATTAAAAATGTTATATAAATATGTTTAAAAGTCTAGCAGTATTACTACAAAAAAGTATTTAAACACTGGTCCAACATGTACTTAGTTAGACACGGACTTAAATGATAAACACATGTTAAACAATGGTTTAAATTTCGCTACCACTGAACCGTGTTTAACGCGTGCCTCTATAGACAACGATTAACTTTATTCTCCAGGTCACACTGCAATACATTCGTTCAGCATTCGATCGTTCGTTTTGTTTTACGCAAATTAATATGACTAACTACGTAAAAATTAAATTTTGTTTTGTGTCAAAGATATATTATATATATATATATATATATATATATATATATATATATATATATATATATAATATATAAATCTATATCCTTTGTTAAATTTTTATGAGTTGTTTTATTTATGAACAAAAACAAATAAAATTGCAAATAATAGGCAAACATACATGCTGATGGGTGAAGCTATTCTTCTCTACCGACGCCTCATGTAAGCATAGTTTAATTTTGTATGAATCGAACTTACTTGACGACGAACCCAGTACCGTAATGCATAAGCCACTTGTACTGCTGATGGCGTCTACTGTGTTACCACGAGAATCACTCGGGATATCGTCTTTCACAAGATCTAATATTATTTTTCTAGCAAAAAGTTTGCTGAATCTACATTTTTTCTTAAATTTGGCGTCGTAGTATTTTTCAAACGGATTAACCCTAACACGAACCGTATTACTTTCTCGGAACATTTCCGCATAGTTATCCATGTCGTCTTCATCGAAGTAATCAACAAAATCAATTATATCCATGTTAAATAAAAATACTGAACTGCGGAAAGATAGGTTAGACACTAGTTAAACATGGGTTTGCGGCTGTTTAAATTTAAACAGCGTCTAAGCTGTGTCAATCCATAAACCATCGTTAAACACTCTTTTGTAGTAACCAATTTGCTAAACGCGTGTTGAACAGATGTCTAACTTTTTTGTAGTAAGACAGATAAAGATTATTGCATAACCTAAAACTACGTTATCGTCCTTTCTCATTCGAGGCCACGCTAATCATTAGTCTATAGGTTTCTCTGTTTAAGTCTTAGATGAGCCGTTCTCAGGTGGCTTGCTCGTGACGCGACGGAGTTCCACTATTTTTTTTAAAGTGATATCTTCTTCAAATTTACAGCATTAATAGAGTATTTAATAAACCTTACAGAAAATACAATTACTTAGTTATTTATGGCGTAATGAATCATGTATATAAGATTTTAACAGGACAAGCGTACATTTTTTTTCCTTAGCGTTAGGAACTTCACTTGTGATTAAAAAAAAACAATCAATGGCATAATCATTTTTTTAAATTATTATAAAGAAACATCGTTTGGCTTTTATTTAAAAATAAAACAATAAAAATCAGTGCACTAAAACTAAGATAATTTCAGTAAAATATATCCTAAGCGTCGCTTCTTGTTCATTTCACGTGTTTTTATTTCAGTATTTACGAATCTATACACAATGATAAAGAATCTTCGTATGAAAAAATAAGTAAAATTTTACTGTTTTAGATGTAAATAATTTAATATGTTTGTATATTGTTCTTTTTTATATGATTAAAGTATTTATCCTTCTTTAAAACTGGGACAGTGAGGCTATTGGAACTTGAAGCGACGCTAAAGAAAAGTAAAGCTAAGCTCACATTTCAGATTAATTGAAAAACATTTTAAACACTTAATCTTAGTTAGCTCGTAACAAATATTGTGCCGTCACAATAACAAATCTTATAAGACAAATAATTTGGTGCTAAGCACCGAACACACGTTCTTTGGTAGATATTGACAATCTAAGGAACTATTTATTTTTATTCACTAAAGTCTTTATTCAAAAGTTTGTTTCAATATTTCGTACTCAAATTATTCTTATGAAATTTTTTGCATTCACAATGCAATTTTTATTATTGAAAATCAATTATTTGAAATAGCCGACCTGTCACACAACTATATGCTTAAATAATAGGGCAGAAAATATTAATTACGGAGTGGACTACAAAGACATTACTTACAATTTCATATTTATTTAAGAGCTATAATATTCTTTTCAATTTCTGCGCCAGTGTGCAGACTGCGCACTTGCATGACATACTGAAAAATGTTTACTGAATTTCAACGTGTTTGTTCGCACCGATGCGCGACGTTTAAGCCAGTGCCAACTGGCCGAAACGTCAATGCAAACTAAGATAAAACGCAGGCCCTCTTATAAGCCAAATAAATGGTAAATAGTTAATTTTGATCCAACTAATCATTATCTAATTATATATAATGGTTCTCCAAAAGAGTACCTACCCGAGAATCACTTGTGTCGCTATTATGATTCGAACCTTAAAAATTTATTTACGCCTCAGCGCGCCTATGAGGGAAATGAAATGTGATGAGTATTTACCAAATCAGTTGCTGCACAACCTTCAACAAATCACACTAAATATATACATAATCAGAAGCGCACAAAAAATGCACAAATCGTATCAATCGTCATGCCACGAAACTAATGTTTGGTAGCGAAACGTTAAACTAATTATTTTTACATTAAATAAATATACTTATTGCGAGTAATAATTTTCTCTTTACCCTTAAAATAATTACTTATTTGCCCAGACAAGTTGTACAAATGTAATCAAAAAATGTTGTTCCACTGCAGCTTAAATAGACCCAATTGTTACACACCATGCATTTTACCATTTCTCCCAAATTGAAATCTTTACGATTTTTACAGGTAAAACAAAGAAATGACCTTAACATTTTTCGTAAATTGTTTTCTTTGTTTGAAAGTGTTTGTACTATTCAGCTATCGAAGTCTTTTGGCTGATGATAAATGCTCATTGTATCTGCTGATTGGTTTAAGTATTCTCACTTTTTTCTTTGACATCACATTATCTACATTTATTGCAGATGATACTTTTTCAGCAATCGGGAATTGTTTGTCTATTGGTATGTCTAGTATTTCTTGGTTCTGCAATAAACCTGTCATTAAAGAAATTTCTGAGGAGTCAAGGAGATCATCACTTAATGTAGGGGGGATTTTTGAATTCTGAAAATCCAATAGCATGGTTGAAATCGTCGTGCTTACGATACTCGTTACAAAACTGTGGCCCTTCACAATTTATTGACACAGAATCCTGCTAAAAATCGTCCACCAGGCTATTTAAATTAAATGAGCGCAGCAAATCAGGTTCGTTGAAATCGTCACAACATCACTCACCATAGGAATTTCGCTCGTAGGACCAGTTTCTATCACTACAGGTGCAGCAGAATTAACTGAAATACCTCTCTCGAATAAAATTGTGTGATTTAGGAGTATAGCAATTACAAAAACCACGTGTTTCTCTACAAAAATAACTTAGTTGCCTGTATCGGATCTGGTTTTTTTGATTAGTGGTAATTTGGTGCAAATGCATTGTTCCAGGTACCGCTACTAAATTATCTGGAACAAGTCTTCTGAAATTCTCAATGTCTTATTCAGGTATAAAAACATTTTACTAATGTACCGCTCTTTTGTAAAATGTTGTACGCATCATTAGCATTCGTTATGTCTTCTCCATATGAGACTCTTTTGTCTAATGTTCTCTTTATTGAGCCACCTATACCATCGGCTATGCTTTTTCCATGTCCCGCTTCTGAAAAGGACCATGTCGAGGATACATGTAACTTAGCCGTAAACAAAGTCAGCAAATAAAAGTTTTTTTTTGCCTATACTGATTACTAGGCCCATCTGAAAAAAGTGTATTTTGTTGAACTGTGTTACCATATTTTTGGAATGCCTTAAAACTGGCATTAGATATGCCCAAATTGCATGCGGTTCGACAACGTACAGACACCGTAGCAAATGACTGTGAACTGTCTTTTGAAAATATCATGCCAATGTGTAACGTAATTGAGTTTTTGAAGCTCCAAAATGAGTGCATTGAATTTCTTGTCCATATTTGCCCTCGTAATTTTCAGAGAAATCACATATAATAACGATCTCATCGTCTTTCAAGTTATTTATACAACTTCTGTACTGTCTTTGCTGTTCTTTCCAATTATAGTAATGGGTTTTAAAAGGTAGCATTTCTTTTTCTAATTTTGTTAGTAGCTCATGGATACTTCCTTTCATCTATTGTTTGACTGTCTTTTTTGTGGTTAACTGTTTTCCAGCTTTCTGATAAGTGTGGCTGATTCTGGTCCATCTGCTCCATGCTATCTCTTCTGATTTGATGTTGTCGCAATGTTGAATAGATATAGTTTTGCACTGCTCGTATTTATTATACATACATGCATAAGATTTGGTGTCACATGTAGAAGCGGCTAAGAGCTCTTCAAGGTTCTTGTGTGACACCTTTGTGTTTAAGAGCTATGAACATGATATGTTGCTATGTTTAATACAAAGGCATGTTACCCTTCTTTGTGCAGTTGGAGATAGTACATAATATGGTCTGTATCTACAAAATGTCGAGAAGCTAATTTTCCCTCCTTTGTTTTTATAAACTCGATATAGATTTTGCAAAGTATCTACTAAGTAACGGATTTGTGTCTTCTTTTTTCCTTTTGTCCTTGTTTCTCGTTTTCCTGCGGTCATTCCACTTATATGTCTCGATTAAAAAACAATCTAAATATTCTAGAATTTCTTTTCTGACACTTCTATCATTCTTCTGTCTTATTCTAATGGGATATTTAAGGCCGAGAATTTCTGCTTCAGATTTCCTGCTCAATTTCTTTGGCTGTGTTTGATAGCTACTTTAATTTTCTGTTTTTCTTGTAGCCGATTAACATTTTTATATAAGTTTTTAACTGTATGTTCCATAAATTCCTGTCTTGCTTTTACTATATCATTTTCAGTTTGCAACTGTTTGATCGTGTTTTTCGAGTACTGCTTTTGACGACTCAATGTCTTTCGTAGTATGTTAATAGTCTTTTTATACTGGTCTACTGCTTCTAAAGTTTTTTTTGTGTACCGTCATTAATATCTTGTACCTAACTATCACAGTATTAGCAGTATTTCTGGAACTATTAGGTGTTGATGAAGTCTTTGAAGTTGATGATGTTGAAGGCTCGTCAATATTATGGTTTGGTTTATTTTCAGATTTTTCTCTGTGACTGTTTTTTCTTTTGTTCTCTCCACTTCCTTCTTTGCTCTTCTTCTGTAAGATCTTTAATTTTTTTTATTATAATATGATTTCATACGGTGAGATTTTTTTCTCTGTGTATTTTTAGTTTTTCTTGATCTTTTTTAATTTTCTCACGGTATCGCTTGGCTCTTTCAGCAGCAGTAAGTGCCATGGTAGTATCTAAAATGAATAACGAGTTGTTGAATTGAGTGTTTCTTGAAGTAAGATGCAAATATGGTTAATAAACGACGATCCTTTGATCGCAGTTCAAAGTGTTTATTCATAATAACTGGTGTAAATATAATATGTATTTAGGATTGATTCCGTCCAGTGGTGCCTCCATTTGAATTATTGATATTTCTTCTTAATTACCACTTTGATTTAAAACGCTCAGATAGTACACTAGATAAATACATAAGCAATTTTTTTCATAAGTTTATAAATTGAAAAACCAAAATATTTATAATATTTAATACCGTTTAATATATAACATAAGATTAAAATGTTTTTCTTTATTGCGAAAAACGGCCACTTAAGTTTTTAACAAAAAATTATTTGAATTCATCGATGTGAAAGCTATTTAGATAGAATTCATTTTTTTATATGTTTAACTGATGAACAGTTCATCAAAAGTTATTATTGTGATTAAAACAGCAAAATGATAATTTAATAATTAAATATCGAAAATTCACATGGAGGTGCCACTGGACGGAATCAGCCTTCTTAAGCTAAAAAAAAGGATCTTACTGAATTTTTTAAATCATTTTTAGTTACCAAGGACTATGATTAATTGAATAACTTGATCAAATACAAATTAAGAAAAAACTTAATAATAGTAACATTACCTGCAAAATATAAAAAAAACTAATATTTTCATCATATAATATAAATATTAATTCAAAGCGATGAAATTAAAAATATATTTTTTGAGGTTGGCGCCAGCTTTGACATTTATAAGGTATTAATTTTTCTTTATAAGTGCTGAAACTACCCTCAAAAACATCACTGTTAAATTTTGTCTGCAATCTTTTAGCTTTTTTAATTCATATTACAGTTTTTAATTCATAGTACAGTGTAAATTTACTTAACCAATTTTGATAAAAACCCTAAAGAATTGCGGCGATGTTATCGTCGTATAACTTTTTTCTATACACTCTCCCGCCGCGATAACTTCGCCGTATGTAACACATGCAGCGAGTGTGTAGAAAAACTTGTCCCGATGAAATTACCGCGGTTCTCTCGCTCGTGGAGACTAGTAGTCTGACTACTACAGACTAGTCTCTAAGTTAAGACACATCAAAGCTAATAAAAAAAGAAGCATCAAAATGCGTTCAGTAATTTTTGCAGTGAGTATAATTATAAGCATTAACATAAATCAGCTCACACGATTTTTTAAATAAAAATATCTGGTAACTAGTAATATGTACCATGTACACTTTGGTGTTCCAGTATCACTTTCCTAGTCCTTAGCGTCACTATTCTGATAACGTGACGCTTTCACACTTTCATTGATGTTAAAACAGATTTCTACATATCTATCAATTATTTGTAAATAATATTTGCATATATTCTCTATTTGTGTTACCACAGGATTCTCATTACAAACATCTATAGAACAGTTAACAACTCTTACCTTGCTAAATCCGAAACGCTAGCGGAAGACTTTTATTTCAAACACCGTGACGCGACCGAACTGATGACCATAGACTAAATATGACAGCTGACATATACCTTGTAAGTGTTGCTAGTTTAGATTAAAAATCTACATTAAGGAAACGTTTCTTGCAAAATGTTGTAAATGCCCGTGACGCCTATGGGAGTTCCGCAATCAAGATTTTGGTGGACAAATGAAAAAACCCAATTTAGTTTATTAATGATTGAAACTATATTATTTAAAAGATGTATTATAAAAGAGTTTAGTATAGTAAATTAGAAAAATACCACAACAGATTTTACAAAAAATAAGGAACATTATTAATATTAGCTTTGATCATGTCAGAACATGATTGTGACATACAGAAAAGACGGGGCACAAAGTTTCAATTAATTCATATTTTTAGTTCTAACGTAAGCTAATAGTAAGTTTTTTTTTCTAACAACATAATAACATTACTTTTATCAAAATAACAAGGATTTCCTATGAAATGATTATTAGTTACTCCAATTTCAATAAAATCAAAAGTAGTTGGACACGTCATTTTTGCAATGAGCAACCCGCCTGAGAATGGCCCAGATATTATAGTCACCACAAGTATTACATTTCTCAACTCAGCACACTTCACTCCGTTGACAACTGCTAAGTTCATTTCGTACCCACTAGCTTCTCGAGCGATATTGTGGAGAATTTTTGAACTGTTATTTACTGCTGCTTACAGATGGACTCATGTTCAATTATTCTACTATTGGAGATTGTCCTCTTTACCTATATTCCATGGGTTGATTCCCTGATTTGATTCACATATCATTTCCCAAATTTTGTAACATTTAATAATTTTTTGCTAAATTTATATATTCGGTATTCGGCAACACCAACTATATTAAGTTCACATTTTATATTTTTTAATGGCCACATTTAATGGAGCGATGACCGATGACAAACGTCAAAAAATTGTCAATAACCATTCTTAGCGAGCGCGGTACCTATTTTTTTTAGAAATAATCTAAGTGGAATAATAAACGCGTGTCTTTGTTATTTCTTGTATGGCATTTTCGTGCTGAATTGGTGGGGACGTTAGTGTTCTTGATGGTTTCGGGTGACGATTCCAATGGTGGTCGTTTATCACGAAAAACTACGAGGTCTCCGAACCGAAAATCGAAAAAGTCAGATGCAGACCTAGCGAAGGGTTCAGCGTTGCGACATGACTCGCAACCTTCTGTCCATAAAAGGAATCTTTACGTCGTCTCTTACCCCATCATAATTTTGTTCAACGTTCTTAGATCTATTTTGTATCAATTGTTTATAATTTTTAAATATTTGTACTCTGCATCACACCGGTTTATGCACAAGCCTCGTAAGAACGGCGAGTGTAACTTGGAGGTAGTGGTAAAAGACGGCGTGATATCGACAGAAATAGCCCAAGAGGATATGTCTCACACACATAATGTGGGTCCTGGAGATCCACTTCTGGCAAAGCAGAAGCATCACCATCGCAAGGCTTTTGAGTATATATCAAAAGCCTTGAAGATTGATGAAGAAAATGAGGGTGAGTTCCAGTTATCATCAAATTAAAGCTTTAAATTTCTATTATTAATGTCTGAAAAATAAGTATATATTTTATTTTTCTTCATTTATTTAACCATTCATTTGAAATAGTAAAAAAATTTAATATATCAATAAATTACGTATAATTTAATACTTTTTATTGCTTAAAAATATTTACGTGTAGTGTGATACAACTTTTTCTAAATTAAAAAAAATATATTTTTACTACAAAATAAATATGCAAAGAACTATATAGAAGTCATATATATTTATAAGTTTCATACATAAATATTTTAGGAAGAGTTCATACATAATGTTCTTAAACATAAAATACATACTATGTATAAATTGCATTGTATGAATTCCTTTAACAGTAAATTTGGATACCAATGTTATTTTTAATGTAAATATCAATGCAAAACACATTATTTCTAAAGTAATTTACTCTCTATGCTTTTATATTAGATGAACCTTGAAATGAATCAAGCTTTAAATGTTAACAAATGCAAATGCATAATGCGTGGAATTAATTATAAAACAAGCAATACAAAACATGTTTTTGTTATATCTATGTAGGTACATAAATAAAAATATATTTAAAAAGTTCTCATTGCTTATAACTTGGGACCAACAAACTATTTTTTTTGTGTAGTTATTTCATTCCTATGGTTATTATAAATAGTAAAGAAAGAATAAAAAGTTAATTGATATAAACATTTAAAAGATAAACTATATATTATGCACAAACAACTATAAGCACCTTGTGATAAACAGAAGCTTAGTGTTTGTTTTGTTTATCTGTTATTTTTTTTCAAATATTTTTCATATTTTACGTAGGGAATAAACTAAAAAATAATTATTGTCACTAGGTAGGAAAATGCTAAGGTTTTATAACATCAAACTGCATAATTGTGTAAATGGTTCATGATAACCTGTAGTTTTGGTTTTACATAGTTTTGTGGTATTAGCTATGCTACTGCTTTATTATGGAATAGGTCTGCTCGACTAGGATAAGACCACACTCACACAGAATATCAGTGTGAAACAGCATAATAATTCTTTTGAGTTTTGTATATTGAGTTTAGAGAACCGAATACCCTTTTTACATGTAACAAGGCATTCCATTTTCATTTCCATTCTTAGTCCTCAGAGATGGCAACGCATCTGCATTTTGATTCTTAACCTCTTGATCCCCTAGCTGCCTCATGAAACCGCGGCCATATTCTGTCAAATCCATAGAGGTCTCATGAGGCCGCACCCACCCACAGCACTTAAAACCCATAAAAACACATATAGAGACTACTTTTCTATGAAGAAATTTGGCATTATAGAATCAATATGAAAGTTTCTATTCTTTAGTGTAATAAAAAGTTAGTTATCCTTTAGATATTTATTTATAATCTATGTTCATTTTGTACTCCATTTTTGTGTAAATGTTATCATGTTGATTTTTGGATTTTTCTAGGGTTTTAGTATAGTGTTTCATTATAAAATTGTAATTAAAGTTTTTGTGTGAATATAATTTATCTTTGTAGGTAAATAATTTTGAGTAATATATATTGAAATAATTGTGATTTTCACGCTGCCGACATTCGTTTGGTATGTTTTTTTTGTTATCAAAATACAATAAAATCTTTTTGTATTGAAGTAAAACCTGACTTTTGTTTAGACCACAGGATAGAGAATTTTGTACAGATTTTATAATGCCAAACTTCTTCTTAGAAAAGTAGTCTCTAAATATAAGTCTTAATGGTTTTAAGTGCTGTGGGTGGGTGCGGTTGCATGTGACTGTTCGGGATTCCGGGTGCATGCGACTGCATGGGATTTTTATTAGGATTGAGGTTTAATTAAGGATAGATAAAGGTATTTAAGGGCCACAGCATCATTTTACTGTGCTCTTTGTTCTTCCCATACTTATACTTATTGTGAATAAATATGTAAATAATAATTTTAAATATGCCTTACACTGACTGAAACTAATTTTTACAGATGTTAATGCATTGAATTCACTATCTTTTATATTTTCCTAATGTCTTGAGTGTTTTTCATTATTGGTTATGGGGAGTTGGAGGACTCCTGAGAAATTATTTTATTTAAGGATTTTCCAACCCCAATGTATATGATTTGTATTCACATAAACATAAGTAATCTGTAATAGTACAAGGGCAGGTCAAAAATTTTAGCAGAATGACAGGGAAGGATCAACTCTAATACATTTATTGGATCTGTCAAATAACTTATTAGTACCGTCTAAAAAAAAGATTTGTCTTGGGCGCCAAAAAAGGGCGAAATTGCCGACTTCACTTCACACGTAGTTCTTTATTCATTTTTGAAAATAACAGTCGCTTGGGGCCAGGTCTGGGCTGTAGGGTGGGTGGCGCAGTTGTTCAAAACTGCACTGGTGAATGCTGCTGTCGCAACATGGCTTGTGTGCACGGGCGCATCGCCGTGCAAAATGGGCACACCTTTTGAAGCTCCTCAATGCTTCTTTTAATTGATCTAGAAAGAAAACCAACGCAAGATACCTCGTACAAAAATAGCATTACTCTAGGAGGTGTGTGCCTATTTTATCCACTACCCCAAAACCCGCCATAGAATCCCCCCCCCCAAAAAAACATTCTCGGAACCCATTTTGCACAGACTTTAGTCACGTCAAGGTGACTAAAGTCATGTAGGATGTTTAAAATGTTTGTTTCTGATACTCCATCTAATGCTGCAAGCTGTTTTTTGTTTAGCTGGGCATCTTCCGATACCAGTTTTTCTGTTATTTCTGGCGTGGTAGCCTCAATCGGCCGTCCAGGTTAGGGGTCGTTTATTATTAAGATTAACTGGTTTACTCATTGATAACTCAAAAGCTAATGAGTAATGACCCGATTAGGCTGAAATTTGATATATATACTAACAATGAGTCACTCAACTAGCGCCTACCTGGATGAGTAAACTCACCCTCGCCAACCCCGCAATTCCGCGAACTTTTTGACCTCCCTTCGTATATGATACATATTCAGGGACTTATGTAAGAATATATTTCTAGGATGTTGCCTTCTAATTTGCCATAAACAAAAACAATTCAAACATAAGTTACGCCTGTATCTTAAAATTAGAGTTATTATTAAATTAATACCAATCCTGTGATAAAAAAATCTATGAAACTAAGTCAGTCGGTTGATATTAAGAAGCCACTTAGTGGTCTAAAATTTTGTTCATCAACTGATCCTGTTATACGTAGTTTATCATTGAATACTGATGCCTGATAAGTGACCCCATTTTCAAATAATCAGACCTTTAAATGTGAAAATGCTATCGCTTTCTTGCTTTTTATTAATGCCGCCATTTATTAGTTAGGTATTTAAAAATATACCTTCGTATATACTATTTCACTTTCCATATAAATCAGTTTTTTTTTTAAATTTGTTGGCAATTAAACACGCTAGGCAAGCTTCATTTACATATTATAGCCTAACTAGTACTAGGTGATATTGAATATTAATGTGTATAGTCGTCTAAGAATTAATAGAGAACAGCTTTCAGTGTAAAATCCGAATGGTAGAAAAACAGATTCATCACATGCTGCATAAATTCATACAGGTCAAAAAGAGCTAGCAATAGAGCTATACAAGAAAGGCATCTATGAATTGGAGAGAGGTATTGCAGTGGACTGCTGGGGCGGCCGCGGAGACGCGTGGCAACGCGCCCAAAGATTACATGATAAGATGAAAACCAACCTAGGCATGGCAAAGGATCGTTTGCATTTTCTTGGTATGAATGGAGTATTTTTTTAAATTGCAAATCATTTATTATTATTATTCTTCACTGCTGAGTAAATTTTGTTTCAGCTATGTGTTCAGCCTCTTTTTCGTTTCATTTGTGAAATTGGCTGTGTGTCCTGTGTGCATGCTGTGCTTTATTTTATTATTTTTAATACTCCTTACATCAAACAGTACAATTATAAACGATTAACATTATTGTGATAAGGTTTAATTGAAGTAACTCATATTGTCTCCAATGTAGCCAACCTTGTCGCCCTCAGTAAGTTGGGCGTAGAGAGTGAGTCCGAGCGAAGCGACAAAAAGCCAACGGAGTCGCCTCTAAAGGCGCGAAGGCCATTAGAGAAGTCGAAGACGACGCTCCTTGCGCATACAGAAAGTAACAGTGGTCAAACGAAGTCACCAAATGAAGGTAGAACATCACTGAGATATGCTTAGCTTCGTTTGACGTAACCTACAGCAAAATTAAACAAAAAAAAAACTCACAAACAATCACCATAATAACTCTTATTATATTAATCGTGAATGTTGAACATTAAATAACAAACAATTTCAATACAATTGGCATGTGTGTTTGATACGTCAATGTTTGCATGTGGGTTCACTGTGCTTGCCACATTTATTTTTGCTTTCTGTGTGTTACTCAACACCTATCATTTGTAACCGAAAGTGTGTCACGGGTCATGCCTAAAGTGTATACATTAATTTGCACCAATCCGTCTTTTAGGGTCTCAATATAATCTGTGCAGTACTTAAAGGTCTTAAAGACATTTACATGTCCTGGATTACGAAATATTTTAACCGTTTATGGTCATGCGTAGTAGTTCCTTTCAACAACGGCAGCCTGTTGATTTTCGAGGGTCGTTAACGTTCGATCATTTCGACACTAACATTACTAAAATTACACTGACCTTTCAATCGATCTTGATTGACTTAACACTTGATATTTTGGGTTTCGTTGTAATAACACAATATCGGAAATGTATTCGATATTGCTTGGTCGATATTGACCATGCACAGTGGCAACCTTCGAATACGGTCGGCTATTAACTGCAAGTAGATATAGAGCTACAAGTATATGTGATATTTTACTAAATTAACTAAGAAGTAAGAATTACACCAAATTAAACTCAAGTTTTGACTGGGCACGGAGGGTTTCTTGAATAAGTATCTGAATCGTTTTAAATGTAAAAATAGTGCAGCCTGTGCTTGTGATCATGCTGTAGATAAAATCAAAACAAAACTTCTAACTAACACAAGAACCTAAATATCGGGTAAGCTTTTAGAAAAAAAAGACAAAAACGTGGGGAGTGTTCCGAGGAATTGTTTGAATTAATTGCACCCCTCAAACTTCATCAACGCACATCGCGACAAAACTTACGTTACCATCCACATCATCTGGATGCTTGGCGGTTCACTGTCGTGCGATTCACTAGGAGTTTTCTTCCTCACATGACTACTTTGTGGAATCGTTTACCACTGGCAATATTTCCGGACTGATACGACTTAGGGACCTTCAAGAAACAAGCTTACTTCATTTTATAAGGCCGGCAACGCACTGCAAACGCACCTGCGATTCCACTGGTGTTGCAGTTGCTCGTGGGCGGCGGTGGGGACACTTGGGGTGAGCCGCATGCTCGTTTGCCCCTCTTCTAAAATATTCATTCAATACTACTGTTTTGTAGGAAAATATGCAAATTATAATATTAAAAGTTAAGAAAATATAAATTAGAAAAAATATAAAAAATGTACCGAAATAAATAGAGTTTCAAAGAAATAATATGTACGATTACGAAGACCTCTGAGATAGACATAAAGGCTGATTCAGTCGCTTCAAGCTGCCGGTGCCCAATGTGTCACTAATGCGATAGTATCGGAAGTAAGCATCCTCAAACTAAAAAAGAGAGAGCTGCGTTAATTTTAAAGTGATCTGACCTTACGAAACCCATGCTCAACTTTTTTATTTATTTTTTTATTAAATAAAAAGTTACCTCCACACTAGGATTTTCTCCTGTATCGTGAAGGCAGTTTGCATGCATATATTTCAGAGATACAAACATTCAGACCCGGAACAATTATTTGTAGGCTATACAAATACTTGTTCCGTGAGAGATTCGAACCCGCGGCTTTAAGCGCTGCAGCGAATTGCTAAGCCAATGCGCGACGGAGGCCGTCAACTTATGCACATGCTTATAGTATGCATTTAAAATCTTTTGCAAATAACAATATGGTTTTAGGTACAATGTGTGCGTCCACCGGTGGACTACAAGAAAAAAGAAAGATGTGTGCGTGAGTGCATGTTAAGAAGCCATACTTCCCCCATGTATTTACTGGTGAACACATAGACAGAATATAATTGAAATTGCTTTAATTACATTCGAATGAAACTGCTTTTTCCTTAATGGACGTGCCTAAAATTGTAGATTTTAAGGAAACTGCGGTCTTTTTTATCGAGCCAATTTTTTATACGTGGTAGAGCCATGCTGCAGTTATATTAGTAGTATAGTTGTAGCACGAATGGGTCGGCTCGACCGGGGAAGGACCACGCTCTCACAGAATACCAGCGTGAAATAGTAGCTTAATGCTGCTGTATTTCGTATGGTGAGTGTAGAGAACCGGAGACCCTTTTTACTGGAAACGAGGCATTCCATCTTAGTCCTCACGGGTGACAACGCATCTGCATTTTGATTCGTAATCGAGGATAGATGCAGATGTCTACGGGCCACAGCAACCACTTACCATCAGGTGGACTGTGTGCTCGTTTGTCACCCTATCCTATAAAAAAAAATGTGTCAATCGTGTATTGGCATAATTCATCATAATTCATTCACTAAGGAAAATCTTTAACTTTTACAATGACTTTTTTATAGGAGACGGGGGCAAACGAGCATACGGTTCACTTGATGGTAACTGATACCACCGCTCATGAACAGCTGCAACACCAGGGGAATTGCAGATGCGCTGCCGGCCTTTTAAAAAGGAGTAGGCTCTTTTCTTGAAGGTCCATACGCCGTATCGGTAGTCGATTAGACAAGGAAGTTGTGCGAGGAAGAAAACGGCATTCATTCAGATGGATGACTGATGGATGATGACAAGACTTAAAAGAAAAGTTAAATTCCGGAGTTTTTAATGACAAAATTTGATTTTCTGCGCACCAATAAAGCGTGAAGAATCTGCTCTTGGCGCCCATTTCACCTTAAAATTAAGTATTTGGCCATATGTGTCGCTGTATCTATTTATCACCAACTGAACTATCTTGTTTGTCTACTTCTGTAACATCTTTAAACGTCTTTGCGCTTGGTTATCGCAGCGCGTTTGAGGAAAAATGCGGAAAATGAGGCTTCTACATATGGCGAATGATCATTAAATATGTAGGTGTCAAATTGACACTGTCAATACACAAAGCATTTTCTTACCATCAAGTAGACTGTGTTTGTATTTGAATTTCCTTATTCGAGTATGCTATACCTGAAAGTTTACAGTTATGTATTTACCTTTACAATTAAAAGTAAATATTTAACAGCATTCATTTGATCAACTGTGATGTTTACATTGAATAAACTATCAATAACTAAACAATGCCATTCTGAGGTTTTCGACCTTGTCTAAGGTAAGGCAGACGATATCGACTCGGTCTCACTAAGAAGCGAACTCCAACTATGAGTCTATGAATGTATAGCCGCGTCATTGTTGACATAGCGTTCTCTTTGTCCTTAGTCCGAGGTATTTCGTTGTTAATGAACAACATAACTCCAATAACAAATGTGTATTATACATAGAAACAATCATACTTTTGGTTAATCCCATCTTTTAGTATCTTTTGTATCATTTGTATAACTCATAAATCCGACCGCTTTTGTTTGCACAGTTTATTGTGTTCCGTTTTATTAAAAACTATGTAGATTTGGTCGATAACTTTTACAGTACAAAAATATTTGTGTTCGGTACAATATGCAATATATCGAATAGTGTTTCGGAGAAATTCTAACAAATAATGGTTTTGAAATTCTCAATTTCTTTTCATTCACGCACAATAAATCTTCCAACGTTGGATGCACATCGTATAGAGATCATTTTACGTTTTCTCAAACTATTTAGTGAACTTTTTTGCGTAGTAAATGTTTCTTATTATAAATACATTGTTACACGGCTTTTTACTTCATTTAATTTGATATGATTAAAAATCAATACGCGTTTGAATTGAAGTTAATTAACCTTTTGAACTCTTAAACTCTTAAAGAAGGTATATTAGTTTAAAACATAATCAATATTTATAAGTGAAAGTACTTATAGTAGCTATGTATGTTCCGATGCTGGGCACAAATCTCCTATCATTTCTGAGAGGGAGAGAGCAATTTCTCCGCCGCTACAGAGCGTGTTGGTCAACTTCAAATTTCTTCGAAATATTTTATTCTTCATGCATGTTTTTATTACATGGAGGTTTCTTCACGATGTTTTCTTTCTTCGCCGTGCACGTTTATCACCAGCCGTTAGAGCCTATTAAAGTCCACTGCTAAATATAGGCCTTGCAAATAGAAACCTATTGATAGGGGGATTACGTACCATTGTTGCCATGCTTGGCAAGTGGGTTGGCTTTCAAGAAGGCGACTTCCTGAAAACAACATCTGATTTATTTCGCACTCGCTGTTTACGACACCATACATTCACAGAATGCCGGCGTAAAATAGCTGCTTAATACTACTGTGTTTCGTATGATGAGTGTAAATATACGGAGGCCCTTTTTTCACTGGAAGCGAGGAATTCCATTTTAGTCCTCAGGGGTGACAACGCATCTGCGTTTTGACAGCACCCACTTACCATCAGATAGACTTTGTGCTAGTTTGTCATCCTTATTCTACAAAAAAAAAACACGTAATTATATTAAGATAGTGGATGTTCTTACACCGCAACTACACATTTTACACCATGCAGTCAGCACTTAATATTTTATATTAATAATTCTGTTGTTATCTGCCGGGTTCTGGCCCCGGTTGTCACAGTTGTGTGAAATTTGCAGCGAGCTCTAAACTTAATAATGATTATTACAATGCTTAGGGTAAGCGTTGTAATAATCATTAATTCAATTGAATTTATTTTACGTTACTACGTTCAATTTAGTTAATGCATGAAGTTTTTAAAATTGATTCGTTACTTTTCATGTTACCTCCCACATACGATTTTATCACATCCTGATATTTTAAGTATAAGATAAGGCTTCAAAATACTTTATGTTGGATCCCATATGTATTTATCTAATAAGGACACTGAATTGGTTTTTATCCGGTACGTTTAACATTCGAGTAAGGGCTGATTTTCCAATCATAACAATATAAAAGTAATAGGCTTACTAGATAGTTAAAGTTACAGCCTTTATACATCCCACTGCTAGGCACAGGCCTTGCCTCATTTCTGAGAGTGTTTTAGGGCGGGGAAGTGTCCGCCGCGTTGCCTCAATGCGTGTTGGTGAACTTCACAAGTCTTCGAAATATTTGTTTTTCTTATTTCTCAGAGGCGCAGGTTTTCTCACGTCTACGCCTCTCACGTGGAAAATTGCAAATTACCAATTTCATTGGTGCCGGCGAGGTCGAACCCGGGTTGCTCGCGTACTGTGAAATTTACAACGAGCGCTAACCATCTGAGCTACTAGGTAGTAAGACTTCTGTCTGGGGGTCTGTCTGGTTAAGTACCACTCTCTTATCTATTTGTGTCACTAAATAGCAATTCTGTTCCGGTTTGGAGGGTATAGAGAGCCAGTATATTTACAGACTGTAAGGCATTCCATCTCACTCCTCAGAAGTGACAACGCGTTTGTGATTATCCCGACTAGAGACAGAGCAGCACATAGTTTCTGAAAGAAATCCTATATTGTTGATATATTTGGTTTGTTTCTCTAAATAGTTGCTGGGTTGAAAAAAAATCTCCAGAATCTGGATGAAAAATCTTTTAAAGATAAAGAACGGATGGTTGATGAAATTTTTGGCGGTGAAGAATCCATACTTATTATGCATCATCTTAAAAAAAATAAAAGCGGGAAGCTGTCACGAGCTAAGTATTCACCACAACTGCGATATTTTGCTTTAACTCTCTATACATTGATTAAAACTACTTTTACGGATTTTATCGCGTTTATTTTACTTTTAATTATTTTATTGTTAAATTGTGAAGGCACTCCGGGTTTAACAATGACATCGGGACGTCAGTCATCTCAGTCCCCCGTGACCATGGGCGCTGGAAAGCGCCCGAAACGTCGGGAATTAAAAATAAAAGTAATTAAAAGTAAAATAAACGCGATAAAATCCGTAAAAGTAGTTTTAATCAATGTGTAGTGTTCGCGTAAATATAAGAAATCATTATGTTAACTCTCTGTACTTAGAATTTCTTACTATTTTGAGAGGCCATTTGTTAACAGAATTCTAAAATGAGAAGTTACTACGAGGGTGGATTGAAAAGTACTCGGCCTAACCAAGAAAATAAACACATACTAAATCAGTTATATTTTTATTTTTCTACATAATCACCATCAAGTTCAATACACTTTTGCCACCTGCCCTTCCAAGCATTTAGAACGTTGAAAAAAAAATGATTCTTCCTTAGAGTCAAAATATGCGTCTACAGCTGCTTTGACCTCGTCGTTTGTCGAAAATCTTTGACCTCCCAAGTGCTTTTTTAGGTTAGGGAACAGAAAGAAGTCTGATGGTGCCAGATCAGGTGAATACGGCGGATGCGGTAACAGTTCAAAGCCACAGTTGTGAATTTCAGCCATTGACTGTACTGACGTGTGAACACGGGCGTTATCTTGATGAAACAGGACTTTTCTTCTGAGCATTCCTCGACGTTTTTCTTTTATTTCCTCTCGTAAACGACGTAATAAGGTGCAGTAGTAATCAGAGTTTATAGTCTGACCCCTTTCAAGATAATCAATCATAATCACACCTTTCGAGTCCCAGAATACTGAAGCCATCACCTTATTTGCCGACAAAATCGACTTAGCCTTTTTAGGGGGTGGTGAACCAGGTCTTCTCCACTGTTTTGATTGTTGTTTTGTTTCCGGTGTACAGTAATGAACCCATGTTTCGTCCATAGTAACAAAACGATTCAAAAAATCATCTGCATCGGCTTCAAATAACTCCAAACAGTCGCGTGAAATAGTCAATCGCGTCCTTTTTTGTTCAACTGAAAGCAGTCGCGGAACCTACCTCGCAGACACCTTGTGGAAACCCAACTCGTTGACAATGATGTTTTGAGTTCGTTCATAAGAGATGCCTATAATCTCGGCTATCTCTCTAATTTTTAATCTGCGGTCTCCCATTATTAAATCAAATACTTTTTTTTAATATTTTCGTCAGTAGTTGACGTCGAAGGCCTTCCAGAGCGGGGTTAATCTTTCACACTCTCTCTACCACGCTTAAATTCTGCTATCCATTTTTTGACGGATGAATATGACAGAGCACAATCGCCTAATGTACTGACCATGTCATCATGGATGGCTTTTGATGATAGCCCCTTCTTATGGAGGTACTTAATGACGGCACGCTGCTCGATTTGCTCCATTCGCGGAAATTATGTCCGATTACTTTGTTAATAAATTTATATAATCACAACTAATTATCGCACACGTTTCGAACTTCACACAATGAACTAGTCTGAACTGAACTAAATAATGTGGGTAGATTTGATTTTTAGAATTGAATGGATCTGTGTTAGGCCGAGTACTTTTCAATCCACCCTCGTATATTCGACGCGTATTTTTTTTATATGTATGCTCATAGATTTCTCTGAAACAGCTGAACCGATTTTAATGACTTTTTATGGATGCGTACCTGAAGGTTAACTAACGGGACCCTATTTATAAACCCATCCTATCCATCCGTCTGTCTGTCAGCGAGTTGTATCTCATGATCCGTAATAGGTAGACAGTTGAAATTTTCATAGAATATGTATTTCTGTTGCCGCTATAACAACATATAATAAAAATAAATTAAAAATTAAGTGGGGCTCCCCTACTAAAAACAGTTTTTTTATTTTTTGGCTTTTTTGCTAAATGTTAATAATGGCAACAAGTAAACGCTTGAAATGCTCACAGAGTTTGTATTGCTATTTGCTATATTCGTTAAAAATTATAATAAAATAAAAAATCTTGTACGATGGCACAGAACCCTTCATGCGCGAGTCCGACTCGCACTTGGCCGGTTTTGTTCTTTTATTTTTTAAGTTTATATACATATATAGTATAGTTATCATCGACAAAAGCCTATAAAATATTCGAGTAAGAATATTTTATAGACTTTTGTCGATGATAAAATACAATGTGTATCGTACTTATATAATGTTTAAGCACGCAAAAAATAAATCGGCCAAAATAGGTAGTAAAAAATACAATGCTAATTTTATTGGCAGTTTTATTAATATCAAGGCGACATGCGATGCGACTAAAGTTTGATTACTCTTTAATGCATTTACGCCTGCTTTGACTCGGTAACCTAATTCCGCACGACCTACTACATTTTGCTAATATCTCTAGTTAATTTCTCGATAATTGATTGACAATTATAAAGACACAAAGCCACGTCGATAATTCATTATTAAACTATCGGTTTTTCAGTACCTGATCTCTGAATTTCAAATATTTTTTTACTTACTACTACCACTTAGACCGTATTTAGCCGATTCACACTTCGACAAGTGCAGTTTAGTTACTGGGCAGTTGACAGTAAACGGTTAAGTGGACAGTAGCGTTCAAATGTCTTCGTGGCGAGTTTAGTTAAAAAAGTACACTTTTATATTTTGAGGGTCGAACGCGAACACGTGGCGTCCTGTTAACATATGCACTGGACTAAACTCGCTCGTTTACACGAGCGAGCAGCGAGTTTAGTTGCACCTGGCCGGAGACGCGCGGGAGTACATTTCGAACTTACTCGCCCAAAAATAGACCGGCAGGCTATCCCGTTCAACTTAATTGTTAACTTGCTACTTAACTCACTGATTGTCGTTCAAACGAGATTTTACACTTAACTCGCCAAGTTCGCAAGTTAACTCGCGACTGTACTTGTCGAAGTGTAAATCGGCTATACCGTGTAATAGCGACGTAAGAGATTCCACTACGTGTTGTAGGAGGCAACGTTGCCAACCTGCTTGCCTGTAGGTACTGCGGTAAATAGGGGAATATTAAGAAGTGGCAATGGGCCCGCCATATACAACGAAGAACACTCGCCGCGTGCTTTCCACAACACATACGTGGTAGGCCACGCTGCAGCCATATTATGGTTGTAGCACGAATGGGTCAAATGGTGGGCACGAATGGTAAAAGAGCCGTGGTAGCTCAGATGGTTAACGCTCGCTGTAAATGTAATAGAACGCAAGTAGTCCGGGTTCGATCCCCGTCGGCACCAATAAAATTGTTAATTGCAATTTTAAAAGCCGATTTACCACGTGCTCGGCGGTGAAGGAAAACATCGTGAAGAAACCTGCATGTCTGAGGAATAAGGAAAAAATATTTTGAAGACATGTGAAGTTCGCCAACACGCATTGGGGCAGCGCGGCGGACACTTACTTGCCTTAAAACCCTCTCAGAAGCTCATTTCTGAGACCTCCCCTCAGGGATGCCTGTGCCCAGCTGTGGGGCGTATATAGGCTGTAACTTTACTTTTTAACTTTACAAATGGGTCGGCTCGACCGGAAAATGACCACGGTGTCACAGAATACCAGCGTAAGATAGCAGCTTAATACTGCTGTGTTTCGTATTGTGAGTGTATAAATCCGGAGGCCTTTTTTCACTGGAAACGAGGCATTCCATCTTAGTCCTCAGGGGTGATAATGCTTTGATTCTTAATCGAGGATAAATGTAGATGTCTATGGGCCACAGTATCCATTTACCAGCAGGTGGACTGTGTGCTCAGTTGTCACCCTTATTCTATAATTTTAAAAAAATCTCGTTTTCCAAAAAAATGAAGAAACAATATTTTCAGTACCATTAACAACTCCCTAAGTTTAAAATGCATGGTTTTTAACACTTACTCGGCTGTTTATATACATAAATTGCACAAGCAAACAACATACAGACCCGGAACAATTATTTGTAGGCCAAACAAATATTTACACGGAAGTGCGGGATTCGAACTCGCGGCCCTCAGCTTCTGCGCCACAAAGCCGTCATAAATATGAACTAAAAAATAATATCATTTAAAAGAAAATATGTTGTCTGCTCACATAAAACCTTGTTTTTATGATCTTACGATCTGAGGTTGTCCGTGCGTGAGTCCATTAGCAACTTAACTAACCTTAACCCCTTTTTAAATGATATACATTTGTATGTGCATTTTTTTTTGCAGGAAATAAGGCACTCCGTCTTAATCGATAGCAAATGTAGATGCCACACTATTTATTTACCGTGAGCTCATTTATGACAATTTGTTGAACGCAATCACTGCTGTTGTTTGATTTATTTTTCCATGTTTTTAATCTTTATCTTAATTTAAACTTTATATCGAAACCTTTCATTTGGTAATGCAGACGCCGCTTGTCATATTACAAGTAACTCAATCATAAAAAAATCTATTTTTGAATACATACTAATACCAGTCTACATTATTTTTGCATTTCGAAAGTTACACCAGGTAGTGTGTGGGCTTTATGAAGCAATTTTCAAAGCACTATCGAGGACAGTAGCTAAGATGTGGACCGAAAACCATCCCAAGCAACTTTGAATTTAGTTTATTATTAAACATGTAGGGCTAGATTTAAATTCTCATTTGAAAACTAAAATGTGTGGTAATTCCAAGATCGTCTTTGCATACAAAATTTTAAACAAAAATCTCAGTTCTAACTTCTTAGCATTACTTTCAATAACATAAACATATAATCACATGGTAATTTGGGTAAGAATTAATATAGCACTTGCTGTAATAGATGTGAACTTTCTTCGGTAATATACGATAGTGGAACGTCGGCCTTGTGTGCGAACGCCTACACCCAAAGACGACGAAGGATGAACGTAATTTTGTAATGTATCTAGTGGGTAGATACCTATGCCATAAATGTAGAGCTTAGAAAATTTAGAGGTGCATTCAAAAAAAGACTATTTAATTGTGTAAATGTAAACTGTTATGAGGTTGAACTAATACTGTCGCTTGTATAGTAATGAAGCGAGCGTAGTCGGCATTACACTGTTGACCAAGCCTCAGCCGACGCAAGTGTCGGCAAATTAATTCAAGGCGAGTGCTACAATTTACATGTTGGACAAGTTTGAAAGAATGAACATACTGACATGGCCGACTTGCGTGTAGACACGACTTGCTGAGTGCAGTCGGGCGCCTTTGATTTGTGCAGAAAAACCGACACTATTCCGAAGTGAGAAGAGTCGTGGCAAGCGATCCCGAGTGGTGGCAAGTTACGCCAAACGAACTACGGCGCACGCCTGCACTCGACCTGCTAGGCGAGCGACGACGTACTATGGAAAGGCTAGACAAATGGGTTGTCTTTACGTTAGTACTCGCCTTCGCTCTGCCAACATGTATAGCCAGATTTATGGCTGCCATACCGTTCATCAGATTGCGGTAACACTTTGTCACCTGAAGGTTATAGGCATAGTACAATTAACTCACAGTATGTGAATTTCACAGTACGGGAGCAAACGGAGTTCGATCCCCGCCGGCACTAATGACATTGTTAATTGCAATTTTAAGTGCTAATTTACCACGTGCTCGGCGGTGAAGGAAAACATCGCGAAGAAACTTGCACGTCAGAAAAATAAGAAAAAAAATATTTCGAATTCTTGCCCTAAAACCCTCTCAGAAATGAGCGGGAGGCCTGTGCCCAGCAGTGGGACGTATATAGGCTGTAACTTTAGGTGGCGCGCGTTTTTTATTTGAAAATTATATATTGTCCAACTTCACTGGATGAATTATCAATTTATCATCCATATTCCTAATTAAACAATATAACTTAATTATATTGACCACTCCGTGGCGCAGTGGCTTAGCAATTAGTGGCTGCGCTGGGGGTCGCGGGTTCGAATCCCACACAGATCAAATATTTGTATGGCCTACAAATAGTTGTTCCGGGTCTGGATGTTTGTCCTTGTGCAATTTATGTTTGTAAACTGCCCCCACGATACAAGAGAAAATCTTAGTGTAGGGGTGATAACGTTTAAAAAAAACTTCCAAATTTAAAACGATGTTTATTACTTCTACGGCTGCAACGCGCCGGGTAGCATCTAGTTCTTAATAATTATTTACTTATTGTTTTCATTGCAATACTTGAACAACTGACTGACAACTGAGACGTGGTAGCTCAGATGGTTAACGCTCGCTGTGAATATAACAGAATGCGAGTGACCCGGGTTCGATCGCCGACGCCACCAATGAAATTGTTAATTGCAATTTTAAGTGCTGATTTACCATGTGCTCGGCGGTGAAGGAAAACATCGTGAGGAAACCTGCATGTCTGAGGAATAAGAAAAAAATATTCCGAAGACATGTGAAGTTCGCCAACACCCATTGGGGCAGCGTGGCGGACATTTCCTTGCCCTAAAAACCCTCTCATGAGATGAGGGGACGCCCAGCTGTGAGACGTATATAAGCTGTAACTTTATTTTTTTTAACCTGAACAACTTGGTTACCTCCATACGTGTGATAACCTATATTATATGTGGGTAATTTTTATATTATGATTTCAACTAGGCTAGGATTTCGTGTTAGCATACTCTCGAATATAGTGAGGAAAATGTTAATGGAAATGATTAAAAAATTGTATTTAAATTCTAAAGGCTATTTTAAAGGATTATTTGCGAAATACTTAAAGATAAGAGCAGCTAGGAATCTTCACACACATTTCTAAATAAAATTATCTCAACTTTACAAAACATTCTCTTAAATATGACAATCGATAGTACTAGTATTGATAGCAAGAATGAAAGGAATCTGAGGAATTGTTCGGATTAATCCCAGCCGCCAAATTTCGTGAACGCACTACGCGGCAAACGTCCCGATACCATCCACACCATCTGGATGCTTGGCGGTCCACCACTGTACGTTTCAAAAGGAGTTTTCTTCCGCGTACAACCTCTCTGTGGAATAATTTACCACCAGCGATTTTTCCGGACCGATACGACCTGGGGACCTTCAAGAAAAGAGCTTACTCCTTTCTAAAGGGCCGGCAACGCGTCTGCAATTCCCCTGGTGTTGCAGTTGATCATGGGCGGCGGTAGTCACTTAACATCAGGTGAGCCACATGCTCGTTTGCCCCCTCTTCTATAAAAAAAAAAAAAAAAAAAAAAAAAATGTTAGAAGCTAAGTCCGCGCGCTTTACCATCTTCGTCTACATCACCACTTAACAACAGGTTTTTTATTTTATAGGATGGGGTGACAAACGAGCACACAGTCCACCGGATGGTAAGTGGTTGCTGCGGCCCATAGACATCTACATCTATCCTCGATTACGAATCAAAATGCAGCTGCGTTGTCACCCGTGAGGACTAAGATGGAATGCCTCGTTTCCAGTAAAAAGGGTCTCCTGTTCTCTACGCTCACCATATGAAACAAAGCAGCATTAAGCTACTATTTCACGCTGGTATTCTGTGAGAGTGTGGTCCTTCCCCGGTCGAGCCGACCCATTCGTGCTACAAACAAGCAGCTGCTGCTGCAGCATGGCCCTACCACGTATAAAAGTGGGATGATATTCAAAATATTAGATTAAAAACGCTCTGAACAAGAACTACTTATGTAGATATAAAGCTAAATCTATTTTATGCATTATAATCACGCAATGTAAGTAACGAACGCTGAGTACGTTATGGCCTCTAAGGTCGACATAATGTCCTTTTATAGCAGCACTTGCTCGAGGCGGATGACCGTGAGCATGCAACCATATTGTCTAACGGAACGGTTGACTATTAATTGTGGGGTTAGCTTTGTACTGTATTAATTAGTAACACGTATAGTGGCCATGGCTGAGATTTGAAGATATTAATATAATATACCTAGAAATTATTGCTAAAACACTGAACTCTGTAGTATTTGATTATATTGAAAGAGTATGATTTTAATCAATTTTGTTAATTGTATAAGTTTTCTATTACATGAAAAAAACAGATTGTTTGAGCTTAAAAATTCATAACAGAAGATTATAAAAGGCAACTCAATGTTAACGTTTATTTTAAAATATAAGAAATAAATACATGTTTATTTTTGTCGCATTTTGCAAACTAATCCATTTCGGCTACCGCCACCAGCACAAGGCAAACTTATAGTCTTATTTCATCATCATCATTACAGCCCTTCGTCAGTCCACTGTTGTACACAGGCATCCTCGTATCGGTAGGCGAAGTATAGAGCGTACCCCCCACCCCCTGGACTGTGCTTTCTGGCTTTCTTGGGGGTGGCCTTATTCAGCATTAGCAAATTGATATTATACGAAAATTTACGGTATTTTTGCCTACTTTTATTTATCTCTCTCTTAATGTATTTTTACCGAAGACCACTTTTGGATACGAGGCAATCCATCTTAGGCCAGAGGTGACAATGCATCTGTATTTCGATTCTTAATCAGGGATAAATGCAGATTCTGTTTATTCACAGATTGTGTACACTCTGTGCTCGTTTATTCTTATTTTATAAAAAAAAACCATTGTTTTATATTTTTAACATGAAATTAATAAAAAAATTATCTTATGTGAATATTTAGCCTTAGATAACAGCCGAACTGGCTCACTCACATAATACCTAACTACCAGTAACTAACTGTGCTTAAATTGGCGAATGATATAATAGTGCGGGAAAGATTTGACGCAGTATCAGTGAGATGTTGACTCTCGCTACTCACCCAGGTTCGAAAAGTTATGATTTGCGTAAAATGAAATATTTGCTATTTAGACCGATAAGTTTTCTATTACTATATTCACCTCTGTCATCGTTATCATCTACACCAAGAATCATCAATCATCATCAAGTGTAAATAAAAAGGATCAATAGTATATTATTCAATTTATTTAACAATTATTTTAAAGTGCGTACAGACGTGTAAACATTATTATCACTATTATAATTAACAATAAAGTTTAATTTGGTTCGTAATCAAACTAACATGTACAATAATGTACACACGCTGTATAACTCGACATATTGATGTGTTTTGTATAGTTTCAACTCTTTAGTTGAGGTCTTGTTAATTAACGCTTGCTTTAGAAAAAAGAAACTCACATAACAAAAAATACCACGATCCAATCTAACTTCAAATTAAAACAAGGTTTTAACAATATGTATTCGGTTCAGTGGCTTCACACCGACAAACTGACTTTTTATAATGTCATTATAGATAACGGATTCTGCAGACGTTTCACTTTTTTTTACACCAGCGAATCGATACCACATTGTCCAGAGAAATACAGTTATAACTTTTTTTATTAAATACAAAAATAATGCTTGTTTTTGCGACCCATGGGAAACGGTGAAAGGACACCACAAATACGAGGGGAGTACCAGGAAAGCAGTCAGACGTAAAGACGTATACAATCGTTTCCATTCGAATCGTATTTCCTGAATGAGACCGTCACGGTTCATCAGGCCGCGATTCAGTTCGCGTGTTGATGCTAGAATACGCCGCACGTTTTTAATTGTCGACTTAATCCCGACGTATCAAGAGTGAAAATTGGCGTGATGATTCTCGAATGATTTCTATAGGTCATTGTGTATCCGCAAATACGTTTCCGTTTCTGCATTACAGTCATCGTATTACAGAAATTTCTATGTACTGTATTAATGTTACGGTTTATTATTGAGAAAGTGGCTTCTGTGAGCTACTTAAAAGACTAAATAGGCATAATATTCGGATAGATTTTTGTTTTCATTATTCTAATTTTAACATTTTTAGGTGGCCTTTTTTTACGAATGTGACTCTTATTTGAATTGAAATAACGCATGGTCTAATTCCTAAAATTAATCTAAAAAAAAGTTGATTTCATTTCATTAAGATTTTGTTAGGTTGTTAATAACTTTATTACAACTTATTCTCTCAAATACATTATGTAGATTAAATGTTGAACATTTGTAAATATATAATTGCACATTAATTTTGCATGTATAGTCCTTGCCATACTAGTTATAGTTTTTATACATATATCATTAAAATAAGGGGCCCGTTCTACCCCCCGCCATTTTTTACATAATCTGTGATATAATGGAGTGACGAGCATAATATTTCAAGGAGCGTTCAAAAGTTCTTGAGAAAACCCATTAATTTGCATTAAAGGCATACTTTCTGCTCATTAATTGTAATTAATGCAAAAGAAATAGGTTTTAGAAGTTTTTATTTCAGTCTGCATATTCATCGTCATCATTCAATACATCATCATCATTACAGCCCTTCACAACTCCACTGCTGAACATAGGCCTCCCCCAAGTAATGCCACAAAGCACGGTCCTGAGCCACCTGCATCCATCGACTTCCTGCATGTCTTACCAGGTCGTCACTCCATCTAGTGGGGGGTCGCCCTACACTACGCCTACCGGTACGAGGCTGCCACTCGAGAACCTTTCTTCCCCATCGGTTATCGGTTCTTCGAGCTATATGGCCGGCCCATTGCCACTTCAGCTTACTAATCCGTTGGGCTATGTCGGTCACTCTGGTTTCACTGCGGATATCCTCATTTCTGAGTCTATCACGCAGAGAAACTCCGAGCATAGCCCTCTCCATAGCTCGCTGAGCGACCTTAAGCGTCCTCATACGGCCAGCAGTGAAGGACCACGTCTCAGATCCGTAAGTCATCACTGGCAACACGCACTGGTTGTACAATCTAGTTTTTAGAGATTGAGGTATACCTGACGAAAAGATATGCCGTAATTTCCCGAACGCTGCCCAGCCGAGTTGAATCCGTCGATTGACCTCTCGGTCGAAGTTGGACTTACCTAGTCGGACTATTTGTCCCAGGTAAACGTATTCGTCAACAACTTCGAGCATAGTGCTCCCAACAACTACCGGCATAGGTGTGACATGGACATTGAACATGATCTTTGTTTTGTCCATGTTCATCTTAAGACCTATCCGTTGGGAGGCACTATTGAGGTCATTGAGCATAGTGCTTAAGTCCTCCAGTGATTCTGCCATAAGGACTATATCATCGGCAAATCGAAGGTGAGTGATGTACTCGCCATTGATGTCAATACCGTATCCTTTCCAGTCCAGTAGCTTGAAAACGTCTTCCAATGCAGCGGTGAAGAGTTTCGGGGATATAACGTCACCCTGTCTTACACCTCTCTGCAGTTGGATAGGTTTCGAGCTCTGGTTCTGTACTCGGATAGCCATCGTAGCCCTACTGTACAAACACTTCAGCACTTCGATATACCGACAGTCAACTTGGCACCGCTGAAGGGACTGTAGCACCGCCCAAATTTCGACGGAATCAAAGGCTTTCTCATAGTCCACATACGCCAGGCAAAGTGGCAGATTGTACTCTTCAGTCTTCCGTACAATCTGCCGCAGGGTATGTATGTGGTCTATGGTACTGAAGCCTTTTCGGAAACCGGCTTGTTCGGGAGGCTGGAAGTCGTCAAGTCTGCGTGCGAGACGATTCGTAATGACTCTCGAAAACAGCACGTAGACGCGGCTCAGAAGGGAAATCGGTCTGTAGTTCTTTAAGAGAGCGTTGTCGCCTTTCTTAAAGAACAAGACCACCGCACTTCTGCTCCACGCCTCTGGAGTAGTGCCACCATGGAGGACGGAATTGAAGAGCTTCTGAAGGACTTCAAGTACCGGTGTTCCACCCGCTTTCAGAAGCTCCGCTGTAATTCCATCCTCGCCTGGGGCCCTGCCGTTTTTAAGGTGCTGGAGAGCTATTCTAATCTCGCTTAGACTGACGTCCGGGATATCATCGGAATATTGTCGGATAAGACTTGCTCTTGGATCGTTACTCACACTTGCGTGTGGCTCCAACGATGATGTGTACAGCTGCCCATAGAACCTCTCAATCTCACTCAAAATCTCAGGTGTCCCGGAAACGATGTTGCCACACTCAGTCTTCAGCCTTGACAGTTGGCTCTTTCTGGCAGACAGATCTCTGGCAAAGACTTTGGAGCCCTGGTTCCGCTCGATCGCTTCTTTAATACGAGAAGTATTAAAGTTGCGTAAGTCTCGCCGTATGCATTTGGAGATCTGTCTGTTCAGTTGCCTGTATGCTGTCAAATCTGTTGACGATTGCAGCCTCATCTCCCGTCTAACAGCCATGAGATTAAGAGTGTGATCGGAGAGTTTTTGTGTTCTTCTGCGGCGGGTCTTGCAGAACTTAGCTCCGACCGCATGGACAGTTTCCACGAGCTTGTCGTTCATATCGTCCACTGCATTGCAATCTTCTAGGCACTGGAAGCGGTTACGTAACTCGAGCTGAAAGGTTTCGGGATTCTGGATTAGAGCACGAGGGGGACGGAGCGTTGACTTCATTAGACGAGACCTCTCCAACTTAACGTTTAGGTTCAGTGTGCCTCTAACCATTCGGTGATCGCTGCCAGTTTTCACCCTTGCGATCACTGAGACATCACTGAACAGTTGGCGTCTGGTCGTCATAATGAAGTCAATCTCATTTTTTGTCGAACCGTCGGGGCTCGACCAGGTCCACTTCCTGTGGGGCCGCTTCTGGAAGAAAGAGTTCATCATAAAGAGTCCCTCTTTCTCCATAAAGTCGGCCAGCTGCTGGCCCCTTCGGTTCCGTTGCCCTACTCCAAATTTCCCTACCTTCAGCTCACCGCTTTCTCTTGTGCCCAGTTTTGCGTTGAAGTCTCCCATCAACACCGTGTAGTAGGTTTTGGAGGAATGTATGGCTCTGGAAATATCCTCATACATTTCCTCCACCTCCTCATCGGGATGTGCCGAGGTTGGTGCGTAAACCTGAATGACCTTCAGCGAATACCGTTTGGTGATTCTGAGTATCAGGTACGCGACCCTCGTCGACACACTCCCAATCTTTACAACGTTGTTGACGAGAGATTTGTGGACGATAAATCCGACACCTCCTTGGGACAGATGGTCGCCCTCCCGGTGATAGAACAAGTTGCCGGACTCGAGGATTGCCGTGTCCTCCCCCTCTCTTCGGACCTCGGATAATCCAATAATATGCCAGCGCAACTTGTCTACCTCTTCTTCCAGCTCCAGTATCTTCTCGTCAGTCCTCAGGGTGCGTGCGTTATATGTTGCCAGGTCGAGTCGTCGTAGGTGGCAACCGAACCTCCACCGGAGATTCTTAGCACCCCCTGCCCCGCCGTTACCATGGTCGCCACCGTAGCCAGGAATAGCGGGGCCGCCGGGGACTGGGGGCCATCTGTTTGTGTATTTATTCATTGGGGGGTATTTGCCATAGTTGCCACGCTTGGCGAGCGGGTTGGCAACCGCAGTTATTTATTACGTCACAGTTGTCATCAGGAAGACGCTGCTGCCCATCTCCTGCCTGTCTCCCTCTGTCGCCTCTTACGACACCCTCGGGAAGATATGGGGTAGTGGATATTCTTAACCGCCACTACACGCCACTACACGGCATTCATCATTACAGTCTATAAAACTCCACTGCTGAACATATGCCTCCCTATAGATGGCGTATAGGAATATTTGCCATTGCTGCCACGCTTGCTAGACTTGACAACCGTTGTTTTTTATTTTCTAGTTAGTCGTATCAAGAAGACGTCCATCTCCTGGTTCCTTTCACTCTGTCGCCTCATACGACTATCAAGGGACGACTTGGTGTAGTGGATATTGTTAAACCTCCACTACACGGTTTACAAATTACAAATTTGAATTATATCTCTTTAATTGCAAGTTGTGAGGCATTTTGTTGCAGTCCTTACAAGTGAGAACGTATCTACGGTCTTCTTATTTTTCTACAGTTGTAGACTGTAGTAACCTGTAGCAACCTGTAGTTGGTCTGTTTGCATGTTACACTTTTTTATATTGAGAGGTTTTAATGATTTCTTATATTTTCGCGAACGCTACACATTGATTAAAACTACGTTTACAGAGTTTTTCGCGATTAATTTATTTGATTTTTAATTTACGACGTTTCGGGTGCTTTCCAGCACCCTTGCTCACGGGAGGACTAAGGTGACTGACGTCCCGATGTCGCCTGATTTATATTATATTTGATTTTTTATTCAAATAACGAGTTCAGTTTTTTCTATTATTCCTACACAAAAAATATTATTCGTATTCACAGTATGAGTATCTAACCAAAACACACGAATTAAAAAAAACAGAGCGAAAAATACCGAGCAAAGCTCGGTCAACCGTGTACTTTAAATAAATAAAGCATCCTAATATCTTTAACATTCTAGTGATTTAATGATTAAAACTACTCGATTAAAACTACTCGGGTGCCATTTATCTACGCTCTCGATTTCTGCGTAGATTGGACCATAACTAATAATTAAAAAGCTGAAGGTACTTACTATATATATATACAAGAATTGCTCGTTTAAAGGTATAGGATAGGATAACGTTTCACTTACCAATGTTTATCCATATAGGTGTCATCTCAAAGAATTTTTATTCTGTAACGCCCAGCGAAGCTCTTTCGCCCAAGTACTAAGTATTAAAATTGCAATTAATTCTTATAGAAACTTTGAACTCTCCTTGCAAATAACTAAAATACACAACTTACTAACAAAAACATCAGAGCTCACAAAATTCTAAACCACTAGTCATTAATATACACAATATCAATAATTTTTAATTAAATTTTAATATACTAATAAACTGTTTGTGTTAGTTGCGGGTCGCAAGCTCACAACAGCCGGTAGAAGGGTACCGAGCAGCGGTGGCGGGCCACTGATGAAGTCCCAAACCCTGCCCAGGTCCATGGGCCGCTCGTCATCACAACCCAACAGCTCCAACGGTGGCTATGGCCGCTACCCTGTAAAACCTGCGTCCACACCCCCAGCTGTGAAACGACAGCTTTCGGTGAGTATTTTTGTTATTACATTGTGATTTGCAAAGCACGCCATAAACGACCTTTTTAAGTGCAAGCACTACCACAGAATATATAATATTTGGCGCGCGCTGGATTTACCTTTTTGGTGCCCTAGACTTTTATAGTAAACTAGCGATCTGCCCCGGCTTCGCACGGGTGATATCTGGATTCTACAACTGCGCCACCTACCGGGTTGGATCTATTTTAACTTTGTAATGTTATTTGTAAAGTTACTTATTGCCATACTTTTTTTTCAAATTTAAACTGTGATTGTTATTAAACCAAATTAGTTAAATGTTGCCATATATACTGTATATTTTTCACGTTCACTCTTCAATATTGGTGTGCATTCGTTATTTTATAAGTTTCATTCAAAAATGTGTTTGATGATATACATCTACAATTATCCTCGATTAAGAATCAAAACGCAGATGTGTTGTCATCATAAAGAAAAACACAAAGTTTTTCGAAAAAACCCCTTTTTTAAAAACACCGCAAAAAAAAAAGTTGTCACCCTTGAGGACTAAGATGAAATGCCTCGATTCCAGTAAAAACGGTCACCGGTTCTCTACACTCACCATACGAAACACAGCAGCATAAAGCTGCTATTTTACGCTGGTATTCTGTGAGAGCGTGGTCCTTCCCCGGTCGAGTCGACCCATTTGTGTTACAACTATAACATAGCTGCAGCGTGGCTCTACCATGTAAAACTTTACGGCGAGCGCTTGGCTCCTGAGCAATCACGGATTACGTTTCGTATAACAGCTTTGTAATAATTCCATTTATCTATACAAATAAGGAAAAATGAAGTCTCTATCCGTAATATGAAATAATTATCTTTTGTAAAATTTTTGTCATTCTGTCGGTCTCTGTTTGACCGGGCTGATCTTCGGAAGGGTTGAACCGTTTGTGATGAAAAAAAAAAAGCGAAAACCCCCCCCCCCCCCCCCCCCCCCCCCAAAAAAAAAAAAAAAAAAAGATAAAGAGTAATTCCAGTAGGGGTCTAGGCTATATATTATCCGAAAAACTTGACGATTTTGATATTTAACCCTAGAAAGTTCAAGTCGAGAAAGGATAGGAAATTTCACGTTGAAAAGACATGTCCAAACAAATATTCGAGAGTTGCTGCCGAATAACGCTGCTGTAAACCAGAAAAAGGAACCAGCAGTCTTATATATTGCTCATACTGTTCGTCAAAAATAGGATAGGATATCGAAAATAACATGTTCTAAATGTGAAAGTTTGCGGGTCAACATAAAAGTGATCTAAGTAATGTATGTAGGTAGGATACCTTATTATGATTTAGGATACAAAACATTATTATTTTTATGTATAAATATTGACTAATATTTGAAACTATTGGAATACAAACTGATTTAACTCTCAAAATAAACATAATTTTTCTTAAAAGGTTGACTTCATACTTTATATTTGCTTTATAAAAGGTTTACAGAATATTCTTATTTTTTTAGATTATATATATTCCATTTCTCATAATAATTTTGGCTTATTTATTGGTACAAAACTCTAAAATATTTACCCAATCACCGATAAGTTGTTTAATTATGGTATTTGTCAAATATGCACATTTAAAGTTCAGTACGTCTTTAAGGCGTATGATTTTATCTTTAAAGTTGTTCTAAATAGGATTATGTTTCTAGGGTTAAAAACGAAAAATTGATAAAATATGTGGTCTAATTTACATCTAAATAACGACACATTAATAGATGCTATCCAGGCAAAGCAGGGTCACTAGTCGGTAATAAAAGTAAACGTAAGGAGGTCAAATAAGTCTACATATTATGTCCTTCTACCGGGGGTTAACCTCCGCTCATTTCTAAATGGGTTTTGCAGCAGGTAAAAGCCTGCCATTAATTACGTGTTTTTCTTGTTTTTCCACGATGTATTTTGACAGCGGTTAAAACTACAATTACACAATAATTCATTTCGACAGGAATCAAACTCTGCTACAAAGTTGTAAAACAAGTGTTTATCCTCTGAACTGCCATAGCTTACCTTAAAATATGTTGTGAATCGGCCTTAATTTTTGATATTTAACGTTCTCAAAATGGATATAAAGAAACTCAAAGTTCTTTGATTATTTTTTTTTATTTAAAAGAATATTAACAATGCTATAAACACTCGTGGTAAGCTTAAATTGCTTGTGTTACGAGTGGTTCACGCCAGTAGTCGAATAGCGGATTCGAACCCACGACCTTTTTGAGTTCGCGGTCCGCGCCCTGCCATTAGGCTACTGTCGCTTCGAATTCATTGTTATGTATTCCAATAAACTTTAAAAAATTATATTCAGACACCCAACTAGGAGTGTGGCAAAGACAGATGTGATACCGTCGTAATTTATATTTATTCAATATAATTAACTAAAAATAATATATCTGTATTAAAGATAAGTTGCGATGATTGTAAGACGTTTAAGAAAACACTTCTTTTAGCGGATAGGGTTTTTTTATTACTATAGCACTTAGACATGCTTTCATAGTCCCCAAGAGTGAAAAGGCTGTTAAATAAACATTAAGACCTACGTAAACCTTATACCTTAATGGAGGTAGTGTTTTGGGGCGTGTGGCGAAACGACGCTTTTTGCTGTCTTCAAAAAGACGATGGTTCTTAGTTGGACTATATTTTTTCCGCAATGTTACGCGATAATACGAAACTTTTACTACTGCGAAAATTTTGTAACGATTGTAATATTCTCATTAAGCAGCATCAGGGCAGCAGCATTTCACTGATAACAACTTAAAATAATAATAAAAAAAAACAGATGAGATAGCTGCTGATCCCCGCCCCACCAATGAAATTGTTAATTGCAATTCAAGTCGAAGCTGAAGAAACACTACGAACAGCATTGAAAAATAAAAATAAATGTTTCGAGGACGTAAAGTTGGGACAGCGCGACGGAAACTACCTTGCCCTAAAACCCTTTCAGAAATGAGAGTAGGCCTGTGCCCAGCAGTGGGACGTATATAGGCTGTAACTTTACTTTCAAGTTTAATAAAAAAAACTGCGTTTGCCAGCCCGCCTGCCAAGCGTGGCATTACCTACCACACTCCCGTACAAGAACATGGAACCTACATACCTCTTTCCTCCAGTTCATTAACTCCGTGGCATGTATGGCAAAATCGCCTTTATGAGGCAATCTAAAGTGGTTTAAGTTCAGCAGTGGACTTATAAGCTGTAATTGATGGAATGGATTTAATGATGCTCGTGTTTTGCACTCGTTGAATATTAAAAAGACAATCAGGAAATAACAATGAAGGCAAGACGCGTGTTTACATGCCAATATAATTGTAGATGCCGCTATGGTCAACCGCCGAGCCTCAGTGGTTAGGATCACATTTCAAAATAACTTTGCTATCCATATATATTAACAACAGAAATCTATCTACACGTGGTAGAACCACGCTATGTTTATTATGGTAAGTGTAGAGAATCGGAAACCCTTTAACTGGAAACGAGGCACTCTCCATTTTAGGCCTCAGGGGTGACAACAAATCTGCATTTTGATTCATATTCGAGGATAAATGTAGATGTCTATAGGCCACGGCATCCACTCATCATCAGGATGGATGGAATGTGAGTCCGTTTGTCATCCCTCTTCTATAAAAAAAATAATAATATAAAAATTGTAGTTAGTTCAGTCGTTTCACTTTTGTATTTAGTCAGTTACAACCTACAAACGTCCCACTGCTGGGCACAGGCATCCTCGCATTTCTGAGAGGGTTTGTTAAAAAAATAAAACATATAGGTATCTTATGCCTTCTCATGTATTACTATAAAATTGCACGATGGTATTGCTGCGTTTTGTATGGTGAGTGCTTAAAACCGAAGAGATTTTTTTTTCTGGTAAGAAAGCAATATACCATAGTCCTCGGAAGTCATTACGCAACTACGTTTTGAATCTTGATCGGGGCGAATCTAGATGCATGTGTCTGTTTTTAAGAGTATAGATACACTTACAATCCAAGTATGTCAATAAATAAGTTTAATAGTGTTATTAAAGAATTGTACAAAAAGGGTTATTATAATATCAAGGAATACTGAATGAAAATAACCCCTAGGAATGAGGTGCTCACCATTCTGATTCTAAAATCGTATAAAACTTGTACAAATTTGGTGTAAAGTTACGTATGTTTAAAAAAATATAATCCCGCTGGGTTCCTTGCAGGTTATTTTCAGAACGAAGGTGTTTTTCCCAACTAATGGTAAATAAAATAAACCAGGTTTGGCAGAAAAAGCGCTACAAGGCTTTAGCAAAATTATTAATTATTTTCCTCTAGGAAATTAGTTTTAAGGGAACTTACAATATAGGAGTACAATTAAAAACTTACCATTAATGTATATGCTATCTGTCATTATATTACTAAAACAGCAAAAAACAAAAACACCACAAAAACATATTCAATCGTGTCCGGCAAAACTTTTTTTCTGCCAACCTAAGTATTATGTAATAATCTATATTGAATAAAAATTACTATATTCTATTCTAGACGGGTTGACTGTGTTCATGTTTATCACCTGTATAAAAAACAAGGAAAAGTATACTTAACAAAAGTAATCAAAAATGGAAACTTTAGTCATTGTGTAGGTAAATATGAATACTGAAACAAATATTTCATATCTTTTGAGCTCATACAATCTCTTAATGAATGTCTTTGCCGGCGGAAGTAATTTGGCTCTTTTCAAGGCAAAATGAATTTTTTTTGTAGACTTGCCTCCCTTTGACAAAGCAATATATAAAAGCATAATGTCAGATGTTTATACGTCAATAAAATATAGTCAGTATTATATTATACATCAGTAAAATATATTTCAATATTAATGTTCGAATATAAATTTTAGAAGTTAACTTCTAAAATTTATATTCGAATTTACATCATCATCATAGTCATTACACTCACAAATTGCCAAACATCCCCCAAGTAACCACCAAGCTGTCCTACCCTGCATTTATCGACTTCATACATCTTATTAGGTTGTCACTCTACCTTGTGGGGGCTGCCTTACATTTCCCTTATTGGTAAGAGGCTACCACTTGAGAACCTTTCTTCCTCATCAATTGTCGGTTTTTTGAACTATATTCCCGACCCATTGCCACTTTACCTTACTGATTCTTTGGACGATTTTGAGTTTCCTAATACGGCCAGCAGTGAAGGACCACGTCTAAGGTCCATAGCATCCACGTCATCGATATCATTACGCACTGGTTGTACAATCTTATTAAATTACATCAATAACAGCCTAAATAGCTCACTGTTAGGCACTCTGTTATAAAGCTGCTGGACAAGAACTACTTCATCGAGCTGCTTCAGTATAAATGGTGGATTCAACAACCAATAGCCCTTGTTCTCTTTTTCATTTTTTCTCACTATGTTTCTTTGTATTTATAGCCCGTATACGCCTTTCTGGGTAAAAGTTTACACCCTGAGAGGGTTATGGAGCATCTTTAAAAAACTCAAACTTCAAAAGGCTTTGAAATATTTAATTATTTAAACATGTAGGTTTCCTCACTATGGCTTTATTCACCAACGAGCACTTGGTAAACCAGCACTTAAATTTACAATTAACAATATCATTAGTCGGTTGATTACATAACGATTCGAAAAAACATTGTATACAATAGCAAATTTGCTTGATTATATTCGCAATATCTCTAAAGGTTTCAATGTTTTGAAATACTCCAAGTAAATTGTTACTTTATTTTGAAACTTTACCTACCAAGCTTATATCGGACTCGGATTAATCTTGGCTCATAATTATCAGTGCTTTATTTACAGAGTTGATTCTGTGCCAAGACTAACAGCACATCGGTTTATTTATATAACGTTATAATATACAATAATAATTAAGTACAGATAAAAATATATCATAATATGTATTAAATATAATATTAAATTTTTTATTTAATAGAGCCACGCTGTTGCTATATATATATATATATATATATATATATATATATATATATATATATATATATATATATATATATATATATATATATAATAAATGCATAATATAATATAATATATGCAGCTTGCCAGGCAGACGTTGTTCTGTCCTTTACGACGATCCTTTGTTTAAAAATTTACTCATGGGCAAAAAACTATCCTATCTCTCAAGTTGGACCAAACTGCGTGCAAATTGATTAAAATCATTAGGTAAGTAGTTTAAATCCATCGCGGACAAACAACGTGACACGTAATTTATATATATTAAGATAATGGTTGAAAGTGAGAGTATATTCGTTAAGACTAGGTAATACCTGAATAGATGCAGTTCTTTGCTTTAGTTTTTAAATACTAAATTATTTATTTTCTCAGGAAAAATATCACATATAAAAAGTAGGAAGTTGTTATGTTTTATGGATCGACTTACTTTTACCACGAAAATCTCTTTTATTAGAAACGAAATTGCCTAGTTTTTAGTAATATGTCACGTTCGATAGTAATATTGAATGCTCAAAAATGGAGAGTATGTGAACGGAATATCCAATATGTTTTTACCAGTTTTTACAAAGTGCTCGAGCCCATCAAATGTTGTCGACCGAGCCTACGAATGAAGATTGTAGGAAAAATTTTGCATCTACAAAACTTTTGTACCTCGCAAGTAATCTCATTTCTTCAAACCTTGTTATACTAATATAAAAACTTATTTTTAATAAAATGAGTAGAAAGTTTGTTACAAATGCCGAATTTCATGGTTCTAATAACGAATATAATAAAAATATAACCATGTTTTGTTGATAAATATGGCCTTCATGTCATAAATTATGTCTTCTCGCCTGCTACAATGTTTACCCAGCAGACAAATGATTGTTCATTAATTATGTTACCATATATCTGCACACAACCGTCACGGCGCAAGTTCATCTACAAACCGTAGTCAGTCAGTCAAAAAACTTCCGACGTAACAGTTGAGAAAGGATAGAAATGAGTATGACTGAAAATATTTACGAGGTAGAGTCACACTGCAGCTATATTATGGTTGTAGCACGTATGGGACTGCTCGCCGGGGTAAGACCACGCTCTCATGGAATAACAGCGTAAAATAGCAGCTTAATTCTACGAGCCGACCCATTCGTGCTAAACTAGTTGTAGCACGAATGGGTCGGCTCGACGGGGAAGGACCACGCTCTCACAGAATACCAACGTAAAATGCTGCTGTGTGCTTACGCATTTGCATTTAGACTTTTAATTGAAGTTAAATGTAGACGTCTATAGGCCGCAGCATCCACTTACCATCAGGTGGACTATGTGTTCATTTTTCGCCTCTTTTTTCTATAAAAAAACTTTAATTTGTGTGGTAAACCGTTCGTAGCCTTTCCTTTTTATTAAGTTACCCCAAATTTTCGGAAGGCAAATACAAATACTTCGTCATGCAATTACGTTTTCCGTCCGAGAATCAAACTCACGACCAACAACATTCCAAACGTATTGGCTCGAGCTACCGAGGCGTCAAACTTCCATGCAATCGTGTATTTTGTTATTTTTCTGACTTAACTTCATAAATCCAGGGTGGCTATCAGGTACCAGTTAACGGGTCGCCCGTACGCCGTGCCGGGTCGCAACGCGGGACCCCCACTCGCAGCCGCACGCCGCAGTCGTTGAGCGTACGCGGCGTCGACCCCAAACTGGTCCAACTCATACTCGACGAGATCATCGAAGGCGGGCCCAAGGTGCACTGGGACGACATCGCTGGACAGGAGGTGAGGATACTTCCACTTATTAATTTGTAGTGTCTTTTCGACAGGACGATGATAAAGGGACGAACGATGTCGTAATTAACTGTAGTCACTTTAAGAGTACCGTGTGCTGGCGGTGTAGGAATATCCACTAACTCATATCGTCCCGAAGGTGTCGTAAGTGACGATAGAGGAAAAGTGAAACAAAAAAGGGGCAGTACCATCTTCCTGGTCACTATACAAAATATTTAAAAAAAATTGCGATTTCCAAACCCCCCTAAGGTTAGTTAGTTAAGGGGAGGCCTATGTTAAGCAGTGAAATTTTATGGACTGTAATGAATGGAATGGTCATAAATATCTTTTAACCGGCAAAAAACAATCAAAAGTATTAAGAATATACTTAAAAACAGCCAGTATGCAGGCAAGGAGACATTTCATCTCAGTCCTCAGCGGTGACAACGCGACTATAGACTTCTTTATTCGAAGCTGGCTGTAGCTGTCCAAGGGTTGCCAGTAGGCACTTACCATCAGGTGGACTGTTAGTTCGTTTGTTACTGTATGCGTGGTCACGCTGCAGCTATATTAAAATATATCAAAGATAGAGCATTGTAAGTATAGTTGTAGCACGAATGGGTCGGCTCGACCGGGGTAGTACCACGCTCTCACAGAATACCAGCGTAAAGGACGATAAATGTAGATGTCTATGGGCCACAGCATCCACTTATCATCAGGTGGACTGAGTGCTCGTCTGTCACCCTTATTCTATTAAAAAACTTTATATTTATTAAAAAAAAAAACATTTTGGTCTTAAGTAGTTTTAAATGAAAAGATATTGGTTAAAAGACGTTTGACTGAAAAATACCGATAATAAGAAGTTTTACCAAGACTGGTAGTTAAAAATATTTTCAGTATTTTTTTGCCAATAGATTTTACCACAAATTACATTTTCCATATGCTATACTAGTTTATTCATAAACCTTACAGGATCAACTGGTTGTCTGCGGCAACCGACTGTCGCTGATATTTCTTTTTTTAAATATCAGTAACAGTAGTTCGAGGTGCGGCAACCTCAAAGCCGCGGACTTCTATTTGATCACAGGCATAAGAGAAACTAGTTTGTCCTAAAACCGTGTTTGGCCGGTAACGAAATGCTTTTGACTTATATTGTCGTTAAAACTAGTTTTCATCTGAAAATAGTTCTGACTGTAACATATACAGTCAGAACTATTTTCAGTAGGCATTTCCTAAACCACCACTCCAAACTTCACTTAACCTGGTCTTCGTCTTCACGCATCAATTTGCTACCAGCCTTCGTCGCACCATCTAGCCAAAGAGCGTCCCACATTACGTTGAGTACGCGCGGTCTCCACTCCTTGACGTCTGTCGTGACCAGCCCTTACCGTTTTAGTTTACAAAGCGCAATACTATGGCAGTAACTTTGTCTACGGCGGAAATACATTTAATACTCCTCAATCTCTAAACAACGTCCATTAAAATATTCTTGAAAAAAGTTAAATAATAATAAGGCTACTTAATTACTATTTTAAAACCAATTTGATGGCCTTAAAATGTAAAATTTACATACCTAAAACCAATGCAAAATGTGTAATATTTTTTAATTTGATAACTCACCGGACTGAAACAGGAATCATCAGGTGTTATGCCATACAAATTGTTGTACAGTCATAATTTTCAGAATAATTACATACATTCCCTTTGGGAAATTAATACAGTCTGCTTCCAATTATTTTCTTATATGAAAACTAATGGAACGAATGCTTCGAGCTTAGTTTTAACAATTAATGAAAATTAACATTTTATGCCCGATTTCTGTATTCAAGAAACGTTTCGTTCTCCATTATGATCCATTTTGCTAAATAAAAAGCCTGTCTATTACAAACGTCAAGAAAAAAATTTTAGCACCTAAAGTACATTTTTCACAATGTTTGTGCCTCCGAAGCGACCAAAACCTCATTATCATCTTAAAATTTCGATTTATAAATGCGGTAGGTAAAACCAGATATTTGCTTACAAGTTTGTTCAGTTTCTTGTCGTTAATAGCCTCGCACAATCTTGTAATACAGTGGCTAGTTTATCAAATTATTCCAACATTATTACCTTTATCGTAAAAACAACAGACCTTTCTTTTTGGAGAGGACTGATTTTCAAAAAAACATATTTTACATCCGTCCATTATGATGAATCAAGACCAAAGAAGTCATGTCATTCTGATAAGATTCAAATAAGATTCAGATCAAGGTTTTATTTATTCAAATCAAATATTTAATAATATTTAACTATTATTTTATATATGCTTTTTTCTGTATAAATGACGAAACAAATTTTACGCGTACATACTTTATATTTTCGCGCACCCCGCGTGTTTATTATATCTAACTCATCGATATATATGTACTACGCACTAGATTTCGCATTCCGAACACACACTATTTCAACTGAACTGTACTGCAATCATTACAGTTCAGTATTGACTGGGAACTATACTGATTAGTATAGTTCCCAGTCATGTTATTGTGGCTTCGATATTCATGCATTGCGGAGAGGCGCTAATAATACGAAAATTAAATTAGCACACATGCAAAATAAACGAAAATAAAAAATGTACTCGATTAACAATACAATCTAAATAAACAATTATTTATTACGACAATTTTCGCGCGTTTATATCAACTGCGCACGCGCGACTCTACTGTTTCCCGCGCATGTGCGGATATAGAGTAGTGCACATTTTTTGTTTGGAATAGCTTCTCTTAGTACGTAGTACATATTATAACTCAATGATCTAACCGAATAAAATCAGATGTCAGCGCCTGCTGTTATTCGGTTAGATTCGGTTGTCAATCGAATGTAATAAAACTCTAATCAAAGTAATAGGCCCCGCCGTTGTCACGAAATGCTCGCAAGCAGACCGACAGACAAAAATTCTGAAAACTATTGTTTGCCTTCTATGCCTGACAAAATATCTACATTTTAATTAATTAAAGAACATAAAGCCATTTATACACAAATTATACTCGTTATATAAGAGGAGATAACATCACTTCGTTAGTATTTAATTCCCTTTTACAAACTGCTAGTGCAAGTTGGAGCATAGTGAGCTAATTAGTACATTGACTGGCGTCTTGCAAATTCAGTATGCAATCAACTTTGTTCGTTGCCTCTACAAAGAAGCAAGAAACTTATTATTGTTTAAGGCAAAGTAATGCCTAATTCCGTTTTACATTTATAGTTTCTATTAGTTTTATTGCGTTAGTAGCAAATTATAGCAATTTCAGCGTCAACCGTTACTAGAGCAGATAAAATTAAATCATAGCCGTTTTCGTCCTTACTTCTTATCCTCCAAGTAGCCAATTTTATAATAAGCTTTTTACTAGGTGCAGAAAAAACAATTTCAACGTCGTTCCAGTCTTTATCCTTCAAGTTAGGCCTTTTACTAGTCACGGTCAGTTTATTTACGAAATCTGGTTTATTTTACGAAATAATTCACATAGGTGCATCCACTAACCTCTATATTTACACTTGTATATATAGAGGTCAGTGGCTGCATCACAGTCTTATTTAAATGAATTTGAATATCAAGTATGGAATTTTGACATCAAATGTCAAATTTACTAATAATATGTACATACATACTACATATTATTTCGCACATGTTTCACAGGACTTCTTTAATAGAACAAAAATACTCTAGTTTAAACCACTACTTTTTACTTGGTGAAAATACACTCGGTCCTGCTGAGATTACGCGTTTCTAAAATAGAATATTTATCTTCTTATTACTATTTATTTGTTTTTATGCAGGACCGTAATATTATATGATACCTAATTCTATATAATTCCATATGTCTGGAAAAGCAATATCAAAGATAAAATTAATATCTTATCTTAAACTTTTAGGTAAGACCTCAATTCATGACATACTTTGCAGAACGGTTGATTTAGAAAATCAGATTACGTTTTGAGGTCAATAACCCCGTGATTGGTCTATTTCCAGAAGTATGGAAAATAGCTGCGTGATTTGTCTGAGAGTATTTATTAATCTGGTTTTGTAGGTGTTATAAAAATAAACTAGGAGAGAAGTCGAAAAATATCTACATAAATAGCGCGCAGTACTTTCTAAATGGACTTAGAAATTTTCTATCATTATCAAAATGACGTGATTCCAGCATTTATATAGCATTGAGTGACAAACAAGCACACAGTCCACCTGATGATAAATGGACGCTGTAGCTCATAGATATCTACATCTATCCTCAATTGAGAATCAAAATGCAAATGCGTTGTCACCCCTGAGGACTAAGATGGAATGCCTCGATTCCACTTAAAAGGGTCTCCAGTTCTCTACACTCACCACACGAAAAACAGCAGCATTATCCTGCTATGTTACGCTGATATTCTGTGACAGGTGTCCTCCTGCACAAGTCGAGCCGACCCATTCGTGCTAAAACTATAATTTAACTGCAGCGTGCCTCTACCACGTACATGTAATTTGAATTTTGTGTAATGTTTGCTATTTTGTGTAGTGTCTTAAAACTTGGTCAATTGTCCATTTTAAATTAAATTCATATTTTTAGTATTTTAAAATATAACAAATAAGATAATAATTTAACTATTAAAAAGTACGACGTCACTGGACTATAGTTTCTTACAATTTCTATTAAAACATTTGTTTTCAAACAGTTCTTAAACAGTATTTAAATTACCCTTCGATCAACAATACCAACTAGATAACGGGCCACGTACAAAATCATAGCTAAATACTGTCCGCATGAATGTAAACTATGAAAAGACATAAATTAAATAACATTTAGTGTGTAATCAACCTTAAGTTATAACAAATAAAGTTCTTTTTCCCGTTATTGCCTTGCGAGCTACACTCTCACGTGCAAGAGCTTACGCCTCATGTGCGCTCTTATTTACTGAGATGGATTTCTTGCGTTGACCCGACATCTAGTTGGTATTGTTGATCGAAGAAATTACCCTTAATAATTGCCGACAAACATCACATATTTATGGGTACATGCTATGCCGTCTCAACACCTAGCTCTAAGTAGACTAAAATGTAACTATTCTTAAATTTGCATGACAATTATAAGTCAAACACGAGGACGTACCATTATGTTAACATCTTTGTACTACCATGTTTAAAGCAAATAAAAAATTTCTGATTTCACCTCTTGCTCCTTTTCATCAAGTCTTTAAAAGCCTACTTGAGCCTATTACAAGGAAAGAGAAAAAAATTCCGTAATTGCTGTATTTATCTGTCTCTTTCAGGCCGCCAAGCAAGCACTGCAAGAGATGGTGGTGCTCCCTTCGCTTCGACCGGAGCTCTTTACTGGTCTGCGATCACCAGCAAAGGGTTTGCTGCTTTTTGGACCACCGGGGAATGGTAATGTCTTTTGGAGCACAATAATATTTCATCTTAGATCGAAAAAAAGTACATAATTTTTATTTTTATAGGATTGGGTGACACGAGCACACAGTCCACCTGATGGTTACATCTATCCTCGATTACGAATTAAAATGCAGATGCGTTGTCACCCGTGAGTACTAAGATGGAATGCTTCATTTCCAGCGAAAAGGGGTCTCCGGTTCGTACACTCAACATATGAAATGCAACTATTACACGCTGGTATTCTGTGAGAGCGTGACCCTTGCCCGGTCGAGCCGACCCATTCGTGCTACAACTATACTACTACTATAACTGCAGCATGGCTCTACCGCGTATAACGTTATATTAGCATTATATAGCATTGCATATTATTTTGAGTCATCTATGATCTCACTCTGCAGTAACTGTTTTTCGATCCTCTAAAACAATTGTTGCGCAGTGACCTGTCCTTCCGAAGAACGAGGCCACGATCTTTTTCCAACGCTTCGACCTCTCTTCACTTTAGTTGGCAACTCCACGGAAGGAAACACCCAGACAGCAGACTGTCTTAGTTTCAGGATCATAACAATAAATCCAGCTTTCGTCACACTCCGTTAAATCTTTGAACCATTTCACGACACCAATCAACACGACGGAGTTTTTGGGCCTCTGTCAAATTATGAGGTATCCACCGGGCACAATACTTCCAGACCGCTAAATGTTCATGGAGGATTTTGTGCACTTGACTCATACCAATGCCTAAGATTGTCCGAATCTGCTGATAAGTCACTCTTTTGTCAGTCTCTATAATACGCCGCACAACACTGATGTTATCTTCAGATGTCGTCATAGAAGGCTGTCCCTCACGAAGATCATCGGTGAGATTACTGCGACCACGTTTAAACTCATTAAACCATTTGTAATCAGTGACACGATATGGGGCTTCACCGTGAAAGGCCAATCGAAGACTATCATAACTTTCTTGTTGACTTAAATGACATCGAAGGTCATAAAAAATCATTGTACGAAAATTTTCTCATATTAAATTCATGCTGACGTGACACAGACATTTTTCAATTTGCCGCCAAATCGTAAAAAAAATACAAATTAATAAAATACACACACAATATGGGCAGAGTTCCATTTTCAAAATTTGAACTTATTTTTTTTATGATATCGTTTACAAGTGGCCAGTTCTAAAAACTTTCAGTGTCGCCTTCGTACACTCCAATTTTCATTTAAAAAAAATTACGAATATAAACTTCATGAACTTTTTTAAGAGTTATATGTGAAGTACATAAAAATTTTAAAATTCCAAATTAGTGTAAAACACGATATTTTATGTGGGGCTAGCTAGGGGCTATCTCCTTAGGATCCTTGAATTTGTTATTTTTAAGGAATTTTGTGTTTGTTCGTAGGTAAGACGCTGTTGGCTCGTTGCGTGGCGGCAGAGTGTTCTGCGACGTTCTTCTCTATATCCGCGGCGACGCTGACCAGCAAATACGTTGGTGACGGAGAGAAGATGGTGCGCGCGCTTTTTCAAGTTGCCCGCGAGCTGCAGGTGAGGGTTGTTTCTTTATCTTACTCGGCCTTTACAGCCCACGGCTGCGCATGGAACCCATTGTTATAAGTTAATAATCTTCATAGCGATGTTTCGCATATATTATAAAAGTTTATATATCGCCATTAGACATGTGTCAATCGTGAATGATTCGTTCATTTTACCCGGGTCGCTTTAAAGTATTGCTGATTGCAACAACATTTTTGAACGTTCCAGATCAAACGAATGATAGGACCTACGAACAAACTATTAGTAACTAGTAAATGACCGACATTATCGAGTGGGTTTCACAAATCATGGAGTGCTGAAATTCGAAATGATCCGTTTGAATGATCGGGTCACTAGAAATGAATGAATGACACATGTCTATAGTTGACTCTTACCTGACCCACGGGGTAGGATAAGATGATGTATTCTCTGATTTATATTAATACTTTATTTGAAGCGTATATTATTTTTATTTAACTACACAGCCGTCAATAATATTTGTGGACGAAGTGGACTCGTTGCTTTGCGAGCGGTCAACTGGCGAGCATGAGGCTTCCAGGCGGTTGAAGACGGAGTTCTTGGTGGAGTTCGACGGTCTGCCAGCCACCAGTGCGGAGAGACTTATCGTGATGGCAGCCACCAATAGACCGCAGGAGTTGGATGAAGCAGCGCTACGGTATCTAAATCCTTTTTTTTTTTTTGATAAACGAATTGCATGATATTTTAATGTTGTTTGTAACCAATCAAATACCATAGTTTTCATTAATTCTTACCTTAATATCCAGTATTTAAAGGGGAACATGAGCGAGGATGGAAGATAGGTTGGAATTCAATGTCAAAAATGCAGGAATTGTCATAATTTTGATACTTTATTTCAGTTTGATTTTTTGAGCAAAAATTATTATTTATTGAATACAACCAATTTTAGAGATGTTACTTATATCAATCTGTACTTATATGATAAAAATCCTTAAAATAAGTTTTATTCAATGTCCATTATTCGTGTAAATATAACATATATAATATATTAAAATATAACATATATAATTTATTAAAATAATTCAATCCCCATAATCTAGTTTTCAGTATCTCTCCTGAAATATTAGCACGGCTGGTGTACAGAGCAATGAATGTTACCAGTTTGCGACATATCATTGATATGCAGAAGAAACAGCGTTAGAACCATCACCAACGCTGTTTCTTCACTTTTTCATGCAGCTTTGTGGAACACTAGCGTTTATAGACTTGTACTAAGAGCGTGCTGCAAAACTTAACTCTCTTATAAACTCCCACACACTTTATTATAAATAGCGCGCTATAACATAGTGTATTTAATAGCGCGCTAGAAATTTATAGTCGTGTTTCAACATATGACTGATTGCATGACATTCTCATTTAAATGTAGAAAAATTGAGTCTTATCTTTAATATATATATATATATATATATATATATATATATATATATATATATATATATATATATATATATATATAGCGTTTATATAAATATATATAATATTTCTTCAACTGTTATTATAAAAAACATTCAAATTTCGTGTAAAAAAAAAAAAAATTATAATAGTATATCACAACATAAAATTTACCTTCTTATTCTAACGATATTGTAGCAGTTTTTCATTGCCTAAAAACACGGACAAAAAGACATTTTCTAAAAATAAATCCTAGCTAGATCGATTTATTATCCCCGAAACTCCCTGGACACTAAATTTTATGAAAATCGTTGGAGCCGTTTCCGAGATCCGAAAAAAAAACGTTTAATAGTATAGGATATCGCCTGCACGATTCGTTATAGATGTGTGCGCCATTAAAGAAATGAGCGTCCGCGAGCATCTTATTGCAAAACGGTTTACAAAGTACGTATGCTTGTTGCTATAGAATGATTGGTACAGGTTAAGCATTTGAATCTTGTTCTTGTTTCATTCTACAGTTTATTTGGAAGCGCGTGTATATGTCGATATAGAATGATAGAGCAATTTGAACCTTATGTTTCTATACACTACAGATGGTTTTCGATTTGTACGTATCCGTGTTGCTGCTAAATGTGTACGTACCATAACGTTAATTTGGAATATTGAGTGTTCTATATTCCTGTAAATGGTTCCCGAACCGTTGTCGCTGTATAATGATAAAGCAATTTGAATCTTATATGCTAGTGCAGACGGTTCCCAAATCGCGCCCACCTGTCGCCATATTATGATATACACTATACGAAATACAAACCCTGTATCGTTCTGCAGACAGATCTAGAAGCGCCTGTCCGTGTTACTTAAGATGTCATAAAGAAATTTAAGCCGTTTATTATTCCAAAAGGTTATTTCACGTATACTCCATTATGGTAAAGCATTTAGAGCGTTACGTGCTTGTGACAGTTTATAAAGACGGTTTATGAAGAAACTTATGTGCCGACAGCTCTCGAAATGCATACACGTGCTGATATACAGGTTGGTCCAAACAGTGAGGTTATAAAAATCCGGGAAACAAAGCGAAGGTAGTCAAATAAGAGATCCAAATAAACGTAAACGTGAGTAGTGGTTGCACGCGGGAAAGCAGTGAACGACTGGCGGGACCGAGCGAGGTAAAAAAGAGACGCGGTTGGTGTAGCGCGGGGCGCAGGGTTCGGCCTGGTAACAAAATGGAGCGCAAAGCAGGAATGTTTACCTGAGCCTTTGTTTAAAATTCTTTGTGTGTTTGTGACTGAATGTGCTATCATTTAGTTTGAGAGAAATAAAAAAAAAACATGTAGTTTGTAGTAAAATGATACCTTAATAAATGTCACGTTTTAACAATAAGTAGTTTTCTTTGCTAACCTGAAGCATTTACTATCTTAGTTTAGCCCTAGAAATGATAAAAAGATTTTTTTAAATCAAATTAACTAATCAGGTAGTTTCCTGCCTGAGTAACTTCAGAAGTCTGTAACAGAAAAACTGGTGTCATTATGAAAGATTAAGGTACTGCCAAGTTTTTAAAATTAATTTTAAAATTACGAAATCATTTATTATTTATTCTATTTTTCATTTTCTGTTGAAAATTCAGGCCCCACTCTCCTGGCAGAAAATTTTTAAGTTTCGATTAAAATTATTGTATCTTCGGTGAATGTTAGGAAGCTAATTATTTTATGCATAATAGGGCAACTCAAAACTACTGCTACAAACAAAAAAAACTTGGAGAAAATCTCACAATTACATTTTTTTTAATGTTAGGCTGTTTAGGGTGAACATTTTCAAAAAAAAGGAATAAAAAATCATAACTCAAAAACTACAAAAAAATCGCGGAACATACATAGGGTATTTTCGGATACCCCTAGGTGTGAGGAATCAAAAAAAAATTATAACCTCACTGTTTGGACCATCCAGTAGAATGATAAAGCAATTGGGACACCATGTATTTGTATAGACGATTCATAAATCGCGTGTACGTATCGCTATAAAACAGTAAAAGCAGTTTAAACCTTTTATACTATGTAGACGGTTCTCAACGCGTGTACTTATCGCTATAGAAGCATTTTAAGCCTTATGTGCTTGAGCAGACGGTTCCCGAAGCGCGTGTATGTATCGCTGCCGGACATTCGCACCCGCTGCGCGCTGCTGCGACGCGTACTCGCGCGAGGTGCGGCAGCGGCGTCGCTGGCGGACGAGGAGCTGGCGCGGCTGGCGGCGCTCACCGATGGCTACAGCGGCAGCGACCTCACTGCGTTGTGTCGGGACGCTGCGCTTGGACCCATCAGAGGTCAGTGGAGACTCCACCTCTCACCCGCAGGATGATGCCGTCGCAGCGGTAACATTATTTGTTGTACCATCGGCTGCTCCGGCAGCGACCTCACCGCGCCTTGTCGAGACGCCGCGCTAGGTAGGACCCATCATAGGTCAATGGAGACTCCACCTCTCACCTGCAGGATGATGCCGGCGCAGCGGGAACATTATTTGTTGTACCGTCGGCTGCTCCGGCAGCGACCTCACCGCGCCTTGTCGAGACGCCGCGCTAGGTAGGACCCATCAGAGGTCAGTGGAGACTCCACCTCTCACCTGCAGGATGATGCCGGCGCAGCGGGAACATTATTTGTTGTACCGTCGGCTGCTCCGGCAGCGACCTCACCGCGCTCAGTCGGGACGCCGTGCTCGGACCCATCAGAGGTCAGTGGAGACTCCACCTCTCACCTGCAGGATGATGCCGGCGCAGCGGGAACGTTATCTGTTGTACCGTCGGCTGCTCCGGCAGCGACCTCACCGCGCCGTGTCGGGACGCCGCGCTGTGGACCCATCAGAGGTCAGTGGAGACTCCACCTCTCACCCGCAGGATGATGCCGGCGCAGCGGGAACGTTATCTGTTGTACCGTCGGCTGCTCCGGCAGCGACCTCACCGCGCTCAGTCGGGACGCCGTGCTTGGACCCATCAGAGGTCAGTGGAGACTCCACCTCTCAGCCGCAGAATTATGCCGTGGCAGTAGAAAGCATTGTTTGTTGTACTGACCGCCTATGTCTCAGCCAGTTTAAGGAACGACGATGATGAGATCCAAATTGGCGGCTATCTATATTGAATATTTTATGGCAAAAATAACTTGTACCCAAAATAAAGTAGATGACTTGCTCAACTTTATCCTTTAATCTGTCTTATCGTATTTTTTGTTTATTGCAGAATTAGATCCCGAAGAAGTTAAATGCCTGGATCTGTCACTGGTGCGCAGTATTACATTCCAAGACTTTATGGACTCGTTGAAGAGGATCCGGCCGTCCGTTTCACCGCACAGCCTCGTTGCCTACGAGAAGTGGTCCGTGCAATACGGGGAGTTAGGAGTATGAACACAGGTAAGTGAATCCGGAAAATTATTTATCATATCATTTAAATTTAATTAGAAGCAAAGAAAATATATAAATTCGAACAACATGCTCACTGGCCGGATGATGACTTTGAATGTAATTTATTACGATGGCCATTGGATGCCATAGACTCATTGCAGCTTAACACTATATTTTGTTTTTTGTAATAGTCTTGCCTAGGTCACAGTCTAACTACTACTTACAGTCGGTCATCGAAGGCGTCTAGACTGGGCAATCGTGCGATGCGGTGCGTGGTAAGATGCGAGCCGAGCGCTCCCGAGCGGTCATTGGTCGCTCGGGAGCTGTCCGCTAGGTTTGTCCAGTTACGCTAATAAATTAAAATGTTTCACACTGTGGTCAGGTTAGGTAATGGTCCCCATTAAAATATAAGGAATTAAAGGTTTTATCACTTTTCACATACACAGGAATTTGTTTAATTTTTAATTAATATGTTTAAACGTGAAATAAAATAAAATCAGTTTTTATTTTTTTAATACTTCTCGTTCTGATAACCCTAGCCATTTATTGTTTATGTCGGCTTTTCTGACAACATCAAACGCGATGGCGTGCCTAGATAGTCAGGTAGTCACTCTGGATCAGTACCATCCTCTCACCCATTTCTGCTGCCAAGCAGCAGTCACTTTCCTTCAGGACTTATTCGTATGTCATTCTAATATTAAGCCTAAGGTCTAGATCTTCTAAAAACTTCCAGAAAACACTGAATCTTCTATCCATCGATTTTCATTAGGTTATAACTATTTTTTTCGTACGCTCAAGTTGGTGGAGAGATAATTTGCCAGCATTTGTCTTGTTATCCGTTAATAATGTGGGTGTCTTCGAGGCTAGCATGAATATGAATAGGCTTTTGTCAAACTAAGTCGGTGCTCTTTACTATCTTTCGCTGCATTACCACTTACCGGGTGTGATAGTTACAGCCTATATACGTCCCCACTGCTGGGCACAGGCCTCCTTTCATTTCTGAAAGGGTTTTAAGTCAAGGAAGTGTTCCCCGCGCTGCCTCAATGCGTGTTGGCGAACTTCACATGTCTTTGAAATATTTTTTTGTCTTATTCCTCATACATGCAAGTTTTCTCACGATGTTTTCCTTCACCGCAGAGCACGTGGTAAATCAGCACTTAAAATTGCAATTAACAATTTCATTGGTGGCGCCGGCGATCGAACCCGGGTTACTCGCGTTCTGTTATATTTACAGCGAGTGTTAGCCATCTGAGCTACCACGGCTCAAAAAATCACTGGCTTATAATAGTAAAAAAATGTTTGTTATAGATATTTTTTCTTCAAAGGCCCGTATCAGTCTACTAATGCTATAATCTTCACGCGCGATGGGCGCAATGTCATTTGCAGTACTAAGTATCCTGCAATATTAACGTTGTTGTCATCGTCAATCTAGGTATTTGCTCATATATGCTAGTACTAAATTATCCTACTTGTCTAAAGTGACAATATTTTAGTACAGCGATTTTAATTCGTCGACTAAACGTAACGATTTTTTTCAACATAGAAAAGACTCGGCATTTTTATTCTGTAATAAATAAAATATTTTTGTTTCAGGTATTTTTAAAATAAAGGAAAGCACTTGTGGTTTAAATAAGGTGTCCATGGATCGTTATATTGGGGTCATGAGATTGAAGGAAAGTATAAGTTGAGGTATTAAAACTTCATTGTGTAGGACAGGACGGACATCCCTAAATGAATAAATTTTAATAGTAACCCGTTATTTTTCCCTAACAATGAAATTAATAAAACTTTCCATTTGCAGTTTATTACGCTGTTATAGTTAAAAAATTACGGATAAAAATTCTACAATAACGTCTAGTCAGTGTGATCAGCTTTGACCATGTTTTTTTAATAATCTAAATTAACCACTACGTGATAATGGCCATATACCAATGTAATAAGAAATAATAAAATAGTGACGAAAACATATAAATAATACATAGCAATATTAGATAATAATAGAGCTGCTAGCTTTATAACTGCATCTGATGGAAGAATTCCTTCCATCATGTGGATAGATAACACAAAGGATTATTTGATTTGTATGTTATAATACCATGAACAAATAGAATCATCCAATTTTAGACATAAGCTGTTGGCGATATATATATATATATTATATAGTATTTTATAACCTTAGTACCTTACTGTAATAGGATTCCACACATAGTTTAATTAAAACGCCAATTCCCTCCTGGTTTTCTTAAGGTTGGGAAGTTAGTATCGTAAATTCGGACCCTACATTTTGACATCTGCTGTGAGCCTACCATCTCCAAACGCAAATATTAACCGTTTTGTTACAAAATTAGTTTGAATTATAAACTCAGACTTAATAAAGAAGTCCCGTGGAAAATATGCAAACTAAAGTGTTATGTATGGAATTTGACAGCAAATGTCAAATTTCGCTGATCTTTTTTCGCAATAAAGTCTCTACTTTAAACCCGAGACCGGCAATAAACCACGTTTTACTTTAATAATACGGTAAAAATTTTTGGACTGTTTACAATGAACTTTAGTAATGTTATAAACACTACTGGCTTTCTTAAGTGTTAAGTTTTAGTTACAATTAATTATTAATGTTTAATAACATGGATAATAATTATTATTTTAATAAGTGCTCGAATATTCGTTAATCAAGGGCAGGACAAATATAGACCGTGTTAAATATTGCATTTATCAAGTTGAATTTTAACAAAAAATATTATTGAAATAAATTGACAATTCAAATGTGTTTTTTAAATTGATTAGTGTGCTGTGGACTTGAGTTTGCGTGTGTCCTTGTTATTAATAATTTGTTTTAACTCGTATTATTAAATTAGCTAATTGTTTTAACCATTTTTGTTTATTCCATTTGATATTTTTTCGCGATACGTTTTATTGTTACCTTATTAATATTAATTTTAGTTCTGTTAATTTTGTTTTAATTTATATCTTGCCGTCGTTGTGGACTATGTTGCTGCAAATCTTATAAAAATAGAAAATGTTTATTATATATGAACGGGTACCTTACAAAGACTAATATAAGCTTCGGCTACATTATTTGCTCAGAATAAACGATCAGCCGCATATCGAGAGTGAGGAGATAAACTAAATATTCTTTTAGATAGCTAAAACGCGGGTGATAATAATCCCAACTTTGAAAAAAAAAAACAGGAAAAAAACACTTAGGGAATAAAAGCGAGAGAGTAAATGTTTAATGTAAATACGTTAAATATGAAGTATTTGTAAGGCTTAATGTAAACTAACTTCAAAGTGTTTGTGGATAGTTACTGAATTCAAATTTTACGCCGTATTCGTATTGGAATTAAAATTATTGTCGATCTCTGTTTTTCGTGAATATAATGTTTTCAATTGTTGTGAATAGCGGGTAATTACAACGCGCAAGTTTTCGCATACGTGTTATATTATAATGAGTGTTTTATACCTTTTTTTTAATGTGGAGCAGGTTTTACAAAGACGCATTTTTCTGTGTTGCTAACTGGAAAAATAAGGGTATTTACGCTTTATCTACAATTGTGCGATTGCTTGTGAGAGTGATAGTAAGCTTTCGTGCACAAAATCACCTTTTATATAACTTTTTAAATAATGCAGAATTTTTTATACCATGGTGTATTATTTATAAGTATAAATCGCTGTTTTAATGTTAATAAAAAAGCCCTTTTTCTACTGACGCATATTTAAGAAAGAATTAATCGCTTAATTGTGTTAAATTATAAGTTTGCAGCCTGTGCACGCGTAAAGCAATCACGCGCGCACTGCATGAAGTCTTAAAGTCAAAAAGTGGGCTTCTCTATATTCCGTGAGATACTGAACATGATGTGTATGCACGTAAGTGTGCAATGAGGCAACAAAAAACCTCACTTGCCGCAAACCAACTTGGTCAAACCAAAGGTTGGTTTTACCAAGTTGGTTTGCGGCAACCGTCTTATTACAAAAAAAAAGTAATTTATAATTTTTATCAGTTATAAACTGGAGTCACTTTTCAGTTTTAAATTAGAAATCATTAGAGTCTATTTCGATAAAAGTCCCCAATAGTAGTCACGTAGGAAATATGCGAACTGAAATGTAAAGTAAGGAATTTGACAGCAAATGTCAAATATACGAATATTGGCGCTGCGACTCTGAAACTTCTTTTGTGACAATAACTCTTCTTTAAATCCAAAATTATCAATAAACCACGTTATGTAATAAGACCGTAAACTCCTTATTAATAAATACGTAATAATTTTACGACCAGAAATACCCTTGGGACTTGTTCAAATTATCATTAAATATAGACCTTATTGCTTTGTATTAAACACATAGCTCAAGTTTGTCCAACGCTATTATTGTCGTAATGTTTTTAGGTTTTATTAATAAGCGTAAATGTCAATGTAATGATTTGATATGTTAAATCTGTTACAAGAACGGAAGTCACTTAAATTATTTTCTACCTCAGTTAATAATTATTGTTCTGCGGTCTCTATTCGTTGCGCACGGGCACGCACCGAACGTCAATGTCTTAATCTCTTGCTTAGCTTAAGATTAGAAAATATTTAGGTGTTAAACAAAAAATTGCTCAGTAGCCCATATATTTCTTAGTAGTTACAAATAACCAGTTTCAAGTAAGTTTTCTTTAATCAGTAACTTCTTACGGTAGATGTGACATAATAAAACAATTAGTTACAATGTTAAACGTAGTTGCTAAAGAATCTTTAGCTTTTTATATAGTTAGGTTTCCCTCTATATTTCCGAATATTTCTAACGAATAGACCTTTCGTAATGATATAAAATGAATAATGCGACATGTAAACATTTAATAAAATATTTTTTCTACGTCCACCAAAGTGCGACCAATTTATTAGTCACGTGAATCTATTCAGTAAAATGTCATTTACTATTATTATTGGTCAATTTTATTTAAAATTATACATACAAAAATTTTTAATAAAATCATATAAAAGAAAGAGATATTTAGATATTTTTTGCTTGTCAATAAACCTGAAATCGCAACCAATTACATATGGAGGGTAGAGGTATGGAGCACTCTTCTTATAGAGGCATCAATTGCAAAAGTTCAAAATTGATCCAAATCCGATGAACATGGGCCTTCCCTATAGATTGATTGCCTTTCCTATGGAATATTTCCCATAGTTAATTCGCATGTAGGCGTATTATTATTAGCTAGAGGAGCTATTATCAAGATGCTGCTGCGTATCTCCTGTTTCATTTCTCCTACGTCGCCTCTTTCAACACCCGCAAGGTGATATGGGTGATAGGTGATGTTATATTGATTAAAACTACCTTTACGGATTTTATCGCGTTTAATTTTAATTATTTTTAATTCCCGACGTTTCGGGCGTTTCCCAGCACCCATGGTCACGGGGGACTGAGACGACTGATGTCCCGATGTTATTGTTAAATCCGGAGTACCTTCAGCTTTTTTAATTATTGTTTATGGTCCAATCTATGCAAACAAGCTGAAGGTACTCCGGGTTTAACTATGACATCGGGACGTCAGTCATCTCAGTCCCCCGTGAACATGGGTGCTGGAAAGCACCCTAAACGTCGGGAATTAAAAATAATTAAAATTAAACGCGATATAATCCGTAAAAGTAGTTTTAATCAATGCGTAGTGTTCGCGTAAATATAAGAAATCATTAGGTGATGTTATATCTTTCTTCGTATATTTGTCCTCTAACAATTTTTGGCGCTCTCTCTTTTAAGTTTGAGAATTTTGTTACACCATAACGCCATTATAGAGATATATTACAGATAATATTTCTTACTTCTACCATCGATCGATTAGCCCAAACTATTACAAACTAAATATTCTGTTCTAGAAATTTCTGGGGAAATGTATTTTATTTCCTATTCAAAGTTACAATTTTGAAGGGTTAAAATTGCTCAACATATGACAAGAAACTATGAGCTTCAGTAATTATGACGTATCTTATTACACAATTACACTACGATTATTGATGCATTTTTTGCGGAAACATAACGACTACTTTGCTAAGAGAAGAACGCCTTAATTAGCACGAAATTATAGCCTCAACTCGGAGATACGATTTACCTCAGACGAAATAAAAACTCAAGACAGAGCGCTGTCAACAATGAAGTGAGGTCGGTTTTGTAAACATGTGTGTACTAAGTGAGTGTTGCCGTGCAGAAAAACTTATTACCTTAATATATTATTATTGTCTAAGTACTATCAGGATGAATGGATAAGTAAAAAGATAAGTTGGAAATTTTTATAATTGTATACCTAACTTAAAGAAGTAGTATGAAAGTATGTTTATTTTGACTAAGTAGGGGAAAATAAAAATAAAATAATGAAAGAAACATAGTTTTTATTTTAATAACTGTGTTATAAAAATCGTCATCTTCAAAAAAAAGTCGAACAAACTACGCTGTGCACCGTTGGATGCCACGATGGCTTATTCCGGCTAACTCGAATCACTTCCATTTACTTCTCTTTAATGTTTTTATTTTGGATGGGAAACCTTAAAAATATAGATTTTTGAAGTGATAATAAAACATGGAAAAACAAAAAAAATTATGCCTATTTACAATTACATTCATTTCATGAATATTAAAAGTAAAATAGAAATAGGTAAATGAACGTGTTACATAAGTTTCGCGTCATTAATAACTTACTGAATAAATGGGGACTACTGTAACGCTTACTAGTGGCAACACTTGTGGAGGTTTTATGTTCCAAGCTGTCATATTAAATAATAAAAATGATTTATTAAAATTTTGGATTTTTATGTCTACTTTCGTATGAAACGTTTTTTAATTTTATTTCTGGAAGATTGGTTTTTACACCCTTTTACAACACAATTCGGCATTTTTTCTTTAAAAACTGCGAATTATTATAGCGTGAATCTCCGTGGGCTGGCATAGCTCGAATGACAAGGTAAGGCGTAGTTTCATTATATTTGTGTGCGTGAAACTGTGTATGTACAAGGCGAGGCGTAGTTTTACCGGCCTCAGTGCGTTGTTCGGCGGGGCTCTGTCTTGAGTTTTTATTTCGTCTGAGCGATTTACGTCTATACTTTTTGAATGTAATTGCTATTGCTTATGTTTAACAAGCAATGCTTCAAAGTAGGAAGTACTGTTATGCTAATGTTAAAGACTCGCTGCCCGCGGTGCAATAAAATAAGGTAAAAGGACGCCGCCTGTTGCACTCTCTGTCGCACTTACGGGCCTTACGACAAGCTTGTCTTAGGGCCCTTAAGTGCGACAGAGAGCGCAACAGGCGGCGTCCCATTTCCCCATGTTAATGCACCGCGGGTAGCGAGTCGAAAATTAGCATAGTATTGACATAGTACCGAATAGATTACAACGAACTTTTAACTTATTGTTGTCTGTATATTTATTTTCTCTTTTGTAACTTTTATGAAGTCACTTGGAAAGTATAATGATTTGGATTTTTTGTATGATCACGTTGCTCTACATACATTGTATCCGTTTGGTGAGATGACTACACGTATGCCATTGTTTATTTTTGACTAGTCAATGTGTGTAAGATTCCCGCCAAAACACACAATCAGTGTTGACTTCTTACAGAACTAATGACGCGGTTATTTATATTTTATTGTATCTATTGAAAAAATAATCATATAGAACGAAATAATGAAATGAATCCAGTTTTATCCTTTGTTTAACAGTTTCGATTCACAACAGTAACAGTAAAAATAAAATTATCCATTGTTCTGTTGATGTGTTGTTTATGAAATAAATAATTCGTTAATTGCATTATATTCTTCTGTATTAATATTTAAATCGATTTGTATAACTTTACTGTTTCTTAAATATGTATGTTACTCTAATGATTCACAAAATGTTAAAATTAAAGAAAGTGATGATATTTTGCACAAATGATAATGAACTTTCGACTGTACTACATGAATTTTACCTTTTCGAATTGCATATATATTAATAAATGTTGCATTTTAAGAATAAAAGTGTTATTTTACTGCGCTTTTGCGCCAATTTTTAACGTTTTTAAGGCGCGGATAAAATATGTTAATTTCCATTGTTTTATTTAAATCTAATGGGTATAATGTTAAAAACAATGCAACACGGCTAATTCTCACAGACTCATGATATTGTTCGAAAAATGAACGGTATTACCGATAACAAACTTGAGAGTAACGAGTTAAGAAACTACGGGCAAATAATTATGTATTATTGTCTTATATAATTAAGTGCTTACGAAATAAACCACTAATTTGAGAACTTACTTTACAGTTTTATCTTTTTCGTCTAGTGTTTCGACCGTTATTGTATATCACTATATTAACATTCGTAGAACGGCTGTTCTAACATTCGTGAAGGTTCATTTCTTATCTAATTACTTTTATTGACTTGCTTTGTTTATCACGACTGTTGAGAATAGTCGTCTTACTTATGTGAAATAAGGGCTTGTTCACAAAAATCTTAACATTACAACTAAAACTTTACGAATTTTTTTTAAAAGCAATCTGATAAAATATTGCTTCTTAAAAACAATATACATATTATTTAGATATGTATTTTCTAAGCCACACGTCACTGTGATATTAACTAACGAACCTTTTGCCTTGTCGTGTAATGTACGCTTGCAACAATTTTTATTTTCTCATAGGTTTTATTAATATCAAAAAACTTGATGACTAAGTGTGAGATTTCACGCAATTAAACGCTTATCGTGTTTGCAAATATCAAGTTTTCAAAAACTCTGAATTGGTATCGAGATCGATCTAAAATCGATCAATCGAGAAATCATCCTCAATAAATTTTGCGAATCAACGATTCTTATTTTAAATAAATTTAAAGAAATATAAATATTTGTAATTGTTGCCAATGAAAAATAGTATCAACAATATATTACATTTACATTGTGAATCGTGAAATGAACAATCACAGCAAAGATATTTATTACATGACATAGAATTTTTTTCAAGTTATGAACAATCTAAAATTTAATTTAAAAATTTCATGTGAATATTCTAAATCGAGGTTGTAATTAATTTATTTTTTAAACATTCGCCTTTACGCTAACGATAGTTTAGTTTAAGCGCACGAATTTATGAACTTTCTCTGTTTTTTGTAAATTGTTGAAAGAAATGAGGCGTGTATATTTTCATAATGTTCGTAGATTAATTACACTTTTGCCTAAAATGTCGTGAATGTACACAATGTGATACACGATTTATGTAATAATAAATAATTGATTTGTCAATTTCTTGTTTTATTTTCATCCTTAACTTCACTTCGTCTGACATACCGCCCGCTGCAGAATATAGCTTTTGTTTTATAGGACAGGTGACATACGAGCAGAGTCCATCTGATGGTTAGTGGTTGCTGTGTCCCATAGACATCCACATTTATCCTCGATTACGAATCAAAATGCATATGCGCTGTCACCCGTGAGGACTAAGATGGATTGCCTGGTTTCCAGTAAAGAGGGTCTACAACTCCATTTATTTTACGCCAGGCGTAGGATATCCAGATCGACGATGGGGCAGCAGCGATAAATGTGCGAATCGTGGAGTACTGCGATCGTTAATTCGACCTCCAAACTTTTACTTACTCGTATAATATCAACATAATATTGTTTACACAAGCTGAGAGGTTGACCGTATTCACAGAATACATAATAGTACTACGTTCAGAACACAGAATACATTTACCCTGACGGGGTTCAGAACGTGCACTCACCTTTTTTTTTTGCGCCCGAAGCAAATATGGGCAACCCTCCGGAAAGCGGGGGAGGGAGGTTGGGAATGCTCATAGCATACCACACAGCCGGCTGCGTGGTTATGTGGAGACTTTTACCCACTAAACCCAACCTTTTAGGAACTGGCTTAACGATCTAACTAGAGATCTCTAAGCCGTATAGCGACCCTCCTGGCAGAAAGGAGGGCGCAAGCACTCACCTCCCCGCACTCAATTTAAATACCGCACCCGACCCCGCTCTTGGTTGTAGACAACAGCACAGCAACACTGTCACTTGAACGAGGGCGGAGGGCGTGCGCGTGATCGGACGAACCTGACGCGAACACATTGATCTTCGATCAACAATACCAACTGGTGCTGGTACTGGTACCAAGTTTGTATTGTTGATCGAAGATATTGATTGTATAATTTAAAAGATAGGTTGTATATTGTGCTGTATTTGGATGCTTTTCTACGTCGAGGAATGATAAAGACAGGAGTTTCTTGTTAATATATAATAGGATATATATCACTATATTATAATAATAAAACTATGAATAATATTCCTATTATATCTTATTCATAGTTTGATTATTATTATTATTACTCATCTAAGATATCATTAAGTTTAGAACTTCATCGATATACCAAAAATACGTAACTACTTACAATTAATATTTCCGTTACGATACGATCATTAAGCCAACGTTATACCGCCCCGCCGCATCAACGTCGGCCGCCGCACGTCGCCGCCGTCCCTACTAAACACGCACACATTTGCGCGTGTACATTTGCATAATGTGTGTGTCCGAGAGTGTCCGGGTTGTACCGTATTGTCGCGGTGTAAGAACATTGTCAAATGCCACAACTTCATTTAACTCAGTGCTCACGCCCAAAAGCTATAAGAGCCGCATAGGCTAACAGCGCTAAACTCACAGAATGAAAGAAGACTACCACATATCGTCCCGTGCGTGTCGTTAGAGGCAAAAGAAGTATTGTTTCCCATTGAGGTACCTATTACTACTACGTATAGAGAAGACAACGCCTTGCATGATTTCGCGCCACGCTTTGCGGTACACTGTACCGCAAATGTTTAGTGAGTGCCTAACGCCCGCACAGACGAGTCGTGTTATATATGTATAACAACTTCTAAATGCATGGTTGTGTCCTTAAGACTGCAGTAAACTCTCCGTAACATCAAAAAAGTGATGGTTTAAGATTTCATCGGTAAGTAGACATTAAAACGTTTAAAATTCTTTGATTTAAAGTTTTTCGTGTTGTTACAATGTTTACGAGAATCGATCAAAATGTACAATCTATGGGAAAAAAACTGCGTAGTCAACCCACCTGACATGCTTGGCGACGTTTTTAATATGATTAGGGTGACTAAACGAGTATACTGTTCAGCTGATTGTAAATGGTTGCTGCGGGCCACAGACACCTACGTCTATCCACGATTACGAATTAAAATGCAAATACGTTGTCACCTGTGAGGACTAAGACGGAATGCTTCGTTTCCAGTAAAAAGGGTCTCCGGTTCTCTACACTCACTATACGAAACAGTAACGTTAAGTGTAGTTATATGTACGAAACGTACCGAACACACCGAATTATTAAGTGCTCGTGAAGTGTGATTAACTACTTGCCTGGTTCCAGTACTGATTGATAACGTACTACCGTTTTGCCAATTATTATCCATTTGTATTTCTTAAATATTATTTCCTTCACTTCCATATATTGGGTCCTTACATATGAAATTAGCATTTTGTCGTACTGACCACTTTGATCTGAAATATCTCCTCTTTGGTTAAGAATTCCAAATTCAAGTTTATAAATTCATTTAGCTGGTACATTTGAGTCTTGAAAACAGTCATTCATTTGTTTTTTCGTCATTATTTTTTTCTTTGGGGTCGCTTATTACCGCACAATGGAAAACATAAAATATCGGTATATTTACGAGTACGAGTTCTACCGTAGCACCACTGCTGCAGAAACAGTTCGAAGTATTAATGATGTGTACGGCGCTGGTGTCGCAAAAGAAAGCATGGTACGTTTTTGTTTCAACGTTTTCGTTCTGGAAATTTCTACCTTCAGAACCAACGCCGTGGACGCCAGGAGACCAAAGTGCAAAATGAAGAATTAAAGGCTATTGTGGAAGTGGATCCATCACAAAGCACTTGAGAGATAACTGCAGGCTTCGGGGTAAGTGATAAAACTATATTAATCCACTTGAAGCAAATCGGGAATGTAAAAAAACTTGAACGATGGGTACCTCATGAACGCGTCGACTGCTGTGTTACTTTGCTCAACCGACACAAAAATGAAGCAATCGCTCTAGGCCACTGCTGCTTCACGACAACGCAAGACCACACACTGCACAACAAACAACCACTAAGTTAGATGAGCTACAATTGGAATTTCTGCGACATCCACTGTACTCCCCGGACCTTGCTCCAACAGGTTACCATTTTTTCCGGAATTTGGATAACTTCTTACACGGAAAAAAATTCAACTCCGATGCGCCAGTCCAAACCGCCTTCAAAGAGTTTATTGATTCTCGCCCCCATGGTTATTTTTTAGTAAGGGAATCAATGAACTCCCTATGAGATGGCAAACGTGCATAGATAACAACGGTGTATACTTTGATTAATTAAATATATTTTACAAAAAAAATTGACTTTGTATTCCTCCCATACAAAACGCCAATTTCATATGTAAGGACCTATTATATAACCGTCTGCATTTTTATTCGTAGTATCTGAGAAATCTCCAATTAGATTGCAGTAAGCATCGTCCTCAGACTAATAAGTAAGGTAGACGGAGTAGAACAATGGAGCCAACAAAAAACAAATAACAAAATAATAGCAGTCCATATTGTTATTTATATTAATACTAGCTTGCCAGACAGACCCCGTTGTCGTGTCCTATTAAAAATTCTTAAATTAGCAAAATAAGGCAAAAAAAAGCTATCCTATCTCTCAAGTTGGACCAAACTGCAAGCGGTGTGCAAATTTGATTAAAATCGGTTAAATAGTTTAGGAGTCCATCGCGGACAAACAACGTGACACGTAATTTATATATATTAAGATAATTGCTGTAACTAAAATTTGAATTTTAAAAACTTATTTTTCAAAAATGGCATCGATTTTATCACTACGGGGGCGACCAGAGCGAGCTGCATTTTCGACATCAAAATTCCCGGATTGAAATAGCTTGAACCAACTTTGTGCTATTCTTACCGACGCTGCATAAGATACATAAACGTCATAAAATTTTTTCGCGACTTGAGTTACATTTTTTCCTTTTTTATAATAAAACTGCAGAATGTATCGAATTACTTCGTTAGATTCACTTATTTTGGCGGACGGAAAAACAATTGAAAAATGGCGGGAAAGTGTTTTTTTTTACATATTAAATCCAGTCAGATACTAACAGTAAAACCTAAAAAAGAGATTTTTCTTCAATTTTATACACACGAAATACGAAGAAACCTTTTCCCTGACCTTTTTTTAATTAGTCTTTTTTTAAGTCTTGTAAAAATATATGAAAACTCATCATCCATCTTATAAAGAATACTAGATTTGCATTTTCGTATTCAGTTTCCTGGCTTCACCTATAAATTTTACGCGCTCCGCCTGCTTATTCTTTTGTCTTTGGTCATGGCTGTCTCCATCAGTCAGATATCGTAAGATCTTTTCGACTTTTCCTGTAGTTTCTAGAAATAATTGTGTCTACAATATCGGTATCGGTATCGGTATCTCGTCAGGAAACGTCATCCATTAAAACGATGTCCGTTGTTGTTTCCAGCAAAAAGGATCTCCGGTTCTCTACACTCACCATCACCATACGGAACACAGCAGCATTAAGCAGGTCGGTCCCCGGTCAAGCCAACCCATTCGTGCTAATATAACTACATCGTGGCGCCTACCGTAAATGGTATCTACTCACAAATACAAACTTTTGTTACATAGCCTGTAATTAAAAGTTCTAATAACTTTTGTTCGGTAACTCTTCAAAGTTGCAAATTAGCAAACACAGTCCTATAATTGCAGCTGTTGTTTATTAATCGTTGATGTCACTTTTAACGCTTTTTACATGGAACAGAAACTTCGAAAGCTAGCAGGCAACTTTCCACTTTTGGGTCTAAAAATGAAGCCATGTGATAAAGGCGTAAGACAACCGATCATCCTCTCTGCCAGAAACAGAAACAGAAACTTTTTATTCAATGTAAATTGTAAACAATACTTACTGAAAGTCACTTTTTTTCATTTACCACTGGTTCGCAAAAAAACCTCAGTCCTGGAAGGTACCAGCAAGAAACCCAGCGGGGCTATTCTTTTTTCAAATAATAGCTTACAATCATGTTTACAATTAACAACACACGACAAATTAGAAATAGCTTGGTAGCGATCACCCTTCCCAGAGGTTTATCATCCATAAATTCCTTAATATTATAATAACCCTTTTTTACAAACTTAGTTTAATAAAATTTTTGAACTTTGCGTATGACAAATTTTGTATATTTGTTGTTTTGTATATTTTGTATATTGTCAATTTGAGCAATCCTAATAAAATGTAATGATCTCCTATAGATGGCAGTGTGGTGGGGCTCTTACCACACAACCATGTAGATTGGTGGAGCCATTTTCCCACCGACGTCCAAATTTAAAACAAATTGACGGAAGATATTTCCCTTTACCACAAAGACCAAAGCAGCATGACCTACAGATATATTTTTCCAAATAGATACAGTTTTAGTACTCGTATTATGCCTGCAGCACGTATCGGTTCTCTCGACCGGGGAAGAACCGTGAATGTAGAACCAGAGACGCCTTTCAGTGGTAACTAAGTATTCCATCTTAGTACTAAGGAGTGGCAACTGATGACGGATAGACTGAGCCTTTTTCACCCTTGATTGTATTAAAAAGCTAAATAAAGATATACTGACAGACATTAGATAATTTTATTATAAGTACTATTTGTATGTATAAAATATTTACACTGTTGGACTTAGAAGTTTGTTTGCTAATTCCCACCTTTGTAATGTTTGTACACAAAAGCAATTAAAATTGTGAACCTGACTTAACTTTCTAAATTGTAACATAGGATGTTCAAGATTTTATGCGTTCTTTCAATTTTTATTCGGAATTGGTTTGAATTTTCCACATTTCACCTCTTGTTATAAAGGGGGTGACATGATTTTTCTTTAAAAATCACTCATATGACTTGTAATTCGAATTTTAAATGGCTTTACGTACAGAAAAAAGAAAGTTACATATTTTTAGTCTATTTTGCCAGTATTATATCATTTTTAATTTCCCGCTATGAAAATCAATGATTTTCAAAAAATCAGGAAGTTATTTTTTTCACTCCCGTTCATGGAAATCGAGTTCTCATCAGATCTCGACGTTTCGAGGTCCTAGGAAGCTAATCTGCTATTTTTGCGATGATGTTCGTATGTTTGTGTGAGCGCGCGCGTGTGCGCGAATGTGCGTGTATATATTTAGGTCAACATGTAAACATCTCATAACTCTGCAACGGAGTGTCGAATTAAAAGCGGGTATCGCCACGATAGATTCTAGAATAGACTAGAGTAGAATATTTTTTTTATTCAATATAGATTAGAAGTAATTCTTATTGAAAGTCAATTTTTTACTTTACCACTGGTTCGAAATAAAAACCTCTGTTCTGGGAAGAACCAGTAAGAAACCCAGCGGGACTTTTTTTTAAAAAATTTATAATGTCAATGGACACAAAATATTTACGAAATTTATTTTAGAAACGGCTTGGAAGCGACCACCACATTCCCAGGGGTTTAGGCTTTTATATCCTAATAACCCTTTTTATACAGTTTTTGTTCAATTAAATATTTAAACTTGGTAATAGAGAGATCTTGTAAATTTTCTGGGACTTTGTTGTAATAGCATATATGTACATTGCCTCAAGAATGAATTACTGACTCTGTGGAGTCGAGAAACTGGTAGCACCAGCTTGTGTTTGTTCCTAGTGCTTACAGAGTGTATGTCACTTTTTTTACTAAAACTACCTTTGTTTTTGTAAACATATACCAAATTTTCTTAGATATACTGAGAAACCAAAGTTAATATATTTATTTCTTTAAATTTTTCTCTAAGAAACTCTCTCGATTTAAGGTTGTAAATAGCTCTAATGGCCCTCTTCTGCAAAACAAAAATAGTTTCTAAATCAGCCGCATTCCCCTATAGCAAAATCCCATATGACATTATGCTATGGAAATAACTAAAATAAACTAATCTAGCTGTCTCGACACTAGTGAGATCTCCAATCTTTTCCACAGCATAAGCTGCAGAGCTTAGTCTGCTTGCTAGTTTAGATATATGGCCCCACTGAAGCTTAGCGTCGACAGTGCCATGAAAACAAAGGATTCAACAGGACTCAGTTCTTCCCTATTTAAAACACATTCGTACTCGGTTATTAACATTGGTTGTTGTAAATTTAATACATTTAGTTTTATTGCCGTTTAAATGTAGATTATTAACTTTAAACCAATGCACTAATTTCGATATAGCATTATTCACTTCTTCACATTTTAATGATTAAGGTTTAAGTTTAAAAATCAACAAAGTATCATCAGCAAATAATATTATATCATAATTACCACACACCAAAAATAGGAATGGGCCAAGAATTGAGCCCTGAGGGATACCCATCTGTAAGGGCCATCCGGAAGAAATTTTAGGTACCATTGATAACAACTTTCTGCTTTCTATTACTTAAATATGAAATAACTAGTTTAAGCGCTGTGTGCTTGACACCATAGTACTGTAGCTTCCTAATTAATGTCTCATGGTTAACACGCCGTGCCGTGTAGTGGCGGTTGAGAATATGCACTACCCCATATCTTCCCTCAGACTCAGAAATGAGGATATCCGCAGTAAAACCAGAGTGACCGACATAGCCCAACGTATTAGTAAGCTGAAGTGGCAATGGGCCGGCCATATAGCTCGAAGAACCGATAGCCGATGGGGAAGAAAGGTTCTCGAGTGCCAGCCTCAAGGTGTAGTGTATGGCGACCCCCCACTAGATGGAGTGACGGCCTGGTAAGTAATGCAGGAAGTCGATGGATGCAGGTGGCTCAGGACCGTGCTTTGTAGCATTACTTGGGGGAGGCCTGTGTTCAGCAGTGGACTTGTGAAGGGCTGTAATGATGATGATGATGATGATGGTGAACACGGTCGAAGACCTTGGAAAGGTCACAAAATATACCCAAAGCATCCTCTGAATTCTCCCATGCACAAATAATATGTTTTATAAGCTCAACTCCGGCATCGGTTGTTGAACGACCCCTTGTAAAACCAAATTGGCTCGTATGGAGCAATTTATTTTTATTAAAAATACTTATCTGATGTAAAATAATTTTTTCAAAAATTTTACTTAAAGTTCGTAATATAGAAATTGGTCTAAAATTAGGGGGGGGGGGTCTGATGTACTACCAGATTTAATAAAAAGGTATAACTTTACTATGTTTCATTAAATCAGGAAACACACCAGATTCGACGCTTGTATTAAAAATAGTGGCTAGATAGGGTGCTATTGTATCTATTACGGATGCAATAACTTTAATGGAAATCCCCCATAAGCCTGCCGTTTTCTTAACATTAATAGTTTTAAAATATTTAATGATATCTTCTGGCAATACTCTGGAATTTAAAAATATTTGAACAAGCCAATCATCGATTTTTTCGATCGATTCGATCAAATCATTGTTTCAACAAAATGTAAACATTTTGTTTAAGCAGTGATTCGGCGATAGTAGGAGAGGAATTTAATGATTTTGTTGTCAAAAAAGGAACATCAGTAAAATGTTTCTCAAAAGCCATAGCAACTTCTTGATCAGATTGAGTCAAATTATTGTTAATATTCAGGTAAAGATCAGAGTTGCGTGGTTTAACCTTGCCCGTTTTTCAGAATGTGTTTTTTCTTTTTTTGGAATTACTTCGACACTCTTGTATTGATCAACTCTAAAATCTAATCAGCACTTCTACTCAAAAAATAACATTGATTGCCGTGAACCGCATAAAATTGCTTGATACGTTCGGGAGATATCGTTATCAGAAGAAATCTCGAAAAAGTGTTTTTTCAAAATAACTTGAAATTTTTTCATCAAATCGATTTTTTGTGGTAAAAGTTTTTGTTGAGCTCAAAAAACTGTGTCGATTGCCGCAAACCACATCAAAATAAAAAATATACTCGATGAGCTCAAAAACGTCAAACAGGAAACAAATTTGAAGTGCTTGCATTTAAAATTAACGGTAATTTGCAGTGATGGCATGTGGGGTCAACCATATTTTTTGTATACAGAACTCAAGAAATAAAGTATGTCATCTTTATAAGTAAAATGTATTTTCACAAATAAACGACTCTCTATTAACTATCCATAATTGAAGTAACAACTAAACCACTATTTAGTTATTACTTTAATTATGTGGCCACCCATGGAACCCATAGACACCTGCAACGAACTTCTAACAAAAAAGTCTTTAGATACGTTGATACCTCTGAGGTCTAAGACGAAATGACTGACAGTCTGTAATTATACTAAGCCTTAAAACTGGCTTTCTATTTCTTTTCGGAAGCCCATTTGGCTACGTAAAACATAAAATTATTTTTAGTAATTCCAGTAGTGCAGCAGTCGGAGTCGAGTATGAAATTTTTTTTCGATGATTATTAATTTTAAAAACAGCTAAAAGTGGACACTAAAAAGAATTGACTTCTTTTTCATATCGGTAGTAAGCTTATCAATCAACTTTTTCTAACAAAATATAATACATCAACCTGTATATATGAAGGGCATGTAACAACAAATTCTTACAAAACCCATCCGGATAGAAAACTCATCATTTCATAAAATGGCCATCAACAATATCGACGTGTTTCTTAGTCGCCCAAGAAAAGTATTAAAAGCTTTGGGCATTTGGTTCCCGCCTAAAAAGTATTCATTTTTGCACGCACTTTATACAATTTTAATAATGTTAACGCAATACGCGTTTATTTTGTTTGAATTCATTTATATAGCTGGTGTGTGGGGAGACGTTGACTCTATGTCGGAAGCCTCGTATCTACTTTTCACACAAGCTTCACTATGTTATAAAGTGACTGTGTTCATTATCAATAGAAATAATCTAACAGTATTATTTGAGTTTATGAAATCTGGAATTTTTGCGTCACGAACAAATCAACATGAGCTGTAAGTACCATACGTAAATCAATAAGGTATGTTATTAGGATTTAATATTTTAGCCCAAAAACTTCATCACCCGAGTAGACTTACTCAGTAGGCTCATTTGAAGATCATTACCGAACATTCGACACCGGGCTTTTTTCTTATTATAATTGTCGTAATTTTTTCTTGTCATAATTAAAACCTTTGTCGGTTAAAATTTTTCTTATTTTCATAACATAGTAAGTACATGAATCACACCACGCCAGAATCTTTTTCATCGGCACGTACGCACCTTTGACGCTGCGTCAGTCCGGTATGGGTATTTTAACGTTTTTTTTTTTTGAATAAATGAATGAATGTGACGAACGAGCATATAGTCTACCTGATACTAAGTTGATGCTGAGACTTGAGGCCCATAGATGCCTATATCTATCATCGATTAGGAATCAAAATGTATGTAGATGCGTTGCCACCCTTGGGGACCAAAATGGAATACCTCCTTACCAGTTAAAGGGGTTTCCGGTTCTCTACACTCACCATACGAAACAGCAGCATTAAGGCGACACCGTAAAAAAATGCACCTCCTTTCATCGAATAGTACAGGACTATGACATAACGAAAGTGGGATTTTGATATAGGTAAATTCATGTCTTTATCTTGAATTTGATTGCTTAAAAACACGATTGTATAATTTTGACTCGATCATAATTATTTGCGAAAACACCTCTAAAAAATCACTATAGTTGAAATTACAACGAAATCATTTGATCTATATGCTTGGGAATCACTCAAATATATTCATAACATCAATATTCATAATTTACTTGCTCATTATTTTGATAACTTAAATCAATAATTTTTTAAAAAATATTTTAATATTCTGACAATTTCTAAGCGCTTTAATCGTCGCGGGCGCTACGCAATTTTAGACCTTATGACGGCGTTTCTTCAAGTTTTTATAGAAATTATGTATTCACTCGGATCATTACGGCGATAGCGTTTTCGATGTGTCGTCTTAAGCTGTTATTTTAAGATGGTATACGAGTACAGTGAGAGCGTAGTCTTTCCACGGTAGAGACGACCCATTCAATAAGCAGCCTGAGTCTAGCATGGGTCTCCCAAATTAAAAATGCCATCTATCGAATTTTTATTTTTTTATAGAAGAGGGGGCAAACGAGCATGCACCTGATGGAAAGTATCAACTGCATCCACAAACAACTTTAATAATAGGAGAACTGCAGGTGCGTTGCCGACCTTTTAAAAATTTAATGGTGATGGGTTATCTTTCCCTGTCAGTGTCACTGATAAAATGATCAGTTTACATGCTTTTATTATTTTTAGGATCCTAATTAAAATTTCGCAAAAAATCAAGAATTTGTGCACGTTCTTTTTGACGAGCGCGTTGACAACTTGCACTCTCTGGGCGCTAATGCCTCTACTCGATAACGCTGGCGCCAGATTTTTCCCGTTTAGAATTTGGTAAGTAGCTATAAAACAAATATGTGGTCGTGTATTGGCGATGCGCGACGTTATAAAATCTACTGCACCATTTGGTGTCGTAAATGGCGACTATACGAAATCAAACAGAAGATACCGACTGCCAAGCGTGGCAACTATGGCAAATGGCCTGTTCAATAGTGGTCTTTGTGTCCCCAGTGGGCTGTAATGATGATGATGAAGATAAAGAAGATGAGGCTATGATGAAAATGTAAACCATTCACGTCATAAACTACCTTTGGTGCTATTTTTATATTGATGTTCCGTTTACCCTTAGCAGGTAGAGTAGGTACCTGAATGCTTAGGGAACATGTTCTGTTCTTCGTATCTAAGAATGACATATACTGCAACAAATAAAACTATAAACCGTGACGGTTCAATATTACAGTGGCCAAGCGATTGGCTGTGACGCTGCGGGCCGCGGGTTAGATGCCGAACGGAAAAAGTATGGCGATAAATAGTTGCTCCGGGTCCGGATGTGTGAATTTATGTTTGTCAAACGACTCCACAACACGGGAGAAATCTCAAGTGTGAAAGTAAATTTTTTATTATAATAAAAATGTAAAAAGAAACAGTATATACTTGCAAACATGTAGTAGGTAACTATACTAAACCTTTTAAAACATACCCGTACCTGTTTACTTGTTAAGGTAGATAGATATTAGAGATAAGGCGCGACAATCCTTATAGCTTTTGTGAAGTGGCAATATAAAATTACATTTAAATTATATAGTTGGTAGCACTGTTTAGTTTGTGAATTGTTTGAGTTGTTATGTTGGACACTCCGCTCTGTAATTATCGGTGATTAACTTTTATGTGAAAAAAAAATCCATGAAAGGAAAACAAAGTGGAACATGTAATGGGATGGGATGGGATATAGTAAAGATGTAAAGGGTTACAGGATACTTATATTTTACACAGAAAAAGACTGTAGAAATGAAAAGATATGTAGTTTTCTTAAAAAGTAAAGTAAATAAACCCCATAAATCAGTCGAAATAATGACTTTACAAGACCAACTACCCCAGGAAACTGAAGCCGTGGTAAATGAAGAAAATAAATCTAGTAAAGAAAGCAATGAAGATTTGATATACTTATTAATCAAGATCGGAAAGTGAATATGAACCAAGTGCGAATGATTCAAGCTGATCTAGTGATGATAGTAAACAACATTGTAGTCGTGAGAGAACTATTAGAAAAAGGAAACAAACATTATTTTATATGTGTAACTATGTGCATAATGATTCTGATCCTGTGACGTACAAGAACGCTATGAATAGAAATGATGCTTCCAAATGGAGAGAGGCCATAGATGGAATTACAAACATTAAGTGCATGTTGAGTAAACTTCCAAAATGTGCAAGTACATTGTTATTAACTGCTATAAAAAGAGTATTACGCTATGTGAAACATACAATTGACTATAAATTAATGTTTACCAGTTTAGAAGGTTTTTGTGATGCTGACTGGGGTGGTGATTTCAAAGACAGAAAGTCCACTTCTGGTTATATATTTAAATTCTCAAATTGTTTGATATTATGGAGTTCTAGAAAACAAGCCTCAGTAAGCCTATCATCAACTGTGTCAGACTATGTTGCTATGAGCATGGCTATGGGCTTTCTGGACAATACATGTATTAAGGGACTTTGGTTTCCATAATATTTGCCCAGTAAATATTACGAGTACTTGTGATAATCAGTCAGCAATCCTAACTGCAAAAACGGAGTCGATTAAACGTTCGAAGAACGTCGACATCGATTTTCATTTTAGATCTTTTGCATGTATGTAATAAATGTGTTTTGATTAAAATACAAATATCAAGAATATTTTATTCAATTTCAATAATAGCAAAGAAAATATAGAATATAGACGCTACGAGTTACGTATTTCATCGGGAAGCACCGCCCTCAGTATTACAGTCAAACCTGGATAAGCCAGAGTTCAAGGGAGCACAATCTCATTCTCGCTTATAGAGGTTTCTCACTAACCCGAGTTTCTCGCTAATGCAGGTATATGGGTAGCGTTTCTCTCTTATAGAGGCACGCAGCAATAACAAGTCACAGCAAGTACAAATGAAAAATTCATGCACTATGTAATTTTATTTTATTTCCAACTTATTTACACTTAAAAAAATTTGTCAATTTCGTTTGGGTTTCTGTTTTTGTATTTTGAATGTTTTTCTCTAACTCATAAATTTAGAGTAAGTCCGACAAACAGGACGGTAAACAGGCACACGTGTCCATTCGAAAAGAATGCGATATGCGATAAAATAACAACGTTATTTAGTTCCACGAAATGGAATAGGTACAATATTGACGAGAAAATAATATAAAAACAATGGTAGGAAGTTCCACGAAAGTTAAGAATGAGTAATAAAATAGCAGATGTTAAATTTGTAATTTGTTTTGTCATTTGTTACTGTATGTGTGTATCTTTTATGTATGTACGTATTTTTATTGTAGCTATAGTTCCTCCTATAACGATATAAATAAAGCTCGACTCTCGCTTGTAGAGGTATAGATAAGTAGCAGTTTCACTTACGGAGGTCCATGAGGGAAAAACGACAATCTCTTACAGAAGCTTCTGTGTCTCGCTAATAGAGTTTTTGGGAGCTTAAAATGTCGGGTCCTGGCTATTACTCTCACTTATAGAGTTTTCTCGCTTATCCAGTTCTCACTTACCCAGGTTTAAATGTATTTAGAAGAGTTGTCTCGGAATATAAATAGTTGAAATGTAAAATATAATATAATAGTTGAGATTAATAGTTAAATATGTATAATCTCATCTTATGCATATAAAAATAACCCTGTATATATGTATAACCTTTGGAGTAGGCGTGTCATAGAGTGGAGACCGCGTTTAGGTAAACGTAGTGTTGGACGCCCCCTGGCTAGGTTGAGCGACGATCTGCGCAAGGCGGCTGGCAGCAACTGGATGCGTGAAGACGAAGATCGGGCTAAGTGGCGCGCCTTGGGAGAGGACGTCTATGTCCAGCAGTGGACTGCCGCAGGCTGATGATGATGATGATGATATATATATGTATGTTACATATGTGGATGTTTGTATATATGAAATCGTTTAACCCAAAATCAATAGATTGATCACCATGAAAATTGGTAATATACTTATGTATTTTCAGTGGAGAAGGTTTATATTTATAAATTAAAAAAACTTAAAAAAATTAGATTTTATATGCTTTTTTAATCAAGCGCGGCAGTTAAGAAATTAAATTATATGCGCTAAAATAAAAAACGTTCCTGAACACAACACATGATATTAACTGGAAGGACAACGTCTGTATGATGTAGCAGCCAGGCTAATCAACCCTAATCGGCAATAAATAATATATACCCTGCTGCTACCATAACACAGAAGGCGAAGGTCTGAAGAAAACATTTATTTCCTAATTAAGCCCGGCTACTGAGATACTGCAGGCTGCATTCGACGTATACATTTAACGTTCTAATATAGAATTTAAGAAACAGCCGCAAATATCATCAGCGCCGCATCGTCTTCACACGCCGGCTGTCTTCATGCATCCGTCGACCATTTTCGAGCCGTTTCTTCGACGCCGCAGCTTCGCTTCTTCTTGCTCTTCCGGAGATGTGTCCCACGCCACCGCCGCTCGCCGATTACGCGCGCGCGCTTTTTTTTTGCGCCCGAAGCAAATATGGGAAACCCTCCGGAAAGCGGGGGAGGGAGGTTGGGAATGCTCATAGCATACCACGCAGCCGGCTGCGTGGTTATGTGGTGACTTTTACCCACTAAACCCAACCTTTTAGGGACTGGCTTAACGGTCTAACTAGAGATCTCTAAGCCGTATACGGACGCGACCATCCTTGGCAGAAAGGAGAACGCAAGACGCGCGCGCGCCGGTCTGCACCACTTTTATAGCCCCGTCCAACAACGTAGCTACGAGAAGCTATCCACGAGTCTCACGACGGCAAATGAAGCGTACATAATAGTTGTACATAATATTTTTGACTAATCTTTATTGGTCAGAATGTATGAATTGTAATTGGCTGGTAAATAAAAATAGTTACTATTGGTAAACTAACGACGTAGCCGGACATGTAAATATAGGCGGGGTTGACCAAAAAACCACTCCATACTCCATTCGTCTGCACATCAGAAAAAATAGTTTCATTTCTCCGCCACTAAACCACTCGGAGTCTGTTAATAGTGGACCTCATATCACCACTATTACAATATAAACAACTGTATATGGACAACGTATATATATATATATATAAGTAGTTGAACTAGCTGAAAAAGCTATAGGTTCCTAGCAGTAATTACCCGACTAATCCTTAACAAATCAAACCACAAAAGCAGTTTTTGTAGGATGCCGATTGGTCCAGAGAAATCGCCGCAGTACGAACTGGGCTACGTGTACCAGATGCTAAGCATCTACATCAGCGCGTTTCTGTTCTTCGCCGTGGACGGCGTAACGCTTGGCATGATTATGTTTGGTTGCGCACAACTGGAGATCATTATTAATAAATTACAGGAGGTATTATTTCATTCATTATAATCTTATTTTCTTATAAACATAAGTAAGAAGCGACTATGGGAAAGAGCAGAACGACTTCGGGCCTCCAAAAATTTGTGATTTCCCATATCGTATATAATAAATCTTAATACCCAGACGAATCGAAGAAGAAGGAACGGTTCTTGTGATCGTCAATTTTATTTATTTATGCTTTACAGTCGATTTGGGTAGCTATGAATATTTTTTACAGTATTTGTAATATTACATTCCGATTTATATTTATACACGTCTTTATTATTGAATAAATGGTGTTCTTTTGAGTTGATTTTTTTTCCAATACAATAAATTTATGGGAAAACAACAAAAGTACCTAGAAATTCATCTAAAAGTAAAATTCAAAGTTATCGTGACTATTGGGTAAATTTGAATCAAATTTTTTAGCATATTAAAACCTATATTAATGTAATATTTTAACTTTTGAGTAAAATTAGATGACGTATTTTTATTTAAAAAAGACTAACCCTAATCTATCAAAACGATGACGTTTAAATATGATAGACAACTTGGTCTTGCCGTAATCAAGGTGGACCAAATGGTAGAAAAAAAGATCGTGATTTTTTATAATTATTTATTACATCAAGATAAATTAGTAAAGTCGTGTGTAACGTAATAAATTTTACGTTTATTTGGCTATCGAATGAAATCAAAATCGTAATTGCAAGTAGCATTTTCTTAAACTTTTTTTTAAACAAAGTCATTCACACCATTGCACGAACAAAATGTCATTATCAATAAAAAGTTGGCCGCCTTTTTTGGATATCTGTTGTTCTTTTAAAACACTTATTATATTGGCCTTATCGATTTCGTATATGTCAGCTTTGAGTTTTTATTTCGTCTGAGTTTTAGAGGGCCAAAACCAACCTCCTAAAAAGTGTTTTTGAAGCACAGAGACTTGTAAGGGTCTAACTTTTTCTTTCCTTCCTAGGAATAAACTACCCTCTCCTCTAAAGACACAATATGTGCCCTCTTTTATTTTCGAGACTTCAATGTCTCCCTTGCCTGTACACTTCTCAGTCGTCTCGCCCTTTAAATCACCACTTGTCTCGTCTACTATATTATATTCTTCTATAATTTCTTCATCCATTAAAATAACTTCACTACCTATGTCTAAGTCAGGGCTTTCTTCATTTGTAACTTCTATTTCCTGGATCATATCTTCTGCCACGGCTTGATTTTTTTGAGGCGTATCTTAGCTATAAAAAGCGAAACTTTTAATGAAAATCGAGCAACATAATGTATGTACCTATTCAAAGTTATCCAGAACAATAATTTTTAAGATATGGTTAACTTTGAACCGTTCAATGTTACCCGAAATTACTTCGATTTTGATCGTCGTCAAAACTTCATCAGTTTTACACAATAGTTAACATCAAAATCGAGTAACGATTTGAAAAAAAATCTAAACTTCATTTTAAACAATTATAATAATAGGTACATACTTGTTTATGATAAGTTTACTTTATTTAATTACGATTTCAAATCAGAGCAACAAACACTTCCAATAACTTCACTACGGAAAAGGCGAGAAATTATGTATTTGACTGTTTATTTTATACTTTTCGTTTGCTACAAAACATTTTGGCGATCCGTTTTACGCAATTACGATATTGAAACAACAAATAAATTACATTAAATAAATAAATAAATCTTTTTCACAACTTTGTTCAAAGTTAAACCGCAATTCGAAGTTACCCAAAATAAGGTTATTGTTATTACTTTTTTATTACCAGTCAAACCCGAACGTAGTGAAATATTATGACAAAAAGGATTAAAAAACGTTAGCACAATTAAATTAAAAGTACTAATCAAAGACTAATAGAGTATTACGTGGTAGAGACATGCTGCAGTTACATTAGTAGTATAGTTGTAGCACGAATGGGTCGGCTCGACCGGGGAAGGACCACGCTCTCACAGAATACCAGCGTAAAATAATAGCTCAATGCTGCTGTGTTTCGTATGGTGAGTGTAGAGAACCGGAGACCGTTTTTACTGGAAACGAGGCATTCTATTTTAGTCCTCATGGGTGACAACGCATCTGGGTTTTGATTCGTAATCGTAATCGAGCCACCGCAACCACTTACTATCAGGTGGACTGTGTGCTCGTTTGTCACCCTATCTTATAAAAAAATATATATTATTATGAAAACATAGAATTAAAAATTAAAATCCTCCTACCAAGTGTGACAGTTATGGTAAAATTCTTCCCATAATTGAGTAAAACATAGTAACTAAATTCTTTTAGAATGAATAAGGCCCGTGCCCCGCAGTGAACTACAAGCTGATAAGAAGGGACTTATTCGTCAATTCGGTATGTTTCTCCAATTACATTTACCTACTTATCAATACAATAAAGACATCAATGTGTTCTATAAAGATATATTAAACATATAAAAAAGTAAAACAGATATTAACTAAATAAATATTAACTGAATATCTCGGTTACCACACGTGAATAATCTCTAAGAAAGTATCCATCTAATTATCGACGACTTTTTATTATAAGCAAAGGTAGCAAAAGAGTATACAGTCCACCTGGTGGTATGTGGATCCTGTCTTACGGCCCGTAGATCTCTGACGATCAAGCCGGAATGCCTCAATACACCTACAAAGGGTCCCAGGTTGTTTAGTGTTTAGTATTTAATTGAAGGACAAAATAGTTCAAAAATTCTTTATATGATTTAAAAATAATATATGTGTATATATAACCTATCTATTTGATAAATTATAATGGCAAAACTTAGAACCTACTATAATTGTTGTCTAAATGGGAAAAGATGCAAAGTAATACGGACACTGGCGCGCAGCGATAAAGGTTTATTTAGCTTGCGTGCGCAATTTATCTTATTAATAATAATTATGTAGGCTATTAAACGGCGGCAAGCAGTCAACATCAAAAGAGTGGAACTTCTGTACGTAGTACTATTATTCATTCTGTGGTATAGAGCCAAAGCGACCGTGAAAGGGAAAGTTATAAAAATCAATTACTGTCCGTTTCCGAGTCCGTTCGGCATTGCAAAAACAGAATAGTAAAGTCTTCTAAGAAATATACCAAACGCCTCTAATATGTGTGCATGCCTGGCACATGACAGTACGGACTCGTACGCACGAGCCACAGCACGCACACAATGACACTTGTTTAGTCTAAAAACTCTAAAAGATCGGACTGAGTCGGTGACGCCCACCGCCGCGCTCCGCAACCACCTTTGTTTGAGACTTCGTTGACTTTTGGTCGCCACACACGGTCAGTTCAACCGATCATTCCAACTGATCGGTTCAAATTAGGAGTGTTAATATTTTTTAAAATATCGGATTTTTGATACATCGATAATTATAAATATATCAATATCGGAGTTTTATATAATAAGCACAGAATAAATGAAAGTACTACGTAATATAAGTTTATTTATGGATATATCGAAAATCCGATATTGAAAAAAATATCAACATTCCTAGTTTGAACTGATCTGTTGTAATGATCTGTTGAACTGACCGTGTGTGTCGTCCATTTCAATAAAATCTTGCTAGCAGTCTGTTTTTAGGGTTCCGTAGTCAACTAGGAACCCTTATAGTTTCGCCATGTCTGTCTGTCCGTCTGTCCGTCCTCGCTTAATCTCTGTGACCGTTAGCACTAGAAAGCTGAAATTTGGTACCAATATGTGTATCAATCACGCCGACAAAGTGGTAAAATAAAAATTGGAAAAAAAAATGTTTTATTAGGGTATCCCCCCCTATATGTAAAGTGGGAAGTGATTTTTTTTTAATTTCAACCCTAACGTGTGATATATTGTTGGAAGGGTATTTAAAAATTAATAGGGGTTTACTGAAATCATTTTTTGATAATGTCAATAATTTCGGAAATAATCGCTCCAAAAGTAATAAACAATGTGTCCCCCTCCCCCTCTAACTTTTGAACCATAAGTTTAGAAAATATGAAAAAAATCTGAAAAGTAGAACTTTATAAGGACTTTCTAGGAAAATCATTTTGAACTTGGATGGAAACAACAGTACCCACTACGGGGAGCAGTTGCAGGAGCGCGGAGCGCTGCTGGAGCGCGAACATAATGCCTTTAAACTCATAAGTGGGAACACTTATTGTGACGGACGGGAAACTGCGGAACCCTACACTGAGCGTGGCCCGACACGCTCTTGGCCCTTTTTTTCGTTTTATTTTCCTTTTTGTGAAATAAATTAATATACGCGTTTGTTTAAGTAAATTAGCTTTTTATTAATAGGGTATATTACTATATGTATACATACATACATGCCTCATAAATACATTAATTATCATATCACATCAGATCAAATTAATTTTAAACATTAAAACTGAGTCTGAGCTGACATACCTATGCTCAGTGTTAATTTACTCGTATTTTAGTTATTTGGCATATGTTGTAATGTAAAGCTAGATTTTTTTGACGAACATTAATTCTTTGAGAGGAAACTAATGAAATGATTAACAAATATGATGCATAGGTACATAACCGTATATATTATGTTTGTAAATATTATAACAAGAGATGGGCCGAATATTCGCTTTATATTCGGTATTCGGCAGCTTTACCGAATATTCGTATTCGGCCGAATATTCGGCTAAATCACCGAACATTCGTTTTCATAGTGTCCAATGTATTGAAATGTAAGAATTGAGTAATGCGATGTCTTTTACTGTTGAAAGTATATTTTATTTATGGGTTAAATCTGCTTACTCTAGAGTGCCTCAAATGTAGTACATTTCACTTTACTTTGGTCGTCAGTTTCTCTAAAATAAGTTCAAATAGTAAATCTCCTGCCGCTCATTTTTATCGTATTATTATCAAGACGACGAGGTATCCTACTATTCTGTTTTTACTATGCCGTTAGTCCCGCTAAAACTCGAAAATTGACTCGAACGATTTTGATAAAATAAATTGTGTGCATTTGGGTCCCTGGATGGTTGGTTCACAATTGGACCCGGTAGGTAGTTTTGTTGTCGAAATCAAGAAATCCCCGTGCGAAGCCGGTGCGGATCGCTAGTGTTCATTATAAACGTTTCTTTACTTATTTTAGGTGCAAGAAATACCGCTATCTATAAAATTAAGTCACGAAGAAAGGATTAAAAGAACTCAGCATAACAATGAATTGCTCGTCGAATGCATCTCTCAACATCAGACTGTTATGAGGTAAATGTGAATTAGAATGTAATTAAGACGCGTAGTGTAGGCAAGAGATTAGAACAAAAAAATTATTCAACACAGATTATAAATAATATTTACTGAAAGTTACTACATTTACCACTGCACCGGTTCGGAAAAGATTTCTGTTTAGGGAAAACAGAATTAGAATAAAAAATAGTAGGTAATACGTAGAGGAACTTTAAAAAAATACAGTTACCTATCAAGCACGATATACAATTAGATTACAAAAATAATTTAAGATACAGCATGACTAACAGTGACACTATTCTCAGAAAGTTTTACATTATTTAGTCTTTGCTCTTGCATTTAATGCTTGCTCATCTTGTTCACCAGCCCCTACTCTCCCATAGTGAGATTTTCCTTACACGCTTGGCAGGCGCAATTAACAATCGCAATGCCATGATATTGTATAAGTAATGCATATTTTTGTTCATTTTCATACAGCTATTTTGTTGATTCTTAATTCCTTATGGCTCGGCCACACGCTCTTCTCCTCGCGCTGCCCTTCTTGCCCTGTCTGTCCACACACTGCTCTACCGCGACGCTCGCGTTTGCAACACAATGGATGTTAAAACTGTTGCAGCGTGCGAGCTATGCATATTTATTATAGCTAATTATATCAATGTCATAAAAAGAAATGTACGTTGTGGTCATCGATAGTTTTTTCTCTGTATATTATTTACTCATGTGATAATGGCTGAATGATGATGATAGGTACACTATTTATGATTTTTAAATGACACGTGACATGCTTCCTTAACGAGCGCTCGATTCAGGCCACAGAGTACGTTTGTATAAAATTCGTACTGCGTTTGCGCGAGTGTGTGGCCAACCACTCTCGCTAATATCCTTTGACTCGTGCCCAAAAAACCGACAAAACAGGGAGCGATGGGCATGACGTGAGGCATGACCAGTATTTTGGCCACACTACTCTCTCTCTACACTGGTCTCTGCCTCCTTCCCTCGCTACTTCTTATGCCACTCAACGAGTGTGTGGCCGGGGGTGGGGGGGTTACAAATTGATTTTAACACTTTCCCTTACCCCATCTTCTGTTTTAGTTTATTACGCTGTTACACAGTTTCACAATCTACTTTTGAACAGTCCTAAATATTGCCACATAGATAAAATAGGCCCCCATCGTAGGGATACTTGCCATACTAGCCACGCTTGGCAGACGAGTTGGCAACTGCAATAACTTTTTTTTCTAGTTGTTATCAAGAAGACTCAGTAGAACCGTAGTAGCTCAGGGGTTAAAGCGCTCGCTGTAAATATCTCAGTATGCAAGCGACCCGGGTTCAAGGCCCGCCGCCACCAATAAAATTGTTAGTTACAATTTGAAGTGCTGATTTATCACGTGCTCTACGGTGAAGGAAAACATCTTAAAGAAAGTCTTAGAAATAAGAAAAATTCAATAAATCTGAAATCCATCAGCATTGGGACAGCATGGTGAAAGCGTGGTTTTTAGCCCTAAAACCTTTTCAGAAATCGTAAGGAAGTCTGTGCCCAAGAGTGGGACGTATTGAGCTGTGACTTTTTATCAGGAAGAAGCGGCTGCCCAATGGTTTCATTTTATTTTATTAAATAAAGGTACACAAACAGACAGTAGTTCTATATTCGTAAAGTTCTAAATTGAGAGTATAATGGTGTTAATCTAAATCTAATACATACGTGGTGAAGCCACGCTGCAGTTACATTATAGTTGAAGCACGAATGGTTCGGCTCGACCGGACCGGGGAAGAACCACGCTCTCACAGAATACCAGCGTAAAATAGTAGCTTAAGTTTAGTAGCTGCTGTTTCGTATAATGCGTGTAGAGAACCGGTGACGCTTTTTACTGGAAACGAGGTATTCCATTTTAATCCTCACGGTTGACAACGCATCTGCGTTTTGATTCGTAATCGAGGATAGATGAAGATGTCTATGGGTCATAGCAACCACTGTTCTATAAAAAAATACAATCCAAAAAGTGTACGCAGCATAATAATATTAACTGCAGTGGACACTTAGTCGTAGCAATAATAAACAAGATAAAAAATACACTAAATATTAAGAGGCGTTAATTTCTTATAAATCTAACAAGGTTACTATTAAATATAATATCTGGATGAACGTTACTACGCTTAATCTCACCGTAAGACACTTGTCCCACTGCCATTATTTAACCTGTGGTAGAGTTAGAAACTAACAACAAATACATGAGTTGTCGAGCAGCGAGAAGCGAGTGTGTAGAATTCCGATAGTTTCGCCGCTGTACCGCCGCACTGTAGAGTAAAGTGACCTGGCTTTTCAGTAAAGTGGCTGGCTTTTATCTCGGCGTGAGTTCTAAGCGAACATCACTGAGCGAGTTTTATCTTCGATAGCTCTTGTCGCTGCGACAAATTAGCGGAGGGAGAGTTCTCGTCGTCAGTGTGAACAACTAGTGATCAACTATTAAAATATGGATCTAATTCTATTGGTCGTTTCTATAGCGAGAAAATAATATAATCGATAGCTAATCGCTTTCTCGTCGGCGGTGGTACAAGTGCAATCACATTTTGACAACAGGAGTGTAGGCTTGTTTCTTCTGTCGCCTACTCTTACGACACCCACGAGACGATATGGGGTAGTGGATATTCTTAAACCGCCACTACAAGGTTAACATTTTTATTGAAAAAGAAAAATAAACATTGCCAATTGTTCACAGATTCATAGAAACTGTAGAAAATACATACCACGCGAACATATTCTTTCAGCTGAGTGGAACTGTTGCTATTATATGCATCATTGGTCTTCGTATAACTATGGTATAAGTTTCTTTACATTTTAATCATACGTAAAATTGTTAAGTACTATAATATAATAATATATGGAACCGTAGTAGCTAAGCGTAGTAGGTATTCGTCTTAAATTTTTAGTTTTTAAAGTAGTAGAGCTGGATTCGAACAGGGAAGGACCACACTCTACCAACGTAAACTAACTAACCAATACCAACGTAAAATAGTATCTTAACGCCGCTGCGTTTTGTATAGTGAGTGACAAGTACCGGAGATCCTTTTTACTGGTAACAGCGTTTAATTTTAAGGGTGACAACGCTTTTTTGATTATAAATCGAGGATAGGTTAAAGTTCTATCAAGCTGTTTAGGCTTCAAAAGGTAACAGTGGAAAAAACAAATATAACACACAGTATCCACATACCATCAGGTGGTGTGTGTGCCCGTTTGTCATCGTTATTGTATAAAAAACAAATATAACACACAGTATCCACATACCATCAGGTGGTGTGTGTGCTCGTTTGTCATCGTTATTGTATAAAAAACAAATATAACACACAGTATCCACATACCATCAGGTGGTGTGTGTGCCCGTTTGTCATCGTTATTGTATAAAAAACAAATATAACACACAGTATCCACATACCATCAGGTGGTGTGTGTGCTCGTTTGTCATCGTTATTGTATAAAAAACAAATATAACACACAGTATCCACATACCATCAGGTGGTGTGTGTGCCCGTTTGTCATCGTTATTGTATAAAAAACAAATATAACACACAGTATCCACATACCATCAGGTGGTGTGTGTGCCCGTTTGTCATCGTTATTGTATAAAAAACAAATATAACACACAGTATCCACATACCATCAGGTGGTGTGTGTGCTCGTTTGTCATCGTTATTGTATAAAAAACAAATATAACACACAGTATCCACATACCATCAGGTGGTGTGTGTGCTCGTTTGTCATCGTTATTGTATAAAAAACAAATATAACACACAGTATCCACATACCATCAGGTGGTGTGTGTGCCCGTTTGTCATCGTTATTGTATAAAAAACAAATATAACACACAGTATCCACATACCATCAGGTGGTGTGTGTGCCCGTTTGTCATCGTTATTGTATAAAAAACAAATATAACACACAGTATCCACATACCATCAGGTGGTGTGTGTGCCCGTTTGTCATCGTTATTGTATAAAAAACAAATATAACACACAGTATCCACATACCATCAGGTGGTGTGTGTGCCCGTTTGTCATCGTTATTTTATAAAAAACAAATATAACACACAGTATCCACATACCATCAGGTGGTGTGTGTGCCCGTTTGTCATCGTTATTGTATAAAAAACAAATATAACACACAGTATCCACATACCATCAGGTGGTGTGTGTGCTCGTTTGTCATCGTTATTGTATAAAAAACAAATATAACACACAGTATCCACATACCATCAGGTGGTGTGTGTGCTCGTTTGTCATCGTTATTGTATAAAAAACAAATATAACACACAGTATCCACATACCATCAGGTGGTGTGTGTGCCCGTTTGTCATCGTTATTGTATAAAAAATTTAGTTAGGTGTTATTGGCCGGACACGCAACCAAAAAGCCTGACTGTGTCCGGCTTTATCCGGACGCCTGGCAACGCTATGCTCATCTGAGGGATATACCTAAATGATGTAGCCTACATTATTTACCTACTTTCTTTTTGTAGTTACATTATTTTTTTTGTAATATGAGATCGAGATACCTGCATGGAATCGACTTTCATTTGTATGTTCAAAGTCCATACTCCAGCTAATACTCGTTGCGCAACAAGCAAATTGTGTTTAGCTAATATTCAAAAATGATGGTAAAATAAATAAAACATAAGTCAGGTTATTTTTTTAATCAATATAAAAATAACAAATATCACGTCAAACTAAATAAAACCGTTTAAAACTATAGTTTCGTTTGCAACGAAACAGGCGAGCCAACACGCACGATTACATTACATTTTTGAATCGCGAAAGAAACGTATCGTTGAATCGGCCAGAAAAATATCGCCGATGTCGATATATCGGCAAACTTCGAGTATTACCGATATATCGGCACCGGTATCGGATGCATCCCTACTTAAAATCGATATTTGATGTTTTTGAAGTGAAACTTCTTTTGAATCGTTGAGATTTGATACTCGAAAAAAACGAAAACGCGACACTAAAAATAGATACACATACTATAGGATTTAGCCTGCGAGAGAATGAGATAGAATACAGTGTAAACCGCGAACTCAAAAGGTTGTGGGTTCGAATCTGCCATTCAACTACTATCTTTTTGTTTCTTGATTGATGAAAATGTCTATAAAATTATTTGAAATAAGGTAATGATGCGAGTTATTTGGCTTCCATTACGCCAAAGACTAAATTTAAAGTTTCAATTACATGGTCCCAACAATTAATTAGTTAAATAGTTTATCCAACATATTAAAAAGTAGAAAACTATTACATTACAAAAACTAGTTATGCGCTCATCTCAGAGGTGATGGTACAAGAGAGATGTACATCTGATATATATATATATATATATATATATATATATATATATATATATATTCATCATCATTACAGCCCTTCACAAGTCCACTGCTGAACATAGGCCTCCCCCAAGTAATGCCACAAAGCACGGCCCTGAGCCACCTGCATCCATCGACTTCCTGCATATCTTACCAGGTCGTGACTCCATCTAGTGGGAAGTCGCCCTACACTACGCCTACCGGTACGAGGCTGCCACTCAAGAACCTTTCTTCCCCATCGGTTATGGTAGCTACATGGCCGGCCCATTGCCACTTCAGCTTACTAACCCGTTGGGCTATGTCGGTCACTCAGGTTTTACTGCGGATATCCTCATTTCTGAGTCTATCACGCAGAGAAACTTCAAGCATAGCCCTCTCCATAACTCGTTGAGCAACCTTGTACGTCTTCAGACGGCCAGCAGTGAAGGATCACGTTTCAGATCCGTAAGTCATCACTGGCAACATGCACTGGTTGTACAATCTAGTTTTTAGAGATTGAGGTATACCTGACGAGAAGATATGTCGTAATTTCCCGAACGCTGCCCAGCCGAGTTGAATCCGTCGATTGACCTCTCGGTCAAAGTTGGACTTACCTAGTCGGACTATTTGTCCCAGGTAAACGTACTCGTCAACAACTTCGAGCATAGTGCTCCCTCCCAACAACTACCGGCATAGGTGTGACATGGACATTAAACATAATCTTTGTTTTGTCCATGTTCATCTTAAGACCTATACGTTGGGAGGCAACTATTGAGGTCATTGAGCATAGTGCTTAAGTCCTCCAGCGATTCTGCCATAAGGACTATATCGTCGGCAAATCGAATGTGAGTGATGTACTCGCCATTGATGTTAATACCATATCCTTTCCAGTCCAGTAGCTTGAAAACGTCTTCCAATGCAGCGGTGAAGAGTTTCGGGGATATAACGTCACCCTGTCTTACACCTCTCTGCAGTTGGATAGGTTTCGAGCTCTGGTTCTGTACTCGGATAGCCATCGTAGCCCTACTGTACAAATACTTCAGCACTTCGATATACCGACAGTCAACTTGGCACTGCTGAAGGGACTGTATAGCACCGCCCAAATTTCGACGGAATCACAGGCTTTCTCACAGTCCACATACGCCAGGCAAAGTGGCAAATTGTACACTTCAATCTTCTGTACAATCTGCCGCAGGGTATGTGTGTGGTCTATGGTACTGAAGTCTTTTCGGAAACCGGCTTGTTCGGGAGGCTGGTAGTCGTCGAGTCTGCGTGCGAGACGATTCGTAATGACTCTCGAAAACAGCACGTAGACGCGGCTCAGAAGGGAAATCGGTCTGTAGTTCTTCAAGAGAGCGTTGTCGCCTTTCTTAAAAAACAAGAGCACGGCATTTCTGCTCCACGCCTCTGGAGTAGTGGCACCATGGAGGACGGAATTGAAGAGCTTCTGAAGTACTTCAAGTACCGGTGTTCCACCCGCTTTCAGAAGCTCCGCTGTAATTCCAACCTCGCCTGGCCCTGCCGTTTTTAAGGTGCTGGAGAGCTATTCTAATCTCGCTTGGACTGACGTCCGAGATATCATCGGAATAGTGTCGGATAGGACTTGCTCTTGGATCGTTACTCACACTTGCGTGTGGCTCCAACGATGATGTGTACAGCTGCCCATAGAACCTCTCAATCTCACTCAGAATCTCAGGTGTCCCGGAAACGATGTTGCCACACTCAGTCTTCAGCTTTGACAGTTGGCTCTTTCTGGCAGACAGATCTCTGGCAAAGACTTTGGAGCCCTGGTTCCGCTCGATCGCTTCTTTAATACGAGCAGTATTAAAGTTGCGTAAGTCTCGCCGCATGCATTTGGAGATCGGTTTGTTCAGCCGCCTGTATGCTGTCAAATCTTTTGACGATTGCAACCTTATCGCCCGTCTAACAGCCATGAGATTAAGAGTGTGATCGGAGAGTTTTTGTGTTCTTCTGCGGCGGGTCTTGCAGAACTTAGCTCCGACCGCATGGAGTTTTCACGAGCTTGTCATTCATATCGTCCACTGCATTGCAATCTTGTAGGCACTGAAAGCGGTTACGAAACTCGAGCTGAAAGTTTTCGGGATTCTGGATTAGAGCACGAGGGGGACGGAGCGTTGACTTCATTAGACGAGACCTCTCCAACTTAACGTTTAGGTTCAGTGTGCCTCTAACCATTCGGTGATCGCTGCCAGTTTTCACCCTTGCGATCACTAAGACAACACTGAACAGTTGGCGTCTGGTCGTCATAATGAAGTCAATCTCATTTTTTGTCGAACCGTCGGGGCTCGACCAGGTCCACTTCCTGTGGGGCCGCTTCTGGAAGAAAGAGTTCATCATAAATAGTCCCTCTTTCTCCATAAAGTCGGCCAGCTGCTGGCCCTTTCGGTTCCGTTGCCCTACTCCAAATTTCCCTAACTTCAGCTCACCGTTTTCTCTTGTGCCTAGTTTTGCGTTGAAGTCTCTCATCAACACCGTGTAGTGGGTTTTGGAGGAATGCATGGCTTTAGAAACATCCTCATACATTTCCTCCACCTCCTCATCGGGATGTGCCGAGGTTGGTGCGTAAACCTGTATGACCTTCAGCGAATACCGTTTGGTGATTCTGAGTATCAGGTAAGCGACCCTCGTCGACACACTCCCAATCTTTACAACGTTGTTGGCGAGAGACTTGTGGACGATAAATCCGACACCTCCTTGGGACAGATGGTCGCCCTCCCGGTGATAGAACAAGTTGCCGGATTCGAGAATCACCGTGTCCTCCCCCTCTCTTCGGACCTCGGATAATCCTATAATATTCCAGCGCAACTTGTCTATCTCTTCTTCCAGCTCCAGTATCTTCTCGTCAGTCCTCAGGGTGCGTGCGTTAAATGTTGCCAGGTCGAGTCGTAGTAGGTGGCAACCGAACCTCCACCGGAGATTCTTAGCACCCCTGCCCCGCCGTTACCATGGTCGCCACCCTAGCCAGGAATAGCGGGGCTGCCGGGGACTGGGGGCCGTCTATTTGTGTAATTGTTCATGGGGGTATATTGCCATAGTTGCCACGCTTGGCGAGCGGGTTGGCAACCGCAGTTTTTTTTTGTCGTACAGTTGCTGTTATCAGGAAGATGCTGCTGCCCATCCTCCGGCCTGTTTCCCTTTGTCGCCTTTTACGACACCCACGGGAAGATATGAGGTAGTGGATATTCTTAACCGCCACTACAGCCGTGTAGTGGCGGTTAAGAATATCAACTACCCCCTATATATATATATATATATATATATATATATATATATATATATATATATGTGTGTGTGTGTGTGTGTGTGTGTGTGTGTCAGGTGAGCCCAAGTAATGTTCTCTTACTTTTGTTTTAAAAAACCATTTGTTAGGGTATTTTCTTATTGCTAAGGGAAGCGCATTCCAGAGTCGTATAGCTGTACCTTCCGCGTCTCTTGAGTTATGCCAAAACAAAACACCAACTTGTATTTTCAGATACACCGGATGGTTCTCATCGCTTCGTAGCCCTAATTCCCTCGTGCTCTCTTAAGTAACACACCGCTATGGCTTGATGAGAATATTTACGCTAATCTCGTGACAGGCAGCTGTTACCCACCGGCCGTCTGATTATATGACATCTTACACCAACAAAACAAAGATTAGACAGAGGGCTGCGTACCTGCGTTTTAAATGGCGTGAACACGCACACACATGCATCTAAAAACATTTGCAACCACCAACATGGTTTGAGGTGCATAGTATTCCCAACTTTTACGATCTTTTAAGCAAAGGAACAGGGGGTGTTATGAAGTTAACGTCACTAGAAAAGTGCGCAGCGCTCCATATTTTGTTTGTCTGAGATTGACATCTGGTATACCTATCCTATCTGGAATACGGGATGGCAGTAAACTACCTGACACCTCCTATTGACAAAGAAAGTGGTGGGATATACATTCTTGTTATCGTGGTCGTTACTTATCAATTATTCTGACTGCGTTTTCAATTTATTTATAGTCGGAGCCAAGTAGTGTGCAGTTCTACTCCATGCTGATCTACATGGTGACCATGTTATCGCAGCTGTTTTTATACTGCTGGTGTGGCAACGAACTAACGACACGGGTAAATGTATACGGTTTAATCGACTTCAAGAAGGTGGAAGTTCTCATTTTGTACCTATATTTTTAATTTACATAAGTAACGAGCTGATTAACCACGTGCTCGGCGGTAAAGGAAAACATCGTGAGGAAACCTACATGACTTAAAAACATTTCAAAGGCATTGGAAGTCCGCAATCACGCATTGGGGCAGCGCAGTGGACACGTACAGAAAGTAGAGGCCTGTGCCCAGGTGTGGGATGTATATATAGGCTTTAACTTTACTCAACTTTGAGCTGATTGTTTATTTATTGAGTATACATCTACCCATATAAATTTCAATCAGATCCAACGTTACTTCAAACTCGGCTTATGCTTTAAATAATAAAATATTTTGCTTAAGGACCTCGTGGCTCATAAATGCGATATTGTAACTCTAGTGAAAGACGTGGTTGGCTTCGTTTTGAAGTTTGCTTCCATTGCAGTGTGTAAATGGTTTTATACAATACAATGAAACTGAACGAAATTACTATTAGATTAGATTGACAATGGCTTAGCTTTAACACCACCTATGGGTTGGCTTACGTGGCAACGATTCAGATGCATCACCGATTGTAAGAAATACCCCGAGGAATGTATAAGGTGATAAACACAGTTTGATATTTTCTACCTATATATACACACGCACACACACACACACACACACACACACACACACACACATATATATATATATATATATATATATATATATACAAATAAAAATAAAAAACAAAACTGATTGGTACTCAAAGATTTGCCCGCCGTTGTTAGGAGTCCGTCAAGGTAGGTACACCCTTACACACACTTTGCACATTTTACACACCCTTACAGCAGAATTACCAGCTGGGAGGCATTCCATCTTAGTCCTCAGAGGTGACAATGCATCCTTCTATATTTAAAGCTGGTTATATGTCTTCTCGAATTTTATAAAAAAAATTATCGATATCGATGTCGTTTTTTTTTTTGTTTGACGTGTTTTAATGATTTCTTATATTTACGCGTACATTGCACTTTGAAACTTACTTTTACGGATTATACAGACGTTATGATGATCAGTGAGTTGTTTGACCATGGGTTCTGCAAAGCATTCGAAACGTTTAGATTTAAAAAAGTAAAGTAAAATTAAACGCGATAAAGTCCGTAAAAGTAGTTTATTTAATCTTGGTTTAGGTTACAAAATATCACCATAATGAAAAAAGATAAATTAGTTGCGGAATGTTATCACCACCATCTGCAAATGACTTCCACAACAGTTTCACAATCGCACTGTTGGCATTGAGTTGAGTCAACTCCAAGTTGGAGCCAATATTTGTACAAAAGTAAAATTGTTAGTTTTCGGATCAGACATGGGACCATCACGCAAAGGTCTCATGTAGAATTTTAATAAAAAACTTGGGTAATGTAGTTTTTTGTCCAATAATAATAGTTTCAATTTATTTTAGAGTCAAGAGTTGCGCGTCTGGTTGTACCAATGCCCCTGGTATGATCAGGATATATACTTTAAGAAGTTGCTTCTCTTAACTATGGAGTGTATGAAGAAACCTATCATCTTTAAACCTGGACACTACATTCCGCTTTCGAGACCTACATTCATATCGGTTGGTTCACTAAAATCTTTATTATAATTTATAATTGTTTGTGTTCAAAAACGAAGGAATTCGTCCTTAAAACGTGTACACATGTCATCATTTCAATTTTTCACCCGATTTCAGAGCGCAAAAAGGGCGTACCATTTATTTTTACTGATATAGATGTATGTTCATTTCTGTGTTCCTCCATCATTTTTTCAGAATAGCGCATATTAAATATATGTCAGCATGAAATAAATGTGAAACTACTATCAACTTAAAAAATATTTTTTTATAAAATAAAGGTGACAAACGTGCACACAATCCATCTCATGGTAACTGGATACTGTGGCCTATAGACATCGACAAACGTCCTCCATTAAGAATCAAAATGTAGATGCTTTGTCACGCCGATGGTCATCGGTTATCCACCCACCATACGAGACATGGCGGCATGAGGCTGCTGCTTTACGCTGGTATTGATAACTGCTGGTATTGTGAAAGCTTGGTCCTTCTCCGGTCGAGCAGACCCATTCGTGCTTCAGCCAAAAATCATAGTAATCGAAAGGTCACATAAGATATTTATTTTTTATTTTAGATTACTGCATTTAGATATTTTTAAATGAGATTTAAAAATGTACTTGGTATGATTCTTTTTTTACAGATTTTACGCTCATCGTATTCATACTTTGCAGTATTAAACCAAGCGCACAACTAACAAGAGAAAATTGAAAATAAAACAGCTGCATTAGAGTAATGAATTTGCTAATAATCTCTAAGAAAAAAAATATTAGGAAACTCAACAGCATTTTCTAACAAATATACTAATTACCTGAAATAGAAAAATTAACTGAAGAGTGATAAGCTGTATCACAGCTCAGTGAGTTAGCGCTCGCTGTAAATTTTCAATACGCGAGCAACCCGGGGTTCCATCCCCACCGCACTAATTAAATTGTTAATTGCAACTTTAAATGCTGATTTACCACGTGATCTGCGATAAAGGAAAACATCGTCAGGGAACCGGCAACTCTGAGAAACAAAAACAATATATATATTTCAAGGAATGTGAAGTTTGCCAACACGCATTGGGGCAGCGCGACGGACACTTCGTTGCCCTAAAACCCTTTCAATAGTGAGAGGACTGTGTCCAGCAGTAGGACGTATATGTATAGGCTGCTTACTTTACTTTACTTTTGTTTAGATTGGCAGCTATTTTATAAATAAAATACAATCATAAAAATAAAAATATTTTCACTGAACACAATAAAATAAATAGTTAAATATATACTTAGGACATTACATGTTATTTTATGTACATTAAAATTCTATTATAACCAAGTTCTGTTATAACCAATTGTCTAAGTTGCCAACATGCTTTTGAAACTGACACAATATTGAGATAATATAGATGGGAGTTGATATAGAGTAGATCTCTACGTTATGTGACGGTTATGGCTACTTATCTTCAGCTTTAAGACAAGTTGTCGTTTAAAGTTAGACTTAGAAGAAATTTTGACTCGAATAAATGCTGCGATTAAGCTTACTTTCGTTTTATTTAAATTTCTACCTGCTATGTGAGTGTCAATCGTCTCCAAATATCTCACAATTTACAAGCTCCCCGTCGTCGGTCTGGGTTTGAGGGTTGAGGTTTGATAGAGTAAGGGGTGGCAAACGAGCATACAGTCCACCTGATGGTAAGTTATTTCGGTGCGTTAATGTATATCCTGTGGCCCATGGAGATCTACAAAGATCCTCGATGAAGAATCAAAATGCAGATGCGTTGTCACCTCTGAGGACTTTGATGGAACGCCTCCTTTCCAGTAAAAAGGGTTTCCGGTTCCTCTACACTTACCATGTAAACACAGCAGCATTAAGCTGGTATACTGTGAGAGCGTGGGGAAGACACAACAACTATAGCATGGCATGGCTCTACCACGTGCAGAGGTACATACCCCATGTATGTACCTCTGTACAAAAAGTATAACGCCACCTGTTGGAAGTAATGAGATCTTTGCATTGCTTATAAATTCTCTGAGTGACTGTGGCTGAATCTGAATACATAAAAGTTATTAGTTCCGTCAACGGTTTTCGACTTTTTACATTTTTGTATTTACATTGTGAGACAACACAAGGATAAAGAGATAAAGAGCCATGGTAGCTCAGATGGTTAACGCTCGCTGTAAATATAACAGAACGCGAGTAACCCGGGTTCGATCGCCGCCGGCACCAATGAAGTTGTTGATTGCAATTTTAGGTGCTGATTTACCACGTGCTCGACGGTGAAGGAAAACATCGTGAGGAAAACTGCATGTCTGAGGAATAAGAAAAAAAATTATTTCAAAAACGTGTGAAGTTCGCCTACACGCATTGGGGCAGCGAGGCGGACACTTCTTTGCCCTGAAATCCTCTCAGAAATGAGGGGAGGCCTGTGCCCAGCTGTGGGACGTATATAGGCTGTAATTTTACTTTTTTTATTGTGAGACAACAGAACCAGTCTCTTATTTGATGAATAGGTATAGATGCAAGATTATTACAAAATAATATCTATTTATTATCTAACACTTAGATCAACTTAAAGAAGCTGCCTGTAGAGGTAGTTCTTTTTAGCGATTTTTTAAGGACGCTAGACCATTTCTGTAGATTATATATCTGGTCATGTGAGGTACATCTACACCACAATGTCTACGGATACGGCAAACTGTGCGATAAAAAACTGGACGTTTTACGCACAAGTTGTTTAGTGTCTACGTTTGGGCAGGGCCAATTTAAACTTGAACGGAACGAACGGGTTGGCCACATACATACGGAATACCGTTTTGCCCGCAAAATTTCGAAAGGAAAACTACTGTAAGAGTGTGACAGGTCATTAATTTTATATGGACTTGCTGCATTCGGAATCCCGAATCGGAATTCTGACACTGAATCCCGACACTGAACGAATGGGTCGGCCACATACAAACGAAATCCTGTTTTGCCCGCAAAATTTCGAACGGAAAACTACCGTAATGGCGCCTCTACACGTTGGCCAACACAGTGGCGAATGTAGTGGCCAGTAGCATTGGCCAACGTGTAGACGAGGTGTTTGGGCTTCATTGGTATGTATTGAAACGATGGCCCGCAAGTTGGCGCGAGATCCGTGTGGTGTCGGTTTTTTACAAAAGATCAAAGGATTGTTGGCAGAGTTTGGTCGCCGCGTCCACACGTTGGCCTCGCGTTTAGTTTGCTACAAGCTCCCAGAGAGATTACACGCATCTGATTTAAATTTTATATTAAGTTTTGTAGGGTGGATGCCCCAATTACTAGCCTTTTAGTGCCAATTTCAACTTTAAACATTCCTACTACTTTAATTAGCGCGATTTAATTATTTTTAAACATTTGTTTTAATCGATAAGCTATTTATCAAAAAAAAATAACGAATATTTATTTACAATCAGGTTATTACGAGAACAATTTTAAAATGAAAAAAAAGAAGGACGTCGTTTATACGTGGTAGAACCATGCAGTTATATTAGAAGTATAGTTATAGCACGAATGGGTCGGCTCGACCGGGGAAGGACCACGCTCTCACAGAATATCAGCGTAAAATAGTAGCTTAATGGTGCTGTGTTTCGTATAGTGAGTGTAGAAAACCAGATACCCTTTTTAAAGGAAACAAGGCATTTCATCTTAGTCTTCACGGGTGACAACGCATCTGCATTTTGATTCGTAATCGAGGACAGATGTAGATGTCTGTGGGCCACTGTAACCACTTACCATTAGGTGAACTGTGTGCTCGTTTGTCATCCTATCCTATTAAAAAAAAACGTTGATTTCTTATAATTTAGCAAGTTTTCGAATCATCATCATCATTACAGCTCTTCACAAGTCCACTACTGAACATCCTTCTCCACGGACTGCCGCAAAGCATGGTCCTGAGCTACTTTCCTTGTCATGAGTTTTTCATTTATGTTTTAAGTCATAATTAGTACCTATTACTAAGTCAGTGTTAATTATATTTATTGCTATTGTTTTTGTCTTTCTCAAAAAATAATTAAATAACCAAATAAATTATAAGGTGTTTTTTATATACATCAAATGTCTGATAGAAAAGCAAGTACATGTTTTGCTAAATTTTAATATCAAAACCCAATTTTAAAACATAGACTAATCGATTATAACTCCTTTAACTTTGAAATAAGTTAAGTTATAATTTATGGTATTTATTCCACTTTATGATGCATGTAGAGAATAAATAAAGCTAATCGTATATCGTATATCTATTTACAGCCCCATCAATATCAACTATTCTTTTATAATTTTTTTTATAAAAAGGTTATCCCCACACTGAATGAAAAACAAAACACACCCAAATAAACTGAACGACCTTCCAACGTGTGGACGCCGTCACCAACTCTTGGCCAATATATTCGCCACTACATTCGCCACTGTGTTGGCCAACGTGTAGAGGCGACAAAAGAGTGTGACGGGGTGACCTTGATTCTTATGGACCTGCTGCGTTTCGGAATTCCGAAACGGAATTCCGTATGTATGTGGCCGCTACACTCTTATCTAATCGTACGTACGTACCCTAAACCTAAGTAACAAGATTCGCGTCATTATCTTATTAAGTAAAGTGGTGGAACCGATATTATTATTCGTTAAGATATTAGTAATATTCCGTGTATTAATGTATATCCGTAATACGAAGAATTCTAATATTATGCTAATATTTCATATTCATTTTATTCCTGTACTGACTGCTTAACATCGGTTGGTTAGTTACCTCATTGGCTACGCTGATGATATTCGTAGGGATTCTCTAGTGGCGGATATTTGCCTCATTCGTAACAATACTGTTTGCGACTATAGTTTAAAACTGATTACTTAATTCTCAGTTGAAGTAAAAAAAAAAATTACTTCATCTGAGATTTAATTATTTGAACACTCTTTCCGCATTTGGTACGGATGAGTGTTAAAATGTTTGGGTTTAGTTTGTATTGCGCATTTTATATCGCATAGCCTACTAAGAAACATGCATGTGGGTATATTCTAGTTTATAAATATAAGAAAAAATATAATCAATCCATATGGTTGCGCGGAAAAAAAGAATCGAGTATTCTCATAATTTTGTTCGGGGGTATATTGCTCGCCAGTGTCCGTCCTTCCCTGCATCCTCATATCTCGTACGAACTGAAGGGGGAGGGGAGGGGGGGAGTCTAAAAGGTGATGCAATTTTTCGGCCAATGAAATGTGAGCCCCACTGAGATGAGGTGGTAAGATGGCCGACCCAATATAAGGACACGCACCGCCGTCGCTTGCTCTCTGCTTCTTCTCTCGCATCGTAGTCAACACCGCTAATTTTGATCGTACCTCTGTGGCAGTCGCTCAACAGAAGGAATCGCCAGAAGTAACCGCCTCGCGTAGTGCGAGTTATATCGTCGCGCACCTCTCTCTTCCAATGCACCACCAGACCAGAAGCGTCTGTTGGTGCGTTGGAAGAGAGAGCGAACTAGATTCCCATGTAGCATTATTCAAATATCTTTTTCCATAACTAGCCATAAATTTGATGGTAGAAAAGTAATATATGCTTCTCAAAAGCCAGAAAGAAGTTACTCACTCAGACCAACAATTTATCGGAATACAAATTTACACGTTAGTAAACCGCGGCCATTGTTAAATATAATTTGTGAGCGATTACTAAATGAGCCCATGAAATAATATCCAGTAATTACCAAGCAGATGATTCTGACCAAACCTGGCACTGCAGGTATGAGGCAATAAAAGGCAAAAATCACCCCACAAACTGTGTGTTAAGTGGTGCTATTTTACGGTTTGGGTTGGGTTGGGTTAAGCTTTCAGTTGTTCGAAAGTAAGCATCCAAACCATCACAAAACTGTTCAGATCTTAGGATTAGCGGAAACATTATGCAGATGGTTCCTAAGAACTACTACAAAATATTCATTGACAATTGGTACACTTGCAAAAAGAGTTTTTTCATCGAGAACTAAACAATTAAACGGAGCTCAAATTGTTGAACTGCAAAAAAGATGTTATGAGATAAGAGGACATTGCATAGATAAATCTACTCAAAAATCATGTCCAGATGTCCATAAATTGGGCGGATTACAAGGCTTTCAGTGTAGAATAGAAGACTGTAGACCAAAGCAGGTATCTCATGTCCAAAATCAATATGAATATATTATAAAAAATATAAGGGTGGTGAAGACCTATTGGATTTGATTTTGAGATTCTAAATTATCAAAATAAAGAGCAAAAATGATACCACTGAATATTATTTCATTTGATTGACCATGTATGCATCAACAGCTGGCTTCTATGGCAAAGACCATAGAGCAAAAAGGCGATAAAATGTAATCCTCTCAACAGTAAATTCTATAATTACTAACTCTCATTCACTGCGGTGGTTCAATTTTGTGCCATTATTGTTCTAGAAATTACTGGTACTTTCCTTTAACAATATATATTTAGAAAAAATTTCATTTACTTAAGGTATAAACCATAACATTATTCCCATTTAAATAAAGCAAACATATCATTCCACACACAAGTATATCATTTCACCCGGGCAGTAAAATACAGCCGCAATGGTTGAAACAGATAACAGAATATGATTCCCCATCTGGATTCACACTGGCCCTTGTTGGATTTCAAAATGCTCATAGCAGTTATACTAATGAAAGAAAATTTAATGGTGTTTACAACATTAACAAGAAAAAGAGTTCTCCCAGTGTTCAAGTTGGTAGTATTAATAGTGAACAAATTATGACTTGCTTGTAGATTAAGGTACAGCAGCATCATTTGGGCCACCCTTATGTCGCTAATATTTATTTTTTATTTTATTGGAAGTGTCTAGTCTGCTACTAGTAGGCCTGAAATAAAAAGAACAGCCTACTGGTATGCTGGTTTATTTGAGTGTCAGCTTCTCTATTTTCTCTACTTTTTTATTATTTACAATTCTTGACACTTACAGTTAACAGTAACTTTGGCACTAGACTATATTGAATAGCACCAACAGTAGACCAGCTAACTGATACTTAAAACTTATTTTTGGTTAATCATATGTTTTGTGTAGGTACTGTTTGGGTTGGGCACCTGGATCTAACCACTGCACTGTGATTGACGCTTACGATCGTGGAATAGAATTCACTTTTCATAGCAACAATTCGACGCAAAATTCTCTTCTTTCCACGCCGATTCAGCAATATGATGCAAACAAGGACGCGGACTACTTGCTATGCGTCACTCAGTGAGGTAGGATTGTCAAGTTCATAGATTACTGAATATATACTAGAGAGTCGAGTAGAGAGAGAGAAAGGTTTGATGCAAATGGTCTAATATAGTCTTGATACTGTTACGAGCTTAAGGTTCGTGACAATGAAAACTGCCGATTGAATTACCAAAATTAACACTTTAATTACCGGACACCAATTAAAACTTAAAAGACACTAATAATTAATCACGCTGATCACTTTAGTTCACTTTATTACGCTCCAAAGCTTCGCTTGAATCGCCAATTCAATATTGCCCCGATCGCGGCTATCAACGGCTTTATAGGGCTCTTCTGTTTCTGATACTTGATACCAGATGGCGCTAGTGCCATCAACTATCGCGCGCAACAATACCAACATTAAACGCTGACGCTAACTCAGCCCTAGTTAAGGACGGATCTGCTTCCACTACCACCTTCAGTTCATCATTATCAACCTTCTTCTCTGAGCGGCCGCGAGGTTCAGTTGTGAGGTCAAAATTTCCAGAACGAAAGCGTTTGAACTTTGAACCAATAGCGCACAGTTCGTTCGTTAGTAGTGCTAGGTCCGTATTATACGTAATTGATATTGCGAGCGGTTTGGGACGCATTGTTTCCACGTAGGAATTCATACTCAAAAATAACACGAATTTTCTTAGTGTCCATGGTTATAAATTTAATAGAGGAAATGCGGGCAGCCCTTATTCTTAGTTGTAATAATTCAGCTACAAATATAAAACAGAAAAACAGTTTCTCTTTTTCACAGAACAAAAACAGAATTAGAATTCTTAGAATGAAAATAAATCAATAAATTGATTTTTTTATTTAACTGGCTTAACTTATTATTAACTAGCTTTCCGGCTCTGGGTTCTAGCCCTTCTGAGCCTATCATTTCTTTCGGAATCTTCATTTTTATATTTTATCTTCACAATATGCTGATGCGTCACATTGCGAAACCCTAGAAAGAATTTGACGACAGCTCAACCCAGCGGACAGCGAACAAAATAACTTGAGGTTTATATCGACATCAAACCATTTGTTTTGTTGTTTTCTTTAATAGTTCACGCGCACAGACACTTAATTCACAAAATCGCATCAATTTTACGAATCAAAATCCACTTCAAACCATTATGAAAGCGACAAAACAGGAGCGACAGTCCGTCTACAGCCATGTTCCCGCCAAAACTCCCATTTAGAGATGTGTCAATCATGCAGGATTCGTTCGTTTGAGCTGGTACACTTAAAAGTATTGATGGTTCATTCATTTGTTTTTGAATGAACCAGTACAACAACTAATCACAAACAATTGACGGTACCTTTTTAACCCGCGATTTGTTTGAATTGTGAATGAGCCGCAAACCGACCGAATACCGAATGATCTGAATAAACAGGCAAATCGTATTAACAATGTAGACTGCAGAGTATCAGGAGTATTCATTATTTAAGGGTTTTTGAATTATAATATTGTTACCTAAATTAAAAATCATTTTACATTTTATTATATTTATTTGTTAAATCTATGAGTTAAAAATATTGGTGGAGCCACGTGTTTAAGGCTGCCGAAAATCTAGTTCCCCGGTCAAACCTCAAACCTATTACGCGAGATATTAACTAAAGTGGACTGTATATGCGATTGCTTCTACGCTTACGTAAAGCGACTACTATAGCATGCGGTACAATGCACTCGCTCTTCCCTAAACTAAACTATTACTTGTCGAATCGATGAAAGGAATCCTGCTTGACTAGGAAAAAAAAAACACAGATAGGAGCGGGTTAAACTATTAGCAAGCAGGTATAATTAAGGAATATTGACTCACCGGGGTTTCTTCTTCCTGTCGATCACTATAGTGACTTCTGGAACACTCCGGAGAGAGGCGATGCGCGACGATATCTCACACGAGGTGAGGCGGGTTCCTGGAGCTCGACTGCTTCCAGGCCAAAGCGGTTTCCACTAGTGAGGTGTTTCCAAACGAGCGCGCGGGAAGAGGAGGTTGTAGTTCAACGACGACTGCGGCGGGAGAAGAGGCTCGCGCATCGGTCACGCGTGTCTTATATATCCTCGGCTCGGGTGATTACGCGATGTTCTAGAATCGTCTTCTTTCCCCTCCCACCCCACCACCCCGATGTGTCGATAGGAGGGTACGGATGATATTGTTTGGAAAGGAAATAATGATTCTACAAGTTCCTACCGTCAAAAATAAAAAACGCGAATGGTTTTCCGCGCAACCATCTCCCCCGCCCTTGAAGGATTTCCTTCAAAAAAAAAAATAACTAAACAACTAGAGCTAAGATCGACTAACAAATAACTAACTAACGCTAAGATTACCTAAATTAAACTACAATTTCAGTCTAGAAAGCTAATTTAAATTATGGAAGAGGCAAGGGGCACAAACGGATAACAGGACGTAGGTAAGACCCAACCGTGGTCTTAACGCGAGCTATCCTAATTACTCCGTCGGAACCGGGAAAGACCTCCTCGACGATTCCTAACGGCCAGTGGAGAGGCGGCGTATTCTCCTTAGTGAGCACAACTACGGTTCCTACAGCTAAAGGCTCTGTCGCTGTGTTCCATTTTTGCCGAGACTGCAAAGTATGCAAGTATTCCATCCTCCATCGTTTCCAAAACGATTGCACTAACCGATCTAATAATTTGTGGCGTGTGGAAATGCTAAGTCTGTTCTCATCCATATCCGCGGCGGGCAGATACCTTAGAGGCGTTAAAGTCAAAAAATGTGCTGGAGTTAGAGCCAGCGGTTCCGAGGGGTCACTAGATAACGTCCGACAAAGTGGGCGGCTATTCATTACGCATTCAATTTGAGCGAGCACCGTACTTAGCTCTTCGAAGGACAAAATTTGATCTCCTATTACTCGGTATAAGTGGCTCTTTAGACTTTTAATATTAGTCTCCCAATTGCCCCCAAAATGACTCGCGGCTGGGACGTTCAGAGACCACTCAATGCGGTTCTCGGCTAGAATGTGAGCGAACTCCGAATTATAATACTTGCTAGCTAAGAGCTCATGTAGTTCCGATAGAATACGTTTTGCACCGACGTAGTTCGTACCGTTATCCGAATATAATTTACTTACAGGGCCTCTGCGCGATAGAAATCTTTTAAATGCACCCATAAAGCCTGCTGTGCTTAGATCACCAACGAGTTCTATATGCACTGCTCGAGTAGTTAGACATACGAAAATGCAGACGTAAGCCTTTGTGGATCTTATACCACGCCCGCGAGTGAGCGTGACCTTAAACGGACCAGCAAAATCAGACCCGGTGTGCGTGAAGGGCTTTACCGATTGTATCACTCTACAAGATCTAAGTTCCGCCATTTCCGGAAATGACGGCTTGGGGCGTGCCCGAAAGCAAGCTATACATCTGTGCACCCGATTGCGTATTAAACTACGTGCAGAAAGAATCCAATAATTCTGACGCAAGATCGACATCAATAAATCGGGGCCAGCGTGCGAGTTCAATTTATGATGATAATCGACTAATAAGTTCATGATATGGTCTTTACGCGGTAAAACTATAGGGTGCCGTTGGTCGAAACTCAATTGCGAGTTGGACAAGCGTCCACCTACCCTTACAATCCCATCCTGTAAAAATGGCTTAAGGCGTTGAAAGGCGCGACTACAAGCTCTATTCGATTGTAATCTTGTAATTTCTTCATAGAAGTGCGCACGTTGAAGTTCACGTAATACTAGCGACTCGGCATAGTTGTAATCGGATGCTAAGACATACGGACGTCGCGGTAAAAGCTTCGCGAATCGACAAACGTAAATTACGCTACGCAATAATTTCGACCAAGAGGACAAGCGGTTCGCCAGAGCAATGATTGGAGAAACCTCGCTCGAAACGTTCGCCACTAGAGCGTGTCTCTTCTCTTCCGGCGGTTGTGACACTGACGAAGGTTCGAAATCGGTTATTGGCCATTGCGAGGGATCCAAGTAAACCCAAGAAGGTCCATGGAACCAAAGCGGGTGGTCCATTATTTGCATCGGGGTGAGTCCCCGGGATAGACAATCGGCAGGGTTTTCCTTACCGGACACGTGATAAAAGTTCCGCGTTTCTAACTCGTCTTGGATCTTGGCCACTCGGTTCGCGACAAACGTATCCCAACGGTGGGGTGAAGAATGAACCCAACATAAGGCGACGGTGGAGTCGGAAAAGGCAAATATTCTTTCTATGTGAACTCTATCCCTACATGCGCCGATAACTGTGGTAATAAGCTTGGTGAGTACTAATATTGCGCAAAGCTCTAAGCGCGCCAGAGAGACAACCTTACGGGGGGGAGACTCTCGACTTAGAACTAATGAGGCTAATCGAATTTCTACCATTATTCTGGACATGGAAATATACAACGCCCCCCGTAAGCCTTCTCGCTGGCGTCTGCAAATCCAACAACCGTTATGCTGCTATTTCTATCGACATTTATATGACGCGGTATTTTAATTTCTCTTAGTAAAGGAAGTTCCTCTCTAAAGCGCTGCCACAATCGAACAATGCTGTCAGGCGGCGAGTCATCCCAATCGCATTCAAATAACCAAAGTTGTTTAATCAAAAGCTTAGCGTATAATACCACCGGAGCTACGAAACCCATGACGTCCCATAATCTAGCAACGCATGACAGTATTGTGCGCTTTGTGCATTTCTCTACGGGCGGATTTACCTTAAGGCTAAACACGTCGGACTCTGATGACCAACACAGACCGAGCACCTTGTGTGTATCGGAATCGTCGAATTCCTTTATCGCCGAAAGACGGTGTGATAGTGGGATTGTATCTAAAACCGGACGCGAATTACTAGTCCACTTCACAAGGTCGAATTGACCCGATTTCATGAGCCTTATAACCTCGGCGGTGGTTAGGGTGGCCTCCTCCACGCTATCGACCGAATACACAAAATCATCCATATATAATCCGCTCTCAATTGCCCTCTTAGCTTTAGGATAAGAGGGACCTTCATCGTGAGCGAGCTGTCTCACCGTGCGTAACGCATGAAATGGGCTCGACTTTAAACCAAAACAAACGCGGTTAAATTCTAACACCATTAGAGGTTCCTTTGGGTGGAAACGATATAAAATGCGCTGGAATCTACGGTCGCATTCACGGACCCCTATGCAAAGAAACATTTGGCGAATATCGGCGGATAGTGCTATACTAAACAAACGAAAATTGACTATTATATCAAATAAACTGCCCTGTAAATTTTGCCCACTATAGAGGATATCGTTAAGCGACAGGTGAGTGCTAGTTTTAGCACTAGCGTCGAGCACTACACGTAATTTAGATGTAAGTTTGTCCTCTCTAATGACTCCGTGGTGTGGTATAAAATACGACGGTGTGTCTTCGTAGTTATCTAATTTCGAAGCCACAAGTGATATGTAACCTTCTCTTATATATTCGTTAATGACGCCGTCGTAAGCTTCCTTTAACTGGGGCGAAGCGAGCATCCTACGCTCCAAGCTGTAGAAACGTTTTTCCGCCATTTGACGCGAATCGCCGAGAGATAAAACATCTCCCTTAAAGGGTAGCGCTACACTATATCTACCGTCGCGATCACGAACGGTCGTGCGGACGTAAATTTCCTCGCATATCCTGTCATCTGAACTAGCTATGGGTGGGACGTTCACCTCCTCCATCTCCCAAAATTTGCGGACTAACGACTCGAGCGGTTCGACAGCCATACCACAATAAGAGGCTGCCGAAATACTATCTAGGATGGGGGCGGAGCCAAGGATCACATAGCCCAATACGGTTTCCAGTGCGTAAGGCGCGGTATGCGAGGAGTTGCCCCTGACCTTATTGTTTAACAAAAGATGAGGGAAAAGCGATGCCCCAATGAGCATGTCTATGTTTCCAGGAACGGCGTAAGTGTCGTCTGCTAGAGTCAAATTTTTAAATTCAATCATTGCCGAGGTGTCAACCGAAACGGTTGGCAACCGTTCAGTGACCCTATCTACTACTAGTGCATTTATATCAAAGTTAACGTTACGATCTATCCGAGAATAAAATTTTAAATTTATATATCCCTGTGTCGCTTTACTAGTACCTCCGATGCCTTTAACTACAGGACATGAAAGTGACCTATTTATTACTAAGTCTAAGCGCTGACAACATTGTCGTGTTATAAAGCTATTTTGGGCTCCGCTGTCCAGCAGTGCACGGACGCTTTGTTTGTTTCCACGCGAATCCCTAACCAAAATACGCGCCGTACCCAGTAACACGGTTGAAGGAGGTTGTGCTCCCATATTTGCCAATGAGCACAGAGCGACATCATCAGGTCGACCGCTAGAATCGTTGACCTTAGTAGGGGTGAATTCCTTATTCGCCTTACTTGACGCCGCTATGTTGCTATTTTCAAAATGTAATAGCGTGTGATGTTTCCTGGCGCACTTGCTACATACGGAACTCGAATTGCATTTTGCAACTAAATGCTTATCGCTTAAGCAGTTCAAACATAGGTTGTTTGTTTTTACTAACTTATAACGTTCGCTTGGTGAATATTTACGAAAAGTCGCACAGTTATATAAATTACCGTGTTTATCTTTACATACTATACAAGTATGCTGGAGTGATGTCGGCGTAGCGGTTACGTAAGTTAACGACCCTGCTATTTTAGATGGTTGAGTCTGTCTACGGTCGACGCACCTTTTAATCTCCTGTTTAACGTTCGGTGAGCGCTGCATCACCTTTATTTGATCTCGCACGAACGATGCTAATGAATGAAAGGAAGGCATCTCCGAGCTACGATGCTCCATTTCAAACGCACGCACGGTGTCGGAGTCTAATTTCTTTAATGCTATATGGAGAAACACCACGTCCATGAGGTCATTAAACTTCAAATTCTTAAGTGCAGCCACCGATGCCACAAATTTATCGAGAAACTGCTCTAAGCCGTTGATGTTCGCGGATGATATAGGTTTAAGATCGAATATCTGGTTCAAATATTCGGAAGCTAACATTCTCCTATCTTCATATTTAGTTTTAAGCGTTTCAAATATTAATACGTAATTGTTTGCTGTAGGTGTAAAACCCGAGCAGATCGACTGTGCTCTGCCACTAAGTTTACTAATTAAGTAATATAATTTTTCAGCGTCCGATAACGATGGGTTGTTGTGTATATTGTTTTGAAAACTACTGAAGAAGAAGGGCCACGTCTTAATATCACCATTGAATACCGGAATATCTATTGGCGGTAACCTAATTGAGTCACGAGGGCGTACCTGCATTTCAGGCTTCGCTTCACCTTGAGATTGTAGCAATTTTGCGGTTCTCTTCACGCGACACAACATATCTTCGAATGCCAGCAGCGGTTGGTAGTTCACTATGTATTTCGGGTCGGTTTGTAGTTCCGAATGATTAATTTGATCTAATATTCTTTCGTAATCTGTCCGCAAATTATCTATCGTTTCGATTTCATTTAAAAAGGCCTCCCCGTACTGCCTCTATATGAATGTTCTTTATATAATCACTTATATTCTGCACACGCGAAAAGAGTATGTCCCTCTTGGCATAAAGCGTTTTAATTTTGATTTCACTTCCACTAACTGCCATTTTAAATTATTATAATAAAGTTATATTAATCACAATTAATCTCACACGCATAAACGACGTAGGATGAATACTCGGCGTGCCGTATTACGTAATCAGATCGAGCGCCCGATGCAGTCAAGGCTACGCGTCGTTTGCTAAACCTAATAATTTTATAAAATTGTGGGGTAAGCGTATCAAACGGTTGCTATCACGCCGTTTCAATTATTTAATAAGCTTTAAATTTAACCAAATACGAGCGCTATTAAATGAATAATTCTGTTTGCGAGTAACAAATCAAAATTTTAATTTAAACGAACACTATTTAAGTCTATTCTATAAATTAGAGTGCGTTATCTAAACAATTAATTTAATAATTCGACCAGAAAATGGTTGGATAACCACTAAACACCAATCCAGATCCTGCCGAAGTGACCATAAAATGGTGGAGCCACGTGTTTAAGGCTGCCGAAAATCTAGTTCCCCGGTCAAACCTCAAACCTATTACGCGAGATATTAACTAAAGTGGACTGTATATGCGATTGCTTCTACGCTTACGTAAAGCGACTACTATAGCATGCGGTACAATGCACTCGCTCTTCCCTAAACTAAACTATTACTTGTCGAATCGATGAAAGGAATCCTGCTTGACTAGGAAAAAAAAAACACAGATAGGAGCGGGTTAAACTATTAGCAAGCAGGTATAATTAAGGAATATTGACTCACCGGGGTTTCTTCTTCCTGTCGATCACTATAGTGACTTCTGGAACACTCCGGAGAGAGGCGATGCGCGACGATATCTCACACGAGGTGAGGCGGGTTCCTGGAGCTCGACTGCTTCCAGGCCAAAGCGGTTTCCACTAGTGAGGTGTTTCCAAACGAGCGCGCGGGAAGAGGAGGTTGTAGTTCAACGACGACTGCGGCGGGAGAAGAGGCTCGCGCATCGGTCGCGCGTGTCTTATATATCCTCGGCTCGGGTGATTACGCGATGTTCTAGAATCGTCTTCTTTCCCCTCCCACCCCACCACCCCGATGTGTCGATAGGAGGGTACGGATGATATTGTTTGGAAAGGAAATAATGATTCTACAAGTTCTTACCGTCAAAAATAAAAAACGCGAATGGTTTTCCGCGCAACCATCTATACTTTCGTAGAGTTTACTAAAAATAACACTTCAAAAGATTTCATGATAAATGATTTATTTCATGATAATTTTCAACCACCATATATAAATGTAGCAAATAAATGTTAAAATTTTCGGTTCCCAGTGGATCTCACAGAATACCTACTGGAGCCTGAAATGATCCATTTGAATGATCGATCCAAATGTACCAGTACGCGTGACGAAATGTACTAGAATGATTCGGTCGCTAGAAATGAATGATTGACACATGTCTACTCCCATTTAAGTTAACTGGCTTCACCTTAGGGCTTTACGGCTCTGGCATAGAGTAGAGTAATATATACAGAAATAAAGAGCCATCTTCTAGGATTTTTTGTCCCTCAATATGAATAGTGTTGCCGTCTGGTGTCATATCCGTTGAACTAATCTCAATATTTTGACTATAAATAGCTATATGTAGTTATGTATATACAGCTATATATACTATAGGTGTTTATATTTATATTTTAAGGGATTAGAGTTCAATTAAAGACGTATTATAGATTTCAATAATATAAACATTTATTTTTGTCATATATAACACGATGTAAAAGCGTCTATTCCGCAAAATACAACACCAAACCAAATTAACACCGGGTTACCGGAATGATAAATGAAAGCGTCTGTTTCGCACAACACTACACAAACATACAATATTGTTGCGCGCCTAAGTTGATGTCGGGTACCTGGCACTAGCGCCATCTATTGTCGGGGACCAGAGCAAGGAGGGCTTCCTAGAAAATGTCAATCTTGACTTTCGACCAACAGCATCATCTAGTATCGAATAGAAGAATTAAGCTTTCTAGAAGCCCCACACTCGAACTTTCTTTGTCTGGTCGGTCGGCGCCCGTATCTACCGGAATATTATGGATGTTTCGGTGTAAAAGGTGTATTTATAGTCGGTGCATGCCGTAATCGGGGCAGTATTGAATTTAGAGAGACAAGCGAAGCTTCGGAGCGAAATAAAGTGAATCAGTGTGATTAATTATTAGTGTTTTAAGTTCAATTGCTGTTAGGTAATAAAAGTACAAATTTTGGTAATTCAATCGGCAGTTTTTATTGTAACGAACCTCAAGCTCGTAATAATTGGTGTCAGAACTGGGATAAAATCATGCCGATTTTACCTAAGAAGGAAACGGAGTGTGTCCGTACCCGAAGTCAACGCCAGCAGGAGACGGACCAAAGAAGATTTGGTGGTGCAACGCCGCAGACGTCGGAGGACCAGCCGCCGGCTGCAGGGCGTCAGTAGCTCCTACATCTGCAGCACCTGACTTAGGTGCTCTGGTGGTGATTCTGCAGGAGCAGGCTCACCGACAGGAGGAACAGGCTCGCCGACAGGAGTAACAGGTCCGTCAGTTGAAAGAGCAGCTGCAGAGCGGACAAGAGGAACAGGTCCATCGTTTCGAAGAGCAGCTACGAGGCGGACAAGAGAAACAGGCCCGTCGGTTGAAAGAGCAGATGCTCCTCATGAAGGACATTAACGCTACCTTCGGGATGGAGATAAAGGAGGTGAAGGATAGGGTTGCTCAGCATGACAACCGCCTGTCGGAAGCTGAAACCCAAATCGCGAAAGCTGAAACCCGAATCGAGAAAACTGAAACCCGAATCGACCACGTGAATAATTGGGTTGACAACGTGATGGCTGACATGAAGAAATCATTGGACGAACTCAAACTTGGGGATGGAACTACAGCTCCCGTAGTAGCCACTACACCTTCGCTACGTGGGTTCAAAATACCGCCGTTCGACGGGACTTCTTCCTGGTCAGCCTACAAAATCCAGTTCGAGGCTGTTATGAAGGCGAACGGCTGGCATAAAAGTCAGGCCATGACTGCTCTCACACTCGGCCTGCGCGACCAGGCCTTAACAGTTCTGAAAGCTCTCGGTGAGGAATTGACTTACGAGCAGCTCCTTGAGGCATTGGAGGCGAGATATGGCGACGCTCACCTGGAACACGTCTTTCGTACGCAGCTTAAAGATCGCGTGCAGCGCATCAACGAAAACCTGCAGCAGTGGGCTCTAGAGGTGGAGAAGCTGGTGCGAAATGCATACCGGTCTGTACCTGCGCTCATTGAAGGGAACCTGGTGCAGACATTAATCGACGGCATCCGCTATCTTGAAGTCAGAGCTGCTATGAGGCTCGGGCACCACGAGACGCTTAAGGACGCCTTGGCCCATGCACTGGAGGTGGAAGCCGTGCGGCAGGATCATCGTTCCCATCGCGTCAGGGAGGTTGCAGCAGCTACAGTTCGCGACCGCAATAAAGGATACAGCCCTAGGTGCTACGGCTGTGGGGAAAGGGGCCATCTTCGATCCAGCTGCCCTAAGCGATCTGTAAAAAGGGAAGGTGATCGATCTCGAGAGGGTAGTGCGGCTTGCAGCACCGCCCAGCAGCAGCAGGAATACGACTTTACTATCGGACACTGCAGCGGGAAATGGCGAGGCAACACAGATGCATTGTCAAGAAGACCTTATCCTGATGATTGCGAGAACAGTACTAGGCAAGAGGGTAAGGAAGTGGTATCCGTCATAATGCTCAGAACAGACCACCTCAGCAACGAGTGGAATGACAGATTACAACATGCACAGCAGGAAGTGAAATAAAGCGCCAGGCGATCCACATGGACGATCTTAGGAGTCCCTCTTCCCCCCCCCCACCCCGAACGGGTTCCCGCCTTGTCGTGGCGGAGGGACTTAGTAGCCGTGGCTTGGTCTCCCACGGTGAACAAAGAGGAACCCACGTGGCTGGCCCGAGGTGAAGGGCCGGCCTGAGGTGGCTGCTCCGAGTGGGCTTGGGGAGCCCACTTCGGATGTGTGCTGGTGGACTGCAGCGAGTGGCGACTCGCGCACCCTCTACCGCTGCAGCTGAGGTGGAGTCGCGGAGGAAGAGGAGTGTTGGTATGGCGATGAACCACTCGCCCTATCCTTCGCGACTCAAACGGGGCCGCACCGTTGATGCGGTGGTGGTGGGGCTGCGGTGGAGAGGATTGTCGGTATTGCGAGGCGCCGCTCTCCCTACCCTCCGCAGCCGAATTTCGGTTGGCGGCGGAGCCATAGACCAGATCCGCCGCTGGGGTCGGGAAGGCTAGTACTTCTAAGTGCTCGTTTTTCCTGGCCCCATGGCCTTTGTGCATCGGACGCGGGGGGCGTCTGTTGCACAGACGTAGTTGGAGGCCGTGGAGGAAGGCGCGCCATGTGTTCTGGTGCGCCTTACCTGGGAAGGAGAACGGGGAGGAATTTTCCTCTCCCGAGGAGGTGCTGCCATGGGGCGGCAGGCGCTAGTAGGGCCGCGGATGTGTGCGAAAGCGTTCCCGTAGCCCTGCCAATATGCGACAAAGGTGGAACACCATGGGGTTCTAGTCGGTGCGAGTCCGACATAACCCGTCTATGCCCCCGCGAGGCGGGTATGCGTAGGCATTTCCCCATGCAAAAAAAAAAAGGAGTCCCTCTTGCGCCTTTCTGAAACGGCTCCGCAATATCAAGGGCTGTCCTATCCCATGGTGCACCAATATTGTACAATTTCGATGCTCGTCTACTACGTGTCTGAGGTCCCTTCACAGCCGCTTTTTTATGGGGCCGATAATGCTCGGGACGAGCATATCTTAGGAGGGGGCAGTGTCGCGCGCCTAAGTTGACGTCAGATACCTGGCACTAGCGCCATCTAGTGTTGGGTATCAGAGCGAGGAGAGCTTCCTAGAAAATGTCAATCTTTCGACCAACAGCGCCATCTAGTATCGAACAGAAGAATTAAGCTTTCCAGAAACCCCACACTCGAACTTTCTTTGTCTGGTTGGTCGGCGCCCGTACCTACCGGAATATTCTGGATGTTTCGCTGTAAAAGGTGTATTTAAAGCCGCTGCATGCCGCGATCGGGGCAGTATTGAATTTGGCAAGACAAGCGAAGCTTCGGAGTGAAATAAAGTGAATCCGTGTGATTAATTATTAGTGATTTAAGTTTAATTGGTGTTCGATAATAAAAGTGTAAATTTTGGTAATTCAATCAGCGGTTTTATTGTAACGAACCTCAAGCTCGTAACTATATGGTTCCAGCATGAAAATCTAAACAGACAACAAGAAACAGAGGACTAATCCTAACTCAACCAAACTTATTGTAGCAAAAACAGAAAAACACGTAAATGGCAAAAGCGTTCGTGAAAACAACAACTTACTCACACGCCGGTAGCCATTAAGAATCGATCCAAAAACCCTCGAATCTGACTGATTCATCCGATTCAAGAACTAGCGATAAAGTTCCTAAACTGACTGGGGTAAGAAGTAAGATACCTTTTAATTTTTTGCTGTTGGCGGACGCAAAAACAACCAGTCGTATTATTCGATTCAAACTTAATGGCGGTTCGGAAGTTAGCTGCGAGTGCAGATGCGCGCAGGTAAAGTCAAGTTGACAAAAATTCAGGCTTAATTTAATTATTTTAATAACTGAAAGTTTTTTGTTTTAAGTTCTGTACATATATTATATAAATGTCAGTTAAAAAGTATGAGGAGGGTTCAAGGAAGAAAAATACAGATGAATTAAGAACCTCATCCTTTTTTTGAAGTCGGTTAAAATAAAACAGATTTTATAAATAATATATAAAGTTTTTATTTTCATTTTAAGTTAAGGGCTGTATCCCTTCCATAAAAACGTCTTTGCTTGTGGAAGGAGCTTCCATGGAAACATCACTTCCTTCGTCTTTGCTGGAATCTGATTCCTCCTCAGACTCGGTATCTGGTTCATCGTCGCTGACATGGATTATAAATTCGTCCGTCAATCTATCAACGACAACGTCACTTTTTTTGTACTCTTCCTCTATCTTGATCACTTTTCGGCACAATGCCCCCCATTCATTTTCCCCCATTTCATTAACTTTTTGCTGGACCAATTCCATGGCTGAATTTACGTTCCAGTTAACGTTTTTTTTTTGCTACGTATTGTTTTATTGCTGCCCATGCCATCTCGATGGGGTTTAAATCGGGGTGGTAAGGGGGGAGGCGTAAAACTAAGTGGTTATTCTCTTTCAATATTTTATCGATGTTAAATTTTTTGAAGCGTTCTTTATTCTTCGCAATTAACTTGTATAGTTGTGGCTTCAGCATTGTTTCCTCAAATTCAATATTTTTTTCACGAAGCCATAATTGCATGTCTGCTTTTCTTGAGTTTGAGGTAGGTGCAAGATCTTCTTGTTTGTTGTGATAAGAAGCATTATCTACAACAACGACTGAATTTGCTGGCAAATTTGGAACGAGTTGATTCTTGATCCATTTTTCATAATTTTCATAATTCATGTTATCATGATAGTCGCCGGTTTTAGTACCCGCCTTAAACATTAAAAGTGCGTTGGGTACAAAACCGGCTTCAGAACCCGCGTGCACTATTACAACTCTTTGACCCTTCGAAATTTTCTTTTTAACTCCCATTTGTGACCCATCTCCCCAAGCCTTTGACATGCTGTGGGAAGAATCGACATAAGACTCGTCGGTATATATAATGGGTCTGCCTTCCGAGCGATATTTTGTAATACTATGCAGATATTCAATGCGCTGTAAGCGAATATTAGACTGCTCTATTAATACTTTTCTCTCATTTTGGGTGTTCTTCCATTGAAACCCTAATTGTTTCAATATTCGGCCTAAGCTGGTTACAGACCCGTTGAAATTTATATCGTCTTTTAATTTTCTTTGTAATTGTTTAAGTGTTGGCAACTCTTTTTCAGTCACGTGAAAGTTGTGCACGCACCTTTTGATGACACCTTGGTCGAAGCTGTCAATATTTGTCACTCTCTTGACTCCCTTCCTTTTTTTGCCAGGAGTACGAAAGACGGCTAGCATCTCCGACTCATTTGCTGTTGCAGCTATTCTTTGTACAGTCCTTAGTGAGATGCCTGTAGCTGCTGCGGCTTTGGACGCCGTCTTCACTCTCCTTTTTCATAAATTGCACGACATTATACACCATTTTTCTGGCTTGCCTGCGTAAAACGTTGTATCGTCCGCGAGGCATATTTAAACAAAATAATAAAAGTACTTTTCCGCAACCAACAACAGTCTAAAACTAAATATGTGTTACACAGATGAAAACAAAACAGTCAATAACAATAAAAACTTAACGGAACAAAAACAAACAAAAAAACGTAACAAAACAATTAACAAAGAGTAACAAATCGTGGGCTCAACTGTACGTAAGCAGGAGTGTACGCAACTCAAACACTAAAAGCAAACGCGTCGCGTGAGTGCGTATGAGACAGAGAGCGCGCGGCAACGCGCGCGGGGATGTGCCCCGCCACCACGTCCCTCTACATCCCGTTGATACCCAAAAATTGTGTTCTGCGCATCGGAACGTACGATGTTCCGAGCCGCCATTAAGTTTGAGCAAATGTATACTTGGTTGATAATTTTATTATCAACCAAGTATATTGGATGCGTTCATAAAAATAAATATTTATGAACGCATCCAAATATATCTTAAAGTTGTTTTTATTTCTAAAAATCTAGTTCTAATCTTACCTGTGGAATATGGGTCTAACTTAATCTATACCATGGAGGTTAAAGAACGGGAGAACGATCGCTACGTACTAAAGCATAGCCCGCCTGTCCTTTAAAATTTGTAGAATTTATAGCGGTGCTGCCGTCGGCGAGTAGTAGCTGCAAAGTTAACTGTATATGAGAACAAGTAGATGAAGTTAGTTGAATAATGTACTTTTCTTCGCGGCATTGGTGAGAAAGTTTTCGTGTTCCGCAATTTTTTTAATTTTTACAAAAGGAAACATTAAAAAATGTAGAAATATTTTATTGTGCGTGGATGTGCAAGTGGTTTAGCATCTGATCGGAAAAATAGACTGAAAATGACTTTTATTGAGTGAACTTAGCAATCGCAGCGCCTCACTTATTGTGTCCATATTTCTGGGACACTATTTTCTACAGCGATCGTTCTCCTGTTCTCTGACCTTCATGATCTGTACTGTAAACAAAGATCGCAATATATATTAATACATTATAGCTGTGCACCTGTGAGTTTATTACTTTAATTATTATCAAAAATATACACACTGTGAGCTATGACCACAGACAGAGTACTTTTTAAATACCTAGATACTATAAATAAATACTAAATGTTGAAGATTATAGGGGTTTATAGTTACGAAATAACCAGTATTGTTTTTGTGTAGCATTCATTTCAACTTGATTAATAGTCAGTTATTTGACTGAAACAGATTTATCGAGAAATATACGTAGCAATTTGCGCTTTTGTTAAAGTATTGTTGTTCTTTTTAGCCTAAAATGTCAACTAAAATGATACATGGAATCACTTTGTAAAAAAGGGATCAAATGGCGTACGCAAGTATTATTATAACGAAGTAAAACATGCGGAAATATAACAAATTTACGCAACCATTTATTACGAAGACATCCGTGTATTAAATCTGTCTAAACTCTAAAATATTGAGTGTAGAGATAAGGAGAACAAACTCTGTATAAAAAAGTGTCCGTAGAAAAGCGCTAAATAAGGGCAGCGCCACTGTAGCTACAGTGTAAGCTTTAAAAATCTTTTTATAATTTTTTATTGCACACACTTTCACCATAATTCTTTTTATATAATTATTTTATTGATTTCAAATTTTTTATTTATAAACCACTCTCAACGTATTTTACGGCAATTTTTCATACCCTATAGCTACTCGAGCGCTGTTGTGGTGAGTTTTTGAACTGTTATTTAATGCTTACAGATGGACATATTTTCAACTATTCTCCAATGGGAGACTGTCCTCCTTACCTCTATGCTCCATGCTCCAAAAATATTAACTATTTGTAGTTTGTACGATTCGCCAATTCAGGAATTTTAACAACATTCAAACAAAAATGGCTACATATACGTTGTTAACTAAGATGGAATGCCCTACAGCCGGTAATTATACATAGTTTATGTGGATATCGTATAAGATGGCACTAGTGTCTTTGCAAATTATTGGCCCCCAACCTAAAGTATGGAAGTGTACCACCCCTGGGCTCTGGGTACTAGCCCTTCTGAGCCTCTCATTTCTTTCATAATCTTCATTTTATATATTTTTTTCTTCACAGTATGCTGATGCGAAGTTTTTGGGAGATTTTGACAACAGCTCAACCCAGCGGACTGTTGATGACTACAACCACTCAAGTTCATAAGGCGCCCAGGCGATCAAATTAACTTGAGGTTTATATCAACATCAAAGCACTTGTTTCGTCGTTTTCTCTAATAGTTCACACGCACAGATACTTAATTCACAAAATAACATCACTTCTACGAATTAAAATCCACTTCAAACCATTATTCAAGCGACAAAACAGGAGCGACAGTCCGTCGTCGGCCAAGTTCCCGCCAAAGCTCTCAGTAAATTGAAATTGAATTTAATGCAGAGAGTATAATAAGTATATACTCCACATTCTCTGTCTGCTATGGAGGTTAGAGAACAGCAGAACGATCGCTACGTAATTAAGCATAGCCCGCCTGTCCCTGAAAATTTGTAGAATTTATAGCGGCGCTACCGTCGGTGAGTTGTGGCTGCGAAGTTAGGTGTAATAAAAAAAATAAACAAAAATAATAAAAAATATAAATAATAAAAAAATCAAAATATAAAATAAAATACAAAAATTGAAACAAAATAAATAAAAATAAAACAAATACAAAAATAAAATATTATAATAAAAATAAATTAATAATAAAAATAAAAAAAAATTAAATTAAAACGAAAATTAAAATTAAATAAAATTAAAAAGTAAACATAAAATAAATAAATTAATTAACAAAAATAATAATAATAATTAAATATAAAAATAAAAAAATAATAAAAAAAAATAATAATAAACATTCCCAACTCACACAACATTCAACAATACCACACAGAAAAAATTGCAAAGTACCAACCACTTGCTGAAGAGGTAAAGCAGATGTGGCGGCAGAATGAGGTTATTATAATTCCACTTATCCTCTCAACTATGGGTATTATACCAAAACAGCGAAGTAGCAACCCTGAGAAATTGGACTTAGCAAGAGCTGTGCTCGATAAAATTCAAAAGGCTGTAATCTTGAGAACAAATGCCATTGTGAGGAGACATTTACCCTTGTAACCAAATAATTTCCTTAACATCGTGCCGTTAAGGTCGATTTAGGGATATCAACCCATAAAGAGGAGTTACCGATAGTAAAATAAAAATATAAATGAAAATAAAAATAAAAGTAAAAATGAAAATATAAATGAAAATATAAAATAAATACTTATTTATTTTTCCAGCATTACGCTCTCCCCTTATTATATTATATTTATTTCTGTTAACGGGTAAAAAATTACTTTAGGTTTCACTAAATTAAAATAACATTCAAGATTGTAACTTTGTTATGCAGCTATAGAAAGTTAAAACTCAATGTCATCATGAATTCTTCTATAACGTTCTATGACGTATATTACAACACATTTTATCAGAGCAATATATGAATTTGTGGCCGTGGTAGGAAAAGGGGAGATCTCCCGCCGGGCAAGGTGTTCTGCCCGGGGGCAGCGGCCAACGCACCGTATGATAGTCGAAATTTTCATAGCGTGATTTAGGCTTCGGTGTGTTTCGCTTGCGGCGCGACATCACTCTCCTGCTCAGACCGGAGGTCGATATTGCAGCCTCGTTGCCGACGAATGTACAAGTGCCAGGAGATTGCCTTGTAGTCTGCGGTGAGTCGAAAAGAAGGCAAGTAAGCTGCGAGAGTGCCATGAAGCAGAGGCGAGAAGTAAGGCTCAGAGCCATGCCGAACACTGTATAGCGCAGAGAGTATCTTGAAGGAACGAAGCATTATTATTCCAGTGCTGCGATGAACCTTGTGAAGCTAGATGGCTTGCTTCCATACACAGGGGAGATCTCTCGCCGGGCAAGTAGTTCGGAGATGTTCTATATATACTGTTTATGATTCGGAATTTTGATAGCGTGATTTAGGCTTCGATGTGTTTCGCTTGCGGCGCGACAGCAGCGCCGCCACAAATCCCAAGTACAATATATATATATATATATATATATATATATATATATATATATATATATATATATATATATACAATATGTAACGCAATTAACGCACTTTGAGAAAGTAGTTTCTTCAGAATCGTTTACTGAATCGATTCCTATCATTTTCAATATAGGTAATTTTTTATCCCAGAAATAATTAAAACTACGCAAATTACAGTCACACTAAATCTGTACAGTCAAAACAAACTGAAATGAACCGTAACTTAAGGCAATAAGACTTTTAATAGTGCAGTTTTATTGGTATTATTACTAATTCCCTCATTCAATAAAAATAAATAAAAATGAACTTTATTTCAAGAACGTTAAAGTGTTTGACTCTGTAACTGTAGTTCCGTGTATGAGTGAGCGTATAATTGCCATTAAAGTATGCGTTTCGGATCGGTTCATGTTATTTTTAATGTGTATATGCCTACGGACGAGCGATAATCTCGTAGAATTTGTTGAGTGTTTAAGTGAAATATCTGCAATAGTAGATAATGAGAATATTGAAACTATGGGTATGTTCCGAAATACAACGCAGTGTACTGTCCAATGCAAATGACGTCATGAATCGACGCTATACTGGTGATTCGTTTCAAAACATTGGACAGTATATGACGTCATACTTTTGCGCCATTTAGAAAAGTGTTGGTGATTATTTTGTCATTTTGTGCTCCAAAAATCATTATATCCTCCTAATGGATATACCATCAATTATTCTATAATTTTTTGTATTTGAATAAATAGAAACAAATTCTGGCATGCTTCATTCGGCAAACACACAATTAAAAATTGTTTTATTATGGCCGGATATCCGACACAATATGGCGGCGGCACGCTAGTACAATAAAGTGTCAAATGATGACGTCATTTGCATTGGACAGTACACTGCGTTGTATTTCGGAACATACCCTATGTATGTGTTAGGAGACTAATTCAGTTTATACAAAGGTACCTGTATACGCACCCAGGTACATTGTTTGGTAAGGAAATGTTAAAATTTTGTCTAGAACAAAATTGGTTGTCAGCTGATATTATGAAGCTAGGAATTGACTCACGTTCTTATACCTTTATGAATGATATACATGGTAGTTGTAGCTGGCTTGACCACTGTTTAACAACTCAAATTTTACAATTAAAATTCATAATGACGTTTATTGGTCAGACCATTTCCCATTAGAGGTGGAGTGTGATCTTACAGTGGTTAGGCGTAGGTCACTGTCGATTCAGGAATTTATAATCAATAAAGTAAAATGGGGTGAGCATAATTTAAACCAAATTGACATATATAGCAAATATTGTAACGACAAATTAAGAGAAATCGATTTCCCGTATGAACTAAGTCAGTGTTGTGATAGTATGTTTGATGTTTTAGCACATCGATCTGTAATAGATACATTATATATGTCCATTGTTAATACTTTGTGTGAGGCCTCTAAGTACAGTTACGATAGTGATCGCGAGCGGGAGATAGTCAAAAGGCGTGGTCGACCTATACCTACCTATACTAGGGTGTTTGCCACGTGCGCGATGCTCACCGGGATGCTCGACAAAAATTCCTAAATTGGATTTGGCATGGGAAACCGCGTGGTGGGTATATTTATAATGATATTATGGAATCTAAAAGAGTATTTAAACGAAAACTTAAGTTTTGTCAAAATAATCAAGACCAGATCAAGATGAATAAACTAGCGTATCAACATAGGAATAAAGATTTTCGTGGGTTTTGAAAGCATACTAAGCTGTTGATTCCTAGAGCAGGTGCTCCGGTGAGCGTTGGGGGTGTAAATAAACCGGAGAAGATAGCCAAACTTTTTAAGAGTCAGTTCCGGGTTCAGTCTTCTTTACAGTCATATGTTAAAATCGATGCTGACGTTCATCACCACACTGGTGCATCAACTCATGTGCCCGATTGCTTCACTGATTGACTCCACATGACTGGAGGAAAGTCACCTGGTCACGATTGCCTTAGCATCGAGCACTTTCAGTTCGCTGGTCCGCACTTACCTATACTACTGGCGCTCTTTTTCACCCTATGTATGAGGCACTCGTATTTGCCGGAAGAGCTGATGAGAACGGTCGTAGTTCCGATTTTGAAAAACAAAACTGGTGATATTTCAGATATGTGCAACTATCGGCCCATTTCATTAGCGACAACTGCACCTAAGATACTTGACAGTATGCTTGAGAGACAGTTAAAAGTATTGGTTGGGCTGAAAAGTTCGTATCGTCTCTATGAGATGGCGCCACTAGAATAAAATCCATATTTTTAGGTAGTACCAACCTTCAAAAGAAACGTGTATAAATTTGACAGCTGTCTGATTATTAGTTTGTGAGATACAGCATTTTGAGTGAAGCAACTTTTGTTATTTTGAAAAAAAATGGATAAAAAGGAATTTCGTGTTTTAATGACACACTATTTTTTGATGAAAAAAAGTGCTGCTGATACCAAAAAGTGGCTTGATGAGTGTTATCCGGACTCTGCGCCGGGCGAAGCAACCATTCGTAAGTAGTTTGCCAAATTCCGTACATGCCATATGAGCACCGAAGACGATGAACGCAGTGGACGTCCAAAAGAGGCTGTTACGGACGAAAATATAAAAAAAATCCACAAAATGATTTTGGAAGATCGTAAATTGAGGTTGATTTGTATAGCTGGCACTCTAAAGATATCAAAGGAACGTGTTGGACATATCGTTCATGAATATTTGGGTATGCGAAAGCTATGTGCAAAGTGAGTGCCGCGCGAGCTCACAATCGACCAAAAACAAGAACGTGTCGATGCTTCAGAGCAATGTTTGGAGCTGTTCAACCGCAATAGAAGTGAATTTTTGCATCGATATGTGACAATCGATGAAACATGGATCCACCACTACACTCCGGAGTCCAGTCGGCAGTCATCTGAATGGACTGCACGCGATGAACCGAATCCAAAGCGTGGAAAAACTCAACAGTCGGCCGGTAAGGTTATGGCGTCCGTATTTTGGGATGCACATGGAATAATTTTCATCGACTATCTTGGAAAGGGAAAAACCATCAACAGCGACTATTATATAGCGTTATTGGAGCGTTTGAAGGACGAAATCGCGAAAAAACGGCCCCATTTGAAGATGAAGAAAGTGTTGTTTCATCAAGACAATGCGCCGTGTCACAAATCGATGAAAACGATGGCAAAATTGCATGAATTGGGCTTCGAATTGCTTCCGCATACACCGTATTCTCCAGATTTGGCCCCCAGCGACTTTTTCCTGTTCTCAGATCTCAAGAGAATGCTAGCTGGAAAGAAATTTAAAGTCGATGAGGAAGTAATCGCCGAAACAGAGGCCTATTTTGAGGCTAAACACAAATCGTACTACAAAAATGGTATTGAAAAATCGCCCTCGATGGCAACTATGTTGAATAATAAAATCGAATTTTGCCAAAAAAATGTGTTTTTCCATAAAACGATACGAACTTTTCAGCCCAACTGTTACATATTAAGTTAAACGATGCACAATTTGGTTTTAGACCAAATCTATCAACTGAGTGTGCAGTACTGTCGCTGAAGCACACTGTGGGGTATTACATTGTAAGGAATACACCAGTGTACGCAGCCTTCCTGGATCTTTCAAAGGTTTTCGACCTTGTCAGGTATGACATTCTGTGGGATAAATTGCGAAAGGCTGGTCTACCCGTCTTGTACATTAATATTTTTAGCTATTGGTACGATCATCAAATTAATCAGGTAAGGTGGTCTAGTGCACTGTCACACGAGTACAGATTGGAATGCGGTGTGAGACAAGGGGGATTAACCTCACCTACGCTTTTTAATTTATATATATAAATGAACCAATTGATAGACTCAGGAGTGCACGTGTCTGCTGCTCTATAGATGGACTCTGCATGAACAACATCAGTTACGCAGACGACATGGTGCTTCTAAGCCCGTCAGTCAGTGCAATCAGACGGCTTTTGTTCATATGTGAGGTTTATACAGAAGCCAAATTTCGTACCACCTGTAACTTTAGGGGTGTTGCACTTAAACAAGTAAATGAATTTAAGTACCTAGGCCATGTTGTTACCGAAGATTTAAAAGATGATAAAGACATTGAAAGAGAAAGGAGAGCGCTGGCTGTCCGCTGCAATATGCTGGCCCGTCGGTTCTCACGCTGTACAGCCGAGGTAAAAGTTATTTTATTTAAGGCCTATTGCCATCCCTCTATACGTGTGCCTTATGGGTCAGATATACGCGGCGGGCATACAACACCCTACGTACACAATATAATAACGCTTTTAGATTATTGCTGGGGCTCCCACGTTACTGTAGTGCATCAGGTATGTTTGTTGACGCCCACGTAGACAATTTTTCAACACTTATTCGCAAAAGAACTGCGTCACTGATGCACAGGGTTCGTGGGGGCGCCAACAGCATTCTTAACGTAATTAGTGAAAAACCCGATTGTACTTTTTTTAAAGCACTGGGTTCATGTTCATGTACCCATTGCCTCGGACAGGCACCCAAGGTATATGAACTAATTTATTACCTAATTTTACTTACATATATTTAAGACTTTTTTTTTGTTATTTTACCCTATGATCCTTGTTGATTGAAATAAATTAATAAATAAAAAAAATAAAAGTCTTTGCGTTCGTGGATTTGTACTGTGACCACAACATTCTTCCGGAAATTAGACTAATTTGATAAATAATCATTGCATAAAAATGACTATATTAACTAAAAATTCATTCAGTGTATGTATTATGATTATAACATAATATACTAATTGAGGCGTCTGAGGGTGTGCGTTAAACGTTACATATTGTATATATAATTATAAGTATATATATATATATATATATATATATATATATATATATATATATATATAGAAGTATATAATATACATAAGAAGAATATAATATATACAGAAGTATGTAATATATGTCATCATCATCATTACAGCTTTTCACAAGTCCACTGCTGAACATAGGACTCCCCCAAGTAATGCCACAAAGCACGGTCCTGAATCACCTGCATCCATCGACTTCCTGTATGTTTTACCATGTCGTACTCCATCTAGTGGGGGGTCACCCTACACTACGCCTACCGGTACGAGGCTATATATATATATATATATATATATACGCTATATACATATATATCTATATATTAATATATACTTACTTATAAACACATATATACTCAGTAGTATATACTTACATACTTATTTATATACTTAGTAACATACCTACTTATTTACTTGCTTATATACTTACTTATATACTTACTTAAATAATATTTTATATATCTCGTCTCCCGTCTAACAGCCATAAGATTGAGTGTGATCAGAGAGTTTTTGTGTTCTTCTGCGGCGGGTCTTGCAGAATTTAGCTCCAACTGCATGGACAGTTTCCACGAGCTTGTCATTCATATTGTCCACTGCATTGCAATCTTCTAGGCACTGAAAACGGTTTTGTAAGGATTGAATTGATGGCAGAACTAAAACCCCTTATTTGCCAATATCCTGACAAGTCTAGTACGGTCAACGACCCTGGACAATCTAAGGAACCCATTTTTCCAAAGGAAGTTACATCCAGATTGACTACTAATGCTCCACGAAAGGCTCGTCGCCGCAACTGATCCCTAGTTATACATTAAACACCTTAACATAATCAATTACAATACATTTAAAACATTTATAACATTATTACATTTCTGAAAGAAAACAAGAAATAATAAAAAAGCTAATAGAAAAATGATTATGATATGTACCTAATCATAATCTGTTTTCTATTAGCCGCTAACTACTTTGTAATACTGTTTTATAATTACTTTATATTTTTGTATAATTTTATATTTTTCCAGCTGGTACTTTGATAATAAGATAAGCATTTATTTACACACAGTAGTTGTCAAAATGTCAATTTTAACATTCACATATGCGTGAGTATCATACTAGTTCGTGATTTACATTGTTATATGTAATGTACATATAGTGTTTTTCAATATTTTTATTAATCTTTTAAAGAAGTTTAAATAGGTACATAATTATAAGATAGGTTCCTATCATAACATTTTATACTTACCATCGTAGTAATTAATGCATTAATCTTTTGCCTTTGTTTTAACCGGATCTTATGTATAAATAATACTCTCATAAGATATAATTTTTTTCTTCAGTATTTTAACAACATTTTTAAGAACATTTTTGCATAATTTTTTAGTCTTAGCAAGTGCGGGTATTAATACACATCACTCACAACGCTCGCACAGCATTGCAATTACTAGTGCGCACAAGTAATTGCAATGCTGTGCGAGCGCGAACTCCGCGAATATATACGCACTGTTATGTCCAACCATAGTTAGTTAAAAGCGCTGACTCGATTATATTTAGTATAAAAGTTCGCGGCTTTTGTACATTTTTTTGTATTATTTTAATATTGGGGAAATAAACCAAAAGAACTTCCGGGATTGGGTGTAAAAGTTTTTTTTATAAAACACCTTCAGAGCGGCCCTCCTAACAGCACGCACGCACGCACGCACGCAGAATCGAAGACTTCCAGCCTCCCGAGCAAGCTGGTTTCCGAAAAGGCTTCAGTACCATAGACCACATACATATCCTACAGCAGATCGTACAGAAGACCGAAGACGAATCTGCCACTTTGTCTAGCGTATGTGGACTATGAGAAAGCCTTTGATTTCGTCGAAATTTGGGCGGTGCTACAGTCCCTTCAGGGGTGCCAAGTTGACTGTCGGTATATCAAAGTGCTGAAGTGTTTGTACAGTAGCGCTACGATGGCTATCCGAGGACAGAACCAGAGTTCGACAACTGCAGAGAAGTGTAAGACACCAAGACGTTATATCCCCGATACTCTTCACTGCTGTATTGGAAGAAGTTTCAAGTCAAGCTACTGGACTGGAAAGGATACGGTATTAACGAAAATGGCGAGTACATCACTCCCCTTCGACTTGCCGACGATATAGTCCTTATGGCAGAATCGCTGGAGGACCTAAGCACTATACTCAATGACCTCAATATTCATATAGGCAAGAATACAAGCAGGTTAAAAGCAAGTATATTAGTAGGTATGTAAGTAAGTATATAAGCAAGTATATAAAGGGGAGTAAATAAGCAACTATATAAGCAATGTATATGAAAGTATATAAGTAAGTATATTAGTGAGTATATAAGCAAGTATATAAGTATATATGTAAGTATATAAGCAAGTAAATAAGCAGTCATATAAGCAAGTATATATGTAGGTACATAAGTAAGTATATTAGCAAGTATATAAGTAAGTATATAGGCTATATGTAAGTAAGTATATAAGTAGACATTTATGCAAGTACATAAGCAAGCATATAAGTAAGTATCGAAGCAGGTATATAAACAGGTATATAGGCAATATATAAGAAATTATATAAGCAAGTATATAAGTAGCTATATATGTAAGTATATAAGTAAGTAAATAAGCAAGTATATAAGCAAGGCATATAAGTAATATATTAGAAGGTTTATAAGTAAGTTTATAAGTAAGTAATATATAAAACAAAACGCACCCCAAAAAAAATTATTAAAATTTTAAAGATATTTACAGAAAAAGACTCAAAAACACGCTACCTCTCTCACACGCAGCGTCTGGAGTAGGCACACGCAGCGCTTGAAGTAGGCACACACAGTGCCCGGACTAGGCACACACAGCGCCCGAAGTAGGCACACGCAGCGTCTGGAGTAGGTACACGCAGCGTCTGGAGCAGGTACACGCAGCGCTTGAAGTAGGCAAACTCAGCGCCCGGAGTAGGCACACACAGCGCCCGGAGTAGGCACACACAGCGCTCGGAGTAGGCACACGCAGCGCCCGGAGTAGGCACACACAGCGCCCGGAGTAGGCACACGCAGCGCTTGAGGCAAGCACGCACAGCGGCTAAAGATAGCGCGGGCACTAGTAGGTGGAGGCGTAGGCGTGGCTAGGCGACGACTTCAGGTGAAGGCAGAGGCTTGCAGGATCCCGGGGCAGTGCGGATAAGGCCTTTAGGAGATGCTTCTAGTATGAAAGCTGAAGCGAGACTTACTTTATTGGCCGATTGTTCGGCTTCTATACTTTTTTAGAGAGCTCCGCGCTCGACGACGGATTTGTGAAAAGAACGGGAACGGGAACGAATTAAAGCAAGCAAATTTTTTTCTCTTTCTCTCTCTAAAAATAACTCTAAACTAACTCTAAAAAAAAACTCTAAAATAACTAAAAATACTCTTTTCTTCTTGGCCATTTATGGTCAAGAAGAAAAGAGTATTTTTGTGGAAGTTTTGAAGTAAAAACATCAGACCGGTAACGATTTCGAATAAAAATTGCCATGACAACCAGATAAACAACGATGTCAAAACATGTCAAATTTTGGTTTTAGGCTCTTAATAGAGAAACGGCAAGAATTAAGTGAAAAATGAGATAGTATTGATATAGGAAAAAAGGTAGCGCAACAGTGCGCACGAAGCCCGAAATTGCAGAGTTACGGAGAACTAAATAAAAGACCGAAAAAGGTAGACTCCATTGACACCGATTTAAAAAGTGCTGATAACGTGAAAATACGAAGTGAAAATGATTTGTTATTGTGTTCTTATGGTTTAAAAACGTTACAGGATCCTATGGAAATAAAGGTGATACAAAATATCCAGTTTTGAGGCGAATGCAGAAAATCAAAAACAGAATGGAAAAATAAATTTAAAATAGTGTAAAATGATATGTAAGTAGCATAACACTACATTTTCCCCCCGACCCTAGAAAATTTTTGACTCAGCAAAAATTTTGATATGTACATTCTAAAATAAACCATAAAAACACAGCTTCGCAGTAACAGACATCACCAGGCAAAATCAGATATACTATCTCTTACATTCATCATCTGCATTCAGGTAAGGGTGGAGTTCACATTCAATGACTACCACTCTAAAAGTGTGTTTTCGAAAGGACATTCAGGCTTATTTAAGGAGTTGTCATCCGCTCCTGCGTGGAAAAAAAAACAATTTTATTAAGGGAGTAGTCAGCCGCTCCCAAGTGAAGATAAAGATAAAGAAATTAATCTTAAGCAAGCTTTAGTCGCTATGACTTAAGTAAAGATTAAGAACGGCCAGAGCGGTAGGGCTCAAAGCCAGAGATCAGCAACATCACTAACGAGATGTGTCTGAAATAAAAATAAAAAGTGAAGATTAACCAACGAAAATTCGAGGTCCTAAAGCAAGATGTGTTGAAGAACACTGGATCACCAAACAAACAAACAAATTAAAAGAAATAAAAATAATAAGGTGAGAATGATGGTGATATTTATACATATATACAAATTAACAGTTAATAAAAGTTAAGAAAATTTATGATTTTACATCTTTGATGTGCCACTTGCCTCTAACTCCATTAGGGTCTTCAAGCACATAGACTAGTGGTGACAGTTTAGCTATCACTTTGCACTTGATGAACTTAGGGGCAAGTTTAGCATTAAAGTATGCGCCGGCATTGCTTAAAACATGGTTTTTACGCCAAACAGTGTCTCCCACATTAAATTCTTTAAAAGACCGGCGAAGATCATAGCGAGCGCTATTTTTAGCGTGAGCTATGTGAAGTTTAGTTTGAACTTTGTGAAAAATAGATGAGAGGAGACCAGCATTAGACGCGTAAATTTCACGAGGCATAAATATCAATTCCTCGAGGTTCTGAGTTGGAGTATAGAAGGAACCACAAGGTATTGTTTCCCTACCAAAATATATATCTTTTTTTTTCGCCGGAGATTAAAATGATATTAATATGATATAGCTTTTTTTCGTAACTGCAGATTCTGTGGATTTATTTCATTATTTTGAACAATATACGAAATTTAAGTGACTAAAATTAAATCTAATCTGAACCAGAATCATAAAAACTGTATTATTCGTGCTAAACGAATCTAATAAATATCTGTTATTTTTGTCTCCTGCGAAAAAAACAGACTATAGGAATCTATCGAATACCTACATAAACAAAATATCACCTATAAATAAAATATTACAAAGCGGAATAACTAATAAGAGTGGCAACGTCGCACTATACAAAGGAATTGCGTAGGTGGCACAAGTCGCGGGCTCGAACTCATTGGTGGGCGCGGCCAAAAAGCACGTTATCTCACCTGGCATCGTGCCACTCGTACTAAATTATTAGGCGCTGCGTTATCGCTTTATACTATACCTCTATGGCTCTATAGATACCTAATATAGATTGCTTATTTTATTATGTTTAGTTTTCCCCGGGTGGTCATGCAGCGATCACTCAAGAGTTCACGACGCCGAAGTATGAACTGGAACAGTCATCGCAGTTTATATCCGTACTAGCTGTTGCCAGCGGCTTCAAACGCGTGAACTCGAAAATTATCCCACAGGAACGAAATACCTGAATAAACGGTATCAAATGTGTTATTCCAGACTAGGTATAACCTATCTCTGAGCTAAATATCATCCAGATCCCTTCAGCTGTTCTGGCGTGATTGAGTAACATACATCTATCCATCCAAACTTTCGCATTTATAATATTTAGATAATAATTGTAATTAGTTCTGCCTACCTATAAATTGTTTTCAAAAATACTTACCTGTCTTCTTACTTTTTTTATATACACACAATATCACTAGATGTAAACACATGTTTTTATCAAGACAAGTGACCCGTCAAGACTGTTTCCTTAGTACCGACGTACTTAGGCAGGTAGGTAGGCAGTTTACATTTTAGTGTCCACGACGCAACGACAGTTTGTCAAATTTTGTTGTATAGTAGGTTATGGGTATTTAGGTAATAACAGTAGGTAGGTATATATCCACCGAACCGTCAACGCCGCGCAAGTGATTCTCGTCCCACCTGTCCGCGCAGTAACTTTTTTTACGACCGCGCGAGACTGTCGCAACAAAAACGATTACTACTGAAAAACTAATATAGGTACCTACCTAACATTCAAATAAAAATATTCTCAAAAAGCTCAACGAATTCAGAATTTAATTTTGTTAAAAGAAAATTGGTCAAATAAAAAATAAAGGATGAAAATAAAGCATATGGGTATATAAAAATAAATCGTATTTATTTTTTATTTCAAGTTTTACAAGAAAAGTATAATATTTACTGGAGACAATTATTTTATTATTATAATAGTACATGATATTCCCTTTAAAATGACACCAATATGAATAATATCTTATATCTACATCTACAAATAAATAAAATTGAAGTGTCCGTTTGTAATGTTAAAACAACAGCTTTTTATTAAATGGATATGAAAGTACTAGTAACAAAAACACAATTTTTAAAATTTTTATCTGTCTGTCGGTCTGTCTGTCTGTCTGTCTGTTTGGTCCAGCTAATCTCCGAAACAGCTGGATCTATTTTGACGGGACTTTCACTGGCAGATTGTCGTAAAGCGACAATTAAAAACTAAATAACCTAACCTAACTACAACAAAACAACCAAAAATAAAATAAATTATTTAAAAATTTGAAAAGATTTACAGTTTCTTTTATAAAAAAAAGGTATGAAGGTGATGATGGGCTGTAATGATGATAGTGATTTACAATATTATTAAAAAAATAACAAAAATAAAGATACTGCAACGAAGTATGAACAGGCTATGCCTATGATAGGTGCACAGCGCCTGCTCTAGGTACACGCAGAATCTGGAGAAAGCACATGCAGCGTCTGGAGAAGGTACACGCAGCGCTTGGAGTAGGCACACGCAACGCCCGGAGCAGATACACGCAGCACCCGGAGTAGACACGCAGCGTCTGGAGTAGGTACACGTGGCGCTTGAAGTAGGCAAACACAACGTCCGGAGTAGACACACACAGCGTCCGGAGTAGACACGCAGCGTCTGGAGTAGGAACACGCAGCGCTTGAGACAAACACGCTCAGCGGCCGAAGATAGCGCGGGCACTAATAGGTGGAGGCGTAGGCGTGGCTAGGCGACGACTTCAGGAGAAGGCTTGCAAGATCCCGAGGCAGTGCGGATAAAGCCTTTAAGAGGTGCTTCTCGTATCAAAGCTGAAGTGAGGACCTCTATCGGCCGATTCTTCGGCTTTTATACTTTTTGACGGATCTGGGATAAGAACGAGAAATTATTTGAAATTATTTAAATTAAAAGCAAATTTTTGTAAATGGCCAAGAAGAAAAGAGTATTTTTGAAGTAAAAACATCAGGCCGGTAACAATATTTGAATAAAAATTGCCACGACAACCAGATAAACAACGATGTCAAAACATGTCAAATTTTGGTTTTAAGCTCGTAATACAGAAACGGCAAGATTTAAGTGAAAAATGAGATATTATTTATATAGGAAAAAAGGTAGCGCAAGAGCGCGCACGAAACCCGAAATTGTAGAGTTACGGAGAACTAAATAAAAGATCGAAAAAGGTAGACTCCATTGACACCGATTTAAAAAGTGCTGATAACGTGAAAATACGAAGTGAAAATGATTTGTTATTGTGTTCTTATGAATTAAAAATATTACAGGATCCTATGGAAATAAAGGTGATGCAAAATATCCAGTTTTGAGGTGAATGTAGAAAATCAAAAACAGAATGGAAAAATAAAAATAAAATAGTGTAAAATGATATGTAAGCATAACACTACAAGATAGCTGATGATATAAGGAATAACTTGAACTACTTTTGTCTTAGAAAAAGAATTAGGGTTCTGCGCAAAAAAAATTAAAACCCATGAAATCCATATCCACGCGGGCGAGATCGCGGGGAACAACTAGTACTAATGAATACTTATTGAAAATAAATGTATACTTATTTTTATTTATTTATTATTTTAATAAATAAATAAAAATAAGTAATAATAATTTCTAGACACATCTCAACAGATATTTCGTTAATAAATTGCTATCAATACTGAAGTATTCTTTTATATTTAGCATCCATTTAACACAAAAAACTGATAAGAATACTTTTTAAACAACATATAATCAATAAACGATAATCGGGTGTAGTGAATTTTGAGGTAAATTATTATATGTAGACGTTTTGAATCGTCGTAATGATACATATTTCCAAAAGAAAATATCTTCACAAATAATTTGATGTAAAATAACATTAGAAATAACGTATAAAAACGGAGAAATTATCAAATTTTTGATCGAGTTCCTAACCAGTACACAAACAAAAATGGCGAATAGTCATTTTCACATTTTTTTAGAAATAACGTATAAAAACAGAAAAATTATCAAATTTTTATCGAGTTCCTAACCAGTACACAAACAAAAACGGCGAAAAGTCATTTTCACATTTTTTTCCTATATAGTTATTTGTTACAGAGTACACAGATAAATGTTTTTCTGGGCCGTTTTGTTTTGTTACACTGACATCTCGCAAGTCACCTAGGGACCTAGGAGGTTGTCGGTTGCTTATTTTTTATTTTTCTTTAAAATTTTCGTCGGTAAAATAATATATTTATAAAAGTAAAAAAAGTAAAGTTACAGCCTATATACGTCCCACTGCTGGGCACAGGCCTCCTCTAATTTCTGAGAGGGTGTTAAGGCAAGGAACTGTCCGCCACGCTGCCTCAATGCGTGTTGACGAACTTCACATGTCTTCGAAATATATATTTTTTAATTTCTCAGACATGCAGACCCGAGTTCGATCCCCGCCGGCACCAATGAAATTGTTAATTGCAATTGTGCTGATTTACCACGTGCTCGTCGGTGAGGAAAACATATTGAGGAAACCTGCACGTCTGAGAATATAATTATAATCGAATGTAAATCAAATTGACATAGGTAAGTACAGATAAAATTAGCGGAACATTAATAAAACTTTGAGATAGTTTTTTTTTTCAAAATTTTATTTATATTCCGCTATTTTTGTCTGTGCTTATATCAATTTGATTTAAATTGTAGTTTGCGAGGGTAACGGGGATCTATCAGCTCCGGCAAAACACATTTCAGATAAAAGCTATCTAATTTTAAAATTTTGTCTGCCGTCCAAAACGCATCATCTCTTTCAATAATATCAATTTCTATGCCAAACAGAGTAGTATCGAAATCCAAAGTTCAAGCAACGTAGAATTTAGAGCGCAGGTATAGCTATAGTCATACGAACGTCACAGGCCGCAGCTGACCGAGTCGAATAAAACTAGAATAAGCGCGCGTCACCGCGCATGCATGTGTGTAAGTGTCGTCCTCCCGCACCGCACCGGGGGAAACATTATTCAGTGAGATGCACGATAAACGATAAGCAAAAATGTATTACACTTTCTAGTACCGAATCTGAATTTGTATCCATATCAGAAGCCTGCAAAGAGGCAGTTTATTTGAGAAATTTACATTTTGAACTTACTAAAAGGATGTATAAAATCATTTTATATAATGATAGTATGAGCGCACAGAAATTGTTGTTAAACCCTGTATTCCATAATAAAATGAAGCATATTGATGTCAGATATCACTATTGTAGAGAATTAATTAATGAAAACATTATAAGTGTTAATTATCTATGTGCATCAAATATGCCTGCAGATTTGTTTACAAAAAGTCTAGCTGCTGTAAAACATTATAAACATTTGAATACTTTAGGAATTGTTAAAGTGTAATTGTTTTTTTTTTTTTTGTTTATATAGTCTTTTTAATGTCTATATTTTGAGTGGGAGTATATAAATAGCATATATATATATATATACCTAGTATATAATATAGTTATATATACGTATATATATATATATATATATATTAGTAAGTGTATGAGTAAGTGTATATATCAGATTGACGTGCAGTAAATCCCTCCTGAAGCATAAACACTGCTCTTGTTGCTGTTTCCACATCCATATGACGACGAAAACCAGGCATAATGATCAGCTTTTACATTAATCGTAAAAGCTGTTCAAAATGGGATCCATTTACGGCCACGCATGCCTCCACACGTTTCCGTATATTGTTTCGCACTTTAGGAAGCACAACAGTGTCATTTCTTAAGACTCTAAACACACTAAGAATTCGCCTTTTGAGTTCCGACGTATTACGGAACTTAGTTGCATACACTCGACGCTTCACTTTTCCCCAAAGATAAAAGTCAAGCGAGGTAAGGTCGGGCTAACGCGCTGGCCACGCCACTGGCGCTCCACGTCCTATATATCGCCCAGGAAACTCTTCATCCAGCATAGCTCTGATTTGCAGCTGAAAATGTGCAGGGGCACCGTCATGTTGGTAGTAGAGGTTTCTCATTGAACGAAGAGGCACATTTTCCAACATCCTGTCGAATACACGTCGTAAAATAGCCATGTACGACTGTACATTCCAATGGCCTTCAATAAAATAGGGTCCAAGAAGTTTGCCATCTAGAATTCCCGCCCACACGTTTACGGAAAAACGGTACTGATAACTGTTTTGCCGTATTCGGTGTCCGTTTACCCGACTCCAGTAATGTTCATTACGAACATTGTAAATGCCCGACCTTATAAACACTGCTTCGTCGGTAAATAAAATGGAAACGTTATCAAAGTTTTGAATTAGCCATTGCGAAAATACCACCCGGGGTATGTGGTAGTTTTCATTTAACTCTTGAACCGGCTGAAAATGATACGGATGTTGACCATCAATGTGTAAGATTTTCCAAATTGTCCAGTGAGAAACACCGAAAATACAGGCCGCCCGCTTGGTACTCTTCTCTGGGTTCTCCGCGAAAAAAACGTGCAGTGGACCGAAATGGTCCAACTTTATGCCGTAGCTGGTGACAACGTGAACGAGGCTCGACGAATGTACGCAGAATTATTCCTGGACAACCTGTGCCAAATCGTGAAACTTTGTTGGCGGCCACGCAAAAGTTACGTACGTAGCTACGTACAGTTTACCGTGCCGGTTCATGCTAAGGGGCGTGGCAACCAGCAGCTGCCAGTTACCCTTCAAGAACGTATCTTGGATTTTGTCGCGGAGAACCCAGAGGAGAGTACCAAGCGTGTGGCCTGTATTTTCGGTGTTTCTCACTGGACAATTTGGAAAATTCTACACATTGATCGTCAACATCCTAATATGCTATAATAAACTGTTATAATAAACTGGTATCACTGCAAACGAAAATATTGCACTATAGTGAAGAACGCTACAACTTTAGCTATCGATAAGTTAATTAACCATGCGGGTTTGTCTGCCGAACCGGGTTGTAGTTTCTATTTAGATTTTACAATAAAATATTACAAAGAGTAGTAGATTTTTTCTAATATTGTTTTTTTTACAGATTTCTAAGAGGCGGCAAACTTGGATTGTAGCCTGTAGAAACCATGAATCTTGGATACCTAAACGGACTAGCACCATTTGCTCCGAACATTTTGAAAAATCATATTTCATACCCCAAGCTTACAATAAAAGGTTAGCTGTGGGTACCTTGAACTTGTGGGAGGTAATATTTGCCTGTAATTACATTTAGATTAAATATTTTTATTATAAACTTTGACACCAATATTATTCTACTTGAAAATATTTTATCTAGACACGCGGTAGCGTGTCAAGCCCAGTTCAAGCAGAACGGCGAGCCGCACCGTGTGTAATATTACACGAACCATTTGGAGTCACTTTTGACCCCCTCATAACTCAAAAACTGTTTCACATAAACGTTTCAAATTTGGCACATATATTGAGACTTGCAAGCTATATATGTACTTCAAAAAAGTGTGTTTGTTTGTTTGTTGGTTTATCCTTCTTTCACGTCGCAACAGAGCGTCGAAATGGCATGATTTTTGTATGATGATAATTCGGTGTTATCTTCGGTTAGTATCTTCTCAAAGACAAGCGAAAAGATTAGCTCGATCGCTAGAATCTTTAGAAGATGCTGAACTGAGAAGACAAGAACAAGCAGAGCGTCAGGCTGCTTTTAGAGCATCTGAGACACCTTCTCATCGTCAGCAAAGGCGTCTTGAACAGACAGAGCGTCAGGCTGCTTTAAGAGCTTCCGAAACACCTTCTCAAAGTCAGCAAAGGCGTCTTGAACAGGCAGAGCGTCAAGCTACTTTAAGAGCTACTGAAACACCTGCTCAAAGTCAGCAAAGGCTATTCGAACATAGCCTTAAGAGCCGCGGAAACACCTGATGAAACTCAACACAGACTCATTGAGCAAGCTGAACGTCAATCTACTATAAGGGCATCTGAAACACCAGAACAGACACAGGCGCGAAGAGATGCAAATGCACAGCTTCAAGCTGAACGTCGACAAAATTTTCAAAGAAACAATATGTTGGTTTTTAATGATGCAGCATTCAATTATGATCCGTTGATTGATTATAAAAATCACAGGTTAGTTGTTATCGGACTGATGGACAAGGCGTGTCGATTTTGCAGCGCTTTAAAATGGTAAGATGAGACCGCAGACATGTGCTGTTCCAATGGCAAAGTGTCTCTTCCGTTACTTGGGGAACCAGAAGAACCTTTGAAAACTCTCTTTTTATATGATGCTAATGAGTCACGGCGCTTTTTAAACAGGATCCGGAAATATAACTCATGCTTTCAAATGACGTCCTTCGGAGTTGACGTGAAATAATAATGCTCCCGGCATTATTATTTTCGCCTACATTTACGGTGCAAGGGCAAATTTATCATAGAATAGGTTCACTTTTTCCAGCTGAAAACGAATAGCATAAATTTTTACAAGTATATTTTATGGGTAACGAAGAAATCGAGGTAGACCGTCGCTGCCTATTTTATCCAGGGAGTTGAGAGAGACACAGTGTTCAGAATTCAAAGATTCTTGCATGAACGTAACATTTTAGTCAAACCATTTAAAACTGCTTTAGAAAACCTACCTGAAGAGGATTATAAAATCGTCATTAACGCAGTTCGGACCCCTCGAGGAGAGCATGAAAGGCGCTACAATGCACCTTTGATAAACGAAATAGGAGCCGTAATTAGTGGTGATCAATTTTCTTCACGAGACATTGTCTTGCGAGCATGTGAATTTTTATGCGTATCATATGATGTTGCGAGAAAATGATTTTAACCTCTTAGCCCGGTGTAGACAGAATTATTTCATCAATTTTTGGTAGACAGGTATGTGAAGGTAGAAAGTGAACGTCTCCGTTATATATCTTTAAATCAAAAAAAGCTGCGCGTTGAGAATTATATACATTTACAAGATGCAGTTTCTAGCGACGCCAATGTAAACCCCAGAGATTTAGGTAAAATGATAATTCTGCCCTCATCATTCGTTAACAGTCCCCGCTACCTACATGAGTACACTCATTCGCCTATGTACGAACTTACGGAAGACCTGATCTTTTTGTTACTTTTACTTGCAATACCACATGGAAAGAAATAACCGAGGAGCTAATGCCGGGCCAAAAAAGTACCGACAGACACGATTTGGTTGCTAGAGTATTTAGATTAAAAATACAAAAATTAATCTATATAATTAACAAAGGGAAAATTTTCGGAGAGGTGCAGTGCTTCATTGCATTCAAAGAGGATTACCGCATGCCCACATTCTAATATGGCTTAAAGAGAAATTGCGGCCCAGCCAAATAGAGAACATAATAAGCGCCGAGATTCCGGATCCTGAGCAAGATAAAGAATTGTATGATACCATCGTCCGAAATATGATTCACGGTCCATGTGGAGTACGAAATTCAATATCGCCATGTATGAAAGAAGGAAAATGTACAAAGAAATTCCCTAAACAGCTATTAAAAGAAAAGGTGCACAATGACATGGCTACACTTTCTACAGACGCAGAGCTCCCGAAGATGGTGGCAGGAAAGTTACAATCAAATCTCGCTCTGGAGCGTTCGAAACCTTAGATAACAGCTGGATTGTCCCGTATTCGTCCATTCTATGTAAAATGTTTAATGCCCACATTAATGTAGAAGCATGTAGCTCTGTCCGCGCAATCAATTATATCTATAAGTACATAAATAAAGGAAGCGACCAAGCAATATTTAATCTCAGGAGTGAAGGTGAGGCAAATCCCGTTAATGAAGTACAGACTTTTCAAGCAGGGCGTTATGTCAGCAGTAACGAGGCAGCGTGGCGTCTCCTTGGCTTCACTTTACACGAAAGGCACCCAACAGTTACTCACCTTGCTGTGCACTTAGAAAATGGAGAGCGTGTATATTTCACCGAAAGAAATTTCCAAGAAAGAATTGCATCACCGCCAAAAAATACACTAACAACAACCTTCTTTCAACATTTTCGAACCGACCCCTTTGCAAAAACGTTCTCATATTCTGAAGTCCCCCGCTATTATACTTGGAACACATCTAGGAAGGAGTGGAAACGCAGTATTCAAGCCGCGCCTGTTGCAAATTGGCCCGGTATAAAGTTCATGTAACTAATTTTGAATGTTTTTGTTTACGATTGCTGCTGCACCATGTTCGGGGTTCTATAGGATATAAAGACCTAAAAACTGTCAACGATCAGGAATGTGCAAATTATAGAGAAGCATGTGAAGCTCTGCATCTTTTAGAAAACGATAATCACAGGGATGAAACCATGGAGGAAGCTGTGCAGTACCAGTCACCAACTCAAATTAGGGATCTTTACGCAACTCTTATATCAACTTGCGGGCTATATAATGCACATGAATTGTGGGACAAATATAAAGAGTACATGGCGGAAGATATTTTGCGAAGGTTACAGCAGACACACGCAAACATGACATACAATGAACACATTTATAATGAAGCACTTGGAAAAATTGAAGATAAAGTAATGGCAATGGTAGGCAAAAAATTAAGCGACTTTGGAATGATAAGCCCTCAGCGAACAACCAAAAATGAACTAAATGATGAAATTATACGTGAAACAAACTACGATATACCAGCTTTGCAGCAGCAAGTAACCGAATTTGTACTCCGCTTGCTTCCCGAACAAAAACGAGTTTTTGACAAAGTATTAGGACAAATTGAATCTGGAAATGGTGAACTTTTCTTTTTAGATGCCCCTGGAGGAACTGGGAAGACATTTTTGTTAAATTGATTATTAGCGCAAGTACGGAAAGATAAAAATATTGCTGTGGCCGTAGCTTCCTCCGGTGTAGCCGCCACGCTGCTAAGCGGGGTTCGCACTGCTTTAAAACTCCCTCTAAATCTAGCCCAGAAAGAATCGCCGATCTGCAACTTTGGCAAAAATAGTGCACGAGGTATAATGCTAGGACAATGCATACTCGTGTGGGACGAAAGTACAATGTCGCATAAAAAAGCTGTAGAAGCACTAAATCGAATGCTCCAGGATTTTCGCAGCAATACCGATGTAATGTGAGGAATGCTGGTTTTACTGGCTGGTGACTTTCACCAAACTTTACCTGTCATTCAAAAGGTCACACCTGCAGATGAAATTAAAGCATGCCTCAAGTTGTCTATTTTATGGAACAAGGTGACAAAATTCAGTGTAACTACGAATATGAGAGTGTATTTGTATAATGATATCAATGCTGGAAACTATGCTGACACACTATTAAAAATTGGCGATGGGCGGTTGGAAACGGATGCTGAGGGTTGCGTTAAATTGACGAGAGATTTTTGTAATTTAGTACAAAGTCATTCCGAATTAATTGCGAGCGTTTATTCAGATTTAACGCACAACATGCATGAAGTATTTGTCAGTAGACACAGTTATGGACACAGAACAGAGCACTTCATATCCCGTAGAGTTTCTAAATTCTCTAGAGTTGTCAGGTGTGCCCTCACACAAGCTTTAATTAAAATTAGGCCTCCCAGTCATGCTAATGCGAAATTTAGATGCTCCTCGGTTATGTAACGGACAAGGCTGCGTGTGACACATCTTGGACGAAACATAATCGGTGCTACAATTTTGACAGGCGTAGGAAAAGGTGAAAATGTTATTATACCACGGATCCCTATAATTCCCACAGATCTTTCTTTTCAATTCAAAAGGTTGCAGTTACCTATTAAGCTCAGTTTTGCAATGACAATTAATAAAGCGCAAGGGCAAACGTTACAGGTAGCGGGGGTAAACTTAGAAAAACCGTGCTTCTCTCATGGTCAGCTGTATGTAGCATGTTCGCGTGTGTCAAATGCCCAGAATCTCCACATTCTTTCCCCGAATGGAAAAACATATAACATTGTGTACAGTAGCGTCTTAAAATAGTGTTCAGTTAGTTTTTTTTCCAAAATTCCCACAATCAATTAATCAGCTCAATTTCCTTTCAACTCAAAAGGCTGCATCTCTGACGGATCTTATATTTGGCTCAGTTTCCTTTCAAATCAGAAAACTGCATCTCTGACGAATCAATTTAGCTCAGTTTCTTAAAGTCTGCATCCCTGACGGATAATTATGCTCAGTTTCCTTTAATTAAAAAAATATCCCATTTCCATTTGGAATAAACAGGCTATTTTCATGCTTTCCTATACGCTGCGTTTCAAAACATTTAAATAGGTTGACGAATCACTTTTGCTCAGTTTCCTTTTAATGGCTGCATCTCCGACAAATCTATAAAACTCAGTTTACTTTCAATTCAAAAAGCAATGGATAGTTCATTTTCCAGTGACCATGCGGGCGAAGCCGCGGGTAACAGCTAGTGTCTTAAATAATTATCTTTTTATTACGTATATTGTACAATGAGTCGTACAATAGAATTACGGGTGAGTGACACACTTATCTTACACCGAATTATTCCAATGCCTCCCGATGGAAGCTGCCTATTCCATTACATCGCCGTTTCAGATATTAAGTAATGTATATTTTCACATGTAATAATTCCCTATTTGCTTAGCAAATGTTATTACTATCCACAAATCACAAGGCCTTAGCTTTGACAGTGCTCTTCTTGACATAGGCTCCTCTATATTTAGTAGAGGGCAGGCTTACGTTGGACTCTTCAGAGTTGAAACCTTAGATGGAGTAAATCTTATCAATTTAGATCAAAGTCAAATCAAGTCACAAGAGAGCTCTATTGTAGAGTACAACCGTCTGCGCACGTTATACCGCCCCGATTTGGCCAAATTAAGTATAAACAGAAAATGCGAAAAAAAATCCAGATTGATTGGGCAATTCACTCAAACATATCAAAGGTACAAGAAAATATAGAAAATAACACAAAAATAGCAATTATACCCTGTAAACGTAGAAAATACAGCAGTTTAACAAAAACCATTTGGTATTAATTTTGTTATAAATAAGTACCTACTAATAATTTATGTAAAAAAGTAGTGATATCCCATCAAAAACATAATATTATGATATATGCCTATTATGATATATGCCTTGGTTGTCGACTTCAACGACAACAGAAGTGAGATCTAAGTGGATGCCAAGTTCAATGGTCAGCCAATTTATTTGTAACAACATTAAATACAGTTTCTTCTTATAACTTAGGATAATGTATTGTAGCCTAAGGTCTGACTTGGCTAGTTTTCTTATACGAATTATATTATAGCCTTCGCAAGTTCTAAACCCGTTACTTGTCGGTTCTGATTTTATTATTCCGAAAATTTGGCTTGCTGGTAAAAACTATCCATCAAACATGATAATTCATATATGAGAACTAGGTCTGACATATATATATATATATATATAACCTTGAATCTTCCGACTTACATAAGTAAATTAGTAAAAATTCTATTAGTTGACTCGAAGGTCACAATTCAAAAAAATGCCATGACATAAAAAACAATAGTATAAACAGGTTTCACAAGTTTGCAAGAAACACTTTGCCCTAACACTTAACTATTACTCACCAAAAACCTATCGCTATATACGTAAAACTTTTGGAACATGTTTTCCTGCACCATGGACATTGACTAAGTGATACACTAGCATCAATCGCCGACCAGGATTTACTCAAGAAGCGCTGACGGTATTAAAATTGAGAGCGGAGAGTAACCCTGATAAAATGAAGCAATTGACGGAATACCATGCTAGCAGCCAAAGGCATTACTATATAACTAAAATGTCTTTTAGAACTTGCATGATACTCCTTCAATTGTTTTATTTTCATTTCATCTATCACTAATACACAAGTCGGTACATCGAAGTACTGAAGTGTTTGTACAGTACGGCTACGATGGCTATCCGAGTACAGAACCGAAGTTCGAAACCTATGTATGTACCGTATGAGGACGCTCAAGGTCGCTCAGCGAGGGCTATGCTCGGAGTTTCTCTGCATGATAGACTCAGAAATGAGGATATCCGCAGTAAAACCAGAGTGACCGACATAGCCCAACGGATTAGTAAGCTGAAGTGGCAATGGGCCGGCCATATAGCTCGAAGAACCGATAACCGATGGGGAAGAAAGGTTCTCGAGTGGCAGCCTCGTACCGGCGTAGTGTAGGGCGACCGGCGTAGTGTAGGGCGACCCCCACTAGATGGAGTGACGACCTGGTAAGACATGCAGGAAGTCAATGCAGGTGGCCCAAGACCGTGCTTTGTGGCATTACTTGGGGGAGGCCTATGTTCAGCAGTGGACTTGTGAAGGGCTGTAATGATGAATGATAATACACAATACAATTTCTTGTCAGGGTTACTCTCTAGTCTGAGTTTTATAACAGTTAAAACTTTTTTTTGTGTTGCAAAGTCGGCCATCAATTGTACTATACCACTTTGTTATAGTACGTGATCAGGACAGACAAATTTAAAAACTTTTGATATTTCGCACATGTCGTTAAGCTTTCGGTGAATAGTAATGTAAAGCTAAAACAAGACATCTTTCTAGGGAATACTTAGCCATAGGTAGATGTCACGTTTTATTTTTAAGCAGCTGTCTGTTTAAAGTTCACTTTGTTCAACTATTATATAGAGTAAAACTTTTTTATTTTCCTAATTTATTAAATATTTTCCAGGTAGGTAGTTCATTTAATAACTCTTGAAAATGAACAATTTTTTAAATAGCGGTTTTGTGATTGAAGTCTTATAATAAAGACAAAAACTTGAGTTTATAAGACGATTAACCATTTTGATTTTTTTTACAGCTTTGCTGCTGTTTGTTTGTTATTTGTGTTTCGACCATACATCACGTCTACTACACACATAATTCTCGTCGCCTCGTAGAATGTAAATGGAGTGATGCTGTGTTCTGAGCGGTCCTGTTCGCCGTGGTACACAGAGGCTCTATAGGAACTAGGATAAGGTAGATGCTGTGTACTGTGTATAACAGTGGCTCTAAAATAGAAAGTTGAAAATTATTTTACAAGCGTTAAAAGTTTTGTTCTTGAGTTAGGTTCTGCTGTTATGATTCTTAAGAAGTGGATGGGCCGGGCTCACTTGTTGCACTAATATTACAAGAGTATGGCTCTCTTTCCGCCGATACGGCCCTCTGGTTTCCTGGCTGCGGGGCACGACTTAGTTGATCGTGGGCGACTTTTCGAGGCCGTCCTTTGCCAATTACCTTTTTTTACCAAATAACGGTCGTTTTCAAGTACTCTACATATCTCATAGGGTTCACTAAATTTGAGATCTAATGAGGTTTGATTGCGTGGATTATTTTTGATAAGTACATATTCTCCTTTCTGAATATGACAGATCTTAGCTTTACGTTGATTAAATCGTTGTCTATCTTGTTCCGACGCTTGAGACATTCTATTCTGCACGTGTCTGGAAAGGGCGTCAATAACGATAGTTTGATTATCAATATTTACTAACCCGAGTAGTTCCGGTGGAACACAGTGTTTTCGTCTTGTAAGTAGAGTAAGCGTAGCGACACCTGTTACTCGATGAGCAGTACAATTTATGGCCAACTGAAGTTCTTCTATTGCAGTATGCCATTGTTCTGTTTCATAATTTTTTATCATTATTAATGCATTTTTGAGCGTTGCTATTATTCGTTCAACTTGTCCATTGGCTCGGCTGATTCCTGGTGATATATCATGGATGTTTATTCCAAGCTGTTGGCAAAAGTCTTGAATTCCCCCAAGAATTCTCTGTCTCCATCCACAATAATTTGAAGTGGTGTTCCGAATAGGTGTATAGTACGTTTTAGTGCAGCCAATGTGCTGTGCGGACTTTTATTGGTAGCATAATAACATAGCACATATTTTGAGAAAGCATCGATAGTTACTATAACATAGTGTTGGTCATTTGTAGTACCGAGCTTGCCAGTGATATCCATATGTATCACTTGAAAAGCTGTAGTTCGCTTTTGGATTGGATGTAGTTGAGCTTGTACAGCGCCCGATGTTCCTTTTGTTGTTCTACACACGATTCAGTTGTCCACAAATCTGCGCACCAGGGTATTCATTTTATCAAACCAGTAAGATTCTTTAATTTTATGTAGAGTCTTTTCCCATCCAGGGTGCTTAAGCGCTGTATGAAATGAAATTATACTCCACTGGAAGGATTTAGGAACCTCAATACAGATTTGCTGTCCAAAAATTGGGTATTTTACGATTCGTTTTAAAACATAGTTTTCTAGAAGGTACCCATCCACTGGATTTCCGTTATTGAAGCTGTCTATCAGGCAACGTAACATCTCATCTCGGCGTTGTTCGACCTTTAATCAATCCAGGTCTCTTGTCATAATGTTAACCTCACAACTACTTGGATTTCTACTAAAGAAGTCGGATGTTGCAGACTATTGCGATATTCTACTTCAAAATCATAGTTCTGTAAAAACGCCCACCACCGATGAATTCTTGGGAGGAGATCCTTTTTGTGCTTAGATGCCTTTAAGGTTTTGCAATCTGTTATAATTTTGAACTTCCGTCCATACAGATATTGTCGAAAATGTTTTATCGCACGTACTACCGCCAAGGTCTCCAGCTCATACGAGTGATATCTGCTTTCAGTATTAGTAGTCCTCATACTCATGAAGCCGACTGCATGTTGACGTTTGTTGATTATCTGTACTAGTACGGCACCAAATCCCAAGCTACTAGCATCCGTGTATAATTCTATCGGTGATCTTCCTGAAATATTGTTAACACAGGAGATGATGTCAAACATTGGATTATCTTATTACGTGCTTCTTCGTGTCGATCATTCCACTCCCACTTAGCACCTTGTTTAGTCAACTCATACAAGGGTATCGTTATACGGGAAAAGTCGGGAATAAATTTCCGAAAATATCCAGCTAAACCATTGAACAGTCTTACTTTTTTAGCAGTATTTGGTACAGGTGACTTGACTAGAGTTTCAACTTTCTTTGGACTTGGACGGATTTGACCATTGGATGGTTTATTCTACCACCACCAATATGGACCACCAATGGTTTATTCTATTGAGCGTTTGAAGAAGCTGCACTTATCTGCATGAATAGAAAACCCAGCCTTCTGTAATGCTATGAGAATGCGTTCAATGTTTACTAGTCCTTGAGCAAAATCAGCACTTTTGCTCAAAACATCGTCGACGTAAACTTGAGCAGCACTCCCTAGTAACGAAAACAATGTCCTATTAATACACCTTTGGTACACTGCACATGCATTGGATAAACCAAATGGCATAGTAAGGTATTCATATAACCCATCAGGTGTAACAAATGCAGTCTTCTCTATGGAATTCTCCGAAATAGTTATCTGATGGAAACCTGCCGCAATATCAAATGTGGTGAAGTAGAGTCCATTGGCCAGTTGATCGATCTGGTCGGAGATGAGTGGGAGTGGGTAATGGTTCCGAAATGTATTGGCATTTAATTCGCGGAAGTCTACACAAAGACGGTCATCTCCATTCTTCTTTTTTACCAAATTTATCCTTGGTAACTCGTCTCCATAGTACCCACGCTCTCGATAAGAATTCCGCTATATCCTTTGATGAATCAAAAACATGTTCCCTGAATCTTAATATGTCTCGAGAATACAGGTTTTCTGGTTCAAATGTAGTTATAAGTTTGTTGCGTAGTTCAAGTAGATGTAGTTATCATCCAATCATCGACCCACATTTTAGCGAGTCCTTTCAATAAACTGCCAACCCTCATGCGTATATCAAAATCATTGAGGTTGTACGTTTGAATTGCTTTATTTATATGTTGACACCACTCACGTACTCCAACGTTAGTATCTGGATCAAATTAAGGTAGGTAAATATCATTTATTCCTACCTTTGTTTCCGATGGAGTATTCAGTCTATCCGACATATTTTGCATCATCTGCATAACAAAATGTGATGGTACATTAATCGTTGAAGTGTTATCACTCCGATTCTGTTGCATTGTTTCAGTGTTAGATGACATCGATGGTTGTTCATTGAGCAGAAGTGGAAGAGCGTTGTTCACATCACACTTCTGATGACGGAATATTTGCACCAGAAGTATTTTTTTAAACTATGACGTCATTATTGAGATTTGTAGTTTCACTCATTATTGTTTTCTTTAATAATAAGAATCACTTATTTACTTTTAACTGATTTTACTAATCACAACTAATAGTTACAATCAACAATTACACGCTATTGTTCACAATTAACGATTTAATAACTATTCACTATTGTTCACAATTTATAGTTCGCGAGTTCAATTTAGAGTCCGAACAGCACGACAGCTCGAGCAAGAATGAATCCTGCACCAGCCGTCGCGCGCCTTTTAAACCGAATGCGAGTGTGCGCAAGCCATCCCCACTTCCTGCGCTTTGAGAATGATTACCTTCAAATTGTTATAGCGACAACCCGCATTTAATTATATTGTGAATTAAAGTATTTTAAATTATTTATCTGGTAACAATAATCAACTAATTATAAAAATAAAGACACATGTTATAAAAATCACCTTATAACGTTATTTCAGAAGTTGAAATAACGTCTATTGATTTTAAACCGAATAATAATTGTTTAAGTAATGCGCCGATACGTCGCTTATACTTTGTTGCGCCGATATATATTGTTACGAGCTTGAGGTTCGTGACAATAAAAACTGCCGATAAAATTACCTAAATTAACACTTTAATTTACTTTACACAAATTAAAACTACATTAATTCACTTAATTCCGCTCCGAAGCTTCGCTTGTGTCGCCGAGTTCAACTCTGCCCCGATAGCATCTTGCAGCGCCTACTTATATAAATTAGCAAAATATCCAGAATGTTCAAGTAAACACGCGCAAGGTACCGAGAGTTCGAGTTTTAAACTTCAAGAAGTTTAGTTCTTGGGTTCGAGACTAGATGGCGCTAGTGCGCCGATTTGAGGCATTGGAGCGCGTAACAGTGCCCCCTCCTAAGACATGCTCGTCCCGAGCATTATCGGTCCCATAATAACGCGCTAGGCGATCCACATGGACGACCTTAGGAGTCCCTCTTGCGCCTTTCTGTATCCGGTAGGTTACATCGTTGATCCTGGTCACAATCCGGTACGGGCCGTCCCATTTAGCTTGAAGCTTAGGAGATTTCCCTTTGCTGCGGACTGGATTGTGCAACCACACAAGTGAACCTTCGTCGAACCCTTTGTTGTTCATTTTGCGGTCATACCGGGTTTTCATCTTTTCAGACATTTGCTGGCCCGATTGTCTGACGTGCTCATAAACGTCATTCATTTTGTTCCGCAAGTCATTTGCATAATCGGTTATACTGCGTGGAGCATCAGGTGGTATCCCGGTGATCAGGTCTGCAGGCAGCCGTAATTCTCTTCCAAAGTTTGCGAAAGCTGGTGTCACTGCTGTACTTTCGTGAACAGCGCTTCGATATGACAACAAAAACGGTTGTATGTGCTTGTCCCAATCTCGTTGCCGATTGTCTACAACTTTTGCTAGGTACCTCTCCAATGTCTGATTAAATCGTTCTACCATTCCATCAGATTGCGGGTGATAAGAAGTCGTTCTTGTTTTATGAGTACCCATAACTCGGCAAGTTTCCTGGAATATTTGAGACTCAAAATTCCTTCCTTGATCGCTGTGAATCTCTAAAGGTACACCAAAACGACAGAAGACTTCATGAACTAGCTTATCAGCAACTGTTGAAGCTTCTTGATTTGGAATGGCGAAGACTTTTCGCCACTTAGTGAAGTAATCCATCACAACCATGAAATACCTGTTACCGCTTTCACTCTCCGGAAACGGCCCCGCCACGTCAATGGCTATTCTCTCCCATGGTGCACCAACATTGTACAACTTCAATGAACCTCTACTACGAGTCTGAGGTCCCTTTACAGCCGCACAACTTGTACATTTGCGACAGCAGTCCTCGGCATCGTTTCGACAGTGGACCCAGTAAAACCGTTCTCGGATCTTCAGTAGAGTTCGTTTAACTCCCAGATTGCCTCCTGAATAATCATTATGGTACAGCTGTAGAACATCCGGTACTTTAGCTTTAGGAACAACCATTTGTAAATGACAGCTGTCTCCCCGAACATTTTCCCATTTACGGCACAGAACTCCATCCTGAAGCAGCAAGCTGTCCCACTGGGCCCAATAGCTTTTAGTGGTCGAACTCATCGCTGAGACGTCGCTCCACTTGGGCTTGGGAGCACTGGCCTTCATCCATTCCAGGATCGGCTTGATGTCCGGATCTTCCTGCTGTGCACGTTGTAAGCTGTCCTTCCACTCGTTGCTGAGGTGGTCTGCCCTGAGCATCCTCACGGATACCACTTCCTTACTCTCTTGCCTAGTACAATGTTTGCAATCTTCAGGACAAGGTCTTCTTGACAATGCATCTGCGTTGCCATGAGATTTCCCGTTGCGATGTTCGATCTCAAAGTCGTATTCCTGCAGTAATCCACCTCGCAACTTGTCCTTCTGGTTTTTTAAACTGCAATAGCCATTTTAGTGCAGCATGGTCAGTTCGTAAGTGAAATTTTCGGCCCAGAAGATATTTGCTAAAATGCTGCAACGACTTTACCACAGCTAGCAATTCGCGTCTTGTGACACAGTAGTTCCTTTCCGGTTTTGACAACGACTTGCTGAAGTACGCTATCACGACCTCTTGGTCACCATTCCGTTGAGACAACACACCGCCAAGTCCTATATCACTTGCGTCTGTGTCAACTATAAATTCTTTGCTTGCATCAGGGTATCCCAAAATAGGTATTTTGCACAGACGGTCCTTGAGCTCCTGGAATGCGATATTACAACTTTCATCCCAGCAGAAATGTCGCTTCTCCTCGGTTAGCTTATGCAGAGGTTTGGCTATATCTGCAAAGTTCTTCACAAAACGTCGGTAGTAGGAGCACAAACCCAAAAATGCTCTAACCTGCGTCTTGTCTTTTGGAACCGGCTAATCCTTTACAGCTGCGATTTTCTCTGGATCCGTGCGGATACCTTCTTCCGACACTACATACCCCAAAAAGTTGACTTGCCGTTTGAATAGTGAACATTTCTTCGGACTCAACTTGAGGTTGGCACTCTTAATCCTCATGAGCACGCGTTCCAAGTTTTGAAGGTGTTCCTCAAACGTACGGCCCACGATGATGATGTCATCCAAGTAGACCAGACAGGCGTCGCCAATTAGCCCGGTAAGTACAAGTTCCATCAGCCTTTCAAACGTTGCTGGAGCATTGCACAACCCAAACGGCATTACTTTAAATTGCCACAGACCCTTTCCCGCCGAGAACGCAGTTTTCTCCTTGTCCTTAGGGTCAATATCAACTTGCCAGTAGCCACTTTTTAAGTCCAGCGTGCTAAACCACTTTACTCCTGTAAGCACGTCCAGCGTGTCGTCAATTCTTGGCAAGGGATAGCTATCCTTCTTAGTAACGTCGTTCAGACGGCGGTAGTCAACACAAAACCGCAAGCTGCCGTCCTTCTTCTTTACCAGTACCACGGGTGAACACCATGGACTAGATGAAGGTTCAATAACACCATCCTTCACCATTCCCTTAATCATGGTTTCCACTTCCTTTTCACGTGCTACCGGCAATCGTCTTGGCCGCTGACGGATAGGCAACTCTTCACCTGTGTTTATTTTGTGTTGAACTAAACCAGTCTTTCCTATGTCAGCATCGTTTGATGAGAATACATCGGCGTACTCGAGTAACAACTTCTTCGCCTTGGCCAATTCGTTCGGGGACAGAACACTGCGACAGTCTTCCAAAAGTGTGGTCACTCTCGTTTCTGAATCCTTGCTGGGGGTCCCACTCGATATATATTGGCACTGACGTAACCAATCCACTTCCTCACAAGTACCAACCAGTGTGCCTTTTTCCATAATCTGTTCCCGGTCGCAAAGGTTCAGCACACGTACTCCTGAGATGTCAGTGGTCCTGACCAAGGTTCGAGCTACTTTCCATGGAAGGTCATTGTTTACCCTTTCCACAAGTACACAACGGTGAGCTTGCCCAGCGTTTCGAGGAAGACTAACCGGAACAATCGTTTCCGATCTCGGCGGAAGAACAATCTTCTTGATGCTGTACACGTTCCCTGGTAACGCACCTTCCATAAAAAGTTCCTCCTGTCCACATTTCAAAACACCTTGCTTAACGTCGATCTCACAACAATTATTCCTCATAAAGTCTAGGCCTAGGATGCAGTCGTCCATTATATCAGCCACGATGACATTATGCAGGTAGATCACGTTGCCTAGCTTCTACTCCATCTCCTTCTCTCCACGGACGGGTATACGCTGACCGGTGGCTGTTACCAAATTAATGCGTTCTCGGTTGTATGCGGAGTCCCCAAGGAACTGACTTATAAGTTGGGAACTAACAACCGTACGAGAGGCTCCAGTGTCTATGGTCAGCTTACACGGCATTCCGTTGATCTCGCCCTTTATGATTAGGCTGTTCCCATCATGGGTTTGTGAGATCGAGATCCTTGGGGCTCTTTTAACATCAGCCAGCACCCGCCCCGCCGTTCTGGCTTTTACTCGTTTCCCTGCCGCTGCTGGGCGGTGTGCTGTTGGCCGCACTACCCTCCTGAGATCGTTCAATTTCCCTTTCTAGGGTTCGCTTAGGGAAGTTGGATCGAAGATGGCCCTTTTCCCCACAGCCATAGCACCTTGGGCTGTATCCTTTGTTGCGGTCGCGAACTGTAGCTGCTGCAACCTCCCTGACGCGATGGGAACGATGATCCTGCCGCACGGCTTCCACTTCCAGTGCATGGGCCAAGGCGTCCTTAAGCGTCTCGTGGTGCCCGAGCCTCACAGCAGCTCTGACTTCCAGGTCGCGGATGCCGTCGATGAATGTCTGCACCAGGTTCCCTTCAATGAGCGCAGGTACAGACCGGTATGCTTTTCGCACCAGCTTCTCCACTTCTAGAGCCCACTGCTGCAGGTTTTCGTTGATGCGCTGCACACGATCTTTAAGCTGCGCACGAAAGACGTGTTCCAGGTGAGCGTCGCCATATCTCGCCTCCAATGCCTCAAGGAGTTGCTTATAAGTCACTTCCTCACCGAGAGCTTCCAGAACTGTTAAGGCCTGGTCGCGCAGGCCTAGTGTGAGAGCAGTCATGGCCTGACTTTTATTCCAGCCGTTCGCCTTCATAACAGCCTCGAACTGGATTTTGTAGGCTGACCAGGAAGAAGTCCCGTCAAACGGTGGCACCTTGAACCCACGTAGCGAAGGTGCTGAAGCTACTACGGGAGCTGTGGTTCCATCCCCAAGTTTGAGTTTATCCAGCGTTTTCTTAACTTGTTTGATTTGGGTCTCAGCTTCCGACAGGCGGTTATCATGTTGAGCAACCTTATCCTTCACCTCCCTTATCTCTTTCCCGAAGGTAGCGTGAAGGTCCTTCATGAGAAGCATCTGTTCTTCCTGGCCGCCCCGCAGCTGCTCTTCCAACCGACGGACCTGTTCCTCCTGTCGGCAGCCTGTTCCTCCTGTCGGCGAGCCTGTTCCTCCTGTCGGCGAGCCTGTTCCTCCTGTCGGCGAGCCTGTTCCTCCTGCTGCTCTTTTAACAAACGGGCCTGTTCCTCTCGTCCGCGCTGCAGCTGCTCCTGTAGCATCGCCATCAGAGCACCTAAGTCAGGTGCTGCAGGTGTAGGAGCTACTGACGGGCCCGCAGCCTCCGTGGCTGGCAGTTGGCCCTCCGACGTCTGCGGCGTTGCACCACCAAATCTCCTCTGGTCCGTCTCATGCTGGCGTTGACTGCGGGTACGGACACCCTCCGTTTCCTCCTTAGGTAAAATCGGCATGATTTTATCCCACTTCTGACACCAATTGTTACGAGCTTGAGGTTCGTGACACATAAAAATTGCCGATAAAATTACCTAATTTAACTTTAATTTACTTTACACAAATTAAAACTTAAAACACTAGTAATTAAACACACTAATTCACTTAATTCCGCTCCGAAGCTTCGCTTGTGTCGCCGAGTTCAACTCTGCCCCGATCGCATCTTGCAGCGCCTACTTATATAAATTAGCAAAATATCCAGAATGTTCAAGTAAACACGCGCAAGGTACCGAGAGTTCGAGTTTTAAACTTCAAGAAGTTTAGTTCTTCGGTTCGAGACTAGATGGCGCTAGTGCGCCGATTTGAGGCATTGGAGCGCGTAACAATCACATCGTACCAGTACCTAATAATTTACAACACTTGTCTAAATGCCTAACTTATCCACGCCACAATACTAGTCTCCACCCACTTTAATTCGAATTCACGGGTTAAATAAAGCAAATACCTGGTTTGATTCCCCCACTAATTTTATAATATATTCAGAATCGTGTTGGGATTTAGCTGAATATTTAAATCATTCGACAGAATTCACTACACATCTTAATCTAATGATTATTATTCATAACAAACTAATTTAGTTGATATGAAATTAATTTTCGTTAGTATAATTTACTTTGTGTAGTAAATTATATTTATTTTAAAATCGCTTATTTTTTACTTCATGAACTATGCTTGGCACTTTCAAGGCAACACTTGGTACTTTCGAAAGTATTCAAAAAATACGAGTTTTTACGATAATATTATGTTAACAGTATTCACGGATGAAAAGTCACGTTGCCCTTTTGCAGATTTGATGGTTTTGATTGTCTTTGCATGAAAACGAAAAATTCGGTATTTTTGTCGGAGCACATTTGAGTGGCACGATCACTTGCGTAATGGTGCACGACGCGGAGCAACTAGTTTTATATAACGGTTATGTGTCGGACTCTCGTACCTTTTACAGAAGTATGCCTTGCGATGGCGTCTCCTTTGGCTTAATACTCAAAGCCTATGTCAGTCTTAGGCTCAGAAAGGCTAGAACCCAGACCTGTAATGTCAGTTAAATAAAAAACAAAAAATAGCCTACGTCAGTAAATAAAATGTCAATCTTGACGATAGCCAACGATAGCCGAGTTCAGCAGTTCAGGAGTACTTAGTACCTAGTTTCTAGTTTTCGATAAACATTTAACAAGAATTTATACTAAAATGGTGTCTTTATAAAGTAACGCCGTTAGCCCGTTAAAATGGATCAGACTAACATAGATTTCACATTGCCTCCGGCTCCTCGAGGTCTTTGTTTTGACCGAAATGATTTCGTGAAGGTATTACTCATTCATATCACTATTTTTTATACAAACAATATTAGATATTTATTTCTGTGTAGTTTTAGGGATTATCTTTTTAATTTTTACAGACGAACTTTTCAGTGGATAATTTCCTAGCTGACCATCAAAATGTTGCCTCCTTGGAGACGATGCGTGACGACCTAGGAGTGTATCTAAAAGTTCTAAGGCTGGCTATGATCGAGTTAATTAACAAAGATTACGCGAATTTCGTTAATCTATGTGCAACATTAATTGGCTTCGATAAGGCAATTGTAAAAATTCAAGTGCCATTACAACAACTAAATGAAGAAATCCTTGTGAGTTAATACAATGATATTCTGTTATCTTATCTAATTTGAAAAGTTGGTTCTAATTTGTTTAGTTGTTTCAGAATAGGTCTTTTATATTAGATAGAATACTTGTCCGTGTTATTTTCTTCAATAGATTTAAATTCCTCTTTCATTGCTTCTTCCCAGTTATTTTTATAGGGCCATTTATTGCCTCATCTAACTTTAAATTTTATTCCATGATTTTGAAGCTGTATTCGTTGGTCTCATAATCATTTTACCATACTGATCTTTTCTTTCTCTCCTTTTATCATTTTCAATGTTAACTAAATTTTTACAACAAAATATTTTTATTGATGTAATAATATGTTCTGAATCTGTTGCTTTATGTTGTGTGATTAATTGTTTAAAATCGAATTGTATTTTTTATAGAATGTTAAACAATGTTTGGAGGATGCAATGAAGGAATTATCTATTTGGCTAAATCAAAAACATGGTCTACTCAAAAAGAAGCAACTCTTAAAATACTACAGTCAAACATTAAATGGCATAGACACATTGGAAAATATTCTAAAAGACATCTCAGATAAGAAGAAACATGAGCAAATAATTTTAGCTGAACGTACAGCTGTGCAATATAACCAATTAAAATTCACATTTTCTAAATGTGACAATTTATTAATTTCTGAAAAGAAGGTGTTGTTTAATAGTATTAGTGAAAAGTTAGTACAGACATTAAATGATTTGGTTTTTTATTTTTGGAATGAAAATGATGAAAATAATCTCCTCAAAGCTCTTGTTATTTTAACAACACTAGGCCGTATTAAAGAAACTGAAATATTAATAAGAAAGCAAGCTATAGCTCCCTTATTGCAGGACATTGTAAATGAGCCTGCATTACAGAGAAGCAAGGAAGGTTTACATGGTATTTATGTAAAAATTTTAGTATTGTTGGATACAAAATTGAAATTACTGTTTGAAGTGATGCAACATTCCAAATTTTCATTTCTTGAGAAAAAATATAGATTTCTAGTAAATTGTTTCTGGTGTGAAGTAGAAAGTCGGTTAGAAGTAAATCTGGCATCTATTTTTGCTCCTGGCAACCCACAATTGTTTTATAGAAGATACAGTGAAAGTATGCAATTTATCAAAAAAATAGAGGAGTATTGCCAACTTGAAGGAGATGTTAAAATGTTACATGAAACTGCTGAATACAAAAGTTTCCAGAGGAGGTGGAATTTGCCTGTTTATTTTCAGATACGGTTTCAGGAAATTGCAGGTAACATATATTTTTAGTATATATTTTTAATAACCATGTAGTGGAAACATAAGAGAAACAAGTGGTAAAAATAAAAATTTTGTGCATCCTTCAATATAAATAAAAAGGGAACATCAATGTAGTTTAAGTCAATTAAGTATTCATTATTAAGGATAACTCAAAACTACTGGTCATATCTTGATCAAATTTATATAGGACCACAGGAGAAGCATCAGCTGTCAAATAAAAAGTTCTGACATAACACACATTAAAAAAATGCAGTCGAATTGAGAACTCCTTTTTTTGAAGTTGGTTGAAAAAATTGTTGTCAATCTTGGTAACAATGGCAAGTATCCACCCTATAAGGCAATCTATGCGGTGGCCTCTGTGCAGTGGATTGAGTGACTGATGAAAACATTGTTTTCATAGTGAACATATATTCATATATATGCCTATACTCTAGTAGTGATTAAATAATTCCTCTAATAAAAAAGCACTTTTAATTACTAGCTATTTACTTATAGGAAGCTTTGAAACATCATTGAAAAGAAGTCCAACAATCGAAAACAAAGATGGATTTATTTTGAATGAGACATTAAAGTGTTGGACTGCCCTACATGAGTGCTGGTCAGATGGTATCTTTATAGAAGCATTAGCCCATAAGTTTTGGAAGCTCTCATTACAATTGTTATCTAGATATGCAACATGGTCAACAAATTTTTGTACAGAGGTTGGTTTTATTCATAAGAAATTTAAATGTGAAATTAATTGTTTGCACTTAATCTTTGGTTTAACTCATTTTAGATTTATTCAATAGTTAGTATGTCATATTTTGTCACAAAATATTGAATTTCAGAATGATTTGTTTATTAAAGGATTTATGTCCCATATTGTTACAGAGATACTCCTTGCCTAAATCTGAATCAGTAAGCATAAATAAGAGCCTAATTGAAAACAGTATTAACATTTATATAGACACTGAAACATTATTGCAGAGGCTACCAGAATTTTTAGCACATGTTGAAAGCAAAATACCAGTTGTGGAGAGTAAGCCACTGCTTAGGCAAAGCTTAAATTCTTCAATAGATGGTTTACACCAGGCTGAAATGAAAATCAAGGAATGCATTGTAAATGAACTGTTTGACTTCTTCAACATTCAATTAAAGCAAGTTAGTGACATACCACGGTTGTATAGAAAAACTAACCGCAGTGTACCAACTAAACCCTGCACATATATAGAAGTGGTTTCAAGTGCTATTGAAGAGTTTAATGATCGTGCAGCAAACAGACTAAATAATGACTTTTTAATAAGACTTTATGAATCATTATTCCATGTTATGACTGCTTCGTAAGTATATAGCTATCACAATAAATTTGGTGCCCTATCTTTTCAGCTGATTTTTGCACTTGTATTTAATTTGTAATAAATCTTTTAGCTACTCCAAATATGTAGAAGATGTATTAACCTCTGTACAGAAAACTGAAGAGTCCCTTAGAAGATTAAAGCAAATACGTGAAAATGCATCACAACAAAGCAATGACAGTGGTGGTATTAGTGATGGTGATAAGATCAGGCTACAACTCAATGTTGACGTAATGTCGTACACCAATTTGGCAGACTCACTTCATGTTAATATTCAAAGAGTGCACAAGTATAATGAACTGTTGTCTATGGTTACAGAAGCTATAAAAAATATAGAAATTAAATGATATGCCCAGTTATATTTAAATGCTGTTTTGTTATTTACCTTAAAAAGGATATAAATAAAATCAAGAACATTTATAACATAAACATGTATTTGATCAGCTGAATAAAAATTGTATGATTTGAAAAAATAGAAACCATTCACTTATCACTTATAATAATTAACATGATATATAACTAATACTATTTGTGTGGAACAAAATATTTCAAGATAGTGTTCGATTTCGCTTTATTGATTGTTCTGGGACTACTTCTAGGCAAATCTGAACTAGATGGATTTTTCCACATAGCCTTCAGTTCTTGCTGCATTTCATCGGGGAGGGCATTAAATACTTCTTTATCAACATAACTTGGACAATCATCACAATTTCCAGCTTCAGAGCCATCTTTCATTGTGTCTGTATCAGAAAAATTATCCTTGGCTGGGCTAGCTCTTGGTGTTAGTGATCTGTCTCTGGAGTTAAGCCTTAGCTCAGAAACTTTCTCTAGCTCTCTTGAGTTTAGTCTGAGCTCACCTACCTTCAATTTACTAGGAGATGCTACTTCCTCTTTAGATAAACATCTTCTTTTAGCTATCCAATTAACTTTTTTAGGCTTTTTCGGTGATGGCTCCACCTCACCATCAGATAGGTCAGTTGTGGTACTACTGCTGGGTGAAACTGCCGAGTAGTCCATTGAAGATGCCGATGTGTCACAGTCATTTGTAATATTTAGCACAGACTGTACTGAGATATCGTTCATTAGGTAATTCACTATTGAACCTCTGCCAGTCATGCGTTCTTGAAACTTTGTAAAAGCCAGTCCTACTAATGTTAAATGGAATGGTTTACTTAAATCTATGAGTTTGTTGAATAATCTCATAATTAAAGTCATTAGTTTTTGCTGGCCAGCCTCAGTGACAGTTGGAGCGCCATTGTTTATAGTAAAAATGGAAGGAGATACTTGACACTGCCTGGATTCTCTGTGACTGCTAAGCCTCTTGACATCTTTTTTTCGTAATGTCACTCTTAGTGAAACTGGAATACGTCCATCTTCTCTAACTAATACCAATAGCCTTTGTAATAATGCTGAAAATCTCTCTTCCACTTCACTTTTTACACTGACAGTCTTGAAACTATCCTCTAGCCCTATGCTCTGAGGTTTACCTGTTTGCTTCACTGGAGTATTATCTTCTCCTACACTAAGGTTCTTGAGTCTAACTGCCATATCACTACTAAAATGTTTCTTTAATAAATCTACAGATACTTTCTGTAAGTCACTCACCGTTATAATATTTTGAGAAATGAGTGCCTCAGTAGTTTTTGAACCAATACTTGGAATGGACCGCACACTTTGCATTGTGGACATAAAACTGGCTCCATGCTCTGGAAATATTGTTGTCTGGTCGTTTGGTTTATGAAGTGGACAGATTAATTTAGCTAATAGCTTATTATGTGCAATGCCTGCAGATGTTGTGAAACCTAATTCATCAAACAATTTCTTTCTCATCTCCTTGGCAATTTGTGAAGCTGCTTTAAGACGTAAATGACAGCCACACAGGCATTCTGTGATGGACTCATCATACACATGACCTATAAGCGTGACTTTATCATCTTTAACACTTTTTATTCTCTCTTCTACTAAATTTGTGACATCTATAAAATTTTCATCCATACCTAACTTTTCTACTGGACATTTCCAATGTTGAAGCGCAGCAAATACATTATTAGAGGCTGCTCTATAATTATGCAAGTCCTCACCATTAACCAACTTTAAGTTTGGACATATTTTCATAGCATCTGTAACGGCCATGCACTTTTTTATTCCGTATTTTCTAGCTTCATAGTTACTAGTTACGACGATATTTTTTTGTTGGATGCCGACAGGTTGAGATCGTAGTTCTGGATTTCGAAGCATTTCCACTTGAGCATAAAAACAGTCTATATCTATGTGTATGATAGCCTTGGGATGTTCAACACTGGTTGAAGAATGCTTGTGACAACTAGAGCTGCTTGATTCCATACTTCTGCAAAATAATTTAGAAGATATTCACTTTGTTCTCAGTTAGGTTTACCTGTTGCGATGTAACTACAAACTACTTGGTAACCGCTCACCTATCGTCCATGGAAACTTCATTTAAAGACGGAATGTTTATTATCGTATATAAATAAGGAAAGTTATTTAAAAATTGCTGTTTTTCTTTCATCAAATCCAAAATATTGGTAATTTTTATTGGACAATCACGACACATCAACACAGACGATGTTACCAATAAAAAAAATGAAAATAGCGGCTCATTTCATAAAGGTTAAAAATAACGGGATTTGTACAGACAATACGATACAGATAATAAAATATTTCTCTAAACATTCATTCTACACCAGATTCCATTTGAAAAAATTGAAATCAGTAGTACAACTTAAATTATTTATTAAATAAGAGGATGAAAAATGAATAATTTGGAATTCCTTTAAATCAAATTAACAGTTTCCATTCACTGTCCCGTGAGCCACATATAGGTAATATGGTACATCGCTATTGTCTTACTTTTGTGTCTGGAAACTGGACAGTAAAAGTATTAAAAACATTAACAACAAAACAATATGATTTTACACAGAGGCACTGATTGTGAATAATCTCAATAACTTTTTAACTGTCACAAAATACTATTTTGGTTAGCTAATTAATCCACATGATTAAGTATTAAGTAAGTACTCTCGGACCGAGTGTACTCGGATGCCTTCTCGGACGCTAATCGTAGTGTGTAAACACGTAATACGAGCGTACTCGGACAACGTCATCCGATCAGAGTAGAGTCGGATGAGGTTCTATTTTTACGAGTAAACTCGGATAATTTTGTGGTGACAAAATGGCGCCAACTAAAAAAAGTGGAACGAACATGTTACTCTGAGGTTTGTGAAACTGTATAAAGCGGAAGAAGTGTTGTAGAACGTGAAATTACCTGAATATAAAAACAAAGATACCCGAAATTTTTAAATTTCTCTAATGAATCATAAAGAGCATCTAATACCGAAGGTAAAACAGTGGAGAATTTCGGTACTCGAAAGTGACTTTCTAGGGTACGAAAACTGTCACATGTAGCTAGATATCTTAATACAATTTATAAGTTTAACTCTATCAGGTATTGCTTTCCTCAAATGGGTATCTGATTTCCGTATTCTTGGTGTTACTTTTTTAGCACATACTCAAATTGTTCGCTGTTTTAAATCTCAAATGATTTCTAAAAGTGGTTTTATCTTTCTCTTCCACTTCTCGAATAAAATTATGTGAAGCATCTAGTTCGTCACATCCATAAAACAGTACAGTTCCGGGTCAATATTTTTCGCTTGCTTTGATTTTTTTCTTTTCATGATTTTGAATTTCAGTGATTACCATATCTGCCACAACTTCTATACCTCGCAGCAGTTGATCAGTCGTCATCGCGTACAAAGAAACAAAAATAAATGCTACTTTGACGATGATGAACTCATAACGTGTCAATCAAGTTCAGAGTAGATTCCTATACGATCTAGCTCGTATGAACGCACTCGGTCCGAGAGTACTCATAAAGTGAAAACGCGGCTTAACTGAAACTTACTTGGTAGCGAAGCCATCGATTATCATGTCTACCGACCCCAACTACGTAGCTAGAGGCAGTAAAAATCGCTACAGACAATTCAAATACTGCTGATGAAAATTGTTTTGACTAAGATCGTAAAATGATTATATTTTCGCAGAACACAAAACAGTCTTCGAATACGAATCGCCTTTACAATTTTCACTACTTCTCTACTATATTATATCACTTGCTGAAATATTTTGTGGTCAATATTGTCTTGTTTTTTGTTTTAGAAGCTATTAAGTGAAAATTATTTTATTCTTTATATTTCTCTAAAGTATAATACGGCCGATGAATCGCGGCCGCCCTGAAAATAGGCTCACTCTAGAAGAAATTATTATTGCCAGACAAACAAATAACTTATTTATTAACGACAAATTTTAATTTGGTAGTCATTATCTTAGAAATTTATTTTGTTAAATACCGTATTATACACTAAATTCAGTTAATTCTAAATAAAACTAATCGATTACGATATTTATTTGTAAAAGGGATTGCTTGTCTTTACGTTAGATACATCTCTAGCCCAGACGCGTTCGCCGGCTCATACTATCCTTCGGTTGCAAAATAAAGATAATGTATATATAAAATAATGATACATTAGCCGCACCGAAGGCTTTTTTATTTTTATAGAGTGACAAATTTTAGACATTTGAGAGTACTAATAAATAATTAAATATCACATGCTCAAGATGAGCTCATAATCTTCCACTTACTAGATGTCGCTAGTTGTGACTGACGTATTTTTTTTGTTACACTACATCATTTAATTGTAAAGTTAGTGTTAAATAAAACTTTATCAGTTTCTTAAGTATTATATTAATACTCAAAATGTGTACATAATTAAAGAGCAATCAATGCCCATTGATTTGCTCTTTAATTATGTACACATTTTTAACTCCTTTTTTCTATTTTTAAGAACATCGGTTGTTTGGTTTACTTTTTATTTAATGAATATAAAATATAACTAATAATACGGAAATAAACATTAATATTTACATTTTCCTAAAAAATTATCTTCCTTGCTATGAAATCTCTCAAATATTTCACTTTATTGTAAAGTGGCACCACCCTGGTGGCAGAATAAGTCATGGTAGCCTTCAATATTAATTAATATAATCATAATCAATTCAATATTAATAATAATAATAATTGATAAAATATCGCGTAGGTAGGCAAATTAACAACCTGAGGGCATCCACGATTTTTCTGCCACCAGAGCGGCAGCCCTAAGGTGTAATATTTGACAAATTTCATAGCGGGGAAGTTCATAATTTGTACGAGATATACAGGCTGTCCGGTAATGAATGGATAACCTTGAAATGTCTTATAGTACAACTTATGGCCGTCCTGAAAAAAATACGAAAAATAATATATCACAAGTAGTACCTTTGATATATTTTTTTTTAAGAAAAGTCGATGCTTTTCTATCTTATTTTACTGTCTTGAACACTATGACCAAAAATTAATGATTTCTATTGGTTTTTTGTTATATTATTATTATACACTAACTGTGCTTATAGGTAAAATGTAAACAATATGAATAGCTTTTGCAGTTTTTATTTAAAAAATTCGCAAATCAATTTATTTCTGAAAAACATGCAAAAAATATTATTTAAGCGAAGTTCAAACCTCTTGGGTATGAAAAAAATGTATGAATGTATGGGTGACCAATAATTTTACAATAATATCGGTTTCGTGTAGATTTTATAATGGTATAATTCATAAATGTATCTTCCATAAATAGTGACTTATTGCCATTAATGTAGAAAAGGAGAAAATTTGACTAAGTAACAAAATTTGTAATATGGGAACATTTTTTAAATTGAATTGTCTCTGATCATTAGGAATTAATAAAAACACATCAGGAGTTGATCATACATGAAAACAGCTATTTTTAAACAAATTGAAACCAAATTAAGTATTAGAAATTAACTTATTTAAATGTAATAAAATAACCAATTTAAATCTTGAAATGGTTACTTTACTAGCGTGAAATGGGTCGTATGACCTTCATACATATTTGCTACCTGCTGCCTTTTGTGTTAGACAAAGAGAGGTCTGAATTGGGTAAGTGGGAGAGAGAAAAGCTAAATGTAAAAGAGAACTTAGTGCGTCACACGACCTGCTCGACTTCGCATGTATTTATTTTGTCTCCTTTGCAATTATTTAAATCAGTGTTAAAACGACCACTTGGCTATTTTACCGGACTATTTGTTTTTCTTATTGATTTGGACTTGTTTTGCGTTTGGTGATATTTGCGACGATTTGGCTTGTTTCTGGACTAAACTGGACTTTTGTGTACCTATCAAAATGCCACGTCATCAGTACACGGTACAAGAATATGCAAACATGCATTTTATTTATGGAGAATGCAGAGGCAACGCAAATGCAGCCGCAGCTCTTTATAGGGAAAGGTACCCTAATGCTCGCCACCCAGACTGGCGTGTATTTATAAGAGTCCACGGTTGTTACTCTGAAGGAAGAATGCCGGGTAGTGGTGTCGGTGGTGCTAGCGCTGGAAGAATCGCTCGTCCTGATGTAGAAGACGTGGTGCTTGAGGATATTGAAAACTATCCTTCAACCTCTACGCGAGCAATAGCTCGACGCACAGGTATTGGAAAATCGACCGTACACGATATTTTAAAGAAAAACGAATTCCACCCTTACCACGTTACACGCGTGCAAACTCTCCAACCAAGAGATTATCTCTCAAGAGTGCGTTTTTGCCGGCAAATGCTGGCAAAGATGGAAGAAGACCCGCAATTTTTTAATAAAATTTTGTGGAGCGATGAGTCAACGCTTAAAAGAGACGGTTACTTAAATTTACACAATTTACATAGTTGGGAACTAGGAAATCCCCATCTTATGCGTGAAGACAGGTCACAATACCAATTTAAAATAAATTATTGGACCGGAATATTAAATGGTATGATAATTGGCCCATTTGAATTACCGGGGGAATTTAACGGGGCAAAGTTATTTGGAGTTTCTTCAAAATGATCTCCCCAATTTATTACAAGAGGTTCCCGAGGAGCTGAGGGAATCCTATTGGCTGCAAAATGACGGTTGTCCTGCGCATTATGCTGTTCCGGTTCGTGCATATTTAAATAGCAGATACCCAAATAGATGGATCGGACGTCTAGGGCCAATTTTGTGGCCTACACGTTCACTGGATCTAAATCCATTGGATTTTTTTACTGGGGCTGTCTGAAAGAGGAAGCTGAGGATACTGTAAGCCCGTGCGGTCTTTGGACGAACTACGCAGTCGTGTCAGAGAAGCCGCATCAAAAATATGCGAGCGACGGTACACTAGACTGCTTAGAAGATCGTTTATCCGAAGATGTAGGGCATGCATAAGAGTGTCAGGCAAACAATTTGAACATTTGTTGTAAATTAACGAAAAATAAAATATTTTAATTTTAAAGGTTGTTTTTTATTAATCCCCAATGATCAGACACAATTTAATTTAATAAATGTTCCCATATTACAAATTTTGTTACTTAGTCAAATTTTCTCCTTTTCTACATTAATGGCAATAAGTCACTATTTATGGAAGATACATTTATGAATTATACCATTATAAAATCTACACGAAACCGATATTATTGTAAAATTATTGGTCACCCATACATTCATACATTTTTTTCATACCCAAGAGGTTTGAACTTCGCTTAAATAATATTTTTTGCATGTTTTTCAGAAATAAATTGATTTGCGAATTTTTTAAATAAAAACTGCAAAAGCTACTCATATTGTTTACATTTTACCTATAAGCACAGTTAGTGTATAATAATAATATAACAAAAAAGCAATAGAAATCATTCATTTTTGGTCATAGTGTTCAAGACAGTAAAATAAGATAGAAAAGAATCGACTTTTCTTTAAAAAAAATATATCAAAGGTACTACTTGTGATATATTATTTTTCGTATTTTTTTCAGGACGGCCATAAGTTGTACTATAAGACATTTCAAGGTTATCCATTCATTACCGGACACCCGATATAAAGGTTAATGTTTATTTCTGTACTATTAGTTATATATTGTATTAATTAGATTTTGAATATAAAAATTTTGCGGCGATTTATTATACCCTGTAGCTACTCGAGCGCTGCTGTGGAGAGTTTTTAACTGTTTTTTACTGCTTACGGATGGACACATTTTCAACTATTCTCCTATGGGAGATTGTCCTCCTTACCTCTATACTCCATGCAAACAACTTTACTTCATTGTCAAGTAGCGACCTCTGGTGAGTGAAATAATATTAGCCCTCGAAGTCTACTAAAAATATTTCAGAATAAGTTGTATGGGCATTCCACTTTTGCCTCTTAGCAAATATGCAAAAAATGTACGTCAAGTATCTGTCAATGTCAACTGTCCTGTCCCAATGACAAATAACAATTACAAGAAAGTGGGTGTCCGGTACAGTACTCAGTCGAACAAATAAACAATATTCTTTTTACAAGCAACTGTTATGATCTCTTGAGAGCTTAGACATGGAGGGTTTGCCTTCAGGAGATATACAAGCAAAATATCAAAAGTTAGCAGCGGAATATTCTAAGGTATTCTACTATTGTTTTAACATGGAGCGGTTGTTTGTACCCAGTAATTGTATAAATTTATTGTTTCCGTTTACAGTTAAAAGTGCACGTAAAGGTATTAAAGAAAGGCGTTTTAGATGAGCAGGCCAAGTCTAATGAATTGCGAGAAGTATTAAAAGCGAAAGAGAAAGTTATAAGGCAAGGCGAATTGGAAATAGATTCATTAACTTTCAGAAATCAGCAGTTGACGCGACGCGTTTCCGTCCTTCAGGATGAACTCGATGCTTTACAGGTCTGTTGGTCTAGAACAAAACAAGTTGAATATCAATATTCAATATTATATGTATAAATCGAATTCACTGGGTACTAATTTCCTTAGGTAGTTTTATAATTAGATTATTTAAAAAATACTAAAATATATTACTATTTTCACCACATCTCTATTAATTAGTATCATTAAGATGTTATTTATTTACTTAGAATTTTTTCACATTCTCTATAAAAGTATATGCATAATTTAATACCTATAATTAGCATTATCAACAGCAAAGTTGCGAACTGGGAAAACTCTGCATGTCTGGTCAATTTTCAAAATGGTTGAACTAATTGTAATGGAACTATCCTATCCTATAATATGTATCCTTAAATAATTTTTTAAAAAACTTGGATATTATTTTTTGAAATTACGAAAACATTAATAAAATAAATGGTGTTTGATTAATATGAATCTGAATACTGCTAAATTAATAAATTCTACCCAGGGGAAGGCAGATCGAGTTGCTAGTTTATTATTAAAAAAAATAGTTTAATGTTGTTAATTTTATTTCTTTTTGTGTCTCAACAAAGAGAATGAAATTGGAAGGCTTCAAATTCCAAAAGTGGGATTAAGGGAATTGATTACATGTTAAATAAGTCCAAGGCTTGTTGCCTTCCAAGGGACACCTCAGTTGAACTCTGAGCTATTTTTGCTGATATGATATAATATGTGATATTTTTGATAAATTTAACACTATTTAAAGAGGAATACATAAATACATCAATTAAAATAAATTTCTCATCTATAATTTTTATTGTACAAATAAAACTAATATATTTGTAAAATTGGTGGATTAAGGGACAATTCTATGTATAATATAAAAATAAAGTTTGTTCAGAAGTTATTTTTTTTGGCGTGGAATTTTTCCACTTTCCTTTTGAGTTTATAATAAATCTGTAAAGATGAGTTAATAATAATGAATGAATGGGCTAAAACTTATCACATTCTTAATATATTATGAGTATATACGAGACTCAGTTACCCATGCCATTTGATTGTAAGTGGATCATGTGTCTCATAGATATATATATTTCTATTCTTAATCAAAAGTCAAAATTATTAAATGCATTGTCACACACATACATATTTAACTGATGTAACTTTAAATAGTAGTATTAATCTTTATTTTTGTAACAAATGTCTTAATAAATGGCTATTAGTTTAGTTTAGTTTACGATGAGCTGTTTTCCGCAATCTAAGCGCGTATTATGCGTGTGGGCAGGAAGAAGTTCAACAGTCTTTTGATGTTGCAAACAACTTCAGGGAGAGATCCCGGCGTGCCGAGATGTTTAGCCCTGTATGAAGCGACCTCTGGACATGTCAGCAATACGTCAGATGCCGTTTCTTCCTTCCCTATGCATGCCATGCACAGGGGGCTATCTGTAACACCTATGGTAAACAAATGTTTGTTAAAAAAGCCATGTCCTGTGATAGCACTTGTTTCTATCCTGATCTGTGGCTTGTTCAGTCTCATTAGAACCTTGGTTAGACGACTGTTTATTTCAGGCAGGGCCTCCCTAGCTTGTCTAGAGTCTACTAAATTTATCCAATACTGAGCGAGTAAATTAGTGAAGTATCTATGTACCAGTGAACATACGTAGCCAAAGGGGATTGGTATTATAGGTTCCGGCCCTATAGTTGCCAGAGCCGATCCCCTTCTGACTAGTTCATCTGTTGCATCATTGCCTCTAGATCACCTGTGTTCCTTGAACCATTGCAGAGTCACATTGTTGTGCTTACATACCTCATTCAATTGTTGATGGCACTCATATATCAGTCCCAAATTCACCACATTACAGCTCAGAGCTTGTATTACCGCCATACTGTCGATCAGTATTCTGATGGAGAAGACTTTCACCTTCTTATCATCTATTGCTATGGCCGCTTGGATGATACCCATGCATTATCCTGGAAGACTGTGTTGTGGGTACCCAGCGGTGTGCATATGTGGATATTAAGGTCTTCAGAGAAAGCCCCACACCTTCATTTGTCTTAGAGCCATCCGTGAAAACTTTGAGCTCTCTTGGACCCAATCCTTCCAGATGGTCAGTTTCCTTCAATTGTATCCTGTACTTCTTATCGAATACAAATTGTTTTGGGATCCTATCATACTTGGCTTGTAATTTGGATTTACAAACAGGCACTTCAATTTTATTTTATTGTATAGATGTTATATTTATACTGTGTGTAACACATGTTAACATTATGAAATACAGTCTAAATTTACTTGTTTATGCGTCAATTTCACCAGACACATAAAGTTACAGCCTATATATGCCCCACTGTTGGACACAGGCTTTCTCCCACATCTGAGAGGGTTTTAGGGCAATCAGGTACATAACAAGATATAATTTATTTTTCCATAGCTCACTCTTGCAACACCTTTATGATTTTAACCACATCAACCCATGTGTGTGTTTTACTCTAATCAATATAATTATTTCGTACTACAAGATAATAATAAAATAATAATAAAACCTTTATTTCCGAACTTTGACAGTTTTTTTCATTTACAAACATAAATTTTACTTAAATAAATAGATTAACAGCTGGTTAAAAACGTAACGCACAACATATTATAAAAGGTCTCTCAGTTCGGTGTGCCTTACGGCAAAGGCCTCCTCCAACTCTTTCCACTGATGTCTGTCTGCCGCCACTCTTGTCCAGAGCGGACCCAAAGTCATTTTCAGGTCATCCTCCCATCTTCTCTTTTTGCGACCTCGACTCCTAATGCCATCTCTTGGGTACCAGATTGTCACCTGTTTGCTCCATTTCTCCTTTTTACACCTGAGCATATGTCCAGTCCACCTCCATTTAAGTTGGTCAATACGAGCCAGGATATCAGTTAGTTTTGTTTTGTGCCTGATGTCTGTACTTCTTACTTTGTCTTTTAGTTTTAAACCTATCATGCTTCTTTCCATACTTCTTTGACATCTTGCAAGTTTATCCCTATGATGTTTTGTCAGAGCCCAGGTTTCGCAGCCATATGTAATGCAGGGTAAAATACATGTATCAAAGGTCTTCTTCTTGATTTTAATGCCTATTTCTTTGCTTTTTGTAATTTCTTTCAAAGCCCAGTAGGTTTTCCATCCTGTTGCAATCCTTTTTTCTATTTCTTTCGACATCTGGTGGTTAGGCGATATTATCTGGCCAAGATATACATATTCTTCTACATATTCCAGTTTCTGTCCTTTAATTGTTATGTCTACGGGAATTGGATTTGTCATCAGCTTAGTTTTGCTGGAGTTCATTTCTAGGCCTAATTCTCTGCTTTTTCCTGCCAGGTTTTGTATCATGGACTCCAGTAGTTTTGGATCTTCTTCCAATAGGACCAGATCATCAGCAAATCTGAGATGATTTAATCGTGATCCATTTATGTTTAGACCTAGATGCTCCCAATTCAACTTCCTGAACATTTGTTCTAATACTGCTGTAAACAGCTTTGGTGAAAGTGGGTCACTACAAGATAAGCCGTTATTTATTTCATCCACTATTAAATTGTTTTTCAGACAAAGCTAACAAAAAAATCAAAAAGTAAAGGTGATGACAAACAATCAACTAGCAACACAACAGCCCACCTTGATTCTGGACTATTGCAGGAGGAATTGCAGAAGAAAATCATTGAGAACGCTCAATATGCATCACAGGTACCTAAATATAAGTTACTAACTGGAGTGATGATAATTTTTATATTTAATTTAAATATATTAAATAATAATAAATAATATTAAAAAACATTTTCTGTGCTTACTACAAGTAAAGGCGTAAAGCAAACAGAAGCATAATATATAAGAATTGATTCATTAAAGTATTAATGTTATTGCCTTATATTAACACTTATACTACTATCTGTCACATTTTAAATCCAATAATCCTTAATAAAATGAAGTGACTGACACAGCAGCCCATAGAATACTATAATACATATACATAATAGAACGGGGGAGTGGGCGGAGCCCGTGTAGCCACTAAAATGTTACTAACATGTCAATTCACACATATACAGTCAATTCACACGTTACAATCGGTTCCAAATTTCGCATGCAAACTGTTTAGAAAATGCCAAATTGCACACTATTTACAAATAAATATGTATTAAAATTTAAACGATTTTTTTTAATGATGATCTTGAACATTAATCAAAAGTCTAAAATGTTTAAATTTACTCAGTCTGTCAACACAGCGAATCGGGTTTGTAGTAGTAATAACATGACGTAACTGCTTATTTGTGTGCTCAGGCGACGCCAACCCTCGTACAAAATAAGGTTGACAGCCATTCTATTCTATATTATAGTATTCTATGCAGCAGCCAAAGGCTTAATTAGGTAACTTGTAAAACAAACCGTCATAATATTCTAAACCCCTAATCCTATTTCTAACCATATTAATTTATAATTTTTTTATTAATTTATTTGATTTATCAACATTGTCATTCATATTCTGTCTTCTGAAAATTTCTACTAATTCAATTACATTTACAGGTGTAACATAATTAATGTTGAAAGATGGATTTATATTATGATAAAGATAATGAACTCTTTTTTGCTATAAATCTTGTCAAATGGTAGGAGCTCTGTATAGTGTTACACCACTTTAGAATTTCACTGTCAAACAAAAACCATTATAATATATTTATGTATGTCTTAATGTATAACAAATATTATAATTCCCTGAGTTTTTGTACTGAATTACATGAAACATTATCAAAATACTGTATATATTTTTGAAATATTTTTGGACAACAAAATATTACAAGTATGTCTTTTTAATTTAGTGCATTATAAATTGTTCCTTTATTGCACCTCAGGATTATTGAAAACATTTGAGTATTTTGTTGTTGTAGTGGTGCAACAACCAATAATGGAGTTCAGTTGACAGTGCTCTTACTATGTTACTATGTTTAATTCATTTAATTCAATCACAAGCCACATTTCGCCACTCGGTTTGCATATTGTAAAAAAGAAGAGACAACTTCCAGCCAACGTGAGAAAGGAAAAAAAATTATTTTTAAAATAAAATCCAAGGATCATTTTAAATATGTGTTTTAGGAATAAGCTCATTTAGCGATTCATGTATCCATTTCTTAATAAATTAAGAATTACTATACTACAGTATTGTTTAAGAGCTAACCAAACATATATTTATTTAGCTTTCAGACAAAACCTTTGAAGTTGCCCAACTTCGAGCATCCTTAGAAGATTACCAGAGACACATAAATGAATGTGAGAGTAGATATAAATGCGAGATAGCAAAGTTAAAAAATAAAAATCAAGAGTTACAGTTTACTTTGGAAGAGTCGCAGAAGGAAAGAGTTGGTAGCACTTCAAATAGAGGATTAGCTGCACCAAGTAGTCAAGCTGCAAGTTGTAATGGCGACTTTCTATCAGAGGCTGGCAGCCTGGTAATCTAATTTTTTTTTTTTGGAATATGATTTAAATTTATATATGGTAGAGGTAATGACAATTTTCATTTAAACAGCTTGTTCTAATACCAAACATCCACTGCCAAACATAGGCTTCCCTTATAAGTTGGTTCAAAGGGGATTTTTGGCACAGTTGGTAGGTAGTAACTCGGTAATAGTTCAATATTACTGAATTTTAAATACGTTTCAACACATAGTTTAGCTGAGCTGTTTAGATTTATACAGTAAAGGGTGATTTAAATAAATCATTCTATATATACACAAGTATTTTTATTAAATAATATTAAAGTGGTTCCTATAATATTAGTCCATACAATAATAATCTTTAATAAAGAGCTTAAAGCTATACTCATTGGGTATCCTAGAAACTAAATAAGAAATATTATGAGAAATATCTGGTTCCTTCTAACAGCAGTTAATACATTTTTTTTCTCTATAATAAAATTCTATATGACGGATGAGGACAGTCCACCTGACGGTAAATGTATGATGTGGCCTGTAGACATCTATATTTGTCCTCAATAAGAATCAAAAGAGGTATGCATTGTCACTCCTGACTGAGATGAAATGCCTCATTTCCAATAAGAAAGGGTCTGGTTCTCTACACTCAACATATGAAACACAGCCGTATTAAGCTGCTATTTTACACTGGTAATTTGGTGATAGCGTGGTCCTTCCCCGGTCGAGCCGACCTATTTGTGCTACAACCGTAATATAGCTGTAGCGTGGCCCTACCACGTATAGTATACTACACTCTACATTTATACTTATATTTATTTAAACTACACTCTACATTCATATTTAATTTTTCACGTGGTAGAGCCATGCTGTAGTAATATTAGTAGTATAGTTGTAGCATGAATGGGTTGGCTCGACTGGGGAAGGACCACGCTCTCATAGAATACCAGCGTCAAATAGTAGCTTAATGCTGCTGTGTTTCGTATGGTGAGTGTAGAGAACCGGAGACCCTTTTTACTGGAAACAAGGCATTCCACCTAAGTCCTCACGGATGACAAAACATCTGCATTTTGATTCGTAATTGAGGATAGATGTAGATGTCTATGGGCCACAGCACCCACTTACCATCAGGTGGACTGTGTGCTCGTTTGTCATCCTATCCTATAAAAAAAAAATTCCAGGATTTGGAAGTAGAATGCGAGGGATTGAGACTTTTATTAAATATTATAAGCCAGTACTTATTTACCACCCTAACTGATGCTAAGTTTTGATGCAGCCAAAGTTGGTAAAGTGTATTGACATAGATTAACAAATGCCTATCCACTCCTGCTCTTGAACAAACCCACAATTAGATCAAAATTCAGATCCAGGAAAATAATATTTCACTCCTTTATTAGTACCTACATATTAGAAAAGACGAAGCAAAGTCCGGTACAGATAAATTGACTTGAAGAAGCTTTGTGGTTACAGCATTACAAATTAAGTAGAGAAAGATAGAGTCCCAAGTGTAACAGTGGATTTTAATATAGTAAAAACTTAACTTACAGATCGGTAGTGAGGATGCGCTTAGTTCTGTGGATGAGCTAAACATCAATGAACAGCTGAGCTCTAAAGCGCTTGCGCTAGAACAGGTACACTTATTTTCTACTCTCTAATATCTAAAATTTAACCCCTCAGTCCGCAGCTAAAATGATTGACACCGCTAGCTCGCTTTGCGTGACGCGGCGTTGCTAAAAATAACCTAACCTTGAATTTGTCGTACATTTATTTTCTATAAAATTCGTTATAAATATCAATATAATACTTGTTTCTGTTTATTTATTATGTTATATTACTAGTTTTAGTGCTTTTACTTCATTACAAATATATTTTAATTGTATTTTATAGTAAAAATGTACTTACCCAGCGCAGGACAGCTGCGTAATTTTCACAAATATTTATATATATTACTAGAAATAATTTACATAAAAAGATAAATTGCATTCACACAAAAACTTTTATTACAATTTTTTAGTAAAACACTAATAAAACATTAGAAAAATCCAAAAATCGACACCATAACACGCCACACGAAATAGGCGTACGAATGAACGTACATTATAAATAATTAACTATGTTCTATTGCATTAGAAGATAGGAAATTTCACATTGAGCCTTTATAGGCTCATTGTGAAATTTCCTTATGCCAAACTTCTTCATAGACAAGTAGTCTCTAAATATAAGTTTTATGGTTTAAAGTGCTGTGGGTGGGTGTGGTCGGATCCGACCGCTTGGAATTTGACGGAATATCGCCGTGGTCGGATCCGACCGCGTGCATATTGAGAGGTTAAAAATGTATATTTAAAAAATATTTATAAATACCAATTTTGAATAAAAATATTTTGACACCTCTCTTGAGAGAAAGTAATAAAGCTAATATGTTGTACAAATTAATGTGTATCTTTTTACAGACTTATTACGAAAAATAAATTTCACTCAAATGCGAATGTACCTTTTTGAATACTGGAATTTTCAGGATAACCAAAAACTGCGAATGGAGTATGAAATACTTCAGATGGAGAACGAAAGCATGAAACTAGAAATAGCGAAGCATGTGTCAGCTGCGCAGCGGAGGAAGGGCGAGACGCACGACTCGGGAGAATTCAATAATTTCAATGAAACTTCTGTAGACTGCGAAGGCAAGGTTACGGGATTACTTGGTAGTCTAGAGGTACACAACTTTATTTCAAATTATATATTTAAATTGATTCTTTTAGTTTAACGACAATATTGTAGAAGTTTTGTGAGTTGGTTATCTTCTCCTCAGTGCCATTAGGGGTATTATGAAACATGTTTTTTGGCATTATAGCCAAGTTTGTCAGGCGGACATTTTAGGGTACTATATTGTATTTAATGGGTATGTTCCGAAATACAACGCAGTGTACTGTCCAATGCAAATGACGTCATCATTTGACACTTTATTGTACTAGCGTGCCGCCGCCATATTGTGTCGGATATCCGGCCATAATAAAACAATTTTTAATTGTATGTTTGCCGAATGAAGCATACCAGAATTTGTTTCTATTTATTCAAATACAAAAAATTATAGAATAATTTATGGTATATCCATTAGGAGGATATAATGATTTTTGGAGCACAAAATGACAAAATAATCGCCAACACTTTTCCAAATGGCGCAAAAGTATGACGTCATATACTGTCCAATGTTTTGGAACGAATCACCAGTATAGCGTCGATTCGTGACGTCATTTGCATTGGACAGTACACTGCGTTGTATTTCGGAACATACCAAATATTCCCTAGCCAGTGATGACTTATGGATCTGATACTTGGTCCCTCACTGCTGGCCGTATGACGACGCTCATCAGCGAGCTATGGAAGCGATGCTCGGGGTTTCTCTGTGTGATAAACTTAGAAATGAGGATATCCGCAATAGAACCAAAGTGACCGACATAGCCCAATGGATTAGTAAGCTGAAGTGGCAATGGGCCGGCTATATAGATCGAAGAACCGACAACCGATGGAGAAAAAAGGTTCCCGAATGGCAGCCTCGTACCGGTAGGCGTAGTGTAGAGCGACCCCCCACTAGATGGAGTGACAACCTGGTAAAACATCCAGGATGCAGGTGGTTCAGAACCATGCTTTGTGGCATTACTTGTGGGAGGCCTATGTTCAGCAGTGGACTTGTGAAGGGCTGTAATGATGATGATGTTTTCCTGTAACACTGACTATTTATTACTTATCCTTTTTGAGTCAATACAGAATATTTTATTATTTTTATTTTTTTACGTACCTAGTAGAGCCATGCTGCAGCTATATTAGTACTATAGTTGTACAAATGGGTCTACTCTACCGGGGAAGGACAACACTCTCACAGAATATCAGCGTAAAATAGCAGCTCAATGCTGCTGTATTTCGTGTGGTAAGTGTAGAGAACCGGACACCCTTTTTACTGGAAATGAGGTATTCCATCTCAGTCCTCATCGGTGACTACGCATCTGAATTTCGAAATTTAATCGAGGATAAATGCAGATGTCTATGGGCCCCAGCATCCACTTACCATCACGGTGAACTGTTGTCACTATTATTCTGTAAAAAAAAACTTGGTTTTGTTACGCATTCTGGAATGGTGGTGACATCCCCAACGGTAGCTGTTATTATCCATATAGTTTCAGATAATTCTGCAGTATACTGGTTGTAAAATATAGGACCTAAAACTGAAACTTTCGGAACACCTACTTTTATCGTTTTTCAAACGCCGAAAAATTAATATCTTATTCTTTTTCTGTTATTAAGATCTCGACTTTCTTATTTAGCATCAGGCCATTGATGTTGTTAGTCTTAAAATCTATTTTGAAAGTTTTTTTAACAGTGTTATGGGACTAGGTAAAGTACTTATATGTTTTAATTTTAAATACTTATAGGTTTAAAATTTAAATGTCGAAATTTTATAATTCACCATTTTTTTTTTTCGTATTCAGGTACCATTCCTTCTCAGCCATGAGATTCAGTTGAGAGAGGAACGAGTGAAGAAGTACTTTAGGAATAAGATTAGTGAAATGAAGGTAGAATATGAGGAGTTAAAGAGCAAGACTGAACATTATGTTAAAGAAGTAAGCGTTTAATGCATTTAATGACAACTTAAGAACTTAATACAAGTGATGTTGATTAGTGTTACTGTAATAGGATTTAGAGATTATACATGGTAGAGCCATGTTTATATGTGGTAGAGTCATGCTGCAGCTATATTAGTACTATAGTTGAAGCACAAATGGGTCGGCTCGACCGCGGAAGGACAATGCTCTCACAGAATACCAGCGTAAAATAGTACTGTATGTACGTAAAATGTAGTAACTGTATTTCGTATGGTGAGTGTAAAGAACAGGAGACTCTATTTACTGGAAAAAAGGCATTCCATCACAGTCCTCAGGGGTGACAACGCATCCGTATTTTGATTCGTAATTGAGGATAGGTGTAGATGTCTATGGGCCACAGCAAACACTTACTATCAGGTGGACTGTGTGCTCATTTGACACACTATCCTATAAAAAAAGACTTGATATGCCAAAAAAATTTCAATCTGATATCTACATTATAGGCTTCATAAAACTCAGAGCATAGCCCCCTTTATAACTTGTTTAATTTCTATGCTCTTACTTATAGAATTACCACAACAGACAGACTTAGGACTTCGACATTAATTAAGACTTGTAGAATGATTAGGCTAAGTTAGTTGCCTATGTTTTACTTGTACTTCATACCGTTTTAACAAGTGGTAATTTAGAGTTTCCTCACTTCATTATATTTTCTTTATGTTCAACCTTCTGATATTATTTAAGACATATGTTATTGTAATTAATTCCAGTGCGAGATGCTACGGCTGCGTTTTGAAGTGATGGATCGTGAGAAAGAGATGGACGCGCATACGATAGATGAAAAACATAATACTATAAGTCGACTGGTTAGTGTTTTTTAGTTTTTAATATATTATTAATTTGATGTTAAAATAGTAACTGTAAGTATTTTCGACTATCTTACGAAATAAGTCATGTTTGGCCACAACTGAGACTACTTAGCGGTTGGCACTGCAGAATCTGTTTGACCTGAGGATGCCTCGTGTTGAGGCGATACACATGTCTTATTATCAGCGATGGTGTGTCTTTCCTACTGAAGTGGTGTTGGGAGTAGTGGCGCTGGGATTAGTGATGACAGAGATAGTGCACGCAATTGGGGGATGGTGGGGGGTGCTCTTCAAATTAGGTAAGACGACACATAATTTTATTTTATTATGCGGATGTTAGACTACTATACTCATACTCATACTACTAATATTCAGATCTTTAATAGTCGATCTTATTACAAAACTCAGTTATTTTATTGATAGTCTCGCGATTAAAGAAGTGTTGAATTTGACTTGTTATAAAATTCCATACTTACATATTTATTGAAACATACTCTAGTATGAACCTGAGTCTAATTATAAACTAATTTTGTAATAATACGAAGTATGTCTAGATAGTAAATAGATAGATTTAAGCGACACTAGCCTAATGGCAGGGCGTGGACCGCGAACTCAAAAAGGTCGTGGGTTCGAATCTGCCATTCGACTACTGACGTGAACCACTCGTAACACAAGCAATTTAAGCACCACAAGTGGTTAAGGGGAATATTAGTAATGTTTAATTCTTTACAAAAAAAAAAGATAGAAAGAGTAGATTGACTGCGACGTTGGTCTAGTGGTCGTGAATACGGTTGCTGATCATGAGGTCGTCATCATCATCATTACAGCCCTTCACAAGTCCATTGCTGAACATAGGCCTCCCCCAAGGAATGCCACAAAGCACGGTCTTGGCCACCTGCATCCATCGACTTCCTGCATGTCTTACCAGGTCGTCACTCCATCTAGTGGTGGTTCGCCCTACACTACGCCTACCGGAACGAGGCTGCCACTCTGGAACCTTTTTTTCACATCGGTTGTCGATTCCTCGAGCTATATGATCAGCCAATTGCCACTTCAGCTTACTAATCTGTTAGGCTTTGTCGGTCACTCTGGTTCTACTGCGGATATCCTCATTTCAAAGTTTCATCACACCGAGAAACCCCAAGCATAGCCCTCTCCATAGCTCGCTGAGCGACGTTGAGCGTCCTCATACGGCCAGCAGTGAAGAATCACTTCTCAGATCCGTAAGTCATCACTGGCAACACGCACTGGTTGTACAATCTAGTTTCAGGTTTTGAGGTATACCTGACGAGAAGATGTGTCGTAATTTCCCGAACGCTGCCCAGCCGAGTTGAATCCGTCGATTGACCTCTCGGTCGAAGTTGGACTTACCTAGTCGGACAATTTGTCCCAGGTACACATACTCGAATTTCAACGAATGTTAACAACTTCGAGCTTAGTGCTCTCAACAACTACCGGCATAAGTGTGACATGTACACTACACACGATCTTAGTTTTGTCCATGTTCATCTTAAAACTTATCCATTGGGATACACTGTTAAGGTCATTGAGCCTAGTGCTTAGGTCCGCCACCGATTTTGACATAAGGACTATATCGTTGCCAAATCGAAGGTGAACAATGATGTGTATGGCTGCCTATAGAACCTCTCAATCTCACTCAAAATCTCAGGTGTCTGAGAAACGATGCAGCCAAACTCATTCTTCGGCTTTGACAGTTGGCTCTTTCTGGCAGACAGATCTCTGGTAAGGACTTTGGAGCCCTGGTTCCGCTCGATAGCTTCTTCAATACGAACAGTATTAAAGTTGCGTAAGTCCCGCCGCATGCATTTGGAGATCTGTCGAATCTGTTGAAGACTGCAGCTTAATTTCCCGTCTAACAGACATGAGATTGAGTGTGATTAGAGTTTTTGTGTTCTTCTGCAGTGGGTCTTGCAGAACTTAGCTTCGACCGCATGGATTGTTTCCACAAGCTTATTATTCATATTGTCCACTACATTGCAATCTTCTAGGCATTGAAAACAGTTTTGTAACTTGAGCTGAAAGGATGGAGCGTTGACTTCATTAGACAAGACCTGTCCAACTTAACATTTAGATTCAGTGTGCCTAACTATTCGATAATCGCTGACCCGGTCCACTTTCTGTGGAGTCGATTCTGGAAGAAAGCGTCCATCTTTCTCCATGAAATCTGCTAGCTGATGGCCCCTTGAGTTCCGTTGCCCTATCCCAAATTTCTCTACCTTCAGCTCACCGCTTTTTCTTGTGCCTAGTTTTGCGTTAAAGTCTTTCATTAACACTGTATAGTGGGTTTTAGAAGAATGCATGGCTAGAAATATCCTCATATATTTACCTCCTCATTGGGATGTGCAAAGATTGGTTCGTATCTCTATGACGTTCAGCGAATACTGCTTGGTGATTCTGAGTATGCAACCCTCTTTGACACACTTGCAATCTTTACAACGTTGTTAACGAGAGACTTTTGGTCGATAAGTCCGTCACCTTCTTGGAACAGATGGTTACCCTCCCGATGGAAGAACAAGTTGTTCGAGAATCACTGTGTCCTCCCCCTCTCTTCGGAGTTCGGATAATCCTATAATATTCGAGCACAGCTTGTCTACCTCTTGTTCCAGCTCCAGGATCTTCTCGTCAGTATTCAGGGTGCGTGCGTTGTATGTTGACAGGTTGAGTCGTCGTAGCTGACAACCGAACCTCCACCGGAGATTCTTAGCACCCCCTGCCCCGCCGTTACCATGGTCGCCACCGCAGCTAGGAAGAGCGGGGCGGCCAGGGCCGGGGGGCCGTTTACTTTTGTCGTTGCTCATTTGCCATAGTTGCCACACTTGGCGAGCCGTTTGGCAACCGCAGTTTTTTTCGTTGTACAGTTGCTGTTATCAGGAAGATGCTGCTGCACATCTCCTGCCTGTTTCCCTCTGTCGCCTTTTACGACACCCACGGGAAGATATGGTGTAGTGGATATTCTTAACCGCCGCTACACGGTTAAGAATATCCACATCCCCGTGGTCATCGTGAGATCCCGTTTTTGAATCCCGGATCGGGCCAAAAATTATTTATTGGGTTCTTCTGTCAAAAAATTCTCATTAACGGCTCCGAGTCAGGAACCTGGTGGTGGTGGTGGTTGGTGGTGTTTCACCCATGCCTCTGAAAGCACGTAAAGCCGTTAGTCGTGCGCCTGATCTCATTCCGGTTGTGTCGGATTGCCGTTCCATTGGACTATGAGAGTGAGGGAATATAAAAAGCACCTGCAAATAAATACACTCTCGGGCACAAAAATCTTGTAATTCGATCTGGAGGTCATTATTATTGGTAGTAGATTTGTCCGTAAGATATTAGTGGAGGTTTGGCTAAATACTTTTTTTCACAGGAAGAAGAACTGCATTCAACGTCCCACAACTACGAGCAGCAGATGTCTGTTCTGACTGAACATGTGGCCGGCCTGAACGAGCAGCTGGCGAAGCAACACGACCAGATCGAGCAGCTCAAGCACCAACTCTCTACCAAGAGAAAGTAGTGGACCATGTTAAATCGGTGTTAAAGTTTGACACCACATCCTATGCTTCATACTCTGCAGTAAGGATGGGTTTTGGACAAATTTGAGTGCTTTTTGAATATAATTCCTCAAGTGTCAGAGAAATTAAGATACCTGACATGACTAGTCCATGAACGGCAAATGAATAGGATGCTGGTCTCTAAAATCATGTTTGTCTGCTGCAATATTCAGATCGCATTATATATTTATTGTTAAGGTCTGTGATATAAGGATGAGAGACATGGAACACTAGGAATGGCTAACACTCTTTTTACTTCTAACATCAGCAAGTAATAATTTGGTCATTCGTGAGCATTTAGCTATGTTAAATATTTCTTTAATGGCTCCAATTATTTTAATTTGTATTACTACTTTACTAAAGGATTTTATAAATTTACTAAAAACATATGAAAATAGGGAATGAACACTAAAATCATTTATGGCCAGTAGATATTGCCATTAACACAAGGGATTTTCTTAGCTTACTTTTAAATTTTTCTAAGGACCAGAAACGTATGGTATTAGACAGATCTGTGAAAGCTGGCTTAAGGCACAGCCTAAGAAGAAAATACTGTCAGTCATCAGTGTCAGTCAAGTGATGTTGTCGGAAAAGCCGACGTAAACAATAAATTGCTAGGGTTGTCAGAACGGGTAGTAATAAAAAAAATGAAAAACTGATTTTATTTCACGTTTAAACAAACTCGTGTGTATATGAAAACTGATGAAACTTTAATTCCTCATCTTTAAGTGAGGATGGCTCACAGTTTTTTTACCGCCCATGCAGCGTGAACGTTTTTAACTTATTTTCGTAACAAGACAACCCTAACGGACAGTTCCCGAGCAGTAACGGCCGCTCTCGCCGCGCAGCGCACTCCACCGCACGCTTGCCCGGGCTGGACGACTCCGATGACCGACTGTTAGTAATAACTGTGCTTAAGGCATGGGGTTTATTTAAAATAGCTGGTAACAGCAATTGAGAAAACTTTTTGATTATTTCGTTATAAATAGGAAACCAATCATTAACTTATATCGTTCACAGTTGAAGTAGCATATAAATCAAGAACCACATCGCATTTTTTTAAAATTAAATCTAAATAGTTTTTAAGCTATTTCAAAGCAAAGCGTTAACTAAACTTTTATAAGTTGTTTTGTAGTATTGATGGTTGGGTCAGAGAAATTTCATTTCAACTATAATTGGCATAAATGAGAGTATTCACGACTTATTTTGCAATCTAGGTGGTGGTGATATTTGACAGCTTTCATAGCAAAGAAGTTAATTAGTTCGAAAAATGTAATGGTTCATGTTTCTTTCCGTACTATTAGTTATATTTCCTATAAATTAGATTAAATATAAATAATAAATAAATAAACCAAACCACAGATATTCATAAAAGATGACAAATTAAAAAGTTAATAATGTGCAAAAAAATTGAAGAGCATACCACTGAGACATTGTTTTGTATATTAATATAATAATCTCGAAATTGATTAGCTTTTGTTTAAAACTAACTTCTCAATTATAGTTCATAAAAGATAGCTTGATCTCTGCGACAGCTGTCAGTAAAAATCACGCCTATGAAGTCCTGAATTTCTCTTCTGGGCATGCCGACCTAATTAATGCATGCCCATAAAGTATGACAATTGACAGGTACTGTCTGTACTACTAAGAAATTCAGGACTTCATAAGGCGTAATTTTTACTGACAGCTGTCGCAGAGATTAAGCTATCTTTTATGACCTATAAGTCACAAGTGTAACAAAAAACTTCACCTCAATGTCAAGTAGCGACATCTGGTGAGCGAAATATTATTAGCCCTCATCGTTATAACCATGGAGGATAGAGAACAGAACGATCGCTACGTACTAAAGCATAGCCCGCCGTCCTCGAAAATTTGTAGAATTTGTAGCGGCGCTGCCGTTGGCGAGTAGTGGCTGCGAAGTTAGCTATTTATGAGTACAAGTAGATGAAGTTAGTTGAATAATGTACAAATTTTCTTAGCGGCATTGGTGAGAACATTTTCGTGCTTCATAGTTTTTTTAATTTTTGAGAAAAAGGAACATTAAAAATTGGAGAAATAATTTATTGTGCGTGGATGTGCAAGTGGTTCAGCATGTGATCGGAAAAATAGACTGAAAATGACTTTTATTGACTGAACTTAGCGATCGCAGCGCCTCACTTATGGTGTCCATATTTCTGGGACACTATTTTCTACAGCGATCGTTCTCCTGTTCTCTAACCTCCATGGTTATAACTATCGAATATGCACGGCGTAGTAATGTCACTACATTGTTGATGGATATAGTCTATCATATGGATGATATGTAGGACATATTATAGATATGAGAGTAAGTTGGCGGATTATAGCTTTTGATTCTAATTATCTAGATTATTTCATTGGCTTACGCAACTTAAAATATCACTGCCCAACTAGTAAATTCTGTTAATTTTATTTTATAGAATAGGGGACAAACGAACACACAGGCCTCCTGATGGTAAGTGGATACTGTGGCCCATAAACATCTACATTTATCCTCGATTAAGAATCAAAACGCAGATGTGTTGTCACCCCTGAGGACTAAGATGGAATGCCTCATTTCCAGTAAAGAAGGCTCTCCGGATCTCTACACTCACCGTACGAAACACAGCAGCATTAAACTGCTATTTTACGCTGGTATTCTGTGAGAGCGTGCGCCTTCCCTGGTCGAGCCGACCCATTCAAGAGATTTCATGGATTTTATCCTTTATTTTAGAATAATAAATCCTGGTTTATTATTCTAAAATCATCATCAGCATCATCTATTTGCCAGTGAAAGTCTCGTCAAATTCGGTCCAGCCATTTCGGTGATTAGCCGGAACAAACAGACAGACAAAAATAAAAGTGTTTGTGTTATAAGTGCCGTATATATTTTGCATTTAGCAAAAAGCTGATATTTTGACGTTACAAACAAACGCTTCATTTTTATTTGTTTGTATAGATATTAGTTTCCTCATTTGAAACTGAATTATCTTACTTAGCAACTCTATACGACCAAGTTACAGTAGTGGTAAATTCCAAATTAAAATGTCTGTATTCTACTTCAGTGTGAACTATTTAAGAAAATATACTTGTAAATATAATTGCGAAAAATTATGTAACATAATACTTACATAATTTAAAGGATAACACCCTATTTAATTTTATTCTACATATTACATTTGTATAAAAATATAGTCCAAAACTTATATTTTCTGTAAGTATTATTTTTTCAACCTTAAGCAACTAACCTTAAACCTCAGCAATAAGATGCCTTTGATGTATTTAGATAGTTTAAATATATGCGTATTTAATGGCAATAAATGCAGAGCTTTTAAAATCGATCACGTTTAATTTTAGTGTTGTATAAAATAAATATTCTTTATTTTCAATTTTCTTAACTAAATTTATATATATATATATATATATATATATATATATATATATATATATATATATATATATATTCACTGACACTGCGAAGAGATGTTGCATCTCTTTGCATTTTCTTTCGCATATACCATGGAGAGTGCTCTGAGGAATTGTTCAGATTAATCCCAGCCGCCAAATTTCGTGAACGCACTACGCGGCAAACGTCCCGATACCATCCACACCATCTGGATGCTTGGCGGTCCACCACTGTACGTTTCAAGAAGAGTTTTCTTCCGCGTACAACCTCTCTGTGGAATAGTTTACCACCAGCGATTTTTCCGGACCGATACGACCTGGGGACCTTCAAGAAAAGAACTTAACTCCTTTCTAAAGGGCCGGCAACGCACCTGCAATTCCCCTGGTGTTGCGGTTGATCATGGGCGGCGGTAGTCACTTAACATCAGGTGAGCCGCATGCTCGTTTGCCCCTCTTCTATAAATATATATATATATATATATATATATATATATATATATATATATATATTGTATATATTTTCACTCTGTGAAAAATAATGTAATCTACAATCCGTTTGAAATAATTCAATTAGAATTTAAATTCTGTTTCTAACGAATAATTTTTTTTATTTTTGCTCTTTTACCTTCTTTAATGGTTTCTTAAATGGTTTCCTAAGCTAGTGTCAAATTAAAAACAATATAATGTATAGTAAATTAAAGTTATTACACACATATATTTAAACATACATATTTTACATATTGCAACATCGTTGTATAAAAATAATTTTATTAAGTATTTGTCCACAGTAGTAGTAAGTTACATTGTTCATATTTATGTTTCATCATTGAAAAGCATTATATTACCTTAATATAATTATATTATTATACACTACATTTTATTAATAAAAAAATCAAACAACATTTTAAAGTCATGAATTTATGTTTCAATTTAACTTATCAATAAATTATGAAATTTAGAATTGTAAATCAAAGGTTTATATTTGGGTCCGGTTTACATTTTGAGAAGTGACAAGTGCGAGTGGCAAGTGCAACTGACAAATGAGAATTGCTTAGTGCGTGTGAACAGGCAGTGACAAGTGGTAAGTGTGAATAGAATTGCCTCTCGCACTTGTCACTTCTAAACACGTAAACCGGGTCGTATTGTACGTGGTGCTGTTTATGTTTTATTAAGATCTCAAATAAGATAAAATAATCAAAAATATATTTTCTTTAGTTATTGAATGTGTGCGTACAGTCATCTGCCTGTACCCACAGTTTTATTGTACGGGCGTACAATTACAATTTGCTACTGAAAGCAACCCAGTGTAATCGCGTAACATAAACATATTTTTGTAACAGATTTCATTAGTCAAACTTCAAGAAAGTATTCGTCTCTAAAAAAATCTTATTTTAAACTTGTTTTCGTAATATGTTAATAACGGTATAGGTCTATCGCGATCCGGATCCAAAAGATTTTAAAAAAATGAGTTTACATACGCAGTAGTGTAATAAGTCTATGGTTTACAGATTAGTGTTATAAATCATTAATCATCTCTGGCGGTATCCTCTGAAACTGTTTCATACATGGAGACATTTTAGACTAGTTCTTGGAAAATAAGAATGACAAACGAGCACACAGTCAGCCTGATAGCAGATACTGAGGCTAAATTAAAAATCAAAATATAAACGCTTGTCACCCTTGAAGACTAAGATTTCTCGTTACCAGTATAAAAGGTATTCAGTTATCTACACTCAATATACGAAACACAGCAGCATTAAGTTGCTATTTTACGCTGGTATTATCAGATGCGTATCATAGATAGCGTAAACTAGAAAAATAATAATCTCTTGTTGTTGTTGTTGTTGTTGTATGCTATCCGTCGATACGCTGGCGGAATGGTGTAATTTTTTTGATACCAGGCTTGTGACGAATCGGCAAATTAAAGATTATTTTTCAAACTCAGCTGCTGTGTATTTTGAAAAAAAAAATTAAATTAAAAATATTTTAAAAAGTGACATAAGTTTTTGACATTGTCGGTTGTTCTTAATCTATAGAGGTTTTACTTTTGCGACATGATCTATTAAAAGCTGTGATTAAATAAACTGTATGAAATATTGTGCATTTTAATTTTTTTAAAGCGTTAATAATTATTTAAAGGCGCTTACTCTGTTAATCTAATTGCATAAATTGTATTTTTACTTTCCATTTCAGTGGATATTTTTTTATTACTTTATATGTTATATTGTGATTTCTATATTAAGTTATAAGGAATCTCGCATGTTATAAAATATTGTGTCACGTTATGCTTAATTAAAAATAACATGAATACAATGGCCACAAATTATAGTTGCGTCTTAATATTTGGTCGATATAAGAAATCGGCTAACACTTTATGACAACTGTTAAAGGACGTTCATCTAAAATTTTAGTTTTAAAGTGTTATGCAAAATGAAATTTTTACTTTTCTGAAGGAGGTTCCTCATCCGGTAATAATCAGTTGCTTATAAAAGAATAAACAAAAAATAAAGCTTTGTTTAGAGATTAATTTCAGAACTGCCGAGTTGTTAAAGTACGATCTAGTCCTCAGTTCTACCAATTCTCCTTAAAATACTTATACGAAACCTTATATTGTGAGCATTATATACGTTATATAACATGCTTTTCGGCTAGTGACATTTTATATTGCATATTTTTGCATCACTGTATGAGTAAGGTTAATTAAAACGAAATTTGTAACTTATTTAATTTTCTAATATCCTATCGATTGTATAATAGCAACAACTATATTCCATAACCTAGTTTAAATTATGTTATACTATGTTGACGATAAGGATAAGTGAATACACATAGACGTTGCCCATAGACATTTACATTTATCCTCCCTTGATTAAGAAACAAAACTCAGATGCGTTGTCATCTATAACGACTGATTAGAATACCTCGTATCCAGTAAAATGAGCCTTCAGTTCTCTACACTCACCATACGTGAAGCAGCAGTATTAAGCTGCTATTTTACGCTTCTATGAGAACGTGGTTTCCTTCCCCGGTCGAGCCGACCCATTTGTGGTCATTTTTTTAAAGGATAAACAAACCGCGTGTTTTCTAATATTGTCGGTCGTCATCACTCGGGGAGCTTTCTTCCATGTTACCTTCATCACATAAGCAAACTTTTGCTTTTTGTGTGGGGCCGTTTTTACTAAGCGAAGTATTTATTATAAATATTAAAATTAAAATCAGAGTAACTAAAAATAAATAAGCGTAATAGTGATGGACTGATTGATTTGACTTCTATTTGAAATTTTCATTGATTAATTTTGTAAATTTAGATACACAGCGTCACGCCTATAATCCCCGAGGGGGTGGGCAGATTTTTTTTAATATTTTGATTTTTGCGTCGGAAAAAATATACAAATATTAATTTTTGCTTTCGACCAATTTTTTGTCACATCACAATCCTCATCACCATAAAATTGTTACAACACTTTAACGTGGTAGAGCCATGCTGCAGCCATTTTAGTGTTATTGGTTTTGGAACGAATGAGTCTGCTCGACCGGGGAAGGACCAAGCTCTCCCAGAATACCAGCTTAAAATAGCAGCTTCATACCGCTGTGTTTCGTATGGTGAGTGTAGAGATCCGGAGACCCTTTTTTACTAGAAAAGAGGCATTCCGTCTTACTTCTTAGGGATGACAACGCATCTGCATTTTGATTCTTAATCGTAGAAGAGATCGATCGAAAAAGGATAGATTTTCCATTCAGGGTTCAATTTCAGTTGTAATTCTATTGCTGTTACATTGTTATAATATAAACTTTAGTAACTATATTAATTGAATAAAACTAAATTTACGGATTCTATCGCGTTTATTTAACTGATTTTACTTATTTTTAAATCCCGACGTTTCGGGTGCTTTACAGCAACCATGGTCAAGAGGGGGGGACTGAGATACTTGACATCCCAATGTCATTGTTAGCCCGGTTACCTTCAGTTTTTGAATATTAATTTAGTTTTATTCAATGTGTGTAGTGTTCGCGTAAATTTAAGAAATCATTAACTATATTAATGCTTTGTTATAATGATGGTTTATGATACATTAGAATCGCAGATCCTTTTTTACGTGACAGAACCATGTTTTATTATTGTTGTAGCACGAATGGGTCAGCTCAACCGGGGAAGTACCACGCTGTAACAGAATACCAGCGTAAAATAGCAGCTAAATGCTGCTGGGTTTTGTATGGTAAGTGTAGAGTACCGGATAACCTTTTTACTGTAAACGAGGGGCATTCCATCTTAGTCTTCAGGGCGCGGGGGGGGGGGGGACGCATGTGCATTTTGATTCTTAATCGAGGACCGATAGATGGGCTGCGTGCTGGCTCGTCACTCTTATTCTGTAATAAAAAATAAGGCTAATGCCTAACAGCGGCCGCGCTCATGGAATGCGATAAACACAGTCGTGAGCCATCTGCGTCCACCGACTTCATGTTACCGTATCATACCAGGTAGTCACTCCATCTAGTGGAGCCCCCGTTACGAGGCTGCTCCTTATGAACCTTTCTTCCTTGTCTTGTCTCGATTGTCGGTTCGTCGAGGCTATATGGCTGGTCCATTTCCACTTCAAAGAAATAAGTAATAACTTTTAAAAAGATACAGAAACGATTCTTTAAAAAAAAAAAGTATACTTCAGCTTACTGATCCTACTGCATAAGTGCATAACTGCGTTTCTTTGACGCTTTGGGAACAATTGCAGATCATTGTACATTTTAATATTATACAGGTTTTGCTAAAAACCCTGTGTCTTCTGAAATTAATAATAAATGTATTTACTATAAATATAAATTTTGTTTAATATGTAAAATCATGTATGAAGTGTAAGTATATGCTATATGTGTATAAATAAATAGTTTTCAATATATAAAATCTGAGTTTATATTTTTATACTAAGTAAATCCACCTAGGGGGATAAGTCGCTCGCGTCCGTAGGCTTCGACTACCTAATCCTAGGCCCACCCTACACGTTTCCCCCGGGTGGTGCTAAAAGAGCGACAAAGCCGAAAGAACAGACTCGGCTACTCGCCGTGTGGTAGTGGCGTAAAATATACCACCCCCTTGTTTTCGCACCATGAGGCAAAGAGGAAAAGAAATGGCCCCGAGTTCCTGGCGCCCTTTTTATGGGGCAGGGGTCTACGCCCCAGACATGTCTAAGCTCACTTATATCCGAGAGCAGTTTTGGGAGATGGTAAGGATGGTGTTAATGAAATGTAAGGAAAATGAAAATATTGTTATGTGAGGAGATTTTAATAGAAGGGTTGGGTGAGGAGGCTTGGCTATCAAAGGATACTGGGAACGTTTGGTGATGAAAGTATTAATGAGAATGGTGAAAACCTCCTCACCGTATGTGTGGAAAGGAATCTTTTTGTGACGAACACTTTCTTTCGTCATAAGAAGATTCACATGTATACTTGGGAAAGAGGTGATGATAGAAGCATGATAGATTTCATAACTGTGGATGAAAGAATGAGGAGCGCAGTGGTGGATACAAGGGTTTACCGGGGGTCCAACGTAGGGACGGACCACTACCTGGTCTTATGCCGAATTAGGGGTTTATTCAGACGTTGGCGGCATCGGACATCTGTGTCTACCACTGCGTTATAGCGTATAAGAATTGAGAGGTTATAAGATTAAGATGTGAAAGAGAAGTACAAATGTCATCATCATCATCACCATTACAGCCCTTCACAAGTCCACTGCTGAACATAGGCCTCCCCCAAGTAATGCCACAAAGCACGGTCCTGAGCCACCTGCATCCATCGACTTCCTGCATATCTTACCAGGTCGTCACTCCATCTAGTGGGGGGTCGCCCTACACTACGCCTACCGGTACGAGGCTGCCACTCGAGAACCTTTCTTCCCCATCGGTTATCGGTTCTTCGAGCTATATGGCCGGCCCATTGCCACTTCAGCTTACTAATCCGTTGGGCTATGTCGGTCACTCTGGTTTTACTGCGGATATCCTCATTTCTGAGTCTATCACGCAGAGAAACTCCGAGCATAGCCCTCTCCATAGCTCGCTGAGCGACCTTGAGCGTCCTCATACGGCCAGCAGTGAAGGTCCACGTCTCATATCCGTAAGTCATCACTGGCAATACGCACTGGTTGTACAATCTAGTTTTTAGAGATTGAGGTATACCTGACGAGAAGATATGTCGTAATTTCCCGAACGCTGCCCAGCCGAGTTGAATCGTCGATTGACCTCTCGGTCGAAGTTGGACTTACCTAGTCGGACTATTTGTCCCAGGTAAACGTACTCGTCAACAACTTCGAGCATAGTGCTCCCAACAACTACCGGCATAGGTGTGACATGGACATTAAACATAATCTTTGTTTTGTCCATGTTCATCTTAAGACCTATCCGTTGGGGTCTATTATTATACTATTGAGGTCATTGAGCATAGTGCTTAAGTCCTCCAGCGATTCTGCCATAAGGACTATATCGTCGGCAAATCGAAGGTGAGTGATGTACTCGCCATTGATGTTAATACCGTATCCTTTCCAGTCCAGTAGCTTGAAAACGTCTTACAATGCAGCGGTGAAGAGTTTCGGGGATATAACGTCACCCTGTCTTACACCTCTCTGCAGTTGGATAGGTTTCGAGCTCTGGTTCTGTACTCGGATAGCCATCGTAGCCCTACTGTACAAACACTTCAGCACTTCGATATACCGACAGTCAACTTGGCACCGCTGAAGGGACTGTAGCACCGCCCAAATTACGACGTTCGAATCAAAGGATTTTTCATAGTCCACATACGCCAGGCAAAGTGGCAGATTGTACTCTTCAGTCTTCTGTACAATCTGCCGCAAGGTATGTATGTGGTCTATGGTACTGAAGCCTTTTCGGAAACCGGCTTGTTCGGGAGGCTGGAAGTCGTCGAGTATGCGTGCGATACGATTCGTAATGACTTGAAAACAGCACGTAGCCGCGGTTCAGAAGGTAAATCGGTCTGTATTTCTTCAAGAGAGCGTTGTCGCCTTTTTTAAAGAACAAGACCACCGCACTTCTGCTCCACGCCTCTGGAGTAGTGCCACCATGGAGGACGGAATTGAAGAGCTTCTGAAGGACTTCAAGTACCGGTGTTCCACCCGCTTTCAGAAGCTCCGCTGTAATTACATCCTAGCCTGCCATTTTTAAGGTGCTGGAGAGCCATTCTGATCTCGCTGTGTCTCGCAGACTGACGTCCGGGATATGAACGGAATAGTGTCGGATAAGACTTGCTCTTGGATCGTTACTCACACTTGCATGTGGCTCCAACGATGATGTGTACAGCTGCCCATAGAACCTCTCAATCTCACTCAAAATCTCAGGTGTCCCGGAAACGATGCTGCCACACCCAGCCTTCAGCTTTGACAGTTGGCTCTTACTGGCAGACAGATCTCTGGCAAAGACTTTGGAGCCCTGGTTCCGCTCGATCGCTTCTTTAATACGAGCAGTATTTAATGCGAAGTCGCGCCGCATGCATTTGGAGATCTGTCTGTTCAGTTGCCTGTATGCTGTCAAATCTGTTGACGATTACAGCCTAACTCCCCATCTCCCGTCTAACAGCCATGAGATTAAGAGTGTGATCGGAGAGTTTTTGTGTTCTTCTGCGGCGGGTCTTGCAGAACTTAACTCCGACCGCATGGACAGTTTCCACGAGCTTGTCATTCATATCGTCCACTGCATTGCAATCTTGTAGGCACTGAAAGCGGTTACGTAACTCGAGCTGAAAGTTTTCGGGATTCTGGATTAGAGCACGAGGGGGACGGAGCGTTGACTTCATTAGACGAGACCTCTCCAACTTAACGTTTAGGTTCAGTGTGCCTCTAACCATTCGGTGATCGCTGCCAGTTTTCACCCTTGCGATCACTGAGACATCACTGAACAGTTGGCGTCTGGTCGTCACAATGAAGTCAATCTCATTTTTTGTCGAACCGTCGCGGCTCGACCAGGTCCACTTCCTGTGGGGCCAGTTCTGAAAGAAAGAGTTCATCATAAAGAGTCCCTCTTTCTCCATAAAGTCGACCAGCTGCTGGCCCCTTCGGTTCCGATGCCCTACTACAAATTTCCCTAACTTCAGCTCACTGTTTTCTCTTGTACCTAGTTTTGCGTTGAATTCTCCCATCAACACCGTGTAGTGGGGTTTGAAGGAATGCATGGCTTTGGAAATATCCTCATACATTTCCTCCACCTCCTCATCGGGATGTGCCGAGGTTGGTGCGTAAACCTGTATGACCTTCAGCGAATACCGTTTGGTGATTCTGAGTATCAGGTACGCGACCCTCGTCGACACACTCCCAATCATTACAACGTTGTTGACGAGAGACTTGTGGACGATAAATCCGACACCTCCTTGGGCCAGATGGTCGCCCTCCCGGTGATAGAACAAATTGCCGGATTCGAGAATCACCGTGTCTTCCCCCTCTCTTCGGACCTCGGATAATCCTATAATATTCCAGCGCAACTTGTCTATCTCTTCTTCCAGCTCCTGGGATCTTCTCGTCAGTTCTCAGGGTGCGTGCGTTAAATGTTGCCAGGTCGAGTCGTCGTAGGTGGCAACCGAACCTCCACCGGAGATTCTTAGCACCCCCTGCCCCGCCGTTACCATGGTCGCCACCGTAGCCAGGAATAGCGGGGACTGGGGGCCGTCTATTTGTGTAATTGTTCATGGGGTGGTATATTGCCATAGTTGCCACGCTTGGCGAGCGGGTTGGCAACCGCAGTTTTTTTTGTCGTACAGTTGCTGTTATCAGGAAGATGCTGCTGCCCATCTCCTGCCTGTTTCCCTCTGTCGCCTTTTACGACACCCACGGGAAGATATGGGGTAGTGGATATTCTTAACCGCCACTACACGGCTAACGCCACGGCACGGTAGACTGAGAGAAAATATAAGGGATTTGGATGAGTTGTGTGTGAATGAGTTTGACTTGGAGAATGTGTGGCATAATGTTAAGAAAGGTTTAGTGGATGCAGCTACCGAAGTATGTGGTGTTAGTAAGAGAACGAATGAAAGGAAAGACAATAAGTTGTGGTGGGATGATGAGGTACGTATGGAAGTTGAAGCGAAGAAGAGAGCATGGCTAGATTTACTAGCGACCACAGCTGGTAATTCTGGCGGTAAGATTGATGAGATTGAAAGAAAAAAGGCAGAGTTTAAACGTCTAAATAAGAAAGTAAAAGAATTAGTTGAAAGGAAAAAGCAAGAAAGAACGGATAAGAATGATGGAAGAATATCGGATAACTTCCAGGAAAATATTAAAATGTTCTGAAAACTCGTAAGAAATACCAGGGGGCATTCAAAACAGCTTAGGTTGAATGCGAGATGAGGCGAGAATGGCTGCATTCTGAATGATGAAGTGTTGAGTCTAAAGAGATGGAAGGAATATTTTGAAAGCGTATTTATGAATGAGGAGACGTGTGAACTAAATGAAATAGAAATTCCGAAAGAAGATGAAAGAGATAGGGAGATAAGTATAGATTAAATAATGAAAGCATGAAAATAGGTAAGGCAGCCGGATATGATAGAGTTTCACTCGAAATGCTGGAGAATGGCTGGAGAGTAGGTGGTGGCAGGCCTGCTGTACACTGTTTTTAATTTATGTTGGGAACTAAAGCGGGTACCGGGAGACTGGTGCAAAGCCGTGATAGTCCCAATATATAAGGGAAAAGGGTCACAGCAGGACTGTAAAAACTACCGTGGTATCAGCATTCTTAGCATTGTGGGAAAACTGTATACGAAGGTACTAATTGAAAGAGTTATAAAAGAAACTGATGAAAAAATTTGGGATGTGCAAGCGGGATTTAGAAAGGGAATGGGGTGTACAGATCAAGTCTTTTCCATGCGCATGATCGCGGAGAAGTTTTTGGCGAAAAACCAAAAAGTTTTTTGTGCGTTCATGGACTTGGAAAAGGTTTATGACAGAGTGGACAGGGATGTGTTATGGCAAACGCCGAACGCATTTAGGTTGAGCGATGGTTTTAAAGTCTCTGTATAGGGACTCGAGTGCTTGTGTTAGAATCAACGGCGTCTACTCGGACTGGTTTGGCATCCATAAAGGTGTCAGACAGGGCTGTGTAGCTTCCCCGTGGCTGTTTAACCTATTTATGGACAGTTGTTTGGAAAATTTGAAAGTTGAAGAATGCGGGTTAAGAATGGGTGAGTTAACCATCAAATGCCTTTTGTACCCCGTTTATCAAGTCATACTTGAGTCGTCGGCGGCCGAGTTGCAAATGATGGTTACATTAATGAACTGGGAATTAAAAGAAAGGGGAATGAAAGTGAACGCAAGTAAGACGAAAGTGATGGTTTTTGAAAGAGAAGAAAGCAAAACGGTATGTGAAATAAGAATAGAAGGAGAGTTAATTGAGCAAGTGGATGAGTTCGTATATTTGGGATGTGTATTCAGCAGGGATGGGAGATATGATAAGGATGATGAACGATGAGTGAATGCAGGAAATAAAGTAAATGGGGCTCTACACTCTATTGTGAAAAGTCAGAATGTGTCAAAAAAAGGGAAGTATGGCAATTCACAATGCTGTATTAGTCCCTACTTTAACGTATGGTAGTGAAAGTTGGGTCTGGCAGAAGAAGCACGAGAGTAGAATAAATGCAGTAGAAATGCGGTCGCTAAGGAGTATGTTAGGGCTGAATCTGAGTGACAGGGTGAGAAACTGTGTGATAAAAGAAGAGTGTGGTTTGCAAGATGATGCAGTGACCAGGATTAAGAAAGGAATGCTTCGGTGGTTTGGTCATGTAGGAAGAATGAATGCGGAAAGACTGACAAAGCAAGTATATTGATGAATGCGGAAAGACTGACAAAGCAAGTATATTGCAGAAGTAAATGGAAGAGTCGGAAGGGGACGTCCTAGGCGGAAGTTTGTCGACCAAATTGGCGATATACTAACAATGGGCCAAATTAAGAGTACCCTTAACCGACGAGCATGTATGCGTAGGTATATGGGACCACGAAACTGTACGTCACTCGACGTACAGTTTCGTCGTCGACGCCGAGGATTCCGATACTGGCTGAGGCAATCATATATCATATATAATCATATGAGGCAATATATATAAACGTACTTTTTACGCTCTTACGTCAGTAAATTTTTCGTATTGTTAAAATGTTTCGAGAACAAATTTAACGATATTGTCTTCTCCAAACATTTAAAATTTGATTCAAGCATTATAAAATTTTAAGTTAATACCTGGTTTAGCTTTTATTAAAAGAGATTTTGAAACTTTTAAAACAAAAATCAGGCTAACACCTTTGCAAACCCTTAGAAGCTCAGGCATCAGCCGTTATCTGCACCATAGCCATTTCAATTTTAGAGGAGGCCCGTGCCTACGAGCATGATGTGTATGAGGTATAGGAATTTTACTTTTAGATTTTGGCATCCCAGAAACATTAATTGTTATAAAGCGTTAAGAGCTATTAAAGTCAAGAACGTTTAATTATTTTTTGAAACGTTACCTCTAAATAAGGAATTTCTCCAAAAGGCGTTTTACATATGTAAATTGCCAGGAGAAAATATCCAGATCCAAAGAATTATGTAGGTAGGTGGTCCATATAAACTCTTGTTCCCTGCGGATTTTTTTTGCAATTTGTACGTAATGCTGCAGTATTGCAATCAAGTACTTGGCAACTGAGCAGACAAATCATATTTTCTTAGCAACGACTTTTAATAAATCAGTTTACGGATTATCTTTTTATTTACTAAGTTAATCATTTGCGTCCATACTAATTAATTGAACTACACCGAGAGATAGTGTCGTGATTGATTTCAATACACATTCTATACGTAAGGATTTTCTTGGACGGTTGTAGGGTGAGAGCTAAGTGGACTTTATTTATGTTTTATTGAGGGAGAAACTGAACTACTATGAAGAAGAAAATTAATTACTGTGACATCTGTCTGACTAATAACGTAATTGATGAGGCGAGAGAGGTATGTCAGGATCGTGCTAAATGGAAGTCTGTAGTCTCTGCCTACCCCTCTGGGTGACAGATGTGAGTGTTTATGTATGTAAATCCACCTATAAGGAAATATATTGTGGTGCCCTATGTTTAACAGTTCGAGTGGATGAGGAATATTATGCTTAATCTTCGAAAATATTGCTATATTATAAATTAATACTAGCAGATCGACGTTGTTCTGCAATTTTCCGGTAGTTAGTCGGGAATTCTTAAAGTGTACTTAAATAAAAAAAAGAAAAATATTAATAACTTGTCACATATCGGGGTCAAGATTTTTTCCACTGCATAAATTGTGAATATGAGTAATATTGGTCCATAAATATAGCTTTTATTAACGACTTGACTACAACGCCAGCTATCGGTTCATATGATTATGAACTTTCGGCTCGACAAAACAACAACAACAAACATATTGTGTGAATATGATCTCGATCCGTCAAGTAGCACGATCTTAACAAAATTGGGTGGTCAGACCCATTACACACACCAATGATTATAAAAATATAATTTTAGATAGAGTATCACCTTTCTTAGTGCAAAATTATTCATCATATCACAGATTCCCTCATATAGGGGATATTCGCCGTAATTGCTAGGCGTGGCCATAGAATACTATAATACACAGTAGAATGGCTGTCAACCTTATTTTGTACCGAAGTTCGGCGTCGCCGGGAGCACACATACAAACAATTACATCGTATTGTCAGTTAATCACTACTACAAACCCGATTCGCTGTGTTGACAGACGGATTTTAATACATATTTATTTGTAATTAACGTGCAATTAGGCATTTTCTAAATAATATTTAGAAACGATTGTAACGTCAAAACACATCTCGTGTTGACATTTATACGTGTGAATTGACGTTTTAGTGGTATTTTAGTGGCTACACGGGCTTCGCCCACACCCCCGTTCTATTATGTATGTATTATAGTATTCTATGAGCGTGGGAGATGGACTGGCGACCGCAATTCTTTATTATTTTAAGTTGCCATTAGAAAAATGCTGCAACCAATATCATGCTCCTTTTCTCTTTGTCATTACTACACCCACAGGATATGTGTTAGTGACTTCTCTTATGATACGAATGAGTTTTTATTATATCTTGTTTCCGTTTTATATCATCTATTTTTGTCAATGTACACCACTTGGTGTACATTGACAAAAATAAATGATATAGTATAATAGTAGTAGTAGTAGTAGTATGAAAGGTGAAATAAAACATACAAGTATATGCACAACTTTGTATTATAACGATAATCACAAGCACCTTATAATATGTCGTCTGTTACAATATTTTGATTTCAACAGTTACATTATCGTTATAAATATTTATACAAAATTTATCAATTTGTTGAACAGCTTTGCAAATTATTCGCTAAGGTGAGGTCTTACTCGCGCACACTCGCCGAGATCCACACCTATACAACAAGCGACTGTTCAAGACAGGATAATATGCATTATGGGCGTATTTATAGAGTCAAAATTTCTGTTATATCTACAATATTTGACTTTTCATTTCGGCGTCTCTAAATTGAAAATAAAAACTTATGTCGTGATTTTATTCAAAAGGTAGTGAATTTATAATGAGAAGTGGTAAAGTACATATATTTATATATATAGTTCATATTATATTTATATATAGTACATATTATATTTATATATAGTACATATTATTATATTTATATAAAGTACATATTATTATATACACATGATACAAATGAAATTACGCCAATATTTCCCATCTTACACACATACATGATTTTCTGTTTTAACATTTATTCGTTATCATAACAATAATATACAATTTTAAAACTAAATTATCCTGCGACAAATTTTAAATTTTGTACGAAAGAAAACAATATTTTTAAATCTCGAGCTACGCCTATGGTGTCCGACGAACCTTACCCGAAGTGTATCGCACTTTAAATTTTGTACATCAACAGTCTTGTACAGTCACTCGCTTTAAATTTAAGATCAAATGTAGGTAGATATAAGTGAACACTTCCTGATTGCATGGGCTTCAGTCAATTGATAATCCATACACGTGCAGGATGACACGTCTAGATGTGATTAGATTTATACTAAATATAATATGCCCTACACTTTCTGGAAATGTTGATTAACAAAGCCAATAGTAGTATAAAAATATTACAATGATGAATCTAAGTATATACAGACATAGTGACTGGAAAATAAACTAAACAGATATTTATATAAAAAAAGTCAAATAAATAAAACTAGGTGCACCCAACCACGCACAGTTTCACGCTCGGAGCTTCATTCTTCCTTTTACACACTTCCTTAGTCTTTCATGATAACACAAGAAAAAAATAGACGATGGATTTTCGTAACATGACTGCAATTCTCCTTTGGCACACTATACACACTAAAAATAAAAAAATAAAATTAGAAATAACAAAAACCAAACTACAAAATCTTGAGTGCCCTTGTACGCTTGCAATACTTCATATCTACGTGATACAATTTTTAAATACAATGGAACATTATAATTATGCTTATTCAGGTTTTGTTATTTTATTAAGTTCTTTTTGTGATTTAATCTCATTCAAGAAGTTTTCTGTTTATATATGTAATAATAAACACTTCGGTACCTGGATGGTGTTATTTTTAAAGCAACAGTTATTGTATTACATTCAAGACCTATTACTGGTTGATCTTTTTTACAGTCTGGAAAAATAGTTAAAAAGGTGAACGGAATAGAAGCCTATGGCACTGATATTTTACAGTTTTTTTTCTTTTAAATTTACTTATTATGAAACTGATCTATCAATACTACTCATTTGGAATAAACTGTCGGTACCTTCGATCAACAATACCAACTAGATGTCGGGTAGGCGCAAGAAATCCATCTCAGTAAATAAAAACGCACATGAGACGTGAGCTCTTGCACGTGAGAGTATAGCTTGCAAGGCAATAACGGGAAAAAGAACTTTATTAGTTATAACTTAAGGTTGATTTCACACTAAATGTTATTCAATTTATGTCTTTTCATAGTTTATATTCATGCGGACAGTATTTAGCTATGATTTTGTACGTGACCCGTTATCTAGTTGGCATTGTTGATCGAAGGTCGGTACTAAGAAATAAAAACAAAATTTTTAACTAAATAAGTAAATCAAAAATTATCGAAATTAAAATGATACGCACCCACAATAAGTAGTATTTATTGATTAATCAATTTCATAATATGTTAATGTAAAAGAAAAAACACAAATATTTGTGCTATAAGCTTCTAATCCGTTCATCTGTTACATCCTATTTTTTTAGACGGTAAAAAAATCAACAAGTATAATATTACTACATTATTTGTTGCCAGTTAATTCATGTGGTATTATAAGATTATAACTGTCACAGTTTTACATACATCACATATTTTGCAAATCTCAAGTAAAGGCTGTTTTAATTTAAATACAAAATGAATATAATTTCAAGTTATGTCCAAAATAGTCGTAAGAAATATACAAAAACAGTCTGTAATACAACCAGCAGATATATCGAGATAATCATATAAATACTGATTAGGATCTAAGTACACTATTTCATTGAAGCTACAAAAAACATTATAAATGAAATGAGAAAGTTATGATTTTATTTAAATAATGACAATAATAAAATATTGATTTCTGCGTTAAAAGATGTCTGCCATATAAATTTGATTTGTTATTAAAATTATAAATAAATAGTTTCACTAAATACTTCACACCAGATAATTGAATGTGTGGTTTTATAACGGTATGGTGGTAGCAACTCTAACAGTACATACAGACGAATGGCACTTTGATGTCGGTCATCGATCAATGGAGACATTTTCCGTTTGTTATTTGACTTAAAAATAGTTTAGGAACGCACTTGTTCGCTTTGCGCGTAAGAAAAAATATTTTATCGTGTTAAATAAAAGCAAAAAATTGTACATCTTGTTATCCATATGACAATTTCTCATTTCCCTATTTCTCTTTCTAGGGTTGATTTTTCAATCGGCAATAAAATTTATGCATCAAAATAATATACTATATATGTATAAAAGTAAAATACTTGAACAATTTTATTCTTCAAGTATTTTACTATTATATTTTACTACTAATTAAAGTAAATAGTCCCACCACAAATGCGAGGCAAATATTATGTATGTATATACATACATACATAATATTAATTGTAATTTGTTTATGTTGTATTTTATGTTATGAATAAAGATATAAGGATATAAAAAATAATAAAGAAATGGATTTAAAGAAATTAGCAAGTTTTCTACTACTGAAACTTCATCAATGGCTGCTTATGCACCTGCTAACGATATGTCGAAGGCAGCAATTGCACTTGCACGTATCGTAGGTTGGGTAAAGCATGTCCGCACCACAACACTATATTAAAGTGCCACTCGTCTGTAAGAGCGCAAAGCACAAATTTTTATTACCAGAAAAATGTTAAGGGCTTTTTACAGTTCTGTTTGCGTATATTGATCAAGTTATTAGATATTGTTTTATTTAAATAACTGGACTAAAAAGGAAATAATAAAAAATAACAAAATATATAATTGTTATTACTAGCTTGTTATTGCAATAATGAACCACAACTATTACGTATTTAAAGTAAAATTCGCCGCGTCTGCGCTTATATACCTTTAAAATGTTTTACCCTTAATGATTGTGACACACACAACAACGTTACTTGAATGGAAAATCAAACAGACTTTATTATTCTCACGATTTTCGTACGACTAAATTTTTAATTTGCGTGCATTCATGAAGTGACATCGACACTAAATTAACAAATAAATTCAGTTACTACAGTTACTACATACACGCTAAGAATTATATTTGTATTACAACATATCGGATCTTTGATGCAACATCTATCACGTGATATTTCGCATAATGTTAACATTATCCTAATTTTAGGGGTTATTTTAGTAGCAAAGATCGAGACAAGCACGTATTGTGTGCTCTATTGCACTTTTGAAATTACGTGATAAATGCGTCGATTCGCTCTGTATGCCACAAACTTCTCAAACATTTTAATAGTGATAAACAACAAACACATGAAGTATAATTTGGATACTTCTTATATTTCTTATAAAAAGAAGGGAATAGAGAGTGCACCCGCACTCACACTTGCACTATAATCGTGTCCTGCGCATATGACTGGTATCTTTTGAGAATTTAATTCGGTCTGGAGAACATTATTAATTATAAGTAATAATGTTAATTAATTATAATTAATAATGTTCTCCAGACCGAATTAAATTCTCAAAAGATACCAGTCATATGCGCAGGACACGATTATAGTGCAAGAGTGTGAGTGCGGGTGCACTCTCTATTCCCTTCTTTTTATAAGAAATATAAGAAGTATCCAAACAACTTTTCCCTATGACAGTACACGTTGGCGGCAAATGATTTAACATCAACAAAAGATAACTACTAATTTAATATTATATCCTAACTATAATTCAATATAAACCACAATGCATCGTTTATTTCACGCACATACGGGTGGTGACACAATGGGACGTAACAAATTTTGAAAATCGATACGTTTTAAGTTTTAGCGACTTAAAACTTAACCGAGTGATGGAATATGATCCATTTACAAGAGATGTTATCACAAATGTTAAAAGGTTCTACTGTTGGAGATATATTACAATTATGCAAAGAAAAATGAAAGACAGTTTCTTTATATATCTCCAACAGAAGACATTCCAAGAAATTTATTTATAAAACAGTACTTGATTTGATAGAAAGCAATCAAACCACAAACGAGAACGTGTTAAGGCCGTGTACAGATTAAAAATGCATCCTCTCATGAGTGTAATGCTTTACGCAACGCGATATAAAAGAACGCGTCAATAAACTCCAACGACTTCACACCATTAGCACTAGCTAGCCTTCTAGAGACTTTCGGTTGTAGCGTCCTTCCGCTATATGCTCGCATCTCGCACTTAGCAAATTTTCAGACCCATACATTTCTTGATCAATTTGTATGTAGCTCAAACTAGCGCTTATGATGAACTAGCTTCCATATTAATTGTAAAAAAAAACCTGAATATTTTAGCATTTTACGATGCAATTAAAATGCTAAAATCAATCATTAATCATCATGAATGATTTTAGAATTTTACAATATTAATATTTTTGAATTCTCATCAGTCCATAATTGGTCCTCGACTGGATATGGGCCAGTTCCACAATACGGGTAATGTATCGTATTTGACGTAATCATTGTGTTTTCTAGGCGAAATGACAATCGCAGTACGCAGTAGTACGTACGTAGACGTTTTATACCTTTGATACTGACTCGCTTCGCTGCTTTCTATATTTAACACACGTATAGTTATTTTGCAGTAACCAGGCCAAATTTACAGAGAATATTCAGAATAAGTAATATAGGCAAAATTTTAAATAATCTAAAACATTCTCTAATGCATGATAAGGCATTATTTTAACTGGTTGTATTGCACAAGCACACATTTGTAAGGGCCTATCAGTAGACAAAAACGTTGTTGTCCATAAATCACATTCAATTTGGGATAGTTTCAAATAAAAGCAGAAGCCTTATTTACTCGTATTTTCAAAAACTGCAAAACGATATATCATTATTTATATATTTGAACATAAGTTTAAAATTTGACAGCTCTTTGAAACACAACCCTGTATAAAATGGGCACAAAACGTTATCTATAACAATGTGACTTATCACATCCAATCTTAATCGGAGCCCTTCAAACGATGTAATGGGGCAATGACACTACTAGTATAAATCGAAATAATTTTAGCAATGTAAAAACCTAGCATTCTACTTTAAATTATAGGTGAATGTGATTTAAAGTAGGTCTGAGACAAGAAGGCAAGGGAAGAATCGTCCAAGGTGCGAGGCGTCCCGTACTGCAATCGTCAATCGGGTTGCCAATCAATATGATGAAGGCAAACCCTCCCTAAAACGGGAGAAGCCCATATCTAACAGAGAACTTTTACGGACTGAAGATAAAGAAAATGGGAGACGGAAAATTATTGACTTACTATATACAAGTATTTCTATAGTACGGAGCGGTGACAAACTACATTGACTTTAAAGAATTTGTTTCCCATTGTGAGAGATCTGGTGCTGTAGATACCACATCTCTCATAATAGAAAGACACAGATTACGGGCTAAAGACGTAGATATAATTTTCGGACAGGTTTTTTTATTTACAGATAAAATAAAATTTAAGTTAAAAAAATACTGCTCAACGGTGGGATGATAGAATACTGCTAGTCCGCTTCCAGGGCAAGCAGAAAACGGACAAAGACACTAATTATTATGTTAGTGTCTACGAAAAACGATATGTATCGCTCCACATACATTTATTCATTGCTTTCGTTTCTTATCGCATTACGCAGTACAGTATGAAGTAAGGTACGCGGTGATTCAAGATGACAAAACTATCTTGAAGATTTCAAGAATTGTATATTGTGCCTTGAGAACTTTGTTATTTCTATTTTCTGTGCCTCATTTTTGTATTTTATGAACATCAAACCATGATATGGCCAAACTTATAGTTAATTGATATTTTTAGCCGACCTTACCTCTTCATAATATTAATAATAACAATAGTGGGTATAGATAAGGTGGAAAGTGAAACAGAGATCAAAATTAAGTAAGAGAAAATGGAAAAAAAGCAGATTATTTCTACAGTACGCTCAAATATCATTGTCCGTTTTTTCCGCCGGTCCTAAAGACAGACTGGATGTTTACATAGTATATCGCGAAATATTTTTCCTGAGGAATCTAACAGAACGAACTCACTTTACCTAAATGGTGACAAAATTTTGAAGACCGAATGATAGTCGAAAACCATGTGGAAGTTCAACTGTGTGGGCAGCATTATCAGTGCGAGTGTATCAACTCTTCATTCACTAATATGGCATGGTGACTATACTGCAAACCCAGACACTTTCATAAAAGGCATTTGTACAGTAAGTGGACTAGAAAGTGTGATGTGAATTATATAATTTAATCTTTTGGCCTTCTCATGTCAACGAGATTTTTGTCTGAGATTTGTGTAGACTTTGTATTCGACTCTGGTGTTATAATTTGAAGGTGTTTTTTCACTATAAAACATAAGTACCTAACAACACTTATTTGAGCTACATACAAACCTATTAACAGAATACCCGAAAATGCCACTAGTGTCGAAACGTTAAGCGTCATTTTTGCTTGTGCACCAAAACTACGTGTCGTCCGGTCACGTGACGAGGCGAGGCAAAATTGACCGTAAATGTATTGGCTAAACGGCGATATTTGCCTGCTAGCAGCGGTCCGCGTCTGGCGGCGTGCTCAGGTACGGGTCCGCGCGTTTGTGGTCGACGAGCGCCTTCACCGTTGACGCGTCCGCTGGCAAGTCGGATTTCTTGCGCAGTAACGGTTTACTCGTGTTGTTGTAGGCTTGTTTTCTTGTCTGAAACAATTAAATACTTTAATTAGGTAGTGTAGTGACGATGTACGAATATCCACTAATCCATATCATTGGTGTCGTAAGAGGCGACACACAGTGTCACAGTGAGATCATACTGGAGACGGGCAGTAGCATCTTCCGGATAACAAATAAAAATATTAAAAATCTGTAGTTGTCAATTCACCTGCCAAACTTGACAAGTATGGAAAATATCCCCCATATGAGGCAAGTTATTGGGAAGACCTATGCCCAACAAAGGACTTTTAATAGGCTATGACGATGATTAATATGTATGTTTATTTTATTATTATTTTTTATGTATTATTGCGGTATTTTAACAAAATATAGTTTAGTTTATTTAGATATTAGAATGTAAGTGTAACATAAAACGCACCACCTCCTACTGTTCTTAATTCCAGTTTCTCCTTAGCCCAAAGGTTGTCTGGAAGAGATCGCTCTTTAGCGATAAGACAGTCTTATTGTACATACGTATATATTAAGTTTTCTCTGCAATGTATTTATTCGTTGTATATGTGTGGTGTACAATAAAGTATATACTACTACTACTACTACTTAGGGTACTACTACTAAGGGTAGATGACACCATGAATATATATCATATAATATAATTATATATCATATAATTAAAATGTTTGTTTTGAAACCTCTTAATAAGTATTTCAATTGACTTAGTGTGAAATACCTAATCGAAAAAACGAATTTCTCTTTTTCTCGCTATGATACTTGTGTGGTATTGCTTTTAGAGGAGAAGCAATAGCAGATCCCCTCCGCAAAGATCGTGATCCTCGGCGATTTTAAGGTCACCACGCCGAATGGCTTGGTTCACATTTAACCGATCATGCGGGGAGGTCTGTTCATAATTTTGCCTTGGCATATGGTATGACGCAACTGGTTACTTCGCCTACGCGGATTCCAGATGTGGAAAATCATGCACCTTCCCTGTTGGACCTTCTGCTGACCTCTCGTCCGGACAGATATCAGGTCTCCGTCGAGGCCTCTCTTGGCTCCTCGGATCATTGTCTTGTCCGAAGTGTGGTGACAATCGCCAAAATCGCGGTTGCATTCTACGTACTGCAGGCTGCCGCCATGTTCGGCACTATAGGTCGGCCGATTTGGATAGGATTTGGTCTTTCTTTGCATCCTACCCTTGGGGGCGGGTTTGCTTTTCGCCGGACGATCCCAACATTTCCTGGACATCCACAAGTCGAGTGGGCCTGACGGAATCCCCCCAATTGTGGTGAGAACGCGAGCTCCAGAGTTGACACCGGTTCTAACGCCTTTTCCGGTACTCCTACTCCCTAGGCGTAGTCCCAAAATCATGGAAGACTGCTTTCGTCCACTCAATACCTAAAAAAGGCGACCGCTCAGATCTGTCAAACTAAAGGTCTATCGCCATCACCTCCTTGTTCTCCAAAATAATGGAATCTATTGTTAACAGCCAGCTCATGCGGTACCTTGAGGATCACCAGCTGATTAGTGACCGCCAATACGGTTTTCGTCGTGGTCGATCAGCTGATGATTTTCTAGTCTACCTGACACTTCGATGAGTGGAGGCAGTAGAGTCCAAGGGGGAGGCATTGGCCGTTAGCTTGGACAATGCGAAGGCCTTCGATCGGGTTTGGCACAAAGCGCTTCTTTCGAAGCTCCCTTCCTACGGGCTTACCGAGAAATTGTGCAACTAGATCACCAGCTTTCTTGCAGATCGGAGCATCAAGGTCGTTGTAGACAGTGCATGCTCCGATTACAAGCCTATTAATGCTGGCGTTCCACAAGGCTGCGTGCTATCACCAACGCTGTTTCTTCTGCATATCAATGATATGTTGCAAACCCGTAACATTCATTGCTAATTGCTATGCGGATGACAGCACTGGTGATGCTCTGTACACCGGCCGTGCCAATATTTCTCGGGAAAAAGTCTCCGAATACCGGGACAAACTTGTCTGAAGTCGAGTCTTTGCTGAACTAAGTCTCAGATTGCGGGCGACTAAATCTAATCCAATTGGGTTAAATTGGATTAGAAGACACAAGTTTGCGCGTTTACCGCTAAAAATAACCCCTTTGTCGTATCTCTTCAGTTTCAAGGCACTCCCCTTGTTGCCTCAGCCAGTATCGAAATCCTCCGCTTCGACATATCGAGTGACGTGCAGTTTCGTGGTCACTTAAGAAGAGAAGACCAAATTAGCTTCTAAAAGCTTGGCGTATTCAGCAGGGCGGGATAGTATTTCATGCTGCCACACCGACTGCAACTTTACAAGGCGCAGATTCGGCCGCACATGGAGTACTGTTCCAATCTCTGGGCTGGGGCTCCCCAGTGCCAGCTCCTCCCACTTGACCGCATCCAGCGCAGAGTGGCTCGAACCATCGACAACAGAGTGCTTTCCGATCGGCGAAAAGATGTTGCATCTCTTTGCATTTTCTTTCGCATCTACCATGGGGAGTGCTCTGAGGAATTGTTCGGATTAATCCCAGCTGCCAAATTTCGTGAACGCACTACGCGGCAAACCTCCCAATACCATCCACACCATCCGGTTGCTTGGCGATCCACCACTGTACGTTTCACTAGGAGTTTTCTTCCGCGTGCCACCTCTCTGTGGAATAGTTTACCACCGGCAATTTTTCTGGATCGATACGTCCCGGAGACTTTCAAGAAAAGAGCTTACTCTTTTCTAAAAGGCCGGCAACGCATCTGTAATTCCCCTGGTGTTGCAGTGTGGTAGTCACTTAACATCAGGTGAACCGTATGCTTGTTTGCCCCCTCTGCTTCGTCATCAGGTGTGAAAACGTATCGACATTTTCATTCTTTATTAAAGATAGATGTAGATGTTTATGGGTAACAGCATCCATTTACAATCAGGTGGAATGTGTGCTCGTTTGTCGCCCTTATTCTATGAATATATAAAAGACGGAGCAATAAGTTATAACTTTAAAACAGATGAAAAAAATTGTACATATAATTGTTTAAATTTATTTCAGAGTCTAGAGCTACGCGTCTAGTTGTACCGATGCCCCACGTACTATTGGTGGGTGGGATATGTGTCCGTGTGCGATTGTATAAAGAAAAGAGACAACAATACTGACGTCGTTCTGTTCCCGGTCGGGGCGGCGCGCGGGTTCCGAGGCCGCAAGGTGTGCGGGGTGCGGCGTGGGCTCGGGCGGGGAGTGCGCGGGCGCAGGCGACGTGGCGGGAGCAGGGGAGGGGGCGGGCAGCGACAGCTGAGAGATCGCCGGGTTCGCTGCCGCACGCTCTTCCAACCGCTGCCAAATCTCCTCGCGCTGAAGTAACCGCTCGCGTTCTCTGCCATCACATTAAACTGTTTGAGTTTTTCTCAATGAAAATTCTTTTACCACCTCTTCTGTTACATTGCATATAATATTTGCATGTTAGTTTGAATTTTATTGCAAATATATTTAGAAAGCTTGAATATCTCAGCCACATAATGAGAAACTGAAAATACGATCTACTGCAACTCATCATACTGGGCAAGATCCAAGGAAAACTAAGTGTGGGTCGAAAAAGAACATCTTGGCTGAAAAACCTACGCCAATTGGTTTGGAAAGAGCACCCGTTCCTTATTCAGTGCCGCGGCGGCATCAAAGATCTAAGTTGCCTTAATGATCGCCGACCTTCGAAAGAAGATGGCACTTTAAGAAGAAGAAGAAGAAGAGCAAATACATGCAAATTAGTGGAATATAATTAATATTTAAATAACATCGTATTTCATCACCTGCAAATTCGAACACTATGCTTTTTACAGACATAAAAACAAACCCTATATCACCCGTTTTATATCCATTTATTCCCTTATTTTTCGGAGGATACAAAAAGAGATCTTTCCCGCCAACAGGAACAACTACACTACAACTCCTTTTGTGCTTGTGGGTAGGTAGCACCCACTTAATTACTTATATCTGCCGTCAATTATCAACGCTAAGTCTGCTGTGTTCTGATCTCAAGGGTATAGAGAGCCAGTATACAGTAACACATTACAAGCTTTACAACTTAGTGTACATGCACACAACATAACAACTTTGATGTGACAGAGAGGTAGGCGGGAGCTCAGTAGGCGTAGCTTGGTCATTCACGTAGCAACAAGCTGGAACCCACTTGTCCTAATAGCTGATTTATACTTCGACAAGTACAGTAACGAGTTAAGGGGAAATAGAAAAATACTACCTCAAATGGCTTAGCAAGATCCTCCGTTATGCCGAAAATATTGCAGCATTAATTTTGAAATAAATATTTGGTAAAGTTTAGGATTAATGTTAAGACGACACATCGAAAAGGCTATCGCTGTACTGATCCGAGTGAATACATAATTTCTATAAAAACTTTAAAAAACGCCGTCATAAGGTCTAAAATAGCGTAGCGCCCGCGAGGATTAAAAGCGCTTAGAAATTGTCAGAATCATTTTAAGTTTTTAAAAAATTATTGATTTAAGTAATCAAAATAATGAACAAGTAAATTATGAATATTAATGTTATGAATATATATGAGTGATTTCCAATCATATAGATTAAGTGATTTCCAAACATATAGATTAAGTAATTTCGTTGTAATTTCAACTATAGTGATTTTTTAGAGGTGTTTTCGCAAATAATTATGATCGAGTCAAAATTATACAATCGTGTTTTTGAACAATCAAATTCAAGATAAAGACATGAATTTACCTATATCAAAATTTCACTTTCGTTAGTGGTGTCATAGTCCTATACTATTCGATGAAAGGAGGTGCATTTTTTCACGGTGTCGCCTTAAGTACTCCGTTAGACGAAAACATGATTCCGTAAAATTTTCTCGATAGAAAAAAAATCCAAGGTTACCTCCAAACCGAACTATAAACCGCTGGTACTCATAAAATACTTGAAATTAGATCATAAAATGTTGCATACTAACTGAACTAACTATAAAGCAGGGCTTATGTTTATTATTTTTTTAAATTACCATTATTTTCACTGTAAAAAGAAAATACAATTCGGCTTTTGAAGGGGAAAGTTGTGTCGCTTACGATCAGAATGCACATTACCCCCTTAATATAATAATAGCCCCTTAAGTTACAGGGCAGTTGACAGTAAACGGTTAAGGGGACAGTAACGTTCAAATATCTTCGTGGCGAGTTTAGTTAAAAAAGTACATTTTTATATTTTGTGGGTCGAACACAAACACGTTGCGTCCTGTCAACTTATGCACTGAACTAAACCCACTAAACTCATTCAAATCACACATGCGGCGAGTTTAGGAGAGGCGCGGGTGAGCAACACTTCGCACTTAACTCGCAATAAATAGACTGACCGGCTATCCCATTCAACATAATTGTTAACTTGCTACTTAACTCGCCAATTGTCGTTCAAACGAGATTTCCTACTTAACTCGCCAGTTTCGCAAGTTAACTCGCTACTGTATTTGTCGAAGTGTAAATCGGTCTTAAATGGCACAAGGTGGCCGGGCGGGCCACCCGAGCCCAATCCAGACACACGTTGGTGGACTTTGACAGAAGTTGTACTCTCCCCTTTAACGCTGCAGCAGAGGTCGTAGAAGAAGGTAAATGTTGGTATGGCAAGGCACCACTCTTCCTACTCTCTACGGTCAAGCTATGAATCAGATCAGCTCAGTCTTCTGGCTTAGTTTTTGCTGGTTCCATGACCTCCGCGTAACGAATTTGTTTGGAATTGGGATATTTGCGTAGATATTATAGACGTAGATATTAAAAAGTGGATAAGTGATTGTTTTACATTGTCCATTAAAAAAGAAAACCAACTTCTGCTTCTCCTGTTTGTACTGTTGCGTGCACTCGTCGAAAAGTTTCTGATTCATCTCCATAAAGAGCTTGAGGGCGTTGTAGACGAGACCGTGGATAGTCTTGTTCCAGTGGCTCTTCGTGTTCCGGTACAGCGAGGGGAACATTATCGGCAGTATGTGTGTCGCGTTGTCCGATATGAGCGACATTATGTATTCGTTGTTCCAATAGTAGAGTGCGCGTTCCGCTACCTGAAAATAAATTTTATATGAGCAGTTTATCTTTTATATCACACTATACTCTAGGCTATAAGATCGTTTGTCGTTCTGAGAACTAAAATGATACCATCTCATAGTCTATCTGTTGATAAGTGGTCACTGGAGACCATAGACTTCATGAGTATGCTTAACCTACATGTGTTCTATCTAAAGCTTACTGTCCACGAAGGTGTAGCTTCATAGGCAAGCTTGGCGTGCATAGATTTGTCCATGAAACTTACTTTTAGCGTAAAATTTTCCATATTTGTGACATTATTATTCAACAATGGACGCATCATTTTGACCTTTCAATAACTCCATTTCATAGGGCAACGTAAAACCGGCGAGCGTCATGAAGCTGCATACAGCCGATAAGAGTGTGAAAATAATTACGTACATGCAGTTTATGAAGAAACGCCTACGTGAAAAAAGTACTCAGATTGAACAGCTCGTGAGCTGTTATTACACTATCTTTATCAGCTTTTTAAACATAAAACAACATTGGGCACCGATACAATCGGAAAAAAAGGTAAGACGGTATCCAAAATGATAGCAAAAGCCCTAAATTGAGCAGTACTTAAACCTATATATTACTATGATACAAAATATCAATTTCCCCTTGCTTCAATGCAAAATGTCAATTCAATCCTACACTCATATTGAATATCAGCGGGTTACAATATTTTTAAATGAAATTTAATAGAACCAGCATGGTGGCGATTACTTCATCCCCAGGGGTTATTTGCATTTATGTATTGTTTAATATTATAATAACCCTTTTTGTACAATTTTTCCTTAACAAAACACTTGAAAGTGTTTATTGACAAATTTTGTAGATTTTCTGGAATTTTTTTTTGTAGAAGAAGGAAATTTTGTTGACATTGTATATGAGTAGTGTTGGAGTCCCAATCATTAATGGACTGCAATTTAAACTTATTAACAACAAAAAAAAAACATAATATAACAGTAATAAGAATTATCTTGTCGTTGAGGTATATATAAAAAGCAAAGTTAAGATCTATATATACATCCCACAGCTGGGCATAGATCTCTCGTTTGTGAAAGGATGACAGAGCAATTGTTACTGGGGAAGGAACACGGGTTATTCGCGTACTATATGAAAATTATTGCGAGCGCGCCAGGGCTAGGTCGCTCGCCAGGGCTTTATAAAAGTAAAGTATTATACCAGCAGACTGTAGGCGACCAGCTGATCCGTTCTCTTGCTCCTCAGGGGTCAAATATTATCTGTAACCACAGTCCTTGGTTACTACCACTGGTTGTGAATAGCAGTAGTCCCATGTGTCAGCTTTTCTCCAATAAAACCACGACAACTCACTTAGTTAACTGTTTTAATCACTATGTTCGTTCTTTAATTTCACTCTTAAATTAGATATAATACTTTATAACACACTATACTTTACTTTTATAAAGAAGACTATATATTAATTTAACTTTACTCACAACCTTTAAAATCACCTTATTTTACAATAGACTTGACTATTATAACCTTCTCAGCGTCACTGTTCGTAATCAACTGCGGCAAGCGTCAAGTGTACGCGCTTTTATATTGTGACTCAATTCTAGAATTAATGTAGGTAGTTTGAAATAGATTCATATTAATATTAATTGTGAAGATTGCTAAGTAATATTGCATAATGATCATTCATCTAATACTTGTGTAATATTATCGTGCAGTTGATAGCTTCCTACGTATTCAAAGTTTTGCCATTTGCGACATCATTGCAATCATGACTAATATTATTTTATGATATGATTACCTGAAAATGTGGACTGGACACGCATTTCGCCAGCTGTCGGAACAGTGGGTCCATGATTTTCTGGAACTCAGCTGGCTCGATGACATCGAGAATCTCTTCCATCTCGTTGAGAAACATCACCTCTTTGGGTGAATGGGTTTTCGGCCAATATTTTAATAATGCCCTGAAACCGTAGATTAAACGAATAAATATTTAAAAATATAAAAGAGTGTGTTGTGGTGAGATTGGAAGGGAGAATGGCCAATTTAAACTGTCATAGCTAAATTTGGCTTGGAATTTTAAATTCAAATAAATTTTATTTTTAAGACATGTTATCTTTTTTGAATCCGTTTGTTTTTTCTGTAAAAAATACTGTCCAGTCTATCAAGCTATGGAATGCTCTACCGTAGCGTATACGTGAAGCACAAACTATTAAGAGCATTACTTGTCTCAGTCGTTTGAACACCGTTAGAATAAATTAAGTGATTATGTATCTATTGTATTTATATGCTTTATATTATTGTTTGAGGAATTTTGTTATTAAAATAAAGTAAACATATATATATATATATATATATATATATATATAAATATATATATATATATATATATATATATATATATATATATATATATATATATATATATATATATATATGTTTTACTTTATTTTTATTATATTTTAGCAATTTATATAATTTCATGTATTAGTTATTTGTATGTTATTTTATTGCATGTATTGTCTATAAATCGCGTGTATTAATATTATATTATGTATATTTATATTGCACCACCTACCTAGTTTTCACTGTTCTAATCCTTACACCTTTGGTTGCCTGGAAGAAATCGCTATGTGGCGATAAGGCCGCTAAATTGCACTTACATAATATTATAATCTGCTTTTTGTTTTGTTATCTGTATATTTGTTTGTGGTGTGCAATAAAAGTATATTCATTCATTCAAAAATGTTAGACCGAACTAGGATTTTCTCCCGTATCGTGGGAGCAGCTTACAAACATAAATTGCACAAGGACAAACAGACCCGGAACAATTATTTCTAGACCATACAAATACTTGTTCCGTGCGGGATACGAACCCGCGGCCCCCAGCGTTGCAACTCATTGCTACGTTACTGTGTCACGGAGCTTTTCTAATGTGTATTGATTTGTTTTTAATGTGTTTTGTTTTCTTAGTTTACTCCAATTATCGTAATTTTGGTTACGCGTCACACGGCACGCAACATTAATTACGTATACGGTATGTAGCTACTAACGAACGAATTGTACGTAATCGCTTTCGTTCTTGAAATTGTCACATCACAAATATACCTCGTGGCCGCTCGGAGAAAAAGAATGATAATAACAAACTGAATGTGACAATTGAAGTGGATCTGTCTTTAAACTACGTTAAAATAATATTAGATCAGAGACCATAGTTTCTTATGGATTAGCAAGTAATCGAAAGTATTTTTTTTATATAGAATAGGTGAAACGGACACCCCCCCCAACAAAATGTATGCTCACCATCCAAAAATTCATTCTATTCATCAAACAACTGTCCATAAATGAGCAAGAATGTGTTAACAGTTTAGGTAAACATTTTAATTATTTAAAGTAAAAGAAAAACTACAACAATGTAATTTCATCATTCCTAAACATAACGGTAGTTTATAACAATTTCACTACAACAGTACTGAGCATCTAGTAAAATCCTATACCTTTAAACGAGCAATTCCTATATATATATATATATATATAATCGGAATCTCGGAAACGGCTCCAACAATTTTCATAAAATTTAGTGTCCAGAGGGTTTCTAGGGCAATATATCGATCTAGCTAGGATTCATTTTTAGAAAATGTCCTTTTGTCCGTAATTTCAGGCAATGAAAAACTGCTACAATATAAGAAGTTAAATTTTGAAAGAGTATTAACGATCGTAATAGCTCAAGTGGGATATTGGGCGGTCGCGAAATTGGAGTGCCCTGGTTCGAGTCCTGTCTCTGGTCTGGCTCTTTTTCCTTTTTTTTTCAAGTTTCTGTCTTTTGTGAGAAAATCTGTTATTTGAAGCTTTTTTTAGTATTTTTTTAAAAAATACGAAAATTTAAATTAAACTAATTGCACTCATGATTGTTTTATTCCAATAACCAGTTCAGTTTTCTTTTATTATATGTCAATAAGATCAAAAAATATTATTCATGTTTCATCAGTATGTAATTTGTATCTAAATATAATTTCCAAAAAAAAAAATACCGAGGAAAGCTCGGTCATCCAGGTACTAACACTAATACCTACAGTCAATTAACATTTAACAGCACTAAGTACAAGTCCATACCTGACAACAGGCTGAGTCAGCGACGGATCCTTTTCTAGGAACTGGACCACGCAGTATGCGAGTTGTGGGTGATACACCGACAGTGATTTCACTTTGTGCAGGGGCAGCAGTACCTGAAATAGGCCCATATACATTAATATATTACACATTTAAAACGAAGATGTTCTAAAGCTGACAGCTATAAAATTAGCTTATATTATAAATGGACTAATTATGCAAATTCCAACCCACAATGTTCCAAACCGGTAGCACAATAAATAATTTATTTAGGATAACATGTTATTAATATACTGGCTGCCAATAAATAATTGAAAACAACTCGTAATTTAAAAAATACGGTTGTAAATGAATTAGTTTTTCTAAAGACCGATTTACACTTCGACAAGTACAGTAGTGAGTTTAGTTACAGGGCAGTTGACAGTAAACGGTTAAGTGGGCAGTAGCGTTCAAACAATATCTTCGTGGCGAGTTTAGTTAAGGGCATTAGTTCATACTCATAGAGTTCATTGGAGTATGACGTTTCAAGACTACAGAATTTTTCCGGTTTTCGTTTAAGATGTTTCTAGGATTACGTCAAGAATTAAATGATCCAGTCAGAGAAGTATTAATAGTTGTTGTTTAAGAAGTTTATAAGAATTTTCATGAGTGCGGCATCTCAAGCAGGTTTAATTTTACAATTTTAACTTCTACTATTATATAAACATTCATGTTCTAAATACTCCTGTACGAATTTATACGTGATATCTTCTGTCCATTTTATTATTAAAACTCAATATAAAACGTATAAATATTCAATAAACAGTATCGTACAAACTTTGTGGCGAGTTTTATTATAAAAGTACAATAATTGTACGTTTTGGCGCGCAAACGTTGCGTCCTGTCAACTTATGCACTGAACTAAACTCGCTCGTCTACACGAACGGCGAGTTTAGTTGCAGGTGGCGGGAGACGTTTGGGAGGGCAGCACTTCGCACTTAACTCGCCGAAAAATAGCTCGGCCGGCTATCCCGTTCAACTTAATCGTTAACTTGCTACTTAACTCGCTTATTGCCGTTTAAACGAGGTTCAAACTCAACTCGCCATGTTCACAAGTTAACTCGCTACTGTACTTGTCGAAGTGTAAATCGGTCTTAAAGCAAACCTTGTTTCGATAGTCTAGATCTGAAAATTTACTAGATGTTTACTGTCATTCTATTTTTATGACATTTTTGCTTATGATTCCATGGCTCGATTTCATATTACAAAAGTATTTTTATGATTTAATCTGAGATGAGGGAACGAGAGAGAATGAACATTCTCTGATATGTACGTCAAAACTGAACGCAGCTTTGTATATTATATTGTAGATGTTATCAAAACCTGTGCAATGGCTATGCTCGACAAATATTTTTCTAAACAAACGTTGGTTTGCTCATTTGCGCATGTGAGTGTCCGGCATTATAATATAACGTGCGTACTACTTTTATAAAATTTAATAACACGCTTGCGGTTCTACCAGATTTTTTTAAATACAATATGGGTGACAAACGGTACACAGTCCACCTGATGGTAAGTGGATACTGTGGCCCATAGACATATACATTAATTCTCAATTAAGAATCAAAATACGGATACGCTGTCACCCCTGAGGACTAACATGGAATGCCACAGGGAATTCCATGTTAGACGATGGAATAAGATCCTTATTACTAAATATAATGTTATCAACATTCTCACGAAATCAAATCAATAGAGCCCCAATTCACTTTTACTATACTAGTCGATACTAAAGAGTCCCATTTTCCACCTTCTAACTTCAGTATTAGGTAATTATTGCAAAAGTGAAGTTACAGCATATAATATACTCTACCTATCTACTATACTTCCTCTTACTGCTGAGGTATATTTTTTTTTTCAGATATGCTGGTTTCCTCAAGATATTTTCCTTTGCCGTTGCCGCCGAGCACGTGGTAAATCAGCGCTTAAATTACAATAATCAATTTCATTTGTACCGGCGGGTATCGAATCCTTGTTGCTAGCATACTGTAAATTTTACAGCTAACGCTTAGCCCCTGTGCTACCACTACTCTCTAAGATTGCATTCATTTGACATGATTAAAACTACTTTTACGGATTTTATCGCGTTTATTTTTACTTTTAATTACTTTTATTTTTAATTCCCGACGTTTCGGGCGCTTTCCAGCACCCATGGTCACGGGGGACTGAGATGACTGACATCCCGATGTCATTGTTAAACCCGGAGTACCTTCAGCTTTTTTAATTATTGTTTATGGTCCGATCTATGCAAAATGAACTGACTATGTCCTGCAGTGGTATGCTTGGGTTTAGTTTTAATTTTATTGATTATAGGATCCCAAGCAGGTGGTAGTATCCAGCCTCCTTCTCTATTGCAATTAGGATGTTTTTTAATTTCAATAGCCTCACGTATCATCCGTGGTAGGAATCGGTGTTCTTTGTGCAAGGATTTGTGGTCTATCAAATCTGATGTAATATGGTTGGGGCCGTCTAGGATATAATCACAAACTGCAGACTTCCCGGAACGTTGATGCTTCACATCAGCTATATGTTCTTTTACGCGGGTCCTAATCGATTGAAATTAAAAAACATCCTAATTTCAATAGAGAAGGAGGCTGGGTACTACCACCTGCTTGGGATCCTATAATCAATAAAATTAAAACTAAACCCAAGCATACCACTGCAAGACCTCAGGACATAGTTCATTTTGCATAGATCGGACCATAAACAATAATTAAAAAAGCTGAAGGTACTCCGGGTTTAACTATGACATCGGAAGTCGTCTCAGCCCCCCGTGACCATGGGTGCTGGAAAACGCCCGAAACGTAGGGAATTAAAAATAAACGTAATTAAAAGTAAAAATAAACGCGATAAAATCCGTAAAAGTAGTTTTAATCATGTGTAATGTTCGCTTAAATATAAGAAATCATTATGCATTCATTTGAATTCAGTTTTAAATCAATACGAGACACAGAAGTATTAAATGAAAATCGAAATACTAGATTTGTTTATAAATATACCGTCACTGTCTCCCTTACAACCTATCAAAGTCCACTACTGACCGTAAACGCCTCCGCCCCAGATTGCCATAGTTGCCACGTTTGGCAATTGGGTTGGCGACCGCAGGTGTTTAATTTTTAGTCGTTATTAGAAAGATGCTGCTGCCCATCTCCTCTATTGTTTCCCTCCGTCGACTTTTACACCCACGTGATGATATTATATTATTACTATTATCATATTATATCTTGATAAACTAAACCATCAAATAACCACATTGCACGAAACTCACCCTTAATAAGAACAATTTGTGCTCCTCTTTGAGCGGCAACGCGAAGCCGTTGATGATTGAACCTAGGATCTCCAGCAGCTCTGCGATGCCGTTGTGATGTTCTGTCTCGTATATAAAACTGAAATATACAGTAATCATGTAACTTCCACAATAGTTCTTATAAGTATATTAAAAAAACATTACTATAAGTAATTAATACATATAATATGTCGGGAAAAAAAGAGCGAGGAGGGCTTCCTAGAAAATGTCAACTGCGCCATCTAGTATCGAACAGAAGAATTAAGCTTTCTGGAAACCCCACACTCTAACTTTCTGCGCCTGGTCGGTTGGCGCGCGTATTTACTTGAATATTCTGGACGTTTCGGAGCAGTATTGAATTTGGCGATACACGCGAAGGTTCGGAGCGAAATAAAGTGAATCAGTGTGATTAATTATTAGTGTATTCTTTTTAAGTTTTAATTGGTGTTCGGTAATAAAAGTGTAAATTTTGGTAATTCGATCGGCAGTTTCTATTGTCACGAACCTCAAGCTCGTAACAATTGGTGTCCGAGTGGGATTCGAACCCACGCCCACAAAAGTAGACTGCGAATCCCACTTCTGTGGATCTTTGGAAGTGATGGCTGACCTGAAGAAAACGCTGAACGACCTCAAACTTGGGGATGGAATTACAGCTCCCGTGGCAGCTACAACACCTTCAGTACGTGGATTCAAAGTGCCGCCGTTCAACGGGACCTCTTCCTGGGCGGCCTACAAAATCCAGTTCGAGGCTGTTATGAAGGCGAACGGCTGGAATAAAAGTCAGGCCAAGACTGCTCTCACACTAGGCCTGCGCGATCAGGCCTTAACTGTTCTAGAAGCTCTCGGTAAAGAAGTGACTTACGAGCAGCTCCTTGAGGCATTGGAGGCGAGATATGGCGACGCTCATCTGGAACACATCTTTCGTGCGCAGCTTAGAGATCGCGTGCAACGCAGCAACGAAAACCTGCAGCAGTGGGCCCTTGAGGTGGAGAAGGTGGTTCGGAAAGCATACCAGTCTGTACCTGCGCTCATTGAAGGGAACCTGGTGCAGGCATTCATCGACGGCATCCGCGACCTGGAAGTCAGAGCTGCTGTGAGGCTCGGGCACCACGAGACGCTTAAGGACGCCTTGGCCCATGCACTGGAGGTGGAAGCCGTTCGGCAGGATCATCGTTCCCATCGCGTCAGGGAGGTTGCAGCAGCTACAGTTCGTGACCGCAACAAAGGATATAGCCCTAGGTGCTATTGCTGTGGGGAAAGGGCCATCTTCGATCCAGCTGCCCTAAGCGAACTGTAGAAAGGGAAGTTGATCGATCTCGAGAGGGTAGTGCAGCTAACGGCACCGCCTGGCGGCGGCAGGATCATCGTTCCCCTCACGTTAGGGAGGTTGCAGCAGTTACGGGTCGCGACCACAATAAAGGATACAGCCCTAGGTGCTATGGCTGTGGGGAACGGGGCCATCTTCGATCCAGCTGCCCTAAGTGAACCCTAGAAAGGGAAGGTGAACGATCTCAGAAGGGAAGTGCGGCTAACATCACCGCCCAGCAGCAGCAGGAATACGACTTTACTATCAGACATCGCAGCGGGAAATCTCATGGCAACGCAGATGCATTGTCAAGAAGACCTTGTCCTGAAGATTGCAAACATTGTACTAGGCAAGAGAGTAAGGTAGTGGTATCCGTGAGGATGCTCAGGACAGACCACCTCAGCAACGAGTGGAAGGACAGCCTACGACATGCACAGCAGGAAGATCCGGACATCAAGCCGATTCTGAAATGGATGAAGGCCCGTGCTACCAAACCTAAGTGGAGCGACGTCTCAGCGATGAGTTCGACCACTAGAAGCTATTGGGCCAAATGGGACAGCTTGCTGATTCAGGATGGAGTCCTGTGCCGTAAATGGGACAATGGTCGAGGAGACAGCTGTCGTTTGCAAATGGTTGTCCCTAAAGCTGAAGTGCCGAATGTTCTACAGCTGCACCATAATGGTTGTTCAGGAGTCCATCTGGGAGTTAAACGAACTCTACTGAAGATCCGAGAACAGTTTTACTGGGTCCATTATCGTGACGATGTCGAGGATTGGTGTCGCACATGTACAAGTTGTGCGGCTGTGAAGGGACTTCAGACTCGTAGTAGAGGTGCATTGAAATTGTACAATGTTGGTGCACCATGGGAGAGGACACTCCTTGAAGTTGCGGAGCCGTTTCAGAAAGGTGCAAGAGGTACTCCTAAGATCGTTCATGTGGATCGACTGGCGCGTTATTATGGGGCCGATAATGCTCGGGACGAGCATGTATTAGGAGGGGGCAGTGTTGCGCGCCTAAGTTGACGTCAGGTGCCTGGCACTAGCGCCATCTAGTGTCGGGAAAAAGAGCGAGGAGGGCTTCCTAGAAAATGTCAATCTTGACTTTCGACCAACAGCGCCATCTAGTATCGAACAGAAGAATTAAGCTTTCTGGAAGCCCCACACTCTTAACTTTCTGCGCCTGGTTGGTTGGCGCGCGTATTTACTTGAACATTCTGGACGTTTCGGTGAAAAATGTGTATTTAAAGGCGCTGTAAGACGCGGTCGGGCAGTATTGAATTTGGCGATACACGCGAAGCTTCGGAGCGAAATTAAGTGAATCAGTGTGATTAATTACTAGTGTTTTTTTTAAGTTTTAATTGGTGTTCGGTAATAAAAGTGTAAATTTTGGTAATTCAATCGGCAGTTTTTATTGTCAGGAACCTCAAGCTCGTAACAATATTAATCATACGATTACTGATTCATTTGCGTCCCATTGAAAAAATAAACAAAGCTCGGAAAGTAGGTCAAACCTTTTTTGTTTAGTTAAGTTTGTTTTATTTTATTCAACCCGCTCATAAATGTGATCGTATTCTGAAAAGTATTGCAAACCGTTTTTAAAAGAGGATCTTGCATGGCCATAAAAAACATTTGTCGCAATAGCTGGATCCAAGCCATGTTACAAACGTAAATTGGGTCAAAAAAGTGGTGTACTGAAACTTTAGAAGGTTGATCAACAATTACTGCAGAGATATAATTTCAAGCAATGACAAATAACCTCAGTATCAAATAAAGAAGACAACAAGTTTACGACATCATTCACAGACTTCACAACGTACTGTCTCAAAATTACATGAGTTTCGAATGGAAACTCCGTTATTCAGTTATTTTTTAGTTTAGTTAAGTTAGTTTATATTTTACATTGATAAGCTACAAAAAGACAACGTTGTTGTCACATAACTAAAATAATTACACTAAATTTTAGGTTGCCACATGTATTTGACACTGGACTTTAGTGAGTCCAACAATTTGGATCCTTTAACTAAGGCAGCTGTGATGCGAAAAGAAGCTGCGGATTTAAATAGCCGAGGCATTAATGATTTTACTAAAACATGTTTAGATATATAAAATGGAAAATCCACGGATAAAGACCTAATAAAAATACTCGAACATAATCACTTTAGGAAGGCCAGTATAATAATGACAGGCTGTGAGCAATTCCATATTAGTCCTCAAAGGTGACAAAGCATCTGCAGCTATTTGATGATGGTTGCAAGTGTCCATGGTCTACAATAGCCACTTACATCAGGTGGACTGTGAGTTCGTGTCACTTGAAATTTATAAAAATAAACATCAACAGTTAAAGGGGATAAACGTCCAGCTAAAAGCGCCTACTAAACATACGGAAGTTGAGTTTAGACAGTTAATACATCGCTCGTCGCATAAGAAAGGGAAATTTATTTTTAAAACCCCCCCCCTTTTGTTGCCCCCCCACAAAAACACCCCCCCCAAAGAAAAAATTAATTTAAAAAAAAAAAAAATAATAAATTATTAATAAAATTTTTTTTTTTTTTTGGGTTTTTTTTTTTTTTTTAAAAAAAATTTAAAAATTTTTTTTACAAACCACCACCCCACCACCCAATATCTCAAAAAAAAAAAAATTAATATCATAGAATTTGATTCATTACTTTTTTTCTAAAAATGACCTCAGGAGGTTATTATTTGCATTTTATGAAGACATTAACAACCATGTTTTATAAATTTTGTTCGGATTTAGGCTATATTTTATCCGGAGAACATAGAACTTTTTTTAAATGAAAAATTGATTAAACAGTAAGTCTTTATCTTAAAATTAAATAACACCACATTAAAATTTCCTTTCCAGGCGAAGCCAGGGTGTATCGCTAGTAAATTAATATATAGAGCGGGGTCGTCGCATGTACTAAATAGGACGCCGCGGGTGATCTTGATGCGGGAAACCTCAACATCGCCAAAATATTGCGTCACCTAATTTTGTTTTCGTTTGCGATATTCATAGCGATGCCAATGATAACATACCGATATGATTCATTTGCAAAAGAGGACAGAGCCAAGGTAAAATAAAAATAATAAATATAGATAGGTTCTGTTTACGGATTAGTATGCTGAAGTGGCAATTGTGCCGGCCATATAGTTCGAAGAACCGACAACCGATGGGAAAAAAGGTTCTCCAGTGGCAGCCTCGTACCGGTAGGCGTAGTATAGGGCGATCCCCCACTATATGGAGTGACGATTTGTTAAGCAGGCATGCAGGCAATCGAAGGATGCAGGTGACTCAGGACCGCGCTTAGTGGCATTCCTTGGGGAAGCCCTACGTTCAGTAGTGGAATTGTGAAGGGTTGTAATGATGATTTAGCTGAGGTTCTGTTTACAATGCCAACCCACCTGGTGGTATGTGGTTATTGCATTCCATTGACATCAACGTCCTAAGACCAACTTCAAACAAAGAAGGGTGCGGAAGCCTTGTCACCTCGCACACAGCAGTGCGGGCACTGCTATTTAGTGCCAGAAATAGGTAAGATAGGTGGTTCCTATCCATAAAAACTACCTGGTAGGGATGAAGTCCTACGACCAACTAATAGAAAAAATATGTATTTACAAGCAATTATATTTGCCATAACGTAATCATATAAAATATTATTTGCTTGGCATTGCAAAGTGGGTGGTCGTAAATAGTACAATAATACAAAACTGATTCGTTGATTTAGTGGTGGTAGTAGTGCGACTGCTGATCATAAGGTCCCGGGTTCGAATTCCGGGTCGGGCCAAAAAACAGTTTATTGAGTTTTTCCGTCAAGAAATTCTCAGTAGCTGCCCGGAGCCAGGAAGTTAGCGGTGTCTCACCCCCGTGCCTCGGAAAACACGGAAAGCCGTTGGCCCTGCGCCTGATTTCTCTCCAGTTGTGTGTCGGTTTACCGTCCCATCGGATTATGAGAGTGAGGGAATAGAGTGCACCTGAGCTTGCGCATACACTTGGGCACTATAATACTGTTCTTCGCCGACGGCTAGTCTCCGTTGAGACTGATCGCCGTGACCGAAATATTGGTCTGTAGGACATTATTATTATAATACAAAACAAACAAGAACAGGAGACTAACCTATAAAATACATTATTAATTTGTTTCCTTATGTAGGCGCGTAGTACTAAGAATTTTCCGTATATCCGATGTAGTGTAGTCTTCAGGAAATCCCGCTCCCGCGGGTCCTCTGTGTCAAATAAGTCTAGTAACTGAAACAAGTACATAGAAAATTTAATAATGCAAAATTAGAGGCAAAGAATGATACCGGGGGTAAGAGCAGTGGTGCAGCTTCCATTAAAGCCGAAAAGCCGGGCTTGCCTTATTAAACCTGAATCAATCAATAATATCAACGAATAAAATATCTCGTAAAATGTTTCAAGCTATTTCAAATTTCCCGCGCACTCCACTGTTCGACACATGTCGACCGATGACCTCGTATTGCCTTAGAGATACTGCTGCTGTCATAAAGAATGAGTTTTAATAGAGCTAATAGTTGTCTCCCTCGCTCGCGTGGGCTTTTTAGGGAGCTTTCGAGAAGACGATCGCTCTCTTTCTAACCTATGGTAAAATATTCTATAATGAAATATAACTACGATTGTATATATAGCAATTAGTATAGAGATTTAAAGCCAGGCTTTTGGGAATAAATTTGTTAAAAGCGGAGGCGCGCGCAATACGTTTGCAAGTTCATTTCACGTTTCAATGTTTATTTACTCTGTGTGCTTATCTTAAGCGATTTAATATTACGAGTTCAAAATGGATGCTTTTTTAAAGATTTTTAATGAAAATGGAGGATAATAGTGTTCCTTGTGATGAATTGAAGTGTATTAAAGTGATAATCGGAGAGGAAATCTTTAAACTCTGTTGAGATAATACACAAGGTTAAGAGTGTATTTCAGACTTATCAATTATCGCAATTAAAAAGAGTTATTGGTACAATTAAAACGTTCACCAACATTTTACGTGAACGTAATTAAATCTTTGAAAAAACCACTTATCTTATCTCTTATCCATTAGAATGTAAATAATTTTTTTAAATTTGTACATAGTTTGTTTGTACTTTGTTCGTGTTTTACTTTTGTTCATGTATTGTATTGGATGTAAATATTTTTTTTCTTTCGCTTAAACAAACCCAAACGGCTTTCTTCAAAGCCTTATGGGTGCCGTAAAGCCGTATGCCTTCTGTGTGCTTTGTTAAACACGTCCTTGACAGCACTGAATATGAAACTGAAGCGTGGAGACAGATCAAGATTGGTGTATTTTTATAAAACTGCTAAAAACAACAATCTATATTTTTATCAATTTATATCTTGGGCTTGCCCTAGCTTGCAGCTCTAGCTTCGCCACTGGGTAAGAGTAGATGTCATATGAGTTTAAATAAGTTATAAAATTGTAAGAAAATTCTGTCGTTGCATTTTCTATTCGTTGGTAATTTTAGTGGGGTTAGTTCATCATGTTGCTGTTTTTTTTTTAACCAACAATACGATGGTGTACTTCGAACTCGTTTTGTGTTCGCGCCAATCATTGAGTACTGAGCATAGAATACTATAATAAACAATAGAATGGCTGTCAACTTTATCTTATATGAGGATTGGCGTCGCCAAACCCGATTTGCTGTGTTGACAGACTGAGTAAATTTACACATTTTGGACTTTTGATTAATGTTCAAGAACATCAATAAATTTTAATACATATAATATTGGTAAATAGGGTGCAATTTAGCATTTTCTAAATAATTCGCATGCAAAATTTGGAAACGATTGTAACGCCAAAACACATGTCGTGTTGACATTTATACGTGTGAATTGACGTGTTCGTGACATTTTAGTGGCTACGCGGGCTCCGCCCACTCCCCCGTTCTATTATGTATGTATTATAGTATTCTATGGTACTGAGCAGCGAATCAATCGGACATCGGGATAAGTGTTGTCTCCCCTTCGCTTCACCTCATATCCAGACCTAAATACACTCCCTTTACACATAAAGATCATCAGCGTTCGTCGTCCGTCACGTTTGCGTGTATTATAATCATCGTGAAGATAATAGAATATTTCTATTTATATTTAATGTGTGTTTTTTTTTACAATCATCCATAAAAAATTTATTTATTTAAGTCATACTTGTTCATTAAAACCACTACGTCGATGTCTATTTCATACCATAAGATTACACACTTTATAAATGTGGCGGAGATGGTTTTAAGGTTGAGTGAATAGAGTTCCAGACCACTTTCTTTGAGGTTTTCAACAAGCACACATTCCAATTGACGGTAAGAGGATGATATCTTCCATAGATACCTATATCTGTCCTCGGGTTGGGTTTGAAATTTAGTCGCCTGAATTTGAGGATTCAGTCAAACTGCGTAAAATGAATCGCTAGGCCAGCTATTTTGTTGACAGTGACAGATATACTTTACATGATTAAAACGTACTTTTACGGATTTTATCGCGTTTATTTTTACTTTTTATTTACTGTTATTTTTAATTCCCGACGTTTCGGGCGCTTTCCAGCACCCATGGTCACGGGGGACCCCGGGGGATAAAAAGTAAAAATAAACGCGATAAAATCCGCAAAAGTAGTTTCAATCATGTATAGTGTTCGCGTAAATATAAGAAATCATTAGATATACTTTACGTCATTCCGTTCTTTACGAGTTTATGTAAATATGTTCCTTAACGTTTTCATCTGCCTCCACCTGTTTTTCGACGACTTCGCTATCCCTCTGGATCCTTTTTTACAAATGGGGCTATGGATTATGTTTATAAAAAAAGTAAAGTAAAGTTACAGCCTATATACGTCCCACTGCTGGGCTCAGGCCTCCCCTCATTTCTGAGAGGGTTTAGGGCAAGGAAGTGTCCGCCGCGCTGCCCAAATGCGTGTTAACGAACGTCACATGTCTTCGAAATATTTTTTTTCTTATTCCTCAGACATGCAGGTTTCCTCACGATGTTTTCCTTCACCGCCGAGCATGTGGTAAATCAGCAATTAAAATTGCAATTAACTATTTCATTGGTGCCGGCGGGGATCGAACCCGGGTTACTCGCGTTCTGTTATATTTACAGCGAGCGTTAACCACTGAGCTACCACGGCTCTGATTATGTTTGTAATTTAAAGTAATTATAAAAGTTAATATTTTGGTATTTTATTGAGTATAGGAACGAGCGAAGCGAGCTTGGGACTTAGGGCACTCCGGCTATGGCGGGATCGAGTGAAGCGAGCGAATATACCCCGCCGTCTCTTTCATGGTTATTACTTTTATAAACCACTCATACTCGACTGCGCTACGTTGAGTGGCGTAGACCCCCCCCCCAACTCTCCCCCCCATAAATCAGGTTTATAGTCAACAAAATTACGAAAACCAAACCTCAAAATAAGATTTTTAAAATTTATAAAAAAAAAACTAAGCCTGTCCGGCAGGGGTGTGGTAGTGGTAGTGGGGGGGTGACTCTACAACTCTTCCGCCTCCCTCCTCCCCACCCCCTAATTCAGGCTACTTAATTTCGAACATTACCCCTGTCCTCGATTAAGAATGAATATATAATGCATTGCAGCCACATCTGAGGACTAAGATGGATTCCTTGTTACCTTAAAAGGGTCTTCGGGTGTCGTCGTTCACCATCTACCACGTATATACATCGATATAAATGACAAGATATGGTAGTGCGAACAAAAATTTTTTACGGGTTAAGCATAGTATAAATCAGCGCCAACTCTTAACTACTCATGAACTATCTCGGAACTAGTATTTACACTTATGATTTTATTTGTACCCTAGAACCTGTAGAAAAACTCCCTAAATTATCATAAAAAAACCGAAATACCCTTATTCATTGCACCTCATTTTCAATATTCTACAGAACAACATCATTAAAAGACTTGAATAAATTTCACAATTAAAAATCCTGAGTTTTGTGATGAGGAAAACGTTCTCATTTTCAAATTATAATAACAATTAGTCCCATATGAATAAAAAGTGAAATAAATATGTAAAATGTATATCATATAAAAAAGTAAAATATTATACCATTATTCAGATATATAGAATCAAAAACTTTTTTATTTTACACTTTTCTAACTCTTGTGACCTTTTGATAAATCTTTAAAAAAATGACATTGGGTGGGTATAAAAAACAGGGTTTCCTGAAGTTCAATTTTATCCCTAATTATCCAAAACCCTGTCAACTTGAAGAAACGCCGAAAGCCCTAACCTATACTTTACTCTAAAATATCGCAAAATGTCTAAAAGTGGAAACACTGCACGGACACACATTACGCATTGGTGCTCGCGTTCGTGCTCCATAAACATTTTCGCATTTTTTTAGCAATATAGTTGTGGTACGAATAGGTCTGCTCGACCGACGAAGGACCACGCTCTCATGCTGCGGCTACACTAACGAGCAACGTCAATGCCCATAAACGCAACAATTATTGCCTTAAATTTAACGCGATAAAATGAGTGGCTACACTTGAACGGTCAACGTCGTTTCCCGTTGAACGGCATTAAATTTGCCGTTGAACGGCGTTAATATAAAAAATAAACAAATATAATATATAGTTAATAGTTTATAAAATAAAAAATAAACAAATAATACAAAGAAAAAGAAAATGGTGGATGCTAAAAATGCACAGGAAACGTACACTGTAAATCTATTTATGTTTTATTTTTTTCCCGCACCCAAATTGCACTAGAAAGATGTCCAATGGTTTAAGCTAAATAATAAGACAAACGTAAATATATTTTAATGAAATAATAACTAATAAGCCAATCATAAATACTGGTCAAGTGCGAATTAGATACACTTACCCAGGGTTTCGTATTATATCTATGGTTTCGTACCACTGTACACTATGAATTTTGACCTGCCAAAATTGTATTTTTTTCTCCTGCTTATTTTTCTTGGTTTCATACCGTAAATTAAAGTATACTTTTGAAGTAATTTTTTTTTTAATTCAATCTCGAAAAGCTTTTTCATTACTCCACTCCATCGCAGTCATACGTGCAACCCCGTGGCACTCACCGTGCACAATGAGACAAACGTAGTGTGGCCGCTTCAACGCGATAATTTATGCCACTCGAGTTATCGGCAAACGGGAAACGGCATTGTTAATGCCGTTGTCAAACTATTGCGATAATTCGTGGCCACACCTAGATTCAACGTCCATCAACGCGATAATTAACGGCATTTCTCCTTAGTGTGGTCGGGCCATAATAAAACATTATTTACTGGTTTTAGGGCAAGTGAAAGCAACAGTTTCCCACGAAATATGCTAACAGATTTGTTTAATCTTTCCAATGGATCCCACGTGTATAGTTTTGTTCGTATCATTGTATAAATGTGGCGGAAAAGTTATCTCGTCAATTTAGTGCTTTTTTCTATCTGATTCTTTTAAGAAGTAGTTTGTTCGTATTAAACGATGTGATATTCCCGTATGGAACCCTAAGTGGCGTGATATGGCACATTTGGGCGCCGTTATAAATAGTTAGGTACGTCAAAGATATCCAACTAGGGCTGCAAAATGTTTTATGTAGTCAACAAAACGTCTGATATCAGAGGGGGAAAATAAATTAACATACTTTAAAAAAACCTATCATAAATTTTGAAAACCATATTTTTATGTACTTTTTGCGGTACATAACGGATTTTTTTACTAGAAAACTTCAGTCATATAAATAGAACAATTTAGTATATATACACATATATATATATATATATATATATATATATTGCTTGTAACTTTACTTGTTATATTTAGGCTGACAGAAAATACGTTTTTTTTATAGAATAGGGTGACGACAAACGAGCACATAGTCCACCTGATGGTAAGTGGTTGCTGCGGCCCATAGACATCTACATCTATCCTCGATTACGAATCAAAATGCAGATGCGTTGTCACCCGTGTGGACTAGGATGGAATGCCTCGTTTCCAGTGAAAAGGGTCTCCGGTTCTCTACACTCACCATACGAAATACAGCAGCATTAAGCTACTATTTCACGCTGGTATTCTGTGAGAGCGTGGTCCTTCCCCGGTCGAGCCGACCCATTCGTGCTACAACTATACTACTAATATAACTGCAGCATGGCTCTACCTTCAATTTGTTATACTCACCTTGCTCATTATGATAACTACGGTTTTTGTTTCAAATGTTTTTCCTACATATGTCAATAGATAAATAAACAAACAAGCACGCAGTCTAGTCATAACAGCAGGCTTATTCTTGGAAAGGCATTACATATTTTAATTCTCCCCTCCTCTTTCCACCATCGGAATGTCGGCACAATCCAAGTCGGCGGGTTTCACCCCTTTGTTATCGATATTCCACGTATTGGAACTAAACGGTTTGCTTCGTATTTCGTTACGCTTATAGCAAAGGAGTGGAATCTGCCGGTGTCTTTCTTTCCGTCCGCTTACAATCTGAGCATCTTCAAAGCACGAGTGTAATACGCTTTTGTCACGCTAAGTACCACCACAGTCAGGCTAGATAGTATTATATCTTTACGAAGTAACGAGGAAAAAAAGAACATGACGTACTTGTAAAACAAACTTCTGATCAATATACTTCTTGGCGATGTTCGGCTGGAAGTCTGGCGACTCGAGCAGCCTCAGGAACAGTTCATAGACCAGCTGAAGGTGTGGCCATGCAGCTTCTAGAGTAGGCTCGTCCTCCTCAGGGTCGAACTCGGCACCGTTCGGATTCGAAGATGGCGGCAAAGTTCGGAACAAATTGATCGCGAACTGCAAGGGTTAGATTTATTAGAAAGACATGTTGATTGAAACGATAAAACAATTGTTAAAGTTTTATTAAATTCTGTAGTTAAGATGAAAAACTTCTTTTGGATAAGACAATAATTACAAGATGAAGGTGAGAAAAACAAGTTCAAATGTAGACTGAAAGAAAATATAAGTGGTTTGGATGAATTATGTATGAAGAAGTTAGACTTGGAGAATGTATGGCAAAATGTAAAGAAAGGTTTAGTGGATGCAGCTACCGAAGTATGTGGTGTTAGTAAGAGAAAGAATGAAAGGAAAAATAATACGTTATGGTGGGATGATGAGATACGTATGGAAGTTAAAGCAAAGAAGAGAGCATGGCTAGATTTACTAGCAACAAAGGCTGGTAATTCTAGCGGTACGAATGATGATATTGTAAGAAAAAAGGCAGTCTTTAGACATCTAAATAAGAGAGTAAAAGAAGTAATTGAAAGAAAAAAGCAAGAAAGAACGGATAAGAATGATAGAAGAATATCTGATAACTTCCAGGCAAATATTAAAATGTTCTGGAAACTTGTAAGAACTGCCAGGGGACATTCAAAACAGCCTATGATGAATGCTATAAGAGACGAGAATGGCTATATTCTGAATGATGAAGTTTTGAGTTTAAAGAGATGGAAGAAATATTTTGAAAGCGTGTTTATGAGTGAGGAGACAACGTGTGTACTAAATGAATTAGAAACTCCGAAAGAAGAGGAAAAAGGTAGCGAGATAAGTATAGATGAAATAATGAAAGCAATGAAAAGCATGAAAGCAGGTAAGGCTGCCGGATATGATAGAGTTTCACTCGAAATGCTAAGGGCTGGAGAGGAAGTGGTGGCAGGCCTGCTGCACACCTTGTTTAATTTATGCTGGGAACTGAAGCGGGTACCGGTAGACTGGTGCAAAGCCGTGATAGTCCCAGTATATAAAGGAAAAGGGTCGCAGCGGGACTGTAAAAACTACCGTGGCATCAGCCTTCTTAGCATTGTGGGAAAACTGTATGCTAAGGTACTGATTGAAAGTGTCATGAAAGAAACTGATGGAAAAATTTGGGATGTGCAAGCGGGATTTAGAAAGGGAATGGGGTGTACAGATCAAGTCTTTTCCATGCGCATGATCGCGGAGAAGTTTATGGCCAAAAACCAAAAGGTTTTTTGTGCGTTCATGGACTTGGAAAGGCCCTATGACAGAGTGGATAGAGATGTGCATGGCAAACACTGAACTCATGTGGGTTGATCGCTGGCTTGATACAGGCATTGGAGTCTCTTTATAGGGACTCTAGTGCTTGTGTTAGGATCAACGGACTCTGCTCGGACTGATTTGGCATCCATAAAGGTGTCAGACAGGGCTGTGTGTCTTCCCATGGCTGTTCAACCTATTTATGGACATATGCGGATTAAGAATGGGTGAGTTAACCGTCAAATGCCTTTTGTACGCCGATGATCAAGTTATTTTTGCGTCGTCGGCGGCCGAGTTGCAAATGATGGTTATATTAATGAACAGATCATTAAAAGAAAGGGGTATTAAAGTAAACGCAAGTAAGACGAAGGTTATGGTTTTTGAAAGAGAAGAAAGTAAAACGATTTGCAAAATAAGAATAGAAGGGGAGTAGATCGAGCAAGTAGATGAGTTTGTATATTTGGGCTGCGTATTTAGCAGGGATGGGAGATATGATAAGTATATAGAACGACGAGTGAATGCGGGAAATAGAGTAAATGGGGCCCTGCACTCTATTGTGAAGAGTCAAAATGTGTCGAAAAAGGCACGTATGGCAATTCACAATGCTGTGTTGGTCCCTACTTTAACGTATGGTAGTGAAAGTTGGGTGTGGCAGAAGAAGCACGAGAGTAGAATAAACGCAGTAGAAATGCGGTCGTTAAGGAGTATGTTAGGGCTGAATCTGAATGACAGGGTAAGAAATTGTGTAATAAGAGAAGAGTGTGGTTTGCAAGATGATGTTGTGACCAGGATTAAAAAAGGAATGCTTCGGTGGTTTGGTCATGTGGAAAGAATGAATGAGGAAAGAGTGACAAAGAAAATTTATGTTGCAGAAGTGAATGGCAGAGTCGGAAAGGGACGTCCTAGGTGAAAATTTATCGACCAAATTGGCGATTTATTGAAAACGGGCCAAATTAGGAGTACCCTTAACCGACGAGCATGTATGCGTAGGTGTATGGATGTGAAGGAGGAGAGAGAGGTGTGTCAGGATCGTGCCAAATGGAAGTCTGTAGTCTCTGCCTACCCCTCTGGGTGACAGGCGTGAGTGTTTATGTTTATGTACAATAATTATGAGGCGTCGCTTACTACATTTTATAATCCAGTAAGTAGTCCATTTCACATACACATGCACGTCTACTAATAGTAGAGACATAAGGGAAATTCACCATAATTGCTTCCCTTTGTGGATTGGTCTCAGTATCAGAGGCCTTACAACTTTGACAATACTCTGACGTCTGAGTATTTTACATCTTGCATATTATAAAATCGATATCCGTCGATCTTTCGACTCTGTATGAGTACTACTACGGAAGACATTATTTTTTACAAATCAACCAAAATGCTATATTTCTGTACTGGTCTGGTTTACCTTACTCATCAGTTTATCTAAATGTGAATGCCATGACAAGCGCTGATCAAGAACTACTCCCAGATGTCTAGTATCCACAACTTTCTCAATTGATTGGCATGCACATGATGAATTATTTCCATAATTATGTATCCTTAAAAAAGTCATCACTAGGTTACGTTCTTTTATTAATTGTAAAACACATAAAATTTGTTTTGCTATCGTTAAGGGTAAGAAGGTTTGAGTTTATCCACTGAGCAATTATTTCTAGTCCCTCTTCCGCGATCCTTTGAACTTCAGTCCATGTTTCACCAGAGAATACAATAGTTGTATCATCTGCGTAAGAAAAAAAATATTGGCATTTGCGATTTTAAGGTTACACGACATGAAGTGATAGATTCTCTGACACTACGTCTGGTTCAACAACAATAGAATACATTTTGTATTATTGTTACTGGTTATTAGTGTTTTTTAAATTTATCGCATCAATACCAGGTATGGTGTTGATTTTTATCACACCCCAATGTCAGTCAGGTCTTTCATAACGCAGTAAAGTGAACCAAAGCAAACTCACCATGCCGTGTAGTGGCGGTGTACGCATACCCACCACCCCATATCGTCACGTGGGTGTCGTAAGAGGTGACAGAGGGAAGCTGAATCAGGCGAAGGGCAGCAGCCTCTTCCTGATAACAGCTCGAAAAAATAAAAAAACTGCGGTTGACAACCTGCTCGCCAGGCGTTTCAACTATGGCAAAATATCACCCCTATGAGACAATCTATGGGGGAGACTATGTTCGGCAGTTGATTTTTATTGGCTGTAATCGATGGATGGATGGGAACTCACCATGTTGACCGCCTCCGGATAAATAGCCTCTGTGATGACGCCGCGCTGAGTGGTGACGTAGTCGACCATCTCGAGCAGCGCGGCGCGCTTCACCTCCTTCCATTTCAGGTCCGAGAGCGGCTCGTCCGCGAAGTCGAACAGCAGGCAGCACTGGCGTAGCTTCTGCACGAACAGTTGCTCGCGTTCCGCTGCCGGTGCATCTGCACGGTACAAAAAGAAATGCAATTAAACAATTCTTGAATAATCATTTCGTAACTGAGTAAGGGAATAGTGGTGGTGTAAGAATATCCACGTAGCGTCTTCCTGATAATAACTCGAAATAATAAAAAACTGCGGTTGACAACCCGCCTAACAAGCGTGGCTACTATGGCAACATCCCCCTATGAGGCAATTTAAGGAGAGGCCTATGTTCAGCAGTGGACTTTTACAGGCTGTGATGATGATGATCAATCAACTGATTAAGATAGAGAGGAGATTTCAGGTCTCTATATGTGAAATGAAACGTTTTTTTGTAGTATAAGGGTGACAAACGAGCACACAGTCCACCTGATGGTTAATGGATGCTGTGACCTATAGACATCTACATTCTCCACGGTTAAGATTTAAATGCTTTGTCACCCTTGAGGACTGAGATAGAATGCCTCGTTACCAGTAAAAAAAGGTTCTATACACTCACCATATGAAACAAAGCAGCAGTAATCTGCTGGTATTCCACTCCTGCTAATCTTGCTTAGCAATTGTTCGTACGAAGTTGATGGAGCATAGTAACACTTATAACATTTAGATGGTAAAGCTAAGCTATGGCCGTAACACGAATGGGTCAGCTTGACCAGTAAAGGACTTCATAAACAAAATATCAGCGTAAAATATCAGTATAATGCTGCTATTTCTCGTATTGTGATGTCGAGAACAGTAAACCCTTTGACGATACTCCTTGTAACGATATTTTTCATTTTATTTTCTATTTTTTTTAAACTTATTATAAGCCAGTGTTTGACAACAATTCCATCTTAGCGTAACAAAAGCCTAGTCACTCGTCTTGAAGACGAGTGATTGTATTCAGACGAAAAGATAGTCGCCGGAAAATTATACCACTTCTTTGTTGTACGCATTAAAAAGACGAAGCAAACCATTTGATTCTAATGTATGGAATATCGACAACGAATGGGCAAAAACCCTCTGACGGCCTGCTTGTCCGATGGTAGAAAAGAGAGGGAGGAATTAAAGCATGTAACTTCGGCGCCTACTCACCGAAATGCAATCTCTAATACATAATTAAGGATGGAAGTGTCTATAGGCCACAGAATCCTCTTAGTATATATAATCTACCTGAGATTACGCTCGTTTATATCACTACTCTTATAAAAAAAACGTATTCACAAAACACGAGTTAACCAATAATTTGGGATAAGCCAAAATAATCTACTGTGCAACAGAAACTAATAAAACCTAAATAAGATCAGTTGTCGCAGCATTGATTATTGCTCTAAGGTGAAGTCAAATTATGACTTATTACGTCATTTATTTTCTAGTAGCTTCCAAAAGTTTTAATAGAATGAATTTATGACTTGCCATTCCTGTACCTGATAGACACATTGACACGCCATTGACGTCTGATTCCTAAGTCCAAATCCCAGCAAGAGCCCACATTTACAACAAGACCGCAGCTACGAAGGATTACATCGGTATGAGCGATGAAAGGAACAACCTAATTTTCTCCAATACGATCGCTGGAGCAGAAAAGTATTATAATAATAAAACGGGTTTCAAGTTGTTGAATATTCTGCACGGCTTCGCTCAGAGTAGGTCGTTTTCCATCGAAGTCCGTAAAAAAATGTTGCTGACGCAAATTCGTCATAGTTTTCCTTGTATAGAAATTATATAGTTATTATAATATACTTAATGACAGCAGGTTCAATTTTAAGACAGAAATAAATTACTGGTAGTATGGTTTTATTGATAATTGCTAATTTTAAAATATCTAAATATTAATCATAGATTTTTTAATTTAATTAAACATTATGATAGATACATGGGTCACACATCTATTTAACAATTATTTTAAATACTCTATATACTAAGCTCGTAGTTTTTTATCGTGGTAGAGCCATGCTGCAGTTATATTAGTAGTATAGTTGTAGCACGAATGGGTCGGCTCGACCGGGGAAGAACCACGCTCTCACAGAATACCAGCGTGAAATAGTAGCTTAATGCTGCTGTATTTCGTATGGCGAGTGTAGAGAACCGGAGACCCTTTTTACTGGAAACGAGGCATTCCATCTCAGTCCTCACGGGTGACAACGCATCTGCATTTTGATTCGTAATCGAGGATAGATGTAGATGTCTATGGGCCACAGCAACCACTTACTGGTAGACTGTGTGCTCGTTTGTCACCCTATCCTATTTAAAAAAAAATTAGCTCGGGTTCGTATCCCGGATCAGCCCAAAATCAATTATTGGATTGTTCCGTCTAGTATTTCTCAGTTCTACAGAACAAAAGCGAGCCCGGAGTCACCCCCGTGCCTCGGAAAGCACATAAAAATCATTACTCCTGCACCTGATCTATCTCCGATTATGTATGCTTGCCGTTCTATCAGACTATGAAAGTGAGAGAATAGAGAGTGCACAGGTACAGACACTATAATCCTGTTCTGCGCGAGCAAGACTGACCGTGACGAAAACGCTCGGTCTGAGAGACATTATTGTAGCTTTATGGATTTTAGATTTCGCAAAATTTACGATTACTACAAACTTTAAATGAACTTGCATTAAAACAGAGTCAAAAAGTAAAGGTTATACAAATAATCACAAAATATGATAAAGATGGGATTGATAATGTTGGATGTTATCAACTATGCTACAGGTATAGTGTTTAGTGCCACAAGCCGACGCGCTAACACAGATTCACTCACTTGTTCTAACCTACCCGTGGCTGATTAGACCGTACCGACTTAGAAATTCAAGGCAAGACCATCAACCGTCAAGATCTTGGGTTTTTTTTATTGAAAAGAGATGGTAATTATTGCATATCTTGATCATAATAATTCTGTTACTGACAGGCACTTCCCATGCAGAACAAATAAAAAATTGTGCAACGAAAAACGCAAAAAAAAAAACGGCGAGGCAAACACGCAAAGATTGGTTTGTTACATCAAGATACCGCCCCGGCTCACAAGTCCGCTGTTGTGATGGCTGCAATTCGAGATGTTAGTTTTGGAACATTTAAGTATCCTCTATATTTTTCTTCATATACATATATATATATATATATATATATATATATATATATATATATATCATTATCCTATTATTCATGGCACAGTGGACAAACGTTTGGTCGCTGCGCTGCTGCGCTGCGGGTTCGAATTCGAACCGCGCACAAAACAAGTGTTTGTATGGCCCACAAATAATTGTTCAGAGGCCAGATGTATGCCCTTGTGATATTTATGTTTTTTTTTTTTTTATAGGATAGGGTGACAAACGAGCACACAGTCCACCTGATGGTAAGTAGTTTCTGCGGCCCATAGACATCTACATCTATCATCGATTACGAATCAAAATGAAGATGCGTTGTCACCCGTGAGGACTAAGACGGAATGCCTCATTTCCAGTAAAAGGGGTCTCCGGTCTCTACACTCACCATACGAAACACAGCAGCGTTAAGCTGCTATTTCACGCTGGTATTCTGTGAGAGCGTGGTCCTTCCCCGGTCGAGCCGACCCATTCGTGCTACAACAACTATACTACTAATATAACTGCAGCATGGCTCTACCACGTAAAAAATGTATGTAAAGCGCCTCCAAATACAAGAGACAATCCTACTCTGGTCGGTTATACTTTTTTTTAATAATAAAAAAAGAATATTCGCCAGACCTTGCATCTATTGATTTCTATCTATTTCTGAGATGGAATTAGTCTTGAACGAATGAATTAGTATACGAGAGGGCAGACACATGATAATAATGAGGCAGAAGTTCCTGTCTGTAGGCAGTAGAATTTTTGCGTGCTCAGGTTGAAGAATTCTTTAGGAAATGAAATTTGGTGTATTACACTAAAAAGTGACTATTTCGAAAATTAAAATAACATTTAATAAAAATGTAGCATATTAAGTAGGTATTTGTTCTCACTCATATTATTCTATTCTTTTCTACTAGGCCATGTCGTTATCAATATGGTCGTAACAAAGTACCTATGTTTTTTATACATACAGATATTATGTTAATGTTGCTATTTATAAAATAACCTTGTCTGAGGTATTGCCCGGCCATGTTTCATTTAAGAAGTTACAACGTGTTTAGAATTTATCGTGAATTTCGTTACAGATTATAATAGTATTTCTATAAATCATTATATATATATATATCAAGATAACTCCATGACTATCCCAAAAACAGTTACTATCACTTTCCCAGCCGAAAAAACAGTTTTTGCTTTTTTGGAGCCGGTTCCCCTTTGCAGTCTACTGCTTTGACTGTACTATTTTGTTTCGGGCAAATAATGGTGTATCCAAGTTTCATCTTCAGTAATTAATCGGCGCCAAAACTCGAATTTATTGCGCCTAAACTGCGCCAACAGAGCGTTGGAAATGTTTTATTTTGAACGCTTTTGAATGAATGGAAGCTGTGGCTGGGAGCACAGAGAATGAGTAGATATAAAAAGATTGGGAGCTAGTGGATTGATTTATTATTCTAAGAAGCGATATAGTGATAACTTGTCAAATGTTGTGCATGTGCTCGTGTTTTGGGGGCTGCTAGTCCGAGCTATTTAAAGTAAAAGCTTCCAGTTAAACTTTGAGATTGCCCTATTCATCAAGCCCCATCCCACATCACATTAGATTGCCTGATTGGGGTTATTTGGAGTAGTTGCCACGCTTAGCAAGCGGTTTGGCAACAGCAGTTTTTGCCGTTATGAGGAGAACTCTGGTGATTTGTTTCCCTCTATCGCCTTTTACGACACCCACGGCATGATATGGGGTAGTAGATATTCTCTTACCACAACTACCTACTCGGTACTACGGTATCCCACACATAGAGAATAAAAATATTTAATTAATTCAAAGAAGCAGTAATAGAGTTTCAGTTAATTCAACTGTCCTATGTGAAGATATAAATAAGAGGGTAACTGATTATCAGTCAAGACGGGAAGGCGCCTTAGTAGGGCGCAACTTGAATTACGTGAACGACAGAAGCCGTATCTTTAAGAATAATTAAATATGTAAACATGAAGGAAAGTCGATATAGATAAAGAAATATGATTTGTAGACAACTTATTGGCGCATTTTTATATTTTTGTGATACAATTTATTTGTTTATTCCAAACTATTATATTATAGGGTTATATATTAGGGTTAGAGAAAATCAGTTAAGTTAATTAAGTAAAGTTCAACAAGTGGTGATGTTAGGAAGTCTATTCAAATATGCTTCTTTTTTAAGCATATCCATTTAATTGCGAAGGCTCTTGCAAAAGGCTTTTCATGTTTTGTTTTTATGTTTTAACATAAAACCGCCTTTTGCAGGAGCTATTTATATGTGTATAATATTTAGGTTTTTCATATACATTTATATATATGAAAAAAGTAAATATTATTCACGAATAATCCGTCTCTAGTTATCCGTCTATGGTTACCTTACAAAATTGCACATTCCTAAGAATGCGCCTTGCTTTGCATTGATATTACCGCAATAAAATTTCGCCTTAGGCTCTCGCCGAGATGAAAGAAAAGAGAAAGTTTATCAGTTTATTGACACGCTACTGGTCATATGTATGCGGCCTTATTACATAAAAAATACTCAGGCTTAAACTAAAATCTGTTTCACAAAAGAAGTTCCGCATAAATAAGCAAGCTAAAATGTAAAGTATGAAATTTGACAGAAAGTGTTAAATTTCGCGAAGATAGTAAAACCTTAATCAATAAACCACGTTTCGTAATAATAAAGATAGCTAAATCATAAGAAACATCAACAAAAATTTATAAGCTGTCGTACTTAAGTTTGTAGCTAATGTTGTCAGCTTGTAGAAGTACGTAACTGATTAATAAAGATAATCGTCAGGAATTAGTTTCAAATCCTCAGACCTTTGCACATTTTAAAAGAGAGTATCAAATTGAACCCTTGGTCATTGAGAAAATGTTATTTCCTTTTGTATGACGAATCTGTTGTAAATCGGTAAACGCACGAAGTAATAAAGAGTCGGACGCGTCACGCGATTGTTCGAAAATGTAAATCCTCTTTAGTGGTTTGTAACGACAATGTTGTAAAAATGGGTGCGGGAAAAATGAATCAAGCCTGCCCTCACTACCAATTTCCCATTTGGTGACTAATTACATGTTCGTTTATATTGTCAAAAATAAAAACAACACAACAATTGAAATGAAAAATTATTCAAGTATTCATCTAAGATGTTTTAATCCTTTTTATACGTCTTTGGTATTCATTGTGCATTTAAGCGTTGCTGGTGGAGAGAAGGCTAAAACCTAGGGCGCAAGGTTCTAGGGGGCGCCTAGCTTGCCTCTGCAAGCGCCACTTACCTTTGTACAAAATAAAATTTCGTAGAATATTTTCAATAAATAATAGGGTAAGTGTCGCACCATCGCTTCCTTGCGCTCCAAAATAATGGAATCCGTTATAAACTGTCAGCTGATAAGGTAACTTGAGGACCACCTTACTAGGTTACTACTTTGAACACTGGTGATGTTTTTTACACCAGCCGTGCTAATATTTCGCGGGAACACTTTCTCGAGTATCAGAATAGAATCGTCTCTGAAGTCGTCTTTAATAAACAAAAATTCGGATTGGGGACGACACCAGTCCAGTTAAAACTTCAGAAAAGACAGGTTTGCGCTTATACCCAAAAAAAAAAAAAAAACATTTTCCACGAGGAGTACCTAGACAAATTGTTCGGATTATCCAGCCGGAAAATTCCACCAACGCACATCGCGACAACACTAACAGTACCATCGACACCCTGTGGATACTTGGCAACCCACTATGACTGTGCGATTTATTAGGAGTTTTCTTCCAAGCAAGCCTTCTTTTGCAGAATCATCTGCCATTTGCGATTTTTCCAGACCGATACGACTTACTCCTTTTAAAAAGGCCGGAACCGCACTTGTAATTTCCCTGGTGTTTCAGTTGTTCATGAGTGACGGTCGACACCTACTATCACGAAAGTTTGATTTAATATTGGCGAAACCTAGTCTAGTACCTAACTATATACATATTCATATTTAACTTAGTGCTGTCGGAACTCTAAATCAGGCACTGGTTGAGTTAAATTGTTAGGGCGACTATTTCTATTCGCTATATGCACAATGTGCATCTATAAAACACACCCAATTGGAAATTCAAATTATATTTCGCTTTATTTAAGAAAATCAGCAACAACATTTTCATGAGTCTAAATCAGATATTTACTTTGCAAATAGGCCGTATTGTGCAGAAATAATCTGGCTTTGGATGAGGCTCTTTTTCAGTTTATTTCCAACCATGGTCACGGGGGATTTAGGTGACTGTCGTCCCGAAGGCCATGTTAATCCGGAGTGCCTTCAGCTTTTTAATTATACTCCGGTTAACATTGGTATTGGGACGTCAGTTACCTAAGCCCTCCGTGACCATGGGTGGTGGAAAGCACCCGAAACGTCTGGAATTAAAAATCAAATAAACTAAACGCGATAAAATCCGCAAAAGTTGGTGTAATAGTCGAGTAATATAAGAAATCATTTTTTTTTTGTTTGCTCCAACAAGGTCCAATTACGAGTCAAATTAAATTTGTTTGAAAGCGATGTGATATTTTTTATTTATTTATTATAAACAACCAGTGCTTGAATACAGTCCCGCCTGGTGGTACGCGGTGATGAAACTCCAGGTGGTCGACACGCAATGTTCTAGCGTAACAAAAGCTTATTGATTCCTGCTTTGAAGATACCTAGACTCTTCTCGAATACGTATTTAAACGTACGCACATCTGTGAATAAGCCAGACACCCTTATAAAAACAGTAGGTACATTCGGACTGTAATGAACCTCAAAATGTGGATGTTTATTTACAATTCCCATGTACTAAGAAAATAGCTTTAGGTGGGGTCATCAATTATGAATATTCACGATTTAAAAAAAGTTGCAACTGCTTTTGCTGTACAGCATTTATACAACAACTGTATACACTTTGCTAAAGTTATTCAATTTAATTGTATTCCATTTTAAAAGAAGATCTACATTCATTTAGACACAAATAGTGACCGTTAAAAACCTGTAAATGAAAAAAAAATAGATTCTTACAGATCTTATTTTATCAAAAACGTATTTCTTAATTGTTTTGCTAATTTAATGCATATCCCAGAATATTAATTGAGAGTAAAAGAGAAAACACAACTTAGTAAATGCACTTCCCGTAGCATACAGCGATCTTAATGACTTGTCCGATTGAGGTCATATTCACATAATATATTTATTTTGCAAACAACAATTCAAAACGAAAAAAGCAACTTCTTAGTCCTTAGAAAAACATTAGTATTTTGATTCTTCATAATTTATTAACTTTTTCATCAGGTGACGTAATCTATACATATTAATAATGTTTGTAATAGAAAAATAACTCTTTTTATTAGGCAAAGGGGATTTTTTGCATTCCATTAAGACATGATGACCGTAGTAGCCTACGATGGTTAACGCTCGCTGTAAATATCACAGTACGCAAGTAACCAGGGTTCGATCCCCGCCGGCACTAATGAAATTGTTAATTGCAAGTTCGCCAACATGAATTGGGGCAACGCGGCGGACGCTTTTTGCTCTAAAACCTTCTCAGAAATGAGGGGAGGCCTGTGCCCAGCAATGGGACGGATATAGGAACTTTAAGACATAATTAACCATATTTAAAATGTTTGTCTGTCTGTCCGGGCCGATTGTAATAAAACTTCAAGAACAGAAAACAATGGCGGCGAGAGTGACCTGGGCTAGGATATATTTTATGCGAAAAACTTGAAGATTCTTTTGTCGATAATCTAAACATTGATAAAGTAAATGAATAATGTGTAAATAAATAAACCGAAGGATGTGTTAACAGCCGTATAACCCGTCGATATAATACCTAGTAAAATATTTTGCCATTGCCAAGCGCAGAGTTGTAAAGATATGTCCATAAATATGGGTACGAGCATACACTCCAACATAATGTCGACGCTGCAATTTGCCTTCTATATACGCATAATAAAATACTGTTACAGTACGAAAGATTTTAATAAACGTCCCTGTACAGTGCGGTCGTGTTTAATTTACACCAATATACAACATTCGAATCTAGGGTCCAACATGGGCCCTAATAATATGAGTACTTTTTTAATAGAATAAGGGTGACAAACGGGCACACAGTTCATCTGATGGTAAGTGGATGCTGTGGTCCATAGACATCTACATTTTTCCTTGATTAAGAATCAGAATGCAGAACTGTTGTCAGCCTTGAATACTATGATGGTATGCTTAGTTTCAAGTAAAAATGGGCTCTTGTTCTTTACACTCACCATACGAAACACAGCACCATTAAGCTGCTATTCTCTGTGAGAACGTTGTCCTTTCCTGGTCGAGCCGACTCATTTCATTCGCGATACAACAAGCCAATCGCTATTTATAGGCCTAGCAAGTAAGCATAATGGTTTTTATTGAACAATGGATATCTGCGCTTATCAAATCGGGGGTACTTTCCATAATTGACAAAACAAAATACTGAACTCAGTTAACTTAATTTGGAGGTACTAAACTTTATACTACAATTATAGTAATTAGTAGGTAATTAAGAGAACCGTGTTCCGTATTGAAGAAAAAAATATGCATTTCATAGTATGTATGTAAAAGCGTTCTTTAACATAAAGGAACCCCTTAAGCGTTAAAAACTGGAGTACCGAGTCATTATGCCGCGTCAGTATTCGCATTTGTGGGTTGTGCAAATGAACTAGTTCTGTAGGAGCGAAAAAACTGGACATAAGAACTAGATCAACGGATATTTTATTTGCCTACAATTTTACGATCAGAAATAATAACTATTTGCTTACATTTCAACCAGTTGAATTTGTTAAAATAAAAAGCTTATACAGCATTGATTTATATATTACACATTATTGTACTCAATGTTATACGGATACTATAATATATATATTTTCACACAATCAGTATTTGCTGGTGTCATAAATAATTTCCTACTTGATTCATCATCGTCATCATTACAGCACATCACAAGTCTACTGCTAAACATGGCCTCCCCTCAGGAATACCACAATGTATGGGCCTGAGCCTATTGCGCACTGATTGGTTGAAGCAAAAGATATAGTACACTAGCTGGCTAGGCAGACGTTGTTCTGCCATATCCAACGACCCTTTGCCATATAAAAGTATCATTAGATTCGTAAATCATACATCATCGAGGGTTATTTATTGCCATAAAAACTCTCTCATAAAATAATACTAGTTTTTACGGAATTTATCGCGTATATTTAACTTTTTAATTACCCGACGTTTCGAGAGCTTTACAGCACCCATGGTCACGGGAAGGACTGAGATGTTCAACGTCCAGCTGTCATAGTTAAGTTCATACTGTGTAGATCGGAACAAAAGTTAAATTTTAATCTATGGTAACCGCGGTTAACTATGACAGCTGGACGTTGAACATCTCAGTCCTTCCCGTGACCATGGGTGCTGTAAAGCTCTCGAAACGTCGGGTAATTAAAAAGTTAAATATACGCGATAAATTCCGTAAAAACTAGTATTATTTCAATGTGTAGTGTTCGCGTAAATATAAGAAATCTCTCATAAAATCTTATCTCTCAAGTTGAACCAAACTGCACACAGTGTGCAATATTATATTGAAATCTGTTCAGTAGCTTGGGAGTTTATCGCGGACAAACAATCTGACACGTAATTTTTATATATAAAGATTTCAAAATGGTAATAAATCAAAGCCATTAATTCTAATTTTCATGAAAAAGTACAGAATTATAGCTACAGATTAATTATATAGTCATTATAAAGTGAAGTAACCATCTAAGTCTTCCGAAATAACAACGCATTTGTAGTCTTTTTTATTCAAAATAAGTAGGAGGTGTCAACGGGAAGCGTTGCCACTTTAGTGATTTTCTCACTAGATTTAGTGAATTTTTTGGAGTTAGGGATATTCTGAAAAAAAAATAATTAAAAAGTTATTTGAGGACTTTTAGTGATATTTATCAAATATTAACGAATTTAGAAAATATATATAATTAAAAACCCTCTTTACCAGTCGGTGAATTCCCCAGTTTGTCAAAACAGCACTACCTATCGTTTTACTACTACCTAACGTAGTAATTAGACGTCTTTGTTACGTTATGCTAACCTACTTTGGGGATTTACCGACTAACAATGAGAAACTAACATATTATATGTAAAGTTTCTTTCAATGTGTGCTGAATACCGTTGCTTGTATTTAGTCTTGCTATACTCGTTGGCAATCCGGCAAAGAAACTGTGACCAGGATACTGTCTCGATTTTATATGTTATGTTTTTTTTGTAATTTCACAATTAAAATAGAATTTTTATTGACCTTGAGATTTGATTTTAAATAATTTGGTAAATTCTAGGATTTTTTTAGTTAAACATATCCCAAAATCTGGGTAAATTTCAGACCATAACTAGTGGCAAATTTTTCTGTAAGGTGACTGAAGTAGTCACACTATTAGGTGGACTGTGAGTTCGTACGTAACTTCAATTTTATAAAAAGCATATTAATATATCTGCAATTAATATTACTTTAAAATCAATTTCTGATGAAAAATTTCAAAATAAAGCATTAATATTCAAGTTCAAACAATTGCGCTATTATGTATCTATATCATATTACAAACATATTATTTCGTTTATTACTAAGTTATTTATATTTATTTAGTTGTTTTAAACAAATTAAGATGTTTGAATCAGCGTATTTTCAATTAATTTAACTGTGGTGTCAGATAGACAAAAACGTGGTAGAGCCACGCTGCAGCTATGAGTGTAGCACGAATGGGTCGGCTCGACTGAGGTAGGACCACGCTCTCACAGAATACCAACGTAAAATAGCAGCTTAATGCTGCTGTGTTTCGTATGGTGAGTGTAGAGAACCGGAGACCTGTTGTACTGGAATGGAGGCATTCCATCTTAGTCTTCAGGGGCGACAACACATCTGCATTTTGATTCTTCATCGAGGTTAAATGAAGGTGTCTATGGGCCTAAGCATCCACTTTCCATCAGGTGGACTGTGTTCTCGGAAACTTCTCAATTGGAAAACCTTAACGGTAACATAAGAATGCGATAATTTGAGCCGGGCAGCTTCTTCCGTCATTACATCTGTTTAAAGTATTCCAAGTTTTCTCAAGACAATTTCCTACATCTCATAAGATTTCGTAAAATTAACATAACATTTCTGGGTTTTATTCGATTCGATTCCAGGTTTAAATATGTTCCGTGAGTGTTGACAGCTTGTGAGTAATTTTTTTTATTATAACTTACAAATGGAAAAACAATAGGTCAGTTATTTATTGTGCTCGAGTACATCTGTTATTTTATTTAGTATCAGCGTAAAATATTTTTTTTATGTACAGTACCTTATCTTGGCTACCATCTAATTACTCTTAACGATTTTAAGCAAATACATTCATTCCATAAAGCTTTCAGTTCTTATGAGTTATTAGTTATTACAGTAAATATTTAAAAAAAAGTTTCCGACTATTTCCTCGAACCGCTGTAAATTAACGCGAAACTCCTCAAGATCGTGTACAGATAACAACGCAACGGTGCAGATAACATGATCCCAGCCCAAACAACTCATGAAAATGTACACGTGACCTTAATTTATGATTAACAGGGTTTAAACTTGTTAAATAAAACCGAGAGATAAGATTGAATTGGGAGAAATATTTACACTTTATAATGTACGATGTTAACTATCGAGGTTGTGTTCGAGGCCGAATTTCCGGAGTTTCTTTATACTTGAACGTATTGTGGATATTGTAGAGCTGTAACCGGCCAGCGGTCGTCTATGGCATCACGATGGGTCGATAAGTTTCTGCGGCGTTTTCGCCATTTGCCGTACACGTGTACGGGATGCCTATAGGACCTGTGAGCCATACGCTCCAGCACCATTGTTTCAGGACTTTAATTTGCTCCAAGGTCGCACTCACTAAGGCGTGGGCAGCAACGTATCGCTACAGTAGCGCTACTTATCGATACTGTTAGTAATACAACGATTTCAAACACCAAACGAAGAATTAATTGCCGATCGAAATTGTCAAAATAGAAATCTGTGCCGATACCGGCAGGTATTAACGTTTGTAAGCATGGGCATGTAACGTAGAATTTTAAGGACCTTTGAGGAGCGGCAGTTGGACCATGAGACTCTCTTTGTCGGCGTTGGGCGGCTGCGGACGCTCGGGCGAGACGGCCGCGGGGGGCGGTGGGGAGCGCGGCTCGGGCGGCGACGGTGCCTTCTGCGGCGGCCCCTGGCCCTCCATGGCAGCGCCGGTGAGTGCGAAGCGGAACGCCCGGGCCACGTCCGACACGCTCTCGGAGCGCTTGTTGGCCTGGCTCGCGACGAGGTCGAGGCCCGAGTGGAACGACGGCGACTTGGGGATACCGAGTGGCGAGACGGCGCGGCGCGGTTTGGCCTCAGCGGCGGCGAACATCGCGCGCGCGGCCGGCCCGGCGTGGACCATCGCAAGCGGCGGCCGGCAGCGGCATCCGAACGGGAGCCGGCGGCGCCGGGACCGGAGCGAGCTGCGGGGGCGGCCGGACTGCCACGCGCACCCGCCCGACACCATGCGCGCGCACTTCTTACACCCCCCCCCTCACTTCGCACCCCCCCCCCCCCGTCGCCGCACCTTCGCTCTGCGACGCCACAGCCCGTAACACGCAACCGCTCTATACAACCTCCCGTAGGGTTGTTCCCGATTTACATACACTTATTACGTCACGTAACAAAATAAATTTAGAATCATGTAACAATTTTACCCATACGTCGCTCGTAAGTTTAAATTTACCGTACCGTCGTTTGCAACTTTGCAAGTACAATGTAGACGAAATTAGAATTGTTTTAATTTGCTATTGCCAACCCTGATTGACGTTCTTGAAATCGTGTTGATGCGAGTGTTCGAATGTCTACTACCACATATTGTCCTATGGGTATCGTAAGAGGCGACAGAGGGGAAACTGAAACGAGATATGGGCAGCAGCATCTTCCTGATAACGACTTAAAATTGTAGAAGAATGCGGTTGCCAACCCGCATGCCAAACGTGGCAACTATGGCGACTTATGAGGTAATTTACTTGGGAGGCTCATGTTCAGCAGGGAACTTTTATAGGCTGTCATAAATGGAATTTAAAGTCACTAAATGCGAGGAAGCAATGAGATTAAGGGAGAAAATTATAGATATAAGGAAAAAGTCTTCTAAGATCCTTACAATAGGTAATGTTCATAGACGTTGACTGATCTAAAAAGTTTATTAGTATCCATTTGTCTCATTGCTTGTCCAAACTTGAGAAATCAAAAAAAAAAACAAATAATCCGTCTATGCATTACCGGCGCCAAGATTTTCCGAGAATAGCGCGAGGAACTTCGCAGTTTGTTTGGGTTCAAGGGGTGACGCAGCCCTCGTACGTACGGAGAGGAGACCGTATTTAACCAGACCTTCCCCTTCATTACACAATCGATCGCCTTAATGGACCTTAAATTGTGCAACTGACTTCCGTGACTTCCGACTATTGTCTCACACACAACTCCTTTTGTCGTTGAAACAATTCTGTATGCCTTAACTCTTAATAAGTTATAGGTTCGTTGCTCATAATATTATAACATTTACACTGTATGTCCAGCGATGATATTATATAATATACCTTCTTCTTTATCAGCACATAAAAATGACGCCAATTTGGACATGGGTCTGTATACATATAGTGACAATATAATATGGATAGTAAAGTATAGTAAAAACTTCAACATTTACTTTCCTTAAAATCTTAAACGCCTAAACATTATGGAAAAGCTCAGAAGAGAAATTCATATTTATGTTACTGGCCATTATATATATAACACATCGTTAACAATTTTTAAAGAAATAATCATATTATAATAAGATAAGAAAAACCGGATTTTAGAATATTTAATAAACAATGGTATTATTTATAAAAATATGATAATAATATTAATATGACCATGGTTTTGATTTATTTAGCATTTGGAATCCCTGGCGATGTCGTAGTTTCGATTTAAACCAATAAAAATTATGATTTCTTATTATTCGTTATCAATAAAAATTGTCAAACTATTTTAGTGTCAAATCTGCATAATTCTCGCATAATATGCATACATTAAAATTAAATTATATTAAAAAGAAGTAAACATTAACAAAACTCATTTTTCACGTGCCGAAAGCTTCGTAGGAATTATAAATTTAGGACAATGAAAATGAGAATTTTTAACAGCGCTAAAAAAGTATTTTTATAAGATAACAAAATAATCGTGGCCGAATTAAAATTAAAGACCTCGGCGCACGTGTCAGTCTTAAAATAACGGTCCGTACCTGCCACCACGCTGCGTAAGTAACCACAGGGTGGAGTTCATATCTCGCATCTATCTATAGGACTTAGGGTCGGCAGTTTCAGATGGATTTTCCGCCATCAGTCATCGTTCGGAAAACAACAAATTGCACCACATGCAGTTGAAGATGTCATTTGGAGATAATGTTGCTATATACTGTTGCACCTTCATTACTTAAGTATAGAGGAAAATTATGATTTTAGAAGCGTGTTATTCATACCTTTAATATAAATATTGCTATATTAACTTTAAAACCCAAGTTATTTATATACGAACTGACTTTTCAATAAAATTTACTTTAATTACATTACCATGTTAAAAATTCCACCGATGTCTAATGATTGCAAGGTATTGTTGAAAATAATATGATAAGGATGCTTGAAATTATATCTTTATTGCTTTTATATTAAAGCTTATTTTAAACTGTGAAGATTGGTGACGTAGTTCACAATCTCTTTGAAATATTTCATGCCGTAGAGCACCGATAGCACTTTACTTTCATAGAAGTAAGGGTGACAAAATAGTACATATAGGTAAATCGACCAGATGGTAAGTGAATGCCTTCTTATTTTTTAAAAAACGTTACCCCTACACTAAGATGTTCTCCTATATCGTGGAGGCAGTTTACAAACATAAGGAGAAACATCAACAAACATCCAGAACCGGAACAATTACTTGTAGGCCATACAAATACTTGTTCCGTGCGGAATTCGAACCCGCGGCCCTCAACGGTATACATTGCTAAGCTACTGCGCCACGGAGCCGTCAAATGAATGTTTCGGCTCATAGATACCTATATCAACTATCAATTAAAATGCTTATGCGTTGTCACCTCTATGGTAAGTCCACTCCATCCATTCATTACAGCATGAAAGTCCACAGCTGAATACGGGTCAATCTCATGGTTTGTCTCATGGATGGATTTTGCCATAGTTGTTTATTATTTTGAGTTGTTATCCGGATACTGCTGCCCATATCCTGTTACATTTTCGCTCTCTCGCTACTTACAGACAACCGCGGGACGATATGGGTTGTTACACCAACACTACACGGTTAAAATGATATGGTAATTAATAAGTACATACGAGTACCATCTATGTACGACCCACGGCTGAGCGCGGACATTTCTGAGAGATTCTGAGGAGCACTGAGGGATATTCAGCCCGTTGCGCTGCTTCAGTGCTTTTTGAAGGATTTCACATATACTCGAAGTATTTTATTCCTCAATCATGCAGGTTTCCTTATTACATCTGCCTTCACTACCAAGCACTTGTAAATCGGGACTTAAAATTGCGATTAACAATTTCATCGGTGCCGGCGGGATCGATCCCGGGCAAACTGTACAGTGAGAAATGTAAGCGTGGTGTGGTATTATGTGACAGAGTGGTCGTTCCTCCGTCGGGCCGAGTATTTACATTTACAGCCATTCGACTGTAGCATCAGTGTGGCTCTACCATTATGATTGTACTATTGACCACAATAATCACAGTTGCGGGGGGCCTGAATCTTAACACGCCTAGCGCGTCCATAAACTATAACGATTTCCTCTTGTGAATTACTTTTTCTCAATAAATCAGCACTAGTGTATTAGCACGTTCTCGCTACGCATAACGTTCAAGGAATTTCATTTCTGTGTGTACAAATGACATAAATAATGTGAACACGACCTTGTAACGCCTCTACCTAAAGAATCGAATCGTGGATGTGAAGGCTTATCTTATCGTGGCGCCATTATGAAAATCAAAGTCGGACAGTATTGTTTTTTTATGGAGAACATATATAAACGAGCAAATAATTGAAGTGTTACTAATAAAAAAAAAATAATTACTTCGCAACCTTCCGCTAACTAACTAAATACAATGATGTGTCTTACCTGGATTGAAGAGCACCTCCCGCCCTCCCTCAATTGCGCTTAGCAGTCCGTCGCCGTAGAGTCTACATCACCTGAGGATTCCTCGTGTAGAGGCGAAACACGTGTCGTCACACGCACCATCGCCGACAATCGTCGATGGTGTGTCTTCCTGGAATAGTGGTGTTGGAAGTAGTGGTGCCGGGAGTAGTGGTGTTGGGAATAGTGGTGCTGGGACTAGTGGTGACGGAGTTAGTGCATGCAATTGAGGGAGGGCGGGAGGTGCCCTTCAATCCAGGTAAGACACATCATTGTATTTAGTTAGCAGAAGGTTGCGAAGTAATTAAGTTTTTTTTTATTATAATGGATTTCCGCAAAGTAACGCCTGATTCTATAATTTATCTGAAGTGTTACTGATTGACTCCTTGTCAGTACCTGATTATTGTCGCGGGTCTTAGAATAAAATCCCACACCTAGTGTACATTATAAAAACACAATATTAGTATTGGTGTGACGTTTTACATGTCTTTAACGCAAGATCGAAGTCATGTTATCGCTTTAGACTTCCATCAGGAACGGGTAGCTTTTCTTTTAAATGAAAATACTAGTACAGCTTTTAATTTTCTCGTATCCTCCCCACTCCAAGTTGTGTTAGAAACGGTTCAACACAGTAGTAGAATGACGGATTCAGCTTTATGTGATTTAGTACTCTATGATTACAGGCTGTGCGGTATTACATATTAGTGTCCTCAAGGGTGAAATCGCATACGTACGCAAGTTGACTAAAGATGACCACGGATGGCAGTAACCACTTAACATCAGGGACTGTAAGATCGTTTGTCACTTCACTTTAAAAAAAATCTTATTTGCCACTCGTGTGTATTTTAATCTTTTAACCTTTTTTTATATAGAATAGGGTGACAAATGAGCTCACAGTCCACCTGATGGTAAGTGGGTGTTGTGGCCTATAGATATCTACGTTTATCCATCAATCAAAATGCAGATACATTCTCATCTCTGAAGACTAAGATGGAATGCCTCATTTCCAGTAAAAATGGTCTCCGGTTCTCTACACTCACCATATATAACACACCAGCATTGAGCTGCTATTTTACTTATGAAAACGTTAGCCTTTTAATGGCGCAATTTTTCTTGAGCCACGGTGACAAAGTTCTTTAAGGTAGTGTCACAGATGTCGCCATGTAGACTAGCGATTTTAATTATTATCACACTTATAAGTGTCTGCAGAAAAGTCTAAGCATATCATTAGACGTACAAATATATCTCACTGAAGTCTGAAACAATATTATTCCGCAACCAAAAGTTTTGACAGGGGTAATATGACGATATGGTAGTGCAAGTGGCACGGAGAATGAGTGTTAATCTTAAAACGTAATACCTAAACGTTTTTTATTTAATGAAACTTAAAACGTCTACTGAAACTGCAAAACTTTTACTACCCGTCTATAAACGGCGGTAGTCTCGCTTTTCGATTGGACTTTGAAGTACACAATCAACGTAATATGGTTGAAAAATTAAATCTGGGCAAACGTGCATGAGCGCATGCTATTTTAGTGCAGATTTCAATACGCTATATTTTCAAAATTATAAAGGTTTAAGGAAAAGTCCGATAATTCAAACATATGTGCATATGTTGTGATAACATGCGGCTTAAAATACATAAAATAACAAAATTAGATTAATAACAGTAATAACTTTAGCTTTAACAGTAAAATGGATTTGCTAATTGAAGTAAAGTAGCAATATAAAATGATTTTTTTAGAAAATATAAGATGGATTAATAAGTTTTCTTGATATACAGCTATTAACGTATAAGTGCAAAATGGTAATGATAGAGGCATTTTAAGAAAACAAAATTGCTTGACTTCGACGTGTCGAGAGCTACCTAATATCGCTTCGCGTTATGAGGCGTGCAATACAAAACAATTCTAGATCATACGTAATTACGGTCAAGTGTTTCAAGCAATATTTGAAGAAACTGTCGAGACTCGAGATTATACGAGCGTAATTAAGATAAGCGAAAGGATTAGAGCAATGTGGATAAAATTAAGTCTGATTAGCGACGAAGTAGCGATGACCCCGCTAATTGAACGTGTGAAGGCCTCTTTTATTTTTGAGATAGCCTGGTAGCCGAGTTTCGAGCGTATATAAGTATATGCTCGAAAAACGGCATATAAAAAACGCGTATACCAAACTATAGCGTAGCGTGCGTACAGCGTGCAAGACAAATCCACGTTCTTGTATTAGTGTGCTAATTGGCGCCCTCTCAAATAGTACCTACCTATATCTAAGGCCGGGTTCACATTTGATCATCCCTGTGTAATATGTTGCGTGTCGCAGACGTTTATCATAATCGCCAGTTTGGACACAAAATTATACGCGATTATGTGATAAGCCATTGTGTAACCGTATCTGATCAATCTGTCTACAGAAAACTTCGTATCAAATATTCGTACCATCATAGGTGGTATGGACGTATAGTTTGCTATAGTATGGCCATACAACGATGCGATACGACACCTGATACGCCAAGATCGGTTTTTCCGACACGCTGCAACACGTCCTTCAAATGTGGGTATAGCCACGCTGCAGTAATATTATAACTGCAGCAAGAATGGGTCAGCTCGATCGGGGAAGGACTACGCTCTCACAGAATACCACCGTAAAATAGCAATTTAATGCTGCCGTGTTTCTATTGGTGAGTACAGAGAACCGGAGACCTTTTCACTGGAAACGAAGCATTGCATCTTAGCCTTCAGGGGTGACAACGCATCTGTATTTTGAATTCTTATCGAAGACAGAAGTAAATGTGTATGGGGCACAGTATACACTTATCATCAGGGTGGACTGTGTGCGCTGTCACCCCTATTCTATTAAAAAAAAACTCATGAGACAACATAGCAAGCAATCTTTGGGCATATCTAAAAATATCGCACAATACGGCAATAAAACTAACGTTCACCAACATTCGCGTCACACCTGGACATACCACGACCGCAGGCCTATTTCTTCTTACTCGCTAAATCAAGCTATCCGTCAAACGCCGTAGGATGCCATATGCATAAGCATCCCAGCTGCTGGTTTGTTAATACAGTTAACGTCTCAAAACTTGTGTCTGAGAGCCAACCTCATATGCATCGGAGTCTGGCAAAACCTCACGATGTATTGCACGAGCCCGAGCACTTTGGCGCAGCAACACAGCAATTCATCATCATCATTACAGTCCTTCACAAGTCCACTGCTGAACATATGCCTCCCCCAAGGTATGCCACATGGCGCGATCCTGAGCCACCTGCATCCATCGACTCCTGCATGTCCTACCAGGGCATCACTACATCTAATGGGGGCTCGCCCCGCACTTCGCCTGCCAGTACGAGGCTGCCACACGAGAACCTTTTTTCCCCAACGGTTATCGGTTCTTCGAGCTATATGGCCGGCCCATTGCCACTTCAGCTTACCAATCCGTTGGGCTATGTCGGTCACTCTGGTTCTACTGCGGATATCCTTCATTTCTAAGTTTATCACGCAGAGAAACTCCGAGCATAGCCCTCTCAAAAGCTCGCTGACCGACTTTGAGCGTCCTCATATGGCCAACATAGATAACAACTAAAATTTCAATTTCAGGTTGTTCATGTATTGTGTAAATTTACGGAGAGCGCGTAGCCCCTGAGCTACCTCACTGTGCAACGTGTGTTTTGAATTTTTATAGTTTTTTTTTTAAGGATGAAAAACGACCACACAGTCCACCTGATGGTAAGTGGATGCTGTGGCCTACAGACATCTACATTTATCCTCGAATACGAATCAAAATGCAGATGCGTTATCATCCCTGAGGAGTAGGGTGCAATGCGTCGTTTTTAGTAAAAAAAGTCTCAGATGCACTCACCATACGAAACACAGCAGCATCAAGCTACTATTTCACGATGGTATTCTGTGAGAGCCCCCCGGTCGAGCCGACCCATTCGTGCTACAACTATACTACTAACATAGCTGCAGCATGGCTCTACCACGTAAATTGAATGAAATTAGGTTTTACTGATTTCGTTTAATTAACTTTTTTTATAGCAAGGCCTCCGTCATAATAGATGAGAATCAAAGAGTAAATTAAACGCAATTAAAAGCGTGTAGTCGCGTTGTAAAAATATCCACTAACTGACATATCGTCCCGTTAGTGTCGTAGGAGACGATAGAGGAAAACTGAAACAGTCAATGGACACTAAAAAATATTTGGAGAGGAGGAAACGACGAGCATGTATGCGTAGGTATATGGATGTGAAGGAGGTGAGAGAGGTGTGTCAGGATCGTGCCAAATGGAAGTCCGTAGTCTCTGGCTACCCCTCTGGGTGACAGGCGTGAGTGTTTTTATGTATGTAAATGGACACCAACATCTTCCTGATGACAACTAAAAATAATTTTAAAAAAACCGCGGTAGCTAACCCACCTGACCTATCAAGCGCGCTAAGGCAAATTCCTCTAATAAGGCAATCTATGGAGCAAGTCTACTCGTACGTTCAGTAATAGATTTTTATTGACTGTAATGGATGGATGAAAACGAATTAATTTTAATGGACTTACTTTTCTCAATTTTTAGTGCAATACGAATGTCACTTTCGTCAGGCTAATATCGAAACCCCGCATAAAATAGAACAATAACCACCCCCATTAAGTCAAAAGCGTAAAATTAGCAAGTTGTACGGGAAGAACACATTACACCACGGAAGCGCACAAAGCTGCCATCTAGTGGACATCGCCGGCGGCTCTGAAATGCAGCGGAAACGGAACGTATACAGAAAGGAGGCGAGGCGGAATGCCGTGAGGTTTATACAGTTTATTTTACGTACCTACTTCGCACACCTGACCTGGATTGTAGAAATTAAAAGTATTCATCGTGACATGCTTTTAAGCCTGGAATGGCTTTCATGGCTTTCACTCAATGATAAATTATACACATAAGCTTACAGGTCTCAAGCATACTCGTATTGGCTACCGGTGACGATGGACGACACCCAAGAGGCTTAAGGGTCAGAGTACTGGCTATATAATAACGAATCCAGAACTCGAATCCCAATTTGAGACAATTAAACCCGATTATTACTTTTCGAGTGTGGATGTTTTGTAATCGTATTTGGATGTAGCGGGTGTGGGTAGATGAAAACAAGTGAATACTCATGTGTTTGCAATGCGAATACCTACTTAATTCCTCGTTACATAAAAATATACTCGGAAATTCTCGTTACGGTGTTTAGGAAAATATAATACGTTGTAAAGGGGCGGGGAAATAAAAATATTTTAGGGTTTCCTCATAAGATTACAATGGTACCTACACTATCATGAGAAACTAATCTTATAATGTGAAATATTTTACGAGAAAAATACATCTAAATAAATGACCTAAAATGATACACAAGACACAAACAGTGTTTAAAGTTATTAACTTAAATTAAAAAAGCACCGAAATAAAAAGAGCTGATGATATTCAAACGGCTGAAAAGATTTTCTTGAATCATAGCTAAGAACAATCTCGATTAAGTGACTTTTAAACAAAAAAAAACTAAATCTAAATTGATTCATTCTTTTGGGACCTACGGTGCCATAGACAAGACACACAGATATACATGTTAAATAACAATTATAATACCCCTCTATTTGCGTCGGGGATTAAAAAGAGTAGTTTCTGTCAATTTTACAACATTTGACAAAAACAATTCAAAGTTTTGATCTAACCAATGAACAATAATGTCAAAGTTCAAACAGTCGTAAGTGCCATTTAAGTAAAAATACCGACAAAAAGTTATATTTTGTCAGTAACATAAACGCAAAACTCAAATTTAACAAGAGTGGCCAACTCTTGCTGAAATGCCATTGCATTGCATGCTAAGGGTGTTCTATATAGGATAGGGTGACAAACGAGCACACAGTCCACCTGATGGTAAGTGGTTGCTGTGGCCCATAGACATCTACATCTATCATCAAATACGAATCAAAAGGCAGATGCGTTGTCTGTCACCCGTGAGGACTTAGATGGAATGCCTCGCTTCCAGCAAAAAGGGTCTCCGGTTCTCTACACTCACCATACGAAACACAGCAGCGTTAAGCTGCTACTTTACCCTGGTATTCTGTGAAAGCGTGGTCCTTCCCCGGTCTATACTACTAATATTGCTGTAGCATGGCTCTACCACGTAAGAACGTTTTAGTTTTTCACTTTTTTTTTTCATTTTTCTCAACGGTTTTCTCACTTTTATTTAATTTTTTGCCGAAATAACAGCAAAATATTATATGTATATTTATATTACCTTAAATAGATACAAATTTATTGCAAAGCTTCGCTAAAGTCGTTCGTAGTCGCATCACGTAGGAGCTATGGAACGGATTTCAACAGGATGAGGTGTGCGCTGATTAAGCTCTGTCGGACGTGGCTGTGTCAGACGTCGGGGAAAGTAAAATACGGCACGTACACTAAATTAATCGTTAAGAACGTTGACGCTGCGTAATGCGAAAAAAGCGTAAGAAACACAAATACACAACAACAAATTTTATTGCCAGACAAGAAATTTAAGGAACAATTATAACTCAATGCTAACGACTATAATTATTTTCTATAAATCCAAGTTCGATCACGGCGGCCAGGCTCAACGGAGATTAGCCATCTACGCAGTAAAGGGTTATCGCTATTGTTTGACGTCCCGATGTCGTAGTCAACGAAAACTACTTTCAACTTTTAGTTATCGATTTCGGTCCGATCTACGCAGAACGAAGCTCGTTTTCATAACCACATTATCTTAAATTTAAAGATGTTATATATCTTGCGCGCTTGGTCTTGTGATCTCCTAATCGGCGAATTTTATTTGCTATTTCCAGTCGATATTTGTTCACATAATGATTTCTTATATTTATGCGAATACCACACATGGAATCAAACGAATTCATACGGATTTTAAATTGAAATTAGGATTTTTTTTTTTAATTTAAATATCCCCGCGAATCACCCTTGGTAGGAATCGGTGTTCTTTTGCGAGAACTTGTGGTCTATTTAATCTGATATAATGGTTGGGAAGATCCTGAACATGTTGACATACATCAGCGTCAGTCCCCCCCCCTACAATGGCCATGGGTGCTGAAAATAAATAAATATATACATAATTGGATATATATATATACAATATGTAACGTAATTAACGCACTTTGAGAAAGTAGTTTGTTCAGAATCGTTTACTGAATCGATTCCTATCATTTTTAATATACGTAATTTTTTTCCCAAAAATAATTAAAACTACGTAAATTACAGTCACACTAAATCTGTACAGTCAAAACAAACTGAAATGGACCGTAACTTAAGGCAATAAGACTTTTAAGAGTGCAGTTTTATTTGTAATATTACTAATACAAATAATTTGTATTATTACTAATTCTGTCATTCAATAAAAATAAATAAAAATGAACTTTATTTCAACCACGTTAAATTAAAGTCTTTGCGTTCGTGGATTTGTACTGTGACCACAAAATTCTTCCGGAATTAGTATAACTAATTTGATAAATAATCGGTGCATAAAAATGTTTAACTATAAATTCAGTGTATGTATTATGATTATAACATAATATACTAATTGGGGTGTCTGAGGGTGTGCGTTAATTACGTTACATATTATATATATATATATATATATATATATATATATATATATATATATATATATATATATATATATTTCTCCAATTATATTAATTTTAATCAATTATTATTAGCCAACCAACTTCACAGACACTGCTCCGGGGAATTTTAAGTTTCATTACACAGAACATTGAAAATTTACACAGTTCAGACCACGATTTCTTTATTTTCTCATGTGGTTCAAACGCAGATTAACGATTAATTACTACGTAAGTTCGGACGTCAAAATATTATAATATTTTGTTGAAATTTTACGAATTATTTCTTGAAACTGCAAACATAAATATTTTATTTACAAATAATAACTTTTCCATTAATTCTTTATGACCATGTATTATTTCGAAATGATTTGATGCCGCAAATTGTCATTTTTATTATTTTTATTTTCACTCTCTACTCAATTACAATTGAGTAGAGAGTGAAAATAAAAATAAATCTCTACGCAATTACAATTGGCACGCTGTTGATACCGAGCTCCGTCTCGCCAGCAACGCAAAGTCGGGAATTCGCATTTAGAAAAAGCCAAAGTTAGGGGCTTTTTAGGTGCTAATTAGGCGCCAAGTTTAATAATTTGCGTTGCTGGCAAGACGTGTCATTAGCAACGCCGTGAAAATAATAGATATACGATAAATATTAATAACAAGGAGTTAAGTTGCTGGCTAAACACAACTTTTGTTAGTAAAACTACAATTACTATATTTATAAAATATATTAGTTTATTAATATTCGGTAATTACTTCCAACTTCAATTAATACATCTAATTAGTTATGATATACTTTTCATCTTTAATACTCTGCGTTCAGGTACCTATTTGCCATTACAATAATCCCCGACACACCCGTGTTTTCGCTTGATGACGCTCGAATGCTCGCTGGACAGCGCTCGCTCTCATCACTTCCTTTTATTCAGCATCATTTTAATTTGAGTAAATTCAATGAAAACAATTATAATTAAAAAAAATTGTTGGATTCATAATATCAGATTTTTTATGATATTTGCTACCACTTTGATACCGGCTAACAGCATTTGGACGGTATTTTCTTCTACCTATTCTTTATCTAAACCAGAGTTCCCCAAACTTTTTTGTGTCGTAGACCCTTGACATGTTTTTCCGTGTTGGGTAGACCCCCTACTTACCTGATATTGATTTCCTGTAAATTTCTAACTGCAGTGAAGTTTAGTGTTAAAAACTTAAAGTAAAAACACATAAATTAACATAATTTATACATTTATCAATTGAATTTAAATTAAAACTACTCAAAATAAAATTTTGTATCTGTTATGTAAAATATGTTATATTAAATAAATATAAAATAAACTATAAATCTTTTATAAATAATGTATACGTTTTGATATTATAAGATAGTATGATGTAAGTATATAGGTACTAGCAGTGTATGTGTTGAGATCCACTATCGTGGACCCCCATTTTCATTTCATGGACCCCCAAATATTTTTTTCGCTGTCGTAGATCCCTTGCAGGTTGTCATAGACCCCTAGGGGTCGATGTAGACCACTTTGGGAATCACTGATCTAGACATTAAAATATGATGTAAGTAAGCCTTCCTTTCTGTGTCATATGTATATTATATAATTATAATTACATGCGCTTTATTCAAATTACAATTACTTGTTTATCAAAAGGAGTACAATCTGAACAGTGATAGTAATTGAAGAGTAGCACTACTGACTCACTGTTCATATTATGATAAAATAAAAGACAACGTAAAGAATTTAGAAATTTGAAGTAAAATAAGATTCACCCTCCAAAGTAAACACTCCAGTATAAAAATAAAATAAGCCTTTGTCACGTGAACAATGGTCGGGGGTTTAATTTTTTATTTTGTAGTTGGGGTGAGAAGGTAGGTATACAAGAAAACCGCAGCATTTTATTTTAGAAGGGAAACAAAAGAATTATTAAATTCGTGCAGCTATGTGCGCTAAGAAAAATAATGAAAACAAATTTATAAATAAAACTATAGCAAATCTTATGGTTAAAAAAATTTGTAAAGTTTTAAAATACCAAATAAATTTTTTTGGTTCCACAGATATAAAGTAACTAGCAACTTAATATTTTATTTTCTACTACGCCATCGGACAACCGAACGCTCTATGGGCCAAATTCTTTCACTTTACCCCTAAACGACGCATACATGGTTGTCGTTTAAGGGGTAAATTGGGAGTATTTAGCCCATCTTCAATGTATCGCCGCTTCGGTCGATAAACTTCTCTCTATGGCATCTATTGGCGACTCTGCCACTCATATATACGTGGTAGAGCCACGTTACAGCTATATTATAGTTGTAGCACGAAAGGGTCTGCCCGACCGGGGAAGGACCACGCTCTCACAGAATACCAGCGCAAAATAGCAACTTGATGCTGCTGTATTTCGTATGGTGTGTGTAGAGAACCGGAGAGCCGTTTTACTGGAATCAAGGCATTCCATCTTAGTCCTCAGGGGTGGCAACGCATCTGCATTTGGATTCTTAATCAATATTAAATGTAGATGTTTATGGGCCACAGCATCCACTTACCATCAGGTGGACTGTGTGCTCGTTTGTCACCATAATTCTATAAAAAAATCTTCTGTATCATTAATTTGTTGGGCACTCTTTCCTCATTTATTATTTGTTCTTGCACGAACCACCGAAGCATTACTTTCTTAATCCTGATAACAATATCTTTCGAACCTTACTTTTCTTTTATCACACTTATTCTCACCCTATTATTCAGTCACCTCTAATCAAGTTAATTAATAATTAATTTCATTGTCATGCTTCTCTTTTGCTACACCCAACTTCATTTACTTTACCTTAATTATAAATAGGGAATGCAATATCGATCGAATGAGATCTCGTCTATATTTTGCGAGACTGAGTCCCGTTCAATTTTTGTACGAGATCTCGCGAGATTGCGAGATTAAGCGGCGCAGCAAAATCGGGTTGTACCTCACTCACTGTCGTCACTTTGCCAGCACGCGTGCGTTTGTTTACGTAATTATCTAGTTTTTGTTGAATTTAAGGGATTTTTGTGATTAACTGGTTATTTTAGTGTAACATTTAATGTATTTTGGCATTGAACTATGTCGACAAACTCAAAAACAGTGTACAGTGAATACCGAAGTTCACTAGAAGTTTGGAAATATTGCTTAAGAGCCAATGATGGACTCAGTGCAGTGCAAGGTGTGTGTGAAGATTTGGAAAGCTAAAGACCGATAGTAGTCTTCAGCAATCAAAATCATCAACTGTACCTAAAAAGCGAAAAATTACGGACCATTTCCACAACGAAGATACTTCGAAGGAAATTATGGTTTCAAGAATGGTTGCTCAAGACGGTTTACCTTTTCGTGTATTTTGCACCTCAAAAGACCTGAGAGACCTTTTTTGTACTAAGGGATACAAATTACCGTCATCTCGTAATACAATTAAACTTATGGTAATTAATTACGGAATGCCCTTAAAAATAAAACTTAAACAAGAACTTGTAATTAGTGTTGCCAATTACATGTATGTTTTATTTTTATCTTATATATTGAAAATCAATAAATGTAATTAATAGTATTAGCGAATGTTTTTAGTGAAAATACCCCATTGGGCGAGATCTCGGAAATCTCGTAATAAAGACCGTAAAGCCAGTCTCGCGAGATCTCGGTTAGGTCTAAAATCTCGCGAGATTGCATTCCCTATTATAAATAAAGCTTCTAAAAATATTTCTTTGTTTTGCCATTGTTCCTAAAAATCTTCTAGAAATCGCAAGGAGGAAACACAGCGGGCACCGCTTCTTCATCATCATCATCACAATCTATCAAGGTAATATAGTACGCGAGGGTAATATGGTCACTTTCTTGTAGGTCAAACTACAGCTTTGTTTGTATAGAAGGCTTTCTCATACGATTACTCTTCATTGATCGTTCAAATAATAAAAGACCAAAAAGGGCGCTGCTTTATCGACGCCATTTTGACAGTTGACATTATAGTAAATATTTCAGTCGATTTTAGGATTGTGTAATGTTGTTAAAATTTTTAAATAGATTTTTCGAAGTGTTCCTAATTATTATCAAAGCTTGTTCGCTATTATTTTCTTAATATATTAGTTATAGTACACGACTTTGTGTTTTTGTCTATGTCGTGTCCTAGTTTTGGTTTTGTAGGACGGCGAAGCTTAAGGCGACAATATTACCCTCACTTACCTTATTACCAGATGGGGAGATTATTTGATTATTTTTTTTATAGGATAGGATGACAAACGAGCCCACAGTCCACCTGATGGTAAGTGGATTCTGTGGTCCATACACATCTAGATTTATCTTCGAACCATTATCGTTATCCTTGAAACCAGTGGTTTGGTTTCACTTATAGAACATAAATTCAATGAAAAATAACAACATTTTTTTAAAGTAAAGTTTCACTTTTTCCTTAATTCCTCAATTTTTGCCTGTCCTAAGCCAGGATGAAAGTATGAAGGAAAAGTTACATCACAGGTTATGTGTACCTATTGTGTTTTTATTGGAATGTTGTGTAGGTAGCTAGGGCGGTCAGTGATCTTTACAGTGATAACGTCACTCGGGCGCATAGGGTATCCATGAATTTACGGACGGTGTCGGACAGAATTTTTTTTAAACTTTATGAAAGAAAATATCGTTTTTTTTTTAAATTCGGATAAATATTTTTATATTAAAGCCAACTAAACCTATGGTTTTAGTGACAACGGTGTTTACACTTACACCTTGTATATAAAAATCAATTGGTGTCCGTTAGTTTCGCAAAAACTCACAAATGGTTTTAGAAACTTTGGTGATTTTTTGTGTCTATTTGAATTTTTAATTAAAAATTCAATTGGACGCGATATTGGTGGCGCTGTTGTCAGGATGCAGAAATTACCCGTGCAAAGCCAGGGCGGACCGCTAGTATTGAAAAAAAAATAGTTCTATTTTATTCCAAAACCTTTTTATACATAATTCTTATATTTTTATGGAAGAAGGGCGAATCGAGTATACGTATAATCTGATGGTAAATGACCGCCGCCCGTGAACAATTGTAACACTACAGCTAATTTCACAATGCGATCGTGCGTATCAGAAAATTCCTAGAAAAACGCACGGCTGAATCTAGCCATGGAAATGATACGGATGGAATTAAGAAATGGCAAAAACCAACCGGCAAACAAAAAACGACAAACCCTCTTCAGCCCGACAAAACACTCCCCCTTTTTATTTTTTTTTTTTTTTTTTTGGAGAGGAAATAGTTTTTTTTTTTTTTTTTAAAAATAAAAGAAGGTGGGTTCGGAAAAGAAATAAAATACACGCCATTATGTTGCTGTGTACGATGCGATGGTGGAATTTGACGTTAGAAATTAATCCGAACAATTCCTTGGAGCACTCCCGGTGGCAAATACAGTGCAGTGCATCAAGCGATTGGCTTGAGAAAAGAAGTTAGTCGTCGATGATTCGAGCCGCTCCGCAATGGATAGCTACAGTCAAAGTGACAGAGGGAAACTGAAACAGGAGATGGGCAGCAACGTCTTCCTGATAACAATTCAAAAATAATACAAAACAGCGGTTGCCAACCCGTCAGCCAAAGGTGGCAACTACCAAATAACAATCAAGATGATGCAACTGACAAATGACAATCCCTCCCTTAACAACCAACAATCAATATAATTAAAATGAGAACATCATCAATCAATGTATTTCGAAGTCAATTAAACACGCATTATTATAGATAACTCAAAAAAATTCAGATCTTGATTAAATTTATATGGGAACACAAGAAAAGCACCAGCTTTCAGATAAAAATAGAATCATCAAAATCGGTTAACCCAAAGAAAAGTTATGTTTCACTTTGAGAGAAAAAAACAGTCGAATTGAATACAGGAGGTATTCCTTCTTAAAGTCGGTAAAAACGTGTGCAATGTCAGGTAAAACTTGTACCTTGTTTAAAACCGATTGGTGATTCGGGGTTGGCGATTGCACTATATCACTCACCTTTTTATCAGAGGTATACAAAATGGTATACCGCCATCTACCAGAGGCTATGTGGTTTTTCTAGCTTTCCCCCAGTCGCATCATATAGCATCTACTGAGCTAAATAGGGTAATGGGTTTTTAACGGCGCAACAACACGGCAACAATCGAATACTAAACTATTTTAAATTCTTACACAGATTTATATCCGTAACAAATTTTCCACGACGTTAAAAGTGAAATTATTCTAAAGTCTAAAGTGATCTCGATACTGTTATCTATTCCTTTTTACGACGTTACGTCCAATACTAATATCAATTAAAATTTAAAATGCTGCTTTTATCGTGTAGTTATAAATAGCGTATCTAATTGGTTGTAAGGTTTCGTTTTCGCCTGGGGGTCCAAATGGACCTGAATAGGTTTGAGACATTGTTGCCTATTTCCGCCGTAAAGCACCCACGATGAACGAAGAGGGACATGGCTGGCCCGAGGCGAGGAGCCAGCCCGAGGTGGTCACTCTAAGTGGGTTTGGTGAGCCTACTTCGGGATATGTGTTGGTGGGCTGCGGCGAAAGGGGTATCCTCTTACCCTAACGCTGTAGCGGAGGTGTAGTCGCTGGGGAAGAGGAGTGCTGGTATAGCAATACGCCACTCACCCTATTCTACGCGACTCTAACGGGGCCGCACGCAGCTGGAGAAAAGCGCCCCTTGTGTTCCTGATGCGCCTTAACTGATAAGGGGAAGGAGAAGTTCATGCCAGACATCGGGCGGCTGGCGCCGACAGGGCCGCGGATGTGTGCGAAAACATTTCCGTGGCCCCGCCAATATGCGGCGAAGGTAGAAAACCCGAGGGTTTTAGTCGGCGTGAATTAAGATAACGAGCCAGACTTCAAAAAAAATTTATTTATTCATACAGAGCTACAATAAAAAGTTTATTACTGCAATATTCGATCTTAACTAAATACAATTGCCTATTTATACTTAAATTATATGCAACAAAACTAATTACTAAGCTTTTTTACTGCACACGCTTGACCCAGTTGGGATTGCTGATGATTTGCGAACATATGAGATTTGGCAGGGGTGCTCAGCCTTAACTTGAGTCCGAAAATAATACCTTTAAATTTGACAAATACGCATCCTTGGCGTTCTTTGTTTCGAGTCTCTAACGTGATAAATGTTAAAAGTTAAATTAAATGAACTCGGAAACGGTGATAATGAAAAAAGTTTCAATGTATTTCTAACTTCCCGCTACGAAAATCAATGATTTTCTAAAAATCAGGAAGTTATTGTTTTCACCCCGGTTTTCTAAAATCGAGTTTTCATAAGATCTTGAGGTGTTGAGATCCTACGAAGCTATTCTGACCAAGAATAGTCAGAATAGGTTCGAGGATTTTAGCGGCGAGGATGTCCCTTCATATATTACTATTATGTATGTGTGTACATACATACACACGTATGTAAACCCCTAATAACTTTTGAACGGCTTGACCGATCGAAAAGCGCTTCACGGCATTCAAAAGAGTTCTATTGACATTACATGACATTTGCACACATTTCATGTGAATTTGAATCAATTCGGCTCCGTACATTTTAAGAAATCTCAAAAATTAAATTATAAATATTTTTTTTTGGTGATAACTTTTAAACTAATGTATCGATCGATTTCAAAATCTAATCAGCTCTTTACCTCTGAAAACAACATCTATTGCCGCAAACCGCATCAAAATTGGTTCTTCCGTTGAACAGAAATCAACGATTTCTCTTGAAAATTATTTTTCCATAATAGGGTAGGTTGGACTTTGGAGCGCTTTGCATCTGAAATGAAAAGTTGAAGGGCACCTGTAGAGGTCAACCGTATTTTTTTTCTTATAATCTGTTTTAACGAATTCGAGTATATTCTATGTAAATATATTATGAGAAATTTTTGAAGTAAAATTTCTTTACCCACGCTTGACTTGGGGAGTAATCTGGCGAACGCGTGACGAAATCGTTACGAAAAGTGTGATCGGGCGAGGCGAACGGAAGCTGAGTGGGGGATATAAGGAAGAGAGAGCACTGCCCTCTCTTCTATATATATATATATATATATATATATATATATATATATATATATATATATATATATATATAGCTATATTTCGTTTTGAACAATTTTATGAATTATTATTTTGTTCAATACATTAAATATTCTACGTTTTATGTGAATAAAATTGTAAATTTATTTTAAAGTTCATGTTTTGTGAATTTTCCGGTGAATAATAAAGAATTATGGACGGAAGCCGATAGTAAATTTAAACATTTGCAGAAAATTATTATATGTATATTATACATGTATATATTATACATATATGCATATATAAACATATATATTACACATACAGATGGAGCTAAAGAAGTTTTACTTCAGTCGTGTGGTCACAAGCACACTCGTTTATTTTTATTTTATAGGATACTATACAATAAACCTAATTTGCAAAGATCTGCGGTAACTACCTAGGCTGCACTAAAAGTATCGGGAATGGAATATTTCCACTGTTCCTATCTTTTTAATTGAAAACTCCTTGGTTTTAAAAATCGAATACCATTTATTTATTTAAAAAAAGATTCTCGGTCTTGTCACAAGGTTTTGTCAAACTTGTTTAGTCGTTGAGAAAATGGAATTGACTCGAGAAAATTCAAGAGCGATGATTTATTATGAAGTGGTTTAACACAAAAACAGTGTGTTGACCGGATGATTTCTGCATTTGGTGATGAAGCCCCATCCAAAACCACAATTTATCGCTGGTTTGCTGAATTACAACGTGGACGTGTCAAGCTCAGTGATGATCCCCGTCAAGGTCGTCCAAAAACTGCAGTCACCCAAGAAAACGTTGATGCTGTGCGTAAGCTGATTGAGGAAGATCGACATGTGACATACCGCGAAATTCAGGCAACTTTAGACATTGGCATGAGTCAAATACAAATAATCTTGCATGAACAATTAGGTGTAAAAATGTTGTTTTCCCGATGGATACCGCATTCCCTCTGTGAAGAGCAAAAAGCGTCTCGCGTCACTTGGTGCGACAGAACTCTCGAAAGATTCCACGTAGGATCCTGAAATGCTGTATACAACATCGTATCAGGTGACGAATCCTGGATATACGCGTAAGAACCCGAAACAAAAAACCAGTCACGAGTTTGGGTGTACGAAAATAAGTTAAAGCCAACAAAAATTGTTCGTTGTGTTGCAAAAAAAAAATGGTGGCCACGTTTGTCTCCAAAACCGGCCAAGTTACGACTATTCCTCTTGAGGGACAAAGAACGGTTAATGCAGAATGGTATGCTAGCATTTGTTTGCCACAGGTCGTTTCTGAACTCCGTAAAGAGAACTGCAACCGCCGCATCATCCTCCATCACGGCAATGCGAGTTCTCACACCGCACACAGAACAAAAGAGTTTTAGAGCAAGAAAACATAGAATTATTAGACCATCCGCCGTACAGCCCCGACCTAAGCCCTAATGATTTCTATACTTTCCCTAAAATAAAGAATAAATTGCGTCGACAGAGATTTTCATCACCTGAAGGAGCTGTGGACGCCTACAAAACGGCCATTTTGGAGACCCCAACTTCCGAATGGAATGGTTGCTTCAATGATTGGTTCCATCGTATGGAAAAATGTGTCAAATTTCGCGGAGAATACTTCGAAAAGCAATAAATACATTTTTAAATAGTAATGTTGTGTCACTTCCTTGATTCCCGAAATTTTCAGTGCCGCCCTCGTACCCACTTCAGAGTAAAATATAATGTTTTGTCGTCCAGGGTCACAATATTATAAAGGGTTCTTTACAATCGCATCCACACAAACTTCTAACATGTTTTATTTAAGAGAGGGTTCTCAGAAGAGAATCCCATGTAAAGAAGTGGACTTTACGGGCTGATAATGATGACGACGATTATTTCGTTATTATTTCTACTGTTCTAATATAACAAATTATTTATGCTATTGAAATTTGTTCTGATCTATTATAAAGTATAACATCAGGCATATTAATTTATATAAAAATGTTACTTTCCAACAAATATCATATCACCATTCCTCATAAAGTAGGTTAGTTACGAGCGGATTACGAGTAGTTGAATATAAGCATTCTGAGAGAAAGCACACAACCGCGACACTTGCAATATGTCGCCTTTTTTTAAATCCGAGTGATATATACTCTTGACGCTTTTTATGCGAGTGCGACGTTTTTGGCGTAACCCTCCATTCTACCAGGGCTTTCAGTCTGTCACTCAAAAGATTTTATAGTATTTTGTTTTGAAATCTAATATATAAAAATTTGTTTGTGCGTATTTTATACCCTGTCATACCGTTCATCACATTGCGCTATAACTTTTTCTACTTATTGCTTGCATTTGCGTGAAGGTTATAGACATTGTACAAATAACTTACCCTACGTGTGTATTGTACCGATAAATTAATTTGGAAGTTATACGAGTATATTATTAAAGAATCATGCCCACTTTTCATACTCTTAAAAATCAGATAGCGAAATTTTATGTATAGTTATAAAGTATAGTATAAAAAACTGCATGTAAGTTTAGAAAATAATGTCATATAGTCATTTTTACGATTTAAAGGCTACGAAGCGAAAAAAATATTAATGTTACTTTTTAGGTTAGGATTTCCCGTTACTAATAGGTAATATAGAAATAAATGTGCTCGAACTTACACTTGCTTATAAAAAGACTAATAAAGAAATACTTACTGATTAAATGAAATATAAAATAATGTATAAAACTCAGAAACAAAGTTGAATAAAGTAAAGTAGCAGTGTGTAAAATGGAACGTTCTAGAAGAAGGGTAGTTGCGATGCGTTCAAAATATAGTAATACGATTACCCTCTACGTAGAATAAGCTTAAATAAATATTAAAAAATATTTTTCCTGCGTTTCTTTTAACATTGTGATAAGCGTAAATAATTTACAATTCAATTAGCTGAATTTTAAGATTTATTTTATTTCTATACATAGTCAGGTGAAAAGTGGGCATCTTTCTTTTAACAAAAATTTTTTTCATTGTATTAAACAATATCGCTGTTCCAAATTTTAATCAACATTTCTACAATTACTTATTAAGCGGCAGCAACACGCCGAGACCAGCTAATACTGTATAAAAAACAAAGCGACGATTTTTCGATTGTTTTTTTTTTATTATCCATACTTCCTTAAATTGCCTCATACGGGATTTTGCGACAGTCGTCACGCTTGGCGGACTGTCTAGTCAAAGTCCGTGAGTACTAAATCAAATATTCCGCGTTCGAATTCCAATTCCAGTGTTTGTATCCGATGAAGGCCTCCTAGCATTGGGAGATTTTTTTGTAGCAATTCCCACGGTCCCAGCAACCTAGTGAAAGTTGCTGGGACCAACAAGTCATCATCGTCATTATTATCACCAGGTTGCTGGGACCATCAAGTCATCATCGTCATTATTATCACCAGGTTGCTGGAACCATCAAGTCATCATCGTTATTATTATCACCAGGTTGCTGGGACCATCAAGTCATCATCGTCATTATTATCACCAGGTTGCTGGGACCATCAAGTCATCATCGTCATAATTATCACCAGGTTGCTGGGACCATCAAGCGATCATCGTCATAATTATCACCAGGTTGCTGGGACCATCAAGTCATCATCGTCATTATTACCGAGCGTGTCAATAAGAAAGCCTTATATTTATCTTAAATGTATCTATTACAGTAACAGCAGGCAATCAGTAATCCGTTATTACGGTATTCCCGGAGTATTCCGTATAGCTTCACGACGTTCTACTGACCGCCATTAGCCACAGCGACATCTAACGGATGCAATCGGAAGAGATATATATATGATAAGAAATGTAATCGGTCGATGCGCGGTTCACAAAGTCTCTTTTGTCTATACGTTTTACAGGAAATCAGAACTGCAGCCGCTAAGTGATATTTAACTAACAAAAGCAAACAATAATAAAATACTGCGGTGGAAACGTGCCTGCGAAGCTTGAAAGCTATAGCAAATATGCCCGCTAAGAGATTCTACGGGAGAAACTTATGTTCGGCAGTAGGCTTTCGAAAGGGTGTAATGATGATGACGACGACGACGACGACGATGATGACAATGATGATGCTAATGATGATAGCAAAATAATGTGTTCTTGGAGCTATGTTTAGGTGCACAATGCTAAAACATATTTTTTATAAATATTATATTTTAAAGTAAATAAAGTAAAGCGTTCGCACCCAGCGAACGGTTTACTTACTTCCCATTTGGTGGCCCGATTGGAAGTTCGACAAAAAGTTCACTGAAGTACGTATGTATGATATGATGAGCAAAGGATCTGAGGCATGGTTATTTACTGTTTACGTTTATATGCTTAGTCGTACAGCGAACTATGGAGCTAGACTCTAATTTCATCAGTGCTATAGAATTCGCACCGATCATACCTGCAATAGAACTGTTACCATATATAGCTCAACGGGTTAGTAAGCTGAAGTGGCAATGGGCCGGCTATATAGCTTGAAGAAAAGACACCCGATGGGTAAGAAAGGTTGTCAAGTGGCAGTCTAATACCGACAAACGATGTGTAGGGCCGCACACTAAACTGGAATGATCACATGGTAAAATAGCATGAAGTGGGAGGGGCGTTGGTAGAGGCACGTTCTGCACTGTACTTGTGAAGGGCCGTAATAATAATGATGATGATGATGATGAAAATACGTATGTGCAATTTTGTACCTATGTAAAATACCTTCACGATACAGAGAAATAACTAGTGTTAGGGGTAAAGTACTAGCAATTTGTAAAACACACACACACACACACAAACACAACCACAAGCTAACAAAAGAGAACACCATTGAACATATACGTGGAACATTGTACGTGTTAGAGCGACGTTGCAGCTATATTATAGTTGTAGCACGAATGGTTCGGCTCGACCGGGGAAGGAACACGCTCTCACAGAACACCAGCGTAAAATAACAGGGTAATGCTGCTGCGTTTCGTACGTGAGTGTAGAGAATCGGAGACCATTTTTACTGAAATCCATGCATTTCATCTTAGTCCTCAGGGGTAACAACGTATCTGCATTTTGACTATTAATTGAAGATAAATGTGGATGTCTATGGGCCACAGCATCCATTTACCATCAGTTGGACTTTGAGCTCGTTTGTCACCCAATGCTATAAAAAAAACATTTTAAAAATAGTAGAATCGCCTTCGGGGACTTCGGAACGTAGAGATATAATATAACATTTCGACTTCCTCTTTTATACTTATAAAAGCTTGCTTATTGCAAATTTAATATTTTTAACGAAAATAATTTCAAAATATTAGTATTTTGAGAAAAATAATAAAGTCATAATACCTATTGTATAACCTAAAAATATTACCTAAAAGGCAATTTAAAATGATTTTTTATTATTATAATAGTTACGGCCTTTAACGTCCTACAGAGAGCACAGACCTTTCGTTGCTGAGGGTATTTAAGTCCGCCGTGCTGCTCTATTCGATGTCGCTGGACTTTACATGTCAATGTTGACTTGTTGAAGAAGCTGCCTTCACTGGCTTGCAGCCTTTGCCTGGACCTTGTCCCTGTTCAGGAGCAGTGGGCTCAGTCAAAAGTCTTCATTCAGTTTGGTGCGGAGCCCCAGGCAGGAATTTCAATCCCACGGGGGCACGTCGGTGTGGATGGGCTGCCCCACCTTAATAACTCTCACTGTTTGGTTTCCCATGTGGAGAAGTACGGTCTCTATCTCATCTCCGCGTACTTTAAGTACAGCGATAGTATTGACTATTGACCACCATCTTCAACACTTTTTCAACACAGTTGTTGGCGACGCGCCTATAAAAATGTTTCAGTTTATTAAATCAACCGATGACGTTGCTATGAAAAAAGGGGTAGTCACGAGCAACGACGCTCTGATAAGAGAATGCTTAGTTAAATCTTTAAGAAATGTCGAATTAATGATATGAAGGTCTTGGGTTCGACTCCCAGGCCGGACTAGTTTGTTTGTTTTCCTAAGTAATATCGCTTAATAAATTCGTAAAGAATATTAAAGTGAAGTTAAAGATCGGATTTGTTCCCCGGTCGAGATAATCACTCTGTGCATAGGCAGAATTAATGGATATTAATTGCATAAATGTTGTTTTGTATAAGTTTGATACGTTTTGTACGAAAACAAATGCCTATTTGTTATGATTGATTAATGAGAACATTCATTTATATTGTTATCTGATTAAAGATAGTTTCATACAGTTCGAAAATTGTATAAAAGCATTTAATTTGCCTAATGTGGTCAAAATTGGTGTATTTCATAATTTAATTTTTTCTGATAGCCGAGAGCCGTGCAAAGTTAGTTGTTCACATAGCGTGAGTACACGGAAGCACGCTGGCCACGCCCTTAGGAGGCCGAATATGTAAAAATTTAAAATGTTTGTAATTCAGTGATTTATGTAAAAATTACTTGTAAAATATTTCAGGTTAATTGTACGTGCTAAAAAGGTAAATTCTGTGTTATTTTCATGTGAAAATTCCTGTGTATAAGTGAAATAATGATAGTTTTGTATAAGAAATTTAAAAGTGTTTTAAATAGTGAAATAAATAGAAAAAATGTAAATTAAACTATTGTATTGGTTAGCTTATGTATAAATTCAAGTGAGAAACATTGTTTTAACTTTCTGTGTTAAATATTTAAGAAATTTCGATTTCGAACTTGTGAGTAAAATAGGCAGTTTTCGTTTAATAAATAAAAGGTTTTTTATGATATGAAGATATGATGTATATCATGGTGTAGATATTGTTTTGTACTACCTATATTGATAAATTGTATTTGTATATGATTTGAATAAATAAAGATATTGAGTGAAACGTGAGAGAGTAATAGTACAAATTCATGTAATTAAGTTGCGCAAGCGCGCAGATGGCGCGGCTCACTTTCGCGTTTAGCTTAGGGGTAGGATAGTAAATTGATTTTATTGCAATTCGTTCGGGAATGGTTCGGGAAATATTCAAGGAAATCGTTCGGGAATCGTTCGGGAAATATTCAAGGAAATAGTTCGGAAATAAATAAGAAAATCCGGGAAAAAGTTCAAGAAAAGTGAAAAACCAGCAGTATAGGGAAAAGTGATTACTCTCTCACGGAACGGTTTGAAGATAATTGCTGTTTCATTCCCAAGATCCTTTAAGTTATACAGTCCACATCCAAGAATTAAGGCGTCGGGACCGGGACGACTTCGGAAGACCCGTAATCCCCGTCTGAACCTACTTGCTGAAAAGGAAGAGGTTATCGCCCTAGTGTGTTACTCCGTTGCGGAGATCACATACGTTGTTCCCGAACCCAACGTAGGCGTGATAGGAGGCCGGATCGAGAGAAGCCTCGATTCCTGTTTCTTAGTACCCGATCCGCTAGGTCCTTTTCAATTGGTCCTTTTCAGGATCAAGAGGGACACCGACCTGGTCCTTTTCAATTGGACCTTCGGAGCCGGATTGAAGACCACCCGAACCCCGCCAGCTGGATCAAGGAACCAGCTGTGGACTGCTGGTTGTGGAAGAAGAAGACCTTCGGAAGCCGAGTGAAGATCAGCAACCGAAGGAAGCCAGAGGTTTGAGCTGAAGCAATAGGACCAAAGGCCTGAAGACCAGGACGGCAGCACTGAAGGGCTGGACCTGGAACTACCGGAAGAAAGAAAACCGGGATTGCAGCTTGGGGCGTGTGCTCGCATGGGGCACATATCGCAGCCGGGCGCAGGTGTCTTGTGAAGGCACTCATCGTGGCCAAGCAGGGCTTGGCATTTTTCCTGTCGGGCAAGCGTGCTCGGCATTTCCTGTCAGACGATCGTGTCTGGCATTTCCTGTCAGACGATCGTGTCTGGCATTTCCTGTCGGACGACCGTGTCCGGCATTTCCCGTCGGGTCATCAGGGTGCAAAAAGCATCCACCGCTGCTGCTGCCGGGCGAGGGTGCGCGTGGGCACCTGACTGCATCGCGGCCGGAGGAGGGCGCTTGGACGAGGCGTCACCGGCAACTGGGCGGCGAGCACAGCATACATCCCGACCACCTAACGGTGCCAAACGGTTGGGCTCTGGCATAACACCTTCGGGTGGAGCAGTTCTCTCGAGCGAGACTGCGCTTGCACTACCGCTCGACTGTTTCGTCATATTCCTTGGCGGGACAGTTTCTAAACCTTTCCTCCATTCCATTCCTGCACGACTCCATCCCTGGACGGCTCACCTCGGTAGGCCCCGTTCAGGATTGATAGGGCTGATAGGGCTGTTAGGGTGGTAGTAGGGTTGTAGGGTTGGGAGATAAAGGGGGGAGGGGTAGTGGTGTTAGGTTGGGGTGTAGAAGGGTTGTAGGTAAGGGGTTGTAGGGACCGTAGGGACTGTAGGGACAGTTAGGGACCGTAGGCCAACAATCACCTTCCTGCAAGATGAAGAAGGCACAAGACCAGACAGGGAGAAGCGAAGGGAGCAGGACAAGGACAGGGCTCTCAAGAAAAGCTAAAGAAGCGGAATCATCTGGAGCGACCACAGCTACTGCGTCAAATGGAGCAACTCCTTCAAGTGGAGCCACCACAGACACGTCCACATGCACGTGGGACTCAGGGACGTCCATGGCAACGACGAGCAACAGGACGGACACCAGTGGTACACAGGCCAGCACCGCACAACAATCCGTTATATCCAGGAGTGAAACGGTGGTCGAAAAAGTAGGTCAAAGGACCGAAGAAGCGGCATCGTCAAGGACAGTAATCGGGCACACTAGTGATAAAGGGTCACAGAGAGGTAGTAGGTCATCGCGATCGGCGAGGCTGAAAGCCGAATTAGAGGCGCGGATTAAATTCGAACGCTCAGAGCTCGAACGAGCACAGGCAGCTGCTGCCTTAGCCAAGTCTCAATTGGAGTTGGCACGACTCAACCGAGAAGAGGAAATCGACTCGAGTGAGGATGATGAAGAGCGGAATACTCAGGTGGAACCTTTCGTAAGGAGTTGGGTTCAGCAAACCATAATGAGCGCGCCGGTTAGTGTAGCACAACCCGATATTACTGATAAGGAAGCGTGTAAAGGATCACGCCGCAAAGGGGCGGAGGTCGAGCGCAACCTAGGAAATGCACAGAAAACACACGCGAGTGAGGTGTCAGAATTGACCGAAGCGATTGTGAGTGCAATAAAAATAGCTGGTAAAGATAAATCTTCCCAGCTTCATTTCCTCCAGGAATTACCGGTGTTCGATGGAGACCCGGGTGAATGGATAATTTTCAAAACGGTGTTTGAAGACACAAAAGGCCAATTTTCAGGGGTGCAAAATGTCGCACGCCTTAGGAGGGCATTAAAGGGCACCGCTAAAGAGGCGGTTAAGTCGCTGTTATTTACTTTATGTGAACCTGAAGAAATAATGAACGCTCTCGAAAGAAGATTCGGTAGGGTTGAGATGCTCATTCTAGCCGAAATCGAGAATGTAAAGCGTATGCCAAGATTGGCAGAAGATTGCCGAAATATAGGATCTTTTGCAAGTCGTATTACGAACGTGGTTGCCACAATACAAGCGTTGAATCAACCACAGTATTTATACTCACCGGAGTTAGTGAGCCGCATAGTGGAGAAACTTGGAACTATGATTAAATTTAAATGGTTTGAATATCGAGCTCAATATCCTTTGGAGCCAGAGTTACAGAAGATGGCCAAGTTTTTAAATTTATTGAGTGAACAATTTGGAACGTCATTAAGCAATGAAAATGCGCCTGAAAAAAGGAAGCGTCCTGAATTCAGGAAGCAAACTGTACACACTGCAAAGGGAGGTGTACGCAGCTGTGCCGAGAGCGAGCGCTATATGCGCCGAAGTAATATGAGCGAGCGTTTAGAACGCCGAAATAATAAAAGGCACAACCGACAAGTGGTTATGATAACCCAGGACAAGCCTGTAAGTCGGGTAACACATAAGTGTGTTATATGCAACAAGGAGCACTCTATAGTGAGTTGTTACAAGTTTAAGGACACGAATATTCGCGAGAAATGGGAAGCCGTCAAAAAGGCCAAAGTATGTTTCCAATGTTTGTCACCTAACCATAGGAGGTTAGAGTGCAAAGCGAAAAAAATGTGGTGTAGAAGGATGTAGAATGTCACATCATCGAATGCTACACCGATACCCCAATGAAAATACCTCGCCACAAGGGGACGAGGGGGGTAAAGATGCTCAAATTACAACTGTTAGTACAGTAAATGCACTGGCATGTGCATATTTAAAGATCATACCGGTCGAGTTGCATGGGCCTAGAGGAAAGGTCAGGACAACAGCTCTTCTGGATGAGGGATCGACCATGACACTCATAGAGGAGTGGATGGCTCAGAAGTTAGCGCCTCGCGGACGTAAAGAGGGATTACGTATCGAAGCCGTGGGAGGTAAGCGAATTAACGACGATAGTTCGTATCGCTTAAACGTTAAAATAAAAGGCATTTATTCGAGCGACTTAGAAGAGATAAGTGTACAAACAATTAAGTCACTTAACCTCGCTCCTCAGTCGGTAAGCCGAGAATTATTGCAACGGTGTTCTCATTTGACACCGATCAAGGATGAGTTGATGTATGAGAGGTCCAAGCCTACCATATTGATTGGTCAGGACAATTGGCATCTCATAGTTACTCGTGAATTGGTTTCGGGAGGTAAGAACCTACCTGTAGCATCGCTCACCAAACTGGGGTGGGTTTTGCATGGTCACATATCGGGTGGCATTAAACCAATCAAGATTGTTAACCACATTTCCACCAAGAAGGAGGAAGATATGGATAAATTAATCAAGGATTATTTTAGTTTGGAATCTCTGGGAGTATCGGCTAGAAAGCCCGTGAACGACCCAGAAGAACGAGCTTTAAATATTTTGAACAAAACGGTACGTCGTATACCTAATAATAGGTACGAGACTGCTTTGTTATGGCGCACAGACAATGAGTGCTTGCCATCGAATAGGGCACAGGTTGAAAGTCGCCTGTTTAATATTGAGAAAAAGCTCGACAAAAATAGCGAGTTGAAAAAGGAATACGAGAAGCAAATTGAAAATCTCATCGTTAACGGTTACGCAGAGAAAGCGAACCATATTTCCATTTCCCCACGTACGTGGTACCTTCCTCACTTCGCAGTGACTCACCCACAAAAGAAGAAAATAAGGATAGTTTTCGACGCCGCCGCAAGGACGGGCGGGCGTTGTCTTAACGATGCGTTGTTGACCGGACCGGACTTATTGAAGTCGTTGTTCGGAGTTCTGCTACGATTCAGAGAAGGAAGCGTGGCAGTAATGGCAGACATTAAGGAAATGTTCCTGCAAGTGAAAATCCGGGAAGAAGACAGGGATAGCCTTCGATTCTTATGGCGGCACAATCGTGACGCGCCACCGGAAGAGTATAGAATGACGTCACTCATATTTGGAGCGGCATCATCACCATGCATCGCTATATATGTAAAGAATAGAAATGCGCAGGACAACGCACATATCTATCCAGAAGCAGCTTCCGCTACGGAAAGCAATTTTTATATGGATGATTACCTACAGGCATTTCCCGACGTGACGACGGCCGAAAGGATAGTAAACGATATGTATGAATTACATAAGCATGCTTCTTTCCAACTGAGGGGATGGGCTAGCAACCGACCCGAAGTTTTAAGTAATATGGAAAATAAATATAAGAGCGACAGTGCTTCGCTTGGAGATAAAGAGCACACAGAGCGCACGTTAGGTTTGATTTGGAATATCAAACGGGATATAATAAGTTTTTCCACAAGTCTTCGTAGCACACCGGAAGAGGTGATGGAGGGTTTACGACCGCCTACGAAGAGGGAGATAACTAGCGCTGTGATGTCAGTCTTCGATCCTTTGGGACTCGCATCACCCATAACGATTCAAGGGAAGTCGCTGATCCAGCAAGTATGGAGGACAGGCATCTCTTGGGATGAAGAAGTTTCACACGAGTTACACGTGTTATTTTGTAAATGGATATCGGAAGTGAAGAAATTAGGTCACTTAGAAGTACCTAGACCCGTTGCTGAAGGCATCGGCAAAGGAGAGTTACATACTTTCACGGATGCTAGTGAAAAAGCATACGCTGCCGCGGTGTATTACGTCACCACGGACGAGCAAGGAATAAGGCGGATTACGCTGATCGCCGCAAAGGCAAGAGTAGCGCCATTGAAACCAATTTCGATTCCAAGGCTTGAATTGCAAGCAGCTCTTATGGGCAGCAGACTGGCTGCTTCGGTTAGTGAAGAGAGCAAGTACGAGATGTCCGAGAGTGTTTTGGACAGACTCACGTACAGTGTTAGCGTGGATTAAGTCAGATCCTCGCGCTTTTAAACCATTCGTTGCTCATCGATTGGCTGAGATCGAAGATCACAGTAAGCCATGTGAATGGCGATGGGTTCCAACGTCACAAAACGTGGCAGACGACGCCACTAGAAATTTTCCTTCCACCTTCGATGTAAGTCATCGCTGGTTTCAAGGACCTGAATTCCTCAGGAAAAGTCCTGATTTATGGCCCAAACAAGTGGACACCATAAATAGCTTAGAAACAGGTGAAGAAAAATCGCCAAAGGGCGTAAATACGTTAAGAAAGCAAGAACCGTTAAGTCTACCCGACTACGGACGATTTAGCAGCTTTAAGAAATTCCTTGGAGCAACTACACGCACCTTACAAGCGGTAGAAAAATTCAAGAGTTTAAGAAAGTCGGTTAAAGGACCCGACGACGCAACCGAAAAGTCGGTTATGTGTTCCAACAAAGTTTTAGCAAAGTCGGTTAAAGGACCCGATAGCGCGTTGGACACAGCGCTCTTGAAAAAGGCGGAAATATTAATTTGGAAATTCATTCAAGACGAGTGTTTTCATTCGGAAATAAAATGTTTGAAAGCAGGCAAAAGCGTTGAAAGAAGTTCACGCTTAAGTAGATTGTCTATGGAAATAGGAGAGGATAACTTACTCCGTTTAAATGGACGTTTACCTTTCAAGTCTAATTTGACCGAGGAAAGTAGAAAACCTGTCATATTAGACGGTAAACACGAAATCGTTAAAATGATGATTAGAGAAGTTCATCATCATTTTGGACACGCCAATCACCAGACGGTGATGAATGAGGTGAACCAGAAATTTTACGTCTCGAACTTGCGTAATGTAGTACGAAGTGTGTCACACCATTGTCAGTGGTGCAGGACATACAGGTCAAAGCCGCAAAACGTGCCACAAGGAAATATTCCTCTGGAAAGAATAGCTCATCATGAGCCACCTTTTACATGCTCAGCTGTAGATTATTTTGGTCCTATGAGTGTGACTATAGGAAGGCGACACGAAAAACGTTGGGGCGTTTTATTCACGTGTCTGACCACCAGAGCAGTACATCTGGAATTAGCAGCCTCATTGACACCAGCGTCAATGATAATGGCGTTAAGGCGATTTATCGCCAGAAGAGGAAAACCAGCCGTTATATACAGCGATAACGGGACAAATTTCAAAGCTGCAAATAAAGAATTATTGAAAGCATGCGAAGAATGCTATGAGGGCATGAAAAACGAGTCATTTAAGAAATATATTAAATGGAAATTTATACCTCCGGGAGCACCGCACATGGGTGGCGCCTGGGAGAGGTTAGTAAGATCGATTAAAATTGCGTTGACCGCTACGCTTAAGGAGAAGAGCCCACGAGAGGAGGTTCTACATACGTTACTTTTAGAAGCAGAGCATACGGTAAATTCCAGACCTCTGGTAACATTCAGTATGGATAGTCCTGAAGAGGGTTTGACACCCAATCATTTTCTTCTGGGACGCTCATGTGGTGATCGACCACCTGGATTATTTTTAGAGCGACATCTGACGGGTCAACTCAATTGGAAAGCTGCACAGAGGTTAGCCGACCATTTTTGGACAAGATGGCTGAAAGAATACATGCCTACGTTAATACCTCGAACAGGTGATAACGGCAAGTTCATGGAACCTAAAGAAGGCGATATTGTTTTGATAATAGATCATTCGTTGCCACGAAATACGTGGCCAAAAGGTAAAATTAGTAGAACGTTACCGGGACCAGACGGTCACACCAGAGTGGTTGACGTCATTACTAGCACAGGTATCTTGAGGAGACCTACATCCAGAATAATAGTCCTGGTACCCGCGACGCCTCCCAAATGATGGTGCTAACGCACGGGGGGGAGATTGTTGGCGACGCGCCTATAAAAATGTTTCAGTTTATTAAATCAACCGATGACGTTGCTATGAAAAAAGGGGTAGTCACGAGCAACGACGCTCTGATAAGAGAATGCTTAGTTAAATCTTTAAGAAATGTCGAATTAATGATATGAAGGTCTTGGGTTCGACTCCCAGGCCGGACTAGTTTGTTTGTTTTCCTAAGTAATATCGCTTAATAAATTCGTAAAGAATATTAAAGTGAAGTTAAAGATCGGATTTGTTCCCCGGTCGAGATAATCACTCTGTGCATAGGCAGAATTAATGGATATTAATTGCATAAATGTTGTTTTGTATAAGTTTGATACGTTTTGTACGAAAACAAATGCCTATTTGTTATGATTGATTAATGAGAACATTCATTTATATTGTTATCTGATTAAAGATAGTTTCATACAGTTCGAAAATTGTATAAAAGCATTTAATTTGCCTAATGTGGTCAAAATTGGTGTATTTCATAATTTAATTTTTTCTGATAGCCGAGAGCCGTGCAAAGTTAGTTGTTCACATAGCGTGAGTACACGGAAGCACGCTGGCCACGCCCTTAGGAGGCCGAATATGTAAAAATTTAAAATGTTTGTAATTCAGTGATTTATGTAAAAATTACTTGTAAAATATTTCAGGTTAATTGTACGTGCTAAAAAAGGTAAATTCTGTGTTATTTTCATGTGAAAATTCCTGTGTATAAGTGAAATAATGATAGTTTTGTATAAGAAATTTAAAAGTGTTTTAAATAGTGAAATAAATAGAAAAAATGTAAATTAAACTATTGTATTGGTTAGCTTATGTATAAATTCAAGTGAGAAACATTGTTTTAACTTTCTGTGTTAAATATTTAAGAAATTTCGATTTCGAACTTGTGAGTAAAATAGGCAGTTTTCGTTTAATAAATAAAAGGTTTTTTATGATATGAAGATATGATGTATATCATGGTGTAGATATTGTTTTGTACTACCTATATTGATAAATTGTATTTGTATATGATTTGAATAAATAAAGATATTGAGTGAAACGTGAGAGAGTAATAGTACAAATTCATGTAATTAAGTTGCGCAAGCGCGCAGATGGCGCGGCTCACTTTCGCGTTTAGCTTAGGGGTAGGATAGTAAATTGATTTTATTGCAATTCGTTCGGGAATGGTTCGGGAAATATTCAAGGAAATCGTTCGGGAATCGTTCGGGAAATATTCAAGGAAATAGTTCGGAAATAAATAAGAAAATCCGGGAAAAAGTTCAAGAAAAGTGAAAAACCAGCAGTATAGGGAAAAGTGATTACTCTCTCACGGAACGGTTTGAAGATAATTGCTGTTTCATTCCCAAGATCCTTTAAGTTATACAGTCCACATCGAAGAATTAAGGCGTCGGGACCGGGACGACTTCGGAAGACCCGTAATCCCCGTCTGAACCTACTTGCTGAAAAGGAAGAGGTTATCGCCCTAGTGTGTTACTCCGTTGCGGAGATCACATACGTTGTTCCCGAACCCAACGTAGGCGTGATAGGAGGCCGGATCGAGAGAAGCCTCGATTCCTGTTTCTTAGTACCCGATCCGCTAGGTCCTTTTCAATTGGTCCTTTTCAGGATCAAGAGGGACACCGACCTGGTCCTTTTCAACAGTTAAAGGGCTTCCTTAAAATAAATTATATCTTAGACATGCAGATTTCCTCACGTTTTCCTTCAACAGCAGCAACAGCAGGTGGTAAATCAGCACATACGATGCATGCTTTTTAAGTTCTGTCGTTTTGCGAAAACCCGGCCATGTTGCGACGATTGCACTTGAAGATCGTAGAACGGTTAATGCAGCGTGGTATAACCACAGTTTCTTTACCACAAGACATCGCCGAACTTCATCATCCTACACCATGATAACGCAAACTCACACAGCGCTGGTCAAACGATTGAGTATTTGAAGAAGGAAAACGAAGAAATTCTTGATCATCATTCATACAAGCCCTAACGATTTCCTTACATTTCCTAAAATTAAGAAAAATTTTCGTAGTCACAGGTTCCAGTCTGGTGAAGTAGCAGTCGACGCTTTCAAACAGCCATATTGAACACCTTCACTTTGGAGTGGAATAAATGTTTTAATAACCGGTTCGAGCGAACAGAAAAGTGTATTAAAGTACGTGGTGAATACTTTTTGAAAAACAATAAAAAGTACTATAAGGTTCAAGTTGTATTTTTTTGGTCGAACGACAAAACTTAAAAAGCATGACTAGTAAAATTGCAATTAACAAATTCGTTGGTGCCGGCGGAGATCGAACCCGCGTTGCTCGCGTACCGTAAAATGTAAAGCGAGCGCTTAGCCTCTAAGCTACGCCACGACTTTATTATCATAGATTTTACTTTTACTTTCATGGCTTCCTAAAATACATACTTAATGGTGATAGCGTAATCTTAAAGATAATTACAGTAATTATGTAATTAGAGAATTAAAATTATAATCGTAACCAGTTATGGTAAAATATACAGAAATTTGTGAAGCCTGGTTACGCTCTTAATAGAACCTGCTGAGATAGTAAAATTTTATGTAGTGCATATTGATACAAACACTTTAAAAAAAATGAAACGCATGTAATATATTGAATTTAATGAGTGAACAGAAATAAAAATAGATAGTTGCATAGCTTCTAAAAACAGAAATAGGGTTTTTAAACATTCGAAACTTTTTTATATGTGGAGATAATCAAATTGAATTATAGAAATCACCAATAGAAAAATACGTGGTAGCGCACTGCTACAGCTGTAGCAGGAATGTGTCGGCTAGACCGAGGTAGGACCATGCACACATTGGGTGCGTTTGGCAGAAAAAAGCGCTAGCAAGCGCTTATAAGCGCTAAAATAGTTTTCGGCCAGGACACGATTGCTACTTCAGTAGCGCTGACACAATCCGCCATTTTGCTTATTTAATTTGTTTGTTTTGAAGTAGAGTTTATAAGTTGTTTTTTGCAATATTAGTTTTAAGTAATATAATGACATGAATAGACATATACATGTTATTAAAAATTCATGATTGGTAAGTTTTTAATATGAATACTTTACAAACATATATTTAAATTAGGTTAGGTTCTCCGGTTAAAACTAACATCGTGTCCTGGAGGAAAATAGCTACTTACGATTTGACAGCGCTTACCGATTACCATCGCCATTTTGCTTACAAGCGCTTGCTAGCGCTTTTTTCTGCCGAACGCACCCATTATCAGCGGAAAATAGCAGCATAATGCTGCGTTTCGTGTGGTGAGTGTAGAGAACCTGGCACGTTTAGATATTATGTCATTCCCATTTATTTTTATATTTCCGTTTACGATTGCAGTTGTGTTGACTTAACATGGCTAATCCCGTAGAACAGAATTTATTAGTTTCTCTCATTTTCTTTACAGATGGAACTGAATATCTCACCTTCATGAGTAAAGATCAAGATCGGGACTAATGTCTACCAATAATATACGCAAATATATGCATATAATAGTTCAAATTCTAGCAAATTAGTCCGTGGAAAAAATTCTTGGTGTTTAATACTTTTGTGATTTGGATAAACACTTGTACCCGTTTCTTAAAGTCTGTTGTTATAAATTCAAAAATACAATTTTTTTTATTCAGTATCTTAAAATTAAATTTTACTAGGCTTGCACATTATTACATTCACTAAGCTAGTATCTCCTTTTAAGTATATCAATACTTGTATTATGAGATACTTAATATACGAAAGATACTTAATATATTATTTAAAAAAAATATTGTGAAACAAGTAGGTACAATTCAATACACACACTACATTCCCAACTACACTCGGGATCCATAAAAAATTAAAACTAAACCCACATACCACTGCAAGACCTCAGGCCATAGTCAGTTCATTTTGCAAATCGGACCATAAACAATAATTAAAAAACCGCAAAAAAAAAAAACACCGTAAAAGAGTTTTAATCAAGTAGGTACAAGTGTTTATCGAAATCACAAAACTATCTAATATCACATTGAAAAACTCACCTTTAATGGGAGGTAATTTAACCAACTCCTGATTGTGATGTTGCACATTGAAGCGGCTGGATCCAGGCCGGCGTGGCTGGCCGTTCCAGCCGGGTGGGCGGGGACCGTCAGCTGTGCGGGGTACTATCGCCGCTGGCGGCGGCGGCCGGGCCGCAAGTGCTGGCAAAGGTTTTTCTGGACGACCCTGTCGACAATGAAATATTTTTCATAAGATTTCGATTATGCAAACTTTACTTGAACCCTTAAATTATCATAGTCTCTCCCGTGAGAGCTCATTCAAGGCCGTCGCTACACATTAAAACATACGCATACAGGGGCCACATATTATACCATAACTTAAATAACGGAGAAATTGTTGGAAATTAAATACCAATGCGTCCATTCTAAATTAGTGTCGATTTTTTTTTAAATAAAATCTAATTTCATGATCTATTTACGATAGTAGTTGCCTGCATAATATGTATTTAGTTTTTGTTTACCTAGGTTTTTTTAACCTATATTATAAAAATGTCTTTCAGTACAAATTTCGGTCACGAGGCCAGTTCCAGACTAACCATTTGTTCAGGATAAGATTATAGTGTACGAGTGTGTGCACAAGCACAGGTGAACTCTATATTCCTTCACTCACATAGTCCGATGGGACGTTAACCCGACACGACCGGCTAGAGATCAGGCGCAGGGCCAAGAACAACGGGAACTTCCAGACTGGCTGATACTGAGAATTTCTTGATAAAAAAATTACGACTAGACGAACGAGGCAGTCAAAGCTTTCCCACCTGATGGCAAGTGATGATGTAGCCTAAGATGACAAAACAAACTGACTTAGCTTAATTCTAACCCAATCACTCTTTGTAATAGAATTGAATGATAGACGCTGGCAAGTTTTTAGCCTGCAGCCTTTCAGGACGCGGGCCTTGAGACCTATGAAGCTGCTAAAGCCAAAAAGCTAACAGCATTAACATCATCAGAAACCAGATGCTGGCGAATTATTATTCTCCATTGTTGTATGCATTACGAAAGACGAAGAATACCGTTGGATCCGAATGCAAGGTATGTCAACAATACCTAAAGGGGTAGAGACTCAGCGAATGTTTGTTAGTGTGATAGTGGAATTAAATTTAAACTTCAAAAGCAGACATCGTAGTATAAAAATGAGTAATTTTTAGTAGTTAGTAGTGTAAAAATGAACAATTTTTGTATATTTGTAATTGGTTTCTAGAAAATGGTTCTAAAGATTTGAATGAGATTTTTGTACTGAGATAATGTTTTACTGTCTAAATTTATCTAGAATATGTATATTACGCTGAACATATTTTTATCCAAAAGAATAATACGAACAGAAAAGGAGTGAAATAATTTACCAACATCAGTCTTTCCGTCCGATTGGATGTAGCTTTGATTTTTCACCTTTTTTATAGAAGAGGGGGCAAACGAGCATGCAGCTCACCATATGGTAAGTGACCACTACCGCCCGTGAACAACCGCAACACCAGGGAAATTGCAGGTGCGTTGCCGGCCTTTTACAAAGGAGTGAACTCTTTTCTTGAAGGTAGCTAAGTCGTATCGATCCGGATAAATCGCCGGTGGTAAACAATTCCACATAGAAGTTGTACGAAGAAGAAACTCCTAGTAAAACTAACAGTGGTGGACAGCCAAGCACCTAGATGATGAGGATGGTATAGTGAATTTTGACGCGATGTGCGTTCGTGAAATTTGGCGGCTGGAACTAATTGAATTAGACCAATTTCTCAGAACAATCCCCGTGTTAGATACGATAGAAAACGCAAAGGGATGCAACATCCCTACGCAGCGCTAGCGATTGGAGCCGATCGGTAAGAACTCCGTCGTCGACGATTCGAATCGCTCTGCGCTGGATGCAGTCAAGCGGAAGGAGCTGGTACTGGGGTGCCCCGGCCCAGAGATGAGAACAGTATTCCATACCTGCATACAAGCACTATTATATTTTTATTAAAAACGTATTATATACATTTTAAGCTTGTTGCGGCGCTGTCGTCGCGCCGCAAGCGAAACACACCGAAGCCTAAATCACGCTATCAACATTCCGAATCATAAACAGCATATATAGAACATCTCCGAGCTATCACACGGAGTGTCGGCCGCTCCCCGGGCAGAACACCTTGCCCGGCGGGAGATCTCCCCTTTTCCTTCTACGGCCACAGTGGTGACCCCGACGTGATCTGAACACGCAACCAACAACCTTCGGAAACTTCAAGCTTCATCATCGTCATTGAATACCCCACCCATTCGCTCCCGAGCAGATATCATCTGCAGTCTTCATATCCTGCAAGCCAGCTAGCTTCACAAGGTTCATCGCAGCACTAGAATAATAATGCTTCCTGTTCATTCAAGCTACTCTCTGCGCTATACAGTGTTCGGCACGGCTCGCCTTACTGGTCCCTCTGCTTCACGGCACTCTCGCAGATTACTTGCCTTCTTCTCGACTCACCGCAGACCACAAGGCAATCTCCTGGCACTTGCACATTGGTCGGCAACGAGACTGCACTATCGACCTCCGGTCTGAGCAGGGGGGTGATGTAGCGGCGCTGTCGTCGCGCCGCAAGCGAAACACACCGAAGCCTAAATCACGCTATCAACATTCCGAATCATAAACAGCATATATAGAACATCTCCGAGCTATCACACGGAGTGTTGGCCGCTCCCCGGGCAGAACACCTTGCCCGGCGGGAGATCTCCCCTTTTCCTACTACGGCCACAAGCTTGCAACATGCAAATATGGTAGAGCCATGCTGCAGTTATATTAGTAGTATAGTTGTAACACGAATGGGTCGGCTCGACCGTGGAAGGACCACGCTCTCACAGAATACCAGCGTGAAATAGTAGCTTAATGCTGCTGTATTTCGTATGAAGGAGACCTTACTGGAAACGAGGCATTCATCCCTAAATCGCATGATTCTATCGAGGAGAGTAATGTCTATGGGCCACACAACTACTTACCATCAGGTGGACTGTGTGCTCGTTTGTCACCCTATCCTATAAAAAAAAACAATTAATCAAAGTTAAGTAACAACAGAAACAATCACGTACTGATCCTAAATAAACATGTCGAACAAACAACCTGGGCTACTCAAGAGAATTGTCGAACAAACCAATGTGAAGAAGTAGAATAAGTCGGTGGTCCATTGACAATTTCCCGCGGGAGACGATTGATCGACACTAAAACGTCCCCTTAAGCGATTGAAACTGGGTCGGAGCGTGGGCGGGATCGCTCTCAATGTCAATGTTACTGGGATCAGGACACATTCATTTGACTGATTTATTGTGACTCTGACAATCATAGATGGCTAAAGGAGAAGTTACGTAAGAAATAAATACAGTACAATAACGGCTTACAAAATTTTGTCATACTATTCTCGCTTTGATTGTACACATGTCTACCATAATCAAAGTATTCGCGATCTTATTTTAAAAAGAATAAGTAAAGATCATCAATGTGTTAAATCTCGATAAAAAGTGTGTTTATTGTATACTAGCGATACGCCCCGGTTCCGCGTGGGTGATTTCTGGAAATCGACATCAGCGCCGGCGACCGGGTCCAATTGTTAATCTAAACCATACTTGAACACACTAAAACACACAAAAATATTCACCAAAATCGGTCCAGCCACTGAGAAGTTCAGTGACAAACACACGTACAGAGGAATTATATACAGGATGATTTTTTTAACGTCTCGAAAAAAATAGGGTGTAACAGGTGAACGGAATAGAAGCCTACAGCACCGATATTTTACATTTTTTTAAATTTTACATTAAATTATTATGAAATTGATCTATCAATAAATACTACTAATTTGAAATAAACTTTCGGTAAAAAACAACAACAAAATTTTTGAACTAAATAAATAAATCAATTAAAAACTATCGAAATTAAAATAATACGTACCCAATTAGTAGTATTTACTGATATATCAATTTAATATTTGTTAATGTGAAATAAAAAATGTAAAATATCAGTTCCATAGGCTTCTTATTCCGTTCACCTGTACCTCTACACTCTTAACCCTATTTTTACCAGATGGTTAAAAAATCACCCAGTAAATAATATATAAAGATTGAAATAAACAGTAATATATGCACACGTGTAGCGACGGCGCAAGAGAATCCTTCATCTTGTCTCGTCCCGTGGGGTCCGTTAGAGGCAACTTAGTGAAACGCCCTTATCGTCTTTAATGCGTTATAACAGTGACTTACATTTTAATTGCGTTTTAGCTACATCGGCAGCGCTCATTTCATATCACTGTGCATTCTCGTTATAATATATACATTATACTAGCTGGCAGACTTTCTTTTGCCCTTTCAGACGACCTTTGGTCCTTCAAAAAATCCTTACAGGTCACTTATTGGGATAAAAACTATCATATCTATCAAATTCGAGCAAGAAATATACTTACACAAAATTTCATTGAAATCAGTTCAGTAGTTTAGGAGTTCATCGCGGACAAACAATGTGACACGTAATTTATATACATTAAGACATACTTTTTTATACAATAAGGGTGACAAACGAGTACACAATCCACCTGAAGGTAAGTAGATGCTGTGGTCCATAGATATCTACATTTATCCTCGATTAGGAATCAAAACGCATATGCGTTGTCACCCCTGAGGACTAATATGTAATGCCTCGTTTCAAATAAAACTGAAATAAAACTTACGACTTACTTAATAAGTATACCATATCCAGATCGACGATGAGGATCAAGAGTGAAATACATCTGATATGATAATAATAGAGACTTACTTTCAGCGGTGGACTGTTTATACAGTAGATTTCATTATTATATAAACACGGCCAATTGAAAGTTATTAAAATTTATGTATGAAGGGTCTTTACATTCCTTTTTATATAATTTAATATAAAAGAGAATGCAAAGACCCTTTACTGTTCAGATATTTTTCAATCATAGACTTTTTTTTTTCAGAATACATGATATAATGAACGGGTCGGGACGAACGGGATATGATGCTCAATCAAAAATTTTGTTTAGTGAATGGTCGAGGAGCGAAGATTCGTAAAACGAGTAACGAGACATCATAGTCCTCAGATAGATAACTCAGGCGCATTTTCTTCGTAATCGAAAATATATATGAGTGTTCACCAACTTAATATCAAGTGAATTCACTCGTACCGACCATATTATTATTTCGTGGATGTATTTAAAACAAAGACATAAAAATACAGACAAAACCTTGTGGCTTACAGACGGCTCAGTCTAAACATATCAGACCTAAAACATCCCACACGGTAACCATGGTTATTCTTAATTTTAATTCTAATTTTATAAGTATGTAAGTTGTGTTGCAGTTCATTTCTTTACGGGGTAGAGTTGCAGTTATATTAGTAGTATAGTTGTAGCACGAATCGGTTCGGCTCGACCCGAGAAGGACCACGCTCTCACAGAATACCAGCGTAAAATAGTAGCTTAATGCTGCTGTGTTTGGTATGTTGAGTGTAGAGAACTGGAGACCCTTTTTTTTTAGGAAACGAGGCATTCCATCTTAGTCCTCACGGGTGACAACGCATCTGCATTTTGATTCGTAATCGAGGATAGATGTAGATGTCTATGGGCCACAGCAACCACTTACCATCAGGTGGACTGTGTGCTCGTTTGTCACCATATCCTATAAAAAAATGGATTTTTGAAATTTGTGCTATACTTAAAAAGAATTTTTAACATAGCAACTGCCATTTATGGGGTGTGTTAATTAAAAAGTATTTCGTCGGTTAAAGATAACACTAAATGTCACAAACAAATATAAAATGACCGATGAAAGAAAATTGTACGTCAGCAAGGGAATACATTCAAAAAGGGACATAAATACTTTGGCAAGTGTTTTAATATATATTGTAGAAGTGATTGCACATTTATAAGCACTGTAACGCGCCTAAATCGAGTACTATTTTTATTAAGTTGTCACAAGTCGGTCCGTGTCCTTAGATCCCATGTAGGGCTTGCAGTATTCATTCAATTTTACTGTTCGAATATTTCGAATAGTTCCCGACATACTAAGTATTCGAATTATTCGAATATTACGAATTTTTCGAATGCTTTCTACTTAAGGCAGCATGCCATTTAACTTATATATTCGTGGATGGTTTATAGTACACTGAAACTTAGGTAGAGTTTGAAAAGAAAAATAAGACGAACAACATTTTTTTAAATATTTATTGACATAAATCACTTATTATTAGACTTGCGAGATATATTTCAGTAACAAAAATAATAACAAATATGCTTCTCTTAAATGTTAAATTTGAGAGAAAAAAACAATTTAATCAACTTCCATAAATTTTTGTTCTATGACATAAATTGAACGAAATAAATTCTTGTATTATTATTTATACACATAAAGCTAACATTCTAAAATTAAAATAAAATTGGCTTCTATTAGCAAACCAAAAAAATTGTCTTTTCAGAATTAAGAAATAAAAAAATCTGACTTCATTATATCTTATATATAAAATATTACTTATTGAATAAAAGGTAAGAAATATTTATCAATTGAAAAGTTAAGTTTATCAAAAAGTTATTAATCAATACTTCGTGCTTTGATAATATGACCTAAGAAATTAAAGGCAGTCTAGTGTCATCATTTAGGGCGCTACGAAGGTATTCTGCATGTCATCCTACATGACGAAAAAACTCTTTCAGATTCTACACTTGTTGGAGGAATCGTTAACAAAACATTATATTTACCGAAATGTCATTAAGATGAAAGAGCCAGGGTAGCCCTCGAAATTCAAATTTTCTTACGATTTATGCAATTTGCAGGTCAATGTGAGATTGTATGTTTAATAAGTAAATATGATTTGCGACCGTAAGCTTTGCTCGGTATTCTTTCGCTCGGTTTTTAATTTAAGTCGTGTGTTTTGGAAAATTATATTTAGATACAAATTACATACTGATGAAATACGAATAATATTGATCTGTAGCGACATCCAATAGAAAAAAACTGAACTGGTTATTTGAATAATAAAATCATGAGTGCAATATAGTTTAATTTAAATTTTCCTGTTTTAAAAAATAACCTAAAAAAAATTACAAAAAACGTAAGAAGATTTGAATTTCGCGGGCCACCCAGGTTGCGCTGTCACCTTTTTCTTTATATTGTTTGAAGTATTCGAAATATTCGAATATTTACATATTATTCGAATAGTATATGAGGTGAATATTCGAATAAAACGAATATTCGAATACTGAGCCCTAGTCCCATGTTTATGGGATAATAAAAAATAATATTGAAAATGTGTTATTTAATATTTACCTAGCATATCGTAAAAAGACAACTATTAGGATATTGGCTCTGTGAATGTGCAGGTGGTACCACCAAACACTTCTTTTACAACATCTTTTACAATTTTCTACCTACACACATATTATTTAAACGTGGGCTGAGTGGCTCGCTACTCTTTGAACTCTGCCTACGGCCTAACCCCTCGAAGATTACAGGCGTTAATTATCTGTATACTGGATGACCTTTTTTATCGTCTGGAAAAAAATAGGGGGTAACATGAGAACGGAGTAGAAGCCTATGGCACTGATTTTCTTTTTCAAAAAAATAAAATCAAAAATATTGAATTAAATTAATTAATTAATTAAAATTATCGAAATTCAATTCATATCCACCCTATTTTACGAACGTCAATAAAACAATAAATTTCGTAGGCATCTTTGACCATGTCACTAGGTAGGGTCACAGACTCAAAGTTAAAGAGCAAAGTAATTGTTAAAAAAATGTATTCAAACGTTTAATTCCAAATTTTTGTTTTTATATTTTTTGTAAAATATTAGTGCCATAGGCTTCTATTCCGTACACATGTTACACACTATTTTTTCTGACGGTAAAAAGGTCATCCAGATTACCTATGTATTTTTGTTATAACCCATGCATTCATTGAACTGCATAGAAATACAAATAGTACTAGTGTGACGCGCGTGTGCATATTCGTACACCTTATTCGCAACTTACGCTCTGTGCTAACGTGTGTGCTGTGCTAACGTGGCGAAAAGCTTTCAGAGTTCAGAAGAAAACGGAGCATCCGGTCATGTACGGTGCGGATTTTATGTGGGCGATGATACATGAGATTTAATTTAAAAAAAAAAAACCTGAAAAAAGCACGCGCGGTGGCGGTGTCCAGTGTCGCGAAAAATATACACCTTAAAAATTATTTATTTTAAATATGTATTTGTATTCTGAATATTATACACAATACTTTAACGATATCCTATTTAAGAGTTCCTGAGATGTAACTTGTACCGTATTTTAAAATTCATTATTCATTCATTTATGACACAGCCACAGGGGGAAATTTTTCATAATTGCCATGCTCGGTAGACGAGTTGTCAACCGTAGTTTTTTTATTACTCTTAAAATGCTGTTAGGAAGATGAATAGCTGTGTTTCGTGTGTAGAGAAACGGAGACCATTTTTATTGGTAACGAGGCATTCCATCTTAGTCCCCGGGGGTGTCAACGCTTCTATATTTATACGTGGTAGAACCATGCTGCAGTTATATTAGTAGTATAGTTGTAGTACGAATGGGTGGGTCGGCTCGACCGGAGAAGCACCACGCTCTCACAGAATACCAGTGTAAAACAGTAGCTTAATGCTGCTGTGTTTCGTATGGTGAGTGTAGAGAACCGGAAACCCATTTTACTGGAAACGAGGCATTCTATGTTATTCCTCACGGGTGACAACGCATCTGCATTTTGATTTGTAATCGAGGATAGATGTAGATGTCTATGGGCCACAGCGACCACTTACCATCAGTTGGACTGTGTGCTCGTTTGTCACCGTTATTCTTTAAAAACAAGAGCAGTTTGGTGTGCAGTTGTGATGCAAGAATATCCACTACTAATATATCATTCTGTGCGTGTACTAAGAGGCGACGCAATTAAATTAATAATAATAATAATTTATTAAAAAAATTTAACTTGTAGTACATATAAAATCTAACATGAGATAGCTATAAAATTAGGTGAAAAAAAACACTAGTCAACCAAATCTAAGAAATACATTTTGACAGCTGTCAGATTTATTGCACCAAGCATGCTAACCAAAAAAAGGGAACGTACAATATACGATTATTTAGAGTTAGTAATCATTTATAGTTTGATTTGAATAATACCAGAATAAATTAAAAACGGATAATTTGAAACACAAGATTTATCAGTTTCTTCGTATTTGTTGTAACTGCTTATTTCTAGAGGCACAATTATAAAAATTTTAGATTGAAACTACATTAAAAATAAATATATTCAATCACTTTCAGTTCAACTACTTGAGCTGTTGTTGTTTAGATTAATTATTATTTGATTGACAAAGTAAAATGTATTATGTAACATGTATTTCAAATCTCGAATGTAATTTAAGGAATTTTTAAAATTAAAATTTTAATCAAACAATACATTAAAAAAATTAATGATTCGATTATTTGAATGTTTTTAACGATTATTCGATTCTTTTTGCCGATTATTCGCATATCAATGAATTTTAATCATCCAAACACAAGGCACATAGCGACATATCATTGAAATGACGCGACGTCAAGTAAAAAACTTGATACCGGCTATTTTTTTTAATATTTGTTTTGTTTGAAAGATTCGATTTTAAATTAGCGATAAAAAACTAAAGACGTTGTAATTAAATATAGATAACTTCATAATTCTTCGGATTTAGGTAAGAGGTTATTGTAAATCGTATGAGTACGCTTGTTCAAAGTTATTGCGGAACGATTAATGTGAAACGTCAAAAGGTACTTTTTAGATTTGGTTGACTATAGTGTTTTTTTCAGCTAATTTTATAGCTATCTCATGTTAGATTTTATATGTACTACAAGTTAAAGTTTTTAACAAGAATGTCACATTCTTTTCTCCTTGCTAGACTAAAAAACAGTCTGTATTAAGGAGATTATATAACTGCAGTTGCCAGACGTATTGGCAACTGCCGTTTGTTTATTATATAACTGCAGTTGCCAGACGTATTGGCAACTGCCGTTTGTTTATTATATAACTGCAGTTGCCAGACGTATTGGCAACTGCCGTTTGTTTATTATATAACTGCAGTTGCCAGACGTATTGGCAACTGCCGTTTGTTTATTATATAACTGCAGTTGCCAGACGTATTGGCAACTGCCGTTTGTTTATTATATAACTGCAGTTGCCAGACGTATTGGCAACTGCCGTTTGTTTATTATATAACTGCAGTTGCCAGACGTAGTGGCAACTGCCGTTTTTTTATTATATAACTGCAGTTGCCAGACGTATTGGCAACTGCCGTTTGTTTATTATATAACTGCAGTTGCCAGACGTATTGGCAACTGCCGTTTGTTTATTATATAACTGCAGTTGCCAGACGTATTGGCAACTGCCGTTTGTTTATTATATAACTGCAGTTGCCAGACGTATTGGCAACTGCCGTTTGTTTATTATATAACTGCAGTTGCCAGACGTATTGGCAACTGCCGTTTGTTTATTATATAACTGCAGTTGCCAGACGTATTGGCAACTGCCGTTTGTTTATTATATAACTGCAGTTGCCAGACGTATTGGCAACTGCCGTTTGTTTATTATATAACTGCAGTTGCCAGACGTATTGGCAACTGCCGTTTGTTTATTATTTTATTTGATGTCAAGAGGATGCTGTTGTACATCACCTGTTTCATTTCCATCTGATTTTATTGCGTTTTGGTCCTAGTATTGTCGTCGTAAAGCAGACAAATTTTACCTTTGTCTGCTTTACAACCTAACATGGTGTCAAATTGAAAATATTTGATAGCGCTTAATAGGCCTGAGGGCAGCCTAAACGATCAATTTACAAGTGCATGTCAAATCGATCGCTTACCACCATGATGTGACAAAGCGTGACGACACTTGTTACAGCTATTCTCATGAATGTATCGAATTTAAATGTTTTCGTGGTGCATTAATGGGGCTCTGCATGCACAGATATATGAGTAAGTTTTATTTAATGTCAAATTTTTAATAACGGCTCAGCAGAGAATGTTATAACGTCCTTCAGACTGAATTTCGGTCACGGCGGCCTGCTTCAGATTTAGACTAGCCATCGGCGCATGACAGCATTATAGTGCCCAAGTGCATGCGCAAGCACAGGTGCACTCTCTATTCCCTCACTCTCATAATCTGACGGTAAACCGACACGACCGGAGATAGATCAGGCGCAACGGCTTTACGTGCTTTCCGAGGCACCGGGGTGCGACACCGCCAACTTCCTAACTCCGGGCAGCTACTGAGAATTCCTTGACGGAAAAACTCATTGTTTGATTTTTTTTTTGCCCAACCCGGGATTCGAACCCAGGACCTCATAGTCAGCAGTCGCACTACTACAAACATTAGACCAACGAGGCAGTCAAAATTATTATAGCCAAGTTTAAAATGAAACATCCTACTATTCGGACTTTTAATAGATTACTGCCAACAGATTTTAATGTAACAAACAATATAAGACTACTAACGATCCGCCCCGGGTTTGCACGGGTGATTTCTGGATCTTACAACAGCGCCACCTACCTGGTCCAAATATGAATACAAACCATCTTGGGATCCATTCAAACACACACACACAAAAAAAATCATCAAAATCGGTGGGATGGTTTCAAAGTCTAACGAACATATGTAGAAACATTTTTTGTGTTTTATTCATATTTAATACTTATGAAGATAAATTATATAAAGTTTAAATTAGGAAGGAATAACAGTGTCAGAAAGGTTGCGTTCATATTAACAATTTTTCAAATAAATACATTAATGAGTTGAGTTGCACAGCATTGTTATTTTAGTAGTGAATGCCAGAGTTCTCTAAAGAACAAAACATCGCTACACCTGAATTTCTACATAAGTGTGTCTAGTTATATCAGTAGGCCGTTGCTTCTGTGTTTACTTTAATTAACCAAACCAGAGGGAGCAATAAAAACAATTGACAGGCAGTCGCAAGATATAAATACGACGCGTGACATCATTCTTGCGACGGTAAAAACTGGCATAAAACACTCGAGCCGGATTATTAACAGTACAGAGATATTAATAACCCATGCGACCTTCCTAAGATGCATGAAATTAGGAGAGTCATCATTGTTATCTTTATCCCATAATTTCTGCATGACTGGATCAACTAAGAATATATTCATGCATTATGTTTCTTTTATTCAGGTGATAGTTTATAGCTATGCTAGGATGCGTTAGGTGGTGATGCAGTTATACGTGGTAGAGCCACGCTGCAGCTATATTATGGTTGTAGCACGAATGCCTCAACTCGACCGGGGACGGACCACGCTCTCACAGAATACCAACGTAAAATAGCAGCATAATAATGTTTCGTATGGTGAGTGTAGAGACCCGGAGGCATTCCATCTTAGTCCTCAGGGGTGACAACGCATCTACGTTTTGATTCTTAATCAAATAAATGTAGATGTCTATGGGCGATCGCATCCACCTAACATCAGGTGGACTATATGCTCGTTTTTCACCCTTATTCTATAAAAAATTTAAGTTATTAAGAAATCTATATTTACGGATCAAAAGGACTCATATTCGAAATATTTGTAACGTACAATCCATCAATCCATCCATTACAGCCAATAAAAGAAGTAAACTTGGCTGCTTTTGCTGCTGAACATAGGCATTTGCTCAGCATAAGGATATCGTCATGTTTGCCACGCTTGGCAGGTGCGTTGGCAAAGGTATTTTTTTTATAAATATGAGTTCTTAAAGCGAAGATGGAGCTGCCCTGGGTGGTACTATATAGGGTAGTGGATAATTTTACACTGCTACTAATCGGTTAATACATACATACTGTGTACCGATACGTGGCCCGAGTAGGTATTTTCAAAAATGCTATCTGTTTCACATCGCTCGCTCCATGAGCGATGTGAAACAGATAGCATTTTTGAAAATACCAATAAATACAATCGCTGTCGTGCGATAGAGAGTTGCAAATGTTGAAAGTAATTGCCTACATTTTCTTTTTAAAATATTGTTTCGAACGATAGCGTTTTCACCCACCTCAACCTTTACGCAATGAGACAATTTTGGTCTCATTAGATTCAGTAGACCTTAACTTAGGTCTGTAAGTTCTTTTCTTTTCTTTTATAGTAACTCAGTTTAGTTTACTTTAAAAAAAATATAAACGCTCCAGGAAGTTTTTAAGTCTAAAATGTAGACATTTAGATGCTAGTAACTTATATCGTAGGCAATACTTACCTAAAATAAAAAAGTAACGACCTAGTTTTACATTATATTTACAATATTTCCAAAAATTAAACTATGTTTACGGGAGGGAAAACGTTGTCGCTTTTCGTATGAAATCGTGAGTGTAGAAACAAGATAATTAGTGATTTTGCGGTAAGATTGCCGGCCACAGCCTTTTATCAAAAATGGCTTAAGATAGCCGCTTGACGTAATGGTTCCCTCCATTTAGACTTAGATATTATTATAATTAGATTATTTTTTAATTTTTAGTAATTCTGTGTACTGTATTGCCTTTTTTGTTGGTAATTTATATGGGTGCAATATGCCTGAAATAAAGAGAATTTATTTATTTATTTTATTTATTTAAATGTCCATATATATCAAATGTAGCTTTTTTTAGTTGGGTCCTACAGTAGAAACACATATTTTTGTGCAGAGTAATATAATGAAATGGTAAGTTACAGACTCGTTCAGCAGTCTGTAGTAGACTCACGTAGGTAATAGCTTTACGAGAGCTTTGTTTCTCTAACTGCCTACGTGATCAACATGAAACTGAAACTGTCTCCTATATATACTGACGTTAATGGTGAATACGGTAACTACCCTATCGTATAATAAATTGTTATGATTATGTTCTTTTAATGGAATTAAAAAACTTTTTCTTCTTCAGTATGTACATCTTCTATGGTAGTGTACTGTTGAACATGGATCACTACCATTGTAAATTGTAGTAATTATCACTCTAAGCAATTGGATTGTCGATCGCACTACCAGATATCTCGCACCTTAAACGATGGCCCCTTGTCGCTGGTCGGGGAATTCTACATTAGGATTACGCTATATGGCAATACCACTATTTGTTAGTGACCATGAGATCTTTCTGACATTTTTTCTAGTCGCCTTTTACAATATCCACGACGTGACGAAATGGGGTGGTACGGTGTCGAAGATGGGTTTCTATAACAGCGTCTTTTAGCGCGATTTATAATGCCTTATTGTCATGTCTCGCAAACATACTGACCTATTGAGATAAAAGATACAGTTGAATGTAGTATTAGAAACGCGAGATCAACCATAAGATCTACCTACTTTTACTTCTACGATATCGTATCAAGTGATAGTATAGTAAGATAAAGATGAAGTGGTAATAGTAGGACCGTTCCTGTTCCTATTCCTAACTTCTAATATTCTTCGTTGCTCCGGTATGTATGGTATGGGAGCTCTTTTAACGCAACGTCAGTTATGGCAGGCATGCCCTTCTGCATGACCGTCCTTTACCAAAAGCTGTCTTTTACTTAGATATGGCAGAATGTAGACGAAAACATGGTGGTCAGCATTTGTTTTTTAGTATTTAAAGCGAATGCTTACTTACTGTCCCACCTGATGATAAGAGGTGGTGGTAAAGCAGCCGAAAATGGTAAAGCGCACTGACTTAGTTTAACAAACGCGATAAGGCTCTTGACTTTTCAGGAAAGCCTCCCAAAACTTTACACCTAAAACGCTAATGCCTAAGTGTACCACAGAACTTCTGGTCAACTCTACTGTCACGCAAGCAAAACCAGAACTGGAAAAAGGAATAATTTCTAGTCGTCCTCGCCGTTAACATCGATGTGGAGGACTATACATATTACCACCGCCAGATCTTCTTCTAAATCTGTCCTTAAAAATCATCACGTCCCTCTCCAGCTTATAGCAAGGACTGGAAGAGACTCTACATTAACATATAATTAAAATAGTACGTGTTTTATTTTCGAATTTTACACGTTTCATACTATGTTTGTTCGTACGTTTACCGTCCTATCTTATTTACATAAAACCCTCTCGTTATTTGAACTTGATATTAAAAAATAACTAAGATGTTAACCACTGACATATTCATAGCTAACGAGGCTTGCCCTTTAATGAGACCTTACAGAATCTGAAAATACATCGCATTTGTGATTAACAGAGCGGATAATTAAAGGGAGATTAGAGAGTTTGATTGCGAGCGGAATGGCTTTGAAAATTTTGCATATATAATGAATTGAACTTTGTGGTATACACACGACATGGTAGTATAAAATTAAACTTTTAATCTATCTATATAAATTAATTTATACGTGGTAGAGCCAGGCTGCAGCTATATTATGGTTATAGCACGAATGGGTCGGCTTGACGGCTCTCGAAGGATCACGCAATCACAGAATACCAGCATCAAATAGCAGCTCAATACTGTTGTGTTTCATATGGTGTAGAGATCCGGAGACCCTTTTTACTGGAAATTGGGCATTCCATCATAGTCCTCAGGGGTGACAACGCATCTGCGTTTTGATTCTTAATCGAGGATAAATGTCCATGGGCCACAGCTCAGATCACATAAACAACAGGAGATATGGCAAGGAGGCGTGGCACTTGCGAACGCATCCGGCCGCGAAGCGGCCTGATGCCAGTTTCGGTAATTAGTCGAATGTCAACTTGTGACGTCTTCACTGCTCGTGATTTTTGACAAAATGCCGCGTTGTTCAGTGATTGTTTGCAAAAATAACAGCTGTATTGTGAATTACATGAAAGATGGCATCTCATTTCACACGTAAGTACTAAAATATTAATGTTTTTCTTATTCAATTTATTAAAACATTACTTCGTGGTACTAGAAACACGATGAAAAACCAAATCAAATGTTTTCATTAGAACAAAAACCATTGCTTGCTTAGTACAAATCGACCTGTGAATCAGCTGGTCTAATAGCGCAATGGATAAGTGTTTTACTGATACTCTCACTCACACGATAGTTTCGTGAAGCAGCCGCTGCCGGCTTTTGTGAGTTAGAGATGTGAATGCGTGTGTGTGCGCTACTGCGTATCTATCAATTTAATGAACTGCATGTGTAGTAGTTGGCGAGTGGCGGGGGCAAACTGGAGACACCGGGTTCCGATACATTTTAACTACCGGGCATATCTCCTGTTGTTTATATGATCTGAGGGCCACAGCATCCATTTACCATCGGGTGGACGGTATGCTTGTTTGTCTCCCTTATTCTATAAAAAAAAAACGACAAATGTTTTTACCTATGTTCGTTTTAGACCTTGAAACCATCCCAACCGATTTTGATGAAATATCTTTGTGTGTTTGTATGGGTCCCTAGTGGTTTATATTCAAATTTGGACCCAGTAGGTGACGCTAGAGATCCAGAAATCTATCTTATCATGAGTCCGAGTTTCGAGTCAAAGGTCCAAAATCAGATTATGGGTTTTTCTGTCAAGTAATTCTCTAGTAACAGCCCGGAGTCAGGAAACCCCGTAGGTCCTGCGCCTGATTTCTCTCGGGTCGTGTCGGATTACCGTTCCATGGCACTATGAGAGTGAAGGAATAAAGACTACACCTGTGCTTGCGCATACACTTGAGCACTATAACCTTGTCCTGCGCAGACAGTCTCCTTTGAGACTGACTGCCGTGATCGAAATTCGGTCTGGCGGACATTATAAAAGATTTTATTTATAAAGTACCTACATTATATGTTTAAAAAAATAAAGGTACATTAAATTTAAGTTAGCATTGGGCAGACCAATGTGGCATTCTCACTTTCTTGGGAACCACAAAAAAAATGTTGACCATGTTAATCTCATTTCAGTAGTATTTTCGAAGTAAAGAAATAAAATCTACTTTTTTTTACAAAGTGACAAAATGTTGTCGTCGGTGGGTAAGTTACATTGCAGCTGAACATATAGACATATTGAATGAATAAAATAAATAAGCATAAGCAAAGCGATGCCCGGCCGGGTCAAGGCTGGCGCAATAAATGATCCTTGTAAGAGAACATGAATGCAAAATTGTAGGTTACGAGTACATGAATGAGCTGCATATGGTTTCAATTTAAGTTATACATGTTTTAAGTATTATGTTATATGGCAGAGCTCCTTTTCTGCTATTAAAATTACAACATATAGAAAAGTGCATTCACCGCTAGGTCCCTGTTTCTAAATATAGAGATCCATTATAATTACTTGCTGCGAGACAATCTTTCTTAGCGTGAAAACACAACTATAGACTTCTTTGTTTGAAGCTGATTGCATGTATTCATTGGCCGTAATAGCAACTTACCATCAGGTAGTCTTATATTTAAAAAAAAAACAATATTTCCATCGAAAATCAGATCTAGATCGACAAGATAACGCTGAGAGGAAGGATACAATATCATGCTTAAAATTAAATGTAACTGGCATAAATTATTATGTAAGCGAAGATTTAAGCATTTAAAAAAAAGTATTGGATTATTATATAATATAGGAAGTAAGTTAAAAAAAACTAAGGGGTCATAACAATATTAAAAGAAATTGAAAAAGCCTAACAAAAGCACTTCCCAATATTAAAAAGGTAAACGAGAAATACGCTATATTAAAACTAGTTTTAACTTTTAACAACGATTGCATCGTAGATTTACTATTTCTCAGCAGGAACATAATATTATAAACTTCTTTAAAAAAAAGTAAGTTACAGTCTATACACGCCTCATTCCTGCTTACAGGCCCCTCGTTTCACTTCTGTGAGGGTTCTAGGACAAGAAAATGTCCGTCGCGCTGCTCCAATGTGTTATGGCGAACTTTACACGTCTTCGAAATTTAAAATCTCAGAAATGCGGGTTTCTTCACGATGTTTTCCATCACCGCCGAGCACGTGGTAATTCAAAACTTAAAATTGCAATTTATAATTTTTTTTGTGCGGACGGGGATCGAATCCGGGTTGCTCGCATACTGTGACTGACATTCACAGCGAACACTTAGCCTCTAAGCTACTACTACTCTATCTCCTTTGGTAGAATTGAAACGCTACCTACCTATAAATAAGTATTTGATATGGAAGGATAAAATCGATGCAAGTGATTCAAGACTGTGCTTTGTCGGATTGTATGACAAACATACAAAATATACGATCGCACCAACAAACATATGTATTTGTTTTCTTCCTGGATATTAGATTACAGCAATATACATATTTTTACAATACAATCTATCAACCGCTGCTATATTCCCGTTTCCTTTTTACAAATTATTTACTAATACTCTAAAAACCAGGAAACTTCTTAAGCTACCTTCTTAAAAAAGCTCAGTTATAGAAAAATACAGCAAGCAAATTCAACGAACATAAAAGGTAAAAGAATCTCATATAAACAGTCAGAACCATAGTTCTTGAAAAAAAATCAGTTCAGTTTTAGGAGGGAATAGAGGAATACGCGAAATTATTTGTAGCAAGTATAAAACCAGGAAGGAGAGAAAAAAAAACAAATGAAATTGTTTGAATACTTTATGTGACAACCATCAATAATCAATTTCTGACAAACGATTATTAATGAAGTTTTGATTGATTAAACGTCACCTACAGTTATGACTAGAAATTTGTATAGGATAAAATCCATTACGAGGATATCCACATAACAAAAGTAACTAACAACGTAGAATTAATAAGATTAAGTGGCAATGGACCGGCCATATGTCTTCAAGGACCGAAAAGTAATGAGGAAGAAAGGTTCCTTTGTGACAACTTCGTACTAGCAAGTGCAATGTTTAGCAACCCCCCCGTAATATGGAGTAATGACCAGATGAAACTCGCAAGTAGTCGATGGATGCAGGTGGCTCAGGACCGTGCCTAGTGGAACTGTGGAAAATGCCCCTTGGACTTTTGATAGGCTGAGGGAATAAATGTTCGCCTTAAATTTCTCAAGCGAGCGAAGCGGCATTACGACTGTGTAACTATGGTGGGAATCATTTTCCGTTGAGAATCACTCTACAAATGCGTTACGTATTGTCATTATTATCACATTTTTTAAACTAAAAAATAATATTAATGTCATATAAAAATATCATTAATATCTATAATAATTTGTTCTCATATATTTACACCACATAGGTAACAACCAAACGTTAAACAATAAAAGAAGCCAACATAATATATTACAACAAAAGTTATAAAATGTCACTGCGGCTTAGATTCCTACGGAACCACTAGAAATTTTAACAGCAATTTCAGGTGCAGATACTACGTGCAAAGTGATGAAGGAAAAACATCGTGAAGAAAATCTACATTTCTGAGTAAACAAAAAGTCTACCGTCTACCAAACATGCATTTTGATAGATTGATGCGGCTTGACAGTCTCTTAAGGGTACACTAGTCGCTTATTCTTCCATACAAACGTAGTCCGGCGATTAATCCACTGTTTGATGGTGTACGTACAAAATAAAAAATGATTTCAATTTGTCTCATCATTATCTAGCCCTGTATGAAAACAAAAAGGTAAAAAAGGAGTATGTTTAGAAGTTATAAGCGTCGAAAATTCCGATTTTCGACGCTACCATACAGTTACCATACAGGGATAGATTAGTTGTTCAAAAATGCAAATAATTTTCTTTTGAACAGATACATTCAATAGATTTTTCGTGACATCCAGACTACCAAGCTCAGTGGTTAACGCTCGCTGTAAATATAACAGAACGCGAGTAACCCGGGTTCGATCCCCGCCGGCACCAATGAAATTGTTAATTGCAATTTTAAGTGCTGATTTACCACGTGCTCGGCGGTGAAGGAAAACATCGTGAGGAAACCTGCATGTCTGAGGAATAAGAAAAAAAAATATTTCGAAGACATGTGAAGTTCGTCAACACGCATTTGGGCAGCGCGGCGGACACTTCTTTGCCCTAAACCCTCTCAGAAATGAGGGGAGGCCTGAGCCCAGCAGTGGGACGTATATAGGCTGTAACTTTACTTTACTTTACTTTACTTTACTTTACAGACTACCAAAGGTCTGTTTATAAAATTTCGCGCGCCCGTTTTTGTTATAAAACATCTTGCCTTTCGCTACAAATTGTTTCCCCGATCAGTGGGACGGACGGAGGGGGGGGGGGCGCAGCGCGCACTCACACATGCTCACTAGGTTAGCCGCTGCTATCTATTTATGGTTGTAATACCTACATATCTACATCTTTATTTAGAAAAATTGCTTCCTTTTGTTCGTGTCCATTGCTGAAGCCGGGATGAATATAGCTGCTAAAATGTGCCCATAAGTTTGTTGAAGCACATTTAGTTAAAATTGAAAACAGGTAGGTACATAATAACGAACTTTCGATGCAGGTAGTACATTAGGTACTTAACTACTTTAATTTGCTGACTAACGAAAACATCTCATAGATAAGCACGATTATCGAAAATCTTAAAATTATGTATTAATTTAATTAGAATAGATAATTTTTAGATTTTCGATAATCGTGCTTACGTATAGGAATCTCATATCCTAATATACCTAATGTAATTTATGTAAGTACATAATAATCTAAGAAGGGCAGTCAATGATAAATAAAATGTGTTTTGTAAGTTGTTTTTTTTTACAAACACTTTAACACAACAAAAACATGAAACTGAGAAGAAGCACCCAATCTGCCGAAACACGCTTAGAGAGGTCTGTCCGGGTATTACATTGGTCATGTCATACGAGAACCAGGCTAATGGTCCTTTGAAGAAAGAATCATACAAATGTGAGTGGACAACTAAGTACTTTTTAGGATTCCGTACCCGAAGGGTAACCAGCAGGACCCTATTACGGAGCCTCCGCTGTCCGTGTATCTGTCTGTCAGCGGGCTGCATCTCATGATCCGAAATAAGTAGGTAGATGGTTGTAATTTTCACAGAACGTGTATTTCTGTTGCCGCTATAACAGCAAGTAGTAAAAATAAATTTGAAATTAAAGGATTTTTTACTAGAAAAAGAAACGTGTATTTTTGGCTTTTTTGATCGATAGTAATATGTATATTAAATCTTGTAATCTCGGAAGCTCGGAAGTCCGATTCGAACTTGGCAAAATATTTGTTTATATTTAACCTTACTTCAGACATACTCATATTTTTTTATATATAATTCATTATACTACTATATAAACTACTACTAAATAAAATAGTAGTAGCTTTGCTATGGTATTATAGTATATTTTGGATTAGATTTAATTTATTACAGAATAATACGAACTCTATAAAAACTAAGGAGCGCATTAACCTACCTTAGATATTGGGTTATGAATACAGATAAGTACACATAGGATTTAGTTTCTAAGTTGTACCTACATATTTTATAGCCTTCGTTATGAATAGTATAAACAGGCCAAGCCCCCTAGCCTACAAACGTTTCGTAACGAATCTCTTTCTACAATCGCGCCTTTTATTTGTTTGGACTGACCACCTGACTCGTTCAGTGATGCCATTCCCATACAGTGTTTAGTTTTCAACCAGTGTTATCTATTATAAAATAAATCAAAATTTTATTCATATTTCGCTAATTGTGTCTGTACTGTGAATTTGATTTACAATCGATCTCTAAATTGTAGTTTTCTTATAATTACTTACCTTGCCTAGACGTGTTCTTTGGACTTCTGTAAGGAAGTCTGTGCTGTTAGTATTCCGTTTATATACGTTACTATTTTGATAGACGTTTGTGCTTGTCCCTGCAGTGACACTATGGGTGCGTTTGGCAGAAAAAAGCGCTAGCAATCGCTTACAAGCTCTAAAATAGTTTTCGGCCAGGACACGATTGCTACTTCAGTAGCGCTGACACAATCCGCTATTTTGCTTATTTAATTTGTTTGTTTTGAAGTAGTTTATAAGTTCTTTTGTGCAATATTAGTTTTAAGTAATATAATGACATGAATAAACATATACATGTTATTAAAAATTCATGATTGGTAAGTTTTTAATATGAATACTTTACAAACATATATTTAAATTAGGTTAGGTTCCCCGGTTAAAACTAACATCGTGTCCTAGAGGAAAATAGCTACTTACGCTTTGACAGCACTTACCGCTTACGATCGCCATTTTGTTTACAAGCGCTTGCTAGCGCTTTTTTCTGCCAAACGCACCCAATGCCTATTGTTGATAACTTTCTAAGTACTAAGAGAATATTTCAAACCGCTATTGAACACAAACAATCAATAAACAATTTACAAACTAACATTTTTTATTTATTTAATTAACCTATATAAAAGCCCCACTCACATCAAAATCGCGCTGTCGAAAAAGCAGTTATCCTGACACTGGCTGACATATACTTCGGGGAGTTGCCTGTGGGCTATTATAGCTAACTAGCTATGGAACGTAAATACCTACTTAGAATACATAGTACCTACAGTAATATTTGCATAACCTATAGTAAAATACAAAAACATAAAAAAACATAATTATGTTACACTTTTTTGTGTTTGTTTTAGAAATTGTTATTTTTTTTTCAAAAAGGTATTTTATGTTACCATTTTTAGTTGAGAGTTATGTCCCTTTAGTGGATACAGGCGTGATATTATACTGTGTGGTTGTGTAAAGAATGCTTAGATAGGCGATAACAGCAATCGCGGTTGATTTGCTGTCATTTATTGAAGAGTGCCCCCGATTTCTCCAAGATCCCGTCATCAGATCCTGATCTGACCATCATCGATTACCGTGGGATTATCTGGAAAATATATCCTTTCAAACAAAAAAATAATTTTCCAAGTCGGTTCAGGCTTCAGGCATCTTCGAGAAATCGGGGGACAGAACATACATAAACAAAAACCAACGAATTGAGAACCACCTCCTTTTTTTCGAAGACGGTTAAAAAGTAGGTAAAAACAAATCAATGGAATTATTATATAATAACAACATCTATTTAAGTTCACATAAGAACTTTCATAATAACAACTAAGTACATAAATTGGGTTCATAATAATTACGTTAATTCCTAAGTTATAATAACACCAATTTGTTTTCTCTCTCCTTTCTCTTTTTAAAATACGTCACCCCTACAGTAGGATTTTCTCCAGTATCGTGGAGGCAGTTTACAAACATAAATTGCACAAGGACAAACAACCAGACCCGCAACAACTATTTGTAGGACATACAAATATTTGTTCCGTGCGGGATTCGAACCCGCGGCGCCCAGCGTAGCCTCATTGCTAAGCCACTGCGATACGGAGCTCAAATTGCCGTTTGAGTTTATGTTATTATTCAAAAAATGAATCGCATAGGTAGGTACGCGATGACGCCGTCTCGCATTGCGTCACTCGAATGCGTATGTGTGTGCGCACTAGCTTCTTACTGCTCATCACAGCGTCTATCCCTTTCGCACGTGATGTCGGCTGATAGCATGCATTTTTACCCCGCCCACCACTTACAGGTAGTTCGTGCCATCGACTAGGGCAACCTTAAGGCGACACCGCGAAAAAGTGCATCTTATTTCATCGAATAATATGGGACTATGACATGACACCGCTAACGAAAGTGGAATTTTGATATAGGTAAATTCATGTCTTTTATCTTGAATTTATTTGATCATAATTATTTGCGAAAACACTTCTAAAAAATCATTATAGTTGAAATTACAACGAAATTACTTAATCTATATGCTTGGGAATCACTCAAATATATTCATAACATCAATATTCATAATTAACTTGCTTATTATTTTGATTACTCAAATCAATAATTTTTGAAAAGTATTTTAAGATTCTGACAATTTCTAAGCCGTTTTAATCAACGCGGGCGCCACGCAATTTTAGACTTTATGACGGCGTTTTTTTAAGTTTTTATAAAAATTATGTATTCACTCGGATCAGTACTTAAAAATAGTCTTAAAAAGAGAATTTGTGTACAGCAGTCGGATGTAAAAGTATATATATATAGTGCATTACTTTAAATTGCGTTATAAATAATACTAAAAATTCATATCCTTTAAAAACAAAGAAGGAAAAAGAAAGCCAGGCCTCGTTTACTAAGAAGAAAATGGCATCAGTGGTGCCCCAATATGATTATTGATAACTTTTTAAGCTATAGTTTACCACATGCTTAGTGAGGAAGGAAAACATCGTAAGGAAACCCGTATGTCTGCAAGTTAAAAACACTATTTGGTCAGGTGTCTATGTGCTACCATCATGAGTAATTTGTCCTTCCCTCGTTACAGCAATGGCACGACGATATAAACAGTTATAATAACTCAATGTCAAGGTTACTTTTCAAAACCTCATTCTATAATCAATACCAACACCGTAAAATACAAGTGTAATGGAAAATAGGCAATATGTGAGCGACTACACAATATTTGTGCGGTAAAGAAACCTTAAGCTAATTAACATATAATTCGTTTTAAACCAGTCATTTGTGTTTGGAAAGTGAATGATATCACATAATTTCAATTTGTACATCGTACGCCAACCTGGCCGCTATTTAGCAGTTCAATCAAACGAAGCAAGCATTTGAACGAAACAGAAGTAGTATTCTTTTTTTTAAGGTAGCAAACGAGCACACAGTCCACCTGATAGTAAGTGGTTGCTGTGAACCATAGCACCTCTCTCCCCCTCCCCCCACCATCAAAAAACATCCTAATTCAATAGAAGATGGCTGGTGCTACCATCTGCTTGGGATCCTAAAAAAAAATAAATCCCAACCATACAACTGCAAGACTCAATACCAAAGTTCACTCACCAAAAATTTAACCCCGTAGCAAACCAATTCCGTAAAAACTTATTTCAACACGTACATTTATCATCAATTAAGAATCAAAAGACAGACGCGTTGTCAACCCTGACAACTAAGATGGAATGCCTCGTAACTAATAGAAAGGGTCTCTGATTATCTACATCCATCGTGGGAAACACTTAACGTTTCAATATTTGGCCATTAGAAGTTGGATTGTCAACCACCAGATAGATTCATCAGATATTTTACACCTTGAACGCAGCTTTTCGTTCGGTTTGATTGATTTTAGTATTTTACATCAATTATACGCTAGATGGCGATGATACCTCTATATCAGTGGCCATGAGAACTTTTATAACTGGCTTTTCCCATAAACGATGAAACCCGCGACGGGACAAAATGGGGGTGGTAGGCTGTCTAGGGTGTCTCCGAACATAGGCCTCCCTATAAGTGGTACCACAAAAACACGGTTCTGGCACACTTGCATTCATCAATCATGTCTTAGTCTTGTCTAAGTCTTATCAGGTCATCAATCTCGTAAGAGGTCTGCCCTACTTTTCGCTTATCGGTACGAGGCTGCTACTCGAGGTTCTTTTTTCCCCATCGGTTGCCGTATCTTCGCGTTATATGGCCGACTCATTGCCTTTTTCGTTTGATGATATTTAAACGGATCATTATGTTTTTAAAAATATGGAACTATTTAAGGGTTTAACATCAAACATAAGTTAATTTCGGAAGTACCAGCTTTAATAAACAAAATTTTTATGTCAATGTACTAGTTGACGTTGCCTTGGCGCAGTGGCATGCCATGAGTTCCAGTGCTAAGGTCTCCAGGTTCGAATCCTGCACGGAACAAGTATTTGTGTTACCTTGTTCATCCTTGAGAAATTTACATATTATGTAATGTCTCCACGAAACAGGCGAAAATCCTAGTGTAACGTTTAAACTTGAAAAATAAAAGTAGCGGAGTTTGGCTGTATACGCAGATCAATGGCTGAATAGATTACAGAAACATACTACAATAAAAGAAACTTTAATTTCACTATGAATGTTAATAATTTAAGAAAAACTATATAAAACGTTTGTTCTATCTCTAATCTGTCCGCTGACAACGTGAATTGAACACCATATACCGCAAACCGGATATTTGAAAACTATTTTGAAGAAAGGCTAAATTTGAAGCAAATCTGTTAGCGTCAACATCTCAATATCAAACCGTTCCTTAATATGTAAATCTATGGAAAGTTATTATAATAACGGAAAAAGCGGTCACTATCATGATTTGATTTCTTACCTTTTTTAAATGTTGTTTTTTAATCATATCATATTAATCTCTATACGTGATAGAGCCATGCTGCAGTTATATTAGTAGTATAGTTGTAGCACGAATGGGTCGGCTCTACCGGGGAAGGACCACGCTCTCACAGAATACCAGCGTGAAATAGTAGCTTAATGCTGCTGTATTTCGTATGGTGAGTGTAGAGAACCGGAGACCCTTTTTACTGGAAACGAGACATTCCATCTTAGTCCTCACGGGTGACAACGCATCTGCATTTTGATTCGTAATCAAGATAAATGTAGATGTCTATGGGCCATAGCATCCACCTACCATCAGGTGGACTGTGTGCTCGTTTGTACCATCAAAACCTTTTTGTCACAGATAGTTAATTAGTAGTGTAGTTTAAAAAAGCATATAGTTTATAGATTACCGCCGCAGGGCCGCGGGTTCGAATTCTGCACGGAAGGGAAGGGTGTATGGCCCATAAAAGAGATCTAGATGTTTGTCTATGTGCAATTTATTATGTAAAACGTATGTATGTTATGTATGTAAAATACCTTCATGATACAGTAGAAATCCTGCTATGGGAGAGGGGATAACTTTATATAAAAAGAAGAAAAACGGAGAATCCTTTGAACATGAACTGTATGATGGGTGATGATAAAATAATGGTATCACTTTATAAAGATGATGAAATATGACACTGTCCAATGTTTACCAATGTTTATTTAAGAACAAATTTCATGAGGTGATCGAAGCCAAGCTGTTTCTGAAATAATTATTTGTGGTTTGAAAAGAAGTGTCGCTGAGTTCCTTCCTGGTACTACCAAGGAGATAAAGTGATTGGTGGCTGGCTCATCGCTTATACAACGCAAACCTCATTTCCCGTTTTTAGGGTTCCGTAGTCAACTAGGAACCCTTATAGTTTCGCCATGTCTGTCTGTCCGTCTGTCCGTCCTCGCTTAATCTCTGTGACCGTTAGCACTAGAAAGCTGAAATTTGGTACCAATATGTGTATCAATCACGCCGATAAAGTAGTAAAATGAAAATTGGAAAAAAAATGTTGTTTTAGGGTAGCCCCCCTATATGTATAGTGAGGAATGATTTTTTTTAATTTCAACCCTTACGTGTGATATAATGTTGGACAGGTATTTAAAAATGAATAAGGGTTTACCAAAATCATTTTTTGATAATGTCAATAATTTCGGAAATAATCGCTCCAAAAGTAAAAAATAATGTGTCTCCCCCCTCCCCCCTCTAACTTTTGAACCATAAGTTTAGAAAATATAAAAAAAACTCAAAAGTAGAACTTTATAAGGACTTTCTAGGAAAATTATTTTGAACTTGGATGGAAACAACAGTACCCACTACCGGGAGCAGTTGCAGGAGCGCGGAGCGCTGCTGGAGCGCGAACATAATGGATACCCACTTTTAAACTCATAAGTGGGAACACTTATTGTGACGGACGGGAAACTACGGAACCCTACACTGAGCGTGGCCCGACACGCTCTTGGCCGGTTTTTTGACTTTAACGTCTTGCTATGCAATATGCAAGTAACATAGTTGGCACATTGCTTTTCGTTATAAATCCCACATATGTATATGGGACTAATAAGTCCTATACAGGATCGAAGAATCTCGGAGTACAGTGTAAACTCTATATAACGACAATCAAGGAACTGTGCATATTTTACGTTATAGAGACCTTCTCGCTAAATGGAGGGAAGAAAAATCTTATCTCCCGCCTCTATTGCGCGTATCAGTAAAACTTGTTAGTTAATACACAATCATTTTCTCTTACTTGCTATATTTACAGTTTGAAAGTCTAATGATATTAGTGAGCAACTAAAAATATGATAACGTATAGATACGTGCAAGCAATCCCAATTTGTAAACAAAACAACGTATTTCTTAGAGAGTTTAGTATGTATGATGCTCAGATAAAGTAAAAAAGGTAGATACAGCGCGATCTCGATTTTCAGGGACTTTAAAAAATTGGCAACACTTCTCTGACTCACACAAAGTTAGGAAATTGGTTACAGTTTCTTATTCTAGGTGCGATATCTACATTTTTTTACTTCATCTGAGGTATGATGCCGACAGTAGAGTTTATTACGGGCTAGGATAGTAAAACGACAAAAGAACAAAATAATGTACACAGCTGTGCAGTTTTCACTAATTTTTGCAACTTAAAAAGTACTTTTTATTATTTAATTGTTGTCGTTATTGAGAGTGTGTAATGCTATATGGAGTGTATCCTTGTATGGGAGACAAGCTAAACCAACGTAACATAGAGTTTACACTGTATATATCATTTAGTACATCTCCTTGATTATATGACCTAAGAACAAAATATATAGCAAAGTATTCCAAGGTCATTATGAAAGTTTTTTTAATTAAAGTGACAAATTGGCTATTACAGATCCTGCAACAGCTTTCTGATTGTAAATTACTACAGCCAACTATGTTTTGGCAATAAAGGCTAATCCATGATCACCTTTAAAGAATACGACGGAAAGCCTTGGAGAACCGTAATTATAATAATTGTAGTGACAGTAGCCTAATGGTTAACGGTGCGGGTCTGCAAACTCTGAAAATGGTAGGTTCGAATCCTTCATTTAACTACTATCGAGAACCATACATAAGTTATATATATATATATATATATATATATATATATATATATATATATATACATACAATATGTAACGTAATTAACGCACACCCTCAGTCACCCCAAATAATATATTATGTTATAATCATAATACATACACTGAATTTTTAGTTAAACATTTTTATGCACTGATTATTTATCAAATTAGTTATACTAATTCCGGAAGAATGTTGTGGTCACAGTACAAATCCACGAACGCAAAGACTTTAACGTGCTTAAAATAAAGTTCATTTTTCTTTATTTTTATTGAATGACAGAATTAGTAATAATACAAATAAAACTGCACTCTTAAAAGTATTATTGCCTTAAGTTACGGTCCATTTCAGTTTGTTTTGACTGCACAGATTTAGTGTGACTGTAATTTACGTAGTTTTAATTATTTTTAGGATAAAAAATTACCTATATTAAAAATGATAGGAATCGATTCAGTAAATTCTGAACAAACTACCTTCTCAAAGTGCGTTAATTATGTTACGTGTTGTATGTATATATATATATATATATATATATATATATATACATATTATAGCTTGCCAGGCAGACGTTGTTCTGCCCTTTCCGACGACACTTTGTCATATCCTGATAATCAGAAAATTCGCAAAAAAAAAATAACTATCCTATCTCTCAAGTTGGACCAAACTGCACACGGTGTGAAAATTTTATTAAAATCGGTTGAGTACTTTAGAAGTACATCGCAGACAAACAACGTGACACGTAATTTATATATATTAAGATATGTGTGTTACGATAATTTGAAGGGGGTATCAGTTTTGTTAGCACTAGTCATTGATTTATATGTTACACTAGATAAGTAATTTCCGCGCCAAAGCGTTGTCACTTCACATAAGGCCACAGCCTTATACTCAGCGAACGTCGGTTCAGTGTTCAAGGTGACGCCGTCCGAGTTAAGCCGAACGATTCACAACAAAAAATGGGTAAATGCGTAGTGAAAGAATGCGTTTCAAGGTCACAAAAACATAATAAATCAAGCGGAATCACTTTCCATACGTAAGTTTTAATTTATATATTCATATTAACGTTTAAAACACTAAAAAATTAAATAAAATATCGAATATTGCAATTTAGGTTCAATGTTGCCACTTTTCCGCCTTTGTGATTTTTCCACATTAATGGGAGACTGTATAATTTATGGAATAAGTTAATTTTGTTTTAAAATAAACAAGTAAAATTGATTGCTTAAAAATAAAAACTATGTTTAACCTTTATACAAAATAATTATTCTTATTTTATTTTATTCATGAATTATCTATTAAATATATTTTACTACCTTATATCTTATATTAATAATTTTATATTAATTAAAATTTCATATAAATTTTATATTAATTATATTTCACTACCTATTTTATATTACTTGATTTATTAGTACAGTAAAAAAATATTTATAAAAATATGTTTTATTTCATCATTATGTACTTCTAACTCATCTGATAAGCTTTGTATTCTTTTTTTCTAAGGGGACGCAATAAAGATTTTAAAATAAAATATACTTTCTTAATATAAAAACAATTAACTGAAGCTTAAAAAAAACTCATTTTTATTGCGTATTTTAGGTAAAATTTTATATAGTAAGCCACACCAACCCGCCATTGCATGTTTGTGTGTCTATCTTTATCTAATTTTAGCGACGATATTGTTTACGTAACTTGTGTAAGTGAGATAGATATATGTTTATTTAAAATTGTTATTAGTTTCAAAGCTACGTCGTCGCGTTTGGATAGTGGTTACACATTTTTCGACGCGCGGTAATGTGGTTTGCTCCTCTAGTTGTATAACTCAATGGCACTAGTATTCTATTTAAATTAATATACTTAAATAATTAGGTTATTAATTATTATGCACCTATGAAATAGTCCTTTTGCCCATATTACGAACTTCAATCGTATGCAACTTGATCGTAAATTATTGATAGAAGAAGGACCGTACGACCTAGGTCATGTCGAAGGGGTCACTGAAAGTTTCATCGAACTTTGCGGCACGAACGCATCAGTCGCAGCGTGAGTGTTGATGTTTGCGACGCGACGTTCCGAACGACCAAGGTAATCAGTCTGTCAATTTAAAGTCAAGGAAAAGAAGTCAGTACGTCAAATAGCAAAAATATTAAAGAAAAAATTAAGGGAAAATTATGATCGTGTTTATATCGCTGGCTATAGGCTTGTGGTCAGAACATAGTTCGGCGTACAAGAATCGAACTTAGAATTTCCCTTGATTATTTTCTTCCTTTGCGTTTTTCTTTTTTGCAATATCGCTATATATTATAACCATGGACTCTAATGGATGGTATTCAAAAACAACATCGTGTTTAAACTCGAGGCTGCCTCTGAATGGGAATTTTTGAAAAGTTTTGTGGAAACAATGTGTCTCAAAGACACGCAATATCCATGGCATCCGGCATACGGATCGAGCACTAATGAAATATGCGTAATGGGTTCAATCATTCAGGAAATACTAAACTCATCAATGAAGCCAATGGCCGCCCGAGGAAGAAGGTTGATAACGACAAATTGCAAGCGACAGTGGAAGCGGATCTGTCTCAAACTAGGACTCAGGTATCGTCTTTTGATGTAAGTGTCAAGACAATATTAGACTCTTTGTGGCAAATAATTGAAATAAAGAAGCTTGTAAAATGTATACCTCACAAACTGAGTGACGCACTTCAACGCCTTTGAAGAGTTCATCAATTCTCTTGGAGCAGACTTCTATAGAAAGGGCATCAAAAAAGTGTTCATCAAATGGCAACAATATTTTAATTGTTTAGACTCCGTGGCGCCGTGGCTTACCATTGAGTTGCACAGGTTTGAATCCCGCACGGAATAAGTATTATTTATATGGCCTTAAAAATGTTTGTTTCGGATCTGGATGTTTGTCCTTGTGCAATTAATGTATGTAAACTACTTTCACAGTACAGGAGAAAATTTTAGTGTAATGTCTTTTAAAAAAAATCGATTTTTCCATACAAAACCTCTCAAAGCAGAACGCAACTGTGTATGCACCGATGCTTGGCGTAAGAAATTGGTAAAACAGTGTGACCCACGGCTGGTTTACCCACTCTCTTTATCTTACCAATTCCTGACTCATAGTAAGTTAAAATTGTATTCAATGTACTTATTTAAACATCGTCGTGATATTAATAAAAGGAAGTTTCAAAATAAATATAAATCAAGTTATGTCGCGGGAAATAAACCGCACGCTGCGATCAAGAGGCAGATGACGTAATAAATGCGCCGTTGCTTCGGAGTGCGCATTTCGCATTCCAAGTTCATGGCGACTGATGCGTTGAAACCAATTGAAATATTTCGCTTCAATAAACGTTTCTTTTACGGAAACAAAGATGGAATTAAAAACTATTTTATATTTAAAACAAAAGAGTTCAAACTCGATTAAAAATGTGAGTTCAGTTATTACTAATAATGGATAACGTGTTTTCGATTACACTTATAAGTACACTTATAATCGAATATATTTAATTATCATAGCTACTTCGATTATCAAGAGCTCTTCGATTATCATAGCTCCTTAAGACGATGTATAAGTGCCAAAAGAAGCAAATACATACCATTACACGAGACACGGAGGGTTTGACGTGAATATTGCATTTTCTTTTTTTTACTAAGTTAATACTTGTCTTGGATTCAAAATAAATTAACGCGCCTCTACGTCATCAGTGCGATGCTCACTTCATTCTACAGAAGCTTTTAATTAATACAGTGAACGGACACGTATGATAATTTGTTTGAGATAAGATTTTGCCAGTTTGAATTTATGGTGCAGCCGGCCGGCGCTAATAAATTGTTAATTGTTATAATTGCTAATTTACCTATTCGCTTGGCGGTAAAGGAAAACTTCGTGAGCAAACCTGCATGTCTAAGAATATAAAATACGCCTGTCATCTCGAGGAATTTACAGAGAGTACGATATTGGTATCAAAGGCTAATGCGATATTTAAAGTAGATATATAGAGTACAATATATAGAGGAGGTCTATGTTTGACAGAGGACTTTTAATAGGCTGTGACGGTAACGGTAAAATAGATATAACTATGTATACGTCCCAGTAGGTACTGCCCCTAAACATCAGCACGCTTGCATAAGTTTCTCGTATGTGGGATATCCGAATTCAATCCCCGTTAGGGCCACCACAAGATATTGGCTGCGTTTGGCAGAAAAAAGCGCTAGCAAGCGCTTGTAAGCAAAATGGCGATCGTAAGCGGTAAGCGCTGTCAAATCGTAAGTAACTATTTTCCTCTAGGACACGAAGTTAGTTTTAACCGGGGAAGCTAACCTAATTTAAATATATGTTTGTAAAGTATTCATATTAAAAACTTACCAATCATGAATTTTTAATAACATGTATATGTTTATTCATGTCATTATATTAATTAAAACTAATATTGCACAAAACAACTTATAAACTCTACTTCAAAACAAACTCATTAAATAATCAAAATGGCCGATTATGTCAGCGCTACTGAAGTTAGCAAACGTGTCCTGGCCGAAAACTGTTTAGTATCGCCATTTTGCTTACAAGCGCTTGCTAGCGCTTTTTTCTGCCAAACGCACCCATTGTAAACGCCTTGCACTTCTGAGAAATTAACAACGTTTCGAGGACGTGTGGAGACCGCAATCTCGTACTTTTGAAATTCTATAACACTGCTAGATGAGAAGATGCCTTTGTTGTGCAGTAAGGCATTTTTACGATGTTTCTAATCCTTAGTTTATTGACGCTCCCAAAAATTTAATTATTTATTACTTTTACTAGCTTCACAGGCAACTGAGTATATAACGCTATCTATGTAAAGGTCATGTAAATAGTAATTTAAGTTCTATGGAAGAGTGGAGTCTCCTAACAAAGTTTTTATACTTCAAAGGAGATCCCATCCCCGGTTATATTGTATTTATGACCATTTACTGAATAAAATATTTTATTTCTATTGATTTTTTTATTTATTCACTAGTATTCCCACACGACTTCTATATAAAGTTCGATGTGATATTATATATTCAACATAGGCCATTCAATAATAGAAAATATGTTGGTAGGTAAGTTTACGTACGTAAGTTTGAGTACTATGCGGACACACTAAGTTTACACTGTACTATCTAATATGTCGGACTCAAAAACAATATGTTAAATGTGGAAAGCTATCAGAAGTGTATAGCGTAACTATTATCATTATGCGTATCGCCTATCTGAAGATAGCGATATTGTATCGAGCAATGTAAAAAATTCCGTGGTAAATATGCGAACGAAGGAATATGAACATACTACAAATACCAATCGTATTTTCCATGATTTATCTTCAAAAACGAATATTTTTGAAAGACGCGGTATTATTTTTTTATAACATCAGGTGACAAACGAACTTGAAGTCCACTTGATCCACTTGAAGACCACTGCTGCCGCCTTGCGTATTACAGTCAAATGTTAAATAAAAAACCTGTACCTTAGTATTTCGAACGTATATTACGACTTATTTGTGGCGGCGCTGTCGTCGCGCAGCAAGCGAAACTCACCGAAGCCTAAAACACGCTATCAAAAAATTCCGAATCATAAACAGTATATATAGAACATCTCCGAACTATCACACTTGCGCCCTCCTTTCTGCCAAGGAGGGTCGCGTTCGTATACGGCTTAGAGATCTCTAGTCAGATCGTTAAGCCAGTTCCTAAAAGGTTGGGTTTAGTGGGTAAAAGTCACCACATAACCACGCAGCCGGCTGCGTGGTATGCTATGAGCATTCCCAACCTCCCTCCCCCGCTTTCCGGAGGGTTGCCCATATTTGCTTCGGGCGCAAAAAAAAGAAACTCACACGGAGCGTTTGCCGCTCCCCAGGCCAGGCAGAACACCTTGCCCGGCGGGAGATCTCCCCTTTTCCTTCCTCGGCCACAGTGGTGACCTCGACGTGCTCCGCCACATATTAATTTGCCATATTGCAAAGGAAAATTAAATCTTTGATCAATCAAAATATTAGACTAAACTTATAATACATACGCGCCATTTTATAAGCAGTTTATATCAATAAAATACTCTTGCTATAAAAAACTGCAGCACGAGAATACTGCTATTCTTTACTGATACTTTATGATATAATTTTATTGTCTGGTAGAAAGTTATCTATACTTCGAAAAATGTGGGTTTATTGGATTTAGAAAGGTTCTGTAGCTTTAGCTCTGCTAATATTTTCACCGTGTTTATGTTTATTTTTACATGGTTGTAAATATGATAGTAAACATAAACAAAGGCATAACTGATTTTGAAAAAGGAATCTTTTTTTTTTTTAATAAAACTGAAGTGATAAATGAACTTACAGTCCACCTGATGGTAAGTGGCTACCGATATCCATGGACACGCCATAAGTTTCGAATTCCAAATCAAACCATAGCTATTAAAGTTTAAACTGGTTCCCGCTGTTCAACAAAGCGCCAATTCAATAGGTAAAGACGTAATGTTTACATGGAAACAGAGATAAAATATAATACGGAGAACATAACTTCTTAGTTTAAACACTAACAATTTGGTTTTAGTACTAATATCAACGAATGCTGAGAATAAGGTCGAAATCCACAGTTATAACAAGTAAAATTATATTATTAATCATTTATAGACGTGGTTGAGAAACCAAGTTGAATATTTATGAGGGTTTTATTGATACTAAAGATAATAACAGCTACGGTATTTATATAATTATATATTCTGTAACTGTGAAAATTCACGTGACTTCTGCAGTCTACATACAGGTCAGGGGCTCGATCGGAATATTCGTTCAATAACCAAATTATTGTTCGTTTTAATATTAAAATATATCATAATTCCCTGACACTGACTTCACGGCCATTACTAGAGCTAACCGCATACGAGATACATTGGGTGCGTTTGGCAGAAAAAAGCGCTAGCAAGCGCTTACAAGCGCTAAAATAGTTTTCTGCCAGGACACGATTGCTACTTCAGTAGCGCTGACACAATCCGCCATTTTGCTTATTTAATTTGTTTGTTTTGAAGAAGAGTTTATAAGTTGTTTTGTGCAATATTAGTTTTAAGTAATATAATAACGTGAATAAACATATACACGTTATTAAAAATTCATGATTGGTAAGTTTTTAATATGAATACTTTACAAACATATATTTAAATTAGGTTAGGTTCCCCGGTTAAAACTAACATCGTGTCCTGGAAGAAAATAGCTACTTACGATTTGACAGCGTTTACCGCTTACGATCGCCATTTTGCTTACAAGCGCTTGCTAGCGCTTTTTTCTGCCAAACGCACCCATTGATAAAGCTAGTAAGATAAAATAAAGGCACTCACCTTTATTTTGTGTGCTGTTGACAATTACTAACATAACATTTGTAAGTTCATCGAGATCGTAAACGCATTAATACATTAGTAGCTGGTAGTACTTTTGGACTACACCAACTTTAGACCAATTTATAAAAATTATTGTATTCTGTTCTATTCCTTGTTATCGGGCACTTTGAGCTGTAAAAATAAACAAAAGAAAGCAAAATCAAGTTTACAAATTCTCTTACCGTAGCTACAGGTCGGGTCCATCGCTTCTGGAACATGGTTGTCAACGATTGGCGATTCATGCCCGATGACATAGTCGACGCCAACATCTTCAAACACTGAACCGACACTATTCACAAACCACACAGTCACAATGGACCGACACTATAAAATTCCACTAAAAAGTTGTTTCTGGTACTGGTAATACCACTATGGGTCAGTTTTATTTTTAATCAACACTATAAAAACTTCGACACGAACACCAGTAAATGTAAAAAACGTTGCTATTGAGTAAAGTATTTATAAGATTGCCACATAATATAATATTTTAAACAGTACCACCATGTATAAATGACGAAGTTTTACCTTACTGCAAGTATATTATTAACACATTCTAAAACCGCGCTAGAACTTCTAAGCACATGCTAATGAGGGGAACAATCTACTTTTACTAACGCGTCAAGTTTCACGAGATGCTGCAGTCTGCGACAACCGACAAGGCGCCTATCACTTCTCTACGTTTGGTCAAAACAAACTGACTTTCTCCGCAAGTTTTTGCGTCAATTCACATTGTGGGTGAAGTCTGTTCGTTTGTACATATTATATATATATATGGTTTTAAACAATCGCCATCATATTCTGATGAAAAAAACTAAAAAGTAAGATTTATTCGTTTAAATAGAAAAAATAGAAACTACTGAAATATGTACACATAATATAATATGAAATATACTTGATTTAAATTTTTGACTTTTTGCTGACTGACAGCTGACAAACTAACATTTTTATCTTTAAAAAGAATTAGGCTAGTGTCATTTTTACATGATCACTGGGCCAATGGCTCTTGATCGATGAAACATTTCTGGAAACACACAAATTACTGACTCGTCCTTTTGTTGGTTGGTCGTAAGGATGAGCCCCAACCCATCGAAGTATTCGAATAAACGATACAACTAACAGGTCATCATATTTTCAACAATACGCCCTAAGTTTGCCAACAGTATTCATCTTCAGTGTTCTTTCTGTTTTTAAAAACCTTAAATCTACATTAGGACATAAAGTTTACACACATACATTTTACAAGGACAAATATTCAGGCCCGGAACACTTATTCGTACATACAATTGTTTATACCTAATTGTTCCGTGCAGTATTCGAACCCGCGGCACCGTGCGTCGAAACTCATTGCTAAGCTACTACGCCAGGGACTTCCTGATTAGATCTATAGAGAGCCAAAATGACTTATAAAATAATCCAGTTCAATAACAATTACAAGGTGAAATTGTGATGCATTTCATGTTGTGGTTTGCAAGCATATACTCACGGCTCTACGATAGGTTTTTCGCAGTTGTTAGCGCCCACACAATAATCGTATCGTATTACAGCAGTATATAACCGACAGTAGTGTTGCAAAGCATAGTTTATGCCAATTAGCCAAAATTTTGTGGCAAAATAGCCTGAGATTTAAAAAAAAAAACTTTATTCTCGCTACAAAATTATATACAGACTTTAAATATACGGGGAGTTAATATAAGATAAATAATTAATGAGATTGCAGCAACGTAAGGACACCGGCAGCCACTCAGCTTATGCTGCAGCGCACTTACGAGCAGACATCTGGCGCAGTTTTACATTTATTATTAACATGATACTACCCTAAGAAAAATAATACCTATGAAATCATATCCTTCTTGTAATATATACAACATACAAAAACTAAAATATTTTTGTACTAAAACTTAAATTAATAAATTATCATACATATGATTGCTCAATGACTATACTTGGCCTTTGAGCGAGGAAAGAACCAGCCTTATTATCATCACCAGCAGTGACGACCATTTGGGAATACAGTTTCTTTAGGAACGGCACATAGACCCACGGACCGACAGTCTCTACAACAAATGGCACAAATAATATGTAGTCATCTCTCAGAGACTCATATTTTCCGCCACTTGGGTCAGCTGCCTTTGATTGCGCCCCGGCTCTATAATACTAGCTTGCACTGTTACAAGGCAGACATTGTTCTACCCTTTTCGACGACCCTTTGTCCCATTAAAAAACCTTAAATTCGCAAAAAATTATTTTGGGTCACTCATGGGCAAAAATAACTATTCTATTCTCAAGTTGGACCAAACTGCACACGGTGTGCAAATTTGATTAAAATCGGTTAAGTAGTTGAGGAGTCCATTGCGGAGAAACAACGTGACACGTAATTTATATATATAAAGCTAATATAACGGTAACTACTATCGAAAGTATATGTTCCTTATTAGGATTACTTTCTTCAAAAGTAGTATAAATAATTGTGAGCTAACAAAAAAAGACCATACAATAGAATAACAAATATTTAAACCTACACAAAAGCCAGTCAGTAAAATCCAATTTTTTTTTAAATTTCGTATTATAAAATACATACAATTGCCTTTACAATAGCCTTCTTTACTGAGATTTGAGATTAGGTTAATTAAGGATCAGTCGCCAATAGCAATTATTGGTCGCACCATATCTCCATTTGAGGAAGCCTTAATGGTGAAAAATCGCCTGACTTGGCAACACTGAGCGTCAATACCCTAATAGTTAAGAGTACGGACTGCGAAACAAAAAAGTCTAGGGTTTATATCCGCCATCTTAGCACATGCGTTTTAAGCTTAGTTGGTGTGGTTAACGAGAATATTCGTAGCTTTAATATTTTTTCACAGAAAATCTTTTAAAAACAGCTACAGCAAGCTCCTAAAAAAGGTTTTATAACCACACTATCTAACTACCAGTTAATTCGATAGCGTTACGTACCATCATTTACGATATAAATTAAAAACGGTGAACTGTTATTTACCGGGCGACACTATCTTTAATATTTACAACGCCAATATTCACGCTGACATCACTGCTTTGCTCAAATTAAAAATAGTGAGGTAAATCATTGTCAGGCGAAGCTTGCCGATGTTTACTTTTGGTTTAAAATATAATCGGATTAAACGTAAAATCTATAGTCACCGTAATAATGTGTAAATGCTTCAGAAGTTTTACTACGATACGAACCGTACCGTATCCGTATGACATGTATGCATGGTCATTGATTGATGCGAATGATATACAGTCATGCATTTTTTACGTGGTAGAGCCACGCTGCAGCTATAGCACGAATGGGTCGGCTCGACCGGGGCAAAACCACACCACAGAATACCAGCGTAAAATAGCAGCGTAATGCTGCTGTGTTTCGTATGGTAAGTGTAGAGAACCACAGGCTCTTTTTACTGCAATCGAGGCATTCCATCTTAGTCCTCAGGGGTGACAACTCATTTGCATTATGATTCTTAATTGAGCCATGCCACTGCATCCACTTACCATCAGGTAGACTGTGTGCTGGTTTGTCACCCAATGCTAAAAAAACTACGTGCTGGCTGTTGATGGACAATTCATTTAATTTCTCATAATTCGTTGTTTTTGAATAATTCGCTTTTTTCCGTCTTCGTATTTGTATGTCATGCAACAGCTCGGTTCGTTCCGACGACGTTCCATTGACGCAAGCGAATCTGTGTTATTAATATCAATGTCAAGATTGTCCCGTATTTTGGGACCGAAATTCTTCTTTTGTATACTACTTAAATGAACGAAAACAAGAAAAATATTTATTTAAAGAAAATGTCCTTTAGCTGCGCAACAAACATACAAGGAAAAATAATAATATAAGAGTTTAAAAAACTTATGAACACGCATTGACCATGAGCTGTAATGATCCTGATAATTATTTTATTTTACCCCGGGGATCCTAATCAGGATACTAGTATAAAGTTGTAAAATTATTGTATTACAATCGGTTCTTGATAATGCATTGTTGATAATGCAATGCAGGATCACCCCGTCACTACATTGGATTTAATAGACTACAAATCCTCGTTAAAGAATACCGATTCCTTCCAAGGATGATTCACGAAGCTGTCGAAATCAAAAAAATATCGTAATTTCAATATAGAAGATGACTACATGCTACAATCTGCTTGGGATCCTATAATTAATAAAATTAAACCCCAACCCAAACATACAACTGCAAGACTTCAAAATACTATAAGTTCATACTATATATATATACGCGATAAAACCAGAAAAAATTAGTTTTATTATACGTGTAATGTTCGCGTAAATATAAGAAATCATCATAAAAAGTGACAGACAGATAACACAGAAGTATGAAACGTCAAATATGCGACAAAAACCGAGATTTTTTTATAATGTTCCGTTTTGCATATTTTGACAGGAAACTACACTGTTATATGATTTTAAATAATTCGTTGTTTTGCATTTTTGAGTTATGAAACGTGCCGCCAGTGCCATTCATAAACGCAAACGGCCTTGCTTCTCGCCTGGCTAACATCTATTACGTGAAATTGTTTTCTCCATACGATGTTGAACGGGGTCAACAACTTATGGAGATAACTATTTGTTTTTACTTCTGTTAGGAAAAGCAATAATGTCTAACAACATACGTCGAACAACCAAGCTAAGTTTCATCTATCATTTGATAATTGTAATCAACATTTTCATTACTATTCCCTTCAGAAGTCAACTGCTTAACATAGGCATTCCCCATAGGTTACCTCATAGGCGGGAAATTAGCCAAAGCTGCCACGCTTGGCAAACGCAGCTTTTTTATTTAGCTGTTATCAGGAAAATACTGCCGTTCATCTCCTGAATCAGTTTGTCTCAGCCGCCTCTTTCGATACGCACAGGTAAATAAATAATACCTATTCTTACACCGTCACTATTCGGTACGTTAGCGAATATCATTCATATTAATAGTCAGGGAATCTATCAACCAAATAACGCCCCGTGGTTACCGCAAAAGGTTACTACGGAATATGCTATAAGGATCTCATGGCATCTGATAGACGGCTGTATTATCACCTCGTTGACGCCAGACGTAAAATATCCAGTGCTAGACGTCTGGTAGTGCGATCGTGGATCCGTCTGCCAAGCATGACGATTTTTTTTATAGTATAGAGTGACAAACGAGCACACAGTCCACCTGATGGTAAGTGGTTGCTGCGGCCCATAGACATCTACATCTAATCTCGATTACTAATCAAAACGCAGTTGCGTTGTCACCAGTGAGAACTAAGATGGAATGCCTTGTTTCCAGTAAAAAGTGTCTCTGATTCTCTATACTCACCATACGAAACAGCAGCATTAAGCTACTATTTTACGCTGGTATTCTGTGAGAGCGTGGTCCTTCCCCGGTCGAGCCGACCCATTCGTTCTACAACTATACTACTAATATAACTGCAGCATGGCTCTACTACGTATAGAATTCCGTCCGGCTAATCTTCAGAATGGCAGAACCGATTGTAATGGAACTAGGTACACGAACGGATAGAGATCAATGCCTGGTCTAGTGATCTAAGCTCAATTTAATAACAAAAACTTTTTTTAAAGTTTTTTTTTTTTCGGAAATACGAAAATGTTATAAACCTTATAACAGAACTGGTCTTTGATAATCTGAAATCTAAATAGTACCACATTAAGATAGCCACAATGGATCGTACCCAGGCGGAGCCGAGATGGGTCGTTAGATCATAATGTTTTACTAGACAACAAAACGATAGTACACGAACTGTTCTATAAATATCATATAAAAGACGAGCATAACTATGTTGGCATACAACGGTTTATCAAAAACAAATAAACCCTCGACATTGGAAGCGACGATGATACTGCGTCGTGTGACAAAAGCTATCAATGCCTCGATCGATGGTAACATGCAGTAAAATTGACCTTTCACATGACGACGTCAATACTCTGTCGAGCTTTATAGTGTGACATTGTGGCCCATTTTCCTAAGTATATTATTTAATAAGAAATTATCATAGTTGTAATGTTAGAAATTACTCTACAAAATTATTAAAATAAATTAAGAATATAATTCGATAATAACTTTATGTTTTAACATAGTATGAAACATAAATATGTAAACAGTAAGCATTTAGAAATAAGTATAAGATAACATAAGAGGATACCAATTAATCGTAGTTTTGGGGGCGTGGCTTATCCCTTTGTCGGTAAAGCTCACAGACCACTGAGGGAGTGTCAAATTTAAAGTAATGCAATGACTTTATAATAAGGAAATTGTGAGAAAGCTATACCGAGGATTAAGAAACGGTTTATGAGAACTTAGATATGATTACTTACTATGGCCTTAAAATAATTCCATGAACTTATTCGTAAAAATATTGAGACATCCAACCATACAGAAATGTAACTAATTAGAGCCTAATTTGCAATTGTTTTCTATTTAGAGAATTACATGTTATCGTGTTTTCCTTTTATGAATTCAATGATTATGTAGCCAAAAATCATATAACAAAAATTTGTTTCTATTGAACTTAAAAAACATACGTGAAATACAAAACCACCAAATTTTCGAGGTATCACCTTAAACCAACCAGCAATACTGCCTGTCTATAGCGATGTGATACAGGACAATGTCTCCGCAATATAACTTTCTTTACATTTACCAAAGGTTACCCCGCTTGCCCCAACGGACATCAGGATCACGACAGTGAGACTCGTAGAATTACTGACTGATACCTCTTAGACGCGTGTGATACTTTATACAATACAAACAGATAATATATATGCCTATCCAGTTTTTAATATAATATGGGATATAATTGAGAGCCGTGGTAGCTCAGATGGTTAACGCTCGCTGTAAATATAACAGAACGCGAGTAACCCGGGTTCGATTCTCGCCGGCCCCAACGAAATCGTTAATAGCAATTTTAAGTGCTGATTTACCACGTATTTCGAAGACATGTGTGTAGTTCGCCAACACTAAAACCCTCTCAGAAATGAGGGGACTCCTGTGCCCATCAATGGGACGTATATAAGTTGTAGGTAACTTTACTTTTTACTTTTATGAGATGTAATTAAAAATCGGATTTTTTTCGAATTCTGGTCATGGCATTATATGACAACGTAAATACACTGTGAAGTATGAGTAATGTAAATTTACTAATGCCTTAGAAATTCATCTCGAAATACTTAACACCTAGCCCGGATGAAATGTTTCACCTTAGCCTTAAGCAAAGCTGCTACATCTAGAATCAGGAAGAAATATTATTAGCCATTAGCGAACCCAATTCATTTTGATGCACAAGACGTCTTTACTGCTAATACCGATATAACTTATAAATGTCAGAAGCAAGCATCTTAAAAATCATCAGGCCGGCGACTAGGAACATCCTCTAGAATGGGACTAGGTTTGCCAGATCGGAAGACAAAAGTATCCGGAAAAATTTCGAAAATGTCGGGATTTTATGGTTGTTGCCGGGAGAAATTAATATTAAAAATAAAATAAATATTTTTTAGATCAAGAGGCTACAAAAAGCCTTAACATTGTTGACACAACTAATTTCAGTACAATTTATTTTCAGATTACCACATGTATGTATTTGGCAATGGAGTTTACTGAGTCCACCAATTTGGATCCTGTATTAATATTCAGAAAAGGTTTAAAATTCAAACAAATTGCTTGAATTTTCTCTGTATGTCTCCAAAGTTCAGTCTTATTACTAACTCAGCTATCATTATATCAAAGGGCATACGTCAAATTTCCGCGTAGCTGTTTGTCTGGTGATTTTTAGTTTTGTCGGGAGTCTGGAGATCATTTGAAATGTCCGGAGAATCCAGACGAATCCCGATCATCTGGTAACCCTAAATGCGACCCATCCATCCAAGCAAACGGGTTGGCAAACGCAGTTTCTTCAGTATTTTGAGTTACTCATCAGGAAAATGCATTTCCTGTTTCAGCTTTACTCTGTCGCCTCTTACTACACTCACGGGACGATATGGGCTTGTGGATATTCTTACACCGACACTACACGGATCGTGTTTTTAAAATCGCCTGCCTAAATAAACTTATTACGAGCTAATTTTAATGAAATTATTTGAAAAGTACATCTTACTTAACGAGAAATCTCATCGATAACTTGCATAATAGTGCTAAGATTTCAGTTCCAAATTAACTTACAAACAGCAGGTTTCATTAGAAATACAGGTGATATAGTGATATACATTTATAAGAATTGATATTCCTTCCCATTTTTTAGAAGTCAGTTAAAACCAGGGGACTAGTTGCTTTTTATAGCATTAGGTGACAAACGAGCACACAGTCCACCTGATGGTAAGTGGATACTGTGGCCCATAGACATCTACATTTATCCTCGATTAAGAATGAAAACGCAGATGCGTTATCACCCCTGAGGACTAAGATGGAATACCTCGATTCCAGTAAAAAAGATCTCCGGTTCTCTACACTCACCATACGAAACACATCAGCATTAATCCGTGAGAGCGTGGTCCTGCCCTGTTATAGTAGATTTGTCCACTTAATACATCAGCGTTCCTTATAAAGACTGTACATAAATTTACTATGAGGATACAACATATCAAAACATATTCCTACTTCTTAATAAGAATGTAATTTCAAGTTTTAGATTTGAAGCTCATCCAACATTGGGCCGACAAACAAAAGTAAAAATCCATCACGTGTATCTTGTATCAATAAAAATTATATTAAGGTTATTACATATTATATTATATTAAAGTTATTACATATTATGTAATTTATTTAATTTATAAAGGACTGCCAACAAACATGCAACAAATACCTACATGTTGTACAACACCTTACTGAGTGGTACCAATGAGTAAACCAAAGAAAACTAGGAAGATACAATCGTCTATTTTGATTATTATTGAAAGTGTTACACTTACATATTTTTTACATTTTTATATTATTTCTTAAAATGTTATTAAAAATTATTGAATATATAGGGTCCAAAATTTTATATCAATGTCTTCCAAACAGTATGTTATTATTAAATTAAGTATTTGCAATAGTTCGGCGTCCACTTATTTTTGTCTGGACATTTAGGTGTTTCGGATTCGGGAAAAGTATTTTAGTGGCAAGTTTATTTTAAACCCCATTATTGCTTGTGTTAATTTTACGTGGTGGGCGGGATTCTGACGTTCATTTGCTAATCTAGTTCGTTTGGTTTATTTACAAATCGTGTTTAAAGTCCGCATTTGAAATCCACAGAATTTTTGAAAATAATTTAATATTATTTTAAATAATTTTCAAAAATTCTGTAGAATTTAACAGAATGTAATAATATTTTTGTTTAGGATTACTAAAACAAAAAAAAATGTACTGATTCAACATAGTAGTACAATATTTATGTTTTCCTTGTCAGTCAGGTAATAATTTAGTGGCTTTTCCTATTTTCTCGTTTTCTTCCAAAAAGATACCCATTATAGCGGAATTTCTCCTATGTCGGATGCGTTTTAAATGCATGAAAGATCCAAAGACCCAGATTCGAAAAAAAAATTATGTAGAAAATACAAGCACTTGCTCCGTGCGAGATTAAAATCCATCGCCCCGTATTTTCGCATCCAAACACTAAGCTACTGTGAGGTTAGCCAGATCGGAAGAACAAAACATCTGGACAAATGTTGTTGTCGGGAGAAATAAATATTAAAAATAATAAGTATATTTTTTTAAGTAAGAGGCCACAAAAAATACTTTAAGCAAAACTAAGTTAAGTACACTTCGTTTTTAGGTTGCCATATGTATTTGTCATTAGACTTTACTATAGTCTACCAATTTGGATCCTTTAGTACGTGGGACACTCAATAAGTTTTGAGATATACAAAAAGTATTCTAGATAGTATTAATATTTATTTTACATTTTTTTTTAAATATTCTCCATCATGCTCAATACAAAGTTCTATTCGCCTAAACCAACTCTGAAAACACTTTTGCTGGTCTTGATCTGACAGGTCGCAAATCGCTTCTTCGTAGGCAGCCACGGCTTCTTCAGCGCTGGAAACAATCTTGCCTTTTATTTTTTCTTTGACTCTTGGGAACAAAAATAAATCACAAGGATTAGCTCCTCAGGGCTGTAGGATGGGTGACTAAGAGTTTCAACACCAGATTCCTCAATAAATGCTTTTGTTCTAAGGGAGGTATGTGAAGAGGCGTTATCGTGATGCAGCATGATTCCCCGAAGCCCGGTCTTTGGTCTTCTCTCCCGCACAGCTTGAAAAGCTTTGAGTAATGCAACTTTAGTATACCATTCGAGTTGACTAACCTACAATTTTCCAGCATTGACGTCGACAAATGTCCGCTACGCGAAAAAAAACTAGCCACTATTTTTTGCCGACGTAACGAGGTCTTCGTAGTTTTGTCGGTAACTGTCCTATGTAGACCCATACCGATGATTGCCTTTTATTTTCCAGATCATATTGATAGATCCATATCTCGTCCTCAGTAACGATTTCTGAAACACGCCTAGATGCCTCGTTCATACGCATTTCATGGCAATAATCCACACGAGTCTATGTTTTCGCTTTCGCATTTCGATTCGAAATCGAGGATAGATCTAGATGTCTATAGGCCACAACAACCACTTACCATCAGGTGGACTGTGTGCTCGTTTGTATCCTATAAAAAAGTGCTGATTTACCACGTGATAAGCGTTGAACAAAAATATAGTGTCGAAACCAGCATATCTTAAAATATTAGGTATATTAAGAGGACATGTAAACGCACGCTAAGCGTCCGCAAACATGCCTTGTAGCCGCTGCGGTAAAATTGCTTCACAACATAAATCCACCCTAAAAGCCTGTACTCGTCGTGGGATGTATAAGAGGTTTGACTATTTTTTACGCCAACGATAAACTAAAACGTCAAAAACAATTTTAAATTATTAAACTCAAAGAAAAAAAATGATTTCAATAAGATTACAAACTAGCCGAAAGCAAGAGATTTTATCACAATGATGCGGCCAAATCCTTATCAAACAATTGTGTTGTGTCTAAATCTAGGTTAATCTGCGTACATCAGATAAGCTTCGTGTCTTCGCTTTAAGTAAAAAAAAAACAGACAAGTGCGAGTAGGACCCGCGCCCTGAAGGTTCCGTACAAATGAAGGTTCGTACATAGAAGCAAACTTAATTATGCACATAATCTATGCACACCATTGCTCCGTCGAATAGGTAAGTCGGATTGAAGGACAAACTAACTGTGCAGTGGAAAAAAATGTTCCACCATACAGCGGTCTACATCACAGTTGTTGCTCTAACTGCAAATGTAATTTTGTAATCGCAAAACAATTTTTTTATGTACAATATTACTTGTGCTGTGAAATCTTGCTTCTTGCCAAATTTTATGACTCTATGTCAATGGGAAATAAATTATAGGGTTGGATGAGTGAATTTACTAGTATCAAAATATGTGACATAAATGGCCCTACACTTTTGATTGCGGTGACTTAGCAACGTGAATTTTCTACACCTACAAGGGACTGTAAACCTTAGTATTTGATAATAATTTCAAGTTATTATTTCGGAAAATATTCTACAATTTCCTGAGAAGGGAGGATCACAAAATGAATTCGAGTTCCTTTTTTTCCTTTTGAGAAAGTTTCCTAAAAAATAAAATGAAATACACGGCACTGTAACTAAGAATAACGCACGCACGCATGCGAGCGTGCGTGCGTGCGTTATTCTTATTTCTTACATATCTTAATTATGAAGTCTATCACGCAGTCTCTATAACTGAGCATAACCCTCTCTGTAGCTTGCTAAGCGACCTTGGGATTCATCATGAGGCCATCAGTGAAAAATCACGTCTCAGCATGAATGTAAGCTTCACCGACCTTATTTACTACCTTTCACCGTACATTCTTTTTTGACGAGAAAATCTGTCAACCGCCTGAACGCTGCCTAGCCGAGTTGAATTGCATACTGGTTTATAAAACATGTTCCTCGCCCTTTCGCGGCGTCCTTATTAATTAAAAAAGAAAGGCTTGCGACAGTCTATGGTGAAAAATTATCATGAAATACCAATTCGGATAACCGGATCGGTTCAGAACCAGTGAGTTGGAAATCACCTCAAATAGAATTGAAGTTAACCCAGAAATACGAGTATACGAGGGGTGATCCAAAAGTAATGATAATCGGTTACTTCAGGTCCACATAAAAATCCAAAAAAAATATTTTTTGCTTGCTTATATACTCACTACGTCAGCCTAAAAAAAATCATATAAATAGATCACGATTTCCGGGAGATACATTCATTTGAATACGAACTGTCAAAGAGATAACATCAACATGGAGAAAAACTAAATTAGAGCTGTCATCAAGTACCACTGTTTGAAAAAAATGTCTTCAAAAGACATACACAGTGACTTAGTGGAAACATTGGGGGACTCTGCTCCTCCATATTTTACAGTTGCACGCTGGGCCAAGGAGTTTAAACTGGGCAGAACATCCACTGAAGATGAACATCGCGAAGGACGCCCATCCACGTCCCTCACTGAAGACAACGTGAAAAAAGTCGAAGATGTTGTGTTGGCAGATCGAAGAGTGACCATCAGGCATATAGCTGAGGTCACAGGGATCTCATATGGCAGCGTTCAAAGAATCCTTGCGAACGAGTTGTATATGAAAAAGGTCTCTGCGCGTTGGGTACCCAGAATGTTAACCGACGAGCAAAAGAAAAATCGAGTTGACATTTCGAGGGTCAATCTCGAAAAGTTCCAAGCAGATCAAGAAAATTTTTTGTTCCGTTTTGTGACTATGGACGAGACCTGGATCCACCATTTTGATCCTGAAACGAAACAACAATCGATGACTTGGAAGCGAGCCTCCTCACCGACGCCAAAGAAATTCAAAGTTTCAAGTTCGACGGGAAAGGTTATGGCATCTGTTTTTTGGGACGCTCAAGGTATAATTATGGTGGAATATTTGGAAAAGGGAGCCACTATTACGGGCTCTTACTACGCAGACCAAATAAGAAAATTACGGTAGGCCATTAAGGAAAAAAGACGCGGAAAACTGCGAGCTGGAGTGCTGTTTCACCAAGACAACGCACCGGCTCACAAAGCCGCAGTTCGATGGCTGCCATTCAAGAAACGGGATTCGAACTGCTCGAACACCCTCCCTATTCGCCAGATCTAGCTCCTAGTGACTTCTACCTCTTTCCTCGGCTCAAGGAACGCCTCCGAGGCAAGAAATTCGAAGATGATAGCGAAGTAATGGCCGCTGTTGAAGCGTTTTGGGAGGGTCAAAACAAAGAATTTTTTTCAAAGGGAATCCTGGGTTTAGAAAAAAGATGGACTAAATGTATTGATTTGTTAGGAGACTATGTAGAAAAATAAATTATTATTTTAACTTTAATTACCGTGTTTTATTTTCATTATCATTACTTTTGGATCACCCCTCGTACATACGTGAATTTACACACAAAAGGTTTTACCTCGGTCTTGTTCGAAATATTTTAATTTCGTTACAAAAATTTTTATACGCGGTAGAGCCCCGTTGCAACTATATTACGGTTGTATAACAATGTTTCGGCTCGACCAGCGTAAACTAGCAGGTTAATGCTGCTGTGTTTCCTATGATGAGTGTAGAGTACCGGAGACCCTTTTAATCCGTAAGCGACATTCTATCGTATTGCTCAGAGGTGGCAACGCATCTGCATTTGATTCTTGAAGGTAAATGTAAATGTCTATGGGCCCACAGCATCCACTTACCATCAGGTGGACTGGGTGCTCGTTTGTTACCCTCATTCTGTATTATATTTATAAAAAATATGGATTACTTCGGCCAATTAGTAGGTAAAGATGATAGAGATGTTTATCTTTATATGTCACAAGTCGATAAATTAAAAATATCATAAGTTAACTTGTTAATCCTTATAACCAGGCAAGGAAGGAATTCGTAACGTCGCAGACAAGTAAGCTTACTTACGATAAAAAAAGGTTCTTTAAGTAAATATTATAGTGGGTTATTTCGCAATAACCGGCCACATTTACAGAGAAGGTTCGGAATAAGTAATATGGGCAAAATGTGAAGAAAAATTATATAAAAACAAATCTCAAATATACTGTTCTTTTTATCTTTTAAATTCAAAATCCGTTGTAATGCATTATTTTAACAGATACGCACGTCATACATTCGTAAGGGTCGATCGGTAGGCAAAAACGTTGTTGCCCATAAATCACATTCAATTTGGGATAATTTAAAATAAAAGTAGAAGCCTTATTTACTCGTATTTCCATAAACTGCAATAACAGTATATCATTATTTATATATTTGAACTTATGTTTACAATCCAGATACTCTTTGAAAAATAACCCTGTATATTTTACAGTACGCGGGAAACAGCGTAATAAGATTCACTAGCCCATAACATTTTGTGAGAGTCTTAAGTGGCGACAGAGGAAAATAAAGACTTTAGTTTGGCAGCATCATCTTGCTTATGACAATTCAAAATAAAAAAAAAACTGCGAATGCCGACCCGCCCGCCGAGCGTAGCAACCGTTACCGTCACAGCCTTTCATAGGAGATATTTGCCATAGTTGCCACGCGGGTTGACAACCGCAGCATTTTATTTATATTCATTATTAGTAAGGTAGATGCTGCTGCTCATATACCGGTTTGATTCCCTCTGTCGACTCTTACGACACCCACGGGACGATTTGGGGTAGAGGATAACTTACTTAAACGGTCGTGCAACATGGTAACTATGTTAAGACGACACTTCGAAAACGCTATCGCCGTACTGATCCGAGTGAATAAATAATTTCTATAAAAACTTGAAGAAACGCCGTCATAAGGTCTAAAATTGCGTAGCGCCCGCGACGATTAAAAGCGCTTAGAAATTGTCAGAATCTTAAAATATTTTTTTAAAATTATTGATTTAAGTAATTAAAATAATGAACAAGTAAATTATGAATATTGATGTTATGAATATATTTGAGTGATTTCCAAACATATATATATAGATCAAATGATTTCGTTGTAATTTCAACTATAGTGATTTTTTAGAGGTGTTTTCGCAAATAATTATGATCGAGTCAAAATTATACAATCGTGTTTTTGAGCAATCAAATTCAAGATAAAGACATGAATTTACCTATATCAAAATCCCACTTTCGTTAGTGGTGTCATAGTCCTATACTATTCAATGAAAGTAGGTGCATTTTTTCACGGTGTCGCCTTAAATATCCTACCTATGTTGCAATCTATGAAGGGGAGGGCCCTATTTTCAGCAGTAGACTTTGTATAGGCTGTCACGATAATTATGAACAAACCGAGTTTGGTTCCTGCCTGCACCAATAAATTATCAAAACGTGTTGCGACCGGAAATAAAAAGTCATATATTTCATAAATTATTTCAGGTAACAACCTATACGGGTCAGCATAGTAATGAAACAGGTCTATTAAAGAATATCAAACATTTATTACTAAATCTAATAAAATTACCGTGTTTTTCAAATTTAACACTTAGGCGCTATATTTGGTAGGAATTTTCGAATATCTCACTTTGACATCACATAAAACTATAGAAAAATATAGTACATAAGTACCGCAACATATCGAGAGGCACCCCTGACGCGAGCGTTTCGAACATTAAACCTGATTGACAGAGAAACAGATTTAGTCTTTTGTACTCTGAACGAATTCACAACACTTGCTTAATGGATAAAGATAAGTTAATAAAGTAATATAGGTAATATAGGATTGTAAATAGTGCTTTATCTATCGCATTTGGTAGAAACCTGTAATGTTAGATATAAGTTGGATGTAAATAAATAAATGAAAATAAATATCAGTTGTTCCAAAAATCATGTCAGAAACGAACGGCGGCCTGTGCTCAGGTAAGAATTATTCGTATAAAAAAAAGTAACAGATTTTACTATTTTCATTCCCAATCAATTACTAAATAAAAGCAATAATTTTCAAAGCTACTCGTAAATATAAAATAGAATGAGTTAACTGCGCAAATAGATTTTTCTTAGTAGGCAGACATCACTCTGGTGTATCGTAATTACATGAAAAAAATCTATCGTGTTAAAAAAAACTAGTACCTACATGTAGCCATCATCATTATCTTGATTCAAGGCGCTATCGCTGCAAAACACATTACTGAATAATCGCGAATAGAAACCGAGGGCAAGTACGAAAAATCGTAATTACAAATGAATGCTTCGTCAAACGTTATAACCCTCTATCTATAATAATTATTGCACAAACAAATAAAATTGAAGTGTATGTTTGTAATGTCAAAGTAACAGATTTTATACTAAATGCAGATAAAATTATATAAGATACTTATAACAAGAAAAAATTATTTTAAAATTTTTTGTCCGTTTGTTTGATCTTTGAAACGACTACAGCGATTTTGACGGAACTTTCGTCAATCCAAATCCTTCGTAAATAGAAAAAAGTAACGCGTTCTTCAGTAGCTGTTACTGGCTACTAAAAATAAAAAATAAAGATTTCATAATGATAAGACTATACTATATTTACTTTAAAAATATACTAAAAAGACACATTTACTATCTTTATCATGATCACAACAAAAGAATTCTTGTCTTACCACGATAAAAACAGTAGTTCTAAATCTGCAATATGTCTGACAAAAACAAATTTATTATTGAACAACATAAGAGTACGTTACTCTGCTGTCTGTCGTGCCCTAGTCGCGTTTTTATTATATGAATAATTGGATGATTGCAGTCAGTGGAAGTTCCCTCAATGATCGGGACTAACTCGCAAACCATCGAAAACATTGTTAATCGGTAAAGGCATTCTATAAAGTAGTTTATATAGATAAACGCTCTAATCATATTCCGACGTAGTACAAAAAAGTGCCATGAAATTACTCGTAAACAGATGTACCTATTATGCGATAAGATCAGAGTCAGAGGTCAGCTATAATAAAACTTCAGAGATACGAAGACGTATAAAAAACAAACAAAACTGAAAACAAAACTTGTTCCTGTATAAATTTTACCTCTGGCTAAAACCCGGGACCTGTGGCGTAGTAATCATATACTCTGAGTCTTAACGTTGTCATTTTTTATAAAATTAGGCTAAATGTCTAATTCTCCACCTGATGATAATTGGTTGCTGTGAATAGATATTTGCTGATGCGTTGACACCTTGGGACTAAGACGGTATCCTCCTTTACCAGTAAAAAAGGTCTCTGGTTCTCTACATGCACCCTAAGAAACACAGTAGCATTAAGGTCTTATTTAAAGTATTTTATGAGAGAATGTTGTTCTCTTTATAATAGGTTTACATGCCAGACAAAGTGTATGTGCGTCCATGTCATATGTATGTCGAAGAGTGGCAATGGGCCGGCCGGCCGACTACCGATGAAGAAAATAGGTTCAGCAATTGTAGCTTCGTACTGCGAAGCGCAGTATTAGGAGACCCCTCCACTAGAAGTAACGACCTGAATAAACATGCATTGATCCGATGAATGCAGGTGACTATGCTATGCATTTCATCTTAATCCCTGCTAAGATGTAAATCTCACAACTTGTAAGTATTTTAGATCTCTTACTGTTCAAGCTGAAACACACTCTGGGTGCAATGCCGTTTAGTAACAAAAATAGGAAAATTGGTAGAACATACCCACACGTTTTACTTAGATAAAACCAAGTTTAAGTTAGATAAAAAATGTCTCTTAAATCATTTGTTTGCTGTGACAAGGGCTCAACAAAGATACCTACTTTTACCGTCAAATTTTAATTTAATTATATAGTTGTAGCACGAATGGGTCGGCTCGACCGGGGAAGGACCACGCTCTCACAGAATATGAGCCGTAAAATAGTAGCTTAATGCTGCTGTGTTTCGTATGGTGAGTGTAGAGAACCGGAGACCCTTTTTACTGGAAACGGGGCATTCCATCTTAGTCCTCACGGGTGACAACGCATCTGCATTTTGATTCGTAATCGAGGATAGACGTAGGTGTCTATGGACTACAGCAACCACTTACCATCAAGTGGACTTTGTACACGTTTGTTACCCTATCCTATAAAAAAATACAATACAGTACAGTGTGGAGTGCAAGGCATATTATAGATTTTTTTTTACAATTTGGATATAACCAAAGTCCAGTGGTTTAATGTAATGGGTTAATGATCATACACGTTAAAATCACAACTCTCTTTCGACACCTACAGGAAAAGACTCCAACATCTCTTAGAAAATTTGTAGGCCTTTCCCGTGTAGTGGCTGTGTAAGATTATCCACTAGCCCATATCATCCCGTGGTTGTCATAAGAGTCGACAGAGGGAATTTGAAACAGGTGATCGGCAACAGCGTGACAAGCGTGGCGACTATGGCAAAATCTCTCTATGAGGCAATTTATGGGGGAGGCCTGTGTTCAGCAGTGGACTATTATAGGCTGTGATGGATGAAGCTTTTGCATAAGGTCAAGAATTAGGTGTCATTACATTTTCAAGTCTTTTACATTAAGTTGACCTATATGCTGCATGTTGTCTCTGAATATAATGGAAATGTAATTCAGTTTTCACCCACTTGCACTCGTCTGAATAATCTGAAATTTTGCAGATGTATTAACAATCAATGGCAATACAATAAGTCTATGACTATACCAAGTATTCTTTACTAGAATCATCACAGTTCATGATTAATGCGTGACGTTTAAGTTTTTATTTAAATATTATATTTTTTTAAATTGCATTACGAGTCTACAGTAGGCTAAAGTATATTAATTTACAATGACAAAATTAGGTTTAATCATGGAGGCGAATTTTAACTGGATTAGCGTTAACTCTTATTTAATCTCAAACATAAATATAAGATACTAAACACTTGACCCAAAATACGATTATTGCCGTTATACCTAATTACCTAGCTCCAAAATGCAACTATAAATATTTAAATGCAAATAATATGTTTCCGTTTTATGATTTTGTATAAATTATATACTACTTCCATAAATTATTTTCTTAAATGTGATTAAACATAAAATAATTCAGACGTCTGAAATAATGTGCAGATCATAAATGACAGAGGTCCGCCAAGAGACAGTAATTAAAAATATTATATACTAGCGATCAGCCCGGCTTCGCACGAGTGATTTCTGGATCTCGACAACAGCGCCACCTCCGGAAGGTGGCACTCAAATAAATACACACAAAAAAAATCATCAAAATACAAATTTTCGAGTGTTAGCGAGACTCACGGACAGCAATTTTATATATTATCTATAAATTATAAATAAAAAAAAATACATTTTAGGTTATAACCATAATTCATTATAAACAAACTCTGCGTAAGGCATGTTTTCGTAAAAAAAAAATAGAATTATTGAACAAAATATCAATGTGTGCTCATGTTCCAATTGATCAGGTTGATTTCGAACGTCATATAGCGCAAACTAGAATACTTTGGTACCTTTTATACACGAAAAACACGAATGTGAAAAATGGGCCAAGGGCGCAAAACGACGTTCGGGCTTCGCGCAATACGTGTTTTGATATGAACAGGTCTCAAGTTCCATAACAGTTCCTTAAATACGAAATAACAGATTGTACGTAAATTTTAAAATAAATTAAAAAAAAAAACACTTTAACTCAGAGGAGTTAGCGGCGGCCGGTTTTCATTTGGCACGATCATGACACACCAATCTCGTTTCCTTCACATCAGTATATCTACGTATTCATGCTCGCATCCCAACAAACACATAAATGTGAAAATGGAGCCAAGTTCAGTACAAACTACGATCGGTACCGTCGATAAGTGTTGAGATAATATAACAGGTACCTACTTAACAAGTTTCAGAGACAAAAATTTTCAATTGATATCAAAAAATAAAATCAGTTGCGTTCTTTAATATTGATTGCATAACTGAGTAAGTTTTAATAGGGCGGGTGCTTAGATTTTGAATTACACAGGGATGTGAGATGGGGATAGGCGATCCCTGAGCTTCCATGGCTCTCATTAACGTAACAGTAAAATCAAAGAAAGCCTTTACAGACTCTATATTCGGACTGATTGTGAGAAGTCTGATACTGCTGTTGCAAATCCTCCTATAGTGAGGCCCGTGCCCAGTATACGGGAAGGTACCTCCACTCCCCCCCCCCCCCCACTGCCCCACAAGTAGCACATGTGTATTTATTTATAACTTGAGAAATTGATATCGCATAAGCATAACCTTGGTTTATAATTTACCACGCAAAAAAAAACAAGCAGAAATGGCGCATTTACGCGCTATTTTCGAAGGTTGGCAAACGAGATAAATTTTATAAATTATTTAAAAGCAACATTGAAAAGCAGTAAAATTATCATACAAATTAATGCCTATAGAGTTCACGATAAGTTTTCATTTAACAAATAATCACCTTGGAGCTGTTTTACGTTTTTTTGAAGTGAAAACTTCTTTAGCGGCGTTGTACACTTTTTTGTAATGGGTAAAAAATGTTAAACTCGCGTCAGGACACGTGATCCTGATCGAAAATTCGTAAGACGGATGGAGAGAGAGAAAGACAGCCGGCGCGGCGTAGGAGAGGAAGTTTCCCTCTTTCTTTCTACTACGCGGCGAAAATGTATGCCTGCGCCTGCTGTTTCGTTTAGGCGGCGCAGGGCGCTTCCGCGAATGTTCGTGTGTGATTAAAGCAATTCGTGCAAAATTATTCCCTAATATTCTTTATCCTAATATAAGTTAATATTCAAGTTTTCACTTCTGCCGGCATTGCCGGAGTGCAACCCGTCGTTTTCTTAATCTAACGTTAAATGCGATGTTGAATATGTAAAAGAAAGTTTATATTTCTAAAAAACAAAGTAAAATTTAAATGCTGTAAAAGGTTTGACTGCGGCGCGGCGCTGCTGGGATACAAATTTGAAACCCGCACGAAATAATTGTTTGCAAGCCCTACAAATAATTCCAGATGTGAGTGTTATAGTCCGAGATAGTCCCACCACGTGATGATTACGTTCATTTGGTTTTTAATGAAAATACAATTTTTAAATAGAGAATTACGTTTTTGTCTGCTCCACGATACAGGCAAAACTCTTAGAGTGGGTGTAAAGTATTTTTTCTTAAAAGCACCAAAACTATCAGGCCTCTTTTATTTTATACCTCACTTTTTGTAAATTTTTTAGTATCAAAAAGACTCCTTATGTTAATCCAAAAAGAATTCTTTTTTATTCTTTTTGATAAGATAAGGATTCTTAAATTATTTTTCTTTTGTTAATATAATATTATATATTTATATAGAAATATGTCATAGTAATCGTTCATCATTGATACAATGAAAAGACGATTATCGTCACCTTGCGGCAGTTTACTGCTTGACATAGGATTCTCTCAATATATTGAACTTAATCCTAGACAGGCGATATGGGGAAACATCATCAGAGCGAGGTTATCGCCAATGTGTGTGTTCAATGTGACAGTACGGACTCGTACACACGAGCCACAACACGCACACTACGACAATTGCTAAGTCGGGAAGATCGGCCCGAGTCGGGAACGCCCACCTCGCCGCTCCGCAATCACCTTTGTTTGAGACTGTTGACTTTTAATAAAATTTTGCTTATAGCAATCTTTTTTCGTTTTATTTTTTCTTCTTGTAAAATAAATTAATATTTGCGTTTAAATTAGCTTTTTATCAATAGGTTATATTACTATAGCTATACATAGAAATAGATACATACCTCATAAGTACATTAATTATTATATCACATCAAAATTATCAATTCCGATCGAATTAATTTTAAACATTAAATCTGTGCTGACAACAATATGCTCAGTGTTAATTTACTCGTATTTATTTGGCTTGACTTTTAATAAAATTTTGCTTACAGCAATCTTTTTTCGTTTTATTTTTTCTTCTTGTAAAATAAATTAATATTTGCGTTTAAATTAGCTTTTTATCAATAGGTTATATTACTATAGCTATACATAGAAATAGATACATACCTCATAAGTACATTAATTATTATATCACATCAAAATTATCAATTCCGATCGAATTAATTTTAAACATTAAATCTGTGCTGACAACATATGCTCAGTGTTAATTTACTCGTATTTATTTGGCATTTGGTGTAAAGTGAATTTTTTTTTGACAAACATTGATTCTTTAAGAGAAAACTAAAGAAAGTGATTAACAAATATGATGCTTAGGTACGTATCCGTATATATTATGTTTGTAAATATTATAACTACATACTTATAAAACTAAATGAGAGTTACTTACGCTGCTAAACAAAAAAACGCCAAACCCCCGCCCCAAGTGGGATACTTACTTTTTAAACTTACGCTGCTAAACAAAAAAACAATGACAACCCAGCAACAGTAGGCATTTAGGTCTCGCACGGTGCGATCTCAACCCCCCCAAAAAACCCCAGCAACGTACATTAGGTCTCGCACGGTGCGGGAGCATCCTATTATTCTGTTTTTACTATGACATAGACCTCCCCATATATTGCCCCATAGTGGGATGACGTACTGTACCGTAGTTTTTTAATTACTTTTGAGTTGTTATCAGGAAGATGCTGCTGCCCTTCTCCTTTTTCATTTCCCTTTGTCGCGCTCACGGGATGATAAGGGGTAATGAATTATTTTACGCCGACACTACACGGCGAGCCTCATATGAAACTTTGACAATTTTTTTTAATCTACACAAACGCTGGTATTGAAATCACTCTAATTATTTTACTTTGCATACAACATAATAGCAAGTTTGAGATCAAGGTCAGTTCTAGACGCTGAATTTAGAACTGTAGACGAAGTAGTGACGTCAAACATGTAAGAACTAAGTGGATAAAGCTATAGAGTAATGAAAGTGTCATTAAAAAATAAAAATAAACACTAAACAATGGAAGTATTGTAATTTTCGAGTGATTTTTTTAAAGGTAATAAGAGGAACAAAAGAGCACACAGTTCACCTGATAATCACCATGCGAAGCACAACAGTGTTATGCTATTTCCTGCAGGTATTCTATGTGTATGTATTCTCTGGTCGTCGACCCTGTAGTTCTACACAATTTCTTTTTTGTGGGTACTTTTCAAAATTAATATTGAACATTTATGTCCATTAAATATTCTTAAGATCTTTACGAAAAAGAATCATCTGCCAAAATAAAAATCTTTTAAAAATTTAAACATCCACTTCCCATTATGGAACCGGCAAAGTAAATTTATTAATACCCATTTTATGCAAACGGTGCAAAGAAATTCTAGCGCACTGCCAGAACCCAGTGTATTAGGCACAATCCACACCTGATCTCACTACCTGCTTTAAATTTTCCACCGCAAATATTACAAATAAAGTTCTATATATCACTAAACAAGCGGATATTAATATACACAAATTTCGAATATATAGAGAACTTTCTAATATTAAAGCGAACCGTTAAAACGTGGCGTTCGAACGCACGCGTCGCGCCGCTCCCACTGTTTTGCGTGTTGCAATACAGTGCCAAAACCATGTTTACAGTAAACTTACACTATTGACACATCAAAGATAATGAAATACATTATAACAGACGTATAAGGTTCATAATACAATGTATTTTTTTTACTGCTATTCGATAAACGAAACGATGCAATGTTTACGATGCACCGGTAATTACGCGGAGCGGATATGTTAACACCTAAGTACTTACAAAACAAAGAATGAAACTAAAGTCGTTGAGTATTGCCAAATGTTTTTACGTTAGTAACCAATTTAAAAACAGGTCTTGATCGAGAGGTTAGTGGAAATACGCATAAGAGTTTTATATTGAAAAAAATTGCGATTTATACAAAAAAATTGTTGTTATAATTATAACATCAAGATCTAAAAATGCTTGAATTTTTTGCTGTGAGTTTATAAAGGACTTTGCTAGTTATAGAATAATTATTAGTTAGTTTTTTTACTGTTTTTACATATGAACATTTATATCTTGACATTTGTAAACGATTGAGTGACATTGTTTTTAGTATAATTAATCTTTTGAAATTTATTTTATTATCAATTGGACATTTTTATATTACATTAATAAGTCAAATTCATCAATAATTGAAAAAAATAAATTTGTTATACCTATTTGGTTAAAATTTGCACGCCTTAATAAGAGAAAATTTATAGGAAGTTTTATGTTTTAATAATACTCTCTACTCTAGATATTACATCTACCTACATTCTATGCAAATAAATAAAAAAATACAAAATCTCTAAATAACATGAAAAAAAGACAGCGGCGCTGCATATATTTCGAGTGACGCAAAAACTAAATCAAAAACACGCCAAAACCGACTTAGCAGTAGGGTTGACAACTGCAATTTTTCATTATTTTGAGTTGGAGTTTGAGTCTCGGGCAGTTTCTGCTACGCACCTTCTGTTTCATTTCCTATGTTGCCTCTTATTTCCACGGGATGGTATGGGGTAGTGAAGTCTATTACGCCGCCACTATAAAGGTCAATTCTGATCTTAATTATTTAATTATTACCGTTAAAGCCTATTAAAGTCCACTGAACCCAGGCTTCTCTCATAGATTGCCTCATAGCCACAGTTGCCACGCTCGGCAAGGGTTAGCAACCTCAGTTTTTTTTATGTTTAGTCATTATAAAGTAGATGCTTTTGCCTATCTCCTAATTTATTTTCTTCCGTCACCTCCTATGACAACCACGGGACTATATGGGGTAGTTGATTTCAATTATTATTTCTTATAAATCATAAAAAGTTGATGAAATAACTCCATCCCTAAAAAGATAGGGGTGATGTTTTAATGCACCTATTTAGATTATACATTTTAGTTGTTAGGTACCTCCTGTAGTTATGTGATATTTCTCAGTCTACTCAAAAGGGTTAAACATTTTTTTAAAGCGGTCTAGGTGCGACCCGAAAGGTCCACACAACTAACTACAAAGTGGAAAGAATAAAATAATATCATATGTTTTATTATTTATACAATTTTTCATTCGACACAAAAAACAACTTGACCAATTTTGCTCAAAATTTTATGAAGTCTAAGTTACATAATAATGCATTAAATGAAACTGTTCCCATGGCAATATCACTCTTTGTTCTCGAGATACACGAGGCGAAAATTGAATCCGAACATACATACATAGTACATCAAGCCCCAAACATAACAAAAACCACACCATCCTTTCCCACTCCCTTAATAAGCTGTCACCAGCTTACGATATAGATAGACATATATGGTTTAAGACATTTATTTCTCAAAAAGAATACAATTCACTTATCATGAGAAATAACAAGTTAATAATTAGATACTAAATACATAAACTTATGAAGAATGGCAGGTACTAGTAAATGATCTGTTAAGTAGTGAATAGGCACAATCTTGTTACTTGTTGTGGGTAATAAGAAAAGTATGTGTACAATTAAATATCGTTATTGAAAGAAAGTCTATATCAATTACACATTGTTCATATTTGCAAGCAATTTAGATGGTATTTTTATGTTAATGGTTATATTTTAAATAATTGGTAAAATCAAATTAATTAAAGAAATAACATTAGCTTTTTGAATAAGTTATTGGTATTTAAAATCGAGAAAAATCTTTTAAGATGTGGTGCTTTAATGTTTTTTTTTTGTATAAAATAAAGGACTGGATCTCTTTTATTAACTCTGCTCCTTCGTATAATATATTTTTTCTTCCGTAGTTAGTTCGAGGTTGTCTTAGGCAAATGTTATTTTGTCGTCTAGTAATAAGTTTTTGTATTAGTCCTTTCTACGTAAACGTTATTTTAAAGTGTATATCTTTATTTAATAATTTATGTACTAATATGCATGTATTATATTTATAAATCTGTGATAATGTCATTAATTGAATTTCTTTGTAAATTTTTTCGTATGAGTTAGATAGTGATAATGGAATAATAGTTTGATTATTTTGTTTTGACATGTTTCAATTTGCTTTAGATTAGTTTTAGCCGCATTACCCCACACCTCTGTTAGGAAGTCTAGATGAGGTTTTATCATGGAGTTGTATATAATATATCTCACTGATTTTGGCAGACAGCGAATATTACCTCGAAGCACACGCATGATAGTAGATAGCTTAGATCTTAATTTATCTAGGTGCGGCTGCCATGTTAAGTGTTTATCTAGGTGGAGTCCAAGATACTTATCTGTACTAACTTTGGTTAAGGGTTCATTATTTATGCGGAGAGTTAAGCGATTTTCGGTTTTTTTGTTTTTAGCACTGAAAATAATGTAACTAGTTTTAGATGTGTTAACAGAAAGCAAATTTTCTTGGAACCATCTAGAGAGTCCAAATCCTGCTGTGCTTTTTTAATGATTGATGTCCTTGCCAAATAAAAATAAATATGTGTTGTCAGCATATAGTATTATATCACTTGACAGGTTAAGGTTATGCACATCGTTTATGTATATTATAAAAAGCAAGGGACGGAGAATAGAGCCTTGTGGTACGCCGCAATATGTACATGTTAAGAGGATGTATGTGTGTACATCCTCTTAAAAACCATACTATTCGATTCTAAAGACCTTGAAATGTGGCGATATGTTAAAATTTCCAATTTGCAAAATCGGACCCATTACAATAACTTCCCACTGGGAAGTTATTGTAAAGTGTAAGTTAAAAAGGGCAAAAAAATGAAGCTTTTAGTAAAAAGTAGAAAAAGATTACAATTAACAAATAACTACTATATAAACTAATATAATATAGTAAAAAATAGCATATCATTATTACCACATAAGAGCTTCTAAAATCATGGCTTTAATTCTTCCACTATGTCTCAGCACCAAATTCAGTAGATGTGGAAATTATTTGTTTCTTTTTTAGTTCTTTGAACTTGGCCTTTATATGTGGTAGAGCCATGCTGCAGGTACATTATGGTTGGTAGCACGAATGGGAAATACCGATAAAAACCAATAGTGGCACCATCCCAAAGACTTAATTTGTATAGTCGTAACGCCCAGTGCATGGCAATAACAATCTTTAATAAGCTGCCACCACAGATCAGACAGCTACCTAGATGATGGAAGGGAAAAAGACTTCAAAGCCTAAAAATAGAAGAGAAACAAATTTGTCATAAACTCTATTGGCAATAAACATTTCGTAAAATAGTCACACTCTTTACTAAATATCTATTTCTTCACTCTATCCTTCGTCAAAATTTATTTTAACAACCAGTCTTGGTCCACGTAACTAATTTTAACTGACATATTTCAATCAAAACATCCGTTCTTGTTTTTCTTTTTCCTTCTCTAGTCTGAGACTGAAAAATACTAGGTTACTTCTAATGAAAAATACTTTGACCATTTTCAAGGTCAAAAGTAGTTTTAACTGGGAATGAGACAGTAACTAAACAACATACTAACTTTCTTGATAATTAGATTACTACAATATTTATACTTTTTGCAATGAGTCCTGAAATTTCTGGGATGATTTGTGGGACACATGTTATTTATCATTCACTAGCAATCTGCCCTGACTCTGCAAGGGTGATATCTGAATCCTACAACAGTGCTACCTACCAGGTCTAACTATGCTTATTATAAACTTCACAGAAGTGCAAGCAATATGTTGTTAAAGTTTTATTGCAATCTGATGAATGGTATGGCAGTGCAGAAAATATGAACAAATATTAATTTTTATATATAAGATTTAAAATTAAATGTTTTTTGATAGCATGAGAATGAGAGTTTTTTAAAACAATAGAGATAATCAACCACATCAGGTTTTTAATAGGTTTTTTGTAACATCCTACATAATTAAATTAAAACATAGTAACAAATTAAAAAGATAAATTATATTTGATCAATGAAAAATAATATTTTTATTTATTTTTAGTTAGTTGTTAGTTTCAATAAATAATAATAAATAAAATAAAATATAAACCATATTTTTTGAATTCAACAGTTTGAGCAAAAGGACGAGTTTGTGTATTTAGCAGAAATGTTAGACATAACACAGATATAGAACAAAAAGTAAATGATGGACTCGGCGTCCTGAATGAGCACCTTCACTCTATTGTGGAAAGTCAGATCAATATGTGTCAAAAGAGGCTTTTATGGCAATTCACAATGCTGTGTTCTTACTTTAATGTATGGTTGTGAAAGTTTTGCTTAGCAGAAAAATCATGAGAGTAAAATTAATGATATAGAAATGCTGTCATTAAGATGAAGATGAGAGTTGGGTGTGACTTAGAATGATAGGATGATTTCTTATATTTACGTGAACACTTCACATTAAATGAAACTAATTTTTATAGAGTACCCTTATGCAACAAGCATGTATGAGTAGATATATGGATGTGAATAAGTAAGAGAGGTGTGTTTGGATTGTATCAAATGAAAGTCCATAGTTTCTGCCTAAATCTCTTGGTGACAGGTGTGAGAGATTGTTGTTTATGATTATGTTAATTTTAATTTTTAAGTAGTATACTGATCTGTGTATATTATTTAGAATAACACCATTTAAAAATTAACCTCTACCTAACACTAATCTAGCATAATTGAACAAATCTTACATGGAATAATATTCAATTGTAGCTAAAAATTATAACAACATAACATTAATTACACTATACAGCACTATATCAAAAACAACACTAAAGTATTTAGTACAAAATTTTACCAATGGAAAATAGCTATTTAGCTATATACAATTACAAATAATACTTATTAGTACTTTAAGCCAAGTTGATTTAGATAAAGAAATTTTTTAAACAATGCTATTCATCACCAAGGAATGTATAATGCTTGAAAATAAGATTGTTTTACTATTTGAGAAGGATCTAGTTAATCAGTCGATTTAATATCGGGGTAATATACATTCAAAATCAGCAGCTTTTGCTAAACTTGAACATTTTCTTAACATACTTAAAATTTAAGAATCGTCTTTAAAAAACCTAATTCCATATAACACGGTGCAGTAAAATTGAGATGCAAATCAGAATAGATTATTATAACTAATATAATTGGAATATAAACAACTCACCTCTGTGTCGCTATCTCCGTTTTTGTTTATATCTATTTTAGTCTTCATCGTCTCCTGTGAAAAGCAGTTCTCACTAAAACTTTCACACCACTAGCTAATATTTAGCGATATTCACAATTTAACAACGTTTTTTCATGCGTAAATTATGCAAAAACACAACATAAAATAACAGAACCGAACTGACATGGCATACTATAAGTTTAAAGTTTACCGAGTGATGCGGACGGGTGGCGAACGAACACTCTTGTTGATTTTACACCGGCTGTATGTATCATTTTTGAATTTGATATTCAATTCAAAAAAAATCACTAAGTTTTCAAACTCACCCTTTGTTTCTCAGGCATAATATTACTGGAAAATAAACTCTAAATTAAACTTAATGTCAATTCCCTGAAGTTAGTTTCCATTCCAATTTAATTCCATCGGTTTCAGGTAGAGATGGCGAGAATGAGTGATTTATCGGAATGATCATTCGAAAGGTACGATATTTGAACTGTTCGATTGTGAAAAAGAATTTTTGAACAGTTCGAATGTAAATATTACGTATTGCTTATTAATTATGTTTTTTTTCATCGACCTAATCTAGACTATCTAGAAAATCACATATTGGTGGACAATAGATAAAACAGTGTACTAATTTAGTAATAATACACTGAGCTGAGCGTTCCCAATTCAGTTGTGATTGAAATAAATACAAACTGAAAAGAGTCAATGAGACAGAACACATAATCGTGATGCCAGTAGTCGTCCTTTTCTGCAGGCAAACTTTAGAAAAGACAAAGGAGTTGGAAAGGAGTGGGTAGGTCCCTCTGTCGCTTTGTCTCTCTCTCTAGAAAATCGCAATAGGGTTATTAATCAGACTATTCTCTTTACATATTCTTGGTACGGACTATGGCTTGCGGACAAAATATAAAACGATAGTAATCCTTCACGATAAGAGACTTTACACTGCCTGTGTGTGAAAAAAAATAAAACATCACTATAGTTCATAAAAGATAGCTTGATCTCTGCGACAGCTGTCAGTAAAATCACGCCTATGAAGTCCTAAATTTCTTGGTAGTACAGACAGTACCTGTCAATGTCATACTTTATGGGAATGCCGACCTATTAGTGCATGCCCATAAAGTATGACATTGACAGGTGACAGGTACTGTCTGTAGCTGTACTACAAAGAAATTCAGGACTTCATAGGCGTGATTTTTATTGACAGCTGTCGCAGAGATCAAGCTATCTTTTATGAACTATATCTTTTATGAACCATAAATGAATAACATGTTGTAAAGTAAGTGTAACACTGACCTCTATATATACAAGTACGCTGGACTGGCTATACCATACAAAATGACTGTGCCAATTTGAAGCGCCGCTAAAGGATGTCTTGAAAAATAAAATTGACATAATACGCCAAAGTCTGTTGTCTTATTTATATTGTCATATTTAAAAAAAATCTGTAATTTGAACTTTTAAACTAAAAAACGAAAGTATTTTATGTTGTTTGATTGTGTATAATATTAGTTACATAATAAGAATTATTTTTATTAATAATGAGAGTGTGCGTAATCTGTAAAACTCGTTACCAAAAGGGAAGTGGTGTAACATTTCACAAGTAAGTGAATTTATAATAGTGAATATTAAATAAATAAAAAAACTATTTAAAAATATAAGTACTTAAAATTTGTTACTAATCTTAATATCATTTACACCAACATGTTTGGCTGTATAGTACTGAGTTTTGATAAACAATAAAATTCAATAGGGTTGTCGAGTTCCTTGTCTATAATAATTATCGATGTTCTTTCCTACCATTTGTTAATAAACAAAGTCACCAACAACAGATGATTATCAAATTTTTATTAATTAACAGGTTTCCAACTGAACCTAGACTCAAATTATGGCTTAAAAGCATAAATATTGTGTAATTGGCGTCCGAAACAAAATGATCATATTTGTTCCAAACATTTCACAGACGACTGTTTTATTAGACATGAGAACTTCACCACTTTGAAAAAGTGCAGTATACCGACAATATTTTGTGGTAGTACCAGTACCAGTAAGTATAAAAGTATTAGATTATTATTTAAAATGTTTTTTATTTCTTCTTTCCTAATTTTCCACCAAACTCAAGGGACATAGCCAAGTGTCAAAAGGTCGCCTGATGATGTCGAGCCACGTTGGATGTGTGTTAGTGGGCTGCGGCTAGAGGAGATTCCTCTCCCTGTACCGCTGTAGTCGAGGTGAAGTAGTAAGGAAAGAGGAGTGTTGGTATGGCATTGGCAATTGGCGATGCGCCACTCGACTTTCTTTCGCGAATTTGGTGAGACTGCACCACTTGATGCTTCGAAGTGCTCGTTTTTCCCTAGCTCCATTCACATATCGGGCTCGGGGAGTCCGTAGTGCAGGTGGAGTTAGAGGCCGCGAAGGGCAGTGTGGCTTGTGTTTCTGGTGCGCCTTATCTGAGAATCAAATCGGGGAGGAGAAGTCAGCAACTAAGGAGGGGCTGTCATTGGGCGGCTGGCGCCAGAGGGTCCGCGGATGTGCATGAAAGCGTTTCCAAGGCCCTGCCAATTTGCGGTGGAGGCAGAACACCATGGGGTTTTGGTAAGTGCGATCAAGAGATTTAATTCTCTCTCAATTGCAGGCATGTAATAGTATGAGTACATATTTGTGCTATTTGCTGTAGAGACTATTGGTCCGTAGGGTGCACGTGCGGTGTAGTTCCTAAAAAACTGTATCTGCGACGGATCATCGCTGCTGGTAATAAGAAGTTGTTTAGTTCGTTGCTTCCTCGCTTGAAGGCTAAGTATAGCCATTCAGAGATGACACGTAGCCAGCATTCTTGGGACGATACCACGGAAAGTAGGACTGTATAATAATTTCAGTTATTTTTTTTTTTAATATTGTAATTTTAATTTCGAAAATGACGCGGTAAATAACTGACAACTATGTAATTCAAAGTTTATATTAAAAATAAAAATATATCATATATATATATATTTAATATTATCTAGCTCGTACCCGGCGCATTGCTGCCGCAGAAGAAATAATTGTGAAAATATCATTAAAAATGTGGAAGAGTTGTATTGTATAATTAGGAATGATAATACAATCATTGAAATAGAATGATATATAACTTTCTATAACTTTCAAATAAATAGTCAGTATAATACGCACGCCACCTAGTGTCAGTTAATTGTACCATGCGTATAACCTTTGCACAAGTGCAACCAATAGGTTGACTAAGTTTTACCGCAATCTGTTGAACGATATGGCATCGTATAAAGTACGAACACGACAAATAGTCCGACTAGGTAAGTTAAACTTCGACCGAAAGGTCAATCGACGGATTCAACTCGGCTGGGCAGCGTTCGGGAGATTACAACACATCTTCTCGTCGGGAATACCTCAAAACTAGATTGTACAACAAGTCCGTGTTGCCAGTGATGACTTATGGATCTGAGACGAGGTCTTTCACTGCTGGCCTTATGAGGAAGCTTGAAGTCGCTCAGCGAGCTATGAAGAGGGCTATGCTCAGGGGTTCAAACTTAGGAATGAGGATATCTGCAACAGAACCAGAGTGATCGACATCGACCAATGGATTAGTAAGCTGAAGTGGCAATTGACCGGCCATATAGTTCGAAGAACCGAATACCGATGGGGAAAAGGAAAAAAGGGAGTGGCAGCCTCGTACCGGCAGGTGAAGTGTAGGACTTTCCCCCACAAGATGGAGTCAAAACCTGGTAAGACATGCAGGAAGTTGATGGATGCAGGTAACTCAGGACCGTGCTTTGTGGCATTCCTTGGGGGAGGCTTATTTTCAGCAGTGGACTTGTGAAGGGTTTTAATGATGATGAATGATAATTGCATTATATTAATATGATACATAAATAGAATGGACGTTACGGGTAGAGTCCATCCATCCATAGAGTCCATTCTATTTATTTAGGTATAGGTAGGGTATAGAATTTTTATCGATATAATTTGGTACACTGTCTTATCCCTATTATTAGTTCCGTGGACGTGCACTTCTGCTGTCAGCGCCAAAATGGCGGAAATCAAATCGCTTCATCATGTCACGGTGTACAGCCAGTCCAGCGTACTTATATATATAGACGTCAGTGAAGTGTAAGTACAAAATAATAACAAAAGCTTCATGCGAAGAAAATCAGATAATACAATATAAAGTCAGTCCCATAAAATCATTCGATGGAATATTTTAATTCGAATGACAAATGTTGACATTTATATTATATTGAATTGTGATCGTTCGATAGCTGATTAGTAAATCATTCGAGCAATTAGATTTTTTTAAATAATCGCATCTCTATAGTCTTTGCGTTATAAGTAATAGCATGGTGCGAGTGACAGCTTAAGGGGAAATATAATCTCAAATGGCTTAGCAAGATCCTTCGTTATGCCGAAAATATTGCAGCATTAATTTTGAAATAAATATATGGTAAAGTTGAGGATTAATGTTAAGGATTATGTTAGACGAAAACACGATTTCGTAAAATTTTCTCGATAGAAAAGAAATCCAAAGTTACCTCCAAAATAAACAATAAACCGCTGTTATTCATAAAATACTTTAAATAAGATCATGAAACTTTGCATACTAACTGAACTAACTATAAAGCAGTGCTTATGTTATTTACTTTTTTTAAAATACCATTATTTTCACTGTAAAAAGAAATTACCTAAACTATCGGCCTCTTGAAGCGTGGTTCCCGCAGCACCGTCACTTCGCTCCGGCCTTTGAACGGGGAGGTTCTGTCGCTTACGATCAGAATAAACATTACGCAACAGGACGACGTAAAATTAAAATGGGAAATAACCGTAATAAAAATAAGAAGCGACTGGCTTGGCGTTAAGAAACAGGCATAAATATGATAAACCTAATGAAATAAGTGTCTAACTACCTTTCTACTTACAGTATTAGTGATTACAAACATGTCTGTACATAGCATACGACGCGCGGGCAAGTGGAGACGAAATTAGAATTTGAGCTGACTTACTCTATCCTCTTAACAACCAATACGAAACCGGTAGTTAAGAGTATGGAGTGTAGAGGTATGGAGTACAAACTCTGTATATAAAAGTGTCCGTATCGAGATCTGTTCATGATTTTGCCTTGGCATATGGTCTGACACAAATGGTTACTGCGCCTACGCGGATTCCAGATGTAGAGGATCATGCACCTTTCCGCTGACTCTCATCCGGACGGATATCAGATTTCCGTCGACGCCCCTTTAGGCTCCTCGGACCATTGTCTTGTCCGGAGTGTGGTGCCACTCACGCTGAAATCGCAGTTGCATTCTGCAGGCTGCCGCCGTGTTTGGCACTATAGGTCAGCCGATTGGGATGGGATGTGGTCTTTCTTTGCATCCTACCCTTGGGGGCGGGTTTGCTTCTCGCCGGACGTTCCCAACGTTGTAGCGGATTCTGTCGCTGATGTGGTATTTCAGGGTATGGAACTTTTTATTCCTTCCTCTGTGATGCCCTTTGGAGGCAGATCTCAGCCATGGTTTGGTCGCTCCTGTAAAATAGCATCATGCTATAAGCAGGGGTGCTACCAAGCCTGGGCTGACGCATCAGCGTCCCGGGATGTAAAGACCAGCGCTCTAAAAAAGAAGTGTAATTCCGCCTCTAGGTCCTTTAAAAGAGTCATTGCCAAGGTAAAGTCAGAGCACATAGGCAGAATTGGCGAGAAACTAGTTCGCCTTCCTTCTGGAACCCGTGCATTCTGGTCTCTCGCCAAGGCTGTCCAGGGGAATTTCTGTCAGCCATCTCTTCCATCTATGCACAGGGAGGACGACTCACTGGCCCATACCGCAAAGAAGAAAGCCAATCTTCTAGGCTCTTTCTTTGCGTCGAACTCGACTCTCGATGACGGAGGGGAGTACGCCGCCGACCATCGTAGTGCTCCATCGGAAGTGCAGTTTACACAGCGCTCGATTCGCAAGGCACTCCTCTCCCTGGACATCCACAAGTCGAGTGGGCCTGACGGAATCCCCCCAATAGTGCTGAGGACGTGTGCTCCAGAGTTGGCACCGGTTTTAACGCGTCTTTTCCGGTACTCCTACTCCCTAGGCGTAGTCCCAAAATCATGGAAGACGGCTTTCGTCCACCCGATCCCTAAAAAAGGCGACTGCTCAGACCCGTCCAACTACCGGCCTATCGCCATCACCTCCTTGTTCTCCAAAACAATGGAGTCCATTGTAAACTGCCAGCTCATGAGGTACCTTGAGGATCACCAGCTGATTAATGACCGCCAATACGGTTTTCGCCGTGGTCGGTCAGCTGGTGATCTTCTGGTCTACCTAATTCACAGATGGGTGGAAGCAGTAGAGTCCAAGGGGGAGGCATTGGCCGTTAGTTTGGACATTGCGAAGGCCTTCGATCGGGTTTGGCACAAAGCGCTTCTTTCGAAGCTCCCTTCCTATGGGCTTCCCGAGAAATTGTGCGATTGGATCACCAGCTTTCTTGCAGATCGGAGCATCAAGGTCGTTGTAGACGGTGCAAGCTCCGATTGCAAGCCTGTTAATGCTGGTGTTCCACAAGGCTGCGTGCTATCGCCAACGCTGTTTCTTCTGCATATCAATGATATGTTGCAAACCCGTAACTTTCATTGCTATGCAGATGACAGGACTGGTGATGCTCTTTACACCGGCCGAGCCAATATTTCTCGGAAAAACGTCTCCGAGTGCCGGGACAAACTTGTGTCTGAAGTCGAGTCTATGCTGAACAGAGTCTCGGATTGGGAGCGACTAAATCTAGTCCAGGTTAACCCCCAGAATGCACAAGTTTGCGCATTAACCGCTAAAAAGAACCCCTTTGTCGTATCTCCTCAGTTTCAAGGCACTCCCCTTGTTGCCTCAGCCAGTATCGGAATCCTCGGCGTCGACATATCGTAAAGTGACGTGCAGTTTCGTGGTCACTTGGAAAAGAAGGCCAAATTGGCCTCTAAAAAGCTTGGCGTGCTCAGCTGAGCGGGGACAGTATTTCATGCCGGCACACCGCCAGCAACTTTACAAGGCGCAGGTTCGGCCGCACATGGAATACTGTTCCCATGTCTGGGCTGGGGCTCGCCAGTACCAGCTTCTTCCACTTGACCGCATTCAGCGCAGAGCGGCTCGAATCGTCGACGACCGAGTGCTTTCCGATCGGCTCGATTCACTGGCACTGCGAAGAGATGTTGCATCTCTTTGCATTTTCTTTCGCATATACCATGGAGAGTGCTCTGAGGAATTGTTCGGATTAATCCCAGCCGCTAAATTTGAACGCACTACGCGGCAAACGTCCCGATACCATCCACACCATCTGGATGCTTGGCGGTCCACCACTGTACAACCTCTCTGTGGAATAGTTTACCACCGGTGATTTTTCCGGACCGATACGACCTAGGGACCTTCAAGAAAAGAGCTTACTCCTTTCTAAAGGGCCGGCAACGCACTTGCAATTCCCCTGGTGTTGCGGTTGATCATGGGCGGCGGTAGTCACTTAACATCAGGTGAGCCGCATGCTCGTTTGCCCCCTCTTCTATAAAAATATGGAGTTTATACTAGATCTATGGTTCTACTTCTCTCAAACCTCCATGATATGGAGTGTAGAAGTAAGGAGAACAATCTCTCATAGGACAATAGTTGAAAAAGTGTCTATCCGTAAGCAGTAAATAACAGTTCAAAAACTCTCCACAACAAAGCTCGAGTAGCTTGTACTCCTTACCTCTATACTCCTTGCTCCATAGTTTAAAGCATGGAGTATGGAGTGTAGAAGTAACCGTGCGTTTGCACTGACGTGATTTTCACGAAAACACATGTTTTAAACACTGTTTTCTGTCAATGTATAAAAGCGTTTGCATAGTCAAGGAACATATTGTAGTGAAATAAAAACTGAGAGCAAGATACAATCCGCACGATTGAACACCTCCCTACATCCATACACACGCAGCATGCTGCATGTCTATTTGACAGTTTATTTTACATTACTATTTTTAATCTATATAACTGCAGAAACAAAATGCTTGAAAACAAATTTGTAGAAATATTGTCATGTTGAAAGATAAGTTTGACGTTAATTTTGTATTTGTAGACACTTTTTAATCGAGACAGAATCACAGACTACTAAGAGGATACTACGCATCAGACAAGAATCTTAGAACAACCAATACGGAACCAGTAGTTTAGAGTTTGACATTTGTTTACTTCTAATTTTGAGGTATCAGGCAGAAGTACATCATTGATAAAGCCTGTTTACGTTACTTTTAAATTTTGTAGTTATAAGGCAAAAGTACACCATTGATAAAGCCTAATTTCATTCACGTACCTAACAGCTATTCACCATTAAAAGTTGACAATTTTAAAATTTTGAGAACTTATAATACAAAAATAAAACAACATATATTAGTTATTAAAGTTTTTATTTTTTCTTTTGAAATTATTTATAAACTTTATCTAGCATTTGCGGCAATTGGTTACGTTATTTTAATCTCATAATATCAAATTCTTTTAAGATTTTAATAACTACGTTACACCAGTTCCATATACACTATTTTATCGTTATTGAGACAAAATATTCTAGAAGAGCTTGTTTATGACTCGGCATGTTAAGAAATCAAACGAATATTTGGATTTAATTTCCATATGCTTGTTTTTTAAATTTCATAAGAATTTGGTTTCACTTCCAAAAATTAGTTTGTTTCTTTTACAATGGTTGAAATATACCTCGGTGCATATTCTGAGAGATAGGTTGATTTTTGTTTTTATTTTAAGTATCTCTCTGTGAGAAATTCGTTGGTGGACTGACGATTGACTTTTTTAGAGGACACAATACACTCCTTGTCCTCTTTAATAACAAATCTTATAACCTCTAATGTTTTTATAGAATTAGTCTAAAGGGTTTCGTGCTCTGATGAATTTGTTAGAGCTTGCTTTAAGGGCTTTACTTTGTTTCTCCGTCTAAGAGCTGTTTCCTTACATGAATCAAATAAGTCCTCGAAAAATGACAAAGCTTCTGAAGTATTTTTTGACATCGAGTTTACAGGTTTTCTATCAGCTTAGTGAGCTGTAACATAAAAATAAATATAATGTTAGCCATAGAAACCCTAAATTAATGTTATTTGTTTCTCTTTTATTCTTATATTTTTTTTACTTTTTATAAGCCAGTGCTTGACCACAATCCCACCTGGTGGTAAGTGGTGATGTAGCCTTAGATAGTAAATCGCACTGTCTTAGCGTAACAAAACCCTATTCACTCTTGCCTTGAAGACGCCCATATTGTATTCGGATGGAAAGATAGACGCTGGCAAATTATTCCACTCCTTTGCTGTACGCATTAAAAAATTCGAAGTAAACCATTTGGTTCTAATGCGTGGAATATCAACAACAAAGGGATAAAGACCCGCCGACCGCCTGGTCGTCCGATGGTGAAAAGGAGAAGGATGAATTAAAGCATGCAATTCCTGCGCACACTGCGAAATGCATCTTATAGAATACTATTAACATAATACAATTTATTTTTTCCGCAGACTTGAGTCTTAGCTCAGTCTTTGGAAAACAATGTAATTTAACATTATGACGCTTACTTTCACAATGCGAAACACAAAGCATTCTTCATGATGAGTACACAATTTTTAACGTGAGTGGATAAGCATGGAGTTTAACACTTCAAAGTAATTTCATTCGATCAAATCCAAATTTCCAAAACTCCACCGAACTGTATTGAAATTGAAATATTGAATACAGAGTACCTTTGTATAAACTGAAAATAATGAAAGGAGTATCCTGTTCCTATCTCCTCTTAAAGTCTCTGTACTCTGTGAATAAAAGTTATGGAAGTTTGAAACTCAATCTGTGGTAATAAGAAATGTCATATTCTAAACTACGGGTTTGAATCTATGGTTGAAAATAAGGGCTAATTTTTTTGTTCTAAGATTCCATGCCGTGGACAGAATTTTCAACAATAGTGGATTCAAGTGACGAAGACAAGTACATAGTCAGTTATTTCCAGGTATATATAGGGTATGTTCCAAAATACAACGCAGTGTACTGTCCAATGCAAATGACGTCATGAATCGACGCTATATTGGTGATTCGTTCCAAAACATTGGACATTATAATATGACGTCATACTTTTGCGCCATTTGGAAAAGTGTTGGCGATTATTTTGTCATTTTGTGCTCCAAAAATCATTATATCCTCCTAATGGATATACCATCAATTATTCTATAATTTTTTGTATTTGAATAAATAGAAACAAATTCTGGCATGCTTCATTCGGCAAACACACAATTAAAAATTGTTTTATTATGGCCGGATATCCGACACAATATGGCGGCGGCACGCTAGTACAATAAAGTGTCAAATAAGAAGGATACGTCATTTGCATTGGACAGTACACTGCGTTGTATTTCGGAACATACCCATAATGTACTCCGTGTCAGTAATCTATGACTGTGCTGCATGACGAATAAAGAAAATTTAAGAAAGTGATACATGAGAAAATTCTACCAATTGCATAATCATTTCACATTGTCACATTACAACCTTAAAAGCCAACATTGTATTAAGTGTTTAACTAATGAAAATCAGTAAGTAAATTATCCAAGAAAATAACATCAATATTTGCGCTGTAATTACAAGCTCAAATAAGAAATTAAAAGAAAAAGCTACATGACACATAAAAATTATAGCCTTGTTATATAAAAGTTGGCTATATAAAAGGTCACCGACCTGTTACAGGCTACTCAGGCTCTATTAACCTTTGGAGCGCCAAAGTCGCCTATACTTGACAAGCACCTCATCTAGCAACGACGTCTATAGTTGACAAAAAACCCGGCCCACAAAAATATGAAATACAGATATTGGAAAGTAATTACTGGTATTTTAATTCTACACTCCTCAAAAAAAGAATAACCCAGCAACATGTGAGTATAAAAAACAAGTCTCCTAGAGCCACGAGTACTAAGAAACATTGAATTAAAAAAATGGATTTTTATCTAAGCAAATACCATGTCCAGCACGCCAAAGTCGTCTTTGTTTGACCGCTAGTGTTGTAATGCGTTAGGCATAGATTTATTGAAAACTATTCAAAACTAAACGCAAATGTGTTATTTTTTAAAATTATTATTGTTATTTGAATAAAACAAAAGGTAAGAAACATAAAACTATCATCAGCTACATAATTAAAAAAATGTCATCAAACCAACTTTGCATAATAAATCTAATATCTCAACTCTGGCGCATCCTTAGCGCGTCATCGATATAGTTCATTGGGTGCCGTGGTCAAGGATAGAAGACACCCTGATGTCGTCATAAACGAATAGCGGAAAAAGTGGTGCAGTGCAACATGAAAGATTCCTCAAAACTCATTCGCATTTTGGAAAGGGTCGTTGATGATGATTTTTTTATTTCAATAATATAAAATTACAAATAATAAACATTTATTTTTTTCTTAAGATATGACGAGCAATTTTACATTTTGTGTTGTGTGATTTTCTTTCTCAATATAGGGTATTGACTGAAACCTCTATTATATTTGGTGATGACATTTCCATTATTATTCCGCATACAAAAGACTAGAATTTAAGAAATAATAAATTGAACCAGGTTACAAATTGGCTGACACATCACAACCTAGAGATTGATATTAATAAAACCAAATATTTTAAAAAATATTTTGGTACAAATGTTATTTAATTTGTGTGGACAACTTCGGCCTGTGCCTATCTAATTTAATTTAATTTTTTATTCAATTTTTATTTTTTACTTATTTTTATTTATAATTATTATTATTTTTTTACTTGACATTGTGATTATTAATTTAATTAAATGTACAAGATTTTAAAATAATATAATCTAATAATGTAATTTATTAATGAAATCTTGTAGTTTTAAAATAATATTTAATATTTTTATAATTACTACACCCAAACTGGGTTCATATGCGGACTATTTTTTAAAAAAAATCCAAATTCTATTGTTACCATTTCATTGCAATAAAGATTATGATTATCTCAAAATCATGTAGTAGCATCAGCATCATATCAAACCCCCATTGTCATAAGAGCGTAAGACTTCTTCTGTGCTTCACTTGGCCTACGCCTCCCCCGACACATAAAATATTTTGAGTCGATCTCTGTATATTTTGGTTAGATCGATTCCGAAATCGATACACAACGGCGACATGGCTACATCTCTAAAAGTCCAGTCATGACAGTGACGCATATATAAAAAGAGTGGAAGACAGTACAAGATTAAATAAAACATACCAGATTATAAAGAGTCATTTATTGCATAAAAAACCAACAAAATCAAGTTATTTTGTGTAATCGATACATCAACTCTTGGCAACACTATTTTTTTCGTAGGTATTTTTGTTTACTTTTCGCTTTGGCGTACAGGACACGGTAATGCATTTTTGGCGTGGTGCTCAAAAGGTTAAAGGGTTAACTGAGTACTCTTTGCTGTTGGAATCAATCAATCAGTTTTTAAGGCCTGGCAGATTTTTTAAATACTATAAAACCATCAGACAATCAATTCCTATTGATATTTGATGAAATGTCTTTAAAAAAATGTGATGTACCCATAATCCAAAAGAAGATTTGATTGAAGTGTATTAGGATCATAGTATACAAGGAAAATCTCCAGTCACTGCATGATATGCATTAGTATTTATGATTTTTAGTATTAGGAAGACTGAAATAGCCCATTGCTTACTATTTCTGCAACGCATTTTTAACTGCAAAACAACTTACTGCACTAATAAAAGAAGTCATTATTAGTATTTTGTATGATGTTTCCTTGAACGAATTAACCACTGGACCCGACATAAAACACAAATGTATGAAAACTCGTTCAACCAAGTGGAGAATAACGCGCACGAAGATTTTATTACGTTTTTCCGTATATATTACACTACTCTATGATTACATTAATGTAAACACAGATACGAAATTCGTAGAAGTTTACTCTATTTCTAGTGCTTGATCGTAGTCGATAAAATATATCGATGAACGAATGAGAAAGAAAAGGCGTATCGTAAATAACCTGTAAAACAAAGGAAATAAAGGGATAATAAAGGTGAGGTAAGCTTCCGGTATTTAAATTTTAATTAAAATAAAAGAAGCACGACATTTTTATGGACTTAATTCAATTATAGTTATGATAAACGTCAAATGTTTTGTTAAGTTTAAATTATTTTAGTAGTGTTACGAGCTTGAGGTTCGTGACAATAAAAATTGCCGATAAAATTACCTAAATTAACACTTTAATTTACTTTACACAAATTAAAACTTAAAACACTAATAATTAAACACACTAATTCACTTTATTCCGCTCCGAAGCTTCGCTTGTCTCGCCAAATACAATACTGCTCCGATCGCATCTTGCAGCGCCTATTTATATAAATTAGCAAAGAAGCATCCGGAATATTCAAGTAAATGCGCGCAAAGGGACGAGTGTGCGAGTGTAGATTTTCTAGAAACTTAGTTTTCATAACATTTAACATTTTCTCAATGCTCCCCTCGCTCTCGTTCCTGACACTAGATGGCGCTAGTGTATCGTCGACTTGAGCGCGTAACAGTAGGTTTACTGACTTTTATTATGAGTCATCTTTCTTAAAATGTGTTTCTTAGAATTTGTTTTGTTTGCTTGTTTTCTTATATAAGCAATTTAATATTTAAATACTTTTCAGCAACGGTTTTCGTTAATTCTTTGACGTGATTCACGTCGTCTATTTCAAATTTATGGAAATGAATGTCTTCGTACAACGGAAGTTGCAGCAATGTTTCTGTTACTTTCGGCAGAAGAAATTTTTTTGTGTAATATTTTTTAGTCTTTTATTCTGAAAACCCTTCCTAAGTTCGACTTCGCAGTACTAATAAATAGCTATGGTATCACTTGAGGGAAGTATCAGTTTTCCCTTGTCTTTATGGGCAATGAGACTGCCTTCATTGGTGTAATTTTCTGTTTCTTTGCATTAGTATTAACAGGCAGTATCGAAATGTACACTGCATATGGCGCTGTGTTTCGTCGGGATCCAGGGTTCATCTTTACGAACTGCTTCTACCCACTTTCTCTTCCGAGAAGGGTCACTGGGAAATCTGAAAATTCGTGTAATTTATGTGTTTAAATATTTTAATTACAGATACTAATTATAATTTTTGCATTTATAATATTTTATTTAATCATAAAAATTATTATTATAAATTTAATGACATCAGATTTTTTTTTATAGAAGAAGGGGCAAACGAGCACGCGGCTCACCTGATGTTAAGTGACTACCGCCGCCCATGATCAACCGCAACACCAGGAGCATTGCGGGTGCGTTGCCGGCCCTTTAGAAAGGAGTAAGCTCTTTTCTTGAAGGTCCCCAGGTCGTATCGGTCCGGAAAAATCGCCGGTGGTAAACTATTCCACAGAGAGGTTGTACGTGGAAGAAAACTCCTTGTGAAACGTACAGTGGTGGACCGCCAAGCATCCAGATGGTGTGGATGGTATCGGGACGTTTGACGTGTAGTGCGTTCACAAAATTTGGCGGCTGGGATTAATCCGAACAATTCCTCAGAACACTCCCCGTGATAGATGCGATAAAATACGCAAAGAGATGCAACATCTCTTCGCAGCGCCAGTGAATCGAGCCGATCGGAAAACACTCGGTCGTCGACGATTCGAGCCGCTCTGCGCTGGATGCGGTCAAGTGGAAGAAGCTGGTACTGGGGAGCCCCAGCCCAGAGATGGGAACAGTATTCCATGTGCGGCCGAACCTGCGCCTTGTAAAGTTGCAGGCGGTGTGCCGGCATGAAATACTGTCCCGCTCTGCTGAGCACGCCAAGCTTTTTAGAGGCCAATTTGGCCTTCCCTTCCAAGTGACCACGAAACTGCACGTCACTCGATATGTCGACGCCGAGGATTCCGATACTGGCTGAGGCAACAAGGGGAGTGCCTTGAAACTGAGGGGATACGACAAAGGGGTTCTTTTTAGCGGTTAACGCGCAAACTTGTGTCTTCTGGGGGTTAAACTGGACTAGATTTAGTCGCCCCCAATCCGAGACTCTGTCCAGCAGAGACTCGACTTCAGACACAAGTTTGTCCCGGCACTTGGAGACGTTTTCCCGAGGAATATTGGCTCGGCCGGTGTAAAGAGCATCACCAGTGCTGTCATCTGCATAGCAATGAATGTTACGGGTATGCAACATGTCATTGATATGCAGAAGAAACAGCGTTGGCGATAGCACGCAGCCCTGTGGAACACCAGCATTAATAGGCTTGCAATCGGAGCTTGCACCATCTACAACGACCTTGATGCTCCGATCTGCAAGAAAGCTGGTGATCCAATCGCACAATTTCTCGGGAAGCCCATAGGAAGGGAGCTTCGAAAGAAGCGCTTTGTGCCAAACCCGATCGAAGGCCTTCGCAATGTCCAAACTAACGGCCAATGCCTCCCCCTTGAACTCTACTGCCTCCGCCCATCTGTGAGTTAGGTAGACCAGAAGATCACCAGCTGACCGACCACGGCGAAAACCGTATTGGCGGTCACTAATCTGCTGGTGATCTTCAAGGTACCTCATGAGCTGGCAGTTTACAATGGACTCCATTGTTTTGGAGAACAAGGAGGTGATGGCGATTGGCCGGTAGTTGGACGGGTCAGAGCGGTCGCCTTTTTTAGGGATCGGGTGGACGTAAGCCGTCTTCCATGATTTTGGGACTACGCCTAGGGAGTAGGAGTACCGGAAAAGACGCGTTAAAACCGGTGCCAACTCTGGAGCACACGTCCTCAGCACAATTGGGGGGATTCCGTCAGGCCCACTCGACTTGTGGATGTCCAGGGAGAGGAGTGCTTTGCGAAGATTGTAGGATACTGTTATATGTATAAGTATTTTTAAGTGTTATTGTATTGTACAAATAACATCATCATTCACTCGGTCATATCGTCAAATATCGATATATTTTTCGACATGTTCAAGCAATAGTCGATGTCAAATTGACTCACTCCACAGTTTTAGTCACTGTTCTGAATGGTATAATGCAGCCATTTTGTGATGGTTATCAGATGTCAACAATACATAGAAATATGGACTATATTTAACATAGTTGGATAATACAAAATTTTATTTTGCATTTGATTAATTTTTGTGATTAACCATAAATGTAATAAAATAATGTACTTACAAGTGAAAAGAAATAGTGCTGCTGCCGCCGCTATAATTTATGCACCATTTAACTGAACATTTAGTCATTTTTGGGAGATGTTTTGTTGACAAATAAGTGCTTGGGACTGACGCAAAAATAAACGACCACGGCTAGAATTTCCTGGTTACTGACAAGACCGGTATAGGCACGTCCGCTTATATGTCGGGTCCAGTGGTTAATTCGTTCAAGGATGTTTCATTTTATTTCAATAGTTGAAATTAAAGTTGATTATAAAAGCTCAACGGCTGTAAAACATATTTAATTTTTGATTTCAGGTCTTGAATCAGTTATAGCTGACATAACTTCCAGGCTCTCAGGCTGGGATAAATATATCTGCAACAGTCTGTGACATGGACGGAGTAAATTTACAAGTTCTCTCTATCTTGGGTGCAAATGTGCAACAACTATATTTTGCATTCCACAACAAACAGATAGTGACGCTTTGATACACCATATTTATTTCATAAGGGATCTTGCAATGCGGTTAATACATTTCACATTGAAATTATCTTTGTTTTGCCGAAAGAGAGCCATGAGAGCAATTTACAACCTAAGTCCGAAGGAGTCTTTTCAAGAAAATTTTTAAGAAGTAAATATATTAACTATAGTGTTTAGTAATTTTACGAAAATTTAATGTATTTAGAAAACAACAACAATAGTTTTTATTAAAAATAGTGATGTATATTCTGTAAATACTAGGAACAAGTACAAGCTAGTTATATCAGTTATTCCACTTCAAAGAATAAGTTTTCCTTCATGGGGCAAAGTATATGCTTTTACAAGTCATAAAGTATGCAGTCTATCAAAAACTGAAAATTTTTAAATAAGCGAAGTTGTTTAAAACAGCCCCTGGGAATGGGGTGATGAATGTTGTTTCTAAATGTAAATATAAAGTTAAATATTTAATTGTAATACATTATATTCTAAATAACATTTTTTTAAATAACCCGCTTGGACTTCTTTCTTGTTTTCTACACAGGACAGAGGCTTTTCCTAAACAAGTTAAAGCATGACTTAATAAGTTTTGTAATCAGGTATTCTTTAATAAGTTTTGTAATTTTGAATAAATTTTATTCTGTTTACGTCGTAACTACAAGCATATAATATAGATACAAAATTTTGAGTGTTAAATCAGGGTAATAAATGGACAAACAATTATTATCAAAATGAAATTATTATTTGCGGTTTTTACTCTGCTCTTGTGTACATGAGCTTATTTATTATTTAACTTGTTTTTGATTAAAATATTACTATTTTGGGTATTGTAGTCATGCTAGGGTTTGTAATTGTGCATGTTATTATCAATACATTCATAATTGTAAATCATCTATATTATTATCCTTTTTTTACATAGGTAATCGAAATATTGTAATCAGTATTGATTTTTATTTTCTTTTCTTAACTTATCTAATGACTTAATAGACAGAACTAATTTTACTGGAGAAATTTTGTCTCTCGTCAGTAGTGTTCTAGTATTATGCACGTTTGAGAAATGTATTTCTGTACCTTAAAACCACCTGCTATTAGGCGGCCAGTATACAAATACTAGTTCTGCCACATTCCGTCTGGACTGTAATACTAAGCCTGCAAGACCCAACATTGTAGGCTTAGTATAATGATCTTTTTAACACTCTTTGGGTCCAGACTAATAAAATGATAAATCCATTATATACATATTTCTATACAGCATGCCTGGACGAACGCTTAGCTCCTCGTTAGCCGCCATGTACTTTTCTAAATTAACGTATGTTTTGCGCAAGGCGTATGGCGCCGTATTGGTTACCATATTCCAGGTCACCGTCCGTTGATGCCATAGATCTTTTTGCCATCGTCTAGCGGCGAGATCTATCACTAACTCACGATAGTCAGTCTGATCCTCTTCCGGTTCAAGGTCAGTCACCAGGAGCATCCCCTGGTGCATGTCTCTCAGTAGGGTGAGTACCTCTAAGAAGGTTAATGTCTCCACCTCTAACCTAGAGTACCTACGCCTTATGAATAAGACTGTATTCGGGGTGATGCTTATTCTTCCAGTAATGTAATAAAGAGTATACTTCTGCATCAATCTCGGACTAAAGCACACGCAAGCATGATAATAACACTTCCAGAAGTGTATGCTTGCTAGCATCATGGTTTGAAAATTCTGGGTTAAGAGTAGAAACGTATTCGCGATGCACGATAGTATCACGCGCAATCATGTCAGCCTGAAGTATGGCTATTCCCGCGCGCCATGCATCATTGTTAGCGTTATGACACAGTCAGTGCTGACATTTCTGCTCCTCTCTCTGTCTCTCGTAAATTCGTGCCGCTGCGTCTAAAGGACAGATTGAGTGGGAATTCGATTCTATCACGTGACTCTAGGAAGTGTTTTATCTTCTCACCCATGTGCTCACGAGTGATGCACTCTGAAAGGATATCATGGACGGCCTGTGAATGCGAAATGGGTTCAGCCCCCGTAAGTTTGCTAAATACACGCTCACCGGCAGGGATACCAATGCTCCATTCGTCGACACTATGCCATAGATTTGGAGTCGAACGCTCTAAGCTTCTGTTTTCTATTGTTGTTTTATTGAGGAAATTTAGTAACCACGAATTTGCGGTGGACGTTCGGCCGCAAAGCCTCTTCCTTGATATAAAGCTGGCGTTAATTCTGCTAAAATTTCTTAGAATTTTCTGTAAGAACATTCCGAAAGAGATGTTCCCTCTGTTGGATTCAGCCATCATTCTGGCAGTATGACCGATGGAGATATAACTCTCTGGCTGATTGAGAAGGGAAGCGGGAATTTTGCGAATACGCACCCCTTCTCTTCCGCTCCTCTTTTCCTTTCTATGTCATATTGTCCTATTAGTCCTCGCGAATGCAAGTGAAACTCGGTCTTTTTAATCATATAGGTTTCTGAAGTCAGAAGTTCATCCTTATAGAGGTCTAAAACTTGCTCATCTGCGACAAAATGAAGATGCGATACTTTCGCCTTAATTAGTGAACGAGTATCGAAGAAAGTACAATTCATTATTCTAAGTGTTTCTCCTTCGGGGAATACGTACTCCCCACTAGTCAAGGCGGCGCCAGTGAAGAAGCTAATCACGAAATGCGTCTTCCTGTTTTTCGAAGCTTCTAGGTACACAACAACTTTCCCAGGGGCGTTCCAATTAATAGAAAAGAGTACGATTTCGTAATTACATCGTAGGATAGGGTTCTCCAGGATATAATCGCACCGGCGATATCGCGAAATAAGAAAATTAATGAATAAATCTGTGTCAGATACTAGACCGTTCTGATATGCAGTGCCCCCGCTGGTGATATGCCAACAATCGTCATCTCGGTGGTAGGTATGAAGGCAACGTAGCGAGTTTCAAGTATATTCCTAGAAAGAGTATAAGGTTGAGGGTAGAACAGTACACAATTGGGTAAAACGTAAAGTTCTAACGCGTGGAAATTTATCTTTATCTGTATGAGGAAGACCTTCTTTGGAAATTTCTCATGAGTCAATATGTGTGTTAAGGTTCACCAGCGAGAATACGTTCACGTTCCTCATGTTCACAAGGCATATCGGCGCGCACATCCCAAACGAAGGCGTATTTCTTACTATCTTCTAAATCTGGAAGTATGTCAGTAAAGCTCGTGATTTTCACGTCTGTGCACAATATTAGGGGACGTAATACGAGTATCTAATGGATGAGGATCATAAGAGAGGACCCGTCCATCGAATCTTGCATAATCTAGAGCTACCGACCATCCATTACCTGGAGAAGAGCCGACGTAAATTACATCGCATCCGGGTATAAATATTGGCGGCGATATCGAAAAGAGCTTCCTGGTTCCGAGATCCGGAATTTCGCCGACAAATTTTAGAAATCGTGTCGTCACGTCGTTAGTTGATGGATCTGGAAATGATCCAACGGTCTTCCCCTCCCAGTTAATATGCATACCTAGGTTTGCAAGACCGCATATTTCACTGGCATTGCGCCATATGTTGGGATGGAACATTGATTCTAGTTCGGACCCACACCAGCGAATTCGAGTGAGTTCTGAGAGTAAGTCTCTTACCAAATTACATAGGTAATCTGATTCTTTCGACATTACCATAGACAATATTTTACGCAAAGTCGTAAAATGTAGATGCGTCCCAGGCTTCCATGTTAATGCCTCTGCAATCAAAGAGCAAACTGCTTTCGACTGCATGGGATACAATGGTTCATCCTCTATCTACCACTAGGAGGAATGAGGCATCATAACCCAGAGCGAACCAGAATTTCTCTCTGATCGTGTCAGTCTCGCGTCCATAGATAAAAACATTTTTATTCTCGATAGTAGTCCCTAATCTCGAGTACTGAGCCGTGCTTAACACTAAACCACAGTAGTTGCGCATCGTATAGCTCCTCGGTTATCCGTCCTCATGGACGCCGTGCTTAAAGAATTTTTTTTTTACATTTTATATTACTTATATTTTTCGGAGTAATCAAATTCGAAACTTAATCTTAAATACATAAATAATGGTATAATGTTAATACAGTTTTTGAAAATATCAGTAAATAAGGCTTCTTCTTTTATTTGCAACTATCCCAAATTGAATCCGATTAATGGGCAATAACGTTTTTGCCTACCGATCGACTCTTACGAATTACGAATGTTTCCGTGTGCAGTAAAATCACTTAATATAAGGCATTATGCGCATTTTTAATTTAAGAGATAAAAAGGACACAAAGTTTGAGATTTTTTAAAACTGATTTTTCTTCCATGTTAGCCTATATTAGTTATCTTGAATCTTCTCTGCAAATTTGACAGGTTATCGCAAAATAACCCTGTATATCTCCAAGGAAACACAGATTATTGGAATAAGCCTAAACTATGGTAAACTTTGTATTTTGGGAGAAAGGTGGTACATGCTTTCATATTCCTTTCTCATATATGTAATTAGAGAGCTTTCTCAACGCTCTCTTGCGCCTGATCTGCACGCATATCTCTCGCGGCAGATCGTCTCGCCTTGCTGTGATCGGGACGATCGTAGAGGAGGCGTGGAGGGCCTCCTGGATGTTCTTGGTAATTCTAGTAGCAGCGGCCTCTACGTTGTCCGCTGTGCTTATAGGCTGGTGGACTGGAGGTCTCTCCTGCAGATGTTGGCAATAGAGCCTCCAGTCGACACGTGTCTTGAAAGCTCTGGGCGGTGTTGTCACCGCCTTTAGGCCAAGGGTTATCAGAATCGGGAGGTGCTGTGAGGAGAGGTCGTACAGCACTTCTACCACTATCGGGTAGTTGACGTTCCTAGTGAGCACGATGTCTAATACATCCGGATGTCTCCGTGCATCAGACGGAACGTGAGTCGGTTCTTCGGGACCTAATACGTCATAGTTGTTGTTTTCAGCGTCTTCATAAAGTTCAAGACCCGGCGGAGTGATCACTCTGGACCCCCACGCCGTGTGTTTAGCGTTTAGGTCCCCGGCGATGATAGTGGGTGTTTCACCTTCCAGCACCGTCCGGATGTCTGAGGAGCAGGATGGAGTCCCTGGCGGGCGGTATGCTGCGTAGATTCTTAGTTCCTCGCCCACCGCCTTCATTCTTATGCCGATAGAGCGCATAGTCTGGTAAGATGGTAATTCCAGCTCTTGGTGGACGATGTCCCTTCTCACTAGAACCGCCGTCCCTCTGTAGGCAGCCCCTTGAGAAGTGACTTCGTCCCTTCTGTACAGATGGTAATTCGGCAGCTTAATATGCGTCTTTGGATTTAATTTTGTTTCACCCAGCAATATTATGTGCAAGTCTTGTTGCTGGGCGACAGTGCGGAGTTCATGCAGCTTCTGCTGTATTCCGTCCGGGTTCCAATAGAGGAGGCGCAGATTACTCTCCTCCGTAATACCGGGCTAGTAGGTTTGCCAGCGCCTTCATTATCGCTGTCACTGGATCTGTCCCGGCTCTAATGTCGGCCAGGACTTGTGTTGCCGACCTCGATGGCAATACCAACCAAACGTATTGCATGTGCTGTCTCGAGGCCGGCAGTAGGTGTTCTCCTATAAGAAGGTCTTAGCAATTGTCTCGGGTGAAGATTATATCCTGGTCCTGCCCTCTTGGCTTGTGGGTAGAGCGCGCTCTACCTGTAGAGCTGGCTCTATGTTCAGGTAGAGCCCTTTTTGGCACTCTACCCACGCTTTTGGTCGTCACCCGAGTAATCTGCGCCTGTGAGGCTACTGGTCCAGATGGTGTCGGGGTAGAGGTAACAGCCTGAGGAGGCTGCGACTTCTTCCTGCTCCTCCCCCGCCTCCTCTTCTTGGAGGGTTGCCGTTCTGTGGCAGGGTTGGCGGGGGGCTGTAGAGTCGCCCCGGTGGTTGCCCTTGTCACTGTGGGTTCCACCGTTTTTTTAGGTTTTACGGGTGGGAGGGGGGGTTCGGGTTGCCGCCCTTTCCCTGTGATGGTAACCCACCCGTCTTTTTGGATGGTCACGGTTTTTGGGCGACTCTGGGGGGATCTTTTTTGGGTCCTCCGGGAGTAGCCCCGGCAAAGTTATCCCCTGCCTTCTGGCAGTCCTCCTCAGGACTGGGCAGCGGCGGTCATTTTCTGTGTGGTTTTTGCCACAGTTGGCACACTTAGGTTCTTCCTCTCTACCCCGAGGGCAAAGGCTCGCAATGTGCTCCCCGGCACAGCGCACGCACCTCACTGGCCTGAAGCAGTTGGCGGAGGCGTGCCCGAAGGCCTGGCATCGGTGGCATTGTGCCGGTCCTGCTTTTCTTTTCCAGGCCTCGATGACGACTCCTCTCATATAGAGGAGTTCGGCGACTTTATAAAGGTCCTGGAGCTGCTCCAGGCTCAGGTGGTCAAATTGGACAAAGTAGATGCAGCCAAGTCTGCCCCTACGAGGTGGTATCGCTTTGACGTATTTAACAGGGAAGCCTTTTGCCCTAATAGCCTCCTCTATTATTTTGGTGTCCGTGCCCATTGGTAGACCCCGGATGCCCACTTTTGTGGGCTTGTCCTCCTCCGGGGTGTAACATTACCACGACAGTGTTGGTATTTCCTTTGTAAGTTCGATCATGTATCTCTGAACGGTTCTAAATTCATTAGCACTCTGCGGTGTGAACCGTAGGCCTTTCCCGAACGGACGGGCATTTAAGGGGTGGCCCAACATTCTATTGAGCTCCCTAAAATGCCTCGTCCAATCCGGTAGGCATTCGGCCACTATAGGTGGATATCTGGTTTCTCCTGGTCGGCAGGCTTATCTGTAGGCACTGCCGCCGGTTGTGGTCGTGGTACTGCTGGTGCAGCTACCATATGGGCATAGCTGGTAGATGGCCGTTGGCCATCATCCTGCGGAAGCCCGGACGGGTTGGCTGTTGCCACCGGCGATGATCGGCCGGCGGATGCAGCTAGGGTTGCGTATGTTGTTGAGCCCCAGCTGTAGGACTCCTCACCTCCTTGTTCATACTGGGCCGAGTCATGGCTTCTTCGGTCTGGTGACATGGATGATGGCTGTTGTGGCGGTGATGGCGACTTAGGAGGTGAGGTATGTACCTTCTTCCTGGTCGTTGCTTGGGGCTCTTCAACATCCGATGATGCTGATGGATCAGATGAGTCACCGATGCGTTGCCTCTTCTCGTAGAGGGAGGCTTCGGTCTCGGGTGGCGTGTGCCTTCGTGGCGTCTTCGTAGGCCGCTGTTGTTGAGGGGGCGGCGGTTCACGCCCAGTCGTACACTCAGGTACGATGGGCGCGAGTGCGGCACTCGGTGCGGACTCCTTACCTGGCGACGAAGACTTGCGAGTCGGTATTTGGGAGTATGATGAGACAACTCTCACCCTCTCCGGATTAAAAATGTCACGGTAGGCGATTGGCATCTCCAATACGCCTGGTCGGTCCGGTGGTTTCCTCGATTTAGGAGGAGGCTCCCCCCTTATCCTTATCTGACATATCCCTAACCTAATCAGAACAGTCAGTGGTAATCAACTATAGGCCCTATCTAAGTTCCAGCCGATCGCCACGGATGATAATGCGCGACGCGGGTGGTGGTAATATTGAAAGGTGACTTTCCTCACTGTGGGCACTGCCTACCCCTTTTACTAGTAAAAGGGTTGGGGGAAGTGCGATGGTGGCACTTTAGTACGCGACTGGGCACAGGATGCACGGAGCGCATAAAGTGCCAAGAATCACCTAGGGGCCGGTGACCTCGACGCCTCACGGAATCACAGGACTCAACGATCGGCGGAGTTTGTGGAACCGGCGGTTATTTGCAGCCACTGCTAACTACGAATAACGCACACCTAGGAGATCCTTCCCAACCTTACGGAGACGGATCTCGACGTAGGGCCGAATGTGATGCCACTCCTGAACAGTGGCACACCGGGCCTTAGGAACTCACTTCCTAGTATGTAGCTTAAGTGCAGCGATGAGGTTGCGTTGCGTATTATTTCATATAGATCAGCCCGGGGGGAATCGGGGCGACCTCAAATTTAACAGAGACTAATCTCAAACGTACACTGGCGAACCAATGGCACACAACACTTTGGGCACGCCACCGATCACAAAGTTCATTATGATGTATTTATTATATTACAAACGAACGTGAGTGATCCTAGTTACATCGTGGACTACTATTGCTAATGACGCATAGTTCGTTTCATCATCATAATCATTACAGCCCTTCACAAGTCCCCCCCCCCCACCAAGGATTGAATAGTTCGTTTACTCATAGCATAAAAGTCGATATCGATGACACAATTGTATTTAAAAGTTCATTTGTGTTATATTTATGATTTTACAAGCCCAATATAAGTTATTTGTCATCTAATCTGCAACAACAAAAGTCACACTAATGTTACTTTTACTAATGTTAATTTGAATAACGCGTATAACTGAAACATAAGCAAATTAACAAATGTCTCAATTCAAAAATCTTTATTTATTTTTGTAGTAAATAAAGAGTTTTGGGGTCGATAGTACTATTATTTTCCCAGTAACCACGAAGTCAAAATTAAACATTTCTTTAGAAAAATGACACGTTGATACATAAAGGTTCACCAACCCTGCCCTGGGCAATCGACGTTAAATCTAAGAAACGTTCATTGTCCTTGGTGATTAGGTCGTGCCACGAGAGATGAAATTAAATAGAGTCCACTGCGCATGTACAATCAAGCAGAAAAATGAAAATTTTATTATGGCATTTTAATATATAAAAAGTCATAGGTCAACATTATAACTACACATCAAAGTCGACACTAAAACTGAACGATATATTTAGATATCATCGTTAGGTTTTAACTGCTTCTAAATAATATTCTGCATTTTATGTACACTTAGTTAAAGAAATAAAATATTTTGTATTTGTATTTTTGTATTTGTAATTGCTTTTTAAACTATACTATGCGATAGCCTTCGATTATAAGGATATTTTACATGCAATAATTTGCAAAAAATCATCTTGTAGAAAATAACAAAATATTATACTTTATACAATATACTACGAATTACGCTATTTTAAATAGTCCCAAAATAATTTATAAAGTAATAAATATTTGCACACTATTTGAAAATATTATAGAACAATATTTTAAAAGTACAAAAATAATCGCAAAAATTTAAAATTTTATAACAGGTAGTCGCTAACACTTTCGATATCCATAGTACACAAAACGACACAAGAAGGTGCGCGGGCGACGGGACGCAGGAAGAAACTACTTGGAGTAGCACGTCGCCCGTTGCTATGGTTTCGCTTCCCCGTAGCTCACACCTCACCGTGCCGACACCTATTTTTCGGTTTTGCGGCACGGTAATATTATTATATAATATTACCGTGTCTTCCATGACTCGTGGCGTTGCCTATACCTGCTTACTTAACCTTTACCTTACCTTCTTCGTCTTCTTTAATCTCAATAAAAGCACTAGCAGATAGTTGTGTTTAAACATAGTGATTAATATTATACTCTTTGGTGATAATATTCTCTTTGGTTGATAATATTGAATATTTTTTTGTATTTATTAGCAAGGAGTATTATATGTCTTCGTTTTACAAGGAATATTTATTTGACAATTCAATAAGGGTTTCTATAGATTGTATATATATAATTTGTATTTAGACTTTGGTACATGAATTTATATATAATGCTAAGCTACTAAGCTAAGCTAATAAAGGCACAGTTGTGAAAGATGTATCCAAGTTACAGAATTTCAAATGATGAAAAGGATATGAAACATACTGATGGTGGGGAAAAAATGAGCCCATCGAAACTGTATTTTCAAATTGATAACATAACGGAAGAGGTTAATATTGAAACATTTTCTTATATATTATCCTTCTTATTCGCAATCATGTTTCTTCTGTCAGATCAACCATGTAGACAGGCTGCTCAAGTAACCCTCGAAATATATTTGGACACCTTAGCTATTATTTATTCTGTGACCTTAGAGAGCTGATGAGCGGTGAGGATAGAGGCAATTATTTATTCTGTGATAGAGGGGTCAGGCGATAAATAACCTTCATAAGCCTACACGCGGAAATGCATAGTTTTTAAGTTATGATTTGTTGTAAAATTATCACTTCAATTTTTTGTGCTTGTATTTTACTGTTTGACACTTCTATGACGTGTATGAAAGAGGAATGTGAAATTAAAGGTCTCCGTTTGAATGCTAATAAAACTAAGGTTCTGGTATTTGAAAAGGACGAAGAGAGAACGAAATGTGAAATATGGGTAAATCAGGAATGTCTAGAACAGGTAAATGAAATTGTATACTTGGGGAGTGCTTTCAGCCGGGATGGAAGATGTGATTTAGATGTGGATAGGCGTGTCGCTGCCGGAAACAAAGTCAATGGTGCCCTGAATGCATTAGTCAAAATGCAAGGCATGGTGAAGAGTGCACGCCTTGCAATACATAACGCAGTGTTGGTACCGACTTTGTTATATGGCAGCGAAACCTGGGTATGCCAGAAGAAGCATAAAAGCAAGTTGAATGCAGTGGAGATGCGATCTCTTCGTAAAATGTGTGGCGTTACCTTAGCCGACCGCAAGCGAAACGAAGAGATTCGCAATATGGCAGGATTGAAAGATGACCTTATCACAAAAATTGATAGGGGCGTACTCCAATGGTTTGGGCACGTTGAACGAATGAGTGAAGACCGAATGGTGAAGAAAATATATAGAGCGAAAGTGAATATTAAAAGGTGTCGAGGTAGACCGAGACTAACTTTCGAAGACCATGTGAGCAAATTGCTCGAAGAGGGGAGGGTCAAGAGTACTCGGATACCTAGACGTGCATGTATGAAGAAGTTAATGAACCTGAAAGAAGCGAAAGAGGTATGTAAGGATCGTGACACTTGGCGATCTGTTCTCTCTGGCTACCCCGTTAGGGATTGTGCGTGAAGATAAGTAAGTAAGTAAGTAAGTAACACTTCTAGGGAGTAGAGGGTGAATGGGGTGGAAAATTACCCCTAACCCTTTTTTGTTACCCAGGCACGTGTTTGTGAAGGTTTTTAATTAAGGCTGTATCACCACAGCACACACTTATAAAAGGTACCCTCGCGCCAGTTCTGTGAAACTAATTTTTTTGCATTTTAATATCTATTGACTCAATCATTAATGTATTAATATTTTAGAATAATATAAACAACGAAGATGATGTAAGAAGAACCTTAGAACCGTAAGTTTAATTTGTATCATTTTATAATCATCCTTTAGTAAAAGATGCATTCAATGCTTTGATTTATATTTAACACTATGAATAATAAAATAAAACGTGTTAGCTCAGGGGCTGAGCGCTTGCTCTATAATAAAATGCATCCTATATTAAACATCTATAATTATACATAACAATCTAGTGGTGAAAGAATTTTCAAAATCGGTCAAGTACTTTACGAGTTTAGCGAAAAAAACATATTCATTGATAGTAGCGCCCTCTATAATAAAATTCAAGCAACGTTTACTTATTAAGCACCATAGCAAAAAACGATTCAGCTTAGCCACCCGCACACACATTAAAAACATAACCCCCCTTTTTCGTCTGTAGTCGGATATACAAGTTGTTGACAACAGTTGCGTATCGGCTGCATTGGATAAATATCCATTGTAAACGATTGCTTTACACCTATATCATAACATTATAATAATTATCGAAAAGTTATATTTGCATTGTAATAATGACACCATAAGTAATCGATCAAAAAAGGGAAATCGATTTTTTTAATGAGATTTGTGATTGGCAACATTTTTTATTTTATTCACAAACTAATGAATTACGTATTTACCTAATTTTATTTTTATCTTTTCGGTACTTTTCTTGTGTGAAAATGTTCCCATCTTTTTAGGATAAATGAATACCGCGATTAATAACCATAAATAAAGGTATAATTTTTTATCAAATGCAAATTGTTGGGCGTTTCATGGCCGAAAATGGGCATTCCCCTTTAGACAGTACGCGAACAACCCGGCTTTGATTCCCGCCAACACCAAAAAAATTGTTAATTGCAATTTTAATTTCTAAACATCGTGATAGAACTTGCATGTCTGAGAAATTAAAAAATGTTCCAAAGACGTGAAGTCCGCTAACGAGGAACAGCGGCTCGGACACGGCTAACGTCTTCGTGCTGCAGGTGCTGAGCGATCAGTTGCAGCGCTGAGGGCTGCGGGTTGGAATGCCGCATGGAACAAGTATTTGTATGGCCTTAAAATAATTGTTCAGGGGTTGCCCTTGTGAAATTTATGTATGTAAACTGCGCCCACGATACAAGAGAAATTCCTAGTGTGGTAACGTTGCATAAAAATAAAAAGTAATATTTCCTTGCTCTAAAACGTTCTCAAAAATGAGAGAAGGCCTGCGCCCAACAGTAGAACGTATTTACACTGTCAGTTTACTACAAATAATGATGATCGATGCGTGAAAAGATGTAACTTCTTTTGCCAATGTTGCTGAAGCTCTAATGGTCGTGACACGAATAAGTCGATTTGATAGGAGAAGGATACTTAATCATTTGAATATTACCAATGGTTTATCAGTCAGTGGTAGCGGCGTAAGAGTATTCACCATATCCATAATTCCATTAAATTTCTACCCGCGAGGGTAGTTAACAATGAGTAAGGCCACAGATCTCATGACCGCGCTAGATGCTGATGTACTGTCTCGCATATGCCTGCTGTTAAAAACCAGATCGACTACGTAGAGAAACGTCAAAATGCGAGATTTTTATAGACATCTGGTGCTGCGGTCGCTAATTCACGTATTTTATCTTATCTTCTTCGTAATTCATAGCTGTTGATTGTTACTAGAGAATCGTGGCCATGATCGAAATACGGCCAGCATGAAATACTTACCCACTCCTTAGAGGTAACAAAGCATCTACATTTTGATTCCTTATTAAGCATGATTGTGTATAAAAAACGTCAATGTGATTAGAAAAGGCAATAAGGAAAAAGAAATAAAAAGAATATGTCAATCAATACAAAATGTAGTGGGTTCGTCATTTGGTGTACATACATTACATTACATTACATTCTATACAAAATTAACGATTCGCCCCGGCTTCAAATACTAGTAGGTGATTTCTGGATCTCCACGACAGCGCCACCTACCGCATCCAAATGTGAATATCATCTAACATCTGGGAAGTTAAATATTCATCAAAATCGTTTGAATGGTATCAAAGTCTGTAACGGACGTAGGTAGAAAACATTTTTTTTGTTTTATGTAGATAGATGATGTACCTAGTTGAAAAAAATCTACAAATGCTAGTCTCCACACATCTTCGGTCCTAATTCAGCCCATCATGAGTTAATTCTTTAATCTTGAAAATGCTAACTATAAATTACAAATTCGGAAGCAATAGATAAACATCGTGTAGTAATAAACTACATAATAGACTGTAGTATTTATGTTTGACTACCTTGTTGGTCTAGCGGACGTAAGTAAGATAGCTGATCAGGTGGTCCCGGGTTCTAATCCAAGGTTGGGTTAAAATTTGACCCGAATTAGGTTTTTCTATCAAGAAACTCTGAGTTATTACCCGTAATTAGGAAGTTGTCCGCATATCAAGCAAGCGCCTCAGAAAAGCACGTAAAGCCACTTTCCCTGCACCTGATCTCCCTCCGATCTCGCCTGATTGCCGTCCAAATGGATTATGAGAGCGCACCTGTTTGCGCACATCCTCTTCCACTATATAATACTATAATCCTGTCTAGCGCAGAAGGCCAGTTCTTAACTGGCCGTCGTTATCGCTTGGTCTGACGGACATAATTATTTTAGTATGTACATGACAAATACATTTTCAGGTTGCCTTACGTGACGGCGTGTTTGTTTGCTACCGTCTTGGAAGATGCTATTACTACAATGCGCATTCTCGGTGAGCGATTGTTTTGTTTTACATATTTAAATTTCGGGATATAACACCCCCGCCTGGGATACTTCCCATGCCACTCGACGAGTGTGTGGCGGGGACTAGACTTTTTCGCTATTGCGAAGAAAGGAGGCAGAGACGTAGTGTGGCGGCAATAATCGTCATGCCGCACGTCATGCTCCTCGTCATGCCCATCGCTCCCTGTTTTGTCGGTTTTTTGGGCGCGAGTCAAAGGACTGGCAATATGAGCGCGAGTGACTGGTCACCACAGAATACATTTACCTAGTGCTGGCCACACATTCGTGTACGCGCAAACCCCAAACGCAGTCCGAATCCCTAGTATATATACAGTAATCTATGGTCCGAATCGACCTCTCGTTACGAAAACACGTTACGTGTTATTTAAAAATCATGAGTATTGATGTTATAAATATATTTGAGTGATTCCCAAGGATATAGATTAAGTAATTTCGTTGTAATTTCAACTTTAGTGATTTTTAGAGGTATTTTCGCAAATAATTATGATCGAGTGAAAATTATACAATCGTGTTTTTGAACAAGCAAATTAAAGATAAAGGCATGAATTTACCTACATAAAAATTTCACTTTCGTTAGTGGTGTCATAGTCCTGTACTATTCGATGAAAGGAGGTGCATTTTTTCGCGGTGTCGCCTTATTTACGCGAGTTGAGCAGTGTGTGGACAGACACCAGACAGGGCAACATCGCGGCAGTGCGAGGAGCAGCGCGAGGAGCATAGTGTAACCGAGCCATAAGGTTATAACGTTTTGTGTGATGTGATAGGGGTTAGGGTAGAAGTTAAAGATTTAAGTACGCATTCTTGGGGAGCGATTGTTCCTTTTTACATATTTAAATTTGGGGACATAGTAAAATCATAATAAAATCCCTAATGTGAGATTTTAAAGTTCAGGGTATGGTGTTAGGGGTAAGGATACAGGTTAAAGATTTAAGGACCCCTTGTACATACATTATGCTTATAATATACGTTTTATGGTACGGTGTTCTCCGTGTTCTCCGTAGTTCTCTGCAGTTGTCTAACCAAAATCATTAAGCGTGTAGAGTTTTAGATCATATTACAACGTACGTCCAATTTCAAAAAAGTCTTGACCTCATACCATTAAAATTTTGGCGAGCACTGGCCGGTACAGGCCCGAGCGCTTAAGCAGTTCGATTTTGCTTGTTTTTTAGTAAAAGATAAAAATAAAACGATTTTATAAAATGTTTTCTTACATGACTTAAAAATAATCAAACGTTGCGATTTTCGGAGGCCGATTTTGTGTTTATCACTATTATGTGCTTAATATTCGTCTTTATTAAAATATAGGTAACTTTAAAGTACCTGGATGACCGAGCATTGCTCGGTATTTTTTTTTTTTTGGAAATCTTGTGTTTTGGAAATTATATTTAGATAAAAATTACATACTGATAAAATATGAATTGATGTCGAATCCATCCAAATCCAGCACTTGGTAATGCGAGTGTTAAAAGTTATCGCAAAAGCTGGTGTTTAAATTTAGGGTATTTTAACTATAAACACATTCTTGTCATTTTATAATATTTGTACTTCACGAGGCCATCACTCTCGCTATAGAAGTCTGCTTCGCATCGCGAGAATTGATTAACTCTTTGAAGGCGTTTTTTGCCGCTTGTCACTTCGTTCGCGTGGAATCAGTACTTTTGCTATTCTATGTGATGATGATTTATTTGTAAATTAAACTGTCGCGAAGACTTAGAAGGACACTAATCTTAATAAAAGCATTCAGTTAGTCGGTCACTCAGACAAATAAATAAACGGACTCACAAACGAACCAAGAAACAAATGGGGCAAACTGTACGCTTGTGTTTTATTTTGTAAATAAACAACAAAATGACCGCAATAACGTAATCCCTAATTTGCTCCCGAATTTCTCTAGCCAATACTTGGTTTCCATACAACCAATAAGATATTGCCCTAAATAAGCAAGCACCATCGCAAATTATTGATATCGAATAAAATTTTTTAAATGAAAACTACAATTCAATGCCTACCTAAAACTAAGTACTAAATCAATGAAATTGCGTAAGTATCTATATTTTGTCCTGAAAACATATAAAAAATAAAAGTAAACTCAATCTAGGAAAGTTTTTGACCTTTAAGTAATAGGTGTCATCGAGCTTGAAATCAGTTGGGTTTTCTATCAAGAAATTCTCAGTCCCGGAGTCAAGGGTTAAGCGGTGTTTCATTCCTATGCCTCAGACAGCACGTAAAGCTGTTTTATCTGTATCTAATCTCACTATATTTTTGTCGGATTACTAACTCGGACACAATGATAAATAGACAATTTTTTATATTTTGTGTATAATGATCAATAGGGGCAGATTTTTGTAAAGTTATATAATATAATAATAATAATAATAATATATTATAATTATATTATTAATAATTATCATAATTTTGTGTTACGGATTTCTCCACCACGATGCAATTGAAAACCATTTTTTCCGCAAACCATGAATCCTGTAACACTTTAAGGTGAGATATTAGAAAAATGAAAAAAAAAACTAATTGCATTATTTTAATCCTAAAGTATTCCTACTAATTTTTTATTTTTTAAATTTTATATTTTTCCCTACACCAATCTGAAATCACCCCGTAAAAAAACATTCTTAAAACTTTATTGTACTATTAAGAATCTTAATTTTTCATGACTTCTTTCTTAATGGACGCCTACTTATTAAAGGGAAGTTATTGTTCCAATTTCACGCATCTATATCCAGCGGTTTGAGCTGTAGATTTAATACAATATTTTTCATACAAAATTTGAACCGTACTCTTACGGTTTTAAAACAAGAGTTCAAAATCTACGCCCTTCTCCCTCCTCCGATAAGAGGTTGTTTTAAGAAATACTAAGATACTTTATTTCCATACAAAATTGCACACCCTCTGCCCCTGCGCCCTCTGCCGTAAAATAATTATGCAATAAAATAATAAACTGTAACATCCTTATTTGACACTCTCTCCAAAATGATTTCGTAGCGGATTTCTACATCATAAAATGTACCTACCTACCTACAGTTAGCATTGCCAGGTGTCCGGATAAAGCCGGACAGTCAGGCTTTTTGGTTGTGTGTCCGGCCAAATCAGACAGTGTCCGGCATTTGTTAGGCTTGTTAAATTTGACCATTTTTTACATTTTTCATGTACTTACATACATACTATAGCAATTATTGAAATTAATATTGACTAATTCAATCAATTTTATGGTTATTTCATTAGAATTTAAGAAGATTTTATGGTAAATGATATAAAGCATTGTTTTACATTAAAAAAATGGTGGGGTGATTTTAGATTTCTACTTCAAGCGGTATAGGTAGTCACTCAGTGTAATTTAGTATCTATGACTCAGTATATAAAGAGTACTTATAGTAGATACATAGTAAACAGTGACAACTGTCGGTAAATGATAAAACTAACTTTACGGCTAGTTAAATTTTATTCTGTTCGTTTTAACTATGTCCAATATAAATAATTTTTTTTATAAATGCTATTTGAAAACGAAATAAAAAAGCTTTTGATATAATATAAAAATATTGTCTAATTTTAAGTACCTGTTAACTAAGCAAATAAAACATAAATTTATCATGTTTATATGCACTTTATTACTAATTTTAAATTTTAAATTAAACAGAACAAATGTGCCGGGACGGCACTATGGACTCTTCCCTGCTCTAAGAAGTATGAGATATTGAGTTTATTGAATGCCTAAATATCCTTTTTTATATATACATTTCATTGAATGCATGTACTCAGTCAGCCGTGGGTCATATTGTATTGACTGTATAATATAATATATAACCCGCTTCTTCGTTTCCGTAATCGGGTAAAGCGTGCGTGATAGATCGTGGAAACTATGCCAAACATTGAGTTGTATAAATCAATAATGCCAAATATGAGGCAATCAATGGGGAGACCTGTGTTCAGGAGGGGGCTTTGAAATGCTGTAACGGTTATTGGACAAAAGGAAGAAACGTATTTGCTGGTCCAATACAAACATTGCGTCGAAAGTAGCAAGCAAAGCGACTTTTGAAGCGACAGTAGCCTAATGACAGGGCGCGGACCGCGAACTCAAAAAGGTCGTGGGTTCGAAACTTCGAATCCACCATTCGACTACTGGCGGCAACCACTCGTAACACAAGCAATTTAAGCTTACCACGAGTGGTTAAGGGTAATATTAGTAATGTTTATAGCATTGTTAATATTATTTATTAAAAAAGAGTAATTATTTACATATTATGCGTGCTTCATATCTCGTTAATAATGAAACCTTATGGTGCTTGGACTTATAGTGCCATCTATATAAAACTATAGTAGTTAATTTATTATTACAGTAAAATAAAAATTATATGATATTTAGAAAAGAACGGGTAGGAATAATATAAAAAACTCAAAATCGGGTAACGTAATTTTTCAATTTCCCGACAGTGTAAATTTTAAAACTTTTGGAAGTGCAAAAGGGAAGTATGGTATGTTCACTGCCAAGCTTCTATATGATTGATATGATCCTTGCCGAAACCAAAAAAAATTGTTAATAGCTCTTTCAAAATTTAAATTACCATGTTTTAGGTACTCGGCGATTAAGAAAAAAATATAAGTACCTTTAATTTGCACAACACCATCTATCGATGACATTGTTTATCTGTTGTACTTTTTAAACTAAGATATTAGGATTTATATTGTTTTTATAAATATTTATTATGTTATTCTGTATTATTTTTGTTAAATGTGTTTAAATACAATTATATCATTATAGAACACTATTTTACATTATTTAATTACAAAAATGTCCTTGATCACTCAACGCCACTATTGAACAAATTCGTACCTATATATTTCGTACCCATACTTCAGACATATAAAACATAACTTTTGATAAGATGAAACAATTTTAATAAAACAAAGACTAAATTTAAAACGAACATATGCTTTACAATTTTCCTAACAATTATTTTGATATAAAGTACAGGCATCTGCAATTCACATTTTTATTATAGATATAGATTGACATTTTTGCATATAAGATATTCCTATCTAACTATAGAAAAAGTGGAAGTCTGTTGGGACGAGGTATTGGCAATAATATGGTGGATGAGAAGGTTTGTAGTATGTAGCCGAGCGTTGTTATGAAGAAGCAATGGCGTAGAGCAGTTGACCAATATGGGTTTTGTAGTGCCAGTTTCTCCAACATTATTTGCAATTCTTTAAATAACGAAAAGCGGTTACTGTGGCACATCTAGGAGTGTATATATAGTAAATTTACGTGGTAGAGCCATGCTACAGCTATATTAGTAGTATCTGTGTAGCACGAATGGGTCGGCTCGACCGGGGAAGGACCACGCTCTCACAGATTAAAATAGCAGCTTAACACTGCTGTAAAATTGCAATTATTTGCATACAACGTAAAATAGCAGCTTAACACTGCTGTGTTTCGTATGGTGAGAGTAGAGAACCGAAGACCCTTTTTACTGGAAAAGAGGCATTCCATCTTAGTCCTCAAGGTTGACAACGTATCTGCATTTTGATTCGATCTTTTTATTTGAATTGATTGATGATTGATGTAGATGTCTATTGGCCCCCCATAGATTGTCTCATGGGGGGGGATTTAACCATAGTTGCCAAGCTTGGCAGGCGAGTTGGCAACCGCACTTTTTTATTACTTCGAGTTATTATCAGGAAGATGCTGCTGCCCATCTCCTGTTTCAATTTCCCTCTGTCGCCATTTTACGAAACTAACGGCGCGATATGGGGTGGTAGATATTCTTACACTGCCACTACACGGTATACTGTGTTGGATCCACATTTTATGAAAGAGAGGGCAAGCGAGCTTGCGGTTCTACTCATACTAAGTGACTACCAAAGCCGACGAACAACTGCAACACCAGGACAATCGCAGATACCTTGCCAGCCTTTTAAAGAGGAGTAGGATCTTTACTTGAAGGCAGTCTTACTTTTTATTGCAAGTAGCAATACGACTCGATCTTTGTCACAGGATAATATCAGTGATAAAGGGGACCACCACTTGACGATCACGGATATCACGACAATCGACAGCCTCGTTACGCTTACGACCACGTACACTGTCTAGTGGTTGTAAGCGTGAGTTCTGAGACCCGTGTTTGAATCCCAGGTCGGGCCAAAATCAGTTATTAATTGTTTCTATCAAAAAATTCTCAGCCATTGATCTATCATCCTGCGGCTGATCTTTCTCAGTTGGATTAGCGTCCCATCGGTTTATGCGGGTGAGGATGACGAGACGCACAAACTTGAGCACTATAATCCTGTCCTGAGCAGATCCTCAGAATTTTATTTCAAATTTATTTGTTTGTTTTATATTTCTTTATAGGAGAATGTAACAACTCGCTTCGCGTAACAAAAACAATGGCAGATATGGACGAACTGCTTGCGCTCAAGTTTTCTGTCGCCCCGGCACCCGTTAGTGATCCTCTGCAGAAGATTAAACCTTCCGACTTAGAACGCGGAGAGTATAAACTGAACAAATTGGAGACGGATCGGTCAGTTTTTTTTTGGTTCTACGAACAAACGGAGAAGGACGCTTAGAAAATTAAGTTTATGTATATAGAAGTCTGTGGCATATACAAGTATATGCCACAGAATAAATTATAGTACTACGTACAGAAGTTGCACTCCTTTGAAGTTGACTGCTTGCCGACGTTTAATAGCCTACGTAATTATTAATAATTAATTAAATCGCGCACGCTAGCTAAATAAAACTTTATCGCTGCGCGCGCGCGTCCATATTACTTCGCATATTTTCCCCTTCCTACGCTACGTCACAGCGGACTTTCCGTGGTTGCTAAGGGATGTCAATAAAGAGTAAAAAATACATTGCGAAATGTTAATTAAGTTATTTAGGTGAAGTACTTACCTATTCTGACTGTGATCGACTGACCACATTTTCGCACAGTCGGGAATTACGATGCGGCTCGGAAGAAACAACAAATAAACTTCAAATATTATTAATAACAGAAATGTGATCGTATTCTATTTAGTTAAAAATCTTGTTAGTAAACAAAGTTTTAACTTCAGTATATTACTGTGTTATTAAGGGGAAATATAATGTCAAATCGCTTAGCAAGATCCTTCGTTATGCCGAAAATATTGCAGCATTAATTTTGAAATAAATATATGGTAAAGTTGAGGATTAATGTTAATGATTATGTTAGACTAAAACACGATTTCGTAAAATTTTCTCGATAGAAAAAAAATCCAAAGTTACCTCCAAAATAAACAATAAACCGCTGTTATTCATAAAATACTTTAAATAAGATCATGAAACTTTGCATACTAACTGAACTAACTACAAAGCAGTGCTTATGTTATTTACTTTTTTTAAAATACCATTATTTTCACTGTAAAAAGAAATTACCTAAACTATCGGCGTCTTGAGCTTGATTCCTGTCGCACCGTTAGTATCGCTTAGGCTTTTGAAGGGAGAAGTTGTGTCGCTTACGATCAGAATATACATTACGCAACAGTACGACGTAAAATTAAAATGGGAAATAACCGTGATAAAAATAAGAAGCGGCTGGCTTGGCGTTAAGAAACAGGCATAAATATGATAAATCTAATGAAATAAGTGTCTAACGACCTTTCTACTTACAGTATTAGTGATTACAAACATATCGGTACAAGCATACGACGCGCGGGGGAAGTGGGGGCGAAATTAGAATTTGAGCTGACTTACTCTATCCTCTTAATATACTGAAATTAAAACTGTGTGTGTTACTACAAATTAAAATATTTTAAATACAAAAGACATGTATAGGTATGTATAGCGTTGCCACTATTTGGCGGCTAAAATTGGTACATCCGGTACATAAGATACATAACAATAATGCATACCTACGTATTAAGTAAGTACGTACACGGGAAGAAGACTAGGTTTTTGATGACTGAGTGATATTTATGAATGGCAGTTTTCAAGCTTTAAATATTTAAGAACTGTGACTTTTAAAATTAGACATAAAAAGTTGTATAGTAAGTTGTCAGTAAGTAATCATCATCATTTTTGAGAACAGTCCGTCAAAAGTCATGTCATAGTTGCCACACTTGGCAGACGAGTTGCCAACCGCAGTCTTTTATCATTATTGTCATTAAATTGTTATTCTGGTAATTAAGAAAAAGAGTTACTTCCAATAAGTGTTATTTATACTCTATATTGAATAAAAAAGGTTCCTGTTTGCGTTATCACCAAGATACTGCTGCCCATCTCCTGTTTCAGTTTCCCTGAGTCGGCTTTTGCGACACCCAAGGGATATGCGGTTGTGGTTTCTCTTGAACAGCTACTAGACGGAAAAATTACAAATGAGTCGGAAAATAGGTATCTTTTAGGTTAGAGGGAGGGGGTCGAAGTAGCTCGATGGTCGGTTCGTGTAAGTACACACATGCTGTCGGTACGTCGTTTCTTTCTTTTTCAGAACTTTGTTGAAACATTGCCGTGTGTTTAGGATTTAGATACTTATCCGTTTCTTTAGGAACTTCTTGCTCAACGTGCTTACGTCTACGTATCTTGACTTGTCGCTGAAAAAGCGCTACCAAGCTTTAATGGACTACGCGGACCAGATGATTGGTCGCGAAAAATATTTCTTATCGCTGTTGGAAGATGAAACGAGGAATCGAACGTAAGTCAATCAAATTTTTTTATTTATTATAGTCCTTCCAAGTTCACTGCTGAACATAGGCCCCCTGTTCATGTTTTGAGAGTTCAGTGTTCTATAGTTTGTTGTCAAATAGGGTTGGCAACGTTAGTCGAGACACACTTACCGGCGCGTGAACTTTTAATTAATTCATTGCAATGGAACATGTCACTGTCGCTGCAACGATCTGTGTGATGTATTTCTAATCTCCCTATCATAAATTCGAAATCAAGAAATGTATCGTTCATATTATGACCCATTTTATTATATTCGAAGTGCATGCAAAACAACTTACGACGACCTAAAATAAAAAAAAACTTCCCTATAAGACGTCGTTTGTTGAGACAGGGTCACAAACGAGCACACAGTCCACCTGATGGTAAGTGGTTGCTGTGGCCCATAGACATCTACATCTATCCTCGACTACGAATTAAAATACCTCTTTAAATGCTCTCTAATCTTCTTTGAATGCCTCTTTAAAAATTCCTCAGTAAAATGGGTCTCCGATTCTCTTACACTCACCATACGAAACACAGCAGCATTAAGCTACTATTTGACGTTGGTATTCTGTTAGAGCCTGGTCCTTCCCCAGTCGAGCCGGCCCATTCGTGCTACAACTATACTACTAATATAACTGCAGCATGGCTCTACAACGTATAAACGTATATTTGGTGCTGCGATGTGTTAGGATGGCTCGCCGTGAATCTTTTCAAAGACACTTATCGCATATCGTAATTTTTGTGTGTTACAAGCTACATGCCGGACAGGATAGGGTTAAAATTTTACTGCCTATCAATGATTTCAAACGGAAGGATAGGCCCATCGAAATATTTTACTCCTAACTTTTTCGCCAAATCGCAAAAAATCCGCCAAAATCCCGGCACATGGGAAAAAGAAACATGAAACGTCAAACGTGATATAATTTTTTTAAAAATAGTATAATTTTATTTTCCACGTACAACATTTTTGAGGGTCTGAATCCAACCCTGGCTTAATCTTTGTTACGTAACTAAACTGTAAATTAAAAATGCGTGTATATAATAATTTAATTGTAACAAAATTAATACAAGGTTATTAACCGATGATACGATATCCCATGTTCATTTTTACTGTATCGTAATTTTTGCATCCTTTTACCACACAACTAGACATATTTATGACAGGGAAATCTGTCTTGCGTGCGCACCACCGTCGACCGATTCGCGTTGGCCCTAAATTGTAATTTTAGGGCCAACGCACTGGTCCGTTTTAGTTGTTCGGTCGGCCCCGTCCTTACGCTATTAATATATAATAAGTCAATGCTGCCTATATTATATACTTACTATACTACAAAAAATCACTTTTATATGTACTTCAATGTCTTTAGTCATTGTTTACAATGGTAATTTCATCACTTCATTATGCATGGATTCATAATAGATCGTTAATTCGCCGGCAATTCTTCACCATCCTCAAGAGTTTTAAGTCCAGTTGAAGAGAAAGAAGACGTGTCGTAAGTTATTTCGTTTAAGAGTTATTTTTACAGGGGTTGTTTCGTAAAGCAATTTTCTTGTAATTTGAATGTAACGTGAATTTGAAACTAAGTGCATGTACTAAAAAAATTATATATTTGTGATCATCTTACTTTTAGAGCTCGCCGCGAATTAAACAGACAGATCCGTCAGCAGCGCGTCCACGTAAAGTCCGTCACATATGACACCGATATGGCCATAGAGAAGCTGAAAACGCAAGTGGAAGTAAGTGTTAACAAACCTTTAAATTGCCGCAAAAGATGTGAGTGCCAGGTATTTGCGTTCTAGTATTACAAAGGATTTTTATTACGCGAAGAATAAAAATCCTCACCAATTCGTAAACAGTCCACAGTTGGACGTGGCCAGTCCTATCACCATCTTTATTACATTCTTACACAGCCAATCTACATCTCCCATTTAGACAAATGCACGTAAGGAGAAGACATCCTGCGTTTCGTGGAAGAACGAAGCCGATGCCGCATAGAGGATCCGATCTTTTAACATTTGCAGCGTCTGGAATCTAATAGATCAACAAACTTCAAATCCTACGTACTCCAGGTTCCTTCAAAATATAAAGAGACATTTCTGATCCCGATTTCTGGCCCTCTGGAGTAGTGTTTCGCCGATACAGGGACGCGCCAAAGAAGAAAGTTCTCTAAATAAAATAAAATTATGTTTATGTTTTGTATATTTTTTAGGTTAAGGTATATATTGCTAATGTTCTTAAATTTTAAGTTCTTGATGCCTGAAATAAAGTTATTGTATTGCCTGCTGATTTATCACGTGCACGGCGATGAATGGAGTTACTTACTGTGTAAATTTTGAAACGACTGGAAATACAATTCGTAAAATGTTTTGCTTTAGATTATTTTAACTTTTTTTTTCGTTTAAGGATGCAGCCTTACACACGGAGATTCAAACCCGCTACGTAGAGAACTGGGAGCGTTCTCGCACGGAGCAACACCAACAGAACATAGCCGACAAGGAGTCGCCGGCCTCTAATACCATCGAATCCTACAAAATGCGTATCGATCACGAGCAGAGAGTACACAGCGAGTTTGAGCTGCTGACCAATATTATTATTAACGTAAGATAATAAACGATTTTCTTTTAAGTTATTATTTTTATCAGTTTATGTTTTCCTGGTGGATTTGAACGACGGCGACAATTTTTCATTGACATTGAAGGCTAACTTTTTGTTTCTTTAAAAAAAAGTTACCCCACACAATGATTTTTCCCTGTATCATGGAGGCAGTTTACTTACATAAATTGCACAAGGACAAACATACAAACTCGGAACAACCATTTGTAGGTCATACATATAATATGCTCAGTGCGGGGTTTGAACCCGCGGCCTTCAACACCGTAAATCATTACTGAGCCACTACGTCAGAGAGCTGTCAATCAATAACACAGATATAACTATTTAAAAACCGCACAAAATTTGTGGGGTTTTTAAATCGCGAGGCATTAAATGAAATTAATTTTACGGATTGTGTCACGTTTAATTTTGTTATTAAATCCGCAAAATTAGTTTCATTTAATGTGTAGTGTTCGCTTGAATATAAGAAGTCTTTACGCGAGGCACGCACACGTGTTGATCCTGGCCGTATCCATAGAACTGTATCACAAAGATTATATTATAATCACTGCGTTATAATGTAGCCTGTGTACTGTATCACGGAAACAAACTTATTTTTGTGTTCCCTGGAAGCAAGTACTATTATTTATTTTGTCGTGGCGGTAACACTCGTGCAATATATCGAAGCGGTGCAGACCGTAGACCGACCTTCTCTTGACCAAATGAACATTGCGAACGTTAGAGCAAAGCACATAAAACAACAAAACATATCTTTTATAGAATAAGGGTGACAAAGATAACACACAGCTTACCTGATTGCAAGTGGATATATGTCTCCCCCTTTGGTTGTCACCACTGAGGACTAAGATGTAATATCTCGTTTCTAGTAAAAATTACTGGTCGCACTCCGGGAGTGCCGGCAGAAGTGAAAATTTGAATATTAACGTTGTGCATTTTTGATATTTTGCCATTGTTAGGGAATAATTTTGCACGAATTGCTTTAATTATCAGTATAAAAGTACTATCATTTATGTGGTAGAATACAATATTTATTATTTGCGCTATCGTACAAAAACATGACAATTAATATTACATTCGCGCAAGCGTCCTGCGCCGCCTAAACGAAACAGCAGGCCGGCGCGCAGTAGAAAGAGAGGGGGATATTTCCCTCCTACGTCGTCCGTCTTACTCATTTTCGATCAGGGTCACGTCCTGACGCGAGTTTAACAATTTTTACCCATTACAGAAAAAGTGTCCAACGCCGCTAAAGAAGTTTTCACTTCAAAAAGCCTCCAGTTCTCTACACTCAACCATACGAAACACAGCAGCAATAAGCTGGTATTTTGTGAGAGCGAGATCCTACCCCGGTGGAGCCGATCCATTCGAGCTATAACCATAATATAGCTGCAGCGTGGCTCTACCACGTGTAAATCACAATCACAACAATCTATACTTATGTTTACACAAATCTTAGCGCTTGGTAAGGAACCCGATGTCCCTCCTTCGATCTAGGTATTCAAACCACAAATACCACGCGGTTGTTCAGCAAGTTATATTTACTGTATAATTGGTCAATGCAGGAAACTCTGAACAAGGTAGAAAATTGGATGGACAAATACGACAAGGATATGGAAGCTATGGACTTGAAAATACAAATAATGAGATCCGATTATGAAAACACCTTGGAAGAGAGGTTGAAGCTCGAGGAGACGGTATGACTTTGTTATTCGAGCCCTTAACGGTGGGGTAGAACTACAAAAATCTAAATAATATGGCCTCAATATTTAGATTTCTGTGAGTAGAACAATCTTTCGAGTACTCGCTAATCTAATAGTGTTTTAAAAACATCAATTGCAGCAAAGCTAACTAGTCTCTAATGTTAAATTATACATTCACATCTATAAAATATCATTTGACATTTCCCCACGAGTTAGTAATTTAGTAATTTGCCAGACAGTTCATACAGAACGTAGAACTGACCAACCAATCGGAATACTGCAACGACTTTTAAACATATTTCATCAATAAGTATATTACGTAAAACATATAATTTGTTCACGCATTTCGATTAACTGACGTAAGTACTTTTTAAGTTTATATTAAAACAATTATGGATAATTATCCTAAAAATGAGGTAAAGCCAAAAATAGTTTTTTTTTGTATTTCTCAGTATAAAAAAGATTTTCAATGAATTTTAATTGCTCAAACAATTATCGACCTTATTACTTTAATATACAAATGTTTTTAAGATAATATAAAAATGTAGTACTGCGTCTTATTACATAAAAATCTAACTCCCGTAACAAGTCGTGAAGTCAAAAATAGCTTAAACACTGCATAGATCAGGTAATTAGTTGAACGCAATTGAAAAATCAAAATCAGATTGTACAGAAGACCGAAGAGTACAATCTGCCACTTTGCCTGGCGTATGTGGACTATGAGAAAGCCATTGATTCCGTCGAAATTTCGGCGGTGCTACAGTCCCTTCAGGGGTCCAAGTTGACTGTCGGTATATCGAAGTGCTGAAGTGTTTGTACAGTAGGGCTACGATGGCTATCCGAGTAAAGAACCAGAGTTTGAAACCTATCCAACTGCAAAGACGTATAAGGCAGGGTGACGTTTTATCCCCGAAATACTTTACCGCTACATTGGAAGACGTTTTCAAGCTACTGGACTGAAAAGGATACGGTAGTAACATCAATGGCGAGTACATCACTCACTTTCAATTTACCGACGATATAGTCCTTATGGTAGAATCGCTGGAGGACCTAAGCACTATGCTCAATGACCTCAATGGTGTCTCCCAACAAATAGGTCTTAAGATGAACATGGACAAAACAAAGATCATGTTTAATATCCATGTCACACCTATGCCAGTAGTTGCTGGGAGCATTATGCTCGAAGTTGTTGACGAGTACGTTTACCTGGGACAAATAGTCCGACTAGGTATGTCCAACTTCGAGCGAGAGGTCAATCGACTGATTCAACTCGGCTGGGCAGCGTTCGAGAAATTACGACACATCTTCTCGTCAGGTATACCTCAAAATCTGATAACTAGATTGTACAACCAGTGCGTGTTGCCAGTGATGACTTACGGATCTGAGACGTGGTCCTTCACTGCTGGCCGTATGAGGACGCTCAAGGTCGCTCAGCGAGCTATGGAGGGCTATGCTCGTGGTTTCTCTGCCTGATACTCAGAAATGAGGATATGCGGAGTAGAACCAGAGTGACCGACATAACCCAGCGGATTACTAAGCTGAAGTGCCGTGAAGTGAAGTAATGGGTCGGCCATAGAGCTCGAAGAACCGATAACCGATGGGGAAAAAAGGTTCACGAGTGGCAGCCTCACACTGGTATAGGCGTAGTGTAGGGCGACCCCCACTAGATGGAGTGACGACCTGGTAAGACATGCAGGAAGTCAATGGATGCAGGTGGCTCAGGACCGTGCTTTGTGGTATTCCTTGGGGGAGGCCTATGTTCAGCAGTGGACTTGTGAAGCGCTGTAATGATGATGATGATGAATTGGAAAAATCAAAATGTGTGTTAGAACTTGTCGAAGCGGGAACCTGACAAATCAGGAATTTGACTAAATGGAAATAAAAAAAATCTTGTTTTGCAGCTGAAGAAGCACGCCAATCTAATGAAAGAATGGGTGCAATTCAAAGAAGATCGCGAAAAAGCGCGCCAATATCGTGAACGCATGTTTAACGCTGCAGTGGTCGTGCAGGCCTGGTGGAGAGGCCTGCTGGTGAGGCAGAAGCTCGGCCCGTACAGGGTGGTGAAGAAAAAGAAAACTGCCAAGAAGTAGTAGTGTTTTACATCCATTTGAAAGCTTTCTCGTTTCAATGCTAGTTGACTTTTTTCGTGTTTCGAACGAAGTAGAATTCTATGGCATAGATATTTTTCAATTTTATTGTTTTATCATTGATATATTTTTACATTGGTTTATAAATAAATACCACTGCTTTGAAGTAGAAGTAAATTTTTTACCTAGCTACCGGTTCAGTCAAGGATGTTACAAATTTCTTCTTCTACTCGAAGCAAGTAATCGATACTTGTAAAGTAGGATGCACATGATTTTAACCTTTTGAGCGCCACGCCAAAAACTCACTACCGTGTCCTGTACGCCAAAGCGAAAAGTAAACAAAAATACCTACGAAAAAAACAGTGCTGCCAAGAGTTGATATATCGATAACACAAAATAACTTGTTTTTGTTGGTTTTTTATACAATAAATGATTCTTTATAATCGGATATGTTTTATTTAATCTTGTGCTGTCTTCCACTCTTTTTATATATGTACCTTGTACATAAATAAAAAACAAACAATAACAATAAAATAGTAGTAAACCACAACACTACTCTCCGTCGTGATGACGTCACTGTCACGACTGGACGACAACGGCGTAGCTGACTTTTCTTTTTGAAACTTTCTTAGAGATGTAGCCGTGTCGCACGTTGTGTATCGATTTCAAAATCGATGTAACCAAAATATACAGACATCTATTCAAAATATTTTATGGCAAGGCGTAGGCCAAGTGAATCACAGAAGAAAAGTCTTATGCTCTTATGATAAAGGGGGTTTCATATGATACTGATGTTGCTAAATGATTTTGAGATTGAGAAAGAAAATCGCACAACACAAAATGAAAATTGCTCTTCATACCTTAAGTAAAGAAAACACATTTATTATTTGTAATTTTATATTATTAAAATAGAAAAGGTACGTAATTATTCACTAATCAACAACTGTATATAGGTAATTATTCGCACTAGAAAAATCAGTCTTATAATATTAAAATCTTGGTCATGGAATAAAAAAATCAGTACTTATTACAGAAATCAACAAAGGGTACATAATTATTCAACAATTGTAAATAATTATTTGCACTAGGTCTAGTCATAAAATATTAAAATCTTGGTCTTTAACTCAATCAGTACTTAATATAGAAAACAACAATTAAAAATATTAATAAATTATAGGTAATATTAGTCTTAAAATAATAAAAATCTTATGGAATAATAAAACATAAATGTTTAGCTGGCCAAAGCAAATTTTCTAACGTGGTAGAGCCATGCTGCAGTTATATTACGGGAGAGTAGTTGTAGCACGAATGGGTCGGCTCAACCGGGGAAGAACCACGCTCTCACGGAATATCGGCATCAAATAGTGGCTTAATGCTGCTGTATTTCGTATGGTAAGTGTAGAGAACCGGAGACCCTCTTTACTGGAAACGAGGCATTCCATCTAAGTCCACAAGGGTGAGAGCGCATCTGCATTTTGATTCGTAATCGAGGATAGATGTAAATGTCTATGGGCCACAGCAACCACTTACCATCAGGTGGACTGTGTGCTCGTTTATTACCCTATGCTATAAAAAAAGAAATTAACCGTAAAAAGACTATAAAGTGTATTCCTACCTCATTGAGGTAGAGTTAATCGAAAACGAAAAACTTTGGTTTCACGATAATTTTAAATTTCCGAAAATTCATCATCGTCGACGCTTTCCAAAATCCGAATGAGTTCTGAGGAATCGTTCATGTTGCACTGCACTAATTTTCCCGCTAATCGCTTATGACGTCATCAGTGTGTCGTCTATACTTGACCACGGCGCCCAGTGAACTGATTTTCGATGTCGCGCTAAGGATGCGCCAGAGTTGAGATATTAGATTTATTATGCGAAGATAATTTGTTAATTTTTTTTAATTCATGTAGCTAATTATAGTTTTATATTTCTAACCTTTTGTTTTATTTAAATATCAATAATAATAGAAAAAAATAACACGTTTGAGCTTAATTTTGAATAGTTTTCAATAAATTTATGGCTAACGCATTACAACACTAGCGGTCTAACATAGACGACTTTGGCGTGCTGGACATAGTATTTGCTTAGATAAAAATCCATTTTTTTTAGTTCAATGTTTCTTAGTACTTGTGGCTCTAGAAGACTTGTTTTTTATACTCACATGTTGCTGGGTTATTCTTTTTTGAGGGGTGTAGAATTAAAATACCAGTAACAATTTTCCAATGTCTATATTTCATATTTTTGTGGGCCGGGTTTTTTGTCATCTATAGACGTCGTTGGCGCTCAGGGCACGCGGGTGCTGGTCACGTATAGACGACTTTGGCGCTCAAAAGGTTAATTCGATATTTTAAATAGCTTTTTTATTTCTTTAAAATTAAACGTTTTACTGTGGTATCGATTTTTTTGTTGTTTCAAATAATAGTTTTTAAAGTGCTACTAGTTGTTTTAAAGGCAATGAGATTTATTCCTGTTATACACATGTCTTATGATTTTATAGTAAAATAAATAATTTTTAACGCCTATTTGCCTACTTACTACGAGGAAGTGGAACAGAAAAAATACAACAATACATATATTATTAAAATTTTATTACCATTCGTCAGCACATGACAATTTATTACCGAGCAACATGTCGGTTGGCTTCTCCGTCCACGCACTAAAGCACAGTAGCGTCATGAACCAGTTCCCTTGGATGTAGTGTTGTCGAAAAAGAAAATAGGAAAAGTTTGCCTTAATCTATTGATTTCTATAAAGAAAATCCGGTGATCATCGGTTATATCTACTTTTTAATACCAGATTCATTCGATTTTGTGTAATACAATATAGAATGATCGTCAGTTCGTGAAGCAAATAATTGACTAAAATAAATAATTAAAATGGTTGTCACAGCCAAGGCAAATAGTCGTGTGTCAGATGTTAGTAATAATGAAATGGTTCAAGACACTAACGGTGTGCTGAAATGTTTCTAATGGACACAAAAATGTTCATTGAACATTTGCATCGAGCGATTTTAGGTTGGTATCACTTGATTAAAGGCGACATTACACAGTTTATTTTTTCTTTTCTTTTTCAATGAATCATTCCGAATGAGAGCTGAATTAACAAGTACGTCGTTCGGCCGTCGGTCAACCAAAGTATTAAGCTTATTTTTTTACTATTTAAAAACTATTACTTTATTTAATTCGCTAACGTAATATGTAATATCTAAATGGATGTAATGAATATAATATTTAGTATGTGTATTTATTATGTAATGTTTTTATCGGTTAACGCGAATGAATTATTCACTAGAAGTGATTCACCAAAGAACTGTCTAATATCACCTTAATCCGATTGCATTTCCACATATGATTACAAACTAGATTTACAGTAGGAAGAGATAGTACTATCTAATCTTGTATAAAATTCAATACTATTCCTTACACAATGTTGTCAGTAAATAATTTCTAACGTATATTATATTTTCGTCGCGTATCTTTACATGATATTTTTGTGATATTTACAACACTTTATATGGTTAATTATATTTTAAAATGAGGTAAAGCAAAGTTTGGAAGTTCCCATTGATGATTTTTCATTTACTTTTAAATCATTGGCTAGAAATAAGAAAGAGCAGCGGAGGTGAATTCTGTTAGCTTCAATGAAAAAATTTTATATACACCATTTCGTCGCTTCATTCCTTTTACGTATCAGCATCACAAAATTTCACCTTTAATATAAAAACAGAGTATTTAGTTTTTTTTTTGATAAAATCAATTAAAATAAAATATATTTTTAGTACAATAATTTATACGCGCGAATATATAAACATCATAGGTTATTATCCTTCTTATATTCCGTATTAATATAACAAAATAATGGATCCGTTGCTCTGCATATTTCCCAATTCAATAATTTATAGAACTTCCAAAATTAATATGCATATCTTTAGTTATGTACAAGAAAACTTCATAAGTGATTAAAAACAACAATAAATAGAACTATACACATCGACAATCTCAACTATGCGCTCGAATTGAATTCAGTCTTAAACTCCGTATTCGCTGACGCCTTGGAAAACTTTAATCATTTAAATAAAAGACAAACATAAGTAGGAGAGACGAATATAAAAAAACAATAGGGTAATATTATAATGAATAACAAATTTCATAATTTTTAGCTAATTTTAAGTTGCAGCCATTTTCCTTCTTTTATTGTTTCAACCGCCATTCTGAGCTTCCGTTATGACAACTTTTAAGTAGTCTGCGGTAACATCCATATTTAAATCATCAAAAAATTACTATTTTATTATAATATAAATATAATAATAATATATATAACTTATTTTTACAAATTTACCAACGGCAAAAAAATATTTCTACTGATAAAAACGCTAACAATTTCTTCATGTGTCAAAATTAGTAAATAATAATAAGAATATTTAAATGTGGTACTGTCAGATGGTGGAGCTCGCGTGACGAAAAATATTAAGTTTTGCTAATAAAACATATAATACATATATACTAGAGGACCTTTTTTACCGTCTGGAAAAAAATATGGTGTAACATGTGAACGGAGCCTATCCTATGGCACTGATATTTTACAAAAAATTAAATTTTGAATTAAATAAATAAATTAAGTAAAATCTATCGAAATTCAAATCATATCCACCCTACTTTACGAACGGCAATAAAACAATAAATTTAGTAGGCATCTTTGACCTTGTCACTTCGCAGGCTCACAGGCTATATTTATTTATTTTATTTTATTATTTTTACATTATATAATTTAAAATTTTTGTTAAATATCAGTACCATAGGCTTCTACTCTGTTCACATGTTACACTATATTATTTTCCAGACGGTAAAAAAAGGTCACCAGTATAAACATCAGCAAACGTGCTCAATCCAATTTAAAATTCACAAAATCAACATGGTGGATTCCAACGCATAATACTTTCAGTTGCGTTCGTAAACGCGTTCATATAAAAAAGTATTAATTACTTAAATCTAAGCTTGATCATAATAAATTTTACAAACAACTTGCAGCATCGAGAGCAACGGAAGCGTTGCGTTGAGAATGAGTTTTTTGGTATATCTTTTGTGGTAATATTTAATTTTGAAATTTGAATTTGACTTATAGAAATGGCATGGCAACATTGTCTATATAAAACCACATCAAAACTGATAGTATAGGAACGAATCGGAAATAATATAATAGAACATTTTCACTAACGGTAAATCGATTCTATTGCAATATTTAAAAACCAATTCTATTCGTACGAAAGGCAAACTGTTTGCATAGCTCACTTCCGTTACTTTACGATGCCTGGACCACAACTGACTAGGCCCGCCGTATACTAAAATTGCAAGTCTTGTAAGTTTATAAACGCTGTAAATTCTCGACGAATATTCAGAAAATTGGCTCGAAAGTTGACTATAATAAAACGACGCAAAAATGTCGAAAAACGATAGAGCACTAAAAGTCAAAGGATTGCTGCAAGAAGAAGGCCAAAAGCCAAGATGAGAAATGCTCATTTCATTTCAAATTGTGGCATTTTTCATAATTCCTCGAGAATTCACAGCGCTGCATATATATTTACGCCGGGTGTGGCCCGTACGTTTATTGCAAGATATTAAATATACTCTATAGTTAAACATAAGGGTTGATGTTATGAGTTTTCGACGCGGACACTCCGCGGCCGCCGTCACTTACTGGAAGATGGCTGACCGCGCTCCTCTGCAACAGCACATATGGGTTTTTGTTTTAAATAACTTTGTATTTGTGTCTGAATTTTAAAAATAAACGGCTAATATCACATTGACATGATCAATTTTTCTCTTCACTCTTAAACTTGCACTGTTATTGAAGATGCTGCGTGTGATGGGTCGGCTTAACCGGGGTAGAACCACGCTCTCACAGAATACCAGCGTCAAATAGTAGCTTAATGCTTCTGTGTTTCGTATGGTGAGTGTAGAGAACCGGAGACCCTTTTTACTGGAAACGAGGCAACGCATCTGCATTTCGATTCGCAATCGAGGACAGATGTAGATGTCTATGGACCACAGCAACCACTTAACATCAGGTTGACTGTGTGCTCGTTTGTCGCCCTATCCTATAAAAGAAAAAATGAAGTCATTCGTCCCAGGCCTCTCCTAATTTCTGAGAGGATTTTTGGAGCAGAAAAGGGTTCGCCGCGCTGCCGTAATGCCCACTGGCGGACTTTACTTGTCCTCGAAATAATCTTGATGTCTCGGATTATATAGGTTTCCTCATTTCAATATTCAATATTCATGAGTGGATAAGTCTTAAACAAAATAAATAGGCAATGATATATTTAACAATGAACCATCTGCATCCATCGACTTCCTGTATCTTACTGATGATGATGTGGTCCTTCCACGGTCGAGCCGACCCATTCGTGCAACTATATAGTAGCAACATGGCTCTACCACGTATTTGCACCATTTGTTTTAACACTATTTAGATGCCGTAGGTAGTGAAACGCTTTGAAGCTATTTATATAACAAAATGGTTATTTTTCTTAATAACTGTATCAAATATGCAGAGAAAAATGTAATTTTTTTAACTTTCTATTGCACTAAGTCTCTAAATAAAATGACTGTCGAATATAGACAGATATGATAAAGCTATATATGCGTGTTTATACTTCAAATACACAACCGTTACTTTACGTTTACACCAAAACCGATTTTGTCGGCCGATGGCGGACAGAACTACCCGGACGAGTTACTCGGACGTGTATGTGCTTACACTGCAACAGTGTACCACTTGTGCCGACATTGGACGTTGCCGGTATTCTTTTCTATTTTTCTATTTTCAATATCCATGGTCGTTAAGGTAGATAACAACACTGACAGAAACAACAGAATAAAAACAAAATGATTAAATTAAACAATAAATACACTAAATTTGCACTGTAGACGCCGACAGTCGGGCGAGAAATCCCAACAAGTTCGACGGTTGATCGGCCGTTTTCGTGCGTTATCGGACGATGACGGCCGTGTTCGTGTAAGCCGTAGACAGAGAAACCTATAGACAAATTGACGCCTTCTTTCGCATTCGTACACGAAAAAGATAGATTTATGCATACGTCTTGCATAGAAATGAGACAGAGCGGTGTGATTGTTTGTCCCTTTCTCCGTGCCGGTTTTTTTGTTTAGCAAACTCTACAGTTTGCTAAACAACTTTGACAGCGTAGCGATTTAAGGAGTTTACAAGTTGGTTTAAGTGAGAAAAAAGTGTTTTGTGAGCTTAAGATTGGTGAGTCTTGTTCAGTTCAGTTCTTACAACAATTAAAATTTTTACTTAAATGCGTTTAAAAGTCATAAAGATTATTGTATAACCTCAAAATTCGTTATCGTCCTTTCTCACTCGAGGCCACGCCGATCATTAGTCTATAGGTTTCTCTGTCTACGGTGTAAGCGCTCTCTTTGTTTTACAAGTGTTTGATTCGATCGTCCGAGTTCGGCCGTCATCGCCCGAGCAAACTTCGGCCGATGACGGATTAGGTGTATGCGAAGCGTAACAAACCCGCTCGAGATCTACATACGAACATGCTACGAATGCAGTCTCTTCTGACGTAAGCTAGTTAAAATATCTGTTTTGTTAATATTTGAATACTCACTATAATGTCGGAGCGCCTCCTCCCGTTCTTGTGCGTCGAAGTACCATAGCGTTATCGCATATCTAGAAAAAGAATTAAAAAAAAATTATTTTAGAAATAAAGCTTCTGTAGGTGCCATACGAGTGTTGACTTGGATCAGAAGAAATCAATCGGTAGATGAAAGGTAACAGTGGAAGTATCATTCTTACTCTCTCTGTTGCATATGCTACGAGACACACTGAAATGATCGGGAATAAGAAAAACCGTGCACGGTATAGGTAAATTGTATTTTATTGTTTTTCGAAGTATTCTCCGTTCAACTTAATGCACTTTTCCCATTCGTGCAAACCAATCATTAAATAATACTACATATAACAGGTACAGATACTGATAACAGCCCGAATCTGCTCGTATGTCACATGGCGGTCATCTAATATAATAGTTCGCACAGCTGCGATATTTTTAGGCGTGACCGCTGTTCTTGGTCGACCTGCAGAAGAAACAGTGCTGAGCGATACACGACCGCGTCGGAACTCGGCATACCAGCGGTATATTGTCGTTTGACTCCGTGCTTCATTTATCTTGAGATAAGCCGCGACGAAAATTGTGATAAATTATGGCACGGAAATGTTCACGCGTGACGTGTCAACTTTAAACCAACGTAGTTTTTGTTTTTAAACATTTTTTTTAATTGTTTGAATGTCATTAAGATTCCAAGATGCCAGTATTGAAATTCTAAAAAAGGTTATATTGTAACTCAATCCGAAATATTCTATTCCCGATCATTTCAGTGTGCCCCTCCGTATAGACACTGCCTATCATCTGTAATCACGGACATTACTATGAAGTATAACAGTGAGCTTGAACGTACAGATAAATACAGTACAGAAGAACGATTTATAGTAGCTTTACGCTACGCAAAGTGCGACACAAATATGATGCAAAAAATCAACACAAATTTCAAACTGAAATTTGTTTGTTGGTTGCCTTAGTGATTAATGACTAGATTTGAATTCTTGGACAGAGTATCATACTCAATCGAAATCTTGACATGTTTTCTTTCTTTTGTTTAGAAATTGAAATGTATTACGGTAGTGAAGAATATGATAATTCTTAATGCTGCTATGTTTTGCATAGAGTGTAGAGAAACGGAGACCCTTTTTGCTGGTAATGAGACATTCAATCGTAGAACTCAGGGGTGAAAAGGCATCTATACTTGGTAAACTATTTATTAATCTGTGTCTATACTCTGATTCTTAACCTACTGTTGATGTAGATGTATATGTATATCATGATGATGATGATGATGAGACATTCAATCGTAGAACTCAGGGGTGAAAAGGCATCTATACTTGGTAAACTATTTATTAATCTGTGTCTATACTCTGATTCTTAACCTACTGTTGATGTAGATGTATATGTATATCATGATGATGATGATGATGATGAGACATTCAATCGTAGAACTCAGGGGTGAAAAGGCATCAATACTTGGTAAACTATTTATTAATCTGTGTCTATACTCTGATTCTTAACCTACTGTTGATGTAGATGTATATGGGCCACAGCATCCACTTACCATTAGGTTAACTGTGTGCTAATTTGTCACCCTTATGGCAAAATTAAGTCAAAGTTAAAGCGATAGAGACAGCAGGAGACTTAATGGCATCTAAAAATTGAATAGCGTTTGAGTATTTGGGTACTATTCTATAAACAAGTGGTAAAATTAAAAATTTTGTGCAACCGACTTTAATACGGCCGAATCAATTTATTCGAAGTCAATTAAAAACGCATTATTACAGATAACTCAAAAACTACTGGTCAGATCTTGATTAAATTTATATGGGACTACACGAGAAGAGCCAGCTTTCAGATAAAAAAAATCATCAAAATCGGTTCACATCATCAGAGAATAGTTATGAGGTAACACACAAATAAAAAAACATACAGCCGAATTTAATACCTTCTCCTTTTTGAAGTTGGTAAAAAGGAGAAAATATATTACCTCGTACTATAAGCCGGCTGTACTTCGTGCGGGTTCCTTCGGTCGGACCAGAAGAACAGCATGCGGTCGAATATAGGCGCGATGTCCGCTACCTGATTCGTACCTTCAGGGAACACCCTGCAAATACAGGAAACAAATTATCAATTCAACAAACTTTTTTTAAGAAACGTTCTTAATAAATACACAATATTCACAGCCTTTGTGCTTGACAAAATTATCAAAGAACGTCTCTCTCTCTCTCTGTCCTTTCTCTCATCTCTTTTTATCGTCTTTCTCTCTCTCTCTATCCTCATAAAGTTTATCAAACATGAAGACATAAATATAAACACGTTTGTCACCCAGGGGGTAAGCAAAGACTACGGACTTTTATTTGGAAGTCCTCCAGTCGCTATAGGTATATGGATTGAAAGGAGACGAAAGAGGTGTCAGGAATCAGGATCGTGCCAAATGGAAGTTTATAAAAAAATAAAAATTGTCTATACATGGGTTTCTTACTTCGATAACATTTTAGATCCAAATTTTTCAGACGGTGATAAAGTTGGCTGTCATGTATTGACTAGTCGAAGTGCCGATAAAATTACCTAAATTAACACTTTAATTTACTTTACACAAATTAAAGTTAAAACAAACTCCCTCCCCAATTACCGCCCCCGCTCTCTTCCTACACTATTAGTTGACTTATTCATGCAACAGTATGTTACGATAGCTACATAGGGAATAATCAAGTTTGATCCTTGCCGGTGTTATTGAAATTGTTAATTGCAATTTCATATTTACTATGTGCGTTTGCTCCGAGAGTTGATAAAAAAACAGGGGATCTAAACTTATTACAAACGGCGGTTCGCTAATTATTTTTTCTGATAGGTAACAAAAAGGCCGCCCGCGTCGCGTCAGTTCGCCCGCCCGAACTTCGCACTTAACAACATCTGTGAATCTCGTATACCAGTTAAGCGGCAGTCGCAATTGCAAAGACTTTTTTATATTATATTTATAACTCTCACAGTACATATTTAAGTGGTGTAGAAAACTGTTGTGAGGACCTGGCATGTCCAAAAAATTAAAAACTTTTCGAGGGTGGTCAAACATCCTCCCTCGAAAAGTTTTTAATTTTTTGAACATTGGCTCTTAAACTCTTTCAGAAATGATAACGAGACATGTCCAGCATTGGCTCGTATGCACTGATTGTTAATTTAGTTCTTTTAACCTGTACTTTATCATTAGTGTACCATGTAGTGACATTGTAAGAATATCCATTACCCCTTATCATCCCGTGGGTGTCGTAGGAGTCGACAGAGGGAAACAAATCAGGAGATGGGCAGCAGCGTCTTCCTGATAACGACTAAAAATAAAAACCTGCGTCTGCCAACCCGCTTGCCAAGCGTGGCAACTATGGCAAATATAAGGGGGAATTCCTTATAAAGCAATCTATGGGTCACAATCTGTGGGTATGTTCAGCTGGGGACTTTAATAGGCTGTTACGGTAACGGTACTTTACAAGTAACTTACGATACTACTGTTTAAAAAGTTCTTTGTGAAGATCAATTTCGTTAGATATAGAATTTTTCTGCTTGTGTGCTTGTGTTATTGTTTGTCACTGAGTCCAGGAGGAGTTCAGTACTCCTCCTGGACTCAGTGACAAACACACACATACACACGCACAGGTACAACTCGGCTGGACCGATTTTGATGGGTTTTTTGTACGTGTTGAGTGCGTCCCTGATGTTTACAAATGGACCCGGTAGGTGGCGCTGTAATCGAGATCCAGAAATCTCCCGTGCGAAGCCGGGGCGGATCGCTAGTTATGAACAGGAATATTTAGACTTTGACGTCTAAAATAAGTTCTAATTCTCACCTTAGAAGGCCCCCGCAACGTTTAACATCCCAGTCGAGGTTAAGATAGTAGATGGCGGTGATGCAGCGGCCGTCCTTGTTAGGATTGTCCACGTGCTTCACGTAATGACTGCCCGAACCAGGGTAGCAAGCCACCATTGCCTGGAAAGAAGATATATGGTGTTAATGTATTACGTAGAATATTATTTCATACATAATATACTCTCACGCCCGTCAAACAGAGAGTTATCTCTGTCATCCAAGTAATAATTCAGGACATCAATTTGGCACGATCGTGACACACCATTCTGTCTTCTTAACATCCATATATGTTCGCACGCTCGTCGGTTACGAGTACCTACTCTAAAGTTGACTCATCTTTTTTTATAAGGGAGGGCCAAAGGAGAATGCGGCTCACCTGATGGCAGATGGCGGCCTACAGCCGGCCCTGAACAACTACAACACCAGGGGAATTGAAGAAACATTGCCGGCCATTTAAAAAGGAGTAGGCTCTTTTCTTGAAGGTCGTATCGGTCCGGAAAAATCTCTGGTGGTAGTCGATGCCACAAGGAAGTTGTGCGAGGAAGAAAACTTCTTTTAAATCGCACAGTGGTGGACCGCAAGTCATCCAGATAGTGTGGACGGTATCGCCAGATTTGTCGCGATATGCGATGGTGAAATGGTGCGGCTGGAATTAGTCCGAACAATTCCTTAGAGCGCTCCCCGTGGTAAATGCGTAAATACGCAAAGATATGTAACATCTCTTCGCAGTGCCAGTGAGTCAAGCCAATCGGAAAGAGCACGGTCGACGACGATTGGAACGGTTCTGGATGCGCTCAATGATCTTATATCTTTTACATATAAGTTCATTGGATGCGCTGGATGCGATCGAACCTGGATGCGGCTGAACCTGCACCTTGTAAAACTGTAGGCGATGTGCCGGCATGAAATACTGGCCTGCTCTGCTGAGCACGCTAAGCTTTTTAGAGGCAAATTTCGCCTTCTCTTCCAAGTGACCACGAAACTGCACGTCACTCGATATGTCGACGCCGAGGATTACGATACGATCTAAGGCAACAAGGGGAGTGCAGAGTGCGGATAAAACCGGTGCCATATCCAGAGCACACGTCTTCAGTACAATGGAAGGGACGCCATTAGGCCCACTCAGGGTCCACACTAGGTCCAGGGAGAGGTGTGCTCTGCGCACCGAGCGCTGGATAAACAGCACGTCCTGAATGGAGCGGTCACACCACGGTATAGTCGGCGGTGTGTTCTCCCCGTCATCAAGTCAAGTTGGTTACAAAGAAAGAGCTCAGCAGATTAGCTTTCCTTCCCTGTGCAGAGATGGCAGAGATGGTTGACAGAAGTTCCCTAGCACAGCCGTGGCGAAAGATCAGAATGCACGTGTTCCCGAAGGAAGTCGAACTAGTTTCTTCTTCAATATTTTTTTATACAGCCTATATACGTCCCACTGTTGGGCACAGGCCTCCCCTCATTTCTGAGAGGGTTTTAGGGCAAGGCAGTGTCCGCCGCCCTGCCCCAATGCGTGTTGGCGAACTTCACATGTCTTCGAAATATTTTTTTCATATTCCTCAGACATGCAGGTTTCCTCACGATGTTTTCCTTCACCGCCGAGCACGTGGTAAATTAGCACTTAAAATTGCAATTAACAATTTCGTTGGTGCCGGCGGGGATCGAACCCGGGTTTATCGAGTTCTGTTATATTTACTTATTTTCTTCAATATTTAGTCAACCAATTTTCGTCTCCGCGATCATCGGAGCCTGCATCGAACTTCCAACATAGACCACTAAAGTAGCGCGTTGACACCTCGGAAGATGAAGATATAATGCCTCATTTCCTTTCATTTTATTATACTAGCTTTCTATGCCCTTCAAACCGAATCATAGCGTTGTACGCACTGCTGCTTAGATGCAGAAATCGGTAAGAGGATGTTTCCTTCCTAGCTAACCTGCTAAGAAGCAAAGTAGTCCCTAACACCTACAAAAGTGAGCGTCCATCAGTATTCTAAATCGTACCTGCTTTGTCGGTAAATCTTTGTTAGTTTTACTGGCTCTGTAGCGATGCTATAAAGGCATAATTTGAATTTCAATTTCCATTATTTCCATATATGCAAGTGGACCACATACAGCAGTGGGCTATTACAGAAGAAAAAGCCAAAGCAGAACGTTCGTTCACTGCTTGCATAAAAAAACTTTACACGTTATGTGGCATAGCTATCTATTTGAATGATTATCGCATGCGATGGCACAAAAATATTATATCTTACGGCAAGAGGTACTTACTTTAGTGGTACCACTAAAATGAACTACATAATTTGATTAATTATTTTAACTAGTATTGTTTGCATTAAATCAAAGTTTTATTAGATCGTGATAATTCACCGCCATTCGCAATTTCGCAACAATACGTGTTTATTATTAGCAGATAAACAGCAACTTGCACTGGCAGGATGACACATACATTACCTAGTGTACGACTAGAAACATATATGTATCACGTTTGATTTACGCTTGTGTTATTGAGGAAAACGTTTCAAAATAGTTAGGTACCTACTTGAGATTTTACTGCGCGTAATACTTGAATAAACAAGTGGCATAAACATTATGCCGGCTGTACACGCTCGTCGAGACACCACGAGACATGCCTAGAGGTGAGCATTATTTAACATAATCGGTTTCAGAAACTGCTTACGAGCTTGATAATCGTATACCCAGTTTCGTGGACAAAATGTAATGATTATTTTACGTACGCAGTTGACGCACACCACGACCGGCGCTCGCGTAAGCGTTTCGTTTTGAACAGATTATTATTAAGATGAATATAGGTAGGTATGTAACACGATATACAACTCGCACAACGAGAGTAAAGAGTCCCTTCGGGATAGTTAATGGCTTACACGCAAGATGTGGATCATAAAAATTATGTGATGTGATGGACAATAATACTTAGGCACTTACATATTTTGTTACCATAAAATTGTACAAAAGTAATAATATTGACGATGTCACGCGCATATTATAATTATAACACCTATAAAATGTTATATATTCGTAATCATAATCATAACATAACACAGTTATACTAATGTTGTAATACCTATAACCTATTAATATTTTTGTAATCATAACCTAACACAAACACAGAACTAACCTACGCTATACTGTATTGTATACAGATGTATGTAGCGTTGCCAGGCGTCCGGATAAAGGCGGACACAGTCAGGCTTTTTGTTTGCGTGTCGGGCCAAATTAGACGGTGTCCAGGCCTGTCCGGCATTTGTCAGGCTTTTTATATTTGACCATTTTTTTACATTTTTCTTGTACTTAAATACATACTACCTATTGCAATTATTGAAACTAATATTGTAATGAATATTGAATGATTAATAATAAAGAACACTGATTCTTTTAATTTAAGATTTTGTAGTAAATGATATAAGGTTAGCATTGTTTTACTTTAAAAAATATATTATCGTGTTATACTAAGACTGAATAATTAAGGGTGTCCGGCCTTTTTACCAAAATGTTTGGCAAAGCTGGATGGTCTGTTCGGCTTCTCGGTTTAAAGACCTGGCAACCCTAGATGTATGTAGCTCACGGCGGCTGAACACGCTCATCTCGTCACCTCGTGTGCCTCTCGTCACGTAAAGGCTCGACGGAGAACACACCATGTACACACTCATTGTATCACTTGAAGTTTGAACTCCATATGCCCGCTTGCTGCGTTTTGCCTTTGAACTATTATATTTTTTACACATTTACTAAAAATAAAATTAATAACCCATTGCTAAGGAGATGGTGGATAGTTTCTATTAATTTACCGTAATAGTACCATGTACGGTGAATAGAATAGTGTATAGCTTAGGGGCTTGCGCCACGAAAGATGAACAGTGCGGTGCGGGCGGTATGACATACGGGGAAGCGAAACCATAGCAACGGGCGACGCGCTAGCTCCAAGTAGTGTCTCCCTGCGTCGTCACCCGCGCACATACTTGTGTCGTCTTGCGTACTATCGATATTGAAAGTGTTAGCGACTACCTGTTATACAATATTTAAAATATATATATATATATATATATATATATATATATATATATAAATATAGTAAATAATTATTCAATACACCTGGCACTTAAGACTTAAATATTGATATCGGTATTAAGAGTATGAAATATTTTATGAGATTTGTAAAACTTAGCAGGATCTATTGAAAGATGACTGTAATTATGTAAAGAAAAAGAGAGGTTCAACTAGTCTCGGAAAAAACACATGTTTCTTCATAAATTTAAGTACGTATATATTTTAAATGAAATTAAAAAAAATCAATAATATCATTAAACACTGTATTTAATAAACTTTCTTACAGTGTATTACACTTCTTTATACATTATCATCAAAAAAAAAGTTATTAACAATAAAATCACGTATGTCGTCTTGAGACAAAACAGAAATTACAAATACAAAATATTTTACCTCTTTAACTAAGTGTACACAAAATACAGAATATTCTTTAGCAGCAATTAAAACCTAACGATTATACATTGATATATTAAAAGGGGAATATATCAATGCGATTATATATAAGTACGTTTTCGTAGAGACTTTGATGTGTAGTTATAATGTCGACCTTTGACTTTTTACATAATAAAATGTCATAATACAGTTTCCATTTTTCTGCTTGATTATACATGTTATACACGTTAAGTAATATCATCATTCGCTCTCGGTTTTCATCGCGATACCTACGAGACCCTTTGACTCGAGCGCAAAAAACCGACACGCTTCCGAGAGCGCACGAGGGACACGAGACGCGACGCGACGCGACAAGAGCAACCTGTACACACTCGTACTCGCCCTGTCTAGACATGGGTCGTAACGTCTTGGACGTAATCGGTTGTACGTAGTTTCGTGGATATGAGTAACTAGTTTCAAAACTGCTTATTTTTGTAATTAGTTACATATGTATACAGTATAGCGTAGGTTAGTTTTGCGTTTGTGTTATGTTATAATTACGAAAATATTAACATATTATAGGTAGGTATTATAATATTAGTTTAACTGTGTTATGTTATGATTACGAATACGTAACAGGTTATAGGTATTATAACATGTGCGCGACATTGTCAATATTAGTACCTTTGTACAATTTTATACAGTCACAAAATATGTAAGTATTTAAGTATTATTGTCCATCACATCACATAATTATTATGATCCACATAATACACGAAAATTAACTTAATACAAAAAATATTTATTATTTATTTACACCAATTATATGTCTGTTTATGTACACTAAATATTTATATACACTTTAAATGTTTATTCACAAAGAAAACTATACATGTTATAATATTTATAAAGGAAAACGCGAAGTTTTTAAGAACAATGTTAAATAACGCTCGCCTCTAGGCCTGTCTCGTGGTGTCTCGACGAGCGTGTACAGCCGGCATTAGTTAATTACTTTAGTCACGATTTCCGAACGAATTGCATTAATTAGTTTCGCTAAAAAAATTAGGTAACACAAGCCTTTATACACTACTAAAGCTGGAGTTGGACATAAGACTATTTATCTTCTGTTAAACGTTTTCAATGCATGTACTTATTAATGTTTAAGCATTACGTCCTTAAACATTAATAAGTTGCAGCTAGCGTTGTTAACGTATACGCAAAATGAAAAAGATAACGCAAATACTGTATAAGATATATGTACATCAAAATAGACTGGTCATCAAAAAAATCGACCCACCCATTTTTTGTTTGAAATTTATCGATTTTTTCATTGTCATCTTCACACTTAAAAGCTGTTTCACACATTTGTTTTTATTTTGAGGGTCGGATATGATGTTTGACACCTTGTTTGTCGTAAATCTTATTGCACTTGAAGGTACTTTACAATTTTTTATACAGAAATACTGTTGGGTGCTGATTTCGTTGTTTTACGTCAGGACAAATTCGAACCGTTATTTCAGTCCGACACAGAGTTTTGTAGGGATTTCTCGTTAATAACGTTAAGTTTATTTACTGAGGCTGTAGCTTTGATTACTTTGTCTAAAAATAATGGAAACTACTGAAGCTGAGGCGGCCCAAGTTGTGGCTTTGCTGCAACAAGGCTTAAGTCAACGTATCGTGGCCAGGAGGTCAAATCTGAGGCGTTCTGCAGTGCGACGAGTTTACCAAAGGTTTCTGGAGACTGGGCAGTATTGAAGAAGATCTGGATCGGGAAGACATAGGGTGACAACTCAAAGGGATGACCGATTTATAGTGTTATCAGCTCTACGGAATCGGCACCTATCTGGTGTTGATCTCCAGCGACGTGACGTGAAACCTATAAGTGATAGTACTGTGAAGGAGACTTCGTGAGCAGAATTTAAGACCTCACAAGCCAGCAACAGGACCACAATTGACCACAGCTCATCGACAAGCCAGACTTCAATTTGCGCGTAACCACATCAACTGGACTATAGGTCATTGGGAGTCAGTTCTTTTTAGTGATGAGAGTTGAATGACTTTATGCGGTTCTGACGGACGCCGTAATGTCATGCGACGACCAGGTGAACGTTATACATAAGATATATGTGTTATGTGTGTGTCTTATGTGTGCCCAGTGTTGCATAAGAGAAACTGTCAGTTATGGCGGAGGCTCTGTAATGTTTTGGGTGAACTTTGACTGGACGCACTGAGCTGGTTTTCATACGAAGAGGTGCTTTAACTGCAGCACGCTACATCAAAGAGATCTTAGAAGACCATGTGGTGCCACATACGCCGGCTATATTGGAGAGACCTTTGAATTAATGCATGATAATGCACGACCACACGTAGCGCGCATCACAACCGATTACCTCAAAGAGGTCGGCATTCGGGTTATGTCGTGGCCAGCAAGAAGCCCTCATCTCAACCCTATAGAGCACCACATGTGGGACACCCTAAAACAAAAGGTTAGAGCCCGTAATCCAGTCCCTACAACATTAGGAGACCTTGAAACCGCCATTAGGGAAGAATGGAACCGAATCCCTCAAGAGACCATCAAAATCTTGATAAGGTCATTAAAACAGCGAATGCAGGCTGTCATTCGAGTAAGAGGAGGGAATACGCAATATTAAATTGCAACAATTGTGTACATAAAATTCAATACATAAAAACTAGAGCGTATTGAAAATTAATAAAAATAATCGTGAAAAATTAAAGATTTTGGTTTTTAAATGAAAATTACTTTCAAAAAATCATTTTGATGTTGTAAATGTGATTAAATTGGTGTAAATAAACAAGTTAAATAAAACATTTCAGTACTTAAACGTTTTGATTGGTTCTGCTTTAGAAAAACGTGATTTGCGGCAAAAACGCAGGTGGGCCGATTTTTTTGATGGCTAGTGTATTTATCCAAATGTATGTCAAGACAAAGTTCGGTTACCTCGGAACTTTATCTTAGTTTAAACATAGTTAAGTAGAAGACGTAACGTTCTGTAGTAAATCTATACCCATATCTTATACAATTTAAAAAATAAATCAACCTGCACAAAATATATGAGGATAAAAGTTTAACAAGGGATTCCCCGACGGCATACGACTGGTTTCAAGCAGATTACGGCCAATATGTGCAAGGTTGATGCAACAAAACCGGTCTGCGCGCGCCTGATAATTGTCTTTCCCACTCCGTTTATTTATTAATAGACCTAAATGCTGCCGAGTGGAGTAATTACAGTGTGCAAACTATAAGGTAATATACAACACTGAATTTAGGAATTAGGATTCAGGAAAGGAGGAGTGATATTAAGAATCCAACAGTTACGATCTTAATTAGCCACGTAGTAAGGTTGTTGAAGGTTCGTGACTAAATATTATGCGAAGTTTATAATATTTTTTACTGATCTCAAGTGAAGATTTCTTATGTTTACGCGACACTACAGATTTAAATAAAACCAGTTTCTACGGATTTTATCGCGTGTAGGTATATAACTAATTTTTAAATTCACGACGTTTCGAGCACTTTACAGGCCCAATGGCCACAGGGAAACTAGTTTTATTTAAATCTGAAGCGAAGAACTCTTTAATCAGTATTAGCACTATAAGTCAGCCTAAGTACCCAAATTGTGACTTAATTTTAACTCCCTTTTTAAATTCCGTTACACACATACAAGTGCACATATACTTACTATATAGTAGTTTGCCAAGGTATTGCAATTTCGTGTAGTGATTTACCACAAACATCGTTAAGAAACCAGGAGTTTTGATTACTTAATAAAATATTTCGGAGAAATAAATCAGATTTTTTAGAATAAAAGCACTAGCACACAGTCCACCTCATGGTAAGCAAATGCCCAATAGACATCTACATCTATTCTCGACTAGAAATTAAAATAATGCTTCCTTACCAGTAAAAAAGGTCTCCATCTCCAGTTCTCAACCCTCATCATAAGAAACACATCAGCATTAAGGTGCGTTTTGTGGTTGGTATTCTGTGAAAGCGTGGTTTCTTCAAGAAACCACGCTTTTACAGAATACCACCTGACCTGGGAAGAAACTTTCTTGTAAATGTATGGTGCAGAAGTGAATGGCAGAGTCGGAAAGGGACGTCCTAGGCGAAAATTTATCGACCAAATTGGCGATTTATTGAAAACGGGCCAAATTAGGAGTACCCTTAACCGACGAGCAAATATGCGTAGGTGTATGGATGTGAAGGAGGCAAGAGAGGTGTGTCAGGATCGTGCCAAATGGAAGTCTGTAGTCTCTGCCTACCCCTCTGGGTGACAGGCGTGAGTGTTTATGTATTTATGAATTATGAATTAATTAACAAACTATCTTACAGCACTATATCGAAAACAACACTAAGAGTATTTAGTACAAAATTTTACCAATGGAAAATAGCTATTTAGCTATATACAATTACAAATAATACTTATTAGTACTTAAGCCAAGTTGATTTAGATAAAGAAATTTTTTAAACAATGCTACTCATCACCAAGGAATGTATAAAATGTAATGCTTGAAAATAAGATTGTTTTACTATTTGAGAAGGATCTAGTTAATCAGTCGATTGTTTATGTATTTATGTATGTATTTGATTATTTTATTTAACCAAACCTATCTCTTACATTTCAGGCTCGTATCTCGTATATGACCTAACGCAGTAGTTTAAACAAAATACTAAGTTATGCAATTTATTGCAATGATAGATAGATTGGAATGGTTGATGGAAAATGAAAATCTATTTTACGAAGAGACTGCTGGGTTTAGGAAAACAAAATCATGCCTGGATAATCTTAGTAATTTAGCCAGTAGAATACAATAGGGATTTTCAAAAGATCAAATCACAATAGGTTGCTTTATTGATGTAGAGAATGCGTACAATAACGTAGATATTACGGCTATGTTAGTAAATTAGGATCGATTAGGTGCTGGTTCAAAAGTTTGTAAATATTTATGGCCTTCTTAAAGGAACGATACTTAAGTGTCCAGGTGGACAATGTTATTTTATCTAGATCTACAGGTCGAGGAATTGCTCAGGGTGACCCTATCGCTCCACTACTATTTAATATTGCAACTATTCATATTTGTAAACAAATTAATCCTAATGTATAAGTATTTCTCAGTATGCCGATAATTATGTGTTATATACTTCTGGTAAAAATCTAAATGATACTTCCACTGAATTACAATTGTCTTTAAATAAAATGTATGGTTTGCTCATAGAATTATGTTTGGAGATTTCAATGACTAAAACAAAGATCTGTATTTTTAAAAAAGGTATATGTAGGCAAGCTATTTCAGAAAGTGTTAATGATAATAAAATAGAAGTAGTGAACACAGTCAAGTATTTAGGGATGTGGCTAGACCGCTCTTTGAAATGGAATAAACATATTACGGAGTTAACGAACAAAAATTTTAGATTTTTAAACATATTCAAAGTTTTAGTAGGACCTGGTTGGGGAATACATCCCAAGCATTTAAGAAGACTATATATTGCCGTTATAAGAAGTAGACTAGATTATGGGAGTTATTTATTCGATAACAGCTGTCAAAAGTATTTGAGTAAGTTAGACAAAATACAAAATCAGGCATTACGAGTAATCGGAGGATTCATTAAAACTACTCCTATACATACAATGGAGAGTGAGCTATGTCTCCACTAAATGTACGAAGAACCTTTTTGGCAGGGAAATTCATCTTAAAAGCTAAATCAATAAGAAATAACATCACACTAAAAATATCGAATGAATTAGCACATTTTAGAAATTGATACCCCTATTCACAGTAGTCAAAAATTAGAAATGTTTAATATAAGTACATGGGTCAGTAACATAGGTTTAAATAACATAGTTGATTTAAATATTCCGTGTATTGATCAAGCTAAACGAAATTACAACAATTTTAGTCTAAAAGTAATATGTTTGGACTACATTAATAGGCAGTATGAAAATTATTATAAAATATTTGCAGACGGCTCTAAAGATTCAGGCAGAATCGGTGCAGCCTTTTTTGACCCACAATGTAATCTTAGCTTACAATTTAAGTTAGATAGTAGTATATGCATCATGGAGGCTGAGCTAGTAGCAATATGTGAAGCACTGTCATACGCTGCATCACTACCACAAGATAATATTGTGATATTGACAGACTCAAGAAGCGCACTCCAACACTTAGCTCGGTGCACATTGGGTACACGAGGTACACCGATAGCCTACACCGTTATGGATACTATACATACATACTATAAAATCCAGGTCGAAATCTATAAAGTTGCAGTGGATTCCGTCTCATTGCGGCGTGGAATATAATGAGCGAGTAGATATCTTGGCTAGACAGGCTATTATGGATGGCATCGAGTACAACATATTACCCCATTACTGATTGTATTTGTATTATAAAAAGTTTATGTTACAACCTATGGAAAGAATATTTCGATTAACGTTCAAAAGAAAAGGGTATTTGGTACAGGACGGTAAAGCCACATCCGCCTAAAATACCATGGATTGATAACCATAAGCTATCGCGATAGGATGCAGTAGTGATAATGGGGCTTCGTACTGGACACATTCCATCTAGAAAGTTTGCATTCCTTATGAAAAAGGTCCAGTCACCGAACTGTGATCAATGCGGTGTTCCAGAGGACCTAATGCATGTCTTGATGGATTGTGCCCACAACGCTGCCTTTCGTATTGAGAAATGCCATGAGATTTTAAAAGATTTCGCTGATTGTAATATAATTTTAGCTAAGCCACATTCTGACGATATAAAAATATTAGTCAAACTTTACAAGGTGAAGTTCTCGGATCACTCACTCACTTCCCAATGTGATTGATTTGGGAACTTTTCATTTTACTTTTTGTATCTAATGCATATCTTCTTCAACTCTGTAATTAATTATTTATTTGAGAACTTTATAATGATGAGAATTTTATAAATAGGTTAAATAAGTATACCTAATGTAATTGTTTTTTTTTTTGGTGATGAATTAACGGAGCGACATATTCATATTGTGAATAAGCTCATTATTAAAGAATTAAAAAAAAATATTGCAAGTCATAATAATTAATGCACCCTAAGTGAATTCACTCTCCATTTTGAGCAAATAATATGGAGCTTCCTTCTGCTCTGCTGTTTTGTTCGCCTAGCTCTTTGAAAGCTGAAAATTTAAATTAACAATTTCAATGGTGCCGGCGAACGAAACCAGGTTGCTCGCATATTGTTAAAATTTTACGGCGTGTGCTTAGCCTTTGCTACTACTCTTTAATTGGTAGAGAATACATAAAAAAAATAATTTTCCCGTTTGTATCTTTTTTATGGCCAAATACAATAATTTTAAGATGGCGTCGATTCAGGATCAAAATGCAGATGTGTTGCCACTCCTTAGAAATAAGATGGAAATTCTCGTTTCCAATAAAAATATTTCTCCAGATCTGGACTAAAGACCAACACAACAATGAGATTATCTACAAGAGAACTTGGTAACTGTTTAGTTTTAAAATGCTTTGAAAGGGCAAGGTTAAGGAATACCTCGAAAATATGATAGTTTTTCTATTTCATATATGTCTTTAAGTTTTATTGATTACAAATCAAATTGTTGTACTTAATGAATTTTGACTATATGATCTTGAATTGAATAAAAGGAAAACACGATATAACATGTAATTTTCTCGAAAGAAAAAATTGGTAAAATAGGGTCTAATTAGTTACATTTTTGAATTATTTTTAAAGCATAGTATATCTAAGTTCACATAAACCATTTTTTTAATCCATAACAAAAATGTGGTTAGGCGCTTACGTACTTTATTTCCGAGCGCGTACTCGGTATAGCTATCTCGTAATTTGTTTATGAAGTATCTAATTGCATAATTTACATTTTGACACCCCCTCAGCCGTCCGTGAGCTTCATCTACGACGGGCTAAGCCACGCACCACGGTCCCAAAACTACCTCCTCTTAAATTCAGCTTACGCAGTGATTTTGAATGATTACAAACGTCACAATCTTCAGGTTCTTGTGCGTTGGAAATAACTTTTAAAAGCATTTTAAATTTTGAATGAAATTATATTCCAGAGACATACGACTGAAGTTCTACGGAGCGTTATATGGAGAAAACTGCACCTTCTGCTACACGAACAGTCTGTGGACCGATTACGCGCCTAAGGTCGTACGGGCCGAATCTCGAGAGACGCACGCGGTACTCGCGCAGGGCTTTTTCCCACGTGCACTTATTAGACTCCATACAGGTTGTTAAATCTAATTAGTAAACAAGCGCTCAAACTCTTCCATTCTGGGCTAGGACAATACAAGCACAGCTTTCGGGCCAAAAACCTTACCATAGCCGTTCCGACCAGCTAAGCCATTGTTGACTCAAGCAGAACTTAAGCAGCCGCTCGAAATTTGTCTCTGAGTTCATCAGATCCAAGTAGTGCACTGGACTCGCTCCTACACAAACCACCTCATCTATCATCTTCTGCCTTAGGACGCAGTACATCTTGCATTCCCAAAACACGTGGTTTCTGTCCTCAGAAGCCTTATCACAATTACATATTAAACTCACCTCGCAAATCTCCCGTAGTCCCTTCCGAAATCTTTCATGCCCCGTGACAATCTGCGAGACCTCAAAGTCCGGCGCTATCCAACATGATCTTACCATACAATTCATCTCTCTGCCATTTAGCCACTACTTCGTCCCAAATTTATCGTTTACACCTGCTTAACCCCCTCCCCCCCACCATTACTTGGTTAAACGTTTGCGAGCTGGATTAGAAGATGTAGAAATATACTCGTAGCATTATTATGCGAAGGCGGTGCATCTCCTTGCGGCCAGGATCAATAGCATTCTCTTTTGCTCTGTCCGCAAGTTCGACGTACTTGAATCGTATGGTTAATGTGCTGTCAAATCATTCCAGTCTTAGTTTAAGTAGGTTTTAATAAAGATATTGATTATTTTTCAACCTTCCGCTAACTAAATACAATGATGTGTCTTACCTGGATTGAAGAGCAGATGTATTATCGTCGATGGTGTGTCTTTCCTGGAATAGTGGTGTTGGAAATAGTGGTGCCAGGAGTAGTGGTGCTGGGACTAGTGGTGACGGAATTAGTGCACGCAAGAGGAACACATCCGTAACACATCATTGTATTTAGTTAGCGGAAGGTTGCAAATTAATCAATATCTTTATTATAATGGATTTCCGCATAGTAACGCCTGATTCTATCAATCAAGTAGGTTTTAGTTACACGACTGTCGCAGAAAGAGGGTACTTATTGTTTTTCGAATATGTATGTATGTATGTATGTAAATTTCTTTGACGAGCTGTATCCTAATCGGTTTGATGAAGTTTAACAAAATATGTATCATTAGATTCGAACTAGTTATGGAAGTGACAGGGATATTTTTAACCGACTTCAAATAGGAGGAGGTACTCAATTCGACTGTATGTTATTTTTATGTGTGTTACCTCAGAACTTTTTACCGGAAGAACCGATTTTGATAATACTTTTTTTATTTGAAAGCTGGTGCTTCTCGTGTGCTCGCTTAAAAATTTGACCAAGATCTAACCGTTAGTTTTTGATTTATACTTAATAATGCGTATTTAATTGACTTCGAATTCATTGATGTTCTCATTTTATTTATACTGAATTCGGTTACACAAAATTTTTAATTTTACCGTTTGATTTTTCTTTTATGTAAGTTAAAAAAATATTTATTTACTTTTTTAACCTTTAAATTTTTTTTTCTATTTGATTATCATATCAGTGCCAAGGTTTCGCATCTATAACGCTTCTAGCACATTGGCTAGTAATACTTAAATGGAGATTTTTAAAACCTTGAGTGACTTACTTATAACTTTTAAAGATTGCTTTTCTTTAGAAAGTGGTGTCAAATGCTAACTTTTAAATTCTTAGAGTCTATCACTTATTGGGTATTAGAGTTTATATAATTATGGCATATTTGTAATTTTACGAACTTATAAACATTTTTGAAGAAGCGAGAAGCGAAAGCTGTATATCGTGATATTTTGAAGATGCTTATAATAAATAATAGAAATAGGTAGGTACCGTATCGTACGTATCAATGATGAAGATCGGTTTTCGTTTTTCTAAAAAAAATTGCGTCCGGCTCCGATCACAAAGTAGTCTAAGAGCCAGTGAGCTGCAGACTTATTTATATTATCTACGGTATTTCAATAAGCTTCACGGTTTTCGGATAGTCCCCTATACCCGAGGTAGGTACATACAATATACACTGTTTCACCGGCGGTTGTAATGGAGACGCTCAGGTGTGAAAGGTGTAAACAACATGGCCGGTTTAAGTAATAAGCCTGCCGCTTTGTCATTTTGAAATATTTAATAAAAGATCTAATTATTTTATTACAATGAGCTTGATTTAATAATTAAGACTTATTCTTTTCAGAAATAAATCCGTCAGATAATGCGAATGTAGACTACGATGGAATTGATGCATTTGAACCTGAAAGCTACAACTCCGATAGCTAAGTATAAGTAATTTAATTTAATTATTCATAAAATTAAATAAATATTAATTATTGTTGTGTGGGTAGGCGTAGTGTAGGGCGACCCCCCACTAGATGGAGTGACGACCTGGTAAGATATGCAGGAAGTCGATGGATGCAGGTGGCTCAGGACCGTGCTTTGTGGCATTACTTGGGGGAGGCCTATGTTCAGCAGTGGACTTGTGAAGGGCTGTAATGATGATGATGATGATTGTGTGCTTATTAAAAAATATTATTATAACCAGTGCTTATCAATAATTGAAATCAATATGAAACGATAGTATTTACATTCAATTAATGTAATAGAAATTTTAATTTATTTTAAGACAGTATTAGAGCGAGTGCGATAGCAGGTACGCGCTAACGGACGCCATTGAAGTTCTTTGTCTGAACTGGGTGAAGGTGATAGAACCAAAATATGTTTGTCGTGTAAAATATATAATATGACATATTATATAAATTGCAGCTTTATTGAAATAATGTAAATTATGATTTTTGTGTACTTACCTATCTCCCATGACATTGAAACTGTCTTAGGTATCTGCCCAATGTTTATTTCGGTAACTTTTATTAAATATTTCAAGAGGTCAAAGCGGCACGGCAGACTTATTAAGTTATTACTATCAGGTTTTTTCTTCGTTAATTTTTTACACATTTCACACCGGAGCGTCTCTATAACAACCGCCGCTCAAACTAAAGAGTCCCCGTTTCATGTACCTCAGGTATAGGGGACTAACTGGAAAAAAAAACGTGAAACTTATTGAAATATCGGAAGAATGCCGCTCACTGGCTCTTATACTAAAGGGCAAGGGACATAAGATAGTTGTAACGAAAGAACAGTTATAATTTAGCGGACGGCGAACGTGACGCGGCGTGCGTAGGGTCGTGTGAATCATACCTAAACACAGCGAAGGGCTTCATTCATACTCGTAAATGTAGGGCATGGAGGCAGGGTAACGGCACACCCGTATTTGTACGATATATTTCGTAACCAAGTGACGTAACTAAAGATGTCAAAGATACTAAAGATGAGAGTATTCTGTTACTTGGCAACGGCCTTGCATTTATTTGTGGTAATGTAATAATGTAAATTTGTTTTAGAAACGAAGAAATTTGTTTTAAAAGCAAATAAATTTCTTATATCTATTTATCTATCTAGGACACTTCTTATGATCCTGAATATTTTAAATTACGCACAAATACGTGAGAAGTGCATATTTTTTGCAGATTGTATTGAAATATATCTCGATGTTTTTTTTTTTCAATTTTAATAAAAATTAAGTCGATTCCGCAATTTTGTATGAGTGAATAATAATTTTATATGATAATGATAATTAATTATGCATGATAAACAAAAGTCAAGGATTTCAAATTTATTTTAAATAGTTTGAACTAGCTGTTTTCCGTGACTTCGTCTGCGTAAAGTGGATATTATTACGATTGGTTTAATGGGTTTTAAATTTTTTCTGCGCGGAAACCTAATTCTTTATCTAAAATAAAAGTAGCCTAAGTTACTCCTTCTAACATCAGCTATCTGCCAGTGAAAGGCAATGAAAGTTGGGCATTACAATCCTGTCCTGCGCCCATGGCTAAACTCCGTTGAGACTGGCCGCCAATGCCGAAATTCGGTTTGGAAGACATTAATACTTATTTTAGATGTACATAGATATGCTATCTTTAATTTTAAGCAGAATAAAAGTAGATCTTAAAGAGAAACTAATGTTGATCCTAGTAGGTGAATAGACTCTGAGCTCTTTGATTACAGATATATACTAGTTGCAAATAATTATCTGACATACTTTTAGATATGCAAGTTTTTCCAGTTCTAAACAAACAGATTATAAATTTCTACAATATATAATATTAAGGTTTTAAGTTATCTCTTTTTAATCCCGGCTTTTATCGCTTACGTTTAACTGAAAGGTGATAGCTAAGTTAAAATTTATTTCAAAAGATATATTGCCTTTATTTATTTAGTTTATTTATAGTATCTTCCTTTGACCTAGGTCAATACAAAGTTGATTAATCCCTTCTCTACATCAAACAGAACACGAAGTCTTACAACATGCATTTTACTTTTAATAAACGATTGTTTTATAATTTCCTTACAGGCGCTACTTCTGAAACGTTGGGTCGTCGCCTACTTTATATTTCAACCGAATTAAAAAAAAGAAGGTTCTGTGTTCGTCGAGTACGTAATTTTACATGTTCACTAATTTGTCTGAAACGACTGATTTAAATGATTTAAATGATGCTTTTTTTATAAAAATAAAGTACTACTGGGGCGGTTGTCAAACAATTTGAAGAAAATATTTCAACTCCAAAGGTATACAAACAACGGGGTGCAATTTTTATTATTTGAATTTTTGAACTTACTTCTTAGGCCATCTAAAGCTTAAAAAATTAATAATACCCATAAAAACCTAGTTCAAAAATGATAAATAATATCTATATTTAATTTCAACATTCATTCAAAGTAGATTTTTACTATTTATTTCAAGTTTAATTTTTCTATTTATGATTGATCTTACCTAATGCTAAAAAGGTATTAACGTCACCGTACCCCATATCTTCCCGTGGGTGTCATCACACGGGACAGAGGAAAACTGAAACAGGAGATGGGCAGCAGCATCTTCCTGATAATAACTCCCCCCTATACGGCAATCTAAGGGGGAAGCCCATGTTAAGCAGTGGAATTTTTATAAGCTATAATGGATGTAATGGACTGTTAAAAATAAAAGCATTATGTGCGCTTGTTTTAAAAGAAAAATAAAATAAAACAAATTGGCAAACAATTCTTTTGAATTTGAAACCGTTTCGAATTTCTTTATTTCTTAACCTTATCTGTCAGATTTTTTTTTAATAGGATGAGGGTGACAAACGAGCACACAGTCCATCTGATGGTAAATGGTTACTGACATATCCATAGACATCTACATCTATCCTCGATTACGAATCAAAATGCAGATGCGTTGTGACCCGTGAGGACTAAGATGGATTGCCTCGTTTCCAGTAAAAAGGGTCTCCGGTTCTCTACACTCACCATACGAAACACAGCAGGGTTAAGCTGCTATTTTACACTGATATTCTGTGAGAGCGTGGTCCTTTCCCGGTCGAGCCGACCCATTCGTGCTACAACCATAATATAGCTGCGGCGTGGCTCTACCACGTACCATTTATATATTATGGTTGCAGCCTGACTGAGTCATCTGGTCCGGGAAAAAATAACCGCTCTCTCAGAATACTAGCTAGTAATAGCAGCAAATGCTACTTGTGTTTCTAACGGTGAGTACTTTGAGTAAAGTGAATATAGAGAACTCGTGACTGTTTTTTCGGTAACGAAGCGTTTGATCTAAGTCTTAATGATGACACCGCATCTACAAGCTAAATCTTAATCTGTGTCTATAGACCACAACATCAGTTACAGTAGACTGTTTGCTCCTTTAACACTCTTAATCTATATAAAAAAATTACCTGGCCAATTAATTTCTAATATAATATCATCATACAGCATAATAAGAACAATTATTTGTATGGCCTACAAGTAATCGTTCTCCGGGTCTGGATATTGTTTGTCCTTGTATAATTTGTGTTTGTAAACTGCCTCCAAGATACAGGAGAAAATCTTAATATAGATATAACAATTTAAAAAAAAGAGCATAAAGAATCTCTTTCTATGGAAAGTTTTGTTAGTAAGAAAAAAACTTTTCTTTAAATGGTATACAAAAGCTTGAAAATCACTGAAGCAATACATTGCTCTGCGTGTGCATACAAGAACATAATACTATGTATAACCGCAGTGAACTCGCATTGCATTATTGATTCTTGATTCACACGACTGGTTCGATATCCAATGTTTACATTCGCTAATAGACGCTTACTAGGTAAAGTCCACAAGACAATTACACGTCTTTATTGAATTCATTAATTATTCGTAGATATTAATCGATTGAAGATTGGATGTCTGGGTTTTAATGATGATTGACTACTAATTATTATTTGCTTTAATACGTAACATTTACATAACATTTCGGTATGAAAACTTTTTAAGCAGGCATAGTTATAGTATTATTGCTGAATGTGACAGAAAATGCAAAGGGATGCCACATATCTTCACAGTACCAGTGAATCTAGCCGATCAGAAAGAACTCTGTCGTTGACGATGAATGGAGTTGGCACTGAAGTGGCAGAGATGAGAACAGTATACGAGGCCCATATATGGCCGAGCTAGCGTTTATTAAAGCTGCAAGCGGTCTGCCTGCATGAAATACTACCCCACTATAATGAGCACGTCAGGCTTTTATGAGGCCCATTTGCCAAATTTTAATCATTTTGCCGAAAATAAGACTGCACCACCCTCAATTGCAGGTGACGGCTATATTTAGGCTACCCAGCCTAACTAGATGACTTATAGATAGATTTTGATGTCATCATAATAAACTATTCATAATTTACAGAACTAAACATTTAATAATTACTCAGCCTTTATAGATAAAATGGTGTGACGACCTGGTAAGACATGCAGAACATCGATGGATGCAAGTGGCTCATGACCGTGCTTTGTGGTATTCCTTGAGGGAGCCCTATGTTCAGCAATGAATTTGTGAGTGGAAGTGGCTGTAAATGTATTGATGATGATGATGATAGATAATTTGAATTTTTGTTTTAATTTGATACGAAAAAGATGAGCGTTAATAACTAATTGTCTATTGTTCGTGTGGCAATCTCGACCGGTAAGGGCGGCTGCCCACAAGATGGAATGATAACCTGGTAAGATATGCAGAAAGTCGATATATGCAGGTGGCCCAGGCACATGTTCAGCAGTGGACTTGTGAAGGAGTGTAATTATAATGATGATGATGATATGCAAGCACCTAGGTACCTATTTGAAGTTTAAAATGTGTATACAAGCAAGGAGAAAAGTACAGTGACGCAGATTGTAAACAGAAGGACCGTCCAACTGCGTACCACTTTACTACGTTTCTTACTAATGTTTACAGTGCCCCCTCCCCTCGCACTTCTCCGCCGCCATGCCGAAAGTCACGTACGCAAAGTCGCCCTCGCTTATGTTCGTACCCGTATTGTTTGGTGCTTTATCACAGACGCGCGATTTCAAACGCGATAGTGGTGGATGGCAGATAACGGTGTTGTTACGTTCGGAAATAATACGTGCAATTTTTTTGGCAACGCAATCGTCTGAAGCGTTCTAAACTTTAAACGTCAGTAGATGGCGCCTTTGACGTAGGTAATAACATCTGTCACTTGTGTGTTATCTGTGAACGTCATCATGATGTATTGTTTGTTGGGACAATTTTGTAATGGCTCTGTGATGATGTTATGTACACAATATTTCAAAATCAAAATAATTTCAAAAGAAACGAAGCAATCCTTTCAAAACAAAAAAAAATAATTTTGTTAAAATATAAGTTTAAGACTACATTATGTAAGTAGTTAATATCACGCATGAAATAATTCATTCTGTGACGTAAAAAATAACAAATGAAACTCTGACCGGAGTTAAAATGGTTTTAAATCCTTAAAATAATGTAATTTATAATATATTTGTGCATTAACATCGTCTTATCAGCCCATCAAAGGTTACTGCTATACTACTAGGCCTGCCTTGCGCATTTTTGTTTTTCTCTGTCGCATATTATGACATCCACGGCATAGATTATTGATAGGTCTTCGTCTGAGCGCGCGAATACCTATTAATAATCTAAGATCCACGGGATGATATCGAATATTGGAGTCTACGATTTCATCAAGCCGTTATTACAAGGCGAATTTTTGGTTTTTTTTATTTAATTTTTTTTATTAAAACTGAAGTTGCAAACTTTAACTGACTTACAGGATCTCATCGTAGGTGTCCACTAAGGTCAAACTGCACATTCAGCCGACTTCAAGCATGGAGGGTTACAGATGCGTTGTCATCTCTGAGGACTAAGATGGAATGCCTCACTGCCTGCAAGTATACTGGCTCTGTCATATCTATACCTTTCAGGACGGCATACAGCCTTGTAGGTGGCACCTACTCAGATGAATTTCCAGGTAGGAATGAAATGGAATCCTACCATTGAGTAAATATTTGAAGCAAATAGCAATTATAGGCTAGAAACAATTGGATCGCTAAACAGTATGCGTATAAAATTGGGTAGACCCCTCAGAACTTTTTTTTATAATATGTGTCGCAATTAATGTTTTTCGTGTAAGGTACAGTTTGTGTAAATTTAAATTTATTTCAAAAAATGCACGCTCTCACAGAATGCCAGCGTAAAATAGCAGCTTAATACCGCTGTTTCGTATGGTGAGTGTGATCCGGAGACCCTTTTTTACTGGAAACGAGGCATTCCATCTTAGTGCTCAGGGGTGACAACGCATCTGCGTTTTGATTCTTAATCGAAGATAAATGTAGATGTCTATGGGCCACAGCATTCACTTACCATCAGGTGGACTGTGTGCTCGTTTGTCACCCTTATTGTAAAAAAAATCTAAGTCACTGTAAAGAAGAATGGATTGAATAAAAGAGTCTGTGTTGTTGCACAATATATAGTCAATCAGCCCAGCAATAGGACGAGAACTTCTTTCCGAAATGAGAGCAACATGAAAAAAATTACTATCTTTTATTTGCGACCTCCATATAAATAACACCCCCATCGTTCGCCTAAGTTTTTGTATTAAAACACTGCAAACCAATACCAGGAAAACAGTTTTATTGGTTGTACGGGTATAAATTGGTACGACTCACTTCTGTCGAGGAGCATGTCTGAATTAGTAGTATCTTCTTGTCTAATTATGATATGTTCCGGTTTTAAAAAATATGAGACGCTAAGTACGTAATTACAGGCATTGAGGCATATTTAAATACCCAGGCGTAACAACGAAAAATTCATCGTATCAATCTCCTTTTTTTTTTGAAGTTGGCTATGAAAGTAGACAGTTTGTTTATCCAGTCAACTATATTAAAAAACTTTTAAGCTTCTTTTACACTGCCAATTTAAATTTGTGTCAAAATCAAAACAGGGGTTTTGGCGAGAACTAGACCAGCGGCTTATTGCTGCTCCTTTGACATAGTTTTAAAATGTTTTAAAAAGGGGTTTTGATACGTAAAAGTGGTGCGTTTTTGTGTAATAAATGTCTGTGCGTGTGAACTATTACAAGAAATGATAAAACAAGAGTGTTTTGATGGTGATATAAACCTCAAGATATTTACTCCGATTAAATATCTTGAGAAATTGGCATATTATCGTCATCGACTATTTGCTTGCTCAAGCTGTCGTCAAGCTCAACCAAAAATACGGCAACACATTGCGAAGTTCTTAAACAAATTAATATAAATGATAATTTATATATACGTACGTATTACTTGAAACTGGCAAAAAAACAACCGTTCGAGTGCATAACAAGGAAAGGAAAATCAAATATCTAAATAATGCAAACTAAAACAAAATTTCAGGTTTTAATTTTAAAGTGGGTTTATAATTTAATTACATTATTAAGTGAGTGAAGTGAAGATAGATAAATTATCGATTTACCTTCGTTCTTCCGTTAATGATGTAGTCGCCCATCTTCCCGTTGTTGACCATTTTGTTTGCTTTCAATACTATGTTGTCAACCTGAAAAAAAGTCATACGGTGAACTTAGACATACTCGTAGATAGCCGTAAGGCCCGTCACATAACACATACGGAATTTCGTTTCGGAATTTTGAAACGGAACGAACGGGTCAGGCACACACATACTGAATCCCGTTTTGCCCATGTGGCGGCGCTGTCGTCGCGCCACAAGCGAAACACACCGAAGCCTAAATCGCCCTATCAAAAGTTCCGAATCATAAACAGTATATATAGAACATCACCGAACTATCACACGGAGTGTTGGCCGCTCCCCGGGCATAACACCTTGCCCGGCGGGAGATCTCCCCTTTTCCTTCTACGGCCACAGTGGTGACCACTCGACGTGATTTGAACACGCAACCAACAACCTTCGGAAACTTCAAGCTTCATCAACGTCATAAAATACCCCACCAATTCGCTTCCGAGCAGATATCATCTACAGTCTTCATATCCTGCAAGCCATCTAGCTTCACAAGGTTCATCGCAGCACTGGAATAATAATGCTTCCTGTTCCTTCAAGCGACTCTCTGCGCTATACAGTGTTCGGCACGGCTCTGCTTCACGGTACTCTCGCAGATTACTTGCCTTCATCTCGACTCACCGCAGACTACAAGGCAATCTCCTGGCACTTGCACATTCGTCGGCAAAGAGGCTGCACTATCGACCTCCGGTCTGAGCAGGGGGGTGATGTGGCGACGCTCTCGTCGCGCCACAAGCGAAACACACCGAAGCCTAAATCGCCCTATCAAAAGTTCCGAATCATAAACAGTATATATAGAACGTCACCGCACTCTCACACATTGCGCCCTCCTTTCTGCCAAGGAGGGTCGCGTTCGTATACGGCTTAGAGATCTCTAGACAGATCGTTAAGCCAATTCCTAAAAGGTTGAGTTTAGTGGGTAAAAGTCACCACATAACCACGCAGCCGGCTGCGTGGTATGCTATGAGCATTCTCAACCTCCCTCCCCCGCTTTCCGGAGGGTTGCCCATATTTGCTTCGGGCGCAAAAAAAAAAAAACTATCACACGGAGTGTTGGCCGCTCCCCGGGCATAACACCTTGCCCGGCGGGAGATATCCCCTTTTCCTTCTACGGCCACACCCACAAAATTTCGAACGGAAAACTACCGTAGGTGTGTGACGGGACCTTGATTTTATATGGACTTGATCAGAATTCCGAAACGGAATTCCGTATGTATGTAGCCGGCCTAAACGTAAAAATGTTCACAGTACGATTTGTAATATATAGTTATATATTCACAGGTAACTTTATTACATCTTATTATTATTACATACTTCTTAGGGTCTGCTTTGCATTAATTGAACTAGTTAACTATCTAAATACACTAGTCACAAAAACTAAGAGATATAAAACAATTCTAGAAGCTACAATTTGCTTTTTTATGCTGTACGGTCATTTTCCTCAGAGTTACAGCTTATTAAAAATCATTCAAAAATTTAGAATTTTTTTAATAGCTTTTAATTTTTGTGACTAGTGTATAAACCTTTCGTACGCTAGAATCGATAACAATTGAGTTTGTGTAAGTTAGCTATTCAGACTTTCATTGTTACATATGATTCCCTTCGATTTTCGCCATTTTTCAGGATTCTCATCTTAGTTCGTATCCGATCGTAAATATGTACGTAAGAATGCCTACCAGTAGGAAAAGTTTTTACAGACGTAACGAGCTCACGGTCAACTTGATGGTTAGTACACGCAGTGGCTCATAGACACGTATTTCTAATCTTGATTAAGAAGCAAACTGCTGATAAGTTGTAACTCCAGAGCCTTTATATGGTATGCCTCGTAACCAGTGAAAATTCTCTGGTTCTCGTGATACTCCATACGAAACACAGCAGCATCATGCTATTTCACGTTATGTGCCAGCATGTTCCTTCTCCGCTCGAGTCGACACATTACATAGGTACCTGCAGCATGACTCTACCGCGTCTAAAAACGGATACTTTCCTCCCTACTGGAAACTGGGCATTCATCTTGGTCCTTAGGGCTGACAACGCATCTGCACTTTGAATCCCAATCGAGGACAAATGTAGATTGTCTATACCATTACGTAGACTGTATGTTCGTTTGTCACCTTTATAGTACTAAAAAAAAACATAAACCAGACTGTGATTCCCGTACTTACGCTACCGTATGGCTCTACCTGACCTGACCTGGCATACAATATATACGAACGGTAATATCACAATCTACCAAACGCAAGTTACTTTCAAAAGCTCAAAGCTCCGGTTTATATGAGGCTCGTTTAATAAAACTAGGATATCCAGCTAATGTTAGAAATATAGAAAATTATATAGCGATCGATTTTGTACCCGTATTTGTACCCGACTGGGCCAGAAGGAGGGTAATGTTTTTCGAGTGTATTTATGTATGTACGTCTATTTTTTAGCACGCTCTATAGCCTAAACGACTTGATAGATTTTAACAAACGATCTGTCGTTAGATTTGTCTCAGTTCTGTATGTGACATAGGGTATAAATTTATTGTCTTTATAGTAAACTTTTTTACGCAGCCGGGTATTTTTGAATTACTGTTTTCACCTTTAGGCTTTTTTCATCGTCACTACGATTTTCCACAGTCTCCAAAACCAGGTAAAGAATTTCATTCGAAATTTGTACAAAGCGTAGGCATTTATTTTGCTTCAAAATATCTTTGGGCACTGCACTGAAACTGATATCAAATCAGTTTGTTTTGTCGTTGGGCGGCGCTTTCGAACGGTACATATTCGTAAATACAGTTTATGGACTTCTATTTAAAAAAAAAACTTTTAAATTAAATCTGTAAATTATAATTGTAAACATTCAGTTTAATATAGTGAAGGCTATAATACTCGTATTTACAAGGAAAGAAGCAACAAATTACCAATGGGACAGTTTCCGACACGACCGGAGAGAGATCAGGCGCAGGACCAACGGCTTAACGTGCTTTCTGAGCCACGGGATGAAACATCGCCAACTTCATGACTCCGGGTTGCTACTGAGAACTTCTTGACATAAAAACCCAGTTATAGATTTTGGCCCGACCCGGGATTTGAACCCGAACCCGGTACCTGATGACAAGCCACCATGTTTGCGACCACTAGACCAACATCATCATCATCATCATCATCATCACAGCCCTTTAGCCCACTAGACCAACAAGACTGTCAAATCGCCAGAATATTAACTCGCTGTCCTACGTAGACTTTGTTAAGGCGACACCGCGAAAAAATACACCTCCTTTTATCGAATATTATGGAACTATGACACCACTAACGAAAGTGGAATTTTGATATAGGTAAATTCATGTCTTTATCTTGAATTTGCTTGTTCAAAAACACTATTGTATAATTTTGACTCGATCATAATTATTTGCAAAAACACCTCTAAAAAATCATTATAGTTGAAATTACAACGAAATTACTTAATCTATATGCTTGGAAATCACTCAAATATATTCATAACATCAATATTCATAATTTACTTGCTCATTATTTTAATTACTTAAATCAATAATTTTTTTTAAATATTTTATAACTGACAATTTCTAAGCGGTTTTAATCGACGCGGGCGCTGCGCAATTTTAGACCCTATGACGGCGTTTTTTTAAAGTTTTTACAGAAATTATGTATTCACTCGGATCAGTACGGCGTTAGCCTGGAGCCACTTTTTCGATGTGTCGTCTTAAACTAGGCTCTTGTACTCCTCGTAATAAACGGGAACGCCTCATCTACCTACTTACAAGTTATCACGCACGTAACTGATTACAACATTTGGCACCTCGCTATCAATGCGTAACATTATCACTACCCACAATAACAATCGATTAACGTATATGATATTTTAAACCCCACATAAATGATTTTTTTCAAATGAGTAATAATAATATGATTTTGTATATACAGAATCATGTCATTTCTATACATTCCTGCCACGAAAGCTTCGCTAATAAATGCTAAAGTAAAAGTAAAGTTACAGCCTATATACGTCCCACTGCTGGGCACAGGCCTCCGCTCATTTCTGAGAGGGTTTTAGGGCAAGGAATTGTCCGCCGCCCTGCCCCAATGCGTGTTGGCGAACTTCACATGTCTTCGAAATATTTTTTTGTCTTATTTCTCTGACATGCAGGTTTCTTCACGATGTTTTCCTTCACCGCCAAGCACGTGGTAAATCAACACTTAAAATTGCAATTAACAATTTCATTGGTGCCGGCTGCGATCGAACCCGGTTTGCTTGCGTACTGTGAAATTTACAGCGAGCGCTAACCATCTGAGCTACCACGGCTCATGCTAATGCTAAGCTACGGGATGAAAAAAACAGTGTCCCTAAAGTCAATTGAAAACGAATATTAATGGGTGCGTTTGGCAGAAAAAAGCGCTAGCAAGCGCTTATAAGCGCTGAAATAGTTTTCGGCCAGGACACGATTGCTACTTCAGTAGCGCTGACACAATCCGCCATTTTGCTTATTTAATTTGTTTGTTTTGAAGTAGAGTTTATAAGTTATTTTGTGCAATATTAGTTTTAAGTAATATAATGACATGAATAAACATATACATGTTATTGAAATTCATGATTGGTAAGTTTTTAATATGAATACTTTACAAACATATATTTAAATTAGGTTAGGTTCCCCGGTTAAAACTAACATCGTGTCCTAGAAGAAAGTAGCTACTTACGATTTGACAGCGCTTACCGCTTACGATCGCCATTTTGCTTACAAGCGCTTGCTAGCGCTTTTTTCTGCCAAACGCACCCAATATAATATTTTAATCCAGTCATTGAATTTAAAGATGGTGTTTGAGGTGTTCACCAATAACAAAGCCACTGCTGAACACAGGCCTCCCTCAATGAATGCCACAAAGCACGGTCCAAAGCCACCTGCATCCATCGACTTCCTGCATGTCTTACCAGGTCGTCACTCCATCTAGTGGGGCGCCCTACACTACACCTACCGGTACGAGGCTGCCACTCGAGAACCTTTTTTCCCATCGGTTGTCGGTTCTTCGAGCTATATGGCCGGCCCATTGCCACTTCAGCTTACTAATCCGTTGGGCTATGTCGGTCACTCTGGTTCTTACTGCGGGTATCCTCATTTTTAAGTATATCACGTAGAGAAACCCCGAGCATAGCCGTCTCCATAGCTCTCCATAGCGTCCTCATACGGCCAGCAGTGAAGGACCACGTCTCATATCCACGTATAATCTCGTTTTCAGATTTTGAGGTACACCTAAAGAGATGATATTATGTCGTAATTTTCCGAACGCTGCACAGCCCAGTTGAATCCGTCGATTGACCTCTCGGTTGAAGTTGGACTTACCTAGTCGGACTATTAGTCCCAGTACCCGTACTCGTCAACAACTTCGAGCATAGTGCTTCCAACAACTATCGGCATAGTTGTGACATTGACATGAAACATGATCATTGTTTTGTCCATGTTCATCTTAAGACCTATCCGTGGGGAGACACTATTGAGGTCATTGAGCATGCCTAGGTCCTCCAGCGATTCTGCCATATAAGGACTATATCGTCGGCAAATCGAAGGTGAGTGATGTACTCGTACTTAATACCGTACCTTTTCAAGTCCAGTAGCTTGAAAATGTCTTCCAATGCAGCGGTTTCGGGGATAAAACGTCACCCTGTCTTACACCTCTTTGCAGTTGGATAGGTTTCGTACTCTGGTTCCGTACTCGGATAGCCATCGTAGCCCTACTGTACAAATACTTCAGCAATTTGATATACCGACATTTAACTTGGCACCGTTGAAAGGACTGTAACACCGCCCAAATTTCGACGGAACCAAAGGCTTTCTCATAGTCCACATACGCAAGGCAAAGTGACAGATTGTACTCTTCGGTATTCTGTACAATCTGCCGCAGGGTATGTATGTGGTCTAGAGTACTGCCTTTTCGGAAACCGGTTTGTTCGGGAGGCTGGAAGTTGTCGAGTCTGCGTGCGAGACGAGTCGTAATGACTCTCGAAAACAGCATGTAGACGCGGCTTAGAAGGGAAATCTGTCTGTAGTTCATCAAGAGAGCGTCGTAGCTTTTCTTGAAGAACAAGTCCACCGCACTTATGATCCACATCTCCGGAGTATTTCCCCCATGAAGGATGGAATTAATAAAGAACTTTTAAGTACCGGTTTTTCGCCCGCTTTTAGAAGCTCCGCTGCAATTCCATCCTCGCCTAGAGCCTTGTCGTTTTTAATATGCTGGAGAGCGATTCTAATCTCGCTCAGACTGGCATCCGGGATATCATCGGAATAGTGTCGGATAAGAATTGCTCTTGGATCGTTACTCACACTTGCATGTGGCACAGCTGCCCATTGAACCTCTCAATCTCACTCAAAATCTCAGGTATTCCGGAAACGATGCTGAAAACTCGGTCTTTAGCTTTGACAGTTGGCTCTTTCCGGCAGACAGATTTTGCCAGAGGGCATAGACTTTGAAGCCTTGGTTTCACTCGATCGCTTCTTCAATAGGAGCAGTATTATAGTTGCGTAAATCTCGCCGCATGCATTTGGAGATCTGTCTCTTTAGTTGCCTTTATACTGTCAAATATGTTGAAGACTGCAGCTTTATTTCCCGTCTAACAGCCAAGAGATTAAGAGTGTGATCGGAGAGTTTTTGTGTTCTTCTGCGGCGTGTCTTGCAGAACTTAGCCTCGACCGATCGACTCGACCGACCTGCATTGCAGTCTCCTAGGCACTGAAAACGGTTTTGTAACTAGAGCTGAAAGGTTTCGGGAAAAGACCCGAAGTACAAAGGTATTAGAACACGAGGGGGACGGAGCGTTGACTTCATTAGATGAGACCTCTCCAACTGAACGTTTATTTTCAGTGTTCCTCTAAACATTCGGTGATCGCTGCCAGTTTTCACTCTTGCGATCACTGAGACACCACAGAACAGTTGTCTAGTCGTCATAATGAAGTCAATCTCATTTTTTATCGAAACGTCGGGGCTCGACCAGGTCCATTTTCTGTGGGGTCGGTTCTGGAAGAAAGAACTAATCATAAAGAGTCCGTCTTTCTCCATGAAGTCATCCAGCTGCTGGCCCCTAAGGTTCCGTTGCTCTATCCCAAATTTCCCTACCTTTAGCTCACCGTTCTCTCTTGTGCCTAGTTTTGCGTTGAAGTCTCCCATCAACACTCCATCCTACAACATCCTACTACACTATGGTGATTCTGAGTATCAGGTACGCAACCCTCGTCGACACACTCAAAATCTTTACAATGTTGTTAAGAAGAGACTTGTGGAAGATAAATCCGACACCTCTTTGGGACAGATGGTCACCCTGCTGGAGATAGAACAAGTGACCAGATTCGAGGATTACCGTGTTTTCGCCCTCTCTTCGGACCTTGGATAAGCTCCAGGATATTCACGTCAATCCTCAGGGTGCGTGCGTTATACGTTGCCAGGTCAAGTCGTCTTAGGTGGCAACCGAACCTCCCCCGGAGATTCTTAGCATACCCTGCCCCGCCGTTATCATGATCGCCACCGCAGCCAGAAATAGCGGGATCGCCGTGGACTGGGGGCCGTTTATTGGCCACAGTTGCCCAGCGTGGCGAGCGATTTGGCAACCGCAGTTTTGTTTTGTATAGTTGCTGTTATCAGGAAGATGCTGCTTCTCATCTCCTGCCTGTTTCCCTCTGTCGCCTCTTACGGCACCCATGGAAAGGTATGGGGTAGGGGATATTCTTAACCGACACTACACGGTAGTTAAATGTACACCTATCATTAAAAACTCCTTCTAACGACTACTCATATAAATATAAATTTTCCCAAAAAAATAATCGCTGAAACTCACTTGACCGATCAACTGTCTAATATAGAAACAATGTGGTTCCCTGCCGTCGATCCACGTGATGCGGTCGCTTCTGATGGTCTGTGCTTCCGTGCTGCCAGGATTCGACACCAGCTGGCCTGCCTGCGAAAAAATTAGATTTAATGTTTATGCAATAGCAGTTTATTTACTTTGTAAGAAGAAATTCAGTTGTATGATTATTACTTCTGAAGACAACACCATATACTTTTTTTAAACTATTTATAAAAAGATATTTAGGACCAGAAATGTTCATAGTCAAAACCTTTTAACTACTCGACTACTGCAAAGCCAAAGTAATAGCATGGTTATATTATGTAGATACGCATGTCATTATTGCGCGGTTACTTATGACAAAATGTATGAAATCCATAAGAAAATAAAATTATCATGGTGAATGGTGAATATTAAGCAATGTCAAAAACTTGCGACCGTGTATTTTTACTAAGTATATACAGCCAGTGCGTGTTGCCAATGATGACATAAATAAGTGAGTCGTTGGTCTTTCACTGCTGGCCGTATGAGGTACTTAGAGTCACTCAGCGAGTTATGGAAAGGTATAGTCCTTTTAGCAGCTGCTCGCAATCTCTCAGCGTGATAAAATTCAAAAACCACCAACAACTTACCATGAACCATTACCATTACCACTAACTACTGATCGGGACGAAACGATTTCTAGTGACAGCCTTCATAGTGGCGACACCCACTAGGGGCTGACGATCTGGTACGACATGCAGAAATCGATGGATGGTGGCTCAGGACACAGGACAGGTTTTGTGATATACCTTTGGAGAGGCCTATAATCGGAAGTGAATTTGTGAGATCTGATGGTGATGGTGGCGTGAAATATATTTTTTTCTTGTTTAAAAATACTTGTACATAATTTTTAAGAAAACAATTCTCGCCCAAAATCACATCTATCCTCCATTAAAAATCAAAATGCAGATGCGTTGTCACCCCATAATCTTAAAGCAATTAACTACTACCTAAGCTCCCCCTATCACATACTCTACAGAAAAATATAAAGATTAATATAAAGTTTTAACAGGATAAACATTTCTTCACTTTCTTTTACTGTTTAGGAAACTTATTATTACGAAATACGAATTCAACCGTCAGTAAGGAGTAACTAAAGCAATATAACAGTGTAATTTTTCTGATTTAATATTCATGATCCAATTGTTGGAGTTGAATTTAAACATGGTAGACTCACACTAGGTAGTCTGTGAGGGCCCTGGGGTAATAAGTGCTACCCCCTAGACCAGGGATGGCGAACCTTTATGTATCAACGTATCATTTTTGTAAAGAAATGCTTAATGAGGTCATCATAGACGTGCCGTAAAATAATTTTTACTTCGTGATTATTGGGAAAATAAAAATACTAAATACTATCATCTCAAAACTCTTTATTTACTACAAAAAATAAATAAAGAGTTTTGAGTTGAGACATTTTTCAATTGCGTCTCCTATACTCGGGACTCCTGATCCTGATATAGGCCGGTGGTGCTCACCGCGGGGTTTTAGAAATCCAGCAAGACCTTTTCGTTGATGTCGATGAATGCAGATGGCTCAGGACCGCGCTTTATAGACTTCCTTACCCTCTTTACTTCCAGCAGTGGTCTTGTGGTGAACTGTAGTGCTTATGATAGATGGAACCATGCGTATGAGCATTAGTGGTAATCTATGGAGGGGGGGGGGGGCTATATTAATCAGTGGCTATAGCGATAGTTAATGATATATTATATTAACGCTGCTACTACCAAATGAATAAAAACCATCTTTAAGGATTAAATCGCGTTTAACTTCATCTACTACAACCTACGAGCATTAAGAACTATCAGTAAATCTGGGCTATAGCTAATTTTTTTTTCAGACTTCAAATAAGGAGGAGTTATTCAATGCAACTGTATGTTCTTTTTACTTGTGTTATCTTATAACTATTCTCCGGGTGAACCAATTTTGATGATTCATTTTTTATCTGAAAGCTGGTGCTTTTCGTGTGTGTCCATATAAAGGGCAATGGCAGACTTGTATGGGAGTTTCGTACCGCTAATAAAATTTTGTGTTTAGGATATTTTTGGTTTTAATTAGTAGTTAGTAGGATAGACAAACCCTTTTTAAATTCTTAGATTTTTAGAACTTGGAAGATAAGTTATAACGAACGAAATTAAAAAAAATGAGATCATTTGTATGATATCATACGTATTTATACGGTATGATATCATATGTATGTACACGGTACGGCGTTAAGGTATTAAATATGATTTAAATGGAAACTTTCTTTTCACGACCGCGCAAACAAACTTTGACAGCTATACTTGCTTCAGGACCTTACTCGACAGTGGCGCCAACTGGTGAGCACAAACAAACTTTGACAGCTATACTTGCTTCAGGACCTTACTCGACAGTAGCGCCAACTGGTGAGCACAAACAAACTTTGACAGCTATACTTGCTTCAGGACCTTACTCGACAGTGGCGCCAACTGGTGAGCACAAACAAACTTTGACAGCTATACTTGCTTCAGGACCTTACTCGACAGTGGCGCCAACTGGTGAGCACAAACAAACTTTGACAGCTATACTTGCTTCAGGACCTTACTCGACAGTGGCGCCAACTGTAGAGCACAAACAAACTTTGACAGCTATACTTGCTTCAGGACCTTACTCGACAGTGGCGCCAACTGGTGAGCACAAACAAACTTTGACAGCTATACTTGCTTCAGGACCTTACTCGACAGTGGCGCCAACTGGTGAGCACAAACAAACTTTGACAGCTATACTTGCTTCAGGACCTTACTCGACAGTGGCGCCAACTGGTGAGCACAAACAAACTTTGACAGCTATACTTGCTTCAGGACCTTACTCGACAGTGGCGCCAACTGGTGAGCACAAACAAACTTTGACAGCTATACTTGTTTCAGGACCTTACTCGACAGTAGCGCCAACTGGTGAGCACAAACAAACTTTGACAGCTATACTTGTTTCAGGACCTTACTCGACAGTGGCGCCAACTGGTGAGCACAAACAAACTCTGCCAGCTATACTTGTTTCAGGACCTTACTCGACAGTGGAGCCAACTGGTGAGCACAAACTAACTTTGACAGCTATACTTGCTTCAGGACCTTACTCGACAGTGGCGCCAACTGGTGAGCACAAAAACGGTAGCCCTCATTGCGTTTAGTTTATGCTTATTATACGTTTATGTATTAAAATCTTTTTATTGATATTATTAATTAATCCCAAGTTCTAAAAATATAAAACTTACATAAAAATTAATGGCTTAGTTACCTTAGTATCTGGTATTAATTCTATAACGAAACAACGAAAAAAGTATGCGATACTAAATCTGTCGTTCCCCTTTAATCAAGATCTGACTAGTAGTTTTTTAAGTTATCTTCAATAACGCGTATAATTTTGATTCGATCGTATTGAAGTCGGTTATACAAAAATTTTAATTTTACCACTTGTTAATTCTCGGCGTTTCATGTGCTTCTGAGTAACCATGGTAAGGGGACGATTGAGATGTTTGACGTACTGATGCAGTTGACCCGGGTTACTTTTACACAGCTATCATGAGTAAATCTTTATCCCGTGGGCGTCATAAAAGTCGACTGAGAGAAATGAGAGAGGAGATAGGCATCAGAATCTTCCCGATAACAACTCTATAAAAAAAAACTGGGATTGACTACTGCAATGTATGGCAACAATGGCAAATGTTCAGCAGCTGAAGTATACGATAAACTGTAATGAATGAATATATTGAGTACACCGCATTTTTTTGCGAAATAAATAATTAGCATAAACGCCTTGAGCGGTTTTACTCGCTGTTCGTCGACCGTGATACACAGGCGAGCTAATATATGGTTGAAGTAACGTGCCAAATTTGATAAAACGTGGGCAAGCCGCGAACCTGGCTCGTCGACTCCCAAAACCGCGGTTTTGCGGTGACCCACCAAGCTTTACCGGCAAGCTACCAAGACCGCTGCAAAGCTCGCCTGTCGATCAGGGAATTAATAGAGTTGAAACTGATTCCGTATCAGCTATAAATGCTAATATTTTTGCTTATATATATATATAATATTAAAAATTATTATATCGCAGTAGAGGTTTCAATCGTGGTAGGGCCACGCTGTAGCTATATTATGGTTGTAGCACGAAAGCGTCGGCTCGAACTGGGTACTATACCACGCTTTTACAGAATACCATCGTGAATTAGCAGCTTAATGCTACTGTGTTTCGTATGGTGAGTGTAGAGAACCGGAGACCATTTTTACTGGAAACGAGGCATTCCATCTTAGTCCTCAGGGGTGAAAATGCATCTACAGTTTTTAAATGTACTTGTAGATGTGTATGGCCCACAGCATACTTTACCATCAGGTGGAATGTGTGCACATCTGTCACCCTAATTCTATTAAAAAAATGTAGTAATCCGTTTAATATGCACTATGGTAACCACATAATAAAACGTTAATGTTTTTTTTTATTGTGGCTGACCTAAACAAAAATCACATACAAACCGCACGATTAGTACAAACTGTTTGGGACATTTGCGGTTATGTAAATTAACTCTTGTAGCCACAGAGTAGAACGTGAGCGAAAGGTTATTCGAATCCAATACATGATGGAAAACAAAATAGGTAATAAATTGGTGTGGCAATATTAGTCTACCACAAAGTAAATTGATGTAGTTTAACGGTTCAGTAAGCTGAAGTACAAATAATATATGGTCATATGGATCAAAGAACTGAGCTTTTATGGGTATAAGACACACATTTTTATAATACTACGCCGATGGTAATTGGATGCTTTGGTCTATAGATATCTACAATGGATTAAGAATTAAAATGCAGATCCGCTGTCACCCCAGAGGATAAAAGATTAAATCCCTCGTTACCAGTTAGAAGAAAACCACATAGTGCAATGTTATTGTGTTCACGTCATAAAAGCGTGGTTCTTTCCCGGTCTAGCCATTCATGATGCAGTGGTGGCAGTCTTGTACCGCCAAGCGCAGTGTAGGGCGATCCCTGCTGACTAGGGTAACTACTTGGTGAGACAACATGAAAAAAGTTTATAGTAAATAAAGTATATACGTATAGCCTAGCCTATATACGTCGCACTTCTGGGCATAGGCCTAATTTCTCAAAGGGTTATGAAGTGATAATTTCTTAGAAAGGCAGGTTTCCTCACGATGTTTTTTTTTTCACCCCTGAGCGCGTGGTAAATCAGCTTTTAAATTTACATACAATTAACAATTTCATTGGTGCCGGCGGGGATCGTGGTGTGCTCGCGTACTGAGAAATTTACCACGAGCGCTAGGCTTTCGTGCCGCCACGGCCATAGATATATACTTACTGAGTTCTCAGAATGGGGTATTTTACACCATGTAAAATAAAATCAAAAAATATAGATTTATGATAGATTTTGTAAAAAGTAAACGAGAAATATTGATTTCTGTTTTGAAAATTCCATTATAAATTTTAATATTTTTTTGTCTGTGCCTCAAATCTGAAAAACGCTGTGCGCCATATTAAATAAACACTGTCGTGACGTCACTGATCCCGCCTAAGGGTTTTAATGTTCTGTGTCACTGATTAAAAGAACTAGCTAAGGTGCTGTGTTATTTCGAAACTTTTCAAGTTATCTTTACGATTATTGAGTTTTATTCCGAATTTTATTGAAAAGGCATCATGGAAGACGAATTCGCAAAAGCAGAAAGTACTAATTTACCGAGGATAAATAAATTGATGGTGGCAATTTTTTTTGCATGTAATCCCAATTTTTGTTCTGCTCAGTTGAGGAAAGTTAAAACATCAACGTAAGTGCCTATTACCACCTTTGTTTGTACAAAAACAAAAGCGTATTTTGATAAAACATAGTTCAGTAGTTATCATAGTTTAGTTTATCTATAATTACAATCATTAGCAATCATTAGTTATAATATCTAAGTTAACGTAATTTATTACAAAATTTGACTTGCGATACCCTTCACCTCATGATGTTTTGTTTTGTATTAAACGAAAGTTAAATATAAGTCATACTTACATCAAAATGATCTTCACAGAAGAATAGTCCGGTTTTTGTAGACAATGTATTCGGGTAACTTCTTGCCAGTTTTAACGTTTTAAGTATTTCTTATATTTAAATACTTGGCACTTGAATTCATAACTTTTCCGGCGTTCTTATGCTCGTATTTTTGCATTCAGGCACAACACAACAATGATTTGGATGATAACTCATTATTGAACATTAAAAAGTATCTTATTCCTTTGCAAAATCGGCAAAATAGTGGACAGTGACGTCACTAGTTAAACAGCATGGCAGCTAGCGTTTTCACGCGAAAATTTAAAACGATAGATTAAAAGTATTTTTACGGCACTATTCGGGTTTTAAACAAATATTTAAAAATTATAGTGGTTCATTATCACTCTAGGATTAATTTATAACAATTATAATATATTACATAAATACCGAGTTCTCAAAATTACTAATAAATAATTATTTTTAGTCCTAATTATTTAGTACCTAACTATTTAAACGATGTGCTAGTTGTGATTTTTACATAGAATAAAGGTGATAAATGAGCATGGTAGAACCGCCATATTAGTAGCATAGTTGTTGCACGTATGGGTCGGGTCACAGATAACCTAATTAGGGGGTAATCTGTAGGTCGGCTCGACCGGGGCCGACCACGCTCTCACAGGATACCTCTCTCACAGAGTAAGTGTAAAGAACCGGAGACCCTTTTTACTGGAAACGAGGTATTCCATCTTAGTACTCACGCCTGACAAATCTTCTGCATTTTGATTCGTATTTGAGGATAGATGTAGATGTCTATGTAGCAACCACCTACCATCAGGTAGACTGTGTGCTAGTTTGTCACCCTCTTCCTATAAAAAAGCACACTGTAGACCTGATAGTAAGAAGCTGCGACATATAGACACCTACGAGTACATCTATCCTCGATAAGAATCAAAATGCAGATACGTTGTCACCGCTGAGGACTAAGATGGAATGCCTCGTTTCCAGTAAAATCTCCAGTTCTCTACACTCACCATACGAAACAGCATCGTAGTTTACACCGGCATTCTGTGAGAGCGTGGTAATGTTACGTTAATTTAGGCCGAGCCTGATTATTTTATTATCACCAGCATATACATATATACAGTAGGCGCTCGATAATCCGGCGCTCGCCAATCCGGCACACTCAGTAGTCCGGCACTTTGGGACTCAGGTGGCCCGCTCTATAATCCGGTATTTTACACAGCTGAACGCCGGACTACTGAGCGGTTGGGTAGAATTGTTCCAGTAGTTTCTCTCTTCTCTCGCTCGGCAGTCCGTACTTAACTCTAACGTAATTTTATTTTTATAATAAATTCACCTAACCATATTAAAATAGTATATTACTGTGGATCTATTTTACTTCCTACACAAATTCGATAATCCGGCAGTTCCGACAATCCGGCATAAAGGGGAAAAAAAATCGGGTGCCGAATTATCGAGCGCCTACTGTACCTATATGCTGTTGATTTTGTATTCCCAGAAAATATAATAAATATTTCTATTATAATAATGAAATATGTTACAAGCAATTTTTGACGATTACGACGACTCGATTACGCAGTAGTAAAGCGATTGGTTACGGCTCTGCTTGGACGCGGATTCACATCGCGCACGTAACACGAAATGTTTGTTGTCCACGTATAATAATTATATGTAAAACGAAATAAGATGTTGTGATCAGAGTAATAAATGTGAACGACACCGCATTTACCCTTTGGAAAATCCCACCAGCGACAACAGGCAGAAACGAGATGTCAGTAAACAGTAAAGAGCGCGATAAAAGTAAACACTCACTGACCACACATTACCGCATGATTTTACTCACGCGATTTCAAAGTGTGACAAACATTAGTAACACACATGGGTGGATTGAAAAGTTCACATCCTGTAGTAAAAAAAAAACATATTTTTTTCACTCAATGCACTTCTTCCGTGTCTTCCGATGGAGTGGCAACGCGGCTATTGATATGGTCGACAGCATTGTCTTGATAACAGCTTAACATATTGAAAAAACTTTTGTTTTTTATATAATGGGTGTGACAAACCATCATCAAACAGTCCATCTGATGGTAAGTGGAAGCTGTGACCCATAGACATTTATCTTCGATTAAAAATCAAATGCAGATGCGTTGTCGCCCCTGAGGAATACGATGAAATGGCTCGTTTACAGTACTGGTCTCCGGTTCTCTACACTCACCAAAGGCAACAGCAGCATTAAGCTGCTATTTTAACTGGTATTCAACTATGGCATATATCCCTACCATAAAACACTTTGGGGGGAGGTCTATCTTCAATAGTGAATTTTTTAGTGTGAAGTGTACCAATGAACTTCTTTCCACTATAGTCCAAAGCCTCCATGTTAATTTTAAAACAATTCCTCAGTCTTTGAAATACAGGTTTGATGCGATTTCGACCCCTTTATCTGATGAAAAATGTCGGTGCTTAAACATAGTATCTTCTACGTTTTTATACGTGGTAGAGCCATGTTGCAGTTATATTAGTAGTATAGTTATAGCACGAATGGGTTGGCTCTACCGGGGAAGGACCACGCTCTCACAGAATACCAGCGTAAAAGAGTAGCTTAATGCTGCTGTTTCGTATGGTGAGTGTTACCCTTTTTACTGGAAACGAGGCATTCCATCTTAGTCCTCACGGGTGAAAACGCATCTGCATTTAGATTCGTAATCGAAGATAGATGTAGATGTCTATGAGCCACAGCAACCACTTACCATCAGGTGGACTGTGTGCTCGTTTGTCACCCTATCCTATAAAAAAGTGTATTTTAAAGAAAAGGCCTGACTTCACAATGTGACATTGTTTTCCTTTTAGTTCTATAAAGCCGCCTTTTCATCTTTACAGCCCTTCACAAGGCCACAGCTGAACATAGGCCTCCCCCAAGGTATGCCACAAAGCACGGTCCTGAGCCACCTGCATCCATCGACTTCCTGCATGTCTTACCAGGTCGTCACTCCATCTAGTGGGGAGTCGCACTACACTTCGCCTACCGGTACGAGGCTGCCACTCGAGAACCTTTTTTCCCCAACGGTTGTCGGTTCTTCGAGCTATATGGCCGACCCATTGCCACTTCAGCTTACTAATCCGTTGGGCTATGTCGGTCACTCTGGTTCTACTGCGGATATCCTCATTTCTAAGTTTATCACGCAGAGAAACTCCGAGCATAGCCCTCTCTATAGCTCGCTTAGCGACCTCATACGGCCAGCAGTGAAGGACCACGTCTAGGTTCCGTAAGTCATCACTGGCAACACGCACTGGTTGTACAACTTAGTTTTTAGGTTTTGAGGTATACCTGACGAGAAAATGCGTCGTAATTTCCCGATCGCTGCCCAGCCGAGTTGAATCCGTCGATTGATCTCTCGATCGAAGTTGGACTTACCTAGTCGGACTATTTGTCCCAGTTAAACGTACTCGTCAACAACTTCGAGCTTAGTGCTCCCAACAACTACCGGCATAGATGTGACATGGACATTAAACATGATCATTGTTTTGTCCATGTCCATCTTAAGACCTGTCCGTTGGGAGGCACTATTGAGGTCATTGAGCATAATGCTTAAGTCCTCCAGCGATTCTGCCATAAGGACAATATCGTCGGCAAATCAGGTGACGCCATGATGCTAATACCGTATCCTTTCAAGTCGTAAAAACGCTTCCAATGCAGCTGAAGAGTTTCGAAACACCCCCCTCTCTCATTATAGGGTTCGTACACTCTTCTCGAAAGCCATCGTAGTCCTACTGTACAAACACTTCACCACTTCGATATACCGACAATCAACTTGGTATCGCTGAAGAGACTGTAGCACCGCCCAAATTTCGACGGAATCAAAGGCTTTCTCATAGTCCACATACGCCAGGCAAAGGTGCAGATTGTACTCTTCGGACTTCTGTACAATTTGCCGAAGGGTATGTATGTGGTCTATGGTACTAAAGTCTTTTCGGAAACCGGCTTGTTCGGGAGGCTGGAAGTCGTCGAGTCTGCGTGCCAGACGATTCGTAATGACTCTCGAAAACAGCACGTAGACGCGGCTCAGAAGGGATATCGGTCTGTAGTTCTTCAAGAGGGCGTTGTCACCTTTCTTGAAGAACAAGACCACCGCACTTCTGCTACACGCCTCCGGAGTAGTGCCACCATGGAGGACGGAATTAAATATCCTCTGAAGGACTTCATGTACCGGTTTTCCACCCGCTTTCAGAAGCTCCGCTGTAATTCATCCTCGCCCGGGGCCTTGCCGTTTTTAAGGTGCTGGAGAGCCATTCTAATCTCGCTCAGACTGGCGTCCGGGATATCATCGGAATAGTGTCGGATAAGACTTGCTCTTGGATCGTTACTCACACTTGCGTGTGGCTCCAACGATGATGTGTACAGCTGCCCATAGAACCTCTCAACCTCACTCAGAATCTCAGGTGTCCCGGAAACGATGCTGCCACACTCAGTCTTCAGCTTTGACAGTTGGCTCTTACTGGCAGACAGATCTCTGGCAGACTTTGGAACCCTAGTTCCGATCGGTCGCTTCTTCAATACGAGCAGTATTAAAGTTGCGCAAGTCTCGCCGCATGCATTTGGAGATTTGTCTGTTCAGATACCTGTATGCTGTCAAATCTGTTGACGATTGCTGCCTCATCTACCGTCTAACAGCCATGAGATTAAGAGCGTGATCGGAGAATTTTTGTGTTCTTCTGCGGCTGGCCTTGCAGAACTTAGCTCCGATCGCATGGACACTTTCCACGAGCTTGTCATTCATATCGTCCACTGCACTGCAATATTCTAGGTACTGAAAGCGGTTACGTAACTCGAGCTGAAATGTTTCCGGGTTCTGGATTAGAGCACGAGGGGGACGGAGCGTTGACTTCATTAGACGAGACCTCTCCAACTTAACGTTTAGGTTCAGTGTGCCTCTAACCATTCGGTGATCGCTGCCAGTTTTCACCCTTGCGATCACTGAGACATCACTGAACAGTTGGCGTCTAGTCGTCATAATGAAGTCAATATCATTTTTTGTCGAACCGTCGGGGCTCGACCAGGTCCACTTCCTGTGGGGCCGCTTCTGGAAGAAAGACTTCATCATAAAGAGTCCCTCTTTCTCCATGAAGTCGGCCAGCTGCTGGCCCCTACAGTTCTGTTGCCTACTCCAAATTTCCCTAACTTCAGCTCACCGCCTTCTCTTGTGCCTAGTTTTGCGTTGAAGTCTCCCATCAACACCGTGTAGTGGGTTTTGGAGGAATGCATGGCTCTGGAAATATCCTATACATTTCCTCCACCTCCTCATCGGGATGTGCCGAGGTAGGTGCGTAAACCTGAATGACCTTCAGCGAATACCGTTTGGTGATTCTGAGTATCAGGTACGCGACCCTCGTCGACACATTCCCAATCTTTACAACGTTGTTGACGAGAGACTTGTGGACGATAAATCCGACACCTCCTTGGAACAGGTGGTCGCCCTCCCGGTGATAGAATAAGTTGCCGGAATCGAGGATTACCGTGTCCTCCCACTCTCTTCGGACTTCGGATAATCCAATAATATGCCAGCGCAACTTGTCTACCGCTTCTTCCAGCTCCAGTATCTTCTCGTCAGTCCTCAGGGTGCGTGCGTTATATGTTGCCAGGTCGAGTCGTCGTAGGTGGCAACCGATCCTCCACCGGAGATTCTTAGCACCCCCTGCCCCGCCGTTACCATGGTCGCCACCGTAGCCAGGAATAGCGGAGCCGCCGGGGACTGGGGGCCATTTGTTTGCGTCGTTATTCATGGGGGGATATTTGCCATAGTTGCCACGCTTGGCGAGCTGGTTAGCAACCGCAGTTTTTTATTATATTATTGTTGTTATTAGGAAGATGCTGCTGCCCATTTCCTGCCTGTCTCCCTCTGTCGCCTCTTACGACACCCACGGGAAGTTATGGGGTAGTGGATATTCTCAACCGCCACTATACAGCACAAGCTGCCTTTTACTTATTGTTAAAAGTTTTTTTTTAACTCTTTTGAGTAGATAAAGGAATATCACGATGTCCTCTAAATACCATGAGAGGTGGTATTTTTACCAAATTTATATGGGATCACCCTTGAAGGATAATTTATTTGATAAAAAAATGTTAAAGTATGATTAATTATTTTTTCAATATGCTGTGTCAGTCCCCACTTTAACGTATGGTATTGAAAGTTGGTTGGGCAGAAGAAGCACGAGAGTAGAATAAACTCAGTAGAAATGCGGTCGTTAAGGAGTATGTTAGGTTGAATCTGAGTGACAGGGTGAGAAATTGCGTGATTAGAGATGAGTGTGGTTTGCAAGATGATGTTGTGACCAGGAATGTTTCGGTGGTTTGGTCATGTGGAAAGAATGAATGAGGAAAGAGTGACAAAACAAATTTATGTTGCAGAAGTGAATGGCAGAGTCGGAAAGGGACATTCTAGGCCAAAGTTTATCACCAAATTGGCGATATATGTATTGAAAACGGGCCAAATTAGGAGTACCCTTAACCGACGAGCATGTATGCATAGGTATATGGATGTGGAGGAGGCGAAAGAGGTGTCCGGATCGTGCCAAATGGTAGTCTGTAGTCTCTGCCTACCCCTAAGGGTGACAGGCGTGAGTGTTCATGTACGCATGTATGTAATGATTCCTTTTTTAAATTGGTTCATAATCGACTAAGATATCGCGTAACACTCATCGACATTCGGATTATAATTTTTTTTTTGAAGTCGGCTTACAGTTATTTAATCAGCGAGGATTTTTTAGGTTTGTGAAACAAATTAAACTTTCCTCGTTGTCCTCGGCACCCAGGGTTGACTGACAGGGAATGCCACATGGCATTAAGTCCGCCCTATGTCCCTTTAGCTTAAGGTGTTACATAACGACATAAACATTTAATTATAACTACTTTTACGGATTTTATCGCGTTTAATTATACTTTTAATTATTTTTATTTTTCCGACGTTTCGGGTGCTTTCCAGCACCCATGGTCACGGGAGACTGAGGTGACTGACGTCCCGATGTCATTGTTAAACCAGGAGTACCTTCAGCTTTTTTTAATTATTGTTTATGGTCCGATCTATGCAAAATGAACTTTTAATTTTAATTCCCAACGAAACGTCGGGAATTAAAAATAAAAATAATTAAAAGTATAATTAAATCGCATTAAATAAACATAGTTTAAGTTTTGAATAAATAAAAATAAATAAACTAGCGGCGACGATTTATACAAATTAACTGATTCTAAATTTACCAATCTGTACCACGGACTGAATAAATGGTTAACGCGTACGTATTTTGATAAATAAAAAAACATTTTTTCTAAGCCATTTTTATAATCCTAGATGTTTCTCTTTATTTGGTTCAGTTAACGATACTCCTAAATGACACATAACTAGGGTGCCGTTGATAAAATTATTCATTAATGACACAACTGACAAATATAAATTGTGTAATATTGCATATTGTAATAATTGATATTTATATCGGTATAGTGAGTGGCCAGTTATACCTATAGATATTTATATACTATAGCTGTAACTAGCCAAACGTTGATGTAGCTCAAAAAGTAAAAAAAAGTATTTAAAAAAATCACCCGCGTGATTTTTCGACGACGAATGATATACTCGAAACTATAGGAACGTTGTGTCAACATTTCAAAGCAATCAGTGAAGCACTTTCGAAGACTTTTATAGATAGATGTAACGGCTGAACCTAGGTGTATCCGAATTATTCATGACCTAGGTAGAGCCGTGGTAGCTCAGATGGTTAGCGCTCGCTGTAACTTTCACAATACGCGAGCAAACCGGGTTCGATCCCCCGCCATAGTATGTTAGGTGCTGATTTACTCTAAATATGAAATGAGTGTAGCAGGATATTTGTGCTGTCTTCTGTTAACTATGCGGAAAATACGAAAGCACTTATCAAATAATACCAGCGACAGTAGGTTAAGGTGCTTAAGGTGATTGTTAATATATTATATTCATACAATACAATACCGATGCGGACTTTACGTTCTGACGTTCATTTTAAACGAATCTACGTCAATCTTAAAGGAGTTACTAAGGTTTAATTTTTTTTAGTCATCAACACTATGGTTGTGTCATTAAGAAATCATTTTGACAACGATAACGACGGATGTCGTTTAGGCACGCCGTTGAAAATGTTTGCTTGCTGAAAGAGAGCAGTGCAGGGTTGTCTGCTAGGATAACCTCCTTTCTTAGTAATTCAAAAAATAGATTATATCACTTTGCCAACCTTGAATAGTCTTAGTTTTATTTGTAGTCGGTTTAGCAGATTTTTCCCACTCCTTAGATATCAATTTTGGCTCTAGAGAACCTAAGTTTCATCTATTGCCACAAAACAGAAAAAATCTAAGGACCGCATTGTAAGTCGAATGAATTTTGCTTCAATAAAAGCCTCAGCCATGGAGAAACTAACGTAGACCTTAGAAAATTCGAGTTAGTTGATAATGTTTTGCATAGGTTCAAATAAGATTTATTTTGAGTTAATCCTTATTAGTCCTACGCCTTACGTATGTATAAAAGGTCATATGTCCTTGTAAATCTATGATTTTCAGATATGAGACCAACACACTTCAGTTATAAACTGCGTAGACTGCACGAGACAAGATTCGTATTCGACATTCGCTCAACTACGTTTAAATATCGAAAAATATTTTTTTTACAACGGAATTACGCGGGGGCAAAGATTTTACGTATCATCGTGGATTTGTTACTCTGCTAACCAGAAAAAACGTTGTCCTAAGTCTCTCTTAAGGGGAAATACAACCTCCAATAGCTTAGCAAGATCCTCCGTTATGCCGAAAATATTGCAACATTAATTTTGAAATAAATATATAGTAAAGTTGAGAATTAATGTTAAGTACTATGTTAGACGAAAACACGGTTCTGTAAAATTTTCTCGATAGAAAAAAATCCAAAGTTACCTCCAAACTGAACAATAAACCGCTTTTACACATAAAATACTTTAAATAAGATCATGAAACTTTGCATACTAACTGAACTAACTATAAAGCAGGGCTTATGCTTTTTATTTTTTTAAATTACCATTATTTTCACTGTAAAAAAGAAGTTACCTAAACTATCGGCGTCCTGAAGCTTGTCCAAGCTTTTTTTTCTATCGAGAAAATCATGAATCATGAGAAGAATCATGTTTTCGTCTAACATAGTACTTAACATTAATCCTCAACTTTACCATATATTTATTTCAAAATTAATGTTCCCCATTTCCTGCTTAATTTCCCTGTGTCACTTCTTACGGCACCCACGGAATAAAATGGCGTAGTGGATTCTACTGCGCCGTCACTACACAGTAGCCGTGCAATATTTAATATACATTACATGCAAATATAATTTTATTTTAGAACAATAATTTGTTAAAGTAAAGTAATGTAGACCATTAGTGAGAGGATGGTATTTTTTATAGGATAGGGTGACAAACGAGCACACAGTCCACCTGATGGTAAGTGGTTGCTGTGGCCCATAGACATCTATCTACATATGTCCTCGATTACTAACCAAAATGCAGATGCGTTGTCACCCGTGACTAAGATGGAATGCCTCGTTTCCAGTAAAAAGGGTCTCCAGTTCTCTGTATTCACCATACGAAACACAGCAGCATTAAGCTACTATTTCACGCTGGTATTCTGTGAGAGCGTGGTCCTTCCCCGATTGAGCCGACCCATTTGTGCTATAACTATACTACTAATATAACTGCAGCATGGCTCTACCACGTATAAAAGGTAGAGCAGTTTGGTAATATTTTTTTGAATGAAACTAATTAAACGGAACTTTTCTTGTCTGGGGTGAAAGAAGAGATATCATAGATATTATATATTATATGATAAGACAAGGCTTTAGCGTCTGCATGATAAAGCTGAAGCCAAATCTCACAGACTAGTGACAGAGTGGGGCAGTTACGGGCGCCTGTCCACAGAGATAGCGCGGTGAGAATGGACAAATCTTGAAGAAAATGCTTATAACTAGCCACTAAAATGAATGCATGCAGAACACAGAGTAAATGGGACTCTTCTGCTCTAGACTCTATTGTGGGAAGTCTGTATGTGACCAAGGATGTATGGTAAATCACAATGCTGTATTAGTTCCTATGTTAATGTATGGTAGTGAAAGTTGGGTGTGGCAGAAGAAGCATGAGAGTAAAACTGTAAATGTTCGCTCATCAAAATGTTTGCTTTTTATAGATAGACAAATGTGATAAATGAGCACACAGTCAACTTGAGAGTAAGTATAGTACCATAGACATCTATCTACATCTATCCTCATTTAACTAACAAAACGCAAATATGTTGTCACCCCTGAGAACTAAGATGAAGTGTCTCATTTCCAGTAAAAAGGGACTCTAGTTCTTTGTCCTCAATATACAAAACACAGTAGCATTAAGCTGCTATTTTACGCTGGTATTCTATGACAGAGTGGTACTTCCCCATTTGAGCTGACCCAATTGTGCTTCAACTATAATATAACTGTAGTATGGCTCTACCATATATAAAACATATAGTATGTTAGGTGTTACTCTAAATGGATGAATATTTGTGTGTCTTCTGTTAACTATGCCGAAAATACGAAAGCACTTATTAAATAATACCAGCGACAGTAGGTTAAGGTGCTTAAGGTGATTGTTAATATATTATATTCATACAATACAATACTGATGCGGACTTTACGTTCTGACGTTCATTTTAAACGAATCTACGTCAATCTTAAAGGAGTTACTAAGGTTTAATTTTTTTTAGTCATCAACACTATGGTTGTGTTATTAACAAATCATTTTGACAACGATAACGACGGATGTCGTTTAGGCACGCCGTTGAAAATGTTTGCTTGCTGAAAGAGAGCAGTGCAGGGTTGTCTGCTAGGATAACGTCCTTTCTTAGTAATGCAAAAAATAAATTATATCACTTTGCCAACCTTGAATAGTCTTAGTTTTATTTGTAGTCGGTTTAGCAGATTTTTCCCACTCCTTAGATATCAATTTTGGCTCTAGAGAACCTAAGTTTCATCTATTGCCACAAAACAGAAAAAATCTAAGGACCGCATTGTAAGTCGAATGAATTTTGCTTCAATAAAAGCCTCAGCCATGGAGAAACTAACGTAGACCTTAGAAAATTCGAGTTAGTTGATAATGTTTTGCATAGGTTCAAATAAGATTTATTTTGAGTTACTCCTTATTAGTCCTACGCCTTACGTATGTATAAAAGGTCATATGTCCTTGTAAATCTATGATTTTCAGATATGAGACCAACACACTTCAGTTATAAACTGCGTAGACTGCACGAGACAAGAATCGTATTCGACATTCGCTCAACTACGTTTAAATATCGAAAAATATTTTTTTTTACAACGGAATTACGCGGGGGCAAAGATTTTACGTATCATCGTGGATTTGTTACTCTGCTAACCAGAAAAAACGTTGTCCTAAGTCTCTCTTAAGGGGAAATACAACCTCAAATAGCTTAGCAAGATCCTCCGTTATGCCGAAAATATTGCAACATTAATTTTGAAATAAATATATAGTAAAGTTGAGAATTAATGTTAAGTACTATGTTAGACGAAAACACGGTTCTGTAAAATTTTCTCGATAGAAAAAAATCCAAAGTTACCTCCAAACTGAACAATAAACCGCTTTTACACATAAAATACTTTAAATAAGATAATGAAACTTTGCATACTAACTGAACTAACTATAAAGCAGGGCTTATGCTTTTTATTTTTTTAAATTACCATTATTTTCACTGTAAAAAGAAGTTACCTAAACTATCGGCGTCCTGAAGCTTGTCCAAGCTTTTTTTTCTATCGAGAAAATCATGAATCATGAGAAGAATCATGTTTTCGTCTAACATAGTACTTAACATTAATCCTCAACTTTACCATATATTTATTTCAAAATTAATGTTCCCCATTTCCTGCTTAATTTCCCTGTGTCACTTCTTACGGCACCCACGGAATAAAATGGCGTAGTGGATTCTATTGCGCCGTCACTACACAGTAGCCGTGCAATATTTAATATACATTACATGCAAATATAATTTTATTTTAGAACAATAATTTGTTAAAGTAAAGTAATGTAGACCATTAGTGAGAGGATGGTATTTTTTATAGGATAGGGTGACAAACGAGCACACAGTCCACCTGATGGTAAGTGGTTGCTGTGGCCCATAGACATCTATCTACATATGTCCTCGATTACTAACCAAAATGCAGATGCGTTGTCACCCGTGACTAAGATGGAATGCCTCGTTTCCAGTAAAAAGGGTCTCCAGTTCTCTACACTCACCATACGAAACACAGCAGCATTAAGCTACTATTTGACGCTGGTATTCTGTGAGAGCGTGGTCCTTCCCCGATTGAGCCGACCCATTGGTGCTATAACTATACTACTAATATAACTGCAGCATGGCTCTACCACGTATAAAAGGTAGAGCAGTTTGGTAATATTTTTTTTAATGAAACTAATTAAACGGAACTTTTCTTGTCTGGGGTGAAAGAAGAGATATCATAGATATTATATAAGTATTATATGATAAGACAAGGCTTTAGCGTCTGCATGATAAAGCTGAAGCCAAATCTCACAGACTAGTGACAGAGTGGGGCAGTTACGGGCGCCTGTCCACAGAGATAGCGCGGTGAGAATGGACAAATCTTGAAGAAAATGCTTATAACTAGCCACTAAAATGAATGCATGCAGAACACAGAGTAAATGGGACTCTTCTGCTCTAGACTCTATTGTGCGAAGTCTGTATGTGACCAAGGATGTATGGTAAATCACAATGCTGTATTAGTTCCTATGTTAATGTATGGTAGTGAAAGTTGGGTGTGGCAGAAGAAGCATGAGAGTAAAACTGTAAATGTTCGCTCATCAAAATGTTTGCTTTTTATAGATAGACAAATGTGATAAATGAGCACACAGTCAACTTGAGAGTAAGTATAGTACCATAGACATCTATCTACATCTATCCTCATTTAACTAACAAAACGCAAATATGTTGTCACCCCTGAGAACTAAGATGAAGTGTCTCATTTCCAGTAAAAAAGGGACTCTAGTTCTTTGTCCTCAATATACAAAACACAGTAGCATTAAGCTGCTATTTTACGCTGGTATTCTATGACAGAGTGGTACTTCCCCATTTGAGCTGACCCAATTGTGCTTCAACTATAATATAACTGTAGTATGGCTCTACCATATATAAAACATATAGTATGTTAGGTGTTACTCTAAATAGATGAATATTTGTGTGAAAAGAGAAAATTATGGTGTGCAATAAGTTGTTATGTCCAGAATTAAGAAAGGAATATTTCGGTTGTTTGGATACGTAAAATGAATGACGAAAAGTGACAAAGAAAATTCATGCTGCAAGAAGTGAGTGGCAGAATAAACAAGGGGCGCCCCAGATGGCGATATTTAGGGGATTAACTAAATTACGAGTAATATCAAACGGACAAGTATGTATGCGTAAATTGGCCTTAAGATATGGATGTGAAGGAGGTATGAGAGGTGTATCTCCCCAGTGGGTAACAGGAATGAGTCAATGTTTATATTGTGCCTTTATTAATTAGTACGCTTAAAAACTTTGTATGTAATGATGTATTTGAAACATCATAATTATTTCAGCTGTCTGATAATGCAAGTTTTCTCGCTATGCTTTCTTTCATCACCACTGATTTAGGTGTCTGTGGGCCACAACATCCATTTACCATCAGGTAGATTGTGCTAGTGTTTATCACTATAGTCTTTGCGTTGTAGCATGGTGCGAATGACAGCTTACGCCTATGAAGTTTCGTATTTTTTTGATAAACTATCATACAGATATTGTTGTACTTCATGGATGGGTACCGCCCACTTACGAGAGTGATGTGGCACGCTAAACTATACCACGACATAACGAACAACCACAGACTATCAAGAATCAGTTTTGAAATAAATCGAATATATAAAAATCACGTAAACATTTAATGGAATTGTAACTAATCATTCAACAAATTCGGATTTACAGAGAAAAAGGAACATAGACGAATATACAGTGCTTCCAATACATGGACGATAAATTATTAGTTGGTCAGCTTAGGCAAAAAGAATAATTACAAATGTGTCAAAAATACTTGGCTACAAAAACCTATTTTTTATTTTTATTACATTACATTTGAAAACCAAATTCTCGATCATTTTTAGCTTCTGTCCCGATATTTAGACCATTGGACCTGGCAACACTAATACACATACTAAGAAAGGCGCTAGTACGCGTACCTTGAAAAGCTACGGTGCAGTCAACGCCGTACTAAAAATTACAGATACTGGCAGCCATTTTATTTGTCTAAATGTCAATATGAATGTTGCAATTAACATGAAATATAAGATGATTTTTATTTTCAAATTTATACATTACTACTATACATTGAGGTGTCTGTTTGTAATTACAAAATACCAGCCTTTTACTAAATGCATATGAAAGTTTATACCGTATTTATAACAAAAGAAAAACACAATTTTGAAAATAAATTTTCTGTGTGTCTGCTTGTTCCAGCTTACAGTCGACGCTAGCAGATAGCTGATGGTATAAGGAGTAACACAGGCTACTTTAGTTTTAGAAAACGAATTGGGATTCCACGCAAAAAAAATTAAAACCTATGAAATCCAATCGTAATAAAGACCATGCGAGCAAAGTCGCGGGAACAGTAATAGCTGTAAATACTATGTCATAATATGTATTAAACCTTAACTTAATTTTAAATGCATTGTAGTTTATAAAGAAATATATGTTTCGGTATAAATTTTTATATCGATAGCTAATCGATAATTATTGCTTCGCTTTGTGTATCAATAATCGCCTTTTTAAAATCGATTTAACGTTGTTTCATCTCTAGACATGCCAAACTATAATCTGTCATGCGCTCCATGCTATAACGCAAAGACTATAATACATAATTTAAAAAGAAATTGAATATTTACTAATGCAAACATAATGAAAAAGGAATTAAATTCATACATTTTTATAGCTCTTATAACAGAGCCACTTTATATATAAATGTGTTGAATGTAAAAGGTTAAAATTTAAGTAATAAAAAAATTAATATGCTCCCCGCATATTAATTTTATATTATATTATAATTTATATAATACTATGCTAAATAAAACACAATACTTTTATAATGACATAATTAATTTAAAAAATACTGAAATAGATGCTAGAAACTTAGAAGTAGCATTTCCAATGGATGGGGTATCAGCTCTGTGTTCACATGTATTGTATGAGGAAAATCCATTTGCACATGCATGTTTTTTGAAAAATCAATATCAAGCAGTCTATCTGTAAGGCGGATAAAGAAAGAATTGCAGATATATACCAAATTAAACCAATATTATCGATTTCATTCTTTAAAACTATTTTTTGCCAATAAAGTAATTAATATATATTAACGTGATTAGTTGAAGCAGTATGAAGATATCTAGATTATTGTTCATTTCACAAAAAATACAGCCCATTATTACATCAACTGATGAAGAAATGGCGGCCCACATGTTGCTGCCATGTCTGGAGGTCGCTATACACAGGGCTAAACATCTCGCCACGCCGGCATCATCCCACAAGTACACAGTCAATTACACACATCTATGTATAAACACTTTGGCCTATGTCCTATATGAAGTCTAAGATAAAATTGGAGATAGACAAGGACAACAAAACAACTTCATGGTCAATCCAGGACACGTTGCTAAGTAGTCAGATATTGCAACCACTGTGATATGTGGTTATTATGAATAGGAATAAAAGAGTAAACCCATTATGCAGGTGACAGATGGATACAGGTGGTGGCCGAGGATTGTGCATTGTAATATTTACAGTTATCATTCTCTCATCAGCATGTACAATCCCACAGCTGAATATGGATATTACACTGTTTAGTGGCCACCATGGACCCATTTCATTCCATGGATGTCGTAAGAGGCAACAAAAGGGACACAAACCAAAAAATAGCACACAAATACACATACTAAGTGTGCCAACTATGGCACATATCCCCCTTATGAACCAATCTTTAACCAGCTGGTGGTTTCAAACTCAAAAGAACTCAGAATTTTCACAGATGGTCCCAAAACAAATGAGAGTACAGGATCTGGAACTTTCTTGGAAGGCCTCAATATCCACATCTGTACACCCCTGAGTACCCACAACACAGTCTTTCAGGCGGCAGAATGTATCGGTATCATCCAAGCGGCCATAGTAATAGATGTTAGGAAAGTAAGACTCCTCCATCAGAATACTGACCAACAGCTTGGAGGTACTACAAGCTCTGATTTGCAATGTGGTAAACTCGGGACTAATATATGAATGCCATTATCAACTAAACAAAGTATGTAAAGAAAAAAATGTGACTCTACAATGGATAAAGGGACACAGTGGGTCCAGGGGCATCAACACAGCAGACAAACTAAAGGATTAACTAAGGAGAGGATAGGCTCTGGCCGATAGGGCTGGAACCAATCATACCAATACCCTTTGGTAATGTTCGTTCACTGGTACATAAAAATTTCACAAGCTAAGGAGGCCCTGCCTGAAATAAACATTTGTTTAACCAAGGTTCTAATGATATTGGACTAGCCACAGATCAGAATAGTAACAAGTGCTATCACAGGACATGGCTCCTTTAATAAACATTTATTTACCATAGGTGGTACAGATAGTCACCTGTGCATTGCATGTATGGGGGAGGAAGAAATGGTGGCCCACGTGTGACTGACATGTCCGAAGGTCGCTGCATACAGGGCTAATCATCTCGGCATGCCGGTATCACTTCCCGAAGTTGCTCGCAACAAAACTCTGCCTGCAACAGGAAGCACGGGCAACTAACTTTGTCAATGCTTTTTGTTGCTGCCGGTCCCAAGCCCGGAAAAGAGGAGGGAACGGTTCCGCCGGAGAGAGTGGGTGTATCCGGTGGACTAACACACCCACCTGCGCTAGGACCTGCGCAGTTGAGCGCCGTATGAGGGGACGAAGGAGTACTGGAGGGTTGAGCTGATCGTCACTGGGGGATATAGTGTCGAGAGGCAACACGCCCTCTTTGGTCCGGATTTCAAGCTAAACGGTGGCCTTATCTGCTAGCCACAGATAAGGAAATGGCCAAGCGTCCCGTCAGAGGGTCGCAGGCGAGGGATGTGGGGGCTGCCTAGTCTCCCTGAAAAGGGCTAGGTGGTGGTAAAGGCCATGCTGACGGGGCAAGTAAAAGTCAACTCGGGCAGTGGGGATAGGCCTTTTCAGCCCTATCTGCCAGCTGGATCGAGCTCCCGATGTCGCGCTGTGAGCTAACTCTGCGTCCCTATATTCCCCCCGGTAATCTAACGCCTGAAATTCTTTTAATAAAGTAGGGCGTTCCCAAAGGTGCGGGCTCTATGGAGGGTGGGAAGCCGGGGGGAACGAATTACATGTCAAAAACTATGGACAACACAAGGCCCATTAGTAGAGAAGGAGAAGTGTCAGAGGTGTTTACCTTAGACACTGATAAACCAGAAGGAATCGCCGTTAAATCGGCCGTTCCACTGAATGTACCACCCAGCGTAGGTGGCCCCACCAAGGGGGCAATTTCCGCGCTGGATGTCTCTAAATCCAGTTCCAAATCCAAGGAGCTGGACGAGAAAAATGAGCAAGGGGCCGCGAGTAGCAAAACTCCTGCGGAGCCCCAAAGGACCGAAGACCTCTTCTCCGCTGCCTGGCAAGTGGTGAGCCGTAAGGGGAAGCGCAAGGCACCCAAAATGGTGACTTGCCGACCCGACGCACCATCAGGTGGGTCTATCCCAGCAGGCAGTAGCGCAAAGGTCAAAAAGAAGAATAAGAAGCAGCGAGAAAAAGGCCGCAGAGAAAGAGCCGCGCTCGCTGCTTCCAAGAGCAAGACTCAGGGAGCTGGGCAAGCTACTGCTACTGCGGTGCTTGGGGCTGGAACTAGTAGTCGTGCTGAAACTGGGAAGAATGAAAATCCAGCCCAAGCAGTAGGCACGGCCTCCGGAACCAGCTCTAAGAAATCCGCCAGGAACCAGAGAGCAGCCAAGCGTCCTAGAAAGAAGGAAAGAGCAGCCAAAAGATTGCTGGAGGAGTCCACCTCGCCGAGAGGAGAGCACAAAAAAGTGCGACTTGAACAGCAAACAAAGGCTGCAAGAACAAGCTACGCTTCTGCTGCTAAAGCAGATTTGGGTGTGGCCCTAACGTGTGCGCGTTCAGGTCACATAACAAAGGAGATAACTGATGACATCCTCGTGGCCATACAGAGGAAGATGATCAGCGAGGCCTGGAGTAACCAGGGCCCTGATGCGTCGGGCCCGGTTTTTAGAGACAAATCCGTTTACACGGAGGGTGTCCTAAAGCTGTGGTGCGATGACCAGAAGGCTCTGGACTGGTTGAAGGGGAATATTAATACCCTCGACCTCAAATCCAACACCTCGCTGACTATTAAGAAACAGTCAGAGCTACCACAAAGAATCAAATGTGGTATCCTTATCCCTGATGCCCAAGGTGCCTGAAGTACTCACGCGACATTGGTCGTGTGCTTGCGTACCAGAACTGCTGGGTAAACATCAAGGACTGGCTACTACTCAAAGCGGACAAACAGACGGACGGGTGGTTCCTCGTTGTTTCGGTGCCGGAGGATCATATCCCGACCCTGATGAAAGCCGGGCGCCGTCTTGCATGTGTATGTGGGACGGTATACGTTAAATTCCAGGGTCGTGGAGGAAAAATTCGTTGATTCCCCACCTAGCAAAGAGGCAGAAAAGAACCCGGAAATCATGGATACCGTGGCCATGGTTGCCGGTACATGGAGATCACTGCTTTGTTTTGGAAACTGCCTGCACAACCGAGCTGAAGCCCCCAGTGGAAACTGAGCTCAGCGGTAGCTCACTGAGCAACGAAGAGGACTGCATTTTGCCGTCCAATTCCGACTTGGTGGCTGACGATGAAACCCGAGATCTGCTAGCAGGCTTATTTTTAGGCGGGGACGGGGATGACGCGATCGATGATGGCGTGCCCTTCGTCCAAAATTAGCCTAGTGCAGGCCAACCTCCACCACAGTGAGACAGCGTCGGCTGAATTACGCAAGTGGTTGGAGGCACAAAGGACGGCCAGCCCTAATCCAAGAGTCATGGGTTGGGGCCGGTAAAATTAAAGGCCTAAACAACCTAAGAGGTAAGTTATTCTACAAGTCTGAGCACGACAAGCCTATAGCTAGCGTGTATTTATACTACTAAAGATATCTGTACAAAACCACTAACAGATTTCTGTTCCAGAGACATGTATGCCGTAGCATTACAAAACACACTGGAGAGAAGATTAGTCGTCGCCTCGGTCTACATGCCTGAGGAAGACACCCCTCCCCCCTCACGACCTCGTCAGGCTGGTGAATTTCTGTGAGAGGGCCGGACTAGAAGTTGTGATCCGGACGGACTCCAACGCGCATCATCCCCTTTGGGGAATGGAAAAACCTAATGAACGAGGTAAGGTTTTAGTTGAATATTTATTTAGCACTAACCTAACCATATTAAACACTGGTTCTGAACCAACCTTCATAAATAAACGCTGTCGCACAAAAAATTGACCTCACACTTGCAACAGAAGGAGCAGCTAAGCTAATAACGGGATGGCATGTGTGGAAAGAGGCCTCATGCTCAGACCGATGGATCTGCTGCGTACTATAGGTCGATATCCCCGCTATACCACCATGGAGAAATCCTCGCAAGACGGATAAAACAAAATACCTCAATAGGCTGACATCTTCGCTTGCGGGTGTTGGGGGAACTAATACCATAGCAGATCAATCGCTCCTAGAAGAACAGGTAGCAGCTGTCCCTAAAGCCATGATCGATAGCTACCATGAATCATGTCCAGTAAAACATACTGAGCAAAAGCAACAGTGGTGGGGTAAAGAACTAGACAGGAAACGTAAGAAGGTAAGAAAAGCCCTAAATAGGGCAATGAATACCTCAAAGGATGAAGACTGGCTTCTATATAAGAAAGCTAAGTCTGAATACAAAAAATGTATCAGGTATCGACGCTCAACAGGGTGGCGCAAATTCTGTGGTAGCATAGAAACCTGTAAACAAGCAAATTGGATAAGGAAAATCCTAGCTAAACAGAACACGCCGGGATCTATCTCTTTAAAAAAACCCGACGGAAGCTACTCAACATTGCCGGATGAAACCCAATGCATCCTAATTGACACTCACTTCCCAGGTTGCTGTGTAATTGAAAGGGTGAACCGGCATGAAAATGCACCAACACCAACAAAAGAAGACTGGGAATTAGCACAAAGAGTGGTGACGATGGACAAAATCCATTGGGCCATTCATAGTTTCCAACCCTATAAGGCAACAGGACCTGACGGCTTATTCCCGGCACTTCTTCCGTGGGGGGGTAAAGTCCTAATAGTCAGACTTGTTGCCATAATGAAAGCATGTCTGGCTCTTAAATATGTTCCTAGGGGATGGAGAGAAGTGAAAGTCACGTTCATACCCAAACCAGGTAAGAACGACTATACAGACCCTAAATCCTACAGACCTATTACAGGCCTCACATCCTTTCTCCTAAAGACGATGGAGAGGATGTGTGAACGGGAGTTGAGAGGGTCGGCGCTAATTAACTTACCGCTACAAGAAAAACAACACACCTATAGCTTAGGTAAATCAACAGAATCGGCACTTCACCAGGTAATAACAAAGATTGAAGAGGATATCCAAAACAAAGCAATATGTCTAGGCTCCATCATAGACATAGAAGGTGCTTTTGACAGAACAAATTTCTCCAGCATAAAAGGGGCCCTAAGTAGACATAATGTTGAACCGGCACTGATTAACTGGATAGTAAACATGCTCAGTACACGAACAATAAAGATTGCTGGTGAATCTCAGACAATTCAGATCATGAAAGGATGCCCGCAGGGTGGGGTTCTTTCACCTCTCCTGTGGAATATGGTCATTAATGAACTCATCAGCAAATTAAACGCTAATCATTTCTACACAGTCGGTTATGCAGATGATCTGACAATACTGTTCTCTGGTAAGACAGTAAGCATTGTGTGCGACCTGACCCAAGCGGCCTCCGTATTGTGGAGAAATGGTGCAGGGAATATGACCTAACCGTTAATCCAAATAAAACGCTTATAGTAACGTTCACACAAAAACGAATGCTGAATAACTATCATCTTCCAAGCCATTTCAGCACAAAACTCCAACTTTCTTCCGAGATAAAATACCTAGGTCTTACCTTGGACAGTAAACTTAACTGGAACAAACACATAGAAAACAAAATCAGCAAAGCTAGTTTAAGTTTCTGGCAGTGCAGAAACATGATCGGCAAACGATGGGGTTTAACGCCAAAAATTATACTGTGGCTGTACAAAACTGTAATTCGGCCCATGATCACATACAGCTCTCTGGTATGGTGGACCAAAACCAATGAAGCCACCACTATACAAAAGCTTCAGCGTTACCAGAGATTAGCTTGTATGGCTGCCACGGGCTGCATAAGGACAACACCAACAGCAGCTTTAGAGGCTATGCTGGAGCTAACACCGCTTCATCTACATATGCAACAAAAAGCAACTTTAGCTGCCATTAGACTCAAGACCCTAAATCTTTTAAGTAAGAGTAGAGTCCCCCATACAGATATAATCGATAGAATTTACTCAAAAATTCCTATCTTACAAGTCAAGTATGATAGGATCCCAAAAAAATTTGTATTCGATAAGAAGTACAGGATACAATTGAAGGAAACTGACCATCTGGAAGGATTGGGTCCAAGAGAGCTCAAAGTTTTCACGGATGGCTCTAAGACAAATGAAGGTGGTGGGGTCTGGGGCTTTCTCTGAAGACCTTAATATCCACATATGCACACCGCTGGGTACCCACAACACAGTCTTCCATTCTGAATGCATGGGTATTATCCAAGCAGCCATAGCAATAGATGCTAGGAAGGTGAAAGACTTCTCCATCAGAATACTGACCGACAGTATGGCGGTACTACAAGCTCTGAGTTGCAATGTGACAAACTCGGGACTGATACACGAGTGCCATCAACGATTGAATGAGGTATGTAAGTACAACAATGTGACTCTGCAATGGATCAAGGGACACAGTGGATCTAGAGGCAACGATGCAGCAGATGAACTGGCCAGAAGGGGATCGGCCCTAGCAACTATAGGGCCGGAACCAATAATACCAATCCCCTTTGGCTACGTTCATTCACTGGTACGTAGATACTTCAATAATTTACACGCTCAGCTTTGGAAAAATTTTGTAGACTGTAGACAAGCTAGGGAAGCCCTACCTGAAATAAACAGTCGTCTAACCAAGGTTCTAATGAGACTGAACAAGCCACAGATCAGGATAGTAACAAGTGCTATCACAGGACATGGCTCTTTTAACAAACATTTGTTCGCCATAGGTGTTACTGACAGCCCCCTGTGCAGGGCATGCATGGGAGAGGAAGAAACGGCGGCTCATGTGTTGCTGACATGTCCAGAAGTCGCTTCATACAGGGCTAAACATCTCGGCACGCCGGGATCGCTCCCCGAAGTTGCTTGCAACATCAAGGGACTGCTGAGCTTCTTCGGGGGAGATATCATGGCTCGAATAAGCATATTATTCCTGCCCACACACAAAATACGCTTTAGACGTGGAGTTGCAGAAAACAGCCAATCATTATCTTTTATCTATTCTTATCAATCAAGGAATGAAATGGGTTGATTGATTCTTTAATTTTGTGTCATCTTAAGCTATTTGCCATGTTTTAGACTGTAATAATTATATTTTATCCTAGCGATCCGCCCCGGCTTCGCATGGGCAATTTATGGATTTTCAGAACAGCACCACCTACCAGGCCTAATTGTGAATTGTTGAGATTATCCAGGGACCCACACAAACACACAACGAATTCATGAAAATTGTTCAAGCCGTTTTTGAGTTTTAGCGAGACTAAGAGACAGCAATTGATTTTTATATATAGAGATGTACAGTTACTGCATAATAATATTTTATATAATCATGTTTATCCTGTTATCTATCAGCTCATTTTATTCAGATATACACTGATTAGATATTCAGTTTTAATATTAATTACTCATTTTCAATCAATCTATGTTACCATATAATGTGGTTGCAAAATGTTGTAACAAATCACAAGGTGGGTAGGTAACACCTCCTACTGCCGCATAACTTGCACAGCTGTGTTCCCGTTTTAAGAGTATAGAGAGCCAGTTTTATCTCGGCTCTGAGACATTCCAACATAGTCTTCAGAGGAAACAATGCTACTGTAGTTTTTTTTTATAGCATTGGCTGACAAACAAGCACACAGTCCACCTGATAGTAAGTGGATTGCATGCTACAACTATAATAAAGCAGCAGCATGGCTCTACCACGTAAACAACTGCTTTGTTTGAAATAGACTGCAGGTGTCAATGAACTGTTGTAGCCACTTACAATCAGGTGTAGTAGGTTCATTTGTCACTAGTTTTATTAGTAGTCTTAAGAAAAAATTAACTTACGGTAAATATGCCAGATCTATACATTTCAAGTACTTCATTCAGCACTAAAAGTCCTTTTTCCTTACCAAGGAAATTGTCCAAAACACAAACACCATATTGAGTCATATCCCTAATTACCCTCTGACAAATTTCATAGCTAGGGTCACTAGAGTCCATGTAGTAATTGTTCACCATAAATGATCCACTCCCTTTTAATGATGCCTCAGGGTATTCCTTCATTTTTGAATGGTGTTCTGGCATATACACAGGAATTGGTGGCATTTTCACATTAGATCTATTTACAGTCTTTAAGACATTAGTAGTTGCTGCAGCAAAATCCACCGTACTCAGCTGCTGAGCAGACTCGTTCAGAATCTCTTGTTCCGATGAACCTTGATGTGTAATTGCACTTTGTTTTGTCAAGTCCTTATTTGTATACACTACACTCGAAATGACACCGTCTTTTAAAGTCGATGGTCCAGCTTTTAAATTACCGTCTACACTAGGAACATCTGACTTAGAAATTTGCAAACACAAACTTTCGCTTCCCTGCGTATTACCCCCTTTTTTTACGTTTTTCTTATTAGATTTTTTTATTCGTCTAACTTCATTACCCTCCTGTTTGGTCGGTTTTATAGATTTGCTTTCTTGCCCTTCGCTTGTTATAATCTCTTTTTTTCCTACACTGTTAAGTTCTTCCTTCGTGGGAGATGAACATTCAATATCTTTAACTTTATACGATCCCTGTTTTGGCAACTTGGGAACACACTCACTTTTGTGTCTTCGCCAATCTTGTCTTTGGTGCTCCGTATTGCAATAATAAATATTCAAGCAACGGGCGCACCGCCGATGAGTTTTCTGATTGCATACGGCGCAACAAACGAGTACGCCTTCTTGATTCATTCTGAAATAATTTCTACCTCCCGGTTCAAAAGACTGTCACTAAACTGTCAAAAGGAAATTGACATTATTTGTCTTTTTTAGTTTCGTGTAACAGATACGAGGCTTTATGCTTTAAAGTATTCTCTATTTCAATTTTATTCGTTTACATTGGACTCAATTTATAATTTAATATACTCATGGTATATAACAAAAAAACCAACCACAATATGATATCTGTGGAACTGACACACAAACAAACTGGAATAACCTGCTTAATGTTTGAGGACCCTGGAATGGCGTTAGAGGAAGTTTATGTTTTACTGTATTCCATGAATAGAGTATTTATAGTCTGTCGATTAAAATTTTTATAGCCCGTACGGATAAAGATTGGGATTATATATGGCAGCTCATCGAGCCCGTACCGTCAACATGCACAACACAAATAACGAAAACCCGGTAATAACGGTATGCCGTTATTATGTTATTTAAAACGTTAGTTATATTAAGCGGTTAATTGGAATATTAATGAGAAATATTTAAATATAATTATGTAGACAAGTAGACACATTAATTTTAAAATAAATTTTATAACCAGTGACCCGCACTGGCTTCGCTTGGACAAAATTGAATTATTTACAAGTACAGATTAGTATTATTCACGAAGAATATGAAATAAAACAATGTATTTCTTAAATTAAGTTTATATTAATTTAAATAACAGTTAATAAAATATTTCAAATATGTCCTATTTGAATTATTTTGGGAGGCAAGAGAGAATATAGACATTTATTTTTATGCACATTTGAAAATTAAATTCTGCTAGTTTAACCTTCACCAGAATCGTCTGAGAACACTTGATTCATTCCCGACATCCCATCCTTATCTTCTTGATCTGATCATTGTTAGAATTGTAGCAGCTATCGCTTTCACAACCGCTGTTCAGCTCAATATTAATTATAAACTCAAAAAAATGTCATTTTTATTCGTTACCTCCCTCGTCCGTTAATTTTTCATCAATATACTATTTAGTGAAATTTTGCCTATTCGTTTTATCATAGTAATTGCCTTTTTTGGTTTTGACCCTTAAAATTAACTCAGCACCCTTCAGAAAATGAGTTTCTGAACCTGAATGCACCGTAATCCGTCTAAGGACGGTGGGTTCCGTCATTCCGTGTCAGGAAATCTATCACTGTTTATCTTGTTTTCATTATTTTTTTATTATAGTGATATGTATTAAGAAAAAATTGACAGATGCAATGATGGTATTACCATTTTTAAAATACAAGAAGAAGAACAAAAAATCATTGGAGAATCAAATTTTTTCGAGATTTCTTTTATAAAAAACCCCTTGGGCTTTAACATTTTATTCGTTGCATTATTTGCGATTAAAGTGACCATTATAGTAACTAATAATTAACCCTTCAATCCCCATAAAATTCCCATGCAGTCGCATGCGCCTGGCAAATCTCGAGCAGTCCCACCCACAGCACTTAAAACCAATAAAACTTATATTTAGAGACTACTTTTCTATGAAGAAGTTTGACATTATAGAACCTATACATAATTCTCTATCTTATGGTCTAAACAAAAGTTAGGTTTTACTTCAACTACAAAATACAAAAAGATTTTATTGTATTTTGATAACAAAAAATATACCAAGCGGATGTCGGCAGTGAATCACAACTATGATATTACTAGAAATTATTTACGTAAAAAGATAAATTATATTCACACAAAAACTTTTATAACAATTTTATAATAAAACACTATAGTAAAACACTAATAAAACACTAGAAAAATTAAAAAATCAACACAACAATATCCAAATGAAAATGGCGTACGTAATGAACGTGGAATATAAATTAATATCCATAGTCTATCTGACTTTTTATTTCACCAGAGGATAGGAAATTTCATATTGATTCTATAATGCCAAATTTCTTCACAGAAAAGTAGTCTCTAAATATAAGTTTTTATGGGTTAAAGTACTGTAGGTGGGTGCGGTCATATTTAACCGCTTGAATTTTGACGGAATATCCAAGCGGTCAAATTTGGCCGCTTGGTATTTGAGAGGTTGAAACGTTACATCCCTGTGACAAAGAGACAGATAGACTTAGTAACAGGGCTCCGTTGGGTAGTGGCGGTGTAAGAATATCTACTACTCCATATCACCACTTAGGTATCCTAAGAGGAGACAGAGGGAAACAAATCTGGAGATGGGCAGCAGCATTTTCATTTTCCTTATAACAATAAAAACTTAACTTAAACTAATAAAAAAACTGCGGTTGCCAACTCACTTGTGAAGCGTGGCAACTATGGCAAAAATCCTCCATATGAGGCAATGTATGGGAGAGGCTTATTCAGTAGTGGACAATAGTTTAATAGGATGTAACGATACGATACGGGGCACGCTTTAAGTACGGAACCCTAAGAATGGACAACGATTGAAAAAACGAATACTGTATAGCGAATACAATATTTTTATTATTATTTAATGGTACTTAGTCTGTTCGAATTATTAATTATAAACAAACGGATAGATACTAGATGAATTTGATACTCACTATCTTTTTTAATTCGAGGGACAATCCTGTTGCCATACCCACCCTTGCATTACTACCTTGTAATGGGTAATAACGTTCCAGATTTTACTCTTCCTCAAAATACTTTATTATGTATGTTTACGCCCGATGGCCTCGAGCGGGGCGAAGGGCCGTTTGCCGTTTTGTGCCTGGGTGTGAACGGCGCTTCCTCTCGGGGTTCTGCCGGGCCCTCATCCCCCACGGGCGGGGGCGCTCAGCCACGTCCTCTGTCTGGCGACGTTCGACGCTCTCCTGCCGGCCATCGGGCCCCTGGTTTTGTAGGGGTTCCTCCCACGACCAGTCGGGGGGTCGTTCCCCCCAGGGGCGGGGGGTTGTCATCCCCCCTCAGCGCGTGGAGAGGAACTTCACAGCCACTCAGTGGTCAGCGAGACCCTTCTCACCCCCGTTGGCTGAGGGGCCGCAACTGGAGTGCCACCCTCCCCCCTTTGGTCGGTACCGGTACTACGGGGTTCCTGTAACCTCGAATTTGTCCCGGGCCTCAAGGCCTAGGTTCCCCGAAGCTTCACAGGTCGGCCCGTTCGGTTATTTTCAACTCCGGGTCGTTGAGATGCCGCCGGATTGCCGCTTTTGGGACCCCCGGTTCGAGTGCCGGTCCGATGGAGGCAGCTCCAACTAGGTAGCTGCCGCCCTCACTCCCACCACGGCCGCCTTCACTGATCCTTTTGAGCCGTCAAATTGTTCTATTGCCGACGGCCTCAGTGAAGGTGTACAACCCGAGTGGCGATTGTGTAACTACTATGCGACTACTGATGCGCCCTAGTTTTAATCGGCTTTTGTCAGGGTAACTTGGGGGCAGTAACAATGTAATATATACAATTTTTCGTGCACCATGTAGTTGTTAGCGACGACAAAGTGAATTCGAACATTTAATCTTAATTGTTTCTTATCAGTGATTTTAAACTAAGTGTTAGCATTTAATCTTAATTGTTTCTTATCAGTAATTCAAAACTAAGTGTTAGCATTTAATATCAATTGTTTCTTATTCGTAATATAAAGCTAAGTGTAAAGACTGATAGTGCTGATAACAAGAAAGTAAATTAATTGCTTCAATTCTTATCTTAAAATAACGTATAGGAATCTATTTAATTATTTAAGTTTGATTAGAACATTAGAAGCAAAGTATGAGCTTATTTTCTTAGTAAACTTTCTTTTATCATAACTTTAAGAGCTATTAACATATAAGTGATTTATATAATTCTTTTTCCTTTTAAAGTAATCTAAAATAAAAATTAATATGTCAATTAATTACTTATAATGTAATCTTATAGAATATGAAAAGATATTGTATAGAATCTTAAGCATTATTATCGTGATAAGCGTTGCACATTCCTGCCTCTTGGCGGCGCTACTTGTATGTTCAGCGAAAAAATACTATCCTACTCCGGAGCTAAACCGTGAGGAGACCGCGAACCTATTTTTATTTTTTACAAGCTTAAATTTAAACTTATGTAAATAATTTATGTTTAAAATAGTAAAGTAAAGTTATATCTATTGTCAGGAATATGTAAAAATATTGTAAGGTCTGTTTTACCACATATTTTAAAGAAATTTCTAAATTTCCCTTAGAAAAGGTCGTTCTGCGCTCCAATTGGTCGACGGGAATCGTTAGTGCCGTGTGCAAATTTAATTAATTATGATTGGTCACAGGTACCTATAAAAAAAAGGGCGTTTTTTGTGGTAAAACATTCCCCAAATCCGGCAATGTAAGAAGAAGTACTCAGAAAAATAAACAAGAAGATATTTTAAGAAGTGTTATTTATTCACTGAACCAACTGCAACTGCATTGCTCTCCAAATTAATATATCCCGCCAGCAATAAAGTTTAACAGTCTCACACACGAGCACACATTCAACATTGGTCCTTCGAGAAACCGGATCGGGTTTTAAGGAAAATTTGGAAGATGCCTTCGAATACAAGATCAAAATCAGTGCAGTCGAAGACTATGAGTGAAAGTAACGCCACTACGAGTACCAGTACGACGGATTGGAGCATGAATACGCCGAGTGACTCTACAAGCACGTCGACTACTAACGCGTCAGCATCAGACCGATCGACGCTTGTCAGATCATCGCCCAGCAGCATACACAGACAACCCGTACTACCTACCAAAAACATTGCCGGAAAGGAATCAGCACCGGGGGACGTAACACATACCACCCCCCGGCCCGCACCGTCGAAGCGTTAGTTCACCAAGAAGAAAGTCATCCAACGCCGCAGATTCAAGAAAAAAGTATCGCAATTAAGTCACGTCTGAACGAAGGAAGCATACCAACGTCCAGAGAAAGAAATCTGTAACAGCCTCACCCTAAGAAGTCGACCCGCGATCCAGACACGCTTTCCGTTCGCTCGTCGCATAGGAAGAGAGCAGAAGCGCAAGCAAAAATGACAATGGCACTAAGAGAACTAGAACTGGCAGAAGCTCGGTCAAAAGTTGCTCAAGCAGAACTGGAACTTCTCACCGCAGAATCAGAAGAGGAAGATGGTGCCGGAGAAGAGCTGTTCGAACGAACACGAGAAGTTGAACAATGGTTCATCCAGACCGGGGAAAAGAACCACAAAACCATAGAGGCAGAAGAAAAGAAAAGTGACATCCAGGAACTAGTTTCAGTCATATTAAAGTTATCAGAAAAGTCACGTGACACCGTTTCACCGAAGCACCTCGAACTCCCTCACTTCAACGGGGCCTGTGAAGAATGGTTGGCCTTCAAGAGATCATACGAGGATACGGCCGCTTCTTTCAGTAACAATCAGAACTTAGCGCGCCTTAGAATAGCGATCCAAGGAAAGGCTAGAGAAGCCGTCCAGAGCCTGCTATTCACCGCTGAAGATCCACGCGAATTTATCAAGGGACTGGAAGCAAGATTCGGAAGACCTGGAGCACTAGCATTAGCAGAGCTGGAAAAGATGAAGAACCTCCCCAAAGTCGGCGAGAACCCCGACATATGCATATTTGCGAGCAAAATAAAGAATGCAGTTGAAACAATTAAAGCCCTGAAGAAACCACAGTACCTCAGTTCACCTGAAACACTGAAAGTTATAGTAGACAAGATGCCGACATCAATGAAGTTCCGTTGGTTCGCCTACTACAGAAGCAGAAGAGATGAAGAAATTTAGGAGCTATTACTCATCGAAGCGTTCCTAGAAATAGAAGCCGACAAGTGTGGAGACTTCGCCCCGCCTGAAGCATCTTCAGAGCAAAGAAGAGGAATAAAAAAACCCGTTCATTTGGTACAAGAAGCGTCAAAGGAAAAATATAAGAAATCATGTCCGTTCTGTGAAGAAGAACACTTCGCTCTAGAATGCAAGAAGTTCAAGGAAGCCAACCTGAATGAGAAATGGGATATGACCAAGAAGACAAAGATATGCTTCAAGTGCTTCCGGTTCAGGCACTCAAGGATGAACTGTAAAGCGCCAGTCTGCAAGCTGTGTAAAAGATGGCATCATACCATCCTACATTCTGACAGACCACCAGCACCGATTGAAAAAGAAGCAAAGGATATCAGTAGCTCGTCGGAAGAAAAAGTCGCCTCGATTCACAACGCCAAAGGAGAAGAAAAGGCCTATCTAAAAATGATCCCGGTGAACCTCTATGGCCCAAAAGGACAAGTTCGCGTACTAGCATTACTAGATGAAGGGTCAACGGTTACACTCTTAGACGCGTCAATCGCTGAAAAAATCGCAGTCAAAGGGAAGCAAGAAAAGCTCACAATCGAAACCGTCGGCGGGAAAGTATTAAGAAAAGATAGTTCACAGAAGATCGAGCTCAAAATAAAAGGGGCTCACAGAAAAGAAAAGAGGACTATCGTAGCAAAAACCATCGACGATCTGAAACTTTCCGAATAATGCATAAACAAGGACACCGTGAGAAAATGCGAGCATCTGAGAGCAATTGAAAGCCAACTCCTCTACGTCACCGAGAGACCCAAGCTACTGATAGGCCAAGATAATTGGGGGCTAATAAAAACAAGAAAGCTGAAGAAGGGCAAACCATCAGATCCTGCGGCCTCCCTCACGAACTTAGGATGGGTGCTACACGGATGTGAAACAGGAGCAACTGCCACGGTAAACTTCACTCATTATGGCAGAGCGACCACTGGCGAAGAAAACATCGAGGAAATCGTCCGAGAGTACTTCCAGCTGGAATCTCTTGGAATTCAGAATCGGTCGCCAACCAACGACAGCGACAGAAGAGCGTTAGAAACCCTCGAGAAAACTACCAGGAAACTGCCAAGCGGTCAATATGAAACGGGGCTCCTGTGGAAAAAAGAAGACGAAAGCCTGCCCAACAACTACAATCAAGCCGTTCGACGCCTGGTCAGCATCGAGAAAAAATTGGATCGTGATCAAGAAGCAAGAAAGCACTACGAGGAACAAATCCTGAGTCTAATCGAAAAAGGATACACAGAGAAGGCTCCAGAAACCTCTAACAAAGGAAGGACATTCTACCTACCCCACTTCGCTGTTGTACACCCAGTCAAGAAGAAGCTAAGAATAGTGTTCGACGCAGCTGCCAACTATGAAGGAAAGAGCCTCAACGACGCCTTGCTCTCGGGCCCAGACTTGTTACAATCACTATTCGGAGTACTGCTGCGCTTCAGAGAGGGACCAGTAGCCGTCATGGCAGACATACAAGACATGTTTCTCCGAGTAAAAGTCAGAGAAGACGACTGAGACAGTCTCAGGTTCCTGTGGCGCGGAAACCGAAGAACTGGCAAGCCTGAAGAGTATAGAATGTCTTCAATCATCTTTGGGGCAGCGTCATCACCGGCAACAGCGATATACGTAATGAACAAGAACGCAGAGGAATTTAATAACACTCATCCTGAAGCAGTGAAAGCAATTAGGAGAAATCACTACATGGACGACTATCTGCAGAGCTTCGCATCTACAACCGAAGCAAAGAAGATATCCAAAGAAGTGAAAGACATTCACGCAAGAGCAAACTTTCATCTGAAGGGATGGGCCAGCAACAACTCGGGGGGTAATATCAGAGGTAGAAGACGCAAATAAAGAAAACTCCTTACAACTGACCAAGGAAGAGAAAGAGAAGACTCTGGGACTAAGATGGCTGGTGAAAGAAGATGCATTAGCCTTCAACGTCGGGCTACGCAACACGCCGGAGGACCTGCAAGATGGCAGAAGGACTCCAACAAAAAGAGAAGTCACAAGCGCAGTAATGTCCACCTTCGATCCAATGGGTTTTGCTACACCGATTCTAATACAAGGAAAGAAACTGATCCAAGACATCTGGCGAAAGAAAATAGACTGGGATGAACCAATCAACGAACATCAAAAGGAAGCCTGGATGAAATACCTAGAAGAAGTGTCAACATTACCAAGGCTGAAGATCCCAAGATGCGTCTCACCCAAAGGCAGAAAAGGACAGCTACATACATTCACCGATGCGAGTGAAGAAGCCTATGCAGCAGTAGTCTACTGGAGAATAGTCGAGCCCGGAGGAAAGGTCCATGTCTCCATGATCGCCGGCAAAGCAAGGGTAACGCCGACGAAACCTGTATCAATTCCGAGGCTAGAGCTACAAGCGGCTTTACTCGGAAGCAGACTAGCCGCCACAATCGAAGAGGAATCAGAGCTCGACATATCGAAAAAGGTTTATTGGACCGACTCCAGCACAGTACTGCAGTGGATAAAGTCAGAACCAAGGAAGTTCAAAACTTTTGTGGCCAACCGACTCGCCGAGATCGAAGAAAAGTCCAATCCAGAAGACTGGAGATGGGTGCCAACCAAGGAGAACCCAGCAGACGACGCCACGAGGGGAACCCCAATCGAATTCGACCACAACGCCAGATGGTTCAAAGGCCCGTCATTTCTCCGTCGACCAGAAGAAGAATGGCCGTTTCACGACTTCAAGCCAGAAAATGTTATGCCAGAAGAAAAAAGCAAGCAAAAGGTGTTGGCAACAATGGCAGCAGAAGACACCCTATTAAACCTAGAAAGGTTCTCGAGCTGGGAGCGACTGCTGCGCACTACAGCCAGAGTGATCGCCTTTACACACCTACTAAAGAAGAGCCGTAAAGCGACCACCACCGCCGCACGCCAGAAGGATGGGTCCTGGAAACCACAAAAAAATCCAGAAGAAAGAAGCGCACACCTCAATCCCGTCGACCAGCAGAAGTGAAAATAAGCGCCTATACCTACCCCTAGAAGCAGAACACCTAAAAAAGGCCGAAGAGATATTAATAACAATATGCCAGAGCGATAGTTTTGCATCAGACATAAGAAAACTGAAGTCGGAAAAGCCATTAGAAAATTCGAGTCGACTTAAGAAAATCGACGTTTACATTGGAGACGATGGAATAATTAAATTAAGGAGCAGAACAATGAAATTCCACGACCAAAACGAAAGAATAATGAATCCTATCATTTTAGACGGAAAACAAAAAATAACTCGTCTAATAATACAACACTATCACAAAAAATTCCTTCACGGAAACACCGCTACAGTAATGAACGAAATTCGTCAAAAGTTCTGGATCTTGGGTTTAAGAGCAACTCTAAAAGCGGTCGCACACAGCTGTCAATGGTGCAAGACAAAGAAGAGTTCACAAGAGATACCACCAACGGGGAGATCTACCGAGCGAGAGATTGCAGCATCATCAATTTCCGTTCTCCTGCACAGCTGTAGACTACTTCGGGCCGATGCAAGTCACCATCGGAAGAAGAAACGAGAAGCGTTGGGGAGCTTTATTTACCTGCCTCACAACTAGAGCTGGTACCTTCCCTCAGCACTAACTCAATGATCATGGCACTCCGACGAATGGCAGCCAGAAGAGGAACCCCGAAAACCATATTTAGCGACAACGGGACTAATTTCGTCGGAGCAAAAAGGGAATTAGAAGAGGCCGCACGGGAAAAGGGCATCCAGTGGAAGTTCATCCCCCCCGGGAGCTCCAAATATGGGAGGTGCCTGGGAGAGGCTCGTCCGGACAGTTAAGACGGCGCTGGCAGTAGTCCTCAACGAGAAGAGCCCGCCCAAGTAAGTACTCCATACGTTAATGACTGAGGTTGAACACATCGTCAACTCGAGACCTCTCACCCCGATCAGCATGGACCCAGGAGACGAGGAGAGCCTAACACCGAACCACTTTCTGCTGGGAAGATCATGCGGAGCTATGGCGCCGGGAGAATTCAGCGACACGGAGCTCATCGGAAAAGCAAACTGGAGAACCACCCAAAGACTCGCAGACCACTTTTGGAAAAGGTGGATTAAAGAATACTTACCTCTCCTGATGCCAAGGAAACTCGAAGGGAAAGAAACCAGAGACCCAAGGGAAGGAGACATCGTGTTATTAAGTGGACGCTACATTACCACGAAACTCATGGCCTCGCGGTGAAATCGTTAAGACCTATCCCGGACCAGACGGAAGAACCAGGGTGCTGGACGTGCGGACATCAGGTGGAATACTTCGCCGTCCAACTCGACGTGTCATCGTGCTGGTGCCAGCGGAGTCCTCGCCTCCAGAAGATGTAGTGCTACGCACCGTGGGGGAGAATGTTAGCGACGACAAAGTGAATTCGAACATTTAATCTTAATTGTTTCTTATCAGTGATTTTAAACTAAGTGTTAGCATTTAATCTTAATTGTTTCTTATCAGTAATTCAAAACTAAGTGTTAGCATTTAATCTCAATTGTTTCTTATTCGTAATATAAAGCTAAGTGTAAAGACTGATAGTGCTGATAACAAGAAAGTAAATTAATTGCTTCAATTCTTATCTTAAAATAACGTATAGGAATCTATTTAATTATTTAAGTTTGATTAGAACATTAGAAGCAAAGTATGAGCTTATTTTCTTAGTAAACTTTCTTTTATCATAACTTTAAGAGCTATTAACATATAAGTGATTTATATAATTCTTTTTCCTTTTAAAGTAATCTAAAATAAAAATTAATATGTCAATTAATTACTTATAATGTAATCTTTATTATAAGATAGATTTAAATTTCATAGAATATGAAAAGATATTGTATAGAATCTTAAGCATTATTATCGTGATAAGCGTTGCACATTCCTGCCTCTTGGCGGCGCTACTTGTATGTACAGCGAAAAAATACTATCCTACTCCGGAGCTAAACCGTGAGGAGACCGCGAACCTATTTTTATTTTTTACAAGCTTAAATTTAAACGTATGTAAATAATTTATGTTTAAAATAGTAAAGTAAAGTTATATCTATTGTCAGGAATATGTAAAAATATTGTAAGGTCTGTTTTACCACATATTTTAAAGAAATTTCTAAATTTCCCTTAGAAAAGGTCGTTCTGCGCTCCAATTGGTCGACGGGAATCGTTAGTGCCGTGTGCAAATTTAATTAATTATGATTGGTCACAGGTACCTATAAAAAAGGGGCGTTTTTTGTGGTAAAACATTCCCCAAATCCGGCAATGTAAGAAGAAGTACTCAGAAAAATAAACAAGAAGATATTTTAAGAAGTGTTATTTATTCACTGAACCAACTGCAACTGCATTGCTCTCCAAATTAATATATCCCGCCAGCAATAAAGTTTAACAGTCTCACACACGAGCACACATTCAACAATTCCGGTCCTTCGAGAAGCCGGATCGGGTTTTAAGGAAAATTTGGAAGATGCCTTCGAATACAAGATCAAAATCAGTGCAGTCGAAGACTACGAGTGAAAGTAACGCCACTACGAGTACCAGTACGACGGATTGGAGCATGAATACGCCGAGTGACTCTACAAGCACGTCGACTACTAACGCGTCAGCATCAGACCGATCGACGCTTGTCAGATCATCGCCCAGCAGCATACACAGACAACCGGTAGTATCTACCAGAAACATTGCCGGAAAGGAATCAGCACCGGGGGACGTAACACATACCACCCCCCGGCCCGCACCGTCGAAGCGTTAGTTCACCAAGAAGAAAGTCATCCAACGCCGCAGATTCAAGAAAAAAGTATCGCAATTAAGTCACGTCTGAACGAAGGAAGCATACCAACGTCCAGAGAAAGAAATCTGTAACAGCCTCACCCTAAGAAGTCGACCCGCGATCCAGACACGCTTTCCGTTCGCTCGTCGCATAGGAAGAGAGCAGAAGCGCAAGCAAAAATGACAATGGCACTAAGAGAACTAGAACTGGCAGAAGCTCGGTCAAAAGTTGCTCAAGCAGAACTGGAACTTCTCACCGCAGAATCAGAAGAGGAAGATGGTGCCGGAGAAGAGCTGTTCGAACGAACACGAGAAGTTGAACAATGGTTCATCCAGACCGGGGAAAAGAACCACAAAACCATAGAGGCAGAAGAAAAGAAAAGTGACATCCAGGAACTAGCTTCAGTCATATTAAAGTTATCAGAAAAGTCACGTGACACCGTTTCACCGAAGCACCTCGAACTCCCTCACTTCAACGGGGCCTGTGAAGAATGGTTGGCCTTCAAGAGATCATACGAGGATACGGCCGCTTCTTTCAGTAACAATCAGAACTTAGCGCGCCTTAGAATAGCGATCCAAGGAAAGGCTAGAGAAGCCGTCCAGAGCCTGCTATTCACCGCTGAAGATCCACGCGAAGTTATCAAGGGACAGGAAGCAAGATTCGGAAGACCTGGAGCACTAGCATTAGCAGAGCTGGAAAAGATGAAGAACCTCCCCAAAGTCGGCGAGAACCCCGACATATGCATATTTGCGAGCAAAATAAAGAATGCAGTTGAAACAATTAAAGCCCTGAAGAAACCACAGTACCTCAGTTCACCTGAAACACTGAAAGTTATAGTAGACAAGATGCCGACATCAATGAAGTTCCGTTGGTTCGCCTACTACAGAAGCAGAAGAGATGAAGAAATTCAGGAGCTATTACTCATCGAAGCGTTCCTAGAAATAGAAGCCGACATGTGTGGAGACTTCGCCCCGCCTGAAGCATCGTCAGAGCAAAGAAGAGGAATAAGAAAACCCGTTCATTTGGTACAAGAAGCGTCAAAGGAAAAATATAAGAAATCATGTCCGTTCTGTGAAGAAGAACACTTCGCTCTAGAATGCAAGAAGTTCAAGGAAGCCAACCTGAATGAGAAATGGGATATGACCAAGAAGACAAAGATATGCTTCAAGTGCCTCCGGTTCAGGCACTCAAGGATCAACTGTAAAGCGCCAGTCTGCAAGCTGTGTAAAAGATGGCATCATACCATCCTACATTCTGACAGACCACCAGCACCGATTGAAAAAGAAGCAAAGGATATCAGTAGCTCGTCGGAAGAAAAAGTCGCCTCGATTCACAACGCCAAAGGAGAAGAAAAGGCCTATCTAAAAATGATCCCGGTGAACCTCTATGGCCCAAAAGGACAAGTTCGCGTACTAGCATTACTAGATGAAGGGTCAACGGTTACACTCTTAGACGCGTCAATCGCTGAAAAAATCGGAGTCAAAGGGAAGCAAGAAAAGCTCACAATCGAAACCGTCGGCGGGAAAGTATTAAGAAAAGATAGTTCACAGAAGATCGAGCTCAAAATAAAAGGGGCTCACAGAAAAGAAAAGAGGACTATCGTAGCAAGAACCATCGACGATCTGAAACTTTCCGAACAATGCATAAACAAGGACACCGTGAGAAAATGCGAGCATCTGAGAGCAATTGAAAGCCAACTCCTCTACGTCACCGAGAGACCCAAGCTACTGATAGGCCAAGATAATTGGGGGCTAATAATAACAAGAAAGCTGAAGAAGGGCAAACCATCAGATCCTGTGGCCTCCCTCACGAACTTAGGATGGGTGCTACACGGATGTGAAACAGGAGCAACTGCCACGTTAAACTTCACTCATTATGGCAGAGCGACCACTGGCGAAGAAAACATCGAGGAAATCGCCCGAGAGTACTTCCAGCTGGAATCTCTTGGAATTCAGAATCGGTCGCCAACCAACGACAGCGACAGAAGAGCGTTAGAAACCCTCGAGAAAACTACCAGGAAACTGCCAAGCGGTCAATATGAAACGGGGCTCCTGTGGAAAAAAGAAGACGAAAGCCTGCCCAACAACTACAATCAAGCCGTTCGACGCCTGGTCAGCATCGAGAAAAAATTGGATCGTGATCAAGAAGCAAGAAAGCACTACGAGGAACAAATCCTGAGTCTAATCGAAAAAGGATACGCAGAGAAGGCTCCAGAAACCTCTAACAAAGGAAGGACATTCTACCTACCCCACTTCGCTGTTGTACACCCAGTCAAGAAGAAGCTAAGAATAGTGTTCGACGCAGCTGCCAAGTATGAAGGAAAGAGCCTCAACGACGCCTTGCTCTCGGGCCCAGACTTGTTACAATCACTATTCGGAGTACTGCTGCGCTTCAAAGAGGGACCAGTAGCCGTCATGGCAGACATACAAGACATGTTTCTCCGAGTAAAAGTCAGAGAAGACGACCGAGACAGTCTCAGGTTCCTGTGGCGCGGAAACCGAAGAACTGGCAAGCCTGAAGAGTATAGAATGTCTTCAATCATCTTTGGGGCAGCGTCATCACCGGCAACAGCGATATACGTAATGAACAAGAACGCAGAGGAATTTAATAACACTCATCCTGAAGCAGTGAAAGCAATTAGGAGAAATCACTACATGGACGACTATCTGCAGAGCTTCGCATCTACAACCGAAGCAAAGAAGATATCCAAAGAAGTGAAAGACATTCACGCAAGAGCAAACTTTCATCTGAAGGGATGGGCCAGCAACAACTCGGGGGGTAATATCAGAGGTAGAAGACGCAATAGAACCCTTACTACCAAGGAAAAAAAGAAACTCTGATAACAAAAAACAACTTCAACTAAAACCAAAAAAGAAAGAAAATGTCCACCTCATCCATGTTTTCACACCGTTCTATACAGGAAAGAAAGATCCACTCTGCGAAAGAAAATAGACTATGAACCAATCAACGAACATCAAAAGGAAGCCTGGATGAAATACCTAGAAGAAGTGTCAACATTACCAAGGCTGAAGATCCCAAGATGCGTCTCACCCAAAGGCAGAAAAGGACAGCTACATACATTCACCGATGCGAGTGAAGAAGCCTATGCAGCAGTAGTCTACTGGAGAATAGTCGAGCCCGGAGGAAAGGTCCAAGTCTCCATGATCGCCGGCAAAGCAAGGGTAACGCCGACGAAACCTGTATCAATTCCGAGGCTAGAGCTACAAGCGGCTTTACTCGGAAGCAGACTAGCCGCCACAATCGAAGAGGAATCAGAGCTCGACATATCGAAAAAGGTTTATTGGACCGACTCCAGCACAGTACTGCAGTGGATAAAGTCAGAACCAAGGAAGTTCAAAACTTTTGTGGCCAACCGACTCGCCGAGATCGAAGAAAAGTCCAATCCAGAAGACTGGAGATGGGTGCCAACCAAGGAGAACCCAGCAGACGACGCCACGAGGGGAACCCCAATCGAATTCGACCACAACGCCAGATGGTTCAAAGGCCCGTCATTTCTCCGTCGACCAGAAGAAGAATGGCCGTTTCACGACTTCAAGCCAGAAAATGTTATGCCAGAAGAAAAAAGCAAGCAAAAGGTATTGGCAACAATGGCAGCAGAAGACACCCTATTAAACCTAGAAAGGTTCTCGAGCTGGGAGCGACTGCTGCGCACTACAGCCAGAGTGATCGCCTTTACACACCTACTAAAGAAGAGCCGTAAAGCGACCACCACCGCCGCACGCCAGAAGGATGAGTCCTGGAAACCACAAAAAATCCAGAAGAAAGAAGCGCACACCTCAATCCCGTCGACCAGCAGAAGTGAAAATAAGCGCCTATACCTACCCCTAGAAGCAGAACACCTAAAAAAGTCCGAAGAGATATTAATAAAAATATGCCAGAGCGATAGTTTTGCATCAGACATAAGAAAACTGAAGACGGAAAAGCCATTAGAAAATTCGAGTCGACTTAAGAAAATCGACGTTTACATTGGAGACGATGGAATAATTAAATTAAGGAGCAGAACAATGAAATTCCACGAGCAAAACGAAAGAATAATGAATCCTATCATTTTAGACGGAAAACAAAAAATAACTCATCTAATAATACAACACTATCACAAAAAATTCCTTCACGGAAACACCGCTACAGTAATGAACGAAATTCGTCAAAAGTTCTGGATCTTGGGTTTAAGAGCAACTCTAAAAGCGGTCGCACACAGCTGTCAATGGTGCAAGACAAAGAAGAGTTCACCAGAGATACCACCAACGGGAGATCTACCATGCGAGAGATTGCAGCATCATCAATTTCAGTTCTCCTGCACAGCTGTAGACTACTTCGGGCCGATGCAAGTCACCATCGGAAGAAGAAACGAGAAGCGTTGGGGAGCTTTATTTACCTGCCTCACAACGACGTCATTTAGAGCTGGTACCTTCCCTCAGCACTAACTCAATGATCATGGCACTCCGACGAATGGCAGCCAGAAGAGGAACCCCGAAAACCATATTTAGCGACAACGGGACTAATTTCGTCGGAGCAAAAAGGGAATTAGAAGAGGCCGCACAGGAAAAGGGCATCCAGTGGAAGTTCATCCCCCCGGGAGCTCCAAATATGGGAGGTGCCTGGGAGAGGCTCGTCCGGACAGTTAAGACGGCGCTGGCAGTAGTCCTCAACGAGAAGAGCCCGCCCGAGGAAGTACTCCATACGCTAATGACTGAGGTTGAACACATCGTCAACTCGAGACCTCTCACCCCGATCAGCATGGACCCAGGAGACGAGGAGAGCCTAACACCGAACCACTTTCTGCTGGGAAGATCATGCGGAGCTATGGCGCCGGGAGAATTCAGCGACACGGAGCTCATCGGAAAAGCAAACTGGAGAACCACCCAAAGACTCGCAGACCACTTTTGGAACACTTTTGGAAAAGGTGGATTAAAGAATACTTACCTCTCCTGATGCCAAGGAAACTCGAAGGGAAAGAAACCAGAGATCCAAGGGAAGGAGACATCGTGTTAATAGTGGACGCTACATTATCATGAAACTCATGGCCTCGCGGTGAAATCGTTAAGACCTATCCCGGACCAGACGGAAGAACCAGGGTGCTGGACGTGCGGACATCAGGTGGAATACTTCGCCGTCCAACTCGACGTGTCATCGTGCTGGTGCCAGCGGAGTCGTCGCCTCCAAAAGATGTAGTGCTACGCACCGTGGGGGAGAATGTTAGCGACGACAAAGTGAATTCGAACATTTAATCTTAATTGTTTCTTATCAGTGATTTTAAACTAAGTGTTAGCATTTAATCTTAATTGTTTCTTATCAGTAATTCAAAACTAAGTGTTAGCATTTAATCTCAATTGTTTCTTATTCGTAATATAAAGCTAAGTGTAAAGACTGATAGTGCTGATAACAAGAAAGTAAATTAATTGCTTCAATTCTTATCTTAAAATAACGTATAGGAATCTATTTAATTATTTAAGTTTGATTAGAACATTAGATGCAAAGTATGAGCTTATTTTCTTAGTAAACTTTCTTTTATCATAACTTTAAGAGCTATTAACATATAAGTGATTTATATAATTCTTTTTCCTTTTAAAGTAATCTAAAATAAAAATTAATATGTCAATTAATTACTTATAATGTAATCTTTATTATAAGATAGATTTAAATTTCATAGAATATGAAAAGATATTGTATAGAATCTTAAGCATTATTATCGTGATAAGCGTTGCACATTCCTGCCTCTTGGCGGCGCTACTTGTATGTTCAGCGAAAAAATACTATCCTACTCCGGAGCTAAACCGTGAGGAGACCGCGAACCTATTTTTATTTTTTACAAGCTTAAATTTAAACTTATGTAAATAATTTATGTTTAAAATAGTAAAGTAAAGTTATATCTATTGTCAGGAATATGTAAAAATATTGTAAGGTCTGTTTTACCACATATTTTAAAGAAATTTCTAAATTTCCCTTAGAAAAGGTCGTTCTGCGCTCCAATTGGTCGACGGGAATCGTTAGTGCCGTGTGCAAATTTAATTAATTATGATTGGTCACAGGTACCTATAAAAAAGGGGCGTTTTTTGTGGTAAAACATTCCCCAAATCCGGCAATGTAAGAAGAAGTACTCAGAAAAATAAACAAGAAGATATTTTAAGAAGTGTTATTTATTCACTGAACCAACTGCAACTGCATTGCTCTCCAAATTAATATATCCCGCCAGCAATAAATTTTAACAGTCTCACACACGAGCACACATTCAACAGTAGTACTTTCCCGCGTTTGTACTCCATTATTAACAGAATGTAGATAAAATAATAAAAGAAAAATACTAAATAACGAAATAGTCTACAAAAATGAAATAACAACAACGTTTTACAATAAATAGTAATCAAAAACAATAACAGCGACTTTACAAAAGTGCTAACAAAATCAACAGTAGTTATGTAAAAAAAAAACTCTTAGACTTTTTAGTTTATGGTATTTGGTTACCATTTATGCTATGGAGTGTAGAAGTAAGGAGTATAGACTGTGTATGAAAAAGTGTCCATAAAATTCATTAATTAAGGGTGGCGCCACTATAACTACGGGGTAAATTTTAAATAACACACCGAAAAATATTAGTGGGATAGACGACTTTTTCGAAGTAATATTTACTAAATAAAATTATTTTAGATTTTAGAGCTACTGATCAGTTTAGGACCACACTTAAGGCTTCCGTCTAGCTGTGCTGTTTTACATTCCCAGCCATTGGAGGGGGCGCTCTCCCCCGTGCATAAATCCGTTCGAGGTCGCAGGTGAAGGTTTTTTTTTTATAGAAGAGGGGGCAAACGAGCATGCGGCTCACCTGATGATAAGTGACTACCGTCACCCATGATCAACCGCAACACCAGGGGAATTGCAGGTGCGTTGCCGGCCCTTTAGAAAGGAGTAAGCTCTTTTCTTGAAGGTCCCCAGGTCGTATCGGTTCGGAAAAATCGCCGGTGGTAAACAATTCCACAGAGAGGTTGTACGCAGAAGAAAACTCCTTTTGAAACGTACTGTGGTGGACCGCCAAGCATCCAGATGGTGTGGATGGTATCGGGACGTTTGCCGCGTAGTGCGTTCACGAAATTTGGCGGCTGGGATTAATCCGAACAATTCCTCAGAGCACTCTCCATGGTATATGCGAAATAAAATGCAAAGAGATGCAACATCTCTTAGCAGTGTCAGTGAATCGAGCCGATCGGAAAGCACTCGGTCGTCGACGATTCGAGCCGCTCTGAGCTGAATGCGGTCAAGTGGAAGGAGCTGGTACTGGGGAGCCCCAGCCCAGAGATGGGAACAGTATTCCATTTGCGGCCGAACCTGCGCCTTGTAAATTCGCAGGCGGTGTGCCGGCATGAAATACTGTCCCGCTCTTCTGAGCACGCCAAGCTTTTTAGAGGCCAATTTGGCCTTCTCTTCCAAGTGACCACGAAACTGCACGTCACTCGATATGTCAACGCCGAGGATTCCGATACTGGCTGAGGCAACAAGGGGAGTGCCTTGAAACTGAGGAGATACGACAAAGGGGTTCTTTTTAGCGGTTAACGCGCAAACTTGTGTCTTCTGGGGGTTAAACTGGACTAGATTTAGTCGCCCCCAATCCGAGACTCCGTTCAGCAAAGACTCGACTTCAGACACAAGTTTGTCCCGGCACTTGGAGACGTTTTCCCGAGAAATATTGGCTCGGACGGTGTAAAGAGCATCACCAGTGCTGTCATCTGCATAGCAATGAATGTTACGGGTTTGCAACATATCATTGATATGCAGAAGAAACAGCGTTGGCGATAGCACGCAGCCTTGTGGAAAACCAGCATTAATAGGCTTGCAATCGGAGCTTGCACCGTCTACAACGACCTTGATGCTCCGATCTGCAAGAAAGCTGGTGATCCAATCGCACAATTTCTCGGGAAGCGCATAGGAAGGGAGCTTCGAAAGAAGCGCTTTGTGCCAAACCCGATCGAAGGCCTTCGCAATGTTCAAACTAACGGCCAATGCCTCCCCCTTGGACTCTACTGCCTCCGCCCATCTATGAGTTAGGTAGACCAGAAGATCACCAGCTGACCGACCACGGCGAAACCGTGTTGGCGATCACTTATCAGCTGGTGATCCTCAAGGTACCTCATGAGCTGGCAGTTTACAATAGACTCCATTGTTTTGGAGAACAAGGAGGTGATGGCGATAGGCCGGTAGTTGAACGGGTCTGAGCGGTCGCTTTTTTTAGGGATCGGGTGGACGAAAGCCGTCTTCCATGATTTTGGGACTACGCCTAGGGAGTAGGAGTACCGGAAAAGACGCGTTAAAACCGGTGCCAACTCTGGAGCACACGTCCTCAGCACAATTGGGGGGATTCCGTCAGGCCCACTCGACTTGTGGATGTCCAGGGAGAGGAGTGCTTTGCAAACCGAGCGCTGTGTGAACTGCACTTCCGGCATGGAGCATTCACACCGCGGGATGGTCGGCGGCGTACTCCCCCCGTCATTGAGAGTCGAGTTGGACGCAAAGAAAGAGCCTAGAAGATCGGCTTTCTCCTTTGCGGTATGGGCCAGTGAGTCGTCCTCCCTGTGCAGAGATGGAAGAGATGGCTGACAGAAATTCCCCTGGACAGCCTTGGCGAGAGACCAGAATGCACGGGTTCCAGAAGGAAGGCGAACTAGTTTCTTGCCAATTCTGCCTATGTGCTCTGACTTTGCCTTGGCAATGACTCTTTTGAAGGACCTAGAGGCGGAATAATACTTCTTTTTTATTGCGCTGGTGTTTACATCCCGGGACGCTGATGCGTCAGCCCAGGCTCGGTAGCACTCCTGCTTATAGCGCATGATGCTATTTTACAGGAGCGACCAAACCATGGCTGAGATTTGCCTCCAATGCGCACCACAGAGGAAGGAATAAAAAGTTCCATACCCTGAAGTACCAAATCAGCCACAGAATCCGCAACAACGTTGGGATCGTCCGGCGAGAAGCAAACCCGCCCCCAAGGGAAGGATGCAAAGAAAGACCACATCCCATCCCAATCGGTTGACCTATAGTGCCAAACACGGCGGCAGCCTGCAGAATGCAACTGCGATTTCAGCGTGAGTAATAATAATTTATTGACACAAAGTAAGGATTACATTATTTATCTTTAAGACATTTGAACAAATGGTATGAGTTACAACTTATCTATACAATTTTGTACACTAGCGTCTAAACTAGGCCGACCCTGTATCTTAGACACTAGTCACTTCCAAAGGCACCATTATTTACAATTATAAAAGCATACGACATATTATGATTCACCTAATCTATGTATTACGTTACAAATTCGTAAATACATTATCACTTTTTTGCGATTACCGTCACACTTACTAACTACATGCGTATAACTTATTATGCGTATGAAAGGTTAGACTACTGTTTATAGGAACATTTTTAATTTCTTAGTTAATAATGCAATAAATGATTATTGTTAACACAAGTCAGAGAACTGCTTCTTTTGGTGATAGGTTACAATGAAGTATTGCAAAGATATATGATATATAATTTTAGTAATTCTACAGGTATTTAACAAAAAGTTATGCAATGTACAGTGAACAGTCAATACATATTATATAATTATTTAATTCATGGTTTTTGCAAAGATTTTTTTAAATAACATTTAGACTTAATTAAATATAGTTTTATAAATAGCTATATAAGTGAAATAATTTTTAATTATTATAGATAAAGTACTTTTAGTAGACAGATAAATTATTCTAATGTAATGTTATTTTAAAGTGACCAAGAAATTTTCAGTTTCTTCTGTATTTAGAGTTTTTAACCAAGACAATAGTAGTTTTTTACATTTATTGATTAAGCGAGTAGATTTGTAGTATTTTATTTATTTTATTGTAAAGCATAGGACCTAAGTAGCATTGAAATTTAGTTATAAAATATGTTTTAAAATGGCAAATAGGACAGACCTTATCTTTCCGGCGATTGGTTGTTAATTCGTGATCATATGTAAGTTTTTCATGTTGGGATATAACAGTATCTTTTATATGCAATTGTCTAACTGTCAATACGTCACATTCTGAATATAGTTTATCTGTAGAATAGCTAAATGGTTTAAATGTCATTACTTTGAGTAATATACGCTGCGCCCTTTCTAATTTTATGAGATGAGTTTTACGGGCTCCACCCCATGAGGTAATACAGTACGACAAGATAGACTGTGCCAATGATAAGTAAACAGTCTTAAGTAGCGAATAGTCTGCCACGAGTCTTAGTTTTTTGAATATATATACCAAGCTTCTTGTTTTTCCTGCTAACTGATTAATATGAGGGCACCATGTCAGATTTTCATCCAACACTACGCCTAAGTATTTTACTGTGTCATTTCGGTATAAAGATGTGCAGTTGCATTGAATTGAGCTTTTGTTTTTGCAGGTGTTTATTTTTATTTTAAATGAATTTTCAGTAGTTAGCGCTCGTTTATTATTTGCAAACAATATATATTTTGTTTTAGAGATATTCAAAGTAAGAAGGTTTTTATTGAGCGTTGCTTGCATCCCTAATTCAGCATAAATCCTAACTTCGCCCAATCCCAAATCCAACTTTTTCAATAGAGGATTAATGCAGTGTCATCAGCGTAAGTAAAAATTTGGCACCTATCTAATTTTAGGTTACATAAATCGTTAAAATAAATTAAAAATAAAGTTGGCCCGAGTACACTACCCTGAGGTAGACCATAGTTAATAGGAGCATTATTACCAAAATATCCATCAATGGTTACCCTCTGGATCCTATTTTTAAGTAGTCCTTAAATAAAGCAAGTGCAATCCCTCTGATACCGACTTTTTTCCATTTTACTCAGCAAAATCGGAACAGAAACTGTATCGAAGGCCTTTGCTAAATCCAAGAACACTCCAATACATTTAAATTTAATATCTATTTGACTAACTACAAATTCAGTTAGATCAGAAACTGCATCAGCTGTTGATTTAGCAGCTCTAAAACCATATTGATTGTTGGATAAGATATTATTTTTTTCTAAATACAATATTAGTCTTTTGTTTAAAAAATTTTCAAAGATTTTGGATAAGGAAGGTAGTACAGAAATTGGGCGGTAATTATTAACGCATTCTCTGTTTCCTACGTTGTAAATAGGATGAATTACTGAAATTTTAAATACATCCGGAAAAGTACCGATGATGTAAGTTGGTCAGCCGAACAGTTGGTCAAAGTTTTAAATACTTCAATTTTAAATAACACACTTAAAATCTTACCACCTAGAAGAGTACGCTGCATAAAGCCATGGATCACACCTGGCCTTGTCCGTTGTATAAGGAATCGAGATTGAATGCATCTTAAATGTAAAACTGACCATAAATAACATAATACTTGAAATTACTTACTCAAGGTACAAAAATTATTGTAATAACATACTAAAACGCTTAAAAATAAACTTCGAAAGAAATGAATTAAAAAAAATACGCTAAAGACCCAAAAATGAAATGGAAAATAATTGATAAAATAACTAATAGAAATATTCAGAAAGTACAGCCTATTAATCTACTTAAAACAGAAAATACACCAGAAGCATCTCTAGACAAAATTAATAACTATTTTGTTAATGTTGCAAAAGAGCTATCTGATAAAATTACATTTGAAGGCAACTCAAGTATTCCAAAATATAAACCAGTATACACACCTGGTAACTCGATGGTTTTGTTAGAAACAACAGAGCAATATATCGAAACACATCCTTAATATTAGGTTCCTGAACATTTACATTAAGAACCTTACATATTTTTTGGACAATATCACAAAAGTCAGTTTTAGTTTCCGAATGTGCAGGTATAGGTACATTCCTTATTTCTATAGTAGATGACTTTGAGGCTCTATGCATATCTTCTACTTGCGCTTCAAGTGAGGCTATCCGAAGTAAGTGTTGCTTTTCTTTATTTTCAAGACAACCAACCGTCTTCTTCATATCTTCATACTACTGAATCTGTATGTTTTGCTGTTTTATTTCTGCAATATCTGAGACTAGTTTGTTTATGAGCGATTTTAGTGTATTTTTCCATTCATCCAACATGTTTCGAATTTCATCTTTAAAGGAAGATATTTGTTCATCGCTTGACTCGCGTTGTCTTTTGTTACGTTTAGTAATGTAAGACGGTGTGAATCCGATAATGTATGTTGCATGCTACGGCCAGGGGGTGATCTTATAAGCTTTTATATCAAAGTTACTTAAGTTTAAAGTTTATGTGGTTACAAAATTAAATGAATAGATTATGTACCACTTTATCTTGATCCCTCCTCACAAGTATGCTAGCTTTGTGTACGTATCAACTTATGTTTGTCATCTGTTAGCACTTTTGTTAAACACTTCTTATTTTCTGTTCGCCTGGTAACTGGCTCGAATTTTCAATATTAATTTAGCACTTTAAAATTGAATTTTAACGTTAGTGTGGACACGTCTAACCACTTACGCGTTTCGGTGGAAGATGACACTCCGGAAAAGACAATGGTCCGAGGAGCCGGAATTCTGATATCCGTCCGGTTGAGAGGTCAGCAGAAGGTCCAACAGGGAAGGTGCATGATCCTCCACTTCTGGAATCCGCGTAGGCGAAGTAACCAGTTGTGTCAGACCATATGCCAAGGCAAAATCATGAACAGATCTCCCCCGCATGATCGGTTAAACGTGAACCAAGCCATTCGGCGTGATGGGCGTTAAAGTCGTCGAGGATCACGATCTCTGCGGAGGGCATCTGCTGTAGCAACGAATCTGTAGCCATTTGGACGTGGTCGAAGAGTCGGTCTGTTTCGGCATTACCGCTATGGGACCTATAGAGGCACCCAGACGCGCGGATGGTCGTCGCTGTCTACGCGTAGCCAAAGGATGGACAGGTCCGAACCTTCAAGTCTGCCGAGGCGTCGAGAACAGATGTCCTCTCTGACGTAAACGCAAACTCCAGCCCGAGGCACAAAGGAGTGTTCCAGTTTGTACCCCGGGTAGGAGAGATACGAAACATCAGCCGGAGAGGACACCTGCGTCTCGGTCAGGATGAGCAGAGCCTCGAGATGGTAGTGGACAGCGTTTAGGTTAGAGTGAAGTCCCCTGATATTGCAGAAATTCACGGACAGCGTGGCAGGGGTCGCCTTGGTCTTGTTGCTCCGTTTGCCCCGAGCAGTTTTAGTCTTGAGCGGAATTTTGCCCCCCCCCCCCAATTGATAATAAAATAAATTTCAAAAGATTAAATTGATAAGTCTGAAATACACTCTTAACCTCAACAAAGTTTAAAGATTTCCTCTCCGATTAACACTTTAACACACTTCAATTCATCACAAGGAACACAACATTATCCTCCATTTTCATTAAAAATCTTTAAAAAGCATACATTTTGAACTCGCAATATTAAATCGCTTAAGATAAGCACACAGAGTAAATAAACATTGAAACGTGAAATGAACTTGCAAACGTATTGCCCGCCCACCTCCGCTTTTAACAAATTTATTCCCAAAAGCCTGGCTTTAAATCTCTATACTAATTGATATATATATACAATCGTAGTTATATTTCATTATAGAATATTTTGCCATAGGTTAGAAAGAGAGCGATCGTCTTCTCGGAGGCCCCGTAAAAAGCCCACGCGAGCGAGGGAGACAACTATTAGCTCTATTAAAACTCATTTTTTATGACAGCAGCAGTATCGCTAAGGCAATATGAGGTCATCGGTCGACATGCGTCGAACAGTGGAGTGCGCGGGAAATTTGAAATAGCTTGAAACATTTTACGAGTTATTTTATTAGTTGATATTATTGATTGATATTATTGATTGATTCAGGTTTAATAAGGCAAGCCCGGCTTTTCGGCTTTAATGGAAGCTTCGCCACTGCGCTCGAGTAGCTACAGGTTGTGATAAATTGCCGTAAAATACGTTGAGAGTGATTTTGAAAATAAAAATTTTGAAAGCAATAAAATAATCATTGTAAATGGTATTATAGTGAAAGTCTGTGCAATAAAAAAATATAAAAAGTTCTTTAAAATTTAGACTGTAGCTACAGTGGTGCCACTCATGTTTAGCCCTTTCCTACGGACACTTTTTTATATAGAGTCTGTACTACTTACTTCTACACTTCATCGTTTGGAGTTTTGGCGCGAACATAACCGACAACAGATTGTTGCTCCTGTTTTATCGTTTAAATAATAGTTTGAAGTGGACTTCAATACGTAAAAGAGTCTGTGAATGTGAACTATTAGAGAAAACGACGAAACAAGTGTTTCAACGTTAATATAAGCCTCAAGTTATTTTGATCGGTTAGGTGCCTTATGAACTTGCGTGACTATTGTTATTGACTGTCCGCTAGGTTGAGTTGTCAACAAAATCTCCCAAAAACTTCGCAATAGAACGCATCAGTGCATGAAGAAAAATCTATGAAAACGAAGATTAATGAAACGAAGACATGGCTTATAGGACAAGTATCGAATCTAAAATTCTTAATAAAAAATACTTGGCATTTTTACTTAGAGTAATTACATACGTACGTATGCATAGAGGGAATCTACAATTCTACATAAATTGAGTCAGTATATCTGTCTCGCTTTTTCTAATTTAATTTAAAACAAGGCAAAAAGAGACAAATCTATTGAACGATGTTGTGTGTAATTCATGCGTGGAAATAAATATGTCAAGTGGTCATCTTTGGTCTTTTTATACTATGCCAAATATGAGGGTAAATACACTCGTATGTTCTGATTTGCTACAAAAATGACATCCTAATTGTAGTAGTATTATGTATGACGCTACTTTTCAAGATGTTACCTCTGTAATCTATAGTGATTTCGTCTGCAATGGTAGCAACAATCGACATCGATATACTCGTTTTTGTTTAGTTATTAATGTTTATTACTTTATATGCCTAAAATATTTAAAAAATAGGACCAGACTTATTATTATTCCAACGATTAAGTAAGTTGATTTCGAAACCCAGTGATATTATATTTCATTTTCCTTTTCCTATTCTCCTAACACAAGTATCTTATGATTACTTTCTGGGAGGCCTCGGCAAACTAACTGTAAAATATTTACTGAAAGAAAACATTTTCAATTTTTTATTTTTAGAGATTTATAGAGAACACCAATTTAAACTTAAATCACTCTAATAATTAATCACACTTAACACTTTAGTTCAATTCAATACTGCCCCGATCACGGCTATCAACGGCTTCATATAGGGCTCTTCCACCGAAACATCCAGAATATTCCAGCAAATACGGGCCCCGACCGACCAGGCGAAGAAAGTTCGAGTGTGTAGCTTTCTAGAAAGCTTAATTCTTCTATTTGTTACTAGATAGCGCTGTTGGGAGAGTTCCAGAAAGATCTTGACACTCCTGTTTCTGATACTTGATACTGAACTGTGGCGCGCAACACTATCAATACTAAGTCTTCACAGAGACACGTTATATGAGCAAGTTGTATCCCAATTGTAATCATAATTTTATATGCTGACTAACGACCCGCGCAGGCTTTTCACGACTGTTTTCTATCTAGACAACAATGCTACATGCCGGGTCCAATTATAAGTGTGAGAGTTCATCAAAATATGTTCAGCCTTTTTTAAGTGATGATCTTTCATACATCATATGGTAATTGATTTTTATTTATTTATATTTACCACTTGATTAGCGGAAAATATAAACCATCGATTATATTTAAAAAAAAAAAAGAGATAGGCAACATTATCTTCACCAAAAAAATCAATCAAAATAATTAAAAAAATGCAATTGCTAAACCACTTGCTAAGAGAGGGAACTGTGGCAAATGTTCCCCCTACGTTCAGCAGTGGAATTTTGATTGGCTATATTTTATAAATGAATGATGGATAATATTTTGAGGGGGCAGAGATAAAACGGGTAATACGTTCCTAATCGATTTATTGGTAGTTGAGATCTAGCGACAAAAGAAAAGGCGGTCGTGCTAATGTTATATCACTATACTACTTTACGTGGTAGAGCCATGTTGTAGCTATAACAGTTGAAGCACGAATGAGTTGGCTCAACCGGGGTAGAACCACGTTCTCACGGAATACCAGCGTAAAATGTTAACTTAAGGTTGCTGTGTTACGCATAGTGAGTGTAGAGAACCGGGGACCTTTTTTGCCGGAAACGAGGCATTCTATCTTCGTCCTCAGGGGTGACAACGCATCTGCATTTTGATTCCTATATCGAGGAGAAATGAAGATGTGTATAGGCTACAGCATCCACTTACCATCAGGTGGCCTCTGTGCTCGTTCGGCACCCTTATTCTATTAAAAAAAAAAAAACTATCGTAGAAGTGCCCTCTGTGTACGTTGCGTGACACAAACCCAGTGTCGATTAAAAAAACACAGTTATTATTCTTTCCGAAACTCATACTAAGTATTGTTTGGCAGAAATATACCGGCTGAATTCAAGTAGATTTTATAGAGAACTTTTCACGCTATATTTTAAATTATACAATGATATTACGAAATTCTACATTATTCAACTACCTTTTGTTGTAAGATGTCAGATGAAGCTTCCATAAAATTTCGTTAACATAAATAAGTATTACGAAACGAATTATGTAATAAAAATCCTTAATCCTATATACCTTTAAACGAGCAATTATTGTACATATATATATAATCGGAATCTCGGAAACGGCTCCAACGATTTTCATAAAATTTTGTGTGCAGGGAGTTTCGGGGGCAATATATATAAAAAATCGATCTAGCTAGGATTTATTTTTAGAAAATGTCTTTTTGTCCGTGTTTTTAGGCAATGAAAAACTGCTACGATATCGTTAGAATAAGAAGGTAAATTTTGACAGTTTATTCTGATTACAAATAGCTTAATTGGTATATTGGACGGTCACAAAATCGTAATACCATGGTTCGAGCCCAGACCGACCGACCGACTTTTTTTAATTTTTCTTTTTTGAGAAAATCTATTTTTTCGAGCCCTTTTTTTAGTATTTTTTAAAAACACGAAAATTTAAATTAAACTAATTGCACTCATGATTTTTTATTCAAATAACCAGTTCAGTTTTTTCTATTATGTCGCTAAGATCAAAAAATATTCGTATTTCATCAGTATGTAATTTGTATCTAAATATAATTTCCAAAACACACGAATTAAAAAAAACCGAGCGAAAAATACCGAGCAAAGCTCGGTCAACCGGGTACTTTTACTAAGTCATAGACTAAATGAATTTATCGACAATTTTTTTTCCCTAATTGTACATCAATAAATGGGTCTATGGAATGGAAAAATGGCAACCATCTTGTAAAAGAAAGAAGGTGAGAATAATATAGCTATCTAATTTTTCCGTAGACAGAGAAACCTATAGACAAATTGACGCCTTCTTTCACATTCGCACACAAAAAAGATAGATTTATGCATACGTCTTGCATAGAAATGAGACAGAGCGGTGTGATTGTTTGTCCCTTTCTCCGTGCCGGTTTTTTTGTTTAACAAACTACACTTTGCTAAACAATTTTGACAGTTCGTAGCTATCTAAGGAGTTTACAAGTTGGTTTAAGTGAGAAAAAAGTGTTCTGTGAGCTTAAGATTGGTGAATTTTGTTCAGTTCAGTCCTTAGATCAATTAAAGTTTTTATATAATTAAATTTAAAAGTCATAAAGATTATTGTATAACCTTAAACTACGTTATCGTCCTTCCTCACTCGAAGCCACGCTAATCATTAGTCTATAGGTTTCTCCGTCTACGAATTTTTCACTATATTAAACGTCATATGTATAAAGACTTAAGTTAAAAGAATTTTGTTCCTATTTTAGGACTCTCTCTATACTAGTAATTACTTTGAGCATTTTTAGTAACTTTTTGCAATCGGATACTGGCAACTGACTAGTGACTGGACACCACAAACCATGAAGGTTAGAGAACAGGAGAACGATCGCCGTAGAAAATAGTGTCCCAGAAATATGGACACCATCAGTGAGGCGCTGCGATCACTAAGTGCAGTGAATAAAAGTCTTTTTCAGTCTATTTATCCGATCAGATGCTCAACCACGCACAATAAAATATTTCTCCATTTTTTAAAGTTTCTTTTTGTCAAAAATTACAAAATTACGGAGCATGAAAATTTTCTACGAAAAAATGAAATGAAAATTTGTACAATATTCAACTAACTTCACCTACTTGTACTCATAAACAGCTAATTTCGTAGTCACTACTCACACGTCAGCGCCGCTATGTATTCTAGAATTTTCAAGGACAGGCGGACTATGCTTTAGTACGTAGTGGTCGTTCTCCTGTTATCTAACCTTCATACCACAAACTAATAAGAGTACCTGGACGCTGAAGCTGGAAACTATGGAGTGTAGAAGTAAGGAATACCAACTCCCATAGTAGAATAGTTGAAAAAGTGGTCATCTGTAAGCAGTAAATAACGGCCCAAAAACTCCACAATAGCGATGGAGTAGCTACTGGGATGAAATGAACTTAACAGTTGTCGCCGGTTTAAGTGTGTTGCTAAACTGATCAGTAGCTCTAAAATCTAAAATAATTTTATTTAGTAAATATAACCTCGAAAAAGTCGTCTATCCCACTAATATTTTTCGGTGCGTTCTTTAAAATTTACCCTGTAGCTATAGTGGCTCCACCCTTATTTAAAGGTTTTATGGACACTTTTAAATGCACAGTCTGTACTCCTTACTTCTACACTCCATACTAGAAACTATGGAGTGTAGAGGTAAGGAGTACAGACTCTGTATAAAAAGTGTCCGTAGGAAAGCGCTAAATAAGGGTGGCACCATTGTAGCTATAGTCTAAATTTTAAAGAACTTTTTATAATTTTTTATTGCACAAACTTTCACTATAATACCATTTACAATAATTATTTTATTGCTTTCAAAATTTTTATTTTCAAAATTACTCTCAAGTATTTTACGGCGATTTATCATACACTGTAGCTACTTGAGCGCTGTTGTGGAGACTTTTTGAACTGTTATTTACTGCTTACAGATGGACACATTTTCAACTATTCCCCTATGGGTGATTGTCCTCCTTACCTCTATACTCCGCGTCATCACTTCGTATATGCTGGAAACCGTAGCGGTTAGAAAAGAGGAGAACGATCACTGTAGAAAATAGTGTCCCAGATATATGGACAAAATAAGTGAGGCGCTGCGATTGCTAAGTTGTCTCAATAAAGTTTTATAATTTTATTTATTATAAATATTATAGATTATTACAAATATAAATTATTATTGATTTTTTTTAATAATATTTCACCATTTTATAATGTTTCTTTTTGTCAATAATTAAAAAATTACTTCGCAGATACTAAGTACTTACCGACAGCAGCGCGGCTATAAATTCTACAAATTTTCAGGGACAGGCGGGCTATTCTTTAGCACGTAGCGATCGTTCTCCTGTTCTCTAACCTCCATGCTGGAAACCATGAGTGATGAGTGTACACACGTGCTACTAATGTAGTGTAGTAGCATGTGTGTCGCAGCATTGCTAGTAATGAGCATGCTTATACTCGTATTGCGCATGCTCAAATATCAAGAGACGTTTGATTTTCGAGCATGCTACCTGAGGCGCGGGTATGAGAGGATGCTCCGAACGGGTCTGAACTGAACAGGATTGCTTATGAGCTTGTTTTATCGAATCGATCTCGATTCGCGACAGTTGCTGCGTCAATTTAAAATAAAAAACCCTCAATATGTCCCGCTGGGGGGAAGAGAAAGCTTTGCTCTTTCTTCTTACGCCATTCGGTTGCAAGCAATATTATTATTTTATTAAGTTCTGAATGGATTGCACTGTCACTATATCTTTGTCCACATCCACCACATCCATTTCGGCCGAGAGCCTGGTGTCAAATACCACGTCTAATGCGTAGAGCGTTGGTAAATATGAACAGTTGCAGAGCATACTCATTTTAAGCAAGCTCATGAGCACGCTTTTATTTGAGCACGTCTGTACGTACCATTACTCCTATCGAAGATTTGTAGCACTGACCTCTATATATACAAGTACGTTATATATATATAGGTCAGTGATTTGAAGTCAATTTGTAGTTCAACTAAAATATTTTTATACTAACGCTTTATATATTTAAATAATGTTGCATATTCAATATTTATAACTTTTAGGTCTAGTCATGGCCACAGAAAATATAATCGAGTAAGTAATACATTTCTTCCTTCATAATAACCCACTGCTGTAGATTAAGCATGAAGGATTTCTCTTAATAGCCGTAAATTTTAATGCAGTTTCCCGTTGCTTAGGGATAGCTATCTAGCACATCTCGTACTCATACAGTCATGCAGATACACACACACTGTTTACGCCCGATTGTAGCAAGCTACAACTTGCAAGGCGCTAGTTCCGAGCGGGGAACCGGTTTAGCATTGCGCGGGTGGGGGGCATTCGCTTGCGCCTACGGCGGTGCCGGCCAGTCTGTTGGAATCTTTATGCGCTGTAGCCGTGCCGGTGGTGGGTCGGGAAATTAGTCTAGAAGAATCTTTGGACGCGACGGCCGTGTCGATTAGAGCTACGTCGCATTGCGACGGCCTCGATTGTGTGTATTATTTCGTTAATATACGTGACAACAAGGCTTTTTGTTTGAGTGACTATTTTAACTTAGATTGTTCTTAATTTGCATCGACGCGTGGCTTGTGTTGTGTTTTAATATCGCACTAAGTAATTTGCTTTGTCGGTTGAACGCTAAACGTTAGACTTTGACTTCCGATAGCGGTGAGCACCTTGTGGAGCGGGCAATGCACGTGGTTCTGCTGAACGATTATCTCGGCGACATCAGGTTACATTACACACTTTCTAACACCACTCATACATACCATTTACTTACCCCTGACGATACCTTATGGTCGACACTACCTCCGGAGCTCGGTAAGTTTGCTTATACAGCCGTTATAAATGAATTATCCATAGGGCATTGGGCCCTCCCCCTCGGTTGCTAGTCGAGTTGGATTACTGATGGGACCTAATCCTGTCCACTTTTGTCGGGGTAACTGAGGGCCGTAACACACACACACACACACACACACACACACACACACACACACACACACACACACAGGCACGCACGGACGTATGCACGTACACACCCGCGCATGCATGCACACAAACAAACGCGCGCTCGCAAGTACTACCTCACACGCACACACAGGTTCTAGGTAAAATTTAGGTAAATGGCCATTATTATAATGCTTAATCCTGAAGTGAAACAACTTATTATATAAATAATTTATATTGAGTAAGTAAACATAATTAAGTAGTAAATTCTTTATTTTTTATTGTACAGTTTCATGTCTTTACAGAAATAGCTATTGGGATGAAGAAAAATGATGGAGCAATTATTAATTAAAAATAAACGAATAAAAAACAAACATTACGAAAAAATTTAAACAGTGTCTTATTTACATAGTAATGAAAATATGATTGTAATAATAAGTAATAATATTAAGAAGCAACCATCGGTAATGACAAATTAGAATAGACTAGATTAGTTTTACGCCAAGCCAAACCTATTGTAAATTTTAACAGATTAAATTGAAAACGAACGTTTCTCGTTACAAAAATAAAAGATCTAGACTTGCCGTAAGGAACTAAAAGAAGCGTAAAGGCGTTCGTCGTGTATAAGCGACGCACGTCTCAGCGCCGTCTTAAAAGTAGACCTACTAGAATTTATACTCCGACTTTGAATTTCATTCATTAAAATTATAAATCAATGTCATGTATTGACTGTATTGACAATAATATTATTTATAATAAGATATTGGTCTTATCATTTTTCAGGTATACTGAAAAAAGTAGTAAACTATGAATTATATATGTTATTTTACTGAATGAAAAAATACGTCAGAAAATAATGCCGGCTCCAAACAAGTAATTCAACCCTCCAACGAGCCCACCAAAACTCAATGTGAGAAGAGTGGTTTGTGCGCGTTGGTTGGATCGGTCAAGCTTTCCTTATATATTTACTATACTCTTTGGGTCAAGCTAGCTCAGCGATGAGGGCGGCAACGGCTAATTATCTTTCGCTCGTCAGATGTTGCTAGTTGACACTGAGGTGAAGTTTTTGTTACGTAATCCAAAGATTTAAATAGTTAGATGCGCGCTTACAATAGTAAGACAACTTCGAAATGTTTTCATTCTCAAATGAGTGAGCTCACTCATTCGCAATCAGTGCTCATTTGTGCGACAGAAAAGTAGTATACTTAATTTCTGTAAGATAATAAAGAGATGAGACTATTGCATTAGTGTGCGCGCGTCAGCGTCTTGCAAACGAACACATCCAAAAATAATGCCACAGTTTTCAAGGTGAAGGCGCATCTAACTATATCTTTGACATAATGTCATATAATTGAGAAGTTAGTGTATGTTTATTACTTTCTAGAGTATAATATTAATACACAAAACAATGCCTCAGTGGTTCGCTCTTTAAGTTTTTGTACAGTTTTTAACACTTCTTTTAATATTTTTACTACTTTTATGAATATCTGTAGTTTGGTTTATATATTTTTACTCTAAAAATATAAAATATTACTCGTAGTACAGAAAGAAACATTAACTTTTATATTTAATTAACTTTCCCGTTATATAATCTGAATTTTTTTAACTAGCGCCGCCTTGGTGGCAGAAAAAGTCGTGGGTGCCCTCATTTTTTTATTTAACTGGCTTTATGGCTTTGGGTACTAGTCCTTCTGAGCCTTCATCATCATTTCATTCAGAATATTCATTTTACATATTTTTTATTCACAATATGCTGATGCGTCACATTGCGAAGTTTTGGGAGATTTTGACGACAGCTCAACCTAGCGGACTGTTTGTTGGTGACGACAGCCACTCAAGTTCATAAGGCGCCCAAGCGATCAAATTAACTTGAGGTTTATATCAACATCAAAGCACTTGTTTCGTCGTTTTCTCTAATAGTTCACACGCGCAGACACTTAATTCACAAGATCACATCACTTTTACGAATTAAAATTCACTTCAAACCATTATTCAAGCGACAAAACAGGAGCGACAGTCCGTCGTCGGCCAAGTTCCCGCCAAAACGCCGGTTCCCTCGTTAATCGACTCTATATCTAAGAGGGTGATAGAAATGGCCAACTCGCACGAACCGGTCCTCTCTCTACACATCAAGATGTTTTGTTTCGTTGCGTAGTCGTTCACAGTCTTCGTTTTACCAAGGGTTTGGTTGATTTCACGTCATCTAGATATACGAATGTACGATTTAATATTCGAACAAGGTTTGGAAGAACGCTTTGAGCCGAATTGGACGATTGAGTATTGCCAGCATTAAGTTTACATCAATTGATAAATCTACATACTATGTGTCAAATGCCCAATACGGATATTGACACAGTAATTACAGATAAACATTAAACTATCGTAGATTAACAGTAAATGTAAAAGATGTACATCACACTCTATATATCTTAAGGCAAATTATGTGTATCCAGTTTTTGGAAAAAACCACAGAAATCGTAATAATTTGTTACGATTTCTGTGGGTAAAACCATTTCAAGATATGAGACTGTGCGGAAAGAGAACAGGCGTAGCGTAAAGTGAATTAGGTAACATATTATATCTATATATATTTTTGATTATAATATTGTACAGTAATAACGAGATTTTAATAATTAAGTTGCTTAGTATGTATCAGTGCATATATCATAGATAAAATATTTTATTTAAGTACTTGTGGCGGCGCTATCGTCGCGCTACAAGCGAAACGCACCGAAACCTAATCGCGCTATCAAAGTTCTGAAGTCCTGCGTTAAATATAGAATAGCTCCCAACTATTACACGGAGCACTGGACGCTTAGCGGGCCGATCACCTCGCCCGGTGATCTTCCCGTTTCCATCCACAGCCAAATACTTTTATCACTGTCTTCAGCTACATCACCACTTACCATTACGTGGGATAGTAGTCAAGCACTGGCTGATAGTAAGATTACAAAGTAAAAAATAATTTTATTCTATCAAGATCTTACACTCACAGATTTCATACTTTTATGGTGGCCACACACGGTCAGTTAAACTGATTATTCCAACTGATCATTTCAAACTAAAACTGTTGATATTTTTTAAAATATCGGATTTTCGATATATCCATAAATAAACTTATATGTAAAACTCCAATATTAATATATTTATAATGATCGATACATCGAAAAACCACTATTTTAAAAAATATCAAAAGTTTTAGTTTGAACTCATCAGTTGGAATGATCAGTTGAAGCGACCGTGTGTGGCGTCCATTACAACAAGACGTTCTCAATCGTATATTGGTTTTCTTTTAACAGATTTTTTTAATCTTATGTGCTGATGTAGATCTGAAATATGGAAGACCAAATTAAGGGACATTCGTCGATATTATAACTTACGATTAGTAACGAAACTAAACTTAACAAATTGAAATTATAACAACGACCAATCGAAGTTTTAAACACATTTTCAATTGCCATCGCCAGGTTCGGATTAACCCACTTAGGCGGCCCCGAGTCTTGGGACCCACTTTTCGTCAACTGCATATTTTTAAGTGTCTATGAAGTTGTATCTTAATCCGGCTCTGGCCAAAGCTGAAACTTAAAGTTAAGTATTAGCATTCATTTCCGTTACTCAAAACTCCAGCCAGTTATTTGGACCCTTATAATTATTTATAACCTGTACTAACTTTAGAAGGCGCGTTTCCGAACGTGTTTGTTTGAGTAGAGTAACGTAAATGTCAACTTTGACATTTATATACAGATTAAACTTTCGAATCATCATTCGATGGATTATTTTGAACGTGTAAAGCCCTCGCCAGTTCAGCTTTTTCGTCCGCTGAGAGGACGTACACTGGAGGAGCCGGTGGGAGGAAACGTTCTGCTTTTTGAGGCTCTCTTTGCAGTCTAGCGCGATACAGCATCACCAACACGCAAAGTACACTAATAATAAATGCAGACGTGGCAGCTAGAACAATGAGAGCCGTGTGGTAGGATGTAGCTGCCGATACCTGGAATAAATACACAATTTAAATGAAAATATTCAAAAACGTTAATAACAAATTGTTAAAAGTTTTAGCGTGAGAGTCGTGGTAGCTCAGATGGTTAACGCTCGCTGTAAATATAACAGAACGCAAGTAACCCGAGTTCGATTTCCGCCGGCACCAATGAAATTGTTAATTGCAATTTTAAGTGCAGATTTATCACGTGCTCAGCGGTGAAAGAAAACATCGTGAGGAAACCTGCATGTATGAGGAATAAAAAAATATTTCGAAGACTTGTGAAGTTCGCCAACATGCATGGGGAAGCGCGGCGGACATTTCCTTTTTTTGTTTTGTTTATAAACCCTCTCAGAAATGAAAGGAGGCCTGTGCCCAGCAGTTGGACGTATATAGGCTGTAACTTTACTTGTACTTTTTTATTTAAAAACATTAATAACGAATTGATAAAAGTTTTATTACTATTTTAATATGTTTATAGAATATTGATTATAAGATGGTCATTGATTCTGATTTCGATCTCTACATGGTATAAAACAAAGTCGCTTCCAGCCGTCTGTACGCTTAATTTTTTTGATCTACGCAACGGATTTCGATGCGGTTTTCATCAATAGACAGAATGATTCAAGACAAAAAACAAAAATCAAGACAAAAATCACCCGTGTGAAGCCGGGTCGGATAGCTAATGTACTATAAAACTAATCGGAATGTTATAATATTATAAATATTATTTGTTCCTAGCTATAAAGGAAATGAATGAACGAATGAAATAGATAGTTCTATCAATACACGACCGCTTCCAATTAGTGTTGCCAGCCCTGTCGCAAAGGAGACGGTGAAATAATTGTCGTGAATAAATATTTCGTGAAGCAACACGCACTGGAGTACCGCAGCGGATTAATCGCTCCATAAACATCTCAAAATAATAGAGGACGCCTGCTGTACCCAGAATCGGGAAGAATATAGGCTGCAACTTTTTATCGGTTCGGCAATCTATTTGCAAAATAAAAAATCCGCTAATGGAACGCATAGACAGTTCTACAAATTAACGTCAAACTACTATTACTTTCATGATATTTCTTTTTCGGAAAAATTTTCTATTGGGAATATACCTTAAAACCTATCAAAAGTCTTAAAGAACTTAGGCCTCTCCCATAGATTGCGTCAAAGGGGGGATTTGGCTTCGTTACCACGCGTGGGATGCGAGTTGTCAAGTGCAGTTTTTTTATGTTTACTTATTAGGAAGACACTGCTACCTATCAACCGTTTCACTTTTTTTAAAAGAATATTAACAATGCTTTAAACATTACTAATATTCCCCTTAACCACTCGTAGTAAGCTTAAATTGCTTGTGTAACGAGTGGTTCACGCCAGTAGTCGAATGGCGGATTCAAACCCACGACCTTTTTGAGTTCGCGGCTCGCGCCCTAGCATTAGGCTACTGTCGCTTCAGCCGCCTCTTAAACCACATATGGGACTATACACAGGTCCCAGAGAACATTGAAACATGAAAGATCTTACAGTAAACTTAAATGTTAAAGCTTACGGTAGACTCGGTGACGATTTCGCGCTGTTGTGATATCGTCGTCGGTACTGCTAAACGGTATTCACTGCGGATCACATCGGCACCAATAACACCGGCTTCCGATTTTCGAGCGCCCGTCAGTTTTTCTTTTTTAACCTGCATCAAACAAACGAATACTTTGTATCACATACACTACACGGGTTACCAATTATTAGGATACGTTTGCCATTGTTGCCAGAACAGTCCCTCGGTGAAAATTGGGAATATTTGTTATTATTCCCACGCGTCGTCAGTGGACCGGGAGTTGTACTAAATGCTTAAGGGTACACTAGCCACTCATTCTTCCATACAAACGTAGTCTGGCGATTACTCCACTGTTTGATGGTGTACGTTCAAAATAAAATTTCAATTTGTCTCATCATTACCTAGCCCTGCATGGAAACAAAAAGTAAAAAACGAATATTTAAAAGTACTAATTTTAACACATCTTTGGACGGAAATAAATACCATGAGAAGAACGAAAATTGCAAAACAGTTACCATACAGGGATAGATTAGTTATTCAAAAATGCAAATAATTTTATTTTTAACACATACATTAAATAGATTTTTCATGATATCCAGATTCTCAAAGGTCTGTTTATAAAATTACGCGCGCTCGTTTTGTTGTAAATCATCATGCCTTTCGCTTTATATGCGAGATAGCATGCATTTTAACCCCGCCCACCACTTAGTTCGTGCCATGGACTAGGGCCACCTTAAGGGCTGTACTTCAAATTGATATCATGATTTACGTGGTAGAGCTACGCTGTAGCTATATTATAGTTGTAGCACGAATAGATCGGCTCGAACGGGCTAGGACCATGTTCTCACAGAATATCAGCGTAAAATAGCACCTTAATGCTGCTGTATTCCGTATGGTGAGTGTATAGAACCGGATACCTTTTTTAACTGGAAACAAAGCATTCCATTTTAGTCCTCACAGGTCACAACGCATTTGCATTTTGATTCTTGATTGAGGATAAATGTAGATGTCTATGGGCCACAGCGACCACTTACCATCAGGTGGACTGTGTGCTCGTTTGTCACCCAATGCTATAAAAAAAATTAAAATGTAATATCAGGTAAGTAATGTGGCGACGCTTTAGCTTTTGTACGTGGTAGGGCCATGCTACAGCTATATTAAATTTTTTGAGATGTACTTAGGTGCGCTGTCACCCCGAAGACTAAAATGGAATGCCTCTTTCGTTCACTACCAGTAAAATGGCCATACACAACACAGCAGCATTATACAATTATTTTACGCAAGTTTATGCAATCTATTTATGTTTGGAATCGATTCTCCTACGTTATAATCACACATAGTTAAAATAAAAAATATAGCAAAATGGTTACCATATTCTCCAGATGAAAAGCCATGTCAGCTGCTCGTGGACCGCTCAGTAGAGCGCGCAGCTTTATTACGCCCTGTTCTTTGACTATTGTCACTGGAACTCTTGCTCCGAGCGCTGTTAATCTCGCTGATAGAGCACCTCGGGCCTTTTCACCGTCTTCGATGCTAGCACCGACAAGCTCCAGCTCCAATAAGGCTGATTCGATTTGAGTCTCCTCTGTTGGGAAATGATGAAAGCGGTTTAAAAATGAGCAAATTATTACGAGAACACTAAGTATTTATATTTTTAAACTAATATTTTTACTTAAACTATAATGTTTTTATGAATCTTGTGTAACGTGTATGTGGTTAAGTTGATTTGAGAACGGTTTAGATTCACAATATTGGACTTGGTAGGTGGCGCTGTCGCCAATAACCAGAAATCACCCGTTTGAAGAAGGTGCAGATCGCTGGGATTATATACTTATAAATTTTTAGCTTTCTGCACTACCTCTTCACGAAAACTTTACTTATACCAAATTTTACACCCCTCAGTGCGCGCAAAATACTTGTAGGAAATATATGAAATACAACAAAGAGATTCCACTACTGGTCTCGGAAATATATCAGAAAAAATTAATTGTTAAAAATAGTAAGCGTGAGAGTGGATGTTCAACTTACTCTCTTGTTTACGCAATCAATCATTACCAGTAACAAGACAGCGTAACGCACTATACATTCAGTATAGAGCAATTACAGGCTGACCATACCGAAACATGTCCCCGTCACAATTAAACACTGGTGTAACGTGAGAAACGTAATTACATGATAACACCAAAGTATGCAAGCCAACAGCCACACTACACATCTTAGTGTAACACAGAGCAACCTCTCAGAACAACCATCTTCCTTCCCTGCACCAGAAGATTTACTACCTACCACAAACAGAACCTGTTTTCCGGTATGTTTTATCTAGAATCTCAGCACGCGTAGCATGACTTTACTCTTATAATGATTCGAAAAGCGGAATCTCCCCTGCACAGCGCCTACAGTGAACTTTATACTGCACAAACGAGTGGAAGTTTTTCGATATACCCTCATTTTTAGATTTCTGAGAGATTCAGATTTCAATTTGCCACCATGGATATAGCGCTCCGCTGGGGTGAACCACTCAACTAGACGCAACCTCTCGCTCACTCTCGATCTATCCGGTCAACTTCAAGTCATCAAGTTTTCTTTTCATGTATTATATAAACAATTCTGATTTTAATGTTTGCGCGAACGCCATACATTGAATGAAACGAGTTTTACAGTTTTTATTACTATACTGGGTGACCCTATTTACCATCTGGAAACAATAGTGTGTAACATGTGTACGGATTAGAAGCTTATGGCACTGATATTTCACCAAAAATAAAAACAAACATTCTGAATTTAATAAATAAATAAAAATCTATCGAAATTCAAATCATATCCACACCCTAGTCTGTGACCCTATGAAGTGACAAGGTCAAAGATGCCTTTTAAATTTATTGTTTTATTGCCTTTATTAAAGCAGGGTGGATATGATGTGAATTTCGATAGATTTTAATTAATTTATTTATTTAACTCAAAGTTTTTGTTTTTATTTAAAAAAAAATATCACCGCCATAGTCTTTTACTCCGTTCACATGTTACAACCTATTTTTTTACAGGCGGTACAAAAGGTCATCCAGTATATTCTCATCGTTCTGTTACTTTACAGCATCCATGATCACGGGGGGGATTGAGGTGTTCGATATCCCAACGTCATACTCTTAGTTAATCACGGCTACCTTCAGACATTAGGAAGTCGAATTTAATAAAACGCGATAAAATCCGTAAAACTTATGATACGTTTCATTCAATATTGATAATGGTTAAAGATATATTTAGATATATATGCGCGCGCGCGCACGTACACGCACACGCACACGCACACACACTCACTTACTCACTCACTCACTCACTCACCCACTCACACTCTCACTCACTCGGCTCACTCACACTCACACACTCTCTCTCTCTCACACACACACACTCACTCACTCACTCACTCACACTCTCTCTCTCCACACACACACACACACACACACACACATACTCTCTCTCTCTCTCACTCACACACACACACACACACACACACACACACACACACACACACACACACACCACACTCACACACACACACACACACACACACACACACACACACACACACACCACACACACACACACTCACACACACACACACACACACACACACACCACACACCACACACCCCACACATACCACACACACACACACACACACACACACACACACACACACACACACACAGAGACACACACACACACACACAGAGACACACACACACACACACGCACACACACACACACACACGACACACACACACACACACACACACACTCACACGCACGCACACACACACACACACACACACACACACACGCACACACGCACGCACACGCACACACACGCACACACACGCACGCGCACACACACACACACACACACACACACACACACACACACACACACACACACACACACACACACACACAAACACGGGCACGCTCGCGCGCATGAATGTGTTTGTGTGTGCATAGTGTATTTAACGTGAACGTGACGCAGGTGTCCGCACCAGCATCGAAGGTGTGCGTGTGTAACGTATAGTACAACGTACCGCAGGTGTCCGGTGCGGGTGCGTCTGCAACGTGCACGTGCGCGCGGCGCTGTCCGGCCGCGTCCACGCACCAGCAGCGGCCGCGTGCGCACTGCCGTGCCGCGAACGCACCGTCTGCCTGGCAGCGCGGCCGCATGCTTTTGTCACCTGCTGTTGGAAAAAAAAAACAACTGTCATCTACAACACGTCAACCTATTATACATACAAAGTATGAGTGTAGAGGTAAGGAGAACAATCTCTCATAGGAGAATAGTTGAAAAAGTGTCCATCTGTAAGCAATAAATAACAGTTCAAAAACTCTCCACAACAGCGCTGGAGTAGCTAGCTACAGAAAACAGCTACAGAAAACAGCTACAGGAAATGAACTTAGCAGTTGTCGAAGGTGTGAAGTGTGCTGCTAAACTGCTCAGTAGCTCTAAAATCTAAAATAATTTTATTTAGTAAATATAACTTCGAAAAAGTCATCTATTCCACTAATATTTTTCGACGCGTTCTTCAAAATTTACACCGTAGCTATAGTGGCGCCTAAACGGTTTTCTACGGACACTTTTTAATACACAGTCTGTAGTCCTTACCAATACACACCATAATACAAAGGAGTAGATTAAGTTGCATCTTTCTTTTCATTCGATTACAGTGGGTGTCTTCAAGGCAAGAGTGTGTAGGCTTTAGTCAAATCAGTAGAATATAAGGGAATGGAATGGAATAGAATACAATATTTTTATGCAATGTAGATTACAAGTAATTTTTATTGGAAATTATTTCCACGCGCGATTTACCATTTTCGACTGTATCACCACTTACCATCAAGTGAAATAGTCAAGAGCTGGCTTAGAATAGGAAAACAAACTACCAGAGAAAGCTCAACAAACAACTACAAAAATAGTCGCAACATATAAAACCGAATATTAAAAGATCATTTCTCCTTATTTCCATTCATCCATTACAGCCTATCAAAGTCCACAGCTGGACATAAGCCTTCCCATTGATTGCCTCATAAAAGGGGTATTTGAAATAGTAGCCCCGCTTTGTGAGCAGGTATACAACCAAAGTTGTTTTATTTTTAACTTATTATTTGAGAAGATGCTTCTGATTCGTTCCCTTTTGGCGCCTCTTACGTTCTTACGACACTGCGACGATCTGGATTAGTGTATATTCTTACACCGGCACTAGACGATACTTATTAATTAATCTGTAAAAGACACGGACCTCTCTCGTTTTAGGGAGGATTTACCTTAATCGTTACGCTTGGAAGGTGTATTGACAATTGCAATACCAAATGACTGGCACGTTTAACGCTGCTGCCAGTCGACAGTCTAGGCGTTTTACATCTGGTATAAACGAGATGTTTATACCGCACTCTTATTACGGGTCATTTTAGACGTGGTAGAGCCTCAGTCTAACTGCTACTAACATTTACAGATGCGGGCGGAGCGCTCCCGAGCGGCCGTTTGTCGCTCGGGAGCTGTCCGTTATGATTGTCCTGTCATGCAAATAAATTAAAATTATGGCACACACTACATGTGCGGTAAAAAACTGTGGGTCGTCCTCATTTAAAGATAAGGAATTAAAATTTCATAGTTTAAGTTTCTACATACACAGGAATTTGTTCAAACGTGAAATAAATTTTAGACGTGATAGTGCCATGCTGCAGCTATATTAGCTGTATTGTTATAGCGCGAATGAGTCGACTCGACCGTGGTAGGACCACGCTCTCACAGAATAGCAGCGTAAAATAGGAGCTTTACGCTGCTGTATTTCATATGGTGCGTGTAGAGAATCAGAATTTTTCACTGGAAACGAGGAATTCTATCTTAGTTAGTTGGTATAAAAATTATCCTACGTCTTATTCTTTGACATAGAAGTCGATCAATACCAAATTTCATTAGAATCTTTCCAGTTCGTTCAAGCATGATTGAAAAACAAGCATGCTTATTCTTTACTTTCGCAAAATACAATCAATTTAAGCATTTGAAAAATACACTTTGAAAATATTGTTGGATAATTTACCTTTCTCCGCTTCCTCTAATAAAACTTGACATTTCGTTTTGAAAACTATTTGATCTGTGGCAATTTCTAGTTGCTTGTCATTCGCTCTCGTAGTCTGTGATACTCTGGGTTCAACGACCTCCGACACCAACACGGCGCTTTCGGAAACGTCAGTTGCTGTTTCTCTGCTTTGTGGCTCTAAGTCAATATTGTCTTCAGTATGTTCATCGTCTTCCTCCTCGAATTCGTCTACCCGGTATGATGTCATTTGTCTGATGAGCTCTTCCAAGACTGTAATTTAAATATATAGTTACGTTTAAAATTTTAAATAATATAAGTATCGTAATTAAGTGGCGACCTTTAGATTTGAAACATACAAAGAAATAAAAATTACTGTAAGAATTTTGAGCGATGGATAATTTTGCTGTTAGTTTGCGCAGGTCATGTTTTAATCGATTACATCTACACCGATGTAATCGAACAAAAATTTTAAAAATGGTATTTTCTTCTTAAGGGCCTATACTACCTCAAATGGCTTAGCACGGAGGATCCGTTATGCCGAAAAAATTGCAGAATTAATTTTGAAATAAATATATGGTAAAGTTGAGGATTAATGTTAAATACTATGTTAGACAAAAACACGATTCCGTAAAATTTTCTCGATAGGAAAAAATCCAAAGTTACCTCCAAACCGAACAATAAACCGCTGGTATTCACAAAATACTTTAAATTAGATCATGAAACTGCATACTAACTCAACTAACTATAAAGCAGGGCAATTACCTAAAATATCAGCGTCCTGAAGTTTGTCCCTTGCCGCCCGATACTCCCGCTCCCTTTTCGCCCGGGAAAGCTGTGTCACTTACGATCAGAATACACATTACGCCGTAGGACGACGTAAAATTAAGATGGGAAATAACCGTAATAAAAATAAGAAGCGGCTGGGTTGGCGTAAAGAAACCGAAAGAAATATGATAAATCTAATTAAATAAGCATCTAATGACCTACCTATTTACAGTATTAGTGATTACAAACGTGTCGGTACATAGCATACGACGCACGGGGAAGTGGGGGCGAAATTAGAATTTGAGCTGAAGTAGTATAGGCCCTTAATGGCATAACTGCCTTTTATTGAGCTGGGTGATTTATTTGCATGCAAAAAATAAAAGGCAGTTATTTCGATATATCAGACAAACACTCCCAAATATAATCTCCCACGAGCTTTTTAATGTGACTCATCTATATACAGGTATCCCTTTTCCGTCTGGAAAAAAATAGGGCTTAACATGTGAACGGAGTATAAGCCTATGGCACTGGTATTTTACAAAAAATAAAAACAAAAGTTTTGAATTAAACGTTTGAAATTTTTTGAACAATTACTTTTCCATTTGCCCTTGTTGAGCTGGTGACCCTGCGAAGTGACAAGGTCAAAGATGCCTACTAGTTTTATTACCGTTCATAAAGTAGGATAGATGTGATTTCAATTTGGATAGATTTTAATTAATTAATTTATTTAATTCATAATTTTTGTTTTATTTTTTGTAAAATATCAGTGCCATAGGTTTCTACTTCGTTCACATGACACCCTATTTTTTACAGACGGTAAAAAAATTATCCAGTATATGAAGAAGATTTTAAACAAATTATCATAATATAAGACAATTTCATAAATTTCAAAAGACAACAAAAAACAAACAATTTCAAAGAAAGAGATAGTCGTACCTTCGTCGGCTCTCGCACGCTCGTCGTCGGGGTCGCGGGGCCGCCAGCGGCGTGCCTGCCGGAAGTTGCAGGCCGGCCGCGCGCCGCGCACCAGCGACCCCCGCTGCGGCTCGCCGTGCGCGCTCACGCACCAGCACACGTCTGCACCCACCACAACAACCAGAATGACATCGACTTATCCCAACGATATACTAGCTAAAAGAACCTGTCCCTTTGAAATTCACAAACAGTTCCTGTTCCACCACCGTGTAGTGGCGGTGTAAGAATATGCACTACCTCATATCATCTCATGGGAGTCGTATGTGACAGAGGAAAGCTGAACCACGAGATGGGCCGCTGCAGCTTTCTGATACCATCTGAATAAAAATAAAAAACTGCGGTTAGCAAGCCGCATGCTAAGCGTGGAAACTATGGCAAAAATCCTCCCCATGAAACAATCTATGGGAGCGGTCTACGTGCAGCAGTGGACTTTAATAGACTGTTATCTTAGGTGTGAGCTGTATCAGGTATAAAAACCTTGTTCTTTTAAAATAATATTTCCTGTAGCCTAATCCAAAACAACAGGCTGTTATCTCGCAACAAGTTTCACTAACAATGATCTTTTAACTCAGAGTTCCCCAAATTTTTTGTGTCGTACTTACCTGATATTGATTTCCTGTAAATTTCTAACTGTAGTGAAGTTTAGTGTTAAAAACTTAAAGTAAAAACACATGTTAATTTATACATTTATTAATTGAATTTAAATTAAAACTACTCAAAATAAAATTTTGTATCTGTTATGTAAAATATACGTAGCATTAAATAAACATAAAATAAACTATAAATAAAAAACATAAGCAATAAGTCAATATTTTTAGTGAGAAGGATGAACCTGATGCTTTAATAATAAATTATCAACATTTGGCGTCAATTTTGTAAGGGTTAATCTTAAATCTCCTCGGCTAATTATGTCCAGTCTGTTTCTTTTTTTCGTTAGGAGATTGGTAACAGCGCTGAACCCCCTTTCCACTAGGTATGACGATGGAAAGGAAATTAAAAATTTCCTCGCTATATTCCATAATACGGGATAAGTAACGGGTATGTTGTTTTGCAGCCAGAATTGCTGATATCCGTTTTTAAACTGAACCTTAAGTTCTTCGTTTGTAGGTACTCAGTTCAGTCACTTCCTCTTGTATTATGACATTCGTTTCTTCTATGTCACCATATGGATTAATTATCCACGGTGGTATTACCATAGTCAAAATATCCTCAAACCTAGATTCAATATCTGAATAGAGGGCATTTAAATGTTGAACGTAAGTTGAAACGTCGTCTTCCTGGCAGCTTGTCTGTGACAAATTGGTGAACTAAGGAATTGGGGAAAAAAGAAAATTCGCCCAGTCCAATATTTTGCTTCAAATTAGTTTAACTCTGGCAAGAAACGCTGATAAGATGGACTTTGTTTTAATCAAATTTAAACTGTCGCCTTGTAATTGTAAATTAACCATATTAAATTTTGTAAACAAATCTGTTAAATAGGCGATGTCTGTTTTCCTCTTCATTAAATTTTCTTTTAAAATTTTATCTTTAGTATCCAGAAATTCTAAAATAGTATCAAAAAGTGCAAAAAATCTTGTCAAACATAAGCCTTTCGACAGCCAGCGTACTTCAGTGTGAAGGAGTAATTGATGAAAGTGTTCATTTTTTCATTTTCTTCACACAACTGCGCAAATAACCGCGTATTCATCGCGTTGCTTCGGATTCGGTTTACTGCATCAATGACTAAATGAAGTGATTCATGCAATCTAACACTCAAATTTTTAGCAACTAAATGTTGTCGATGGATGACGCAATGTATTGCTAACACCCCTGACACATTTTATTTTAAATAGCTTATAAATCCACGATAACGCCCAACCATGGCAGGTGCTCCATCAGTAGCTACTGATATTATATTTGATAAAGGAATTGCTTTTTCAATGAAGTAATCCTTCAAAACATGAAATATTGATTCACTTTTAGTGTCGGTTAGTTCTTGCGAAGAGCAGTTCGTCGTAGATTTCTTGATTCATAATAAAAGGAACAAATGCCAATAATAATGCTGCATTATCAGGTAAAGTTGACTCGTCCAGTTGTATAGAGAAATGGGTCGTTTGCAAATAATTACATAAGAAGCTTTCAATATCAGAACTCATTTCATCAATACGTCTTTCAACAGTATTGTTGCTTAAGGGAATTCTTTTAATGATATCGGATGCAGGTTTGTGTAAAACAGTTTTTAAAACCTCTTCAACGGCTGGCAAAATTAACTTCTCTCCATAGTATGCGGTTTTCCGGATTTTGTTATAAGTAACGAGATACTGTAAGACGCCCGCAAACCATCATCATTTCTTTGTGACGTCGAAGCGAACATTCTGTCCAGTGTAGGTCTCTTCTGAAATTTATCTTTGAGAGTTTGAACGTATTTCAAATCTTTCTCTGTTTTATCAAGGTGGCATCAACTCAGATGATCTTGCAGTTTAGATGGTTTCATAGCGTCATTGCCCAAAACTTTGTTGCATAAAAGGCACATAGGCAATTTTTTGTCCGGCAATGATGGAATGAAGCCAAATTTCAAATAATCGACACTGTACTGTCTACATTTCTTTTAAGATTCGGACATGGCATCAGTCATCTGTGGGCATAATTAAATTATTTAAATAAGACAGAAAATCCAGCAGTGTATATTAAAAATATTTTTTGATTTTTCCGAAAACATTCTATAATTCGAACATCTTCTTACAACAATTAGCTCGAATTACGGAGATTGCACAGTAATTATAATACAGATTGATAAAACTTTCAAATATTTAGGAGTACTCGTGTAATTTTGCATGATTTGCGTAATTTATCTATGTTTGCTAACTACGAGTACAAAACTAAAATTTAATAAAAAATAATGTACTTACTTTTCTCCAGCACTCTCAAACAAAATAACGCTGACTCACTCGACTCTCAGGTTTTTACAAGTTCAAAATGTATTGCGACCACAAAGCGAATACCAACATCCTACAACTTACACAATTTTATAAACATATATAATAAATTTTTTACTTCATAGGTACTTTTATAAATAATGTATATGTTTTGATATTATATGATAGTATGATGTAAGTAAATAGGTACTATCAGTGTATGTGTTGAGATCCACTATCGTGGACCCCCATTTTCATTTCATGGACCCCCAATTTTTTTTTCGCTGACGTAGACCCCTTGCAGGTTGTCATAGACCCCTAGGGGTCGATATAGACCACTTAGGGAATCACTATTTTAACTAAACTAGTCCAATTTACGTCTGTATTATCCCTGTTATATTGTTGTGGTATTGCAATGCCATTGAATAAAGTTACTAATTACCTTAATTTTTTTGTCCTCGATAATATCTTTACATAGAATAACAGGTTCTCCGTCCGCAAAATAGACTTAATAGCTAAACAATCCAAATTTTTATACCTATATAATTTATGGGCCAGGCAAAGGATTAAATATGTGTATGTTGCATTGAATATTATATTTATAATTTTTTTAAGTTTTAAAAATCCCTTGATTTAAATGATAAAGTTCAAATGCTAGAATATTTGTGTGTATTCGAATCTAAACTTACGTTTTAAAAACGTGTGTTTAAACATCTTTTCACCTTAGGTAACCTTCCTGAAGACAGTAAAGTTTAATCTAAAATGTTTCAGGCATGTTATTGAAAATTGTTTGCACGTAGAACAGGTACAGTTGTTATATTTATAATTCTTTTTTAAGTTTTAAAAATCCCTTGATTTAAATGGTAAAGTTCAAATGCTAAAATATTTGTGTGGATTCGAATCTAAACTTACGTTTTAAAAACGTGTGTTTCAACATCTTTTCACCTTAGGTAACCTTCCTGAAGACAGTAAAGTTTAATCTAAAATGTTTCAGGTATGTTATTGAAAATTGTTTGCACGTAGAACAGGTACAGTTGTTATATTTTAAAAGGAACTGTTTGAATCTGTTATTTTTGAATACCTGTTGTTTTTTTCCTTTTACGATAAATACGCCTCACGCGTAATCCGGTTTGTTTACAAACAAATTCATGCCCTACGTCAGACCAAAAAAGAAAGAAAGACATAATATTTTCCAATTACTTGACTTCATAGAGGCAATTCTTGCTTGATGACAATGTTTTAAATATAATGTCAAGTCAATGTTTTAAATATAAATTCAAGGCAAGTCCTTATAATATTCAAGGCAAGTTTATATTGTAGACAAGAATATAAAAATAAATAATATAATATTAATGATTACATAGTTGATGATATCCCCTGGGATATCACTGTAAAGCTGTTTCTAACATTATTTTCATAAATCTATATATAAATTGTTACTTTGAAGAAAAAAAATTCTGCTGAATTTATTTCTGGTTCTTCCAAGTACAGAGGTTTCTCTGAACCACAGATAAAAGTTAAACATTAATTAACAAATATTCTTATCCTCTCGTCTGTCCAAACGCCATATTCTGGCGTCTCAAATAATATGCGCATCTGTCAAACAGCCATATATGGCGTCGAGTGATAGCATACTATAGGTAATATATATATATATATATATATATACATATATATATATATATATATATATATATATATATATATATATATATACTTTATACTAGTACTTCTGAAAGTGCTCGACAGATGCGCCATATTGGCCAAAATGACCCCGACATTCGACTGGCTATATAATCTATATTTAATAGAAATTACATAAGAATAAAATTAGTAAATATAAAATAAATGAATATTTACCGATATGTGACATGCACTGCACGGACTCCCAAGCTCCGCTGGCGTCGCAACTTGGTATGAACGTGCCTTTGCCGTACTTCTGTGCTGCTGCTTCGTTCTTCTCCCGAAGACGTTCACACGGGGTCAGAACTGTGATAAAAATATAATATATTGTGAAATTCTATGTTATTATGTGTTTATTTTAAATTTTTATAACAGTGCAAGGTAAATATTATAATACTTAATGTAATAATATTATTTAACAGAATACACGTATAATCCACGTTTCATTAAAATAATAGTGATGGAAGTATTCCATAAGATACTAATTGCAACGTCCTAGTCCTAATGCATGATGCTTACTTTTGTGTTCAAATATGGGATTAAATTGATAATCGAACTAAGGTCTTCGCCTGAACATTTTACCAGCACTAGACTATGCAGCCATATTTAGGACATCGCTTATCTTATGTTACTATGTGTATGATAAAACAGATAAGAAAAGAGTAGCTTAACGTGGTCTTAAACTTCAAACTGCATCACGCAGGCCTTTATTTTCTGCGTAGTTATCACTTATTATTTTACTTAATTTATTATAATATAAGTAACGTACATAATTTCGGCTAGTTATAATACATTTTACTTTGAATTAAAATTTTGTGGTTAAAGATCATTGTGTACTGTGTAAGGTTTCTGGCCGAAAGTGAAACCGAATGCTAAAAACCCTTAGAAAATCTGTTCAAAATTACCTAACATTAATAATATTGATGATTTTAAAACTTTTAAATTAAAGGTTTATATTGACTGTTCAATATAAAAATTGATTTTAATCATCCCAAGAAGATGATAAAATTTTGGCGCCACGTCTCTCGCGCTCTTGCCCATACCAAACAGTTCGTTCAATTTCGGCGCTTGCTAGATAGTAGATATCTTTGGCTTAAAGGTTTCGGCTAAGCTTTCGGCCTAACAATTAACTAATGAACTGCATGCGTTGTTGTGAATTCGCATTAGTTTTTAGTTCTCCATCTAAATAGCTTTACCACAAATACGATTTTATTATGTTAATATCAAAATATTGTAACTATCCAGTTATTTAGTAATGTTAGCAATAAATGATGCTTGATGCTTAATACTGAAAACCAAAAATCTTCTGACGACACTTCAATGTTAGTACCTAAAGGTAGACCAGTAAAATAAGCTATGAAAAAATAAGATTATTACAGTTAATAATTTTCTCTCTTTTTTCTAGCTTTTATTTTTATGGTCAGTGTTAGATGATTTTTATTTAAAAATGAATTGTCGATGTATGAAATGATTTTGAAAAGTGGCTTGTTAGACGTATAAAGCATTTTGTGTTATTATTTTTAAACAATTTCTGTTATTTTACACGTGCTCATTTTGTGAAATATAGAACGAGCCAATTGCGTGTGAACGTGTAAAATAAAAAATTACAGGACATGCCTTCAGTTTCTATAATAATTCCTTGGGTCTTCTTATTCGTTAATTTCGTTGTTATCTCGTCCACTGTTTCAAAAGCAACATATTATTACGGTTAATAAAATAACATATTAATTTGAATTTTATTTAAAATTATAAGACAGAGATATAAGACATAAAAAGTTTTCATTAAAAGTTAGTATAAAATTTTGAGTATATACATTTCTTTTGTTTTGAATATGTAGGTACATATACACAGTAGGAGCAGAAAATTGTACAAAAAATTTAGCTCTTTATTATCATTCCCGGACTTATTTCGTCGTTTCCTCTTATTTATTATTTACATACATTAACATTTACTACAGAATCACACCACTTGTACGTATACTTGTGGTAAATTTTTCGCCAAAATTTATCTGCAATCTAATACAGTATTTAACGATAACTTTTTTACTAAAGATAATGTTATTATTTGCAATAATAATCATGAGTTTCAAGCTTATAGTTATCTTTAAGATCATTTATAGGTAAATCTTTGTCTATATGATCTTAAAGATAACTATGGTAAAGATGCATCAGACATCAGTAACATTACATCAGATCTTGACATCATTTTGTGAGCTGCAGTGGCAGAGAAACTACTAGGCATTTAGTGGAATCCCGGCATTTAATTTCTGAGCGTTTTGATATTGATGCTGGCCGATTAAACCATCGCACTGCGACAGATGTACCGACCTTTTTTTATTAAGTGCGAGCAGCTATACAAGTCTAGGGAAAGAGACCAGTATCACTGCGACCTAGAAGATCTATTGTGATCGCTGCTATGGCTATAATTCACGGCTAAGCCCTATATCTTCAATGAATAGACGGAGTTCTTTAGCCGTGAGCAATTTCACTTCTTCTGGGCGGAGTACATAGTTTCCCAGATGAGTGTTACGTTTGCGCATTTAGGGTCCGCAATCAGTTAGGATGTGTAGAGGCGTTTCTTCCGTTATGGAACAGAACCGACACATCCTTGACCGACCTTTGGTATGTATGTTTTAACGATGAGGAAGTATAATACGACAGCTCAGTAAGGCAGTGGCTAAGTATTTGGCTGTGGGTTCGATATTTGCAAGAACGGATCAAGTATTTACAGTTTACACACTCTACAAATAATATTTGCAAGAACGGATCAAGTATTTCCAGTTTACACGGTCTACAAATAATATTTGCAAGAACGGATCAAGTATTTACAGTTTACACGCTCTACAAATAATATTTGCAACAACGGATCAAGTATTCACCGTTTAAACCGTCTACAAATAATATTTGCAAGAACGGATCGAATATTTACAGTTTACACGCTCTACAAATAATATTTGCAAGAACGGATCAAGTATTTACAGTTTACACGGTCTACAAATAACATTTGCATGAACGGATCGAGTATTTAGAGTTTACACGGTCTACAAATAATATTTGCACGAACGGATCAAGTATTTACAGTTTACACGGTCTACAAATAATATTTGCATGAACGGATCAAGTATTTACTGTTTACACGGTCTACAAATAATATTTGCATGAACGGATCAAGTATTCACAGTTTACACGGTCTACAAATAATATTTGCATGAACGTATCGAGTATTTACAATTTACACGGTCTACAAATAATATTTGCATGAACGGATCAAGTATTTCCAGTTTACACGGTCTACAAATAATATTTGCAAGAACGGATCAAGTATTTACAGTTTACACGGTCTACAAATAATATTTGCATGAACGGATCAAGTATTTACAGTTTACACGGTCTACAAATAATATTTTGGGTAATTGTCTATGTAAAATATATGTAAGATAAACGTTTTCACGATAGAGTAGAAATTCTTAATAAATTGGGATGTAGATGGTCGTGTACACAACGAAGCGACCTCAAAATGACGGCGCTCACCCCCCCCCCCTATCAGCCGCGCGAGTTGCGTTATAGTCAACGTGACGACTGGCGAATTCTTTGATCCTTTATCTATCGAGTGATATAATCAAATTTGGATATATAATACACATACATTGTATAGATTGCAACACCGAACTGTATCCCCTGATATTGTTATCGTCAGTTTTCTTTTTTTTTTATAGAACAAGGGTGACAAATGAGCACACAGCTCAGTGGATACTGTTGCCCATAGACGTCTACATTTATCCTCAATTAAGAATCAAAACGCAGATGCGTTGTCACCCCTGAGGACAAAGATGGAACACCTCGTTTTCAGTAAAAAAGGGTCTCCGGTTCTCTACACTCACCATATGAAACACAGTATTAAGTTGCTGTTTTACGCTGGTATTCTGTGAGAGCGTAGTCTTTCCCCGGTCGAGCCGATACATTTATGCTACAACATATAAAAAACCCATTATAAGAAGACGTATTCACGTCATAATGAAACAGTGATCCATCAGCGGTAATATATTTGGCTAAAGTTGTGACCACACTGACCTGGGCAGACGGCGTTGCACTCGTCCTTGGTGCGGAAGTTGTTGTGGTTGCTCGAGCAGCCGCCGTACGTGAAGCGCTCGCATCGGTTGCGCGCCGCATTGAAGTACCAGCGGCTCGCGTTCAGGCTGGCGCCGGCGCCCGGCTGGCAGATACCTTCGTCCTTGCTCTCGAAACAAACCGTCCCTACGGATAAAGTTGTAGTAGTGTGACTGCTGATCATGAGGTCGTGGGTTCGAATCCCGGGTCGGGCCAAAAAATTAATTATTGAATTTTTCTGTCAAGAAATTCTCAGTAGCTGCCCGGAGTCAGGAAGTTGACGGTGTTGTTGAAAGCTGTTGGTCCTGCGCCTGATCTCTCACCGGTCGTGTCGGTTTACCGTCCCATCGGATTACGAGAGTGAAGGAATAGAGAGTGCAGCTGTGCTTGCGCATACACTTGGGCACTATAATCCTGTCCTGCGCCGATGGCTAGCCTCCGTTGAGGCAGGCCGCCGTGACCGAAATTAGGTCTGGAGGTCTTTATTATTATTATTATTAGTGTATGTATTATATTAATATTTATACAGTATGTGGGTATTAAATGTTAAGGTCGTTAGCACTACTCTTTAGCCAGTAATTAGGCTATAAGTCGTAGTTACGCGTAATTGGTGGACAATTGGAGGTTCACACAACGACTTGTCAGTGAAGTCACAAGGCTCCAACTGAAAACCAGCGCTGCCTCTGCAGCATTATGCTGAGTTGGAGACCTATTTGATGTCACATTTTATCTTTAATTTTTTTGTTTTTTCTTTTGTTTCATTATTATTTAACGTCGTGCATGTACTGCTTATTAATAATTTTTAATGCGTAAGCAGTCTTACACCTGTGCATTAATATTCTTGCCACTTGTAATTTATATTTACATTTCTTAAATTGTTTGTATAGTGTGATTGTTAAATAAATGACTTTTTCTTTCTTTCTTTCTACATTTAGGTCTTACTATTACTTATTAGGTCTTACTAGGTCGTCGCTTCATCTAGTGGGGGGTCACCCTACACTTCGCCTACCGGTCCGAGGCTGCCACTCGAGAATTTTTATTTCCATCGGTTGTCGGTTCTCCGAGCTATATGGCTGGGCCATTGCCAGTTCAGTTATTTCTTCCGTTACAGCCTATTTAAGTCTACTATTGAACATAGGCCTCCCCATAGATTGCCTCATAGGGGGGGATATTTGCCACCAAGACAAACGTGTTGGCAACCGAAGTTTTTCATTATATATATATATATATATATATATAATGAAAAACTTCGGTTATATATATATATATATATATAGTTATTAGAACGAAGCTGCTGTCGTCTATTTCCTGTTATGTTTCCCTCTGTCGCCTGTTACGTCACCCACGGGATGATACGGGGTGGTGGATATTCTAGCACCGCCCGTACACGGGTGACTGCACAGGTAAGTTCGTTATTAAAGGAATACTAAAAAGCTTCAGTTACTGGGCTTGGGGCAGCAGACGGCGGGGCGCGGGTCGTGCGGCGCGTAGCGGCACGCGTGTGTGGCGGGGCAGGCGGCGGCGCTGGGCCCGCACGTCAGCGGCGTGACGTCACCGGGCGCGCGGAGCGCCTCGCCGCCGTCCGGGCACTGCGGCGCCGGCGCGCAACGACCCAGCGCCGGACACGCCTCGCCTTGCTACAACAAAACATTCGTTATAGCCGATTTAGCCGTGTGAGCCCTCCGGACGGGCGACCCTATTCAAGAGAACTCCTCTCTATATAGATTAAAGAGTTGAGTAAAATCCACAATGCCGCAGATAGGCCAACTCAGACCGAAATAAGATACCCTACCCTTTTCGTAGTCTTAACCGACTACGAAAAATTTTTTTAACCGACTGCGGTCTAAAGTCCGATAAACTAACAACGTCTTAGATAAGACTACCAGGACCGGCCCATAGTAGTGGGCCACGACTATAGTCCGGACAATGGGGGCATACCCCGAGACCCGAGACCTGTAGGGCCTAAGCACTCCATACAGACGACAACACTGAGCCATGTGCCGCACTAGCGCGACGCGTCTTGCGTCTGCATTGAGCGGAAAATAACAATACGAGATGAACGGAAGGTGCCACGTAGCGCGTCTGGCGTGCGCGTCAGGCGACCGCGACCAGCGGAGGATATAGTATGTGTTCGCGCATCTTGTGTATCAATCATAGAGATTTTAGAGAGATTGACATGGAGAGAATGGACTGTACGTTCCGTATTATGTTGTGCAGTGAATACAGACCGAAAAGTGCGAAAGAGACAAGTGAATGTGCGGCCAGTAGTTGTCTCTTTCTAGAATTCTGATTGATTCACGTTACTGGCGGTAACTGTATGAACAATTATGTTACAGAGACAGGTATTGGCCGCACAGTCGCTTTGTCTCTTTCTAAAGAATTGTCACTTTTGTGACGCTAACGCTCAGTCAATTCCCCTATTTTTATTCCCCTATATCTATGACTGCAACACAACATTTACTGTTTTTTTTTTGATTTCATAATGAGAGGCAATTCAGAAATCTGATGACAACGAAATCGAGAAGGCGGCACCGGTGCGCAATGAAACAGCGCCGCGCACGACTCACCTTGCTATAATGACACAATGTGTCACTCACTCATTGTTATTGTAAGTTGTATAATGCACTAATCAAAAACTACTACGATGGGGATATGGCGCTGACAGCTGATGCACAGGTCTCCTAGTTCGGCTGCAGATGCTATGTTTTCAAGTATGTGTACTAATGTAGCTTTATTAAATAATGTTATGCAAATATCGTGATGTACAACCTCTTGGAAATAAAGAACTTATTGAATTGAATACTTAACCAAGGCTTAATGTAAGATATCTATGAACATAGTTGATACGTGAGTTTGTGTGTTTACAATAAGTTGAGCACAAAGACTTATATTGCAATACAAACATACAACAAATAATACATTGCGTACTAAGTTACGGTCAATTCTCCGTAACTTTTAGTCAATTGCGAGCGGATGCGAAAACGAGTTCTTTGTTTTGTAAACCGCAAACGTTGTTTTCGACAATCTAATAATGATTTTGTTTAAAAATAAGATATTAATATAAAAGACATCGATTCAGTTACATTTACACAATACATAAAACTAAAAGTCAAAATTCGTAATGAATCCAACCACGATTCCTACTAGAGTAGCAACCTGGGCGGTTATCACCGCCTAGACCATCGACCGACACGAGCTGAGCAGTTAGAGGTGGGGATCAGCACTCCCCCACTCAGACAACGGTCAGATAGCTTAAAAACGCATAACCAGGCGACATGATGATTGGTAACAATACCAAACCATAAACCATTATCATCATCATCTTCACGTTCATTGTCTTTCCCTTCTTTAATTAGCCCTGAGACAGATGAACCTGTAAGAGTCGAATAGACTAACAGCAAAAACATCTCGAAAATAGTCTCTTCCGAATATTATTGTGATAGATTGTTTATATTTCACCATCAATACACCACAATACCCTACCCCCAACCATAAAAATAACACACAACTAAACTTAGGAAGTACCCCGAGACCCGAGACCTGTAGCCTCAGCTAAACAAACTAATGCATATTTTGAAAACACCGCGTACGAGCCCACGGAAAAATTTCGCGCATCTGTTATCAATCATAGAATTAGAGAGATTGACAAGGAGAGAGTTTATATTTCACCATCATACACCTAAACATTGAAGTAATATATAGTGAATGTAATACGTCCTAACGCATTTTGTTTGTAACACCGTTAAGCCCAACACACACCGTTGCACAGATTTTGTTCGCGGTGTCAGTTCTAATATGTATGTAGTAGATATTATTTCAAAGTGCCTAAATAATAACGACAGTGAGCACAAACCTCGCAATTCAAATTCACCAGCTCGCAAATTTCATCTTCACGGCACTTCGCCTCAGCGCAGGGATCGCGACACGCGCACGTGGGGCAGCCTTTATCATCAAGTTGTCTGCCATGAGCACATACTTCTTCTTCGTTGCAGCCCGGGTCGGGACATTGCGCGGGGGCGTCGCAAGATGGCGTCGAATTCGTCGACCGAGTCCCGGGAATCTGGAAACATAGAATTTCGGATAATTTTGTTTAAATAACATAGGTACAATATATAAATATGCTATTCAAATCGTATGGTACAGTATGCGAGTCAATTTTTTTTAATATAGAAAATATTTAATTATAAAAATAAATAATATTAGACTTATCCAATTAGACGACTGTCAAAAAAAATTGACTATTTAAACATTTTGTTATTGCAGACTGCGTTATAACAACGTGAGATTAATTGAAGTGTGCAGTGAAAAAAAAAAGAAAATATCACTACAAAAATTTACTTAATTTTTAAAAGAGTAGAAATTTGTTCATACATTTTTATATCGTAATTTAATAAATAGTACCTAGTGTATCTGTACAAGTTCTAGCTCAAGACAATAATTACATATCACACAAAATTGTAATTTGCAAGGCTAGATTATGAGTGCCTTATCGTTTATACATAAGGTGCTGAAACTTTTACTTACTTCATTGCCAGCTTCGTCCACACACCAGCAAACTTTCTCCGATCCACGACATTGGATTTTCTCGTATGAACCGTCGTCTTTGCACTCCGGTACCCAACTCCACGATGGTGGACTACCCCTTTCGGCAGCGGTATGTAGTGCTAAGGCCCTAAGATAAAAATGTAAATTATAATTCCATATACGAGGGCGACACTGGAAAGTTTTAGATTTGGCCAATTGTAAACGATGTAATAAAAATATAAGTTCAAATTTAGAAAATGGAACTCTGCCAATATTATTGTGTGTGTATTTTATTTGCACGAATTGCAAATTGTTTGTGTCACGTCAACATGAATTTAACGCGAGAAAATTTTCGTACTATGATTATTTATAACTTTCGATGTCATTTAAGTCAACAAGACAGTTTTGATAGACTCCGATTGGCCTTTCACGATGAAGCCCCATATCGTGCCACTGTTTACGACTGGTGTAATGAGTTTAAACGTTGTCGCACAGTTCTCACCGATGATCTGCGTGAGGGACGGCTTTCTACGGCGACGGCGATAGAGACTGACATAAGAGCGACTTATCAGCAGATTCGGCCAAGCTTAGACATTGGTATGAGTCAAGTGTACAAAATCCTCAAATTGTTCCGTCAAATTATGATCATTTAGCGGTCAGGAAGCAGTTGTGCCCGGTGAATACCTCATAATTTGACAGAGCAGCAAAAACTCTGTCGTGTTGATTGGTGTCGTGAAATGGTTCAAAGATTTAACTGAGGTGACTCAAGTGCTGTGTTCGACATACATACGGGTGACGAAAGCTGGATTTATTGCTATGATCCTGAAAATAAGAGACAGTCTGCTGTCTGGGTGTGTCCTTCGAGGTGTTGCCAACTAAAGTGAAGAGAAATCGAAGCGTGGGAAAAAGATGGTGGCGTCGTTCTTCGGAAGGAGAGGTCATTACGCAACAATTGTTTTAGAGGATCGAAAAACAGTTACTGCAGAGTGGTACACTAACAGTTGTTTGCCACTTGTCTTGTAAAATGTTCGGGAGACACGACCTCGTAGTAGGATCTTCTTTCACTACGATAATGCCTCGTCGCATACCGCCAAGCAAACAATCGACTACTTGGCGACGTCAGACGTGGAATTACTGGGTCATCCGCCCTAAAGCCCCGACCTCGCACCTGGCGATTTTTATTTATTTCCGAAAATAAAACAAAAACTTCGAGGAAAACGTTTTACGGACGCCGAGGCAGCAGTGGCTGCGTGTCTCACCTGGGGTCCTGGCAGGCGGTGTGGTGCACGGGCCGCGTGTCTCACCACCTGGCATGACGGCATGGTGTGTGGTGCACGGGGGCATATCTTACCTGGCATGCTGGCATGGTGTGTGGTGCACGGGGCGCGTGTCTCACCTGGCGTGCTGGAAGGCGGTGTGGTGCACGGGGCGCGTGTCTCACCTGGCGTGCTGGCAGGCGGTGTTGTGCACGAGGCGCGTGTCTCACCTGGTGTGCTGGCAGGCGCTGTGGTGCACGGGGCGCGTGTCTCACCTGGTGTGCTGGCAGGTGCTGTGGTGCAAGGGGTGCGTGTCTCACCTGGCGTGCTGGCAGGCGGTGTGGTGCACGGGGCGCGTGTCTCACCTGGTGTGCTGGCAGGCGCTGTGGTGCACGGGGCGCATGTCTCACCTGGCGTGCTGGCAGGCGCTGTGGTGCACGGGGCGCGTGTCTCACCTGGTGTGCTGGCAGGCGCTGTGGTGCACGGGGCACGTGTCTCACCTGGCGTGCTGGCAGGCGCTGTTGTGCACGGGGCGCGTGTCTCACCTGGCGTGCTGGCAGGCGCTGTGGTGCACGGGGCGCATGTCTCACCTGGCGTGCTGGCAGGCGCTGTGGTGCACGGGGCGCGTGTCTCACCTGGTGTGCTGGCAGGCACTGTGGTGCACGGGGCACGTGTCTCACCTGGCGTGCTGGCAGGCGGTGTGGTGCACGGGGCGCGTGTCTCACCTGGCGTGCTGGCAGGCGCTGTGGTGCACGAGGCGCATGTCTCACCTGGCGTGCTGGCAGGCGCTGTGGTGCACGGGGCGCGTGTCTCACCTGGTGTGCTCGCAGGCACTGTGGTGCACGGGGCGCGTGTTTCACCTGGCGTGCTGGCAGGCGGAGTGGTGCACGGGGCGCGTGTCTCACCTGGCGTGCTGGCAGGCGGTGTGGTGCACGGGGCGCGTGTCTCACCTGGCGTGCTGGCAGGCGGTGTGGTGCACGGGGCACGTGTCTCACCTGGCGTGCTGGCAGGCGGTGTGGTGCACGGAACGCGTGTCTCACCTGGCGTGCTGGAAGGCGCTGTTGTGGACGGGACGCGTGTCTCTTCTGGCGTGCTGACAGGCAGTGTGGTGCACGGGGCGCGTGTCTCACCTGGCGTGCCTGCAGGCGCTGTGGTGCACGGGGCGCGTGTCTCACCTGGCGTGCTGGCAGACGCTGTGGTTCACGAGGCGCGTGTCTCACCTGGCGTGCTGGCAGGCGCTTTGGTGCACGGGGGCGTGTCTCACCTGGCGTGCTGGCAGGCGCTGTGGTGCACGGGGCGCGTGTCCCTCCTGGCGTGCTGGCAGACGGTGTGGTGCACGGGGCGCGTTTCTCACGTGGCGTGCTGGCAGGCGCTGTGGTGCACGGGGCAAGTGTCTCACCTGGTGTACTGGCAGGCGGAGTGGTGCACGGGGCGCGTGTCTCACCTGGTGTGCTGGCAGGCGCTGTGGTGCACGGGGCGCGTATCTCACCTGGCGTGCTGGCAGGCGCTGTGGTGCACGGGGCGCGTGTCTCACCTGGCGTGCTGGCAGGCGCTTTAGTGCACGGAGCGCGTGTCTCACCTGGCGTGCTGGAAGGCGGTGTAGCACACCGGGCGCGTTTCTCATCTGGCGTGCTGGCAGGCGGTGTGGTGCACGGGGCGCGTGTCTCACCTGGCGTGCTGGCAGGCGCTGTGGTGCACGGGGCGCGTGTCTCACCTGGCGTGCTAGCAGGCGCTGTGGTGCACGGAACGCGTGTCTCACCTGGCGTGCTGGCAGGCGCTGTTGTGGTACACGGGACACGTGTCTCTCCTGGCGTGCTGACAGGCGGTGTGGTGCACGGGGCGCGTGTCTCACCTGGTGTGCCTGCAGGCGCTGTGGTGCACGGGGCGCGTGTCTCACATGGCGTGCTGGCAGGCGGTGTGGTACACGAGGCGCGTGTCTCACCTGGCGTGCTGGCAGGCGGTTTGGTGCACGGGGGGCGTGTCTCACCTGGCGTGCTGGCAGGCGCTGTGGTGCACGGGGCGCGTGTCCCACCTGGCGTGCTGGCAGACGGTGTGGTGCACGGGGCGCGTTTCTCACCTGGCGTGCTGGCAGGCGGTGTGGTGCACGGGGCAAGTGTCTCACCTGGTGTGCTGGCAGGCGGAGTGGTGCACGGGGCGCGTGTCTCACCTGGCGTGCTGGCAGGCAGTGTGGTGCACGGGGCGCGTGTCTCACCTGGCGTGCTGGCAGGCGCTGTGGTGCACGGGGCGCGTGTCTCACCTGGCGTGCTGGCAGGCGCTTTAGTGCACGGAGCGCGTGTCTCACCTGGCGTGCTGGAAGGCGGTGTGGCACACCGGGCGCGTTTCTCACCTGGCGTGCTGGCAGGCGGTGTGGTACACCGGGCGCGTGTCTCACCTGGCGTGCTGGCAGGCGGTGTGGTGCACGGGGCACGTGTCTCACCTGGCGTGCTGGAAGGCGGTGTAGCACACGGGGCGCGTTTCTCACCTGGCGTGCTGGCCGGCGGTGTGGTGCACGGGGCGCGTGTCTCACCTGGCGTGCTGGCAGGCGCTGTGGTGCACCGGGCGCGTGTCTCACCTGGCGTGTTGGCAGGCGGTGTTGTACACGGGGCGCGTGTCTCACCTGGCGTGCTGGCAGGTGGTGTGGTACACCGGGCGCGTGTCTCATCTGGTGTGCTGGCAGGCGGTGTGGTGCACGGGGCGCGTGTCTCACCTGGTGTGCTGGCAGGCGGAGTGGTGCACGGGGCGCGTGTCTCACCTGGCGTGCTGGCAGGCGCTGTGATGCACGGGGCGCGTGTCTCACCTGGCGTGTTGGCAGGCGGTGTGGTGCACCGGGCACTTGTGTCACCTGGCGTGTTCGCAGGCGGTGTGGTACACCGGGCGCGTGTGTCACTTGGCGTACTGGCAGGTGGTGTGGTACACCGGGCACGTGTCTCACCTGGCGTGCTGGCAGGCGGTGTGGTGCACGGGCTGGGTGCAGGCGGTGCCGCAGCCTGTAGGGCAGCAACGTAGGCCGGGCGCGCACTCGGCGTCCGAGCGACATGCCCACTCGCACGAACCCGTCGTGGGCACCAGGTACGGGCACTGGCCCTCTCTGCGCGGCAGACCTGCGGCAGTGATATTTGTTACAACATCTATAATTAATATTTTTAAAACAAATAATAAAGTATTATTTTATATTCAATTCTATCTATTTCCATCTGTCTGCCGATTGGTGTCAGCGTAAAATTCAAAACCTAATCCTACTTCGTCCCATGACTGTCGTAAGATGCGGATATGGTAAATACCATAAAATCTTATAGCTTCCAATTCCTATAAAACTAAATGTTTAATACTCAGACCAGCGACTGACACCAGAAGTCAAAAGTGCTCATGTCTGGTATTGCGATCGTCAATTCGCTCGTGTAACGGTTAAGATAAATTTTGTTTACACGGGAAGAGCCCATATTAAGCAGTAGACTTTTACGAGTTGATATTTTGCGTGGGCACCACGCGCGTAGGGAATCGTGCCGCGCTCAGCTCGAACCCGCAGTCGCAGTGACATAGTTTGATAATTGCATGACTCACAGGCTGGCACGGGCGGGCAGTAGTCCGCGTCGCAGGCGACATCGACGAGCGCGCATGCGCGGCCGCGGGGACACTGCACGCCGGCGCACGGATCGCGGCAGCGGCACGTGGGGCACCGCGATGCGCCCAGCTCGAACCCGTAGTCGCAGCCCATGCGGCATGTCAGCTCCAGGCACGACAGCTCCGAACGCACCCTGCAATTAACATTTTTATAAGTTTTAGGAAAAATTTGTCAGCAAGTGAATTGCTTCCCTAAGACATTCCTTTATAAAACGAAAAATATTTTTATTTAGTAAAGGAACGTTATGAAAATCGATGGCCAAAATATGGCCCCACTTCAAGTTACTCTTTTCGAAAAATAACCTTAGATAGAACAATGGGTGTACCAGTAAATAGTTTCTTAGAGAACAAGAGAATTATGGACCAGAGTACAAAGTTAAAGACTAGGTCTTTTACCAAATACAATCAAAATGAGAATTTGAAAAGCAAAACACGACTCACTTCTCGCAGTCGATCAGCGAGGCGTTGTTGGTGGAGGTGTCGGGTATCTCGGTGCCGAAGGAGTCGACGCACCAGCAGCGGCCAGCAGAGCACTGGCGCGCCGTGTACGCGCCGTCCGCGCCGCACGTGGGTGGCGGCAGCGCCAGCTTCATGCCGTCCACTGTACCCTCCATCTTTTCGTCGAAGTCGCGCAGGTATTCGCACACTGTCAGAAATTGCATTGAAGTACGCTTCAGTCTATTGCTCTATCGCTCTGTGATTTATTGTCGGTGACCGAGTAGTGGCGGTGCTAGAATATCCACTACCCTGTTACGTACCGTGGGTATAGTAAGAGAAGACAGGGGGGACATGAGCAACAGCGGCTTCGTACTAACAACTACTAAGAAAACGTAAAATATACTGCCGTAAATATTCATCTATATACGACGACGCACATATATGATTTAAGGCGTGCCATGCCGTATGGTTGCGGTGTTTGAAACTCTCAACCAGGGTCATTCAGAAAATGTCGTAAAGGGCGACTAGGTTCGGAAGATAAAACGCGGTATGTCTTATTACTCGTTAAAGGGTGTAATCACTTGGCGATCTAATAAAAAAATCTATAAAGGCATCCTTACATTGAATCTTCCTACTAGTGAGAATTCCTCATCTTCCTAAATATCTTTACACTCCTCAAGAAAACGGTAAAAAGATTGATAATAGTACTTTCTATATGAAATTTAATTAACATAACGTAACATATTAAACTTTCACGCCTGTCACCCACAGGTGTAGGCTAGACTACGGGATTCAATTTGGCTTGATCTAGACATACCTTTATAGTTTTTTTCACATCCATATATCTATGCTTACATGCTTGTCGATTAAAGGTACTTTTACCGTGATCCATCAATATTTCACAAATTCGGTCAATAATGTTCCGTCTAGACAAAATTTTAGGAGTGAGTGACAGACCTAGGGAGTTCCTACCTCTGCGACTCACTTCTGCAGCATGAATTTGCTTTGTCACTCTTTTCTCATTATTTATTTCTACGCATACAAACCGCCGAAGCAAAATGTCATTGCGCAATTTACTATGTAGAAAACATTACATACTTATGACGTGCTCTCGTGTCATAACTTCGGTGATCGTTTCAATGGCAAAATAAGTAAAGTAAAAAAAAGTAAAACTTACTTGTAGGAGTATTATCAGCCCGGTCGGTCTGCAGACGCAACTTGGCGGGGTCCACACAAACTGGCCCGCACGCCGCAGTGGAGCAGCACATGAACTCGTCCTCACACGTGCCGTCTGGACAACTCCTAGTCGAGTTCAGATCGCAGACCGCTTCCACGTCCGAGCCGCACGATTCGTAACTGATCTAGAAATATAATAAATAGGTAGTTTACAATTCCTTATCGCCTAGTACTAAAGCTATATAAATTGACGAGTTATAAAATGCTTCTTAGAAAGAGAGGCCTATGGCCAGTAGACGGACATGTATTGGCTGTAAGCCTTACCTTCACTCTTTTTCTTTATCAGATATAACAAGTGGGATTACCCACTTGCATGACCTTTACATAATCGTCTCTACTCTGGTACCTGCATGGTACCTCATACATCATTAGAGCTATGGTAGAAAAATGAGATGTTCCAAAATGTATGGAGCCTGGGCCAGGTCCTTGTACACGAGACTCAAAATACGTAAACACATTTTAAGCGGTTCTCAACTGTCCAATTATTATATAACGGCTTAGTTTGCTGGCAAAGTACAGGATTGAGTAGACTACAAATTACTCTAGAAATTGCAACACAATAAAAACCCGTCATGGCGGTAAGCAGTCATTTTTATTTATTAGTGACGTTTGACATATTTATTTCACTTTGATATAGGGTATGTTCCGAAATACAACGCAGTGTACTGTCCAATGCAAATGACGTCATGAATCGACGCTATACTGGTGATTCGTTCCAAAACATTGGATAGTATATGACGTCATACTTTTGCGCCATTTGGAAAAGTGTTGGCGATTATTTTGTCATTTTGTGCTCCAAAAATCATTATATCCTCCTAATGGATATACCATCAATTATTATATAATTTTTTGTATTTGAATAAATAGAAACAAATTCTGGCATGCTTTATACGGCAAACACACAATTAAAAATTGTTTTATTATGGCCGGATATCCGACACAATATGGCGGCGGCACGCTAGTACAATAAAGTGTCAAACTGTCAAATGATGACGTCATTTGCATTGGACAGTACACTGCGTTGTATTTCGGATCATACCCATAATATTTTTTCTTATATCTATATTATTTTACGTATTTTTGACACTGTTGTGACAACTGACGGTTTTCTTTCTATGATCAATGGTCGCTTTATGATTTATTGTCACTGGCTATTGGCACAGAGTAACTTTAAATGTGGATAAAAATAATTGATAAACATCAATTGTTTACCACGAGAGGGTACATTTAAATGAATTATCTGTATTTTTCCCGAATTTACAGATATTTTCCCTTTCTTTGAGGTAGTGTACATAGACCTGCCCATTTTGAATCTATCATCTGCTATGCGAGTAAGATAAAATCTTGCCCCTATTTGTCTAATATCCTCTTAAAAATGAGAGAATGCCTGTACCCTGTAGAAGGACGTAAAAAGACATTGGTGTCGGTGTAGTTGAGACAGCAGACGGCGGGCGTGCGGCTCACGTGAACGTAACGCGTTTCTTGTTGTTTGACAACATGGGGCTCACACCTACGAGGTCGGTGTTGGTGTCGGTGTAATGGTCGGGGCAGCACACGGCAGTTTCTTCTTGTTTGACAACATAAAGCTCACCCTTGCGAAGTCGATGTCGGTGTATCTGTCGGGGCGGCAGACGGGTGTTGCGCGGTGCACGTGCATGTAGTGTGTTTCTTGTTGTTTGGCAACATAAAGCTCACCTCTACGAGTTCGGTGTCGGTGTCGGTGTCAGTGTCGGTGTCGGTATAGTTGTCGGGACAGCAGACGGGCGCCGCGCGGCGCCCATGCACGCACGCGTGCCCGGCGGGGCAGTCGGCGCGCAGTTCGCAGCGCAGCACACCGCCTGCCTCGTCCGCCGCGGGCGTGCCCACGCTGCACGGGTTCTCGTACGATACCCGCGGACGACCTGCAATTACCAATTAACTTATACAAATTACAAGCGACTAGCTTCACCCGTCTAGAATCTATTGATTTGGCGTTATTGAGACTTTTAAAAAATAAGTTTGTTTTTCGGATAAAATACAGCATGAACTACTTCATATTTGATTAGGTAATGCGTGCCGGTACAGTCGCACGCCTTGAATTTGGAGTAATGCAAACGGTACTCACATACTGGGTAACCGTTGCACAGGTCGCCGGTACAGTCGGAGTCCTTCACTCGCACGCACTCGTGGTCATCGGGGCAGGGGAAGCCCTCGCACGGGTCGTCGCACTCGCAGCTGGGGCAGCCGTCGTCCGCGCTGCGGTAACCGTACTCGCACACGCTGGCACACAGCGCGCGCGGGCAGTCCGCCAGCGAGCGCGGCCGCGTGCGGGCCGCGCGCATCACCGTACAGTGCACTGTCTCCGCCGGGCCCATCGAGCCGCGCACTTTGTTGCCCTCGCTGTCTACGCACCTGCGCGAGAAAGGGATGGACTTATTTTTAAAGTGAAAACATCTTTAGAACCGTTGTGATTTGAAACTCGATAAAAAGAAAAAGCGACATCTACAGGATTTAGCCTGCGAGGGAATGAGATAGGATACAGTATACTGGGTTTCTATTATCTCGGTCTTATTTTCTGAAAATTTCACTTCTTCTTATGTATGTGCCGTCAATGAGGTTGAATAATGCAACATCGAGATGACGAGATGGTTATACTAAAATAAATTTTCTGGCTTCTCCCATTGTCAACTCTTCCAACACCCACGAGATGAAATGAAGTAATAGATTTTTTATACTGTCACCCCATGACAAGTCCACTTAAATTGTGGGTATTTGTCTTATATCTTACTATTTACTGTTCCGTGTCTTCTAAAGTATTTTTAAAATAGATTTACAAACGATTTAACAGTCCACCTGATGATAAGTGGCTACTTGAAACAAAAAAGTGCGTGATAAAGAGTAGGGCAAAGATGCGTTGTCATCAATGAAAACTTATATGAATTGCTTCATAGTTTATATATTAACTCGGTACTACTGCTTTGCTGCAGAAGTAGATATGTGTCAGTCTGGTGATAGGTAGCAACATCAACCCACATAATTCCTATATAAGCGTCGTTCAACGCATTATATACTTAGATAAGACTAGTCTCAGATAAGTTACATTGAAATCACTTACCAACAAACCAGTCCATTTCTCGAGCACTGCTTGGTGACGAAGGAGCCGTCTGGTGCGCACTGCGGCACGTAGCCCCTGCCCTCTCTCTCGCTGACCACCAGCAGCTCGGCCAGCAGCTTCTGCTGCGTGCACAGCGTCACGTTGTGCGGCAGTGTGCAGTGGCGCCCGCACTCGCCGCCCTCGCAGCACTTCTGCATCGACGGACATTCCAGGTCGTGCGCACACGGGGTCCCGCAATCGAGTTCTTCAGTACTATTAGTGGGCACCGGGCAGGTGCCGGCTTTCTGAAGGTCTAGAGACGCTGGGCAGCACACGCCGTAATCGTTACCTTCGAATAAAATTTTTTTACTATTTTAAAAACAGTTATCTAATAACGTAACAGTATTCATTGCCTATCAATAGCACTGTTGGTCTGTTGGTATAACATACCAAAATATAAAAAGAAAATTTGAAATTACTTCTATATCTAAATATTTAAATACAGTTTTTAACACAATTAATAATAATGCCCTCCAGACTGAATTTCGGTCACGGCGGCCTGCCTCAACGGAGGCTAGCCATCGGCGCAGGACAGGATTATAGTGCCCAAGTGTATGCGCAAGCACAGGTGCACTCTCTATTCCCTCACTCTCATAAGCCGACACGACCGGAGAGAGATCAGGCGCAGGACCAACGGCTTTACGTATTTTCCGAAGCACGGGGGTGAGACACCGCCAACTTCCTGGACTCCGGGCAGCTACTGAGAATTTCTTGACGGAAAAACTCAATAAGATTCGAACCCAGACCTCATGATCAGCAGACACACTACTACAACCACTAAGCCAACGAGACAGTCAACACAGTTAATAACTAATTAACTAAAACTTATTTTAAAAGTAGTATACCCGTCTCCGGTCAACTTATAAAAAAGGTACTTTGCTTTTTTTAACTTTATATTTAATTTTACTTACATTAAAATGGTAAAACTTTATTAATTGTTAGTATGCAAAACTATAATTTTTTGTTAGTAAGTAATGTAAAACATTGCAGTACGCAGTGCAACACACGTAACTTTAATATAAAAACAATTCATCACAGCATTTATTTTTTGTTTGTTTTATGCCGTCTGTGTGTGCTGCATATTTATTTTTTGTACTGTCGTCCTTATGATTAGATACGGCGACCCTTAATTTGAATTTGACTTGATTGCTAGCGTTTCTGTATGTATAAGTGTATGCTATTTGGTGATTCGATAAGTAAATTAAAGAAGTTGTTCCTTCAAACTTCGAAACCGTATTTAATTTGACGTGATCTTACAAAAAATATTTTTGTAATGCCAGTAGCCTATATTGGCTGTAAAAGCTTATGTATATGATATGTAATTTTTGGTAGCTACTAAAACCAGATTTAAAATTTGAGCTACTAAGAATGTAATTCTTATTTTTTTATTGTAACGTGTCAGTTTTTGTTTAAGTGACAAACAAATTTACAGTCCAATTTATGACAAGTTCCTACCGCAGCTCATGAACGCCAACAACCATTACAAACAATTAATAAAAAAGAGAAAGCTGCAGTTATATGTAATGAAATATATGTTACAAGGATCACCAATTAGTTAGTTTAGTTGCGGGTCCGTTAGTATAAACTGTCGCGGTCCGTTAGCTAGATGATGACTAGCAACCGAGATTTAAAATGTCAATTAAGAAATAAAACGAAACGAAAAGAGTTTTTTGAAGTGAAAACTTCTTTAGCGGCGTTGTACACTTTTTTTGTAATGGGTAAAAAATTTTAAGCTCGCGACAGGACACGTGATCCTAATCGAAAATTCGTAAGACGAAAACTTCATTACCGGCGCTGTACACTTTTTTTGTAATGGGTAAAAAATGTTAAACTCGCCTCAGGACACGTGACCTGATCGAAAATTCGTAAGACGAAAACTTCATTAGCGGCGCTGTACACTTTTTTTGTAATGGGTAAAAAATGTTAAACTCGCCTGAGGACACGTGACACTCTAGACGGATGGAGAGTAGACAGCCGGCGCGGTGTAGGAGAGGAAGTATCCCCCTCTCTTTCTACGGCGCGGCGAAAGTGTATACCTGCGCCTGCTGTTTCGTTTAGGCGGCGCAGGGCGCTTGTGCGAATGTTACTTTTAAATAGGTTCGAATCAAAACTGTTCGTTTCTTACTTCAGCTATCACAAAACGATCGTATCAGTTTTAGAGATTGGCGATGATGGTTCTGGTAATAATGATAATGAGAAACTCAAATTATGTATGGAAGTTGATTTTTCTGAGAGATAAACTTTTTAATGTAATATAAATTGTCATGTTTGCGTACGATATTGCGCTATCTAAAATAAACATTGTATTCTACCACATAAATTATAGTACTTTTATACTGATAATTAAAGCAATTCGTGCAAAATTAATTCTTAACCATCCCAAAATATCAAAAAACAAAACTATATCACACCCGGTGCAACCCGTCGTTTTTTTTAAAAAGCTAAAAAAAAAAAAAAAAAAATGGCACTTTGAAATCTGTAGTCTGTCTAAAGTCTGGAATTAAGTTGGTGCAAGCTATTGCAAATAAATCGTGGAGATGGTCATCGGTAAGACGGTATTCAAATTTTTTTGTGAAGTTTCACCCAAATATTGTACAAAGTTTCAACGCCAATTTCTTAGTTCTGGGTATTTATTTCAGTTTCCTGGTCACTTGGAAGAGAAGGCTAAATTGGCCTCTAAAAAGCTTGGCGTGCTCAGCAGAGCGGGACAGTATTTCACGCCGGCGCAACGTCGGCCGCACATGGAATACTGTTGCCATCTCTGGGCTTGGGCTACCCAGTGCCAGCTCCTTCCATTTGTTCGCATACAGCGCAGAGCTATTGGAATCGTCAGCAATCGAGTGCTTTCCGATTGGCCTGACTCACTGGCACTGCGAAGAGATGTTGCATCTCTTTGCATTTTTATCGCATTTACCACGGGGAGAATTTGAGCAATGGTTCGGACTAATTCCAGCCGCACAATTTCACCATCGCACATTGCGACAAAACTCGCGATACTATCAATACCATCTGGATGACGTATGAGATGGCGGTCCAACATTGTGCGATCTAAAAGAAGTTTTCTACCCCGCAAAACTTTCTTTTGGTATCGACTACCACCAGGGATTTTTTTGGAACCATACGAATTACGGACCTTTAAGAAAAGAGCCTACTCGCTACTCTTTTTTAAAAGTCCGGCTACGTATTTGAATTCCCCGGGTTGCGTTGATTGTCGTCTGCTATGGGACTACTATTGTTCATCCCATGCAGGATTCGGGTCTCGGGGAAACCCCCATTACCCGGGTGATCCTCACGGCTCATGACAATGAGCCGGTCTTGGGAGCCGTACGGCATCTTTGGCTATCTTGGTTGGCGTATTGCGCGCCACCAGGACGGTGCTACCGGAGGGTCGGCCGTCTCGAAGCCCCGCGGAGTCCCGAGGGTAGGAGTCGACGCAGGGCCAATCTTGCCGACAGGAGGGCGTTCCAGCTGCTCCGGCCTCCAGTGCTCCTTCCTGGCTCTAGTTGACGGCCTGGTGCTCCAAGGCAAAAAGTTGGCGTGTCACGCGCCTCTGGGAAGGGAATCTGCCGAAGGGTCAGCAACCTCAAGGTCCCGCGGAGAACATCTCGACGCGGAGCCGAAGTCACCAACAGGCGCGCGCACTTGGGCGCGCCGGGCCTTCGGAGTTCGCTTCCCAGCGTGTAGGTGATGCGCAGAGTTGGGTAATCTTCATCCCGGAAGGGGTAGGGGCGTCCTTAAGGCTCGACGCAAGCCGAGTTGGCCCCACAGCGCGCGCACCCACTGCGAAGCGACGCGCTGTACTTCTCAAACCCGGGCGGGAGTCGACGACCGGCGGACATGACCGCTCGTTGGCGCGGTCCGGACGAGACTCGATCCCCCCCGGGTGTTGCAGTTGCTCATGGGCGGCGGTAATCACTTACCATCAGGTGAGCCGTATGCTCGTTTGCCCCCTCTCCAATAAAAAAATACCACTCACTAATTTTATCCAAACTTTTTGTTAAAAAACTTCTGAATGTTTGTATTTTAAAACAGAAGAAAATTAAATTATCACACATTTTTACATTGATACTCATAATTTCTTCTGGGTCCGCGCAAAATAGGTCGGCGGTCCGAATATGGACCGCGGTCCGCCATTTGGTGACCCCTGTTATAGAAGATAAGTTGCACCACTGAGGACTAAAATATATAAAGCGTATACAGCGATTCTTATACTCGGGCTCTCCTCTTGAGGAGGAAGCCACCATAAAAGAAATTCTTACAAATGACTGTTAATTTCAGCGATATCATATAAGAAGTATCCGAACTATGAGACCAGCGCCGTACCTAGGTCGACGAAGAAAGAGTTAGACTCGATGGACTTAATATTTTAAAACAATGGACAAGCAAACGGACGTCAATTCATTGTAGTTTTACATCGCAATGTTAAATCGATGTAGCAACAACTTCACTTAAGTGGTCAGTGGCGTCGACGGACATTTGTCTATCATTGTTTTGGCAACATGCATTAGGTAACCGCTTAGACAATAGCCGATTAGTTATGACTGATCGGTATACCGGCGGTGACGTAAATATATAAGCAATAAAAGTTAACCTTGTATGAAAAGTTATTTTAGTTAAAAACAAGTTTATGTGTATTATTTGTAAAACATGTAACAAAACCCCGTGGTTTCCGTAAATTGTCAGAATCAGAATCAGTATTTACTATTTAAACGTATAGAAAAAACTTCTTTTTCAGAAAATTCAACCATTAAAAAATATTTTATTTAAATAAATTTAATAAACGAGTTTTATTACCTCTGCATTGTCCGGGTAGTAAGAGGATTGTCAAAGACTCCTATTTATCGATTCTCATGTCAATTAAAGGTAATAAACCAATTAATAATACAATTTGCAAATTTTTTTTTTTCATTATATTAAAGTTTTTAATGGTAGAGTTTTCTGAAAAAAAAAATTTCTATACGTTTGTATACCGATTCTTATAAGCTTATAACGCACTTAACGGGAACCACAGGGTTTTTGTTACATGTTATAAAATACCACGTTCTTAAAACGGAGTAAAAAGTCTCTTTTTGTTTTTTTTTTGTTCATACATGTGTACCCGATTCTGAGCTATGTTGAAACATTCAAGTTAAGCCGGGAAGGTAGTTTAAAATTGTTACTTTCGAATACACGAACGCGAGTTAATAAAAAAGTGGTAAAGATCAGAAAGTTCAAATAGGTCCTTCGATACGTCTTTTTTGTTTCAATAGCTTACATTCAAAGCGTCTTCACTTCATACGCAAAATTACGCATCATCGTCATCATCATTACAGCCTTTCACAAGTCCACTACTGAACATAGGCCTCCACCAAGGAATGCCACAAAGCACGGTCCTGAGTCACCTGCATCCATCTACTTCCTGCATGTCTTACCAGATCGTCACTCCATCTAGTGGGGGATTGCCTTACAATTCGCTTACCGGTACGAGGCTGCCATTCGAAAACATTTTTTCCCCATCGGTTGTTGGTTCTTCGAGCTATATGGCCGGTCCATTGCCACTTCAGCTTACTAATCCGTTGGACTATGTCGGTCACTCTGGTTCTACTGCGGATATCCTCATTTCTAAGTTTATGACACAGAGAATAGCCCCGAGCATAACCTCTCTAAAGATCGCTGAGCGTCCTTAAGTTTCCTTATACGGCCAGCAGTGAAGGGCCTCGCGTCTCAGATCCATAAGTCATCACTAATACGCACTGGTAGTCTCGTTTTTAAGTAATGAGGTATATCTGACGAAAAGATTACGCATACATGTGTATAAATGTTTACATATATGTGAACACAAAAGCTCCCATCATTTTGTCGGTGATAGACTGATTAGATTTTCTTGTCATTTTTTTGACAGTTTGTTGATCAAAATGACAAGCCTGTTAACTGAGTGCCTTTTAGGTAACGGGTCGATTTGAGTTGGAGGCACCAAGTTACCCCTTTCCCACTCCCTTGAAATCTTGATGTGCTCTTTGGGTGACTGTTAATCGATATATCTCATAATATCATCATAATGGCGCAAACATAGACAATAATATGACGTCAGGATAAAATAAATACGACCAAAATGATCGAAAACAAAATGATTATAAGCAAAAGTATCTAGACGAAACGTTAGATACTGTATTTAATGTAGTAATGGAGTAATATGACTGCTTGTTGGTCTAGTGGTTGTAGTAGTGCGACTGCTGATCACGAGGTCCTGGGTTCGAATCCCCGGTCGGACCAAAAAAATTAATTATTGAGTTTTTCCGTCAAGAAATTCTCAGTAGCTGCCCGGAGTCTGGAAGTTGGCGGTGTCCCCGTGCCTCGGAAAGCACGTAAAGCTGTTGGTCCTGCGCCTGTTCTCTCTCCGGTCGTGTCGGTTTACCGTCCCATCGGATTATGAGAGTGAGGGAATAGAGAGTGCACCTGTGCTTGCGCATACACTTGGGCACTATAATCCTGTCCGGCGCCGATGGCTAGTCTCCGTTGAGGCAGGCTGCCGTGGCCGAAATTCGGTCTGAAGGACATTATTAATGGAGTACAAAGGTTAATAAATTAATATAAAACTTTTAATACCTTGCTCCACAAGACATTTGTAAAGCGGCGGACAGTTTGGCTTGCCAGGGTCAGTGCCGCAGAGGAATGGCCGGCTCGTCTCCGAGATTAGAAGTGGTTCCCCAACTGGGCATATGTTTTGTAGACTTCTGCCTCGTTTACCTGGAGATCGTTTAAAACAGCAATATTAAACCTTATTCTATTTTGATGAATATGCTCCTCTTGCTCTTTATAACACGTTTTTATAAGTTACAGTTCCTATGTATATATGTATAATATATATATTACGTATGTATACATAAAGCATAAAATTATTTATAGAATCAGGCGTTACTTTGCGAAAATCCAATATAATAAAAATATTAATTAATTTGCAACCTCCCGCTTACTAAATATAATGATGGATTGAGGAGCACTTCCCGCTCTCCCTCAATTGCGTGCACTAATTCCGTCACCACCAGTCCCAGCCACCACTACTCCCAACACCACTACTCCCGGCACCTCTACTTCCAACACCACTATTCCAGGTAAGACACACCATCGACGATAATACGACACCTCTCCCATCTTACAAAAGACGAGCTCTTCAATCCACACAATTGTGTTTAGTTAGTGGAAGGTTGCAAATTAATTAATATTTTTATTAACATATATCGTTGCTAGCCCAAGGGCTATGTGGTCGCTGTAAATTTACATTATGCAGGCAACCCAGGTTTGATACTCGCCGACACCAATGAAATAATAATAATTAATTTAAATATTAAGTGCTGATGTTAGCCTAGTATCAACGCATGTTTATTTAACTCAAATTTATTGAATTATAAGAAGGTAAACGAATCTGCAGTCTGCCTGATAGTGGCTTCTGCAGACTATGTACACTCACAACCAACCTCAGATAAAAAAATCTACAGATATTTTGTTACTCCTAATAACTAAGTTTTTTTTTTATAAAATAAGGGTGATAGACGAGCACACAGTACACCCGATGGTAAGTGGAAGCTGTGGCCCATAGACATCTACATTTATCCTCGATTATGAATCAAAATGCAAATGCGTTGTCACCCCTGAGGACTAAGATGGAACGCCTCTTAATTTATAAAAAAATATAAACTATTATAAGGCTCTATTCGGCTAGAGTTGACAAATTAATATAGAAAGAAAACGTGTTGCAATAGCGTCTGTGGCTTAAGTAATCTGTGTGAAGGGCGTCGCTTATCACCGCAAACACAGAAGTTTGTGGAACGAGATTCGCAGATGTTCTCAAGTGCCAGGCCCGGCGCGGCGGCCATCTATCAGCAGAAATAATAAGCGGGCCACAATTTTAATGGACTTAGAAAGCCCGCTTTTTTATCAACTCTCGCCACGTAGCCCATAGTTGAAGCTGGTTTTCGTCTGGATTTTACACGTTATGGATCCATTCATTCATTATAGCCATAAGTCATTACTGAACATAGGCCTCCCTCATATTGCCTCATGGGGGATTTGGTCATTGTTGCTACGTTTAGCAAGCAGGAAGACGCTACTGTCCTTCTCTTGTTTCATTTTCCCTTTGTCGCCTCTTACGATACCCTGGGGACGATATGGAATAGTGGGTATTCCTAAACCCCCACTACATGCAGTCAAATTAAAATTCATAACGTTTATAGAGACCGTGAAGACTCACAGGTGGGTACGGGTGGGCAGGGCGGGCGTAGACAGGGCGTCTCCTCGAGCTGGCAGTCCAGGTGTCCGGGGCAGGTGACGCCGGCGCACGGATCGCGGCACTTGCACAGCGGGCAGCCGCGCGCGTCCAGCTCGAAGCCGAGCGGGCACAGCATGCGGCACGTGTGCGCCGCGCACGCCGCCGTGCGCGTGCAGTTCACCAGCGATGCGGCCGGCGCACGCGTGCCCGGGATCTATCATCATTATTATGTTTCTTTATATTTAATGAAATCCCTATTCTCATGTCCAAGCAGCCGATTTTGGTTCGTTAATTCTCCGAATGAATCATGCAAAACCCTTGTCAAAACTCTTCCAACTTTCCTGTCCATAATTCCCGTTTTTACTGCTATACATTTTCTATCCATGCGATGACACGACGCACTTACTTCAATTAATATTACTAAGTTACAAACGAAAAACACAAAACATTAGATTTTTTTATAGAAAATGCAATCGAGCACGAGGATGGTAAGTGACTACCGCCACCCATAAATAAATTCAACACCAGGGGAATTTCAGGTGCGTTGACGGCCGTTTAAAAAAGAGTAGGCTCTATTAAAGGTCCCTAAGTCGTATCGGTCCGGAAAAATCTCTGGTGGTAGTCGATTCCACAAGGAAGTTGTGCGAGGAAGAAAACTTCTTCTAAATCGCACAGTGATAGTACCCATCCAGATGGTATGAATGGTATAGCTAAATTTTGTCGCAATACACAATGGTGAAATGAAGCGGCTGAAAATATTATAGAAACAGTTCCATTCCTTGATGTATTAAATCAGTGACAGAACAACCCCCTCTCCAAAGGTAGGATATCAGGATTCCTGTCTCCAAGGGTAGAATAGGATATTTTAGAGATCAAATCAATATCTAATCTCTAAAATATCCTATATATATTCAATAATTAGATATAAATGATAATCGGCATCCAAGTAAGATAGTTGAGGGTAATAACCCTCACGTTCCCTTATGCTTTGCCGCTCTATAAAACCAAAACTTGGAGGAGGATAGATACAAAAACACAAAGTCTTATACTATAACTAATATACTAATAAAAAATAGCAAATAAGCTTTGGCAATAATTAGGAACACTTCGAAAATCAACTTGATACAAACTAAACACATTACGCCATACTAAAATCGACGAAAATATTTACTATTATCAACTGTTAAAATGTCGTCGATTGACTGATGAAGAGCCATCATATCATATAACCTTCTATGCAAATAAGGCTGTAGTTTTTGAGTTAAAAGACAGTAACCATATTAACGGGATAACCATATTACCCTCCCGTATAGTTAATTTTGATAGTTTGCTGTCAATAAAACAATCTCACTTTAAAAAGATATTCACAAATTAATACATTTTAAAATAGACAGCATAATTCGGTTTCATTACCCATATGACATAAATGCTATAATAAAATTAACACTTGTGGTTTTCTATTCCATTGACTGAAGAAAAAACACCGAAAAAAATACTTGCTTTTTTAAATTATTAACAGTTCAACAAGTTTATGAAACTCGGTTGATAGCAGACGATCAAATTATTAATCTTAAAAGGGCTGATTTTTCAATCGTCAGATAAAAGTAATCCATCAAATAAATTATAACCTGACTGAATATAGAAGTAAAAGAAATGAACAATTTTATTGCAATTTTTAAATTGGTCTTTATTCTATTTTTATTATAAAAAAGTTACCCCCACACTAAGATTTTCTCCTGTATCATGGGGGCAATATACATACATAAATTTCGCAGAAACATAGACCCGCAACCAGGGCTTGTATGACCGAAAAATAGTTTTAAGTAAGGTTATAACGTTTAAAGGTATGACGTTATAAATTTCTATTGCGTTATCTTAAATAACGATACACAATTTTATCGGTACCGAAAAATAACGGTTGCGTTTTTTTTTCGCCACCTAATTATCAACTAATAGCTTTCCTTCTTCTTGTGGTTCAAAATTACCTTAGTTTTCAATAAGTTTCTTAAAATTTCTTAATAGTCATTGTCAAAACAACAATAACTTTTGGTTACATAAAAAGATTCTTTTGGTTACCCAAAAGTATCTTTTTGTGTAATCCAATATAATTTCGGTTATGTAAGTGTTATACAAAGGTAAAACGATACCCCTAAAAATAACGTTACCGTTATTTTATACCTGTGAATTTAAGCCGCTCTTGGTCTACTTTTAAAAATAGCGATATCAATATTTTATACTGGTAGCGTAACCTCATACGCTAATCGCAATCAGATCCTGCCCGCAACGATTATTTGTACTCGTAGGCCCATACAATTACAAAAACCTCCGTGCGGGATTCAAGCCCACGGCTGCGGCAGCAATGTTGGTCATTGCTAAGCCACTGTGTCACAGAGCTGACGATTCGTTTATGTTGTATTTTATCCTATGAATAAATTTTTGGGCGGAGCAAGCGAAGCGAACTGAGCTCCCATGGCGCAAGAAAACGATTCTTTGAACTCCATCTCCTCCGTAACCCGTAGGCCAATTTACATATCTTTTTCAGTGATATTTTGTAGCTCAACGCAGACAAGGTTTGTAAACAATAAAAATCTCAATTTTCTTTTTTTCTTTTACTATCTAATCAATTCGCTAATTTACATCTGCGCAATGTCACACCATTTGATTGAATCTTTTGTTGAAATAAAGATAGTTATGACTTTAGACTTTTACTCCGCTCAGTTTATGATGCTAGCAAAAGGTTTTACCTTTGCATCTGCATTGGCCCTCGGCCCTAAATGTACTAAAACAAACCGATCTTTCTATACGTATCTCTCACCTCAAAGCCTGTCGCGTCCACGCACCAGCAGGCGCTGACGATCTCGTTGTCGCACTGCACCTCCTCGAACTCGCCGTCCGACATCCTGCAGCGCGGCGTCCGCACACTGCGGGACGCACCCCTGCCACCGCGACTATTCTCCGCTGCCAGCGCCCGCGATATGCGCTCCGATGACATTTTGATGTTTTCACAACCTAATTATAGCAACGGAAGTAGTAAATAGGTGTTTTAAAATTATTGTTCTATTAGAAGCTGTCCTAATAATTTTCTTATGCCGGTTAAAATTTAAAATAAAAGTTATTTTAAATTTTGACATTACACATTGTTCAAATTGTTATTTCGATTCCATTAACTGATTTTCTATATGCAATTAACAATCATACATCAGGATACATTACCGATGCTATAAGTATATATTATATTGATCTCTGTATACTCTATAACTGTGCAGTTGCTGTGATTTTATTGCTCAGATGATGAACCAACAGAGAAATATTTTATATTCAATACAAACACAATCACTGTTGTGGGATTTATTCTTCAACGGTTTATGGGACTTTAGTTATAATCTATTAAAATAAGAATAATCTTAGAAAGTCGGTTCAGCTGTTTCTAAATATCGGAGAACATATATTAAAAATACAGAACCTTCTCGTTTTTTGAATTTGTTTAAAATATGTAATAAATAATAATAAAAAATAGCGACAGAAATATTGCAAACTGAAATATTTACGAGTAATATTGAGGTTTAAAAGAATTTAAAAAAATACTAAATTGAAACAGAATAAGTTGTTTTACAAGTTTAAATTAAAGTTCCAAAGATTATTGTAATCGCAGTAAACAGTAATATAGAACGTCTTCGACTTTTCAAATTTCAACTACACCTGCACTCCGTGATGAATCAGGCAATGGCAGTATATCTAACTGGTGATGGTGTAAAGTATTACTACAGACGGTCGGCTCTGATCTCGGCAATTAAGTCGTCCAACGATCTACGATATTATATATAGTTTAAAAAGCTTAATAAAGAAAAAAAATTAATACGTTTGTTTAAATTTTTGTTTCAAGTTTAAAAAAACATTTTTTTTTTTTCATTTTTTGTAGGTAATATTGTGCCTACTTCTAAAAAGTCAAGTTTTAACGAAGTTGGGTCATTAGATACCGTCTGTCCTGTTAAGTTGCTTGCACATTCTCAAATTTCTTGCCAGCGTCGTGTTGGAAAGAAAGTGAAAATCAACCAATAATTAAATGTATATTATATTTGCCGTGGTACAAGCCGTGGTAGCTTAGATGGTTAACGCTCACGGCACCAATGAAATTGTGTAGTTGCAATTTTAAGTGCTGATTTACCACGTGCTCGGTGGTGAAGGAAAACATCGTGAGGAAACCTGCATGTCTGAGGAATAAGAAAAAAAATATTACGAAGACATGTGAAGTTCGCCAACACGCATTGGGGCAGCGCGGCGGACACTTTCTTGCCCTGAAACCTGAAATAAATAAGTCGTCAACACGAAGATTACAATAGAAATTGTACGAGAATATAGTTTAATGGCGTCATAGTTTTTTTGTCAAAATATTCGTCTTATTTGAGTCTGAAGGTGAAGACCTTGATCAGACAGATAACAGTCCTCACCTGGATTTGGGACTAGCTCGTTAAAGGGTAGTGTCGTCACGCTTGGCAGATTCATCTGTATACGCTATCAGTAACAGGTTACCTTTGATGCCGCTCTCCGTCGATATTTAAATATCAGAGGCAGCTGAACTAAATAAGAAGCACATATATGAGTCTCTGAGAGATGATTACATATTTGTGCCATTTGCTGTAGATACTATCGGACCGTGGAGTGTACGTGCGGTGAAGTTCCTAAAAGAACTGTATCCGCGACTGGTCTTCGCTGCTGGTGATAAGAGGGCTGGTTCTTTTCTCGCTCAAAGGATAAGTATAGCTATTCAGCGAGGAAACGCAGCCAGCGTTCTTGGCACGATATCACGGTAACGACTGCACGGAGTAAGGACTGCATGATAATTATAATTTTTAGTTTAAATTTTTTTTATTAGTGTTTTTGAATGTTGTATATATTTCAATGTTTATGTAAATCGTAAATAAATAATATTTGAATATAAATACGCACAAATTTGATCTACTTCTTGCACCCTCCTTTCTCCCAAGGAGGGTCGCGTCCGTTTACGACTTAAAGATCTCTCTTCAGATCGCTAAGCTAATCCCAAAAGGTGGTGTTTAGTGGGTAAAAGTCTCCACATAACCACGCAGCCGGCTGCGTGGTATGCTATGAGCATTCATCACCTCCCTCCCCCGTTACCGGAGGGTTGCCCGGTCTTCACCTTCAGACTCAAATAAGACTTCGGGCGCAAAAAAAAGGTTATTCTGAGAAATTTTTGTAAGTTATTTAGTAATTACTCACCGGTGAACAAAGGATCGATACAGGCTCGGCCACACGCAGTGTTGCAGCAAATTTGTTCCCCACATTCATCGTCCGCGGTGCACGGAGTCGCTCGCGCCGGACACGCGACCTCCTCTGCCGGACATCTTCCTCTGAGCTCGCCACTGGCTGCAAAGGAAAATTTTATCAATGGAAATTTCCCAACAAATGCTATCTTTCTTTCTTTATTCTCTATTGTATACACTATAAGTTGATAACAGTTTTAAATATTTAAATATGTAGAAAGGCGAGATTAACCCTAATAAGAGTTATCTTTTAGCAAACCCTTTGGGAGAGAAAAATAGTTTTATATGTAAAGCAAGTAGGTAGCAGCGCGCGTACTTATGATTAGCAAAACACTGCTGAATAGAAATTGTCTATAAGTTATAGTTAACAATTAACATATATATGTATTCATAAACATTAACATATATATATAATTTCTTTTCTTTCTTGTGTATATATATATATATATATATATATATATATATATATATATATATATATATATATATATATATATATATAATCGGAATCTCGGAAACGGCTCCAACGATTTTCATAAAATTTAGTGTCCAGGGAGTTTCGGGGGCAATAAATCGATCTAGCTAGAATTTATTTTTAGAAAATGTCCTTTTGTTTTCAGGCAATAAAAAAACTGCTACAATATAAGAAGGTAAATTTTAACAGATCACTAACGATCGTAGTAGCTCTGGTGGGATGTCTGTCGGGCGTCATATCGGAGTTCCGTGGTTCGCGTCCTGTCTCTGGTCCGGCTTTTTTTCCTTTTTTTTTCAAGTTCCCTTCTTTTGTGAGAAAAATCAAGCCCTTTTTTTTAGTATTTTTTAAAAATACGAAAATTTTAATAAAACTACTCATGATTTTTTTATTCAAATAACCAGTTCAGTTTTTTCTATTCTGTCAATAAGATCAAAAGATATTATGTTTCATAAGTATGTAATTTATAAATGTAATTTCAAAAAAAAAAAAACGAGCAAAGCTCGGTCATCCGGGTACTTATACATAAATAAAGGTAACGTATTTCTATTATATTATATATTATTATTTCTAGTATATTTCTAAATTGATAGATAATGTTTCTTAGTAGATAGCAATTTTTGTGATGTGTTCTTCTCTTCTCTTTCTGTGCCATTAACTCGACTTCCTGCATGTCATACCAGGTCGTCACACCGTCTAGTGGGGGGTCGCCCTACACTTCGCCGACGTACAAGGCTGTCACTCGAAAACCTTTTTTCCCCATCGTAGTCGGTTCTTCGAACTATACGGCCGGCTCATTGCCACTTCAGCTTACTATTCCGTTTGCCTATGTCGGTCACTCTGGTCAACTGCGGATATCCGATGATAGACGATGTAAGAATATCGATTACCCCATATCTTCCCGACAAAGGAGACACAGGAGATGGGCAGGTTCTTCTTGATAACAGTAAAATTACAATAATAAAACAATAACAATAAAAACTGCGGTTACCGACCCGCTTGTCAAGCGTAATGGTGTTATAATGGAACAGTGTATAATGCTATACAATAAGACAAGGAAATCTTAAAGTTGCGCGGAATATTTACACTTACCGCGGGGTACTATTATTTATACTGTGCCGCGGGTGGCACGCTTAAAATATCGTCTCGCGAAACAGGAAAATTCAGATTTAATTAACTCTTGCCTGAAACTTAGCGGGATGTATAAAAAGAGACAAGCGATGGTAAATTTTATAAAATAATTTAACAAGCAGTCCAGTGACTGGGTTAGGTTTTTCAGTTTTTGTATTAAAGTTAAAGTTACAGTCTATAAACGCGTTACACCCGGCTACGCTGTCCCAATGCATGTTGGCGGATTTCACATGTCTTGGAATTTTTTTTATTTTTTAGATTGCAGGTTCCTTACGATGTTTTCCTTCGCCGCCAAGCGAATATAATGAAATAATCATTACCATATTAATGATAACTTAATTTTTTTATAATGATTTCTTAAGGGTACACTAGTCGCTTATTCTTCCATACAAACGTAGTCCGGCGATAACTCCACTGTTTGATGGTGTACGTTCAAAATAAAAAATGATTTCAATTTGTTTCGTCATTATCTAGCCCTGTATGGAAACAAAAAAAGTAAAAAAAGAGTATATTTAAAAGTTATAAGCGTCGAAAATTCCGAATTTCAACACTATTTTTAACACATCTTTGGGCGGAAATAAATACCATAAGAAGAACGAAAATAGCAAAACAGTTACCATACAGGGATAGATTAGTTGTTCAAAAATGCAAATAATTTTATTTTAAACAGATACATTCAATAGGTTTTTCGTGACATCCAGACTACCAAAGGTCTGTTTATAAAATTTCGCGCGCCCGTTTTTGTTATAAAACATCTTGCCTTTCGCTACAAATTGTTTCCCCGATCAGTGGGACGGACGGAGGGGGGGGGGCGCAGCGCGTACCCACACATGCTCACTAGGTTAGCCGCTGCTATCTATTTATGGTTGTAATACTTACATATCTACATCTTTATTTAGAAAAATTGCTTCCTCTTTTTGTTCGTGCCTTTTATTTGTTTGGACTGACCACCTGACTTCAGTGATGCTATTCCCATACAGTGTTTAGTTTTCAACTAGCGTTATCTATCATAAAATAAATAAATTTTTTACTCATATTTCGCTAATTGTGTCCGTACTGTGAATTTGATTTACAATCGATCTCTAAATTTTAGTTTTCTTTTAATTACTTACCTTGCCTAGACGTGTTCTTTGGACTTCTGTAAGGAAGTCTATGCTGTTAGTATTCCGTTTATATACGTTACTATTTTGATAGACGTTTGTGCTTGTCCCTGCAGTGACACAGTGCCTATTGTTGATAACTTTCTAAGTACTAAGAGAATATTTCAAACCGCTATTGAACACAAACAATCAATAAACAATTTACAAACTAATTTTTTTTTTAATTTAATTAACCTATATAAAAGCCACACTCACATCAAAATCGCGCTGTCGAAAAAGCAGTTATCCTGACACTGGCTGACATATAGGTACTTCGGGGTCGGGGAGTTGCCTGCGGGCTATTATAGCTAACTAGCTATGGAAAGTAAATACCTATTTAGAATACATAGTACCTACAGTAATATTTGCATAACATACAGTAAAATACAAAAACATACAGAAAACATAATAATGATACACTATTTAGTGTTAGTATTAGAAATTGTTATACTTTTTTCAAAAAAAGTTTATTATGTTACCGTTTTTAGTTTAGAGTTATGTCCCTTTAGTGGGTACAGGCGTGATATTATATTGTGTGATTGCGTAAAGAATGCATAGATAGGCGATAGCAGCAATCGCGGTTGATTTGCTGTCATTTATTGAAGAGTGCCCCCGATTTCTCCAAGATCCCATCATCAGATCCTGATCTGATCATCATCGATTACCGTGGGATTATCTGGAAAATATATCCATTCAAACAAAAAAAAAATAATTTTCCAAATCGGTTCAGGCATATTCGAGAAATCGGGGGACAGAACATACATAAACAAAAACCAACGAATTGAGAACCACCTCCTTTTTTCGAAGTCGGTTAAAAAGTAGGTAAAAACAAATCAATGGAATTATTATATAATAACAACATCTACTTAAGTTCACATAAGAACTTTCATCATAACAACTAAGTATATAAATTGTGTTCATAATAATTACGTTTCACACAGCAGATCCTAAGTTACAATAACACCAATTTGCTTTCTCTCTTCTTTCTCTTTTTTAAAATACGTTATCCCCACAGTAGGATTTTCTCCAGTATCGTGGAGGCAGTTTACAAATATAAATTGCACAAGAACAAACATCCAGACCCGGAACAACTATTTGTAGTCCATACAAAATAGTTGTTCCGTGGGGGATTCGAACCCGCGGCACCCAGCGCAGCTACTCATTGCTAATCCATTGTGGCACGAAGCTCAAAATTGCCGTTTGAGTTTATGTTATAATGAATGATACCTAGGTACGCGATAGCGGTCACTCGAGTGCGTATGTGTGTGCGCACTAGCTTCTTACTGCTCATCACAGCGTCTATCCCTTTCGCACGAGATGTCGGCTGAGATAGCATGCATTTTTGCCCCGCCTACCATTTAGTTCGTGCCATCGACTAGGGCAACCTTAAATTTACGCGAACACTACACATTGAGTAAAAGTATTATTTACGGATTTTATCGCGTTTAATTCAACTTTAATTTATTTTTATTATCCCGACGTTTCGGTTGCTTTACAGCACCCGTGGTCACGGGGGGGGACTGAGATGTTTGACGTCCCAATGTCATAGTTAGTCCGGCTACTTTCAGTTTTTGAATATTAATTTTTGGTCCGATTTACGCAAAATGAGCTTATAGTATCATGAAGTCTTGCAGTGGTATGCTTGGCTTTGGGTTTAATTTTGTAAATTATAGGATCCCAAGGAGCTGGCAGCACCCATCCATGTTCTCTATTGAAATTTGGATTTTTTTTTAATTTCAATAGCCTCGCGTATCATCCTTGGTAGGAATCGGTGTTCTTTTGCGAGGATTTGTGGTTTATGAAATCGAATGTAATGGTGGGGACGATCTTGAACATGTTCGCAGACTGCGGGTTTTAGTAGACCTTTTTGTTTGACCTATGTAAGATTGTGAATGTGGTCTCTCCCTGCTCTTGCTAACCGTGGCAACGGTAGCAAATACCTCCCATATGAGGCAATATGTGGCCGGCATGTGTCCAGCCTGCGCATATTGTGCTCATCACTTATTTTAGGCTTTCTCTTTAGTTTGCCTATTACCATACCCAGTAGCACGGTAGTAGATATATTATTCTGTATTAGATTCTCTCTTTTTTATAGAATAAGAGTGACAAAGGAGCTCACAGTCCACCTGATGGTAATTCCTGTGGCCCATAGACATCAACATTTAACCTCGATTAAGAATCAAAACGCAGATGTGTTGTTACCCCTGAGGACTGACATGGAATGCCTCGTTTCCAGTAAAAAAGGGTCTCCTGATCTCTACACTCACCATACGAAACACAGCGGTATGAAGCTGCTATTTTACGCTGGTATTTTGTAGGATCGTGGTCTTACCTCGGTCAAGCTGACCCATTCATCCTACAATCATAATATAGCTGCAGCGTGGCAAGTATACGCTTCTATTCTTAAAAATGATTAAGAACAATGTTAAAATTAAGGATGAGAACGACCAAAGACCCCACGGACCAAGGGTCTCGACACCGAAAGGGATAAAAATATATTCGGAGCCTAGACCCCTATATTTGCAAACTTTACCCTTTTCTCGTTCGTTTGCTGACAACCAATTTTTGTAGGTCATAAAAACACTTTATCCTTACGGAATTCAAACCCGCAGTCAGTCATGCAGCGCCGCAAACGAACACTCAATCCCCGAACTACCGTGCCGTCAATCCAGATCAATAAAGGTTAGTCTAGTATCCAAGTATATATGAAATCTTGGCAGTAAGCACCAAGCACTATTGCAAGCCGACGAGAGGAAGACAACTATAAAGTATATCTTCAAGTTTTTTTACAACTTACTTTATCCCAATAGACTATATTAAATAAAATATAATGTCGAAATTAGACTACGTTTCCATCAAAGCTGTATGAGTTAGCTAAGCGGTGCGCGAGAAAAATTCCACTTAGAGGATTACGCCCTTTTTTTTGCCTTGCTCAACGCAGCTCTGGTGAAAAAGAGTATAGGTCTTTGCACATACAAAACAAGCGAGGGAGGCGTGCGACGAATGTCTCGAGGCGGTATGGATAAGCGGGCTAGTAGACTACCAGTCAATAGAACTTGTCATTCAGCATTAATACAAATAGTCCAATACGCATTCTTGTACTGCTCAGCATCGCTAGCTTGTAGCTTTCAAATGTGGTAGAGCCACGCTGCCACATATTATGGTTGTAGCACGAATGGGTCGGCTTGACCAGGGAATGCACACGCTCTTACAGAATACCAGAGTCAAATAGTAGTTTAATGCTGCTGTGTTTTGTATGGTGAGTGTAGAGAACCGGAGACACTTTTTACTGAGAAACGAGACATGCCATTTTAGGGTAAGCGCGCACTGCGCAAAATTCTGAATTGGTTAGGCGCGCGCACTGCGGTTAAACAGCCGCAAGTTTTTCCATTCGTTTCTCAGCTTTCGTAACAAAAGGTCGAACAGCGTGGACTACGAAACGCATTTATTCAATATTAACGGCAAGGAAACAGAAACACAAGCAGTATTGGGTTCATCCATTAACAGCAACGAAACCTATGAAGGGTTTTTTCTATATGAGATATAATGATTTGAGAAAGTTTTAAAAAATGTTTTTTGGTTACTACATAATGAACATAAAAACATTTGACAATTTAAAAAGAATTGTTGGTAATGAAATTTACAACGATACGAGTTGTAGAAAAGCTATATCAGTGGAAGAAAGGCTCCGGTTTTTCAAATACATAGGATGCAAAAAAACCGTGCGGCGTCGCACCGCAACAAATCTGTGGCAAATCACAGATATTTTAGCCGCATGTGATTGGACAACCGCAATGCGCGCACATCCATACAACACTGATTTCTGCGGGAGCAAACCGCACCATTGTTGCCGCCGTGCGCGCTGGCCCTTAATCCTCATGGGTGACAACGCATCTGCGTTTTGATTCTTAATCGAGGATAAATGATCGTTTCGCTCGTTTATCACTTTTATTCTATATTAAAAAAAACCTCTACTCGCACCAATTAGCTTCTCACACATCTCTGGAAACGCACCCTTACGACGTATTAAAGAGTAAGATGACCTATAGTTCTATTTTATTGTTGATATTTTCGTTTTTTGATTACTTTTTATTATTTAGAGTATTTTTAAGCAGTGGTTGTGACGTTTAGTTACGTACCGTACTGCAAGAGCAGTGCGCATGCGCACAGCAGCGCCGCCCTCACCGCGCGCGTCGACATTGCAGCATTACCCTTGTGATAACTGAAACAAAAAATATCTTTATTAAATTTGTAGTCTAATCGTAAATATCCCTTACATAATACGCATATAAAAAGGAAAAATTCGAGGATAATAATCTTTAAAGATGGCGGTGAAAAGAATAATTAAAACTACAAAAAGTTGCAATAGAGAATTTGCTTGTTTTTTAATATTTTTTTTTTGGAGTTTACTAAAAATTATTAACAAAAAATTAACAATTGATTTTTCATGTAATTTTACTGTTAATGATGTTTTTTCTTAAAATGTAAATTCAAACTTAGTACGTATACCGCATATTTTAAAATTTATCAATTTTATAGCATTAATTGATTGAGAATTAATAGATTCAGTCGTTATTAGCGGAAATCCAGTACATTAAGATGTTAAAATTAATTAATAATGATAAGAGATACATAAAAATACATAAAACCTACGTATTTTATTTTGTATTTAAGTTTCTTTGGACCTATTTTAAGAATTTGTATTAGATATTATCTTGAAATATCTTTAAAACTTCTGTATACAAAATATAAGTTACTATATTTATTATTGAATTTCTAAGAATGTGATACAAACGCAAATAAGCCGTCATAAAATATATGACGAAAAATTTATGACGACGAAAGTATGACGTGGCAAATGAATTAGAAAGCAAAGTACCTACTACGGAAGAAAAGAAAATAGGTAAAAGCCGTTGCCAACAAACAAATGATACTTATATAATGTCTTTATTCAAGCTCACGAGCAAAGACTTTTACAAACAAAAGAAGAATGAGTTATTCTGTTCACTATTCAGCTGGCGATTTTCTTTTATAAAAATCTGTTAATATATAGGTCATACTGTTTTTATACCTTTGGTACAAAATTCCATAATAGTTACGAAGTTAGTACTTGTTTATTTTTTTTATAGAATAAGGATGACAGACGATGATGCATAGGCACATACATCTAACTTTAATTAACAATCGAAATGCACATGCGTTGTCGCCCTGAGGACCAAGATGAAATGCCTCGTTTCTACTACTATGATAAAGTAAAGCTTGAGGAACGCAGTATTCGGGGCAAACTGACTCATTGGGTGCGTTTGGCAGAAAAAAGCGCTAGCAAGCGCTTGTAAACAAAATGGCGATCGTAAGCGGTAAGTGCTGTCAAAGCGTAAGTAGCTATTTTCCTCTAGGACACGATGTTAGTTTTAACCGGGGAACCTAACCTAATTTAAACATATGTTTGTAAAGTATTCATATTAAAAACTTACCAATCATGAATTTTTAATAACATGTATATGTTTATTCATGCCATTATATTACTTAAAACTAATATTGCACAAAACAACTTATAAACTCTACTTCAAAACAAACAAATTAAATAAGCAAAATGGCGGATTGTGTCAGCGCTACTGAAGTAGCAATCGTGTCCTGGCCGAAAACTATTTTAGCGCTTGTAAGCGCTTGCTAGCGCTTTTTTCTGCCAAACGCACCCATTTATTCACACGGATCGCTAAGAAGGAAATGAGGGTTGCATCTTTATCAACTATTAAAATATACTTTAGCTATCCTGACTATCTCCTTTTTCTGTAAATGTCCCTGGCTGGACGTGAGTCTCTCCCGACGGGGAAGAATTTGCAGTAATCGTCACGGTCGGCAGGTGGGTAGACGAGACGGGATCGTCTAAGATGGCAAGGCAAGATGTGTCCATCTCACACCTTTGACGCTGCAGTCGCCGATCGGGGTATTTAGCAATAAAGTTGAAATTCAATCTACTTTTATTCTCGGGGTTAACTGGGTAGTGGCGGTGTAAGAATATCCACTATCTCATATCATCCCGTGAGTGTCGTAAAAGGCGACAGAGGGAAACTGAACCAGGAGATGGACATCAGTATCTTCCTGCTTAAGAACTGCGGTTCTCAACCTGTTTCCCAAGAGCGGCAACTTTGACAAATATAGGGTGGACATATTGGAGTGATAGGCTGTATTTTTTTTGTTATTCCCGGAATTCCGGCTGACTACCGGATTTTTTCCATTGAAATTTTAATTTCTTAATTCTTGGCCCTGGTATCCCTACACAAGCTCAGCTCAACGCTTTCCATAGAGGTGTTAAGCCAACACCCCACTCGCTCGCTTGTCGCTTCGTTTTTACTATAATTAGACTTAGACAAAATTCTAGTAGTTCTAGTTAGTGCGCTGCACAAACATTAGTTTCATTTAAGATTAGAAAGCGGGTAGAATTAAAATTCTTACAACTATATTCTAACAACCAACATTCAAACCAATCAACACGCATAACCGATTTCAATAAACGAGTAGGTTCTTATATTGGACGCGTATGTTTTTATATGATTGTTTACCGATTTCTTGGAAATGTGCCATCTATTCGTGCAAAAGATTATTTCTTATTGAATAGGCTGCAGTAGTGGTCTCATATAAATATGAAGAAAAAGTTACTGCGGAACCTAACGTCACTCGATACGTCGACGGCAAGGATTCTGATGCTTTCTAAGGCAATAAAGAGAGTACCCTAAAATTGAGGCGATAGAACAACGGAGTTCTTTATAGCGATAAACGCGTCAACCTGTGTTTCTGAGGGTTAAAATGGGCCAGATTTAGTCGTCCCCAATCGGATATATTTTTTCAGCAAAAACTTAACTTCAGACACAAATTTGTTCCGGCATTCGATGACATGTCTTCAAGATTCCTTCCAATAAGTAAATAAATAAAGTATTAATAATTCTTTTGAAAAGTATTTGTTAATCAAGCTGACGTTCTCAGACATTAAAGCTCATAAAAACAAAGTACAGGTTATAAACATTTTAGACGGGCGAGTCTTATTAGATTTAAGCGACGTTTTAAAATTTAGTCTAAAGCTGTTATAAGATTGGGAGACACACATGCTTAAATATTGGCCAGTTCTACAAATCTACATTTCTACGTAAAGTAGGTGTATATATTATTACGGAAGCCGTTATGAATGCAAGAAAAAAAATTAAAATCGCTAAATTTTCGTTATATCATCATCATCTTATTATTTCGGAAATACCAAAAACTGATCAAACAATTCCGTTACAGCGTTTCTTGAACAAAAGAAAGACAAAGCACGACCTCAACTAATAAAACTTACAGCATTGTTAGGCATGACAAATTGACAATGGAACGTAATATAGGAATGTTGCATTTAATATTCACTTGATGTCTCCAACATCTGTGTGGTTGAGACGTGAGGAAACTGACCTTGTAATAAATCGATTACGAAACTTAATTATATTAGAGGTTAATTATTATTTGTGGCCATACGTACACGCAATATATGATCTAGACATGCACAATTTTCCTGTTTTAAGGCTCATTAAGACCTTATTTGTAGACGACATTTATCTTTGTTGATCTGAACCATCTTTTTCTACGACCTTAACTAAAGGAAAATTGCTTACCGTGCATATGCAGTGTCAAAGACGTGGGGATAGTAGATGCTAGAGCTTTAATCATACATATACATGGTTGGCTATAAGATAGTCCACTACCCCATATAAACATCACCGTATTGTTGTATTCTGTTCTCAGTCTTCCTGAACTTCCAGAACAATAAAAAAATTGTAACTGCCAGACCCGCTTGTCAAATGTGGGTCTTAATAGAATGATCACGCAATAAATCTATGTAGCAGTTCTATGTTCATCAGGGTTGTAGGGGTTTGATAGTGTGTGTAGATATCGATGTACTTTGTTTTGTTCATCAGTGGACTAGCGAGGGTTGTAGGGGTTTGATAGTGTGTGTAGATATCGATGTACTTTGTTTTGTTCATCAGTGGACTAGCGAGGGTTGTAGGGGTTTGACAGCGTGTGTAGATATCGATGTACTTTGTTTTATTCATCAGTGGACTATCGAGGGTTGTAGGGGTTTGATAGTGTGTGTAGATATCGATGTACTTTGTTTTCGGTAACGGCTCTAACAATTGATTGGACAAAATTTTGCGTCCTTGTATTTTGTATTAAGATAATGTTTTACGTCCCAAGTTTATCTAGATACCCGTTTGTCCTTCAGAAAATATTGTTTTTCTGATGTCGAGTACAACTCGTTCACCCACGTGATTTATTTTATAAATGCTTATCTAGATATAATTTTGTGATATAGACTTGAACTTTTTACGTAGGCTCTAATTATATCTTTCTTGGTTTCTCGAGGCATTACGAATACCAAAGTATTTAAAATCTCCACTAAAAACAGTATAATACCGTAGCTAGGCCGATTGCTTTTCTTAATGTCTTGCAAGCTTTAATTACATCTCTACATAGTCATAGTGTATATATATTCTTTGACATAGTATAGAACAAAGTCGCCTCCCGCTGTCTGTACGCTTACATCTTTTTAACTTCGCAACGGGTTTTTATATACGGGTTTTGATTGGGTTTACATTAATAAACAGAATGATCCAAGAGAATGTAATACAGTGATTGCTATTCTAGTATAATATGAGCTCTTATGTCTCTCCATCATATTTTCCATCCACTGTTTTTATTATTTTGTACAGTTGCATGCTGTCTAAATTTTGGATTAGTCATAATGTACGTCATATGGCGGATTCCATGATAAAAGTCCTGGCCACTGTTCCAGAAATATTACACATGGAATTTTCCGTATTGTTCAAGAGGATCAAGATCAAAAATTTCTTGTAACTTATATCGGCAGCTATGTCCTTCGAAAGATAATGTGGTCACAGGTTACTGTCTGTCTGTCATTGTCTGTCATGAGTCATGACTGACGAGGTATATATTTGAGCCAGGATGACGTTTGCTCGTAATTTTTTTTTCTGTTACCCCATGTGCGATTTTCTTAAATATGTACCATACATTTTCCACCGTTGGGCACAGTTCTCTTTTTATTTTTGAAAGGTTATAGAGCAATTTGTTTGGAGTGCTGCTTTAATGCTTGTTGACGGACTATACATATACATGTTCTTAGACATACGTTTCCTCACAACGTTTTTTTAATTTGCAATGAAAATTTTGATTGTTCCCGGCGGAGATCGCAATCGGGTTGGGCGTGTATACTGCGTAAATTATTAGGTATCTCTAGGTAGACAATGTGCAATTTTAAATTTTATATTTGGTAATGGTGATCGAAACTCTAACAAATGTCCCGTATATTTCTTCTAAAACTCCACCAGATCAATCCAGGTGAGGTTTTCTTCAAAGTCAAAGTCAGAAGAAAGTCAAAGTATCCACTTTCGACTTATTCATATCTCTTATAAAGATCACGTTAAAAACTACATCGTTACATAGCTACAACTACACGCTCGACGGTAAAGGAAAATATCGTAAGGAAATCTGCATGTCAGAGAAATAAGAAAAAAATTTTCGAATACCTACATGTGAAGTTCGCCAACATTCATTGGGGCAGCGCGGCGGGCATTTCCTTTTTTTATAGGAGATGTGGCAAACGAGCATGCGGTTCACCTGATGTTAAGTTTGTACCGCCGCCCATGAACAACTGCAACACCAGGGGAATTGCAGATGAGTTACCGGCCTTTTAGAAAGGAGTAAGCTCTTTTCTTGAAGGTCGCTAGGTCGTATCGGTCCAGATAAAACGCCGGTGGCAAACTGTTCCACAGAAAGGTCGTACGCGGAAGAAAACTTTTAGTGAAACGTACAGTGGTGGACTGCCAAGCATCCAGATCCACACCGGATGGTATCGGGAGGTTTGCCGCGTAGTGCGTTCATGAAATTTGGAAGCTGGGATTAATCCGAACGATTCCTAGCCCTAAAAACCCTCTCAGAAATGAGAGGAGGCCTGTGCCCAGCAGTGGGACTTATATAGGCTGTTACTTCAGTTTTACAATTGAATTTATAATAAGTAACATGAATTCCTATTTTTACGTGATGCGTGGCTCAAACAAACAAGTTTGAAAAGTGTTTAAAATGTACTTTATCACTTATCATTTACACCACTATTTTTTCCAACTGGCAGTAAATGTTGAACAGATAGTGTTTCAATGGATTTTATCGCGTTTAATTAACTATTTTAACATTTTTTTTATTCCCGACGTTACGGGTGCTTTAAACGGGGGTGGGGGGGGGGGATTTGATATTTGACGACCCAATGTCATAGTTAGCCCGGCTACTTTCAGTTTTTTAATATTAATTTTTTAGTCCGTTCTACGCAGAACGAGCTTACAGTATCTTGAAATCTTGCAGTGGTACGCTTGGGTTTGGGTTTAATTTTGTTAATTATAGGATCCCAAGCAGATGGCAGTACCCATCCATCTTCTCTATTGAAATTAGGATGTTTTTTTAATTTCAATAGCCTCGCGTATCATCCTTGGTAGGAATCGGTATTCTTTTGCGAGGTTTATCAAATTTAATGTAATGGCCCCACCATTACGATCTTGAACATGTTCACAGACTGCAGACTACCGTAGCGTCGGTGCTTCACGTCAGCTATATGTTTTTTCACGCGGGTTTTTATATATCTTTTTGTTTGACCTATGTAAGGGGAACCACATTCACAATCTAGCTTGTACACTCCTGCATCTTGTAGAGGAATCATTTGGTGGATGGTAAAAATTGACTAATCTTCATCGGCGGCTTGTAGTACGTTGTTGCTGTAAACGCTTGCTTGTTGTAAACGTCGGGAATTAAACATAAGTTAAAATAGTTAATTAAACGCGATAATATCCGTTAATATAATTTTATACAATGTGTAGTGTTCGCGTAAATTTAAGAAATCATTGTGTGTCTTGACTTGTGATATTACTTACATTATATTAATACACAACAAACAATAAGAATTGATACTTAACAATATCGAAAAATATTTAACTAGGTAAGGTGCCATTTATCATGAACTGTAAAATTTTAAAAAACTTTAAATTAAATAGGTAATAAAAAGTAACTTATATTTCCAACCATTGAGCTATGAGCTTATGATATTGAGCATGTTAGCTATTCCTAATAAAGTTATTCCTTAAATATATAGCAAGCGTTAGACTTATAAAGTTTCAATTACCTAATAAATTAGACCGCCATATCGAGAACCTAGCTTCGTTGCTACAAGTAGGCACTTAACCTAATTTTGTTACTGGTTAAGGGGCGTAATGTTATTTACGTTACAGCATTTATGTTGGGCCAGTAATATTGCTTATTTACGAGTATAATTTCACTGTTTTTCTGGATTGGATGGTTATTATTTACGATAAACGTACAACACATTCTTATTCCAAAATGTTATTTAAGTCTTTCTAACTAAAGTACTCCCTTAGCAGCGGAGCTAGTCTTCACGAAATTTAACATTTGCTGTCAAACTCATAGTTTAAATATTAGTTCTTATATGTATTTTATTTTTCAACGAGATTTCTTTATTGAAATAGACTTTAGTTTATACTTGAGACTTATTATAACCTACTTCTTGTAATAAGGTGGATAAGGTCATACTAGTAATGGTTGTGTATTTTATCTCATTATTTTGAAGGGAAATGCCTGACGTTTATTCACCTAATGGCAACAAGGACGAATGGAGCTGAGCTTGTATTGACTAAAATTCCAAGTGTTCCACCTTCGCCGGTTCGCCGCATTTCAGCTAAATCACTCAGCTAAAACACTCAAGCGCACATCCGCGGCTAACAATTGACAGCCTCTCCTCGACGCTTGTAGGTACAAATTCAAATCGTTTATTTATTTTATTGAATAAGGTACACAAACAGACAGTAGTTATATAAAGGTCTAAATTAAAAATATATTTGTGTTGATCTAAACTACAATCCCAAAGAGTGTACACAGCATAATAATATAACTGCAGTATAATCTTAGTCTCAGCAAAAATAAAACAGATAAAAAATAGATTAAATGTTAAGAGAAACGCGTAAATTTCTTTTAAATATAACCAGACTACTATCGAATATATCTAGATGTACGTTACTACGCTTAATCTCGTCGTAATCACGGCACATTTTAACAACAGGGTTGAAAAAGGAAGTGTTATTCTTGTGTACGTCTAACCTGAAAATTCTTTGCGCACGTTGTCGTATACCGGAATTGAAGTTAATTAGCCTTAGTAACTCTGGGCACTCTATACGAGAATGCACAATGTTGTGCAAAAAACTTGCTCGGCAAATTGTCTCCTCAAAGATAATCGCTGGACATTAAAAAAACTTTAGTCGAGAGTCGTATGATGGTAGACGACGCAAGTGATATAACTACCGCAAACACTGCGAAGGAAACAACTCTGCACCCTCCCGATATTGTCAGAATGTACCTTATAAAAGGGTGACCATACAGTGGAAGCATACTCCAGTACAGAACGAACTAAAGTATAAAGTAATCGAAATGATGCGAGAGGTTTGGAGAAATTTTTAGTTACACGAATTATAAACCCTAAGGATTTGAAACGCTTTTTGCGTTATGAACTCATAATGTGGACGAAACGAAAATTTAAAGTTTATTGCGAATATAGGTTCTCCTCGGAATTAATGCGTAACGTTATGTATGTTATGTATGGTGGGTCTAAATATAATTCCATCATGATCTTGGCACAAAATCTTCCATATCTAATCACTCCATAAGGGCAAACTAATATTAATATCAAAAAGTATGGTATGGATTTATCCTGTACAAAGATTTTAATATTTATATTAGCTAGACACAATAATATTTAAAAAAAGAAGTTTAAAACGTTAATAAAAAATAACAACGAATGAACTAAATAACTGATACCTAAGAAAATATATTCATTTAACAGAGTGCGATGACGATAGCTTAGTCCAAGTGAATCTAATTCAGTTTGATATGAATTACGTAATGAATTTTCGGACTCTGTTTTCCTATTGTAACATACTTATATTACAATAGTTTTTTTCCTAAAGCTATCGAAGGCCCTAATATAGCAAATGAATAAATACATTTTGTAGTGTCAACTTGTGTCAAAATGTGTTAATATTACGACGCTCAAAGAGAACGTTTTTATTGGTCTGAGAAAAACATGTCAGTTTGCGAATGTCGGTAACGGCGGCCAGTTTCAACGAAGACTAACCATCTTCGCTGGACTGGACTTGACTGGATTGAAAGTGCAGTGGCATGCGTGTATGTGTGATTATAGTAAAGGCAAACAAAGGTGCACTCTCTGTTCCTTCATCTTAACAGTCCGATGGGATCGCAATTCGACACTGCGGGACGGAACAATGACTTTCCGTGTTTTCCTAGGCACGGAGGTGAAAACAACGCCTATTTACTGACTCCAGACTACTACTGAGAATTTCTTGACAGAAAAACTCAACCCGGTTTTGCCTGACCTGGAATTCGAACTCGGGACCGTGGTAGAGCCATGCAACAGTTATATTAGAAGAATAGTTGTAGCACGAATTGGTCAGCTCGACCGGGGAAGGACCACGCTCTCACAGAATACCAGCGTAAAATAGTAGCTTAATGCTGTTATGTTTCGTATGGTGAGTGTAGGGAACCGCAGACCCTTTTTACTGGAAACGAGGCATTTCATCTTAGTCCTCACGGGTGACAACGCATCTGCTTTTTGATTCGTAATCGAGGATACATGTGGATGTCTGCCACAGCAACCACTTACATCGGATGGACTATGTGCTCGTTTGTCACCCTATCCTATAAAAAAATGATCAGCAGTCGCGCCAAAACTCTAAAGGCTTGACTTTATAAATCTGAAAGTGATATTAGCATCTTGCAAGAATGGCAATATTCGATAAACGATAAATAGGTGGTGTCCTGTTATGATAACATCCTTTTGTAATAATTCGTCACGTTCTTCTGACACATTGCATTTAACATCGATATGCCGGAGCTGTAGCCGCGGGCAAACGTCCTCGCGCCACTTCGCGGTTGTTGGTTTTTCAGAGGGCTTTCCCGCGTAATCACATTGCAAAATAAGCGAGAGTAAAATTTATTGAGAATGATTAATTCTTCGTTTCATATTTTTATTTGAAACTTTAGCTAATTTTAGGCGTTGGGTTTCTTGGCTTTTTAAACACGTTTTTGTTTATTCAATCGATTTGCAAGCTTACGTACCCAACATTACATATACCCATTTTAGCGAGCGATTAATACTACAAATTTCGTATCTGTAGGTAGATATATCTATATTTATTTTTAATAAATATACCAAATATCCGAGTACGATTCCCAGTGCCGGCGCTACCTTAATTATAATTTTCTGTGTTATCAATGCTAAGGGCTAAAGTACATAGTTAATAAGTTAGATCTCTGAAGAAAAGTACATAGAGTTCGTCCGGCAATCCACACTCAAGCAACACTTTGGACTTGCTTAATCAGTTCATTGCCCTTACACAAATGAGGGGAGGCCATTGTTCTGCGCTTTGATGCATTAAATAGTAATACATAACTTTTCTTTATTTTAATTTATTTAAGTTATACATATATCTAAGCTTAAGGTGCAATAAATGTTTCTTTCTTTCCTTTTCTTTGTAGGATATCGTCTTCTGCGTCAGGGCGGAATGATTCATGTACAAAATGTTATGTGATCTTTAATGACTGCATTGTGCATGATAATTATCCACTTTCTCCATTCCGTGTACCGTACACGATTAGTTAGTTGTTTCCTTTTTCTTATAATAGCGTGCACTATATCGCTACGTTTATGTTTTTTTATATTTATAATTAATATGAAAATAGAAAAAAAAATTGTCCGAATAATTCGTATTTATTTTTCAAAATTTAATATTAAGTTATTAACGAACTGATAGATTCAATATTAAAATATTTGTCTTTGTACAGCTTAGAAACTCAAGAAAGTAAATAAGCGTCGGTTAGGTTGGGTTTGCATCTTTTACCGCATAAATATTTAATATGCAAGACAGCAAGACGTAATAATTAAGCCACCGGCATATGTTTTCCAAGTGAATTCATATATTTTAATTAATTTTAATGGTTACTTTTATTTTAATAACACTTTGGAGAGCGGTAGATTTCCTAACAGTTACTCAGGTAGATTGTAGTACTAGTAATCTTACGATACTTTTTACGAAGCCCCTTAGTTTTCCAGTAAATTTAGAATGTAGACTTTCGATAACCACGGGCATATAGTTGGGTTATTGATTCCTTTATGCTGTTATCAAACGGCGTTATTAATTATTGAGATTTTTATGATAAACTAGCGACCTGTCCTAGCTTCACTACTTACTACAACAGCGCCACCTGCCGAGTCCAACTATGCCTATAAACTTCGAGGAAGTGCAAGCAATATGTTGACAAAGTTTCACCGCAATCGGATGTACAGAATGGCAGCGCATAAAATACGAACAAACAAAATTTATTCTTTTATATATTAGATATTACATTATCTTTTCAAGGCCATTGTTTCAATACTGATTTATATGACATATCATTAAACATATATATATTTTATTTTTTAAAGAATAAGGGTGACAAACGCGCACACAGTCCACCTGATGGTAAGTGGATGCTGTGGTCCATAGACATCTACATTTATCCTCGATTAAGAATCAGCAGATGCGTTGTCACCCGTGAGGACTAAGATGAAATGCCTCGTTTCCGGTAAAAAAGGGTCTCCGGTTCTCTACACACACCATACGAAACATAGCAGCATTAAGCCACCACATTTAACGCTGGTATTCTGTGAGAGCGTGGTCCTTCCCCGGTAGAGCCGATCCATTCGTGCTACATAATGAAGCTGATGGCTTGTATAAAAATATTTCGAAATTGACAAGGTTTAAAATAACTGATTAACAAAAAGCAGGAAATTAGTTGTAACACATTTTTAAAAAGCGGAACAATGTCATCGAAATGTCATGTTACATGGCTTTAGTTGTCGTCGTTTTGGCATACCGACCTAAACTGTCTTTGTCTTCTATGTTTGAAAAGCATGTCGCAACTTCCAAAGTGAGTGAACTCTAGAGCTGACATGGTAAAGTACCCGCGGGTGACGCAAGAGCTAGCTTGCGACGGGTGAAAGGCGCGAATGCTCAAAGTATCTGTCATCGGGCATTACATTGTGTTTTAGTTCGTTACTAAATTTACATGATGTCTTAATTTTCAGCTAAAAGAAATGGGTTATAAATTAATATTAGCCCTTCCAAAGTCGAGTCATCTTATTCACCGATTCAAATAATTGCAATGCAATTAATTTGTCCTCCCCTTCAGCAGCCCATAATAACTCTCCTCTGGACTTTCCCACAGGTCGGGCTCTGCCATGTCTGTTCTAAACAATTTAATTTAAACTACTGAATCTATTGACATATTATTTATAGTATACTATAAAAAAGACATAAAATTTACGAAGTTGTAGTAATTCATTATTGGAGTGATGTAGGTATACGCTTTTATAACAAAGGCCTAAAAACAAGGAAAATATGACTTCTACCAAGTTTTAAAAATTTATTAAACAAATATTACACACAAAAAGGGTTATTAAAACATTAAAGAATTTATGGATGATAAATTCTTTGATAGAATGAGGTGATTGCTACCAAGCTATTGCTAATTTGTTTTATGTTCTATATCTACACTTAAGAGTTACTTTCAATAAGTATTATTTATAATCTATATTGAATAAAAAAGTTAGTTTTTCTAAATAAATTTTTTTTCATGAACTAATGTTTTTGTATAATCTCAAACGATTTCAAGGACTTCATTTATTTGTCTTGCATTTGGTCAGACGAAGTCACTGGCAGTTACATAATCGTGTACCTTAATTACGGCACCACAAACAGTTATTTAGCATATTAATTTTAATAGAGCTTTACAGCACCCATTCACAAATTTATTAATTTAATACTGTTAAAAAAATTAATAATCCCTACCATTCCTTCCACAATTTCAAAACTCTTTACTTATTTTGCCGCATTTTCTATTTACGCGACAAATTAATATTTTGAGCGTAAACATGCCAAGATTTGGTCTATCATAAATCAAAAAGGTGAAATGTATTTACTTATTAGTTAGAAAATATGCTGGAAAGATGAAGATAAGATTATGAAGAAAATTTGAATAACATTATATATTACACTTCTCTATTTAATAGAAAAATTAATAACCAAATTTTACAATATAATATTTGACCTTGTTCATTTCTTAACAAATATATTTGCTCTCTAGAATTATGTCATCGTTACGATTTCCTATGTGTCCAGTGCATACACTGTTCTACAGACCGCCGCAAAGTAATCCAGAGTTTCAGAGCTACCTACATCCATCGACGTCCTGGATGTCTTATTAATTGCGTCCCAGCTCTACATCGCTCTTCGTATCGCACAAGTAGTCCTTGTCTATTATGGGATATATTTTATTTTATACTACGTGACTAATTCAGCGTTCGAATTGCCGCTGGATCAGAAAATACAGCAGCTGTATTATATGATCCAACGGCTCTTGATCCCGACAAATACTCTTAGACTGTGCCGAAAGCTTTTACGTGGTAGAGCGCCGGGCCAAATTAGTCTGCTAGACCAGAGTAGGACCAGGCTTACACAGATTTACAGTGTAAAACAGCTGAACAATGCTGCTGTGTTTCGTATGGTGAGTATAGAGTGCCAAAAACTCTTTTTACTGGTAACGAAGCATTCCATCTTAGTCCTTCAGGGTGACAACGCGTTACGGGTCAAAGCGTTCACTTACCATTACTGTGTGGACTGTGTGCTCGTATACTATAAAGTCAAATATAAATATATCTTTCCTTGTGGTAGGAATCTGTCAGGAGTACCGCATCGTAGTGTGCAACTACGATATTAACAATTACTATTAAAGTTAATTTTTCTGATTTACTATTGCTAAAGTTTCGTGTCTGGTTTAGGTTTAGGTAAAATTAATCACTTTACTTAATATTTAACTTCATTAAAAGTAATGGATAATTCTGATATTCTAAAAATATGACGTATAATTCAATTGTTCATTCGACTAAACTTTTATTTCCGTTTAATTTTCATTTTATCATCTCAGATTTTAAATTTTTTAAACCTTTTATTGTAAAGTATTATCGTTAAAGTACCAGTCTAGAGCCGGGTCGTAAAAAATCGTGAGAAGTTTCACTTGAAGTCGTAAAAGTCCGTGGCAACTGACGGCCGTTGACTTATAACATAAAAGCGAGAGTAAAAGTATAAGAGGTACGCTATGAAAATCTTAAATCTGGTGTAGTGAAGAATGCGAATGACACATTAGCAGTTGTTTTTTGTCTAAAGCTTTTTCATTATAAGTTAAAAAGTCAAAGCTGCAGTCTATACAGTGTTATTTTTTAAATAGTAACAAAGTTCAAATATATAAATAATGATATACCGTTGTTGCAGTTTATGAAAATACGAATAAATAAAATTTCTAATTTTATTTGAAAATATCCTAAATTGAATGTGATTTATGGTCAACAACGTTTTTGCCTACCGAACGACCCCTACGAATGTGTACGTTCACAGCAAAATCAGTTAAATAATGCTTTTTAACTCGCATTTTGAATTAAAAAGATAAAAATGATAGAACGTTTAAGAGTTTTTTTTCCTCACCATTTGCCTATATTACTTATTCTGAATCTTCTCCGCAAATTTGGCCGGTTATGGCAAAATAACCCTGTATATGTCCTACGGTTGGACACCGGCCTTCTATAATTTCTAAGAGGGTTTATCATCATCACATTGCGACAGTCCACTGCTTGTCATAGGCCTGTTCCAAGGCGTATCACTGAGTCACAGACAAGGCATATCCCTTATACTCACCTTATGGAATAGAAGCAACAATAAGTTAAAATTATGTTTATCCATAAAAATCGTATCAGACTAATTGAGTTTGTCTGAGAAAAGTTGACATTGCCTCTATTTCTCAATAAAGATTTAAAAAAAAAAGTTGACATTGCACGCTTCACGGCTTTAGTAAAAAACGGCGACGGAAGCCATGTGGATCCTCATAAATTAGATGAATGTAGCAAAAAAAATCTGTCTTAGATTTTTCGAGCATTCATATTTACCCAATTTTAGGATTACCACCTCACACTATTCATTTGAATATAGTAAAACGTTTTTCAAGTAATATTTGTTGAGGTCTTTAATTTGATTGAAAAAATATAGTCAAGATAAAATATCGAGCATACGAGTGTTTAGATCAACAAAGAAATAAGCATCTCAAAAATGTATTATGTTAATTTACATTGTTACCATAATTGAATATAGTAACGAGCGTGACTTTGCAGTTAGTGTAACACTTTCGAATGTCACATAGATGAGAGATACTTCGAGTCTGTTGTAATTTAAGTAACTATAACTTTCCTGACACACTTTTCTAAGCGTTTTAATTTGAACAAGGACTGCAATATGGCTTTGCAAAGTCACGGTGATATTATGTACGTATCTACCCATCGTAGAAAAAGTCTCATTATTAGTTTAAAGAGGGAGAAGGTGAGATTAACAATAGTTTAAGTTATGCTGTCGAAATCACAGAATATAATTTTTTTTAAATATTCCGTGGTTCTAGTCGCCTTTTTATATATGCTATATATATACGAGTACTTAAAATGCTGTGTGTTATGTATAAGTGCATAAGATGTTGTTTTGTTACTGATAACGATAATTCATCTTTATCGCATTTAATACAAGTTAGTAAATTTTGCGAAAATCCCAGAAGATATTTTAATTAGGCTTTGATAAATGATTAATTATTGTCGAAATTAAAAATAAATTGATTTTAGTACAAATAAGGTGAATTGATGTGTTTTATGAACTATCATCATCATCATCATCATCAGTACAGCCCTTCACAAGTCCACTTCCGAACATAGACCTCACCCGAGGAATGGCACAAAGCACGGTCCTGAGCCACCTGCATCCATCGACTTCTTGCATGTCTCACCAGGTCGTCACTCCATCTAGTGGTGGTCGCCCTACATTACGCTTACCGGTACGAGGCTGCCATTCGACATCCTTTTTTCCCCATCGGTTGTCGGTTCTTCGAGCTGTATGGCCAGCCCATTGCCATTTCAGCTTACTAAACTATGCGGCCTTATAATTATAAGTTGTTTATAATTTGTCGCAAGTTTAACTAGAATCTGTTTCACGAAAGAAATCCCACGGAAACATGAGAACCAAAATGTATAATATGGAATTTGGCAGCAAATGTCAATAATCGCGAAGTTGTTGCGCCGTGGCTTAGGGACTTCTTCAGTTTGTGAGATGCTTCTTAAACTATAGTTTAAGCCCGAAACTATCAATAGTACGACGTTTTATAATAAGACGAAAAAGCCATTCCAAAAATTAACAATTCATAGCATCGATAAAACTATTGTAGTTCTTAACTCATTAAATAGAGACCGCGATGTATTAGAAAGAAAAAATTGTATAGAGAGAGGTCATTGATACCAGAAGTACTTTCACTACTTCGTTCACGCCGGTGACCTCACGTCAAATCGTTTGGTAACCCGGTCGTTAGGCCAGTGAAAGAGGAACAATATAAAAAAAAATATGTTCATAAACAATGAAATAAATAAGGAGGTCGTTTTGTCATTATTTAATAACTAGCGACTTCCCCCGACTTTGCCTGGTAAGGTTCCATTAGTATGGCGTTATTTAGAATTAAGATTATGAAATTCGTAATGATTTCTTATATTTACGCGAACACTACACATTGATTAAAACTACTTTTACGTATTTTATCGCGTTTAATTTAAATTTTAATTATTATCGGCGTATTTTATTTGCTATTTCCAGTCCGTACTGGTTTACATAATGATTTCTTATATTTAGTCGAAAACTACACGCTGATTAAAACTACTTTTAGGGATTTTATCGCGTTTAATTTTAATTATTAATCGGCGTATTTTATTTGCTATTTCCAGTCCGTACTGGTTTACATAACGATTTCTTATATTTACGCGAACACTATACATTGATTAAAACTACTCTTACAGATTTTATCGCGTTTAATTTAAATTTTAAATATTAATCGGCGTATTTTATTTACTATTTCCAGTCCGTACTGGTTTACATAATGATTTCTTATATTTACGCGAACACTACACATTCATTAAAACATCTTTTACGGATTTTATCGCGTTTAATTTAAATTTTAAATATTAATCGGCGTATTTTATTTGCTATTTCCAGTCCGTAATGGTTTACATAAAGATTTCTTATATTTACGCGAACACTATACATTCATTAAAACTACTTTTACGGATTTTATCACGTTTAATTTTAATTTTAATTATTAATCGGCGTATTTTATTTGCTATTTCCAGTCCGTACCGGTTTACATAACGATTTCTTATATTTACGCGAACACTACACATTGATTAAAACTACTTTTACGGATTTTATTGCCATTAAGTACTTATTAATAAGTACTTATCTAGTTTTTGTTTTATGTTGTTAGATCCTCCCTGGCATAGCGCTCTTTTTTTTAATACAGTTTTTTATAGAATTTTTTATAGGGCAACAAGCGAGCACACATTTTTCCTGATGGTAAGCGGATGCTGTGGCATAATAGCATTCAATGTACCCCCTAAGCTTAAAGGAAGCCAGTCATTTCAATGTAATAGACAGACAGTTTAATTTTATTAAAATGTATAGACAAAGCAAAATTAATTAAGGAAAAGTTATTGCCCTCGAAACTGATAAAATGTCTTTAGTGATTTTACGGCCATTAATTGCAAAATAGAGACGTAGTAACTTTTTTCGAGGCTAGCTTTAATATCAATTTATTATTAACACATACCACTGAGAAGCCGTTGTAGTTCAGAGGCTTAGCGCTCGCTGTAAATTTCGTAGTACGCGAACAATCCGGGTTCGATCCCCGCCGGCACCAATATGATTGTTAATTGAAATTTTAAGTGCTGATTTACTACCTGTTCGGCGGTGAAGAAAAACATCGTGAGGAAATCTGCATGTCTTAGAAATAAGAAAAAAAATCAAAGTCATGTCACACAAATGACAGTAACTTGCCCTAAAATCCACTGAGAAGTGCGAGGAGTCCTGTGCCCAGCAGTGGGACATATATATGCTGTAACTTTACTTAACATGCTACTCGGCGAAAAAATAAGATCTTGAGGAATGCTCTAAATACGAGGTTGTTGCTACTATTTTTCAAGGGTCGTAAGATGTGATGGATTCTTTCATAACCTAATTCAATCAAGTGGAAAGGTTCTATATTCGACGTATACTTTTTTTTGGTATGTTCGGAGAATGGCTCTAATAGGGCTGATCCGATTATAATGTTTCTTTCATATAAACATTAAGAAACAATTTCACTTCTAGGGTGGTAAAATAGAAATGAAGTTTAAATGTTATGGGTTGCTGTCGCCTAGGGTCACCAGAGCCAAAAATCCCCCCCCTTCTCCAACATTTCCGGTAAACAATAATGTTTAATAAAAAGTATTCAGTAAAAACTTACAGATTTTTGGGGACCTGACATCAACTAAAATTTAATTTGAGAGCTGACTTGCATTTCTAAAATGCAACCCCCTAAAATCTGGTGCCCGGGGTCATTATTGTCTCTCCGGTACTCCCTTGCTACACTACTGAATCGACAAGCACGCTATTATAGTCACTATATAAATTATGTAATATCATGTAAATTAACAGTGGAGATATGGCGCTGACAGCTGATGCACAGGTCTCCTAGTTCGGCTGCAGATGCTATTTCAAATATATGTACCAAATTAGCACTTAGTAAAGTGTTAAGCAAATATTTGGTTTAAGGTAGAAAAAATGGAATAAAGAACTTATTATTATCATTTTATATTTAGAAACAAATAATTTTTCTACGTCTGTCTGCTTTTCGAATAAAACTTTCTCCAGGAAGATATTTGTGTATGTATAGTTATAATACTGCAAATATTAAAAACATAACACACACATACATATTGTTCCATGGATGTCGTAAGAAGCGATAGATAGGCAACGTCGTCTTAAAAAATAACTAAAAGTTAAAGAAAAGTGCGGTTGTCAACATCAAGTCCAATTTGCCAAAAGTTGCCTATGTAACGGTTTAACACATGCATATTTTATGTAAGGATAGTAGTGATAATTAATAGAATCAGGCGTTCCTTTGCAGAAATATTTTATAATAAAGATATTAAGTTACTTTGCAACCATCCGCTCAATAAAATAAAATGATGTGTCTTACCTAGCTTGAAGAGCACCTTCCGCCTTCCTTCAATTGCGTGCACTAATCCGGCCACCACTAATCCCAGCACCACTACTCCCAACACCACTATTCTAGGAAAGACACAGCCGCCGTAGAGTCTACATCACCTGAAGATGCCTCGTGTAGAGGCGAAACACGTGTCGTATTATCGTCGATGTTGTGTCTTTCTTAGAATAGTGTTGGGAGTAGTGATGTTGGCAGTAGTGGTGTTGGGAGTAGTGGTGCTGGGATTAGCGGTGATGGGATTAGTGTACTCAATTGAGGGAGGGCGGGAGGTGCTCTTCAAACTAGGTAAGACACATCATTTTATTTTGTTGAGCGGATATGAGCGAAGTAACTATTAATATCTTTATGATAGTAGAGATGTTGATTGTTGCTGCTTTAGAATTACCATTACCGTACTGCTTTGCATAAATAGAATTCTAAAATTGAAAACAAATATACTACTAGTATGTAATCATGACACAGACATCAACAAATAAACATGTAATCATTAAGTTATGAGTTCGTTGAACTGTCTGATAAAAACCGTGTTCTTTTCTTTATTAACTGTGGGAAGTACGTCATGTATTGTGCGCGAATAATTTTTCCTGAACTGGTGAAAGAAATCGTTCGGAAATGCATTGCTAATGGGTATCGACTTTCGAACCAATTATAAAACAAAAACGGATGTGACGAATTTTTTTTTAAAGTAAACTTGAACATCAATAGTCAATTCGATATTTTTTTTAGAAAGGTATTGTTTTATATGTGACAAACACGCACACTGTTCAACTGATGGTAAGTGGATGCTGTGACCCATAGACATCTACATTTATTATCGATTAAGAATCAAAATGCAGATGGGTTGTCAGGCCTCAGGACTAAGATGGAATGCCTCGTTTCCAGTAGCAAGTATCTCCGGTTCTCTACACTCACCATACGAAACGCAGCATTAATACTGCTATTTTACGCTGGTATTCTGTGCGAGCGCGGCTCTCCCTCGGTTTAGTCAACCTATTCGTGCTACAACCATAATATTGCTGCAGCATGGCTCTAACACGTTGAAATGGTATACAGTAACATTTTTAAAATCGTGATGGCAGCGTAAGAAAAGAAATGCATCGAAACTCAGAGTTAGTTGTATGCTTAAGTATGTTCTAAGATTCGAAAGATGTTTAACAGACGGATTGCCATTTTTATTTTTAAAAGTTCTCACACAGATTATGACTGTGGACTATTATGCCAAATTAAGAATGAAAGTAGGAAATAAAACGCACCTCTTTAATATAAAATTTATCGGGAGCCGATCTAGGGCGGCCTTTTACATATTATGTTTGATCACGAAGACATTTAACGAAACATCGTTCCTATTACAAAAGATTCATCTTTGAAACAAGGAGTTGTTATTCATGTTAAATGATATCGAACAAATAAATATCGTTGATCATAGGTTATGTGGCATGCGAGAACCGTACTAACTTATCTTACGTTTCCCTCGCCTCAGGGAGCAATTACCGAGTACATTTTCTGAAAGATAAGCTTGAAAGCAAATATTATTGGCATCATAACATATATAGTTATGTTATATTTACGTTTAACTTGTAATAAGTAGTGATAAGGTTATTTTATTAATGACGTTTCTTGTAGTGGCATTCTAAGAACATTCACTACCCCATATCTTCCCGTGAGAGTCTTATAAGGCAACAGGTTGAAACAAGTCAGAATATGGACAGCTTGCCTTCCTAATAAGAACAACAAATAAAAAAAACTGCATTAGCGACGACGCCTGCCACGTGTGGCAACTATGGCATATTATATTCCCCTTATAAGGCAATCTATCCCATAGCCTATATTCAGCAGTGGTTTTTTGATAGTCACGGTGACGGTAATTATTGTTGATCAAAATCTAGTGGTCTACAATTAAAATTTTTTTTGGAAAATAACCATGTTATTTTATAGAATAAGGATGACAAACGAGCGCACAGTCCACCTGATGGTAAGTAGTTGTTGTGGCCCATAGACATCTTCATATTTCCTTGATTACGAATCCAAATGCGTTGCACCCGTGAGGACCAAGATACAATGCTCATAAACGGTCCCGGTTACTCACCATACGAAACACAACAACGTTAAGCAGCTATTTTACGCTGGCATTCTGTGAGTACGTGATTCTTCCCAGGTCGAGCTGATCCATTCGTGCTACAATTATACTACGAATATAGCTGCAGCATAGCTCTACCACGATTTCATGAGAGGTATGTAGAGTTATAGGAAAATCTTAAAGTAAATTATAATACAAAAAGTAAATGGGTTTGGCTCATATATGACACAAGACCTATTTCTACATTTTTGATAGATTTTAGAAGCAGGAAAGTGTCTCACTGGACTAGTGTGTGAAGATGCCTTATCACCCCTAAGGACTAAGATGGAATGCCTCATAACAAGCAAAAATGATCACCAGTTCTTTGTTTCTCATCATGTGCAACACAACAGCATTATGCAGTAATTTCATTCACGCTGAAATTGAATGCGAGCGTGGTCCCTCCCCTGTCGAGTCCAATCTCTTAGTGTTCACGCTTGTACATGACTCTACCACGTAAAAGAACATGACACTTGAATTTGCCTTAAATTTTTAGCAGCAAGTGTAATCAGATCGGTCCCACAGACCGGTAAGTTTTTAATGCCGCTTTTTTATGAATAAGAGTGACTAACCATCACGCAGTCACTCATCTATCCTCGATTGAACATCAAAATGCAGATACGTTGTTACCCCTGAGAACTAAGATGAAGTTGGATTGGATTGGATAGGATAATCGGAAGAATCTTTTTCCTGGAGTGTAGTACTCACCATACAAAACACAGCAGCATGTAGCTGTTATTATACATTATTCATTTCATTCGCGTGTTAGAACTATAATATAGCTGCAGCGTATCTCTACCACATGAACGCTTGCATTAAACGATTAACTATTTTTAGGGTTCCGTAGTCAACTAGGAACCCTTATAGTTTCGCCATGTCTGTCTGTCCGTCTGTCCGTCCTCGCTTAATCTCTGTGACCGTTAGCACTAGAAAGCTGAAATTTGGTACCAATATGTGTATCAATCACGCCGACAAAGTGCTAAAATAAAAATTGGTAAAAAATGTTTTATTAGGGTAGCCCCCCCTATATGTAAAGTGGGAAGTGATTTTTTTTTTAATTTCAACCCTAACGTGTGATATATTGTTGGAAAGGTATTTAAAAATGAATAGGGGTTTACTAAAATCATTTTTTGATAATATTAATAATTTCGGAAATAATCGCTCCAAAAGTAAAAAACAATGTGTCCCCCCCCCTCTAACTTTTGAACCATAAGTTTAGAAAATATGAAAAAAATCTGGAAAGTAGAACTTTATAAGGACTTTCTAGGAAAATTATTTTGAACTTGGATGGAAAGAACAGTTTTTGTACAAACTCATAATTGGGAACACTTACTGTGACGGACGGGAAACTACGGAACCCTACACTGAGCGTGGCCCGACACGCTCTTGGCCGCTTTTTTTTATTAAAAGGCGACAAAACAGCGATTTAACCGTCTTGTGGGCGGGACAGCTAGCCATTTTAACGAACGCGACACAACTCTTAATTAACTGTAATATATTCTAAGAGGTGCTACGTTCTGTCCGACTGGACACTTTCGCCGCGTCGGACTCGCACGACATACAGAACGAGTGAAGTGAAAACGCGACACCGGTGAGAGTTCGTAATTAATACACTACGGTACTGACGATACTACGAACGTAGAAGGTGGGTTAAGAATAGATAACTCCTTAATAGTTTTGAATAGAGACGGGTTTAAATGTATGGACTTGGTTGATTGGTTGGTTCACAAAAATAATAGTCGGTTTATTCTTTCATAATTGCACTAGACATCTCGCATTTTTTTATTGGATGGTAGTACCGCTCTTTTGAAAACAATGAATTTTTTGTGATATTTCTTACATTCTCGTTTTACAATGCACACAGGATGGAAAGGTATAATGGAATTGTTTACGCCACTAACATCACATAATATTCATTATGGAGCATGGATATATCCAAGATACGCAGTCTGTGCTTTATTCGTGTTTTCTCTAATAGTTCTTTTAACAGAAAAACATCTTCTTTAAAAAAAAAACACTAAAGTTGTGTTTGCTCTATTCAGTAATAAAACTGTAAGGTGTTAGTGCATGAATCTTTAAATTCTTTTAACTAAATATAAATATGTACAACGAGCATACCCTCAGTAAAATTAATTTGTGAACCATAAATCTATAACAGTAAGGGTCTTGTCAACTTTGCGCTGAGCCTGAACAAGAATATCTCGTTGCAAGTAACTGGAAACTGTCAACCTGTCACTTGACGAACGCAATCCGATATACTGTAAAGCTTCGTGTCTAAAAGCGAATACGTCACCGAAACTTTGTTTTAGTTTTAAAAATGATTGTTAATCCGATGATTTGTTCGGTTCAATTGATTTTGCTACATTCCAAAGTTTACTGCATCATTACTATAAATTCCATCACATCATCTCCATGGTAAGTAATCCACTACCTTTCGTTTTACAAGGAATTGTTGCCATGCATGACCACATATGAAGTTAACTGTTACCGGCGGTTTTCCCGGAACGTTAGGTACAACTTAAGGAACTTTAGCCAATGGAGCTACTCCGTTCTTAAAAAAAACCTGCAAGACACCTGAAATTTGTTTGGTGTCTGCAACACTATGGACATTTGTAACACTATGCAGATGCCATTTATGAGCGGCGTGACCACTTACCATTAGAATAGCTCGTCTCTTCTTCTATAAGAAAAGATTCAGTTATGGGCTTATTATAAAATGTTCTAAATTTTACCAATTAATTTAATTCAATTTTAAGTAAATTACATGAATGATTGATTCTACGTATACCTCTTAAATATAATAACATCTCTGTGGATTCAGCAGTCTAAAAAGTTTTAAATGGATTTCAATTATGAGAGAAGTGTTTTTATGTAAGCCAGCTTTTATATAAATTAATCTCCTTAAGTTTGCGCCTAGCAAAGTCGATTCCTAAAAAAAAAAACGAAATGCGTTTCAAAGCAGCTTAACTAAATTACATTTTACGTTTATTGCGTATGAAATATTAAAAACTATCTTAACTTTCTCAAATATGTCAAAAGACATGTTGTGACATGTGACATAAGTTCAGAATTAGGACATTATAGGATGGGAGATAGGTACCAACATCTGTCTGATAACAACTTAAAAAAATAAAAAACTGCGGTTGCTAACCCGTGCCAAGTTTGGCAAAAATGCCAAATATCGGATATGTGTGGATTTTCACGGGCTTTGATAACGATGACGATGTTTTAGTTATTGTTGCTATTGTTACAAAAGAGTCCAAAGAACGTTGGGTTAGCCCCAGAATAAAAAAATTTCTTAGCTAAAAGTAATAGAAAAACTTGTTCCTGCTGCAAGTCTTCAGGACCCAGGCATTCTTTTATTCAGTTCTCAGGTTCAGTTGACCTACACTTTAAACAATGCGATTATTCTTGCAATATCAGGTAAGTCTCTAGACAGTGGCAGCGTAAAATAATCTACCATCACATACCATACCGTAAGTGTCGTAAGAGGTGATAGAAGGAATTGAAATAGACGATGATCAGCAGCATCTTTCTGAATGGCAACGCTGTTGCCAACCCAGTTGCCCAAGTGCGGCAACTATGGCAAATATATAACCTATGAGGCAATCAATGGGGTTGGGGACTTTCGATAGGCTGTAATGAATGACCTAATGAATTGTAAAATATTAGTGTTCAGTCCATTCCGCAGCTCTACTGTGCATTGCAAATTGCAACACCTCAATAAATTATTATTAGTTTTAAAACTTATTATTATTACAATCAAATGTGAAAAATGGAACCTACATAATATGTTAAATCACAAGAAAATCCATATGTACACTAGAGAAAGAAAGATTGAGAGAAGTATGATTGATTTGTTCCTGGTGGATGACCGACTGCAAAAACAGGTGATAGATACACGAGTGTTCAGGAGTGCTGACCTGGGAATGGATTATTATCTAGTAATTACTAGATTTAGAGGTTTGTTCGCGGGTTGACGCTACCGGATGGCAGTAACAGAATCACAGCCGGTCTGTCGCATCCGAAGCTGGAAGCTTCAGGAAGCGGATACTAAGGACAAATATCACACGTGGGTAGCCGAAGAGCTTGACACCATCGATGGCAGAAAAGAATGTGTGGAAAGAACATGGCAGAACCTTAGGGATGGAATGGTAAGTGCAGCGGAAGAAGTATGTGGAACGACAAAAAGAGGTAGTACCAAAAGAAGAGATGCATGATGGAATGACGAAGTGAGAGAAGCTGTAAAGAAGAATAAAAAAGCATGGTTAGACCGCTTGGCCTCTAGTAACGATAAGCATATGAGAGAAAAGATGAAAGAAAGATATAAGCTGCAGAAAGTTCATGCGAAAACATTGATTGAGGAAGTACGTGAAAGGTGTAGAATAGAAGCGGACGAAAGGTTTTCGCACAACTTTAAGGAAAACTCCAAACTCTTCTGGAAAGAGGTTGGAAGGTCCCGGAGTGGTGCGACAGCCTTAAGAATGAACAAAGTGCTTTCGAAAACCAATGACGTCCTCTCAGAAAAATCGGACGTCATTCAGCGATGGAGCGAATTTTATAGAGAAATGTATGCGTGTCATGATCTTAGTGAAGGATCCGGGGGTGACGCCGTGACTGGCACGCCAAACACGGACCTCGATGACACTGAGGTCATCAGCATGAAAGAGATTGAACGTGCGATTCGAAGTTTGAAATGTTGTAAGGCTGCGGGACTAGACAGAGTTACTGCTGAAATGGTCAAGTACGGTGGACCTCGCGTCTGGGTCAGCTTTCATCTGCTGTGCAATTTGTGCAGGCGGACGGGATCCCGGTTAGCGACGTCATTGTGCCTTTATATAAAGGTAAAGGTTCACATTTTTTTCATTGACTGCGGTTGCTATCGGGCGATCAGCTTGACCAGTTTAGCAAGTAAAGTTTACTTGAAGGATTTGACACGTAGGATGCAAGAGAATTCGGAAGGATTATTATGGGGGGCACAATGCAGATTTAAACCTGGAAGAGGATGCACGGATCAAATGTTTTCTCTCCGCATGATCACCGAAAAGCTTCTGACTGTTAACCAGAGGATTTTCTGTGCTTTTGTGGATCTGGAGAAAGCATTTGATAAAGTGTTATAAGGAAGAAAATGTGGGAACTGTTGTCGGAATATGGTGTGGATGGTCGATTGTTAAGGGCTGTGCAGTCACTTTACTATGACTGTAAAGCCTGTGTGCGGGTAGGGCATGACCTGTTACCCATGTTTAGCGTCCAAGCGGGCGTAAAACAGGGTTGTGTCATGTCTTCCTGGCTGTTCATACTGTATCTCGACAGCTGTTTACAGAAGCTGAAAAATAGCTGTTTGGGTGTGAATTTGGGTGACATTTAAGTAAATTGTCTGCTGTATGCCGATGATGCAGTGCTTATTGCACCATCAGAAGCAGAACTGCAGGCATTAGTCACGTGTATGAAAGAGGAATGTGAAATTAAAGGTCTCCGTTTGAATGCTAATAAAACTAAGGTTCTGGTATTTGAAAAGGATGAAGAGAGAACGAAATGTGAAATATGGGTAAATCAGGAATGTCTAGAACAGGTAAATGAAATTGTATACTTGGGGAGTGCTTTCAGCCGGGATGGAAGATGTGATTTAGATGTGGACAGACGTGTCGCTGCCGGGAACAAAGTCAATGGTGCCCTGAATGCGTTAGTCAAAAGGCAAGGCGTAGTGAAGAGTGCACGCCTTGCAATACATAACGCAGTGTTGGTACCGACTTTGTTATATGGCAGCGAAATCTGGGTATGAAAAGAAGCATAAAAGCAAGTTGAATGCAGTGGAGATGCGATCTCTACGTAAAATGTGCGGTGTTACCGTAGCCGACCGAAAGCGAAATGAAGACATTCGCAATATGGCAGGATTGAAAGATGACCTTATCACAAAAATTGATAGGGGCGTACTCCGATGGTTTGGGCACGTTGAGCGAATGAGTGAAGACCGAATGGTGAAGAAAATATATAGCGCGAAAGTAAATATTAAAAGGTGTCGAGGTAGACCGAGACTAACTTTCGAAGACCATGTGAGCAAATTACTCGAAGAGGAGAAGGTCAAGAGTACTCGGATACCTAGACGTGCATGTATGAAGAAGATAATGAATCTGAAAGAAGCGAAAGAGGTATGTAAGGATCGTGACACTTGGCGATGTGTTGTCTCTGGCTACCCCGTTAGGGATTGTGCGTGAGGATAAGTAAGTAAGTAAGTACATAATATACACACATCTCTTCTTACTAGTATAGGTGGCATAGAAAAAATAAATGCTTGCCTAAATAAATAAATGTAGTTTACAGAAATATGTAAAAATATTATTTCTATATCTTCTAATAATTCTTCTATGTAAATAAATTTATACCGAAATTCTTATTCAATTATTATCAACTTCGATCAACAATACCAAATTATCAATGTTATTTAATTTAATTATGTAAGGTAACAACAAAACGCAGATTATTTATTCCCTTTGAGACGTTTAAATAAATTGGTAAAGCTTTGCAGTCATGGTTACGGGGGAATAAGATTTTTGACATCTTGATATCATTGTTAACCTCATTTACCTTTAGATTTAATATATTTTAAAAAGACTATCCCGTTTCTAGGTTACGAAAACATAGCTGATACCTATAACAAATAAGATCTGAACAGAGACACGGTAATATTATAGATAATATTACCGTGACAGAGACGATCTCAATCGTTCATTCAATGCTTATGAATACTGAGAGTTGTTTGTATAAACATGATATCTTCGATCTCGGGTTCTCGGGCGGGACGTGACTCGAATCCCAATTGTCATAAACAAAAGACGTCCGCCCGGGCATTGGCCCCGGGGGGTTTTATGAACGTAGCTTCCATTACACCACATTTCATATTATTTGTTGGTAAAGTTATAAATAATGGCCTACATGGCGCATACAATTCGTGGCATGAAAACATAGAGTCGAATGCGATCCCAATATTTTCTGGTTACCAGCAGTTGCAAAGGTTTGCTCAAATATATTTGCGTCGAAAGCAGGTCAGCAGAAAGTATCAGGAATACGGGCATTGGCGCAAATTGTCCGACGTAATATGAAAACTATTGATTTGCACGAAAATGCACATCTCAAACGCGAAAGTGTCGGGATGAGTTCAACAAGCTGATGCGATGTGCTTTAGTTTAATCGTATTTATCATTGATGAAACTTAATATATTTTTTGAAGAAAGTTTTTTTTTAATCATAAACTATAAATTCTAATTTCTATAAATTTCAATATAATATTTAGATATTTTTTAATGTAACTGGTGAAAAATGGAATTTAAATTTCAATCATATTAATTTATCTCGAAATAAAGTTATACGTTACCTTATTACAAAAAACATTTAGAAAAAAAAAACACTTTTAGTTACACAAAAAATACATTGAATTGAATAATTAATTTTATATTATTAATTACTGTTCAGTCTGTTGGTCTGTCGGTATGTATGTTCGTTAACACGATTACAAAATAACTGACTAACAAAAGTTTCCACTTATATCTTACAGATGATCGCTATTGAAATTCGTTAGAGAAATTTTAAGAAATTACTTACGAGGTATTAAACGGCATCATCTTGAATATTTTTAAGAATTTCTTATCAAATTGTAGTGTTGGATTTTCAAGTTTTGTTAGCTTAAATTATCCCAAGATTAATGAAGAGAGATATTTTTTGGTCATAAATTATAAGGATATGCAATTAATCTTCTCGATGTCGATTTTATTTTTTATTTTATTTTATTTATTTATTTATTTAACACCAACAAGACATACACTAACAAAAGCATAATATTTTTGCAAAAAATCATAAAAACTAAGCGTAGACTTAATTATAGGTGTTACACACATTTCATTATAAAAAAATATTCACAAGTAAAATATATGCAGTGAATTAAATTGAATACAAAAATTAAGAGATCAATAAATATATCAGAATTTAGTGTTATATAATTAATTATATTAAATCATGCATATTCCACTATTGTTATTAACATTAGAAATTTTATGAACGTTAAACATAACAAAAATAAAATCATTAATAAATTATAATATACAATCATTTCCTAATCACAATTTAGCTTAAAGAAAAATAATATAATTTTACTGTGAATTACAATTATTTGAGGAATATAAATAATTTATTATAATATATTAATAATTTTCGATGATGTCGAGTCATTTCGAAGTCGATGAATATTTTTAAGAATTTCTTATCAAAGTGTAGTAATGGATTTTCAAGTTTTTAACTAAAATAATCCCAAGACTAATGAAGAGAGATATTTTTTGGTCGTATATTATAAGGGTACGTAATTAATCTTCTCGATATTGATTTTCGATGATATCGAATCATTTCGAAGTCGATGACTAGTTTTAAGAATTTCTCATCAAAATATAATGTTGGATTTTCAAGTTTTTTTTTAACTAACATAATCCCAAGGCTAATGAAGAGAGATATTTTTTGGTCGTAAATTATAAGGGTCCGTGATTAATTTTTTCGATGTCGATATTCAATGATGTCGAGTCATTTCGAAGCCGATGAATATTTTTACGAATTTCTCATCAAAGTGTAGTGTTGGATTTTCAAGCTTCTTTTTGGCTAAAATAATCCCAAGGCGTTGTATTCAAAAGATATATGAAGGGAGATATTTTTTCGGTCGTATATTATAAGTTTATAAGGGTACGTAATTAATCTATATACCTGCCTCCGAACCTTTTCATATTCAATGAAAATGCGATAAGATCCAATGAAGGTCCGTTGGTTCATAGAGCTACATTGTAAGACAATTACAACACACGCAAATCCGCTCCATAGCCTCCCTAAACTATCGAAAGAGACCGCCTGTGAACAGTAGCAGTACCCATCTTAAGCCATTTTTGCGATCATAAACTATATGAAACTAACATATTTTTCGTAGACTTTGAGTGCGACGAGGGCACATACACAATTATTGTCTTTTAATTATATCTATGAGTCCAACCTTGAACGAATTAACCACTGTGGTTAATTCGTTCAGAGTCCAACATATGATGAGTGAATGCCGTTGCCCATAGGCATCCATTAAAAATTAAAAAGTAGACTTTTTAAAGAATAAGAAAGACAAATGAGCACACAGACCACCTGATGCCTGATGGTAAGTGGTTATTGTGGCCCACAGACATCTACATGTATCGTTGATTACGAATCTGAAAATTAAGCTGGAATTATTCGTTTCCACTAAAAAGGGTCTCCGGTCTATACACTAAATATATAAAACACAGAAGCATTAAGTTATTTTACGCTTGTATTGTGGGGGGAAGTACCACGCTCGCAGCGTGGTACTTCCCCGCTAGAACCGACCATAATATAGCTGCAGCATATATATATATATATATATATATATATATATATATATATATATATATATGTGGTGTGTGTGTGTGTGTGTACCTTATAGTCAATATAATATTTTATTTTGTATTACCTACATTTGCAGGATCTACAGCTTAGCAGCAGAATCCGTAATCTAGATTACAAAACAATGTTATGACGGTGGTAGAGAAGTATTTATCTCGTCCCAGGGGTTTATCAATAAATCGTCAAGGGAGACAGTAGGTATAAAAAGAGGTGATAACGCATCTATTAGTCTTCTTTGTCTGAAGTTGGCTGCAAGTGCCTGTGTACTGCAGTAGCCATGTGTCATCAGGTGGATTGTAGGTTCACTTAAATTTTATAAAAAAGAAAGATACTTCATGATCTTGGTTTATTTCATTCAGCGGCAGCGACATTCTTGCCAAGTGTGGCAAATGTGGCAATAAGCCAGTAACAGAAAATGCCTTGTAAGCGTATGGTACTGCAATGGCAAGGAATAATAATAATGAATGTTATTATTTAAAAATAAAACGCAAGAAAACAAAACACTCCTACGAAAATAGGGTTTTCGTTAATAATAAACAACAACGCTGAATTCTGAAATACGTACTCGTATTTCAGAATTCAACTAAAAGAACAGTCACTTTTGACGTCTTTGAGACACGTGAGCCATTTGAATAGAATCTTCATCCTTTGAATAGTTCCTTGTTTTCATAAAGGAAAGCGAAATTTAAAATTACAGCATTTTGATTAAACGTTTAACCTTACTTCAAACAAAGCAGAGCCTGCGTAAATAAAAAAAACTGTTTCATTTTATTTAATGGGGTAAGAGGCGTAATTATATTTTTATGTACAATTTTAATGTATACTAAGAAGAACATTACTTCGGTAGGATGGGTTATTAAAAAAATAAACAGTCGTTCCGTACTAAAAAATAAATTTCTCTTTTGTGTTTAAAATGCATCTATTATAATTAAAAATTTAAATCATTTACTTACATAACATTAAAATATACAGTATGTTTTTATTTTACTATAATATGTTCTTCAAATAATTACTGTTCTAACATATCTTAATAATAAAATAAAGGATTATATTTTAGTTAAAAAGGAATATCTTTTATCGTCGGTGTATCTGTTGCTGATAGTATAACTTCTGATTGACTTGAGATTATCGATTTTGTATATAATCAAACATTTTTTGTCAAAACGATGGTTCAACATCTCACGTAATGATGAACCAACGTAAAATAACAGCTTTATGCTGCTTTGTTTTGAATAGTGAGTGTAGTGAACCGGATACACTTTTCACTGTAAACGAAGCTAATTTTGATTCCTAATCGAGGATAAATGTGGATGTCCATGGGCCACAGCATCCACTTACCATCAGGTGGACTGTGTGCTCCTTTGTCATATTATTCTATTTAAGAAACTGCCCCATTGGTCTAGTGGTTGTAGTAGTGCGACTGCTAATCATGGGATTCGAATCCCGGGTCGGGCCAAAAATCAATTATTGAGTTTTTCCGTCAAGAAATTCTCCGTAGCTGCCCGGAGTCAGGAAGTTGGCGGTATTTCACCCCCGTGCCTCGGAAAGCACGTAAAGCCATTGCGCCTGATCTCTCTGCGGTCGTGTCGGTTTACCGTCCTATCGGATTATGAGAGTGAGGGAATAGAGAGTGCACCTGTGCTTGCGCATATACTTGGGCACTGTCCTGTGCCGATGGTTAGTCTCCGTTGAGGCTGGGCGCCGTGACCGCAATTCGGTTTGGAGGACATTATTAAGAAAGGTAAGGTAAATCATATTCACAATAGACCAGTTGGTTTGGTGCTAAAAAAGAAAATCACAAAATTTAGACTCACATGGTAGGGCGGCGTGGAGGTAGAATTTATTAATGAATTTTATGCTTATACTGTAAAAAGTTCGGTGTGAATTTGGATTGAAATTTATCGCGTCGCCGACCAGAATTAATGTAATAAAATAGTAAAGAACCGTCTGCCGAGTTAGCTCGTAGAATATTTAAAAATAACTATGATAGTGAATAATATAACGAAATTAAGTGGATTTTTTAATAAAACCAAAATATTCATCATCTGTATTTGACCTAATCACCTAGCCTACATAAACATCAACTTTCACCAACTTTTTATTACGTGGTAGAGCCACGCTGCAGTAATATTATGGCAGTAGCATGAATAGCTCGACCGAGGAAAGACACGGAGACCCTTTTTAGCGGAAACGAGGCATTCCATCTTAGTCCTCAGAGATGATGACACTTCTGCATTTTGGTTTTCTATTGATGATAAATGTAGATGTCTATGGGCCACAGCATCCACTTACCATCAGGTGAACTGTGTGCTCGTTTGTCATCCAATTCTATAAAAAAAACTACTTAACAGATACGCCCACGAAAATTTGTAGCGTAATGCAAAAAAAAAGCGCTAGGAAACGCTTGTAAGCATAATAGCGATCGTAAGCAGTAAGCGCTGTCAAATCGCAAATAGCTATTTTCCTCTAGGACACGAAGTTAGTTTTAACCGGGGAACCTAACCTAATTTAAATATATGTTTGTAAAGTATTCATATTAAAAACTTACCAATCATGAATTTTTAATAACATGTATAATATGTTTATTCATCTCATTATATTACTTGAAACTAATTGCACAAAACAACTTATAAATTCTACTTCAGAGGTCAATGAACAGTAATGGACTTTTAATGACCGATGAAGAAGATATCCTTCTCAGAGGTTAATTTGCGGAACTGTAAGGATGTCGTCGCCACGCTCAAAATCGGGAATGGATTGATAATTTTTTTGCGTGTTTGAAATTACGATTGATTTTACTAAGGTTTTAAATAATGAAAAAATTCGCACCGCACAAGTGTGATTGGGACTCGCGGTTTTTTTTAACATTACGCTAGACTATATACGTCCCACAAACCTCCCCTCATTTCTGAGAGGGTTTTAGGGCTAGGAAGTGTCCGCCGTTGGCGAACTTCACATGTTTTCGAAATATTTTTTCTTATTTCTCAGATATGCAGGTTCCCTCACTATTTTTTCCTTCACCGCCGAGCAGGTAGTAAGTCATCACTTAAAATTGCAATTAACAATTTCATTGGTACCGGCGGGGTTTGCCTGAGGTTTTTTATTAACTTAATTATACATGTAGATATTTCATTCATCTTAGGAATCATAGATAAGGTAAGGACCAACTATTGGTCTAACGAATAGGCAAGTAGTATTGAAAAGGGAAAACTTAAGCAAGCAGCAGTAAAAGTATGTTATTATAGAAAGTCAGTTTACACCACGGCAAATTCTCCAAAACTGCAAACGAAAAATTGTAATCGCAAAAAAAAATATTTTTATATGATATAGATTACTGCTATGGCTTTTACTTGTGCGTTGAGATCCTGCTTCTTGCCCAAGTTCAAGATTCTACGTCAACGGAGTTAACGTATAGGTTTTGATGAGTAAATTTGCGAGTATCATAAATAATTTGCGAGTATCGTAAATAGGCGTATATTGTGATTGTGTTGGTTTAGACTTTAGAGGCTTCAATTTGTTACACACTTGTCCTAATTTTAGAATTAAAGTAATATATAACTTTAATATGGGATATAGAATATGTTTACCCATACTGCCTCGTAACATGGATATAGTAATGGACTTTAGTAGATACCGTGTACCGTAGAGACCGTGGACTTTAGTATTTGATATTCATTTTAACTTGATATCCCCAACCCGTTTCTGAGAAATAGGGTCTTACAGACAGATTGACGGGCGGATAATTGTCCTTTGAGGTACAGTACCCTAAAAATCTAGTTAATTCAGCTTTTGGTGCCTTTTTTGTGAAAGTGAATGATTCAATAACGGTGCATGTATGTGAGTCATGCCGTACCGCTTTTGATCGTGAGTGAAATTTTGAACACAACCACAATTGTCAGCTAAGAGAATTCAAAACAAGTCGATTCTGTATTCGGATTATAAACTTTCATTGTAGATGTGACTATTAGAATAGAATAATTTATTATTCAATATAGATTACGAGTAATTCTTATTGAAATTCTATTTAGCTTGCAATGTTTTGTATGTTTGTTTGGGTCAAATCTTCCAACTAAATTTAAAAACAATTATGCTACACCGATTGAGCTGAAATTTTGCATAAATGTTTAGTGTGGATGACAATGCATTAGCTCAGTGACGTCATTCTAAATCCAATATGGCGGACTAGTCATTCCTTATGCCACTGTTTCGAAAGAAACCTCTAGAGCCAAGCAACAGTTGTATTAGTACAGAAATTGTATTGTTTTGGTAGGAAAAGGCTGAAAATCTCCGATACCTACGGGCAATTTAGGCGAAGCGGAATTGACAATCTAGTTTCAGTAATATTACAGTTTGTGAGCCATTGTACGCCATTAGCATCTATTATCGTATCCGCCATTAACCTTTCGCTGATGTATTCACGGATAGTGATTTATGTATGTTGTATTACGCATTAATCTTTCACATTATATCAATCAAAATTTTCCCAGAAGGGGGCTATTTTTACTAATTTTTATTGCTGGTTCTTGGCTTTCAGGAACTCGGAAAAACGTTAAAAATCCTCAATTTTGAATATCAATCTTTTTTATATTTATCTTTCTTGCAGAAGAGGGCCATAAGAGCTGGTTATTTTAATACTGCGGTTTTGGCAATTTTTGGTTACCTTAACAGGTTAAGATGCCGTTGCCAAAACTATCAAGAGTACTAACAAGAGATGAAACGATGACACCAGAATGCCACCTCTTTCTTTTAGTATAACAGCATGGCCTTCTTATGTCTTGAACTAATTACTTTTTTATCTAGATAAAGAAAGGTGTATAATACAAATTAGTATTTGTTTGTTCGTATTTCGGTACTCATAACAAAAATACATTTTTTTAAATTGTCTTGAAATGGTTGGAACGATTTTGACAGGACATGATATTTTTTTAGAAAAAAAAATTAGGGTTCCGCGCAAAAAAAACCTTAAAGTAATATATTCAACGCGGACGCGGTCGCGGGGAACAGATAGTTACAAGTAAAATTCGTGCATAAAAATAGAAAATATTTGGAAAACAAATATATTTTATTTAAAATACCTTCCAATATGCTATCACTGTGTTTAATGGTGCCAAACTACCCATACAGGGTATCAAGTTTTTGACAACAAAGTGTTCGTTCAATGTAGGTCACCTCACAGCCTTAATAGTATATAGTTTATTGCAAAGAATGTGTTTCATAAAACGGAATACATACTGTACCCATTACTTACGAATCTTAAGAATTTTTCATAAAAGTTATGATAGTTAAAAGATTTTTTTAATAATGTCACTTCTAATAAATTTTATCTATTCCCGATTGATGTCATTGGTGGGGCCACGCTACCAGCGTTACCATGATAGCCTTCAGGAGTGACAACGCATTTGCATATCAATTCCTAATCAGGGATATACACGGAAGGAGAATACACGGTTACACGTTTTGCATTCATTTTTACATGGAAGAACCACGTTCTCACAGAATACCAGCGTTCAATAGCAGCTCAACGCTGCTGTGTTTCATATGGTGAGTGTAGAGAACCGAAGACACATTTTGCTGGAAACGAGGCATTCCATCTTAGTCCTTACGGGTGACAACGCATCTGCAATTTGATTCGTATTCGAGGATAGATGTAGATGTCTATGGGCCACAGCAACCACTTACTATCAGTTGGACTGTGTGCTCGTTTGTCACCTTTCTCTTATAAAAAACACGTCTGTCCCTTTATTTTTATATAAAAAAACGCAGTTATGGCGACTACTTAGAGCGGCTGTGACAGATACATATTTGACGACACATATATGGTCTTTAGACATCTAACCATATCACAACAGATGTCATCATAACATTCAACACAGATTTCGAGTTTTAAATGTTGTAAACCTTTTGTAATCCTACAGGCGTCAATCTATATTTATTTATACCGTTTATCTAACACAATTTTTCCCAGTACAACTTAAATTTCACTAGCACAGTTATTTATTAGTTAATAGCGGCATTACAATAATAATAGCATCGCTTCGGTTGCCACGAGCGGAGCTGTATCGCCTCTTACTTACTGCAGTTGGCACGATTTCGAGTGGTTATTGCAAAATGCACTTTAGCGTACCGTTATTGATTGGTACAAGTGAAAAGCAAAATAATATTTATATACACCTAGGATTAACCGGCTGCAACTAGGTGCAGCAAAATGCCATTTGTAAAAATAATTATTTTATAGAATAAAGGTGAAAACGAGCACACAGTCCACTTAATGATAACTGGATGCTGTAGCCTATGTACATCTACATTTATCCTCGGTTAAGGATCAAAACTGAGATGCATTGTCACCCGTGAAGACTAAGATGGAATGCCCAGTAAAAAAGGGTCTCCGGATCTCTCCATTCACCAAACGACACAGCAGTATTAAGCTGCTGTTTTATACAATTAAGCTGGAAAGATGCAATAATCGCCAGGATTGTCGAGTGTTCGACTGAAGTATCAGATCTTTAAACGCAGCTATACGTCAACAATTGTATATACAAAATATGATTTTTGAAAGTAATATTTCATCATCTATCTAATTATTTTGTACTTTAATGTTATTACTTTATATTCACGAATGATAATATTGTACGAATAAAATTATTAATTAGAATACAGATAGCGTATAATGAGCACGTTCACCGGTACCTTGGACCGACCGCAGCCGGACTGGAACAGTGGATTGGCCCGTTACCACGGTACATCCGAGCTGCCGCCTAACAGGGTTACCCGCGTCTTCATGCACCAGCAGCCACACAACATGATTCACGCATTGATTCAATTTGCAATGATTGCGTACTTTATTTATTCGACAACTTGTAATTTTAATACTTAAATGTCATATTATTTCTGTAAAGCTTGGAGGTTCCGAATTAGAACTGTACCATTATGTTCGAGTTACGTTAATATAAAATAGGGATGGGCCCAACATGGATTTCACCGGATACGAATATTCGGCCGAAAGTTCGGGAAAACTTTTACCGAACAGAATATTCGGCCGAACATTATTCGGCAGCATCACATCGGTAAAGCTTACGTAGAATACAAAATATGAAACGAATATTCGGCCATCTCTAATATGTATAAAATACTGTTAACAATCAGAATTTTATTTTAATGCTTTTTTATAATAGTAAATTATTGTTTAAATCAATTAATTTAGGGGTTTAAGTATAATAAACTAAAAAATATGTTTCTTCGCACATTGATTAAAATATAAATTTATAACTTTTTTTTTGCAAATCTTTAGGTAAAGTCAAGAATTACAAAAAAAATCCCGAAAGTTATCTCAATTTCGTTTTTGTGTTTTTAGTGCAGGATAAGTTGTTAAGAGGCTTGTAAGCTTGTAACCTAAAACTGCATTAGTAAATTTTAGGCTGTTTTACTGAAGCAGTTTTGTTGAGTTTTCTTCCGCGTACGACCTCTCTGTGTAATAGTTTACCACCGGCGATTTTTCCGGACCAATACGACCTGGGGACCTTCAAAAAAAAAAGAGCTTACTCCTTTCTAAAGAGCCGACAATGCACCTGCAATCCCCCCTGATGTTGCGGTTGATCATGGGCGGCGGTAGTCAACATCAGGTGAGCCGCATGCTCGTTTGCCTCCTCTTCTATAAAAAAAGCAGTTTAACATAATTTTACTGTACCTACTCTAGTCCGTTTCTACGTGATGTGGAGAGACTTTTCTATCTTTACAAACGTGCGTATATCACGAGATTATTGATCAAGATCTCTAATTTTAGCTTATACCTAATACTTACATTATAAGCTAAAATACTTTCAAAAATTTTTTTAACAGAGTATGTACTTTTTTAAAGTAGTTATAGAGATCTAGAGCCGTGGTAGCTCAGTGGTTAACGCTCGCTGTAAATATAACAGAACGCGAGTAACCCGGGTTCGATCCCCGCCGGCATCAATGAAATTGTTAATTGCAATTTTAAGTGCTGATTTACCACGTGCTCGGCGGTGAAGGAAAACATCGCGAGGAAACCTGCATTTCTGAAGAATAAGAAAAAAAATATTTTCGAAGACATGTGAAGTTCCTCAACACGCATTTGGGCAGCGCGGCGGACACTTCCTTGCCCTAAACCCTCTCAGAAAATGAGGGGAGGCCTGAGCCCAGCAGTGGGACGTATATAGGCTGTAACTTTACTTTTTACTTTACTATAGAGATCTGGAGATCAAGAAGAATTATGGTAGTTTTTTGAAGTAGTTATATAGGATATTTAAGTGCGTATGCATAATATTTCAAAATGCAGTAGACTGACGCTTCAGTCAGTTGTACTTGTATTAGGACTGTAGCACGACAGTGTCGCCTTAATCGAGAAAGGACTACGCTTTCACAGAATAGTAGTGTTCTGTGAGAGCGTTGCCTTGGCGTTCCTAGTGTGTCAAGAGAACCGGAAACCCTTTTTTTATGTAAATCTACTAATACTAATACTATAATTTTGTTTTTCAGTTTTCACCAACTTCTGATCGTCGGAATACTCCAAAATTTCGCAGAATTATTGAGAACTGATAACAATTTAATAATTCCACAACTATGACTTTGTGTTCTTACTGGCAACATCATAGCTTATGGTGAGTGGCACCAGGAGTGACAAAAGTATCTGCATTTTGATTCTTTATCGATTTGATTATTTATGGATGCGGGTGTCAGTACTTATTTAACATTAGGTGGACTTTATGCTCGTTTGTCAACCATACTTAGACCATATAAAGCGAATAAATCAAAAGATCTGTTCAGAGAGGCTGAATGTAACGGATTGATGGCTCATGTTATAATAATAAGAGAAATAATATTTTAATATTGTTTTTTTTAAGTTTTGAAAAATTGCATTAAAAGCTGATCATGATATTTAAAAAAGTGTATTATTCACTTAAAAGTTCTGCTTATTGAAGTTAATTCACTACGGATTTTCGCAAATTGCCAAAAACCTAAACTAACTTTGAATTCAGTTAGAGAGGTTTTAAATTTTTAACTCTACAACTTTCTACGAATACAGTTAAAAAGTGTATTTTAGAAAATTTTAAAAGTACTGGTAGGTAGTAGGTCAACTGCTGGACACACAACAGGCATTCCTCATAAGGGGGATATTTGCCATAGTTGTCAAGCTTGGCAAACGGGTTGGCAACCTTTTTTATTTTTAGTCGTCATAAGGAAAACGATGCTGCCCATCTCCTGCTTTATTTTCCTCTGTCGCCTCTTAAGACACCCACGGGATAATATATGGTGGTGAATTAAGCATTATTATATATACATACAACACGTAACTTAATTAACGCACTTTGAGGAAGTAGTTTGTTCAGAATCCTTTACGGAATCGATTCCTATCATTTTTAATATAGGTTATTTTATTATCCCAAAAATAATTAAAACTACGTAAATTACAGTCACACTAAATCTGTACAGTCAAACCCAACTGAAATGGACCGTAACTTAAGGCAATAAGACTTTTAAGAGTGCAATTTTATTTGTGTTATTACTAATTTTGTCATTCAATAAAAATAAAGGAAAATTAACTTTATTTCAAGTACGTTAAAGTCTTTGCGTTCGTGGATTTGTACTGTGACCACAACATTCTTCCGGAATTAGTACTAATTTGATAAATAATCAGTGAATAAAAATATTTAACTAAAAATTCAGTGTATGTATTATGATTATAACATAATATTATACTAATTGGGGTGTCTGAGGGTGTGCGTTAATTACGTTACATATTGTATATAGTTTAGACTCTTATAAACGGTAATAAAAATAATTCTAATTGTATTGTAATATTCAAAATAAATATGTATTTACATTTTATCATCAGGTTAATGTAGTAAGAGGTGTCGTCTATTAAAAGACCTCTCTCGTAAAAGTATGTGTATTATAAAAAAATGAAAAATGAAGCTGGTGGCTTTAGGTGACAGGTAAGTTTTACATTTCTTCTCGATTAAGACTCAATACGCAGATGCGTTGTCACACTTGGGAATTAAGATAGAATGCCTCGTGATTTAGATGTGGATAGGCATGTCGCTGCCGGAAACAAAGTCAATGGTGCCCTGAATGCATTAGTAAAAAGGCAAGCTGTGGTGAAGAGTGCACGCCTTGCAATACATAACGCAGTGTTGGTACCGACTTTGTTATATGGCAGCGAAACCTGGGTATGCCAGAAGAAGCATAAAAGCAAGTTGAATGTAGTGGAGATGCGATCTCTTCGTAAAATGTGCGGCGTTACCATAGCCGATCGAAAGCGAAACGAAGAGATTCGCAATATGGCAGGATTGAAAGATGACCTTATCACAAAAATTGATAGGGGCGTACTCCAATGGTTTGGGCACGTTGAGCGAATGAGTGAAGACCGAATGGTGAAGAAAATATATAGAGCGAAAGTAAATATTAAAAGGTGTCGAGGTAGACCGAGACTAACTTTCGAAGACCATGTGAGCAAATTGTTCGAAGAGGGGAAGGTCAAGAGTACTCGGATACCTAGACGTGCATGTATGAAGAAGTTAATGAACCTGAAAGAAGCGAAAGAGGTATGTAAGGATCGTGACACTTGGCGATCTGTTCTCTCTAGCTACCCCATTAGGGATTGTGCGTGAAGATAAGTAAGTAAGTAAGTATGCCTCGTTTCCAGAAAAAAGGGTCTCCGGTTCTCTGCACTCACCATAAAAACATAGTAGCATTAACCTGCTATTTTACGCTGGTATTCTGTGAGAGCGTGGTCCTACCCCGGTCGAGCTGACTCATTCGTGCTACAGCTATCAACTTCTCCAAATGCCACACCAGCACGTTGTGCGCCCTACTAATTTGCGACATGTTATTCAAAAATTTCAAATCTACGGCACACAAACAGGTGACATAATTACATACAGTATCGGCTCTGCGATTACTAATTCAACGTGATGCGTATTACGATGGCTTACACCAGGATAATGCTTACTAACCTTGTATAACGTTTACTAACTCATCGTGTTGCTTACTAATCTTGTATAACGTTTACTAACTCATCGTGTTGCTTACTAACCTTGTATAACGTTTACTAACTCATCGTGTTGCTTACTAACCTTGTATAACGTTTACTAACTCATCGTGTTGCTTACTAACCTTGTGTAACGTTTACTAACTCATCGTGTTGCTTACTAACCTTGTATAACGTTTACTAACTCATCGTGTTGCTTACTAACCTTGTATAACGTTTACTAACTCATCGTGTTGTTTATTAACCTTGTATAACGTTTACTAACTCATCGTGTTGCTTACTAACCCAGCGTCTTGCTTATGGGTAAATGGCAAGGAAGGGCAAGGATGAAGAGACTATTCACGATAGTATTGTGTAAATAATATAATATAACAGTTGTACCCCGCATCTTCCCCGCATGGAATTTATTTTTTTGCCTAGAACCCTTTCTTTTCTTAAAATAAAAGTACTGCCTAAGTTACTTCTTATAACATCATCTATCTGCCAGTGAAAATCCCATCAAAATCGGTCCAACCATTTCGGAAATTAGCCGGAACAAACAGTAAGTTAGTAGTTAAAGTAAAATTTACAGCCTATATACGTCCCACTGCTGGACACAGGCCTCCCCTCATTTCTGAGAGGGAGCCATGGTAACTCAGATAGCTAACGCTCTTGCATTTAGTAAAAAGCTGTTATTTTGACATTACAAACAAACACTTCAATTTTATTTGTTTGTATATTATAAAAAAAGTCCTGTGCAGATGTCTAATTTTAGTTAAGGGAAAATAGTGACCAAAGCTACCTCAAATGGCTTAGCAAGATTCTCTGTTATGCCGAAAATATTGCAGCATTAATTTTGAAATAAATATATGATAAAGTTGAGGATTAATGTTAAGTGCTGTGTTAGACGAAAACACGATTCCATAAAAATTTCTCGATAGAAAAAAATCCAAAGTTACCTCCAAACTGAAAAATAAACCGCTGGTATTCATAAAATACTTTGAATTAGATTATGAAATTTTGCATACTAACTGAACTTTAAAGCAGGGCTTATGTTTTTATTTTTTTTAATTACTATTATGTTCGCTGTAAAAAGAAATTACCCAAACTATCGGCGTCTTAAACCTCGTTCCCTGCCGACCGATCGTCTCGCTTCTCCTATGAAACGGGAAAGCTGTGTCGCTTATGATCAGAATACACATTACGTAACAGTACGACGTAAAATTAAAATGGGAAATAACCGTAATAAAAATAAGAAGCGACTGGGTTGGCGTAAAGAAACAGGCATAAATATGAAAAACCTAATGAAATAAGTATCTAACGACCTATCTACTTATAGTATTAGTGATTACAAATATGTTGGTAGAGAGCATACGACGCGCGGGGAAGTGGGTGCGAAATTAGAATTTGAGCTGAGGTAGTATAGGCCCTTAACTGACTGCGGTTAGCGAAATTTGGTATGGATGACCTCATTGAAGCGGCAGTAACCTCACGGCAGGGCGCAGGCCGCGAACTGAAAGGTCATGGGTTCGAATCCGCCATGCGATTACTGTTGTGAACACTAACACTAACATAAGCACTTTATGCTTATGAGGAGAGGTAAAAGGGCAACTTAGTAATATTATTTACAGCACTGCTAATATGTTTTAAATAAAAAATATTAAAATTAAGCTCGGAGATGGTTTAGCATGAAAAAGACAAAATTGGCTTACGCTTATTATATTAGATTAAATTAATCTAAGTTTAGGCAGATAATCTTAAGTTTATTATTCACACTTACATTATATATACTCGTATATAATATATGTGTCGCAGCCAATTAGCCTAATTGGCCTTAGAGTTAACAGTCTAGACATTACATGGGACAGTCACCCCTCAGATCATTTAAGTCACCCTATTAATTTCATTCAACGAGACGGTCGCTAATTTGTGCCTAATTAGCGCTATGTGCTTATACTAAATAAAGGGGGACGCCCATTTTCGGCCATGGAACGCCCAACAATGTGAATTTGTTAAAAAATTATATCTTTATTTATGGTTATTAATCGCGGTATTCATTTATCCTCAAACAATGGGAATATTTTTGCACAAATTAAAAGTACCGGAAACATAATAATAAAAATTAGGTAAATCATTATGTCATTAGTTTGTGAATAAAAAAAAAGTGTAGTGTTTGTACTTTAATGTTATTACTTTATATTCACGAATGATAATATTGTACGAATAAAATTATTAATTAGAATACAGATAGCGTATAATGAGCACGTTCACCGGTACCTTGGACCGACCGCAGCCGGACTGGAACAGTGGATTGGCCCGTTACCACGGTACATCCGAGCTGCCGCCTAACAGGGTTACCCGCGTCTTCATGCACCAGCAGCCACACAACATGATTCACGCATTGATTCAATTTGCAATGATTGCGTACTTTATTTATTCGACAACTTGTAATTTTAATACTTAAATGTCATATTATTTCTGTAAAGCTTGGAGGTTCCGAATTAGAACTGTACCATTATGTTCGAGTTACGTTAATATAAAATAGGGATGGGCCCAACATGGATTTCACCGGATACGAATATTCGGCCGAAAGTTCGGGAAAACTTTTACCGAACAGAATATTCGGCCGAACATTATTCGGCAGCATCACATCGGTAAAGCTTACGTAGAATACAAAATATGAAACGAATATTCGGCCATCTCTAATATGTATAAAATACTGTTAACAATCAGAATTTTATTTTAATGCTTTTTTATAATAGTAAATTATTGTTTAAATCAATTAATTTAGGGGTTTAAGTATAATAAACTAAAAAATATGTTTCTTCGCACATTGATTAAAATATAAATTTATAACTTTTTTTTTGCAAATCTTTAGGTAAAGTCAAGAATTACAAAAAAAATCCCGAAAGTTATCTCAATTTCGTTTTTGTGTTTTTAGTGCAGGATAAGTTGTTAAGAGGCTTGTAAGCTTGTAACCTAAAACTGCATTAGTAAATTTTAGGCTGTTTTACTGAAGCAGTTTTGTTGAGTTTTCTTCCGCGTACGACCTCTCTGTGTAATAGTTTACCACCGGCGATTTTTCCGGACCAATACGACCTGGGGACCTTCAAAAAAAAAAGAGCTTACTCCTTTCTAAAGAGCCGACAATGCACCTGCAATCCCCCTGATGTTGCGGTTGATCATGGGCGGCGGTAGTCAACATCAGGTGAGCCGCATGCTCGTTTGCCTCCTCTTCTATAAAAAAAGCAGTTTAACATAATTTTACTGTACCTACTCTAGTCCGTTTCTACGTGATGTGGAGAGACTTTTCTATCTTTACAAACGTGCGTATATCACGAGATTATTGATCAAGATCTCTAATTTTAGCTTATACCTAATATTTACATTATAAGCTAAAATACTTTCAAAAAAATTTTTTAACAGAGTATGTACTTTTTTAAAGTAGTTATAGAGATCTAGAGCCGTGGTAGCTCAGTGGTTAACGCTCGCTGTAAATATAACAGAACGCGAGTAACCCGGGTTCGATCCCCGCCGGCATCAATGAAATTGTTAATTGCAATTTTAAGTGCTGATTTACCACGTGCTCGGCGGTGAAGGAAAACATCGCGAGGAAACCTGCATGTCTGAAGAATAAGAAAAAAAATATTTTCGAAGACATGTGAAGTTCCTCAACACGCATTTGGGCAGCGCGGCGGACACTTCCTTGCCCTAAACCCTCTCAGAAAATGAGGGGGAGGCCTGAGCCCAGCAGTGGGACGTATATAGGCTGTAACTTTACTTTTTACTTTACTATAGAGATCTGGAGATCAAGAAGAATTATGGTAGTTTTTTGAAGTAGTTATATAGGATATTTAAGTGCGTATGCATAATATTTCAAAATGCAGTAGACTGACGCTTCAGTCAGTTGTACTTGTATTAGGACTGTAGCACGACAGTGTCGCCTTAATCGAGAAAGGACTACGCTTTCACAGAATAGTAGTGTTCTGTGAGAGCGTTGCCTTGGCGTTCCTAGTGTGTCAAGAGAACCGGAAACCCTTTTTTATGTAAATCTACTAATACTAATACTATAATTTTGTTTTTCAGTTTTCACCAACTTCTGATCGTCGGAATACTCCAAAATTTCGCAGAATTATTGAGAACTGATAACAATTTAATAATTCCACAACTATGACTTTGTGTTCTTACTGGCAACATCATAGCTTATGGTGAGTGGCACCAGGAGTGACAAAAGTATCTGCATTTTGATTCTTTATCGATTTGATTATTTATGGATGCGGGTGTCAGTACTTATTTAACATTAGGTGGACTTTATGCTCGTTTGTCAACCATACTTCAATGGAAAAAATCTATGTGACCATATAAAGCGAATAAATCAAAAGATCTGTTCAGAGAGGCTTTGAATGTAACGGATTGATGGCTCATGTTATAATAATAAGATAAATAATATTTTAATATTGTTTTTTTTTAAGTTTTGAAAAATTGCATTAAAAGCTGATCATGATATTTAAAAAAGTGTATTATTCACTTAAAAGTTCTGCTTATTCAAGTTAATTCACTACGGATTTTCGCAAATTGCCAAAAACCTAAACTAACTTTGAATTCAGTTAGAGAGGTTTTAAATTTTTAACTCTACAACTTTCTACGAATACAGTTAAAAAGTGTATTTTAGAAAATTTTAAAAGTACTGGTAGGTAGTAGGTCAACTGCTGGACACACAACAGGCATTCCTCATAAGGGGGATATTTGCCATAGTTGTCAAGCTTGGCAAACGGGTTGGCAACCTTTTTATTTTTAGTCGTCATAAGGAAAACGATGCTGCCCATCTCCTGCTTTATTTTCCTCTGTCGCCTCTTAAGACACCCACGGGATAATATATGGTGGTGAATTAAGCATTATTATATATACATACAACACGTAACTTAATTAACGCACTTTGAGGAAGTAGTTTGTTCAGAATCCTTTACGGAATCGATTCCTATCATTTTTAATATAGGTTATTTTATTATCCCAAAAATAATTAAAACTACGTAAATTACAGTCACACTAAATCTGTACAGTCAAACCCAACTGAAATGGACCGTAACTTAAGGCAATAAGACTTTTAAGAGTGCAATTTTATTTGTGTTATTACTAATTTTGTCATTCAATAAAAATAAAGGAAAATTAACTTTATTTCAAGTACGTTAAAGTCTTTGCGTTCGTGGATTTGTACTGTGACCACAACATTCTTCCGGAATTAGTACTAATTTGATAAATAATCAGTGAATAAAAATATTTAACTAAAAATTCAGTGTATGTATTATGATTATAACATAATATTATACTAATTGGGGTGTCTGAGGGTGTGCGTTAATTACGTTACATATTGTATATAGTTTAGATTCTTATAAACTGTAATAAAAATAATTCTAATTGTATTGTAATATTCAAAATAAATATGTTTTTACATTTTATCATCAGGTTAATGTAGTAAGAGGTGTCGTCTATTAAAAGACCTCTCTCGTAAAAGTATGTGTATTATAAAAAAATGAAAAATGAAGCTGGTGGCTTTAGGTGACAGGTAAGTTTTACATTTCTTCTCGATTAAGACTCAATACGCAGATGCGTTGTCACACTTGGGAATTAAGATAGAATGCCTCGTGATTTAGATGTGGATAGGCATGTCGCTGCCGGAAACAAAGTCAATGGTGCCCTGAATGCATTAGTAAAAAGGCAAGCTGTGGTGAAGAGTGCACGCCTTGCAATACATAACGCAGTGTTGGTACCGACTTTGTTATATGGCAGCGAAACCTGGGTATGCCAGAAGAAGCATAAAAGCAAGTTGAATGCAGTGGAGATGCGATCTCTTCGTAAAATGTGCGGCGTTACCATAGCCGATCGAAAGCGAAACGAAGAGATTCGCAATATGGCAGGATTGAAAGATGACCTTATCACAAAAATTGATAGGGGCGTACTCCAATGGTTTGGGCACGTTGAGCGAATGAGTGAAGACCGAATGGTGAAGAAAATATATAGAGCGAAAGTAAATATTAAAAGGTGTCGAGGTAGACCGAGACTAACTTTCGAAGACCATGTGAGCAAATTGTTCGAAGAGGGGAAGGTCAAGAGTACTCGGATACCTAGACGTGCATGTATGAAGAAGTTAACGAACCTGAAAGAAGCGAAAGAGGTATGTAAGGATCGTGACACTTGGCGATCTGTTCTCTCTAGCTACCCCATTAGGGATTGTGCGTGAGGATAAGTAAGTAAGTAAGTATGCCTCGTTTCCAGAAAAAAGGGTCTCCGGTTCTCTGCACTCACCATAAAAACATAGTAGCATTAACCTGCTATTTTACGCTGGTATTCTGTGAGAGCGTGGTCCTACCCCGGTCGAGCTGACTCATTCGTGCTACAGCTATCAACTTCTCCAAATGCCACACCAGCACGTTGTGCGCCCTACTAATTTGCGACATGTTATTCAAAAATTTCAAATCTACGGCACACAAACAGGTGACATAATTACATACAGTATCGGCTCTGCGATTACTAATTCAACGTGATGCGTATTACGATGGCTTACACCAGGATAATGCTTACTAACCTTGTATAACGTTTACTAACTCATCGTGTTGCTTACTAATCATGTATAACGTTTAGTAACTCATCGTGTTGCTTACTAACCTTGTATAACGTTTACTAACTCATCATGTTGCTTACTAACCTTGTATAACGTTTACTAACTCATCGTGTTGCTTACTAACCTTGTGTAACGTTTACTAACTCATCGTGTTGCTTACTAATCTTGTATAACGTGTACTAACTCATCGTGTTGCTTACTAACCTTGTATAACGTTTACTAACTCATCGTGTTGTTTATTAACCTTGTATAACGTTTACTAACTCATCGTGTTGCTTACTAACCCAGCGTCTTGCTTATGGGTAAATGGCAAGGAAGGGCAAGGATGAAGAGACTATTCACGATAGTATTGTGTAAATAATATAATATAACAGTTGTACCCCGCATCTTCCCCGCATGGAATTTATTTTTTTGCCTAGAACCCTTTCTTTTCTTAAAATAAAAGTACTGCCTAAGTTACTTCTTATAACATCATCTATCTGCCAGTGAAAATCCCATCAAAATCGGTCCAACCATTTCGGAAATTAGCCGGAACAAACAGTAAGTTAGTAGTTAAAGTAAAATTTACAGCCTATATACGTCCCACTGCTGGACACAGGCCTCCCCTCATTTCTGAGAGGGAGCCATGGTAACTCAGATAGCTAACGCTCTTGCATTTAGTAAAAAGCTGTTATTTTGACATTACAAACAAACACTTCAATTTTATTTGTTTGTATATTATAAAAAAGTCCTGTGCAGATGTCTAATTTTAGTTAAGGGAAAATAGTGACCAAAGCTACCTCAAATGGCTTAGCAAGATTCTCTGTTATGCCGAAAATATTGCAGCATTAATTTTGAAATAAATATATGATAAAGTTGAGGATTAATGTTAAGTGCTGTGTTAGACGAAAACACGATTCCATAAAAATTTCTCGATAGAAAAAAATCCAAAGTTACCTCCAAACTGAAAAATAAACCGCTGGTATTCATAAAATACTTTGAATTAGATTATGAAATTTTGCATACTAACTGAACTTTAAAGCAGGGCTTATGTTTTTATTTTTTTTAATTACTATTATGTTCGCTGTAAAAAAGAAATTACCCAAACTATCGGCGTCTTAAACCTCGTTCCCTGCCGACCGATCGTCTCGCTTCTCCTATGAAACGGGAAAGCTGTGTCGCTTATGATCAGAATACACATTACGTAACAGTACGACGTAAAATTAAAATGGGAAATAACCGTAATAAAAATAAGAAGCGACTGGGTTGGCGTAAAGAAACAGGCATAAATATGAAAAACCTAATGAAATAAGTATCTAACGACCTATCTACTTATAGTATTAGTGATTACAAATATGTTGGTAGAGAGCATACGACGCGCGGGGAAGTGGGTGCGAAATTAGAATTTGAGCTGAGGTAGTATAGGCCCTTAACTGACTGCGGTTAGCGAAATTTGGTATGGATGACCTCATTGAAGCGGCAGTAACCTCACGGCAGGGCGCAGACCGCGAACTGAAAGGTCATGGGTTCGAATCCGCCATGCGATTACTGTTGTGAACACTAAAACTAACATAAGCACTTTATGCTTATGAGGAGAGGTAAAAGGGCAACTTAGTAATATTATTTACAGCACTGCTAATATGTTTTAAATAAAAAATATTAAAATTAAGCTCGGAGATGGTTTAGCATGAAAAAGACAAAATTGGCTTACGCTTATTATATTAGATTAAATTAATCTAAGTTTAGGCAGATAATCTTAAGTTTATTATTCACACTTACATTATATATACTCGTATATAATATATGTGTCGCAGCCAATTAGCCTAATTGGCCTTAGAGTTAACAGTCTAGACATTACATGGGACAGTCACCCCTCAGATCATTTAAGTCACCCTATTAATTTCATTCAACGAGACGGTCGCTAATTTGTGCCTAATTAGCGCTATGTGCTTATACTAAATAAAGGGGGACGCCCATTTTCGGCCATGGAACGCCCAACAATGTGAATTTGTTAAAAAATTATATCTTTATTTATGGTTATTAATCGCGGTATTCATTTATCCTCAAACAATGGGAATATTTTTGCACAAATTAAAAGTACCGGAAACATAATAATAAAAATTAGGTAAATCATTATGTCATTAGTTTGTGAATAAAAAAAAAGTGTTGCCAATCACAAAACACATTTAAAAAATCGATTCTCTTTTTCGATCGATTATTTACGGTGTCATCATTACAGTGCTAATATAATTTTTAAATAATTATGATGTTACGATAATTAAACAAGCGAATTACTAGCTGATTTCTAATGAATTCTTTAGAGAGTAACAAATGCTACGGCACAATTTAACTGTTAATCTTAACCGATCTTCTTTGAAAACAGATAAGAACTGTTATTCTTATCTGTTTTTAAAGAAGATCGGTTAAGTTATTCTTATCTGTTTATAACAACACATTTAAAATAGAATCATGTTATGATAACGAAACAAGTTAGTTTCCAGCTGATTTACCATGAATCCTTTAACCTTTTGAGCGGCAAAGTCGCCTATACTTGACCAACACCTGCGGGCCCTGAGCGCCAACGACGTCTATAGTTGACAAAAAACCCGGCTCCGAAAAATATGAAATATAGATATTGGAAAATTATTACAGGTATTTTAATTCTACACTCCTCAAAATAGGAATAACCCAGCAACATGTGAGTATAAAAAACAAGTCTTCTAGAGCCACAAGTACTAAGAAACATTGAACTAATAAAAATGGATTTTTATCTAAGCAAATACTATGTCCAGCACGCCAAAGTCGTCTATGGTTGACCGCTAGTGTCAAACGCGGGAGGCATAGATTTCTTGAAAACTATCCAAAATTCAGCTCAATTGTGTTTTTTTTTCTATTATTATTGATATTTGAATAAAATTAAAGGTTATAAACATAAAACTATAATTAGCTACATGAATAAAAAAATGTTATCAGATTATCTTCGCATAATAAATCTAATATCTCAACTCTAGCGCATCTTTAGCGCGTCATCGAAAATCAGTTCACTGGGCACCGTGATCAAGGATAGACGACACCCTGATGACGTCATAAGTGATTACCGAGAAAAGGAGAGCAATGCAACATGAACGATTCCTCAGAACTCATTCGGATTTTGGAAAGCGTCGATGATGATGAATTTTTGATTGATTGGTGAACAAATATGTTTATTTATTCCATGACCAAGATTTTAGTATTATAAGGCTGATTTACCTAGTGCGAATAATTATATACAATTGTTGATTAATGAATAATTATGTACCTTTTTTAATAATAATACAAAATTACAATTAATGTTTTTTTTACTTAGGGTGTGAAGAGCAATTTTTCATTTTGTGTTGTGCCATTTTCTTTCTCAGTCTCAAAATCATCTAGCAGCATCAGCATCATATCAAATCCCCATTGTCATAAGAGTGTAAGACTTTTCTTCTGTGCGTCACTTGGCCTACGCCTTCCCCGACACATAAAATATTATGAATCGATGTCTGTATATTTCGGTTAGATCGATTTTGAAATCGATACACAACATTCTAAGAATGTTTCAAAAGGGAAGGTCAGCTACGCCGTTGTCGTCCAGTCGCGACAGTGTCGTCATTAGCATGGAGAGTAGTGCTAATGTTTACTACTATTTTATTGTTATTGTTTGTTTTTTATTTATGTTTATATGTACAAAGTACATATATAAAAAGAGTGGAAGACGGCACAAGATTAAATAAAACATACAGTTTATTAAGAGTCATTTATAGCATAAAAAACAACAAAAACAAGTTATTTCACGTTATCGATATATCAACTCTTGGCAACACTATTTTGTTTTGGCGCTTTGGCGTACAGGACACGGTAATGCGTTTTTGGCGTGGCGCTCAAAAGGTTAAAGCTTAACAAAACGCAACTGCACAATTTTTATCAATTTCAAGACAAAAACAACCGTTGTTATCGGCTTGGTTGAAAACGTTAACAACCGCCTTCACATCTGTAGTTATGATAATTAAATAAGCGATTTAATAGCTGATTTACAATGAATTCTATGCAGTATAACATAACGCTTGTGCACAATATAACTGTTATTCTTATCTTTTCTTAACAATACATTTAAAATGAAATCATGTTACGATAATTAAACAAGTGAATTTCTAGCTGATATACCATGAATTTTTTAGAGCTTCATAAAACACTACTGCACAATTAACTGTTCTTAAAAATACACTTAAAATAGAATTTAAATAAAAAAAGGAAGATACATTTTAAAAAGCGAGCAGAAGTTAAAACACCTCCAAGATTATTCTCTTTTTATGAAATTATTAATCGAATAATAATCGAATCGCTATGGATATTATGATGTTATGATAATTAAACAAGCGAATTACTAGCTGATTTACTATGAATTCTTTAGAGTACAATAAAATGCTACTGCACAATTTAACTGTTATTGTTATCTGTTTTAACAATACATTTAAAATGGAATCATGTTATGATAATTAAACAAGTGAATTTTTAGCTGATTTACCATGAACTGTTTAGAGCATAACAATACGCTGCTCCACATTTTAACTGTTCTTAAAAATACGTTTAAAACATAATTTAAAAAAATAAAAGAAAATATATTTTAAAAAGCGTGTAGAACTGAAAGCGAAACTCAAATATTATTATTTTTTCATTAAATTACTAATCGAATACAAATCGATATCGTTTCGTTGTATTTATGTTAGTTATGTGGCAACATCAAATCTGACAGCTATAGGAAATATGTCATGCGAAATGAAATCACAATTCAACAAGTAAAAAGGTACTAGTGAATTCACAACTAAATAGTTGCCATTGTGTTATTTTGTTTGTTATTTTTCAAATAAATTCTCAAGAACTCATATGGAGTGAGATTGTCGATCACATTATAGTGTGACAACAGTTAAAAGTAAGTGTTCAACAGTTTTTAATTTATTAATTCTAGTGCTGATATTTGATAGTGATGAATGTATGAAATGATGAAGTTGTTTTATTTTTTAACATATGCACAAGCTATACCTGACAAACAAAATAGCTTATTTGTAACACGGCGATAAGATTAGCTAGCTAACACCAGATAGTTACGAAATGGACAATTTTTATCAAATACCAAGAAATAAGACAGTCGATTTTTAATTGTTTTTGGACTACTGGTAGGCAGTCAGTCCTTAATTATTAAATAATATAGGGCATTAAGTTTTAAGTAACATTTACCTATATTTGAGTTTAAAGTAAACAAATCTATTTTATTTTGTTCACTTTGTCTTATTTTTTTTATTTAATACTATTTCAGTTGCCATCGTCATCGCGTGAGCGTCATGATTGCGAAGGATTGATAAAGCAGCAACACGTTAAACTTTAGAACGGGAACCATCTGAATCATCTAGTCCATCCTTGTAGCAATCTAAAGTGAGTAATGTATTGAACCTAGAACAACAAAGCTTAGATCATACATCATACAATATACTGCTGCCTAATTTTGTAAGAGCATCACTCACACAAAATCAATGTTTTTTCCTGGTTGTAACAATTCCAATCAACTCACTGTTCCATCAGCATTGCGGGTATGTATTTTTGTGAATACAATTACTATGTACCTCCAGAATGTAGAATCAGTAACTACCATTTAAATAGTAACTCTTGGTATTTACTTTTAGAATCAATATATAATCATATTAAAACATTTAGTGTAGCACAAATTATAGATTTTTCTACATTATTATAAGTTAATATTTACCATCATATAGACTTTGAAAATATTTACAATATGCCCGAATATACTGTACATTATTATCTACGCTTATCAAAGGCACAATGCCAATAAATTCTGTCTGAAGTGCCCAAAATGTCAAGTAAACATAGTGGATGCTTTGCACTTGCTGTATATTTGATAAAAGTAAGAACAGGAGATAGTGATGAATGCATATAGGCATTATTGCAAGTACCAAGAAACAAATTAGAGCGGCTCATGAATATGGCCCAAGAAATATTAAATCAGGATGTTGTTCCTATGAATTTTATCCATCGTTACCACTCTCTGTGCCAAATTCTATTCAGTAATTATGATATTATATCTGAGGCAAATAATTTCTTAGCTTTCCTAGATGTTTTTGTTATCCAAAATCCTAACAACATCATAGGTCACACTGTGTATAGAAAAAAGACCCATACAAACTGATATTTAAGCGGTGAATCTCACCATAATCCTTCACAGTTAGTTACCATGAGCAAATCTTTGTTACAGAGAGCATATGGGATCTGTGAGAACAAGCACCTGGCCGCGGAGCTTCAGCACGTCAAGCAGGTTCTGCACAAAATCAAGCTTCGGGTCCCACGTCTTCGTCACAGTGACCGAGTGAAGCCGACCGCAGTTGAGCGTGTGCCTGCTGTACTACCGTATGTCAAGGGTGTCACCCCAACCAGATAGACATACATCAGATTTGATAGACCACAAATCCTCGTTAAAGAACATTAATTCCTACCAAGGATGATATGTGAGGCTACTGAAATTAAAAAACATCCTAATTTCAGTAGAGAAGGCGGTTGGGTACTGCCACCTGCTTGGGACACTATAATTAATAAAATTAAAACAAACCCCAAGCATACCACTGCAAGACTTAAAGATAGAGTAAGTTCAATCTGCGTAGATTGGACTATAAAAATAATAATAAAAAGCTGAAGGTACTCCATGTCCCAATACTGAAATTGGGATGGCAGTCACCTCAGTACCCCGTGACCATGGGTGCTATAAAGCACCTGAAACGTCAGGAATTAATAATAATAGTATAATAATAATATAGCCATTTATTTCCGAACTTTGGGGTTACATAATATTTGTGTTTGAGTTCCTATTGTAATACTAGTTAAAGTAAGTCCCTCTGTTCGGTGTGCCTTTTGGCATAGGCCTCCAAAAGAAAAATCACGCGTCGGGAATTAAAAGTTAAAGAAATTAAAAGCAATAAAAGTGGTAAAAGTAGTCGTTAAAAAGCTGTATTTGTGAAAATAAAAAGCTTTATATCATAAAAATCCCGACTTTTTTTAAACCAATTCCTTAACCATTTCATTATTTTAATTGCATATTATCATTTCCATATGCTTTTATATGTGGGCACCCATGGCCGAAGTGTCTATGAACAGTGGGCATCCCCCTTTATGCGACTTTGGGGTGGTCCCAGTCGTACCTCAGCCTACTATCGCTGATATTACAAGATACGTGCAATGTTGTACCATTCAGGACGCCGTTTAGTAAAATGGATAGGCTGTTAATAGAACGCTTAACTAAGCTAGATGGCTGCGACGTAAACCTACACACAAATCTCGAAGTTCGTGTTTTCGATATTACGTGATATCTATCATGCATTAACAAACATTCTATATTGATCTAAGTTCTAAGCAATCTACATTCGTCCCGAGGTCGGTTCCAAAATTTTATGCACTTCGTTAAAGTGATGGCCGTCGAAATAGCTGCAGCGTTCGAAATGGAAATGGGAGTGATTTGCAGTAATAAAAAGACCAGTGCGGTTCGAACTGAAAGCAATTTAAAAAGCTATTTCATTTCTTTTTTTTAAATAAGTGGTTTTGTAAAAAATGGTCGTGTTTATGGCATTTTTTCATGTGGTAGAGCGATGCTGCAGTTATATTAGTAGTATAGTCTCGATCGAGAAAAGACCACGCTCGCACAGAAAACCAGCGTTAAATAGCAGCTTAATGCTGCTGTGTTTCGTATGGTGAGTGTAGGTAATCGGAGATTTTTTTTCCTGACAACGGGGTATTCCATCTTAGTCCTCACAGGTGACAACGCATCTGCATTTTGATTCGTAATCGATTAAAATAATACGCACCCAATTAGTAGTATTTACTGATAGATCAATTTCATAATATTTTAATGTGAAAGAAAAAAAAATTGTAAAGTATCAGTGCCATAAGCTTCTAATCCGTTTACTTGTTACATCCAATTTTTTCCAGACGGTAAAAAATCATTCTGTATATAATTTTTCTGTGCGTGTATAGGTATGCGACTCAACTAATAAACGGCTGGACCGATTTTGATGAAAGTTTGTGTGCATAGAATACTATAATACACAATAGAATGGCTGTCAACCCTTACTTTGTATGAGGGTTGGCGTCGCCGGGAGCACACATACGAGCAATTACGTCGTATTATTAGTTAATACTATTACAAACCCGATTCGCTGTGTTGACAGATGAATTTTAATACATATGTATTTGTAAATAGGGTACAATTTGGCATTTTCTAAATAATTTGCATGGGAAATTTGGAAACGATTGTAACGTCAAAACACATCTCGTGTTGACAGTTATACGTGTGAATTGACGTGTTAGTGACATTTTAGTGGCTACACGGGCTCCGCCCACTCCCCCGTTCTATTATGTATGTATTATACTATTCTATGTTTGTGTGAGTGAATAAGTTGATTCGAGAATGATTTAGATTCACAATTAAACCCGGTAGGTGGCGCTGTTGTCGCGTTCCAGAAATAACCCGTGCGAAGTCGGGGCGGATCGCTAGTATTATCTAGATACTCCGTACTCCAGGACTTCTAGGCAGGAAAGGAGGTTCATCATAAAAACGAAAGGTTTTTACGTGGTAGAGCCATGCTGCAGTTATATTAGTAGTATAGTTGTGGCACGAATGGATCGGCTCGACCGGGGAAGGACCACGCTCTCACAGAATACCAGCGTGTAATAGTAGCTTAACGCTGCTGTTTCGTATGGTGAGTGTAGAGAACCGGAAAGCCTTTTTACTGGAAACGAGGCATTCCATTTTAGTCCTCACGGGTGACAACGCATCTTCATTTTGATTCGTAATCGAAGATAGATGTTGACGTCTTTGTGCTACACCACCACAGCAACCACTCACCATCAGGTTGACTGTGTGCTCGTTTGTCACCCTTATTTTATAAAAAAGATAATAAACTCTTTTCTTTTTAAATTTACCTACACATTTTGACCTACATATTTTATTGAATAAAAAATATTAGACTTTAACCTTGCGTTATGTAATATACTGCCACCGGCGCCTCATAAAGCGATATTACCTGTAAATAATAAAAACAAGTTAGTGAAATTGTTATTATTTATAGCATTATATCGTCATCATCGTTCTATTTTCGCTAGCACGTAAAATATTCGTCTAAGGCAAAACACTATAAAGCGGAAAAATTTACCATAACTTGGCCCCTCGATTTTTGATTGCAATTTTAGTATTTGCACTAAATATAAAAAATAAGTTTATTACTCCAGTTCAGTTTAGTCAATTTTTTGCGATGTCAATCATGATGTTAGAAACTTCAATATAATATTTCTGTATAAGGGTTATTAAATAATATATATCCATATTTATATTGACTGCGTCGTTGGTCTAGTGGTTGCAGTAGTGCGACTGCTGATCATGAAGTCCTGGGTTCGAATCCCGGGTCGGGCCAAAAAATTAATTATTGAGTTTTTCCGTCATGAAATTCTCAGTAGTTGCTCGGAGTCAGGAAGTTGGCGGTGTGTCACTCCCGTGTCTCGGAAAGCACGTAAAGCCGTTGGTCCTGCGCCTGATCTCTCTCCGGTCGTGTCGGTTTACCGTCCCATCCAGGATTATGAGAGTGAGGGAATAGAGAGTGCACCTGTGCTTGCGCATACACTTGGTCACTATAATCCTGTCCTGCGCCGATGGCTAGCCTCCGTCTAGGCAAGCCGTCGTGGCCGAAAATTCGGTCTGGAGGGCATTATTATATCCATATTATAATATAAGGTACGTGACGGTAATAAAAACCGAAATTAGGAGGACAGTAACAAAAACTCAAAGCTGTATACTACAACAAATATATTAAGAAAGAAACAGTAAACAAGCTTTGGCAATAATTAGGGATACTTCGAAAAATCAACTTAAAAAATCGACTTACATATACTATATATTATATACTATAATATCAATTGTCAAAATGACGTCAATAAAAGTAAAGTAAAGTTACAGCCTATATACGTCCCACTGCTGGGCTCAGGCCTCCCCTCATTTCTGAGAGGGTTTAGGGCAAGGAAGTGTCCGCCGCGCTGCCCAAATGCGTGTTGACGAACTTCATATGTCTTCGAAATATTTTTTTTTCTTATTCCTCAGACATGCAGGTTTCCTCACGATGTTTTCCTTCACCGCCGAGCACGTGGTAAATCAGCACTTAAAATTGAAATTAACAATTTCATTGGTGCCGGCGGGGATCGAACCCGGGTTACTCGCGTTCTGTTATATTTACAGCGAGCGTTAACCACTGAGCTACCACGGCTCTCCGTCAATAAAGCAGCGCCCTTTTACGTGAGGATAATATTACGAGTATGATCATCCGGTTAATATGGTCACTTACGTATTACGCAAAAACTACAGCCTTGTTTGCGTAGATGATTCTGTGATACGATAGCTCTTCAGCAGTTGACATTATAGTAAATATTTTATTATTATGTAATGGTTAGTTTTTTATAGTTAATTTTTTATAGTTAATTTAAGTGTTCGTCATTATTGCCAAAGCTTGTTTGCTTAATATGTATGTTAGTTTTAGTATACGACTGTGGTTTTGTGTCTGTCCTCCTCGTAGTTTAGGTTTTATAGGGCAGCAAAGTGACCATATTACCCACACGTATATTATATATATTAAATGCATCTTTAGCGTTTCAGGCTTGTAGATATCATGATGTTTACTAAAGTTATCGATATTTGGTAAATCACACATAAAAAAGATGTAACCAGACAAACCACTCCTATAGATTTTTTATACTTTTACACAAAACTAGCTATTAATTTTATATCCGATAAAATTATGTATATGTCTGGTAGATAATCGCAAAGCAGGAAGAAGAATATCAGAAAATAACATTAAATAAAATCAATATTGCAGATTTTAACGTGTTTAATTTAAGTTATATTTTTTTCCGCAAAGCAATTGAAAAGTATTAGATTTACGTATACTCGAAATTGTATCGTTGATTTTATTGCTAAGTTTAAGTTTTATAAAAATATTGAACATTCTTTATAGTGGTTAAACTGTTACGCAATCTGACGTAAATTTATTTTAGTTACCAATCATCATCATTATCATTACAATTACAGCCCATCACAAGTCCACTGCCTACGCCTCGGCCTTAGGAATGCCACACATGCTTGAGCCATCTGCAAACACCAACTTCCTGCATCTTTTACGTAGTAAGCTGCAATGGCCAATGGGCCGCTGGTTCGCCGTCAATTACAAACTATAATTGTAATAAAATTAAACCCTCGCGAATTCTGAACAATCTCAAAATATGTACTTTTATATGAATAAAACCTAATTACTATACGTGGTAGAGCCATGCTGCAGTTATATTAGTAGTATAGTTGTAGCACGAATGGGTCGGCTCGACCGGGGAAGGACCACGCTCTCATAGAATACCAGCGTGAAATAGTAGCTTAATGCTGCTGTATTTCGTATGGTGAGTGCAGAGAACCGGAGACCCTTTTTACTGGAAACGAGGCATTCCATCTTAGTCCTCACGGGTGACAACGCATCTGCATTTTGATTCGTAATCGAGGATAGATGTAGATGTCTATGGGCCACAGCAACCACTTACCATCAGGTGGACTGTGTGCTCGTTTGTCACCCTATCCTATAAAAAAAAATATGATTAATAGCTAATAATATTTTACAGCGATTATTTTAAAGTATACCTGAAAAATTTATATAATTTTTTAATTAAAATTTATATATTTTTTGATATTTATGCAATTTTTCATTTTTATAAATAAAAATTAAAAATTATTTAAATTTTTCATTGTTATACTTTAACATAATCACTGTAAAATGTTGGCTATTAATCATAATGAGGTTTTATTCATATAAAAGTACATATTTTAAGATTGTTCAGAATTCGCGTAGGTTTAATTTTATTATAATTATAGAGATCATTTTTTTTACCAGAAGTAAAGAGAAATAAAAGTTAAAAATTCATTTAAAAATTACGTAAATTTAATAAAAAGTTCTAAGAGTCACTGTGTGAGTTGTAGGTCAAAACAAAATTAGTTCTGTGCAATAAGGTATAAAGTTAACGTGTGTAGTCTCCAGCCGACGATGCTTTCTACCTTCTACGTGGCTGAGTCAACTGCGGGGAATGCTGTTGGTCAAGACGGTAATTCGAGACGCCCTTTCAAGAGCTCTTGTTTAGGCGTCAAGTTTATGAGTACGTTATTTGCCGTGCAAATTGTGAACTACGGGGATATATTATTTTATTAACATTTGTTTTAGCTTAGGCCAAATTGGCCTCTAAAAAGCTTGGCGTGCTCAGCAGAGTGGGACAGTATTTTATGCCGACACACTTTACAAGGCACAGGTTCGGCCGCACTTGGAATACTGTTCCCACCCCTGAGCTGGGGCTCCCCAGTGTCAGCTCCTTCCACTTGACCGCATCCAGCGCAGAGCGGCTCGAATCGTCGACGACCGAGTGCTTTCCGATCAGCTCGATTCACTGGCGCTGCGATGAGATGTTGCATCTCATTGCGTATTTTATCGCATCTATCACGGGGAGTGCTCTGAGAAATTGTCCGGATTAATCCCAGAAGCCAAATTTCATGAACGCACTACACGGCAAACCTTCCGATACCATCCACACCATCTCTTGGCGGTCCACCACTGTACGTTTCACTAGGAGTTTTCTTCCGCATACGACCTCTCTGTGGAATAGTTTTTGTTGGGTTTAGTTGGGCAGAAAAAAGCGCTACGGAAGCGCTTGTAAGTAAAATGGCGATCGTAAGCGGTAAGCGCTGTCAAATGGTAAATAGCTATTTTCCTCTAGGACACTAAGTTAGCTTTAACCGGGGAACCTAACCTAATTTAAATATATGTTTGTAAAGTATTCATATTAAAAACTTACCAATCATGAATTTTTAATAACATGTATTATATATTTATTCATGTCATTATATTACTTGAAACTAATTGCACAAAACAACTTATAAACTCTGCTTCAAAACAAACAAATTAAATAAGCAAATTGGCGGATTGTGTCAGCGCTACTGAAGTTAGCAAACGTGTCCTGGCCGAAAACTGTATAGTTTCGCCATTTTGATTACAAGTGCTTCTTAGCACTTTTTTCTGCCAAACGCATCCAATAATACTATTTCGTTTCGAAGTTATTTACGATAAAATGTTATAATGAAAGCAGGTATCGTTAGCACGCCAGAGGTATTTTGATTTCTCTTCATCGTTAGTGGTGGCCACGACAGGCGGATTGGAAACCACGTTTCTATATTTTGGTAGTTATAAGGAACACCATAGAATACTATAATACACAATAGAATGGCTGTCAACCTTATTTTGTACGAGGATAGGCGTCGCCGGGAGCACACATACAAGCGATTACGTCGTATTATCAGTTTATCACTACTACAAACCCGATTCGCTGTGTTGACAGACGGATTTTAATACATATTTATTTTTAAATAGCGTGCGATTTGGCGTTTTCTAAATAATTTGCATGCGAAATTTGGAAACGATTGTAACGTCAAAACACATCTCGTGTTGACATTTATACGTGTGAATTGACGTGTTAGTGGCATTTTAGTGGCTATACGGGCTCCGCCCATTCCCCCGTTCTATTATGTATGTATTATAGTATTTTATGAGGAAGACGCTGCTGAATATCTCCCGGCTTGTTTCCCTTTGTCGCCTCTCACCCTAGGGACGATAGTGGATATTTAGAGGGTAGTGGATATTTTTACACCGCTACAACACATTTTCTATAGTAGCCATACATCTCAAAATCTAATTCGAATATGGGGTATGGCCAACACACCTCGCGATTGCTCTCGAGGCCATAAAATCGCGCGAATGATCGGGGGTTCAATGCAAAATTATTTCACTTAACTAAAAATTTATTATGATTAGATTCATCTTCTATTACGCATAATATAACTGCGTGCGGGTGGTCAAAGGAATCCTTGAATGTAAGCCAGTGAATATATTATCCGAGGAACAACGAACTATCTATTGAAATATTCACGCATTTGCATTACATTTAAGCCTTTGAGAGAATGGTGATAACATATAAAAGAAAAGATGAGAGCTATATTTTCTCGCGTGTGAGTTTACATTTAAATTGGAACTTTGAAAGGACTATGAAATTGCTGTTATGCATTATTCGCAATTTCAAATCAAAATAACTTTGGTTTCGCTAAAAAATCTAACTTCAAATTATATTTAAAAAATATGAAATTCTTTTTTCAAAATTACTCATTTTTTATTGATAAGCGTTATTTTTTCATCGCATTTGAATATTTTTTGTAATCATCCATCGTCATCGTTAAAAATCGAGTAATTACGGAATATGAGTATCATCGTGGCAGCATCGCGGCACAAGCGGCACGCAATATCAACGACATTTACGGAGCGAATTTTTTGCTCGCGTCCGTTCTGGAAATTTCGACCTGAAAAATGAACCCCGTGGACGTCCGAAAACTTTGCTCGACATCGACAATGACGCATTAAAGGCGACTATAAAAGCTGATGATACTTAATCTACGGCTGAATTAGCAACGGCTTTCGACGTTACGATCATAACAATATCGGTCATTTTGCGTCAAATTACAAAGTAAAAAACAATGTGTTGACAATTGTATTACTGGCAACACCGGTCGGCCCCTCTTCGTGTGCAACCTAAGAGAAGTGGGAAGGGAAATGTTATAAAATAGGGTGCATCGCGGTTATAAGAGGTTCTGTTCTGATAACACGCGTCGAGTTAATCTCAGTGTAATTAAGTGTCGTGAATACAAATGATCTGTACAAATATTAATTGAATAAATAGATTGTGTCGTCAGTACATATTATTCACGTTAAAACTCTTTCTTTGTGTTAACAAATGACAAATGGGTGCCCCACGTACTCAAAGATCGCTGGGGCGCAGTACCTACACGTCGAGACGTACCTTGCACTGCTGAACAGGCACAAACGAAAAAATTTTGAACCGCATTATTACCGCATAAGTAACGCTAAAAAATTCTGTCTCCGAACAAAATCATCAAAAGCAGAAGAATGAATGAAAATTATTGGGCTTCAAAAATATTATAGCGAGTACAATTGTAAGGAAGCATCTAATAATTTAATTTAAATAGCAAGGAACTTTTATAGCTTTGTCCGATTTATTGCACTTTTCGATTTGTTTCTGTGTTCAACAGTGGACTTCTGATGAGCTATAAGAAATAAGTGATTGATAAAAAAAAACGAAGAACCCCATTGTAATGATCTTTTATTTAACAAAATGATAATTTGTTAAACAATTGTAATGATCTATTATTTAACAAAATGATAATTTGTAAAACAATTGTAATGATCTATTATTTAACAAAATGATAATTTGTTAAACAATTGTAATGATCTATTATTTAACAACTTGTGAGAACGAGGAAGCTTCATGTCCAGCATTGGACTTTAAGGGGCTGATGAAGAAGTAACAAAGAAAAGTAAACTAGGTTAAATGATAAAACCATGCGGACTTAAATTCACTTGCGGTCAGTGGGACGCGATACACGTGAAACTAGTCAGCGGATACATCTTATTAGAGACCTTGTTTAATGCAAGATTTCTCCGATGCTTCACCCTAATATAGATCCGGTACATAAATATTGTAATAAGGAGGTCAGTCGCGTTTTCTCCAGGACTTTTGAAATCACAGATCTCGTTGAGAAAGGCAACTTGTGTGCATTTTGTGTGCCATTAAAATCAATGCACTTGTTATTTTTTTGAATTAAAGGAGCCACTATAAATGTACAAATGTTGGGTTTCACCTCTTTATTGAGAAAGTAAAGTGGGACGAATCTGTTTGAATTTAAAGATTCCTCTCAATTTCATTCCAATAAGGATGAGTAAATACAAAGAAGTTATCGAGATAGCCAATAGACTGAGTGTCAAAGAAATGAAATGAAACAGTGTCGTCGTGTATATATTTACTAATTTATCACTCTTTATTTATGCATTTAAACTTATATATGTATAAATTTCAAGCTTATATAACCTAAAGCTATAGTCTGTTCGCTAAGATAGTGTCGGTACACCAGGAGGCGCAATTATATCATGATTTTACTTTTGTTTTATTTTATTTTTTCTGTGTTGTTAAATAATTTTTTTTCCATAAAATAGTATACTATTTTATTCATATGGTTACCCCAATAAAGGAAATATACTTTTCACCTTTAACTGCTGAACGTTTGCAGTGCGAGATGTCTTACACCTTTGACGATGGGTGATGAATTTACTCATGTACCAATAAAAATAAGTTTTAGCAAATTTCTAATATCAATAATATTTAAAACATTAAGGTATAAAGCTATGTTGTTCTGTTGTGGCCCTACTCATAAGCTTTCCCGCACTACACAAAGGTTAGGTAGAAGAGAATGCCTTTTCGGGTTCGCCTTTGTACCAAAGTATTTTGAGTGCAATAAAGAATTTTCTATCTATCTATCTATAAATTTACGTTAAACACGTAACTTTTATAACATTATTTAGTAATTTTAATCTCGATCATGTTAAAAGCGCGGTTATTTAACGAACAAAGATCTAAAAGCATTTTTTATTTCCCAGACATACAATCGCGTGCACTAATGGAAAGTCGCCACTTAAAACTGCAAATAATTTCAACGGTGAAAAAAAATTAACGGCGAACGCTATAAGCATATGTATTTGTATTAGTACGATTCTGAAGTAATTTTCATGGTATTTTAAAATTTCATTGTTGGACGGGTCCGTGGTGCAGTGAGCAGACTTGCAATGGTGACGGCCGCGAATTTGAATCCCGCACGGGACAAATATTTGTATGGCCTACAAATAATTGTTCCGGGTCTGGATGTTTGTTCTCGTGCATTTTATGTTTGTAAACTGCATCCATTATACAGGAGAAAATCTTAGTGCGATTAAATAATAGATTTAAATTTCAAAAAATTGAAAAACAAAAAGTTACCCCAAAAATAAAGCAAGGAAATTTGGTAACCACAACCGTTATTAAATCATTGTAACTTCCTTGTTCTTTATGCTAGGTGTTATGGAATTAATTTACGGCTCTTGGAACTTTTTAAATATTTTTTTTATTTCATAACTTAATTTACGGTCGTTGCAAGTTACGGATCGTGAATTCCAGTTGATGTCGAAATTTGTTATATACGTATTGTGGAATCGGACAAGCATAATTAATTATCACTTTTAGGGAGACGAAAAATGAATAAAATAAACGGTGCGATTGTTTTAAATGTTCGTTTGAAAATCACTGGAGCGCAAACTGTCGCTTCCGCTTCAACGAAGTCAATTGTTTCACTTTCAATAATTTAAATTTCATTTCCTCTGACTTTAATAAAGTAAAACATTAAAAATATTGTAATATTTCCTATTTACCTCGTTATGACTATATAAGAATTGTTGAAGCCAAGATTAATTTATGACTTTTGTTTATTTAAATAATTAACCTAAACGTAATAAAAATCGCTGAATTGAGGTTCCATTAAAAAATGTTTATATTTGTTTTGTCAAAACATGGCTCATAGCTAATCTGGGATCCGATAGATTAGACATTAATATATTATGTCGGTTTAGACTTAACATTAACAAAGAAAACCACAAAATCCGAACCCGATACGTGGCACTATGATTGAGTTATTAATAAACTTTAAATTTTAAAAAGTCCGGAGAAAATTCGGAGTAAAACATCACGCCCATATATTATTATTATATAAGTTTTATATGAATTCAAAATATTTGGTAACTTATTTTGAATTAATACAAATGTTAGTCATTTGTTAAGGATAGGAGAGATAATTCAGGGTCTACATCAACATTCAGAGCTTTATGAGGCAGAATAAATAACTCAAAGGTCTATTTTGAAGGAAATAAATTCTTTAGCCATTTTGCAAAAACCATTCACCACGTAACATTATTGCGTCTATCCATCATAATATATTATATGATCTAAGGTATACATTGAGGTTCAGGTATTGTCAATAGGAATTAAGTTTTAAAGAGAAACATTTTGAAACAAGGTAATTGCTTTATATATTTTTATTAATTTCTAGAGTGTTTTGTCCTTTACAATATCTTTAAAGCTATATTATATGCGAACAAATTATACAAAATGAGAGTCTTGTTTAATGGCGTGAAACGAGCGTTGGTACTCGTAGCTAATGGTTTTTATTCGATGGAGCAACGGGCGGTGTAATTAAAAGTTTAAGAACAATAGGTGGGAAACCTACTACAAAAACGAAACTTGTTATTTGTTCCAATTATTAATCATAAATACCAGCACCATCTATTATATTTCATTAAATTATATCATAAAATAATAATGAACTATTAAAGTGTATAGAAAGAGAAAGAAATATGAAGGAAGAGTGTAGAAAGCTAAAATTAATATATAATAGGTATGTGTTTACAAATACATTAAGTTAAACTAAATAAAACAGACAACATTCATACTGTAAATTTCAAACGTAAATAAGTATGTCATAGCTTGAGGCATTTTATATAATATACGTATATATATATATATATATATATATATATATATATATATATATATATATATATATATACATATATATACACACGTATATTATATAAAATGTCTCAAGCTATGACATATTTACGTTTGAAATTTACAGTATGAATGTTGTCTGTTTTATTTAGTTTAACTTAATGTTTTGTAAACACATACCTATTATACATTAATTTTAGCTTTCTACACTCTTTCTTCATATTTCTTTCTCTTTATATACACTTTAATAGTTCATTATAATTTTATGATATAATTTAATGAAATATAATAGATGTTGCTGGTATTTATGATTAATAATGTAAAAAATAACAAGTTTCGTTTGTTTTAGTAGGTTTCCCACCTATTGTTCTTAAACTTTTAATTACACCCGCCCGTTGCTCCATCGAATAAAAACCATTAGCTATACCAACGCTCGTTTCACGCCATTAAACAAAACTCTCATTTTGTATAATTTGTTCGCATATAATATTGCTTTAAAGATATTGTAAAGGACAAAACACTCTAGAAATTAATAAAAATATATAAAGCAATTACCTTGTTTCAAAATGTTTCTCTTTAAAACTTAATTCCTATTGACAATACCTGAACCTCAATGTATACCTTAGATCATATAATATATTATGATGGGTAGATGCATTAATGTTACGTGGTGAAATATATATATATATATATATATATATATATATATATAGTATATATATATATATATATATACATATACATATATTATATAAAATGTCTCAAGCTATGACATATTTACGTTTGAAATTTACAGTATGAATGTTGTCTGTTTTATTTAGTTTAACTTAATGTATTTGTAAACACATACCTATTATACATTAATTTTAGCTTTCTACACTCTTTCTTCATATTTCTTTCTCTTTATATACACTTTAATAGTTCATTATAATTTTATGATATAATTTAATGAAATATAATAGATGTTGCTGGTATTTATGATTAATAATTGGAACAAATAACAAGTTTCGTTTTTTTGTAGTAGGTTTCCCACCTATTGTTCTTAAACTTTTAATTACACCCGCCCGTTGCTCCATCGAATAAAAACCATTAGCTATACCAACGCTCGTTTCACGCCATTAAACAAAACTCTCATTTTGTATAATTTGTTCACATATAATATAGCTTTAAAGATATTGTAAAGGACAAAACACTCTAGAAATTAATAAAAATATAAAAAGCAATTACCTTGTTTCAAAATGTTTCTCTTTAAAACTTAATTCTTATTGACAATACCTGAACCTGTATACCTTAGATCATATAATATATTATGATGGATAGACGCAATAATGTTACGTGGTGAATGGTTTTTGCAAAATGGCTAAAGAATTTATTTCCTTCAAAATAGACCTTTGAGTTATTTATTCTGCCTCTTAAAGCTCTGAATGTTGATGTAGACCCTGAATTATCTCTCCTATCCTTAACAAATGACTCACATTTATATTAATTCGAAATAAGTTACCAAATATTTTGAATTCATATAAAACTTATATAATAATAATATATGGGCGTGATGTTTTATTCCGAATTTTCTCCGGACTTTCTAAAACATAAAGTTTATTAATAACTCAACCATAGTGCCACGTATCGGGTTCGGATTTTGTGGTTTTCTTTGTTGTTCACTAAACCGACATAATATATTAATGTCTAATCTATCGGATCCCAGATTAGCTATGATCCATGTTTTGACAAAACAAATATAAACATTTTTTAATGGAACCTCAATTCAGCGATTTTTATTAATATATATACAATATGTAACGTAATTAACGAACAACCTCAGACACCCCAATTAGTATCATCATCATCATCATCATTACAGCCCTTCACAAGTCCACTGCTGAACATAGGCCTCCCCCAAGTAATGCCACAAAGCACGGTCCTGAGCCACCTGCATCCACCGACTTCCTGCATGTCTTACCAGGTCGTCACTCCATCTAGTGGAGGGTCGCCCACACTACGCCTACCGGTACGAGGCTGCCACTCGAGAACCTTTCTCCCCATCGGTTATCGGTTCTTCGAGCTATACGGCCGGCCCATTGCCACTTCAGCTACTAATCCGTTGGGCTATGTCGGTCACTCTGGTTTTACTGCGGATTACCTCATTTCTGAGTCTATCACGCAGAAAAACTCCGAGCATAGCCCTCTCCATAGCTAGCTGAGCGACCTTGAGCGTCCTCATACGCCCAGCAGTGAAGGACCACGTCTCAGATCCGTAAGTCATCACTGGCAACACGCACTGGTTGTACACTTTAGTTTTCAGAGATTGAGGTATACCTGACGAGATGTGTCGTAATTTCCCGAACGCTGCCCAGCCGAGTTGAATCCGTCGATTGACCTCTCGGTCGAAGTTGGACTTACCTAGTCGGACTATTTGTCCCAGGTAAACGTACTCGTCAACAACTTCGAGCATAGTGCTCCCAGCAACTACCGGCATAGGTGTGACATAGACATTAAACATGACCTTTGTTTTGTCCACGTTCATCTTAAGACCTATCCGTTGGGAGACACCATTGAGGTCATTGAGCATAGTGCTAAGGTCCTCCAGCGATTCTGCCATAAGGACTATATCGTCGGCAAATCGAAGGTGAGTGATGTACTCGCCATTGATGTTAATACCGTATCCTTTCCAGTCCAGTAGCTTGAAAACGTCTTCCAACACAGCGGTGAAGAGTTTCGGGGATATAACGTCACCCTGTCTTACACCTCTCTGCAGTTGGATAGGTTTCAAACTCTGGTTCTGTACTCGGATAGCCATCGTAGCCCTACTGTATAAACACTTCAGCACTTCGATATACCGACAGTCAACTTGGCACCGCTGAAGGGACTGTAGCACCGCCAAAATTTCGACTTAATCAAAGGCTTTCTCATAGTCCACATACGCCAGGCAAAGTGGCAGATTGTACTCTTCGGTCTTCTGTACAATCTGCCGCAGGGTATGTATGTGGTCTATGGAACTGAAGCCTTTTCGGAAACCAGCTTGTTCGGGAGGCTGGAAGTCGTCGAGTCTGCGTGCGAGACGATTCGTAATAACTCTCGAAAACAGCACGTAGACGCGGCTCAGAAGGGAAATCGGTCTGTAGTTCTTTAAGAGAGCGTTGTCGCCTTTCTTAAAGAACAAGACCACCGCACTTCTGCTCCACGCCTCCGGAGTAGTGCCACCATGGGACGGAATTGAAGAGCTTCTGAAGGACTTCAAGTACCGGTGTTCCACCCGCTTTCAGAAGCTCCGCTGTAATTCCATCCTCGCCTGGGGCCCTGCCGTTTTTAAGGTGCTGGAGAGCCATTCTAATCTCGCTCAGACTGAGGTCCGGGATATCATCGGAATAGTGTCGGGTAAGACTTGCTCTTGGATCGTTACTCACACTTGCGTGTGGCTCCAACGATGATGTGTACATCTGCCCATAGAACCTCTCAATCTCACTCAAAATCTCAGGTGTCCCGGAAACGATGCTGCCACACTCAGTCTTCAGCTTTGACAGTTGGCTCTTTCTGGCAGACAGATCTCTGGCAAAGATTTTGGAGCCCTGGTTCCGCTCGATCGCTTCTTTAATACGAGCAGTATTAAAGTTGCGTAAGTCTCGCCGCATGCATTTGGAGATCTGTCTGTTCAGTTGCCTGTATGCTGTCAAATCTGTTGACGATTGCAGCCTCATATCCCGTCTAACAGCCATGAGATTAAGAGTGTGATCGGAGAGTTAAACTCCGATCAAAAAGAGACACTTAACGTTTAGGTTCAGTGTGCCTCTAACCATTCGGTGATCGCTGCCGGTTTTCACCCTTGCGATCACTGAGACATCACTGAACAGTTGGCGTCTGGTCGTCATAATGAAGTCAATCTCATTTTTTGTCGAACCGTCGGGGCTCGACCAGGTCCACTTCCTGTGGGGCCGCTTCTGGAAGAAGGAGCTCATCATAAAGAGTTCCTCTTTCTCCATAAAGTCAGTCAGCTGCTGGCCCCTACGGTTCCGTGGACCTACTCCAAATTTCCCTAACTTCAGCTCACCGGCTTCTCTTGTGCCTAGTTTTGCTTTGAAGTCTCCCATCAACACCGTGTATTGGGTTTTGGAGGAATGCATGGCTCTAGAAATATCCTCATACATTTCCTCCACCTCCTCATCGGGATGTGCCGAGGTTGGTGCGTAGAACTGTATGACCTTCAGCGAATACCGTTTGGTGATTCTGAGTATCTGGTAAGCGACCCTCGTCGACACACTCCCAATCTTTACAACGTTGTTGACGAGAGACTTGTGGACGATAAGTCCGACACCTCCTTGGGACAGATGGTCGCCCTCCCGGTGATAGAACAAGTTGCCGGACTCGAGGATTACCGTGTCCTCCCCCTCTCTTCGGACCTCAGATAATCCAATAATATGCCAGCGCAACTTGTCTACCTCTTCTTCCAGCTCCAGTATCTTCTCGTCAGTCCTCAGGGTGCGTGCGTTATACGTTGCCAGGTCGAGTCGTCGTAGGTGGCAACCGAACCTCCACCGGAGATTCTTAGCACCCCCAATTAGTATATTATGTTATAATCATAATACATTTTTAGTTAAACATTTTTTATGCACTGATTATTGATCAAATTAGTAATACTAATTCCGGAAGAATGTTGTGGTCACAGTACAAATCCACGAACGCAAAGACTTTAACATGCTTGAAATAAAGTTCATTTTTCTTTATTTTTGTTGAATGACAGAATTAAAACAGAAAACTGCATTCTTAAAAGTCTTATTGCCTTAAGTTACGGTCCATTTCAGTTTGTTTTGACTGTACAGATTTTGTGACTGTAATTTAAGTAGTTTTAATTATTTTTGGGATAAAAAATTACCTATATTAAAAATGATAGGAATCGATTCAGTAAACTATTCTAAACAAACTACTTTCTCAAAGTGCGTTAATTATGTTACATGTTATATATATATATATATATATATATATATATATATATATATATATATATATGTATATATATATATATATATACTTAAGATATATATATATATATATATCTTAAGTATATAAATTACGTGTCACGTTGTTTGTCCGCGATGGACTCCGAAACTACCTAACCGATTTTAATCAAATTTGCACACCGTGTGCAGTTTGGTCCAACTTGAGAGATAGGATAGTTTTTTGCCCACGAATTTAAGGATCTTTGATAGGACATAATAGGTTTATCGAAAAGGGCAGAACAACGTCTGCCTGGCAAGCTAGTAAAAATATATATATATATACTAGCTTGCCAGGCGACTAGGTAAGTCTAACTTCGACCGAGAGGTCAATCGACGGATTCAACTCGGCTGGGCAGCGTTCGGGAAATTACGACACATCTTCTCGTTAGGTGCGTGTTGATGACTTACGGATCTGAGACGTGGTCCTTCACTGCTGGCCGTATGAGGACGCTCAAGATCGCTCAGCGAGCTATGGAGAGGGCTATGCTCGTAGTTTCTCTGCGTGATAGACACAGAAATGAGGATATCCGCAGTAAAACCAGAGTGACCGGCATAGCCCAACGGATTAGTAAACTAAGTGGGAATGGGCCGGCCATATAGCTCGAAGAACCGATAACCGATGGGGACGAAAGGTTCTCGAGTGGCAGCCTCGTACCGGTAGGCGTGGTGTAGAGCGGCCCCCCACTAGATGGAGTGACGATCTGGTAAGACATGCAGGAAGTCGATGGATGCAGGTGGCTCAGGACTGTGCTTTATGGCATTACTTGGGGGAGGCCTATGTTCAGCAGTGGACTTGTGAAGGGCTGTAATGATGATGATGATGATATACTAGCTTGTCAGGCTGACGTTGTTCTGCCCTTTTTGACGACCCTTTTTCATGTCCTATTAAAAATCCTTAAATTCCCAAAAAAAAATTATGGGTAACTCATGGGCAAAAAAACTATCCTATCTCTCAAGTTTGACCAAACTGCACACGGTGTGCAAATTTGATTAAAATCGGTTAAATGGTTTAGGCGTCCATCGCGGACAAACAACGTGACACTTAATTTATATATATTAAGATATACACAGTTACACATATATATATATATCTTCGGTACATATATGTATGTATATGTACCTGTCTACTACGCACGAAGTTCATATAACTCAATGGCTTGAGGCTATTCCATTAAAATTTTTTTCGAGCACAACACCATATTTATAGTTTTCTTAAAGCGGTACCCCGACCAAAACCTTGCAAAAGTGCGTTTTCCAGAGATTATTATCTCATTAATTATGAGAAATAAGCTACATATAAAAGCACGTTAATAATGTTCGATATCCTATCATCACATTCCACGTTCTAATTTGTTTCTATGTGTAATAAATACATTTAAAATCTACTCGTACTTTTAAAAAATGATTAAAATTACTGTTTACATGCATCTGTTGCTAAAGGCAACACTCTAATCATTTGAGGTTTACACTAATGGATAGATAATTTAAAAATCTATTATATCCACGTTTTATTTAATTTCTTCAGTTCGCTTTTCTTTTTTAATTGAAATAATTCGCTGTTCGCTAGGGGAAACGTCTTAAGTCACAATGAGTTGCAGGTGACAATGAGCTCACCATAGAACTTGACTAGACGCTTGGATTAAAATAGATTCAAAATCTCTATCTTCATACTTTTGAGTGGTAAACATGATGAATACGAAAGCATAAAAATACTAAACATCAATCACAAGTATGACCTCATTCTAAAATATAACCGTTGCTTCACAAATTGGAAAACTGTATGCGTTGATTAAAACTCGTCGTGAAGCCGACCGGGATCATTCACGTCTACAAACAGCAGCAAAACCAAACTTCTCTAAAATTATAATCCTCCGAAATACGGCCTTTATCACGGAGCGAACATAAAGGCTCGAAGTAGGTACGTAAAATTAAACTTTTACCCCACAGATAATCCTTGAATGTTAAAATTTTAAAGAATTAAAATAGGCCGAAAAATTACAAATAAAAATTTTGTGAAATTCGCACAACAATATTTCTGCGTATGTTTTTATTTTGTACTTACTTTATCAATTCATGTGTGGTGAAACTCGTAGGAGTCGGTATGGTCGGTCTTTTACGAGTATGAGTGATTTATGATCAGTAGTGATCTGATTAAAGGGTTAAAAAAGCTGGTAATAATAATTAAAATTAAAGAATGATCATGTATTTTTGTAGGATAGGGTGACAAACGAGCACACAGTCCACCTGATGGTAAGTGGTTGCTGTGGCCCATAGACATCTACATACATTCTCAATTACGAATCAAAATGCTGATGCGTTGCCACCTCTGAGGACCACGATGGAATGCCTATTTCCAGTAAAAATGGTCTCCGGGTCTCTACACGCACCATACGAAACACAGCCGCCGTTGCACACTCGGCCACCGGACGGGCGACCTCTTCCAAGAGAACTCCTCTCTATATGTGATTAGAGAGTTGAGTAACAACCCTCAATGCCGCTGATAGGCCAACTCCGACTTCACCGGATAACCTTCCTTTTTCGTAGCCTTACCCGACTACGAAAAAATGTACCGATTACGGACTAATCCGAATTTAAGTCTAACAATGCCAATAGATGGCTCCCAGGATCGGTCCATAGTGGTGGACCGCGAGGATAGTACGGGTAATGGGGGCACACCCCGAGGCCCGAAACCTCCATGCATCTAGGTGCATGAAGACGATAATCAACGAAACACAGCAGCATTAGGCTGCTATTTTACGCTGGTATTCTGTGAGAAAGTGGTCTTTTCCCGGTCGAGCCGACCCATTCACGCTACAACCGGCTGCAGCGTGGCTCTACTACCACGTAAAGAGTGAAACTCGTAGGAGTCGACAATGTTATGAGAGACTTATGATCAGTAGTGATTTGTTTGCCGTGTGGTGGTGGAGTTTGTATATCCACCATTCTATTTCCACCTGGGGGTGTCGTAAGCGACTATGGAAAGTAAAGTACCTAGGCCGGCGACGGGGTACAGCGTCAAAGGTGCGAGACGTCCGGTACTGCGATCGCCAACCCGACTGACAAACGTAGCTGTTAAGGCAACTCCGTCTATAAAAGTCCACTGCTAAAAATAGGCCTGCCACATAGATTGCCGCATAAGGGGAATATTTGCCATAGTTGCCACGCGTGGCAAGCGTTTTATTCTTAGTCGTTTTTAGGAAGACGCTTCTGCCCATCTCTTGACTTGCTTCCGTCTCTTCTTACGACACTTACGGGATCATATGGAGTGGTGGATATTATTACATATTACACCGCCACTACACGGTAAATCCTCTATAGCGGTATAGACCCTTGCAGTTGTGTCAGTGGGAAAAGTATAAGTCAAAGATGTTTTATAGGTACAGATACCGTGTTGCTAACACATCGCACCGTTCACAGTGACGCCAGTCTTTGATTCATGTGTGCGTGAGTACCACGTGACGCGCATATCTTACGTACCATGCCTGCATTAGTGTGCGTGACTTCGGTAATAATAGTGCGAATCGATTGCCCAAAAATTTGGGAGATTTTATATTTCATTCTATTTACATACCTGAGTGTAAAATATGTGTTCGAGGCGTGTGCATTTGTGTACGTATGTGAATAGGGATATACACACACAAGGGATATGGGTGGTTATGTGTGTTTTATGTAGGTCTGTACGAAAATCGCACTAAAATAGTGAAGATAAGTAATAAAAACTAGATATAATTAATGTAACAGTTAAAAATAAATCAAAAATCGCATTAGATATTTATGTATCTAACATATATTGAACTAATCTATTATTATTGAATATATATAGAGTACTACACTTTCGTACCTTAAAACCCAAAATATTGACGCGAAGACATTAATTATTTTTAATCTTAAGTAAAATGACAAAAATTTTTAATCTTAAGTAAAATACAAAAGTAAGTTTGGTTAAGTGTAAACTTCGGCCAAGAGATAGCAAATGTTTATTTTTTTTTAAATTTCATATATCGATACTGTTTCATGACTAGATCAAATCATTGCGTAAAATCAATTAAATCTTGCCACTGGAAGACGATAAAATATTGTATGTTTAAAGGCTACATTTTGTATTTATTTATGTATATTATTATGTAAAACCTGTAAATAAATAAAAAAAATATATAAAATCAATGTTGATTGTGTATAAGTGCCCTTGACATGAAAGTGAAGTGAACATTATATTACAATTAAATAATAAACAATAATATAACATAATTATATAACAAATAATAATATAACATAATTATTATAATAATATAATTTAATCACACAACTAAAGCCCTCATTAGTAATGTAACGGTAAAAGAATTTTCAAAATCAGTCAAGTAATTTTTGAGATAAACCAAATAAAACATATTCATAGAAAGTAGTGCCATCTATAATAAAATACATCCTACATTAGACATCTTTAATTATACATAATATTCTAGTGGTAAAAGAATTTTCAAAATCGGTCAAGAACTGTACGAGTTTAGCTAAAAAACATATTCGTTGATGGTAGTGCCCTCTATATTAAAATACATCCTACATTTCAAAGTCATAATAGCATTCTAATGGTGAAATAATTTTTTAAATAGGTCAAGTAGTTTTTCAGCACCATTCCAAAAAGCGATTCAGCTTAGCCAACCGCACACACAGTAAAATCATAACCATCCTTTTTCGTTTGTAGTCGGATAAACAACCGGTTCACAACAGTTGCGTATCGGCTGCTTTGGATAAATATCCGTTGTCAACAGTTGCTTTACATCTATTAATGACATTAAAATAGGGAAAAACATTTTATACAGTAGGCAACACTCGAATGTTATTGCGCAGTATTATTACTTGTATTGACATTCAGCTTTCGTATTATTTTATCAAGAAATACACCAGAAAATTGTATATTTACCTATGAAAAGTGATGTTCTTATCTTTTTCCAAGAGTAATTTTTACATGATTTCACAGCACAAACAGTCATTTTCCGAAATTAAAAACAATGGTGCGTGATGTATGTTCGCAGTGAACGTCGCTGGCGTAATGGCGGAACGATCGAACGAATACGCCAATATTGGCGCCTTTTAAATGGAAGCGTTTTAGGTGCGCGTACACGGTATCTGTACCTATAAAACATCTTTGGTATAAGTATACATGAACCATCTTAATATATATAAAATACGTGTCACGTTGTTTGTCCGCGATGGACTCCTAAACTACTCAACCGATTTTAATCAAATATGCACACCGTGAGAGCCGTGGTAGCTCAGTGGTTAACGCTCGCTGTAAATATAACAGAACGCGAGTAACCCGGGTTCGATCCCTGCCGGCACCAATGAAATTGTTAATTACAATTTTAAGTATAGTAAGCACGTGCTCGGCGGTGAAGGAAAACATCGTGAGGAAACCTGCATGTCTGAGGAATAAGAAAAAAATATTCGAAGACATGTGAAGTTCGTCAACACGAATTTGGGCAGCGCGGCGGACACTTCCCAAGAACGGATTTTATGAAATGTATTATGTAAATATAAAATTCCACCAGGATACTGCGGAGTCGATAAAAATAAAAATAAATTTAACTTTTAATATATATATATATATATATATATATATATATATATATATATATATATATATAGAGTGGTGGTTGTCACAACAATTCATGTGGATGGACATCCACATCTGTCTTCGATTACGAATCAAAATACAGATGCGTTGCCATCTCTGCGGACTAATATGAAATGCCTCGTTTCCACTTAAAAAGTGTCTCTGGTCCTCAACACTCGCCATACGAAACACAGCAGCATTTGGTTGCTATTTTACATTGGTGTTCTGTGAGAGCGTGATCATTCCCCGGTCTAGACCAGCATGCAGCACGGCTCTACCATTTTATCACAAGTATTCTGTACATAAGCTGATAATAAAAGTAAAAAAAGTACTTTTATTATCTATATGTATATAAACTGATAATATAAATAAGAATTTATAATTTATTAATAAATGTTAGATGGTAGGCCATGCTGTAACTGTATTTATGGTTGCAGTAGGAATAGGTCGGGAAGTCGGCAACAACGAACAACCATGCTGCGTTTTACTGATATCCTTTGTCCTCATAAGTGAAAACACTTCTGCATTTTAATTTTTATCAAAGATGTAGGTGTAGAAAGCCACAGCATCCACTTACTCGTACCATTTGAAATAAGTGCCCGTTTGTCATCATAAAAAATCTGTATGAATTAATATAAAGTATTATAAACCACTAATAGTTAAAGTTGCAGGTTATGTACGTCCCACGGCTGGGCTGGCTCTCATTTATGGGGTTTTAGGGCAAAAAATACTTTGTAACATGCAATAAAGAATTATGAATTATGAATGGGGAAAATGCCGCCGCGCTACCCCAATGCGTGTTGGCGAACTTTACATGTCTTTGAAATACTTTTTTTCTTATTTTTCAGACATGTAGGTTTTTTCACGATGTTTTGCCGTGCCGGCGGGGATCGACCCCGGTTTACTCGCGTACTGTGAAATTGAAAGCGAGCGTTTAGCTCCTGAGCTACCATAGCTCTGTTATAAACTAGTATAGTTTTTTTTTAAATAATTAAAACGACTAGGATAAAGTCGCGAGTAATGCTTAAGTTTTGAAAGTAGCAGAGAAATGAATTCACGAGGCAAACTAAAAGCGAACCTTGTTCGCAGAAATACCTTAGAATTACCTCGGTGAAATGGGAAATTTACGAAAGTGTTAAATTGTCACATGAATTACAATTTTGAACCTTATCACTTTTCAAAGCGGGTTGAAATTTGTGTGCAACTACAGGAAACATTACAAGTGCATTCGATTTTTTTACTTATTTGCTCTTGATAATTCGTTGTAATGTTTTTGTAATATGAGGGTACTGACGAGTATTTGAAATATTCATTGAATATGGAGAAAATAAATAAATTTAAGGATGAAAACATCACTGTGCCCAAAGTCTGATAAAGTGCTGTTTTTTGCTTCCGTTATCGAAGCTATTTCAATATCATGTTTGCTATGTAGTAATGTCTTAGCCGTCGTAATCTCGTAAGGAAAACTATAATTCCACAACTCTTCTACAATAATATGTTTATTAAACTTTCGTATAAATATCTTAATTTTTGTCGTAAAAAAGCCAAATTAAGCCTTTGCATAAATTAAAAGTAAACCACTTGAGAGAAACACGTGATACAATTTCAGCTCAAACGTTAAACAAAGGCGATTCTTTCCGCAACAATATTGCAAAGTTTACTAGCGACCTTCGCCGTACGAGTTCTTCTTGATTGAAAGCTTAAAGGTTACTTACTATATGACTGGCAAAGATTGAGATATCTTTGCATTGATAATACAGGTTATTAAAATTTTAAAAGCGGATGTGGCTACTGGCTAAAAGTCTACTTTAAATATGATAAAATAATATCCAAAATAGAATATGGGTGACAAACGAGCACACAGTCAGTCTACCTGATAATAAGTGGATAAGTGAATGCTGTGGCCCATAGATATCTACATCTATGCTCAATAACAAGAAAGAGGAAGATTAGAAACAAGACGCCGATGCGTTGTCTCCCAGAGGACTAAGAAGTAATGTCTCGTTTCCAGTTCTCTACACATACCATACAAAACACAGCAGCATTACGCTGGTATTCTGTGAGAGCGCGGTTCTTCCCCGGTCAAGCCGACCCATTCGTGCTACAACCATAATATAGTAGTGGCTTAGCAATGAGTGACTGCGCTGGGAGTTGCGGGTTCGAATCCCGCACGGAACCAGTATTTGTATGGCCTACAAATAATTGTTCCGGGTCTGGATGTTTGTCCTTGTGCAATTTATGTTTGTAAACTGCCCCCGCGATACAGGAGAAAATCCTAGTGTAGGGGTAACGTTTAAAAAAAAAAAAAAAAAAAGAAGAGATCCGGAGACTCTATTTTACTGGAAACGAGGCATTCCATCTTAGTTCTCATGGGTGACAACGCATCTACGTTTTGATCGAGGATAAATGGTCTATAGGCCACAACATCCACTTACCATCAGGTGGACTGTGTTTATGAACTGTAGCAGCCATTAACCAACAGGTGGACGGTAAGTTCGTTCGTCCCTACATTTTTACAAAAAAAAAAAGATACCAGATGTGAGTTACGGCTCAATGACAGTAAGGAATATCCACTATCCATAAATAACATATAAATATTCATCTACTCGTATATAACACGTCAGTACAATCCTTGTCTCACATACGAGACTGGCGGAGAAAACAAGCACCGATTTAAAACATGTCAGCTTTGTTCACGCGGTCTAATCTAATCCGATGAAACAAAAGAAATATCGTTATTTTCTTCTTTTGTGTGTTCGTAAAATTAATGGAATGTATCGTGCTCTTCTATTCGTGTTAAAATACGTTGATATACATTATATTATCTCTATATATATAAAAATCAATTGCTCGCCGTTAGTTTTGCTAAGACTCAAAAACGGCTCCAATGATTTTATTGAATTTTTTTTGTGTATTTGAGTTTATATACTGGATAGTTTAAAGGCTCCATTGAACCCGGTAGGTGGTACTGTTGTTGAGTCAGAAATCACCCGTGCAAAGCCGGGGCGGATTGCTAGTAAATATAAAAAAATTACTTTAGGAAAATAAATAATACTACACAAAGGTTTATTGAAAGGTTGGGCGCTTCGCACTAACTACATTCGCATATAATATATGATACGAAATAAATTAATTGTAATATATAGGTACATAAAAGAGATGATAAATCATTCACTACATTTGTAGAACTAAATGCTCTAGCCGTGGTAGCTAATTAATATGTCTTGTGTATGTATGAATTGATAAAACATAGAAGCGTAGGTATTTGTGTTTAAAATGGAAATAGTACGGAGAGAATATTATAGGCCCTAATTTATTCTACTTTTTTAAAATCATTGATATTTGTAGAAATATATTATGTAAAAAATGGAATCCTTTTTGAATTTCTTCTAATGTGAGAGAGACTTTTACATTTCATAGACATCCTTCAACTAATATAATCTATACGGACTGCCTACAAGAACCGACCGGCATCCGTAACAGGTAGACGTTTCCAGACCATGAGTAAACAGTTATCCTTTATAGGTACGTAGAGCTTGCTTTGATTGGTTGTTTCTAACAGGAAATTGCTAGCAACGTGCAATAGCCTGCTTACAAATTGTCGACACAAGCGACCCTCCGCTGATTGTGTTTCAGAATAACGGCTTAAACGGGTTAGATAGCTTTGATGTAGGTACTCAAGTGTGCAACAAAATGAGTATTTACGTTGCTTTCTAGACACTCAATATATAAATTCTTGAAAATAACGTTTGTTGTGTTTATATAACCACTCGTTTTTATACCAAATATTATTAAAGTTACAGTCTATGGGACAGACGGCTGACAGGCCTCCTCACAGGGTTATGGGGCAAGTAATCCACCGCGATGCTCAATGTAACAACTGTTAGAATGTAAAATGTGAAATACCCCTTATCGTCCCGTGGATGTCGTAAGGGGCCGTCCATAAATCACGTGATGTTTTTTTAGGTTGAAGACTAACTCCAATACCCCACACCCAAAATCACATGTATTTTTAGTAGGTACCTATAAAATATAATCTAGTTTCATTCTCAAATTAAGGACCATGATAAAAATGTCTAGACAGAAAGGTTGCAGGTTGTTTTTGACTGGCATAAAAATAATATTAAAGGAATGGTGTAATCATGCGAAAAACATATATTGTACTAGTACATGAACATATTTAATGTACATTGTCCTCGGACCACGGATAAGCAAAACTTTCCTCAACACTAACAACTGGATAAGTATCTTGCAAATCAGTTGTTGGCACTGTGCTTTGTTGAAGATCAGCGTCGGTTTCCTCAAGCCACTCAGCATCATCATTTTCGCGCACGACACAGAATCGCTCTCGATCTACCTTTCGATTTTCGCATGAGGATGCGTGAAGTACGAACATTGTGCATCCCTAGACTGTTTTTGGTCGGATTAGGTTCATGCTTGTGACATGTACAGGAGAGTCAAGGTCACATTACACGCCGCTTTTCGGTTTATAAATCGCGCGTTTGACGAAAAAATAGATACATGTGATAATCTTACTACACCTCCCTCCCCATTGTGATATTTCGTAATTTTTGTCAAACCCCTCCCCCCCTTTCGAGCCTCACGTGATTAATGGACGGCGTAAGAGGCGACAAAGAGAAACTGAAATAGGAGGTGGGGAGCAGCGTATTCCTGATAACAGCTGAATAAAAATAATAAACTGTGCCAAGCCGTGGCAACTATGGCAGAATCCCACCCCCCTCCTATGGAGCAAATTAACAGGGAGTCCTATGTTCAAAATTGGACTTTTATAGGCTATAACAGAATGGATGCGAAATATGTATTTATACTTTATCTCTAACATTCAAGATTCCTCACGATGTTTCAGTCCACTGCTGAACATAGGCCTCCCTTAAAGAATGCACCAAGCACGGTCCTGAGCCACCTACATCCACCGACTTCCTGCATCTCTTACCAAGTCGTCACTCCATCTACTTGGGGGCGCGAAATTTTAAAAAATAAAATATTAAAATTAATTACACTACGATAGACTAAAAAAATATTGCTTTTAAGCAAAAAAACCCAAATTTTACAACATTCAAAATGGAAATGTAAAATTTTTTTTTAATATTATAGCCTAATGGTTAATACTGTATTCTTATACTTGTGACGCGTTATTATATTATGTAAATCATGCATCTAAGGGAGAATATTATTAGTTAAAACCGTAGAAAACCAGCAATGTTTCACAAAGTTGGAATAACTTTCAATCGTGCCCCACGAAACTGGCGTAACTGATGAGGGATGGTCACGCAAGCACCGCCTTTACCATCTAATCCCATCAAGTTCGCCTTTTCGCCTGGTAATGTGTTCCGTTGCCATTACAATCATTATTTACGAGGATGGATGAGCTTGAACATCGCTGTATGAAAAACAGTAATCTCAAGGCAACATTTGCACGGTTCAACATAACTAGAATTTATGTAGACTCGCGAACGTAATACGCCTTCACAATTTGTGAAAATACGGTTTTTAATTTTCACTTGTATTCTAAAAAAGAGTTTTGCCTTCTTTCAGTCAAATGAAATTATACTTGGTAGAGCCATGCTGCAGCATACGTATTATGGATGTAGCACGAATGGGTCGGCTCGACCGAGGAAGGACCACGCTCTCAGAGAACACCAGCGTAAAATAACAGCTTTAATACTGCTGTGTTTCGTATGGTGAGTGTAGAGATCCGGAGACCCTTTGTACTGGAAACGAGACATTTAATTTTTTCATTTCATTTATCTTAGTCCTCAGGGGTGATAACGCATCTTCGTTTTGATTCTTAATCGGGGATAAACGTAGATTTCTATTATAATCCACCTGATGACAAGTGGATGCTGTGGCCCATAGACATCTACATTTATCCTAGATGAAGAATTAAAATTCAAATCCGTTGTTACCCCTGAGGACTAAGATAGAATTCCCCGTTTCCAGTAAAAAGGGTCACCGGTTCTCTACACTCACCATACGAAACACAGCAGCATTAAGCTGTTATTTTACGTTTGTATTCTGTAAGAGCGTGGTGCTACCCTGGTCAAGTCTACTACATATATAAGTTACCGTTTTTCAACTACACTAATAATAGTTTAATAAAAATGACCATAATTTTATTTTTTGATATTTTAAATTCTAGCATTCAACGTCTCGAAAGTTTTTGTGCTAGTTTTCGTTTCATGAACTTACTCAACACAATGTATTTACATAAATAAATTTATGGTTTAATAAATAACGCGGCCAGGATTGGTACGGCATAAAATCCTTGCATGTGTAACGAGCTCATGGACCTGTAAAGGTCATTTTGCGTCGTTTGGAAAAGCTTACTAAACTTGACCTTCCATAAATCTCCGCTGCCAGTTCTTTATGTTGGGTCGGTTTTGCGTATTTTCAAGACTTAGCTTAGGTTTATAAATTCATATTTTTAGCGAAGTGCAAGTATAGATTTGTGTAAGTCTCTGAAAGATGACTACATATTTGTGTCATTTGCTGTAGAGACTATCAGTCCATGAGGTCCACATCAAGTTCCTAACGGAACTGTATCCGCGGCTTATCGCCGTTGGTGATGAAAGAATTGGTTATTTGTATTTTCTGGCCAGAATAGAAAATGATGGGAAGATCTAATGACTTCTAAAATATGGCAGCATAACCGTCTAATTTATGACAGCCGTAAAATACCGAGACGCAACGGTGAGCAAGCTCATTTTTTATAGCATAGTCCACCTGATGGTAAGTTATTGCTGTGGCTCATAAACATCTACATCTATTCTGGATTACGAATCAAAATGCAGATGCGTTGTCACCCGTGAGGACTAAGATGGAATGCCTCGTTTCCAGTAAAAAGGGTCTCTGGTTCTCTACACTCACCATACGAAAAACATCAGCATTAAGCTGCTATTTCACGCTGGTATTCTGTGAGAGCGTGGTCCTTCCCCGGTCGAGCCGACCCTTTCGTGCTACAACTATAATACTAATACAACTGCAGCATGGCTCTACCACGTGTAAAAAATGCGAGTTATTGGGTAGGGAAAGACTAACATCCAGCAGTAATGTTACGTACTAATGGAAAACAAGACAAAACAAGCATAAATGCATTTATCATAACAGACACCACTGCTTCATTATTTGCTATTTACGAAGTAACCAATAATTTAAAAAAATTAACAAATTATTCGACAAATATGCGGCCCCTGTGACTTCGCGTTCGAGTGTTTTGCCTCTAAAAGAAAAATAAATGTATTATTTTTAATTTGACTACCGCTTACAACTACATAAAATTTAGAGCATAGTCAGCCGGTATCGCTTAGGCCTTTACACGTTTCCGAAATTATTAGTTTTTTCAATATTCTGGTAAAAGTTATTCATAAATTAAAATATAACATAAATTAAATTTTACAGTTATATATATAATATGAGAAAACGGTTGAATCGTTTCACTTTTATATTCAGACAGGTTATAATTTATTTAATGTATAATTTTTACGATTAAAAATCGGCTATAAATGCTTTTAAACCCGAACGATATTACATAAAATTTATGTATAGATAAGTTTGATTCGTTATAAAACTCTCCGTTCGTCGCCCATTATACTCGCCAGATATTGTTCCTTCTCATTTCCAGCTTTTATTTGATTTTTGAATAACATTTTATATGGGAAAATTTCAATTCCGGTAATGGGTAAAAAACTTTTAAAGAAAGAAATTTTAAAGAAGTTTTCGGTATCTGACCCCAGAATCTCTAGCAGACTAATAGTCCAACCAATAATAAAATGGTTAACGTCCATCGTCAATAGTGGCCAATACGTACTAATACGAATAAAAAAATGTTGAAAATTTAATCATCATGATCATCACCACGGCTTTTCACAAGTACACAGGCCCCTCCCACGATCCAGAAAATGAATAATCTCTATCTAGTGGGGTACCACTTCACCAGAACGACGCTGCCAATCGAGAATCTTTCTTACCTGTCGGTTGTCGGTTTTTCGAGCTAAATGGCCGGCATTGCCACTTCAGCTTACTGATCCGTTGGGCTATATAAATTACTCTAATTCTGGTGTTACCGGTAGAGCTAGGCTGCAGCTGTATTATGGTTGTAATACGAATACATTGCCTCGACCGGAAAGGTCCACGCTAGCACAGAGTATCAGCGTTAAACAGCAGAAATATGCTGCTGTGTTTCTTACTAAGGTGAGTCAAAGTAGCGTACTCGAGGGTCGCGTACCTGATACTCAGAATCACCAAACGGTATTCGCTGAAGGTCAGACAGGTCTACGCACCAACCTCGGCACATCCCGATGAGGAGGTGGAGGAAATGTATGAGGATATTTCTAGAGCCATGCATTCCTTCAAAACCCACTACACGGTGTTGATGGGAGACTTCAACGCAAAACTAGGCACAAGAGAAGGCGGTGAGCTGAAGTTAGGGAATTTTGGAGTAGGGCAACGGAACCGTAGGGGCCAGCAGCTGGCTGACTTTATAGAGAAAGAGGGACTCTTTATGATGAACTCTTTCTTCCAGAAGCGGCCCCACAGGAAGTGGACCTGGTCGAGCCCCGACGGTTCGACAAAAAATTAGATTGACTTCATTATGACGACCAGACGCCAACTGTTCAGTGATGTCTCAGTGATCGCAAGGGTGAAAACCGGCAGCGATCACCGAATGGTTAGAGGCACACTGAACCTAAACGTTAAGTTGGAGAGATCTCGTCTAATGAAGTCAACGCTCCGTCCCCTCGTGCTCTAATCCAGAATCCCGAATCTTTTCAGCTCGAGTTACGCAACCGCTTTCAGTGCCTAGAAGATTGCAATGCAGTGGACGATATGAATGACAAGCTCCTGGAAACTGTCCATGCGGTCGGAGCTAAGTTCTGCAAGACCCGCCGCAGAAGAACACAAAAACTCTCCGATCACACTCTTAATCTCATGGCTGTTAGACGGGAGATGAGGCTGCAATCGTCAACAGATTTGACAGCATACAGGCAACTGAACAGAGAGATCTCCAAATGCATGCGGCGAGACTTACGCAACTTTAATACTGCTCGTATTAAAGAAGCGATCGAGCGGAACCAGGGCTCCAAAGTCTTTGCCAGAGATCTGTCTGCCAGAAAGAGCCAACTGTCAAAGCTGAAAACTGAGTGTGGCAGCATCGTTTCCGAGACACCTGAGATTTTGAGTGAGATTGAGAGGTTCTACGGGCAGCTGTACACATCATCGTTGGAGCCACACGCAAGTGTGTGTAACGATCCAAGAGCAAGTCTTACCCGACACTATTCCGATGATATCCCGGACGTCAGTCTGAGCGAGATTAGAATGGCTCTCCAGCACCTTAAAAACGGCAGGGCCCCAGGCGAGGATGGAATTACAGCGGAGCTTCTGAAAGCGGGTGGAACACCGGTACTTGAAGTCCTTCAGAAACTCTTCAATTCCGTCCTCCATGGTGGCACTACTCCGGAGGCGTGGAGCAGAAGTGCGGTGGTCTTGTTCTTTAAGAAAGGCGACAACGCTCTCTTAAAGAACTACAGACCGGTTTCCCTTCTGAGCCGCGTCTACGTGCTGTTTTTCGACAGTCATTACGAATCGTCTCGCACGCAGACTCGACGACTTCCAGCCTCCCGAACAAGCCGGTTTCCGAAAAGGCTTCAGTACCATAGACCACATACATACCCTGCGGCAGATTGTACAGAAGACCGAGGAGTACAATCTGCCACTTTGCCTGGCGTATGTGGACTATGAGAAAGCCTTTGATTCCGTCGAAATTTGGGCGGTGCTACAGTCCCTTCAGCGGTGCCAAGTTGACTGTCGGTATATCGAAGTGCTGAAGTGTTTGTACAGTAGGGCTACGATGGCTATCCGAGTACAGAACCAGAGTTCGAAGCGTATCCAACTGCAGAGAGGTGTAAGACAGGGTGACGTTATATCCCCGAAACTCTTCACCGCTGCGTTGGAAGACGTTTTCAAGCTACTGCACTGGGAAGGATACGGTATTAACATCAATGGCGAGTACATCACTCACCTTCGATTTGCCGACGATATAGTCCTTATGGCAGAATCGCTGGAGGACATTAGCACTATGCTCAATGACCTCAATGGTGTCTCCCAACGGATAGGTCTTAAGATGAACATGGACAAAACAAAGATCATGTTTAATGTCCATGTCACACCTATGCCGGTAGTTGTTGGGAGCACTATGCTCGAAGTTGTTGACGAGTACGTTTACTTGCGAGAAAATAGTCCGACTAGGTAAGTCCAACTTCGACCGAGAGGTCAATCGACGGATTCAACTCGGCTGGGCAGCGTTCGGGAAATTACGACACATCTTCACGTCAGGTATACCTCAATCTCTGAAAACTAAAGTGTACAACCAGTGCGTGTTGCCAGTGATGACTTACGGATCAGAGACGTGGTCCTTCACCGCTGGCCGTATGAGGACGCTCAAGGTCGCTCAGCGAGCCATGGAGAGGGCTATGCTCGGAGTTTCTCTGCGTGATAGACTCAGAAATGAGGATATCCGCAGTAGAACCAGAGTGACCGACATAGCCGAACGAATTAGTAAGCTGAAGTGGCAATGTGCCGGCCATATAGCTCGAAGAACCGACAACCGATGGGGAAGAAAGGTTCTCGAGTGGCAGCCTCGTACCGGTAGGCTAAGTGTAGGGCGACCCCCCGCTAGATGGAGTGACGACCTGGTAAGACATGCAGGAAGTCGATGGGTGCAGGTGGCTCAGGACCGTGCTTTGTGGCGTTACTTGGGGGAGGCCTATGTTCAGCAGTGGACTTGTGAAGGGCTGTAATGATGATGATGATGACTAAAGTAGCGTAACGCCTTTGATGACAAACGATCAAATATCTTGAATCTTAAATAGGGAGTGGGAGGTTTCTATATTCTATATCCGTATTAACGTTGAGCTGTACCCTATTTAACCACATATCCCTACCATATAATCATTGTAAAACAATATTGACAAGTCATTGTTGTTGAACATTCCAGACACACGTCCAAAGCGTCAATGCATGCAACAATGAACGGAACAGGCCATTGTCATGTAGATTATTTCACTTTCGACCATTTCCATAAACGACCACGACATCAGCTTGTACTTAATTTCGACATTAATAATCGAGTTAAGATACAATAACGTCATTTATTTCGCTCTCAATAATAGTGAAGTCGTGGTAGCTCACCGTCTGTCGTTTACCCTAATTTCACAAAACAACTCGAGTTGACACACGCTTGGCAAAGGACATTGTGAGAGAATCTGGATATATCAGGAATTAAAAAAATATTTTGTAGACGTAGCAACATAGCCGCTAATAATCATTATGACACGGACTTTCTATCGTATAATTCACTCAGAAACAAGAGGAAGTCTTTACCGTAGAGTAAGACGTATGGGGGAAATAATTATTTTATGATATGATAATTTTTTATAAAATTAGGTTTATTGCCTTATGCTCCGGTATAGTAAAAACTGCATAGAACTAAAGCGCTAGATTCGTATGACCTTTTTCGGACTTGGAATAAGTCTTAAGAGATAGATTCAGGGTTATTGAAAACCGTTATTCCTTTAAAACAACTCAAACGTTTACGTGTCTATTCGAGAGTCTAACTCAAACTTCTGATTGTAGTTTTTAATTTTTGTTTCCGCCTTATTGTCCTGACTTGACAAATCTTAAAAAGCATGTCAGTAACCAGAAGTAATAATTTTTATCCCATGTTACCCTGGAAAGCATATGAATGGAGTGGCATTTAGATAAATGAGAATTACTCAGAAAAATTGCGTATATAAACATCCACTGCCCGTCGCGTCGTATAAGGCAACAAATCAGGAGATGGGCGGAAGCGTCTTCCTAGTAACGACTAAAAATAAAAAACTGCGGTTGCCAACTCGCTTACCAAGCGTGGCAACTATGGCAATCCCCCTATGAGGCAATCTATGGAGGAGGCCTATGTTCAGCAGTGGACTTTGATAGGCTGTAACGGTACCGGCAACTTAAAAAAAGTATTTATTTATTTTATTTAGTGATATTTGTTAACTTTTATTCCATCATCAGCATTAAATTATTATTTATGTTATTTCATTATTAATTAGCATTATATTATTAATTAGCTGTTAAGCTATAACAGCAGTACTCTGCTTATAACCTCCCGTAACGTTCTACCTATCCTGGTCCTCGGCTTCACGTAACCTATTTTTTTAATCAAATATTTAAAAGAAATAGTACTTTCTTTCAAATTTATGCATTATTAATTATACATAATTCTCTTTAAGCTTTATCCAGAAATATTAATCCGGGGAACCTTGAACTTAGTAAAAAAGTCTTACAAAAATCAGTTCTAAAAAAAAACAGAACTACGTTATTAAAGCATTTAATTACTAACAAGTAACAAAGATGTCGCCTTAAACAAAATAAAGCTTTCGAACGAATATAGTATTCATAAAACAAAATAAAAACCGTCAAATATTTTGCGATCGTACCCATTAGAACCTAATTAGAATTTATTTAAGAATAGTAGATCTTCAATCGATACAATATGAACAAAACATTAGGAACTACTGGCGCCCCTCAGTCTGCGACCAACGACCTACAAAAGTTTCCTGCCAAAAGTTTTTAATATTATGCAAAATCGGAAAGAACCCTGTTCTTTATTTCGGACTGTGTCGTGATGACGTGAGAAAATCCAATAAAACCTAGGTCTACTCCAAAAAAGACGACTTTGAATGGAAAAGGTTTTTTGTCTATATGTACCATCATGTTCAATCGTAAGCGTTTGGCCGAAAAACTGTAATACAGTTTGTCAGAAAAGAAATAAAATAATAAGCGTAATATGAAGGAGCCGAGGACGGTCAGGCCTCAGCGATTCGAGGGGGTTGGAACCCCGTCACCGCCAACAAAATTTTGAATTGAATTGCTTCTTATCCCTCTCAGAAATGAGAAGAAGCCCATGCCTAGCAGCGTGACGTATATATGCTGCATGTAACTTTACTTTTACTTTATTAAAACTATTCTTGTTTTCGACAAATAAATAAAATGAAAAAAAAATTTACAATTGCCAAACTTAAAATGTAAACGCTATTGCAAGTAGTATCTGTTATCTATCTACTACTGCTAATTCACCTGCCAGGTAGTACGATTACGAAAAGGCTTTGTCCAGTAATAGTTACAGTGATGTAACGTATTTTGATCACTGTCAGAGATAAGATAAATGTTCTAAACTCACTACCACTAGTCATAAATTTAGTTTGCAATCGGTTTTAATTAATTTTATGTTTCTCTTTGTGTTTTTCCTTTTGTTATCATTGTTTTTTTAACCTTTTCTTTTTTATAATATTACATAGGAGGATAGTTTGTACATGTCTAACGGTCACGCACTCCTGGCATGGTGGATAAAATTCCGAGTGGAAAATTCTTACTGTATATTTTTTTGTAACATTATCCTCTTATTTTTTATGCATTTTTTATTATATAAGGGTAACAAACGAGCTCACATTCTATTGAAGTTAAGTAGTTTCTGTAGCTCATAGATATCTACATCTATCCTCGATTACGAATCAAAACACGTCACACTCTTCACTCAACGTGACGAATTGTTTGATCGTTTAACTATAGAGTGGTGTAATTAAATTTCGGATATAGATGATAATGATAGATATATATTGTGTGGATTGCAACACCAAACTGTAATCCTCGATATTGTTATCGTCAGGTTTTCGATTTTTTTTATAGAATAAGGATGACAAACCAGCACACAGTCCACCTGATGGTAAGTGGATGCTGTGGCCCATAGACATCTACATTTATCCTCGATTAAGAATCAAAACGCTGATGCGTTGTCACGTTGTTGCGAAGACTAAGATGAAATGCCTCGTTTACAGTTTTACACTCACCATACGAAACACAGAAGCGTTAAGCTGCTATTTCACGCTGGTATTCTGTGAGAGCGTGGTCCTTCCCCGATCGAGCCGACCCATTCGTGCTACAAATATAACAGTAATATAGCTGCAGCGGGGCACTACCATGTAAAAAAATATTGTTTGTTCCATAATAAAGTGTTTCTTTCTTTCTTACTCCATCTTTGAATTTTTAGATAAACACCTAGTGTGTAGAAATTAAATTAATGTTTATATATAAGGTTGCATTATTGAGCAATAAAGGATTATGACTAGCATTATTTTTGATTTGTTTTCTTTTATCTTTACGGGATTTTCTTCAGTAAGCTGATCATCTAAGTGTAAGTAGGAAGTAGTAGCATTAAGTATCTACATGACCCTTTTGCCCGATTTCCGTCACAACATGGAAATTTAATTCACATATCTACATCAGCTCGAAGTGACAACAGTTTAATGATTAAGGGTGCGGACTGCAAATATGGAATGTCGAGGTTTTGAACCCAGCATTTGCCTGCTGTTATAATCACTCCCAGGGAGTCCCAGCACAAGTTGGTTTGATGGCGTTACTAGTATTATTTTAAGAAAAGGGTAATTTTTTAAAAGTACAGCTGGACAAAGGCGATTTTTAGATATTCACCGCGCTGAGGGTTTAGTAGGAGCTGAGATAATGCTGGGAATGTATCAACTCACTAGTCTATGAATTTTAAAGTCAGCCTTTTTGGCGTTTTGCCATCAATAAGCCACCAGAACCTTGACCATCCATTAGCAGGATACAACGCCTGTATGCTAATTTTCGGAAATTTTCTCATGAGTAAATTATACTAAAATTAAACGATATTAGTAATTATGTGCAGTAAAGTAAAAAGTTAAACTAATAATGCAAAGGCACTTTGCGTTTCAAGAAATACCGACAGAGGTAATTGTATTTTACATTAATTGAGTACTTTATAACGAAATCTGTACTTATTACATAATATGGCAATGGAGAAATACACTTTAACAAGCAGTAGGCGGAACGTAGGCGATGTTACAAGAAAACATACTTTGTGTTAGGTATAAGTGATATAGTCTAGAATCTAGACTCTATAATGATTTCTTATATTTACGCGAACACTACACATTGAAATAAATACTAGTTTTTACGGAATTTATCGCGTATATTTAACTTTTTAAATACCCGACGTTCGACGGTCACGGGGGGACCATGGGTGCTGTAAGGCGCTCGAAACGTCGGGTATTTAAAAAGTTAAATATACGCGATAAATTCCGTAAAAACTAGTATTATTTCAATATCTAGAATCTAGATAAAAGGTTCTATTTTAAGCCACACGCTACAACGGAGGACACGTTTCTTACGTTCGGAAACAATATCTTTCTTGACATCTCATCATATTGTAAGCCGTATTCACAGTTTTTTTTTATTTTTTATAAAATTAAAGTGACAGACGCACTTACTGCCTACTTGATGGTATGAAAGTATTTGTAACGCTAAGACAGTACGACTTACCATCTAGGGCTTCATAACCACTTACCACCAGCTGGGATTGTAGTCAAACAGTAGGTTATAATAATAATCAGTAAAAAAGTGACTACTGCGTCCCATGGCACCTGCAATAAACTTAAACAAAGAAGGCTGTCATTTAAGATCAATGCCTCAAGATAAAATGCCTCATTTCCAGTAAAAAAGGCCACCGGTTCTCTACACTCACCATAAGAACAGCAGCATTACTCTGTGTTTGAGATTGAGGGTAAGATTCTAATAAGCGGTTAAACTCCCCCACTTGTACAAGCAGTACAAAGAACTGCCCAGACAACTTGGTCATTCAACGAGTGTCAATTGTTGTCGTCATTTTGTCCGTTGTGGTAATGCTTTTAGTACCAGCAAAGGTGAGGTTGCAGTGAGGCAGGCCTATGATGCATCGTGATGGGCTATGTTGCTGTGGGATTGCGTACGGCATTTATTTTAGAATATATATTGTATTTACTTCTAATTCATTTCATGAATATTTTAAAACGTAAATTTTACTAAGTAGGGTTCATTTAAGAGTATTGGGTGCGTTTGGCAGAAAAAAGCGCTAGCAAGCGCTTGTAAGCCAAATGGCGATCGTAAGCGGTAAGCGCTGTCAAATCGTAAGTAGCTATTTTCCTCTAGGACACGAAGTTAGCTTTAACTGGGGAACCTAACATAATTTAAATATATGTTTGTAAAGTATTTATATTAAAAATTTACCAATCATGAATTTTTAATAATATGTTTATGTTTATTCATGTATATTATATTACTTAAAACTAATATTGCACAATACAACTTATAAACTCTACTTCAGAACAAACAAATTAAATAAGCAAAATGGCGGATTGTGTCAGCGCTACTTTAAGTCAGTGGCGCTACTGAAGTTAGCAAACGCGTCCTGGCCGAAAACTGTTTAGTTTCTCCATTTTGCTTACAAGCGCTTGCTAGCGCTTTTTTCTGCCAAACGCACCCATTATCTAACATTTGCTATTTTAGGCTGATAATCATTCGTGCTAAAAATATAATATAGCTGCAATATATTTGCTTAAAAGTCAGCATTAAAATGAGCAAAATTCGATCATACGTACATATTATACCATACCTAAACATACATATATGTACTACTTTAATTTTACTTGGCAAAACATAAATTATTCAGTATCTCGTAACTTCAGAATATGTGGAAGGGCAGGCGTACCGAATTTGAGCTAAATTTCACAGTAAAAATTTATGATACCTACTGTATACCAATATTTTTATATTTTTAGCCGACCTAATCGTCAAGAAGGTTTTCTGGTCGTGTCTCCTTCGGTCGTGATCTTTGCTGTGATATACTGTCTTTCGCATACCAGCCAGTTTTATTTAAGCACCTATTGTTTCTGACTTCTGCACTTCTGTCTTTTTCATGTAGATAAAATCGGTTAAGTTTTTTCTCATTATGTTTCAACAAGAAAAAAAAGGAAAAATATTTATAAGTATGTAAGAAACAGTTCACAGGCGTGATATTCTAGTCAACTAAATAGCTTGAGGCGGAAGGTAGTCTGAATAAGAAAAAGTCTATTTCCGTGCATCTTCAAGTTTACTGCCTGAAGCAAAAAAGCAAAGGTGTTCATTCGTAGGGCCATTGTTAACCCCTTTCACACAGATTCTAGTATCTAAAAAACGGATAGTGAAACGGAAACAAAGTCTACAAAGCCTTTGTATGTAGAAATATGTCACCTTAAGTGTCTTTTTTCTTGTGGTACTGTTATGCAGTGTTACCGTTTTACCGACTTTCTCGCTAGATCTAGCGGATTTTAACAATATTTAGCGTATAAAAAGATCGTTTTAGCGAGAAATAATTATGTAGCCACTTCTAGCGACGTTTGGACTTTTGAGATGGCGACTTTTTATATAAAGTAATTCATTTCAAATAAATTATTTACTTTTATCGTATGCCCAATTTTGTAATCCACCGCTGATAACACTGTTTATGTAATATAATTTCACGGGGATTCCCGAACAAAATATAACAATTCAATGTCGTTCGTTTACTTATCATTTGTTTCGTTTATTACTACCACTAATGAGTGAAATAAAAATACTGCTCACGTTACCAATGTTTCATTCCGCAGGCTCATTCTTTAGAGTTCTTATTTTGTGACTGTTGTGTGTGACATAACATTCCGCAGCGACATAATATTATAATCCGACAGAATATTCCGCGTAAAAAAATATTACTTTTCAAGATTAGGTAGTATGAAAGCTCCGTTGAAAAAGAAGCACTACACCCAGCATTACAGAAATGAGTAAAAGAATTATGAAGAATTTAAACATTGCCTGAAACCCGTACCAAGTGACTCAAGTAAAGCGTTTTGTAGTTATTGTCGCTCTGATATGTACACGAAACTAAACGACCTTAAAAAGCATTTGGTAACGAAGAAACATAAAAAACAAAGCGAATTGCTTTCCCAAAATAAACAACTGACTTTTTCTTCCATCGCAACGAAAATATGCAAAGGTTGTCCAAGAGCTGGAAGCACTTTGTACATTGCTGAACATAGTTCAATTTACCTTCTTCTGATTAGAAATCAGTTAAGGATTAAAAAAAAGATACGCGCAACGTATGATATTCCTGAAAATGTTGTCAACCAAGTCGGTAAAGGCAAACCAAATACGGGAACTGGAGACATTGGCGAAGTTTCAACTTCCTCTGAAGTTCTTTTTGAAGATCTGGATCCATACTTCGCTATTGATTTTGAAATTAAGGTACAAGAACGTACTGAGCTAATTAAAGTAAGTTTTATATTTAATAAGATGACTAATGTTAAAACGTGGTAAAGATTTATTTTTTTAAATATTTTTTTATTTTTTACATAAATAATTTTTTTTGGTTGTCATGTCATTTACCTACACTATAAATAACTGATATATATGAAATAGAGTCCGCTCTTTTTAAGGTTTTTCTGTATTTATAGACACTAAGTTATTCATTGTATACGATTTGCCGAACTACCTACGAAATACCTACGAAAATGTACCTAGGGATATCTAGTGGATTTTAAGAAAGAGAAAAATGCTGTTTCTGGCGGATTTTTCTGTTAGTCTAGTGACTTTAAATTTTTTATAGAACGGCAACCTTGCTGTTATGATCCCAATTTATAGGTATTTAAACAAGAATTCAAAATAATGTTTAGTATTAAATAATATCTAAAAAAGAAGGCTGTTGCCGTGTCTTCAGTTCAATATAGCAATATAGCCAAGAAAAATGGCAAAAAATCATTTTTCTCTGGTATATTTCAAAGAACAGTAAAGAAAAACACCTTTTAACTAAATACTTAATACATATTAACTAAATAATATACAAAATAATTAAAGAAAGTTTCAGTAGTCCTCTGTCGCCTACTCTTACGACACCCATGGGATGATATGGCGTAGTGGATATTCTTATACCGCTACTACAGGGTTATGGTTCAGTGTAATACATATTGATTTGTTGATTACCGAAGTGCTGATCACGTCTAATTAGTATTACAAATTAGAAGAAATGATTCCTCAATCCAACGAAAGCGTGACAAATTATTCACAGACCATATAGCGTTACAGTCAAGTGCTTTCGGGTAGGTACGTAATTAAAAATATACTCCGTCTGTTATTTACACCTGCTCGTGCTAAGTACACCACAGTGGCGGCTGTGTAAAGCGTTGCTTCACACCCTACGTAATACATTCCTCTTAACTTTAGTGTTAAAAATGTTGTTTTATCGATAATGATATCTCCTGGCCGTTTCTGACCATGGTGACATTTGACAATTAATATCTAGAAGGCGTGAAACGCTCGAGATAGTGTGGTAAGTATTAGTACTAGAACTGAAGCACGCAAGGCACACCCTTTAAAACAAAACACAGCAGTAAGCGCAATGCTGATTGGCAACAGAATTGGTAAGAATGTGGTGCCATCCCAGGGAGGAAAGGAGCCGTTGTTAAAAAGTATTCTGCTAACGTGAACCACTCTTGAGAGTAAAGACCGTTTCACTACTATGAATCTGTGGACCTTACTCGACTTTTCTCGAAGTTTTACTACAGAGTAAGGACGTTTACTCATGTGGTTTTACTACTCATACACAATAGAGTCCGAATAAGAAGTTTGCCTTGTGGTGACAGAGTAAAAGAATCACTCATAATGTTCTGGTATCCAATACTTATGCCAAAAGTAGCAAATATGCTAAAATAGAAAGACCTATTTACAACAGTAGACTTTAGATTTGGGGGATGAGTCGCTCGCGTCCGTAGGCTTCGACCACCTAAACCTTAGGCCCACCCTACACGTGTCCCCCGGGTGGTGCTAAACGAGCGACAAAGCCGAAAAAAATAGACTCGGCTCCTCGCCGTATGGTAGCGCCGTATGGTAAAATCTACCACCACCCCTTGTTCGCACCATGACTCAGAAAATAAAAGAAAAGGCCCCGAGTTCCCGGCGCCCCTTCAATGGGGCAGGGGTGCGAAGAATCTCCGGGAGAAAAACCGGCGACGAGGATCGCCACCCGTCACGTTCTGTCTCCCGAAGGGGCGAAAAGTGGATTGCGGAAACCCGTCTGGCTACGCTGAATGTATGTGGAGGAATGAATGATAAGATGGATGAAGTATGCGAAATGATGAATGACAGAGGAATAGATGTGTTATGTGTGAATGAGACGAAACGAAAGGGAAAGGATGCCACTGCACATGGCACGTATACCGCGTATTGGTCTGGCGTAGACGAGACCGAACGGGCATGCCAGGGTGTCGGTTTCATCCTTTCAGAAAGAATGGGTCAATGTGTGAAAGAGTATGAATGTGTAAGCCCGAGGCTGCTATGGATACGAATTAAAGTGGGCTTAAAGAAGCTGTTCCTGCTAGGGGTGTACGCCCCAGACATGTCTAAGCCCACTTACATCCGAGAGTAGTTTTGGGACATGGTAAGGATGGTGTTGACAAAATGTAAGAAAAATGAAAATATTATTATGTTAGGAGACTTTAATTGAAGGGTTGGGATGAAGAGGTCTGGTTATGAAAGGATATTGGGAACGTTTGGTGATGAAAGTATAAATGAGAATGGTGAAGACCTCCTCACCGTATGTGTGGAAAAGAATCTTTTTGTGACGAATACTTTTTTTCGGCATAAGAAGATTCACATGTATACATGGGAAAGAGGTGATGATAGAAGCATGATAGATTTTGTAATTGTGGATGAAAGAATGAGGAGCGCAGTCGTAGATACAAGGGTTTACCGGGGGTCCAACGTAGGGACGGATCATTACTTGGTCTTATGTCGAATTAATGGTCTTTTCAAGCGTTGGCGGCATCGGACATCTGTGTCTACCACTGCGATATAGCGTATAAGAATAGAGAAGTTACAAGATGAAGATGTGAAAGAGAAGTATAAATGTAGACTGAGAGGAAATATTAGGTGTTTGAATGATTTAGACTTGAATACTGTGTGGGACAATATTAAGAAAGGTTTGGTGGATGCCGCCACCGAAGTATGTGGTGTAAGAGAACAAATGAAAGGAAAAGTAATACGTTGTGGTGGGATGATGAGGTACGGGTGGAAGTTGAATCAAAGAAGAAAGCATGGTTAGATTTACTAGCAACCAAAGCTGGTAATTCTTCTGGTATGAATGATGAGATTGAAAGAAAAAAGGCAGAATTTAGACGTCTAAATAAGAGAGTAAAAGAAGTTGTTGAAAGGAAAAAGAAAGAAAGAACGGATAAGAATGATAGAAGGATATCTGATAATTTCCAGGCTAACATAAAACTGTTCTGGAAACTCGTAGGAACTGCCAGGGGAAATACAAAACAGCTTATAATGAATGCTATAAGAGACGAGAATGGATGTATTCTGAATGATGAAGCTTCAAATTTAAACAGATGGAAGGAATACTTTGAAAGCGTGTTTATGAGTGAAGAGTCGTCTGAATTAAATGAACTAGAAATTCTGAAAGAAGTGGAAAGGGGTATGGAGATAAGTATAGATGAAATAATGAAAGCAATGAAAAGTATAAAAGCAGGTAAAGCAGCTGGGTATGATAGAGTGTCACTCGAGATGCTAAGGGCTGGAGAGGGAGTGGTGGCAGGCCTGCTGTACACCTTGTTTAATTTATGTTGAGAATTAAAACGGGTACCGGATGACTGGTGTAAAGCAGTTATAGTACCAATATATAAAGGGAAAGGGTCACAGCAGGACTGCAAAAACTACCGTGGTATCCGCTTGCTTAGTATTGTGGCTAAACTGTATGCTAAGGTGTTAATTGAAAGAGTTATGAAAGAAACTGATGGAAAAATTTGGGATGTGCAAGCGGGTTTTAGAAAGGGAATGGGGTGTACAGATCAAGTCTTTTCCATGCGCATGATTGCGGAGAAGTTTTTGGCCAAAAACCAGAAAGTTTTTTGTGCGTTCATGGACTTGGAAAAGGCTTATGACAGAGTGGACAGGAATGTGTTATGGCAAACACTGAACTCATATGGGTTGAGCGCTGGTTTGATACGGGCATTAAGGTCTCTTTATAGGGACTCTTGTGCTTGTGTCAGGATCAATGGGGTCTACTCGGACTGGTTTCGCATCCAAAAAGGTGTCAGACAGGGCTGTGTAGCTTCCCCTTGGCTGTTCAACCTATTTATGGACAGGTGTTTGCAAACTTTGAAAGATGAAGAATGTGGGTTAAGAATGGGCGAGTTAACCGTCAAATGCCTTTTGTATGCCGATGATCAAGTCATATTTGCGTCATCGGCGGCTGAGTTGCAAATGATGGTTACATTAATGAACTGGGAATTAAAAGAAAGGGGAATGAAAGTGAACGCAAGTAAGACGAAAGTGATGGTTTTTGAAAGAGAAGAAAGCAAAACGGTATGTGAAATAAGAATAGAAGGAGAGTTAATTGAGCAAGTGGATGAGTTTGTGTATTTGGGATGTGTATTTAGCAGGAATGGTAGATATGATAGGGATATAGAACGACGAGTAAATGCAGGGAATAGAGTGAATGGGGCACTATACTCTATTATGAAGAACCAGAATGTGTCAAAAAAGGCACGTATGGTAATTCACAATGCTGTGTTAGTCCCTACTTTAATGTATGGTAGTGAAAGCTGGGTGTGGCAGAAGAAGCACGAAAGTAGAATAAATGCTGTAGAAATGCGATCTTTAAGGAGTATGCTAAGGTTGAACCTGAATGACAGGGTGAGAAATTACGTGATAATAGATAAATGTGGTATGCAAGATGATGTTGTGACCAGGATTAAGAAAGGAATACTTCGGTGGTTTGGTCATGTAGAAAGAATGAATGAGGAAAGAGTGACAAAGCAAATTTAAATGGCAGATGTGAACGGCCGAGTCGGGAAGGGACGCCCTAGAAAAAAGTTTATCGACCAAATTGGCGATATTTTGAAAAGGGGCCACGTTAGAAGTACCCTTAACCGACGAGCATGTATGCGTAGATATATGGATGTAAAGGAGGCGAAAGAGGTATGTCAGGATCGTGCCAAATGGAAGTCCGTAGTCTCTGCCTACCCCTCTGGGTAACAGGCGTGAGTGTTTATAGACTTTTGATGAGAATTTAATGATTTAACCATGTAGTGGCGGTGTAAGAATATCCATTACACCTATGGGATACCCATCGAACCGTGGGTATTGTAAGAGTCGACGGAGGGAAACTGAAAACAGGTGATGGGCGACAGCTTCATTCTGGTAAGAACTCAAAACAATAAGAAATTGCGGTTGCTAACCCGCCTGATAAATGTTACAACTATGACAAAATCTCCCCTATGAGGAAATCTATGGTGAAGGCCTACGTTGAACAACATATGTATATGTAACAATATATGTATTTTCATAGGCTGTAATGGAATAAAAGTTAAAAAAGTTACCGCGTATAATATACGTCCCACTCCTGGGCACAGGCCTGCCGCTCATTTCTGAGAGCTTTAGAGCAAGGCATTGTCCGCCGCGCCCTTTGTGTATTCAACCAACGCGCTGCCCCAATGTGTATTGGCGAACTAGATGCATGTCTTTGAAATTTTTTTTCTTGCAGGTTTCCTCACGATGTTTTCCTTCACCGCCGAGCATGTGGTAAATCAGCACTTGAAATTGCAATTAACAATTTCATGGGTGTCAGCGGGGTTCGAATCCGGTTTGCTCGCGTACCGTGAAATTTACAGCGAGCGCTAACCATCTGAGCTACTACGGCACGGAGTGGTTAGAATGAAATAAATGAATGAATTAGTAACGTTGTAAGAGATGAGTGAAGGAGATGACATGAAGATATAATGCGTCTCTTACTAGTAACTCTCATATTGGTCGATGTTAAATACTAAGGCTGGTAACGAGAAGCAGCATCAAAGGTAACAGATATTTAGTACTAAGATCTTTAACCCACCTGTCTACGTTGGCGTTTACAGAAAATATTCGTGATTTCCTTAAGTGATTCGTGGTTTAAATATAACCATGCTACAGATATAATAAAGCAAAATTATACTAAGAAATACTAGCTATATCATAGCTGCAATATGGATGTGATGGCTCGAGCTCGAGTGCAGAAGAAACACGTTATCACAGAATACGAGTGTAGAGTACTAGGAAACTCGTATTGTTAGTGACCAGAACATTCTTTTCGGCAAACGAGTACACAGTCCGACTGATGTTAAGTATTAGTCTAAGTCTAAATTAAGAATAAAAACGCGTTTTCAACCCTGACTACCAAGATGGAATAGCTAGTTGCCACATAAGAGATGTATATTTAATATTTATTTGCAGAAAACTGCAAGGCTGTGAGCTAATTTGACATCTTCCTACTGTGTTCAGTTTTGAATGTTATTGATACTTGTTTTGAATCTACTTTCTGCTCAATATTTAACCATTTTATTCGCAAAGCGCATACGTAAGTAAAGTACCTCACACTTGTATAATAATTCAACAAGCGTACTTTCAACGTATTGAAAAGTTAAAACTTTCTGCATTCATAATTCACGATGACTTCCACCACGTACGGACCGATAGAATCATTTGCTATTTATCTTAGTAACGATGAAACTATTTATATCACGAACAGTTTCCTTATTTTCTCCTACTTAGTAATTTAATACCTGGTGACCTGTAATACGGGTATCTTACCCACCATAGGCACCAGCGATCCACGGGCAAAGTTGTTTTGTACTACTTATATGCTACTTACTTATAACTCTAAATGTAACTTGTTTGTGGTGAGAAATAAACGTTATTATTATTATTATTTTATTATTAATAATAATTTCCCTATGGAATGAATCAACGTTATCAATAATAATAGTTGATAAACTACCGAAATATTTAATGATGTAGCTTCGGTTGGGTTTTATTTCACAATCGTCAGCACCACTGAGTACATAGTCCCTTGAAGGGAATGATGACGTTTGCGGATAATAAATTGGGACCAAGCCGTAAAAGCGATGCGTCTAAACTTAGACTTAAAAGCACTTATGCTTAAGAAGAATTACTGACGCGTGATGATGTTCATCATCAACAACCAACATTTCTGAGACAAGTGCGGCTAAAACGCCATTGCGGAAATGTGTAAAATGCTAGACACTATGAGATTTGCAATAATAAATGCAACAACCCCATGATTTAATGTGATGTTTCTTAATTTGTCTTCGTAATTTTAGTTTGCGTTCAGGAGCGAAAACGAATGCGTGTAGGATACGCTGTTTCTTCGATTACATCGAAAGTTTGGTAAGTTACTGTGTTCACGCCCATGAACGTTCCTGACCAAATATGAACAATTGTTTGTTTACTTGTTAGTGTTATATATGTATATATATATGTACCATTCATTAAATTATGAAGATAATAAACACTAATCTTTGACAAAAAACATTTCAATGCACAACGGACCGGGAACAGCAAGTTAATTATAAAATATTAACTAAAACAACGAAAATATTTTATTGTTTATGTTTTGTTTTTATTTTTATTGGTAGTTTATTGATTAGTAAAAGTTCCACTTACACTTCGGTATTGTCAAAACAACATCTAACTTGATACTAACCTATACTTCTTTTTATAGAATAAAGGTGACACTTGAGCACACAGTCCATCTGATGGTAAGTGCTGTGACCCATACTCAAAATGCAGATGCGTTGTCACCCTTGAGGACTAAGATGGAATACCTCGTTTCCAGTAAAAAGGGTCAAAGGGGCGTAAAATAGCAGCATTGAGCTGCTATTTTACGCTGGTATCCTATGACATCGTGGTCCGTCCCGGGTCGAAAACACTCCATTTGTGATCCATTTGTGCTACCACCATAATAGCTGCAGCATAGGTCTACCACTATCCGAATTCGTTTAATTGAATTATATTTATACCTACATTTTATTCTAAAACAATTTTTCATTTATTGATTTATCTTCTTTATAAAATTTTATAGAATTGCAATCGCGCGTCAATCAAATTTTATTTTAATTATATTTAAATCATACAATATTGAAATCAAAATGAATTCAACACTACATAATATGCTAGTTATTTACTACAGTTTTAATCATTATGTAAATATGTAATTGCCTAAAATTATAGCTACGTATAATATGAAGTTATTGCACTAAATTAATTACATAATAGAATGAACAGAAAAACGAATTCAACACGAAACTACTTACTTTGACTTACAAAACTTTTTTACTGTCGCATGGGAAACCGACATTGAAATCAAAAGAACACAGCCTTGTGACCTTTAAAAGGTTTCACTTCGTGATTTGTGACCTTCATTATGTCGTGTAATTAATTATTTAATATGAATATTAATTTCATGTGTAATAAGTTGGCGTGCGTCCTGATTACTGGCAGCTTGTTATATGTTTTAATTATTTGTACGAAAATTTAGATGTATATAAATATATATGTAATCACTCAAAGTATAGGTTGCTTTTTGTACTGTTCGTACCCGTAGTGTGGTAGGTGTACTGCACCAATTATTTTTATTAGCTGTATTTGCGTTGTCATTTGCGGGAAAAATATGAAAAGGCTAGTTGCTGGTTATTGCGTATTTAGTATCTTCCATATATCTGGGTGACCCTCATCTCGTTGCTGAACTTGTTTTGGAGCAGGGAATAGTCCTTCACTGCATCAATGCGTGTTGGTGAGCCTCACATAATTAACGCCCATTAGGGAGTTGTTTCATGGGTCCGATTTTCCCAAGTCCAAATTTTGACTTATCGTTATCTAGAATCGATTCTACAGTATTCAGCAGATGTATGTGTGAATGTGCACATACGCAAGTTCGTGGTTAATTATCGCCTCGTATATTATCGCAAGAACAAATATTTATATTAATTACCGACGGGGGACTACGAGTAGTTTTTTTAATTAGAACGTGTTTTAGTTTTAGAAATGTTTCTTTTAGTTTAGTTTTCTTTCAGCAGTTCATTTGTTAAGAATAAATTAACTGGAGAAATGGAAAACTAGATAGGATTTTTTCAATTTATAATCTGTACTGTTTTTGTTGTATCCGAGTTCCAAAAACGAAAAAGCCCTTTTCTTTATTCAACGAGTACTTATGTTTATTTTTTATGTATATTCATCGATTTCTCGGAAACGGCTGAACCGATTTTAAAGATTTTTTTATTAAATAGAAAATAACTTCAGGGGAATCCCATGCAAATTTTAAGAAAAACCTAACAGAGTTTTTAATATACCTACTTTTTTGTTTTTATTTTTTTTATTTACTTAATTATTTTATAATAAGTAAAAATTTAGTAATAGGTACCCCTGTTTTACAATTTTATATTCCAGCTTTCCTCATTTTTTCTTCTTCTGAGTGGAGAGTTTGTAGTATGTACCATGAACCACCCGAGTCGTAACCATTCCTCAGACATTTTGATTTCCATAAAATGTTTAATGTGCTGTCAATTTTAAAAGCTAATTAGCAATTCCATTGATGCCGGCGGGGTGGAACTCGCTTCGTTCTCTTTCTTTAATATTATAAGGCGATCGCATGGATTTACGATAAGCTATGAGTCCGTTTTATCAATGTTATCCTACCAATTTAATATTGAGTAGATTATCATTACTAGCAGTGTGGATGCGGCACAAGAGAATCTATCACCCCAGTTCGTCCCGTGGGCGTCGGGCAACTATGGGAAACCCCAGAAAGATCACATGGCATTTGACACATGGCGGTAAAACCATCTCGTGTCGAGACATCTAGAACTACTGTTGCTGGTCCGTCCAAGCTTGGCTCATCCCGAGGGCAGTACTTGCTGATCCCATTCACTTCAGAGTCATCGTTCCCTTCGAGTATTACATTACGAGGCCTTCGGTACCCCTACACCTTGGGCGGCCGCAACCCCAGAGACCCCGTTTGTGGAACGGTAGCACAACCATCGAGGGACGAGCCGTGACGAACGCCTTGACTTCGCCAAATCCGAGCATTTCTAAATCCTGCTCAGCAGCCTCCTCCTGACCTTGACTATTTTACTGAATGCAGCTACAGCCCTCCACGCCGAACCGCTAAACGTCTTCGACACGACTGCTGGCAGGTAAATGTACGGACCGATTTGACTCACCGGGATCAAAGTATTCCACTCCATTGCTCTTGCCAACTGTTCTGCTACGCGCATTCGGTTCGAATGAGCGTAGTATGTCGAAAATAAAAGATGGAGACTAGAAACTCGCCGAGCGTCTGGTTGTCCGATGGTGGAAAGGTTAAAACACAGATTTACTAAATAAAACTCTTTCAAGAAATACATTCCTAAAAATTCATACAAAGCAAACAAAAAAAAATTATCTGCCGCAGTCGGATAAAAACAGATAAAGTAGTTCACTATTACTGATAAAGTAAACCACAACTTGAGATGAAAGTGTTGCCCGCCTACCCCAAATAAGCTTAAAATTGTTGTTTTTTATGATGATCGCATATTTTAACTTTTCTTATTTTCTATTTTTTATCAAATTTAGTTGAGCATAATTTAAATTTTTTCACAGATTTCCCCAAATATGCCTGCCGCTATAGATTGCTTAATAGGGGGGACATTAGCCATAGTTGCCACGCTTGGCAAGCGGAATGGCAACTGCAGTTTTTTTATTGGTCGTTATAAGGAAGACGCCGCTGGCCATCTAATGTTTTTCCCTCCGCCTTCTACGACACCCACGGGATGATATGGGGTAGTGGATATTCATATACAGCCACTACACGGTAACATACGTAAGTATTCCGTTAACAACGAATAAGATAAAAATAAAATACTTTTTTTCAATTTCCAAAATAAGAATACAACGAAAATTATAGGACATCTTGTTTAAAACTATTGTGAACCACACAAAGATTCATAATGTCACGATAACAAGCCCGTCGCCATTCAACCAAACATTACTTTCACATTTTTTGCACAGGCAGCGAAATTAAAACGCAACGCAAAGTTTAATCGTAACTTAGCTCCGAGAAGCCGCAACATTTTCCAATTACTCATTGGATACATTAAAAAAAAAATCGATGCCGTATAATGAAGAAATAAGAAAAGAATAAAATACACCTCGTCAAGATAAATAATTGCTCCAGTTTTATGTTTATTGTCACAGCACTTTTCACACAACACTATACACTCGCACCGAGTTTCGCGCCGAAATGAATTCCCGCCACAATACGTATATTGCTTACGAACGTCTGACAAAGACTGAGCGCCGGCTAGCTTAGCCTTAGCGGATTACGCTTGGTTGTCTCTCAAATCAAGGCCATGCAAAACGGTGTTCCCATTTTCCCCAGTGGAAAGTATTCATATCCGTCTGCGTGCAGGTGTGGGAGAAAGCACCAAAAAATCTCAACTGACTCACAAGGAGACGATACGTCCGATCGGGCTATGGAAAGTGACTTAACCGGTTCCCGCCAAATTTGTTGAAATTGAAAGGTTTGCTGTTTGGAACATTGAAACAGATTAAAATAATTTTAGATGTATCATTGAATTTAACGGTATTGTATGATGTATTTATAATAATAATTGCAACATTGCCTTGTGTACCATTTTATTTAAAAAAGAAGATATATTTATATAGGTATATATATTTTGGTCAATCCAAATTAAATTTCATCACTCATCATGTTATTTTCCCTAAATTCCTTAATCTGCATTGAAAAAAAAACTTTCTTTATATATTTGGTCCTTACACATGAAATTAGCGTTTTGTCGTACTGACCATTTTGATCTGAAATATCTCCTCTTTGGTTAAGAATTCCAAATTCAAATTTATAAATTCATTTAGCTTGTACATTTGAGTTTTGAAAACAGTCATTCATTTGTTTTTTCCTCATTACTATTTTCTTTGGCGTCGTTTATTACCGCACAATGGAAAACATGAAATATCGGTATATTTACGAGTACGAGTTCTACCGTGGCACCAGTGCTGAGTAACAGCTTCAAGGATTAATGATGTCTACGGCACTAGTGTCGCAAAAGAAAGCACGGTACGTTTTTGGTTTCAACATTTTCATACTGGAAATTTCGACATCCAGAACCAACCCTGTGGTAAGCCGGAGACCAAAGTGAAAAATGAAGAATTAAAGGATATTGTGGAAGCGGATCCATCACAACGCACTTCAGAGATATCTGCAGGCTTCGGGGTAAGTGATAAAACTGTACTAATCCACTTGAAGCAAATTGGGAAAGTAAAAAAACTTGAACGATTGGTACCTCATGAATTGAGTGAATCGAACTTGCAAACACACGTCGACTGCTGTGTTACTTTGCTCAACCGACACAAAAATGGAGGAATTTAAAATCGAATCATTGCTTGTGATGAAAAGTGGATACTGTAAGATAATCGGAAGCGCACGTCGCAATGGCTGCACCCTGGAGACCCAGCCAAATCCTGCCCTAAACGACTCAGAAAAAGTTGCTTGTGAGTGTTTGGTGGACTGGCGCCGGTGTCGTTCTATAAAGCTTTCTAAAATCTAGCCAAATAATTACGCAGATATCTACTGTCAGCAACTGCAAACCACGAAGGAAGAACAAGCTGCTAAACAACCGAGATTGGTCAATCGTTCTAGGCCACTGCGACGACAACACAAGACCACACACTGCACAACAAACAACCACTAAGTTAGACGAGCTACAATTGGAATGTCTGCGACATCCACCGTACTCCCCGGACCTTGCTCCAACAGATTACCATTTTTTTCGGAATTCGGACAACTTCTTACACGGAAAAAATTCAACTCCGATGCGTCAGTCCAAACCGCCTTCAAAGAGTTTCTTGATTCTCGCCCCCATGGTTTTTTTTAGTAAAGGGATCAATGAATTAGCTATGCGATGGCAAAAGTGCATAGATAACAACGGTACATACTTTGATTAATTAAATATATTTTACAAAAAAAAATATTGACTTTATATTTCTCCCACACAAAACGCCAATTTCATATGTAAGGACCTAATACTACGTAACCTGGCAACTGCCATTTTTGGAAGGACTTAAAAGTCTGGGAAAAAATTTCCAATATGAAACTTACTCTCAGACCGGGCCCCAATGTTAAATGTGACACTATACCAATTCTATGAAGACATGGATTTGGTAATTATAATGATTTAAAAAAATACTAGGTGTATTAAATAGACATAATATTCAAAAACAAAGAATGGCAAATTACGTTGTCCGTGTTAATCGTAATTTTGTACCTGTACATCTCTGATGGCAAAGTTAACTTCCATTGGTAAAGTTGCCAGACTTGACTCTAAGTACTAATTTTTTAATTTTGATCAAACACAGAGTTATTTGCTAACGTATTTAAACAGTGATTTCATGGACCTTTTTTATACGTCCGTGAGTAATTTCTATTGAACTCGATATGCAATCTTCTTTATTTCTATTACCAATTTACTGCACACGCTGTACACCGTTGGCTGATATTTTTCCGGATTACCTGTATCTTTATATCATCATCTCGCTGACAAAGTAATTGACTACTCTATGTCATCTTAGACTAAGAACATAAAGAGTTAATTTAAAATTGATTTGTTTACTGCCTGATACCACAGAATAAATAATAGTACTACGTACTGATACTCGAATACAGTAATATCAAACACAATGTTCTTATACCATTTACCAATCATTATCATCATCATAATTAGAGTCCTTCACATGTCCACTACAGAACATAGGCCTTCTCCGAGGAACCGAGTGACGTTATCTCCCTGAATCTCTTCAACGCTCCATTGAAAGACATTTTCAAGGTACTGGACTGCAAAAGACACCATATCAACATGGCGACTAGCTCAATTACCTGCGATTTATTAACGATATAGTAATTATGGCAGAATTGCTAAAAGACCTTAGCATAGACTCACTGTTGTCAATATTAACTCCCAACGTATAGGTCTTAAGATGAACATGGAGAAGATAAATATCAAGTGTAACGCCAAATTTATGCCGATAGTTGTTAGCAACACTTTGCTTGAATTTGTTGACGAGTATATTTACTTATAGCAAAAAAAGGTTAATCGATGGATCCAACCAAAAACACAATTTGAAAAACATCTTTCAGATCAAAAAGAAATTTAGAAGCGAAATGAACGACTGGCAAGTTATACAAACTGACATTAAACTCTCCCTTTGTTGCCTTATTGAGGTTTAAGAAATATAAATAAATTATTTGAAAAGAGAAGGAATAAAAGTCAATAAAATTATATTTATTTATAACAATATAAAGCAAACGATAACGCTCCCTTTAGAAACAGTGAAAATGTTTGGATTGTCGACGATTGCGTTGTTATTGTAAGGGATGTATGTCCAGTAACACTGAAAACGTATAAAAGCTGTACTTTAAACCGACTCTACAAGATATTCCCAAAGGCAATATAACGTTAGGCGGTGTCACTTTTCTTTATTTACAGTCTATCGCTAAACTCTATTCCCGTTGTTTCCGAAGAAACTCATCATCATCACCATTATCATCATTACAGCCCTTCACAAGTCCACTGCTGAACCCTTCCCAATAATGCCACAAAACGCGGTTTTAAGCCGCCTGCATCCATTGACTTCCCGCATCCTTACCAGGTTGTCACTCCATAACCGCATCCGCATCCGCATCCGCATTACAGTAGGGAGCCTCCCTACACTTTGCTTACCGTTACGATGCTACCATTCAACAACCTTTCTCTCGATTGTCAGTCTTATGGGCTACTATATAGCGGGCTCATTACCACTTCAATTTATTGAGCCATTGTGCTTTGTCAGTCTTACTCTGGTTCTACTGCAGGTATCATCTTTATGCAGTTAATTACGCAGAGAAATTCCGAGCAAAGCCCTCTCCATAGAGAGCTGAGATTAGCTTCCGATACGGATTTATACGTGGTAGAGCTATGCTGCAGTTATATTAGTAGTGTAGTTGTAGCACGAATTTGTCGGCTCGACCGGGGAAGGACCACGCTCTCACAGAATACCAGCATAAAATAGTAGCTTAATGCTGCTGTGTTTCGTATGGTGAGTGTAGAGAACCGGAGACCCTTTTTACTGGAAATAAGGCATTCGATCTTAATCCTCTCGGGTGACAACGCATCTGCATTTTGATTCGTAATCGAGAATAGATGTAGATGTGGTCCATAGCAACCACTTACCATCAGGTGGACTGTGTGCTCGTTTGTCACCCTATCCTATAAAAAAACGGATGATAGATTAGTTTAGATTACGACGGGCTGTTTTCCTCAACTCCACGTCAGTGCGAAGTTTGCGTTTGCATACGGATTATATTAACGCGTGCGTTAAAATTAACGTGTAAATGAAATCAACAATCATGTAAACGCAACATCGCTTTACCTTTCCGATAAAAAGTGAATTTCGTATAGTACGTGAAGGTGACATGGTCATCCGGTAAATATGGTCACTTTCTTATAACTTAAAAACTACAACCTTGTTTGCATAGATGACTCTGTCATCTCTTCATCAGTCAATCAAATACTAAAGGATCAAAAAGGCGTTGCTTCTTCGACGCCATTTTGACAGTTGACATAATATAGTAAATCATATTTTAGTCGATTTTAGTATTGTGCAGTGTCGTTAGTTTGTTTTAGGTTGGTTTTTAAAGTATTCCTAGTTATTGCCAAAGCTTGTTTGCTAATTTTTATTAAATCACAGGGAGTTTTCTTCCGCGTACGACCTTTCTGTGGAATAGTTTACCACCCAGAAAAGGCCTATGATAGAGTGGTGAGGAATGAATTGTGGTCAGCACTGTCCATGAACGGGGTGAGCAGTGTCCTCATACGAGCATTGCAATCTCTTTATAGGGATTCTAGTGCTTGTGTAAGGATAAACGGGGCATACACTGAATGGTTTAATATCGAAAAAGGTGTTAGACAGGGATGTGTAGCGTCATTGTGGCTGTTTAATCTGTTCATGGACAATTGTATGACAGATTTAAAAGAGAATGAAAGTGGGTTGAGAATGAATGAGTTACTCGTCAAATGTTTTCTCTATGCTGATGACCAAGTATTACTTGCGTCTTCGGCCGAGGAGTTGCAGGAGATGGTAACTGCTATGAGTGGAGCTTTTGTTAGAAAGGGAATGAAGATGAATGTAAAGAAGACGAAAGTGAAAAGAATTTGAAAAAGATGAGGCAGTGACAGACTGCAATATCGTGATTGAAGATGAACAAATTGAACAAGTGAAAGAGTTTGTGTATCTGGGGTCAAAGTTTACAAGAGATGGAAAGTGTGAGAGTGATATCGAGAGAAGAGTGAATGCAGGAAACATGGTGAATGGAGCTTTGCACTCCTTTATGAGCAGTCGGAAAGTGTCTAACAAGGCTCGTTTGGCTGTGCATGAGGGGGGTGTTGGTTCCGACACTCATGTACGGAAGTGAAAGTTGGGTATGGCAGAAGAAACATGAAAGTAGAATAAATGCAGTTGAGATGAGAGCATTAAGAAGTATGATAGGAGTTAAACTGAGTGACAGGATAAGAATAGTGAGATAAGGAAACGTTGTGGTCTGAAAGAAGATGTAGTGACAAAAATTGAGAAAGGTATGCTGAGATGGTTTGGCTACATCGAGAGAATGAATGAAGAACGATTGACGAAAAAAGTGTATAAGGCGAGTGTGAATGGAAGTGCTGGAAGGGGTAGACCTAGGCGGACTTTTCTAGACCAAATTAGGGACGTCTTGAAAAAAGGCCAGGTTAAGAGTACCCTAAACCGTAGAGCATGTATGAAGGGAATAATGAAAGTAGACGAAGCGAAACAAGCATGTAAGGATCGTAGCAAGTGGAAAGAAGGGGTCTCTGCCTACCCCTACGGGAAAGAGGCGTGATTATATGATATGATATGATGAGTTTACCACCGGCGTTTTTCCGTACCGATACGACCTAGGGACCTTCAAGAAAAGAGCTTACCCCTTTCTAAAGGGCCGGCAACGCACCTGCGATTCCCCTGGTGTTGCGGTTGATCATGGGCTACGGTAGTCACTTAACATCAGGTGAGCCGCATGTTCGCCCTCTCTTCTATAAAAAAATGCTAGTTATAGTGTAAGACTTTGTGTTTTTGTCTCTGTCTTCGCCCTAGTTTTGGTTTTATATGGAAGCAAAGCTTATGGTGACCATGTTACCCTCACGTACCTTAGTTATTACCATAACATTTGACTTATGGCAATAACTAAGGTAATAATCATATAAATACTATGATTATTACCTTAGTTATTCGTAACTTATGGTAATAATCATATACACTATAATATATTTCACACATAATCTTATATTTGTCACAAATAAGTAGGTGTATAACAACTGCGTTTTGCATTAAAAGGTGTATTTCAAAAGATATTCTTCAATACACAAACTCTTGGATGGAAAGGTCGGTCGTCGTCCGATCGTTCATGACCTTTTTTTATAATTTAAAAATCGACATTTTTTTCAATATATTTTCAAGCTTAATTAAGTAAATTAAACATTACACGATCCAATAACAGAGAGCGAATAAAGCTTAGACATTAATTAATGAGGCAAGTCTAACTCCTCTTTATTTTGAAAACAAAATTAAAGCAATGGCTGTGGGCGGGAAGGACATTAATGCAAATTTAATGACAGTAGAATTTTAAGCGAGCTATAATATAACGTTTTCTGCATAGAAATTTGGTTTATACTGGCTGGCTTGATCGCATAGGTATTTTATATTTTTATGTTGACATATTAACAAATTAAAATATAATAAATTTTAAACCTTTAATTAGCAGCCAGTTCAAGGTCAAGAGCGTTACAAATTCATTGATACTTCCATCCCTGAGTAGGGTAAACCCTTAACTAGTACACCCGTAAATTAGGGTTGACATTATTTGAATTTCGTGATTTAATATCCAATTTTATAATTTTTCAAAATTAAAATTTACTTTGAAAAAATAAATTTGTAAAACATCTATGCCATGAGGACATAGGTTTTCACTTCGTTTACTTATTGGCTTATTATTATTACACTATATTTCTTACCTAAAAAAAATCAGCCGGTATGATTTTAACTTTGTATTTGTCCAATCATACTTATTGTATACATGTAGGTACTCGTAAAACTGTTGTACATTCATTCAATCACCCTTTCAAACACCCTTTTAACCCTCTTAACTATTTCTGCACCATTTTGTTCCGGTTTGAAGGGAGTCTGTCTGAGTCTGAGAAGGGAGTCTGAGATTCTGCATAATTACAAGCTGTGAGGCATTCTATCATAATCCTTTCAAGTGACAACGCATCAGGAACCTTCTTCTGTTTTAGGTTAGTTTCAAGCGTACATGAGCTGGGGCTGAGCAGTGGGAGCTCAGATGTTTAGTGCTCGCTGTAAATTTCACAGTACGCGAGCAAACCGTGTTCGACTGATTTACTACGTGCTCGACGGTGAAGAAAAATATCGTGAGGAAACATGCACGTTTGAAATAAGAAAAAAATGTATTACGAAGATATTTGAAGTCCGCCAAACCACATTCGCGCAGAAGAGAAGATTCGCATCGCGGCAGACGTTCCTTGCTGTAAAACCCTCTCAAAAATGAGGGAAGGCCTGTGCCCAGCGGTGGGCCGTATAATAGGCTGTAACTTTTTTAAACTTTTTAACTCATGCACCAATTCCTTCTGGACTATAAGTATTATGGGATAAAAACAGTACAGGTTAACGATTCCGTCATAGAATAAGAGAGCTGTATGCTCAAAAAGGTAACGACGTAAACAGCATTCATGCAAATTAATAAAATAAATTTTGAACATTATGATATTAAATACAGTATTAACTCGTTATTTTATAAAACTTCTTAAAATGCGGAACATCGTGCGACATAGTTTTGAAAGCATCAAAAAGACAAGAAAGAAAATGTGGCCAACCGAAAAAAAAAAAAAAAGAAGAAAGGGGGAAACATTAAAAGCTTTTGTGTTTTCGCCCGCACTCGAGCATCAAGACCGCTTTAACAAGATAGATTCCACGTACGTTTAGAAATTTCAGTTTTTGACGTCCGAATATTTTATTTACCAAGTTGTATAACATTAAGAAATATGTTTTTCAACATAAAGATATTCACCATACACAATAATTAAAAAAGCTGAAGGTACTCCGGGTTTAACAATGACATCGGGACGTCAGTCATCTCAGTCCCCCGTGACCATGGGTGCTGGAAAGCGCCCGAAACGTCGGGAATTAAAAATAAAAGTAAATAAAAAGTAAAAAATAAACGCGATAAAATCCGTAAAAGTAGTTTTAATCATGTATAGTGTTCGCGTAAATATAAGAAATCATTATATAAAGATATTCAATGAAAAATAACGATTCATGTGTTTATTTTCCTGTTGCCACATTCATGATAAAGTGTCCCCATAAGATATATTGAGTTGTCTTTTTTTATTAAATATATAAGTTGATAAATATAAATGCTTCCTATATTCAGATAAATTATTTAAAAGAAAATTAATCCGACCAGCTAAATTCTTTACGCGGATTTTTTAGTAAATATACATGAGTTCAAAACCTTTCTATTTTATTGGGATAGTACAAATGGTTACCTGATCTTGAACCTTTTTGATTGCGGTCACCTATCATTGTTCGAAAGACTACCATCGTGAATCACAAAACAAATTTTATCATCGTCGTCACATCATCATCATCAATACAGCCCTTCACAAGTCCGCTGCTGAACATAGGCCATCCCCTAAGGAATGCCACACAATGGTAAAATTTATTAAGAATCAGTATAATTTTTAACTAATTTCGATTTATAACTATTAGATTTAACTGCTTAAAAGTGAATGTGTGTGTGATAAAAAAAATAAACAAAGCAATTATTACGACTGAAGCCACTGAAGTTAACGAAAGTTAAAGTTATTAAGATTTAATTTTATGTTTAATAAATGTTCTTAAGTCTCGAAGTCCCAGGGATTCCCGGGAATTTGATTGTAGGCTGTCTCGTGTCCCAGGACTTTGAAATTGTTGGGAATTCCCAAACCATAAATGTATAGGACCCAACGCTCAACGTCGTTCGCTAGGAGTAGCGCCTTAAATCGATTGCACTTTTTGATCTGAAGTCACCCCCTAATAGATAAAGTTTTTATCAGCATATGTATTATTATGCAGTATAATGGTAATTACTTGCGCTGACCTCCGATTGATGATGATCTACTCGTTCAATTTACGATTACTATTATGGTTCTTGCAATTCACGAGTGCGGGCGACTATTGGATTTATATACTATATATGTTTTGGAATTTGGATGTGGTTCGACATGTACATGCACTCTGTCACACTGTGCATGTGCATGTCCATAGAATACTATAATAAACAATAGAACGGCTGTCAAACTTATTTTGTACGAGATTCGGTGTCGCCGAGAGCACACATACGTAGGCGGTCCCATAATGAATTGGCCTAACTATGAACCAATGAAGGAAATGAAACGAAACCAATTTTATTTTTAAATATAATCACCATGAATACCATCACACTTCTGACATCTGTGAATCAACATCTCTAAACCTTTATAAAAATAATCACATTTTTTATCCTCAAAATGACCGAAGACGGCCGCCTGCAACTTTTCATCGCTTGAAAAATTTCTTCCTCTTAAGTCCAGCTTTAAATTTGGAAATAAATAATAGTCGGACGGGGCCATGTCTGGACCGTAAGGTGGATGTTGAACTTCTGTGAACCCGCATTGACGAACTGCATCCTTCGAAACACCAGCGGTATGAACAGGGGCGTTGCCTGCCATTCAAATGCCTGTTAAACTAAGACTAAGCATTTCATGTCGATGCATGTTTCTTATATTAAGTGCACGATAAACGTACTATTTAATGCAACACAACATGTAGCGACATGTCGCGTTGAACTATATCAGGCCAGTTCATTATGGGACCGCCTGGTACAAGCAATTACGTCGTATTATCACTATACCTGGGTGGATTGAAAAGTACTCGGCCTAACACAGATCCATTCAATTCTAAAAATCAAATCTACCCACATTATTTAGTTCAGTTCAGACTAGTTCATTGTGTGAAGTTCGAAACGTGTGCGATAATTAGTTGTGATTTTATAAATTTATTAACAAAGTAATCGGACATAATTTCCGCGAATGGAGCAAATCGAGCAGCGTGCCGTCATTAAGTACCTCCATAAGAAGGGGCTATCATCAAAAGCCATCCATGATGACATGGTCAGTACATTAGGCGATTGTGCTCTGTCATATTCATCCGTCAAAAAATGGATAGCAGAATTTAAGCGTGGTAGAGAGAGTGTGAAAGATGAACCCCGCTCTGGAAGGCCTTCGACGTCAACTACTGACGAAAATATTAAAAAAGTACTTGATTTAATAATGGGAGACCGCAGATTAAAAATTAGAGAGATAGCCGAGATTATAGGCATCTCTTATGAACGAACTCAAAACATCATTGTCAACGAGTTGGGTTTCCACAAGGTGTCTGCGAGGTGAGTTCCGCGACTGCTTTCAGTTGAACAAAAAAGGACGCGATGGACTATTTCACGCGACTGTTTGGAGTTATTTGAAGCCGATGCAGATGATTTTTTGAATCGTTTTGTTACTATGGACGAAACATGGGTTCATTACTGTACACCGGAAACAAAACAACTATCAAAACAGTGGAGAAGACCTGGTTCACCACCCCCTAAAAAAGGCTAAGTCGATTTTGTCGGCAAATAAGGTGATGGCTTCAGTATTCTGGGACTCGAAAGGTGTGATTATGATTGATTGTCTTGAAAGGGGTCAGACTATAAACTCTGATTACTACTGCACCTTACTACGTCGTTTACGAGAGGAAATAAAAGAAAAACGTCGAGGAATGCTCAGAAGAAAAGTCCTGTTTCATCAAGATAACGCCCGTGTTCACACGTCAGTACAGTCAATGGCTGAAATTCACAACTGTGGCTTTGAACTGTTACCGCATCCGCCGTATTCACCTGATCTGGCACCATCAGACTTCTTTCTGTTCCCTAACCTAAAAAAGCACTTGGGAGGTCAAAGATTTTCGACAAACGACGAGGTCAAAGCAGCTGTAGACGCATTTTTTTTTTTATAGAAGAGGGGGCAATCGAGCATGTGTCTCACCTGATGTTAAGTGACTACCGCCGCCCATGATCAACCGCAACACCAGGGGAATTGCAGGTGCGTTGCCGGCCCTTTAGAAAGGAGTAAGCTCTTTTCTTGAAGGTCCCCAGGTCGTATCGGTCCGGAAAAATCACCGGTGTTAAATTATTCCACAGAGAGATTGTACGCGGAAGAAAACTCCTTTTGAAACGTACAGTGGTGGACCGCCAAGCATCCAGATGGTGTGGATGGTATCGGGACGTTTGCCGTGTTGTGCGTTCATGAAATTTGGCGGCTGGGATTAATCCGAACAATTCCTCAGAGCACTCCCCGTGATAGATGCGATAAAATACGCAAAGAGATGCAACATCTCTTCGCAGCGCCAGTGAATCAAGCCGATCGGAAAGCACTCGGTCGTCAATGCTGCTGCTGTGCGGATGCGGTCAAGTGGAAGGAGCTGGTACTGGGGAGCCCCAGCCCAGAGATGGGAACAGTATTCCATGAGCGGCCGAACCTGCGCCTTGTAAAGTTGCAGGCGGTGTGTCGGCATGAAATATTGTCTCGCACTTCTGAGCACGCCTAGCTTTTTAGAGGCCAATTTGGCCTTCCCTTCCAAGTGACCACGAAACTGCACGTCACTCGATATGTCGACGCCGAGGATTCCGATACTGGCTGAGGCAACAGGGGGGAGTGCCTTGAAACTGAGGGGATACGACAAAGGGGTTCTTTTTAGCGGTTAACGCGCAAACTTGTGTCTTCTGGGGGTTAAACTGGACTAGATTTAGTCGCCCCCAATCCGAGACTCTGTCCAGCAGAGACTCGACTTCAGACACAAGTTTGTTCCTGAGCATATTTTGACTCTAAGGAAGAATCATTTTTTTTCAACGGTCTAAATGCTTGGAAGGGGAGGTGGCAAAAGTGTATAAATGAACTTGATGGTGATTATGTAGAAAAATAAAAATATAACTGATTTAGTATGTGTTCATTTTCTTGGTTAGGCCGAGTACTTTTCAATCCACCCTCGTAGTTCATAAAAGATAGCTTGATCTCTGCGACAGCTGTCAGTAAAATCACGCCTATGAAGTCCTGAATTTCTTAGTAGTACAGACAGTACCTGTCAATGTCGTACTTTATGGGCATGCCGACCTAATTAGTGCATGCCTATAAAGTATGACATTGACAGGTACTGTCTATACTACTAAGAAATTCAGAAAGAAAGAAGAAAGAAAGAAAGAAAACATTTATTGCTCAACCGAACCATACTACAAACCCAATTCGCTGTTTGACAGACTGAATAAGTTTACACATTTTAGACTTTTGATTAATGTTCAAAATCATCATTAAAAAAATCGTTTATATTTTAATACATATTTATATGTAAGTAGTGTGCAATTTGGAATTTTCTAAATAATTTGCATGCGAAATTTGGAAACAATTGTTACGTCAAAACACATCTCGTGTTGACATTTATACGTGTGAATTGACATCTTAGTGACATTTTAGTGGCTACACGGGCTCCGCCCACTCCACTGTTCTATTATGTATGTATTATAGTATTCTACGTACATTTCGAAACACATCCAAAGGTCGACCGCACTCGTGAATTACAAGAACTATAATAATTGTTAATTTGGTTGGAGATATTGTAGTGCTTTAAGTGTAATTATTGTACAGAAAATCAACATCATTACGAGCCAGTTAACGGTTTACTGTTGGGTATAGCTTTGGGCCCGCAAGGAATCAGTTAAGAAGGATATCCCCAGAAGAGTTACTAACCGAAGATTATATAGTAACATAATTAATTGAAATGGTTTTTAGGCCTATAATTTGTACAGCTATAGGTAATCAGATTGAGAATTTTCTCGAGTTTAAACTTAATTAGAGAACTGCATAGAGCAACCCCTCAACAAAAAGAGTACAATATACTAATAGTCAATATAGTAATAAGTAGACCGTGCTTCGTGGCATTCCTTAGGGGATGGCTTATTTTCAGCAGTGGACTTGTGAAGGGCTGTAATGATGATGATGATGACGACGATGATAATAATACATGTATAAAATTTGTTTTGTGATTCACGATGGTAGTCTTTCGAACATCAAGAAGGCTCAAGTTCAGGTAACCATTTGTACCATCCCAATAAAATAGAAAGGTTTTGAACTCATGTATATTTATTTACTAAAAAATCCACGTGAAGAATTTAGCTGGTCGGATTAATTTTCTTTTAAATAATTAATCAGAATTATACGAAGCATTTATATTTATCAACTTATATATTTAATAAAAAAAGACAACTCAATATATCTTATGGGGACACTTTATCATGAATGTGGCAACAGGAAAATAAACACATGAATCGTTATTTTTCATTGAATATTTTAAATAAATATTTGAAAAACATATTTATTAATATTATACAACTTGGTAAATGAAATATTCGGACGCCAAAAACTGAAATTTCTAAACGTACGTGGATTCTATATTGTTAAAGCGGTCTCGCTGCTCGAGTGCGGGCGAAAACACTTAATGTTTTGATGCTTTCAAAACTATGTCGCACGATATTCCGCACTTTAAGAAGTTTTATAAAATAACGAGTTAATACTGTATTTATTATCATAATGTTACAAAATTTATTTTACTAATTTGCATTAATGCTGTTTACATCGGTACCCTTTTGGGCATTCATCTCTTATTCTATGACAGAATCTTTAAGCTGTACTGTTTTTATCCCATAATACTTATAGTCCAGAAGGAATTGGTGCATGAGTTAAAAAGTTTAAAAAAGTTAGCCTATTATACGGCCCACCGCTGGGCACAGGCCTTCCCTCATTTTTGAGAGGGTTTTACAGCAAGGAAATGTCTGCCGCGATGCGAATCTTCTCTTCTGCATCAAGCTGCTGGACTGGAAAGGACGGTATTAACATCAATGGCGATTATATCGCTCACCTTCGATTTACCGACGATATAGTCCATATGGCAGAATTGCTGGAGGATCTAAACAATATGCTCAATAGTGTCTCCCAACGGATAGTTCTTAAGATGAACATGGACAAAACAAAGATAATGTTTAATGTCCATGTCACACCTATGCCGGTATTTGTTGGGAGCACTAAGCTCGAAGTTGTTGACTAGTACGTTTACCTGGGACAAATAGTCTGTCCAACTTCAACCGAGAGGTAAATCTACTGATTCAACTTGGCTGCGCAGCGTTCGGGAAATTACGACACATTTTCTCGTCAGGTATTCTTCAAAATCTGAAAACTAGATTGTACAACCAGTGCGTGTTGCCAATGATGAGTTATGGATCTGAGACGTGGTCCTTCACTGCTGGCCGTTTGAGAAGTTCGCACAACTCTGATTTATTTTGTACAAAATGACAATTCCATATAAAATTATCGAAAAGTTGGATGTTATCAGTGGTGTCAAAAGAACTAGCTCTTTTCTCGTCTAAAAGCCAAGTATAGGCTATTCAGGGAGGAAATGCTAATGACGTTCTTGGCACTATTATACGAAGAATAGAACTATAATAAATATAATATTTTTTTTATTTTAATAGTAAATATGATCTAAAAATAAAAAAATACGTTTATTAATTTTAATCTTGTATAAATTGTCTTAAAAAAATTAAAAGTTACTAGCTTGCTAGGCAGACGTTGTTCTGTCCTTTTCGACGACCCTTTGTCATGTCCCATTAACAATCTTTAAATTCGCAAAAAAAATTCTGGGTCACTCATGGGCAAAAAACTATCCTATCTCTTAAGTTGGACCAAACTGTACACGGTGTGCAAATTTGATTAAAATCGGTTAAGTAGTTTAGGAGTCCATCGCGGACAAACAACGTAACACATAAGTTATATATATTAAGATTATATTTATCAAAATTTTAACAAATTTCGTAAGCTATGTAGAGCTGATGTAGAGTCAGTAAAGATGCCGATGGCATTCGTTACTCTTTGTGACGCGTGCCGCCGACCTTGCCTCCCGGATTCTTGGGTATTTTGGTTTCTATTTCTAAGGCTTTAACTTCATTCAAAATATTGCCTTAGCATTTTCTGTCGGAAAATCATATTTAAGCAATATGATTGTAATTAACACATCTACTTATTATTCATAAAAATTGATTAAAGCAACATTTAAATCTGTCTATAATGTTCTATATCGTAATGATAAGTTCTTCAGGGGTTGTGTTAATATAATATTCGAAGTCTCTCATTTGAAAATCGTACTGAACTCGTGGCGGTGAAAGAATATCCACTACACCATGTCGTCACGTGGTTATTGTCAGGCGCGACTGAGAGAAACAAAGGATGACAGCAGCGTTTTTCTGATACTCGTCGCAATTAGAAAATAAAAAAATCTGCTGTTACCAATTCGCCTGCTAAGCGTGGCAACTATGGCAAATATTCCCATATGAGGCAGTCTGAGGAGAGGCTTGTATTTAGCGGTGGATTTTGATAGGTTGTTACTAATTTACAAAAAAACATCACTAATTATAACTGCTACATACCTTAACATAAGAAGTTTAGCTCATGTTTAAATCTAAACAAACAGTAAATAGAATGCTGGTTATTTTATAATAATTACATACGAAAAAAATATTTAGAAGCGTTTTAAAAGTGATTTTTGTTATTTTTTGTAATCATGAAAGTTTTATACGTCCATGGTAATAAATGCCGCAAACTGCATAATTAACTTTTTAAGGTGCGTGTTTGAGCAAAATGCCGCGTTAGTCGTTATTTGTGACGTTTTTAGGAGCTATCTACTTTTTATTAAAAAGATATATCAACTAATAAAAAATCTATTAAATTTCTACATAATCTTAATTCCATAATAGCCCATTCCAATTTTTTTAAAAGGAGTAAATACTCGATAAATCTTCCTACAACTACCTACCTCATAAAGTAAGCATTATTTTATTTTGCGATTGACTAATGGATAGGCATTTTATTAATGAACATTATTAATTTAATTTTTTCATTTAGTAATTCTAGTATCTAATATTAGTCATAATCACAACATTGTTAATTCTCATAATCACGGATTCGTTTCACAATTAAATAATCTAAACATAAATAATAAACCACAGTTATAAATCAGTCTTTTAAATAATCAGCTAACACATTAATTAGACTTCTTTGCTTATTTAATAAAATAGGCTTTTAAAAAAATCAGTGTCAACAGCTTTGTCCGACAATCTGTTTCCGATTTTTGTAATAATGTCACTGTACAAGGAGAACACATTTTCGTTTTGTTCAGAAGTCGGTTTAATTCTGTTTAAGACTTTATACAGTACTTCCAAACTTTCTACGATTGCTTCAAAAAACTGAAACTCCTTTTTTTTAAATTTGGCTCTTTTTTCCAGAATCTCGGGTACATTTCCTTGGATATTTTTATTGCTTGTTCCATTTGATTTATAAAACGCTCATCAGGCTCAGTACCAGGTTCAGCGTCATTATTTCCACATCTGGTTTCCGGATACTAGGGATATTTTAAAATACCCCCATTTCTTTTTTTCTTTTTTTTTGCAATTAGTGGAGTTTACTAAATTCGAGATAAAAATTCCGTGTTTTGAGACTGTGAGAAGGCCAGTGTGCAAATATTTTAACAAGCATTCAACTCGTTGTGGTCTTCTCCCTTGTAGATAAACTTTCAAAGTTTAGAAGAACCGCTTAACCAAATCATTATTCTCTTCGTTTTCAACACAAAACCAGCCCCAAACCAAAACCCCCCGTAAACACACCCAAAAAAAAAACAACAAACGGGGAAGGATTGGGAAAAACCCATCTCGAGTCTCGACCCGAAAGTCCCGGGACTCGAGACAACAAAAATTACGAAAAGTCCCGGGACTTCGAGACACGAGACGTCCCGGAACCCAAACCCTATATACATTCCACGCTCTCTCACTGCAATATATCGCCTAAGAAATACGCCCAAATGTTAAAATATTTTCTTTATAAAATCGAATTTTAGTGCCTTGAAAAAATTAAATTAATTAAAATGTTCATTAATAAAATGCCTATCCATTAGTCAATCGCAAAATAAAATAATGCTTACTTTATGAGGAGATGCATGTCATCAACAATTTCGCATTTAAAAAACTGTGGTTAAAAAAAAGGTAGTTGTAGGAAGATTCATCGAGTATTTACTCCTTTTAAAAAAATTGGAATTGGTTATTATGGAATTAAGATTATGTAGAAATTTAATAGATTTTTTATTAGTTGATATATCTTTTTAATAAAAAGTAGATAGCTCCTAAAAACGTCACAAATAACGACTAACGAGGCATTTTGCTCAAACACGCACCTTAAAAAGTTAATTAAGAAGTTTGCGGCATTTATTACCATGGACGTATAAAACTTTCATGATTACAACAAATAAAAAATCACTTTTTAAACACTTCCTAATATTTTTTTCGTATGTAATTATTATAAAATAACCAGCATTCTATTTACTGTTTGGTTAGATTTAAACATGAGCTAAACTTCTTATGTTAAGGTAGGTAGCAGTTATAATTAGTGATGCTTTTTTTTAAATTGAGTAACAACCTATCAAAGTCCACCGCTAAATGCAAAGACGCCTCATATGGGAATATTTACCACAGTTGCCACGCTTAGCAGACGAATTGGTAACGGCAGTTTTTTTATTTTCTAATTGCGACGAGTATCAGAAAAACGCTGCTGAGAGAAACAAAGGTGGACCCTTTGTTACTCTCAGGTGTTCTTACAATAACCATGTAACATATGGTGTAGTGAATATTCTTACACCGCCACGAGTTCAGTGAAGAACTTATCATTACGATATAGAACATTATAGACAGACTTAAATATATAGCAAACAATTTTTATGAATAATAAGTAGATGTGTTAATTACAATCATATTGCTTAAATATGATTTTCCGACAGAAAATGGTAAGGCAATATTTTGAATGAAGTTAAAGCCTTAGAAATAGAAACCAAAATACCCAAGAATCCGGGAGGCAAGGTCGGCGGCACGCGTCACAAAGAGTAACGAATGCCATCGGCATCTTTACTGACTCTACATCAGCTCTACATAGCTTACGAAATTTGTTAAAATTTTGATAAATATAATCTTAATATATATAACTTATGTGTTACGTTGTTTGTCTGCGATGGACTCCTAAACTACTTAACCGATTGTAATCAAATTTGCACACCGTGTGTAGTGTGGTCCAACTTAAGAGATAGGATAGTTTCTTGCCTATGAGTGACCCAGAATTTTTTTTTGCGAATTTAAAGATTGTTAATGGGACATGACAAAGGGTCGTCGACAAGGGTAGAACAACGTCTGCCTGGCAAGTTAGTAACTTTTAATTTTTTTTAAGACAATTTATACAAGATTAAAATTAATAAACGTATTTTTTTTCATTTACTTTTAAAATAAAAAATATTATATTTATTATACAGTGGGTTGCCAAATTATTAGGGACAGTCAATGTTTTTCTTGTTTTCTAACTTTGGATGCACTTGAGTACAGTTCAAGTGGTTAGAGTTGAGATGAAATTTATTATATCGTTTGAACTACTTCTTTCGCTAACATAATATGTAGATTTTGAGATTTATGGGGTTTGTTTTTATATTATAAAATTTTTTGAATAGCGTGCGCCGCATTATGCTTAGGACACGATAGAGTGAAAGACGGATTTGAAGATTTCAAACAAAGTAAGTTTTATATTTGTGCTTTTAAATTGTATCAAAATGTATTTATTCATTATTATATAAATAGTTTTGTTGAATAATTTTGATAATTTTTATTTATTTCGTCTTCCAGCATGGGTAAAGGGTGTGATTTGTCTCCTAGGAAAAAATCTGAAATTAAAACCCTTCTCGAGCACACTACTCACTCCCAATGGAAGATAGTAGATATTGCTGGTGTTTCCAAGTCAGTAGTTAATAGAACTAAAATTAATTTGGACAAAAAACGGCCCCTGTTGCCTAAGAGAAAAGGCAACAGTGGGAGAAAGCGCGTCACAACACCACGTTCAGATAGAAAAATTAGGGATATCTGTCCACAAAATCGAAAAGAAAGTGCTAGCCTGTTAACTCAGTTAGTCCAAGAATCTGGAATATCAGTTTCTAAGAGAACTGTGCAGCGCAGGTAGGCAGAAGAAGGATTAACAGGCCATCGTCCTGTAAAAAAACCTCGCTTGACTGAAGCAATGAAATAAAAAGCGACTGGTTTGGGCTCGAGAACATCAACAAATGACAATTGAGGACTGGAATAAGGTCAGTTTACCTTATTCCTGTTGTTCGATAACATTATTCAACATTACTATTTTTTTTTCAGGTGTGTTTCTCCGATGAATCAACTTTTGAAATTTTGGCCGACAAAAGTAGCTTCGTCAGACGGCGCCCAGGTGAAAAATATCACCCCGACTGTATCGTGGAGAGGGTGAAACACCCTGTCAAAATAATTGTGTGGTCAGTTATAAGTGCCAAGGGTATTGGACGGCTCTACATTGTCCAGGGGACCATGAGACAACACCAATATAAAGAAGCGTTACAAAATCGATTGTTGCCAACACTCAGGGGGTGGTTCCCTGGTGGTGAGAACTTCACCTTTATACATGATTCAGCACCCTGCCACAAAGCAAGAAGTGTCACCAAGTGTCTAGAAGGGAATATCATTCCAGTCTTACCTTGCCCTGGCAATTCTCCTGATATGAATCCCATAGAAAATCTTTGGGAGGTCACTAAAGCAGAAATTGCCAAAGAAATGATAACCACCAAGGTAAGACTGATTGAAAAACTAATAGAGGTTTGGCATCACAATCCTAAAATAAAAGAAAGTGCTAAAAATGCATAGAAAGTATGCCCAGACACATAGAAGTACTTATTGCAGCCAAGGGAAATGTTACAAAATACTAACCAGTAAAATTCGACAACATCTTTTACTTATTTAATTTAATTTTAATTATTTTTAATGCCTTTATAATATTTCTTTTATGACATTATAGGATATTGTTCTAATTATTAATAACGTAGTTACATTAAAAGCCTTTGTTTTATTCATTAATTTAAGGCAAATACTTGACAAATGCATTTTTTTTTCAACTGTCCCTATTAATTTGGCAACCCACTGTAGTTCTATTCTTCGTAGAATAGTGCCAAGAACATTATTAGCGTTTCCTCCCTGAATAGCCTACACTTGGCTTTTAGACGAGAAAAGAGCTAGTTCTTTTGACACCATTGATGACATCCAACTTTTCGATAATTTTATATGGAATTGTCATTTTGTACAAAATAAATCCGAGTTGTCCGAACTTCTCAAACGGCCAGCAGTGAAGGACCACGTCTCAGATCCATAACTCATCACTGGCAACACGCACTGGTTGTACAATCTAGTTTTCAGATTTTGAAGAATACCTGACGAGAAAATGTGTCTTAATTTCCCGAACGCTGCGCAGCCAAGTTGAATCCGTAGATTGACCTCTCGGTTGAAGTTGGACTTACCTAGTCAGACTATTTGTCCCAGGTAAACGTACTAGTCAACAACTTCGAGCTTAGTGCTCCCAACAAATACCGGCATAGGTGTGACATGGACATTAAACATTGTCTTTGTTTTGTCCATGTTCATCTTAACACCTATCCGTTGGGAGACACTATTGAGCCTCCAGCAATTCTGCCATATGGACTATATCGTCGGCAAATCGAAGGTGAGTGATATGATCGCCATTGATGTTAATAACGTATCCTTTCCAGTCCAGTACCTTGAAAACGTCTTCCAATGCAGCGGTGAAGAGTTTCGTGGATATAACGTCACTCTGCCTTACACCTCTCTGCAGTTGGATAGGTTTCGTACTCTGACTCTGTACTCGTATAGACATCATAGTTCTACAGTACAAACACTTCAGCACTTCGATATAGCGACTATAAAACTGGCACCGCTGAAGGGACTGTAGCACCGCCTAAATTTCGACGTAATCAAAAGCTTTCTCATAGTCCACATACGCAAGACAAAGTGGCAGACTGTACTCTTTGTTCGTCTGTACAATCTGACGCAGGGTATCTATGTGGTCTATGGTACTGAAGCCTTGTCGGAAACTTGCTTGTTCGGGAGGCTGGAAGTCGTCGAGTCTGCGTGCGAGACGATTCAGCACGTAGACGCGGATCAGAAGGGATATCGGTCTGTAGTTCTTCAAGAGGGCGTTGTCACCTTTCTTGAAGAAAAAGACCACCGCACTTCAGCTCCACGCTTCCGGAGTAGTGCTACCATGGAAGACGGAATTGAACAGCTTATGAAGGACTTTAACTTCCGGTTTTCCACCCGCTTTCAGAAGCTCCGCTATAATTTAACCCTCACATGGAGCATTGCCGTTTTTAAGATGCTGCTAATCTCGCTCAGACTAACGTCCGGGATATCATTGGAATAATATCGGATAAGACTTACTCTTGGATCGATATTCACAATTTCGTGTGGCTCCAACGAAGATGTTTACAGCTGCCCATAAAACATCTCAATCTCCCTCAAATTCTCGGGTGTCCCGGAAACGATGTCGCCGCACTCGGTCTTCAGCTTTGACAGTTGGCTCTTTCTGGCAGACAGATCGCTGGCAAAGATTTTGGAGCCCTGGTTCCGCTTGATCCCTTCTTTAATACGAGCTGTATTGAACGGCGCATGTATTTGGAGATCTGTCTGTTTAGTTGTCTGTATGCTGTCAAATCTATTGAAGACTGCAGCTTCATTTCTCGTCTAGCAGTCATAAGATTCCACGAGCTTGTCATTCATATCGTCCACTGCATTGCAATCTTCTAAGCACTGAAAGCGATTTTGTAACTCGAGCTGAAAGGTTTCGGGACTTTGGATTAGAGCACGAGGGGGACGGAGCGTTGACTTAATTAGACGAGACCTTAACGTTTGGGTTAAATGTGCCTCTAACCATTCGGTGATCGCTGCCAGTTTTCACCCTTGCGGTTACTGAGAAATCACTGAACTGTTGCCGTCTAGACGTCCTAATGAAGTCAATCTCTTTTTTTTGTCGAGGTCGACTAGGTCCACTTTCTGTGGGGCAGCTTCTGATCTCATATTTTTATTCTTCTTTAAAATACTAAGACTGAAGTCCGATAGCAGCGTCAAAGGTGCGGGAACTCTGCGCGCATAGCAAAGTTGACTTTCTACAATCGTTGACGCTAATAGAAAACACAAAAATTGATGGGAATGAAATATTAAATCACGTGACTTAAAGTTCATTTTATGAATTTTTATAGTTTTTTATCACCATTTACGATCGTAGAAAGCCAACTCGGCTAGTCCCGCTGGTGCCACGATCGAAAATTCACCAGCCAAACGCAGCTGTTACGGTGAATCGTGCCTACAATAGAAGGGACCTATATCCAGCAGTAGACTGACGTATATCAAAAATGTCAAAATTACGCTTATGGACGTGTTTATACAAAATTGACCAAATAATGAATACCAAAAAATGTACCGAAACTCGAGCCAGTATCGTTAATTTTGTAGAAAATGGCAACGGAAGTTCGTTTTTACAGTATAAAAAACTATTATTTTTAACAAAAGAGTCAATACAATTTGAAAATGAAGAACCAATATATACATGGTAGTTTTTAGTTTTATTTGATTTGGTTTAGTTTTGTCACAAAATGTACCGAAAAACAACATCATTTTGCTCGATTTGCAAACACGTTCTTAATGATCTTACGCTCACTAAATGACACTAGTTGGTACTGAGGTGGTTTTACTTGTAAATTTATTCATTGTTTATATTTATTTATAAATTGAAGTATGCATACACAAAACAATGCCTCACTGCTGTGTTCTTTAATGTTTTTATCTATTTTAAAACGTTTTTATTTCTTCTACTTTTATATATAAAACAAGTCAATATCCGTAGTTTAATTTATCCGTTTCTAATCTAATTAACATAAAATGCAACTGATGTTTTAGAAATAAACATTAAAGTCTAAGCCTCGTACCCCGAAATATCAAAGAATTTTTATTCATCAATTAATTACCTTTGAGTATTAAATAATTCCTTAAAAACTATAAATAAATTAGAAGTGATTGTTTACTGTCTAACTTGAAGACCAATAGTGCTAGCGACATTGCTGGCGATGAGATAGACATTATCCTGATCAAGTCCTGGACTTCAATCTGAACGAGATTAGAATGGCTTTCAAGCATATTAAAAAAGCTAATGTGCCTGGTGAGTACAGAATTACAACAGAACTTTTGCAAGTAAGTGGATAATCGGTACACATTAATGTCCTTTAGAAGCTATGAAACTTTATCCTTCCACTTGACACTACGTAAAAAGCGTGGAACATAAGCAAAAGTGGAAAAAAGCAATATATCTTGTGTTTTCAAAATAAAAACGATAACTCCCTCACAAAGAACTACAGTTGGTTTGTCTTCTAAACTGCATCACCAGTCATTAAAAATGTCCTGCATACAGACTTCATGACTTCTAGTCTTTAGAGTACTTTGATTTGAAACATAGCACTATGCTTAGTTTAACCTACATACTGTCTACCAACAGTTAGGTTAAGGTCATCAGAAAAAGATTGTTCATGTCACATGTATACGGGCGTTGTTAGGAAACTACTAGTTATTGACGAATATTTCTGTTACAAATATGGGAGGAAAATATGATGTTCATAGATTTAATATAACAAATATTGTTCGTATCTTCATCCACGGGAAACCATGCGAAAAGATTATTAGAAATATTTGGTAGTTCAATTAACCTTAAAAGTGAATGAAATGAAAATTTTTATGATTTTAATATGGGCGCTATCATCGTATAAACAATTTACATCGCACAGTGTTTTTAGTGTACCTATTTCATGAATGACAGAAATTAACCCAATCGACAAGTCCTTACCTTCGACGAAATAGTCAACAAATGAATAGAACTCGATTGTGAAGTCCAATAACTCTCAAAACAAGTGTACTACAACCAGTGTGTACTGCAATGACCTATGGATCCGAGGTACGGTCTTTTACTTTTGAATGCATGAGAGAAAGCTTAAAGTCGTTTTGCAAACCATGGAGAGGGCTGTGCTCGGAGTTACTTGCGTAACAGAATCCGTATCGAGTGTATTTGCAGCAGAACCAGGGTTACAAACATGGTTCAAGGCCGGCCATAGCCTAAAGAACCGACTACCTATGGAGAAGAAAGGTTCCCGAGTTGCAACCTCCTGGTAAGAGGAGCAAGGCTAACCCCACTAAATGGAGGTTGAACGAACTGGTAAAGCGTGTATGACGTTGATGTATATATGTGGCTCAAGACCATGACTGTAGATAGGGGAGTTCCAGGTTCAGCGTGGACTTATGACGGGTTATAATAGAGATCCAAACACAATTAATGGAAAATAAATATCCGTCACCAGGGTACTCGCTAAATAAATCTTGCCCATACAAAATCTAGGTCTTGATCCGCCCCTGGTTAATGTATATTCTAACACGGCCACTACACGGTACACAGGGTAATAAATAATAATGTGACCTAATAAATATCATCATTGTTTAAATGTGTCACACTCAAATATTTAACAATATACTGATAACACTTCGTTATATTATCTTTTTAATATAAAGCTATTTGACGTCTATATAATATCTGGGGCGGGTAGACCCTGAAAATTATATGATACTATGATACTATGTCTTAATAGGTTCTTGAGTGGAAGCCTCGTACCTGGAAGCGAAACTTTATGTAGTGGCTAGCCACTACATAAAGTGACTCCTTCTATCCTCCTCCTGCTCCAGCGATTCAGGTAGTTCACGGATGCAGAAGGCTCAGGACCGTGCGTTATAGCATTCCTTGTACCTAATGATGATAATGATGATGATGATGTCTGTATAGTGAGGCGCGTGTATTATAGCATTTGGGAGGCCTACATTTAGTGGGCAATTTTATATTTTGATTAAAAGTATTAGAAATACGGGAAATTAGATAAATTTTACACTTATTAACGGAGCACACGTTGTAGCGTTCTTACTAAGATATAGTTCGAGTAGAATACTAATGGTTTCGACAGCCTCATCGATTATTGCGGGGGATAAAAGATTGATGTCACTCCCTGAGGATAGACTGTAGTCCCGTCTAATATATCAAAGTCATCCGCACGCCTATCTTGTTTACACTACTACCTACTACTTTGTTCCGAGCAAAGTACACACTGTGATCGTGCATTCAGTGTTGCCGTTTTAGCGACTTTCTCGCTAGATCTAGCGGATTTTAACAATATTTAGCGGATAAAAAAAAATTGTTTTAGCGAGAAATAATTATTTAGCGACTTCTAGCGACATTTGGACTTTTGAGATGGCGACTTTTTTTTATGAAGTAATTCATTTCAAATAAGTAATTTATCATATGTCCAATTTTGTAATCTACCGTTAGTAGCACTCTATATATAATATAATTTCACGGGAATTCCCGAACATAAACTAACAATGCAATGTCGTTAATTCACTTTCTCTGTTTCGACCTGAGACCATGTTCTAAGGTTTCGACATACAAAAATGCAGCAGGAGTAAATATATTCGAAGATTTATGTAATTTTGCAATAGTAATATTATCACTACCGCTCTCAAATGCAGAATTTGAACGCGTATTTGGTGCAACGAATGTAGTTAAAAGCAAACTGTGAAACAAGCAATCAGAAAAACGTTTAAATTCCATCCGTCTAATTAGAAATCAATTAAGGATTAAAAAATAATTGCGCAACGTATGATATTCCCGAAGATCTTGTCAACCAAGTTGGTAAATGTAAACCAAAGATGGGAACTGGAGACATTGGCGAAGCTTCAATTTCCGCTGAAGTTCTTTTTGAAGATCTGGATCCATATTTCGCTATTAATTTTGAAATTTAGATACAAGAACGTACTGAGCTAATTGTTTTATTTTTAATAAGATGTCTAATGTTTAAACGTGGTTTAAGAGATTTATTTTTTTACAATATTTTTTATTTTGTACATGAATAATTTTTGTTTTGGTTGTCTTGTCATTAACCTACACTATATATAATTAATTTATATGAAATAGAGTCCGCTCTTTTTAAGGTTTTCTGAATTTATAGATTTAGATTTTCGGTATTCTTTGTATACCATTTGGCAAGATTTTTCAGTCAGACCAACGGTAACACGAAAATGTACCTAGGGACTTCTAGCGGATTTTAAGAAAAAGAAAATTCTGTTTCTGGCGGATTTTTTCTATTAGTCTAGGGACTTTAAAATTTGTAGAACGGCAACCCTACGTGCATTGTATATTACTAGCTAATACCCACTCGCTTTTGTTGGGCGCACGATAATATTTTACTGAAGGATCTAGATGTAAAAAAATCATATTTTTTTAATGAGACTATCTTAAAATCCGTTCAAAGTGAGCGTCTACATTGCGAAATGAACAACTATACTAAATTTCAAGTCAATATAAGGATATAGTTTAAGAGATATCATAATAAGTCAGTCAGTCAGTGGTATTTCGTTTATATATATATTGAACATCATGTTATGAATGACAGGGAAGCAAAATTTTCCTGATAACAACTTTTGAAATTGTAAAAAACTGAGTCTGACAACCACTCTGCCAAGTTCGGCAACTATGGTAAATATCCCTTCTCTGCGATAGATAATCTATGGAGAGGTCTATATTCAGCAGAGAATTTTGGGCTGGATGGATACGTATGTACTTCTTACTTACTTTGATAAGCAAACAAAAATTATTTACAAACTAAAGAAACAAGAATAGGACTTCTGTTTAACTTCTGTTTGCTTTCGTTATATTGTGTAGTATATGGCTACGTCTACCTATTCATTTAATTACCAATTGCTCAGCCCAAAACTATACACGTTGAAAGTTTTATTTTCAAGATTGTTAGGTAGTAAGATTATTCCTGAAAGATATATGCTTTTTGCCGTCCAAGGTCTAGATTTATAGCTTAAGCTTAGACATAAGTGGAGAGGAAAATCGGCAGAGATTGCGACGCAGCTTGGCGACGCGTTATATATGCTATAAGCGACTCCTCAGACACGGTAATACAGAAGCGTCCTTAGAAAAATTGAATTTTTACGTGATATAGGAAGTAAGAAAATCGTAAGAGGCCGGACATACGCATTACCTAGGGTCTAGTCTATTACCTCGGTCGAGATTGAATCTGGCACTGTGTGTTTGTTATAGTCATCGAATGCTTTGCTCCATTGCAAGCTCGTCACGCAGTTTTTACACCCACTGAGTATTTTGACATGAATATAAATAAAGGTTTTGTTATTAAATTTCCCTCGCCTACAAAAGAGACGGTACGGGATGAGATCAAACACAGATTTCCTTTTTTTCCTTTTTTCCCACAAAGTATGCATCATTCAAGTCTATGTATACATATGTATACAACATAAATCTCGTATTGATTTTTAGCCAATACTACACATTGAATTATGTATTTTATCGCGTTTATGTTTTATTCATGAAAATCCGTAAATTTAGATGCTTCATTTGTACATATAAATAAAATTTAAGTGTCAGTCTGAAAAAAGACTTATTTGTATGGCATTAAGACATTTACATAACCATTTTTTGTCAGTTCATCTGGTGGTCCATCTTTTTGTCCAACCTAATCTTCGAAATTGCTGAACCAATCTAAATGAAACTACTCTATGCTATATTTTATTCAAAAATTCTTCGATTTTTTTTCGCACACGCCTCCTCTCATTTATAGACGGTTTTAGGGCAAGGAAAAGTCCGCCGCACTGCCCTTAGGCGCGTTGGCAAACTTCACATGTCTCCGAATTTTTTTTAATGTCTCAGACATGCCGGTTTCCTCATGATGTTTTCCCTCACTGCCGAACACGTGGTAAATTAACACATAAAATTTCAATTAACAATTTCATTGGTACCGGCTGGTATCGAAACCGGATCGCTCGCGTACTGTAAAATTTACAGCGAGCGTTTAGTCCCAGAACTACCACAACTCTCTAAACAACACCATATTAATATGAATATGTCTTCTTTTTTTGAATTTATATTTAATTTCTGTCAGCTGTATTTAAATAAAAACCGTACGCTTACCGTACCGTACCGTACCGTAACGTTCCGATTATTTTATTGTTTGTATTATCGATTAGTCAATAAAATATTTAAGACGTATATTAAAACGATTGGTTTGAAATAGAATTGCGGTAACATTTAACCTAAAAAATTATATCTAAAAAATATAGGCCAAATAACGATAATTGCGGCGGCCAACCATTAGATATAAGAAAATAATAGCATGCGATTATTTCAAAAATCCAAGTGCCTTTAACAAAGTGGTGGATCGATATGTGGGTCAGTGCAAAAGAGCTGAATGCGCGATGAGTCGGCACTCGGGGCTACAGGTCACCCCATGATCAGTCCATTGGTCTCGACATCGCTTTTCCTATCAATGTGTTATTTTATTTATTCGTATTATATCTTATGTTTTCTATATTTGTGGCCGTAGAAGGAAAAGGGGAGATCTCCCGCCGGGCAAGGTGTTCTGCCCGGGGAACGCTCCGTGTGATAGTTCGGAATTGTTTTATATATATACTGTTTATGATTCGCACCTTCGATAGCGTGATTTAGGCTTCAGTGTGTTTCGCTTGTGGCTCGACGACAGCGCTGCCACATATTTATATAAGATATTAACACTAGCGACCCCGGCGGCTTCGCACGGGTGATTTCCGGATTTCGACAACAGCGCCACCTGCTAAATGTGAATCTAAGCTATCTAGTGCCCCATTCAAACACATACAAAAAATTCATATAAATTGGTGGAGCCGTTTTCGAGTTTTAACGAGACTAACGGACAGTATTTTTGATTTTTTTCTGTATAGAGACAATGTCTTCCGAACAGAAATAGAAGGAATTCCATAGAAGAAAAAGAAGTGTTTGTGGGGCTTCAACTTACGAGTAATTTTGATCAGAGTTTTTCGAATCATGGAAGTTAAAGTGACAGGTACACAGGACCATACTTTGTAGCAGTCTATGTTCAGCAGTGAAATTATACCTTTCCAAAGTATACGCTTTTTTCCTGTTCCATACATAGTATTCTGCTCTTAGAATTTCAAATAAACATGGTTTAACTTAAACTGAATAGGTGATTAGATTATTATTATTCATTACCAAAATAAAATAGTGGTAAATGTATAAGAAAAATCATTAGTCACCTTGTTTTTATTTAGCTTTATAAAAATGGTACAAACATTCGTATTTTCCGTAGATAACGACAATGATGTAGCTTCATGGATTCTCTGCTCACGCCGTCCTTTTTCCCAGACTTACGCACAATCGAGAATCGCTTGATTTTCTTAACAAATCTAATAACATGCTGGTCCCACTTTATTATCTGTATGCAGGGACAGTGTCGAGTAAAAAACTGTGTAACTTCTGATGTAACCATGTTGAATAATAATTTCAAATGTGCTTATCACATAACACAATTTCTCTGTACCTAGATGTACGTACTTACCATATACATATGTATGTGGTTACTCTAACCAAACTCTAACTCTACACAGAGACTACAAAGAGGATACTACGCATCTCTAAGATAATTTGTTCAAGTTAACAAGGTGAAAAGATGACAAGACTCAGAATTTTGACATTGTGAAGTTTGTTTAAGTAAAGAGTATGTAATAATGTGTTCATGATTTTGAGACACGATTTTGAGTCTTATGCCGTATTCTTTTTCATAGATTGCTATAGGAATAAAGATTTGAAAACAATTAATTAATTCGGCCTATGCTGCGACCTTGAATAATAGAAGACAAAGTTATTAAACATTTTTACAGTATTTGAATAACTAACGTCTTCATTACAACACGACCGTATCTAGGTAATCGGAGCAGCCTTGCTGGGAAATAAATAAAATAATTAGCAATGTAGGTACTTTTAATATATCATGGTGTAACGACGTACCTCCTTGAATTAGAATGTGCTTAAAGAGTGGTTTTAAAGATTGCATTGTATTTACCTTTTAGATATCTGACTATTTCGATTTACGAGAAAACCAAAGTCCTATCAGTTAGAAACTTAGAAAGCTATTTAGAAATTTCTATTTATTTTTGATATCACCGATTAGAAATTTGCCAGCAAAATTGCCAGTAACTGTGAAAAGAATAGACAGATTAATTAGACTGATGTCAAAGCAACCAAAATGTTTTTACTAAAAAGCAGTAGAGAGTAATTGTGTTCTGTGGCATAAATATATAGCACCATATTTACATAACAAATTAAATAGTGCTTGTAAAGCAAAAAAAAACAACTATGATATAAAAAATAAAATAATAATGTGACTCCACACTTTGGCTTCAATGACACAGAACTTCTTTTGTCCTACAATTAATCTACAGAACATTTTGTACACTTTGATTACAAAGTTTGTACATTTATTTTGGCGGTAGATACTGGCTCCTGAGATACAGTTCACCTACATTAGGAGACATGGACTTCACATTTATTTATAAAAAGTTATTGGTTAAATAAAGCATTTATTATTATTACTTAAGTTTTTTTACTAGTTGAACAATTAAGAGTCATTACAATTAGCCATTCTGTTTCTCTTCTTTCTTTCTATTTCATTTGATATATCCTTCTATTATAAATTATTTTTCTTACCAATAAGAAAAAAAAAATACGTGTGGCACTCGGTGACTGCCGCGGTAAAGCTATTGCATAGCATTTTTTATCAACTTATGCAATTATAATTATTTATTTATTTTATTTATGCAGTTAAGTCTTTGATATTAAATTTTGAGCGTGGTGACCGATAAGAAAACAATTTTTTTTCTCTTATTGAATAAATGAGAAGTTAATATTGTTTAAAATATTTTTAATATCTTACAATGCATGTAGGTTATTCAGGAATATTTATCATTGAGTTAGCAGCTAGTGTACACGCATACGTCTAGTCGCACGCACACAAACACCGTGCCGAAGTCTGCCGAGTGCCGAAGTCTGCCGAACTGAAACGACGTTAGACGATGCACGGCTTTCAACGCCACACATCCGTGCCCGTCGGAGTGGGGAGCGTGAGGTTTTTTTTCGTTACGGAATTTCTGGATTCGGTCCCCGCGCTCAAGGCCCGCGATAGAAGCTATGCAATAGCTTAATAATTTAAATGACTTAACACCTATTCTAAAGAATCCTTCAAGCTTAAATCGAACATTAGATATTGACCCCGATATTGCAATGGGTCTTTCCAGCGAGGTATTGCAAAGCAAAGCACGCGTGGCCGAGGCTACAGGATATACGGGGTTTCCCTGACAACTGTGAATATGAAACATCAGTCCTTATGAAACTTCTGAAAGATGACATTAATTGAAAAGCTGCAATGTATTACAAATAAATAGATATAGAGTTATCGCAGTGAATATCGTCAATTTAAATTTCATTGTACGTCATGATAAAATGAAAAATAAAATACTGTGGCATCAATTGAAAATATTTTCTGCGTTTAATTAATATTTATTTTTAAATGTCATAATCGTCGGAGATGACAACGCATCTGTAAATCTTCTTTGTTTGTAGTTGGTTGCAGGGTGTCCATGGGCTGCAATAGCCAGTTATCATCAGATGACTTTTTTGTTAACTGGCTTTACGGCTCTGGGTTCTAGCCCTTTTCAGCCTGCATCAGATGACAGATTCGTTGTTACGCCTGAGGACTAATATGGAAATTCTCGTTCTCATCTCCGGGTCTCTATACTCACCGTACGAAACACAGCAAGCATTAAGCTACTATTTTTCGCTGGTATTTTTTGAGAGCCTGATCCATCCACAGTCTAGCCTACCCATTCGTGCTAGAAGTATAATATAGCTGCAGCATAGCTCTATAACGTATAAAAATGCATAAGCAAAAAAAATAATGGAACAAAAGGTTTCACAAGACTAAATGACCCTCGATAAGTCGTAAATATCATAGACGGCTTTAAAACCGGATGCAGGAGAAACCAGCCGTAACAATAGATTTGAGTCGTGTCGTAGATATGACTTCACTACTTTTATTTCTTCTGTAATACTTAATGTTCACAATTTATGGTTGAGAGTGGCTTGCATTGAACGTAAATGTTGTCTGTGATTAGTAAGTTTGTTTATTGCGTAACTAAACATGTTGGCTCACTTCGCGGTACCTAAATCATTTGGCAACGTAGTATTACACAATAATAAGGATAAGTAAACTGATTCAAATTCAAAACTTTTTATTGTACTAGGTATGTTTAAAGCTTTTATGAACGCCAGAACAAAGAATAAGGGTCAGTTTCTTTACTCATGCGATCAGAATCAGAATCTACACCGGCTCGCAAAACAAAACCTTATAGAGAAGAACCCACAGAAAACTGGGTTCTTTAAGTTTTTTAATCATCATTATCATCATTACAGCTCTTCACAAGTCCACTACTGAACATAGGCCTCCCCCAATGAATGTCACAAAGCCCGGTCGTGAGCCACCTGCATGCATCGACTTCCTGCATGTCTTACCAGGTCGTCACTCCATCTAGTAGAGGGACGTCCTACACTTCGCCTACCGGTTCGAGGCTGTCACTCGAGAACCTTTTCTTCCCATCGGTTGTCGTTTATTCGAGCTATATGGCCGGCCCACTGTCACTCAGCTTACTAATCCGTTGGGCTATGTCGGTCACTCTGGTTCTACTGCGGATATCATGTCTAAGGTTATCACGTAGAGAAGCCCCGAGCATAGCCCTCTCCATAGCTCGCTGAGTGACCTTGAGTATAAGTCGTCTGGCAACACGCAATGTTTGTACCATATAGTTTTCAGGTTTTGAGGTATACCTGATGAGAAGGTGTCCAAATCTTTTACACGACTAACTTCAGTAGGTACTAAGTTAAGTTTTATCACGTGGCAATTTTTTTGGAATTTGGATGTAGGAAGATATAACAACTTCTCGCTGAAGCGAGTAGATACTAAAGCGACCAAAAATTAAATCCAAAATAAAATTCCTGTAGGTATATTTTTTCGGAAATGTCAAAACCACAGAAATAGTAATAGTAAGACAAATTATTACGATTTCTGTGGCCAAACCCAAACCTTCAGATCAGCAATGTTATTGTTTAACGGTGGGAGTCACTGCCGGTGGAAATCGCCCTGTAACTGAGTTAAAGTTTTCTTAAATAAGATGTAAATAAATAATAACTCTTAATATAATTATAAACACTTAACTGCTTTGAAATGTATGTAGTTTTGTATTTAAATATGGTAGGTAGGGTAATGTGACCACATTACCCTCACGTATCCGTTAATATATACTTTCTCTTTTTTATACCTCAAAAACTACAGACTTATTTGCATAGAATAGCATTGTGAGACGATAGCTTTTCATCAGTCACTCAAATAATAATGGGCCAAAAGGGCGCTCCTTTATCGACGCCATTTTGACAGTTGACTTTATAGTAAATATTTTAGTCGATTTTAGTATGATGTAGTGTAGTTAGTTTTTTTAAGTGGATTCTTCGAAGTGTTCCTAACTTGTTTTATATTGCTAAAACTTGTTTGTATTTTTCTTAACAAATTAGTTATAGTATACGACTTTATGTTTTTGTCTCTGTCATACCTCCTTGTTTTAGAGGGGGGCAAAGTTTAAGGTGACCATATTGCCCTCACTTAACTTATTATTAAATATTAAAAGATTTCTATTAATACAACACCTTAATAAACAAGATGACAAAGGGTGGATGACTATTGGCATGCTCTCCGAGTTGGCCTAGTGGCGGTGTGAGAATATCCACCAACTCAATACGCGTGGCTGTGGCAAGAATCGAAAAAGGGAAACATACTAGAATATGGGCAGCAGTTTTCCTAATAACAACTTAAAAAACCTTTTACCAACCCGCCTGCTAAGCGTGGCAACTATGGTAAATATCACCCTATGACATCTATGGGGAGCTCTATCTATAGCAGTGAACTTTGATAGGCTATAACCTATAACGGTAACGGTTACCGTACACATAAGCAAATATTGGAATATATAACATAAACCCTCACGCCTGTCACCCAGAGGCGTAGGCAGAGAATACTGACTTCCATTTGGCACGATCCTGACATACCTCTCTCGCTTCTTCCACATCCATATACCTACGCATACATGCTCGTCGGTTAAGGGTACTCTTAATTTGGCCCATTTTTAATATATCGCCATATATTGGAATATAAGCAAAAATAAACATTAAAATATTTAAATCTACATTACACAATCCCTAATTCAAATTATAATGGTTTACTAGACATTTTTTAAAACTGAGATATGTAGATTTAAATTAAATAAATGCTTTCTGCGCCATCTCTTTTCAGTATGGGTATTTATCACTAGGCCAAGTTACTTTAACATATTTGTAGGTATTAATAACCATATTTTTCATTTATAGTAAAAATAGTCACTTTACTTACATACATCTGTAATAAATCAAGAAAAGTTTTATTATTACAGTTGCTGTTTTTTTTTTAAATAACTTTAAAGTACACTCCAAACCAAGAATTTATTTTTATGGGTTACGGTTTAGTTAAATGTTTTTTTCCATTGCATCTCTCGATTATTTATTTAATAGTACTGAAAACAATGTTTCACTAATTTGTAGAGGTGTACTAGTAGATATGCTTTGTTGGAATGTCAACCCACACATTTTCTAGTTTCAGAGATCTTGTTTGTTATCATCGGTATTCGTAGTGGTATCATCATGGTCATTTGAGTCGTTATTGTTTCAATACTGAAATCTATTATCATTTCAAGCATTGTCAGTACTGTTGTCGTTGGTTTATTTGAGTTTGGATTACAAGAAGCAAGAACATCATATAACGATACTAAGGAACTAATATCCAAATAACTTCCTGACAAATGCAATGTTGAAATTTTGTTATCGATTAATGATTTTGAGCCGTGGTAGCTCAGATGGTTAGCGCTCGCTGTAAATTTCACAATACGCGAGCAAACCGGGTTCGATCGCCGCCGGCACCAATGAAATTGTTAATTGCAATTTTAAGTGCTGATTTACCACGTGCTCGCCGGTGAGGGAAAACATCGTGAGGAAACCTGCATGTCTGAGGAATAAGGAAAAAAAATATTTCGAAGACATGTGAAGTTCGCCAACACGCATTGGGGCAGCGCAGCGGACTATTCCTTGCCCTAAAACCCTCTCAGAAATGAGAGGAGGCCTGTGCCCAGCAGTGGGACGTATATAGGCTGTAACTTTACTTTTACTTTCCTTTAATGATTCTGATGCATCAGTAGATGAATAAATAGTTAACAGAACATCGTGAGTTAGAATAATTTTATCTTGGTCTAAATAATTATTTTAGAGTCAATCCAGTTTTCCGCCACGACGGACGTGGGTTTTTTTTTCATCACTAACTGTTCAAATACTACCATTCCATACCATGAATTATAGTACGTAGCCAAATAACATAGGACAATAGGACAATATTTTTATGTGTCACCTTTCGGCCTCTTAATTTATTAACTTTATCAATAAAGTATTATAATTACCTATGTCAAATAACTGTACTAGGTTATTTATACAGTGAAATATAAGCACAATATTAAATAATCATATTAAATACAGCACGAACCTTACTATTGAATGGAACGCGCGCTACTATTTTTTTTGCTCGATCTTACACGTTTTGACAGCTTCTGTGCCGGTGTCGAACGAAACTATTTATTATAAATCGCGTGTTGTGTTTACCTGATTAATTAATGTTACCAGATATAGTGCAACTATTTACAAATGCATTAAACGTCATTTCGCACGGAATCGAACGACATCTAATAGTTAGATTCCAATGTAAGTGTACTTTTCTATCACTAACAAGGAATATACTAAACATTGCATATACCAATTTTTAAAGAAGAAATGTTTTATATTAGATATATGTATTATAAACACATTAAATGAACTAAATTAAACATTACCAATAAATTTTAAAAAGTACTATCCACCTGAAAATATAAAATAGCAAAATAGAAAATATAAATTGACGTCTTTTCTTTCTGCGGCGCGTTACAAGCCTTGTCTTTCAAACGACTTGGCTTTCGTCTCAAAAGATACGTAACATTATATATTACCCTTTTCATCCTAATTTGGTTAAAAACAAGACATAAAAATAAATACTACTTAGGTACTACTTACTACAAAAGTTGAGATTGAGTAATGTCAAAAAATGTTGTAGCTTGTCAATTTCTTGATTGGTGACGACGAACATATTATTCAACTTTTTGAGATTAAAAAGTTAAAGGAAACATGTTTGTTTTAAAACTATTTAATAATTGATGTTGGTTTCACAAAAAATCCAGGTGTTATTTGTTGTTGTTTGTTTTAATATTAAACCATTTGAGATTAAAAAGATAAAAGAAACGTATGTTACAAATTATTTAGCAATTGGTTATATTGTTATATTATTATACAGATTGTTAAATAATTTACAAGTTGTTATATTGTTATAATATGCTTATTAGAGTTACTAAATTAGCTTTAATAATGTTTAAAGCAAACATTACAACTGACTTTTATGTAACATTAGAGTGGCAAGCGAGTTACAGTTTAGGTATATACACGTTAATATGGTCTGATTTAGATACTTGCAACTACAACAAACTGATACAAGTCGCAGAAGTCTAAATAATAGGCAAGTGCCTTATTATTTAGATTTCTGTGCTCCAAACAAATAAAGGCTACTATCTACTAATGGAGTAAATACTTATATAAAATCGATAGATGGTTTTCGAGTCTAGATAAACATCTTGGGTTTGTCCTCATGTATTCAACTCGGGAAGGACCAAGCTCTCACAGATTACCAGCGTAAAATATCAGTGCTGTTGTGTTTCGTATTGAGAGTGTAGAGAACCGGAAACCGGAAAAGCGGAAAGCGCCTCGTTTTCAGTAAAAATCGTTTTTACTGAAAACGAGGCGCTTCATCTTATCATATATACATCTTCATCTCTCATCAGTTACAAAATGTCAGTATCATATTTACTACAGATGAAGTTTGAACAAGTAACAATAATCACAAGTATAAATCACCTACATATTTCATCTTATTGTGTTATTCATGAAATCAAAACACTAAACTACAAAATAATTTTTTAAATACTACCCTTGTAGTAGTTATTGGTAACTATGAAATCATCATCATTGCAATTTATCATACGTCCCGTGCTGAACATAAAAGGTCACAAAAGTATGAACCTGAGGTACTTGTATGTCTTTTACGTAGCAAATAAGTAAATTATGCAGCTCTTTTATCGTAATTATAACACTTTTTTATAGTAAACATTACACCGAGACGTGACACGATGCGACGCGGCGCGCAGTTTATTAGATAGTGATACAAAATATAATTTTATTTACAACACAAAAAGATGCTCATTTTATTGAGATTACTCAAAAATGTCCCGCGGCGTCGCGCTGCGCCTCGTTATGCCTTGCGGCAAAGCGCAGCGCATCATAACGCAGTGGTGCTTCATCAGTAGGCGCAGCAGTGTGCAAAAACTTTACGATGCGCCGCGCGAAGTCGCGATGCGTCTCGCGGCGGCGCGCTGCGCAATGCGAAATCACTGGCCTCTTTAAGCATCGTCGTGTCGTATCGCGTCGGTGCGAACTAACCCTTATTCTAATTATTTTTGTTTTCAGTCGTGTAATATACATATATACATATATAATAACAGTTCAAAATAATATTTTCCTAATAAAAACTGCGGTTGTCCACCTATTTGGTATTATGGCAACTAGCAATATACACAGTTTAAGGCAATCTATGGATGAGACCTATGTTCAGAATTGGACTTTCGAGGCAGATATAAGCTTTTGTCATTGTTGTAATGTACGCTAAACCGTTTCATAGGCTAAACATTTATATTTTACAAAAGTAACAGGAAAATACAAACATCGTTTTTTAATATGATTTGATTATCTGTTCGAGCTACCTAACAGTAAGAAAATGACGATTGAGTAGCGTAAATATTCGTTGTCCACTTTGTGTAAATAGACGAAATAACCTCAGACAAACTGGAAATAAAAGCAAATTTTAGCAAGACAGTCCCTCGCAACAAAGCATTTGTTTAGATAATCGAAGCGAGACTGGATTTTAAAGCATACTGAATTCAAATCAAATTGATCTTACTTTATTCAGCTTACAGCTAGAAGATTGCTATCATGTTGTTTCTAAACGGATTCATTTTAAATTATACAACATATTATCGTTGTTACCATTTTTCCTGGAAAGAACCAACGCGTTTCTCGTTGGTTCTTTCCATATTGTTTGTTTCATAACCAATGGCAAAAGTATTAAATCACTTCCAATAAGTTTTCTTGTAATCTCTAGTAAATAACAATTATTCCATTTTATTTTATTTTATTTAGTCTATGACGTTATTTAAAATTACTGTCAATCAATTTCAAGCATTTTTATGAAATAAATACATATAGTCTCTTATTTTAAGCCATCTACATAACAGGGTTAGAATTTAGAAAAGTAATATTTTAAAACGGCTTCAGATTCAAAATAGTTTATTTTTTATTTATGTATATAATTGTGATAATTTGAATTATATTCAATAATCAATTTGTATTACTAGCGAAACAATTTGTAGAGCTTAAAACTCATTCGTGATACAATCTTAAAGATACAGTTGCAGCATGACTACCACATACTTACCATGTTCCTGAAACCTTAAATTTATTTAAATGTATTTTGACTGAGTAAATTCTTGAGTCCGAGCAACCGAATAAATTATCTATTTAGAGACTGTACGTTTGTTTAATTACAATTATTTTTAATTGGGTTTAATTAAACTAACGCAAAGACACAAATTTCAAATAAATATAATTAAAAACGAATTTATATAACAAAATTATGCATATTTATTCATATGTTTACCGAAAAAGTTATGATATCAGTTAAACTTAATTTTAAATTAACCTTCTACATAATAACATTTTTTTAATTATTGAAATATAGATTACCATTGTCTTATGCCGTTAAAACTAATCTAACAACCACAAAAGAACATAATTACTTCATTTTTCATTTTATTGTTTAATTATTATTGTGAACTAACTTTATAATAATAATAATCATCATCATCATTACATCCCTTCACAAGTCCACTGCTGAACATAGGCCTCCCTCAAGGCATGCCACAAAGCACAGTCCTGAGCCACCTGCATCCATCGACATCCTGCATGTTTTACCAGGTCGTTACTCCATCTAGTAGGGGGGACGCCCTACACTTCGCCTGTAGGTACGAGGCTGCCACTCAAGAACCTTTCTTCCCCATCGGTTATCGGTTCTTCGAGCTATATGGCCGGCGCATTGCCATTTCTGCTCACTAATCTGTCAAATAAAACTATTTATACGGATTTTATCGCGTTTAATTAACTTATTTCCAATTCCCGACTTTTCAGGTGCTTTACAGAACCCATTGTCACGGGGGGAACTCATATGTAATCCGTTGGGCTATGTCGGTCACTTTGGTTCTACTGCGGATATCCTAATTCCTAAGTTTATCACGCAGAGAAACCCCGAGCATAGCCCTCTCCATAGCTCGCTGAGCGACCTTGAGCGTCCTCATACGGCCAGCAGTGAGGGACCACGCTTCAAGTTTGTCTTGCCAAGCTTGACTACTATGACAAATATCGCCCCTATAAGGCATTCCATAGGAAGGCCTATGTTCAGCAGAAGACTTTAATAGGCTGTGATGGGAACGGAAAGGTAAATAAGATGAGGCATAAAAGGCAGAAACAGGAGGCACGGCCATGGCTGACGCGCTCCAAATTTCATAGAACGCAAACAGCCTGATATCCCTAGGAGCGGCTCAATAGAAGTTGTTGAATGTTTTAATTTACTCAGCTATGTTAAAAAAAACTCCGCTACCGTGAAACTTGAGTTTGAACCCTGTGCTTGTCATTTTCATTAGCCTTTTAAAGAGCAATGTATGTAATAGGTATATCAAGAATCCAAAGAATTTTCCTTACTAAGTAAAATTCAGGGACACGTTCCCATTTTGGGTGATTTTTTCATCTAAGAACACAAGTCGTGTGTACACCGTTTAAAATATCCCGCTTATCCCACCACAAAGTTACTAGACAATATCATAATTATCTTTTAGCACAAAATTAAACCAACAAGAAGAACATCCTGAAGTTACAACCTATACACGTCCCACGACTGGGCAAAGACCTCATCTCATTTCTGAGAGAGTTAAGAAGCGTTTAATCTGCGTGCTGCTGAAGTTGTTCGCTGAAGAGTTGCTACCACGCTAATTATGTTAACTAGCCGACCGGCCCGGTAGGATTTAAATGTGGCGTTATTTGGAGATCCAAAAAATAAAAAATAAAGTTGATCATCAGATACCATTTATTTTATAAATTTTTCGAAAAATTTAAGTTTTTGGCTAAAATATAGCCCAGATCTCTGCTGTTGTTGCCTGTTGCTTGCTCGCTAACTGTTTATGAAGTTTCATTATAATCAGTCAGATATTACGAAGATCAGCCGGGATAGACAGACCAGATTGAACAAACGAAAAATTTAAAAATTCATGTCTTAATTGCATGCATATAACCCCCTCAACTTTATTTATCAATTGTTTCTTTCTATTAATGTTTGCAAAAGAGTGCTTGTGGCCTTGGCGATATGCCACGAAATTGGAACACCATGAGGTTTTCGTCGTTGCGCGTCCAACATAATCGTTGCCCGGAGAGATATATGGTGTTAGTAATGAAAAAGAAGCCTGCATCGTTATTCGTCATTTACAAAAAATCGGATATTATGTTATTACGATCTCCTTGTCAGAACCATACATGGCTCGTGTATTAGGTAGTTATTTGGAATTTACTGTTCAGTGCAATGCATCTTACTTTCAAGAACTATCCGGTGCCGAATAATTAATATGAAAATTAAATCTATCGGTATGTTTATAAAATACCGGATGGATCGAGAGTGAGCAAGAAGTTGCGTCTATCGTCATATCGATATCAACGGTGGCGGGGTAGAATTGAGGGTAGATCGGAAAACCAATCGTTTGTGCAGTATAAAATTCAGTGAAGGTGTTCGTTCTCACACTTTTATAATTTTTTACAATTAACCTTTCCTGGTGTACTTTCGAGATAATAAATGGGACCTACTGTTGTATTTCCAATAAATTCTTGACAATAACTTCAATTGGATTTATATGTATATCGACAAATACATTGTTACTAAGTTATACGCATTATGCAGCATTACCACACTAATCAATCGACGGTGGAATAGATTAGTCGACCTCGATCGATAGTTTCTACCACACCGATCAATCGATGGCATCGATCGACGCTAGAACGGATGAATCAACGTCGGTTGAGCTGCTTGATTATTCGAGAACCTGCCCCACTCCACCAACCGCTATTTAAAATGTCGCATCGACGCATTCAGATTTTTATGCGTTTGCGTCTCTGTAATAAATGATAATAACAATACGAACAAGAGCGTACTGGCCAACAATAACGCGTCCTCTTCTGTATACATTTTGAAAGCTACTGATGATGAGCCCACAACCACATCGATTAATTGTCGATTGGTTGACGTTGATCGACGATTGAACTACGTTTTTTGACCAATATTCGTCGATCAGCTAATGCTACCACACCAATCGAGCGACATCGATCGACGTTGATCAATGTCATCAATCGACGATCGATCGATTGGTGTGGTCACACCCTTAGTTGTACAAGGCTAGTACTCACTTGTCAATTTGTAGGTAAAAATAATTTAACGGTATTTCTTCTTTGGTCGTGGACTCGTACGGTTACTGGTTAGTATGCATTGTAAATCGGAAATAATTTGTTTACAAAATTTTCCACTGTTTACGTACATTTCAAGTAATGCTTAAACCTTGTTCACACTTCTTGATACGTACTCGCGCACAAACATTTCTTAGTCAGCCCCTAAAATTTCATATTAACATGCTGATACATAATTTAGACATTTATTACACAAAACCGTACCACTTTTATACAAACATAAACACTCGCCTCTTTCGCCCTCTGAGGATACGCAGAGACTACGGACGACCATTTGGTACGATCGTAATAATATTGTTACGCGCTCAAGTCGACGGCACTAGCGCCATCTAGTCTCGAACCGAAGAACTAAACTTCTTGAAATTGAAACACGAACTCTCGGTACCTTGCGCGTGTTTACTTGAATATTCTGGATATTTCGCTGCAAATTTATATAAATAGGCGCTGCAAGATGCGATCGAGGCAGTATTGTATTCGGCGAGACAAGCGAAGCTTCGGAGCGGAATAAAGTGAATCAGTGTGATTAATTATTAGTGTTTTTAACTTTAATTAGTGTAAAGTGAATTAAAGTGTTAATTTAGGTAATTCTATCGGCAATTTTTATTGTCACGAACCTCAAGCTCGTAACAATATTATTACTGTTTCTGTGATCCTGACACTTCTTTCGCCTTCTTCACATACATATATTAACCGCATAGAAAGTTTGCCGATGACGTCATGACGTCATGTGTCGATAGTTAGTACTGTTGATAAAAATACATGATATCAAAGCAGAGGTTTCAAATGTAACAAATTAATAAAGGTAATAAAGGTCAAATGTAACAAAATTAATAAATTTTTAATAAAAAAAGTTGGAGTTGTTACTAAGATTTACTATAGGCGAACCTTAATTTTTGTTTTTCCTACTCGAAAAACGTTCAACCTTTAAAATAATAACACGTTCACCAAAGCGATATTTTTTTCCTATACTCATTTTAGTTAAAAATAACACTAACATAAAAAAACTTCACAAGAAAAATTAAATAATTACGGGGCGAAAGTAATAAATTGAAAGATGTTGCACGCATGAGCGCACGACTGCGTGTTGTTAATGGCACTAGGCGACCATTGGACGCACACATGCTCGTTGATTAAGACTACTTTTAATTTGGCCTATCTTCAATATATCGCCAATTTGGTCGATAAACTTTCGTCTAGGGCGTCCTTTTCCGACTCTGCCGTTCACTTCTGCAACATAGATTTGGTTTTTCACTCTTTTCTCCTTCATTTCTCACAACATCATCTTACAAACCACACTTTTATCTTTTTACATATTATCTCAACCTGTCATTCAGAATCAGCACTAACATACTCCTTAACATTTCTATAGCATTTATTTTACTCCCGTGCTTCTTCTACCACACCCAACTTGCACTACCATACATTAAGATAGGGACTAACACAGCATTTATGTGCATGTGCAGCATTGCCGTGTAGTGTCAGTTGAGAATATCCACTACCCCATATCTTCCCGTGGGTGTCGTAAGAGGCGACGGAGGGAGACAGGCAGGAGATGGGCAGCAGCATCTTCCTAATAACAACAATACTATATTATAAAAAACTGCGGTTGCCAACCCGCTCGCCAAGCGTGGCTACTATGGCAAATATCCTCCCATGAGTAACGACGCAAACAAACGGCCCCCAGTCCACGACGGCCTCGCTATTCCTGGCTACGGTGGCGACCATGGTAACGGCGGTGCTAAGAATCTCCGGTGGAAGTTCGGTTGCCACCTACGACGACTCGACCTGGCAAAATATAAGGCACGCACTCTGAGGACTGACGAGAAGATACTGGAGTTGGAAGAAGAGGTAGACAAGTTGCGCTGGCATATTATTGGATTATCCGAGGTCCGAAGAGAGGGGAAGAACACGGTAATCCTCGAGTCCGGCAACTTGTTCTATCACCTGGAGGGCGACCATCTGTCCCAAGAAGGTGTCGGATTCATCGTCCACAAGTCTCTCGTCAACAACGTTGTAAAGATTGGGAGTGTATCGACGAGGGTCGCGTACCTGATACTCAGAGTCACCAAACGGTATTCGCTGAAGGTCATATAGATCTACGCACCAACCTCGGCACATTCCAATGAGGAGGTAGAGGAAATGTATGAGGATATTTCTAGAGTCATGCATTCCTCGAAAACCCATTACACGGTGTTGATGGGAGACTTCAACGCAAAACTAGGCACAAGATAAAGAGGTGAGTTAGGGAAATTTGGAGTAGGGCAACGGAACCGCAGGGGCCAGCAGCTGGCCGACTTTATGGAGAAAGAGGGACTCTGTATGATGAACTCTTTCTTCCAAAAGCGGCCCTAGAGAAAATGGACCTGGTCGAGCCCCGACGGTTCGACAAAAAATGAGATTGACTTTATTATGATGACCAGACGCCAACTGTTCAGTGATGTCTCAGTGATCGCAAGGGTGAAAACTGGCAGCGATCACCGGTAGAGACACACTGAACCTAAACATTAAGTTGGAGAGGTCTCGTCTAATGAAGTCAACGCTCCGTCCCCCTCGTGCTCTAATCCAGAATCCCGAAACTTTTCAGCTCGAGTTACGTAACCGCTTTCAGTGCCTAGAAGATTGCAATGCAGTGGACGATATAAATGACAAGCTCGTGGAAACTGTCCATGCGGTCGGAGCTAAGTTCTGCAGGACCCGCCGCAGAAGAACACAAAAACTCTCCGATCACACTCTTAATCTCATAGCTGTTAGACGGGAGATGAGGCTGCAATCGTCAACAGATTTGACAGCATACAGGCAACTTAACAGACAGATCTCCAAATGCATGCGGCGAGACTTACGCAACTTTAATACTGCTCGTATTGAAGAAGCGATCGAGCGGAACCAGGGCTCCAAAGTCTTTGCCAGAGATCTGTCTGCCAGTAAGAGCCAACTGTCAAAGCTGAAGAGTGAGTGTGGCAGTATCGTTACCGGGACACCTGAGATTCTGAGTGAGATTGAGAGGTTCTACGGGCAGCTGTACACATCATCGTTGGAGCCACACGCAAGTGTGAGTAACGATCCAAGAGCAAGTCTTACCTGATACTATTCCGATGATATCCCGGACGTCAGTATGAGCGAGATTAGAATGGCTCTCCAGCACCTTAAAAACGGCAAGTCCCCGTCCGAGGATGGAATTACAGCGGAGCTTCTAAAAGCGGGTGGAAAACCGGTACTTGAAGTCTTTCAAAGGCTCTTTAATTCCGTCCTCCATGGTGGCACTACTCCGGAGACGTGGAGCAGAAGTGCGGTGGTCTTGATCTTCAAGAAAGGTGACAACGCCCTCTTGAAGAACTACAGACCGATATCTCTTCTGAGCCGCGTCTACGTGCTGTTTTCGGGAGTCATTACGAATCGTCTCGCACGCAGACTCGACGACTTTCAGCCTCCCGAACAAGCCGATTTTCGAAAAGGCTTTAGTACCATAGACCACATAAATATCCTTCGGCAAATTGTACAGAAGTCCGAAGAGTACAATCTGCCACTTTGCCTGGCGTATGTGGACTATTAGAAAACCTTTAATTCCGTCGAATATTTGGGCGGTGATACAGAAGTTGTTGGGAGCACTAAGCTCGAAGTTGTTGACGAGTACGTTTACCTGGGACAAATAATCCGACTAGGTAAGTCCAACTTCGACCGAGAGGTCAATCGACGGATTCAACTCGGTTGGGCAGCGTTCGGGAAATTACGACACATCTTCTCGTCAGGTACACCTCAAAACCTAAGTTGTACAACCAGTGCGTGTTACCAGTGAAGACTTACGGAACCGAGACGTGGTCTTTCACTGCTGGCCGTATGAGGACGCTCAAAGTCGCTCAGCGAGCTATGGAGAGGGCTATACTCGGAGTTTCTCTGCGTGATAAACTCAGAAATGAGGATATCCGCAGTAGAACCAGAGTGACCGACATAGCCCAACGGATTATTAAGCTGAAGTGGCAATGGGCCGGCCATATAGCTCGAAGAACCGACAACCGTTGGGGAAAAAAGGTTCTCGAGTGGCAGCCTCGTACCGGTAGGCGAAGTGTAGAGCGACCCCCCACTAGATGGAGTGACGACCTGGTAAGACATGCAGGAAGTCGATGGATGCAGGTGGCTCAGGATCGTGCTTTGTGGCATACCTTGGGGGAGGCCTATGTTCAGCAGTGGACTTGTGAAGGGCTGTGATGATGATGATGATAACACAGCATTGTGTATTGCCATATGTGGGTAAATTCCATCTATTAAACAGCCGAGGAACTTTCACGCTATTGATAATACCGACAGTTATAACTATTCAACTGGCATCAGACAGTGCAATTTTAGGAGGCAAAGTTTTTAAGTATTTCAATATGTCATCCGAGTTAACATTGATATCGGGATGTCACTCACCTCGGTCCCCCGTGACCGTAGACAGAAAAACCTATGTCTACGCCGAATGAGCACCCGAAACGTCGGGAATCAAAAAAAAAAACATTCAATTTAAACGCGATAAAATCCGTAAAAGTAGTTTTTTTTGCGGTTTTTACGTTTATAGGAAAAAATAAACTAAAACTTATGTGTGGAAAGTGATTCTGCTTGATTTATTATGTTTCTGTTACCTTGAATAACCCATTTTTTGTCGCGGATTGTTCGGCTCATCTCTGTCAGCGTCACACTGAACACTGAACTGACGTTAGCTGGGCATATGGCTGTGGCCATATGTGCAGTGGCAACGCTTTGGCGCGGTAATTCCTAATCTAGTTTAATATATAAATTAATGCGCATCACTATATCAGTTAAAAACAGTCACACTTGCATACGTGGGGAAAAATTCATTGCTACACAAAAATGGGCGTCCAAATCGTTTTCATAAATGATGATATTGACGTTAGTATCATCTCGTCAATTTTGTTTGACAAAAGCCACAGATAGCAATAAAATAATTACAAAAATATCACACTTACCTTATTGATGGATAAGTATGACAGTCTTCTACCTCAATTAGTTTTAATTACTTACCTCAAATTACAAAATTTTATTTGTAGATAATAATATGCTTGATCTAACAAACAACAATTTAATAATAGTTGTTATAAAACTGAATTCTCTATGTTACATTCTTACAGGGTAGAAGTATTTAAATGTCCATTTTAGTTTTAATTAATTTATGTCACACTTGCCTCGGGTGACCTTATTATATTTTATTTTATCTCCTCTATATAAAGAACGAGAGATATGAAGAGGTCTGTGTCCAACTGATGTAGTTTTACTTTAATTATCATTATTTCTCAAATTAACTTTTTTTAATGTAGCGCATAATACACAGTAGTGTGTCCGAGGCTTTAAAGTAACATAACTGTTTCGAGTAAGCGCGACAGTCAGTCGTGTTCCCGACGAAGATCAGTGCTACAGATTCATAAAGTGCTGGAGTTATATTTTTTTATTCAATATGTCAATGAGTTTTGTGATTATTGTTCTAGGAACTGCTTCTTTGGCCAATGGTAAGACCGCCTTTTGTTTTTCTTTCAGCTTGTTTCTTGTTATGTTATTTATTTTCCTATTGTGCAATAAAGGGTATTGTATGTTATTTTACATCTTGAATTCTTTGTCGCTTAATACAAAATTGATTTGTTTCTCTTTATTCGCAACCGCACTTATGCAACATCAAAATATTTAACAAAATAATGAGACTGATTATAAATAACTTATAACTATTTGTTGAAATAATGATACTGGTCGTATAATGGAGTTATTTACAGTAACAAAAATTTGTTTTAATGTGAAAATATTAAAACAGATAAAGTGCTTCTGGAAAACCGAAAAAAGCAGTAAATATTTTTCCTTTCCAAACGACTGTCGCTCGTAGTAGTAGGAGTGTAGTCAAATCAGTTGCCATTATTGCCATAAAATTTTTGTTGGTAAAGCAATACAGCATTTATAATTCAAACCTCGCTATTAAGTACCTAAGTAATATCATATCACATATATCTTATGATATCATATATATATATAGATATATATGTATATATATATATATATATATATATATATATATATATATATATATATAATATCGTGACATTTAGCAAAATTTTAAGAAAAAAATGAAACAAGCACAGATAAGTAACCCAACCCAACCATTTGCTATAAATTATACATACTAAAATTATACATACCTAAATGAATAAATACGAAAATTAATTTGTACACCAAACTAGCGATCCGCCCCGGCTTCGCATGGGTGATTTCTGAATATCGACAACTGCGACACCTACCGAGTCGAATTATAAATTTAAACCCTCCAAGAACCGACTCAAACGCACACAAAATATTTCAAAAATATCGTTCGAGCCGTTTTCGAGTTTTAACGAGACTAGGAGCGAGACCAACGGACATCAATTGATCTTTATATAAGTACATACAGAGATTAATTAGATACGTCCTCAGGACACGTCAAAATAATAATTGCTACATAAGTTATAAGTTAAAAAGTGCAAAAAAATATTCTTTTCTTCCTTTCAAATAATTTACGTATTACTTTATAATATTTAAATTCAATAAATTATTCAATATTTAATTAATCATGACAAATGTATGTAATTAAGTCGAAAGCTCTTAAAAAATATGAGTGTATATCATAGATAAATATATATCTAGCAAGCTAGTATATATATATATATATATATATTATAATATAAAACTTTTTTCAGTAAAACTTTGGTGTTTTGATTGACTAACTTGTTAACTACACACCTAATTATTATTTGGTTAATAAATAAACTGTTAGGAAATTATCGCGCCATTCTATTATTAATAACAACCAAATCTGAGAAATACCTTTTGTACCTTTTGACATTTCACATTAATCATTCCGCAATAACTTTGTACTAGCGTACTCACACGATTTAAAATAACCTTTTACATAAATCCCAGTAATTATGAAGTATTATATATTTAATTATAACATATATAGTTCTTTTTTTGAGTTACTAAATTATGAATAGAAGTTCTCTATTTAAAAAATTTTATCGCTGGAAACTGATAAATTTTGTGTTTTAAATTATCCGTTTCTTATTTATTCTCGTATTAATCGAAAGAAAACTGTAATGCTTACCAACTCTAAAGAATCGATATCGGTTTTTCTTAAGAACCGAATATTGTATGTAAAGATATTTTGTTTGGCACGCCTAGTTCAATAAGTCTGACAGCTGTCAAAAGTTTTTGCTTAGATTTGGCTGAGTTGAGTACTCATTGCCATAAATCACAAAATGTAATGAGAAATATGTTTATCAATTTATTAAATTTTCTTTCGTTTTTCGTTGTAACAAAACATATTTTTGTATTGTTCGCAATACAAATATAGAGTGATACAAAAATTGGAGATGCCGGGGATCGAACCCGGGGCCTTTCACATGCAAAGCGAACGCTCTACCACTGAGCTACATCCCCAGATACTCAAATGGTATAAAAGTGGTTCATTATAAATAATTCGCCTATTAACTAATTTTGAATCAAGATAATATGCCGTTTCCATGTTTCTAATACTTTTTGATTATATTATGACATTTATATATTCAAAGATCTAATGTACTATAACTAAACAATTTTATTGAGATAATCCACAGAAATCGTATTACCATTTCTGTGAGATTATCAAACAAATTATTGTAGGTCAGGGTCCGCGCGCTCGCCTAGTGTTGATTGTTGAATGCTCAATGTTAGCACCTCCGGATATTTTAGTCGCAAGTTTTAAGTGCCGTCTTACATTTAAAGGGAGTGTAAGGGAACATATGACTTTTTCCAAAAACTAGCCTATCATTCAGGAACAATTCTCATCATTTTTTAAATACAGAATAAAAAAATATATGAGAACAGTGGAGAACAGTCATTATACTCGTAATTTTCTTACAAGTTAAAATTGACAATTAGAAAAATATATTTTTTTATAATTTAGTGTCACACAAACTTACAGTCTACCTGATGATAAGTGGCAACTACAGTCCACAGTCACCTGCAGTCAGCTTCAAGAAGCCCACAGATGCGTTGTTCATTCTGAGGATTAAGATGGAATGCGTCGCAGCTAGTGATTAAGGGACTCCCTTTTCCCTTCGGACTGGAACACAACATTGCAAGCACTGTTATTTTTTTATAGGAGAAGGTTGACAAACGAGCACACAGTCCACCTGATGGTAAGTGGTGGATGTGGCCCATAGATATCTACATCTACCTCGATTACGAATCAATCGCAATTCGAATACAATTATCTAATATATCTGCAGCATGGCTCTACCACGTAAGAACATGTTTATCTAGGAGGCAATCATTGGGGAAGTCCTAATTAGTGCAGTGGACTTTTGAGAGTCTGTAATGAAGGAATGAATTTGAACTTGAATATGAACTTTATCTAATTAATTGAGCATCCGGTTTATTATGTAATTACATAAAGGTGATTTTATTATACAAAACACCGATAACGTGTCGTTATTGAATAATAATAATAATAATAAGTTCTTTATTTCCAAAAGGTAGTACATCCAGATATTTTCTTAACATTTACTAAAGCTACATTGGTACATACACTTGAAACGGCATCTGCAGCCGAACTACGAGACCTGTGCATCAGCTGTCAGTTCCATATCCTCACCGTTTATTTTGAATGGTTTGATAATTCTTATTCGTTTCGAAGAATTGTTTTTAAACATCAAATTAAATCATGTCTTAAATAATAATTAATAAAAACTGTAAATCAACAATTAAATTCGATTGTGATTTGTTGATGCTTGAACACACTGTAGTGATAAATGGCACTACTTATTTATATACTGTGGTAATAGCATGATCTGTGGTAACAGAGCAACAGCTGCTAGAAATAAATTATAACGAATCACAGACCTTCTTTAAAATAGGTGTGTGCCCAGCATTTGGCCAAATGTATATGTAGACTTGTTATTTTATAGGCATGATTTGTTATGGACGCACTGTAAGTGATAGTCCCGTTAAAACAATTCATATATCCAACAAAACAATTACATATATCTAAATTGCTTGCTTCAATTGCTCATTTAAAGTATATGAATATAAATAGTAAATACATTGCAGTTGATATCGGCTGAAATAATTTCAACACCATCATCATAATATTATAATTAAAGAAGTTTCACATAATGTCATTTTGCCCATAGTTCCTTTCTACCTTTAATTATTAAACCAATTCTTAAATTAATAGTATGTAATCACGTTAAAACGTAATTATATTTCAGCAACTATTTATGTACTAGTTGCTTAAAGTGCTTCTCACAATTGTCTAAATATTTTTACCTTTATACTTTTACACTAGGTACACGTATCTAACTTTATACAATACAATACAATAACTTTATTTCAGGCATCAAGGACTTAAAAATTAAGAACATTGGCCCATAGCAATATATACCTTAACCTAAAAATATATATAAAATATAAATATAACACTATTTAGGGAACTTTCTTTTTTGGCGCGTCCCTGTATCGGCAAACACTAACCCAGAGGGCCAGAAATCGGGAGCAAGGAAAGTCTCTTTGTATTTTACGGAAACCTGGAGTACGTAGGATTTGAAGTTCGTGGACCTCTTAGACTCCAGACGCTGCAAATGTAAAGAGATCGGATCCTCTATGCGGCATCGGCTTCGTTCTTCCACGAAACGCAGGAAGTCTTCTCCCGACGTACTTTTGTCCAAACGGGAGATGTAGAGCTGTATGGTGGGCTCCACAATACGCAGAGTTGTACTTGCGTTTATTTTGGCGGTCCCACGCTGGTTACAGACGGGTCTCGACCGACGTCTCTTCTCAACAAGAGTAAACCCGTCATTCTCTCTCTTGGTTTGGGTCACCGAACCTAATATACGTGAACCTAATTTAAAGTTACAGCCTATATATGTCCTAATGCTGGGCACAGGCCTCCACTCGTTTCTGAGAGTTTTAAGAAGGCAAGGAAGTGTCCGCCGCGCTGTTCCAATGCGTGTTGGTGATTTTCACGTCTACGAAATATTTCTTTTGCTTATTTCTGAGACATTCAGGTTTCCTTACAATGTTTTTCTTCACCTCCTAAGACGTAGTAAATCAGCACTTAAAATTGCAAATAACAATTTCATTGGTGCCGGCGGGAATCGAACGCGGGTTGCGCGCGTACTGTGTTTACAGCGAGCACTAACCATCTGAGCTACCACGACTCACGGTACACGTACATACATTTACAATTTTCTAGTGACATTCTATTTTAGTCTTAGGGATAACAACGTAGCATATTTTGATTCTTAATCATGATGATGATTCTGAATCATCGATGTCACAATAAGGAGGACTGTGTGTGCGTGTGAACTATGCTCATTTTTCACTTTCAACCTTACTTCTATTACTTACCTTAGATATTTCAAAGGCATTTAAAGACAAATATGACAGGTTCATTTCGTCATCTGACTTTTAGGCAGCATATATTTTGGTACTTAAGAGGTACCTACACTTTTGACTACACCTTAACAATTCGGATTCGATAATACAAGAGTTTAGTCTTCTATCTTCTAAATGCTGCAGATTTTCCTGGCCGATTTTATTTTTATTAAAGCCTACCTCGAAAATTTTTAAGTATTCTAGATTACAAACCAAAATTTTGGTATATGATTTTTGACTATATGACCTAGGATTGCATAAAAGGAAAACACGATATCATGTAATTTTCTCGATAGAAAAAAATTGCAAAGTAGTCTCTAATTAATTACATTTCTTGATGACACCATTTCTTTCTTACGGATAATTTCATGGACTTATTTTTAAGGCATAGTAAATAATCATATCTAAGTTCTCATAAACCAGTTTTTTAATCCATAACGAAGTTTTGTTAAAATAAATAAAAATGGTGTTGTTTGGCGCTCACTTAGCTTTGCGTTGCTTGCTTGCGTTTGCTCGGTATGGCTATCTCCTTTGATTATATAGACAGGTATATAATCAAAGGCTATCTCATAATTTGCGTATTATGAAGTCATTGCATCACTTTCATTTTGACACTCCCGCAGTTGTCCGTTAGCTTCACCGACAAAAGAATAAGCCACGTCCCCAAAACTTCGATTCATTTTCAAGGTATCCTCTTAACAAATAAACGTTGCTGTATTTTTTTTTTGTTCTAAATCATCAGCTGTATAGTGTAACACCGCCTTTAAGCTCTGTCCGCTTGTTTACGCACCGGATTATTCAATTTGATCGGTAGTCGGAGGGACCACGGTCGAATACACTTATTGAACGATTTGGTCTAACGAACTGTCCATTGTTTTCTGATCCGTGAACGTTACGAATTACCCGAGAGGATCAAGGTCAAATTATTATGTAATGATAATTATCGGCAAAAAGTAAAAGAAACTATTTATTTATTTATTTTATTTTATTTTTATGTAATGGAAAACCAACAGCTTACAAATCTTAAATAAACAACATGTTTAATTTACAAGAAGCCAATAACAGGTTCTCACTAATAGAAATACACTAACATAATCTTTCGTCGTTTAAAGGTCATAGCACAATTATGAGCAACAAATGGAGTCTAATTTAAATGCACAACATCATACATTTAATAAGTGATACTAATAATAATAGCCATAAAGGAAAATAAAAGCAGGGTAAACGCACAACATAATTTTTCTTAAAGTAAATTAAATAGGACACAAAAAAATCTCGACTTAATGCCCGCCTTGCCGATACATAGCTAGTATTAAATAAATCAAAATCATGCTTTTTGCACAGATTATTAAAAATATTACTAGACCGATATAAGAAAGTATTTTTTCCGTAATTAGTTGATGAAGCTGGTAAGTAGAGTAATGCATTCGTTCTAAGGTTAACCGTAGGTGTTCTCAGTGATATTTGCGATAGCAGATCTAAGCAGTCGACATTGCCAGAACAAATTTTCAATAAAAATACAATGTCAGCAATCTCCCGACGCTTTATCAAAGGTAACAGATGATGTTGTTTCCATAAGGATATATAGTCTTCTGAACGGTATTTTCTATGGGTACGATAGCAAAGATATCGTATGAATTTACGTTGAATACTTTCAATCCGTGAAATGTATGTTTCATACTTTGGATTCCAGACTTGCGAAGCGTATTCAAGCGTACTGCGGACGTAAGTGCAGTACAATATTTTAATTGTTTTAATGTTATTAAACTCCTTAGCAGTACGCATGACAAAACCTAACGCCTTAGATGCCCTAGCTATGATATTGTCAACATGGTTGTTGAATAATAACTTAGAGTCGTAGAAAATCCCTAGATCACGTACAACTGATTGTTTTTGTAGCTTCTGACCTTTAAGGTGATAGCCGAAATGAATTAAGTTTCGCTTGCGTGAATATGTAATGAGGGGTACATTTTGACGGATTTAGTTCAAGCTTATTAATAGTACAGTATTCCTCCAATCTTAGTAGATCTTCCTGCATTAATTCAGCATCAGCCTGCGATGAGATTGTGGAAAATATTTTCATATCATCAGCAAAACACAGTAGGTGTGATAATTTAAAACAGGTTTCAATATCGTTAACAAATATCTTTATAATAAACTATCTTTATAATATACGAGCGATCTGTCAGGCTTTGCACGGGTGATGATGATCTGAATTATACAACAACGCTAACTACCAGATCCAACTATGCCAATATCCTTCGCGCAAGTGCAAGCAATATGTTGACAAAATTTTACTGCAATCTGATGAACGGTATGGCAGCGTATAAAATACGAACAAACAAATATTATTTTTATATAACAGATTAAAATAACAAGCTGTTCGAATCGTCGACGACCGACGACGATCGGCTCGATTCACTGGCGCTGCGAAGAGATGTTGCATCTCTTTGCATTTTTTTTTTCGCAAATAACACGGGGAGTGCTCTGAGGAATTGTTCGGGCTAATTCCAACCGCGCAATTTCACCATGGCACATCGCGCCAAAACTCGCGATACCATCCGTACCATCTGTGCTGCGTCACGATTTACAAGAAGTTTTCTACCTCGCACAACTTCCTTGTGTAATCAACTACCACCATAGATTTTTCCGGACCGATACGACTTAGGGACCTTTAAGAAAAGAGCCTACTCCTTTTTAAAAGGCCGGCAACCCATCTGCAATCCTCCTGGTGATGCAGTTGTCCGTGGGCAGCGGTAATCATCATCAGGTGAGCCGTATGCTCGTTTGCCCCCCTCTCCTATAAAAAAGAAAACGAGCCAACAGTCTATCTGGTGGAACTGGCTACTGCAAGTCATGAATGGATTTTAAACAAAATGCTATAGGTTCGTTACCAAAAATCAAAGTTTTTTGTCCAATTCAGGCTCGTTTAATGTTTTTAAGCGTCATAATATCACAAAGCGATGCTAATACTGCCGTATCTTCCCCTGAAAATTTCATATAAGTATATTATAATATCTATTTTTTAAACTAATTCACTCAAACTATCTAATAAACTGCAGCATCTCTACCACTATATAGCGTAATCTGTTTATTTTTTTTCAAATTCTCCTCACAAATCACTTCCATCTTCCATCTTCATCCTCATCTGTATGTCCAAAGGTTAGCGCATGAACCGGTATGCTAAATAACGAATAGTGATTTTTAGTAGAAAGTATCAACACATGTCGATACACTCGTTACAACCAGCGTTAGCCGCTAAAAAGAACCCCTTTGTCGTATCTACTTAGTTTCAAGGCACTCTCCTTATTGCCTCAGCCAGTATCGGAGTCCTCGGCGTCGACATAACGACTGACGTGTAGTTTCGTGGTTACTTGTAAGAGAAGGCCAAATTGGCCTCTAAAAAGCTTGGCGTGCTCAGCAGAGCGGGACAGTATTTCATGCCAACACACCGCCTGCAACTTTACAAGGCACGCGTTCGGCCGCACATGGAATACTGTTCCCATCTCTGGAAGAAGCTAGCACTGGGCTGAGGCTCCCCAGTGCCAGCTCCTTCCGCTTGACCGCATCCAGCGCAGAGCGGCTCGAATCTTCGACGACTGAGCTCTTTCCGATCGGCTCGATTCACCGGCGCTACGAAGAGATGTTGCATCTCTTTGCATTTTTTTGCAAATAATATGGGGAGTGCGCTGAGGAATTGTTCGGATAAATCCCAGCCGCCAAATTTCATGAACGCACTACGCGGCAAACCTCCCGATACCATCCACACCATCTGGATGCTTGGCGGTCCACCACTGTACGTTTCACTAGGAGTTTTCTTCCGCGTACGACCTCTCTGTGGAATAGTTTACCATCGGCGATTTTTCCGGACCGATACGACCTGGGGACATTCTAGAAAAGAGCTTACTCCTTTCTAAAGGGCAGGCAGCGCACCTGCAATTCCCCTGGTGTTGCAGTTGTTCATGGCCGGCGGTAGTCACTTAACATCAGGTGAGCCGTATGCTCGTTTGCCCCCACTTCTATAAAAAAGCCAGTTAATGACTCTTGTAGAGGATAAATTCGGCATCTCCATCACGGTCACAGTTCAGGTGACACGATCATAATCGTATATAAAGATCCAGTGCACGTCGGCGGACATCACAAATCCTCAAAAAATTTTATTCCAACAAACAGGTTTAAACACGATGTTTTCGTTCACCCAACAGCTCGCGTACTGTGAAATTTAAGATGAGCACTTAACTACTACGACTAAGATATTCGTTTATTGAATAAAAATATTTCGTCAAAATATTAGGATGATAGCAAGAGACATTTTATACGTGGTAGAGCTATACTGACAGCTATATTGTGGATGTAGCACTTATGAGTCTACTCGATCAGGAAAAAACCACGCTTTCACAGAATACCATCTTGAAATAGCAGCTTAATGCTGCTGTATTTCGTATAGTGAGTGTAGAAAACAGGAGACTCTTTTCACTGGAAAAGAAGCATTACATCTTAGTCGTCGAAGGTAACAACGCATCTGAATTTTGATTCATAACTATGTCTATGGACAACGGGGAGACTGGAGCTCGCTCTTCACCCTTTTTTTTAAAAAAAATAAACGAGCCATTATAACAACGTCACGCATGACAGATGGTGGATCACAGTATTAGCAGGTCCGGCTATTTTAAACTCATCGTCAAGATATTTACAGCGCCATCTATAGAAGCCATAAAATGTTTCTAGAACTACTATGATCACCTGTTACGATAGCCACGTGACGTAATGGGTCGGTGGAATCACACGGCAGGGCACGGCAAATTTCATTTCATTTTATTACTGTTACACATTATTACATATTCATTCATTTAAAATAAAATAAAATATGCACCTTATTTATACATTTAAGCACATTATTTTCACTTATAGGATCAAATTTGCGCCTTTTCAAACGACTTCAATAAAATGAGTAGGTTCTCAATTTGACTGTATTTTTTTAAGTACTACCTCAGAACTTTTTTCTAGGTGAACTAATTTTGATGATTCTTTTTTAATTTAAAGTCTTTATACTCTCGTGTAATCCTGTATAATTTTGATCAAGATCTGACCAGTAGATTTTGAGTAATTCTTAATAATGCGTATTTAATTGACTTCGACTACATTGATGATGTAGTCATTTTATTTATACTGCAGTCGGTTGCACAACATTTTTAATTCTACCACTTGTGTACTTTATTGTATTACCTGCATGATATATTGGTGTAAAATTTCCGATACAACTAAATAACTATTTTGACGAATCCTGATTGTAAATACTAATTTTATAATCTTCTTTATTTCAGGTATTCAATATGATGGTCTCCGAGGTAAGATTTTTTAAGAAAAATTATTTTTTAATGACACTTTCACTTGCATACAAACACGCAAACTTTCACACATTCTAGTTATCCGCACTAAATCAGCTTTTACTAGGCTACTAGGATTCGTTACCAACAAATTTATAGTTCTACCAAAATAAAAATATCACTTATTATTTTCTTGTGATTAATGTTTTCTTAAATTAATTTTTAATTTACTAATTTTATAATGAATAATTTGAGTATTATAAAATGGCAGCTAATATACGTGGTAGAACCACGCTGCAGTTACTATACTGGAGTTGTGGATGAACCGAAAGGGTCATCTGCATTTTAATTTTTAATTGTGTGCTCGTTTGCAACCATATTCTATAAAAACAAGTACAAACTACGAGAGCTTCAGCTAGTATTAAAAAGAGCAAACAGGATTTAAAATAAAACTAAAAAGAATACGATTCTTAAACCTAACTGGTTTAATTTTATTTGCTCATTTGTCGAAATGGCATCGTTAAGAGTTAACCTTTTAACGAGTTAAACTTTTTTGTACACAAATTAGGCAATCATGGCTGGTATTGATTTTATACAAGAAGACAAGCGATTCCGAGTGGTTGTTATCTTTTGGCTTTGTACACTTGATCACAATACGCCTACACATCACTATTATCTTGACACAAAAATACATGCATTAAAATCCATGTCATCATCATCATCATCATCACAGCCCTTCACAAGTCCACTGCTGAACATAGGCCTCCCCCAAGTAATGCCACAAAGCACGGTCCTGAGCCACCTGCATCCATCGACTTCCTGCATATCTTACCAGGTCGTCACTCCATCTAGTGGGGGGTCGCCCTACACTACGCCTACCGGTACGAGGCTGCCACTCGAGAACCTTTCTTCCCCATCGGTTATCGGTTCTTCGAGCTATATGGCCGGCCCATTGCCACTTCAGCTTACTAATCCGTTGGGCTATGTCGGTCAATCTGGTTTTACTGCGGATATCCTCATTTCTGAGTCTATCACGCAGAGAAACTCCGAGCATAGCCCTCTCCATAGCTCGCTGAGCGACCTTGAGCGTCCTCATACGGCCAGCAGTGAAGGACCACGTCTCTGATCCGTAAGTCATCACTGGCAACACGCACTGGTTGTACACTTTAGTTTTCAGAGATTGAGGTATACCTGACGAGAAGATATATCGTAATTTCCCGAACGCTGCCCAGCCGAGTTGAATCCGTCGATTGACCTCTCGGTCGAAGTTGGACTTACCTAGTCGGAATATTTGTCCCAGGTAAACGTACTCGTCAACAACTTCGAGCATAGTGCTTCCAACAACTACCGGCATAGGTGTGACATGGACATTAAACATAATCTTTGTTTTGTCCATGTTCATCTTAAGACCTATCCGTTGGGAGGCACTATTGAGGTCATTGAGCATAGTGCTTAAGTCCTCCAGCGATTCTGCCATAAGGACTATATCGTCGGCAAATCGAAGGTGAGTGATGTACTCGCCATTGATGTTAATACCGTATCCTTTCCAGTCCAGTAGCTTGAAAACGTCTTTCAAAGCAGCGGTGAAGAGTTTCGGGGATATAACGTCACCCTGTCTTACACCTCTCTGCAGTTGGATAGGTTTCGAGCTCTGGTTCTGTACTCGGATAGCCATCGTAGCTCTACTGTACAAACACTTCAGCACTTCGATATACCGACAGTCAACTTGGCACCGCTGAAGGGACTGCAGCACCGCCCAAATTTCGACGGAATCAAAGGCTTTCTCATAGTCCACATACGCCAGGCAAAGTGGCAAATTGTACTCCTCAGTCTTCTGTACAATCTGCCGCAGGGTATGTATGTGGTCTATGGTACTGAAGCCTTTTCGGAAACCGGCTTGTTCGGGAGGCTGGAAGTCGTCGAGTCTGCGTGCGAGACGATTCGTAATGACTCTCGAAAACAGCACGTAGACGCGGCTCAGAAGGGAAATCGGTCTGTAGTTCTTCAAGAGAGCGTTGTCGCCTTTCTTAAAGAACAAGACCACCGCACTTCTGCTCCACGCCTCTGGAGTAGTGCCACCATGGAGGACGGAATTGAAGAGCTTCTGAAGGACTTCAAGTACCGGTGTTCCACCCGCTTTCAGAAGCTCCGCTGTAATTCCATCCTCGCCTGGGGCCCTGCCGTTTTTAAGGTGCTGGAGAGCCATTCTAATCTCGCTTAGACTGACGTCCGGGATATCATCGGAATAGTGTCGGATAAGACTTGCTCTTGGATCGTTACTCACACTTGCGTGTGGCTCCAACGATGATGTGTACAGCTGCCCATAGAACCTCTCAATCTCACTCAAAATCTCAGGTGTCCCGGAAACGATGCTGCCACACTCAGTCTTCAGCCTTGACAGTTGGCTCTTTCTGGCAGACAGATCTCTGGCAAAGACTTTGGAGCCCTGGTTCCGCTCGATCGCTTCTTTAATACGAGCAGTATTAAAGTTGCGTAAGTCTCGCCGCATGCATTTGGAGATCTGTCTGTTCAGTTGCCTGTATGCTGTCAAATCTGTTGACGATTGCAGCCTCATCTCCCGTCTAACAGCCATGAGATTAAGAGTGTGATCGGAGAGTTTTTGTGTTCTTCTGCGGCGGGTCTTGCAGAACTTAGCTCCGACCGCATGGACAGTTTCCACGAGCTTGTCATTCATATCGTCCACTGCATTGCAATCTTGTAGGCACTGAAAGCGGTTGTGTAACTCGAGCTGAAAGTTTTCGGGATTTTGGATCAGAGCACGAGGGGGACGGAGCGTTGACTTCATTAGACGAGACCTCTCCAACTTAACGTTTAGGTTCAGTGTGCCTGTAACCATTCGGTGATCGCTGCCAGTTTTCACCCTTGCGATCACTGAGACATCACTGAACAGTTGGCGTCTGGTCGTCATAATGAAGTCAATCTCATTTTTTGTCGAACCGTCGGGGCTCGACCAGGTCCACTTCCTGTGGGGCCGCTTCTGGAAGAAAGAGTTCATCATAAAGAGTCCCTCTTTCTCCATAAAGTCGGCCAGCTGCTGGCCCCTTCGGTTCCGTTGCCCTACTCCAAATTTCCCTAACTTCAGCTCACCGTTTTCTCTTGTGCCTAGTTTTGCGTTGAAGTCTCCCATCAACACAGTGTAGTGGGTTTTGGAGGAATGTATGGCTTTGGAAATATCCTCATACATTTCCTCCACCTCCTCATCGGAATGTGCCGACGTTGGTGCGTAAACCTGTATGACCTTCAGCGAATACCGTTTGGTGATTCTGAGTATCAGGTACGCGACCCTCGTCGACACACTCTCAATCTGTACAACGTTGTTGACGAGAGACTTGTGGACGATAAATCCGACACCTCCTTGGGACAGATGGTCGCCCTCCCGGTGATAGAACAAGTTGCCGGATTCGAGAATCACCGTGTCCTCCCCCTCTTCGGACCTCGGATAATCCTATAATACTCCAGCGCAACTTGTCTATCTCTTCTTCCAGCTCCAGGATCTTCTCGTCAGTCCTCAGTGTGCGTGCGTTAAATGTTGCCAGGTCGAGTCGTCGTAGGTGGCAACCGAACCTCCACCGGAGATTCTTAGCACCCCCTGCCCCGCCGTTACCATGGTCGCCACCGTAGCCAGGAATAGCGGGGCCGCCGGGGACTGGGGGCCGTCTATTTGTGTAATTGTTCATGGGGGGTATATTGCCATAGTTGCCACGCTTGACGAGCGGGTTGGCAACCGCAGTTTTTTTTTGTCGTACAGTTGCTGTTATCAGGAAGATGCTGCTGCCCATCTCCTGCCTGTCTCCCTCTGTCGCCTCTTACGACACCCACGGGAAGATATGGGGTAGTGGATATTCTTAACCGCCACTACACGGCACATCCATGTATCAGTTTTAAATCTCTAATCATCACCAGTGAGGATAGGTGACTCTATTTTTACTTTTGTATTGTTTAATTAAATAAAATATGACCATGTATCTTTGCAGTTAATTGTACAACATATGTATATACTTTCATCATCATCATCATCATTACAGCCCTTCACATGTGCACTGCTGAACATAAGCTTCCCCCAAGGAATGTCACAAAGCACAGTCGTCAGCATGATATAATTAAAAATTATTAAATAAAAATATTCATACTGAGACAAAAGTTTTTTTTTTCAAGTATTATATGACTTTTAAGTATTACTTATAATCTAAATCGAATAAAATGTATTCCATTCTATTTTACGATAAAGGACATTAAAAGTATGTAGGTATGTCAAATCTTTCGCCTTCATTATCAGTCCATAAAAGTCCGCTACGGGACATGTGTACGATTCTCGCACAGAAAACGGAGCGATGTCTTTTGTTATGTAGCAACATCGTATTTCTGTAACCTATTTCTTTCCTTTTTTGTATTACTTTTGATAGTGGTACTTGCTTGAAAATGCTCACTTGTAACCGTAGCTATTGTGCGGCACTATAAACCTTTAAGTATACGCGCTATTTTCGGTAACATACAGTCACGCGTGCTCTCCTTCATCCGCCGTACTCACCAGACCTTGGGCCTACAGCCTTCTACTTTTCCAGAATTTGGATAACTTTTTAGCGGGAAAAAAATTCCATACCCGAAATGCAGTACAAAATGCCTTTGAAGAATTTGTTACTTCCCGTCCACCGGATTTTTAAGAAAGGCATCAATTAACTGCCATTGCGTTTTCATATTGTTTTCATGGGTGATTCCTTTAAAAAAAACATGTGTGCAGTTCACACGCGGTAGAAGTGACACCTTCAAATGAAATAAAATATAAAATAAAAATATTTCACAGCAAAAGATTTATCATTTTCAACCACAATTGCGGCAAAAATATAAGATAAAAGTTTAATTTTATTGCAAATAAAACCTAACAATCGTTAGTAAGTCTAATCAGTCATTTTATCGAACTAAAATTGATTAACTCTCAAAGTGGTATATAAGAAAGGCGTTAGATGACATAAATATGAATAATTTAATATAAATCGATAAGTTATGAAGTGGTCAATTGTAATGAAGGGATTGATTGAGATAATTTTATTCAATATGGTTAATTTTATTTATTCAATAAATTTGTTAATTTTTAGCTGTTTATTTTAAAAGTAAAATGTATATTAAATATCTTTAAAGCACCGCACAAAGATAAGCTAAAAAATAATAATCGAATGACAGATTCAGACCCCACAACCTTTTGATTTCGCGGTCCGCACCCTGTCATCAGGCTACTTTTGCTTACTACACTGTATTCTATCTCATTCTCACTCAAACTAAATTCTACAGATATGTACGTTTTTCTCTTTTTACTGTCGCTTTTTCGTTTCATCCAGTTTCGAATCACAACGACGCTAAAGAAGTTTTCAATTCAAAAAATATAGAAAAAAAAACTTAACTAATTTTATTAGAAACGGCAATTTAAAAGGTAAAGGCCTAATATAATTAATGTTAATGAAATTAGTATGTATTTTAATTTCAATAGCCTCGTGTATCATCCTTAGTAGGAATCGTAAGGTAGGGTAAGATAGAGCGATTCCTACCAAGGATGATACGCGAGGCTATTGAAATTAAAAAAACATCCTAATTTCAATAGAGAAGATGGATGGGCACTGGCATCTGCGTGCGATCCTATAATTAACAAAATTAAACCCAAGCATTCCACTGCAAGACTTCAAGATACTGTAAGCTCAATCTGCGTAGATCGGGCCAAAAATTAATATTCAAAAACTGAAGGTAGTCGGGCTAACTATGACATAGGGATATCAAACATCTCAGTCCCCCCCCCCGTGACCATGGGTGCTGTAAGCACCTGAAACGTCGGGAATTAGAAATAAGTTAAAATAGTTTATTAAACGCGATAAAATCCGTAAAAATATAATCAAGGAATCATAATGTTACTCGTAATAGGTAATAAATTGACCATGTAGTGGCGTTGTAAGAATATACACCATCCCATATCGTGCCCATCGGTGCCGGCAGTGGAAATAGATTGATACAAACCAAGAGATTAACAGCAGCGTCTTTCTAATAACAAATAGAAAATAAAAAACCGGGCAACCAACGCCAGCTAAGCGTGACACTTATGGCAAAATTTTTCACTTACGAGGTAAGCAAGGTATAGGATGAGGTAATAAATAATATAGATGTTTTCGTGGTATTACAATCTCCGCGTTGTCAAGGCAAGAGAGAATAGCCTTTTGTTACGCTAAGACAGAGTGATTTGCCATCCACTTACCACCAGGTCGGATTATCATCAAACACTGGCTTATAATAATTAAAAATTAAATTTTATTTTTAATATATAACTTTGTATTTTTTTAATTTAGTGCACCCTACCCGTTAATCTTATTTTTATTTTTATTAATTTCCTCTTCTGGGTTGTCTGGAAGAGATTGCAATGTAGCAATAAGGCCGCCTTTTAAGCTATTGCATAGCTTCTATCGCGGGCCTTGAGCGCGAGGACCGAATCCAGAAATTCCGTAACGAAAAAACCTCACGCTCTCCACTCCGACGGACACGGAGGTGTGGCGTTGAAAGCCGTGCATCGTCTAACGTCGTTTCAGTTCGGCAGACTTCGGCACGGTGTTTGCGTGCGTGCGACTAGACGTATGCGTGTACACTAGCTGCTAACTCTTTGATAAAAATTCCTGAATAACCTACATGTATTGTAAGATATTAAAAATATTTTAAACAATATTAACTTCTCATTTATTCAATAAGAGAATAAAAAAAATTGTTTTCTTATCGGTCACCACGCTCAAAAAGTGTAACTTGATTTAATATCAAAGACTTAACTGCATAAATAAATTAAATAAATAATTATAATTGCATAAGTTGATAAAAAATGCTATGCAATAGCTTTACCGCGGCAGTCACCGAGTGCCACACGTATTTTGTTTTTCCCTCATTGTTTGTTCATTATTTGTCATATTTATGTTTTGTTGGTAACAATAAAAAACAATAAAAAATATTGTATTGTATAGTGAGTAAAAAAACCCTTACATTACTTCTTTCAGTAAAATTCGGTTGGTCAGACGCACTGGCCGACAAGGAATACTTCTTCAGCATCCCGCGTACGGCTAGCGATGCCGAGAGCAAGGGCTGGCGGCGGACGGAACGACCTCCCGGACCACTGCCCGAACTCAGGATGTACTGTTCGATCGGCCGCAACGTGTGCCCGCTGTACGACACCGCTGGCTTTATAGCTGGTCTACAAGTTGCTGTAAGTAACTATTACCTATCAAATTCTATCATAGACTAGCAACCTTGACCACCGCTCCATCTAGATAGGAACTCTATATTATAATAAAAATATACTCAATGTTATATTATAATAAAATAATTATATACTTCACTAAAGATTAACCACAAATTTTCCGGAACTTACAAAAGATAAACGAACATTAACTATGTTGATATTGAATTAAATATTTTTTTTCTTTTGGGTGACAAACGAGCAAATAGTGTACCTGATGGTAAGTAAATGCTGTGGCTCATAGGCATTTATATCTACCCTCGACTAAGAATCAAAATGCAGATACGTTGTCACCACTGAGGACTAAGATGGAATGCCTCGTTTACAGTAAAAGGTCCGGTTCTCTACATTCACCATACGAAACACACCAGCATTGAGCTGCTATTTTAAATTGATATTCTGTAAGAACGTGGTCCATCCTCGGTCAAGCTACTACCATAATACAGCTGCAATGTGGCTCTACCACGTAAAATCTAATTAAGCATAATATACTATACAACAATAAAATATAAAACTATGATTATGATTTCCCTGATTAATAAAATCTCTCCCCCCAAAACTAAATTATTCTTTAGTAACAGCATAAATTCAAAATGTTTACGGTTGAAAATTCAAAGCCATATTTTCATAGAGAAACCACGAGATGTTTCATGTTGTCAGTAATTTTCTTCATTGCACAATCTGTGCAAAATGTATAATGTTATTATTAGATTATAAAGTCTTCCTTGTGGTCACGAACAGTCAATTTAATGCCGTCGTCACACTGCAGCGACAGCGTTTATCTAATTTATTTAAATTGTATTCACCCGAGGGTCGAAGACCGAATGAGTTAAGTGTAGAAATTTCTGGAAAACTATTAAACGAAAAAATATCAACGATTATCAACGATTACACGTTGTAGTTCCACCAGCGGAACTACAACGTGTAATCGTTGATAATTTTTTAATTCGGAACTACAAAGTGTAAGCGATTACTTGCAAGTCTGTCACATTAATAATGTGATAATACCTAAAAATATATAAAAAGATTATGAGTGTAATTTTGTACATAAGTACGAAGTGAAGCTTCTTTACGACATATCATTCTTCTATTTTATTACGCATGCAGTTCCGGCGGTGAAACGTTACAAGTAAACAAGAAATACACATTTTTTTTAATACCGTACCAAGTTTCTCCACTACGTCTTTAAAGAAGCTTCACTTCAGTTATATTTGTAAAATTACAGTGACAAACATATGTATGATCCAAACGATGAACTTCTATTAAAGAAGATGCACTGTCACCACTGAGGACTATAATGAAAGCCTTACAGGCTGTGCAACCAGTGCCCGTCTATTTGGCGACAGTCATAGATAAGAAAATAGTATTATAATATGGTAAATAAATAAGTCTCAATCCTATATCAATAACGATGGAGTTTCGCCGAGTGGCACCAATCGCAAGTATTAATTATAAAATATTGAATTGTATTTGTTCGTTAATTATGCTCAGATACCTGTTGAAGGATTCGAATATCCGCCATTCGTAAATCCAGAAAAGAAACTGGTGAAGTGGACCGCACCATCCACCGATGGAAAACCAGCCAAGGACTTTTGGACCGCTACACAGTTCTTCGTGTCCGAAGGTACTTACACATAGTTAAATAATTTTGTAAAATATTATAATATTGTAAATGAAGTAAAAGCCGTGATAACTCACTAAGCGCTCGCTGTAAACTTCGCAGTACGCGATCAACACGGGTTCGATCTCTGCCGGCACAAATTAAATTGTTAATAGCCATTTTAAGTGCTGATTTACCACGTGCTCGGCGATAAAGGAGAACATCGTGAGGAAATCTGCATGTCTGAGAAATAAGAAACAAATATTTCGAAGACATGTGAAGTTGCGGCTTACATTTCCTTGCCCTAAAACCTTCTCATAAGTGAGAGGCGGCCTGTGCCCAGCTGTGGGACGTAAATAAGATGTAACTAAGTAATGGTTTTTCATTTTCATTTTTCTGTTTTCATTTTCATTTTTCATTTTTTCATTTTACATTTTCTTTTTTATGTTTAAAAAAGGCCCGTTGGGTTTCTTGCTAGTTCTCCTCAGGACATCTATTAGTTATAAGCCACGTTATCTTAGTTTGCAAAATATTATTAAAAACATTACGCAGTTGGGAATATGGTAACCATCCAATTAGATAAATTCTTAGATAAAGTCTTGACCGTATTAAAATAGCCAAGGTCATTTAGGACCTGATTTTAACACGTCGATTATACTTGTACCTACAAGTAGTACACGGCGCGCGAGTCGCGCGAGCGGGAGAAAAAGACTCCAAACACTTCAGAAGAATATTACAATTAAATTGCTATTGTTCACAAAATATATTATGTTGCCGGCTCAAGACCGGACTATTTTCATAAAATCAGGATTTATTATATAGGAGCTACCGGATCATTTCAGCTCCTGGTAAACCTAGTTGCAAAGTGATTCCAATTGCCAAACAATTCCCAACAGAGCTACACAATTGCACTTGTTTTTTTCTTACAATAATTAACGAAACAGTCACCGTTATACTGATATAAAATCCTTTGTTAGACATACAATTGATTTATAATAAAAGGATAAATCATGACAGCGACGATCGGCAGGATTAGCGATCGCGCTCACAATACAGCATGAAGGTTAGAGAACAGGAGAACGATCGCCGTAGAAAATAGTGTCCCAGAAATATGGACACCATAAGTGAGGCGCTGCGATCGCTAAGTTCGGTCAATCAAAGTAATTTTCAGTCTATTTTTCTGATCATCTATCTAGATGCTAAACCACTTACACATTCACGCACAATAAAATATTTATCCATTTTTTAATGTTTCTTTTTGTCAAAAAATACAAAATTACGGAGCATAAAAATTTTCTCACCAAAGCCGCGGAGAAAATTTGTACATTATTCAACTAACTTCATCTACTTGTACTCATAAACAGCTAACTTCGCAGTCACTATTAACCGACGTCAGCGCCGCTATAAGTACTACAATTTTCAAGGACAGGCGGGCTACGCTTTAGTACGTAAAGATCGTTCTCCTGTTCTCTAACCTTCATGCAGTATAGTTTATACGTGTTAGAGCCACGATGCATCTATATTATGCACAGAAATCTAAATAATACCTTATTATTTAGATTTCTGTGATATCATGGTTGCAGCATGAATGGGTTGGCTCGAGCGGGGTAGCCCTACGCTCTCGCTGAATACCAACGTAAAATAACACCTTAATGTTCTATGTCGTATGATGAGTGTAGAGAACTGGAGACCCTTTTTACTTTAAACGAGGCATTCCATCTGAGTCCTCCGTGGTGGAAACCTTAGACCATATTTTGATCTAAGGTGGAAACGCATCTGCATTCTGATTCTTAATGGAGGATAAATGTGGATGCCTATGCTTCACAGCTCCACTTACCATCAGGTGGACTGTGTGCTCGTTTGTCACCCTTATTCTATAAATAAAATGGTAATTTGTTATTTTCTATTTCTTATCTTGATTTATTAATGTAATTTATGTCATCATTTAGATTTAGGATAATCTTCAACGACTATTTATTTAATAAGTTTTTCGATTTCACAAAAAAATCTTCAAGCTTTTCGGATAAAATATAGCCTAGATAACTATATTGCTTTTTACCTGTTCGTGGGATTTTATCACAATCGGTTGCACCATTCCGAATTAGCCTGGTCAGAAGAACAGTAATAAAGGCAGATAATTTTTTTAAATAATAGTAATTCCCGACTTTTTGGCATGCAAATAACCCCAAACAAAATACAACAAAATTATTTACAAACAACAACAAAAAATACTAATTTTTGTTGGTACCCATTAACAAAAATTAATAATTTTTGTTCGTACCCATTCAAATACACGGTCCACAGGCTTCCTGTCTACGACATTAATATAAGCACCACCAACCGGTTAGTCTCTCCCTGGTTAGAACTCTTATCTGGTTGGGTTTTATTTATTTAATTTTGTGATGAATTAATTACTAAAGTCAGGTGCATACTTAAGATAAAATTATAAAGATAAAATATTAAGATAAAATTTTACCTTAAGATAAAATTCCTTAATTATACTAATTTTAACGTATTCCTCTTCATAATCATATGCATCGGCCTTTAAAAGACCTCTGCAGAGAATCTGTATGCTAAGCGTGCGATTGTTCGTTGTTGCTAACAGTGATAAATAAAAAAATACTTTCAATAAGTATTATACATCTATATTGAACAGTACTGGACGTGTCGCACTTTTTTCACTGCTGAACATAGGCCTTCCCCATGGATTTCTGCTTGACAGGTTTGACAAGCGCCGTTTTTATATTATTTTGAATTGTTGCCAGGAAGATGCTGCTGTTTTCCCTGTCACCTCTTACCACAGGCCGATGTGGGATATTGGATATTTTTACACAGTATATTAAATAATAATTTTAAATATTGAATAAAACTATTATTTACGGATTTTATCGCGTTTAATTACTTTAATTTATTTTTATTAATATCCCGACGTTTCGGGTGCTTTACAGCGCCCATGGTCACGGGGGGGACTGAGATGTTTGACGTCCCAATGTCATAGTTAGTCCGGCTACCTTCAGTTTTTTAATATTAATTTTTGGTCCGATTTACGCAAAACGAGCTTATAGTATCATGAAGTCTTGCAGTGGTATGCTTGGGTTTGGGTTTAATTTTGTTGATTATAGGATCCCAAGCAGATGGTAGCACCCAACCATCTTCTCTATTGAAATTTGGATGTTTTTTAATTTCAATAGCCTCGCGTATCATCCTTGGTAGGAATCGGTGTTCTTTTGCGAGAATTTGTGGTTTATCAAATCTAATGTAATGGTGGGGACGATCTTGAACATGTTCGCAGACTGCAGACTTCCCGGAGCGTCGGTGCTTCACATCAGCTATATGTTCCTTCACGCGGGTTTTTATAGATCTCTTTGTTTGACCTATGTAAGAGAGACCACATTCACAATCTAGCTTGTACACACCTGCATCTTGTAGAGGAATATTACATTTGATGGATGGTAAAAATTGACTAATCTTCTTCAGCGGCTTGTAGTATGTCTTAATGGACGCTCGCTTCAAGATGTAGCCAATCTTGTCCGTGACTCCTCCAACATATGGTAGTAGAGCAGGTGCGCGCTCGACTGTTGCCGGCTTCACTCGTTCACTGTGACGTAGGCGCGGGACCCGAAGCTTGTTGTCTTGCAATACTTGCTTGACATGCTGAAGCTCCGCGGCCAGATGTTTTCTGTCACAGATCCCTCGTGCTCTCTGAAACAAAGATTTACCCACGGTAGCTAACTGTGAAGGATGATGGTGAGATTCACCATTTAGATATCGGTTGGTATGGGTCTTTTTCCTATACACAGTGTGACCAATAGTGTTATCAGGATTTCGGATGACTAAAACATCTAGGAAAGCTAAAGAATTATTTGCCTCTAACTCCATTGTGAATTGTATTTTAGAGTTTATGGAGTTAAGGTGGTCTAAAAATGCAGTTACTTTGTCAGATGGTAAAATTGTGAAAGTGTCGTCTACGTACCGCTTGTAGAACCTTGGATTTACAGGAGCAGTAAGAAGGGCTTTCTCCTCAAAGTCCTCCATGAATATGTCGGCGACTATGGGAGACACAGGTGAGCCCATCGCCACACCATCTACTTGCTTGTAGAACTCCTCCTTCCACAATAGATAGCCAGATGTGAGGCAATGTTCAAGTAGTATTGCATATTCTTGAGGCATGTTATTTTCTTCTAGCTTCCTAGTTACAACTGAGATGCAGTCCACAACAGGTAGGCATGTAAATAGTGACTGAACATCAAAACTGACCATAGTTTCATTGTTAGCGAGATGTAGGTCTTTTATCTCACTCACAAAATGGTATGAATCCTTTGTGTGTGCTCTGGTACTGCGACACAGTTCAGTGCCGAAACCAAACCTTCCCAAAGACGAATTTACAGCGCTAAATAACTTACGGAACAGACCAGAACTCACGATTCTCCGCGCGGATAAAGGAAATGCTACGGTAGTAATGGACACGTCGGAATATAATTTTAAAATACAACAACTTTTATCGGACGAAAGTACATATAAAAAGGTCAAAACAGACCCTACAACTAACACGCTTAAAACAACTAGCGATTTAATAAAGAAATACTCCGAAAAATTAAATCTCGACGTGAATTCGCTAATACCATCATGTGCCAAACCACCGAGGTTGTATGGGTTACCGAAGATACACAAACCAAACGCTCCACTACGTCCCATAGTGAGCCAGATCGATTCACCAACTTATAAGCTGGCACAATACTTAGCAAAAATACTATCACCACTGAGAGGACATACCAGAGCACACACAAAGGATTCATACCATTTTGTGAGTGAGATAAAAGACCTACATCTCGCTAACAATGAAACTATGGTCAGTTTTGATGTTCAGTCACTATTTACATGCCTACCTATTGTGGACTGCATCTCAGTTGTAACTAGGAAGCTAGAAGAAAATAACATGCCTCAAGAATATGCAATACTACTTGAACATTGCCTCACATCTGGCTATCTATTGTGGAAGGAGGAGTTCTACAAGCAAGTAGATGGTGTGGCGATGGGCTCACCTGTGTCTCCCATAGTCGCCGACATATTCATGGAGGACTTTGAGGAGAAAGCCCTTCTTACTGCTCCTGTAAATCCAAGGTTCTACAAGCGGTACGTAGACGACACTTTCACAATTTTACCATCTGACAAAGTAACTGCATTTTTAGACCACCTTAACTCCATAAACTCTAAAATACAATTCACAATGGAGTTAGAGGCAAATAATTCTTTAGCTTTCCTAGATGTTTTAGTCATCCGAAATCCTGATAACACTATTGGTCACACTGTGTATAGGAAAAAGACCCATACCAACCGATATCTAAATGGTGAATCTCACCATCATCCTTCACAGTTAGCTACCGTGGGTAAATCTTTGTTTCAGAGAGCACGAGGGATCTGTGACAGAAAACATCTGGCCGCGGAGCTTCAGCATGTCAAGCAAGTATTGCAAGACAACAAGCTTCGGGTCCCGCGCCTACGTCACAGTGAACGAGTGAAGCCGGCAACAGTCGAGCGCGCACCTGCTCTACTACCATATGTTGGAGGAGTCACGGACAAGATTGGCTACATCTTGAAGCGAGCGTCCATTAAGACATACTACAAGCCGCTGAAGAAGATTAGTCAATTTTTACCATCCATCAAATGTAATATTCCTCTACAAGATGCAGGTGTGTACAAGCTAGATTGTGAATGTGGTCTCTCTTACATAGGTCAAACAAAGAGATCTATAAAAACCCGCGTGAAGGAACATATAGCTGATGTGAAGCACCGACGCTCCGGGAAGTCTGCAGTCTGCGAACATGTTCAAGATCGTCCCCACCATTACATTAGATTTGATAAACCACAAATTCTCGCAAAAGAACACCGATTCCTACCAAGGATGATACGCGAGGCTATTGAAATTAAAAAACATCCAAATTTCAATAGAGAAGATGGTTGGGTGCTACCATCTGCTTGGGATCCTATAATCAACAAAATTAAACCCAAACCCAAGCATACCACTGCAAGACTTCATGATACTATAAGCTCGTTTTGCGTAAATCGGACCAAAAATTAATATTAAAAAAACTGAAGGTAGCCGGACTAACTATGACATTGGGACGTCAAACATCTCAGTCCCCCCCCGTGACCATGGGCGCTGTAAAGCACCCGAAACGTCGGGATATTAATAAAAATAAATTAAAGTAATTAAACGCGATAAAATCCGTAAATAATAGTTTTATTCAATGTGTAGTGTTCGCGTAAATTTAAGAAATCATAATAATTTTAAATAGTAAATTTTATACTTGGCGTACACAAAACGGTTATACCGTCATCATCTAATCTTTATGGCATTTTTCATAGACGTACGGCTACGTCATAGTAGTACAAAGACCAAAGACGAAAGGAAAGGAGGAAATATGGTACTTAATAGGTTCTCTTTTGCCGCCACAGGATTATCGGATTATTGGTTTTATTTGAACTCTTCATAATATAGGGGAGGAAAGGAATTTTTTAATTTAAAACTTTCTTTTTAATCTTTCAGAATCACTAAAATCTGGAGCTGGACCAACGATAGAAAATGGCGCGACTTTACAAGATGGCGGGGTATGGGTGCCTGGACCAGACGGACGGCTTATTAGGATCGCAAGTACTGAGGCCGAATTGAACACGACGTCCTGGAAAAAACAGAACTGTATCCCCAATATGGGTGAGGATGCAGCAATAGTTTAATTATTGACTAAAATGGTTGAAAAGTGCAGCCGGCAAAGTTAGAAAGTCCGGGAAGCTTGTTTGGAGTAGTTAACGGGAGCATTAGTTATTTTAATAGCGAAAATAATATTTAACCAAATATATTTAGCTTTATAAAGCAATTAATACAAAAACCAACACAGAAAAGTTCACCATGCGAAAAAGCGGCATTAGGTATACCATTATTTTAAGTCGTTATTAGATAAACTATTTGGACTGTAGCCCTAAATAATACGATGTAGCGTGGCTCTACCTCATATACAATATTTTTTGTAAGCAAATTCGTGGCTTCTGTTGCTAATTTTGTAAAACATTTTTTTATCTAATATTGTAATCACAATTATTTATACAAATATTGTATAGCCAAATTTAAATCTGTGACATTACACCATCTTGAAAAGTAATAGTGCCGTAGTAAAGAAAAAAAAACTAAATAATTTACTTGAACTGGACTAGCTTGCTACCGTAGGCAGAGAAACCTATAGACTAATGATTAGCGTGGCCTCGAGTGAGAATGGACGATAACGTAGTTTTAGGTTATTAAATAATCTTTTATGACTTTTAAACAAATTTAGATAAAAATGTTAATGGTTCTAAGAACTGAACTGAACAAGATTCACCGATCTTAAGCTCACAAAACACTTTTTTTCTCACTTAAACCAACTTGTAAACTCCTTAGATTGCTACGAACTGTCAAAGCTGTTTAGCAAAGTGTAGTTTCTATTCACCTCTGTTTGCCCACTTTTGCTATCTTTACTCAAACCCGCAGGTAACGACTGCATAAAAAGTATGTTGCAATATGTGTCTTTTGTACATTCTATAACTTCAGTCCAACTTGTTATTGGGCTATTGAACAAAATGCCATAAACCACAAAAAATCAGTCCAGGTTTGCTTGTTTATGAGCTATGACGCGTTTTGAGTTTTCTTCATAATTTAATGGTATTTAAATTTATTTTTGCCATTGAGATATAACTAAACATTTTTAAATTTTTTATTTGTCTGTCTGTCCGAGGAAACGGAGAAAGGGACAAACAATCACACCGCTCTGTCTCATTTCTATGCAAGACATATGCATAAATCTTTTCCGTGTGCGAATGCGAAAGAAGGCGTCAATTTGTCTATGGGTTTCTCTGTCTACGCTTGCTATATATTATTTATCTATGAACTGGACACTCGTACTGTTTCTCACTAGCTCTTAAAATTTTAAAATATTGTTTATAAAAATTGGAAAGAATATTTTGATCGCCGGCGCTAGTGAAGGGTGTTTGGTATGTAACCATTCAGAATTAACTTCTTTGAGTGCAGCGGTTTCAATATAAGAGGATAACGCTAAGAGCAATTATATAAAATAACTAAGAGGAATTGTATGAAAACTCTTTCCCGCGCTTCTCGCATCCGTAGGTGTCCACATCTCTGATTTTTTTTTTAATTTATTAAGAATGAATATATAGTATGATAATAATAATAATGTCCTCCCGACCGAATTTCGGCCACGGCGGCATGCTTCAACGGAGGCTAGCCATCGGCGCAGGAAAGGATTATAGTGCCCAAGTGCATGCGCAAGCACTCGTGCACTCTCTATTCCCTCACGTTGTTGCTGTCCTCTGCAGGGCATAATGCCGTGCAGGTCTCGGGCCTCGGGGTGTACCCCTTTACCCGGATGTTCCTCACGGCACACTACAGTGTGCCGGTCCTGGGCGCCTTGATGGTAAAGGCGTTGTTTGACGACTATTGTCGCGGTCGGTTAGATTAAGGTAGGTTGTCTCGTAATTTGTGTTTAACACAAATTACTTGTCTAAGTTGGCCTTTCTGCGGCATTGTGGGATTTACTCAAACTCCCTAATCTATATAGGGAGGAGTTCTCTTGGATAGGGTCGCCCGTCCGGCGGCCTTGCATGCAACGGCGCGAAGCCGTTGAGGTGTTTATGTGGCCCGTTGTCGGCACGGTCAAACATACCGCGCGCCAGCCGGACCACGAAATCATGCAGGCTCTCCATCTTCAAGTTGGCCGCTATGACGTCGTTACGGACGTAGCGACCCGCTCCGACTATGGTTCGTAATGACAAACTCTGCTGGGCCTGAAGTCGCCGCTTCTGATGATCGCTCAGGAGTGCATACCAGGCCGGAGCAGCGTATGTTAGCAGGGGTCTTATATATGTTTTATAAATAGTTAACTTCGACTTTGTCGGTAACTTGGATGTCAGGACAGGGCGGAGCATTGCCCGCGCACATCGAGCTTTGCGTATAGCAGAGTCGACGTGCGCAGTCATACGCAACATCCTGTCAATCCGACATCCAAGGTAGGTCACGGCCTTCTCATATGCGATCTCCTGGCCTCCGAGGGTTAGCGGTGGTGGTAGATTTCTATAGCGGCGAGTGAGTAGAGCGGTCGTATTGCTAAAATTAACGGCCATCCTCCACTCATCCAACCATGGTGGCAGCAGGTCCAGCAGACGTTGCATCCTGGCAGCTGCAATGTGGGCTCTTCTGGACGACGTGAAATATGCGCTGTCATCCGCAAAAAGCGCTAATTCGACGTCGTCCTCCCACTCGTGCAAATGTCCTGCCAGGGTAGGGATGTCATTTGTGTACGCCGCGTACAGGGCTGGTGACAGACAGCTGCCCTGTGGCACACCAGCTGTTATGGTCTTTATTGCGGACACGGCGTCCTCTACGCAGACGTAGAACTTCCTGTCTTCCAGGAAAGACGCCACTAGCCGCAATATAGCAGGAGGGATACTTGTTTGTACGTCTAACTTGTAGAGTAATCCTGTGTGCCACACCCGGTCAAACGCCTTCTCGATATCGAGAAAGACGCCCAACGATATGCGACCACGGTTGTGTTCGGCCGCAAGCAGGTGCAGCACTCTGGTCAGCTGTGTTGCTGTTGAGTGACCCCTCCTGAATCCATGTTGCTCCGCCCGAAGTTGGATGCACGGGCGGAGACGTCTTAACAGTAATCTTTCGCACAGTTTAGCTATATGCGGTAGCAGCGTGATCGGCCTGTAGTTGGCAGCTCTACGCCTGTCCTTCCCGGGTTTCGGCAAGACGATGACTTTGCCTTTCTTCCAGTCCTCCGGGAAGTGGGATGTCCGCAATATGCCGTTGTAGAGCCGACCTATCTCTACAAATACTCTATTGGGCAGCTGTCGTAGTGCATCGTGCCGCGGCGCCTTCCTCGGTTGCAGGCGGGTTACTGTCCTCCGCAATTCAGCGGGGGATATAAACCACTCTCCTGCAAGCGGTGGCGCGGGCGACGACAGGAGCTCCTGCACGCGGCTTTCCTTCCGGGTATGGATTTCCATGAACTCCGCCTATTCCCTCACTCTCATAATTCGATGGGACGGTAAACCAACACGACCGGAGAGAGATCAGGCGCAGGACCAACGGCTTTACGTGCTTTCCGAGGCACGGGGGTGAGACAGACATCATTCCTAACTCCGAGCAACTACTGAGAATTTCTTGACGGAAAAACTCAATAATTAATTTTTTTGGCCCGACCCGGGATTCCAACCCAGGACCTCATGATCAGCAGTCGCACTACTACAACCACTAGACCAACGAGGAGATATATATCATATCATATCATATCTATATATATATATATATATATATATATATATATATATATATATATATATATATATATATATGCACCAGTGGCGAAGCTAGAGCTCCAAGCTAGGGCAAGCCCAAGATATAAATTGATAAAAATATAGATTGTTGTTTTTAGCAGTTTTATTAAAATACACCAATCTTGATCTGTCTCCACGCTTCAGTTTCATATTCAGTGCTGTCAAGGACGTGTTTAACAAAGCACACAGAAGGCATACCACTGCTAGATAGATTGTATTACATATCAGCAATTGCATAGCTTCGGTGGCTTTGAATAAAGCCATTTGGGTTTGTTTTAGCCAAAGAAAAAAAATATTTACATCCAATACAATACGTGAACAAAAGTAAAACACGAACAAAGTACAAACATACTAGGTATGTACAAAATTAAAAAAAATATTTACATTCTAATGGATAAGAGATAAGATAAGTGGAATCGTCTCGCTTTCTTATGGAAAGATTTAATTACGTCCACGTAAAATGTTGGTGAACTTTTTAATTGTACCAATAACTGTTTTTAATTGCGATAATTGATAAGTCTTAAATACACTCTTAACCTTATGTATTATCTCAACAAAGTTTAAAGATTTCCTCTCCGATTATCACTTTAACACACTTCAATTCATCACAAGGAACACTATTACCCTCCATTTTCATTAAAAATCTTTAAAAAAGCATAAACTTTTGAACTCGTAATATTAAATCGCTTAAGATAAGCACACAGAGTAAATAAACATTGAAACGTGAAATGAACTTGCAAACGTATTGCCCGCGTGCCTCCGCTTTTAATAAATTTATTCCCAAAAGCCTGGCTTTAAATCTCTATACTAATTGCTATATATACAATCGTAGTCATATTTCATTATAGAATATTTTGCCATAGGTTAGAAAGAGAGCGATCGTCTTCTCGAAAGCCCCGTAAAAAGCCCACGCGAGCGAGGGAGAAAACTATTAGCTCTATTAAAACTCATTTTTATGACAGCAGCAGTATCGCTAAGGCAATGGGTGCGTTTGGCAGAAAAAAGCGCTAGCAAGCGCTTACAAGCGCTGAAATAGTTTTCTGCCAGGACACGATTACTACTTCAGTAGCGCTGACACAATCCGCCATTTTGCTTATTTAATTTGTTTGTTTTGAAGTAGAGTTTATAAGTTGTTTTGTGTAATATTAGTTTTAAGTAATATAATAACGTGAATAAACATACATATGTTATTAAAAATTCATGATTAGTAAGTTTTTAATATGAATACTTTACAAACATATATTTAAATTAGGTTAGGTTCTCCGGTTAAAACTAACATCGTGTCCTGGAGGAAAATAGCTATTTACGATTTGACAGCGTTTACCGCTTACGATCGCCATTTTGCTTACAAGCGCTTGCTAGCGCTTTTTTCTGCCGGTGCGTTTGGCAGAAAAAAGCGCTAGCAAGCGCTTACAAGCGCTGAAATAGTTTTCCGCCAGGACACGATTACTACTTCAGTAGCGCTGACACAATCCGCCATTTTGCTTATTTAATTTGTTTGTTTTGAAGTAGAGTTTATAAGTTGTTTTGTGTAATATTAGTTTTAAGTAATATAATAACGTGAATAAACATACATATGTTATTAAAAATTCATGATTAGTAAGTTTTTAATATGAATACTTTACAAACATATATTTAAATTAGGTTAGGTTCTCCGGTTAAAACTAACAACGTGTCCTAGAGGAAAATAGCTATTTACGATTTGACAGCGTTTACCGCTTACGATTGCCATTTTGCTTACAAGCGCTTGCTAGCGCTTTTTTTGGCCAAACGCACCCATTATGAGGTCATCGGTCGACATGTGTCGAACAGTGGAGTGCGCGGGAGATTTGAAATAGCTTGAAACATTTTACGAGTTATTTTATTAGTTGATATTATTGATTGATATTATTGATTGATTCAGGTTTAATAAGGCAAGCCCGGCTTTTCGGCTTTAATGGAAGCTTCGCCACTGATATGCACACGTATACTCTTTCTAGGCACTCATTACCACTACAATATGACACCGGACCTAAAGTGTGAGGACTTGCTACCATGGTTTGCTTTAACGACGGATACGGATCTGGTCGGCACCGGCCTTCAAGTGATAGGAAAGATTCCAGAACAGGAGCCTCAAGCGTGGTTCGAATATGTTCCTAAGGACAGCGCTCGGGTAAGGTTCACGATTATTGTTAAAACAACAGTCTTTATACTAGGAGTGAGTGAAAGAAGTCACAAACGCGCACACAGTCCACCTAATGGTAAGTGGATACTGAGGCTCATAGACATTCTATACTTATCCTGGATAAAGAATCAAAATGATGATGCGTTGACATACCTTAGAACTAAGATGGAATGTCACGTTTCCAGTAAAAAAGTCTGGCTCTCTGCACTCACCGTACGAAAAACAGAAGCATTGTTTTTTATTCTATGGGAGCGTGGTCCTTCTCTGATCGAGCCGATACATTTATACTACAACTATAATATGAGTATAGCTCCAGCACGGGTCTACATATAATAAATTATATTCCGCGATTGTACCTTCTCACTGTGAGATATATCTTTTAACTAGTGTGCGTTCGTCATTGGACGATCTGAGGACGTAGCGGAGTATAGTAAGGGTGTGCAGGGGTACAGGAGGTGAAATTTAATATGAAAATATCGCTCGGTTGATTGAAAAAATATTTATAGTTTGGGATGTAATATATATTACATCTCAGTGGAAACAGTTCCATTTAAAAGTACAGTGAGCGATATAAATTAATATCTCGAAATGTAATATAAATTATATTATATCCCATAGTGGAAAGTGGACTTAAGTTACTTCTTATAACATCAGCTATCTGCAAGTGAAAGTTCCGTCAAAATCGGTCCAGTCGTTTCAGAGATTAGCCGGAACAAACAGACAGTTCGACAAAAATGTATAAAAACTGTCTTTTTGTAATAAGGTATATACTTTTATATGCATTGCTTAAAAGAACTGTTATTTTGACATTACAACAGACACTGCAATTATATTTATTAGTGTAGATAATAGATTTCTCACATAAGCGGTCGTAATAGCTCAACATACCGCAAAATTGTAATATAAATATCAAGAACATGTTTTGAAGTCCACTAACGCACTAGAGCAGCGTAGCGGAATTACTACGCCATAACCCCTTCAGAAATAAAAGAAAGTATAAAGATATAGAATAGGCTGTAGCCATCACACATAAGCTCATTTCTGACAAATGAGCTCACAGTGCACCAATGGTATATGAATATCGTGGCCCATATAAACCTACATTTATCCTCGATAAGAAATCAAAATGCAGATGCGTTGTTAACCCTAAAAATTAAGATGGAATGCCTCGTTACCAGTTAAATGGGTCTCCGGTTTTCGTCACTAACATACAAAACTCGGCAGTATCATGCTGCTATGTCACTCTGGTATTCTGTACGTGCGTGGTCCTCACTCGTCCCCATACAAAATGGTAATGTGATTTACTATCTGGGACTCCATCGCCACTTACTACCACGTGGGATTGTAATGAAGCACTAACTTATAATAGAAAAAAAAGCTAAGTATTCTCTAATCACCTTGCAAAATGTTTCAGATGACGATTCCGCTAGCACCGAAATGCCTTTATGAGAGCGTAGACAAGTATGGTGTGATTTCCCTACACATCTATTATGTCGACAATCCCTGGACCATCAGATGCAAGTAAGTTGAGATACCACATAAAACCTAGTAATGACCAGTCTGGTCTAGGCTGGATACAAACTCTTACTATGTTTCTCCCACTGTTGTGATTAGGTTTGAAGAGAAAAGAGCCGGTATAATTACAGGCTCTGAAGCACTGAACTTAAGTAGTTTGAATCTATGGCCTGCTACATGACGTACAGCTGGTATGGTATTGTTGCGCGCCTAAGTTGACGTCTGGTACCTGGCACTAGCGCCATCTAGTGTCGGGGACCAGAGCGAGAAGGGCTTCCTAGAAAATTTCAATCTTAAACTTTCCACCAACAGCGCCTCTCTAGATCATCTAGTATCGAATAAAAGAAATAAGCTTTATAGAAGCCCCGCACTCGAACTTTCTGCGCCTGCTCGGTCGGCGCCCGTATTTGCTGGAATATTCTGGATGTTTCGGTGGAATTTATCGGTATTTAAAGACGCTGCAAGCCACGATCGGGGCAGTATTGAATTTGGCGAGACAAGCGAAGCTTCGGAGCGAAATAAAGTGAATCAGTGTGATTAATTATTAGTGTCTTTTAAGTTTTAATTTGTGTTCGTAATAAAAGTGTAAATTTTGGTAATTCAATCGGCAGCTTTTATTGTCACGAACCTCAAGCTCGTAACAATTGGTGTCAGAAGTGGAATAAAATCATGCCGATTTTACCTAAGGAGGAAACAGAGGGTGTCCGTACCCGAAGTCAACGCCAGCAGGAGACGGACCAAAGAAGATTTGGTGGTGCAACCGCCGCAGACAATTGGAGGGCCAGCCACCGGCTGCAGGCCCGTCAGTAGCTCCTATATCTACAGCACCTGACTTAAGTTCTCTGATGGTGATGTTGCAGGAGCAGGCTCGCCGACAGGAGGAAAAGGCTGGCCGAAAGGTGGAACAGGTCCGTCAGTTGAAAGAACAGCTGCGGGGCGGACAAGAGAAACAAGTCCGTCGTTTGGAAGAGCAGCTGCGGGGCGGACAAGAGGAACAGGTCCGTCGTTTGGAAGAACGGACAAGGAGCATGACAACCGCCTGTTGGAAGCTGAAACCCGAATTGAGAAAGCTGAAACCCGAATCGACCAAGTAAACAATCGGGTAGACAACGTGATGGCTGACGTGAAGAAAACGCTGGACGACCTCAAACTGGGGGACGGAATTACAGTTCCCGTAGTAGCTACAACAACCTTTCAAGGGTTCAAGGAGCCACCGTTCGACGGGACTTCTTCCTGGTCGGTCTAAAAATCCAGTTCGAAGCTGTTATGAAGACGAACGGCTGGAATAGACGTCAGGCCATGATTGCTCTCACACTAGGCCTTGGCGACCAGGCCTTAACAGTTCTGGAAGATGGCGACGCTCACCTGGAACAGGTCTTTCGTGCGCAGCTTAAAGATCGCGTGCAGCGCATCAACGAAAACCTGCAGCAGTGGGCTCTAGAGGTGGTGAAGCTGGTGCGAAAAGCATACCGGTCTGTACCTGCGCTCATTGAAGGGAACCTGGTGCAAACATTCATCGACGGCATCCGCGACCTTGAAGTCAGAGCTGCTGTGAGGCTCGGGCACCTCGAGACGCTTAAGGACGCCTTGCCCCATGCACTGGAGGTGGAAACCGTGCGGCAGGATTATCGTTCCCATCGCGTCAGGGAGGTTGCAGCAGATACAGTTCGCGACCGCAATAAAGGATACAGCCCTAGGTGCTATGGCTGTGGGGAAAGGGGCCATCTTCGATCCAGCTGCCCTAAGCGAACCCTAGAAAGGGAAGGTGAACGATCTCAGGAGGGTAGTGCGGCCAACAGCACCACCCAGCAGCAGCAGGGAAACGAGTAAAACCTAGAACTACGGGGCGGGGTGCTGGCTGATGTTAAAAGAGCCCCAAGGTCTCGATCTCACAAACCCATGATGGGAACAGTCTAATCATCAAGGGCGAGGTACGGAATGCCGTGTAAACCGACCATAGACACTGGAGCCTCTCGTAAGGTTGTTAGTTCCACAACTTATAAGTCCGTTCCTTGGGGACTCCGCATACAACCGAGAACGCATTAATTTGGTGACACCCACCGGTCAGCGTATACACGTCCGTGGAGAGAAGGAGATGGAGTTGAAGCTAGGCAACATGATCTACTTGCAGACGACTGCATCATGGGCCTAGACTTTATGAGGAATAATTGTTGTGAGATCGACGTTAAGCAAGGTGTTTCGAAATGTGGATAAGAGGAACTTTTTATGGAAGGTGCGTTACCAGGGAACGGGGGTACAGCATTAAGAAGATTGTTTTTCCGCCGAGATCGGAAAAGATTGTGCCGGTTAGTCTTCCTCGAAACCCTGGGCAAGCTCACCGTTGTGTACTTGTGAAAAGGGTAAACAATGACCTTCCATGGAAAGTAGCTCGAACCTTGGTAAGAACCACTGACATCTCAGGAGTGCGTGTGCTGAAATTTTGTGTACGTACGTACGTACGTAGTACGCCGATGTATTCTTGTCAAACGATGATGAACGATAGGGAAGACCGGCTTAGTTCAACACAAAATAAACACAGGAGAAGAATTGTCTATCCGCCAGCGACTAAGAAGTTAGCCGATAGCACGTGAAAAAGAAGTGGAAACCATGATTGTGGGAATGGTGAAGGATGGTGTTATTGAAGCTTCCTCTAGTCCATGGTGTTCACCCGTGGTGCTGGTAAATAAGAAGGATAGCAGCATGCAGTTTTGTGCTGACTACCGCCGTGTGAACGACGTTACGAAGAAGAACAGCTATCCCTTGCTAAGAATTGATTTTTTTTTTGATTTTTTTGATTGTTGTGTGTGTGTGTGCGTGTGTGTGTGTGTGCGTGCGTGCGTGCGTTCGTGCGTGCGTGCGTGCGTGCGTGCGTGCGTGCGTGCGTGCATGTGTGCGTGCATGTGTGCGTGCGTGCTTGCGTACGTGCGTGTGTGCGTACGTGCGTGCGTGCGTGCTTGCGTGCGTGCGTGCGTACATGCGTGCGTGCGTGCGTGCGTGCGTGCGTGCGTGCGTGCGTGTGTGTGTGTGTGATTGTTCGTTTATACATGTGGATGTTGTCAATTTTAAATTTTACTTCAGAAAATATATACTTAAGACAAAAACATAATCAGCTGCTAGGCTTTACAAATTTTATTGTTATTGGCCGTTAAGTCGCAAACTTGAGGAAAAAAGCTAGAAGAAAATGCTAAGCTACTTAACCGATTTTGACGATATGTGGTATTCAAATAACTGGAAACGTTAAAAAGACTAGGCTGCCTTTTATCCTCAAAATTTAATATAGAGAACGCGGTATGACAAACTTCCACGCAGATGAATGCTAGTATTCATATAATTGCTTAAATTAGTATTTCTTTACTATTAGTTGTTTTAAAACACAGTAAATAACTTTTATATTTGCATGCTGTTGAAAACACAAATAGTTTCTTAACACATAACAAATCAATAAAATGTACCTATTTAGTTGCAAATATAAATTTGAATTTGAATTTGAATTTAAAAAGTGTTGCGCTGTTTGCCTACGTTGTTTAACATCCACAAATTGCAATACATTGCAACAAATACAAAAGTAACTAAAAATTATTATTGATCTATCAAGTAGGCGGGCGATACTTAGTTTAATAAATAAAATAGTAAATAAAGAATTATAAAAATTCTATATTTTACCTACTTTTATATTTTCTACTGATTAAGTTTAAAAACACTTTTCATTAACCTTACAAAAATATATATTTGTTTAACTATTGCCGTTTGATATTTTTAGCAACTTAGATTTTCAACAAAAGTTTTTACACATGATAACTTATAAGTTATACCATTTGGTTAAATATAATCTCAGAAAACAGTTATTACATCCTATGAGTGATTACCACGTTTCGAGCTTATATCTTCTTCTTCTTCAGTGCCGTCATCTGTAGCCTCGTTATTTCGAGCCATCGCGTAGTTGAATTTTGCCATTTCGTATGTTGAATTAATCCTTTTCACAGGATCAAACTTACCGATGATAATGTTATGTATACAATTTCTTTATGCGGAATTAGATTATCCTTCAAATATCTTTTGTGATGTATGGATAAGAAGTCAATCTGAAAAAAATATTTCTGAAGCCTTTCGTGGCTTCTATCCATATTTTTTTATTCGAATCTCCAGTAAAACTACAAAAATGGTTTATGTAAATAAAAATTTATCTTATTTTACCAGTACAGTAATCCAACACCAGGCAAGAGCAAAATCAGAAGAAAATTTATGAAAATACATTTTGTGACATTTTTTTTAACATTAAATGGATCTACCCAACCCTTTTTTGGTGATTGGTCTTGAAGTGAAAATACTGTATGTAGTTAGATACTTAACCAGAAGATTGAATCTAAAAATTTTATTGGAAATATTCAATGATACCTATATAAGAACAAAATTATAATTTAATTAAAAATGTTGTAACAATTTAATCGTAGGTCATTAATTACTCATTTCCACCTATTTGATCATAATTCCCGGTTTACCGGTATCAATAAAATTTTGTTACATCCTGTTGTTTTTGCAAATCAATATTTCTTTATGTTTGATTCTAATATTAACAAAATATAAATAGTTTCCAGGTGGAAGGATATACCACTTTTATTTCAATTCCATATCCGGCTGTTTTCCTACACGTAAAGCTCGCTCATTCTATCTTGACCGGGCTAAAGTTAGATATTATTTTTAGAAACAAAATGGTAACAAGAGGAGTGGGAGCGTGGACGGTATATAAAACTAGAGATGGAAAGACGCATATTTGAGGGTTACAATAACTACAGATTAAGGAATCGTAGAATCGATTATCGTTATTATCGATTCTGATTCGATTTTATTTTCTATACAAAAAAGTTAAAACTTTAGAATCGTTGTAATTTGAAACTCGATGAAACGAGAAAGCGATACCACGAAGAGAAATATATACTTCTTTAGGATTTAGCCTGCGAGCGAATGATATGGAGTATAATATATAGTTTTTTTTATATATAGTTGTGCGGTGCTATTTATTCTATGACGAAACGAGCTGTTTCCCTAACCAATCATAGGAGTGAATATGAAGTGGTACATCTCTATCTACACCCTGTCAGGCCGCCTTGATCAGATTAATTGATTGATTGTTAAATTTATTAGTTTTTTTTTTGTTATTGTTTTATTGAGTTAAATGGTCTGTAAACATGCCAAGACACAATACTGTTCTTCGTTGTCAGACGAAAAAAATCAATTTCAATGTTACTCAATGCATGAAAAGGAGAAAGAGGGAGTTAAGGACTTTAAACAAGTCTATTTAAGAGTGGCGAATGCCACTGGAACATCGGAGAGGACCGTGCGTCGGATTTTAGCCGATGGCAAAACCACTGCGATGATATCAGTGTTCCGCCCACCAGGAAATAAAACAGGTAAATAGCCAAACCGATTACCGGGCTTAACAACTTTGACCTAGGCATCATCAAGCAGTGTATACACCACTTTCATGAAACCGAGAAGCAAATCGTGACCACAAAAAAGCTTTTGAGGAAACTTCAAAGTGATTTAAATTTTAAAGGTATGTTTTAAAAATATTTGGGTTTCAAGTGGCGTAGAACCGAAACAAATAGAAAAATCCTCATTGAAATAATTGACATTCGTATGAAGAGAATTGATTGTTTGGAAAAAATTAAAAAATATACAAAAGAAGGACGACCCCATAGTTTATATGAACAAATATTATGTGCAGTCGACGCATACGTATTCAAAATCGTGGTCAGATGGCTCTACTCAGGGCCCAAAGATGCCAATAGCTAAAGGTCAACGATATATACGTTGTCCTTTAGCAATTATGTCGTTGACGGTATTTTCTGCCCACAGCGTGTTGAGATTACCCCCTTACCATCCTGATTTAAATCGCACTGATACCGTGGGCCGTAATAAAGGTTAATGTAGCAGCAAAATACGTGGAATGGAACGTAAACCGCACCATGGATCTAGTAAAAGAAATAGTGGAGATGGTGGGGCAGCAAAAATGGACAACTTTGTACAGAAAAGTTAAAGAAGCAGAGGAATGTCATGATGACGAAATGACTGAACGTCTTATTATTAGGGCAGAGACATATGATAGCTCGGAATCGGAGAGTGAAACTGAAAGTGACAGCGACTCATATGACGAAAATATATCAAGCACACCAGCAGGAAGACCCAAACGTAGAATTCTAGATTTTATGGAAGGAATTTTCATCATGGTTATAAGTGGCAATGAATAAAAAATAATAAATGCATTTAAATTAAGTAATTTTTTTAATTATTATTTTCGTAAATATTTCGCAACTTCATCTGAAATAATTATCCCTTACCATGTGGTAATCAAGAAATAACTTCATAAATATGATTATGTAACAATCTTATAATTCTTAAACATTTTATTGCAAAATCTAAAATTATATTATTTTGGGGTTACTGAAAGAATTTGTTGTCCACACTAATATCGTGTATATTTACTATATATTCAAACTGTTTATAGTCATTCTTTATTAGATACCAATGTTTTATTGAAATACGTAAAGATATTTTCATTATAATAATAATTTACAATAATCGATATAAACAAAACTGTTTCTCTAAGCAATCTTAGGAGCGAATATGAAGTGTCACATCTCTATCAACTAGCATTTGTACACGCGCAAAAGCCAACTTCAGTCCGGCCAAGATAGATTGTGCGAGCTTTAGTTATCGCAAAAATTGGCATTTTTGAAATTAATTGCACAGAACAACGACTGTGACGTCAAAAGATATGTGTTGGCATTTATAGGTGTGAATTGACATGTTATTGGCTACACGGGCACCGCTAACTTCCCTGTTTTATTGTGCATGTATTATAGTATTCTACGATAATTACCCTACTATTGTAACTTTTGACGGTATTCATAAGCTGTCACAATGCTCAAAATTAGTCAAAAGAACATAATTAAACACAATATTTTTTATAAGTAATTGTTTATGTTTTATTGTGTTTAAATGGCTTCTTTTTTTCAGAGATGGTGACTCCATCAGGAAACCAGGTGTAGTTGACAGGCTCAAGCTGAACGGTGTCAAATACGCAAGCAAAATCACTGACGGGCTGAAGAGCATATTCGGTTGATTAGCCCTTATTGATCGTTATTTTACATTGGACCTTTCGAAATCTAAATTGTTGTAACTTTTCAAATCTGGCAACTTACTTATTAGGGTCAATGTTTATGTAAATACGTAGTCTTCTATCCTTTATATTAAACGAAAATTCTTAAACTCTTTAACACTATATTGCTATTTTTGAAGGTTTTTTTAATCATTATGTATAAATTTTAATATCATAGTAACACAGATAACAAAAATATTTTATCCGAAAAAAAAATAAGTGTGCCGAATAAATTGAATAAAAGTATCAAGATTACTATAATAATGTATTAGAACATAAATGTGTGTATGTGTTTGTATGCATGCATTAATAAAGTAGGCTTTTGTAATATTGTTATTTATTTACAAGTTCCTTTTGTCAACTTCGCTATGGATTTGTTATCAATAATTTTTCTCGGTCACCCAAAGCATCTATTCCAATAGGTTATTGCCGTGTAGAAGCGGCATGAGAAAATTCACTGCCATATATTAACCCGTTGGTACCCATAAGAGGTGACAGAGAAAAACTGAAATAGGAGATGGGCGGCAGCATCTTCCTGATAAGTGATAACAGGGATAATAATTAAGAACTGCGGTTGCCAGCTCGCCTGTCAAGCGCTGCAACTGTGTCAAATATTCCTCCTATGAGGCAATCTATACTTTATTCATCTTCATCATCATTACAGCCGTTCACAAGTCCACTGCTGAACATAGCCCCCCCTCCCCCCCCCCAAGAATGCCATAAGGCACATGCCTAAGCCACCTGCATCTATCGACTTCCTGCATATCTCACCTACTGATACACAAGTTTCGGTCGAACCCTAGCTCTTGAGCTAAGAATCCTGTAGGTATGTCAGGAGCTAGTCCCTTCCATACCTTATGCACAGACAATAATAATACGAACCGTATATAATAATAATACTAACCGTATATAATAATAATAAAAGAAAAATAAGTTTCCTAACTCTCTTTCTTTGTTTTGAAAAACATATATATTTCGTTTTAAATATATTTATCTGGACAAATTGTTCTCAAACCAAGCCGTCACTGCAAAAAATTCACACTATATGCGATACCAAATGAAAAGCAAAATTAAATACTGAAGCGAACTATATTATTTAAAAAAAAATTGAAATACAGAAATCTTAAAAAATCTTTAGAAGATAATAAAAATAAAAACATTAAAGATAATAAAGAAGTCAAGAAGAAGAAACAAGACACCATTTATAAAGAAAGGCTTAAATATTATAGTATGTTAAGAAGTCTTGTAAGAAAAGTAAAAATATATTTGTCAGGTACATTAACTGATATTTTAACAAGTGGTAAAATTAAATTTGTACAACCGACTTCAATATAAATAAAATAAGAACATCATTAATGTAGTCGAAGTCAATAAAATACGCATTTTAAGTATAACTCAAAAACTACTGGTCGAATCTTGATCAAATTTATGTCGAACCACATGAGAATCACCAGCTTTCAAATAAAAAAGTCATCAAAATATTTTGAACTTTTTTCTGGTGAACACTTGAAAAAGTCCTGAAGTAACACACATAAAAAAGTATAATCGATTTCAGAACCTCCTCCTTTTTTAAAGTCGGTTGAAAAAAATTAATTACCCTAGAACGCTGTTCGGTTATTCCTCGTTTTGTAGGCTAGGATCGTTTTGGTGTTTTTCACGAACAAAAACTAGACACTCGTCTATGTAAGAAACATATAAATATGGAAGATTGTGGGATTCTGGTATTCATAGATCTAAGATTATGTCAGAAAGTAATGCAAGTCAACTGAAAATGTTAGGGTTATTTTTACGATTCTTGCAGGAGTAAGAGTGTTACGATCCTCTGCTGCGTTTAATGATTCAACAAGATTAGACTATTACCAATGGGTTACTAGGAAGGATAACTACAAGTCGGCCCAGAATGGTTACATCGAAAGTAGAAGGGTCTCTTGAGAAAAAATTTCACACGTTCAAAATATTTTTATGTGCAATATAAATCTTTAAATGAAATCAAATACATAAATACAATACATAAACACTCACGCCTGTCACCCAGAGGGGTAGGCAGAGACTACGGACTTCCATTTGGCACGATCCTGACATACCTCTTTCGCCACCTTTACATCCATATATCTACGCAAACATGCTCGTCGGTTAAGGGTACTTCTAACGTGGCCGCTTTTCAAAATATCGCCAATTTGGTCGATAAACTTTTTTCTAGGGCGTCCCTTCCCAACTCGGCCGTTCACATCTGCCATATAAATTTGCTTTGTCACTCTTTCCTCATTCATTCTTTCTACATGACCAAACCACCGAAGCATTCCTTTCTTAATCCTGGTCACAACATCATCTTGCATACCACATTTATCTCTTATCACGCAATTTCTCACCCTGTCATTCAGATTCAACCCTAGCATACTCCTTAAAGACCGCATTTCTACAGCATTTATTCTACTTTCGTGCTTCTTCTGCCACACCCAGCTTTCACTACCATAATATGAAATATATATAATGAAATCAAATAAAATCTAAGAATAAGTTAGGCTATTATTCATTGAGACTGGAGTGAGAATTATACTTTCAAATACGCTGAAGAGGTCAAGTCACTTCACTTTGGTGGTAGACGATAGCATATTAGTCGACATACATCGGTAGTATACATTTGAAATCCACTAACAGAGGTGATAACCCCCCGATCATTTTGCACTGTTAGCCAGTCTTTAGACCACACCACTTCTGCTACTTGGGCACACTTGAAACTCCTACTACATTAAATAAAAAATAATAATCCTCAAGTTAACACCATTCATTTTATTTCTGACGGTCCTACCAGTCAGTACCGCAATAAAATTCACTTTTCACATGATTTCTAAATTACATGAATAGTTTTATGCACTTGAATACGGAACACAGAACTTTGGTGAGGCTGGCCGTGGTAAAAGTGCACCAGATGTGCTAGGTGTATTATAGTATTCTATGGGCTAGGCAGTGCTTTAAAAACTGCAATGGATAGTCATGTTTGTGACCTAGGTAATTTTGCAGAATTTTTAACAGGTATACCTCAATCTCTGAAAACTAAAGTGCGTGCCAACCAACCAGTGCGTGTTGCCAGTGATGACTCACGGATCTGAGACGTGGTCCTTCACTGAGACAGTGCAATAGTAAAATTCAATTTAAAGTTGTTGACGAAGTTGATATAATGAATATAGAAGCGTTATTGCCTGCCACATTTTCTTCGTTTAAAGATACATTACGCATATAGAAGTTTAAGTAACGGTGGTAGAGCCACGCGGCAACCTTTGCTGTTGCATGCATGGCCGGCACAAACCGGGGCGGTACCACGACCTCACAGAAGACCAGCGTGAAGTAGAGGCTTTGCTTCTACGTTTCGTCTGGTGAGTGCAGGTGGCTGGAGGCCCGACCCCCCCCCCGCTCCATCAACATGGTAGCGGAATTAAATGCAAAACTATCCCAGGAGGGTACCAGCACCCCTGGAGAATCCCTCGCTAAGCATCCACGACCAAGCTACTCCACTCCTGAGCGTGGGTGCTCAGGCTACCCGCGTATAGTGGGGGGGGGGAAATTCCGCTCGAGACTAATCCTGCTCGGGGCAACCGGAGCAATAAGTCAAAGACGCCCCCTGCCACGCTACCACGCTTTTTTTTAATGTGAAGCCCAATTTTTAATGTAATAAATTAAATGAATAGATGTTTAGGTTTTTAAAGAATATTTCTTTTGGTCTTTCAGTATATAAAATTTTAATAGCGCCATCTACTTAATTCTATAGGTGAAGTCATTTTATCGAACGAAAATTGATCGATTCTCACGTAAAGATTACGCTAGATGGCACAAACACGCTATCGGCTAATTTAATATTTATATTACCTTAAGAGTTAAAAATATCATTTTGTACCGTTTATTAAAATTTAAAATGAATAACTATATAATAAATATCATCATACCATATCTAATTCCTGTCGTAACTTCGTCGTCGTAACTTAAACAAAATAATTTCGATGTTTCACATCTGCCAGAAATTGTCGGAGGCAGTAGAGTCCAAGGGGGAGGCGTTGGCCGTTAGTTTGGACATAGCGAAGGCCTTCAATCGGGTTTGGCACTAAGCGCTTCTTACGAAGCTTCCTTCCTATGGGCTTTCCGAGAAATTGTGCAATTGGATCACGGTTTTTCTTGCTGATCGGAGCATCAAGGTCGTAGTAGACGGTGCATGCTCCGATTACCGTCAGGTGAGCTGTATGCTCGTTTGCCCCCCCCCCCCTCTCCTTTAAAATAAGTAGCTTCTCTTGTATGTGCATACCAAGTCGAAGTATACATGGAAAACATTTAGTACTTGGTTCAAGACCCGGAGCAAAGTTAATCTCATCCACCTGTTGCGAATAAGGTTATAGCGGAATATAAAGAATTTACAGTTCTTTCAGACATTGGTCTAAATCTTGACAGTATGAGGGTTTCTAGGAAACGGCGTTTTGCTGATGATAAACAACTTGAAATTCTAGAACTTATAATATTTCATCGTATACCATTGCGAAAGATTTTGAATCATTAATTGATTCAACTGTTATTCCTCAAAATGAACCCCAACCTTCAATATCGCAGAGTCTACCTTAATTATTACCTACTAAAAATTACTATTATAATTTAATTGGTGAACCAAATATTTGTAGCACATGTTTGTTGATTTGTTTAAGATTATTAATAATTTTATTTGTCGTTGGTTATTTGCTAGATATAATTACTTATTACAGTATGTAATTTAAAATTTTGGTTTATCTTTGATTCACCAACTTTGATTTATGCTTATACATGGTAGAGCCACGCTGCAGCTATAACTTGGTTGTAATACGAATGGGTCGGCTCGACCGGGGAAGGACCACGCTCTCACAGAATACCAGCGTAAAATAGTACCATAATAGCAGCTTAACGCTGCTGTGTTTCGTATGGTGAGTGTCCGCGAAAACCTTTTTACAGGAAACGAGGCATTCCATGTTAGTCCTCACTCATCTGTATTTTGATTCGTAATCGAGGATAGATGTAGATGTGTAAGGGCACAGAATAAATAATAGTACTACTAAGGGCCAAGCAACCACTTATTATCAGGTGGAATGTGTGCTCGTTTGTCACCCTATCCTAAAAAAAAATCATCAATCATATAAAATAGATATAATAATTACTAAAATAAATAAAATATTTATGATTAGCCGTGTAGTGGCGGTTGAGAATATCCACTACCCCATATCTTCCCGTGGGTGTCGTAAGAGGCGACAGAGGGAGACAGGCAGGAGATGGGCAGCAGCATCTTCCTAATAACAACAATAACGTAATAAAAAAAACTGCGGTTGCCAACCCGCTCGCCAAGCGTGGCAACTATGGCAAATATCCCCCCATAAGCAACGACACAAATAAACGGCCCCCAGTCCCCGGCGGCCCCGCTATTCCTGGCTACGGTGGCGACCATGGTAACGGCGGGGCAGGGGGTGCTAAGAATCTCTGGTGGAGGTTCGGTTGCCACCTACGACGACTCGACCTGGCAACGTATAACGCACGCACCCTGAGGACTGACGAGAAGATACTGGAGCTGGAAGAAGAGGTAGACAAGTTGCGCTGGCATATTATTGGATCATGTGAGGTCCGAAGAGAGGGGAAGGACACGGTAATCCTCGAGTCCGGCAACTTGTTCTATCACCGGAAGGGCGACCATCTGTCCCAAGGAGGTGTCGGATTTATAGTCCACAAGTCTCTCGTCAACAACGTTGTAAAGATTGGGAGTGTGTCGATGTGGGTCGCGTACCTGATACTCAGAATCACCAAACGGTATTCGCTGAAGGTCATACAGGTCTACGCACCAACCTCGGCACATCTCGATGAGGAGAAGGAGGAAATGAATGAAGATATTTCTAGAGCCATGCATTCCTCCAAAACACTACACGGTGTTGATGGGAGACTTCAACGCAAAACTAGGCACAAGAGAAGGCGATGAACTGAAGTTAGGGAAATTTGGAGTAGGGCAACGGAACCGTATGGGCCAGCAGCTGGCTGACTTTATGGAGAAAGAGGGACTCTTTATGATGTACTCTTTCTTCTAGAAGCGGCCCCACAGGAAGTGGACCTGGCCGAGCCCCGACGGTTCGACAAAAAATGAGATTGACTTCATTATGACGACCAGACGCCAACTGTTCAGTGATGTCTCAGTGATCGCAAGGGTGAAAACCGGCAGCGATCACCGAATGGTTAGAGGCACACTGAACCTAAACGTTAAGTTGGAGAGATCTCGTCTAATGAAGTCAACGCTCCGTCCTCTGCGGCGGCGTTGCGGTGGTGAGAAGAACACAAAAACTCTCCGATCACACTCTTAATCTCATGGCTGTTAGACGGGAGATGAGGCTGCAATCGTCAACAGATTTGACAGCATACAGGCAACTGAACAGACAGATCTCCAAATGCATGCGGCAGGACTTACGCAACTTTAATACTGCTCGTATTAACGAAGCGATCGAGCGGAACCAGGGCTCCAAAGTCTTTGCCAGAGATCTGTCTGCCAGAAAGAGCCAACTGTCAAAGCTGAAGACTGAGTGTGGCAGCATCGTTTCCGGGACACCTGAGATTTTGAGTGAGATTGAGAGGTTCCATGGGCAGCTGTACACATCATCGTTGGAGCCCCACGCAAGTGTGAGTAACGATACAAGAGCAAGTCTTACCCGACACTATTCCGATGATATCCCGGACGTCAGTCTGAGCGAGATTAGAATGGCTCTCCAGCACCTTAAAAACGGCAAGGCCCCAGGCGAGGATGGAATTACAGCGGAGCTTCTGAAAGCGAGTGGAACACCGGTACTTGAAGTCCTTCAGAAGCTCTTCAATTCCGTCCTCCATGGTGGCACTACTCCGGAGGCGTGGAGCAGAAGTGCGGTGGTCTTGTTCTTTAAGAAAGGCGACAACGCTCTCTTGAAGAACTACAGACCGATTTCCCTTCTGAGCCGCGTCTACGTGCTGTTTTCGAGAGTCATTACGAATCGTCTCGCACGCAGACTCGACGACTTCCAGCCTCCCGAACAAGCCGGTTTCCGAAAAGGCTTCAGTACCATAGACCACATACATACCCTGCGGCAGATTGTACAGAAGACCGAGGAGTACAAGCTGCCACTTTGCCTGGCGTATGTGGACTACGAGAAAGCCTTTGATTCCGTCGAAATTTGGGCGGTGCTACAGTCCCTTCAGCGGTGCCAAGTTGACTGTCGGTATATCGAGGTGCTGAAGTGTCTGTACAGTAGGGCTACGATGGCTATCCGAGTACAGAACCGGAGTTCCTGAAACCTATCCAACTGCAGAGAGGTGTAAGACAGGGTGACGTTATATCCCCGAAACTCTTCACCGCTGCGTTGGAAGACGTTTTCAAAATAATGGACTGGAAAGGATACGGTATTAACATCAATGGCGAGTACATCACTCACCTTCGATTTGCCGACGATATAGTCCTTATGGCAGAATCGCTGGAGGACCTTAGCACTATGCTCAATAACTTCAATGGTGTCTCCCAACGGATAGGTCTTAAGATGAACATGGACAAAACAAAGATTATGTTCAATGTCCATGTCACACCTATGCCGGTAGTTGTGGGGAGCACTATGCTCGAAGTTGTTGACGAGTACGTTTACCTGGGACAAATAGTCCGACTAGGTAAGTCCAACTTCGACCGAGAGGTCAATCGACGGATTCAACTCGGCTGGGCAGCGTTCGGGAAATTACGACACATCTTCTCGTCAGGTATACCTCAATCTCTGAAAACTAAAGTGTACAACCAGTGCGTGTTGCCAGTGATGACTTACGGATCAGAGACGTGGTCCTTCACTGCTGGCCGTATGAGGACGCTCAAGGTCGCTCAGCGAGCTATGGAGAGGGCTATGCTCGGAGTTTCTCTGCGTGATAGACTCAGAAATGAGGATATCCGCAGTAAAACCAGAGTGACCGACATAGCCCAACGGATTAGTAAGCTGAAGTGGCAATGGGCCGGCCATATAGCTCGAAGAACCGATAACCGATGGGGAAGAAAGGTTCTCGAGTGGCAGCCTCGTACCGGTAGGCGTAGTGTAGGGCGACCCCCCACTAGATAGAGTGACGACCTGGTAAGACATGCAGGAAGTCGATGGGTGTAGGTGGCTAAGGACCGTGCTTTGTGGCGTTACTTGGGGGAGGCCTATGTTCAGCAGTGGACTTGTGAAGGGCTGTAATGATGAATTTAAGAATAAATCCTAAAGTCAGTTTATATCGTTGCATAAAAAATATTGAACTACACCGACCATCTAAGTTTCACGTTTTCAAATCAGTGTCATCTAACATAAAATACAAAAATAAATAAAAATAATAAATAAATAGTGACATTTTACGTCCTTAAATAATAAATTAAATAATATAAATAACTTACAATGATATTTTTGATTTATTAAACTCATGATTGATTTAAAAATACTAACGTTCATTTTTCGGTTCTCTTATTTCATTTTAGAAGGAATAAATAGATTTTATAGTATTTATCTAATTACGACTTAAATCAATAAAAGTGACATCTATGGAAAAAGATAATTTTTTTTATAGGATAGGGTGAAAAACGAGCACACATTCCACCTGATGGTAAGTGGTTGCTGTGGCTCATAGACATCTACATTTAACCTAGATTACGATTAAAAATGCAGATGCGTTGTCATCAGTGAGGACTTAGATGGAATGCCTCGTTTCCAGTTAAAAAGGGTCTCCGGTTCTCTACACTCACCATACGAAACACAGCAGCATTAAGCTACTATTTGACGCTGGTATTCTGTAAGAGCGTGGTCCTTCCCCGGTCGAGCCGACCCATTCGTGCTACAACTATACTACTAATATAACTGCAGCATGGCTCTACCACGGATAAAATGAAATTAAGGATATATCATGATATAGCTTGACCAAATTTATGAATAGAAATCGTTTGGCGATATCAACAACTAAACACGACATTGCTATTTCTAGATATTACTATTAGGTATATCGTAACATATCGCACAGTTTCATTAAACACCGCTATTAGCTCTGATTACGTACAGAGGCTGCACTAAAACTATCGGGAATGGAATATTACCACTATTCCTGTCATATTAAAATCTTTTTAATTGAAAACTCCTTGGTTTTAAAAATCGAATACCATTTCTTTATTTAAAAAAAGATTCTCGGTCTTGTCACAAGGTTTTGTCAAACTTGTTTTGGTTTTTTCAAACGACTAACGTTGAGAAAATGGAATTGACTCGAGAAAATTCAAGAGCGATGATTTATTATGACTTTTAAAGTGGTTTAACACAAAAATAGTGTGTTGACCGGATGATTTCTGCATTTGGTGATGAAGCCCCATCCAAAACCACAATTTATCGCTGGTTTGCTGAATTTCAACGTGGACGTGTCAAGCTCAGTGATGATCCCCGTCAAGGTCGTCCAAAAACTGCAGTCACCCAAAAAAACGTTGATGCTGTGCGTAAACTGATTGACGAAGATCGACATGTGACATACCGCGAAATTCAGGCAACTTTAGACTTTGGCATGAGTCAAACACAAATAATCTTGCATGAACAATTAGGTGTAAAAAAAGTTGTTTTCCCGATCGATACCGCATTCGCTCTGTGAAGAGCAAAAAAGCGGCTCGCGTTACTTGGTGCGTCAGAACTCTCGAAAGATTCCACGCAGGATCCTCAAATGCTGTGTACAACATCGTATCAGGTCACGAATCCTGGACATACGCGTAGAATTCCGAAACAAAAAACCAGTCACGAGTTTGGGTGTTCGAAAATGAGTTAAAGCCAACAAAAATTGTTCGTTCACGGAGTTTTGCAAAAAAAATGGTGGCCACGTTTGTCTCCAATACCGACCATGTTACGATTATTTCTCTTGAGGGACAAAGAACGGTTAATGCAAAATGGTATGCTAGCATTTGTTCGCCACAAGTTGTTTCTGAACTCCGTAAAGAGAACTGCAACCGCCGCCGCATCATCCTCCATCACGACAATGCGAGTTCTCAAACCGCACACAGAACAAAAGAGTTTCTAGAGCAAGAAAACATAGAATTATTAGACCATCCGCCGTACAGCCCCAACCTAAGCCCTAATGATTTCTATATTTTCCCTAAAATAAGAATAAATTGCGTGGACAGAGATTTTCATCGCCTGAAGAAGCTGTGGACGCCTACAAAACGGCCATTTTGGAGACTCCAACTTCCGAATGGAATGGTTGCTTCAATGATTGGTTCCATCGTATGGAAAAATGTGTCAAATTTCGCGAAGAATACTTCGAAAAGCAATAAATACATTTTTAAATAGTAATGTTGTGTCACTTCCCGGATTCCCGAAATTTTCAGTGCCCCCTCGTAAGCAGAATTTTTAGTATATTCTATAATATCACTTTATGCCTTATTTATGTATTATATAAATGTTCGCGGCTTTGTTGTAGGATCGAGCCAATTCATTTGCACCTCAAATAATTGTGTTGGTTTTCATAGTTTCAATCCAATAATAGTGCCATCTACTTACTTCTAAATAAACTAATAATAAGTAACTGAATAAAGTAAACACAATTCTATTAAATACGTACTGTTTCAGCTTCAAAAATTGTTAGAATTAAAATGTCCAGACCGGTGGTCACTGATCGGATTTATCATTTTGTATTTTCTGTATAATCTGAAGAGCTTAGTCTGCTTGCTAGTTTAGATATATGGGGGCCCCACTAAAGCTTAGCATCGAGAGTGATGCGAAGAAAAACAGAGGACTCAATAGGACTCAGTTCTTCCCCATTTAAAAACACGCTGATACTCGGATTATTAACATTTGTTGTTGTAAATACATTTAGTTTTATTACCGTTTAAATGTAGATTATTTATTGTAAGTATACATATATCTAGACTGCTACTGTTTTACTTTAAACCCTTCAATCCCCATAAAAATCACATGCAGTCGCGCATGCGTCTATCAAATCCCGAGCGGTCGCGTGCCACCGCACCCACTCACAGCACTTTAAACCATTGAAACTTATATTTAGGTAAAAGTAGTCTACTTTTCTATGAAGAAGTTTGGCATTATAAAATCTATACAAAATTCTCTATCATGTGGTCTTAAAAGTCAGGTTTTACTTCATTACAAAAAGACTATTGTATTTTGATAACAAAAAACGGGTACATAACAAACGGATGTCGACAGCGTGAAAATCACTATTATATTACTGGATATTATTTACTAAAAAATCTTCACAAAAATTTCTGTAATAAAACACTATAGTAAAACATTAATAAAACACTAGAAAAATCCAAAAATCAACACAACATGCAAATAAAAATGGCGTACGTAATGAACGTAGATTATAAATAAATATCCACAGACTAAGTGAATTTTTATTGCACTAAAGGATAGGAAATTTCATATTGATTCTATCATGTCACACTTCTTCATAGAAAAGTAGTCTCTAAATATAAGTTTTAATGGTTTGAAGTGCTGTGGGTGTGCGCGGTCGAATCTGACCGCTTAGGGATTGAGGGGGCTATCCACTGCTGATGACCGGATATTTGCAGTAGTATTCACGCTTGGCAAACGGGTTGGCAACCGCAGCTTTTTATTACTGTTTCAGTTTCCCTCTGTCGCCTCTTACGACACCCACGGGACGATATGGGATATTGGTTTCATTTTCACTGCCGCTACATGACTAATATATTTCTACTCCCATTCATTAAGGGGAAATATAATGTCAAATGGCTTAGCAAGATCTTTCGTTATGCCGAAAATATTGCAGCATTAATTTTGAAATAAATATATGGTAAAGTTGAGGATTAATGTTAATGATTATGTTAGACGAAAACACGATTTCGTAAAATTTCCTCGATAGAAAAAAAATCCAAAATTACCTCCAAAATAAACAATAAACCGCTGTTATTCATAAAATACTTTAAATAAGATCATGAAACTTTGCATACTAACTGAACTAACTATAAAGCAGTGCTTATGTTATTTACTTTTTTTAAAATACCATTATTTTCACTTTAAAAAGAAATTACCTAAACTATCGGCGTCTTGAGCTTGATTTTGAAGGGAGAAGTTGTGTCGCTTACGATCAGAATATACATTACGCAACAGTACGACGTAAAATTAAAATGGGAAATAACCGTGATAAAAATAAGAAGCGGCTGGCTTTGGCTTTAAGAAACAGGCATAAATATGATAAACCTAATGAAATAAGTGTCTAACGACCTTTCTACTTACAGTATTAGTGATTACAAACATATTAAACGAAATTAGAATTTGAGCTGACTTACTCTATCCTCTTAATTGTATTCTTCCCATAGATTGGCAAATAATTTAGATATTTACCATAGTTGCCAAGCTTGGCATGCGGCTTACCAACTGCATACTTTTATTATTTTGAGCTGTGATCGCAAAGACGCTGCTGCTCATTTTCTATATATTTCTACCCCTGTTCATGAATATTTCTCTATTCTAGTTGTCTATAATTATAGTTCTATCACACGTTCACTGTGAATAGAACTACATTTATGAAATTTTAAAGTCTATTCGAACGTAAAAAAATGCCAGCATGGTGCCAAACAATATTCAATGGGCCAATATTAATAAAGATCATAAAATTCAAGATTATTTTGTCAAAACAATATCATTTCTGATTCCAGGGAAATTTTCCCCTTTCACACTTCTGACACAGAGAAAGACATGCCCGATAAAAAAGGTGTTGCTAGAAGTACGATAATAATTAAAGCAATTCTGATAAACTTACTTATGTCTTTCTATAGAACATATTATATTGCCAAATTTCAATAATTTTCTACGTCCAAAACAGACAGATATCGAGGTGTCTCAGTGATCCAGTTTTGCTAATTTTAGAACGAAATAGTATTATCGATGTTTCTAAATTCAAGCCCACGCGAGTAAGCCGCGGGTAAAAAGCTAGTATATTATAAATCTTTCTACTGGGTTATGAAAATTCATAATTAAAGGATAATAAATTGTATTGTATGGCGTATCTATGGTTTACTATACAGTCTTGATGCCGTACATTGTATTTGTTTTTAACTGTTTTTTTAAGACTTTCAATATCGGTTCGTGATACAAGAATCACTTTACAGCCATAATAAAGTTATATTGCGTGTAAGGCGTGACAACCATTACGTTTATAATCTTTTTTTATATCGGGATTTTAAGTTCGTATTAGTAAAAAAGTCTTCTTACTAGTACTAGTAGTACTTCTATAAATACAATAATATACTTCTATATATATGATATACTTCTTATATATATATATATATATATATATATATATATATAATTACTTCTTATATATTATAGGATTACTTATGTATATATTCTCATACACAGGAGTTTGGAGATTACAATATCTGACATCTCGTACGAACGATTGCGTATGATGCTTTTGCCGCCGATTTGGGTATTTTATGTCCAGGCTACAGAAGATGAATAGACGTAATTTTTTTTAATATTCCAAGCCAGTGCTTGGCTACTACCCCACCCGATGGCGAATGGTGATCAGCCAAGAGAGTAAGGTACAGTACACTTATTTAACAAAAGCCTATTCACTCGTGCCTTGAAGACATCCACACTGTAATCAGATGGAATGACAGAAATTGGCAACTTATTCCTTTAATGCATGCATCACGAACAATAATGCAAACCGCATGGTTCAAATGCGTGGTATCCTGCATTTCTGATATATGCCTCTTATGACACTACGGATAGGGGATAATATGAGTACGAACGTTTTAATTGTCTAGAAGTATTTGTGATACAAAATGAGTGTGATAATATAAATTTTATGGAATACTGAACAAACACTTGACAAGTAAAAAAGACGTAGATAAATGCATAGTGGTTAGAAAAATTAAAGGCTGAAATGGTCAAAGGTCTTAAAATTCATCCAGACAATGAAAAATACAGCATATCATGAGAGAGTCAAAGGAAAAAGTTTTCTAATGAAAATGAGCATCGCAACTTCAGCGATCGTTAGAGATGTGCTTAGGGTTATAAAGATCTAAAGAAGATTTGGAGATTTTTTTTCCATTTGTAGATAAATGCGGAATAATATATTAAAATGTAACCATTGACTTATATATTACTAGCGTAAGGACCGGGCCGACCGAACAACTAAAACGGACCGGTTGGCTGGTCCTAAAATTACAGTTTAGGGCCAACGCGAATCGGTCGACAGTAGTACGCGCGCAGGACAGATTTGCCTGTCATAAATATGTCTAGTTGCGTGGTAAAATGATGCAAAAATTACGATAAAAATATTAAAAAGGAACATGGGATATCGTATCATCGGTAAATAACCTTATATTAATTTTGTTACAATTAAATTATTATATAAACGCATTTTAAAGTCTTATTTTACAGTTAGTTTAGTTACGTTACCAAGATTAGGTCAGGGTTGGATTCAGATTCCCAAAAATATTGTAGATGGAAAATAAATTATTACTATTTTTAAAAAATTATATCACGTTTGACGTTTCATGTTACTTTTTTCCCATGTGCCGGGATTTTCGCGTTACGCGTTTAGTCTATCTATACTTTTTGTTTTTTGACGGTTTTATTTTTATTTATGTTTAATTTTCGTCTAAAGAACTTAGTATAAGTTAAATTTTGAATATTGATACCTAATATATTTTATGTTCAATAAGGGTAAAACAAAATTAGTAAAAAAGAAACCATATCTGCTTAATTGAATCTGAAAATCTGATGCATAAAACATTTTTAAATTCTGTTCAAACCGATTGCTTCTGGAGTACAGAGTTTCTATCATGGTAGCGGTATCGTGGTAGCAGAGTTGTATCAAAGATGCAAAATAAATGCATCGATCGGTTTTATTTAAAAAAAAAAACGCGGTACTCATGTACAATACAGAAATTCTCGATATCGTACGGTTAATATTAAAAAGTAAAAGGACCCAATAATAATACAAGTCGACCTTTAGGTATTTTCGCTTAGTATTATTACGATACTATATACTACAAACAATGAAATAATGGTACAATTAGGATAATTATACTACGAAATCCGAACTTGGTTACGTCGTGTTATTATATGACGTTTGTATTATAAAAGATGCGCTACTTTTTCTTGTATGACAAAGTTATGAGTAAAAGATTTAGATGGGCCTGTCCTTACTTTTGAAATCATTGAATGTAACTGAACATGATAAAGGAAATATTGAGGTCACAAAAGTCATTGTCTATATACGGGCGATATATTTGTCTAATAACGGTGTCAAGAATAAAATACAAGGAGATATCACGGAGGGGGTGAAGGGTAAGAAATAAAACCTAAATTTCTAATGTGACGACTGATGATAATGTCACTAGAAAATGCCATATCGATTTGGAGAAAGAATTTACGAGACAATTGCAGAAAGTTCTTGTAACTATAGAGTCAAAACCAAAAAAGACCGACAATTTATAATGACAATAGTCTAATAAGAAAAATCAAGGGATAGTGAAGCTTAGAGAATTATTTTACTGTATCCTACCTTAAAAACTCATCTTAAAAATGTTTTAAAATTTAGTCAATAACATGATTCGATGCTTAATCAATACTGTCTACTTATATTAGATATTTTTATTTCCAAAACCAACATTTGCTACAGAATAGATATAAAAATATTAATATAAAAACGTTAGAAATCCTACAAATAGATATCTTCATTACCTATATTTTGTATTATATATTATATATTGCATGCTTTAATACATATATAAACTGCCTTACTCACTGCACTCGCTTAGTCCTCTATCTTCTACAGCTACGACATGAAACAGTTATTTCTGATTTTGGCCTTACTCTGTGGCGCATATTTACCATATGGTAAGTGAAAGCCATTAAATTAATTGATTGCAAATCTTCTTTTTATTTTCATCATTACCATCTTGCAAACTTTTTTAGCTTAATGGCTGACTATATTACTTTAAGCGAGAATAGAGCCAGATTGCTTGTCAATGCTGGTTCATCTTATTACTAAATATATCCTTGTTTGATACATTTAGTTAAAATTATTTACATTATTAATTAATAATTATAACATGCACAATTTTATGTTCATTAGTTATTTAATACCTATCTAATGTTTTTTTAAACGTCTATTAAGTAGGTACCGTTTATATGTTAAGACCTTATTGTACATGTACACGTAGTAAGTGCTAGGTTGTTGTAAAATAATAAAAAAAGAACGAAACACTTTATTTTGGCATAAACTCCACACGTGAATCGAAGAACATCGTAAATCAAATTACACTATTATGCGATTTAATAACCACTTGATCAATAAAAACGACGCGTCAAACCGTATTTTTAGATTTTTTATATTGTTTATATTAAAAAAAAAGTTATTTTCAGCGATATTATTGTAGGTGCAGGTTTTTTACTAAAATACAAGAAATCGTTTCTGAATTGGCATTTTCCCGATAGTGCAAGGATTTAGCTTTAACGCTTTCAGCAACCGTATCAGGATATACGTTGTTCTTCCATTTACAAAATGAAAAATAGCTTATTTAGTATTGACGCTTATGCCTAGTTACTTTAATTTTATTCGTTAAACGCTTAGAGTAATTACATACGGTTAAACACCATAAGTAGTCGGCGTTTTGACATTTTCCTATCTAGCGTTCGTCTATTGTTTCGTAAGTTTTTTCTCGAAACGCGAAAAAAAAAGCTTAATTTTGGTATTTCAGATAATATAATTTAATGATGTGTAAAGTATATTAAATCTTATTTTAAACATTGATAGTAGAAATATGAATATGAAAACCGATAAGTAGCTTTAAATATATATTTGTATAATGTTCACTTTTCACCTTCGATCAATGTTGATAGAAGCTTTTCACTAATTAACGCCTTTTTGAGGTCTAATCGGATTAATTCAACCCTGAAGTCAAATACATGTACGAATATAAACTATTTAGTTACACAATTAGTACAAATAGTTTGATAGCAAAAATATATTTTGTGATTTTTGATACATATAGATATTGGTTTATAAAAATTGAAAAATATATGCCATTTTGAACTTTTATGTATTTGAAATGGATGTAAAAAGCCTGAAATAAATTACTAATATTTTTATTATTATTATTAATTCTAGCCACTATTTTTAAGTAACAAAAAATTCCTGCACAACGTTTTTGTCCGGCACACTAAAGTAATATTAGATATAGGTAGTCTTTACTTTAAATATATAATTATTGAAATTTTTTGTAATATTTCTAATCGGTATTTATAATATTTAAGTTATATTCTTACATTTTCCATAAATAAATCTCATCGTTTGGTGTAATAGTTATCGAGGCTAATTTGGATAGTATACAGAGATGATATAAAAGATTAATACCTGTATAAAATATTACACGGTTATAACTTTAACTCTATATATAGATTTAACACTCTGTTAACATTTAAAATCCAAATCCTTCATATCAATTATATTCTGAAATTACTTAGTTATCAATCTCTCTCTAATTCATTAAGAATTTTTAAATTTTGTTTCAGTTTCAGGAAACCTGAATAGTGGACTTCGAGGTAATCTTTCTTTAAATAATATGAACTAAGCAATTTGATTATTTAAGATTTTGGTCCAGTATATCAATCTCCTTAGACAACCAAAGATTGATTAATGTTATCAACATTACCACAACTACACCCATGCGTGTTGGCGAAATTCACATGTCTTCAAAACATTTGTTTTCTTATTTCTCAGACCTGCAGGTTCCTCACGATGTTTCCCTTCACCGGCTAGAACGCGGTAAATAAACACTTAAAATTGCGAACCCGGTTTGCTCGCGTACCATGAAATTTACAACGAGCACTTACCATCTGAGCTGCCACGGATCTTAGCAAACAGGAAAAAAATAATTAAAACTTTATATAGAACATAAGAAACTACTACTATTTAATATCAAACATTATAAAAAGTCATAAAAATGTCGAAATTACAAGGTGTAAAAAGGGCAAAATCTTATTCGCTTTCCTGTAAACCTTGCTTTTTGATTTACGATCTTATTCTGAACTGTTGCCGTACCTACAAGCCACAACAATATACAAATATATAAAAACTGCGTAAATATAATAATCTTTTCTTTCTTTGTACATTGTAATCATAAATCATGCCTAAAAAGGTCACCACTCAACTTGGTAGCAGGAAACCACAACGCTGATGTTTGACCAAATACTTGTAAGTGTAAATGCCGCTATCTAAGTATTTTTAGTCATAAATCTAGCTGATGCAAAATCAGCTTGGTCTTACTTTACACCTAGCATTAAACTTTTGAACTCACCCAATTAGACACAAACATGGACTTAACTAATTTAACTGCATGTGTCGTTAATTTTTACTGCACCAACTCAATCACTTAACCGGAAACAGACATTTGTTAATCGTTTAAAAACTACAAATGTCATCTAAATCCATTGATTTCTATAGCATGGGTTTATTTTTATCATGCTAAAGATAGGTAATGAAATACTTATGTATTTAATTCATTAAAATTTTTTAAATTTTGTTTCAGTTTCAGGAAAGCTGAAGAGTGGACTTCGAGGTAATCTTTCTCTAAATAATATGAACTAAGCAATTTGATAATTTTTTTTATGATTTTGGTTCAATATATCAATCTCCTTGGACAGATTGATTAATGTTGATAGTTACAAAAATTCACTGTCACGAAGTATTTAACAAGGTTTTACTAAAGGCGGTTTGTTCAATGGTAAGGATACACGACGGCACAATATAGTTATAAACCAAGTGTCAAAGTGCATAATTTCTTCTCGAGACACTTACCACCTACACGTTATTTTACGCGGTAGAGCCATGCTTCAGCTATTACTTATGGTTGTAGCGTGAATGGATCGGCTCCTCCGGGGAAGGGCCACGCTCTTACTGATTAACCAGCGTAAAATAGCTGCTTTATGTGGCTGTGTTTCGTATCCTGAGTGTAAGAGAACCGGAGTTTCTTTTTACTGGAAACGAGGTATTTCATCCTAGTCTTCAGAGGCGACAATCTGCATTTTGATTATAAGCTGAAATTAGATGTAGATGTCTATGGGCCACAGCATCCACTTAGTATGAGGCTGCGAGCACGTTTGCCACCCTTATTATGTATAAAAAAATCTAGATACCCTGTCGTTGGATTGGAGATTTATTGGTATCATCAGTCGACAAATCCTTAAAAGCTTAAGTATCTAGTAGACTAGATATTTAAAAAAAAGATATTTAGATATTTACAATAAGCGCTATAGACTCTAGAATACTTGATATTTTTAGCACGTAGATATTTAAAAAAAAGCGCTATAGACCCTAGAATTGCACTAGATCTAGCGCCAAATGCGCTGAAAGGGCAACCCTGTTCACAACATGTCGCTGCATCAGATTGCCAAGTTTTTGGGAGATTTTAAGGGTAGCTTGCACCAGTAGATAGCCGATGACAATAGTAGCTCAAGTTGCCAAATCAGACACATTTTTACACACTAAAACAGGACTGTCAAAATTACATATTCATAATTTTTAAATTTTCATGTGCCGCAGTCAAGTTCAGCGTCGGTATTCGGCCTGGAATAGACTTCTTCTTCCCATTACCCCGCACTGTATATGACGCTAAGTGCGAAGGCTGGACTTTAACGGAACGCCCGTCTGGACATATGCCTAGCCTCGTCATGTACTGCCCGGGAGAACGGATTGTGTGCACGATGTTTGACCAGGACGAAAACATTGCTGGTCTCCAAATAGCTGTAAGTATTACAAAGGGTAGAGTGAGGTAATTACGAACACTTAAGGGAAAACAGATTAAAAATGAAATCAAGTTACAAATGCTGTTGGTTATAAACTATTCACAATCAAAATCAAAATTCTATTGAACAAGGTAATTTTTTAAATATAATCAAATTTTAAAAACAAAAACCTTGGTGTCCGGCATTACCAGCAGTGAAGTGATTACGAATAGTGTGTGAATCATGACAAAAGATGGCATCGCTAATGCATCCTCTACCGATGTGCTTTTACCACTCGTGCAGTTTCTGTGGGCCCGTAAACTATATTTATAATATATACGGTACTTACACAGCCTTCTTTTGGGGAGATCTTCATACATTTTAACACAAAATATTCATTTAATATATAATATTCATTTTCCTTTGATGCTCTTTCTTTGATGACTTTATTAATTACATTCATCATCATCGTCATTACAGCCCTTCACAAGTCCACTGCTGAACATAGGCCTCCTCCAAGGTATGCCACAAAGCACGGTCCTGAGCCACCTGCGTGCATCGACTTCCTGCATGTCTTACCAGGTCGTCACTCCATCTAGTGGGCGGTCGTCCTACACTTCGCCTACCGGTACGAGGCTGCCACTCGAGAACCTTTTTTCCACAACGGTTTTCGGTTCTTCGAGCTATATGGCCAGTCCATTGCCACTTCAGCTTACTAATCCGTTGGGCTATGTCGGTCACTTTGGTTCTACGGCGGATACCCTCATTCCTAAGTTTATCACGCAGAGAAACTCCGAGCATAGCTCTCTCCATAGCTCGCTGAGCGACTTTGAGCGTCCTCATACGGCCGGAGTGAAGGACACGTGTCAGTTCCATAAGTCATCACTGGCAACACGCACTGGTTGTACAACTTAGTTTTCAGGTTTTGAGGTATACCTGACGAGAAGATGTGTCGTAATTTCCCGAACGCTGCCCAGCCGAGTTGAATCCGTCGGATGACCTCTCGGTCGAAATTAGACTTACCTAGTCGGACTTTGCTATTTGTCCCAGGTAAACGTATTCGTCAACAACTTCGATCTTAGTGCTCCCAACAACTACCGGCATAGGTGTGACATGGACATTAAACATGATCTTTGTTTTGTCCATGTTCATCTTAAGACCTATCCGTTGGGAGGCACTATTGAGGTCATTGAGCATAGTGCTTAAGTCTTCCAGCGATTCTGCCATAAGGACTATATCGTCGGCAAATCGAAGGTGAGTGATGTACTCGTCAAATTCGACATCGACGATTAATTACATTAGTATGTAAGAAAAAAAGGTCATCACAGTTGACATCTTCAATTATTTTAAACTTTTCATATGATATATGATTCTCTTTATCTTTGTTATTACTCGTACTTTCAGCATTTTCATCTTTTTTATCTGCCTTTTATTTTTTTATGTCTTCCTTCCTAAATGTATTTTATTGTAGTGCTAGTTAAATAGTCAAATGTTTTTGCTAGAAATCGGCTTTGATTTATTATGTGGTATATTAAGAACAATTGTAACAATATCTTTAAGTGTTATACAAATGTACATCATAGTTAAAGGAGTCATTGGTCTTCGTACAGTTGACGTCGACACTGTGCATCAGGTGTTACTGCTTCTTGCGAATTGCCAATTAATATTTTAACATGTGGTGGTAATTTAAAATAAAGAAATTTGAAAAGTAATTTAATTTTCACAAAAAAACTGTATTAAATGCACAATATTCATCACGGAAGTGAACAGTTTAGATGATAGGCCAAAATATTAAGTGTAATTTTATATATTTTATTATAACGTTTCGTAAGAGGAGTTGTATGTTACAGGTAAAATACTTTACAAAAAATTAATTTTACTCATTAGAGTAAAATTAGATGCAACTGTAAACAGAAATTCAATGGAGGTTACCTAGTATTGCAAACGTTATCTCACTAGGCCAAGCGGCGTAGTAAACATTGTTCGATACTAGTTTCGGCCTCGATTATTAACTGTATCACACAAAATATCTCTTATATTTTAAATGTAACAACTGTGTTTGTCCTTACCGTGATTCCCTACTCTCCCCTATAACTGAGGTATATACAAAAGTAAGTAAAAATTTCGCGAAATATTGGTAAACTTTGATTGATTAGTGTGAGAATTGTGTATTTTTAAGTTCTATATAAGAACTATGAATTAAGAATTTCTCTTCCCTCTCGTCATTCTAAGCAGTTCGGGAAATATTAACGTCAAAGAATCAAAAAACTGATTGAAAATTGAAATACGTAGGTACTTGAACAGTGCCTTATTTAACTAATAGACACAATAATTGGCCTTACATACAATATATGTATTACCGTTGCTTACTTAAATATTAATTATATTTATCTGTTTTCTTTTCTATTGTCATTTAATGAACACAGAGAGAGAAAGGAACTTCAAGCATTTTTTATGAGTAAAGCCGAAATTATTTCGAATAGTAGATATTTAATAATTGTAAATTGTTAGATTTCCGTGCCAGGTGCCACGAAATAGAACTCTTATACAACACGTAACATAATTAACGCAGTTTGAGAAAGTAGTTTGTTCAGAATCGTTTACTGAATCGATTCCTATCATTTTTAATATAGGTAATTTTTTATCCCAAAAATAATTAAAACTACGTAAATTACAGTCACACTAAATCTGTACAGTCAAAACAAACTGAAATGGACCGTAAGGCAATAAGACTTTTAAGAGTGCAGTTTTATTTGTATTATTACTAATTTGGAAGACGGCTTTCGTCCACCCGATCCCTAAAAAAGGCGACCGCTCAGACCCGTCCAACTACTGGCCTATCGCCATCACCTCCTTGTTCTCCAAAACAATGGAGTCTATTGTAAACTGCCAGCTCATGAGGTACCTTGAGGATCACCAGCTGATTAGTGACCGCCAATACGGTTTTCGCCGTGGTCGGTCAGCTGGTGATCTTCTGGTCTACCTAACTCACAGATGGGCGGAGGCAGTAGAGTCCAATGGGGGAGGCATTGGCCGTTAGTTTGGACATTGCGAAGGCCTTCGATCGGGTTTGGCACTAAACGGCTCTTTCGAAGCTCCCTTCCTATGGGCTTCCCGAGAAATTGTGCGATTGGATCACCAGCTTTCTTGCAGATCGGGGCATCAAGGTCGTTGTAGACGGTGCAAGCTCCGATTGCAAGCCTATTAATGCTGGTGTTCCACAAGGCTGCGTGCTATCGCCAACGCTGTTTCTTTTGCGTATCAATGATATGTTGCAAACCCGTAACATTCATTGCTATGCAGATGACAGCACTGGTGATGCTCTTTACACCGGCCGAGCCAATATTTCTCGGGAAAGCGTCTCCGAGTGCCGGGACAAACTTGTGTCTGAAGTCGAGTCTTTGCTGAACAGAGTCTCGGATTGGTGGCGACTAAATCTAGTCCAGTTTAACCCCCAGAAGACACAAGTTTGCGCGTTAACCGCTAAAAAGAACCCCTTTGTCGTATCTCGTCAGTTTCAAGGCACTCCCCTTGTTGCCACAGCCAGTATCGGAATCCTCGGCGTCGACATATCGAGTGACGTGCAGTTTCGTGGTCACTTGGAAGAGAAGGCAAAATCGGCCTCTAAAAAGCTTGGCGTGCTCAGCAGAGCGGGACAGTATTTCATGCCGGCACACCGCCTGCAACTTTACAAGACGCAGGTTCGGCCGCACATGGAATACTGTTCCCATCTTCTGGGGCTCCCCAGTACCAGCTCCTTCCACTTGACCGCATCCAGCGCAGAGCGGCTCGAATCGTCGACGACCGAGTGTTTTCCGATCGGCTCGATTCACTGGCACTGCGAAGAGATGTTGAATCTCTTTGCATTTTCTTTCGCATATACCATGGAGAGTGCTCTGAGGAATTGTTCGGATTAATTCCAGCCGCCAAATTTCGTGAACGCACTACGCGGCAAACGTCGCGATACCATCCACATCATCTGGATGCTTGGCGGTCCACCACTGTACGTTTCAAGAGGAGTTTTCTTCCGCGTACAACCTCTCTGTGGAATAGTTTACCACCAGTGATTTTTCCGGACCGATACGACCTGGGGACCTTCAAGAAAAGAGCGTACTCCTTTCTAAAGGGCCGGCAACGCACCTGCAATTCCCCTGGTGTTGCGGTTGATCATGGGCGGCGGTAGTCACTTAACATCAGGTGAGCCGCATGCTCGTTTGCCCCCTCTTCTATAAAAAAAAATAAAAAATAAATAAATAATTATGTCATTAAAAATAAAGAAAAATGAACTTTATTTCAAGCACGTTAAAGTCTTGCGTTCGTGGATTTGTACTGTGACCACAACATTCTTCCGGAATTAGTATAACTAATTTGATAAATAATCAGTGCATAAAAATGTTTAACTAAAAATTCAGTGTATGTATTATGATTATAACATAATATACTAATTGGGGTGTCTGAGGGTGTGCGTTAATTACGTTACATATTGTATAATACGCTTATGAGTTACAAAACATATCAAAGGAAAGTTGATACCTTCACCTATATTTACATATTTTTTATACATTACTCGCACATAAGGATTTTTTCTGTAACGAGGTGTTTTATAAAAATTTCACATCGACAAATATTCCGTGTCCGGGACACGGAACACATAAACCACTTGTTCCGTCCGGTAACCGAATCCCCTACCCCGCAACAGAGCAGTCAAACGCTTAGCCACAGCATTATGCCATCATCCAATATATAATTACGTTTAATTTTATTAGGTCCCAAAAGACGAGATTACTGACTCCACATTGGACTGGCCTACTCAAGGATGGACCAAATGGACAACCACAACAACTTCCGGAGAAACTACAACCTTCTGGACTATTCAACAATATTTTGTCTCTAAAGGTTTGATTTTTAATCATAAATCATTACAATATGTATTGACAAATTTTACATAAATCGATCTGCTTTAGTCCAGTTTCAAGCTTTTCTTTATAAGATAAGGGTGACAAACGAGCACACAGTCAACCTGATGATAAGTAGTTTCTGTGGCTTATAGACATCTACATCTATCAAAATGCAGATACGTTGTCACCCGTGAGGACTAAGATGGATTCCCCGTTTCCAGTAAAAAGGGTCTCTGGAACTCTATACTCACTATGCGATACACAGCAGCGTTAAGCTGCTATTTTACGCTGGTATTCTGTGAGAACGTGGTCCTTTCGTGGTCGAGCCGACCCAATCGCGCTACGACTATGCTACTAATATAGCTGTAGCATGGCGCTACCACGTAATAAAGCTTTGCCTTTAGGTACATATTCACAATTGGATATGGCTCTGTTGCGTTATGCATTGTTACACAAAACTTCTAACGGTGCCTTCTCAACAGTCGTTGCAGCTATCTTTTTAAAACATCATAGAATACCTACTTTACATAACCCCCCCTCTCTCCGCGCCTTCCCAAAAAACATCTCACCTCCCCTCCCCCATCCCTTTTTCACAACTATCTGTGATGATGTCGTCGTGTCAAACATTAACAACATATTTGAGCATACTTGCTTAGGCTTTACACTGGTTACTAGACAAAAAAGTGTCCAACGTTCGTCCCGCCTGATGATAAATGATGATGAAGACCTAGATGATAAATCGGACTACCTTATCATAACAAAAGCCTATTTACTCTTGCCTTGAAGACGTCCAGATTATAATCGGACGGAAAGACTGACTCCTTTGCTGTATGGAAGGCGAAGCAAACCGTATATCTAACAAAAACCAAATACAACGCTATATTAATACCAGCGTTAAATAGCAGCTAAATGCTGCTGTGTTACGTATGGCGAGTGTAGAGAACCGGAAAACATTTTTAATGGAAACGAAGTATTCTATCCTAGTCCTCAGGGCTATTAAACGGTTCTTTTAAATTAGAAAAATAATTATTAATAGAGGATAGTTGTAAATGTCTATGGGCCACAGCATCCACTTACCACTAGGTAGACTGAGTGCTCGTTTGTCACCCTTATTTTATTCTGTAAAAAGAAAAGTGTCCTATAAAGTTGATATTTTTGGGTAGTTAACATAACCCCTGATCGCAACAGTAACTAAGGACTTATGAACTTTTGAAATTCGTTGCATAGTAGAAACACCACATAAATTCAATCGGCCTTATTGCAATAAGTAGTTTATTAGTATTAATTTTAAACTAGAATATATTTTACGAAAGAAGTTACGCGGTAATGAACGAACTAAAATGTAATAAGTCCTAATTAAATCAACTTCTATTTGATGGTATTATTTTCCTCTAAAAATCTACTTTGTCCTCTGAATTACTAAGTCAGACACAATCAATGCGTATTTGAAAAATACTATCTTAGCCACTTTATGACTTCGGTGTAAGCTGCTGTAAATACAACTCAACATGGTAATTACTTTTCAGCATCGACATTTGTAACATATATTCTAAGAGTAATAATCTTGCTTGGTTACAATGACATCAGAAGATGGTGGGTTAGTTTCAAATGTGGAAATTATAAGTCAAGCCACAGAAAAAATCCTGTGGCTTGACTTATAATTTCCCAAATGTAATGTATGGAATTTGGTAACAAATGTCAAGTTTCGCGAAGAGTGGTGCCGCAGCTAAGCTACTTTCTTAAGTATAATGTACACCATAGCTTAAACCTGATACCCCGATACTATCAACAAACCACCTTTTGTAATAAGACGGAAGAGTCTAAGAAATCAACCGTGTATATTAAAGAAAAGCAATCATCCATATTCATTTTTTGACATTTAGAACAAAAGCGTAAAACAATTCAAATGATATATCTTGTTTAACCAAAGACATTTAAGAGGAGTATTACAAAAAAAAAACGCGAAATTACAAAATTTCCTCGTTGAAATTATATGTTTTTCGTTCGTTGCTTGAAATAATAATTACTTGGTAAAAATAGATCGTTTTCTCTACTACAATAAGCCCAAGGCAAATTTTATATAACTCATTTATTTATTTAATAATAATCATTCTCAATAGGCTTGTTTAGACCAAAACTCCGAGAGACATGATTTGTGAGTTGAATTGAGTGAGTTGAAGTTTGAATATCGACCATCGAAAAAAATATTTTAAGTCACATATATATAGGATATTTGTTATATTAATTACTTTAATAATTATTAAATACATTTTCGTTATATGTCTATCACGTAAGGAAAAAAATCGACATAATTCAATTATCTACCGAAAAGCTTCGATACTAGCGCCAATATCACCAAAGTTCTGCATTATTTTGACGTAAAATTTATACCAAAATAATCATCAACATTTGCTTAAACTTTACCATGATTTTTACTTTTTAAATCATTACTATTATTTTTTAATTAACTAAATAAAAGTACCATATATTTCACTGCGCCGGCCCTCTGCGTTCAACAGAGCTGAAAAGAGCGCGAGCGCTCGTCGAGGTCGGACCTGTATTAATTTATTTCCCGCGCTCCGTCTGGTTTCGATATTATCGTTGATGTCTTCTTCACGTGTCTTTGGGCACATGGAGGTTTCGGGCCTCGGGGTAAGCCCCCATTACCCGTGCTGTCCTCGCGGTCCACCACTATGGACCGGTCCTGGGAGCCTTCTAATGGCATTGTAGGTGTCATACGATTTGTCGCAATCGGTAAATTTTTCGTAGTCGGTTATGACTACGAAAAAAGGAGGTTATCTAATAAAGTCGGAGTTGGCCTTTCAGCGGCATTGAGGGTTGTTACTCGACTCTCTAATCGATATAAAAGAGGAGTTCTCTTGGATAGGGTCGCCCGTCCGGAGGGCGAGAGTGTAGCGGCGCAAAGTTGTTTAGATGTAAGTGTGGCCCGTTGTCTGCACGGTCGAACAGTCCGCGCGCCAACCGGGCCACAAACTCCTGGATGGTAATGATCTTCAGGTTGGCCGCTATGACGTCATTCCGGACGTAGCGACCCGCACTGACGATGGTTCATAACGCCATATTTTGCTGGGCCTGCAGTCGCCGCCTCAGAGGCTCGCTCAGAAGCGCGTACCAGGCCGGAGCAGCATAGGTGATGATTGATCTGATATAAGTCTTATAGACACGCACTTTGGTATTAAGTGGTAACTTGGATGCCAGGACCGGACGTAGCATCGCCCGCGCACATCGTGCTCTGCGGATAACGAGGTCGACGTGCGCAGTCATGCGCAGCGCCCGGTCGATCCGGCACCCAAGGTAGGTCACGGCCTTCTCGTACGCGATCTGCTGGCCATTGAGGGTTAGTTGAGGTGGTAGGTTCCTGAGGCGGCGAGTGAGCAGAGCGGTCGTCTTACCAACGTTGACGACCATCCTCCACTCATCTAGCCATGGTGGCAACAGGTCCAGGAGGCGTTGCATCCTGGCAGCGGCAATATGGGCTCTTCTGGAAGAGGTAAAATAAGCGCTATCGTCCGCATATAACGCCAATTCCACGTCGTCCTCCCATTCTTGCAGCCTGCCTGCCAGGGTAGGGATGTCGTTGGTATAAGCCGCGTACAGGACTGGAGACAAACAGCTGCCCTGAGGAACGCCGGCTCTGATGGTTCTGGTTGCGGACTCGGCGCCCTCTACGCAGACGTAGAACTTCCTGTCTGCCAGGAAAGACGCCACTAGCCGCAACATAGCAGGAGGGACACTGGTCTGTTCTTCCAATTTATAAAGTAGTCCAGAATGCCACACCCTGTCGAACGCCTTCTCGATATCGAGAAAGACGCCCAACGTAGTGCGGCCACGGTTGTAATCAGCCGCAAGCAGGTGCAGCACTCTGGTCAGCTGTGTTGCTGTAGAGTGACCCCTCCTGAATCCGTGCTGCTCCGCCCGAAGTTGGATGCACGGGCGGAGGCGTCTTAGCAACAATCTTTCAAGCAGTTTAGCTATGTGTGGTAGCAGCGTGATCGGCCTGTAGCTGGCAGCTCTACTCCTGTCCTTCCCGGGTTTCGGCAAGACGATTACTTTGCCTTTTTTCCAGTCCTCCGGGAAGTGGGATGTCCGCAGTATCCCATTGTAGAGTCGACCAAGCTCTACTAGGACTCTATGGGGCAGCTGTCGGAGTGCAGCGTTGGTAATCCCGTCGTGCCCCGGCGCCTTCCTCGGTTGCAGGCGGGTTGCTGTCCACCGCAGTTCAGCGGGGGGAGATGACCCACTCTCCTGCAAGAGGCGGCGCGGGCGACGACAGGAACTCCTGTACGCGACTCTCCTTTTGGGCATGAAGCTCCAAGAACTCCGCACTTGCTGGGTTCGGCATAAATTGCTCCTCGAAGTGCTCGACTAGGATATCCGCTCTACCCTTGGCATCGTAACGACGTTCGCCCGCGTTGTTGGTCAGCGGGCAAACGGGAGGTTTGGCTTTAGTTAACTGTCGGTTCAGTTTATAGAGCGACGCATCATGCTCTTCCGCCTTCCATATGCGCCGCTCCCAGGCATCTCCTCTGTGTGCCTGGACTGCAACGACAGTTCCTCCGACAAGGTGTTCAGTTTCGTTTTGATTCTCGGGCAGCGAGTACGCGCCCAGAGTCTCCTTAGGGCCCTTTTTATCTTAATCTGCACGCAGATGTGTCGCGGCAGATCATCCCTTTTGGTGGACATCGGGACGATCGTAGAGGCAGCGTTGAGGGCCTCTTGTATTGCCTTTGTCATATTTGCGGCTGCGGCCTCTACGTTCGTCCGCTGTGTTCAAGGGGTGGTGTGCTGGAGGTCTCTCCTGTAGGTGTTTGTGGTAGAGCCTCCAGTCGACACGTGTCTTCACTGTTCTGGGCGGCGTAGTCACCGTCTTTAGGCCAAGGGTAATTAATATCGGGAGGTGCTGTGAATCCAGGTCGTACAGCACCTCTACCACTATCGGGTAGTTGATGTTCCTAGCGAGCACGATGTCCAATACATCCGGACGACTTCGTGGATCCGTCGGAACATGAGTGGGTTCTTCGGGACCTAAAACGTCATAGCCGTGTCTTTCATCTTCAAAAAGTGCGTGACCCGGTGGGTTGATCAGTCTAGATCCCCACGCCGGGTGTTTGGCGTTTAGGTCCCCGGCGATGATGGTCGGTGTTTCGCCTTCCATTACCGTCCGGACGTCTGAGGAGCAAAATGGAGTCCCTGGCGGGCGGTATGCTGCGAAGATCCTAAGTTCCTCGCCCGCCGCCTCCATTTTTATGCCGATAGAGCGCATAGTCTGGTATTCCGGTAGGTCTAGTTCTTGATGGACGATGTCCCTTCTCACTAGGACCGCTGTCCCTCTGTAGGCGGCCCCTTGAGAAGTGACTCGTCCCTCCTATACAGATGGTAATTGGGCAGCTTTATGCGTGTGCTCGGATTAAGTTTCGTCTCTCCCAGCAAGATGACCTGTACGTCTTGTTGTTAGGCGACGGTGCGGAGTTCTTGCAGCTTCTGCTGGATTCCACCTGGGTTCCAGTAGAGGAGGCGCAGGTTAGACTCCTCCATAGTGCCGAGGCAAGAGGTTCGCCAGCGCCTTCATGACTGCTGTGATAGGGTCGGTCCCGGCTCTGATGTCTGCCAGGACCTGGCTGCCGACTTCAATTGCAATGCCAACCAAACGTTGGATGGCATCAGCAGTCTCGAAGCCGGCTGTTGGTGTTCTGCGTGTCTGTGCAGGAGTTGGCGCTGGTCTCGGGAGTTGGATTGATGCTCTTTGCGTATGGGTAGAGCGCGCTCTATGTGTAGAGCGGGCTCTATTTTCTGATAGAGCCCTTTCTGGCACTCTACCCATTCTGGTTTTCTTGACCTCCTTGGTAACCTGCGCCTGGGCTATCGTTACCGCTGGGGTTGGGGTAGAGGTTGCTGCCTGAGGAGGAGGCTGCACCTTCTTCTTCTTCTTCCTCCCCCGCTTACTCCACTGGGTGGTTTGGCGCTCTGTGGCGTCGTTAGCGGGGGGCTGAAGAGTCGCCCCGGTGGTTGCCTTTGATATGGTAGTGGTGGGCACCACCGATTCTGTGGGTGCCGTGACGGGTGGTGGGGGGGTAGGTTGCCTTCCCCTTCCACTGACTGTCGTCCACCCGTCTTCCTGAACCACGGCCCTGGGACGACTATGGGGGATCCTCTTGGGCTCCTCTGGGAGTAGTCCCGGTAGAGTAATCCCCTGCTTCCTTGCAATCCTCCTCAGGACTGGGCAGCGACGATCATTGGCGGTATGGTTCTTGGCGCAGTTCGCGCACCGCGGTTCATCTCTACCCCTTAGGCAGTTGCTGGCGATATGATCTCCGGCGCAGCGAACACACTTCACTGGCCTGAAGCAATTTGTAGACGCATGGCCAAAGGCCTGGCAGCGATGGCACTGTGAAGGGCCCGCGATATTATCGTAATGGGCGTCGAAGGCACGGTAATATAAAATTACCATGTCGTAGGCCGTGGCTAGCGTTGCCAGGCGTCCGGACACAGTCAGACTTTTTGGTTGCGTGTCCAGCCAAATTAGACGGTGTCCGGCCTGTCTGGTTTTTTTTAGGCTTTTTAAAGGAGACGATCGTTTTTGAACCAACTAGATTTTTTTTACGTAATTTAACTTATAAAAAAGATACCAATTTTACTGTAGTAGACTGGCTAAAGATTTTATGAAAATTTAAACGATATCATGATAAATAATATAATTAAGAATCGATAGCTACATATAAATCACCGCAGTCCGTTTATTGGTGAACTATTTTCTCCGGAACTACTAAAAATATTATTTTAGTATATCCGGAGAATCCACTTAGTATTTAATATTTTGAAGAACCTACAACTTTTTATACTTTTTATTATTAACACTGCACTATTATAACATATAATATATCGATAAAAACTACTAGACAGTCGCACATATAAGTTTTATGGTATAAAGAGATTGCCGTTTGATTGTTAATTTCTCAGTATTCCCGTTAGATGCGGGAAAATTAATATCACTAGTGTAATCTAGAGATATAAGTAATAAATCGACATTCATTTCATTAAGTCACGCCACAATTTGTGGTGAGCCCATTCTCAATACAAAAAGAAATTGTCTTTTTCACGTACTTACATACATAATATTGCAATTATTTAAATTAATATTTTAATGAATATTGAACGAATACTTTATTTAAGACTGATTTATTCAATTTTATTGTTATTTCATTACAATTTGATAATATTTTATGGTAAATAATAAAAAGCATTGTTTTACTTTAAAAATAATTGTCATGTTATACTAAGATCTAAGACTAAAAAATTAAGGGTGTCCGGCCTTTTTACCAAAATGCCCGGCTAAACTCATTGGTCTGTCCGGCTTTACGGTCTTAAGACCTGGCAACCTTAGCCGTGGCGCTGCTATTTTGCATCTTAAACTATGCCCGCAAAGTTTAATCGTTGGAAATATTTACTTTAGTACAGTATATTTCAATTAGTATAATTTTTTATTTTTATAGTTTAATAAAAAAAATTATAGTTATTTTGATTGTAGCTGAACTTTCTTACCAGTCCGAATGGGGAAAAATAAACACAAGTATCAATGTTTCACTTAACGTAAAAAAAGAAATATCCTATCTCTGGAGAAAAATAGTGGAGAATAAAAATGTATGTGTGCTTGCCATATGGACTGGCCCAGTTTATGCAGTAAAAGTATTAAAAATCTATAAAGATGACAAATTTTGGATTTTGAACATGTTAGCCAAGTTACAAGCGTTTAATAAAAAGTGTGTACTGCCTGAAATTATTGACTCGAGATAAGCTCGGTCAATGAAGTTGCGGCAAATATTTTTATAATAAAAAATACGGTAATTGACTATAACTACCGATTAAAAAATATAAGTTACAGTTGGTTATTTTATTTATTTAAACAGGTTGCAACCGTACTATTAATTTATTTATACCACTATGCTACCGTTAGTAGATATAATCCATTATTAACCAACATCGGTTAACAATCGATTACTGTGAAACAATTAAAATATTTATGTTTACTTATTTTAACAATACGAATAAGGTTCATAAATAATGAAAAATATAACAAATAGATTGTAATAAATTAATTAGAGACATAAAAATCACACACCAAAAATTTTCCATCCACTGAACTCCATCCTAAGAAAACTTGTATAATGAAAGATCAAGATCATTTAGTCGCTATACTCACAGTACCGTAGTGCGAGCGATTGAAAAGATAATATAAAATAAAGTGTCGCTCGCATAGGTCATCGCCCGCTCGTGGCGTAAATATCTAAATTTGTGTAACGCCGAAATGTAAGAGGGCTCTTAAATAGCATATATATTTAAATTATAATTATAATTAATATTTAAATCTGTTTGTGTTTAACACTACAGACACTTTAAAGACGATCAAGGAAGAACGCTTTACGGTCTTGGAACGTGCCCGAGATGTATTGCGTGAGAATGCAGTCTGGGTGACAGCCTTCAACGGTGAACTAGTGAAAATCTCCAAAAATGCTGCTGATATCAAAACCAGCATATTCACACGCCAAGCCTGTATTCCTGGGATGGGTGAGTATGATTAAGTAATAAAAAAGGCAAACAGTAATATATTCTGAATAAGGAAACTACTAACATCTAGCTACTACTACGTAGACAACCTGGGCTCAGACCCTGGAGCAACCATTTGTACAAACACAAGTTGTTAGTTTTGGATTCGGATGAGTTTTTATTGTCCTTGGGTCACTAACACTGCATCTCTCTGTATTAAATTAATTGGAGGCTTAGAGGATCGCACACCAGCTTGCGGATCCGAATCTACCAAAAATAGATATTACAAAAACAATAAGTTAATTCGCCTAAATGATTTCTTATATTTACGCGAACACTACTCATTGAAATAATACTAGTTTTTACGGAATTTATCGCGTATATTTTACTTTTAAATACCCGACGTTTCGAACGCTTTACAGCACTCATGGTCACGGGCAGGACTGAGATGTTCAACGTCCATATGTCATCGACGTTGAACATCTCAGTCCTGCCCGTGACCATGAGTGCTGTAAAGCGTTCGAAACGTCGGGTATTTAAAAGTTAAAATATACGCGACAAATTCCGTAAATACTAGTATTATTTCAATAATTCGCCTAAAGTTACTAGGCTTTAAAAGGTCATTAATATATAGGTATTTTATGTTTGATAATAGTTAAAGCCTAATACTTTTTGCACTAAACGGAAAATGCTATTCGAATAAGGCTTAAACATGTTCTCCAGTAGTGTATGAGCGTGTGCGCAAGCACAAGTTCATACTTTCTATTCCCACACTCTCATAGTCCGATAAGAGCGAAACAACTTTACGTGCTCTTCGAGGAAAGAGGGTAAAACTCCGCCAACTTCCTGATTCCAAGCTACAACTGAGAATTTTGCGACAGAATATACCCAATAACTGATTTTGGCCCTATTCTCCATCAACGGGGTAGTCAAATAAGACTTACCTCGGGCATGGATCGATACAAAGTTGGAATAGCAACGCTATATCCGTATTATGGCTCGACCAGGTAAGAAGCACGATCTCACAGAACGATAGCGTAAAATAGCATCATGATTCTAGTGTGTAACCCATGGTAGCCCATAGACTCAAAGACTTTTTTTAAACGAGGCAATCCATATTAGTCCTCGGGGCTGACAACGTATTTGCATTTCTATTCTTTATGTTCGTTTAAATGTAGGTCTATAGACTACAGTATCGTTTTACTATCGAGTGTACGGCCGTGTAAACCTTCACCATCGTCATTACAACCCTTTACAAGCCTACTGCTGAACATAGGGCTCCCGAGAGATATACCATATAGCACGGTCTTGAAAAACCTATATCCATCGACTTCCTGCCGGGTCGTCACTCTATCTAGTCAGGAGCCGCCTTACACTTCGCTTGCCGGTGCGAGGTTGTCACTCGAGTTCTTTTATAAAAAAAAGTTAATGTTAGTGTTATTTTTAGTTCTATAAAAAATATTAACTGAGGTGAACTTTCACTCAGGTCGTCACTATTTCTACAATATGACTTCGGAGACTCCCTGCACATCGAGCACTCTCTTTCCGTGGTTCGCAATCGTACATTCTGGTGAGCTGGTCGCCACAGGTCTTATCGCACAGGGCAAGCTGCCAGTAAAGAGCGACCAGAGGGATTGGTTTGAAAGACCTCACAAACTTGTTGTTAAGGTAAATTCAATTGAATACTTTAGGTGCACTTAATATTTTTGATAATTTTTTTTTTAATTTAGGAATCCAATTAAGTTGCTACTATGACCTGAATTAGTCTAGTAGTTTCTAAAATTTTATTTGAAAAAAAAACCTTTACCACTGCAACTACTGTACGGAGCGGTTCATCCTCACGAGCAAACTGAATATGCTGCTGGGAAAAAATGTAGTGCCGACTCTCCATTCCTCAGAGAATAGTACAAAAACCAGTCATACATTTTTTGTAGGAATGACGACGACAAACGAGCACACTCTCCGCCTGATGGTAAGTGGATGCTGTGGCAGACAGTGTACTAACAAATTTTCAACAATATTTATAAATACTAACGTCAGTTTATAACAACAAGTTTGTACTTTTAAAAAACTGTATTTCAAGTAAGTAGTGTGTTTATACCAGTTTTGGCTCACGAGCAAGAACTAGCCCTCGTCAGCTGCCGGTGGTTCGACGGATCCAAAATTTAAAGGTTTTGGCATGCTCTGATCACGAATTTGCGGTCCTTTTTTGCGTAGGATGCGCGGTTCCGGAGATGTGCGGATTAATTAACTAATATCTAATTGATATGTGGTGAGCCTGCAGCCTCATTAACGCTTCCATTGTTTCCAACCTTTCCTCTTTTGTATTGTTTCTTGAACACCGTCATTACCGCTTCTTATCTACTTTACAACGAGTAACTACAACTATCGTATTCGTTGTAAATCCTTTTGTATTATATTTCTTTGTCTGACTACCACATTATTTTGTGATACCAATAAAACACATTCCTTAATTTTGTAACAATTTTTATTTCCAACATTTTATTGCTTATTATTTATAAAATAGGAGCGAAACAACTCATCCACTAAAATATCGTTGTACAGTGTGTTCCCTGTAAATATGCCCGTAAAACTATGCATTTAACATCCCTGAAACTTATATAGCGAATACATTAAGCAATATTCACCACAAACTGAAGCCCACTCATTCTGAATTCTATCAACATTCCAGTCCCATCTTTTACAATTCCTTTTCAAAAACTCTAGATGATATCGTGCAGGTGGTCGTCCATACGAATCAAAATATTGACCGATGCCATTCGTATCGATATATAAAGCTATCCAATGTGACCCTGGTTTACTATCTGTATCCAAATTGCATATTATATACGTTGGTACGTGGGTGTACAGGGCAGGGATGAATCTTTTTCAGATGTTGTTGTACATCTAGTAGTTACGCGGAAACGATTTGTGTATTTTAATTTTGTTCGAGGGTATATTTGCCAAGTGTTTATCCTTCCTTTGACCTCATGTCCCTTCCATACACACTGAAAGGGGGGAGCGAGGGGTCTAGAAGGTGACGTGATTCTTTCGACCAATGAGACGCGTGCCCGACCGAGGTGCATTGGTGGGAAAGCCGAGGCAATATAGGCTTGCGCGCTGCCCTCGAGCGGCCTCTTGCCACGCGCCGCTAGTCTCAACCGTACCACCTGGGCAGTCACGCTCCAGAAGTAACCGCCTCACATAGTGTGAGATATCGTCGCGCACCGCTCTCTTCCTTCGTACCACTGGCCTGGATCGCATCTCTGGGGCGCCCCAGAAGAACCCACCTCACGTCGCATCACCGCAACGGATGCGTCGTTCGCCGTATCAGAATCACACCCCGGTAAGTGCGTTTCCTGTAATTTTGCTCCTACTTGAGCATTTTGTTTAATGATAACCCGCCCCATTTTGTTTCTCCTAATGTGCTCAAACAGAATTCCATCCTAACCTTGGCAAGCAAGAGATTTGGAAGAGCGAGTGCATTGTCCAAGGTCGCCGCGTGCCACGTCCGCCATCTTGTTCAGGCATAAGAAGCCAACCGCGTATACAGTCCACCTAGTATAACATCTCGCACAATAGGGTCAAGGCTCGACCTGGGAATCGAACTCGGGAACCCCTAGGCCCACCGCCCAACCATCTAGTGTATCCATGATATTACTGCTATTAGTTTTTTACGTTACCGATCTATTCAATGGTTAATATACGAATGCTCAATTATAGTGATTTGTAAATATTAAATACTTTTGTGATAATTTGTAGGAGTCATCGGTGTAGCAAAAGTCGCAACACGCAAGAATACGAGGTAAGCTTGTTCACTGATAAATTTACTATCAGTTTCACTGCGGAAACTCGAACAGTGTTTTGTATAAGTCCAAATAATAATAATATTTTAATGAAATATAAAATAATATATTGCATACAATTTGTATTTTATAATGTTTCACATAGTTACATACACACAAAATGCATTACGCATAACACGTAAATCTAACACACAACACACATTATAACCTTAACTGCTATAGTCTACAGAACTTTTTCTGTTTTTAATCTATTTAAATAATTTTATCAAACTCAGCATAAACTATTCAGTTAATTGATTGTATTAGTGAGGATTCAAATCGTACTTGTAATCTTACACTACCATTTTTTATGAGATTCCAATGAGATGATGAGTTAGCTGATAAATCAGGAGTTAAGTCAAATGCTAATAGACAGTAACCATACTATTACGCATACAGTTCACAAGAGATTCCATTTCCTTCATTATGAAATTGAATACCAGTTCCCGAGAACAGAGTGTGATTATGCTGATGTACTATTATTAAAAGATGCAAAGCTTTTGAAGGTATTTGTTGATAATAATATATAAGCTGAAAGAATTAATACCATAGTTTTCAAACTTAAATGAATTTTTAGTAAGTGGACCATTAAATGCAGAATTGTTCACAAATCCAATTACACATCTTTTGAGTACATGTCCTAAGAATATATTATCAGAGTTTTTCCTTGAATAACCGATGGAATTGTTAAAACTTTTACTTCAGCTTGAGTAGTAGGATATTTAGCAGTGGTAGAAGCTAAAAGTTTTTGGTGTGCGAGTAACAATAAGAGTTGCATCCGGAATGTTTTCCGTAATACTTTAAACTTTACATCGTTTGATCCAGTAATTAAATTAAAACTCTCTCTTGATCGAACTAATTTTACACTCATTTCAACACTATTCATTAAAAAATTATCTTCTCACTGTGTTCTCACCGTGAAGATCTCAAATCATTTATATTTCCTTACTTACACTAACCAATTCCTGTTTTTTAACAAATCCTATGTTTTTACCATCTGCAGAATCCATTTTTCCTGCTGTATCCTCATACCAAAGACTACAATTATGATGAGATTGCTTAGCAGCAGGAGCATAGTTTAAAAGGTTTTCCATGTATGCTCGATATGCATAGGTATTATTAGGTGGTGATACAAGTTTTTGGTTTACATAAACATCAAGTTGACTAAAAAAGTGAATGCAGCCAATTATTTAACACATCATGATGTTTTATATTATTTTAGCAATATATATTAATTGTTTACACCAACATTTTCATTTTTAATTTTATCCCTTAGAACTTTAGACGTGTGTAATGGTTTACTTTATCCATTCGTTTACTGCTATTGTCGCAGGACCAAGTGGTTGTGGGAAGTTAAATTTTGAAACAAACTTCATAAAATCAGTTAAAGAAATACGTAATTGTGATTTTAATCAGATCACATCGTTTTTTGATGAAATGCATTCTTTATATAATTTACCCAACGTTAACTATCGTCAAGGAATTCCCAATCTTAATATGTTTGATGGTGAAAACCCACATCTTGTTATTATTGATGATCTAACAAGAGAGTCTGGTAGAATAATTGCGGATATTTTTACAAAAGGCAGTCATCACAGGAATCTTAGTGTATTTTATTTAACTTTAACACAAAATTTATTTCATCGGGGTAGTGGTCAAAGAGACATTTCTTTAAACTCAAGTTAAATAATATATTTTAAAAGCCCTCGAGGTAAATTTCAAATAAGATAATTACCACGACAAGTATCATCAGATAATCCGAAATTTATTGAGGATGCCTTCAGGGATGCAACTCTAGAGGCGCATGGATATTTAATGGCAAATTTCAAAAAGAATACCAATTATTTTTGTCGCATCAAGATAAATGTCTTCCCATTTAATAGTTTCTGTACAGTCTACCTCCCCACAAAAGAGTTTAAATACACCAAGAATCAAACAATTCAAATAATTTGACAGGCCTGTTGGTCTAGTGGTTAGTGACCCTGACTGCTACGCCGGAGGTCGTGGGTTCGATTCCCACCCAGGACAAATGTTTGTATGAGCACGATCATTTGTTCTGTGTCTGGGTGTAATTTATCTATAATATTTATGTATTTAGAAATATATAAGTATGTTTATCAGTTGTCTAGTACCCATAACACAAGCTCTGCTTAGCTTGAGACTAGATGGCATTGTGTGATATTTGTGGAATATTATTATTATTATTAATATATTAATAATATAAGAATATTATTATTATTATTATATTATTAATTTCCAAATGATGCATCGTCGACTCACAACGCATAAACATTTGCTAGATGCCTTGCATACACTTAAACCAAAATATCATAGAGCATTACTTAAAACGTGTGATGACCAAGAAGTAAATTGTATTTGTGAATACATTCAGAACGTTTTACAAGGAAAGGTACCGGTGTGTACGTGTAAACATAAACTAAGAAAAAAATGTAATGATACAAAAGGAGGAAGGATATATAATATCAAGTGCAATATTGAGTGGATTAGTAGGTGGACTAACCAGTCAACTTGGAATATGCAAAGAAAATGATACTTATCGAATCTGGATTGATTGAAAAAATTAAAAAAGAAAATAAGATTAATAGTAATTTATCTCGATTAGATATTGAAATGCAAAGTTTATGAATAGTAAGACAGAAGACCGAAAGAAGTGGATATATACATACACTACAAAGATACCTTCATTTTATCGAAGAGGATCGTCAACCACTCAGATTACCAATTTATTCTGATACATCTAATGAATATTCAAATGAGTCTAAAATTATTTTATAAAATGAAGAAAGAGATCTAAAAAAATCAGTTGATGCTTAATCTTTGTTGGAGGAGAATCCATCTATTAAAAGTAAATAAAATGATACAAAGCCACTTTACATACCTGCTCAAATACTCAGTTTAATACCAAAAACTTATAATAAAAGGTGAGTTATTATTGAACTTAGTTGTAACAAGTAAAAGTAAAATACATTGGGATAATGAAGGCACAATCATAATTGATAATGAAAAATTACTGGAAGTAATATTGTTTATTTAATAAATGATTCACTAAGACCCTTAAAAAGAAATGATCAGATAAGGTGGGAAAGATTTGCTAAAGCAATTTGGTGGAGCGTCGAGCCTAAGGTTGCCGAAGTCTAATTCCCCGGTCGAACCTTAAAACCTATTACGCGAGCTATTAATCTAAGTGGACTGTATCTACTAAATGTTTCTACACTTATATAAACGGCAACTATAGCATGCGGTACAATGCACTCGCTCTCCCCTAAAAACGAACTATTATTTGCCAAATCGATGAAAGGAATCCTGCTTGATTAGGAGAAAACAAAATTGGAGCGGGTTAAAACAATTATATCAAGCAGGATATATTTAGGAATATTGACTCACCGGAGTTTCTTCTATGCTGTCGAGCACTATAGCTGCGACTTCTGGAACTTCTTCTGAAACACTCCGGAGAGAGGCGGTGCGCGACTATATCTCACACGAGGTGAGGCGGGTTTCCTGGAGCTCGACTGCTTCCAGGCTAAAGCGGTTCTACTAGTGGTGTGGTTCCAACAACGAGCGCGGCGGGAAGAGAGCGCGCGTCGGTCGCGCGTGCCTTTTTATATCTTCGGTTGCGATGATTACGTGATATTCTAGAATCATCTTCTTTCCCCTCCCACCCACCACCCCGATGTGTCGATAAGAGGGTATGAAAGATATCGTTTTGGAATGGGATAACCGATTTGGCAGCCTACCGTCAAATTAAATAAATACGAATGGTTTTCCGCGCAACCACAATTAAAGATATAAAAGTACCACTTATATTGGAAATCTAAAGAGATGTGAGTTTATTAACCAGCTTCAAGCAAAATATCTGAACAAACCCTCTTAGATTGAAGTTCAAGAGTTTTCTACACCGAGCAGTGGAGATACAACATATATAATAGTATAACCAAAATAGAGTTTTCTGCACCGATCAGTAGATATAAATCCGTAAAAAGCTTGTTTGGGAAAAATGGACCCCGTACTAGAAGAAATTAACACAATTTATCATGATCCATCTTATCCTGCTTGTTTTAGTAGTATTGGAAAATTATCAAAAGCCATGAAGGGCGAAATGGATAAAGCAATGGTTACAATCACAAGAAACATACACATTACATAATACTATTCAAAAAACTTCCCGCGTAATAGATACATTCTATCAAACATTACTGAACTGTTTGCAAGCTGATTCAAGTGATATGCGAACTTATTCTCAATATAATGATGGTTTCAACTACATATTTTGTTTTATTGATGTATTTAGTGAATATACTTTTGCAAAACCATTGAAAAAGAAAAATTCATAAACAACTAAAGAATGCTTTGAAAGTATATTTACTGAAAGTAATTTAACACCCACTCACATACAATTTGATAAACGTACAAAATTTGTTTCTTTTTTAATATTAAGGTCAGTATTGTTGAACGATTTCAATGAACACTAAAAATGAAAATGTGGCGTTATTTCACTCATAATAATACTTTACAATATTTAATATACTCTTATAATCACAGCTTTGACTCTAGTATTAAGATGTGAATTATGTGAATGAACTTTCTTTAGAAAACCCAAAACCAAATTTCAATGTGGGTGATTATGCTCGAATAACTAAATATAAACAAGTTTTTCAAAAAAGGATATGAATCAAATTGGATTGATGAAATATTTATTATATCTTCAATAATTGATGGATCTCCATGAGATGTTTATACAATAACAGATTTACAAAATGAACCAATAGTTGGTACTTTGTATGAATGAGAATTACAAAAAATCACTTACAACCCCACCTCACAATATAAAATAGATAAAATAATTGACACTCGTTATTCAGGCAACAGGAAAGAAGTATTAGTGAAGTGGAAAGGTTATCCAGACAAATTTAACAGTTGCATTTTAGCTTCTAGTTTAAAAGAAATATGAATAAAGGAAGTTTTTATTTTACTTTGTTCAGCAATAGTTCAATGGAATACTTTTCTGATAACAAGACCACATTTTTTTCAACAAAATTACCAAAAGCTATGAAATTAGAAGGTGAATGGTCGGTCGGAATTGTCGAGTTTCAATATCCATGTACCGTGTTTACTGTTCAAGATCATGAAAATGTTATATACATTATAAAATTCCATGTTAATGCCTAATGAAGATAAGCCATCCACAGTGTTCTACAAACGTTACGTAACGTTGAGCATATTTTAAAAGCGTTATATGGTATTGGAGAGAACTTGAAATTTCGCTTTGATGAAATAACAAAATTTGTGTCTCTTTCGGTTTTGGATAAAAATATATCATCCGCACTGACCTCAGGTCACTGATCATCCGTAACATTATCACCCAAATTAAGTTTACAACTAGGTTATGAACAAAACAAAAATCTCCTAGAGAGAAATTTTGGAAAGTATCCTACTAATTTACATTTAGGGTTACCATCTCAACTATTTCTATATTGCGACATTATCGATCCTCAGATTTTATGACTCCTTTACTAAGAGTCATTTCATTAGACCCTACAAAATACATTTATGGTGCAAATAAAATGCATGTTTTCTCTCCACCTCACTACTTAGGTACCTTTTACGCCAAGAGAGTTCGATACGCTGGAAATAGTTATAAGATCGAGCACAGGACAAAAAATACCATTCCAGTCGGAACCTTGTGTATTCAACTACATTTCTGTAAATTATAATCATGCGTTCTCTTCGTGATCTTCATAAATGTCCATATGAAAATTATTATACACATCAAGCTGGGTCAGGAGTTAGAGTAATTAATAAGAGATCACCATACAAACGCGGTCATGGTATTGGGAGCTTCTTAGGGGGATTATTTAGATCAGTTTTACCTTTACTTTCAAGTGGTACTCGAATGATTGACAAGGAGACATTAAGCACTGGAGTAAATGATATATATCGGATATGGTTCAAGCGTGTCCTACGGAAGCCTCAATAAAAGATTGTATAAAGCAAGTTAGTACGAATTTAAAACAAAAGGCTATTGACAAAATTGATCAATTTAACATGACGGGATCTGTGTATATTACTAAAAGAAAACGATTGGCCTTGTTTATTCCACCATTAACTGCTAAAGTGAAAGCTGCGAAAAAACTTTGCCTAAAACAAAAAAATATCAAATATATATTTTCAAATTAAATATTTCTTTCCTTCATAATCATTGTTGTGAGTGAGTTAAGTCAGAATTGGATTTGCTTGCACTACGGCCTACACAAACAAGCATTGAAAATGGATTGTGGATTCACTATAAACCAATTTCATCTGTTGCTGATGATGGACCTATCGAGTTTCAAGTTACTGTGACAGGAAATGACTACATAGATTTGTCTCATATATAATATATTCTTAGGACAGGTACCCAAAAGATGTATAATTGGATTTGTGAAAAATTCTGGTTCTCTTTCTAAAAATCCATTTAAGTTTGAAAACAATGGTATTAATTCTTTCAGCTTATATATTGATTATCAACAAATACCTTGAAAATCTTTGCAACCACCTTTTAATAATAGTATATTTACATCAGCATATCATACTCTATTCTCGGAAACTGGTATTCACTTTCTTAATGAAGGAAATGGAATCTCTTGTGAATAGTATGCCAAAGGTTACTGTCTTATTATTTGACTTAACTCCTGACACTCTCATCATCCCATCGATCTCATAAAAAATGGTAGTGTAAAAGTACATTTGAATCCTCACTAATACGACATACTGTTAGTGTATGCTGAGTTTGATAATATTATTTAAATAGATAAAAAACAGAAATGTTACTGTAGACTACAGTTGTTAAGGTTATAATAATATGTGTTAGATTTATGTGTTATGCATAATGCATTTTGTGTGTATGTAACTATGTGAAACATTATAAAATTACATAAAACAAATTTTATGCAATATATTATTTTTTATTTCTTTATAAACCCTCCTATTTAAACTTATACAAAACACTGTTCGAGTTTCCGTAATGATACTGATAGGTAGTTAATTTATGAGTGAAAAAGTTTACCTCGTATTCTTTCGTGTTGCGACTTTTGCTACACCGATGGCTCCTACAAATTATCACAAAAGTATTTAATATTTACAATTCACTGCAATTGATCACTCGTATGTTAACCATTGAATAGATCGGTAATGTAAAAAACTATTAGCAGTAATATTCTGGATACACTAGATGTACATCTGAAAAAGATTCATCCCTGCCCTGTACACCCACGTACCAAGTGTATTTATGCAATTTGGATACAGATGATAAACCAGGCTCACATTGGATAGCTTTATATATCGATACGAATGGTATCGTTCAATATTTTGATTCATATGGACGACCACCTGCACGATCATCTAGAGTTTTTAAAAAGGAATTGTAAAAGATGGGACCGGAATGTCGATAGGATTCAGGATGAGTGGACTTCAGTTTATGGTGAATATTGCTGAAACTTATATAGCATACATTATAATATATATTATAATGTATGCTATATAAGTTTCAGGAATGTTCAATGCATAGTTTTAAGAGCATATTTACAGGGAACACACATATTTTAGTGAATGAGTTGTTTCGCTCCTATTTTATAAATAATAAGCAATAAAATTTTGGAAATAAAAATTGTAACAAATTTAAGGAATGTGTTTTATTGGTGATTTAGAATAGCGTGGTAGTTAAACAAAGAAATAAAATACAATAGGACTAAGCAGGGCTTACAACGAGTAGATAAGAAGCGGTAATGACGGTGTTCAAGAAACAGTAGGTAAGAGGAAAGGTTGGAAATAATGGAAACGCTAATGTGGGTGCAGGCTCACGGGATATCAATTAGATGTTAGTTAATTGATCGGCATATCTTCGGAAACGCGCATCCTACGCAAAAAAGGATTCGTGATCAGAGCATGTCAAAACCTTTTCTTTGTATAAACACACTACTCATGTAGGTATTGTATAGTTACGCTCTAAATTGTGTGTTACAGACTATAGTGCCCGACGGTCCACAATGCCTGTACGACCTTGTTGAGAAGCATGGTGCCGTGACCATGCATATCTATTACGTTGAAAGACCCTGGTTCATCGGTTGTTTGAGAAATTGATTATTTGTTTGATATTAGTTTAATATGTAACTGTGTATTATTTACAAAGAAATAAAGGAGTCGTCAACTCTGACTTGCTATATTTGTGGTCAAAATGGACATATCACGACAACCTGTCCAGATGGACGAAGCAGTAGTGAAGTAGCGGTCATGGTGGTCAATCATTGCGATCACTGCCTCTCGAGGGGTGTCTTGAAAACGTCTTCCGTTACATACTGACGCAAGTTGAATGTTATGGCAATATTCTCATCTAAAGAAAAGACGATTTACCATATTTAATAGAATATTACAATAGCTGTCAGAGCCGTGGTAGCTCAGATGGTTAACGCTCGCTGTAAATATAACAAAACGCGAGTAACCCGGGTTCGATCCCCACCGGCACCAATGAAATTGTTAATTGCAATTTTAAGTGCTGATTTACCACGTGCTCGGCGGTGAAGGAAAACATCGTGAGGAAACCTGCATGTCTGAGGAATAAGGAAAAAATATTTTGAAGACATGTGAAGTTCGCCAACACGCTTTGGGGCAGCGCGACGGACACTTCCTTGACCTAAAACCCTCTCAGAAATGAGGGGAGGCCTGTGCCCAGCAGTAGGACGCATATAGACTGTAACTTTACTTTTACTTTACGATAGCTGTCTATCTGAAATAGAAACTAGCATTCACTTTACACAAGTTAGATACGTTTGTAGTACCGAAGTAGTTCCACCGCGCGGTGAAGCTCTTTATTCACTATTTGTAAGTTTGACGTTTTGTAGATTTTTTACGGACTATAATTTGCTAAATATTTAAAAATTCATAATCGATTTTACGCCACGAGTACGTCGTTGGTGGGCTTATTTGTTTGGCAAAAGTAAAATCGTTTGCTAATTGGAACTTTGTGATTATAAAAGTAACGAAAAGAACCAAACTAAATTAGGTAAAAATTTAAAGAGTCCTTTGTTATTACCGCAATTCTAGATAACGATAGGTATGAAGTAAAAAGTTTAAGTGTATCACATCGTGCTTATAGGTATGCCCATGAATAATGAAACCTAGTACCTCTGGAATGTAAAGATTTACTTGAAATAACTGAATTTTTATTAAATGAAAGGGAAGACCGTGACTTCGCTATTGGATGCGAAAGAGAAATGATAATACAATCATTTTAAGAATTTTTGATGGTATGCTTTTGGTGATGGTATTGGACACAGACCAGTAGGTTATGATACAGCAAGCGTATAATCCGATTATGAATCTTCTTATAATCAATATTGAATTGAAGTTAATAACGAAGTTCACAATGAAAAAGATAATCCACAGTAATTAGTAAATTTGAACTGTTATGTACCTAGTAAGGAACATAACAGTTCAAATATATGTGTAGAAACATTTGGATAAAATTATTTTAACCGTTTTTTTTATAGATCTGCATGATAAAAAACCAAGACCTGTACCGTGTGTTTGATACCATATTTTATTATGTGGTCGATCCTGGTATTGTGAAATGTGACATCCGTCGTAAAATAGTACCTTGATGCTGCTGTTTCGTATGGTGGAGTGAAGAGAACCGGAGACCCTTTTGCCGAAAGCGAGGCATTCCATCTTAGTCTTCACGGTTGACAACGCATCTGCAATTTGATTCGTAATCGAGGATAGATGTAGATGTCTATGGACCACAGCAACCACTTACCATCAGGTAGACTGTGTGCCTGTTTGTCATCCTATCCTACAAAAAAATACTAATAAATCATTTGGTTTAGTTGAAGGGATTCACTTGTCTAAACCAGACGAATTATTTTGTATTGTCAAGCCTGGTAAACAGGATATGGACATCCGGGCTAATCCGGCGGTTTAGTCGAAGGGATGCCTACTTGTCAGTATCAGATGTACACCTTTCTTGACTTATCGCAGGAACAGCGTCCTCCAGACTTTACCTAAAGAGTTAGTTGAAGGAATGCGTTCGTCCGGTCCAAGTCATTAAAGTTGTTATGATATAGGTGATGGTGTTAAAAATAAATGAGACTTCTGCAATGTGTTAAGACCAGGATGCACGAGCGGATAACTTAGTGATTGTAAATATTTGTTACAGGATTCTTGTAAAATACACGTCTGAGGATTGTCGCATGTTAGTCTGGCCGTGTCAGCGCATAACTGAAATATCTCCTGTCAGATCGAGAGTAAAGGATTTTCCCTAGCATTAGGTTGTATCTGCGGTAACGTGGCGAACACAGTTGTTTATACATTCCATATATTTGCGACGATATGTTAACGATCTCCGAATCGATCCGCAGAAAAAATAGTAGTGGAAATATCCTTTCAAATTTGGAAGAGTTATATTGTTTAACTACTAATGATAATACATTCATTAAAGTTATATGCTGCCCGATGATGTTTTTGTCTCAATTTCTTGCTTGAGTCTTGTTAGTTATAGGCAGTAAAGATCCGAAGCGATGGTTTTGTCCGACGGTAAAAGCTCATAATAAATAATGCCTTTCCAATCCCACCACACATATATATACATATATATGTGTGGTGGGGATACACACAGCATCACCTTATTGCGTATTAAACCGAGTTTCGCTACAGTCTGTGGAGCTTGACTACGCTTTCACCATGATGTTTTTCGCACCTTCTTGTCGTAGGTGATCCATTCGTCATCATTAGTGATCACTTTTCAAAAATTATTCGGTTTCATTCGTTTCAATAGAAAATTGCAAATGAGTACACGATTCATTACGTTTCGTTCAGTGAACTCGTGTGGTACCCAAATATCGAGCTTTTTTGTACAACCAGACTTTTTCAAATGTTAACAAGCTATGTTGTAACTACTAATATGCTGATGTTGCTCCATTTTTCAAAAATGTCATCGATTTTATCCGTATGAGGACGATCTGAAAAACGATCAGAGATCCCCGAAAGCACTTAAACCAACTTTGTGCTACTCTTACTGACACTATATTAGGTCCATTTTACTTTTTATATTTATTTTTCTTAATTTCCTACATGTATTGATATCAAAACCAGCCAGATACAAACAGTACAACCAAAGAGTTCAATTTTATACAAACAAATTTCGAAGAAACTTTTTGTCCGACCTATTAGACTGTTATGTGGTGGTGATCAAGCTATGCGTGGCACATGACCTCGAGCGAGCTATGGGTTGTAGTACCACTACCGCCGTCCGCCGTGTTATTTTACTCATGTGCTGCAGCGCCGCGATCTCTGCGCGGAACGCGGGGGTGAAATCATAAATTTCGGACCTATTACCCCGCCACCATGTTAAATAAATCACTTTTTGTTTCGCCTCCCTGTTTAGGCACAAGGTGCTCCAACTGCTCTAATTTTTCATCTTATATCAACTGTTTTTGGACATTTAACCTTCCTTATTCCATTTGTTTAATTTTTTGGATCGCTTGATGAAGATGATGATATTTTGCCGCTCCAAATTCAACTGATTCTCGCAATTTTATAATTTGTTCCTTTAATTCTTCAAACGCCGAACGTAAGCAAGAGGTAAAATTAAAAATTTTGTACAACCGACTTCAATGTAAATAAAATGAGAACATCATCGATGTATTCGAAGTCAGTTAAATACGCAGTATTAACACTTTCACAGCGGAGCATTTTAAGGCGCCGCTTGATACGAATGCCGAGTGATACTCGTGATTCGCTGTGAAAGGATTAAGGATAACTTAAAAACTACTTGTCAGATCTGATTATATTACATGAGAAGCAGCAACTTTCAAATGGAAAAAAAACATCAAAATCGGTTCACCCAGCAAAAAATTCTGAGTCATCACACATAAAAAAACATACATTCGAATTGAGTACCTCCTCCTTTTTCAAGTCGGTTAAATATTAAAGTTGGCTTGTTTTTCCTTTCTAAATTCTTCCAAGGACTGTGAAGATTTACACTTACATTCTTGCTGCTCTTTCTCCTTCCTTTTACTGCTATATCATCATCATCATCATCACAGCCCTTCACAAGTCCACTGCTGAACATAGGCCTCCCCCAAGTAATGCCACAAAGCACGGTCCTGAGCCACCTGCATCCATCGACTTCCTGCATATCTTACCAGGTCGTCACTCCATCTAGTGGGGGGTCGCCCTACACTACGCCTACCGGTACGAGGCTGCCACTCGAGAACCTTTCTTCCCCATCGGTTATCGGTTCTTCGAGCTATATGGCCGGCCCATTGCCACTTCAGCTTACTAATCCGTTGGGCTATGTCGGTCAATCTGGTTTTACTGCGGATATCCTCATTTCTGAGTCTATCACGCAGAGAAACTCCGAGCATAGCCCTCTCCATAGCTCGCTGAGCGACCTTGAGCGTCCTCATACGGCCAGCAGTGAAGGACCACGTCTCTGATCCGTAAGTCATCACTGGCAACACGCACTGGTTGTACACTTTAGTTTTCAGAGATTGAGGTATACCTGACGAGAAGATATGTCGTAATTTCCCGAACGCTGCCCAGCCGAGTTGAATCCGTCGATTGACCTCTCGGTCGAAGTTGGACTTACCTAGTCGGACTATTTGTCCCAGGTAAACGTACTCGTCAACAACTTCGAGCATAGTGCTCCCAACAACTACCGGCATAGGTGTGACATGGACATTAAACATAATCTTTGTTTTGTCCATGTTCATCTTAAGACCTATCCGTTGGGAGGCACTATTGAGGTCATTGAGCATAGTGCTTAAGTCCTCCAGCGATTCTGCCATAAGGACTATATCGTCGGCAAATCGAAGGTGAGTGATGTACTCGCCATTGATCCTGCTATAAATGTATTACTATTATATATGATTTACTGCTATAAATGTATGTTTATATCAGGCTAATTAGTAATAATTGTTATTAAAAGTTTCCCATATTCTTTTCCACAACATACTCGACTTCTATGCCAAATATGTATTACCATTTTCGTCAGTCTACATTCGTCTGCCATTCTGGTGTGATTAAACGACGATTATCCAAACAGACATACTTTCACATATGATTAGTGTTGCCCAAATGCAAGAACAAGACGAGACTTAGCCAGTCTTGGTCTTGGTCTTGCGCCAATACACCTGGTCTTGTTCTTGATCTTGGTATTGCGCTCTCAGTCTTGTTCTTGGTCTTGGTCTTGCAGCAAGAGTCTCGCAAGTCTCGCAATTACCTATTAGCCTATTGTTATTTATTAAACGTTACTTTAGATCTTAGAACAACTTAACAGAGTAGGCACATTTTGAGCTTGAATTAACATAGCCATAGAAAGACCAACCAAATTAATAAATGTCTAAAAATTTAATGAGAAATTCGAAAAATCAACTAATACCGGGTGGGGTTTGAACCCACGACCTAAGCGATCCGTGCCGATGCTCTAACCAACTGAGCTGTCTACCAAGTCTCACGGCCACGGGAGTTAGTCTGTTTCTTAATAAACGTTTACATTTAATAAGCTTACATGTGCTAAAACTTAGTCAAAACGTATAAAAAACAAATTAATGACATTAACTTGACTGTATTATAAAGAACATTATCTGTCTAGAAAGAGATTGATAGACCCTTATATGAAATGGAATAAAAGAGTTATACAATTTACCATTTATTTAAATAAAAAAATAAAATACAATACAAATTAAATTACATAACAGTACACAACAGCTTTGACATTACTGTTACTTTATATTAATTCTTTTGACCAAGAATTAATACAAAATAACCATCTGGCTGACTCATCACTTAACCTGTTTCTATGTTTTTATATTACTAATGATGCTTTAGAAAATAATCTCTCAGCAGGTACTGAAGTTGCAGGTATTGAAAGAAAATCACGGGACATCTTCGATAAAGTCGGATATTCTGTCTCATGCGTCCTCCACCACTCTAAAATGTCTTCCGAACTGGCGGCTCTGGGTTTACTTAGGTACTCCTCCAACTCGTCTATAACTTGCCTTGATGAAAAGATCCATATCCAGATGACGTCGAGGGACATGCATACAATTTCTCAAAGTCTATTACGTCTTCATCTTCATCATATCCACATACTTTCTTTTCATTTCTTGGTGTTCTAGAGATGTATTCACTAAGTGTAGACTTTTATATTCTTTATAAAGTTCATTAAATTTGCGCAGGCTTTGTGTTTCTTCCCCCATAATGTTATGTCAAAAGTCTGAGTCTTATGCCTTGGGTCTAAAATTAAAGAGGTACAATAAATCCAGTTGCTATTTTTATAATGTTTAAGCATTTTGTCTCGAGCTACTTGAAAACCCAGAATGAGCCTTTCATCCACTTTGGATCGATTAGGTTTCTCATCTAATTGTTTTACCATGGATTCAATTTTATCGAGCAAGAGATTGAATGATACAATGACTAGCGGTAATGTAACATATTTTTCTCCACCAAGTTTCGTTGATAGAAGTTTAAAGTTTATTAGAAACTTATGTATTTTTTCGAGTATTTGCCATTCACTATCTGTGATTTGAAAATCATTCAATTCGGTGATAGAAGTGCACAATATGTTAATGCCAGTTCTCACTTTTAAACCAAATCCAATCATATCATGTGTGGAATTCCATCTCGTTGGACAGTCGAGTATGGGGTTCAGATTTGATGGCACGCCAGCTGCTTCACAAGCAGACTGAAACTTCCTCTTCAATATCTCACTTCTTTTTATTTTACTGGAAATACTGCGTAATTTTGTTATAGCTGTACGTGAGCCAGCAATATTTGGCGCATATTCTTCATCTTCCTGAGTTTCGTCTTCATTATCTTCATACTGCGGTTCTTGTCCCTTATTGTCAGTTTCACTGTGTAATGCTAAGGTCTTTAATAAATCTTGTACACCAAGGTTCAAAATGTGAGCAAAGCACCGGAAATGTTGATTGTCTGAATCAAAGTGTGGCAGCTGTTTGTCCAATTCATACATAAATTTGGTATTTGCAGTTGCGTTGTCGTCCAATAAACATTCGTGGAAAATCGTTGCAATATCTTCCCCAGTATGTCGACCGCGTGATGGTATAAAATCAAGGACTACTGATCGATACTTCCATTCGTTGTCTATATAATGAATAGTGACCCCGTAGTAACTTCTACCAGCAATTGACGTCCATCCATCAACGGTAAATGACATTTTAGATGAAAATTGTTGTAGTCGTTTCTTAAGATTCAATTGAAGCTCTTCAAACCGTTCTTTGACCTTCCTTCTATGTGTGGACTTTTTAGGAAACACATTATTTGTTATATATATATATATATATATATATATATATATATATATATATATATATAGTATTATATAAAAAAAAATATATATATATATATATATATATATAGTATTCTATAAAAAATATATATATATATATATATATACATATATATATATATATATAACTAACACTCACTGACCGACTATAACGATATCTCAGGAACTATAAAACATACAAACTTGAAGTTTGTAAGGTAGGTTCCTTTTATGGCATAGAAATCAGTAAAGACAGTTTTGAGAAAATCTATCCCTAAGGGAGTGAAATGGGAGTTGGAAGTTTTTGTGATGCTAGTCCTATATTTTTAAAGTATAGATATGAAGATCGACAGTTACTTTATTAGTTTTAAATAATAAATACTTGCACAGTTAAGCTTTACCTATATAGCCTCTTTATACTTAGGTAAGACTTTTGCAGCGAGAAAATTTCAAAATCTCATAGGAAATCAGATATTGTACGCGAACGAAGTCGCAGGTGGCCGCTAGTTACATAATATATGTGTTATGTAATTGTGTGATAAGTATATTTTTTCTTACCTGTCCACTTTTTCCGGTGGCTATTAAAAAGCTTGTGATATCTCCACTTAATTTTGGTTTTTCAGAAAGAAATATTTGTGATTCCTTTTTGTGGAACGATATTAGATGCTTCCTTAAGCCCGAAGTGTTTCTGTTTTTTCATTTTTATTTCAACCTTTTTATGTTGACATATTTTACACAAAGCGATTTGGGATGCATGAATTATGTCGAAAAAGTCATCAAATTTACTTTTAGGTCTTTTAGATCTATAACTCCAACTCTCACTACTCCGACTAGAACTATTCGACTCTTCGTCACTCATGTCAAATTGTAAACTTATCACTCCGAGAACAACAAGGATTAGAGTAAAAACAATTAATAAATTAGACTAAGCAAAGCTCAATTGGGAATGACTGGAATTAAAATAAATACTACTATTTGTAAGTACACGCCGAAAGACCGACAAAGGAAAGTTCGGCATCCTTTGATAAAATTAATTATACTTCAGAAGATTAATAAAGTAGATGCGTTGCCAGATAGGTATAGTGTGCCTACGTAAAAATTAAATGTAAATATATAAATAAAATTGTGTATATTATGTTCTTCTTGTGATTGAATTAATCTACGTTAATTAAATTAAATTTGCTTTCACTCGTTTGAAATTCAAAATTCAAATATGTTTTATTCAAGTAGGCATTAAAAATACACTTTTGAATACTCATATAATCAATGTTTTCCCCAATTTTTTTTCCATGTCCAGGGGTTCTGATTCTACTAGAAGAATCATGGAAGAAAGTAAGAAACTCCGTAGTTGCTCTTTTCAAAATATTTTTACAAAAGTTCTATAATTATGTAAAGCGATAACTCAAATGTATATGTAGATACCAAATCGGTTTAGAAATTTCTAGTTTGTCCTGTGTAGTACTACTACATAGGACTAACTAGAAAGTACTAGTGGTCAGTTCCAAGCATTTTTGTCTGACTTAAATTGAAAAGGTGAAAGATCTAATATTTCTTTTGAAATCTTATTATAAAAGCGTATATCGCTACCCAAGAACGCATTATATACTTTGTGTAACCGGAAAGCAGGTATTGTGATTTTATTTTTATTTCTACTATTAAAATTGTGCAAATCGCTATTATTTACATCAATTCGATGCAATCAATTTCTTTAAACGGTTCTCTAAGAGACACTCGGGCTCCTAAAAAGTACACAGATCTTATTTTACGCTTTTTATTTAATATGCACACTTTTTATATTATTCGATTAGCATTGTACGAAATGTTTACACGTTTCAAGTGTGTTAAAAGTGTCTACAATATTTATCAAATGTATATTTGAACACTTTGTGTTCAAAAACACACAATTCCAAAAATCGAGATTTGCAGTGAACTTATTGAACATGTTTATCTATTAGGTAATACTAATAATAGTAAGTAATTATTATAAACTCATATAGTTAATATTATAATAATTACTTACTAGAATAAATTATTATGGTATCTACCTATCTTTAGCATTATCTAATTATAATATTCCTTGCGATATCAACATAATGTATTCGTGCCCATTCTGAGCACCCGGAAAGTTATTTTATTCTTTGGAACATGTACTCTGTGGCGGCATTCTAACAGTGTCAAATGTAGTGCGTGCGGCGCGGCGGCGACGATCGAATGCGATATCAATAGAAGCCGCTGGCGCGTGTATCTTGACCTTGTACTTCCGAAGAGCTGCAAAATTTCTTTGACAGGTACTATCAAAGTGCCGATGGTCAAAACTAGGGATGCACTGTTTTTTCTTTTAATGGATATTTTCATCCGCTATGTATGTCCAATTTTCGAAATTTTTTTTATATATTTTTTACGTCTCATAGAGTCCCTAAGCGTATACCCGAACTCCTATACTCCCTGAAACGACACTCATTCCTAACTGCAAGACGCAAGAGTCTCGCAAGCTTAGTCTTGTTCTTGCTCAAATCTTGCACGGTCAGTCTTGGTCTTGGTCTTGCTAAAATTAGGCGGTCTTGTTCTTGGTCTTGGTCCTGCAAAAATGCAAGAACAAGACCAAGACCGATTTTGGGCAACACTATTTATGATATTAGTAGGATTCATTTAATTCCCGTGTGATTTGTACTATCATTATTAATGTACTCGTATTTTAATGTTATCAAGGTGTTTTTTCATACCTTGTGCAATTTATCTTCATTTAGACAATTTTTTTATCAAATATGATATATAAACTACATACCTACCTCTCACTTCTGGCCCCCTTTTTTGTAATTTTTTTTATAGGACAGGGTGACAAATGAGCACACAGTCCACCTGATGGTAAGTGGTTGCTGTGGCCCCTAGACATCTACGTCTATCCTCGATTACAGCAAAGCAAAATGCAGCAAAATGCGTTGTCACCCGTGTGGCCTTAGATGGAATGCCCCGTTTCCAGTAAAAAGAAAATCTTTATTGCAACAAAAACGAATTTATACATATCAATGTGATCCTAGCTCCTGTAAAAGGTTAACCTGTGTAACAGGAGCTAGTTCCTTCCTAAATTTAACAAGCTTTTGTTGAATAAAATCACAAAAAAAAATACCAAAAATATATATAGATCTACTTGTTACTAAACCTACGTACAAGCGCGCCGTGTATGTGTGTGTGTGTGTGTGTGTGTGTGTGTGTGTGTGTGTGTGTGTGTGTGTGTGTGTGTGTGTGTGTGTGCGTGTGCGTGTGCGTACATGAGTGTATGTGTGGTGAGTGTGTTTTTACTATTTACTATGAAGATTTTATATTTTGAAATTTGTATGATTGCCTGCATTATTAATGATTTATGCGTATAATAACAAATAATATGAGAACAATAAAAATTACGATTACATTTACATATTAGAGGTTTAATAGACATTCGGTAGCGTCATAGTCATAAGTTTGAAGCCAATTAATAATTTTATTTTTGATTTGATGGTTGTTGTAGCTTTTAGCAATACCAATTTTGTTAAATTTATTGTATAGTACTGGCGTAAGGTAAAAAAATTGTCTTTTGGCAAAAGCACTATGTGTTCTAGGGACTAAGTATCTATCTACTTTATTTCTTCTATTATGTTTTATACTGTCAAGTTGAGAGTGTGCAGAGTACCTATGGAATCGCCTAATACATTGGTATATAAATAATTTTCGCACACTAAGTACCTGCGTTTTGTCGTACAACAGTGTTGTGGGATGTCTATACGGGAGATAAAGTAATACTTTGAGCACAACACATTGAGCTCTTTCAGCATCTATTAAGTACGTTTTGCCCGCCCCACCCCAGGAACAGATCCCATAAGTAATGACAGATTGACAGAGTGCATTAAAAGTTTGTATCAGTAACTTAGAGTCTGCCACCTGACGCAATGATTTAAAAACATATATGAGTTTCCTTATCCTGTTTGATATGATTTTTATGTGGAGCACAATTCAGATTTTCATCGACAGTGATCCCTAAGTATTTCACAGTTTTGGACCTGTTGAGTTTTGGGCAATAGCAAGGGGTCTGTGATTGTCTATTGCATTTATTCAAGTGTATTTGTAATCCAAGATCGTTCAGAGGACTTGAAACACTAGTCTTACTAAAACAGAGGTATGTGGTTTTAGAAGCGTTCAGAGAGAGAAGACTGTCTTTGAGCCAACTTGCCACTTCACATAACCCCTTTTCAGCCAAACGTTTGGTCTTTTCCCATGTACTATCATGGAATAGAATTACTGTATCGTCCGCATACATGGTAATGTCTGCTCCTTCAAGATCTAAGTCGGCTAACTGATTAATATATACTAAAAATAGGGTTGGCCCGAGTGTACTGCCCTGTGGGACACCATATGAGCAAGAAAGGTCTTGACTGATATGTTTATCAAGTCTGACATACTGAGTTCTACCAGTTAAGTAAGTTCTAAACCATGACAGAACTACACCTCTAACACCCACATTTTGTAATCGAGTCAACAAAATTGGTATTGAGACGGTATCAAAAGCTTTCTGCAAGTCAATAAATACACCTATACATTTATCACCTTCATCTACATGTTGAGTAATGTTTTTTGTAAGTTTAAGAAGAGAATCTTCGGTTGATTTGTTAGATCTGAATCCGAATTGATTTTTTGAAATATAGCTATTTGTCTATAAGTAGTTTTTTAATCTTTTATTTACTAATTTTTCGATTACTTTGGATAATACACATAAGAGCGAAATGGGTCTATAATTAGATGTTAAAGATTTGTCACCTGATTTGTGAATTGGGATTACTATTGACTTTATAAGCGTAGTAGGGAAAATACCTGTAATAAAACTAGTATTGCAAAGATATGAAATAGGTGCTGCAAGGAATTCTCGAAAGTATTTAAGTACATTAGTAGGTATTCCATCCCACCCTGAAGCACTGCTATTTTTAAGGCTACTAATAATACTTTTGACTTCACCTGCGTCTACTGGACTAAGTGACATCGATTGAAGTGGGGCCAGGTCAAATTTATTGGCTTTGCAAGCTAAGGATGATTCATTCAATTGTTTTTTGTTCAAAATACTATGAGCTAATTCACCACCAATGGAGGTAAAGTACTCATTTATTTTGTTTAGAGACGAGTAAGGATTATTTTCTATGTTTAATAATTCCGTAGATACTAATTTATTTTGTTTTAAATTACTTATTTCTTTTATTATTTGTCATTTTTTTTTTTTGAGTTACCAACAGACTTAGCCAGCTGTAATTGGTAGTAGTTGCGTTTTAGAGTTTTTAACATAGAATTACAGATGTTCCTATAACTTAAGTAATTCTTTTTTAGATAGTCATCATCACTCGATTTCTTTAGGATTTTATGTAATTTGTCTCTTTTGCGTATACATTTAATAACATTTGGAGTTAGCCAAGGCTTTAAGGGTTTATATTTGCTTGCAATAGTTTTCACTGTACAGAAAACTTGCCATTTCATCTACGGTTTTTAAATTATAGTATTCTACCCATGGGAGAGATTTCAGTGCTACGCCTAATTTATTAAAGTCTATATTCTTTTTGTCATACTGGTAATTAGTTCTCTTCAGATTAGAATTTCCAAGATGTAGGAGTATTGGGCAATGATCAGTAAAAGGTTCGAATACAAATGTTTTTTGTACTGAACTACTACTTTTGACCATAAAATGATCTATACAACTAACTTTTCTCGTTGGTTTATCAATACCTTGTCTAAGGCCGTACGCTGCCATAAGATTTAAATAATCTGAGGAGTATCCTGTAATATTCTGCGGGAGGATATCAAGATTAATATCTCCTGTAAAAATAATATTTTCTGAGTAAGTCTCACTTAGCAATTTTTCTATAGAATCGAGGTACGCCGTGGGGTTTCTAAAACTTGGTGATCTATAAGAAGCAATTAAAGAAATTTTATTTACAATTTTTAGGACTAAACAACTGCCATCATTTATTTTAGGTTCATATATTTGTACATTTGGAATATGTTCTTTTACGTATAGGACAACACCGTCATTCTGATTATGGTTTGTTTTAGTACTAAATGAGTTGTAATTATTAATTATAGGGATAATTGTGTTTTCATTAATCCAACACGTACCTCAAGTTCAGCTATAAATATTATAAATAGTTCTAGGTTACGTTGAATACTACGAATGTTAACTGTTATAATATTTAATAAATTGTTGCCTAAATATTTAAAATAAGTATCGTTTCTAAAGCATGCAAGATTATTTACTATTGTACACTTGATGTCACCGGCGGTGTCAATCTCACTAATTATATCTAAGTTTAAACTATTGAATTTGAATAAATAGAATTGAAGGACTGCAGAGCTCGCGTACAAAAATAATAAAAAATGTTAGTGAGTTTCAGGCGGTTAGATCAATGAGTTGTATTGTGTAATGAGTTATATTGTATGGTTTATGAATAATAGTTAGTGTCTGTATTTGTGTGAGAATAATTATGATATGAATTTGAGTGACAGTAATGTAATGTGTTTGTGTATAAAGCAGGCGCTGTGATACATTATTCGATATTAACAAAGTAAAATATAAATATTTTGATAAGGCTAATCTAAGTATAGAAATATTTTCTTTGAGTAAATAGGTGGAACGCAGATATTTAATAGCATAACAGATACTTAAATATGACATTGAAAAGATTAGTCACAATTTATTTCTTAATTTACTTATGTCGATTTCTGACTCAATCCGAATAAGTGGTGCACCATCTTCTCTTCTGAGAAACACCTTTCCGTACGATGTCCAACAATATTTAAAGTTGTTTTGGGATCCATATTCTCTCGCTAAGAAGAACAGTCGCTTAGTTTTTGTGGTAAGATTCTCAGATATAAAAATTGGGACACTAGGCATATCCATCTTCAAATGCTTAGTGTTTAATTTATTTTCCTTATTTTCTTTATTAAATTTTTTGACAGCATGCAAAATCCGTTCCTTGAGAATGACAGATTTAAGATCGATTACTAGGGGTTTGTTTTTCTTAGCGTTAATGCGGAATATATCCTTAACGTCGGCTTCGTGTATCGGCACGTTGATAATTTTACCTATTTCAACGACTATTTTCGAGAGTCCCTGCTTACTTTCATCATTTGTTTTTGGTAAATTTCTAATCTCTAAGCTGGTAGTACGGGCTTGCCTCTCTAGTTGGTCTATTTTATCCTCTAATTGACGTATGTATTTCCGATCTTCAGCCATATCCTTTTCAATTTTTTGCAACTTTTCCAGTACCTCATCATACTTTGCAGCTGTGAATTTAACTGATTCCTTAAGCTCTTTGTTTTGATCTTTTGTCTCGTTCATTGTAGTCTTTAGCTCTTGGAAGATATTCATCATTAATGACTTAAAGTCGTCTAAATCACTCTTTTCTCCTAAATTTTCCCTCTTCCTTTTTGTGTTAAAATTACGCTGCGTCACATTAGATAATGCATCCTCGATATCCACAGATATACTCAAGTTTGGATCTGAGTGTGTGTGAGAATGAACTGCGCCAACATTTAAAGTGGGTGTTAGCGGCGGTGTTCTCTTTAGTGGCATATTGTACCCGTACGTGGATGTACCAGGGCAACAGAAATTATTCGTAGATTGTTATACAGCTACTATGCGGACAGTATAAAACGCACTAACTTAACCCTTATGAAAGTAATCCAAGACGCGAGAGGTCAAGATAAATTGGTGGTAATCAACGATTTCTTACAAATTACTTTTCCCTATAGTATTAGTAGATCTCTAGGCGGTAATTATTACTTAATTCATATATATTACAAATGCTGTCTCAATTCGCTTAGAAGTAGTGCTTATGCTTTAAAGGTGAGATAGTAGATTGCAAAGGTAACTCACATGCATAACAGTGTCTTTATTTCTTCTATGATTGTATTGTTTAGTCGCACACGCATCCACACTGCGGTGACAATTTTAAGCTTGATGCTCTTCGTAACGTATGATCTCCTATTATTCCACTAATATTATTTTACAAGAATTTTAAATATAACTAGAATTTTAATTATCAAACAACAAAATGAACACGTCTGATCTTCTCGAATGTCCGGAGGGAACGGGGAAAGGGTCTCCAGTTCTCTACACTCACCATACAAACACGCTACTATTTTACGCTTGTATTCCGTGAGAGCGTGGTCCTTCCCCAGTCGAGCCGACCTATTCGTGTTACAACTATACTACTAATATAACTTCAGCATGGCTCTACCACGTATAAAAGACTATTTTTCATAAAATAAATACAGCCGATATAATAAATTCTAATTCTATATAGAATTTGAATTTATTATATAGAATTTATTATATTGTGTATAATATTATATAATAGATTACGTTTATGATCATCAAAGTCAGCTGGACATTGTTCAATATCCGATTTTAGTGAAGATTCGCCTTAATCGTCCACAGCATAAAACGGATCGCAACTTTGAGTTTACTCAAAATATCGCTATATCGCTGCTTCTCGTCGCCGCGCCGGTCCGGGAACTTCACGCCCGGCGAAAAAGAGATGCGAACGAGCCCGGTTTATAAAAAGTACTCTGTGTAGGAAGCCATAAGATATTTTTACCATATATCACAGTCGCCTCTTACGTCACCAACGGCCCACGGGACGAAATGGGACGATGGATTTTGTTACCCCACCACCACGCGGCACATTAAACTACTGGTGCTACTAACAATATAGATATTTAAGCTAACAACACACTTATCGTATTCAATTGTAGATTTAAAGTTTTTATTATTTTATTTATCATTTTAAGCTACTTAAAAACTTATTTAATTTTTCATTTAAAAACAATTTATGTAAGTAAACGAAAGCAAATAATAAAACCATTTAATAACGACACGTTATCTGCGTAAAATCAACTCAAAATAACCTTTAAACAACTATTGGATGCTGATTTAGTTAGATGGGATTATTGATTCATTTATCATAACCTTTGATAGATTAGAACTCCACTACTGAACGTAGGCCTGCACCACTGATTACCTTGTGGCGGCGCTGTCGTCACGCCGCAAGCGAAACACACCGAAGCGTAAATCACGCTATCAAAATTCCGGATCATAAACAGTATATATAGAACATCTCCGAACTTTCACACGGAGTGTTGGCCGTCCCCGGGCAGAACACCTTGCCCGGCGGGAGATCTCCCCTTTTCCTTCTACGGCCACAACCTTATAGCAGGATACTTTCTATAGTTGGCACTCTTAACAAGTCGGGTAGGCAACGTTTTTCATATTTCAAGAAGCCATCAGGAAGATGCTGCCGCCTATCTTCCTTTTTAATGTCTCTCTATCCCATTTTACAACACCCACAGAATGATATAGGTAAGTGGGTAATCTTACTTCGCTACTATCCTGCGAAATCCTTTATAAGCGACTTAGAATTTTTTTAAAGCCAGCAGTAATCGAAATACGGTCTGTATCGTGAAATCTGCTCTCGTTTAGAAGCCCTGTAGATTTAAACCCCTTATTCTGTTGCATTCCTCATACCAATTAAGATAAAAAAGCAATTATTGCCAATGGGTTTGCTATTAGCCATTAGTGGCAATTGATCACTGTCTCGTCTTGACTCTTAGAAAAGCGGGCTGCATTAATTAACGACTTCCCACAGATATAATAAAAAAGAAAGAATGAAAACGCATTTAAACTTGAAAATAAGAGGAGTATGTATAATTAGATATAATGTCCGAATAGATAAGTCCAACTTCAAGCAAAAGGTCAACTGACGATTCCAAGTAGACTCGATCTCGCGTTCGAGAATTTGCAGTAAATTTTCTTATTCGAAAAACCTTAGCGCCTTATGATAAAAGTGTGTAATGTTGACATACAAGACCGAAACGATGTTCTTCACAGGATCAAAGTCACTCAGCGAGCAATGAAGAGGCCTAGGCTCAGAATATCAGAGATATTAACAGATAAAATTTGTGACGAGTATATCCACAGAAAAGCAATAGATATCGACATCGTCCAGCAGCCAGAAGTGGCAATGGGCTGGCCATGTAGCTCAAAAAACCGATAACCCTTGGGAAAAAAGATTCTCGAGTTGCAGGCAGCCTGTACTGTAGTACCGTCAACACTCAACCGTCAAGTGCATTGTTGAACGACCCCTTACTAGATGTGGTGACGACCAGATCAAACATGCAGGTAGTCGATGGATGCATGTGGCTCAGAACCGTAATTTATGGTATTCTGTGTTGTAGGTCTATGTTCAGCAGGACTTGTGAGTATTTTTTTTTTTGGCTGCCCAATTTATGTTAACAAATTTTAAATGGTCTCGAAAAAGTTTAGACAGAGATACTCTCATGATATTTTATTACCTACCGCGATCGTGTTACTTATATGTACCTACTAATAAATTTGAAGGCGAGCACTTATCTTAAAAATACATATATATATATATATATATATATATATATATATATATATATATATATATATATATATATATATATATATATATATAGTATTTAATTTATTAAAGTATGAAAATAAATTAATCACTGTATGTTCTCTTCCAGTAGCATTATCCCTTATCTGTAAAAAAGTGACAACATATCTATGCATCGAATCATTGTATTATCAAGTATCCGGCTTACAAAGAATAATATAAAAATAAAAAGTTATTTTTCAATTATCGTAATTATAAGATATCTATTACAATCTTTACTAAAAAAATTATTGCGATAACTGAGTGCAAAATTTTTCAGAGATTATATTTTTCACACAGTTAAATAAAAGACTCCAATAAAAATAAGCCATTCTTTGGCTCCCCACATATTTCAAAGATCAAAATCCTCGACTTAACAAGGGGGACTGAGGGCCAAAACCCCAGGCGTTTTATTTAAGGATAAAAACCAACTCTGTCTTAACTTTTTAAATATTGTCCGTAAAAATATAAAAAATAGCTCTTACTAAATTTTCATAATATATTACGAACAATGTAGTACGGTTTACATTAGGATTGCTAGTTTTTACTACTTATAAACTCTATGAGGACCATTTTTTACTTTAATTAAAATGTACTATACTAAACTATCGCCCTAACGCGTGTTACAAATAACTAAGTCTCGGTGTTTCTTCTTCTAGTATGCAGTGGTATTTCAGTTTAATTGTTGTTTTTCAGGTTCTGGTATCATTTGTCACTACAGCCTAGTGCACCGTAGCCTAGCTCCGATCTATCGCATTTTCTCCAGCGATAATATTACTGCAACTTCAGTTTACAATATTAAGAATTACTAACAAACTTACAAAACTGTTCGTCAATGTTTTATATAAATTTTAGAGGTCAGTCTTCTTTAGTACAATCATGCGTACATTAACGCTTAAACAAATCCTAATTGATTAAATATCTAATTAATTAAGGAACGGAACTAAGGTAGGAGAGAGAAGGAAGATGTGTGAGAGCCAGTAGCTAGGGGAGGATAAGATAAACGGGGCGGAAGTAACTTGACATTACTTACATTATGTAGTACGGTGTAAGACGGAGGAAACTAATAATTATAATAACATTTTTATTTCAAGTGTTTTTAAAAGATTTATTCCGTGCCCAGTCCCAAATACAACAACGAACTAAATATAGATAGTCTTACTAAAATAATTATAGATGAAATTAGGCTTCGCTTGGATAGGTTCTATTAATGTGGCGTTATTTAGATTTAAAATAATCAAAGACTATTTATGTTATCATTTTTTTCTGTTTTCTTTGAATCTATAAGCTTATCGGGTAAAATATTTTACTTCAAGTAAAATTTACTATACTAAACTATCGATAGAAATGCTAAACATACATTTTTTTAAATGTTGTCTGTATATTTGTCTGACTGTCTGAACGTGCATCACGGAACGGATTTGGATACGACTTTCACTGCTATAGTACATATAAAATAAAATTAAAGTGTTTGCCTGAAATATAGAAATAACTGGACACTTTATGCTATTTTGTTATACTTGTAAGATATTGATTTTCCGTATACTCGGCGGTGAAAAAAATACATTGTGAGGAAAACTACATGCCTGACAAATAATTAAAATATTCGAAGATATGTAAAGTCCACCAAAAGTCATCGTGGCGTAAACTTCCATTTCCTAAAACTCTTTCGGAACTGAGTCTCTAGATGCCTCTAGCAAGTCCCTGGATAATGTACATGGGCTGTTACTTAACTTTTTCAGTACGATATTACCTCGAGCTAAAGCCGGTATAGTTACTTATTTTTATGCGTGTACTGCAATCGAAAAGGCAAGTTAAGTTTTTCTTTCCTTTAAATATGTATTTCATAATCGATGCTGATGCTTTATATTACTCGTAGACGAAATTCAAAGTAGTAACTTGTTAAATAAAATACATTAATATTAAGTGACTGCTGCAGCCCATATATATCTGCAGTGGCTATGATAGTCAAAACCTGCCCCGAGAAATAATAGTTATACCTATAATAATCTGTTTAAACTATGAAGCAATACTTTACTTAATTGTGGCGTTTTTAAAAATACACTTTTTAAAAATTACAAATGACAAAGCAAAAATGTCAAGATCAATAAAGTTATCATTACGAGTATATGATTTCAAGATACACTGTAATGTAGCTCGCTCTCCCGCGTTTGTACGTACATCTTAGGAGCAAATAAACTATGAATATTACGAATGTATTGGGACTAACTAGGTATGCGTAGATATATTTGATTACTAAGTTGATGACCATTTCCTAAATCATTTATTGTTTAAAAACCGAAGATATTTACGTTGTAACAAATTCAACCGATCACTATCTATATTTTACATAATTTGGATTCCAAACACAAGCAGCATTTTCGAGTTGGGACCTAATGAGTGACTTACATACTAATAAATACGTCGCCGGCCTTTTGAACAGATTACAGGTCTTTCTTACTATAACACTAAGTTGAAAGCTTTTAGCCTTAATGTGACCAATATGAGCATCAAAATGTTGCTTCGAATCAAATAGTATTTCCAAGTTTTTTATTATGAAAACTTTTCCCAAGAGAGTATGTAGAATGGATGACATTAATATTTTAGTGAATGTGATAGATTTACATTTTGATAAGCTCAGCTGAAAATTATTGGCTCCACAATAAGCATACAAACGATCTAGATCATTTCGCAATTTATCACAATCTTCAATTGTGTTTATTTTCCGACTTTTTTTAGATCGTCAGCATATAATACGAAATAGATGTTTTTGAAGCAGGTATTAATGTTATTGATGAAGAGAACAAAAAATAATGACCCCGAAATTGGTCCCAGCGGTACTCCAGATGTCACATCTGTTACACTCAAAGAAAAGCCTTTGACCACAAACTTTTGTGTTTTATTTTTTACATAAGAAGCAAACCAGCGTAACGCATTCCAACAAATTCCAATCAAATGCGAAGTTTTGAAGTAGCATAATGTGGTCCACCTTGTCAAAGGCCTTACGGATATCAGTAGAATGGCTCACAGCGTGTAATTATTCTGCCTCTCTATACCCTTCAGATTGGAACACGGCAGTGCACGCACCGGCATCTGGTGGTAGATATAAGTAAAATGATGGTGCCTGTCCGGAGACAGGTTCCTAGGCACAAAAGGAATCCTACCACCTAGCACAAGAAGTTTTAAATGCTATTAACCGTATGCTCTTTTGCCCCCTCTTCAATGAAAAAAAAATATTAACAATTTCGTTAGTCCCGGTGGGCATCGAAAATGAGTTGCTATACTGGCGCTTATGAGATCTTCGGCTTTCCTTTCGTTATTTATCAAACAATTTCATAACATATAATCGATTATCACGATCATTGAAAACATGACGTTAACCTCCTAATTTCTTTTTATTTTATAAGATTTCCTCATTAGATAAATCAATATTTGTCTTTATAAATATATAATTCTTCTGCAGGTGTGTGTTGCCACTGAACTCTTCCTAAATGTTAAATTAAGCTAGAGTGTTCCTAAACGGCTAGAATTTTAGTGCAATTTTTGTATGAGTTTGAGTTTGTCTTGAAATGGTTTACATTTGAGATTTCATCCAGGAGATTGGAGCATCTGCCGAGATCCAGAAATTACCCCAGCTAAGCTGGGATAGATCGCTATTGACATATTATGTATATTCTTCTATGACATGACAGATGAGCCACTCCCGTAGTAGGAAGTTCACAAGAGAATTCGCGAAAAGAACGGTATTAAATAAACAAAGAGATTCGTTCAAATAAGTGTGCGGGCTAATCCTAAATTAAAAAATGTACCTCTCTTCAATAGTAACCAACAGACTTAAATACACATTTTTTTATATAGAATAAGTGACAAACGAGCGCACAGTCCACCTGATGATAAGTGGATGCTGTGGTCCATAGACATCTACATTTATCTTCAATTAAGAATCAAAATGCAAAATGCGTTGTCACCCCTGAGGACTAAGATGGAATGCCTCATTTCTAGTAAAAAGGGTCTCCGGTTCTCTACATTCACTATACGAAACACAACAGCATTAAGCTGCTATTTTACGCTGGTATTCTGTGAGAATGTCGCCCTACCCCGGTTTAAAACCGACCCATTCGTGCTGCAGCATGGCTCTACCACGTAAAAAACATTACATGTAATGTTTGTTTACCAACATCAAGACATGAAATTAATTTTTAGAACAACAGTGCTGACAACATAGGCGAATTATACTAGTTCTGTAAATGTCTATCCTCGAATAATTCTATCGATATAATGATTATCGATTTATTGTTTATCGTAATTTTTATATTAAAAATATTAATTATCATAAACTCGTAAGTGATCGTTTAGATAGAAGTAAGCCACACGCTTTTCTAAACCATCATAAGAAAACCTGATCATGATGAAATAATTAGGTTTTGTTCACTTCAGCATTATTCTAACAACCCATTTATTTTCGAGTTTGACCTTATTCATTAGGTATAGTAGGTATTTTAAATTATACTTTTAGGGAATAACAAAAAGAAATGGTGGTTGGTTGTTTTTATTATAGTTTCTATTTGCACTTTATTATTAGTAATTTTTATACACCACATGAAGTTTGGCGAAAATAGCGGCGATTAATGTTATAAGTGGAATAGAATACTTTTGTAATGTTTTCATTTTGGCATGCAGCTAGTCCGTGTTTAAAAGTATTTGCAACAAATATAATAAAATAAATAATTAATTATCGTGTATGTCCGAAGTTTTTATTGCACAGGGCGATTTTGGACATTGTCCTTTACCTTCTTATATTGTAGCAGTTTTTCATTGACTGAAAACACGAACAAAACGACATTTTCTTAAAATGAATCCTAGCTAGATCGATTTACTGACGCCGAAACCCCTTGGACACTAAATTTTATGAAAATATTTGGAGGTACATATATGCATATGTGTACATATGCATATATGTACACAGGCAGTATTAAGCAAATATAAATGGATCGTGTAAAACTGAAAATAATGTGCACAGTATTCTGAAATAGCCCACAGCAAAATAACTGGCGAATCAATAAAAGAGGCTTGGCCCCTTGTTAGTGCGTAAGCACAAACATCGACCGAAGTCGCGCATGTCAATGCTTGTAAACGCCATACAGAATACGAACGAATCCAGCCACAGTGAATGTACGTCACACGGTTTAGGCAAATAGGCACACTGGCCGTAAACCCTCCGTGAGCGCCACCACCTGCCAGACCGCCGCTCCTGCAGACGTGATGTAAGTGTATGGCATCACCACCAATTGCATGATCAGCACGGCTACTAGCCGCAGAGCGTGTCATGAGTCTACCGCTCATCGCAAGGGTATGGGGTCCCACGTTGTGCGGCTTTCGGCCGCAGCCTTGAGAGTCTCCTCAGATCCTCCCGCCAGCTACAACCCGCATGAGGTCGACACATATGCTCCACCAACCAATACAACGGCGGATATAGCCAAAAGGCAGTTATAAGATAAGAGTAATAATTCGCCATCAGAAAGGGTTTGTGTCACTGACGTTGAGTAAATGCATTTTCGATCACGTTTGTCTCACCCACCAACAAGTTGCCTTCAATCATTCAAAGGTGGGAAAGTTACAGAGATATATTATTATGTTGTTATATAAAACATTATGGAGGGCAGACAGTCTGCAGCCCCGTAATGAAGGGCTTGGGCAAAGCTACTTAGGTGTGAGTCAAGAGCGCCATTGAGAATAGCGTCCCACCAAACAACCATCGCAGAGTCGCAATGCTGCAGAACGCAACAAGCATCAATACGACTATCGTCGGGCTTACACCATCCCAACGTCCCCCATACATCCCAGCAGACATCACCACCCCCATACCTCAATCGACTAGAACCACAAGAGTGCGTCGAATCAGGCGCAGCACACCCGCAGATCCATCACAAGACGCAATACCGCAAGTAGCAGTAAGCATCAATGCAACTGTCATACGGATGGCGCCCCCTCACAACACACCCACATGACCCCTATCGACTTTGGTAACAAAACTTGTATTGTTGTTAACTAAAAAATATCACCAACGTATCATAGTAGCACGCTACTAGGACGCCAATGAACAAAACTCCACGTATCATAGCGCTGTTGCACTAAGACATGAAGTTGAGTGTGCCTGTTACACTTAAAAGTGCTACCAAACACACTCATCATCCCAATCCGAAAGATAGACGACGCATCGCTATGCGCTACGACGTCGCCCACAAACGGTATGGGTGTGCGATGTCCACGGGAAAGCCGTATTGCTACAACAAACCCGCTTACCACCAGCACTAAGATGATATGTCTAGGACACATCGGTTAGCGAGTCCAAGTTTACCTCGGACCAATTGCTCGTGAAGCAGCATACACGCCACCATAATATTCCTTTTCAAGTCCCTAATAAGGACTAGTCGTTTTGTTACAGTACTAGGAGCAGTCGGTCACCTGACCACCCCATACAATGCTTATGCATCAAGGAGACCTTCAATAATAATGCTTTTGTATCATAGACCTTACTTTCATAAGTCATTCATATATAGGGTTCGAACCCACAACCCTACTATTGTAATGCATATTCATCATAGAGACCTTCTATAGTATTGCTTTTGTATCATAGACCTTACTTTCATAAGTCATTAATATATAGGGTTCGAACCCACGACCCTACTATTGTAATGCATATTCATCATAGGGACCTTCTATAGTATTGCTTTTGTATCATAGACCTTACTTTCATAAGTCATTAATATATAGGGTTCGAACCCACGACCCTACTATTGTAATGCATATTCATCATAGAGACCTTCAATAGTATTGCTTTTGTATCATTGAGTTTATTATTATAAGTCCCTAATATAGGACTAGTCATTGTGCTACAGTACTTCAGGCAGTCGGGCTCCCGACCACCCCATATATATGTACAACTGCAGTCTTTTTTATATCCTCATCAGCAACGTGAGAAAAATTAAATGTGCAGTTATGAGATTGTGGCATGGAATACAAATAAGAAATAGTACTTGATTTAACAGAAGCCTGCATTTGGGTAGTTGAAGAAAAATTTAAGTTTAGATTACTTATAGAAATGATTGAATTTCCTAAACATCAGATCGCGCTTAGACATGGCCTTACGGATATTTTCAGTAATCCATGGCGCAGGCACGCGATTTAACCTAACCTCACGAATAGGTGCGCGTTTGTCAAATAGCTTATGAATATTAGAGTTAACTCGACACTAGATGGCGCTAGTGGGAAAGTTCTAAAAAGATCTTGACTCTCCTATTTCTGCTACTTGATACTAGATGGAGCTAATAATCACCCACCATATAACGGGCATTAATTATGACGTGCAACACTACCCCCTGCATGCTCGTCCCGAGCATAATCGGCCCCATAATAACGTGCCATTCGATCCACATGGACTATCTTAGAAGTACTTCTTGCACCTTTTTGTATCCGGTAGGTTACGTCATTGATTCTTGTCACAATCCGGTACGGGTATTCCGGATCATGTTGTATTCCGGTGATCACGTCTGCAGGCAGCCGTAATTCTCTTCCAAAGTTTGCGAGGGCTGATGTTACTGACGTACTTCAGTGTATCTCTACTACGAGTCTGCGGTCCCTATACAAGCACAGCTTGTACATTTGCGACACCAGTCGACAGTGGACCCAGTAAAACCGTTCTCGGATCTTCAGTAGAGTTCGTTTAACTCCCAGATGGCCTCCTGAACAATCATTATGGTACAGCTGTAGAACATACGGTACTTTAGCTTTAGGGACAACCATTTGCAAAGACAGCTATCTCCAACGCCGTCTTAGACAATACCGGGGCCCTTGGGCACACAAGAATTTGGGGCTCGGTTGGAAAGTAAAAAAGTGTATGACAAAATATTTTTTGTTATGGTCTAATATTTGTTATAGGTAATTGGTTAAAATGAAATAATATCTTTAATGAAGGCATCCACGGCTTTCTCAGCCACAAGGGCGGCGCGGCGCTACTTTACAATGAGGTAAAATATTTGACAGATATCATTACGGGGATGATAATTTTTATTAGGAAAATGTAAACTTTAATGTTTTTTGTTAAACTTTCTTTCAAAAAAAGAAAATATTCTATAACAACATCAATACGTGTATTCTTTTTATTTAGGTTTCACTTGTCTAAAAACAAAGACATTTAAGTATGTGTATATATATATATATATATATATATATATATATATATATATATATATATATATATATATATTTAAATCTCTGTCTAAAAATAAGGATCATAACAGGTATTCGATATAAAATCTAATATTTGTGTTTGAAAATTATCTAAATCATATGCCGTCTTATAATGTACGTAGATTACGTATATACAAGTATATACATACGTACATTATACCTCAATGACGGCAAATGATTTAGATAATTTTCAAACACAAATATTAGATTTTATAGCAAATAATTGTTGTACTACGTTCATTATAACTCAATGTTTGCCGTTAAATCTTTTAAAGTGTCATTTTTATGAAGCAGTACGAAATGATATTTTTATCTCATATATTATAAATACATAGATTGCCGCAAATTAAAAAAAAAATCAGACTATAAGTAAAGCGACTGTACAGCCCGACAAAACGTTTAGATGGCGGCGAAACGCGAAACTACATACTTTCTACCTAGGAAAACCTTTCTGGCTAACTCGAAAATGTGTGGCTTGTCAATGCTCAGGGCTGCCAGAAAGTCACAAACCACGCCCCCATTTACTCCATTTTTTTGTCGGGTTACATTTAAGAAAAAAGATTGTATAGCGTAAGCGAATAAGGTCAATGCCATTCATCACGGGGGACCCCGTGACGATGGGGGCCCTGGGCACGGGCCCTGTGTGCCCTTATGGTAAAGACGATACTGGCTGTCTCCCCAACCATTTTCCCATTTACGTCACAGAACTCCATCCTGAATAAGTAAGCTGTCCCATTAGGTCCAATAGCTTTTCGTGGTCAAACTCATAGCTGAGACGTCGCTCCACTTGGGCTTGGGGGCACTGGCCTTCATCCATTCCAGAATCGGCTTGATGTCCGAATCTTCCTGTTGTGCATGTTGTAGGCTGTCCTTCCACTCGCTGCTGAGGTTGTCTGTCCTGAGCATCCTTACCCTCTTGCCTAGTACAATGCTTGCATTTTTGAGAACAAGGTCTTCTTGACAATGCATCTGCGTTGCCATGAGATTTCCCGCTGCGATGTTCGATCACAAAGTCGTATTCCTGCAGTAGTATCTAATCCACCTCGCAACTTGTCCTTCTGGATTTTTGGACTGCAATAGCCATTTTAGTGCAGCATGGTCAGTTCGTAAGTGAAATTTCGGCCCCAGAAGATATTTCCCAAAATGCTGAAACGACTTTACCACTGCTAGCAATTCGCGTCTTGTGACACAATAGTTCCTTTCCGGTTTTGACAATGACTTGCTGAAGTACGCTATCACAACCTCTTGATCACGATTCCGTTGAGACAACACACCGCCAAATCTTGTATCAATTGCGTCTATGTCAACTATAAATTTCTTGTCTGCATCAGGGTACTCCAATATAGGTGTTTTGCACAGACGGTCATTTAGCTCCCGGCATGCGATATCGCAACTTTCATACCCAGCAGAAATGTCGCTTCAACTCGGTTAGCTTCTGCAGAGGTTTGGCTATATCTGCAAAGTTCTTCACAAATCGCCGATAATAGGAGCACAAACCCAAAAATGCTCTAACCTGCGTCTTGTCTTTTGGAACTCACCAATCCTCGAAAGCGGTGATTTTCTCTGGATCCGTGTGGATACCTTCCTCCGACACTACATACCCCAAAAAGTTAACTTGCCGTTTGAATAGTGAACATTTCTTCGGACTCAACTTGAGGTTGGCAGTCTGAATCTTCATGAGCACGCTTCTCCAGGTTTTGAAGGTGTTCTTCAAACGTACGGCCTATGATGTTGATGTCATCCAAGTAGACCAGACAGGCATTGCCAATTAGCCCAGTAAGTACAAGTTCCATCAACCTTTCAAACGTTGCTGGAGCATTGCACAATTCAAACGGCATTGCTTTATTTTGCCACGGACCTTTTCCCGTCGATAACGCAGTTTCCTCCTTGTCCCTAGAGCTTGTTTTTAGATCCAGCGTGCTAAACCACTTTACTCCTGTAAGCATGTCCAGCGTGTCATCCATTCTTTGCAAGGGATAGCTATCCAATTTCAAATTCAAATTCTTTATTGCATGTCACATTACAAATTTAAGATGGTACAATTTTGATAGGTATACATGTGACGCCCCGCAAGGGCATAGCAATACTAGAGGGTTAACTACTATTATCTAATTTTTAAATAACACTCATATCATCAACATTCAATATTATTTTATATAAATTAATTTAATTTAAAATATGTACAATGTACTTAGTCAATGTACCTAGTCTAAGTATTCTTACTTCGTCGTTATTTATCGTCAAAAAATTAATTTAAATTATAATAACATTTATTAATAAGAAATATTTTTAATTGTTTATTAAATTGCACAGGATTTTGCAGGATTTTTATGTAATTCGGTAAATGGTTATAAATCTTTATTAACATAATGTGAGTGCTGTTTCAAACTAATTTTAATTCGGAGAAGGGTATCTTAAGCTGATATAAATTTCTATTATTTCTTTTAGTTTTTTTAATAGGTGAGTATAGTTTGAGTGTTTCCTAACGAATTTACAAGAATTGAGGATGTAGATAGACGTAAGTGTTAAAATTTTATTTTTAATGAAGTGGAGTTTACATGATTTCATTTCAAATTCAAATTTATCAATATTCGTAGACACTTCTTTTGTAATATAAATAATTTGTTTACATCACAAGAGTTTCCCCACAAGATGATGCCATAGGAGAGTACGGAATGAGCATGTGCATAGTCAGCAAGGGCAGTTCTAAAATCTGCCACACGTTTAAGGTGTTGCAGAGCACAAATAAATGAAGATATTATTTTTGCAACCTATTGTATGTGCTGTTTCCAACTCATATGTGTGTCCAGGTCCATTCCTAACAAAGTGCCAGAGTTAACAGTTTCTAGTTTTGTGTTTTATAGTTAAACGATATTTGTAAACCAGTTTTTTGGTGAGGTTTAAATTGAATAATTTTAGTTTTATTAAGGAAAAGTTGTAAATTATGTAATTGTAGTCAGCCAGTAATTTTATCTAATGTATAGTTCAATTTTGTAGTTAAATCTGTGGAATTAGTGCAAGAGATTAAGATGTCATCGGCAAAGAGCACACCATCGTCCAGTATGTTTGGGAGATCATTTATGTAAATAAGAAACAAAATACAACCCAAAACGCTACCTTGAGGGATAGAGCCAGTAATGAGGGTTGCATCCGATCTGACATGAGTAATTTTGCCTGTCTCGAAGTCGGTATTTTCAATTTCTACATATTGGAAGCGGTTATCGAGATAGGATTTGAACCAATTATGAGCTATTCCCCTAATTCCTGTTTGATACAGTTTATCTAATAGAGTTCTATAACAGACTCTGTCATAGGCTTTACTCATATCGAGCAAGAGACTTACTGCGATTTTTTTATCGTCGATTTTGTCTAGGATGTTTTTTACATATTTATAAATTTCTAAGGTGGTGGAGCGGTTTTTCCTAAAGCCATTTTGGTTTACATGTAAAATTTTATATTTTTCATAAAATTAACAAAAAAATTCGCCATAGCCGCTTCAAATATTTTAGCAGACGTAGGTAACAGAGCTATATAGGTCGATAATTATTTATGTCAGTAGGTTCGCACTTTTTTTGCAAGGGTTTGAATAGGGATATTTTAAGGGCATCTGGGAAGATACCTTCCGAAAAAGATTGGTTTACCTATATTGTATAGGGGATTGTTAACAAATCAGCACAACTTTTAATCAAAATGGGATTCATTTCATCAATGCCGAAGGAAGATTTATTTTTGAGATTTTTTATTATGGTATTCATTTCATTAGTTTCTACTGAGCTTAAGAAGAGAGTGTTTTCGATGGATTTTGTAAAAGTTGTTTTATTTAAATTACAGTTATTTGAGTGTAAATTTCATAAGAATGTATAAGTTTAAGGTATTAAATAAGTTCGCTACTATTTTAGGATCACGTAATATATGTTCATCTGGTATTTTTAGTTGAACATTTCTATATTTTCGTGAATTTTTGTTAGTCTCGTTATTTATGATTTGACACGTAGTTTTATTTTGAGAATTTTCAAATTTATATTTGTTACATAATTTTTTGGATAAATTGATGGTTTTTTAATATTTTACAGTACTGTTTATAATGATATTTAAAATTTTCATTTTTATTTATATTATTTAATTATAACATATATTATATTATATATGTTATAATTTTCATTTACATTTTTATTAGGTTTAAGTATGTCATCCCAATTTATATTAGAAATTTCATTTTTGAATTTAGTTATATTTAAGTTATTGTATATTCGTTTATACAATAAAAATTGTTTAAGTTTTTTAAGTTTTGTGTTGGAGACGGTATAGAAATTAATAAACTACAATGATCTGAAAAACCAAATTCATGAACAGCTATTTTCATATCCTTTAATTTAAAATTAATAAAAATCAGATCAATGAATGTAAGCTGTTTGGTGTAATTCTGGTGGGCTGTTTAATCTTTTAGTTAGTTATACGATAACATTAAATTAGATAGCCTATTTTTTTCGCAATTATTTGTTAGGAAGTCTACGTTAAAGCATCTTCTTCCTTCTTTGTAACGTCATTCAGACGGCGGTAGTCAACACAAAACCGCATACTGCCGGCCTTCTTCTTTACCAGCACCACGGGTGAACACCATGGACTAGATGAAGGTTCAATAACACCATCCTTCACCATTCCCTCAATCATGGTTTCCAGTTCCTTTTCACGTGCTATCGGCAATCTTGTTGGCCGCTGACGGATAGGCAATTCTTCTCCTGTGTTTATTTCGTCTTGAACTAAGCCGGTCTTCCCTATGCCAGCATCGTTTGATGAGAATACATGGGCGTACTTGAGTAACACCTTCTTCACCTTGACCATTTCATTCGGAGAGAGAACGCTGCGACAGTCTTCTAAAAGTGTGGTCACTCTCGTTTGTACATCCTTGCGGGGGATCCCACTCGATAAATATTGGCACCGACGCAACCAATCCACTTCCTCGCAAGTTTCAACACACGTAAGATTTATTATATATATATATATATATATGGTAATTTTATACTATCATGGCCACCTCATTTTTTGGCTCTAGAAAATCGAAGAATCCATACGAGAAATCGTATCGAAAGATGTATTTTTTTTAATTTTCGTCTTTCGTCGGATTTATAGAAAAAAAATGGAAAATATCTCACCGCAAGATTTCATATAGTTTTACGACTTTAAATATGATCATAAACGCACTTCTTCGAATATAATCATTCTCATAGTTCATAACTTTTTTGCAAAGCGTTAAACGAAGTTTGTATATTTTTTGTTAATCTACATAAAAAACAAACATTTTTTAAAAAGGCATTGAAAAATGTTTGTTTATTAATTTTTTATCTCACTAAGTTTTTGACTTTAAACGTTATCATAAATGCTCTAGAAAATCTAAAAATCATCCGCTTTCAATGAGTTTTTTTGAATCTTCATTATTACGGCGAATTTATGAAAAAATTACAAGAATTAAAAAATGTATAGTGAGACAGTAGGTAAGTGTGTTTGATTGAATATGTGTAGATCCACAGATTACCCCCTAATAGATTCCGCATACAGGGCCACAAACGCGCGTAACACATATTTGCTCTAGCTAGAATACGAAGTGACGCTAAGAATCACGATATCAACATCGATCAAGTTTGTGACCCGTAGTCACGTCCAAGTTTTTGAAAATTTAAAAATTTGGTATCCAAAATACATTACAAATGGCTTCCTATGTAGTGAAATGGTGTGACAAGTCAGCTAAGACATCCAGTTATCAAAAAGATGGTATAATATTTCATCGGCAAGTAAATTCAAATACACCGGAGTTAACTTATACTGGAAATATAATGTTGCAAAGTAATATCAATTAAGCACCCGTTGATGTCTTTTTAAAATGTCCCTTTCACTCATTACGTAAATTAAAATACTTGTCTTTGTTTAACGACAGCAGGTGTATCGATAGTGTTGTGATTTATAAGTCGATATTTGTTTGGTCATCGTTTACTTTATTTTAGTAGTCATTATTTTACACAAATAGTGGCATATAATTGTGGTACCTATATGATAAAGGTTTCCTAAATGCCCCGAAAGGAAAAGATGTGGATCGACGCTACGTGTCGCCCCTCGACACGTAGCATCGATCCACACCAATGGTTTCCCACCAAAAATAGTGTGCTATGCTCAAGACACTTCACAAAAGACAATCTTCATATTATGAAAAACCGTAGAAGGCTGTTGGATTCCGCTATACCGTCTCTATACTAGCCAGTTTTAGTATGGACTTTAACATTTTTTTAAAGTATAATACCGGATTTATAAACCATAAAACAAGTGAAAGTTATAATGTGATTATTGTTATTCTAGTGTTACATGAACTTCAGTAATACTAAGTACATCTAAATTTGAAACACGTACTTACGTACGTATTTTAATTAATAATACTACTTTTAGGTACAACACTTGGCAAAAATACTGTCACCACCGAAAGGACATACCAGAGCACACACAAAGGATTCACACCATTTTGTTAGTGAGATAAAAGACCTACATCTCGCTTACAATGAAACTATGGTCATTTTTGGTGTTCAGTCACTATGCACGTGTCTACCTATTGAACACTGCTTCTCAATTGTAACTAGGAAGCTACAAGATAACAACATGCCTGCAGAATATGCAGTATTACTCAAACACTGCTTCACATCTGGCTATCTATTGTAGTATGAAAAGTTCTACAAGCAAGTTGATGGTGTGGCGATGGGCTCACCTGTATTTCCTATAGTCGCCGACATATATCATGGAAGACTTTGAGGAGAAAGCCCTTCTTACTGCTCCTATAAATCCAAGATTCTACGAGGGGTACGTAGACGACACTTTCACAATTTTACCATCTGACAAAGCAACTGCATTTTTAGACCACCTTAACTTCATAAGCTCTAAAATACAAATCACGATGGAGTTAGAAGCAAATAATACTTTAGCTTTCCTGGATGTTTTAGTCATTCGAAATCCTGATAACACTATTGGTCATACTATGTATATGAAAAAGACCTATACCAACCGATATTTAAATGGTAAATCTCAGCATCATTCTTCATAGTTTGCTACTGTGGGTAAATATTTGTTTCAGAGAGCACAAGGGATCTGTGACAGAAAACATCCAAACATTCAGCATGTCAAGCAAGTATTGCAAGACAACAAGCTTTGGGTCCCACACCTACATCACAGCGACCGAGTGAAGCCGGCCACAGTCGATGGATGGGTACTGCCATCTGCTTGGGATCCTATAATTAATAACATCTACCCAAACCCAAAAATGAGAGCCGTGGTAGCTCAGTGGTTAACGCTCGCTGTAAATATAACAGAACGCGAGTAAACCCGGGTTCGATCCCCGCCGGCACCAATGAAATTGTTAATTGCAATTTTAAGTGCTGATTTACCACGTGCTCGGCGGTGAAGGAAAACATCGTGAGGAAACCTGCATGTCTGAGGAATAAGAAAAAAAAATATTTCGAAGACATGTGAAGTTCGTCAACACGCATTTGGGCAGCGCGGCGGACACTTCCTTGCCCTAAACCCTCTCAGAAATGAGGGGAGGCCTGAGCCCAGCAGTGGGACGTATATAGGCTTTAGACTTTACTTTACTTTTACTTTACCCAAACCCAAGCATACCACTGCAAGACTTCAAGATACTGTAAGCTCGTTTTATGTAGACCGGAGATCGGAACCAAAAATCAATATTCAAAAACTGAAGATAATAGATGAAGAATAAGAAGCCGGGCTAACTATGATATTGAGACGTCAAACATCTCAGTCCCCCCCCCCCGTGACCATGTGACCATAAGTTAATTAAACGTGATAAAATCCGTAGTTTTATTCAATGTGTAGTGTTTGCGTAAATTTAAGAAATCATTAGATTACATGTACATATATATATATATATATATATATATATATATATATATATATATATATATATATATATATATATATATATATATATATTATCTTATATTCTTTTATTTATATACATTGTTTTATTTTTATTAAACTTCAAATAAAAATTGATCAATTTATTTATTTATCAATAATCAACAAATCCCAAATTTATCGATCAACATCCCAATCCTGTCCCATCACTATGGTTCAGAGCAATCTAAGTTCAACCTTGAATTATCCAATCACAGCGCATTTGACACGTCCCCCGCAACTCGAAATTTGGTGAAATCGAAACAACAAATATTCCATGATGCGGTATCTATTAAGGGGTAGTCTGTGGTGTAGATCACAGCCTGGGAACAATTAATGAAGTCCAAGTGTACACAATAATGTTAATATGTAATCATTAGAAACAGGTACACGGTTATATATATATATATATATATATATATATATATATAGTTTCACACAACACAACATAAAAGTCAATAGCTATACAAAAATTGAAGGAGTACACAGCGAGCTAGCAACTGAGCACTCGGTTAGCCAGACGACGTGGGCTTCGCGTATGCTGTCGGTAAGCGGACTGGTCATAGAGTAGAGTAATATATACAGAAAAGAGTAATATATACAGAAATAGAGAGCCATCTCCTAGAATTTTTTGTCACCCAATATGAATGGTGTCGCCGTCTGGTATCATATCCCTTGAACTAATCTCAATATCACGTTGACTATAGATAGCTGTATGTAGTTATGTATATACAGCTATCTATACTATAGGCGGTTATATTTATATTTTAAGGGATTAGGGTTCAATTAAAGACGTATTATATATATTATATTATATATATTTAACATACACGATGTAAAAGCGTCTATTCCGCAAAATACAACACCAAACCAAATTAAATATGTCCACCGGGTTACCGGAATGATAAATGAAAGCGTCTATTTCGCACAACACTACACAAACATACAATGTGGTTCCAGCATGAAAAATCTAAACAGACAACAAAAAACAGAGGGCTAATCCCAACTCAACCAAACTTATTGTAGCAACAACCGAAAATCACTTATAAACTATAATAAAACAACAACTTGCTCAGACGCCGGTAGCCATTATGTTATATAAAGTTGCTACTTGCAGCAGTTCGAGAATAACCAGAATTGATGTAGTCGCCATCTAGCGAACCTTTTAGAATTTAATGTTCGAAAGTTAATGCGGATATAGTACAAGATGGCACTAGTAATAGATAAATAAATATGTAGCAAGGCACTAGTATCTTTGCAAATCATTGAACCCCAACCTAAAGTATGGAAGTGTACCCCCCCCCTGGGACTGGTAAACGCGATGCATGGCGTTGAATGTAATGGTGGCTAATATAGCGCATAGCGCTATATTATAGCGCGCTATCTCTCAATAACACGTAGCGCGTTTTATGTAAATAGTCGCCATGGCGCTATTGCGCTATGGCGCTTTGGCGCTATCAAGTATTAATGTCTAGCGGCAATTAGATTAGTTCTAGCAGCAGCACTGTTGGGAGAGGACGTGTGACGAAAATTTGATCTCGTAGCGCGCTATTCATCGCGCGCGACCTAATTTAAAGTTAGACCTTGTTTAGTTAGTGTATACTGTATATTTATAAATGATCAAAGTTCACAGTTGTGATAAAAGAAGCCTAACTAATGTTTTTAAATGTAAATAAAATATAGATACAATAATGTATGTAAATAATTGATTTTTATAAATACAATAAATAAACTTTTAAATACACCTTTATTTGATTTATAATTTATATTAAGGTTAAAATAATGTTTACATCAATTATAATAAAAAAATACTCTAAAATAAAATTAATTCTATTTTAAATAGCACATAACTATATAATACATATAATTAAAATTAAAGAAAATTATAGAAATTAGTAAGCCTGAAAAGCTTCGATCAACAATACCAACTAGATAACAGGTCACGTACAAAATCATAGCTAAATACTGTCCGCATGAATATAAACTATGAAAAGACATAAATTAAATAACATTTGGTGTGAAATCAACCTCAAGTTATAACAAATAAAGTTCTTTTTCCCGTTATTGCCTTGCGAGCTACACTCTCACGTGCAAGAGCTCACGTCTCATGTGCGCTCTTATTTACGTAGATGGATTTTTTGCGCCGCGCCGACCCGACATCTAGTTGGTATTGTTGATCGAAGCTGAAAAGTATGAAAACGCATGCATTGGTTTTTCTTTACCGCTTTATTTTATTTTAGTCTAAAATGCGACTTATTACGAAATAATGTTCTTATATAGCACGCGATCTATCCAATGAACGACATGTAATGTAACGTGCTAAGAGATATAACGTGCTGTAAAACTTAACGCGCTTACCGGCCTCCTACACGCTTTCTTATAAATAGCGCGCTATAACGTAGCGTATTTAATAGCGCGCTAGAAATTTATAGTTTATAGTCTGTAGCGTGCTATTGATTTATAGTCGTTTTGAACAACTTTATCGAATGCCCAGGCGCAGGGAACTGCATTCCAACGGTATAGTTGTTTAGCGTGTATGCACACTAGGTTAATGTAAATAATGATTTATTATTAAATATTATATTTATATTCTAATATGTAACGGTGGAATTCAGGTTATTTAATAATTGTAAATAGTTAGATATAATTCTGTAAATATATAAAATAAATAATATAAATATATATAAGTGTGTAATATGTATATGTATACATATGTAAGTATAATATACAATAAGTAGGCTACAAATGAATTTTATATATATTGTGCATAATTTGTACCAGAACCACTGTCGTCATTATATTCCATGAGAGATCTTACACATAGATATCTTCATTAGCTATAATCTTATCAGGGATTTATTTTGCATGCTTTGATTGAAGGATAAGACGACCATCTACAGTCTTTATATATCAGGTACCTTATTCACAACATTCACTCCGTTCTCTATCTTATCCAGCTACAAAATGAAGCAGTTAATACTGTTTTTGCCCTTACTCTGTGGCGCATATGGTAAGTGGAAGCAATTGAAACTAATCTTCTTTTTATTTCCATCTCCGCCAACTTGCAAACTTTTCTCGCCGAATGGCTGGCTATACTTAGCCTTTGAACGGAGCAAAGATCCAGGCTGCCTGGCAAAGCTGGATCATCTTACTACTAAATATATCCTCGTTGTTTGATTTAGTTCAAATATTTTATCTTATTAATAATAATAATAGGTAAAATTTTTGTTAATTAGTTAATTTATACCTAAACAATGTTTGTCCCCTTGTCTTTTCTATACCGTGTAGTGGCGGTGTAAAAATATCCACTACCAAGCCATATCCTGTGGGATGATATGGCTTGGTAGTGGATGAGAGGCGACATATGGAAACAAATCAGAAGATAGGCAGCAGCGTCTTCCTTATAACGACTAATAAAAACTGCGGTTGCCAACCCGCTTGCCAAGCGTGGCAACTATGGCAAATATCCCCCCTATGAGGCAACCTAGAGGCCTACGTTCAGCAGTGGACTGTTATAAGCTATAACGGTAACGGTACCTAACGTTTTTCTGAAACGCCTGTTGCTAAGTGATAACTATCACTTGTAATATATACTCGTAGTAACACTTTATTGAAAAAAGAAAGAAGAAAAAAGAAAATTTTGGCATAAATTAAATAAAAAACTGCATAAATGTAAATCACGAATACAATCAAATAATGTCTGTACGTCGTGAGTCATGCCAACAAAATCATCACTTAGCATAAGAAAATCACAACGGTAATTTTTGACCGATGTCACTGCCACTATCCAAGTATATTTTAGTCACAGATGTAGCATAAAACTTTTGAACTCAACTGATTTACATATAAATGGCCTACTTCTAGGGATTTAACTGCACGTGTTATTAATTTTTACTGCACCAACTCCGTTACTAAATCGGAAATAGACATTTGTTAATCCTTAAAATTCCAAATTTCATCGTTCCATTTATTTCTGTAGCATGATATGCTACTAACGGGTTTATTGACTTAATTCTATATATTATAGGTTACCTACCTATTGGGTATTGGGTATTTATTTAATTCATTAGGCA